>JBAMBF010000589.1:1717500-4217500 GCA_037043605.1 Drosophila multiciliata
TTGTGTGTGTGTATTTGTCTTAAGCTCATTTGCAATGGACCTTTGACCTGCTGCTAATATGTTTACTCGTCGAGTGCACAACAACAAGGAATCAAAACACACACACAGCCACACACACACACACAATTAGTGCCTGTTTCGCTCGTTATGCAAATGGCAATTAAATTAATTAAAAATCATTTGTTAAGTGGCATTAAATTCTTTTTGTGAGGTGTTTAGGAGCAAAAGTTGAGTTGAGCGTTGAAATATGCAAATTCAAGTTAAAACGCTGCCAACTGGGTCAACAAGACGCACAAAATTGAGAGCATAACATAACAGCTGCAGTTATGTGGAATATCAAGTTTAACCTGTTTTTTTAGTTGGCAAACATAATTTGTAAGATTTTAGTTGTTAGCCAAAGAAATTTATATTGATTCCATTTGATGTTTTTCGTAGCTAACAAAACTAATTTAACGCTGAAGAACCTTGTACATATTGCATATATGAATAATTAATACACAACTAGATACATAATTCACACACACCCAGCCACACACACACACACTCTTAACACTTACACACACACACACACTCACACACTCACCGAAGTCTCTGGATACTGGTTATATGTATTGCGTAACTCTTTGTGTTTTTGCACGTCATCGCATAACCGTAACAATAACAACGATATCAACTAAATCATATATATATATATATATATATATCTAAATTATTATATATATGTATATTAAATCTGAACTCTTACCTACTTGCAGCGGGTGGCAACAGCGGCACAATCAATAACGTCCACGAATTGGATCCCAATACCAACATCAATAGTCAGCCGACAGACACAAAGATCGTGGAACAGAGACCCGCCAACAGCGGCGAGGTGGTCATCATGAGCGAGGAGGATCGCACGACAAGTTTCTTTGCGCAGCCCGGCATCCTGGCTGGTGAGTAATAAATCAGAAAAGAGATCTGAAAAAGCACAGATTTTAGAAAATCAACTCAAAAGAATCTGGTAAAATCTACTTTATAGAAAGAAACCAGAGTAGAAATATGCTTTCTAAATAAATAATAAATATCCTCAATAAAAATATAAATAAAATATAACAGGCAGAAGAACGCAACTCCGATCCCATAAAGTATATATATTCTTGATCAGAATCAACAGACGAGTCGACAATTCGATTTCCAATGGCATTAAATGCCACAATTTTAAATTAAGAATCTTCTAATTAAGGCAGATTATGCAAATGCATATTATCCAAATGTCAAAATATGATAAGAAACATCCAAGTTATGGTAAAAAAATATATTCTTCTATTGAACTCATTTCTAATAAAAAAAAACCCCACATAAAATGAGAATATATTTGACAGCTGCGTTTGGGGTATATCGCAGTTGAGCTCACTCGACTACAGCTTTCTTAATTGGAGTTATACCAGCATATTTTAAAGTGATTCTAAAATTTTGTAGTGCACTGTATTTATTTTATGTGTGCAGCTGCAGTCAAAATATTAAAAGGGAAAATGTTAAATGTTAAATTAATTAGTTATGAACATTTTATTTGTATGTTTTTATTTTATTTTGTTGCCCCACAACTAATGCAATTGTTTTTTTTTTTTATAGCTGTTATCGGTGGCGCCGTTGTTGGCCTGTTGTGTGCCATACTCGTCGTCATGTTCATCGTGTATCGCATGCGGAAAAAGGACGAAGGATCCTATGCGCTCGACGAGCCGAAGCGTTCCCCAGCCAACAACTCGTATGCGAAAAATGCGAATAACCGTGAATTCTACGCCTGAGATAATGGCCAAGCGCGCAGGTATTAAGCTGATCCGGAGCAGGGGGAGTAGCACTTCAGAATGTGGGCGTGGCAGTCAATGGTAATTGACACTGGTTTGATTTCGGTTGAAGGCAGAAGAGAGGAACTCAGCTAAATACACTGCGCGAAATTGCTCAGTTGTGGTGTGAGACAGCGACAACAACATTCACAACATCCACAACAACATCTACACAACAACTAACAACACACAACAGCTACAGCAACAAACAACTCTTGACAACACACAATTTATTCGTGAGGGGTAATAAACAAAAACAAAAAAACAGAAAAAAAAAAACAAAAAAATAAAACAAATAATTGGGAAACCTTTTTCAAAACTTACCTGTAAGTTAAATGTGTTCACACACTTACAACCACACACACACACACACACGCGCAGAATGTGTGTGTGTGTGTTTGTGTGTGCAAACTTTTCTAATTAAGTAAGTTTTAAGCGAATTGTGTAATACAACATAAAAAAAAAAACGAGAAAATATCAAATACTATATAAAAAAAAGTAAATCATGCGAAATTTAACATAAAAAACAAAAACAAAAATTAATAGTATATATTAATAAATATATATATATAAATAGTAAAACAAAAACCAATATAAGGGCGGGCAAAATTAAGCAAATTAATTATGAATATATTGAGTAGAGCGAAAAAAATAACAACAATAAAATACACACACACACATCTAAATATATGTGAACGCGTCATTTATATGAAAGAAGCGAGATAAAACAAAAACGAGAATTAATTAATTTTCGTGCATTTTATTATAAAAACATATGTTAGCAGAATACACACAACACACACTTAACTGTAATTGGATGTCACTCTATAATAAACAATATAGAAATAAACTGGTGACAATTTGTAAACCACATTGAAGTGTATTTATTTGAAATGCGTTTTAATTACCACAAAGCCCAATAAACAATTAAATAAAAAACTTTAATACAAAATCAAATGCAAAAACCGAATAAAATGTGTGGCACATCTGAACAATTTGAATTGATGCATAAATGTTTTTAAGTTTATATACATATTATACATAAGCATAACTATGTAATTATTAGTGTAATTCAAAAAAAAACAAAATCAACAAAAAAAAAACAAAAAAATATATAAAATAAAATAAAAACAACTACAAACCTAAAACGAAGCGTAAAAACATTTTCCTGGCAAAACGAAAATATAAACTAAAAAACCACGAGAAATTTCTACTATTTTCTACAAAAAAAGTAACGAAAACAAAATAAAAACCACAACAGTAACGGAAAATATTTAGAAATATAAAAACTGCAGAAAAATACAAAGGAAATGAATTTGTATAATTTTTTTTTTTAATTTCGTTACGGCAGCTCATACATTAATTTATTGTTTAATTGCGCTTCTCTTCTTAAAAATTGAACTGTAACTGTAACTTTAACTGCTTCCTCTTCCATGGCTAAGAATCAAAATCAAATGAACGCATGCAACAATTGTGCATTTATTTAGCTTTACGTTCAAATTGCGTTCTGTGTCTCTCTTTGACAAAACTCGTTTCAAACACAAAACCAACAACAGAAACCGCAACAAATATTTAAAAATCAACACGCAATAGTAAAAGTTTATTATTGTTAAGTTTACAAATCCTCAAAAATAAACCACACAACACATACATACACACACTCGATACTGTTAAAAACCCAGACACACTCTCTCTCTCACACACACACACACACATAAACATTCACAAACAATTTACTTGCAATATTTGTTTAACTGTTAATCAAAAACTGAATACTTTCATTTTTAACGCTCATATGCCATATTTTCATTATGAAAAGAAAGTTATAATAATAATTATAATAATAATAGCATAAAATTAAGCCAACTAAATCAATTGTGTGTGTAATTATAAAGTATAATGCAAATATAATTAATTAATATGTAACTAAAATATATGAAAACATGCATAATACACGCAAACAGCATAGAAATGTTTAAACAAAAACAAAAACAAAAAAAACAACTCGAACTCTTGTCATAAGCAATATCAATGTACACACACACAAACACACTCACACACTCACACACACATACACACATGCACTTACTCACACACACACACTTACAAAGAAAAACAAACAACTGAATGCATTCTGAATACGAATACCAACTTTTTCTACACTGTAAAAATCGCAACTGCAACTTTTTGATATATATGTATGTACTCGTAGATGTACTAAATTTGTTTATCTCCCTATTATCTCAATCGAGTACATTTCGTTTTCAAAAAGTTAACACGATGTGTTTTTTTTTATTGCTATTATGTAAGCGTTTAGTTTGTTAGTTTTTTAAATGCGCTGAATGTACTGAGAAATTGGTTTTGATTTGCTAAATAAAAACGGTATAAAACTAATTTAAACAAATCGCTTAATATGCTTATTTCTGGGCAATCACATGGGACATGTTGCAATATTAAATATAATATTATTTTATTTTATTTTATTATTTCGATTAAATGTCGGTTTAAATGTTTACAGTGTCGTCTATAATATGCCTAACATTGCACTGCCTACAAACTAGCCTTCATCAGGGGCTTCAGATAGGTTTCAAATGACTTCTGCACTGGTCGCTGGTTCATCGTGCTGCGCTTGGCCGCATCGAAGATTCGTGGATAGACATTGCCATCGTAGCTGCCCAGGACCGAGTTGAGAACGCGATCGTGGAAATCAAATCCATCACAGATGGCGACAGCATTTGGGCGGAATTTCTCCAGGGACTGCTCCAAGCGTTGCTGCAGGGATCTCAAATCAGCATCGGTCAGATTAATGAACTGAAAATGCCAAAAAAAAAAAAAGTGATTTAAGAAAATGCAATTTTAATTGGAATAATATGTAAAGCTTACCCTCAAAATGTCACTCAAATTATTTAGCACCGTCTGCACCAAAAACAGTTCCACCACATTTTCCAAGGCGCTGTTCAAAGCCGCCGAACGCTGTTGTGCCTTGGGTCCAGTGATCTGCTCCACAAAAGTTTGGCACACAAATTGACGACCGTGCAGCTAAAATGTAGAATTAGGATTTATTTAATGTACTTGGTATATCTTGGTATATAATCCACTAAATCTCTTTCTGCTTACAAGCTGATATTGAGATTTGTGAAGCCTGATGCCAAGTAAATATCTTAATTGTGGTAAGTAAGCGAATCACCTTGTAAATTATTTATTAAATTATTTTTATCTTTTAGATCTCACTAATTGAGCTAATCCTGGATTTCAAGCAATTAACTACGTTCTGCTCTTGAATATGGATCTGATAAATGGTATCCAGACTACAATTGAAATTGATTGGAATCTGCTGGTCGGCGTATTAACTGAAATGCTTAAAATAGTTAACTTACTTATCGTAGTTGACTTTTTCAAATAAATCTTCCCCTTTCCCTTATAATATCAACTGTGCTGTGCAATACCCATTTCTGATCTTATGCTCCAGTTATAATATTGATCTTGATCCCATAATAAGTTGGAAATTACCTCGGCGGCACGTGTTAGCTCAATGCCCGTGTTGTTGGCTGCCACAGCTTGGGATTGGCCAGAAGCAATGCGCTGCGACAGGTTCTCAAAGGCAATGCGAGTCTTGCTGCAATCAAGAGTCAAAAGTGATGAAATGTTAATCAGGCTCTTCTCTAGATAATCTGGGCAGTCCACTTACTGGGCAGCCGTATACTGCAGCGCCTTGACAATGCACTGCCAGGTGTTGTCCCACTTGGGGAACTCCTGCAGGCGCATCGAGGTCTCAAAGTAGGCATATGAAGAGGAGACCGGTTCAGCCTGCTTGTAGTTGGCCCAGGCCTTGACCAGGGCCCGCCCAATCTGGAGCAGCAAAACGGTGTTCTCCCCCTCGTAGGTGTAGGCGGCAACTGCATTGCCGTAGATGTTGCTCAGATTGGCGGCAATGTGATAGCCGTGTCCGCCAGTGGAGAGACGCAGCCGTTCAATGCCCGCACAGCCATCGGTAGTGCAGAGGACCTTCAGAGCACAAGACAGGATGTGCATATCGGGCAACCGATCGAATTTACCATTATTGGCATCCAGCACAGTCTTATGGTACACCTCCCACATGTGCTCGGCGGCCACATGATAGGCCATTCCAGTGGCGATCTCCGGGAACAGCTTCAAGCGCTGCGTCACATGATCAATGATCTGCGGCTCGGGCTCACTGTCAAAGAGAGCGAGAGAGAGAGAATTATAGATGTTGAGCCAAGTATATTTGAGAATACTCACTTGGGTTCAATGGGACTCTGGCGACGCACGGCAGAGTAGCGTGTGGCAATTGTGGCTGCCTGCAGCAGCCGCGTCGAATTAAAATCGGCAATTATGC
The DNA here is from genome assembly GCA_037043605.1 of Drosophila multiciliata. Classification (NCBI taxonomy): domain Eukaryota; kingdom Metazoa; phylum Arthropoda; class Insecta; order Diptera; family Drosophilidae; genus Drosophila; species Drosophila multiciliata. Next base: position 1,723,684 of record JBAMBF010000589.1, read on the forward strand.
AACGTGTGTAGACCATGGTCAGGTAGTTGAGCCTCAAGGCTGGGCTGGCGGTGAATGTGCCATCACGATCCACTTTGGCATACTTCATCAGCATGTTGGTGCGTGGAATGCGAACGTTCTTCAGGCCGAGAAAGCCCTGATTGACAGCGGCCATGCCCAGTTTCTTACCAATCTCACCAATATCTACGCCGGGCAGCGGCATATGCGTTTCCGCATCACGCAGCGGCACAATAAACATTTGGATGCCTTTGTGCTTGCCGGCAACGTAGAGCTGGGCAACGACCATTGCATGGTTGGCCGTGTGACCCACTGTAAAGTGGAAAATTAAAGTAATAAGTACTCTCTCTATATATATATATATATATATATATATATATATATATATTGTTGAGTCACTTACAGCCGCCAGGCCACCACTTGTAAGCTTCCAGGTTTGGCGTGTTGAGGACAAATTCACCAGCTCTAACGTCGTAATCGGCGCGTGTTTCGATACCTCGCACATTGGTGCCATGGGCCAGTTCGGTTTGTGCATAGGTACCAATAATGTTGCAGTTCTCGGCCAGCGGGGCCCATTTCTCCACCTGCTCCGGAGTGCCCTGACCCTTGATCACATCCACAAACATGGTGATATGCGTGGCAAGCGGGTGATTGGCGGGAAACAGGCCATGAGCATGCACTGTGAGCAGGCAGCCACTGCGGATGAGAGTAGTATTTAACAATAACAGAGTATTCAAGAGTCAGGGGCAACTTACGGCCAAATGTCCTTGCCACCAGGGTTCATTTTCTGTTGCAGCGCCTTCAGCTTGACTGCGGCATCGGCAATCTTTTTCACTGTGGAATTGTATACTTCCTCGTGGGACATGTACTCATGATTAATGCCATAGCCATCCTCCAAATCGCTGAACACAGCGCGCTCTAATGAAACATAAAACAAGTAAGAATGCTGTAGTCGGTTGATCTAGACTAAGATATACACTGAATCCATTGGATAAAAAATAATCGAATTTTGTTGGCAAATTTTCCTTTACTTTTGCTCCCAGATATGAGCAGGGTAAGTCATTTCTTATAATATATTTATATACAGGCACTAAAATGTCCAAAAAACGAATGCAGCGAAAGCTTTTATTCACCAGGCCGAACTGATCCCTAATTGGCTGTCTAGAAACACGAGCTTATACATACATACATAAATGCGTACACGCAATTGTAGGTAACGTGGCTCTGCAAAATACACACAAAAGTGTACAAAAAGCTCGCATAGGTTATCATGGCATCTCTTTCTCGCACTTGCGCTCGCATATTTATGCATACAAAAACTGCTTGCGGCATAGTTAATATAGCAAAGCAATCAGCAGATAAATTATTGATATCTAATGAACTTTGACTGCATTTCCGTAATGATAACTAAAACTTTTAATAAACGTAACAAGCAAGGAGATCCAACCACGTTTTTTTATCTCAACAAATGAGAGAAAAGAGAAAACAGTTTTCTTACCAATTTCCCGTTTGGTTTTTAATTTTTCATCGCCGCCCTGCCACCAAGCAGCAAACTCCTCCACATCGAAAGTGGACGCTAAGCGCTCTTTTTGCAGATCAGGATTAACAGTTTTGGGTATAAAACTTGTAGTCTGCGACATTATAATTATTGTAAATTTAAGAACACAAAGATAATCACGACAAATGCGTATTGATGTTGTCACTCAAAACCACGCAAACCAACTGAACAAACTTAAGAGAATTTTGTTTATCGACTAAGAAAAAGCTTTCGCTGCAAAAGACAAATCATAAGCAAATAAACACAATCTCAATTGCTGTATTGCTCACTAAAAACAAGTTGATAAAGTTTCACTCTTATTGCTTATGCTGAGCGAGAGGCAAAGAGTACGCAATCAAAGAGCATAAAATAAAGATCATAAAATAAAGAGCATAAAGAGCTTTTCTTATGAGCTTAATTCAAAACACAATTGAAATAACACTTAAGTTTGTTTGTTGTCAACACAAGTCACGATGACTTTTAAGATTTATTATAAACAAAAAATATTTAAGAAAATGCAAAAATAATATTTAATAATTAACAGATCTAACTTTGATGAAAGATATTTACATTTCGGGATACGTTTTAGAGATTGGATTTCATAAATGGCCCAAAATACTCGTGGAAACTCTTTGTTATTTTGGTTAAATGTCGGTTTAAATGTTTACAGTGTCGTCTATAACATGCCTAACATTGCACTGCCTACAAACTAGCCTTCATCAGGGGCTTCAGATAGGTTTCAAATGACTTCTGCACTGGTCGCTGGTTCATCGTGCTGCGCTTGGCCGCATCGAAGATTCGTGGATAGACATTGCCATCGTAGCTGCCCAGGACCGAGTTGAGAACGCGATCGTGGAAATCAAATCCATCACAGATGGCGACAGCATTTGGGCGGAATTTCTCCAGGGACTGCTCCAAGCGTTGCTGCAGGGATCTCAAATCAGCATCGGTCAGATTAATGAACTGAAAATGCCAAAAAAAAAAAGTGATTTAAGAAAATGCAATTTTAATTGGAATAATATGTAAAGCTTACCCTCAAAATGTCACTCAAATTATTTAGCACCGTCTGCACCAAAAACAGTTCCACCACATTTTCCAAGGCGCTGTTCAAAGCCGCCGAACGCTGTTGTGCCTTGGGTCCAGTGATCTGCTCCACAAAAGTTTGGCACAGAAATTGACGACCGTGCAGCTAAAATGTAGAATTAGGATTTATTTAATGTACTTGGTATATCTTGGTATATAATCCACTAAATCTCTTTCTGCTTACAAGCTGATATTGAGATTTGTGAAGCCTGATGCCAAGTAAATATCTTAATTGTGGTAAGTAAGCGAATCACCTTGTAAATTATTTATTAAATTATTTTTATCTTTTAGATCTCACTAATTGAGCTAATCCTGGATTTCAAGCAATTAACTACGTTCTGCTCTTGAATATGGATCTGATAAATGGTATCCAGACTACAATTGAAATTGATTGGAATCTGCTGGTCGGCGTATTAACTGAAATGCTTAAAATAGTTAACTTACTTATCGTAGTTGACTTTTTCAAATAAATCTTCCCCTTTCCCTTATAATATCAACTGTGCTGTGCAATACCCATTTCTGATCTTATGCTCCAGTTATAATATTGATCTTGATCCCATAATAAGTTGGAAATTACCTCGGCGGCACGTGTTAGCTCAATGCCCGTGTTGTTGGCTGCCACAGCTTGGGATTGGCCAGAAGCAATGCGCTGCGACAGGTTCTCAAAGGCAATGCGAGTCTTGCTGCAATCAAGAGTCAAAAGTGATGAAATGTTAATCAGGCTCTTCTCTAGATAATCTGGGCAGTCCACTTACTGGGCAGCCGTATACTGCAGCGCCTTGACAATGCACTGCCAGGTGTTGTCCCACTTGGGGAACTCCTGCAGGCGCATCGAGGTCTCAAAGTAGGCATATGAAGAGGAGACTGGTTCAGCCTGCTTGTAGTTGGCCCAGGCCTTGACCAGGGCCCGCCCAATCTGGAGCAGCAAAACGGTGTTCTCCCCCTCGTAGGTGTAGGCGGCAACTGAATTGCCGTAGATGTTGCTCAGATTGGCGGCAATGTGATAACCGTGTCCGCCAGTGGAGAGACGCAGTCGTTCAATGCCCGCACAGCCATCGGTAGTGCAGAGGACCTTCAGAGCACAAGACAGGATGTGCATATCGGGCAACCGATCGAATTTACCATTATTGGCATCCAGCACAGTCTTATGGTACACCTCCCACATGTGCTCGGCGGCCACATGATAGGCCATTCCAGTGGCGATCTCCGGGAACAGCTTCAAGCGCTGCGTCACATGATCAATGATCTGCGGCTCGGGCTCACTGTCAAAGAGAGCGAGAGAGAGAGAGAGAATTATAGATGTTGAGCCAAGTATATTTGAGAATACTCACTTGGGTTCAATGGGACTCTGGCGACGCACGGCAGAGTAGCGTGTGGCAATTGTGGCTGCCTGCAGCAGCCGCGTCGAATTAAAATCGGCAATTATGCAACGTGTGTAGACCATGGTCAGGTAGTTGAGCCTCAAGGCTGGGCTGGCGGTGAATGTGCCATCACGATCCACTTTGGCATACTTCATCAGCATGTTGGTGCGTGGAATGCGAACGTTCTTCAGGCCGAGAAAGCCCTGATTGACAGCGGCCATGCCCAGTTTCTTACCAATCTCACCAATATCTACGCCGGGCAGCGGCATATGCGTTTCCGCATCACGCAGCGGCACAATAAACATTTGGATGCCTTTGTGCTTGCCGGCAACGTAGAGCTGGGCAACGACCATTGCATGGTTGGCCGTGTGACCCACTGTAAAGTGGAAAATTAAAGTAATAAGTACTCTCTCTATATATATATATATATATATATATATATATATATATATTGTTGAGTCACTTACAGCCGCCGGGCCACCACTTGTAAGCTTCCAGGTTTGGCGTGTTGAGGACAAATTCACCAGCTCTAACGTCGTAATCGGCGCGTGTTTCGATACCTCGCACATTGGTGCCATGGGCCAGTTCGGTTTGTGCATAGGTACCAAATATGTTGCAGTTCTCGGCCAGCGGGGCCCATTTCTCCACCTGCTCCGGAGTGCCCTGACCCTTGATCACATCCACAAACATGGTGATATGCGTGGTAAGCGGATGATTGGCGGGAAACAGTCCTTCAGCCTGCTCTGAGAACAGGCAGCCACTGCGGATGAGAGTAGTATTTAACAATAACAGAGTATTCAAGAGTCAGGGGCAACTTACGGCCAAATGTCCTTGCCACCAGGGTTCATTTTCTGTTGCAGCGCCTTCAGCTTGACTGCAGCATCGGCAATCTTTTTCACTGCGGAATTGTAGACTTCCTCGTGGGACATGTACTCATGATTAATGCCATAGCCATCCTCCAAATCGCTGAACACAGCGCGCTCTAATGAAACAGAAAACAAGTAAGAATGCTGTAGTCGGGTGATATAGAAAATAATCCAATTTTATTGGATTTGATGTCCTTTACAAAGTTTTGCTCCCAGATATGAGCAGGGTAAGTCATTTCTTATAATATATTTATATACAGGCACTAAAATGTCCAAAAAACGAATGCAGCGAAAGCTTTTATTCACCAGGCCGAACTGATCCCTAATTGGCTGTCTAGAAATACGAGCTTATACATACATACATAAATGCGTACACGCAATTGTAGGTAACGGGGCTCTGCAGAGTACACACAAAAGGCATCTCTTTCTCGCACTTGCGCTCGCATTTTTATGCATACAGAAACTGCTTGCGGCTGGTGCAGGGTATTAGTAAATGGTAGAAAGATTAAACAAAAGTATAATAATGCAAAGTCTGATCTAGTTTGATCTTTCACACTTTGGATTGTGTTTGTTGTTAGCGCTGATAAGGAAACCGAAATCGACTTTAAATAATTTATAAACGAGGAAATTTTTTAGACCACTGTTATCATAGTTAATATAGCAAAGCAATCAGCAGATAAATTATTGATATCAAATGAACTTTGACTGCATTTCCGTAATGATAACTAAAACTGTTAATAAACGTAACAAGCAAGGAGATCCAACCACGTACGTTTTTTTTATCGCAACAAATGAGAGAAAATAAAGAGAAAACAGTTTTCTTACCAATTTCCCGTTTGGTTTTTAATTTTTCATCGCCGCCCTGCCACCAAGCAGCAAACTCCTCCACATCGAAAGTGGACGCTAAGCGCTCTTTTTGCAGATCAGGATTAACAGTTTTGGGTATAAAACTTGTAGTCTGCGACATTATAATTATTGTAAATTTAAGAACACAAAGATAATCACGACAAATGCGTATCGACGTTGTCACTCAAAACCACGCAAACCAACTGAACAAACTTAAGAGAATTTTGACCATCGAACAAGAAAAAGCTTTCGGTGCAAAGTGCAAAATACAAATCACAAACAAATAAACATAATCTTAATTGCTGTATTGCTCACTATAAACAAGTTGATAAAGTTTCACTCTTATTGCTTATGCTGAGCGAGAGGCAGAGAGTACGCAATCAAAGAGCATAAAATCAACTGCATTTAATAAAGAGTAAATATAAAGAGCATACATACAGACCATAAGTAAAGAACATAAACAATGAGCATAAATAAAGAGTATAAGTAAAGAGCATAAATAAAAATCATGAATATTAAGAGTTGATTTGTTTAACTCTCGTTTTTTATTGCTCGCTTTTCTTATGAGCTTAATTCAAAACACAATTGAAATAACACTTCAGTTTGTTTGTTGTCAACACAAGTCACGATGACTTTTAAGATTTATTATAAACAAAACATATTTAAGAAAATGCAAGTTACAAAATTTATTAGCTCAGGCAAAAGATATAATAATAATTAACAGATCTAACTTTGATGAAAGATATTTACATTTCGGGATACGTTTTAGAGATTGGATTTCATAAATGGCCCCAAATACTCGTGGAAACTCTTTGTTATTTTGATTAAATGTCGGTTTAAATGTTTACAGTGTCGTCTATAATATGCCTAACATTGCACTGCCTACAAACTAGCCTTCATCAGGGGCTTCAGATAGGTTTCAAATGACTTCTGCACTGGTCGCTGGTTCATCGTGCTGCGCTTGGCCGCATCGAAGATTCGTGGATAGACATTGCCATCGTAGCTGCCCAGGACCGAGTTGAGAACGCGATCGTGGAAATCAAATCCATCACAGATGGCGACAGCATTTGGGCGGAATTTCTCCAGGGACTGCTCCAAGCGTTGCTGCAGGGATCTCAAATCAGCATCGGTCAGATTAATGAACTGAAAATGCCAAAAAAAAAAAGTGATTTAAGAAAATGCAATTTTAATTGGAATAATATGTAAAGCTTACCCTCAAAATGTCACTCAAATTATTTAGCACCGTCTGCACCAAAAACAGTTCCACCACATTTTCCAAGGCGCTGTTCAAAGCCGCCGAACGCTGCTGTGCCTTGGGTCCAGTGATCTGCTCCACAAAAGTTTGGCACACAAATTGACGACCGTGCAGCTAAAATGTAGAATTAGGATTTATTTAATGTACTTGGTATATCTTGGTATATAATCCACTAAATCTCTTTCTGCTTGCAAGCTGATATTGAGATTTGTCAAGCCTGATGCCAAGTTAATATCTTAATTGTGGTAAGTAGGCGAATCCCCTTGTAAATTATTTATTAAATTATTTTTATCTTTTAGATCTCTCTAATTGAGCTAATCCTGGATTTCAAGCAATTAACTACGTTCTGCTCTTGAATAAGGATCTGATAAATGGTATCCAGACAAAAATTGAAATTGATTGGAATCTGCTGGTCGGCGTATTAACTGAAATGCTTAAAATAGTTAACTTACTTATCGTAGTTGACTTTTTCAAATAAATCTATCATCTTTTCTCATCAGCCAATTTAGTTTTGCAGCTGCCCCTTTCCCTTATAATATCAACTGTGCTGTGCAAAACCCATTTCTGATCTTATGCTCCAGTTATAATATTGATCTTGATCCCATAATAAGTTGGAAATTACCTCGGCGGCACGTGTTAGCTCAATGCCCGTGTTGTTGGCTGCCACAGCTTGGGATTGGCCAGAAGCAATGCGCTGCGACAGGTTCTCAAAGGCAATGCGAGTCTTGCTGCAATCAAGAGTCAAAAGTGATGAAATGTTAATCAGGCTCTTCTCTAGATAATCTGGGCAGTCCACTTACTGGGCAGCCGTATACTGCAGCGCCTTGACAATGCACTGCCAGGTGTTGTCCCACTTGGGGAACTCCTGCAGGCGCATCGAGGTCTCAAAGTAGGCATATGAAGAGGAGACCGGTTCAGCCTGCTTGTAGTTGGCCCAGGCCTTGACCAGGGCGCGTCCAATCTGGAGCAGCAAAACGGTGTTCTCTCCCTCGTAGGTGTAGGCGGCAACTGAATTGCCGTAGATGTTGCTCAGATTGGCGGCAATGTGATAGCCGTGTCCGCCAGTGGAGAGACGCAGCCGTTCAATGCCCGCACAGCCATCGATAGTGCAGAGGACCTTCAGAGCACAAGACAGAATGTGCATATCGGGCAACCGATCGAATTTACCATTATTGGCATCCAGCACAGTCTTATGGTACACCTCCCACATGTGCTCGGCGGCCACATGATAGGCCATTCCAGTGGCGATCTCCGGGAACAGCTTCAAGCGCTGCGTCACATGATCAATGATCTGCGGCTCGGGCTCACTGTCAAAGAGAGCGAGAGAGAGAGAGAATTATAGATGTTGAGCCAAGTATATTTGAGAACACTCACTTGGGTTCAATGGGACTCTGGCGACGCACGGCGGAGTAGCGTGTGGCAATTGTGGCTGCCTGCAGCAGCAGCGATGAATTAAAATCGGCAATTAGGCAACGTGTGTAGACCATGGTCAGGTAGTTGAGCCTCGAGGCTGGGCTGGCGGTGAATGTGCCATCATGATCCACTTTGGCATACTTCATCAGCATGTTGGTGCGTGGAATGCGAACGTTCTTCAGGCCGAGGAAGCCCTGATTGACAGCGGCCATGCCCAGTTTCTTACCAATCTCACCAATATCTACGCCGGGCAGCGGCATATGCGTTTCCGCATCACGCAGCGGCACAATAAACATTTGGATGCCTTTGTGCTTGCCGGCAACGTAGAGCTGGGCAACGACCATTGCATGGTTGGCCGTGTGACCCACTGTAAAGTGGAAAATTAAAGTAATAAGTACTCTCTCTCTCTCATATATATATATATATATATATATATATTGTTGAGCCATATATATATATATATATATTGTTGAGCCACTTACAGCCGCCGGGCCACCACTTGTAGGCTTCCAGGTTTGGCGTGTTGAGGACAAATTCACCAGCTCTAACGTCGTAATCGGCGCGTGTTTCGATACCTCGCACATTGGTGCCATGGGCCAGTTCGGTTTGTGCATAGGCACCAATAATGTTGCAGTTCTCGGCCAGCGGGGCCCATTTGTCCACCTGCTCCGGAGTGCCCTGACCCTTGATCACGTCGACAAACATGGTGATATGCGTGGCAAGCGGATGATTGGCGGGAAACAGTCCTTCAGCCTGCACTGAGAACAGGCAGCCACTGCGGATGAGAGTAGTATTTAACAATAACAGAGTATTCAAGAGTCAGGGGCAACTTACGGCCAAATGTCCTTGCCACCAGGGTTCATTTTCTGTTGCAGCGCCTTCAGCTTGACTGCGGCATCGGCAATCTTTTTCACTGCGGAATTGTAGACTTCCTCGTGGGACATGTACTCATGATTAATGCCATAGCCATCCTCCAAATCGCTGAACACAGCGCGCTCTAATGAAACACAAAACAAGTAAGAATTCTGTAGTCGGGTGATATAGAAAATAATCCAATTTTATTGGATTTGATGTCCTTTACAAAGTTTTGCTCCCAGATATGAGCAGGGTAAGTCATTTCTTATAATATATTTATATACAGGCACTAAAATGTCCAAAAAACGAATGCAGCGAAAGCTTTTATTCACCAGGCCGAACTGATCCCTAATTGGCTGTCTAGAAATACGAGCTTATACATACATACATAAATGCGTACACGCAATTATAGATAACGGGGCTCTGCAGAGTACACACAAAAGGCATCTCTTTCTCGCACTTGCGCTCGCATTTTTATGCATACAGAAACTGCTTGCGGCTGGTAGAAATGAGATCAATATAGGAATATAATTTTGATCATGACTTGGTTTTTTCTTATCCGATCATTCGATCACTTAATCAATATTATGCATATGCATTTAATGTGTTAATTAGAAGTTTCTGTCATTAACATTGTTGATTTTATATAGTTCTTTTTAGTACAGATAGAATATATATACTTTATGGGATCGTAGATGCTTCCTTTTGCCTGTTACATACATTTACCCAAAACCATTCTACCCTTTTTAGCTAATTTCATTGGGTGCAGGGTATTAGTAAATGGTAGAAAGATTAAACAAAAGTATAATAATGCAAAGTCAGATCTAGTTTGATCTTTCACACTTTGGATTGTGTTTGTTGTTAGCGCTGATAAGGAAACCGAAATCGACTTTAAATAATTTATAAACGAGGAAATTTGTTAGACCACTCTTATCATAGTTAATATAGCAAAGCAATCAGCAGATAAATTATTGATATCAAATGAACTTTGACTGCATTTCCGTAATGATAACTAAAACTGTTAATAAACGTAACAAGCAAGGAGATCCAACCACGTACGTTTTTTTATCGCAACAAATGAGAGAAAATAAAGAGAAAACAGTTTTCTTACCAATTTCCCGTTTGGTTTTTAATTTTTCATCGCCGCCCTGCCACCAAGCAGCAAACTCCTCCACATCGAAAGTGGACGCTAAGCGCTCTTTTTGCAGATCAGGATTAACAGTTTTGGGTATAAAACTTGTAGTCTGCGACATTATAATTATTGTAAATTTAAGAACACAAAGATAATCACGACAAATGCGTATCGACGTTGTCACTCAAAACCACGCAAACCAACTGAACAAACTTAAGAGAATTTTGACCATCGAACAAGAAAAAGCTTTCGGTGCAAAGTGCAAAATACAAATCACAAACAAATAAACATAATCTTAATTGCTGTATTGCTCACTATAAACAAGTTGATAAAGTTTCACTCTTATTGCTTATGCTGAGCGAGAGGCAGAGAGTACGCAATCAAAGAGCATAAAATCAACTGCATTTAATAAAGAGTAAATATAAAGAGCATACATACAGACCATAAGTAAAGAACATAAACAATGAGCATAAATAAAGAGTATAAGTAAAGAGCATAAATAAAAATCATGAATATTAAGAGTTGATTTGTTTAACTCTCGTTTTTTATTGCTCGCTTTTCTTATGAGCTTAATTCAAAACACAATTGAAATAACACTTCAGTTTGTTTGTTGTCAACACAAGTCACGATGACTTTTAAGATTTATTATAAACAAAACATATTTAAGAAAATGCAAGTTACAAAATTTATTAGCTCAGGCAAAAGATATAATAATAATTAACAGATCTAACTTTGATGAAAGATATTTACATTTCGGGATACGTTTTAGAGATTGGATTTCATAAATGGCCCCAAATACTCGTGGAAACTCTTTGTTATTTTGATTAAATGTCGGTTTAAATGTTTACAGTGTCGTCTATAATATGCCTAACATTGCACTGCCTACAAACTAGCCTTCATCAGGGGCTTCAGATAGGTTTCAAATGACTTCTGCACTGGTCGCTGGTTCATCGTGCTGCGCTTGGCCGCATCGAAGATTCGTGGATAGACATTGCCATCGTAGCTGCCCAGGACCGAGTTGAGAACGCGATCGTGGAAATCAAATCCATCACAGATGGCGACAGCATTTGGGCGGAATTTCTCCAGGGACTGCTCCAAGCGTTGCTGCAGGGATCTCAAATCAGCATCGGTCAGATTAATGAACTGAAAATGCCAAAAAAAAAAAGTGATTTAAGAAAATGCAATTTTAATTGGAATAATATGTAAAGCTTACCCGCAAAATGTCACTCAAATTATTTAGCACCGTCTGCACCAAAAACAGTTCCACCACATTTTCCAAGGCGCTGTTCAAAGCCGCCGAACGCTGTTGTGCCTTGGGTCCAGTGATCTGCTCCACAAAAGTTTGGCACACAAATTGACGACCGTGCAGCTAAAATGTAGAATTAGGATTTATTTAATGTACTTGGTATATCTTGGTATATAATCCACTAAATCTCTTTCTGCTTACAAGCTGATATTGAGATTTGTCAAGCCTGATGCCAAGTAAATATCTTAATTGTGGTAAGTAGGCGAATCACCTTGTAAATTATTTATTAAATTATTTTTATCTTTTAGATCTCACTAATTGAGCTAATCCTGGATTTCAAGCAATTAACTACGTTCTGCTCTTGAATATGGATCTGATAAATGGTATCCAGACTAAAATTGAAATTGTTGGAATCTGCTGGTCGGCGTATTAACTGAAATGCTTAAAATAGTTAACTTACTTATCGCAGTTGACTTTTTCAAATAAATCTTCCCCTTTCCCTTATAATATCAACTGTGCTGTGCAATACCCATTTCTGATCTTATGCTCCAGTTATAATATTGATCTTGATCCCATAATAAGTTGGAAATTACCTCGGCGGCACGTGTTAGCTCAATGCCCGTGTTGTTGGCTGCCACAGCTTGGGATTGGCCAGAAGCAATGCGCTGCGACAGGTTCTCAAAGGCAATGCGAGTCTTGCTGCAATCAAGAGTCAAAAGTGATGAAATGTTAATCAGGCTCTTCTCTAGATAATCTGGGCAGTCCACTTACTGGGCAGCCGTATACTGCAGCGCCTTGACAATGCACTGCCAGGTGTTGTCCCACTTGGGGAACTCCTGCAGGCGCATCGAGGTCTCAAAGTAGGCATATGAAGAGGAGACTGGTTCAGTCTGCTTGTAGTTGGCCCAGGCCTTGACCAGGGCGCGTCCAATCTGGAGCAGCAAAACGGTGTTCTCCCCCTCGTAGGTGTAGGCGGCAACTGCATTGCCGTAGATGTTGCTCAGATTAGCGGCTATGTGATAACCGTGCCCGCCAGTGGAGAGACGCAGTCGTTCAATGCCCGCACAGCCATCGGTAGTGCAGAGGACCTTCAGAGCACAAGACAGGATGTGCATATCGGGCAACCGATCGAATTTATCATTATTGGCATCCAGCACAGTCTGATGGTACAGCTCCCACATGTGCTCGGCGGCCACATGATAGGCCATTCCAGTGGCGATCTCCGGGAACAGCTTCAAGCGCTGCGTCACATGATCAATGATCTGCGGCTCGGGCTCACTGTCAAAGAGAGCGAGAGAGAGAGAATTATAGATGTTGAGCCAAGTATATTTGAGAACACTCACTTGGGTTCAATGGGACTCTGGCGACGCACGGCGGAGTAGCGTGTGGCAATTGTGGCTGCCTGCAGCAGCAGCGACGAATTCAGATTGACAATTAGGCAACGTGTGTAGACCATGGTCAGGTAGTTAAGCCTCGAGGCTGGGCTGGCGGTGAATGTGCCATCATGATCCACTTTGGCATACTTCATCAGCATGTTGGTGCGTGGAATGCGAACGTTCTTCAGGCCGAGGAAGCCCTGATTGACAGCGGCCATGCCCAGTTTCTTACCAATCTCACCAATATCTACGCCGGGCAGCGGCATATGCGTTTCCGCATCACGCAGCGGCACAATAAACATTTGGATGCCTTTGTGCTTGCCGGCAACGTAGAGCTGGGCAACGACCATTGCATGGTTGGCCGTGTGACCCACTGTAAAGTGGAAAATTAAAGTAATAAGTACTCTCTCTCTCTCTATATATATATATATTGTTGAGCCATATATATATATATATATTGTTGAGCCACTTACAGCCGCCGGGCCACCACTTGTAGGCTTCCAGGTTTGGCGTGTTGAGGACAAATTCACCAGCTCTAACGTCGTAATCGGCGCGTGTTTCGATACCTCGCACATTGGTGCCATGGGCCAGTTCGGTTTGTGCATAGGTACCAATTATGTTGCAGTTCTCGGCCAGATGTGCCCACTTCTCCACCTGCTCCGGAGTGCCCTGACCCTTGATCACATCCACAAACATGGTGATATGCGTGGCAAGCGGATGATTGGCGGGAAACAGGCCATGAGCGTGCACTGTGAGCAGGCAGCCACTGCGGATGAGAGTAGTATTTAACAATAACAGAGTATTAAAGAGTCAGGGGCAACTTACGGCCAAATGTCCTTGCCACCAGGGTTCATTTTCTGTTGCAGCGCCTTCAGCTTGACTGCGGCATCGGCAATCTTTTTCACTGTGGAATTGTAGACTTCCTCGTGGGACATGTACTCATGATTAATGCCATAGCCATCCTCCAAATCGCTGAACACAGCGCGCTCTAATGAAACATAAAACAAGTAAGAATGCTGTAGTCGGTTGATCTAGACTAAGATATACACTGAATCCATTGGATAAAAAATAATCGAATTTTGTTGGCAAATTTTCCTTTACTTTTGCTCCCAGATATGAGCAGGGTAAGTCATTTCTTATAATATATTTATATACAGGCACTAAAATGTCCAAAAAACGAATGCAGCGAAAGCTTTTATTCACCAGGCCGAACTGATCCCTAATTGGCTGTCTAGAAATACGAGCTTATACATACATACATAAATGCGTACACGCAATTGTAGGTAACGGGGCTCTGCAGAGTACACAAAAAAATTTATTATTTACATACATGTACCCAAAACCATTCTACCCTTTTTAGCTAATTTCATTGGGTGCAGGGTATTAGTAAATGGTAGAAAGATTAAACAAAAGTATAATAATGCAAAGTCTGATCTAGTTTGATCTTTCACACTTTGGATTGTGTTTGTTGTTAGCGCTGATAAGGAAACCGAAATCGACTTTAAATTATTTATAAACGAGGAAATTTGTTAGACCACTGTTATCATAGTTAATATAGCAAAGCAATCAGCAGATAAATTATTGATATCAAATGAACTTTGACTGCATTTCCGTAATGATAACTAAAACTGTTAATAAACGTAACAAGCAAGGAGATCCAACCACGTACGTTTTTTTTATCGCAACAAATGAGAGAAAATAAAGAGAAAACAGTTTTCTTACCAATTTCCCGTTTGGTTTTTAATTTTTCATCGCCGCCCTGCCACCAAGCAGCAAACTCCTCCACATCGAAAGTGGACGCTGAGCGCTCTTTTTGCAGATCAGGATTAACAGTTTTGGGTATAAAACTTGTAGTCTGTGACATTATAATTACTGTAAATTTAAAAACAAAAAGGTAATCACGACCAAAGCGTATCGATGTTGTCACTCAGAGCCACGCAAATCAACTGAGCAAAGAGAATTTTGAACATCCAACAAGAAAAAGCTTTCGGTGCAAAGTGCAAAAGACGAATCACAAACAAATAAACACAATCTCAATTGCTGTATTGCTCACTATAAACAAGTTGATAAAGTTTCACTCTTATTGCTTATGCTGAGCGAGAGGCAGAGAGTACGCAATCAAAGAGCATAAAATAAAGAGTATAAAGAGCTTTTCTTATGAGCTTAATTCAAAACACAATTGAAATAACACTTAAGTTTGTTTGTTGTTAACACAAGTCACGATGACTTTTAAGATTTATTATAAACAAAAAATATTTAAGAAAATGCAAGTTACAAAATTTATAACCTCAGACAAAATAATATTTAATAATTAACAGATCTAACTTTGATGAAAGATATTTACATTTCGGGATACGTTTTAGAGATTGGATTTCATAAATGGCCCCAAATACTCGTGGAAACTCTTTGGAACCGATTTCTGGTTCAATGGCGACTTTAGAGCAGCATCAAAGATGCGCTCGTAGGCATTGCCATCAAAGCTGCCCAAAGTGGAATTTAATTGCTGGTCGATGAAATCAAAGCCATCAACGATGGCCACCGCATCTGGTCGGAGTTTGGCCAGCGCAGTCTCCAAACGTGCCTGCAGCTTGCTCAGATCATCGTCCGTTAAATTAACAACCTGAAGATATGATATAAGACGTAATAAATAAATAATATTTCATAGGCCGAATCTATCTCAATTTCATAAATACAAATTTTTGATTAATAAAATTCAAAGTTTTGCTTTGAACTTAATTGTAGACTCACCCGGAGAATATCGCTCATGTTGTTCAATGTCATATTGACCAGGTGGAGCTCCAGCAGTTGCTCCAATACACGATTCAGCGACGACGAGCGTGATTTGGACTTGGGTCCGGTTATCTCAGTGAGGAAGGAGAGGAACATAAAGGCACGTCCATGAAGCTATACGAGTGGAAAACATTTAACAGCATGTCCAGAATTGAATTTAATTTGGTTGGTACCTCAGCAGCCTGGGTGAGTTCGATTCCCGTGTGGCTTGCGGCAACCTCTTCGGATTCGCCCTTGTCCAGACGTTGGCAGAGGCTCTTAAACGCCAGACGTGTCTTGCTATTAAATATAATTAATATCCATTAAATTTTGTACTTTAGGATCGAGACAAACGCTTCAGCAACTCACTTGGCAGCGGCAAACTGCATGGCCTTCACCAGATTCTCCCAGCTGCCTGTCCATTTTCCAAATTCCGGATTTTGTTGCACCTCAGCCAAATATTCGACGGTGGGCGCAAGAGGAGTCCCATTTTGAGCAGCACGCCAGGATTTCATCAGGAAACGACCGATCTGGAGAAGGAGCACCGTATTCTCACCCTCATAGGTACAGCCAGCTGACATATTGGAATACAAATTGCCCAGATTGGATGAGCTGAGATAACCATGACCACCACATGCCAGGCGCAGTCGCTCGGTTCCCCTGGTGGCATCACTCGAACAAAGGACCTTCAAGGCGCAAGAAAGCGCGTGCAGCTCGGGCAGACGCTCATATCTGCCTTGGTCTATGTCCGTGGAGGTAACTTTGAACAGATCCCAGAGGTAGTCAGCGCACAGACGATGGGCCACGCTGGAGGCTATCTCGGGAAACACCTTCAGCTGCTGGGTCACATGATCTATGACCTGCGGTTCGGGTAAGCTGCATAAAAAACACAAATCCCAAATATGCTAAATAATTGAAATTTGAATGGAATATGGAATTTATTACTTGCGATCGATGGGACTCTGGCGCCGCACAGCGGAATAACGTGTGCCAATGGTGGCAGCTGCGGCCAGACCCAGGGACAAGTTCCGGGCAATGATGCAGCGCGTGGAGACCATGGCAAAGTAAGCCAGAACATCCGCGGGACTCTTCACGTAGGTGCCGTCACGGTGCACCTGGGCATGGCGCATCAGCATGCGATTGCGTGGAATGCGGACATCTTTCAGGCCCAGGAAGCCATTGTTGACGCCTAGGAAGGCCATCTTCTTGCCAATCTCGCCAATGTGCACCCCCGGCCTCGGCTCGTGTGTTCCCTCCTCGCGCAACTGCACGTAGAACAAGTGCGGACCCTTCAACTGGTTGTCGATATACAGCTGCGCCATGACCAGGCTATAGTTGGAGCTGTGACCCACTGTAATAATCATAAATATGTATTACAAATAATAATCCCTATAGAAGAAAAATAATTTTCTAAAATACAGATTATTTTCTATTCTATACATATATTTTCAGTTATTAAGAAAAACCTTCCAAAAAAAAATAGAAATTCAAAGAAATATAAAATTCAGACATAGGCGATGAAATATTCTAGCTCAGCTTTTATATTGAATAGCCTTGAAATCGTAGATTTTCGCATAAAGTTAAAGTGAATTTTCTAAATTATGTGTTTTTTTTTTTGTGAAATGCTACAAATTTTATATAAATATTTTAAAATTTAATGAAATAATTAAATGAGTAGAAAAAGCAAATATAAGAAATGTTTTACAATTATAAATATTTTAGAAAAATCTACAATCTACAACCGTAAATTTTAGAATGTAAATTTATATAGAATATATAAAATTGGACTACTTACAGCCTCCGGGCCACCACTTGTAGGCTGAAATGGTTGGTGTATTCAGCACAAACTCATCTGTGTCACGATCGAAATCGGCACGGGTCTCCAGGCCACGCAGATAGGTGCCATGTCCTAGTTCGGTTTGGGCATAGGCGGCGGTCACTTCAAATCGTTCCAATCGCTTCCCAAACTCCTCGTATTGCTCGGGTGTGCACTGTGCCTTGAGAGCTTTCACCACCATGAAAAAAGAAAAAAGTTTTCCATGTAACACAGAATTACTCTTTCCTTCAATATCTACTGTTACTCACGGCCAGTATTCAGTGCCACCGGGATTACGTTCAGCTTGCAACTGGCGCAGCTTTTTCGCCACGTTAATCCCAGTCTTCACGGCGAATTCGTACATATCCTCGTGCGACAAGTAATTTAATTTAGCGTATTCATCCACATTTATGTCTTTGTACATGTACTCTTCTAAAGAATTTAGAGAAAGAGAGAAGTGAGAAGTGAGAAGTCAGCAAAAGTCGCAGTGTTGCATATACATAGAGTATAAAAATGTATAAATGTTTTTTATCAGCTTATAATCTTGAAAACATATAAAATAATAAATAACATCAAATATTTTGCAATCACCTTTATAATACATGCTTTATTCAACAAAAAAAGTGCAATGTACGAAGTCAACAAAAGCTAATATTTCTCTTAATTTAGTGAACTTACTGACGCTTCTCTTAAACTTCAGTTGCTCTGCACCACCCGCCCACCAAGCAGCAAACTCTTCGCTATTAAAACTGGCGGCATCGCGTTCCTTTTGCAGATCGGCATTCACAGTGCTGGGAATTATGCTCTTAGACGACATATTAAACAGATACTTTTTTTTGCGACCACTCTGCGCTAGCTGCGACTTACTACTGAGTAAAACAGTCTGAAATCACTGATTTTAATACCACAAATTTCTATAGTAACATTGGAATCACTCAACCTCTTTATCATCCGCATAGTATTGCGGAATTGTGATATGTGCTTTAAAGCTTTTAATACAAACACATAAGTTCTTGTATACTTCTGCAAAGACTTATGTACGTAAATCAGCTCAATAAGGTAGGTCACGGGCAAAAGCTTACAAAGTTTTCTAAGAGTATATTTTAACTTTGTGTTAAAGTGTGAATTTAAACTCTCTCTTTTTGCAAGAGATAGATTATTGTTAAATGTGATTTAAATTAATGGCTTATAAAATGCTGCATTAACATTTCACAGAAGCCATTTTTGTGGCTTTTGATTTACCCCTAAACAATGCCTTAAGCCTGATATTGGAGGTGTATGTGGTTTCTGTAGATTTTTATGTTAATTTTAAAATTATACTATTATATTTTAAATAGTGTGAACCGCACATTGACAAAAATAAGTCAATTAAATGCATTCTATGTATTTAAATGTTTTTCTTCATTTATAGTAGAGGAAATTATCCTATATCATCTTTATACTTATTTTTTTATAAAAATATACACAATATAAAAGACTCTGTGCTATTTTTTTTAAACTGTTAAAACTAATCATCGTGAAGCAGATAATTACAGAATAAACTAAATAATTTGCTTATCAGTGCACCGCTTGTAACCAATGATAGTGGAATGATCTGTTCCCTGTTATAAGTTTTGTGTTTGTTTTGAATTTGTAGTTATCAGCTGCTGCTCCAGGCAGTAATCAGCGAGTCTGTTAATAAACTTATAAATACCTACTAATCATATACGAATTAAGGTTCAGTCTAGAAGTTGTCGTATAACGCAATAGTCTATCAATTTAAATATTCTTAGTGAATATGGCTCTGGTTTGTGTCGAGGACTTTGAGAAGAAGGCATCCAGTCAGCTGGAGAAGAGTGCATTGGACTATTACAAGAGCGGGGCAGGAGAACAATTTACACTGAAACTAAATCGGGAGGCCTTTAGAAGGTGAGCAACTAATTGCTACCCATGTCCCTTAATAGCATTCATAAACAGCTACATTTTCATATTCATTTGGGTAGATTGCGGCTGCGTCCACGTTGTCTCCGCAATGTCTCCCAGCCAGATATCAGCTGCCAGATTCTAGGACAGCAACAAAAGTGGCCAGTGGGAATTGCACCCACAGCGATGCAGAAGATGGCGCACCCGGATGGTGAAATTGGCAACGCACGCGCCGCTGGCAAAGCGGGCTCCATTTTCATTTTGAGCACGCTATCGACCACATCGTTGGAGGATTTGGCTGTCGGCGCACCGGACACCAACAAGTGGTTTCAACTTTATATTTACAAAGATCGGTTAGTTTGAATACACGTAATTACTTCAAAGTAAAGCATTCATTTCATCTTTTTGTAGCTCACTTACCAAAAAGTTAGTTCGACGCGCTGAGAAGGCCAATTATAAAGCATTGGTGCTAACTGTTGATGCCCCCATCTTTGGTCATCGGCGTTCGGATGTGCGCAATAAATTCAGTTTGCCATCCCATTTGAGTTTGGCCAACTTTCAAGGGGAGCAGGCGAATGGAGTGGTCACCATGGGAGGCTCTGGCATTAATGAGTATGTTGCCAGCCAATTCGATCCCAGCATCACATGGAAGGACATCAATTGGCTAACGCAGCTAACCAGCTTACCAATCATTGTCAAGGGTGTACTAACTGCCGAGGATGCTGTCCTGGCCCGCGAATATGGCTGCGCTGGCATTATTGTCTCTAATCATGGTGCACGTCAAATTGACACAGTACCCGCCTCCATCGAGGCTCTACCAGAGGTGGTCAAGGCAGTGGGCAACGATCTTCTGGTCATGTTAGATGGCGGCATCATGCAGGGCAACGACATATTCAAAGCCTTGGCATTGGGCGCCAAAACTGTTTTCATTGGCCGACCAGCTGTTTATGGCCTGGCCTACAATGGTGAGCAGGGCGTCGAGGAACTGTTGAGTGTGTTGCGAAAAGATTTTGAAATAACTATGGCGCTTATCGGCTGTCAAAACTTGTCGGACATTCAGTCGAACATGGTCGTACACGAATCGTTCTATTCCAAAATATAATCTAATTCCACAATTAACAATTTTAAAGCAATACACTTTTTTAAATAAATAATAACAAAATAAATTGTGTTCCATAAAATTTAAATAACAAAATTTAAATACGCATTGCAATGTTCTTTTCAAAATATACTTTAATTCACCAGACGAATTTTTAAACTAAATCGTGGAACATATGAATCTCCACTTTAATATAATCTAATACACCAATCGACACTTTTAAAGAAATAATCCAAACAGAATTCGATAAATATAAATCACTCCGTCTATTCGATAAATCTCACAAATGAATTGCACTCAACTATCGATTTGCCAAAGAGCAAAGCTATCGCGTATCTAGTATTTAAATATCGATAGGCTGATTTAGAGGCAGCTGTGGCTGCAGTTTGCATTTGTTAAAACTAGTTGAAATAAAACAAATCTCTCAGAAAAATGCAACGCGAGGAAATGACGCTGGATGCGGTTGTGCAGCGTCTAAATGATTTAAAATTGGCTGTGCTTTCGATGATACAGAAACTGGAAATGGAATATATGGACATCAATTGGCCAACGTTCCTCGACAACTTTGCCATAATCTCAAGCCATTTAACCGGCCTGACCAAAATCCTGGCCAAGGAGCAGTGTCCGCCGCTGCGTAATCGCACCGTGCTGCCCCTGCTCGTGGCCATGGATCGGGACGAGACGTTGGTCAACATCACGGAGGGACGTGTGCCTGTCTTCTCGCATGATATTGTGCCCGACTATCTGCGCACCCGACCCGATCCCATAACGGAAACAAAGATGCAACAAAACGAGCAGAAGGCGGCGAATCTCACCAACGATGCGGCCATGAAGCAGGTGACACAATACAACAAGGTTGTCTCCCATGTGCTCGAGATGGTGAGCAAGGCGCGCGAAGAGTGGGAAATTGAGTCCAGCTCTCGCACGGGCATTCAGCAGACGAGCAGCATGACGGACACACAGATGCTGGTGGCTGCCGTTGGCATGGGCAAGGGATTGCAATTCAAGACATATGGTCCCGGCCCTGGTGGACCGGGCATGATGGTGCCGCCATCGATACGGGGACAAACACCACCGATGGGCGGTCCGTCCATGAGTCCCGGCAACGTGCAACAGCAGCTGGGCAAAGCGCCGTCAGCAATAAAGACCAACATCAAGTCAGCAAATCAGGTGCATTCCTTTTCTCGGTAGAAAAACAATCAAAATTTATTGTTGCGCTTGCCGCTTGCTCTTGCAACATCATATCGTAACATAGAACAGTATATATAACATATAATATGTGGTAATATCAATATCTTATGTACTATTCGCGGAATGTGAGGACTCATAAATATGTGTGTGTTTAGTGTATATATGTATGTGTTTGTGTAATAGCTACCTAGGCCACATAAGTTAAGAAAGAAATAATAAATTGTAAGCCAAATGAAAATGAGCTGTTTCTAGTTTAGTAATGCTTCTTTCGCTTCTGGCTTAAGGCTCAACGATCGAGGCTCCGGCCGGCAGCGCATGCTTCTCCTCAATGAGGGTCTCGTGCAGTTTAATATCCTTCGGCGTTGAGGTATCGATTAGCTCCAAGCTGAGCGCACGTCGCTCATCCTCCAGCTTGTCCACACGTCGCACTATTCCAATGAATTTCCGGCCCAGCGTCAGCTTGCGAAAGCGCACACAATTCTCCTGCGTCCAAACGATGCCCTCCAGCTGGATGCCTGCAGAAAAGGGTTAACATGTTAAGTGATGGCCTATTATTGGATTTGGTTTGTGACTGGATTACCATGCAGCTGAGCTGGCAACGACATCATGGGCAACTCGCGAAACTCTGGCGTTAGTTGCATCAGTTGACTACAGCGCACAACGCCTTCGTCTCCAGCGTCCACAAAGCGCACCTGAATCATTTCATCGTAAATCTTGCGAATATTTACGCTGCGCATTTTAAGAAGAAAAAAATGAAATCAATTGAATGTGTTTAGGATGGCAGTGGTAGGATTACTCACCGATGAAAGATGCCATCGGTGTCTGTCGCAGCGTAGGCCTGACCAATTGACAGTTGATTGGGCTCCACACGCTGAGCACTTGGACCTTTGCAATGCGCCTGCAAGTCCTTCATCAGACGCTGGAGCTGATTGTAGTACTTGTAGGGTTGCACCTTGAAGAAGGGGGATCAATTAAGATATGGTCATAGATATATTGGAATTACGCTTACCGCAAAGCGACCGGGATTGATGGAGAGCGAGACACGCACCTCAAAATAGGCACCCACCGCTGGAATGGCCTCGTACTCCTTGATTCTGGCCAGTAGCGAGGGACTGGCGAGTTTTGGTTTGTTTGGTGTGCTTGGAAGAGAGGCGACGATGGCAACGCTGATTGCTGTTGTCGTCAGATCACTGCTGCTGCTCTGGCTCGGACTCGATATGGTTGAGCCGAAGCTGCCGCGTCGTATCAAGTGACCGCTGGCATTGAAATGCAGGCCGCCGTCGTCAAGCGGTTCCAGCCGCGTCTTACTAGAGACACACATGCGGGTGCAGGAAAAGGTAGGTGTAGGTGTAGGTGTGTGGACAAATTAAAAGTAGGACGACAGTGAACGATGGATGATAGGATCGAGGGTTACATAGGGTGCGGGGGGGTTACACATTTGGAAAGAACAACAAAAAAAGACTGTGTTTTTTTCCTTTGCTTTTGGCAATACAATAATTATGTATATATTTCTGACTCCCATTATTATTATTATTATTATTAATTATTTTTAAGATATTATTTACAATGATGATAAAATGAATCCTTAGAGCTAAGCACTTATTACGAACGAAGGTTAGCTTACAGAATGTTGTGAGTTGAAGGAGTCGTGAATGCTGAGATAATTTTGTAGCGATAATTTCATGTCAGTTCCAGTTTATTGAAAGCACTAATTAAAAACTATCATTAAACCACAAATAGAGCAAAAGATCTTTTTTGTACATTTCATGTGCGTATTTGTGTGAGTGTTTGTGTGTGTGCAGATGTGTGTGTGTGTGTGAGTGTGTGGTGTATGAGTGAATGACAGAAGACAAGTCATCAACTTACCTTTCCACCTCATACTCCATGCGAATGGCACTGTTCAAACACAAATACAAGCTATCCTGGCCACGTGCATGAATCGTTACCATTGGCGGCTTGTCCTTGGCGATCTCCATTACCTTGAGCTGCAACAGAAATGGAGCAAAGAAATGGAAAATGGGAACACAGATCAGAGAGTTGCTTATCATTTGTATTGAAAAGAAATCAATTATAGCATGTTAAAAATAAAACTTTCATTGAAAGTGAAGGATGGAGGATGACACAGATAGAGGAAAAGAGAGAAGCTGCTGATCCGGAATATATATATATAAATAAATAAATATATTTAAATAAATATATATAAATAAATATACATAAATAAAAATATATTTAAATAAATATATATAAATAAATATATTTAAATAAATAAAATAATAAATATATAACAAATAAATACAATTAACATCTACAAAGCTAAAAGAATAATTATAAAGGACTAAAAAAAACCACGTAGATACATAGAACGACAGATGCACTTGGCTATATCGACTCGACAGAACAAGATTATTATTTAATATACATATATATTAAATAATATATTAAAACACACTTCAGACTAGCCCAAAGTGGCAACATCAAATTGATAAAGGAATTTTATAAGACTAAGACGAAAGACGGACTTGACTACATCGACTCGACTGATCATGATTATATATATATATATATGACTTTGTTGTGGAAAGCAGACATATCAACAAACTGCCAAACTATATTCTTCAAATTCCTGACTAAATTGCTTTCTTTCACAAAAGTGAAGTAGTCTCTACAAATTCAATACTAAATTGCATTTTTTACCAGCACCGGCGTCTGTGGGGAGAGCAATCCACGGAGTCTTCCCACCATCTGAGCATCGATTGGGGGCACATCGTGGAGACGGACGCACAACGCTTGAGGCGGAAAGGAGGCGAGTGCCAGATTGTTGGCCTCCAGGCGGTAGATGTTGGAGATGTGAGTCTTGCGCAAACGGCCATCGTCCACATAGTAGATATCGAATACCTCTTCCTCAGGTGACTTGGGCTTCGAGGTGAGCAGGCCACGATACCATTTCTTGACGCCATCACCAGCCTCATCGCAGACGCAGGTCAGCTGATCGTGCAACAAATCCGAGTAGCTGACACGATGCTGTTCGCTGGCATCGCTCATTATTTTTGTTATGCTCCGCTGCACGAAGCTCAGATCATCGTTGGGTATCAGAACCATCAGATCACCCACATCGTTGACGTGCGACACGAGGACATGATTGGATTTCTGCTCCATTTTGAGCATCGGCAATGGAGTGTTGCGTTTTATCTGATTGGCCACCAGATCATTGAGATGAATATCTTCGGCCGTCGAGGTGTCGTAGAAGGTGCCCACGATGCAGGCACGGCGTTTGCTGCGCTCCTCGCCCGGCTCCTCAGGCTGTAGAAGCACACCCTGCGCCAAACCAGCAGCTGCATGAAACTGCGTTTCGCTGGTAATGATGCGGGTGACAACACTGTGCCCGGCCAGCTCCTTGGCCAATACGGACAACGCATGCGGATGCTCCTCGAATTTGTCCAAGGCATACATGCTGAGGCACACAGCCTGGGCGGGCAGCGCCAGAAATTGTGGCGGACACGAATAGATATTGTCAAAGTGGATATCCTCCTCATCACCAAAGTCCACAAAATGACAGCTGCACTGACTCTGCTCCTTATCGACGTACATGATACGCACCCGATTCCAATTCTCGCTGGCCTCCACCAGGTAGATCTCCAGCAGGACAGGCTTCAGCTTTTGCTGCAGTGGCTGTCGATTCTGCGGTCGCGACATGTACGCATTTAGTTGTGCCGTCAGCTTCTCGAACTGGGCACTCTGCTCGATGAGGCGTGCCCAGACATGCGTTGTATTGTCGCAGTGAGTGATGTACATGTTCCAGTCCTGCTGCCCATCCACCCAGGGCAGCTGCAGCTCCGGCATCGCAGTGGGTGTTACAATCAATGTCGGACTCGCCCCGGGGCTGTTGGCGAACACAATATGCGTATTTACGCTGCTCTCGATGCGCATTTGGGGCGACAGGTCGATGAGGTTCCACCAGTTGCTGGGCACCTGACGCTTCACCGTTGCCTCATACCACTCGGGCAGCTTGTGACTAAGTATTCCATTCGGATGCTTGACCAACTCGCGATAGAGTCCATCGAGAAATTCGTTGTCGCTGAGCAGCGTGAGATGCTTGCGCGATTCGAGCTGCTGGAGTCGCTCCACGGCCAGCACGGCGGTGCGCTGCTTTGCCGTCGCCTCGTCCGCATGCTCCTCGGGGTAGCTGGTGTGAACGCTCTTCCCGATGCGCACCTTGCAGTGCAGCCGCGTGCTCTTGTTCGCATGATAAAACTCATACTCTGGCGGCGCATAGCCAAAGGCGACGCAGTATTGATTCAGCGAGGAGATCGCATCGTAGGCTGGATCAAATTGAAAATTGGCACTCGAATTCACGGGCTGCATCATGGCCTGAAAGATTAGAAATTAGAAAGTTGAGTTTAGGATTTACATTGAATATGTTTGGAAATATATATAATTAGCACCACTTCAACATGTTTTCATACCAATTACAAAAGACAAACAATAACTTTTGCAATAAATTAAAAAATGATTTTTAAATAATTAATTTAATTAATTAATTTAATATAATATTTCCCTTCAAATAGAATTATTTTTAATATATATCAATGATGTAATATTCAATAAAGTCAACTCGATGAGACGTTGTTAAGAATCGAACTGTTTGCTCTGATGAGCATTTCATTATTTTATACAAAAATCTTAAATCTTAAATTACATATGAAGCCGCTTGTAAGGCGATTTATTTATTTATGTTAGCGGAGTCGCTTCTAAGGCGACTCCATGTGATGTTTATTCTTCTTGGAATAGCTGAGCTTTGCAGCGTTTGTAAGGCGACTCCATGTGATGTTTATTCTTTTAAGATTGTGATGTTTATTTATCTTAAAATAGCTGCAGCCATTTGAAAGTCGTCTCTATATGATATTTTCTCATTGAAAATTAGCTGAGCTTTGCAGCGTCTCATGTTCATTCTTGAACAAAAGACTAACAATAACATTTGCAATAAATAAAAAAATGATTTTTAATATTTCCCTTAAAATATAATTATTTTCAATATATATCAATTTTTTATTTGATGAAAAAGGGGCCAACAATGATGTAATATTCAATAAAGTGTGGAAAGCACATGAAATGAAAAAACCGAAGAATTTGCCCAGTCGAATAATTTAGAAATATTTGATGGACAAATTAGTATAAAATACTTTGAATTATTAAATAATTAATTGAAGATCAAGCATTAGGCTAAGGCTTTTATGGACTAGGTCAAATATAACCAAGAAATCAAAACGTTTTAGTTAATATTATGGATTCTTTGATGCTACGCTACTTAATAAATTTAATAATAATAGAATAATAATTTAATAAAAAGTGCTATTCTTATTGTACTCTTAAATTCCTTAATTTTTCATCAAATTTGTAAAATATGTTGAAAACTGTAAAAAAAAAAGTTGTATTATCTTTGTCCCTTATAAGTCTTCCACTTTTAGTAATGAATTCATAAAATTACAAATGTAATAAGGAAATTTCATTTAAAGGTGCATCTTTATTTTGCACAGATGTTCTGACCTGGCTTAGAAGCTACTCACCGGCATGGAAGGCGATGTCGGCTTGCGTACATTGAAATCCTGTTCTTGTTTTCGTGCCTTGGACGCTGCCTTGTTGCTGACCGCATCCTCTGGCGAATCCGGTGGCGTTATTAAATTTGAAGATACTTCTGCTATTGCTCCTGCTCCCGCTCCTGTTGCTGTTCCTGTTCCTCCTGCCGCTGCCGGCGGCGGCATCTGTTGCTGCTGTTTCAGTCTATAGTTGACGGAGATGCCACCGTTGCCGCCACCACGTGTTCCAGGATATTGAACACGTGCATGCGGCTGGCGTTTATATTCAGTCGTTGCATCAGTCATCGAATGCGGTTTCATCATCATCGTTGCCTGACGCTGCTGTGGCGCACTGTTGCCCAATATGGGACGAAGCTGAGACTTGTGGCGTGTGGCAGCCGCAGCGGAAGCAGTAGCAACTCCAGCAGCAGCAGCTGAGTTGCCATTCATCTTAGGCAGCTGGTCAAGAGTAGGTGAGCTTGGTGGCGTTGGTATAAAAGATTTCTTGTTAGCTTTGTTCCTTTTTTCTAGTTTCTTGAATTCCTGGTACGAGAACAACCCCTTTTTGGCCTGGCGACTCTTCTGCTCCTGTTGCGTGCCTCCTGCTGCCTTAGTGGTCTGCTGCAGCTGTGCCTGTGCCTGCGCCTGGCGGAGACTTTCGTGCTGTTCCTGCAGCTGGTGGATCTGCAACTTCTGCAATTGGTTCTGCTCACGCAACTCGATTTCGTGTCGCTTTTGTTGCTCCTTTTGCTGACGCAGCTGCTCAATCAGTCTGCGTAAACGCTCCTCTACCTGTTGTGGTTTTATGACGACAACTGGACGCACGTTGTAACTCACTGGAGCCGCTTGTGATCTCACTAATTTGACCTTGAATTTGCTGCTGCTCTTCTGAGCGGCTACCATAGATGCAATGTGTGCCGATTTGGGGTTGTGCTTGGCGCTAACAAAGATCTGCAAGAGTAAACAATAAAATTAACTACGTAAATTCAGTTCAATTCATTAAATTATTTGAAAAGAAATTCAATACGTTTTGTGTACTTTGTTTAATGGACAAGGAACACAAGTGTTTTATGCTAAATTTTATCCCATTCATAGTTTTACTTCCTCAAATGTTGAGTTGACCTTATTTCTAATTTTATGGCCTACCAAATACATATATAATTATCATAAATATACCTTATTTCCAATTTTTTAAATCGAGTTTTGATCTAAAATTTCTTAATTTTGCGCTATATATATAAATCTAGTTTATAATTTAATTGTGAGATAAAGTTGCAGATATTTATATATTTATTCAATTAAATCTTTAGCCTTAACCTATTTATCATTTTCTTTAATTTCGACCTAAATCTGACCTAATTTATATATATAACCTAATTTATATATGACCTAATTTATACATAATTTATATTTATATTTATATTTAATTCAAAGCTATGGATTACCAAATACATAAATAGCTTAGACGTTATGTAAAATTTCGTAAATACTATTTTGACCTAAGTTTAAACCTATTTATGATTTTATTTAATTTTAATCAAAACCTGAAATTACTTAGAAATTTATTTAATAGAATTATGATTTTTCTTAACTGACATAAAATTGAGTGTCTTTCGTGTTTCGGGACACAATTATCGATTATTTTATCTTAAGGGATATAATCCTAGACTTTTTATCTACATTTATCTACAATAGCTTCACTTCATAAATTAAAAACTTTTATCGTACATAAAATAATATTGAGTCTCATGTAAAATTCGTTGGTTTATTTAAAACATGTTGGAGAGCAAAAAATGTCTTATATCATCCAATTAACAAAATATGTTAAGTATGTTAAATTTGTTAAATATGTTATATTTATTGGCAGTTTAGTTTCAGTTTCAGAATATCGATCAATTGTCACAATGAATAATAATTTTTCATGTGCTTTAAGAGTGATTCACATAATGTGTGTCGAGCAGTTAAAAGATATTTGCTATGAGGTGTGGAACAATTGAATATATATATATATATATATATATATATATATATATGACGTTAATCACATATGGGCAAGCTCACAAAGACGAGCTGTGAACGTGATAAGGGAACGCACAAATGAAATTGCAAATTTATTAAGTAATTAGCTTTTTACAGAGAAAGCTGTGAAAACTGTTGTTGTTATAAACAACTAACTGATTAGTCACTCGATTCGCAATATTTGTATATGTTTTGTGCTGCACAGCATAAATGGTAGCGGAAACTGTTGCAATTATGAGAGCAACATACAAAGTTGTCCACTGACTTTATGTGACAAATATAAAATGAAATCGTCATTAAATACTCGCCATACATTTTGTACAATATTATAACAATATTGAAACATTATTGAAAATTATATTTTTAAATGAAGAGATGATATTGCAATTTCATTTATATACATAAAATACACATATAATATATGCATGCATTTATTGATTTAGCATTGCATTCTCAGCATTTTGTTTTCAGCATCCCACAGACAGGCTGGCAGATATAGACTAAACATAAAAACACACCACCCACTACTGAGACTAGGCATTTAAAGACCAAATGAGGCCAATTGGAGCGTGGGAGTTGAGAGAGCGAGAATCGGCTGGAAACAGAGAGTGAATGCAGCAATGCAAGGCGGCATTCTGATAAGAGCCACAAAGAGGAATGGGAATGGGAATAGTGACGATTGACGCTTGACATTTAAGCAATGAGAAGGCCTGCCATTTAAAAATAAATTAAAACAATAGTGAGCGAACGAACAACAACAGCAATCATTAATGCAATATGGCTCTGCCTCCGTCTCTCTCTCTCTCTCTCTATCTCTCTCTCTCCCAGACAATAAACATTCGTTTACTTTCACCAAGCATGCAAAAGCGAAATGCACAAAATACACACACACAAATTGTCAGTGCGGGGAAGAGCGTAGAAAGAGAGCAGCAAAGACGGATAGCCAAAAAAAAATTTTAAATTGGCGCTGTCATTTTTCGTTGTGTAGTTTTTCTTTTCTTTTTTTGTATGCTGTTGCATTTATTAAAATGCCTAATCAGCACATATATCTGTCATATGAGAGGCGTCATATGGTCTTAAAATAAGCTAATAACAAACATTGTTTACACTTTTGATGAGGATGCGAAAACGCGCGACATCAGTTGACACGTTGCCTCTTCGATGGCAGGCAAGCCCGGCCCCGTTCAGCACACACACGCACACACACCAACACTGAGCAATACAGAGACCGCACCGCACGCGTTGACGTACATAAACTTACTGAGCACAAAATCGGACAAACGCTATTAAAAGCTCCAAGTGAAGACAACCTAAAGCTGTGTATTTTAGAGAGCTGAGAGCACGTAGTAAGAAAAAGAGATTGCGGATGAGAATGTCACCTCTCTCTCTCTCTCATTTACTCACTTCGTTGCCGACTTTTTGGAAATTGAATGCATTTGTATGATCCAGCAAATCCAGGGTATTCCTATAGCCCAGCAGACGAAATGGAATTGGTCTACTCTCCACTGCCAAATAATCACGCTCTATCACCTGCAAGCTAACCGGCGGCTTGAGGGAATTTATTAGCGAGCGCACCACAATTTTGACTTCCTTCAGATCATCCTCTTTCGCGTTTAATGACATTGCAATAAGCAGAAAACCTTTACAAATGATGAGAAGCTGTAAAATAATACTAACAATGCATATAGTTATATACATTATGAATACATACCAATCAGACGATCAACTGTAATAAGGAATTAAATAAAACACACAAAAAAAAAAAGAAGAAATACGCAAATGCAAATTTTGGGCGCACAAAGATCGCGACACAGGCAAAAGTGTAAAACAGAGACAGCAAAAAATTGCGTCGACTGCGATTTCAACACTTGGAAAAACTGCGAAAATGTACTAAATTGAGAAAAATTGTTATCTTATTGTGAAAGCAAGTCACTTTCAAGGGCTCCTACAACTGTAAGAAATTGATTTACTATCGTTGGTACAGATGAATTGATATTTATCAGCACAGTTTACAGATAAATTTCGACAAAATACCAACGACAAGTACATTGAAATGAAAATAGTAAATTATGAATGAAAAATGATTGTAACCTTCAAGAAAAGCAATATACTCCTAAGGATAAGAAAAATACTATAAAAAATGTTTGCCTCACAGCAGTCTTCGATATTCGTCGACAATCTGTAAGTTGGGCTTTTAGAGGGAGATTGTTAAAACAGTTTGTTTGCCTGGGGAAATGAAAAATTATAAGATTTAATTTCAATTTATAAAAATTATTGAGATCATCGATGGTTAAGTTGAGATTACCGCCACATATTTGTCGATATTTTTGTGAGTAAAACATCATATTACCATGCGATATAATTTAGGGTGACCCTGTGACAGATGCAAATTAATCGATAAGTGAGCAAACAATCATATTTAAATGATAGCGTATATTAAAAAAACTACATTTTTATTATAAAAATATAATTAATATAAAACTCACATTAGCTTGAGGCATAAATGGGATAAATATAAAGAAAATTTATGTTTGACTCTTATCTATATCACCTCTGTTTGTTTATTTCGCTTTCGCTTATATTTTTCCAAATTATTGTGTTTGAGACCAGTTGCTGCTCGCTTTTCTTGGATAAACTTGCTGATTTTCTGCCTATTTATGTAACCCTCTCGATTCGATGATTTTCTCTCGAAATGGTCACGTTTCCTTTTGTCTTGCAAACGGTTGCGTCGATTTGCCTGCCACTGTTGACGTTCGTGTCGCGTCGCCTCACGTTGCATTTGCTGCTCCTCGCGCACTTTTTGCTCCAGCCGCTGCTCCTCCTTCAGCGCTAATGCCACATCCGACTCGGTGTTGAGCTCATTATTCGCTCCATAGCCAAAGTAATAGCCACGGTTGTGTTTCGAAGGCGGCCGATGTTTTGTCGTCATCGATGTGGTTGATGTGGGTTTGTCCAATCTTTCACGCGTCTTCTTCGTGGACCTATCCAATGGAGTTGGCTCTGTCGTCAACGCTGTTGCTTGTTCCGTAACTGTAGTTGGCTCGGGACAAGCTGAAGTTGTTGTAGCTTTGCCACAGATCGCTGCCAATTCCTTGCCGATGCATATTTCGAGTTGATTGAGATTCTTGATGATGACACGAGCACGCTCCTTCATGAGCCTCGAAATTTCGAGTATACACTTAACGTCACTTGGCTTCAATTGCGATTTCTCGGCCTGCTCAGAACAAGTTGTGATTTTTGTTGGGCTGTCATCGGGAGCACATGTTGTCTCTGGTCTCTTGCATTGCTCTATGATCTTGGCTAAGGTTTTCTTCTTCTCATTAGCTGTCCTTCGCTGCTGTGAAGGTGCTGCCACACCTGGTTGCCGCTGCGCGTTCATCTTCATCATGCGCTGAAATGCTCGATCGGCCGCCTCATTCTGAATGTGCTCCATGAGGCGCTGTTGCTGCTCCCGATTCTCAAGTGGATACTCTTTCTGCAGTTCGTACTTGCTGTGGAGCCAGTTAAGAGGCTTCTCCTTTGGCTTGCTGGCATCCATATCTAGTTTGTAATTGTTCGGGGAATCAGTCCACATATTTCTGTCCAGCTGCTTGAACAGCTCGCTGGGATCATTGTCTACATTGCTCGGAGTTGCATTGATTGCTCTATTCGGTTGTATTTGCAGACCCAAGCGATTATTGTTGGGGTAGTCGCCGTGACGGTGAGATGTCTGATATTTTCCATAATAGCTATTAAAGGTGTGTTCACTGCCGGACCCTGGAAGTGCCACAATTACCATTACCACGACTGCCATAAGTATCTTAATTCCGACTTCATTCTGCCTCCGACTTGACATTGTTCTCAAACTCACAACACTTGGGCAAAAATTAAATTCTAAAAGTTCCAAAACTGAAGAGCTTCGAGAAAAAAATTATTTAAATTTTCAAGAATTCTTGTCCCAAAAAATATTCACACAAGACCATTTTTTAGATTTTAAAATATCAAATAACAACATTTCTAAAAGGTAAGGTTGCAAATTTTATGACAATTTGCTGATTTGCATTAATACTTTTGGAAAATAATTTCTAATATTATGAACTAGATTTCTGAAAAATATAAAATACCTTTATATTTTTAAGACATTTCTTTTCAGAAAGAGAATAATTATAAAATTTACATTTTTCTGTTATTCTATTAAAAACAACACTTAGAAAGTTCCCTTCAGATTTTGCTAGCTAAATAAATAGATTGTTTCTTACTCTTTTCAAGACACAATAATATTAATTAAAAATGATTAAGAAGGGACTTAAACAAAGGCAAACATATTGGATTGCCTATACTTGCCTGTACTATAATTTATAACTTAATTTCAGTTTAAAATGTGTAATTTGTGAAACTGGCAACAACTATTAAATGCAATTACTAACTGGCCATCATGTGTCACAGATATTGCCAAGGGGCCTTGTTATGATGACGCAAATGTTGGCCAACTGCATGCGCTAAGCCAACTAACTAAACGTTTATTGGAAGTGCACTGGAAGTGGAATGGAAGAGGTGAGGTAGGGTGGGTGGTGTACTGAGGTGACTCAGTAACTGTCGCAGACTGTTTCGCATTCAGTCACAGCTTAAAGCTCAAGCGCAGCAGACAGAGGACACAAGAGTGACAAAATCGATGCACAAGACTTTTATAAAGACTTCAAAATATTTATAATGTGCCTCGTTTAGACTAAGTGTCCACATAAGAAACCAATCAATAACTTGGTCTTGAGTTAAATCGTCGTTTTCGCGTGTCGTGATTTTTTAAATGCCACACAAACGCAAAAGGCATAAAACTGAATTACAGCTTTAAAATAATTAATCATTATTAATCGTAATAATAAGCAATATCGATAGTTTAGTGCCTTAGATTGATCAGGATAGAAAGGGAGTGCGATGACTGTTCACAATATGCACACCAAAATAATTATATTGATTTTATTTTTCTATAACGGTTCCTACAATTGGAGTAAAAAGTTCTAATTGCCAATTATCCAATTTACTCACCCCGACCCAACCACCACAGGCGGCATTTGTCTGTGTGCGTGTGTGTGCATGCCTGCGCGCGTGTGTGTAGTTGTGTGACTTATGCCTCGGCTGTGGCCTGTGCTTTGAGACAGCGTGCGTGTGAATAACGGATTCGGGTAAGTTTCTCATTTAGCATGATCCCATTATGCCACCTTTTCCACTGTTATTCGCCTATCGATTTTATATTTTTGCCATGAAAATAGCATTGGCAACAATACCCATACCCAAGCACCTCACCATCCCCAACGAAAGAGACAATAACAAGTAGACAACAAAGAGAGAGGCCCCACGAAAAAACATGTGTCAGGGCTTGGCTACACTGATGGCAGACAACAGTGTGCATACTCAAATAAAGTACAGTGCACGAAATTGCAAATCATTTTTTTTTTATTTTAATGGTATATATGCAATGGAATATGAGCTAAAGTCCACACACAAACACTAATATTTTATTGTTTATTTTGCAACACATATTGCAAAAAGCACACCATCTTCTTTCAACGTCACTGTGAATGGAAATCATTGGCCTCTTAGTCAATGTTCCATATTCTTTAGCTTTCTGCTCTAATGTTTCCAGCCTGTAAATTCTCGAGTTCACGCGCCTGCGCTTGATCATGGAAACACGCAATGTTTTGATAGTAAAATGGAGCAGGATACAAATACAAATGCAAACATCATTTCTATGGCAACAGCATGCGTTTGCAATTGTTTACAAATACGCTCGCATAAATTGCCACGTGGCACGTGGCACGCATCGAGACGAGCGTTGGAAGCATGTGGCGAATTGTGGCAATTGGTCCTCTCTCCTTTAACGCAAGGAGTGCTGCCGGCCGGCTTCAATCTTCAATATCAATTGATGACGTCAGAGTGGTGGTTAGTTGTTGGTTTGGTGACATTGAACTAGTTACACTTATACCTATGTACGTTAGTACGTATATGTAATACGTAAGTAAATAAATATGTACCAATGTTCTGGAAAGCTCATGTTTCGTCTTTACGTAAGCAAGTTTTTTTGTGTTCAGTTTCAAATGCAAAAAAAATAATAAAAAAAAAACCTCCAGCCACAACCTTAAATCAATGCGTTCTTCAATTTCTAATTGGCTTCCGTCTGTTTATGTTTTTCGATTTTAGTCAGACACAAAAAAATTATTGATAGATAAATCGCAGCTAAAACTTAAGATTTCAACGTCGCATTAATTAGTTAATTAATTGAATGAATTTATTAGTTTATGCATTATTTACCTGGCCTATGCAAAATATGCCCTCAATTGTTGATTTTGATTTCGCTCGCCGTATATATAACTTATAAATACAAGCAGTATAAAGATACTAAATGGCTGACCTTGAAAATGAATACATGACAAATATGTAATTTGTATATATTATTATTACAGCAATTGTTGTTTTCATTTATGTTTATGCCGCATGTTTCATTTTTAATTGCACACAAAATGTTTGTCTACGTTTTCACAACACAAAATGCAATTTGCTACGACGCAAAAAGTCAACCATAAAATACATATTGCAGAGTGAAACTAAGCAAATAGCGAGAAGAGCAAGAGCAAAGAGGAAATAAAAACGGGGCAAGACGAGGGTCTGGGAATTATATGAACAAGATCATAAGGCATTGTTTGTCAGGTTTTTGATTAGATATTCGCCCAAATCAACAAATGTAAATAACTTTCCACTCACTCAACGCAAAAGTAAACTAATCTGTCATAAGCCATATGCCGTAAAGTATTTGCGACTGCATAAATAAAAAAGTAAATGGGCTCATCTAAGAAGGCTTTAGCGGCAAGCAAATATTTGAATAGAGATTTAAAAAAAATATAAGTCATTTTATATATATAAGACAGTTTTCGGCATAAAATCTCTTTTTCTTTGTTTTTTTTATTACCATCATTAATTTACTTTATTCTTTTAATGAGATTCCTTTTCATTCTTTTCTTTACAGCAAAACAGAACTACTGCATAAAAACAAATAACAACAACGAAAAGGAACTGGCAAAAATAAAAACGAAACGATTGTGCGTAGCAAAACAAACGACGCGTTCGCATTCCCCTCGTTCCGAAAGTGAAGCCCTGCGTGGAATATTTTCTAACCTTTTTTTTTGCGTCATAATAATATAATAATATTTGTTCGCATAGCGTATGCGACACTAATAAGCAAAGCGAAAACAACACACAAAAGCAAGAGCAAAAGCAACAAAAACTGTGCCGATATCAAAGACAATAAAATTGCGATCCCGTTGCTCTCCCTCGGCCTTTAGAGTATATAAGCGTGCTCGCATCTACGAGCTGTGTGCATTCAGCATTCGACATCGAATTCAAAGCAATCGTCGCTAGAAAAAACTCAATTTTCAGTCGTATCTCGCCTCTTGCTGGAAACGGATCAGGCTTGCGGAACAGTGAGAAAACAAGAGGAAGCGTATCAAAGTGCAAGTGTAATCTTTTAACAGTTCTTTACATATGTAGTAATTGGTGACAAAGTGTTAAGCAAAATCCACTTCGATGTCGATAAATTCGCCAATATTGTTAAAAAACTCTGACCTGCATTGAACAGGAAAAAGCGACTACAAAAAAATAAAATAACAAAAAAAAACCATTGAAACAACAAAGAAACTCTTATTCATTGCTAGCGTAAATAGCAAAAAAACAGTAAAAAACAAACAAAAACATTTAAGAGCGGTAGGCAAGCAATCAGGCTGTTTGCATTTTAGTTCACGTTACATTATTTTTTTCATTTCTTTGAGTTTTAATAAAAAACACAAAGTGCAAAACTGTTTGAGAGCAATTTTTGGCCCCAAACTGTAAATCAAAAAACCTTCAATTGTTTTATTCGAGAATTGCATCGAAACGTTAAGCAACAAATCGCGTGTTTGGAATATTCACAAGAAAATCAAACAAAGCGAGAAAAATACCACGCTACACAAGCAACATTATTAATTGGGCTTAGGCCATTGTATGGGTAAGTTTATTACAATACCTTAAAATTTGTATTCGATTTAAAAAAAAAATCGGTGTAGTGTATTACATACAGGGGAGCAGAAAGTGTTCTAAGAGTGTACAAATTCTTTAGTAAATTTTATATAGTGTTGTTGGATAGGATCACAATTAAAAATAAAGAGATATATTTTTAAAATATTGAACAAAAACTGCGAATAACTGTATTAAATAAATTATTTAAGACATTTATCTGATAGATAAATTTTGAGAAATATTCTGTAAAATAAATTATTGCAAAAGTTTTTTCTGATGTAGCTTTTAGTGTGTATCACTGATTAGCACTTATGAATACTGGCTAGCAACAGGTTGAGCTAAATTAATTTAGTTTTCGCTGTGCACAGCTGAACCCAGCATTTGCACTTATTTTTAGACAACTATTTTAGAGGCACAGAAACCTTAGCACAGTTCTTAAAATTACGCATAAATTTATACATAAATATACATATGTATGTATATGTTTAATATATAATTGCATACGGATATGTAAACAATTAATTAGTCGGAAAACAATGACTCACTTTTGCAATAAAATGCCTAACTTTGAATAGAGAAGAAAAATAGAGAGCAAGGCTGACGCAAATTGTTTCTAATCAAAAGAACAACAAACACTCAGAAATGATTAATATGACGTTGAGTTTGCTTCAAAAACATCGTAGGCACAAAAGTGGGCGGCATGAGTTGCTACGGGGCATGAGCTAAACACGTGACTTCTAATCCCCTTCCTGTCCTTCCCAATTTTAGTTATTTTTTTTTCTTTTATTATTATTGCCCCTGCTGACATCAATTCAAATGGAGCTTCTACGCAACAGTCTCCAAGTGGCATATTTTATGAGCGAGACTCCTAATCAGCTTGGGCCTATCTATATATATATATATATATATATATGTATTTATTTAGCAGACTGTAGTTAACTGACGTATTTTCCTGTTACGCTTGATAAGTGTTTTTTGTTGTGTGTCTGCTAGTCACAAAATTGTTTACTACACTTGGAATACATATTTTAATTGAAGGGCAAAATCAATATACAAACAATTAGTTACAATTCGTTGCTAAAGACCATTATTGGGATTAAGAGCAAAGGGCTCTTAAGGAAATGACAGCTAATGACCTTTAAGTTAACCATAGGTACCTGTAATTCCAGCGGACTGTCTGGCAAAGATTATCGTGAATAGATAAGGGTTCTAAGAAATGGGAAAAAACGATTAACTCAAAGAAGAGAGAATCCAGAAATTCGAAATAAATTCAAATCCGTCTGTTCTCTAATAAGTAAAAAGTAAAATGAGAATTATAAAAAATTTGTAGTTTCTATCTAAACAAATTAAAAATCAATTACATTACTTAAATTATGATTGTATTTTGAAATAATAATTTGTCACACTTCAAATATAAGCTGTGATGTGGCCCATCTTTGCATGATTTCGATAAATTCGAACATACTTGAGACGAATTTCTAACATTCTAAATTTGCGAATGTTGAATGTAAAAAATATTGTGTCTTACGATACATATTTGCAACTAAAGCAAAAAAATATGCGATTGGCAACAATAATAATTTTAGTAGACTCAGCGCAAAAGTTTAGAATTCTATAATACATATCAAGTACAAACATTGTAAATGACAAGATTTGTTTTGTCTTCACATTGAAATTTGTATTTCGATGAATGTTGATTTTAATACAGACGCGATGAAAATATTTTTTAGTTAAAACATATAAATCTTAATGCGCAGAACAAAGCTCTAGTTTGGAATTCTTTATTAAGATCTTATTTGGAGTATCAAAAATGCTTAATCAATCTTCAATTTTAAGTCTTACCTGTAGTACCAAAATTCTTAATATCGATATAAGACAAATTAAAGCAGATTAGTAAATAAATATGGCTTTTAAATAATCAAGCAGAGTTGTGAAATATAATTTATATTTATAATTTAATAATTTAAAAAAATAAAGATTCGTGGTTCAGATGAGAATCTTCGAGCTAGTTAAATTTCATTCCGATTAGCCCTCATTCTAGAACGAAAATTTTCTATTAATTTAAAGTTAATTAAAACCCGTTAAAAATTATTTAAATTTCTAGCAGCAATTCAGTTATTACATTTTTTTATTTATATTGTTAACAGATCAGTCTAAACTAACGGCGAAATTTGGAGACGAGCCGGATCTCGTGTTCAACGGAGCGCAGAGCCGGAATAGTCTGCAGTATCTTGGTGCCTGCTCAGCGATAGCCGCAATTGCAACCACACAGGAAGCAAAATTGAGTCCAAGCAACAAGTCCAACATTCAACTAGAAGCCACCGCCACAATCAATGACTGTGAAAGTGGCTATGTGCCCACCGTGGGCCGATGGGGTGCCGAATGGCCAAGCTGACTCGCCGCTGGCAACGGTGCCGGTGCCGGTCACGGCCACGATGTGGCAGCAATGCCAGCCGACGACGTCAGCGATGATGTTGACGTCGGCATTGCTGCTGGGGATGAAGCCGCCGGCCAGCAGCAGCAGCTGGCGGATGCGATGCGTGGATTGGGATTGACTACGACGACGACTACCAGCAAGTCGAAGAACACAACTCATGAGCATGCTAAGAAGCCAGTCAACAGTTGCACTCAACGGGCCTCCTCAACGCCCCGGCGCACGCCCTCATCATCCAGTGAGGATGACTACGACGAAGAAGACGTTGAGGACGAAGAGGAGGAGGAGCAGCAGCAGCAGGAGAAGCAACAGCATTTGTTGTTGCCAAGCGCCGATCTGACATCGGTGGCACACGCATCGGATCGTTACTCCGACATCATCCAGCTGCTCACCAGGCAGAAGACCAGCCGCACATCCCTCGATCTGCGCAGCAGCAACTGGGCCATGGCCGATGGCTACGATCTGAGCGCCTACAATCAGATTAATGGCGTCTGGCCGTTGGGTCATCCGCTTCCGTTGCCCGACTGGGACAGCGCCGTGGAGCCGGCCAAGGATGTGCTCATCTTTGAGAATGTGTGGCAATATGAGGAGCTCAATGGCATTGTGGAGACAGCACTGCAGCGGATGCTCGAGGAGACGCACTATAATACGGTGAATCTGTTTGTGGATTTCTATCGCAGTTTCAAGCGCACCCGTCGCTCCGATCTGCGCAGCTTCTTCCAGTTCTACGATGTGCCCATCAATCGACGCCATCACATGTGCGTCTCCCTCGCCTTTGAGATCATAGCGCGCTTGGTGCAAATGTTTCCACAGCTGGGCAACTATTTATATGTGGTGTCCTGCGAGGAACAGGTGGGCGATTGCAATGACTATGTGCTCATGGATGAGGAATATGGCATGAAGACCGCCGATGCGGGTGTCGAAAAGGAGCACGTGATGGTCGCCATGCGTTTCGCCATCGGTGAACGGCGCGGTGTTATAATACTTGATCCCGGCTATCATGTCGGACGCGCCGTTACCGTCATGAACGATCAGAGCTATCCACACACAGGTAAATACCATATATATATAAATGAAAATATAAGCTAATCTTTCTCTCTTTACCCCCAGGCTGGTTCAATCAATCGAAGGAGCCACATTTGCAGCGTGATTACTGCTACAGTTTTAGCCAGCAGAGCGACAAGTTCGTCGAGTGGAAGGAGCGTGAAATACGTGGAGATGAGGCCAGCTACAAGACATCCCTAATCTATATTGTGCAGGAATATATGACGGCTGTCGATGTGACTGTACGCCGTAATCTGGTGTACAACTTCCGTTCGCTGCTGTCGCGCGATGCTAAGGGACGCGTCTATGCCGGCCTCTATTTCCCACTGGTGTCCAATGTGCAGGAGGCGCATCTGACGCTCTTCTACGACGGACCCAATGAGCAACGTG
The DNA here is from genome assembly GCA_037043605.1 of Drosophila multiciliata. Lineage (NCBI taxonomy): Eukaryota > Metazoa > Arthropoda > Insecta > Diptera > Drosophilidae > Drosophila > Drosophila multiciliata. The sequence goes on from JBAMBF010000589.1 coordinate 1,764,910, forward strand.
TGAAGGCCAAGCTAATGTTCAGCGTCTTCAAGGTGGCCAAGGGCAAGGTAAGCCATTCAATCGAACTCGAATTGAGGACCCTTAAATTTTAATGATGTTGTTTTTCGTTTTGCAGCAATTGCCGGATTATGTGTTTCAACATCTGGTGAAGTTGGCGCCACAGATGAACATGTCGCAGCAGGAGCTGACGGAGCTGTGCAAATCACTGTGCGAAGTTGTCTCCGATCAAAATTTCATCGGTCAGGTGTTGGCCATCAATGATGACATCAATGTCATGTCCATGGAGAATTGACAGTTAAAGCAGCCTAAGAATGCCGCTGCAGCAACGACGCCAACCAACAATAAGGACAACAGCAAGGAGCAACCTAACGAAGCAGCTGCACCTTAGAAATTGAAAGTTAACAATTAATAACAAAATAACTTTGAACAACACACACTTTTCCCTTTCCGAACAAAAATGAATTATTAATTTGTATAGCAACTAGAAACATGCACTTACAACAAATATATTTCAATTTAGTAATATACCCAACTCATATAAAACAATTAATTCTATATAAAAACATTATATAAACACTATAAAACAACACACTTATACACAAAATACACTTATGTATCCCTCGTATAATTTTGTAACTATATTCAAAAAATTAGTACGATATATATTTAGATTTTTCATTTGTGCTTGGCTCCCGTTTCGATTTCTTCAACTTATAATAATCAATTTAAGCAATTTATGCAAATACAACATTAGTTGATATAATTATTTTATATTTATATGCACCGTTAAATTCATTTTGTTTACTTAATAAATGCAACATCAGCTAGCTCAAATAATGAGAGTTTTATTTAAAAAAGGAGAAACGAGCGAAAATGTTTTAATTTCAAATTCAACGCAAAATTAGTTGAATCTGGTTAGTATTTTATTTAAAATGTGTTTTCGTTAGGTTTTTTTTTCAATTTGAATAACTAGCATTTTCCGGCTTGCAGCGCACGGTCACACTTAAGGCCGGCTGCTCAACAGCTGTTTGCCTAAATTTCTAATTGCAAATTAGATATTTGGTCAAATTAACAACTCAACTGCTGTTTATATATTTTGCGAAGTCACAACAATATCGTTAGCTTGCACATACACTGTCATTGATAAGACAATTCAATTGTCAGCTTTTGTGAAACGTTGAGTTGTTTTTATAGTCGTAAATCATTTGCCGGCGTTCCGTCACCTGTTGAACAACAACAAAATTAATTGTATATTGAAATCAGGTTCTAAACAGCGAAAAACGAGCGCGCGAAACTTAAACGATCCAGTTGTCTTTTGAATTTGTTGCCGTGCGGTTGTGTTTCCTGAGTGTGTGTGTGCTGAACCGGTTTACCGAAGTGTAAACGTGACGTGCTGCCGTATTCAGAAGTCGAGTCAGCCACATTATTAGAAAACTTTATTTAAACCGTCAAAAGGTTGTCAAATATTATCATAGACTCCGAAAAAGCTTTGCCACACCAGAGTGCACATCGAGAGCGCATCAGCCTTGATTGAAGTGTTTGTGCAGTAAGTAAATACATTAAATGATTGTAACAACAATAGAAAGTTTATAAAATGCATGGCCGTAAGTTTATAAAAAATTTTTTTTTGTTGACGGAAATGGAAGACGCCGCTAACGTTGACAACGTAAAAAAAAAACCATTGTACGATAGTCAGAAATATCAGTTACACACACACAGGCACTGACACACATATGTGATTTTATTTAGTGGGTTTTTTTCGGTAGACCTCTTCGCACCTGTCTGCTGGCTACCGTTAGTTACTTTTCCTATACACATGCCTACTCTCTATGTGCGTGTGTGTGTGTGTGTGTGTGCGGTCTTAGCTTTTAGCCCATTCTTTGACTTCTCTTCGAACTTTCATTCCTAACGCTTGGCTCTTTTTTCTGTTTTGGGCTAATTTGCATTTATTTCAACCAACAGCTTCGATCTTGCTTTTTAGAAAACCACTCGGTGTGTTTTTAAATTGGGCCATGGTTCTCATTCTTGTCAACTTTACTTAATTAATTTTGTAACTACAGCTGCCCCAGAAAGGCCGTGAAAAACTGCATCGAATTAACAGTTGATTTGTGGTAACTGCTGACTCAGTTCAACCTGATGCAACAAAATATGTAAAAATAATAATCAACTGAGAAACAGTATCTGAATCGCAGACAATAGCAAGTAAATACAGTAGAACCTCTGTGAATAGAACTATAAAATTACTGAAAACATTAAGTTCTTTACAAATAACTCGAATTATTCGTGAAGCATGAGCTAAAATGTAAAAATGGTTTAAATATTGTTTAAATTGTCTTTAAAAATAAATATATATATATAATTTAAACCATAAAATGACTGAATATTTCCCGTTTAAATGAGTTTCTTCAAATAACAAATTTAATCGTTGTTATTTACTATTTTTATTTCTTAATTATTTGTCTAGCTTAATTGTTTTTAGCTCGTGGAACACTAGCTAATCAAAATTTGACTAGGTGATCTTTGCACCCAACGTATTAAATGACTGTTTCCTTATCTCTCCACAGTATTAACGGGCACAACATACACCCACTCATAGCAACACCTACACAAACACACACATACAAACCCACTCAAAATGATGTTGTTGCTTGTGCTGCTTCTCATTGGGCTTATGCTATGCGGCTTCATATTCAGCAAGACGACCAAAGAAATGCCCAAATCATGGTTCGAATGGAAGACGGAGTTCCGTTATCAGTATCAGGGCATTCTCGGACTTGTGCACGATGCAAGGTATGCGTCAAGGGATCGCGTTGGTATGTCCACAAAACTTGACTAATTTAAATATTAATAACTCGTTTTATCATATCGATTATATTATTTATTTTTTATTGTTGTTGTTTTTTTGTTGTATTTTGAAGCTCTCTACAAGCAGCCGGAACGCATTGCTGTAATTACGGGCGGTAATCGTGGAATAGGGCTGCGCATTGTGGAGAAATTATTGGCCTGCGACATGACCGTAATTATGGGTGAGTATCGGGTATAAAGTATGCAGTTTCGAGTGTCCACTGTTGAGTTTCGAGTGTAGTTTAACAATTATTGTTTACTTTCAACACAATACATAAATAAGCGATTTCCATTTGTTATTCCACCGGCAACACTTTTCTCAACTGCACACGATGACAACACAAACAGAAAAAGTTGAGTAAGGCAACTTTGTGTGTGCATTGCTTAAGCAATTAGTGCAATGCAAACAAGTAGAAAACTCATCCGAACTGAACTGAAATGAGTCCGAAAGACCAAAAAAAGAACCTTTTCCCCAACTCCTAAATATACTGAATTGGTTAAATCATGAATTCTATTATCAAATGTAAACGGGTTGTTAGTTATGTAGTTTCTAATAACCAGACTTCATTTAAAATGCAACAAAAAATATTTTATTAATAACTATTATTTTTGCTATTATTTGTCTACTGTTAAGTGGACTTCTTAAAACCATTGTATTGTATATATTTGTCGCCAGTTATCAAGGAATCACATCAAATGGATGTGCTTGGAGAAAAACAGACTTAGAACAAGGGGTACTATTAAATATAGTGATAGGTAACCCAAAATATTCCATAATTAAAGTCCTTAGGCTAGCATTTTAATAAAAAAAACGTACAGACGGAAATGTCTTCCATCTGTATTCGACTATTTACCCTAATCAATTCCCATATAAACTTTATAACGTTGCAGATGATTTATTCTGAATAATACCTTTATTTTTTTTTTAATTTCTTCATCCCAATTTTATACATTTTCATTTAAATTTATAAACAGATTTAATATATATTTTTATGTTTGTTTTTTTACAACACCACATTTAAATATTGCGCTCAGAGCAACATGTTGCGCAGCATTCTGCTCATCAACAATGTTGCTAGATGCACAATTAAGCAATATTCATTGCATACCTTTAGGCTGTTGTTAATAAGAGCCAAAAACAATAAACATTTGAAATTTTAATATGCTTCCACAAAGATATGTATAAAATTCGATTATTGTCAATAGAATCGATAAAAATAAAATGTAAAGCCAATTCCTTGAAGCTCAATTTAAAATTATGAATTTAATGCTTATCTAAAATATAGAAGAAAAAAAAAGTGTATATATAACTAGAATTATTTTGCAAAACTAATGTGGAATATGTTTAATTTACAAATTTCCAAGAAAGTTTTAATATGTAAATTTAAGTCTAAAGATTAAAAATTTAGTTTAAATATGAAAGATTGTAGACTGCAGTTTAAAATTATATATATATATCTCAATTAAAATAATATAAATATAAGGTTTTAAGGCTACAAATATAGTTTAAATATAAAATAATTTTGACTGTAGATGAAAATGGAATATATCTTAATTTTTTATAAAAATACATTCAATTATGATTTTCTCCTCTTAAAAATATTTTTTATATATATAATTAATGAATTTGACTCTATTAATTAAATAATTAAGGTATTAATGTGTCTATTTAAATTGTTTTAGGTGTTCGCGAACCACATAGTGCCGAAGCCGCAGTTGGGGAAATTGTTGATCTGAGCCAGACGAAGGGCAAACTGATATGCAAGCAGCTCGATGTAGGGGATATGAAGTCGGTGCGAGCCTTCGCGCAGAGCATAACGGAGAAATACGCAAAGATCGATTTGTTGCTGAATAATGCAGGCATCATGTTTGCTCCATTCAAGCAGACAGCGGACGGATTTGAGTCGCACTTTGCCATCAACTATTTGGGCCACTTCTTGCTAACCCATCTGCTGCTGCCCCAGCTGCGGGCGGCTGGAAAGCAGGGCAAAAATTCTCGTATCGTTAATGTGAGCTCCTGTGTGAATCTCATTGGTCGCATCAATTACAAGGACATCAATGGACTGTGAGTGCTGAATATATATAAATTTAAACTTTTGGCTTATGCTGATTATGTTTTTTTTTACGTTTTTAGCAAGAACTATTATCCGGGCTCGGCATACAGTCAATCAAAACTAGCACAGATCCTTGGCACTCGTCACTTACAAACACTCCTGGATGCGGAGAAGGCCCATGTGCAGGTTAATGTGGTGCATCCCGGCATTGTTGACACGGATCTGTTCGAGCACTCTGCAACCACATCAGTACCAATATTCAAGAAGATCTTCTTCAAGACGCCCGAGCGTGGCTCTCGCACGGTGGTCTTCGCAGCCATTGATCCCTCGATCGAGGGTGAGGGAGGCACCTATCTGAGTAATTGCGGCAGAGGTCCTTTCCACCCAGACGCTAAGAAGCCGGCCAAGAGCGAGCAGCTATTCCAGTTCTCCTGCGATCTACTGAAAATCAAAAAGTACGGCAATGGGGAATACGCTCCATAAATCGGTTAAATTATCAATTGGATTTTATCTAACATTCCCTCAAAACACTGGTGCAACGTATTTTTTTAATGTTCTTCCTACAAATAACACAAACAATTCATTGATTCCACTGTATAAAGTTGACAAATACTTGAATTTTGTATAAGTTATACAAAAAAAAGAAAGAAAAACTTGAATAAATCGGTCTAATGCCGGATAAGATAACATAATATTGTACATTCAGCAATAGTTTAAATCAATTTCAACACATTCCAAACTGATCGCCAAAATATTTGCATAAATATTGGGATTTATGATATCAGTTGGGCAATATTTCCAGCAAAGCCAGCTAATGCCGGCTAAGAGCGGATAACATCTTAATGCCTAAAAAAATGTACTTTTCGAAATCAATCTCGAATTCCTGTCGTCTAAGCCCCAAAATAACTGTGTCATGCTACTCAGAATTTCCGCATAATACACACAAATACACACACACACAAGCACACACATCCATATTTATATTTATCTTTTGGCTAAAAGCCTGTGTGATATTTTAATTAACTTGTCAGCGTTGATTGCCATCAGCAGCAGGCCCAAAAATAATGCAATTAAAAATACAGCAAAAAAGAAAAAACAAACAAAAAAATCACGCAAACACGCAAAATGCACTACGATATTTATGGCGGCAGCTTGAAAGCAACAACAACAAAAACAACAATGTTGACAAACAATATGTCAAATTTGCCAAAAAAGCAAACAATTTAATTTTTTGCTTCTCCCCAAACAACAATGAGCGATTAACATTCAACTTTTATGGAGGAATTTTAATCGACTTGTGAGTTGGGAGGGAGGCAGGCAGGCAGACAGGCTGCGGCAGAACTAAGCAGGTATCCAGCTAGGTGGGTAGATGGGTGGATTCCAAATCCGATTGCAACAATAACAACAACTGCAAAAACAACTTTACCTTTTTGTGTCACATGAAGTAGCTGAACTTCAAAGCGAATCCATATCGAAGCATCTTCTAACCCAGATCAATGTCGAATGTGTGAAACTGTTAAATACTGTCTGAACCCATTTCAAATGGGTAAAAAGGGTATAATGGTTTCGTGCCAATGTATGTAACAGGCAGAAGGAAGCATCTTCGACCCAAAAAGTATATATATCCTGATCAGGATCAACAGCCGAGTCTATTTAGCCGTCCGTCCGTTCGTCTATCTGTCTGTATGAACATGCGGATCTCAGATACTATAAGAGCTAGAGACTTGAAATTTTGAATATAGGTTAACGTATATACGACGTAGCTAAAAAATTTTTAATTTTTTCAATGCAAAATCTTTAAATAACATATATTGTTCAACTGCCCAAATTTCATTAAAATCTCATAAAGAATCACAACAGTTATGTTCAAAAATATAATCCCATATTGAACTCATTTCTATCAGCAGCCGCCAGAATTTGTTGTATGCACAAATATGCAAGCGCATGTGTGAAAAAGAGATGGCAGTATAATCGATGCGAGCGTAAATATATTTTTGTGTGTACTCTGAAGAACCCCGTACAATTGCGTGTACATATGTATGCATGTATGGATTTATATATGTATATATATATGTTTGTATGTATGTATGTATATGGACATGTATCTAGCGAGCCAATTGGGGATCAGTTCAAGCTTGCAAATAAAAAAATACAATGCATTCGTTTTTTTACAGGGTCTATGCTTGCTATAAAAATTAAGTTAGCCCTTTTGGGGGATTTTTAAAAAGAAATTTGCCAATACATTTCGAAAATATTTAACAGCAGGTTTCAGGGTATATCTTAGTCGTATCGTAGTCACACGACTACAGCATTCTTACCTGTTTTTTGTTGTATTTTGTTTATCATCTTTTTTTTGGTGGGCGCAGTCATCAACCAAAGCAAAAACACACACACATACACACACCCAAACATATACGTAAATGAAGCGACGATTTTGACTGCGACTTCGATTCCCAGGCAGTCTGTCAGATGGTTCCCAAATGAAGTCATCTGCACAACGAAGGCTTTTAAAATGTTTTGCGTGTTTGGCGCACATTAAGAGTGTTGATTGGATTTGGGTTTCTGGGCTTAAGCAGTAATCGGGCCACAATATATTCATTTAGTTGTAATTAACAAGGCAGATCGCTGTATGCAACAGCGAAATAATGATATAATTATGATTTATTTACTGACACAATCGCGTTTTAATCAAGTTTAAACAGCATTTCCAATAAAAACTTAATAGATTTTGATAAAACGACACATGTTTGAAAATTTGATATATTTGAAATTTTTTTTATTATTTTTATACTCTTGCAGAGAGTATTTTAATTTGGTTAATAGACTTCCAACGCATTAAAGGAGACTTCTGTGGCCCCTTAAATATTCTTAAACATCCGGCAGGACGATAATAAATCGATTTAACAGAGAGTAAATGAAGATTATTTATATGATGACAAAGACCAAAAACATCATCGAGTCAAAAGCGTCAAGCAAAAATTAAAACGTAAAAATATAATAGAGAAATATTTTAAACTCTGAAGCAAACTGTTAATGTCAGCAGATTAACTAGCAGATAGATTTATTCAAATAAGTTTTCTTTTGTACTGACTACGACAAAGACCGTTTCGTTAATTTATGTTATGTTATTTTACATTAATGTAATGTAAAATATTTCAGATACTTAAATTGCCTGCCTATGATTTTCGAAGCCCTTTTTTCTATTTTTACTGGAACTGGAGAAAACTCTTTGATGCATATATCCGCTAGTAAGTAATTGTTAATTCATGTGGCAATTTAGCAATCCAGCAATCCGTCAGATAATACATGCTACTATTGCTGGTGAGCACAGCGTGCCATTAATTCTCCAGAGTTTCTACATATCTTTCGGAGCTGACCATCTGCTTGACCATCTAGCATTCGGTTAACAGTTAATGTGCTTTTTATTTAAATTAAGTGTGCAAAACAATTTTGGTTGCATTTAACTGGCGGCAAATTCTTTGCAACAATTTGCTGCTCCAATTAAAGCCTTGCCACCAACACAACAACAGCAACATTTTCTTGTGTCTTCTTCTTCTTTAGCTGCTGCTTCTTCAGCTTTTTTCTAGCCAAGCGCGACCACATTAATCATGTGCTGAAGATTTATGGCGACGCAGCGCCCACGCCACAAACTGTTGCTGCTGCTCTCGACGCACGTGTTTGCAACGCGGAGGCATGTAGTCAAATCCGCCTCCCCTTATTGGCTTGTAAGCTGCACTCCCACTCCCCATCCATCTACCAATCCCTCCATTCACTCCATTGTTAACAGCTTGTTAACAGTTAGCTCCGACGATTAGAAGCGTGTAGAAATTAAATTTATTGGGCAACCAATTTGGCTGACTGCTTCTTGCACACAATCCTAATTGAAAACTCATTTCAGGTGGTGGGTGTATTTTAGACAGGTTTTTAATTCACTGTTTTCGGTTTGTAAGTAGCAGCAGCGAATGTTTTGTTTTTCCATTGAGAAGACTCTTAAGTTATTGAAAACGCATGTTCATAACTCTTTATGAGTGAGCATTGTGCCATTTGGAATATAAATAATAAAAAGAAGAAGATGTAAGCTTTTAACATTAGCAGAAATCTTTTAATATTGCTAATATCTTCGCACATTTAAGGTTCTGCGAGTTCCTCAAGCAATGTTGCTGCTTTCTTCGCACACATTAATTACCCTTTGGGAGTTTGCAGAAAAAACCGTTACTCTCTTTACTCAAGCAGATCTCGCAGCAAAGGCAAGCGAAAAAATAACATACGTTCGCCGCTTGTCAATCTATAACAATAAAACAGAGTAAGAAAGAGAAAGAAAGAGAGAGAAGTACCCAATCGATCACATATTTCGTGAACTCATTTTTTTCTCCATTTTTATTGTGATTAAGGGAACTTTTCTTGACAGAATTAAATTTGAAGCAAGCGCCTTGTAAATACTGCAATATAGTTTTTTAAGTCAGTTTTTTTATTTAAAAAATTAGTGTTGCTTGGTGCGAGGTATTCACTTGTTTGAGTCAAGGAGGCGGAATTTGGTAGCATATTTTTATATATATTAATTTTGTTTTCTTTTATACTAAAATTATCTTCTGATTGTAGATCATTTCTTATTGCTGAACAAGCCATTTTTATATCATCTGGCGAAATGAAAATTTGATCTCCATTCTTTTATTCTAAATTAAATTTGGTTTCAAATTGAGTGAGCTATTCTGTCATTTACTTGAGATAAATTTATGTTGTGAATACACAGCTTCATAGCTTTCTGGGATCAGTTCCGTTTTGCAAGGCAGACAAGTGTCAGAGGCACATGGTCAGCAAGATGTAAGCAAGAAATCAAGTAAGTGAACATTCGGTGTTAACAAGCCAGACACATGTTGCACACATGTGTCTGCTGTAGCAGTGGCAGTTGTAGTTGCAGTTGCAGTTGCAATAATTTTTTTGTTTGTCTTTTTTCTTTGGTGAGTTTATTAAACTTCGCTTCTGGTGCCTAAAAATTTACTTAGCCAGATGCGACCAGTTGTTGTTGGTATTGTAAATTGAGTTGAGTTGTGTTGAGTGTTTTAATTACAGCTGCATCCGCATTGGAGAGACACATCCGCAACGAGAAAAAAACAAACAACAAACACCAAGTGTGCATTACAAGTGACCAACGAGAAGCTCAGAAGTTGCATCTTACAGATAATTTTATGACTGTGTCTGTGTTTGTGTCTGTATGATTTACGCGCAGTCATTAGCCAAAAGTAGCCGTTGCAAATGTCTAAAGGTTAATTGGATTGAGGCAGCAGTAACTGCCACGCTTTGAGCCGATAAGCCAGGCAGCCGTTAAAAATTTCTGCAGTCAACATTCTAAGTCAACATCAAAATTAAATACTTGCGGAATGTGAATGTTTTCTGCCTCAGTGGTTAGCTAATATAATTAAATCGATATCGGGAGCTACCTTACGTTTTCTATAACAATAGAGGATACCTCAAAGATATATCACAAGTAATATATCTTTGTTTTGTTAATAATAATAATAATAATGTTCTTAATCAGCATTAATACACTCAAAAAAACTCACTAAATTTCAGAAAATGATAATGCTTTACTACCAAGGGTAGCACACCTCATTGTTTAGAAAGTACAATTTTGATGGACGGCTATCTTTCTGAATAACTTTGTTTTTCTTAACTTAATTTTACAGTAAATTTTATGTTATGTGTGTTTTGATATATACATAGAATTAAAGTATTAGAATAATTGCTTTCATTATACTTAGATATACCACAATTTTAGCTAGTTTCGTATACCTTTATTTGAAAAAATAAAAATTAAATTGTAATATTTATTTCTAACATAATATTTCCTTATTTCCTGCACGCTTGTAATATGAACTCAATAATATATTTTCTTATGTTTATTAAGATTTCTGGAAGTATTTGAAAAATTTAAGTAATCTTTATACAAACAAAGTAATTATTAGATAATTTATAATTTAGATAATTTATTTATTATTTATTTATTTATTAAATTTAATTGAAGTGGTTTCTAAGAAACAGATATAATTATGTCCATGGTTATCATAGATATAATGCATAATTTTTGATAAGTGTGGACAGTTAAATGTATTCCTCGTTACGAATACGACGTATTAACGCATTAGTAAATATTAAACGAGAGTCGCATATTAAATTAACATTGATTATAATACTTAATTATTTTTTAGCGATCGATTAATCAATAAGTAACACTTGGTCAACTCTACCATTTTGTTTTCTATACTCTTTGCCTTATTGTTTTTAACTTTACTTATTTTAGTCAAATTTGCATACTGACACCTCAGCGCCAGAGGAACCCTTGAAGATATCTTCGGTATTATTTATATATTTATGGGGGGGCTAAGCGGCGACTTGTAAAAGAAATCCAAACATGGCCAACAAATTTGCATCATTTTGTTGCCTTTGAGCCATTGTACTTCAATTGTTGCTGTGGTTTTCTTTGATGTGGTATATGGTCTATTTTATGCTCGATTATCGCACAGGTAAGAAATACCAATATTTATTAATAATTTTGTATATATATAATATAATGACCATAGAAATTTCTCATCGAACGCTTGTCAAAAATGTGCTCCAATGTAATTAATCGTAAGTATTTACACACTGTGTGTGGAGTTTCACACACACACACACTCACAAGACTTGAGGCGTTGTTGCTACATTTCGAGTGCTTATCTGCAACGGTACTTTTGTGTGTCAAATTTCTTGGCCAAAGTAATAAAAGTAAAAGTGTCGACGAAGGTGAGAAATATTGATAACTTGGCCAGGCTTCAGGTTGACAGCCCCCAAAAAAAAGTGACACTGCATTGATCCACAAAGCAATCGTCGGGTTTGGAAACAGCTGAGTTGTTGCAGTGGCAATTGATTCGGCATCTGGGAGCATATGTCAAGACGGGGGGGAATAACTTCAATCATCGTTGTGCCCATTTTTATGTTACTTATTTGATTATTGCATAAATCAGCAAAACAAACAAGCAAATCAAATATTTACACTCAGCCAAAACAAAGCTAATAATTAAAGCAAGTCGTTTATTTTTATATCTAACTATAATTTTGCTTGATCGGTTAGTGTGACTTATTTAACAAAATTTAATTTTGCCCAAGCTAGAACTATAATAATATAATTTCTAAAATTTTGAGCAAATTTAATTTGATAAATTTTTTTGCAAGAGTTAAAAAGTACTTCTGATTTTAAGAATGATTTTAGTTGCTGTCGGTTTTATTTTGGGACGATTCTATGTTTTGGTTAAATATTTTAGGTAGATTTTCAAACGTAAATCAGCTCAAAACTTTTAAAATATTTATTTAGCAAGAGACAAGAATTATTTTAGGACGATTTACATTACGTATTTTTTTATTTAAGTTAAATTTTTCCATTTGAAAGTCATATACATTTATCTGCGTGTAGATAGGCACATAAGCTACAAGAGATTATTTTAGGATTATTTACATAAAGGTTTTTTTAATTTAAGTTACATTATTCCATTTGAAAGTCATATAACTTTTTCTGCGTGTAGATAGGCAGCTCAGAAAGCAGCTATCCAACGACCTTGCGGTACTGCCACAAAAAACTGTATCAAGTAGCAGGAAATTGGTTGACGACTGCATTGGTGGATACACACACACTAACACACACACACACACACACATATAGATAAATTGATATACACACATAAAAGTGAATGTTTATGATACTTCAGTTGCGAGTCATTGTGGCAAGCCAAATTCCCAAAAAACCATCATCGCTCTTCGGTCTGGCAGATGGCCCCGATTACGCAGCGCAAGTACTCAAGCAAACTGGGAGAGCTTCGAAAATAAATCCAAATCGAAAATGAAAAAAAAGCAATAGACTGAAATACCTAAAATCGAAAACAGTACACTAAAACTGTGTTAGAAAGTCAGCTGCTGACGGATGTCATAAATAAAGTCGACTGGATGACTGGAAGATCCGAAGGCGGCAACAGACGAAGACCCTTTGGACTCCCACTGGCCTAAATGCAACAACAACAACAGTAACACAAGTCTCAAGTGAATTAGATACTTTAATTATGTGTGTATTTAAGTAACTGTGTCTGTTATGCAACACAACAATTTATGTACCAGCCAATTGTTGTGTGTTGTGTTTTTATTTGAGTGCTGCAATTGTTTGTCATTGATAAACTGATTTTAACTGATTGAAATGTCAACACTAAAATTTACTGACATACTGGAGGCAATGTAATTAAAAACAAGTTACAAAAAAAGAGTGTAAATTAAATCAATTTATTTAAGATTTGATTGTAAGTCTTTTGCTCTTATCATTTTCTTGAACAGAGAATTTTGTTTCTCTCATTAATTTTTAGTCAGCTTGCTTTTATTTTGGGGCTTACCCCATTCTTGTAAGAAGGGCTAAAACATTTTAAATTTGATTTATTATATCCCGTATTGAATTAAAAAAAATTGCATTATTCAGCTTTCAATTTATATAATTTTATTAAATTTTTAACTATTATTCTTCTATTATTTATTTATATATTCTTGCAATAAGTTTTTTATCATTATTCATTTGGTTACATTTTTCTTTTATTTTATATCATTATTTTTATTTAACGTAACTTTAAGCTTAAATTAAATTTTAAATTTAATTCCAATGTATTTTAATACACTTTAATACATATAAAATAAAATAAATAAAAAAAGTTTATGCGCTGCGGAATATATAATATATATAAATTCATAATTAAATCATGTACAAAATAAAAATCACAATTCCAGCATGATAAGCAATATTATTGAATATAGTCGTATTAATTCGAATTATAGGTGAATTAATTGAATGGCGCGACAAGTGAGACTTGCAGCGAGATTTAGTTGGACAGTCAGCAGACAAACCCAGCACTTTGTTAGTTGGATGCAGTTGCTCAATTTTGCCGCATCACCTTCTCAATTATGCGATGTGCCAATTTCAGAGAATTGCCTTTTTCTATTGTTGTTGCAAATGTTGGCTTGGCTTGACGGGTGGTGAAGGGGTGCCAATTAAACTGCTATTTAGTGTCGAATATTAACCGAGATCCCACTAGAAGATCGGTACTAATCTTATTTATGCTCATTGAGCTTTGTGGCTTTTATTGTCAGTTTCGTTTGACGGCAGCAAACAGGTGGAAGAAACTTCAAAGCTGCCACTTGTTGCCACAGTTGTGAAAGAATTCGCAAATAGGTTTTTCGCAATCGCAACTAAAGCCGCGAAAAAACAAAAATCATATAATTTTAATGCGCTCATTATTACGAAAATTCTGCTCAACTCAAACTGGTAACGCGAAATCTGTTTTAAGCCACAAAAATCATATGTCAAACACTTGAGGAAAATAAAAAATAAAAATAAATAAATGACGGCACAATCCGCCCCTCCAATAAAACAAAAACTTAAACTCAGTCCAAAAGCCATCAACACGTTCACATTCAGATGTTTCAGGCTTCCAAAGCTTCCTCCTCCTCAAACTCAAACTCAAACTGAAACTCCTAGTCATAATTAATCTGCTTCGGCGTTTTATTTATATATGTTGTTTTTTTTTTTTTTTTGCGTGTTGCAGCAATTTAAAGTGGAGTCGCCTCCTCCCCCGACGCCGACCCCGCCACACTCCTTTTTATTACTAGTCGAACTGCAAGACAAAGCCCAAAGCCGATGCTGTTGCAGTCAATTTTTGGTGCCTTTTGATAGATACTTTCAAATGGCTGAGTCGCAACTTTTTTGAGACAACAACAAAATAGATGCCACAAATTTGGGTTACATTTGGCATCTTATGGCAACACACTTGGACAAGACTTTTGCAGCTCTGAGTTGTTGTACAGAAGGGAAGTGGTGTGGCCAGAGGTTAACAGCTTGCCAAGAATCAGGCCTCAGCTTGGAATTCAATCTCTTACAGACAACGCAATGTTAAATCTTGTTAAACATTCGCACACAGTAGCTAACAAGTTTAGGGTCTCAAGTTAAGGCTTTCGTGAGGGTCATCATAGTTGTTGACGGGTTTTTGTATTTGCATTTGCATTTGCCATGCATGTTAAACATGCTGTTTAAATCTCCCGCTCAAATGGAGTTTTTCACACCTTCAAAGTAGTAATCGAACCTGAACCCTGAACCCTGAACCCCGCTAGAATTTGTGGTAGTAGCACAGCCTTTGTGTTGAGGAGGTATACAAATAATGCACATTTAGATTATCATAGTCAGACTATCATATTAAGTGCCTTCCAATTGAACAAATCGAATAATACATAGTCCGCATTATTATAATTAATATTGTCTATTATCTATCGACATAAAAAAAAGTAAAAAATAGATTAAAAATAAAATTTAAATTTAAAATATATATATTACATTTTTATGATTTCATGCAATATGTTTCAAGGTACAAGACCCCTAATTATAAATTTAATATTCCAATTTGCACACACAAGATACACATTCCTGAATTGGACGCATGAGAGCAGAATATAGCATCTTGGTCGTCATGTGAATTTAATTTGACCATCAAATCTTAATTAATGGCTAAGCAAAAAACCAAAATCATTTACTTCATTCAATCTATCAAGTGGCATTCCGTTGAGCATTTAATTAACAACCAGATAAAATAAAATAATCTTTGACTTGGAGCAAATTCTTTTCACACCTGGAAGTTTAAATTTTTAAATATATATAATTATATTGAAGTAAAAATTCTAGTTAAAGATTACTTCACAAAACTCACGAATAACTCATGAAAATTTACATAAAATGCAAAACAACACAGAAGAAAGAAAACCATAATTATAATAAATACAATGTAGTAATTCTAGCCATTCTCATCTTGAAGGAAAAAACACTTTAAACTCATCCGACTACAACTAACCTAATTGAAATCCTTGAACTAGATTTACAGCTATGTAATCTAATAATGCCCGGAGCAACAACAACAACAACAACAACACGATTGTAAATCATGCTTCATTCAGCTAATACGAACATACTCTATAATTATTTGGAAGAAACACATTCTAAAAGAGCACAGTCTAACAAAAATAATAAAACACAGTTTAGTGTCACATAAAAATAACTCGTAAGGCAGCCCACAGAGTCGAGCAACCCACCTTGCAACTGCTGCCTGCTGCATGCAACTCTGCAGCCATCACGTTGCATGCCACTGCAGCAGAAACGTTGCCATCAAATTGTAACAATTTTTCACCTGTCACCTCGCGCAGCACAAAGCCCAAAGTCTGAGCACATGATTATTATTACATCAGAAGAAACAACATAAATTTGGCGAATCGTGATGCGACCAGACTCAAAAACAACAACAACAATAACAAACAACAAAAGCAACAATAACAACAACAAACAGTGCGTTACAACATATTTAATCCCAAACACCCACTTTCCAAGACATCTTCAAGGAAGCATGTGTTTGATTTATGGCACAAAAATCTATCTCATTTTCTCTAAGAAATATTATAAAAAGTACCAAATAAAATACCTGCACCAAATTGCGCATCAGTACAGTAGAACTTCTCTATACTAAACTTGTGCATCTCCAAGAAATTAAATGGGTAAAAATAGTTTGTAGCCACAATTCTTGAATATTTGGTTTTCATTATTCAAATCTATTTCAAACAGCAAAAAATTCACAGCTTGAAACAAATAATAATTAAACTAGTTTTAGAATTATTTAAATTTAAAAATAGTTTAAAAAACAAAGAATGAAAAAAAAAAATTGTTAATTGTCAGGATTGAGTACAGTTTTGTTGGCAGTAAGTCGATTTCAAAAAGTGATTGTTTTGGTTCAAGTTAAGGAAGTTGGCCTGTAACATTAAATTGATGTACTCATTATGTTGCCACTCTCTTCAGGTCTTCAGGTCTTCAGGTCTCTTAAGCTGCCTGCAAGGTATCGTCATTTTGTGATGACATGTCGAATTGGACCTTCATTATTGGCAAAGACAAGGAATACACGTTAAAACATATTACAAGCAAATACTACATAGTATTAACATTATTAGATAATGCAAATTTAAGTGTGATTTTAAGGTATATATGTATATATCGGGAATTGCTGGTGAGAAACTGAAATGAAATTAGAGCCACAACTAATCGGCCTAAAGTATCTCACAGATACATTTGACTTGACCGTACCTCTGCCAATAAGTTGGCGCTTGACTCTTAAGGTCAAACAATTAATTTGACGTTCGCCAATTGTTGGCATCCATTTTATGAGGGCGAACGATCTCCAACGGTGCAAACAATTCGTTTTAAATTGACTTCATCTTGTTGCTCCACAAAACAATAAAAGAACTACAAAAAAAATATATACAAAAGTGCCAAACAATCTGCAAAAGAGTTTATGCGCAGACAAAACTGTTAAATAGGTATTTCCAAATAGATAATAATGAAACAAAGAGCGTTAATCCAGCAACTAGATAATTATTAACAGAAAACCTATTATAATTTCTATCTTTATTACTATTAATATTATTATTATTTTTATTATTATTATTATTATTATTATTATTATTATTATTATTATTATTAATATTATTATTATTCTTATTATTATTATTATTATTATTACTATTTATATTTTAATTCGTAAGCTTAGTTTTAGTCTGAACCATATTGAGTTGAGTATTACTGAAGATATATAATAAATGCTGAAATCTAAATTAAAATATGCAAAATAAAGAGAAAATACTTTTAGATTAAGCTTTAACCACATATATATAAAATAGAGAAAATCTATTATATAAAAAATATTTATTGGGTTAGAGAGGCAATAGAAAAACACAAAATACATCAACAACTGACGAACAAATATCTTTTAGGTATCATCAAAGCATTTAAGCAAGTAATATCCATGGCTAAAAACATACTTAAAAAACTCATCGGTTGTTGGCATTTGACTTTGTGAACTAAGACGTCATCCAGCTAAATTAGGCATTATCAGTAACGGCTTCTGCCGGGTTTATGACAATGAGGAAGAAACCTCAAAGCACATCAGCGGAAACATGTTCTCGAAGATAGAAGTCCTCAAACCGACAAATTTTCTTGAATTTGTGCAAGAATCAGTTTAGAGCTATAGAATCCGAGGGGAACACAATAGCTTTAACTAATTTGCAGTGCATAAAGCAGCCCAAAAATAAAAAAGATTGTGCAAAATATATATATTTTATATTTATATAATATTAATATTAACTTTTCTTACTATTTTTTGCGTACAAGATTTTTATACAATTTTCTAGTTTATTCAGCTTTTATGAGTAATCACTAATCCATTTATATGAGTTAAGACAAAGAATATTTCCTAGATAATTTTAAATTATCTGCTTATCTGATTTTAAATTATCTGCATTACAATAATCGTATAAACACCCATTTATAACTCAAAACATTGCCCAGCAGCATTTTGTTTTCTGTTGTGTGTGTTTTTATTTTAAATTGACTAAAACGAGAACAATTTGGACTTTCAATATTTGCTAGATCATTATGTGTTGTATGATGTATGTGATTGTGGCATTCTGTGGGGCATGAATGGAAAAGGACGTGCCTTGACATTTGCCACCGCCAGCTGATAATGATTGATTGTAACTTGTCGGCAAAGAATCGAAACTGCAAATTGCTTTCGTGATAATGGCAACCTCGCCAAAGATCCAAAAGTGTGTGTGGGTGATTGTGTGTGTGTGTTAGTGTTGTGTTGTGCACCAGCGATCTATCGTCATCAAGCAAAATGAAACGAATTTTGCATTTTTTTGCGATGATATCAGAAAGAGTTTTTCGTTTATTTCTTTAATGTGCATGTCGAGACGTGTTCTATTAGGTAAAAGTTGGACTCAGACCTCAGTCGGATGGACTATCCACTGACTCAGTGGCTGAGACAATCTTGTCTACAAGTCTTGCGCCATCATCGTGGTATTCGGAGTAAAAATCGAAAGTGTTTTTCTTTGCCAACAACAATGTAAATGAAAAAAAAAAACAGCGCCGCTCATTTTGGCTCTTTCAACTTTAGCATACATTAAGTTAAATTACACAAAAAAAAAAAAAATATAAAAAAATGTATTTAGATAAATACGTTCTTTGTTTCGTTTAATTATTGCTGTTAATTACAAATTTGTAATTGTTTTGTGAACAATTGCAGACGAAATCGAGCCAGCAACTCAGCTGGTTTGTGCACAGTTGGTCAAAACATAACAATAAATCTTTTAGGTGAGGGTTTGATATGACCACTTAAATAATGCATTTACAGTTTGGGAGGAATGCTTCCTTCACAGTCCCTCCACCTTTTAAGTTGTTTGAGAATATAAAAATAGCTGCTGGGAACGGTTTTAAACTTGTCAATTCCACAGTTTTATCAACTGTAAATCGAATATCAAAAAACAGACTTTTCAATCAATCAAAATTAAGACGCAATTCATGCTTTAACTTTATCCCAAAGAATTTTTTTAGGAGCGTATCAAACTTTACCAGGTATTAACTTTATTAAAACTATAATGATTTATCAAACAAGGCGTAATTTAGTCATGATTTAAACTCTATCTTAATACTAATATAAAAAAAATTATATACTCAAAATATGCAATTTTATATTCTCTAGATTAATACTATTTTTATCGATTGAAATTCATTTTAAAATTATAATATAATATATATTATATATATTCCGTCAAGTTGAAGTTTGACTAATACTATTTTTAACGATTGAAATTCATTTTTAATTTATAATATAATTATAAGTTCATTTATTTGGGTTGAAGATTTGACAAAGACATTTTTGGTCAATTCAAGTATACATATATTTATTGCGTGAATCCAATTTTAGGCAATGTGACCCCACTGTGCACGGAAGGCATGAAGTTCAATTCAATTCAATTCAATTCAATTCAATTGAAGAAGAAGAAGAAGAAGTAGAAGTAGATAACGAAACTTTTGTCTGGCCTATGCCGTGTTCGTCGATGTGTTCGTCGATGTGTTCGTCTGTCGTTCGTCTGTCGTTTTCAATGTCAATGTGCTAAGGATGAGGTCGCTTTGTGATTTATATATATCTATATATATGTATATAGTGGCATTATAACCTTTTGCATGAATTCCGTTGTGAATTTGAGTTTGAGTTCGAGTTCGAGTTGGAAATGATGCGAGTGTGCTCGTATTTCGAATTGTCTGATCTTTTGTCTGGGCATCATGAAGATCATGGCGGAAGTTATTTGCTTGATCTATGGAGCGCCAAGTAAAGTGTTTATCAATATTAATAATAATATATATTAATGACACAATGGCGCAAGTATCGTAATAGTTATTTATACATGAGCATGTGCTGATGTTTTTTCATTTTGGATGTGGTTGGGTCTACCTCTGAATGTGGGTAGGCCGTAAAATGCCAATCAAAAACTTGACTATTTTATGATGACCCCCACGCGTTGAGGCAAGTAGGATGTGCTATGTACATACACATACGTAACTTGGCTCCGACTTGGGAGTTCAAGTTATTCTTACAAGTGGCGTCAAACTGCCAGAGCAAACACAACGGAGCCGTCTGAGTGCTTTTTTTTTTGATTTTTGGTTTTGCCAAGCGGATTAGATGCGAGTCCGAGACCGATTCCGAGTTGAGTTTTGCATCTGTGTGTGGCAACTGTAAAGAACGTTGCCATCATGGCCAATACAATGGACCATTCATTGAACTGCAGCTGAAACAAATTGCTGGCCACGAGGCGAAATTCAATTAGGCTTCCTGAGGCCGAAACACGCACAACAAACAGCAACAACAACAAACAGCAGCAACAACAAACAGCAACAGAAACAGCAGCACCTTCTAATGTTGCATAAAATGTTGCGGCTTCCTCAGTCACTGACACAGCCTCATGTTGCGCAACATGTGGCAGCAGCAGACTGCAACAAAAGGCAACCCAAGGCATTATCATTTCAATTTAGCCCCAACTTGACTGCCTAACATTGCCTTGCTTGCCAAATGAGTTGCCAACTAGTTGGTTTCTGTTTAGTGGGAACTATTTTTATGAGTAGCTGGTCCACAAATATCTGTCTACGTACATCTAAGATGCTTCTAGTGGTCGCCAAGCCTGAGCTTTTGGCAATTGAGTTTCCCATTGTCACACCAAAGGCTTTTAAACTGTTTTTTTTTTTCAGTGGCACATCAATCATTGCCGATCAACTGTCAGTGGCACACTCAAAAAATGGGTTTTCTAAAATGCAGTTTTTCTAATTACTAAATATATATTTTTGTTTAACTCCAAAATTTGGCTTTTAATATGTAATTTAGTATTAATATATTTATCATTGATTTAAATTGTCAAACTCAAACATTTTTTTTATATGTTCTATTTTATTTTATAAATTTGAACATGTTTATTTAGTTTCTATCTTTTAATTTCCTTTTCCATTATTAACAATAATACAATAAATACAGAATGGCTTCAAATTGGAGCACACCTATTTAACTGGATTCTATTATGCCATATTTTTTTGTCAAATCCAAACATTTTTTTTATATGCTCTATTTTATTTTATAAATTTGAACATGTTTATTTAATTTATATTCTTTAATTCCCATTTCCATTATTAACAATAATGTTCAATACAGAATGGCTTCAAATGGGAGCACACCTCTGTATTTGGATTCTATTGTGTCATATTTTTTGTTGAGTGTATTAGTTGCGCACCCCAGAAACTGATAAATTCAAATTGTTTTTGGTTTTGTTCAAAGTTGAATTGATGCACACATTGTTTTTGTTTCTTAATTGTAATGCCGAACACTTTAGCAACTAATTTTCGCAATTGCGCACTTGCCACTCCACGCCGAGAACATTTAATTACTTACGCGTTTTACGAGTTGGCTGCCACCAAGCAGAGCGTTGCACACGTTGCCGATGCAGCAGTCAGTCGGCAAATCTTGAAATGCCAGAGGTCCAGGCACTCAAGTCGAGCAGCTTTTACTCTGATTCTGCCAAAGCCAAAGGCAACAGCGACCTTCAAACAGCTAACAGCTTCTGGCACTAAATTTGAAGAATGCTGCCAGTTTGCTCATGTTTATGCCATCATTTTAGTGAGCCAAGTTTGGGTCGATGCTTAACTTAAGTGCTGTCTCAAAGTGGAATTATTAATCAGTACTATTTCGAGTTAAAAAAAATAGAGATATTAAATCACATACCATGATGAAATGTACAAATTATGGTTGATTGAAGGGATTGTAATATTATTGAGTGTAAAATGTAATAATTGTAATTTTGTTAACGCCCCAAAAACCACTTTTAAATTTGTAAAATAATTTGTATTGTTTGTTTACATGTAACGTGATTTAACTAGTTTCTTGGCCAGTTGAAATGTTGCTTTGTCATTCTGGCAGTGAGCACGTGTCTCTAAATATGGTATGCAAGTTTTTGATGCCATAAAAAGATCAACTAAAATTGGAATACCAAATGCTCAAAATATAAACAATGGGCGAAAAGATAACACTATAATTATTTTTTTTAGCTGGGGAACAAATGCTGAATCTCGACAAAGACAAGTGGAGCACTACAAGGGTTTCTTTAAGATCCGCTATTTTTTACTAGAGCGATCTCATTTTGAATGCAAGGGTATCTTCGAGTCGATCAATTTCCAACGGAACGTTGCCTTCTATTTATTGTGACTTGTACAATGCCCTTGACTAATATGCTACAGGTCTATAAAAAAAATATGCCGCATAAGCTGCGGCTTCCTCCCCTCTGCCCACACCTTGCTGCTGCTTGAAAATCATCATAATCAAAATCTAAATTGAAGTGCTGCGCAATTTACATGGAAAATGCCTTCTTAATTGATTTACAGCATCGTCTCCGAGCCGAGCTCTGAATGTGTGCAGCCAACAAAATTATTGTAGTTTAATTTAAATTATACGTTCCACTCATCGTCGTCATCGTTCTAGGTTACAAAACAAACACACATACATACATACATCTATTGAGATTTCAAGGTAGCCTCTCTACACTGAAACAATTACTTCAATATAGGACTTGGCGCATCATCACCATCAGTGTTATTATCTTTTTTTTTCTTACTCGCTGGGCAGTGTAAATTAGCCGATAAATGCGTAACTAAACAATCAAAAATATACAGGAAATTAAATGATTTTTTGATTGCACACACTTGAAGTGAAGATGATTTTTTATTTGTAGCTCAGTTGTTTTTTTAGTTTATAATTCGTTTAAATATGCATTTTATTGCTCTTTTGTGCGTTATAGTTTATGGCAACTAAATGTGAGTTCATTATTGTAATTATATAATATTTGTTTATGGCTTTATAGGCACATGTTGAGGCCATGACATTACTTGCAATTTCTCATTAAAAATTGAGCTTCTAAGCATTTGAGGGTCTGGCATTGGGCTATTCAAATGTTATTGGGTTTCCTTCAACTAGATTCGACATGTTTATGTTCTGCCAAAATGAATAATTTATTCATCTCCCTGAATTCCCCTCATTTCAATCAAACTATATTTTATTGAGGTGTGCTACTTTTCGCCATATAATTATTTACTCGTTATTATTAAAATGGACCTTAACATTAAAATGTGAAAGTCGGTTTGACTCGTGCCGAAATTAAAAATACAATATAATATGCAACAATGAAATAACCATTTTTCACATAATGTCAATAATGAGTTTTACGCATTCACACAATTTGGCATGAAATAATGGCAGAAAGCCCATCAAAATAGCCGAAATGAAAAACGAAAACAATTTGCAACTTGACGGCATTTAAAGTATTTGTTGATCGTGATAAATGCTACGCCCACAACAATGAATAAATAAACCAATAAAAATATATAAAAATACAATGGTCTTTTTGTGTTTAAATTTGATACAATTTTCGAGGTGCTTGTTAAGTTTCTTTCTTTTATTTCAATGTTTTATGCAATTTTAAATGGCATGAAATTGGCTAAGATAATGACCTTCAAGATATATTTCCACACCTCCTAACTTATAATGAGACTTTATAAATAAATCATAATATTTTCAGCTGTGTAATGTATAGCTAAAAATAACTCTGAAGAATGCTTAGTGGTTTTAAAACAGAAAATAAATTTAATTTTGGTTGACTTATTCACCATAAATAAAAACTAAATCGCTTCAGCTGCTTGCGGCAACTTGCATATGTTCAACAATATTTCAACACTCTTTTTATTACTTGTTTTTTAAACATATGTATGTATTTATTTGCTTACTAGTTTTCCCGGTTGGCTAGTCAACATTCTTTCCAGCATGCCCAACACACTGCAATCTGTTCACATCACAAACCTCAAAATCTGATCAGTATTTGCACAGCTCTCTCAGACTCATTAAATCTTCCAACTAGATTAAGGCCTAACAACAAAAGATTCCCACGCCCATTGCACACATAGACTAAACATAAAAATAATTAATTGTCACTTGTCAAATTGCAACAAATGAGAAGTTTTTTAATAAGTTGTGCCATATATATATATTTTTTTGTTGTGAGATGCGATTTGTAAATCGCAAGCGCAAGTTCGCGCCTTAAGTCTTTCGTTTTAGCTGCTGCTGCGGCGGCGACTGCCACACGACTGACTTGTAGCAATGAAGATGCGTGGTGGTGGCGGCCGCTGGCAACCAAGTGGCAGGCAGTGAGGCACTCGCTCCACCAGCTGCATGACTAATCCCATTACGAATAAGTGTTTATTTTGTTTTTTGCGCTATTACATGACAAAAAACAGCATAGAGGCTTGGGTAAATGCATCCCAGGAGCGTATTACTCCCCCGAACTGCTGCTGCTTGTGTTGCTCATTTAGTTGAATGTGCTCGACGCTCATCTTCGCAACGTTCACGTCGTCAAAAATGTTTGGCGCTTCAATTTAAAAGTAACTAGTTTACTATAACACTAAAAAGCGTCGGCTTCGTCTTTTTTTATGTACGTCTCTGCTCTGCCCTGCTCTGCTCTGCTCAAAGCGGCGGAGAGCATTCGATGCTGTGGCTTGTTGTTGTTGCTGCTGCTGCTGTTATTGTTGCTTTGCATTATTTTGTAATGTTTTTTTGTGTGTTGCTTTGCATTGCTACTTTACTTTGAAGCTAAGCGCGCTCTTCAAAACTTCCCAAAAAAAATAAAAAACAAAAATACAGCTACGAAAATTTGGCGCGCTATTTTTTTGTTGCTGCTGCTGCTGCTGCTCGCTGCTTCGACGTCAACGGCGACTGCGACTGCGACAGCGAATGCAGTGCTCATTTCAAATATAAATACTGGCCTACGAAATTGTTTCAGTATCACAATCAAGTCAACCATCTTCGCAAGAAGAACACCAATCTTAAATATTCATTTTATAAAAAACCTCAGCTACTACTTAGTGCCGAGTTTGCAGTAAAAGTTTCGTGTGTGTTTTTGTACTAAACCCAAGCAAGTGACTACTCAAAATGAAGGTATAGCATAAATATTCATAATCTAAACTACGATATGCAATGCAAAAGTTGAACTGTCTAAAGTCAAAAGTGCAAAGTGGTGTGATCGTGTCCTGTTAAGAATTGATTTTGAATCAGCAGCAACAATTGTGCAAAACTGAATTGTTGGACACAATCATCAAAAAGGATGTGCTTAGATATAGAAATATATATGAATATATTTTGAAACTCTTTTTTTATATATATTTTAGGATCTGTAGTCAGTTTTTTTATGCTTAACTCTGAGTACCTAATATGTTCTTAAGTTTTCTTGAATAATATATTCAATCAATTCCTTAGTATAACTCTTCCTATATCAACAATTTTTCTTCGATTTCGTTTTTCAAGATCAATTAATCAATAATTTAATTAAAAAACTTATCAATTGTTTGGTGAACCTAAAAAAAAATGCGGCACATAACAAAAGTCAAGTTCATAAATACAATTAATCAAAGAAATTCACAGCTAATACGAATAATATTTGCACATTTTATAAAAGCGCTTTTAATAAATAAATAATAATTTTCTTAATCATCTTTTGCCATCAATTTTGTGGCAGCTTCTGTTTTCGAAATAAATAAAAAATGCAATTAGCAGTAGCTGCTAATCGAACTTGTTGCCCAGCTAAAGATTCAAATACAAAACCAACAACAAATTGTTGCTGTTATTTCTACCATGTTGCAATGCATATATTAAATGGCTTGTACTTTCAAACCATGCCCAAATATGTAGAAAAGATTAGCAAGGGACGATAAAAAAAAAAAGAAACAAAAAGCGATCTACGACAAAACAAGCAGCACAAAAATACAAATCTTGCTTCCTCTTAATAGCATTTTAAATGCACTGAAGCATGAAAGTCACTGAAGGTCTTGCAATCAAATTGCACAATTAATGCAAAGAAGTCTTGTAAAGAAACCAATTCAAACTAAATATATATATGTATGTATGTATATATTTACCTATATGTATGTAAGCACTTATTCAATGTCCCTCTAGGTAAGGCGCCAGTTTGTTGTCTATGACAATTTAATCTGCCTGTCAAAATGCTGTTAACTAGGCGTATACTTAACAATCAGATTTCTTATTGTGACTTGTGCAAGTCACCTTTGAGAAGAGCCCCTTCACTTTGCAGCCCAATAACGGGCGACCCAATTTCCATCAGATTTGCATATTAACAGCCTAAACGCTAATGCACAAAAAAAAGCAAAAATTATTATTATTATTAACAATGAGCAAAAGCAACTTTTGTGCAGCGTAGATAATTATGAATGCAATTTTAATGAGATTCTTTCCGTCACACAAAAGACAATACAAATCAACATTTTGGCAGCATGGGATCGAGAGATTTAGTTGGATTCGGGCTCAGCATGCTGCTGATCCTTATTTAAAGCGGAAACGCGTTCAAGTGGCGACTTATAGGCCAACGAATGAATCTTGAAGCCATATAGCCTGGGAAAAGATTCGAATTTGAGCCTAGAGTTAAACAGTTTTGATTTTATTTGACCCACCTTGGCACAAACTTTTGCTTGGATCGTTTCGGTCTCACTTCCGGCTTAACCATCAAGAGCATGTGCGGGAAACCGGTGCCAAAGAAGGCGCCATCGATGGTCGAATGTCGTGTCGACTTCGGCACATAGACATCATTGCATTTGGGACAAAAAACGCGCACCTTATCCTCGCCAGGATTATCACTCAAGCCAACTGGTAAAACTGGCTGCCGCTGGCAATAGACGCGTGGACAAATGCCAAAGACGCTCTTTTGATACTTCTCCAGCATCATGTCAATGCCACGATTGGTCAAAATAAACCGTGCGTGTATCAAACCAAATAGCTTCTCTGCCGACAGCTCCAGCTCGGCCTCTGGTGGCGCGTCCGAGCCGGAGCCAGTGTCCAAGTCCAGGATCACTTCCAAAGCACGCCGATAGTTGCTAACATTCGTGTCGAGAAAATTCAAGTTGAACTTATCCTGTATGTAATCCTCGTCAACCTCACAGAAAAACTCATGGCCACGCTGCTTGCAGTACCAGTGTATCCAGGCTTCCTCCTCCGAGTCCGACATGGCTAGCACAAAAATTTAACAACACAATAAATCTAAGATACTAAACAACTGTTATTTGATAGCTATCATTTGGCCTGCTCTGTGCTGGGAGAGAAGAATAACTCCATATTAAATTTCATTAATCATCGCTTTGTACTTTTGCAGTGCTTTACAACGATTGCGCTGCTCGTCTGCCTGGCCGCATGGACGCAAGCGGAGCCACCAGTGCCCCAAGGCCAATATCTGCCGCCCAATCAGTCCCCGCAGGCGCCCACCAACAGCTATCTGCCACCCACCCAAAGCTACCAATCGCCGTCCAGCAACTACTTGCCTCCTCAGCGTGGCGGCAATGGTGGTGGCTCTGCGCCCAGCAACAGCTATGGTGCTCCACTGCCACAGAGCCAGTATGGCGCCCCTGGGTTGACTGGTGCGATCTTCAAGGGACAGAATGGCGGCGGCGGCGGCGGCGGCTATGGAGGCAACGGCAACAACGGCTACGGTCAGCGGGATGAGGAGCAATACGGCCCGGCGAAATACGAATTCAAATACGATGTGCAGGATTACGAGTCGGGCAATGATTTTGGACACATGGAGTCCCGCGATGGCGATTTGGCAGTTGGTCGCTACTACGTTCTGCTGCCCGATGGCCGCAAACAGATCGTGGAATACGAGGCCGATCAGAATGGCTATCGTCCAACGATTCGCTATGAGCAGGTTGGCAATGGCAATGGCAACGGCAATGGACGCAATGGCGGCAATGCTGGCTACGATAGCAATGCGCAGCAGGGCAAATTCAATGGTTATCAGTAAGGGGGCCAAGTAGTTATGCTGAAGGCGTTGCTACCTTCTAGTGTTTTTCCAGTTTAAGTCGACCCTGTAACTATATTCTTGTCTACCCACACATATACATTCATACATATATCGTTGGTTTTACATTCGCTGAGCGAGCTGAGTATTAAAATGCATCTGCTGCTGCAACAGTTAGACATGCACTGGTTTCTCACATGCGAATCTTCTCTCCTCTTCTCTCTATTCACTGTTCTATCTACACTTAGTGAAACGCTGCCATTTTGCCATAGCCAGGCACGATTCAAAAGTCTTTTACTGTTATTATCCTTTGTCTTTGTCTTTGTCTTTGCCTTTGCCTTTGTCTTTGTCTTTGCCTTTGTCTTTGCCTCATCGTCCATCTATGTATTTTTGCCGTTCGTTTTGTTAAGCGCCTTCATTTTGTGTCGGTCTACACACATAGTTACAGACACACACACACACACGCCAATACATACATACATACATTTTTTGACCATCACACGCATTCATACATAAACATTTATAAACATAAGCATTGTATTTAATTTTAATATGAATTCTAAATGAAAAATGCATTGAAGCACACTCTCTGAATGGAAATTAATGTGTACGAAAAGCAACAAATGAGATTTTTTGTGTATAAAATAATGATAATGAATAAAGAAGCATTTTTGTATAAAACAAAGTAAAAAAAAAAAAACAAACTATCTTTTTATTTTGTAAGGTATAATGCCTGTTATTTTTATACCTAGACAATTTTTTTGTACCGCAAAATTATAACAACAATTTTTAATATCGTAAGCAGTGCCGTTAATTTGATATAATTAACATAATTTGAACATTGTTACGCGTCTTGCGTTTTGTTTTCATAAATTAGCGTATATTTATTTAGCCATTTGCCTATGAGATGACCACTTCCAGTGCGTGGACTGAATGGAATGTGTGGGAGGCAATGATTTTGTTAACCTTAGGTGCGCTCATCAGTTGTTGTTTCTACGTATATACATATGTACGTATATACATATGTACGTATATACATATGTTTAATGTACACCGATATTTCATGTTTTCATACAGTGCTCTAGCCAAATATTTTTTATCTTTGCTTTGTCTACCAAACAATGTAAGCAACAATCATATTTTTTTTTTACTGATTTTGACTTACAAGCTTTGAGCTCACTTAAAGTCACTTTTGAGCAGTTTACTACAATTAAAAAAATAATTACACAATTTGAAAGACATTTTAATTACATACACATCGGAAATAAATTTTGATATTGATGAAATTTAAACAAAAAAATGTACTAATAAATTTAACAAAATTACAGATACTTTTTAAAAGTAAGAAAATTGGTACTGACAGTTAATGTTTATTTATAATGAATAACCAAAGGGATTTCGGGTGGCAAAAATGAGAAGTTTTAAAATAATATTTGAAATCGGTTCTACTGATTATATACATGGATCAAAAAATAAACTTTGGGAAGAGGATACAATTTCCATATTTAACTTTATATTTACTTCAGCACCCGCTCCAATTGTCCCAAACTATTATACTTGTAGACTGGATCTTGCAGCTCACCCACAGGCGAGTATCTCAACTGTGCTGTGAAACCATCGCCAGTTTTATCCTCCGTAGTTCGATAGAGAACTCGCTGCAGTTTATTATTGCCGGAGACTATGTAGTAACGTCCCTCCTTAATATTTTGCTGTAAATTCAATGATGCTGCAGATTCATCCTCTTCTGGATAGTTGATTCTAAAGTCAGGCGCTCCATACTGTGCTGCCGGAGTTGTCTGTTGCTCGCCATTTAGAACCTCTCCTTGGTTGACTGTGGACACAGGCTGAACAACTGGCTGCTGATTGGAATTATCGAATTTGGGCGGCACATAATTGGAGTTGACTTGTGGCTCATTAAAGGTGCCAGCGTGGTCGACCCGTGCTCTGGTAATCTCTACGCTGGAGCCAACTGGAACCACAAACTCGCCGGGCAAATTAAACGGAACCTGGGGACGCCAGCCAGCGGGAGCATATCCAGATCTCACTAGAGTCTCAGCCTGAATGGCAACAGCGCAAGTGATCACAAATATGATCTAATAAAAAAATCAAATTGTCAAAAATTGAAGACTTCTTTCTATCAAAATCGCACCTTTAGTTGCATTTTGTTCAAAGTTGCATTTGAAACTGCAGTGCAAAATGTTTCAAGTCACGCACTTTTATATCAAATGATTAAACAAACTTCGGCAAATTTTTAGTATGAGAGGCACGTCTGACACACATCGGGCACACATCTTGTTGCATCTGGGATCCAATTGTCACGTAATTCGTCAAAAATAAAGCACAACAAATTTTGCATACCTGTTAATATTTTGACCTTGATAAATAGATGAGCACAAAATTGGCAAGGGATCAAATATATTTTGCTACCAAACACAGTATAGTTGGTGACATCAGTTGTCTAATTGTTCGATAGTTGACATGAACTTTAAGTCACAATGAACAGAAACAAATAATCAAGTTCAAGAATTGGGATAATTAATTATTAAGTGTTTCCCACATGTTTAAAAGTTTGTTTGTTCAATGAATTGTTTCATTTCACGTTTGCGCTAAGAAAATCTTTCACGTGTGTCTGATCAGGGTCTTATAACATCTATTTCGCACCGCAGGTGGTAGCAACATGAGAACTGTTAACGCTTCGTTAAATTTATCTTCTTGACTTTTATTAATTATTATCAAGTTTTGAATAATTTTTGCTAGACTCAGATTAATGTTTTTTGAAAGTAAATAAACTCATTTTAGTGGGCAAACCCATTTAAACGCGCGCCAATATGCACACCCAACACAGGGTGACTAGCTCAAAACGTTTCTTGCAGCCCTGATTTATTCCTAAGTATTTAGAGGAATACATTGCGCGGGCATTTTAAATATATTTAAAAGTGCATACAAAAAACACAAGTAGAATTTGTAAAAAATTGAGTTTAACTTCATGTAAAAGGTTAGAAATCTTTCCTTAAGGACATTTTACATGTTAAACTCAATTTTTTATTAATTCTACTTGTGTTTTTCGTATGCATTTTTTATGCATTAGGTAAAATATTTTTAGGGATTATTCATTTTAAAAATGTACCGCAATTATAACAGTTTATTTTAAGCTCATTTTATCGGCATTAACTTTGAGGTCTCATCTTGAATTCAGTTTTAAGTTATTTGTATATTTTTATTTATCTTGTTTTAATCGTTCAATAATGATTGCACTTTCAATGTATATATATATATATATATAAATATGTTTATATTT
Organism: Drosophila multiciliata; assembly: GCA_037043605.1. Lineage (NCBI taxonomy): Eukaryota > Metazoa > Arthropoda > Insecta > Diptera > Drosophilidae > Drosophila > Drosophila multiciliata. The sequence goes on from JBAMBF010000589.1 coordinate 1,796,416, forward strand.
AAGTCGGTTAACATCCTACATCCTGTGTGTGTGTGTGTTGCTTATTGCTGCGGTCCAGTTAAGCCCAGCTTCTTCTTCAGGGATTCGGGCATATCTGGTGGTGGTGGGCGTGGCATGTGCAGGAAGACCTTGACAGCATCATAGATAAACCATTGAGCGGCAGTGAGTGTGCCAATCATGACAATCCTAGGAACCAGACCGCCCCACAGACCTGTAAGAAGTACGATTAGTTTTGTATTTGACCATCGCACAGAAGACTCCTTGTTTACTCACCAGACCAGCCCAACTGCTTGGCGACATCCAGAGCACTGGCACCCTTAGCCTGGTTCAGCTTAGATACAACGGTATCAGCAGGATGCGAAACAATGGCGCAGAAGACACCAGCAATATAACCGGCGGCAAAGGTGACAATAAGCTGCTCGCCCTTGGTGCAATCAGCACGGGGCTTTGGCACCACATACTTATACAGCAGCTCCAGAGTACGCTCAAAGCAGGCGAACTTCATCATGGTGTATGGGATCTGTCGCATCCACAGTGGCACTAGACCCTTGTAGAAGGCGGTGATGCCCTCCTGTGCGGTCATCTTGGGAATCGCCTCACGCAGAGTCTTTGCAAATCCAGGCGTCGTCTGAATTTTAACCTTGGCTGCCTCCATGGGCGACAGCGCAATATCCGCAAAGAACTCGGCCGATGCAGAAGCGGCCAAATAGAGGCCAGTTCTGTAGAGGAACGCGTTCTCCTCACCGATGGCATTGCCGTACATGACTTTGAAGACCTCATAGAGACCAAACTTGCACAGACCCTGCATCGAATAACCGATGAAGGTGGGCGCCCAGCCCTTGGCCAGACCACGGACACCCTCCTCCGCCATGCTGACACGGAAGCCATTGAACACACTCTTATACTTGGCCGGATCGACCTGCAGACGGCACTTGACCAAATCCAGGGGCACCACCATAGTGTGAGTGGTGCCGCACGAGATAATGCCACCCAAGCCGCACAGCAAGAAATAATGATTTGAGCCAAACTCACATGAATCTAAAAAATTCAAAAACAAAAATTACAATACAAATGAATTTTAAAATTTAACAGGACTCTAATTCCAATTTCAAAACTTACCACCCTGAGCAGAGGCAGCAGCGGCGAAATTGTGATTGGGGCTCAGCTGGGTGCGGGTGATGACGGCTCCATCGCTGCTGGGCAGGGGCAGAGTGGGGAGGGCAGCTGCCTGACAGTCGACACTGTTGAATGGCGATTTGAACGTTGAGTTCTGCGTGGCCTCAATCAAAGATTTGAACATCTTGACTTAGTGAAGGATTCTGTCAATAGAATAGAGTCCAAGGACAAGGTTGAGGTTATTGAGTCATGATGTAACCAAATCTATTATTTATACACACAGATAACTCATTAAAAACGACATTAATATATACACAAGCCATTAATTTAAAATGCATCACTTTAAGAAATACATAAACATTTTTGAAAATTTTAAACATTTGGAAAACCAATTTCTAAATTCTTTTTGGCATTGATCTTGCACATAACAAACTTTTTTACATAACTTTCGTATATATTTATTTTCAAATTGTCCTCTTTTTAATGCATTGCGTAATAGCGTTTTGTGTCAGCACTTTTCAAAAACATTTCGAAAACAACATTCATATATTTATTTATTTGTATGGTTTTAAAGAGACTCACTTCAAAATGCGAGAAATGAAGAAAAGAAGCTAAAGAAGCTATAGATGAAGTAGAGAGTTTTCGTTGTTGGGTCTTAGGAAAATAGAACCCAAAAAACAACGTTCGTCGTGCGCCAAACCAGAAAACCAAGTGCAACAATCCAAATTACAATACTAATGATGGGGTAGCAATGTCGGCGTAGGGTTGTCATACGCACTGAAAATGAAGCGGTTATTAGCGGGTATCAATTGTTGGAGTAACGGTTGTTAATTGATCATAAGGAAATTCAATTAAATCTGTCAAAGGATTTTATTTATTGATATTCTGTTTAATGATTTTTAAGAAAATATTTAATTCCAGTATTCACATGTCCTATTTTATTCTATATTTTTAATATATCCATTATCAAAGTAATAAATAAATATAGTCATTTATAGAATATGTATATATAAGCAAAACAATATCTTGAAAATGATGATTTACCCATTCTTAGATGGCAACCCCACAAAAAGTTCTCTTTATTTATAAATACGCAACTGCTCAAAATTTCTCTCTAGAGCGAAATCTATTTTTTAAGATTTTTAGTTTATATAAAAATAAATTCATTAACGCGTCCGACAGCTGATCGAGCAGACAATTTGGCAAAACTAATCGAAATCAAGGCTAGGCTTGTTTTTTTTTTTGTAAAATTTAAACATTTTATTGGAAACATACAAGTTATGGTGTTTATTTACTAAAATCGTTAGTTTAGTAACTTCATGCGACTTAGAAAGCTATTACAAAATTGTAAACTCGCCTCTATCGAGGCGTATTTTTTGTTAGTTCTGTCACATTTTGATAATAAGTACAGTTTAGATGATTTAGTGTCCTAACATATACATGTGTATATATACATACATATATATATATATTTTAATATAAATGCTAAAAATATTGGAAGTAGTAGCTGCATAATAATACTTTTCTTTCGCAATAAATTACAGTTACACAACAGTGTAGACTGGACAAAAAATGGCAGAGTTAAATAACGATAATACTTATAAACGATTTACAAATACATATTTTAAAATTGGCTGGCATTTTGTAGTGTGTGTGTGTGTGTAGGTGTGTGTGTCTGTATGTAGGTGTGGGTTTAGGTTTTTGACACTGCCTAAACTGTAGCAGTGCTCCTCAAACCGTAGGGGCACAGTTTAACTGAACCCCATATACAAAACAACCCAAAAATTGGCAAACAAGCGGACGTCTTAATCGTTAATCGGGGAAACTTAACAAACTAATTGGGACTACGATTCGGCTGTCTCCATGTGACGATGCACCGTGACCGGCGCCAGGATATAATGGGAACGCTGCTCCTCGGCCGCATCCAGCGGCAGCGTTGTCTGTCCATAAACAACAGCAGATGCAGTTGCTCCACGACATGGCGATGGCGTTGCCTGTGACAGCTGCTGATGCTGCTGTTGCTTGTAGCGCTCCGTTTTGGACACGGGCTGATTGCTTAAATATGGATACGTCGCATTAGTGGACGATTGCTGGCGATTTGTAGGACTCGATATGGATGTTGATATGGACATGGTATCCGATTTGCTGTGACGCTTATCGTGCAGCAGCAGCGGCTCGGCCAGCGTGAAGCACTGCTGATCGGAGCTGTCCTCGTGCGGCGTCATCGTGCTGTAGCCATGATCCGATTCACCGTTTGGCGGTCGTCTATAGTAGCTACTGCCGCTGGACATGTGATATGGTGAGATGTCAGCGGCATGCATCAGTTGACGCTGTGCCGCCGAGTGATCGTAGCCACCCATGGGCGGTTCATCATGCGTCTGGCAATCATCGAAATTGAAACGGGACAGTGGCAAACCATAATTCTCTTCCTGCACCGAGTCCACATAGAACTGTTCCTGGGCCTGTGTGTCCAGATTGTTCCGATAGCAATAGATGGCAAAGCCAATCACCATGGCGAGCACAACAATCGCACCACCAAGTGGCCCAAATGCGGAATACGCATGCTGCTCCCGCTGGGGATTATGCGCAGCCAGCATTTCCAGTTCATCGAGCTCACCATACGGCGTCAGCGAAGCGAGCACTCCATTAAAGCAGCCCGCCTGGTTTGAACAGAAAGCGGCAACAAAGCTGTTGTCCTCCACATCCTGTTGGCACCACTCGCAACCCATGATGCCCAGACACTCCCGCTGCGTGGCATACAACTCACAATTGGCAGCCACTGTTGCCGCTGCACAGCTGGGCAAGGAACTCAACAATTGGCTGGTCGGTGGCAATGCGAGGAAATGTTCGCTGGGCGGTGCACAATATGGAAATTGATGTGTATAATTTGCATATCCATCGGGATCCGCGTCACCGGTACTAGTCAGCATTGGACACTCGCAGGGACACTCGCAATCCGTTTGATCCATTCGCTTGCAATTGAGGCAGACGCGATCGATGGTGCTGCACGGGCAGAAGGCACCGCCGTCACAGCTTGAGTTGAGTACCGCTGCAAATAGATTGCTGTTACGGATCAGGGCAATGGCGTACTTGGTCCGCTCCCCGTGCACCACATTGCCCAGAATACTCGAGAGCGACATGTTGAAGGCATAGTACCGTTGCAGCGTGCGATTCTGATAGCTGGCACAGCCCAATTTACGTACCAGCTGACCATGATTTAACATGTCATTGGACAGGTTGGATTCCTTGTGCGTCAGATGCTCATGCGGACGACGCGGATTGCGTGCGGGACTCGACACCTGCAGCATGCTGGGATGTGCCAGCAAATAGCCTTCATGGTCGAATAGCAGACACTTCATGTGCGGCAATTGACAGAGGTGGGTGCTGTCCAGGATCAGGCGATAGTAAAAGGCATAGGGCACATCCAGTGCGACAACAGCCACTGGACGATCCTGTTGTGCGGAGTGTAAAGCATCTGCCTTGCCCTCGAATATTGTATGCGCTATGGTCACAATGTAGCCGGCTCCACCGGCGTCCAGATACGGAGCCGTACTTACAATGCGTCCGGGCTGTGCCATCGCCTGCCGGAACCATGTACGTCGAGTGGCATCGTAACTACTGCTCAAAAGACAGCCCGGATACAATTGCAGCACACCACTCACACTCGCTATGTAGCGTCTAATGATATGTCCGCGCAGCGATCCGCCAGTGTCCTGATGGCGACGTCGCAGCAGTTGCATGGCCTGATTTAAGACGCCAACTTCATGGCGTATGCGCGGACCCAGGCCGGGATTAGCGAGCAGGCGGCTACCATCGCGCAGATAAGCCATAATGGACTCCACATGACGCAGCTGTGTGCGCGGTCGATTATTGTGCAGAAATGCAAAGGGTGAATTAAACGCTGCAGCACTCAGAAACAAAGTAGGCGCATCTGCAGAAAAAGATCAAGGAAATCAAGCAAATCTTAGGAACTCGCCTCTTCATATCACAACTCACCCATTGTGGCCAGCTGTCTAAAGTAGCGGCATGTTTTTGGCGTTCCACTCGCGCCATTCTGCTTCAGATCCAAACGATGGTATAACAAATCCATTGTGTCGCCATAGAAGCCCGAATCAAAATTCACAGCGGCATCCTGGCGATTATAGCCGCGCTGGAGCGGATTTGTTGCGTTGTGAGCAGCATTGTTACTAATGCTGACCGTGCTCACCAGACATAGCACATAGATGCCCAGCACGGATTGCCAGTGATAGGTGCGCAGCAGCTGCTGTTTGCGTCCCAGATAGATTGTGGTGCTAGCATTTCCGCGCTCCTCGTGCAGCAGACGCTTCCGAATGCTAACGAAATCCGTTGCATTCTCGAGGTACGCGATATTCACGGGATATGCAGTCTCACGCTGGATGAGCGGTCGTGGGAAAGCCGGATGTGCCAAAGTGTTACCACTGCTGCGATCCAATAGAAATGCATAGCTAAAACCCTGTTTGGCCGCTGGTGAAGCATTTGGATAGTTAAGCAGATCCTCCAGCAGATCAGCTAAATATAAATTGACGCCAACAATGCCGTAGGAAGGCACAGCATGCGTAATGGCCACAAGGACATCTACAAAATAAATACAGGAATATTTTGTAGTTATATATATATATTAATGTTAATCGTAAGCGATTGACTTGCCTCCACTTTCCGCATCCACGACGGGCTGATGCACCTCCAGGGTGTCGGTGAGGAAACGCTCAGCGAAGAGCTGTCCAAAGACACGACTGCTCGCCCGCGGTATCGTCTCCGCATGCAACTTGTTCAGCACAAAGAAGCGACCGGCCAATTGGGCCTCCTCCCCAGGTGGCAGCCAGGAGCGCACATCAATATCGAACTTGGTATAGTTTTGGGTGGCCACATCGCTGAGGAACTGTTTCTCATACATGATGCGCTTCTCGTCGAGCACCACGGCACAGGTATTAATGATAACTGGCGAGAGCAGACGACTCTGCCCCTGGGCTAAGGTGCGCAGCACGTGTCTCGCATCCGAGAGGTTTGTGAGCAGACCCCGAGTCACATAGACAAACTCAATGGGTTGCTCGGAGCTGTTTATTAGCCGCGACTGCTGCAGTCGATGCAGCATCTGGAAGGCATACTCAAAGCCCAACGTATGATTGGTCATGCCACGACCCAAACTCAAGTTATTCAAATAGCTAAGTATCTCGTCCTTGTGGGCACGTGTTGCACTGTAGATGCCATGTGCTGCGTCAGCGGGAAACGCATCCAGGAACATAAAGTCCGCTTCGCTGGAAATGGTCACCAAGGATATATAATCGGTGTCCTCCAGCAGGAAAAGCACCTCTTGAACTGAGTGCGTGGAAGAGAAAATTAAATGAGATAAATAAAATATATATCACATTCAAATTTTGCGACTCCAGGATTGAGCACTTACCAAAGTTCTTGGTGATCTCAAATAGTTCCCCATTCAGCGCAGAACCCACATCGATGAGCAGCATCACAAACTTGTGTTTAATGGCCGACACGTAAAGCCGCCGAAAGTACGCACTGCCTGGAGCAGCATCGCTGCTGGAGAGGAAAAATATGTGCTTAAAATGGCTAACATTGCTGTTGGCTTTGTTGCTGTTGTTGGGATTGGAATTGGGATTGCTATTGCTAGATTCGTCGCTGGACGTAGTGCTTAGGCGCTGCCTAAGCAGCGTCAATTGATCGTCGATATAACTATTGGCGGCCAACGAACGGGCATTGTTCTCATTGAGGAATGTGGCACGTGAAGCCTCATCTGATTTGAGATAGTTTAGGATCTGTATCTGCTGTTTATTGTAGTGGGCAGAAGCAACGACGACTGCATCCACATTGCTCTCGTAGTCCGGCTGGCAGTTCTCGATATGCGTGTTCAAATAGAGATGCATGTGCTCGCTGCTTGTGTCAGGATTGCTGCCCTCTGCATCATCCATTTCAAAGTCAAATTCACTCTCCAGCTCTTCGTCAGCATCTTCGTCGTAGCTGTGCTGCTGCTGGAGCACCTTGCTCAAGTTAAAACGCAGCAGATCGCGTAATTCGAGAACAACATGTGTTGCTCTTTGCAATTTGCGTCCCAGACGCTGGCTGAATGCTTGCAGATCCTGCTGCACACTCTCGTTTGCATTGCTCCCCGACGACGACAATCGCGTGGTCACCGAGCTAGCAAAATGTATCGAGTCGAAGATTTCCTGCAAGGAACCGATTAAGGCTTAACAAATGTAGTGCTGTTTGAAGAAGCCATTAAGCTCACCTGGATTTTTGTGACAAGCATTTCGACATTGCGTATGCTGTGCAATTTATTCTCCACATTGTGCCTGAGCTGCACAACATTTTGCTGATTGTAGTTCATAAATAAAACACTCGCTGGCGTCTGCTGCAGCGACATATAGCCGGCAGATGTAGGCACTTTGTTAATGTTACTAGTTTGGGTTTCATTTGTTGTGTTTGTGTTTTTGCTTATGATTTGAGGTAGTGGAGGAACATGTTCACTGTTTGGCGATGTGTGCGCAGCTGCCGCCAGGAGGAGCAGGAGCAACGTGATGCCGTCAAGCCACATCTTGTTGCTTTCCTGGTAGCCTGAATTAGTACCGATTACAGCGTCATTTAGTTATAAAAGTTTATTGCCTTAGTTTTTTATGCTGCTGCTGCTGCTTGTGTTGCCCGATAACTTGTCGAATTCGCTCGATAGAACACATCGAAAATGTTGAACAAATTTTATCGTAAAACATCAATCGATTGCACACTGTATTTATTATTGATATCATCTACTTTTAATGAAGTTAAATTTTTGCGGCCAATTATAAATGTTTATATCAATTATAACGTTAACAAATGATGAAATTTGATTAATAGGGTTAAAACTGATTTGCAGAAACATTTAAAATCAAAATCTATAAATAAATCCAAAAAGACTTAACGATTTGGTATTTTATTTGTTAGGTATTTATTATTAGATTTGACGGAATACCCTACACAATTTGAGGAAAAGCATCGATACTCTTTTAGTCTGATTCATAATAAAAGAAAAAGGTGCATATAAAAAACATTGAAAATAAACAGAGAACATTAAGACTTTCAAATATACAATGGCCGCCACCTTAAAACCTTATTTGACTGCCGTGCGGCATTCGTTGACCGCAGCAATGTGCCTGCAGGATTTTCCATCGCAAGTTGTTGAACGCCACAACAAGCCGGAGGTAGAAATTTGCTCCAGCAAGGAACTGGTGCTCACGCCCATTGTCGTTTCCCGCAACGAGAGGGAGAAGGTGCTGATTGAGCCGTCCATTAATTCGGTGCGTGTTAGTATCGCTGTAAAGCAGGCGGATGAAATTGAGCGCATCCTGTGCCACAAGTTCACACGCTTCATGATGCGTCGCGCCGAATCGTTCATCATATTGCGACGCAAACCAATCGAGGGATACGACATTAGCTTCCTTATCACGAACTTTCACACGGAGCAGATGTACAAGCACAAACTGGTCGACTTTGTCATCAGTTTCATGGAGGAGATTGACAAAGAAATTAGCGAAATGAAATTGGCTGTCAATGCGAGAGCTCGCACCTGTGCCGAGGAATTTTTAAAACGCTTTTAGTTGCTACTACACTGTTAACAAACTGCTTCAATCCATAAATAAATGTGTGTTTTCTATAACAATCAGTTTTATGTGTGCCTTACTGTCTGAAGCTTTCAAGAATTAAAATAACTCATTATTTTAATATGTTAGATAATGTGTTTAAAATAGCGATTAAGAGAAGATTTATGATAGGATTAAATTTTGTAATATGGTAAATATTTATAGCAAGATATGTAAGTATGATCGACCTTTGGAGCAGTGCACAATATTGAATTTGGATGGTGTGCCATTTATCATATATAAATTTTAATTATTAACTATGTTCGAATTTACATTGAATATCATAATATAAAATTATAGTTGGCTTAATAAATATATAAACAATAACATTCCCTTCTGTAGAATTGTACAAATATAATTGTATATATATATATATGTAGTATTAGGAATACAGCACTTATTACCTAGAGCTGCTAGCTAATTTAAATGATTAAAGTCATTCACTTGTCTAATAACTTTTGTTATCCTTAATAATAATTATAATTTGGTGCACAAAAACAGCATAAACCTCCAAATTTGCTCAAGTTTAAATTTTCGCGCTTGATCACACCAGCACGAATCTGCCTTTCGAGTTGTGCAACACTGGTGTATAACACACCAGCCTCGTCGAACGACAACAAACGCAACACGCGGATTAAGCGGCAGCAGATCCGAAATTTATTAAATTTCTACGAAAATGGCAAATGCAAAAGTGAAGAGTACGACAAATACCAAACAAAAGAAACCAAGCGAGGTGGCGGACAAAAAGGCTCTAAAAGCAAAAGCCTGGCAGAAGGTGAAACTTAAGGGCCACGTGATATCCGATGATTTTAGCAGTTACGAAGGTCTTATCGGATTGGAAATACTTAAGGATTACGATTCGGCGCTGGTGAAATCCACACAGAAACAGATTGTCCCGGCTAGCTACGAACGCAGCAATAGGCGTAAGTCTGCAAAAGCAGGATCGGATTCGGAGGCATCGTCTAGCGATGAGGAGGAGAGTGATGATGAATCTGAAGATGGAGATGCATCAGCTACATCATCCAAAAGAATTCGCCTTACAGAGCGTCGCACTCAGCGGATACTGAAACAGCAGGAAAAACGCGAAAAGCGCAAGGTGCAACGCAAGGAAAAGAAGGTGGAATCTAAAACAGAGACGAAGTCCATAAAGCAATCCAAATACACACCCAACGAAGAATATGCTCCGGATAGATTTGCGCTGCTGCGACCACCGCCTACAGAAGATAACGCTGTTGAGCCGGAGAACGGTGCCAGCTCTGGAGAAGAAGACGACGATGAGGAGGTGCCAGAACTGGTGCCTTACAGTGCACAGGTGGATATGAGCAAGTGGCAAGACATGGGTGTTCCCACATCCATAATGCGTGCTCTGGCAGAGCAGGGCTACGAGGCGCCTACCCAGATTCAAGCGATGACTCTGCCAGCAGCCATACATGGCAAAAAGGATATACTTGGTGCTGCAGAAACGGGTAGTGGAAAAACACTCGCCTTTGGCATACCCATCCTCTCCGGTATCATGGAGCTGAAGCAGCGCAATGACGGATCCAGTATACGCACACGGACACCTAAACATAAAGTTGGGGTGGTGGAGGAGGAGTCGCCTGCAACTAAAGATAACCACGAGTTGACGCCACCACCAGAGGAACTGGATTATGTGTCGGGCGCCAGTGATGAGGAGAGCGATGCCGATGAGCAGAGCAATTCGAGACATCGTCCTTTGTACGCTTTGGTGCTCACACCCACACGAGAATTGGCCGTCCAGGTAAAGAATCATCTCGTTGCCGCCGCCAAATATACGGGCATTCGTGTGGCAGCCATTTTTGGTGGTCTCTCCGTTGCCAAGCAGGAACGCGTCCTACGCCAGTGTCCCGAAATTGTTGTGGCGACACCAGGTCGCCTTTGGGAACTGTATTCGCAGGGCAATCAGCACCTGAGCAAGATAGAACATGTCAATTTCCTGTGCATTGATGAAACAGATCGCATGGTAGAGAAGGGACACTTCGAGGAACTGCGCATGCTGCTCAAGGTTCTCAATGCAGATGAGGAACGCAAACAGCTGCGCCAGAATTTTGTCTTCTCAGCCACTTTGACGCTGATCCATGATCTACCCGAGCATATGCAAAGTAAGAACATACCTCAATGGATGGAATTAGGATAAGATTTCAATTCTGATATTTAGTTTCGATTGAGATGGAGTATTTTATGTCCAATTACAAATAATTTTCTACCATTACCCATAATTACTTTCATTATTGTAGAACGCAATCTGGCCAAGCGTCCCAAGTTCACCAAGCAGACTGTGGATCAGAAGATTGAGAGTCTAATCGAGGAATTGGGCATCTCGCAGCCAAAGATTGTGGACATTACCAGTAGTCAACGTAAGGAACAACTACCTTAAAGGCGCTCCTACACATTACTTATGCTTCTATCTTACAGAGACTGCCCAAACTCTGACCGAGAGTCGTCTGCTGTGTGCGATAGATGAGAAGGATTACTATCTGTACTATTTTGTGCAGCGTCATCCTGGTCGCAGCATTGTCTTCTGCAATTCGATTGACTGCGTCAAGCGGCTGGCCACGCTCTTTGGTCTGCTGGAGTGCAATCCGTTGCCGCTGCACGCCAACATGATACAGAAGCAGCGACTGAAGAATCTGGAACGTTTCCGCGACAGTCCGATGGGTTTGCTAATTGCCACCGATGTGGCAGCCCGCGGCCTGGATATACCCAATGTGGAGCATGTGATTCACTACCAGGTTCCACGCACCAGTGAGAATTATGTCCATCGCTCCGGACGCACTGCGCGTGCTAATAAACATGGCATAACGGTCATGTTCATGGAACCAGGCGAGGTCAAAACTTATGTGCGTCTGCATAAGACGCTAGAGAGAAGTGGGTGAATTCAAAAGGAACAATCAAATAAAATAGTTTCAATATAAACTGCTTCTTTTTAGCTGAGGATCTGCCGCTCTTTCCCATCTCGGAACGTTTTCTGGGCTCTGTACGAGAGCGCGTCAATCTCGCCCGTGTACTGGACAAGGAGGAATTAAAACTGCGACGCACACAAAGCGAAGAGGGCTGGATGAAGAAACATGCCGAGGAAATGGACATGATTATCGATGGCTACAACGATGGGTCGTAAGTGATGATGTTCTCTTAGTGTCTCACACTCTAACCTCCCTTTTCCTTGCAGCGGAAGCGATCAGGATGAGGATCCGTTTATCATTGAGCGCCGACGAAATCGCCTGCATGTGGATCAGGTGCGTGGACAACTGGCTGCATTGCTCGCCCAGCCCATATTCCCCAAAGGATTCAACTTCAAATATCCCACGAGCACGGGGCAGCTACTCTCCGGCTCTGATATGGGCGCCAGTAATCCGCAGAGTGCTGTGGAAACCATGAAGGCCGCCATCGAGGATATGAAGCTAGCCAAGAAGCAGCGCAACAAACGCAAACGCAATGCCTAAATAAATATATTGTTTTATTTACCTTAACTATACTATTTATTTTATTATTACTATTATTATTGTTGCACTCTCAGTGCTTGGAGACAAAAAAACGGGTTCCATTTTCTGTAAGAGATCGTGCGTGCTTGGCCAGCAATTGGGATACAGATAGTGTGGGGGTGGTAAAGCAGCTGCAGCGCGGAATGAATAACTATTAATAAAGATCAATGAAACTATTGACAGGATTCCACTCACTCAATATACGGTTCCATTTCGTCCAGTGTCCACTTTCTCTTTGTTTTGAACAAGGCACGCATGCGATCATTGATATTTGAAGGCAGTTGCTCCTCCGCCAGGGAACGGATGCAAGGCTGTGCACCTTCTTTATCTAAGATGCCCAAGCCACGCAGATACTCCAGCTTACAGCTCATGCCTTCGGGCAGCGCCTCCTGCCAGGTGCTCATGAACTCTTCGTTGCGAAAACGCAAACCAGGCTGTAAAATATTCTGTGCCACAATGCGTGCCACCAGAGACTCCTGGTAACGGAATTGGCTGGGGCAGCGATCACTTTGTTTCGTATAGACATCAAAAAGTCCCGAGACAATGGGTTCGGGCGCAATGCCTTGCAGGGCATAGATGGTCTCGCCGCGATCCACCTCGTCCAGGGCCCAGGAATTTTCCGCAATCAGCCCAAGCATCAGGTTAATAATGCGATATTCATACTCATAGTCCAGTATACGGATATGTCCATCGAGTTCCAAGGCGCGATATTGCTGGAGTCCGTCGATAAACTGTGCCCGGCTGCACTGAATCGTGTCCAGTAGTTGTTGAAAACTAAACAACAACTTGCGCTCAATGCAATACTCATTCTCTGGCCCCGAATATCGGGTAAGTTGCAGCAGTTCGCCCAGCTTGCGATACCGTGGTCTGATTTCGCGGCATTCATAGTACTCGTGGAATATAGTCAACACCTGCTTTTGCTCCAGCGTGCGCAGCACCTCCAAATCGTCATCGGCACTATTGTTTAGACTGCGGTCAAGCGACGTGTTTGCATTCCCTGTGCGTGGACTCTTCAAAGGTGAGGTGCTCGTTGCTGCACCAAACTTCAAATCCGGCACCAATAATAAACTGTTGGAGATTTCGGCACCTTTCACATCGTATGTCCGCTCATCTGTGCAGAGCACAACCTTCTCGTGCAAGCCACCCTTGAAATGTAGCGTCTGTCCTTTGCGTATCTGCTGCAGCATATGCTCGTCCAGTTCCAACAGGCGCAAACTCTCGCAGACCACATCGACGCCTGGATAATACAAAGCCTGCGTGAGTTGTGTCAACTGGCGTTCGTCCATTTTGGCATGCCTGACAATGGCCTTAACATCTTCTGCTGTTCGCACATAGCTGCAAAATAAACATATCACTCAGTGAGAATCATACTTATTAAAAATAAAACTTACTGCTGCGCCTCATTATTTTCATCCACTTCCATGTTTTATAAATTCATCTTATGTGTTGCGCGCCAAAAATTAACCGAACTTATAGTGACTTTGGCGTTGCCAGATTGTTAATTGTTGCGACGAGTGCTGTTGCTATATGATTATTATTATTTTGTACTGTATGAAAAATTATTTATATGAAATTTGTTATAAAATAGATTGGAAAATACAACTATTTTAAGTAACTTAATATTTATTTCATTAATTGTTAATATAGGCAATCACATTAAAATATGTGATTTATCGTTGCCACACCTAAGATAATTCCGCAATTTTATAGTTACTTTTGATATGTGTCACGATTTAAGTAACAGGTATCATTCATAGCATGTGCAATTCATCACTGAAATGGAGAACCTGGCGACAAAGAAAAACTGGACAGAAGAGGAACGTCTAGAGCTTGCAGCTCAACTAGATTCACAGCTTGATGATTTTATTGATGGCCTGGAGAAGAAACGCTATGAGGAGGGATGGCCAGAGGATCGCTGGCAGGAGGAAATGGACAAGCATCCGTTCTTCATGAAGCAAGCCCCACAACCTGGTGACGAAGTGCATCCCATGTTTGAGGGCTTGCAAAAGCTCAAATACGATCCGGAGGAGAATACATTGGAAGAGCTGGCGCTTAACTACAAGGAAGATGGCAACTTCTACATGAAACACAAGAAATTCCGCATGGCCGTCTATTCATTTACGGAGGGCATCAAAACCAAGTGCGAAAATCCAGATGTGCTCGCCGTTCTCTACAACAATCGCTCAGCTGCCCATTTCTTCATTAAGAATCATCGTTCCGCATTGAGTGATGCACAGCGCGCCTTGTTCTACAAGCCGGATTATAACAAAGCTCGCTGGCGAGCTGCCCAATGTGCCTACGAGCTGAACAAGTTTGATGTGTGCAGCCAGATGTGTGAGGAGCTGCTCGAAGTGGACATCGATCATAAGGAGGCCAAGGCGCTGTTGCACAAAAACAAAATGAAAAAGGTAAGTCTCTCAAATAATCACAGTATTACAAACAATACTCATGATAATGTTTTACAGTTGGACACGGAACGCAATCAGCGCAAGGAGGCTGCCGAAACCAAGCGTCGCCTTATGGGCTTCCACAAGCTGCGCGATGCTCTGGCGCAACGTGCTATTAAGTTTGATGATCAATCTCTCAATAAACGTACAAATATAAGCGATGAACTGCTGCGCCCCAAGTTTTTGCCTCTGGAAGATTATCCTGTGCATTTGGATGAAGATGAGAGTACTCTAATTTGGCCAGCTGCCTTCTCCTATCCCGAATTTTTGTTGAGCGATTTTCAACAGCAATTGCCGGAAACGGCAACGATGATGGATTGCCTGATTTCGCTCTTTGCGGAGCCTCTGCCCGTTGATAAAACGTCAAGTTATCACCCGGATAAGGTTCATGTCTATTATGAGAATCGCAAAGTGGGCTGTGTTCACAAAGTGAACCCCAAAAGCACACTGCGCGAGATTATCGAAGAGAAGGGCTTCTTTGTGTCGGGAGGCGCTTTGCTCTTCTATGTGGTGCCAAAGGGCACGCGGGTGGAACAGGAGTTTATACATGAAAAGAGACGTCCACAAGTCTACAGTTAAGTTTGAGTATATTTTTAAGAAATTACAATAGTTTTTTTTTTGAACATAGACAAAGCATTGGTTAATTTTATTGTTATTATTGACATCCATATGCGAAGTATATGTATATATATATAAATTTATAAAGTTTATATCTATAGTCACGGTACAATTGAGCTTTGGTTGCGCTAAAATAGAAGCTGTTTTCAAATATCCATAGTTTTACATATATTTCTATATATATATATCCTTGCAGCAGAAGCTAAACATTTTCAAATGCTCTAATAAACGCTTTATTTTATATATATAACTCGGACGTTTGGTGTGTTTTTTTTAGTTTATTTTTGAATAATACTGCAAGAATATACAATAATCATTTCCATTTTCTAACTAATTTAGTTTTACAATTTGTTGTTGATATGTTCTTAGGCGTTGGCAGGTTTTTTGCAAAAGCCAAAAAAGCGATTCACAGATTTAAAAGCCCACAGAGTTTAAAACATTAATTTAACTTAATTACTTTGCATACAATTAAATACATTTAAGTTGATTAAAGCATTGCCGTCCAAGCTGCATACATTTGGTTGCCAACTTGTTTCAAATTTAGATTTCTAGGTGAGCCAAAAGCGATTGATTTGATTTAAGTAAAACGCTGAAGCTGAAATTTTCATAAAAAGCTGGCTTAATAATTAAAGTAAGCTAAAATTAATTTAGTTTCGTGTAAAATTCGTCAACAATAGTTTTGTCTTTTGTATAATTTGTGTGTAAATTTAATAATAAAAGCGTTTCTTGATTTTTCACGATAATTGAGCATACTTTGAATGGGAATATCTAATTTATATATAAATATGATTAAAATGCATGTTGCACGTTGCATAGACACACAAGGAATAAACGAACAACCAACAGACACAAAATCAGTTATCAGATATGGAATACACTTTCAATTTGATATGTTATATGTTCTATATACTTAGATAATTATGGCAAATTAAGTTGAACATTTAAGGCTTCAAATTGTTATTTGTTTTTAGACTATTTGCTGCATTTGAGTTTTGAGCTGAGGCAAATACAGCTTGTAAGGAAACGAAATGAGGATCACATGCAAATCATAAAACTATAGCATTAAACAATGAACTTATTATTATAATTATTAATTAACTTACTAACAACAAACAACAATGCAACATTTAGTTTAATTGCTATTGAGGGGAATGTGGAGCTGCTGTTGCATTCCTTTGGAGCACATTATTCAGACGCATCTTCAGTGGCGAAAAGTCTATTTTCTTGAAGCGCGGCAACGAGGCAAACTTCTTGAGGCTGTTGCCAGTTGGAGGTGCCACCTGCTGCTGCAGCAACAGACCGTTGGGTGATTGTGATTGACTCATGACCGGTTTGAGTGGCTCCTGTCGCTGCTGCTGTTTGCGTGGCGAGCCTTGGCCGAACTTGGCCAGTGTGGCGTATTTCTGCAGCATGCGTGTGGCACGCTCGGCGGCCTGGAAACAATTCTCGTACTCATCATCCAACTGGCTGGCCTTGCATTTGCTGCCCGAAGACTCAGCCTCAGCGACTTGGCCATCGTCGAATTTGAAATCAATATTTTGAAGCATGGCCAGTTGCAGCAGCTCTTCCTTGTCACCAGCATTTGGCGGCTTTAAATCAATATTATTATTATTGTTGGTATTGTTGTTGTTGTTGTGCTTGTTGCCGGTGGAGTTGGTAGCATGGGTGACGGCATATACACCATCGGCAATCTTGTGGGCGGCAGTCTTCTTGGTTATCGATCTAGTCTTGGCTAACGATGATGATAATGAGGGTGATGCATTGCTTATGGTTGACGATGATGACTTTTGACGATGTTCAATTATCTGTTGGGGCGATGATATATACAGATTCTCCTTGCGCTCGCGACGCAGTCGAGCGCTGACCAGTTGACGCATGCCGGGCGCTGTTTCGGCGCTGCTTGGACTGCGTCGCTTGGATTTTAATGTGTCGCAGCTATTTGGATAATACGAGGGTATTTTGTCATCCACACTGATGATGGACTTGCGGGGCGTCTGATAGTAATCCTCTTCGTCCTGCTGCTGATGATGATCCGCGTTCGGCTTTTGCTGTTTGGGTGGCAACGCCGGCATTAGCGGGGATTCGGTGGGTGTGCTGGTGCATAGACCAAGCGGTTGCTCGTATTCCAGCTCCTGGGAGGCCTTCACAGCCAGTAGATTCTCATATAGGTGCTCCGCAAGAGCAATGTTGCTATTCATTGAGCTCACATCGACTCGCATCGATTCATAAATATCGCTTTCATTTTGGGATGGAGCTGAAGCTGGAACTGATGGAGCAACAGTTGCAGTTGCTGCTTTGTTGGTGGGATCTTCGGTGTTGCAGCTGCTCGAGGAGGAGCTGTAGGAACCGGTGGAGTAACCAGACGAAGTGGATGCAGTGCTTGCGGTGGGTTTCTTCTGCTCCAGTGGAGCATTGCTGCAGCCTTGGACCTTTTGTATGATAGGCGCCATCACACAATAACCATTGAGATCATCGACCATCATCTTACGTTGCAGTAGCTGCAACTGGACATTATTGCCTTGGCTGACGGCACCATTGGCACCAATCAAATTTATGGTGGATGTGTTGCAGGCGGAAAAGTTAAAGTTGTTCGGCAAATGATGCGATACGTTTAGGCTCTCCAGCGAATCGGCTCGGTTCAGATGCCTTGTTAGCTCGGCGAGAAGAAGTTTCCGTGGATTATTGTGCTCAATGGCCGAGTCCTCAAGGCTGATGTTGAGCTCATCGCTTGAGAGCGCATCACCAAAGGTGTCCAGAAAATTGAGCTGGGACAGATCGGGACTTGAGAAACTATGGCGATGCGCATTGCTCATGTTTGATGTGCGCTTGAGCGGAGCAATTGGCTCTGGAGTGGGTGCATTTTCATAGAGCACCAATTGCTGCTCCTGGTCATCCTGCTCCTGACCCACACTTGCGCTCGCCGAGCGACGCTTTTGTCCAAAAAAGTTGTCCAACATATTCTTGTACTTCTTCTTTTTGGCCAGCTCCGATTCGGGATTGGTGCAGGAGCGTGGAATTTCACCCGGCTGGCACTCGAACGTGTTGATTCGCTTGCGATGCGCCGGCAGTGGCGGCACAGCCGGTGGCGTCTCCAAAATCGCACGCGTTGTAACACCCGTTTCAGCCAGATTCATTTCCTCATAGATGCCAGAAGCAACCGAGGCGCGCGAGATGCGACTGCCATCGAAGATTTCCTCATATATCTGAGAGACGCGCGCCGTGAAGGAGAAACTGCTTGTGTCCAGATCAAAGCAAAAGGAGTCGGGCAAATTGGGCAAGGGACCGAGTGCCTTTTGAGAGCTACGAATGATAGTTAAATTTAAATTAATTTAATTTAAATTGAGAGCTGTAAGAGTTTAATTTTTAGTTTAAATTATAAACAGTTTAATAGTCCTGTTCTCACTTTAACAGATGGACAGATTGCTCTGATCTGATATTGTTTGATGACAAATTTCAGTTTGATATAATTTTTAACTGCAAACGGATTAACAGACCTGTTTTCCCCTTGGTTGATTAAGTAACTCTGTTAAATATTTTTATCTGATCGTCAGAAGATATACAGTTTAATTTAAAAAAATTAAATTTAAATTTAAAAAAGAAAGTTGAACAGTTTTGTTCTCTCTTTGGTAGACTGACCAACACTATTGTTCTGATCTGATCTCGTCTTCAGGCAAATCCATCACATATTAAAACTGTTGCTTACCTTGTGTCCCGACTGAGTCGACGCTGTTCGAGAAACACCTGCCTGTACAGCTCCAGATTCTTGATGGACTTTTTGATCCACTTCATGTGACGGCGACACGCTGTCTCCGTTTCCAATGCAAAGTAAATGAAGCAATCGCGTCGATTCTGCGTCCAAAATAAACCATACGAATGCTGTTTTGTGCGTGAAGTGGCCAAACTGATATTTAATCCAGGCACGTTAATTGAAACACTGAGCAGTTTCTGTTGTTGATGGTGTTGTTGTGGAGAGGACAAGTCATTGTCGTCGACTATGCTCTGGAAACTGAGACGCAGGAAGCAGGGCACACATTTAATTGCTTCTATTTTTACCAAGCATCTGGTCCAGGTTTTGTAGCGCAACGCAATTGCGCGCTTGTCATGTGTATCCAATTTGACGTCCATGCACATTGAGATCTCGTTATGTTCCATGTTTTTTTTTGGTTGAGGCGGGTTTGAATGGGTGTGATGTAAAAAAAACTAAATTTTAGCCGACTTTTCTACTAATTTACATGTTTTCTTTCGATTTTCGTTCGTTCGTTCGTATTTGCTAATAAAGGCGAGGGTGGAGCTCAGTGTTGGCAAAAATTTGCAAGAAAAAGCCGTATGATGTGTACACACTGCTAATGTAAGTAGAGGTTGGTCGATATTTATAGAAATACACACAAATTGCCGGTATTTTTTAGGCATACATTGTCTGGTCACACTATCAGCAGTTTTTGTGAATTTTCTGTGGAACGTTGACGTTTCTGTCGTTTTTCCGAATAAAACTTAACGCTCGAGCGAAATTACGTGTTCGAAAAAGAGTATAAATATATATTTTAATCGTGTGTGTGCGCGTTCGAGTGTATTCTGTTTATCGCCAAGGTCAAAGGGCACTGCACAAAGTATCTAAAAGCTATTGCAATTGCAATTTTAGCCACGATTTACGCAACGAAAGCAGCTGCGCTGTCGACAATAGAAGGCAAAGCGGCTGACAGGCAGCGGTTTAGTTGCCAAAAGAAGGTGCACGAACCAAGACGACGACTGGGTGGCGGATAGTCCAAGAAGTAGCAGCGGAAAACGAAATCAAATTCTGCGCATTGTAACAAAAACATATAAAACAGACAAAAAATATAAATTCGGTCGAGTGTTATAATTGCAGTTGATAAAAAAAAAATATATATATATATAGTGTCGAAATCGTTAAGCTAAAAATAGTTCAAAATGGCGCGCTTGAAACATTTCTAATTATATTTAAAAATAAACATAAATCAGCTAAAAAGTTTTGCATTTTGTGGGTGAGTTACAAATGACGTCTCTATCGTTAAATCATTTAATTTTCATTCCTCTTCTCTTTTTGTGGCTTGCGTGGGTGTGAATCATGCATAAATTCTATAATATATGTATTTGTAAATATATAAAAAAAATGATTTTGTGTGAGTGGAATTTTTCACAATGCTTCATCCTCGCACACTTGTTACCACTACTCATTGATTTTCCACTAAGAAGCGCACGTGCGGGTTTCCAAATGGTCCCAGTTAACATATCCAATTAGACCAACAAACATAGCAGGTATCATTTTTTGTTGTTGTTCATGTGGCTTCTATGTCACATAAAATTTTCATTTGATTTGATTTTTAGCAATATGTTGAACTTAGATAAAAAATAAAATTTTCGTGCTAACCGGCCTTGCATTAAAAAAAACCTTAACAACCACAACAAGAAAAAGTGCAATTGCAGCTTTTGGTAAGGGCAGCTTTTTCAGGCCGCATTAAAACTTGCAGCAAAAAGCTTTTCACAGAAAGTTTATTGACTTTTTAATGCAATTAGTTAGAGGAGAGGACATCCAGAGGATATTTGTACATATGTATTTATGTACCATATTTATGTGATTTAAGTACAGAAAATAACCAAATGCAATTTTTCTTGCAATTTCCTTATTTTTCTTTATCATTATTTATATATTTATTATTAACAGTCATTTTAAATCTCAGACGAGCAGTGACATCATTTCCATTTTGCAAGCTAAAAAATAAAATTATGTACATATGCGTGGCATAAGCGCAATTGCATTGTTTGAACAATTATTAATTGAACAATTATAGCATATTTTATTGATTTTGGTTTTCTTTCTTTTATTTACAGTCAATCCGGGTGGACACAGTATTTTAAACAAATAACTAATTGCAGATACTGCAATTAATTTTTTTAATCAATTTATTATAAAGAAAAAGAAAAGTGCCAAAATGTTGCGTTCAAGCAATTTGTTTTTTAATTCGGCCTCGAATTTAGAGACTAAACAGTTGTAACTGTTAACACAAAAAAACAAAAAACGCTAATTAAAAATAAATCAAAAATAAATAAAATCAATTAAAATATATTAAAGAAGTTTCGCGTATTTTTCGTGTTTTGTGGGCAGTGCAATATAAACCAATTGAAAGTATTATTATAGATAGAAAAGAGCTGGAAACTTTTTTGGGTACATTCCATAGACAGACAGTATATATATATATTGTATATATATATATATCGCGCGCTCGCTCGCTCTCTCTCTAACACACATTCAGTCTCGATTTAGTCGATTTGTTATTGTTGATAAGGGTCTTAAGCGCCTAATGGCAAGTTCGCTTAATAAGACGAGACACAGGCGCAGATTGGCTGCGATCTCGTTTCTATCGAATATCTCATTAGATGGCACACACAGGGACACCAAATTTGGGGCAACATTTGGCGGCAGCATCTGTACGCAGCAGCATTATAGCAACAACAACAATAACAATAACAAAGGCAACGCAACGGCAGCGTTGGGACTCGGCGCCGGCGGCTATCATCAGCATTATCAACGCAATCATCAGCAGCGTAGCAGCCAACCGCAACAACAGCATCAGCAGCAACAATACCGGCAACAAAATCAGCAGCAGCAGCAAAATGGCAAATGTGGTGTTGGCGGTGCATCAGCAGCACTGCTTTTGTGCAGCGCTGATGTTCATATGGATAGCGGCGCAGGCATCGGGACATGTGGCGGTGGCATGGATGAGTGTGGCAGCGCTGCTACAGTTGGCGGTGGCAGCGATGGTGATGGTTTTAGTGAAACTGAAAATATGGGTCAATACTTGATGAATGTGAGCGGTTTGCCCAGCCAGGCTGACAGACGCAACATAAAGCGGCCCAACTCCTCTGGCCGCCACCAGCAGCAGCTGCAACAGCAGCATCCTGGCAAGCAGCAGCAGCAACAGCAGCAGCAACAACGTGGCGGCAGTGGCGGTTCTGGTGCCGAAAGTGGCAGCGATTCCGACAGCATGAAAATACCGTTGAAGGTGTCCAATTTTGGTAGTGGCAGCTGCGGCGGGGCTGGCATCAAGCTATTACCACTAAGAGAACGGTAAGTGAAATTTTTTCCATTTATCCCTAATATTCCATCGAAGGGTTAAGAATTATGACAATTTTTCCATTTCTTTCAATGCTTATCCAAAATGTTCCATTTGCTAGGAGACTATTCTAAAGGACACTTCTCTGATCCCAAAAAGTATATATTTACATGTTCGTAATCAGCATCACTAGTCACGTAGATAAGTCAGTCTTCTATGCAAACAAGTTCCTCATTTTTAAAGCTATATTGTGAGATTTGATAAAATATTTATATTATTGTAGAAGTGTCGAAGCTGACAGGATCCGATTATATCTGTGTTTTTGCATGAGCAATTTTTCGCTGAACAAGTTAACCAAACCAAATTTATTATTATGCTCTCCATATTTATAGAAAAAAGTCTTAAGATGTGTTTTCTAAGACGTGCCAAAGAAAGAATCCTTTTCCTGTTACCACAGATACACAGAGACTACGAGACCCTTAACCGTTCTGGTATTTTCTAGTAGGTGGCTTAAAGTTACTGAAATTATATATATATATATATATATATAGTATCAATAGCAATAGTATTACTAGAGCTGGTTTTAAGTTTTACATTGAAATGGATCTTGGATACAGAGCTGCTCTATATATATATATAGCTCCATAAGCAACAACTGATCGAGTTTCTGTTTACCAAGTTGTCCTAACTAAACTTTACATTTATGAGTAACTTCTAATATATAGACAACAATTATTAACATAAGACTACACAATCATATAGCTTTCCTAGCAACAATCGGTCAGTTCTTGAAATGTATAATTTAAAGTTTTAGTCTCCTCTACAAGGGTAGATAATCTTCGACGTACCTATAATTTTTATAGTTATTTCTGTCTCTTTCTTGTTAACCCAGGTAACCGAAAGATTGCAGAACCTTTTTACTCTGGCTCTGGAACTTTCTAGGAAAGTTTTCCACTTGTGGAAATTTCTAGTTGAAGGCTTGGATGTATAATATTATATTTTTTATTAGTACAAGTAGTCGAGGTTTTAAATTTTACACTGATATTTGATTACTACAATATGATTATAATATTCTTTGACGAAAAATAATAGAGATGCGACTAATGTATCAAATTGCTCTCTTAAGAACAACTTTTTGTTTACCACGATAAATTAGACCGAAATTATATCAACATCATTTTACTATATTTCATCGTAACAACATTAATTTTTAATTCAATTTAAATTGTAGCAATTTTCTTCCCTTCTACAATTGTGTACAGACATATTTATATTTATTTACTTCTGGCATTTTCCTGTTACCATAGGCAACAAAAAGGATAAGAGAGTCTAATCCGTTCTGACAGTTTCCAGCAGCTCGCTTAAGACCAATGTAGAAATTTCTAGATGACGATGTTTATGTCTTACAAAATTTATTGGATTATTACAAATAGTAAATTTTTTAAGTTTCACATTGAAATTCAATGCCGACAATCGTGCATAAGGCAACTTATTATTTAGTATATTATCTAGTTTATTTATTTATTTCAAAATATTATTTATATTTTGTGAGAGCGAGCAATTCTATGCTCCTTTTCTCGTATTTAGGTACAATGTGTGCGGCTGTTTTTTTTACATACCTCAATGTTAAATTCCGTTTAAGTTCGACCCAATTGACACCTGGTACCACAATTTGCTTACAAGTATCGGCCGAATAAGCCAAGAATTTTAAGAAGAATCGACATTATGTTTGTAAATATTGTTGTTGATATGCGCTTTCTAGTATTTGTGCGGCTGATGTAATTATTGTCAGTTTACTTATCTCAAATTATGAACGTTCTATACCCTGTAGTTTTTTTAAATGAGAAGGGTATCATTAGCTTTGCGGGCAGATGAGCTAAATTTTAATATAATGGATTCATTTATCGATTACTATCGAGTATTTGTAACAGTTATCAAATATGATATTTATGCTAACGCATAGACGATAAACATATTTAACATTTTTTTAATAAATTATAATTAAATAATGTAAATGAATATTTTTGTGTATTAATATTTTTTTTAATATTCATTCAAATTAATATTTAAGAATTCTGAACTATTCTTCCAACTTTCTTGACAATAAGCATGGAAATTACAAGTGTTTACAGGGCATCAGCTAGTCTGTCACTCTAGTACTATTTTTTTTTTTTATGGGCAGGGAGCCACTTGAACTTATTCGTCTGTGTGGCATGGCGCTCATTGTCCAATTTTGCGGCAATCATCACAGATATATTTTCACAGCTCGCTAAATATATTATAGTAGTCGCAGTCGGATTCGGATTCACGCTGATTGTGAATGTGGCGCCGTCCAACCAGGCAACGGGCGACGCGTCGTGTGTCAGTTCAATTACGGCAACTGAATAAGTCGCTCATTGAAAAGCAGTCCGCAAATTATTCAACGAGTGACAAATGACAATTGCATGTGTCCACTTTAATTTAAAATTTTTGTTGGCTTGCTTTTGTTGGCGTATGCCCCATCTTTAATAGGGCTGCCATTACTTTAAATAGTTGATTCAATACGCATCGTTTGCCCCTTATCGACACGAATCAGTGCTGCCCCAATAATAACTGCTTGCCACTTAGTGGCAGGTGATTGACTAAAGTGCACGCTTTCAAAGGCCACTCGGAAATTGCGTAATTTAAAATCATGTAATTTCTGCCCTCAGATTGTAAATTGGCAATCCTTATTATATGTGCGATTTTAAGTGGTATTTATTGAATAATAATTATTATTTATTTTAAGATGCAAGCAACACGAACCTGTGTTTAATTTCACTAGTACAATAACAATAAAAGTGGATTAAATCGATATTAAACTTTCATATTATATAATTAGCAATACTTTAAAATTATATTTTATTAAGCTTTTAATTTCTGTTTGTGTATTATTATTATTTTATTTTGCATTTTGTAATTGTAGTTCAATTTGTGAAATTGTTTTTTGTGAATTTTCCACACGTAAGTCAAGCAACATTAAAGTCTATTTACAACCCAATAAATAAGACTATAAAAGTGAGAAAAACAAAGAAATTGCCTTGCAAAACAGCGCAAAGATAAACTGCCTTGAACCTAGATTCCCTGCTAGCTAGTTAAAACGAGCAGATGATTTAAATGTTGCACTCTCTCTCTCTCCCTTACTCGCACTCAGAGCATTGAAGTTTTCGCTTCAATACTAGCACATTGGCTCAGTGGCCGTTTAACGTGTCTAGACGCACTTAAGCATCCACACACATTCATAATAAATTATCGTTTGCGATTGTTGCACACTGTGCAATCCTCTGTTGCGCTTTGACAAAGTTTGACAAAGTTTGACCTTGTTTCTCTTTCGCGCCTCACCTGTCATCGTTGGTTTGCTATTGTTGTTGTCTACATTTCTGCTGCAGCTCTTGTGTCGTTTACCTTTCTAATTGGTTCTTTCTGTTTTTCTAAGTTTTTCGCGACGTTCACAAATGTTATTAACATTTTATTTAACAGAGCATTTATATCGCTGCACGTTTATTTAATTTATTTTTAGCCCATTTTTAGCAATTGAGACGTTTCAACTTTTTATCAGTCATTCATTAGCGTTTGTATAGCACTTATCTATCTGGCTTTTGCGCAAGCAAATATATTTGCTAATACGTTTTGGCCCGTATTAAATATCTTATCAGACAGTTGGTCTTCATATGAACACTAAATTAATGACAGCTGATTAGATTATAGACAAAAGATTGTTTATACTTTTAATACACGTATAACCTATTCCTCACTTTAGAACCGTGACTTGCGTGTTGCAATGTTTATAGGCTGGTCTCATAGCATAAATAAAACAAGTTGCCTTAAATGACTGACTAAGTAATAGACTGAATGACAGACATTCATTTTTCCTTTCCTTTTTTACTTTTTCATATTTTTAAAATTTAATAATTAATTGGGCAACGCTGCTAGTAGTTAAGTAAACTCCAAAGCCTAACCCAATTTAATATACCAAATTATTTCCAGTTTCTATGTTTCCATTCTCTCATCATAATAACAACATCAATAAACAGCAAAAAGAGCTTAGCATGCTGCATTATGTTAAACGAGTTTACCCACAACGCTTCAATTGCTTTTATTTCCGTTTGACACTGTCAGCAACAGGCCCTAAACAGTATTATGAAAATATGATTCGATAATGAAAATTCCGTTCCCAGTGTGGAGGGGAACTGTGTGCTTCCTGTGAGAAATAAATAACGAAAACAAAATAGGAAGTACGACAACAAACAACAACAAATGCTGAGCGTGCGCAAAAGATAAATTCATTTACATGACTGTATGCATACTTATTTGTGTGTGTATGTGTGGGTAAGTTTTTCGAAAAGATGCAGCGAAAATCTACGACGCAAAAGCATAAGCAAAACAAAATCCAAACCACTTTGAGCAACTTAGTTTTTTTTTGTTATTATGTCTTTGTTTGTGTCCTTCGCTTTTTTATTTTGAAAGTTGTTTTGAAATTGGATATTATTTGAACTTGAGGAATGAACAAACCTTTCCGAAAAATGTAAACAAAATAATTATTGGGCGGCATTCTAAGAAGCCTCTCTTCTTCCCCTGCACCCTTTCTCTGGCCTTGCTAAAACTCAACAGAAATTGCGTTTTGCCTCTTAAGCGGTTTTCGGAAGCTTTTATGAATCAAATGGCAAATTTCACGCTTTGCTCCGTTTCAAGGACAACTGTAACTGCCGGCAAAGCTCGCAAAACTGTCTGGCAACGCTTGGCACTCTCTGCTACTGCTCAATGTCAATGTCAGGGTTGCCCTCAAGCGAAAACCTGTACACGCACAGCTCTTATACCCTTTAGTGTCAGAACCACCTCCCGTCTCCGATGACCCTGGGTCCTTGTTGGCATCTTTGCGAACTGGGTAACCTTGAGGGAAGGCTGTTTATTTTCCTTCTTTTTGTGTTCTCTTGTTGTTGACGTAATATGAACCGGTTAGATTGGTGTTTGTTTTGTTGTGGTGTTAACTCCTCAACTTTAGTCATTATTTCTAATCTTTTCGTTTTTTTTTCTTGCTTTTCTTACTTCTTACTTCATCTGGAAAAGTTTTGCACTTAGGGGGTTGCTAATATATTGTCTTTTTTGAGGGGTTGCAAAATGAAATATGTGTCACTGGTGCAGTAGTTGAATGCAACAAGCAAAGTTATTTTAAGGAGCACACAATGCAAACAATCTACCCTTGTTAATTGATAAAGGGGTATATTGGTTTTAAGAGTGTGTAATTATTTTATCGTTAAATTTTTAAATAACATTTCATGGCCTTTTCGTACAAAGCTCTGACGTAATTAAAATGTACAGAAATAGTAACAGCTTCATAACTATTTGCCTCCACACCCATGTACAAAAAGTTGGAAGGGGGAGGCCTATGGCCATTAAACAGTTGCTTTTGTTTTATTGATTCATTGTCGCCGATTCGCATTTAGATCTTTTAGCTTCAGCTGGAAAATAAAAGGCAAACGAAGGAAGGAAATCGAAAATAAAACAATGAACGACAGCAGCGGGGCAAACTCGATCGAACCGCTTTAAGCCCCTTTGAACTGGTCAGCTGCACATACTTCGCATATTGGGTGGAATGACTTACTAAAAGGCGACACTCTGATAAGCGAAAATATGAATGGATGTGTTACAGTTTTATTTGCAGGCAGGCCCCACTGTGTCTGCAAACCTTTTCGTTTCTGTTACAGTGAAACATCGCTTTGCCAAACAAAAGTATTTGTCCAATTTATGTGGTATTTGTGGTTTATATCTACTCCGAGTATTTCATACAGAAATAGATCATAAGGAACTCACAATTTCCGTTGCTTGCAGGCAACAACCGATTAGATTAATAATGGGAATGCAAGACAAACAGAGGCAAATACAATTATTTCCAACATATTTGTGTGCGTGTGTTTAAACAAAAAAATTCGACTTTGATTATGGTTATAAAATTAAATTTGTACTAATTTGTTGATTTTGTTTAAGAATTTATCGAAACACAAAAAAGTCTGTTTACACAATAACTCAATTTACGAATGCTTTGCTTACTCAATTGTGGTTAAAGTTAGAACATTTTGACTTTAAATTTGTTTATTTTGCGGTTATTGTCTTAATAGCTCTCAGTTAATGACTGTTTACGCAAGACGCAACAACGCTTTAAATATTTGTAAATGATGTGCAGACTCACTAAATGTCGACCATGTTGGATTTATCTCGTTTTATCAAGCTTATCATTCATTGCAGATTAATTACGCCCTGTACAAATATTTTTTCATTTACAACCTTATCTGCCTGCATTTAAAGCACTTGTAAAAGTTTGTTGTGTTCTACTCTTCTTCGCTGATTGCGTTAACAACCTTAAATTGGGCCTGATTGTGCCATGAAACAAAGTAAACAACTTATAAAGCATCTGTCGGATATCACGTTAACTAGTCGATTAATGTGAAAGTTTCGTGCTGTGCTAAATTGATTTTTATTATACTTAAATTGTGTAGGGAAAATAACAGATGTTAATTAAAAACTTCCCGCTTAACATTTCTATAGATTTTTGCCACATTATCTAATTATATATGCTTTAACAATTTTATTGTGATCCGGTCAAACAGAAATAATTTATTTATAGATCTTTGCAGCTTAAGCGACTCGTTTATTTGTCTTTATTGCAAACAGCTCGAAATCTATTCTTCGCTCAACTGAATTTTAATCAAGTTTCAGTTCCAGCACGTGACACAAAAGCCACTTATTATATATTTATATTTATATGTGCGTGGTTGTGTGTATTTATGTATACATACACCAAAGCAAACATACATGTATTTTTCAAGAGCTCACAACTGCTGATAAAAGGCAAGTCAACATCGATGATAAGGCAGAAATAAATTGTTTTTCGTTGATTTGCCTTCTGATCACAATGGAATTGAAAGATTGACAATCATATAAGCATTTAATTTTACTGTGCTTAATTGCTACGTAACATGCAATACTTTGAAGAAGAAAGGGTATTTACAGAACACATGAGATTTTTTCGCAAACACTTATAAAGTAGAAAACAAGTATTTTTTACTTTTTCTTTTTAAATATAAAAGTTATTAAGCCGAATATGTTTTTTCTGCGATATTATCTCTGTCGCACTCTCTCTCTCTCTTGGCATGTTTAATTAATTTATTTTTTTGCACAAACTCAAAGACAAATTCTTTATTTGCTTTAAATAGGTATGATCCATAAGCGACTTTAATTTCAACGATAATTAAAAGTTTTGTTGTCAAAATAAAATAAACCAAATATTATAAGTATTTGATGATCAGTATTTAAGATACCAATTAGAGATTGATTATTGTTGTATTTCCAATTAGCATAATTATCAAGGCTTAGAAAGTTTTTCTCGTCTTATTTTTTTTTTGAAATTTAAATATTGTTTGCTCATTGCACAGGCGCACAGATGATGTCAGCCAGACGAACAAACCGTTGCTCAAAGTGCTCAAAACGGCAACTATCAACAAAGACTCACACAAACCACCTGCACATGTGTGTGTTAATGCTGCATTCTTCTCTCTGCTTAGATTCCAACACACGCAGTGTATTTCTCTCTGCTCTCTCTGTTTCCCTTGCGCTTCTAATCTACTGCTCTCCGCCCTCTAATCATCACACAAAAACCGTTTTGTCGTGCTGCTCATATGCACTAGCACACTAACACTCTTACAAACACACGCACACTATATTTAGTGAGAGCCATTGCGTTACCTAAGCAACGCATATTTTCTAGTGCGTGGCCCTTTCAGGGTCTTCTTCTTTTTCTTGTTGCTCTGCGTTTACATTTCATGTAAACATGGAAATATGTGTGTGTGTGTGTGTGTCTTATGGAATTTTGGTTTTGGGCAATTTCCCTTTGGTTGTCTTCTTCTGCTCCGTTCAGTTTTGCTTGCTGCCAAACGCTGCTTGCCTATTAGAATACTCCAACTAATTAACGGGTTATGACAAGCTTGGCGCCACTTCATCACACGCATTATGGAATGTCGGCTCCACACCGCCAGAATGTTGACTAATTAATGCAAACGGTATTTTCATTTTCATGGATATTCATTTGCTCGTGATTTTTGGAATAGTTTTTTTTTTCATTTGGAGCTGGCTCGCTTGTAACCTTGATCCTATACCAATTATCTCAAGGTAAATTGCCAGGCGCGCAGCAAGCAGCAGTCATAGCTAAATGCCCTTCCCAATGACTGCATTTAATTTTTGTGTCGGTATGTTTTTTTTTTGTTGTTTATTTTATTTTTTTATTTAGAAAAACACACATTTATTCCGCGCTGAACTCAAAGTACGACTTTTGATCGTGGACATCTTGAACTGCACTTTGCTGCATGCCTGTGAAAATATCGATCGCCTCGTTTGGGGTGCGTGCGTTTCTTGTGTGTGTGTAGCTGTGTGTGTATATATGCATGCCTATTTACAGAAAGAGGGAGATAGAGCGAGAAAGGCAAATTACCTCTCAATTAGATGAAAAGTACGAAAAGTAAAAAAAAAATTGGTTACGTATTGGATTTCATACGAAAACGAAATGGTAGAATACAAAAGTTTCAGAAGCACGACTGCTGGATACTCTGATACTTGCTGCTTACAGATGGCAAAGAATCTTCTAGCACTGGAACAATAAATGTATCAACACTGGGCATATAAACTATATAGTTCAGTGGATTATTTTCATTTTATAATATTTATTATTAATAAAATTATGATATGAGCCGGTATCGATTCAGCTAATGGTGCTGATTAAGAATATATAGCGAAGTTGGCGTTGCATTGCACATACCAAAATCAAGGTAATAAAAAATACACGTAAAGCTTTTTTATACCCTTAACCAATTAAGAATGGGTGGAAAGCGTATGTAACAGGCAGAAAGAAGCATTTCCTACCCCATAAAGCATATATACTCATGATAAGGATTAACAGCCGAGTCGATTTAGCCATGTCCGTCGGTCTGTTCGTTCGCCTGATCTTATAGTCTATAATAGCTAGAAAATTTAAATTTTGAATAGTTCTCGTATTTTCGGCGCATATCAAATTTGTTTTATTTGATCGATAACTACCTCCGTTTCTCGATTATCGATAGCTATAAAAGCCCCAATTTTAAAGGATGAATCTTCTAATCATATGCATATGTTTATAATAAATCAACTACTAGAAGATCGGATAAGAAACACCCAAGTTATGTTCACAAATATATTCTCATATTAATTATGTGCAAAAAAAGACGAAAATGAGCACATTTTGGAGAAAAACTTTTGAAACGGCCATTTGTCAATAATACTAAAATATATTTAACATCTGAGTTCAGATAGTATACCGTAGTCGAGGTCTCCCAATTTCAGCATTGATTTCGATCTGTTTTGTAAGATACAAATGCTAATCCTTTTGCCTTCTTCCTTTCTGTTTGCAGCACCTTTAGCAATGGCGCCAGCGAGCAGAGTTTGCAGCCAGAGAGGCGAGCGCGTTTGAATACGGCACCGGGTCTGCGCGGAGCAGTGCCAACGGCCATTGGAACTGGCGGCCTCAAGCGTAACTACAACATTCGCAGCGGTTCGAGTGCCAGTCACATTACCGATGACAGCAGCACGGAGAGTTTAGCACCAGCCAGCAACTATGGCGGCAGCTTTCGCAAATCCGTGCAGATCAGCGATGGTCGTCGTGGTCCGGGTCCGGGTTTGGGACAGCGTGATGAGCGCATGGTGTTGGTATCACGTAAGGTGCCATTTTTAATATTCTCTGCATTGCCCTACTACAAGGGTAAGAATGGACGGTAAGTGCATATTGATGTATATATTACTGTATTCATCTAATAAACGTATCACTTTGTTGCAGTGCTGAGTTCCGCAAGGAAGATCGTCGTCGTCGGAACCCATCCACCTCACGTCCCTTGAGCTCCATCAACGATGCCCCCTTCGACCCATTCGATTTGATGGGCATACAGAAGGCCGAAAGTGGTCAGGTTAGTTGATCACAAATTATTATTTGTATTCGCACAACTAACGCAATCTTTTAAACACCCCGATCAGGATATATCCTATGGTCATTTGTTGATACCATCGCGTCAATATGAGAAGGAGCGCAAGAAACATGGCAATGCATCCACGAATGCTTCGATTTTCGAGAACCAAATGGAAATAACAAGCACAGCAGCTCTGAGGAATCATGGCATTGCGAGGTTGGTGCCTCCTTCACTATTTGCTTTATTTTATTTTGGAACATACCACATGAATAATATCCCATTACCAAATACATACATACATATACCCATATTTATATACCATATATAATATATATATGTATATACATCATGCCTCATACATAAACCACAGATGACAAGCATTAAACATCCGTTCAATCATTTTATCAATTTGCTCAACTATAAAAATGTTGTGTTAGTCATATAAAAGTTTTCTGAGAAAAAGTATTCAGTAACAATTTTAAATTTTATTAATATCTGGAAGACTTACAGCTAGTCTTTATAGTTTATAGTAATTATAATCTAAGCATTAACTAAAAAAAAACAAATTTTTATAGGCAGTCTAAATTAATGTGTTACAGTATTTTTTAAATCAATATTTGCAGTGCAAATTCCATTTTAATATTTTAACTAAAGCGATAAAGTTTCAACGATTGACAACCAAAATTATTTACATAAATCTTAAACAGGAAAAACAAAGTAATCAGCATATCAGGGATTATATTTTGACAATGTTTTTGGTAAAAATCGGGCATAAATATTAAATGATTACGTGTTAATCAACAATTCGCTGGTCAAAAATAAAATCAATGCGCTGACTGCACAAATTGCGATAATTATTATTGCTGAGTTGCTCTGAGTCATTGGCAGAACAAGGGCTCATATGATTTCTGTTTGACTTTATTTTTATCGCGTCAGTTTGTGTTACCTAATTCACAAAGAGCTGAAAAATGTATAATATAATATGTATATGCGGAAACTATGGCCTTAAGACCCAATTCCTACAGACAATATTATTTAATGAAAAAAAAAAAACAAAACAAAAAAACTACAAAAATCTACACAAAACGTTTCGATGCATTTTGTACCATTAAATTTTGCTAATCATTTAACGCTTTGCACTACTTCGTTTCAGCACAAAAACCATAACCAAACATCAAGGCAAATGGTAAATTTTTGAAGCAGCTAATAAGTAACCACTACCTGCCACGATCTCAGCTATGGAAATAACTCAAATATATATACATATATACATATAAATATATATGTATATGTGTATATAGCTAACATCGTCCATAGCTCAGATGTGTTGCGGCGCTTAACTTTAAACTTTAACTTACTTACATACATACCACTAACCAGAATTCACACTTCACATTTGCACACATTCGAAAACTGGCAAACGCTTCAACTAACTTGGCTTTCACTCACGTTCAGCTCTCGTTTGGGGGCTAAACTGTTTGGACAACTATTAACTATATTTAATGTTCTTACAGGTGCTTTACATACGAAAATACGAATCGCAATAATGCAGCCAGTCCAACGCCAGATCTGAAGCTAGACATGGAAATTGAGAGCATCATTTTAAGTGGCGATGTGGCACGTGGTCTGCCAGTAAGTAAATCTCTTCACCAAAATATATATTCATATATCTGTATAACTAACACTTATCAAACTTTGTTTTGCAGTATCCACAATATTCGGCTAGTATCTTGGATGATCCCGAACTGATTGCTGGCAAGCATCGCACTTTGTTGACATTCACATCGTACATGACTTCGGTCATTGACTATGTGCGTCCATCGGATCTGAAGAAGGAGCTCAATGACAAGTTTCGCGAAAAGTTCCCAAGCATCCAGCTCACATTGAGCAAGCTTAGAAGGTAGCACATCTAAAATGTTAACATTATTTTGGTTGGAGGAAAGAAGAAATATGAAGAAATTGCATTGGCTAATTTTATATTTAACAAAAGCAAAATATTTATATATTACTTTTTGTATATTTGCGAGTTATCTGTAGTCAAAAGGGTTTATAATTTTTATATAATTCTTCTATTTTATATAGTCGTATTCGTCTTTAAATCCTATCGTGGCGTTTAGTTTTTATGATATTAGATATGGTTTTTCTATGCCATAAGTATTACCAAATTGTACATAAGGCTTCTATTTTATATAGTTTTGTTTTTAAATACTTTCTTTATTCCTATGAAGATCAGTAAACCACAAATAGAATGAATGGATTGTGAATTTATGTCCAGTAAAATTATAGTTAAAATCTAAAGCGTCTGGCAAATTTGATACAACAAACACCGTTTCTCATAAAATCTAAGACTTCTCTAAAAATACCAAAATCCATTTTAACAATCTTTATTCATTAGCTACGGCAAATTGTAAAAAAAATTAATAATTATTTTTCCTTCATTCACAGCATCAAAAGGGAAATGCGTCGCATTAACAAGCTGGATACGCGAATTGATCTGGTGACCATCTCGCAGGCCTATGTCTACTTTGAGAAACTTATTCTGGCCAATTTGATTAATAAGAGCAATCGGAAACTTTGCGCCGGCGCCTGCCTACTGCTCAGTGCCAAGATGAACGATGTCAAGGGTGATTCGCTGAAGAGCCTCATTGAGAAGACGGAAAGTGTGTTTCGCCTGAATCGCAAGGAGCTCATCTCCTCGGAGTTTGCAGTGCTCGTTGCACTCGAGTTCAGCTTGCATGTGCCGATGCATGAGGTTTTGCCGCATTATCAACGATTGCTCTACGAATCATAGAATTGGCCCACGCGCTGCGCCGAGGGACGTTTAACGGCGGCAGCGCAGGCGGCGGTGGCGTTGGCAGCGGCAACAACGCGACATCATTTGCGGCGCAAGGGCAGTCGAAAGTGATCGTTGCATACTTTTTGGCGCAATTTGTACTTACACACATAAATGGCATACTTTTCGGGTGTTGGATTTTTATATACGCAGTACAATAACTATTTAAGTAGCTGATAGGTTTTGCTAACGCGTAAGTTTCACACCAATCAAATTGACAACAAATTTATTTAAACAACAAAAACAAAAAAAAAGGCATAGTTATAATCACAACAAAAAAATATATATAAAAATGATACATAAACACTTAAAAACTTTACCGGTAGTTGGCACTTCCACAAAACACTTATTAGCGCTTAAGTGTTTATCTTTTAGCAAGTTATATAATTTTTTCTGGATTTTTGTTATAGATCAAGTATGAATAAATAAATAAACTGACAAAAAAAATACATTATTGTGTAAAATAATTTACAATATGTATGCGTTTATCGCTTGAAAACCGCTGACGCTTATCAATATCAGTGGTTGTTGTTGTTGTTATTGTTGTTTTCACAGTTGGTTACTGCCCCCATGCAACGTGATAAAAATATTCAAATTTCAACCTGAAGAACCACACAACTCTTGTGATCTTTGCCTTTTCACATTGCTGCTAGCCGCATGGTCAAAGCTAACTAATCCGCCCCAACAAAACGGCCTCGTGGGGAGCTTTGCTTTTGTGATGAAAATCCAAGCGAGCAACCCCACAGACGAACTTAAATAAATCACTCGGTTTATACTGCCAATGATATTTGTTCTCGTAGCTGCTCATCAATCAAAAATCAATAAATACTTTGCGATCGATTATTTGTCAGGGCAACAGGCGCCCAGCAGCCAGCAGCAACAAATCGGTAAAGTGTAAAGAGTTCTGCGGTTGCCGGTCGAAGTCTCTAAATAAATATGCGGGCCACGATAACCCAAAAATATAATACGCACACGTGCACAGCTGTGTTGTTGTTGTTGTTGTCCCAGGCCCCTATTCATGCATTACATTTTTTTTTGTTATCATTGTTAACTCTTTAATACCCTGTAATCATGAGGCAAATTCAAGAATTGTTAAGTGTTATTGTTATTATCAGCATATATAGAACTGACCTGACTCAGATACTACATCATCTATTTGGTAAAACAAACCTTGGCTTAACTTTTTATTTAAATAATAATTTATTTTATTATATATATAATATTATTTCTTAACCTTAACTATTCGTCTTTAGATAAATCTTTGATTTATATATAAATTTTTTAAACCATGTAATAAGAGCACAGGGTATTGGCTAGTCGAACGCACTTCATCGTGTTCCTATTTGTTTGGATAAGGCCTGTTGGCGCTTTTGCTATTGTTGTTGTTGTTATTGTAATTGATTTGGGCAGCCAGCAAATGAGCAGAGGTGGCTACTGCAGCACATTGTCACTCAAGCGGGCAGTGCTGATTGTGTGAGTGTGTTTGTGTGCATGTTGTATGCATTTGTGTGTGGTGCAATTTAATCAGTTTTTGTCTTATCAGAACACATATTGCTGACTTCAGTTGTTGATTGTGAAGTGTAAAAGATCGCAGTGCAATTGTAGCCACCAAGAAACAACAGGTTTCGCAGTTATTTCTAATTATAATTTGTTTTTCGTTTTTATTTCCTTATGCTATGCAATATAAGTTGCAATGTCATAAGCAAGATTAGTGTTGTGAAACATGCATGAGCATTATGCCGGTGTTTATCGACATTCATTTAAAATAATAATTATAATAATTACCGCAAAACCATTTAAATTCTTTACTCTTCACGAGCAAACTCATCCAAATATTTACATTAGAAAATTTCAATGCACGGATGCAAAACTCATTAGTATGACCTTTGAGCACACTGATACACACACACACTCGCACAAACACACACAGCAGCTAGCAGGTAGCCTGAATAGCACTATATGCATATATACATATGTATTTGTGCTACATATGCCCACGTGTTCTTTGTCCGAAATATGTACAGCTGTTTGGCTGCTACATGCCGCATGCCACATGCTGTTGCATAATGAAAATGCTTAAAACTAATTAGCGCAAGAGCAAAGTCGGAACCCAATCTGTATACTCCCCCTTAAACCCCTCCCACTCTTTCTCTGTCTTTTGCTCTGTCATTCTCCCCTGAATGTCACCCTTCTCCCTTACTTTCTGTTTCTCTCCATTCGCTTGCGGTCTTTCGTCGTCGACGTTCTGCTTCTGCTGCTCTGTTCGCCTGCTATTCGCGTCTGCTGCTTGTCTAGGCCTTGTCAGAACAGCAGCAGCAACAGCAGCGGCAGCGGCAAAACTTTTATTTGTTACTCATTAGCACGCAAGACGACAGCGCAGCGCAGCAACGACGACGACAACGATTTTTTTCTTTCCATCTTCAGCTCATTAATTAAGAATCAGCCCTGGCACAACACACACATAACACACATACAACACGCAGCACGCACGCACACAAAACTTTTTCATGAAAATTTCGTTTTCACTTCGTTCATTAAGTTGGGAACCGTTGTGCACTTTTCGTGGCAACCCCACAATTTTTGCTCACCGCCCCCAACACACCAACAAACACCACAGTTTTGGGCCTTATCTTTTGCGGCTTTTGTTGTTGGCAGGCTTCGTTAACATTCGTTAACAGTTTTAGTCACTCTGGTTCACTAGATAACTTTTCTGGCCGCTTGCCTGTCCGACTGTCTGTCTGTCTGACTGTTTGTGTGTGGTGTGCCTTGGCCAAGCGCTCAACGCTGATTGAAAAGTTCTGTCTGCATTTTCAGTAGCGACGTTCCCGTAGCCGCTGACGCGTTTCTTTTGCTTTCGCAGCAGCAGCAGCAGCAGCCGTCGTCGCTGCTACTGCTTCTGCTGCTGCCTCTGCCTTTGCTGCTGCTGCTGCTTCCTCTGCCTTAGCTGCTGCTGCTGCTGCTGTTGCCTGTCTGCTGGCTGTGGTTTTCTGTGCGCCTGATACTGTGCGCCGAGTTAATTGGTTTGCAAACAAATTAACCAACGTGGGTGTGTACGTTTCCTAATTAGCAGCTTTTGTAATTAAATATGCCCGCAGCCATTCACACACAAACACACACACAAACATACATACATGTGTGTATGTACAATGGCATAACGGTTCATGTGACTGTGTAAAAGGCGCAGTGGTAGCTACTGCGGGGGTCGCATTTCTAGCTAATGAAAACTACCAATTGGCCCCCTTTCAAGCGAGACCATGTAATGGAGGGGAGGGGAAGTGGCGCTGCGGTAACCAACGCTGGCGTCCCGAATGAAAATGCATTTTAATTAGGGGTTTTTGTTGGGCTTTTGTTTTAGTTCTTTTTTTGTAGGCAGGCAACTTCTAGGCTGCGCTGCTTTGGCTGCGTTCATTAGTTGAATGGCTGCAGACGGCTTAGGGTTGACAAGTTGCAAGATTAACGCAATAAAAATTTCCAGATACACATAATGCCTGAAACTTTTTTAATAGAATTTAATCTGAAGATAAAATAATTAAAAATTTAATATTTTAAATTCAAATGAAAGTTATAAATTATCATATTAGAAATAGTAAAATATTAAATTAATATAATTAAAAATTTTATTAGCATTATACTCTACCAACAACACTTTAGTAGTTTGACAACCCTGCAGATAAGCGCTCCTAATGGGACATTGCAATAGAGGGAAAAAGAGAAAAAAGGAGAGAGAGAGAGAAAGAGATTGTCTTCAATAGCATTGCATCATGGTTGAAGCCGGTGCCTAGTGTGGTGCTAGTGGTCCTCATTGTTCGTTAGTTGCTTGGGCTCCAATGCATAGAGGAGAGATAGAGGCAGGGAGAGGTGGTTTGCACTCCGTGCCTGAGTTTTTTTTGCCATTCATGCAATTGTTCTTTTTGTTGTCCATTTCCATTCAATTCAATTTTCGAGCAGCAGCAGCACCACCACCACCACATCCAGCACCGAAAAGGGTCCAATTAAAAAACCACAACAATTAACGAGCCAAGTGAGTTAACTTGGCATAAATGGAATTTTAATTGGCAACATGAGAGCGACAGGGCAACAACAACAACCACTGCTAACAAGAGCAGGAGCCAGAGTGACTCGATAAGTGAGTGCGGGAAGCAATGGCAGAGGGGTAGAGTGGTAGATGAGGTGAGTGCTGCACAGTGC
Organism: Drosophila multiciliata; assembly: GCA_037043605.1. Lineage (NCBI taxonomy): Eukaryota > Metazoa > Arthropoda > Insecta > Diptera > Drosophilidae > Drosophila > Drosophila multiciliata. The sequence goes on from JBAMBF010000589.1 coordinate 1,835,835, forward strand.
TGGAAAGTGCTGCTCGTTTCATGGAGAAAGAGCAAGTAAGAGTGAGAGAGAGAGAGAGGTGGGCCTCGTTACGAGCACCGGGAGTAGTTAAGTAAATGAGCATTTTGTTTCACTAATGAACACTAATGAATGCCGGAGACAACACTTGCTTAAAGCAGTATGGGTGCGTGCGCTGGTGTGTGTGTGTATATACGTATATGTATTTATATATATATATATGTGTGTGTGTGTGTATGTGTGCTGCCTTTGTTGGTTTGGGGTTTTGTGTTGTTAATTAATAAACACGAAAGCCGGAGCCCGGCCCGGCCACATTGTATATGTTTGTGTGTGTGTGCCCAGTTTTGAAGGGGTTAAAATAAGCAATTAGTTGGATTTTCAACTAGGCGCACAGCAAATGTAAAGCCGTCGAAACGTTGCCAACCAGCCAGGCAGCAGGCAACTTTGGGAGGCAAGCCGACAACAACGACGACGTCGACGACGCCGACGACTACGATGAAAAACTTTCAAACTGTTGCCGACCATCGCTTCTTCTAACGAGCAGCGGCGGATAGCGGTTGGGAAACGCTGCTGCTTCTGCTGCTGCTGCTGCTGCTTGTGGTCGAGTTTCCACAGCGCCAGCGCCGAGCGAGGGACGAACCTTTGTGCATAAGCCTGTCACGCATTCGAGGAACTCCTCGCTCGTGCTCCCCTCTCTCGTTCTATCTCTCACTCTCTCTTTAGGTATGTGTGTCAAACAGATAAAGCCCTTGCCGGTGGCGGCTTTTTTTTTTAAATCCACAGGTGGCCATTGTGTTTCCTGTTAAATTTGACCCACATCAGTTGATGCGTTTAGATTGGGATCACATTAATACTTATTTATCTTATATATATATATATATATTTATTTATATTTATGTTCTTATTATAAGAACTGAAAGAAAAATGCGTTTCTAAATTAAAGAACAATTGTTGTTCAAGTAAAAACATGAGACGCTGCAAAGCTCAGCTAATTTTTATTGAAGACTTTCAAATGCATCGCATTCTTAGAAGAGTGAACATCACGTTCTTGGAAGAGTGGGCATCACATTCTTAGAGGAATAAACATCACATCCTTAGAAGAATAATGCTCAGCTATTCTAAGAAGAATAAACATCTCATGGCGACTCCGTTAACATAAATAAACATAACATGAGGCCGCCTTGCAAGCGTCTTCATATGTATTTAGGTTTAAGATTTTTGTATAAAATAAAGAAATGCTCATCAGAGCAAACAGTTCGATTCTAAACGTCGTCTCATCGTGTTGACTACACCCTATACGTGTTTCACACAATTGTAATTTAATTATATTCTACTTTCTCCTAATCGTTGTACTACTTATTATTCCTAGCATGAACCGTTACGAGTGCTCTGTAATTTTGTAATCAATTTAGAGTCCTCCATTTTTATAATTGGGAACTTAATTTTAAAAGACTTATCTCGTAAATATCTAAGTAATATAAAAATATATCAATTCTATGTACATTTCTTATTTTTCAATTTATAAATCATTTGTTATTAATTCAGTTTTTGTAGTTTCTTTTCTGTCTGACTTTAAATAAATTATTAAATTTTCAGGCATGCTTCCTTTTCCGTTTTGCCTATTTGTTGCCATAATTTTCGCATAATTTCTACTTCTATTAGCAATCTAAGTTTCAATTCGAAAGGGAAAGTTGTTTCCTTTTTTAAATTAGAACGTTCAGACGAACGCTTTGAATAAGAAAGGGATTGGATTGTTTTTCAAATTTTATGTAAATTACATAATTATAAAATGTTTAAGAATTTTAAGCTGCCATAACTTTATCAATAATTAACCGATTTATAATAACAATGCCTTGACAACAATAATGATGCAGTCTCCAGATTAATACTTCATTAACAATTCCAAATTGGAATTTATGTTTAAAATTAAACTATAAGATTTAGGATAACTATATGAAATCTGTCTGATTTTTACCCACTGTACGATGCAGCTAAAATAGCTGTTGTTTCTGGTTTTCAATTGCTTCCGAAACGTATTTTGAAATCTTATTGATGTAAACAGCAACGCCCACAAGTAAATCTTAGCAACACGCCTCAAAAAGGCAAAACAAATTAACGACATAATAATACTGTTCGTATTGAGCCATAAATTAATATATATGCATATCGCCCAGCTGTGACGCATGAATCACAGATAGAAATGCTGGCAATCAAGATCGGTCCGTCGATTATAATGGGCACATTTAAATGACGGCTCCGCTGCAAGACAGCTCGAACAGACAGATTTTGCGGAACCGCTTCGCCTGGTAGCTGTTTGACTTGGTGTTTAATTTGTCGTCTTTTATGGTAAAGCGTCACAGACACGAAATGATTATTATTATTACACTCAGAGAGAAATAACTATGAAATCAAATTTGGAGGAGTAAAAGATGATGGCTCAGACATTACCAAAAATGTTCATATCAATTTGTGCACAGTGGAATGTGAAATCAAAAGTGTAATCAAAATTTGAATTTTGAAAAATTTAAATTTTAATTTGACCAATATTTTATTAGTGTATTTTGTGCTTTCTTCTCCTTTTTGATAAATTCAGCTAAAGGACTAATGTTGATAATATATATGTATTTTTTTATGTTTACAGTCTTTGGTAGTGCTCCTGAAAATGACAGATTAAGTTTGTATTAAATTTAAAATTGATTTTTTAGCAATAATATTTTTTTGGGTAATTCTTAACAATGTAAATTATTTTAATGTCTTTGGTTTGCTATTTTAACATTTTTAATTTTTATTAATTAATTTTTAATTTTTGTCTGGTTTTCACTTTTTGAATTTTTACTTAGTTATATTTAAAAAATAAACTTTATTTTTTACAAGTGCATTGTTACTGTTTTGATTGTCATTGCTAAACAAAAACCTGTGGAGGAGGTAACCTCTGAGAGAGAGACTGACTGAATGACTGACTGACGATTGAGACTGCGAACCCGTTTTCGGCTAGAGAAAGAAAACAAATCTTGAAACAAACAAGCGATTTGAGTCTCAGTTAACTGACGTCATCGATTTAAATTACGTGTGGGCCAAGCAAAAAAAATAAAAAACAACAGCGACAATAATTTACATGCCAAGGCTTGGAGGCAACAGAGACTAAGTGAAATCATATTTTAGAATATCGCCAGCGTTCCGACAGCTCAATCGAATTTTGAAACGCGTCGAAAGCGGATCGTGGCAAGTTTTTAACGGCAACTCAAACCACAAATAATCATAGAAAATGGCACTGCGTAAAAATAAGGATTACATTCCCATCAAGTGTGAGGGATGGGATGGTAAATTTATTTATCCCGATGGTGCTGTGAACAATGTCTCCAAGATTCGGCGCCAGAACCAGAATGTGACCAATACCAATAATTTCTATGGCTATAATACGGAACCAATTGTTTTACCCACCGCCTGGGATGGGACTTTTGTGAAGAGCGGCGAGACACGCATTAAGCCGGAACGCAATCGTTCTGACGATCAGGATTATTATGATTTCGATACAAGTCCCACCTACTTGGATCCCACATGGAGTGGTGAATTTGTCACCGATCCAAATGATATACGCATCAAACCCGAACGCAACTTCTCCGATCCCAGGGATTATGCAGAGGCGAAACGCTTCAAATTGGTCAAACATTGAGAAAGTGATATTTTGAAAAAAAAGTGAAAGTTTGGCATCCTTCTACTAACAACGTTGCTGGAAGTTCTACTAGATCATTCCTGAAACAAAAGCACCACCAACTAATTGCATTATATTTCATGTTCTCCTGAGTTTCTTGCAAATTGATATTAACTTAAGTTTTGTACTATTTGAGTTCGTATTTTTATGGATATTTATTGTTACATTTAATAAAAAATCAATTGTGAAAAAAACCAAGAAAAATATGCTTAAAAGTTGTTGTTTTGCATTCGTGTGGGCGGTTTGAATAAAAATACCGTTGATTTTTCAATGGCCTTTTAAGGTTGCAATCAAGTTTGCAAATTATGTTCACATATCATACTATATATATATAATTGCGATCCATTCGACCCTTATTTGGTGCCGCAGAGGCAATAGAAATTATATCTAAATATATTGTGTAATATCTATCTGTATTATAGAAAATGTTTTCAAACTTGTAGTTTATAGAACTAATGGAAAATTTTAAAATTACTTACAAATATTTTTAAGCTTTTACGACGATGAGTAAACATGTGTAAAGCAATACAAACTATATTTAAATATTTTAAAGTGACAAATCTTACGTCAGAGTTATTAAATTATAGCTGACATTTTGACAAATTTAAATTAGAAATTTTAATAGAAAATTGTTGTTTATGCATTCGTGTCGACTATTGACTATATACACAGCATTCTTACATCAACTATTATCTAATGTCAATATTAATTATAAACAAATTGTCGAACATTGTTTTTTACAGCTAAGTCTTATAAAGTTTGCCCAAAATTGCCTAGCAAGAGCAATGCTTAAAAACATTAATAGTTAATTTTGGTAAAATCCCAAAAAAAGGACGAAAGCTGTTTGACCCCGACGTGAATCGAACACGCAACCTTCTGATCTGGAGTCAGACGCGCTACCGTTGCGCCACGGAGTCCTCAGATAAGTGACATCAAATTGTCAACTTAAGGATGCATTGCCACATCAAATAATTCTAGCAAATTGCATCGATATGATGTTGCCACTTGGGTGAAAATTGGTGCAACGACTCAAGGTAGCTTGGCTTGGCGCCATATTAAGAAATAAATATATTTGAAAATATAGGTTTGCCAAATTACACGTATTATTTTCTTACAATGTGTGCCTGTTTCATTTACGAAACTACATTATATATTTTCCTTAACAATGCAAACTATCGATAACAAAACCTACCCAATATATTTTACAGCATCTTAACATAGTATCGATAACAGTTGGCATTCCCTGCATTCTTAATCGCAGCCAACTTCAGATCAACGCGTTCTCGGTATAGGTTTTAACACTTATTTATTCGCAATAAATGCGAATGCAATTGCGAAAAGTTGAACTGATTCGCTTTATTTGCGAAAAAGCAGTTATTTAATTTGTACAAATAATTAAACGCCGCACAGTTCGCACATTTTCAACATACTCAATTCAAACGTTTTCTTTCCGCCACGGTCGTCGTTGTGCGCTTGAGTGAGTGAGTGTGTGTGTGTATATTTTGTGCGTGACGCGCTGCTGCCGCCATTCAAGATTGAAGTGAAAAAATGGATTTGGCGGAGCTACATAAGATGAAAGTGGTGGACCTGCGTAATGAACTACAAACGCGCGGTCTCGATACCAAAGGTGTTAAAGCTGTGCTCATCGAACGTTTGCGGGCACATGTCGAAGATTCTGCCGGCGGAGGCGTTGGAGGTGAGTTAGTATGAGTGCGTGCGTGTGTATGCATTATTGCGCTTCTTTCATGTGTGTGTGATATGTTTTAACTCTTACGAATGTGTGTGTGTGTGTAAGTCGGCTTAGCGTGTTTTTCTCTTTGTGAATATTGTAAACACGCCTTATATAACCAAAAAAAAAAGGCGACATTTATAAACTCTTTTTTCTTTTCGTACACGCTAGATGGCGCCCCAGTAACACCGAGCCGGAGGCAACGTCGAACGCGCTCAATGTCCCGCTCTCCGTCCCCCGTTGCTGTGGCTCCAGTTGCCACCGAACCGGATCTGGAAACCCTGCAGGAGGAGGAACAATCCGTCGAAGAGCCTGTCGTGAAGGAGGATGCCGAGGTTACTTCGCATGTAGAACAAGATGAGGTCAAAGATGAAGAGGACCATGAGCAAGAACCTGAACCGGAACAGGAAGAGGAACAAACCGAGCAGGATGAAGCTGAAGATGAAACTGAGGATTTGGAAGCAAATGAGCCTGCTACGGCGGCAACGCAAGCAGATCACGATGAAGATGTGCCAATGGCTGATGAGTCAAGCCAAGCCATTCAGACAACAACGGAACCGGTAGAGGAGGAGGAAGAGGAGCAGTCAAATGACACCAATGAGCAAATGGAGCAATCGGATGAGCAACCGCCAGCAACAGAGAATGATAATGAGAATAATGCGGATGCGGATGCGGATGCTGAGAAAGTCATAGCTCATCAATCCAATGGCAACAGTGGTGACAAAATGGATGTCGATGAGGAGGCTGCCAAGACAGACAAACAGGAGGACAAGGAGCAGGATAAGGATAAACCGAATGAGCGACGAAAACGCTCCCACAGCCACACCCACTCTCGGACCAGCTCGCGTTCACCCAAGCGTCGAAGCGGTGACTCCAAGCGTGACTCAAAGGCCGGTTCAACAGTCGAGGAGCGCACAGTGGCCGAGGATGAGCCCACCATGGAGGATAAGCAAGTGGGCCTCAGTTGGCGTAAGTATATCTATTTATTATATATATTATTTTATCTATTTATTTATTGTCAACTTCAGTAAGTCAACAAATAATAAATAAATACAAAAAGAACAAATTTAATTTTTAATGTAAATTTAATAAATTTTAAATTATTAATAACCAAAAATCATATAATTACACTTTTTGGTTAATATTGTATACAAATTATAATACTATATATATAAAGTGGACAAGAATTGACAATCATTTATTTTTAAGTTCTTGAATATTTAATTAGTTATAACTTAAAATAATTACTTTGACGATGCAATCAGTTAAGGAACAACTATTTTAATAGGGTTTTACAAATTAAGTTAATAATACATTTTTAAGGGGATAATATATTCAAAGGAACTTAATGAAGAAGTATCTTGCATAGTTTTCCAGTATATATTTATATTTATTTATAGAATATTAATAGCACCCCTTTTATTGGATATTTGATTATGGCACATATTGAATATCAGCTGGAATAATGTGACCTTAATTCTAATTATAATATGACACGCGACTTTTAATTTATTTCATGCCTATTGTCGTTAATAATTTACTTGTCATTATTAACTAAAAATGTCAAAAGGTCAAAAATGTCAAAATTTAATTAATTATCAAAATTATTTAATTTTATTTTTAGGTTCAGTCAATATAGCCATCTAATTTGTTTTCTCATTTTCTTTCCATTGCACACAGTTGATTCGGATCTACATTTACGCATCGATGCGACCAGTTTTACGTCGGCCAAGCCATTAGATTCGGAAATCTATTCATTGGTTTGGTCGGGCGCCAGGTCCAATTATGGAGTGCGCGAGGGCAAGGTGTGCTTTGAGGTGCAGCTGTCGGAGGAATCGGTGCCGGAGAATGCGCATCATTTTCGTGATGAGCCAAATGTGCGCGGATTTCGCGTGGGTTTCTCAACGCCACAGTCCTCGCTTCTGCTGGGCGAGGCTGAACATTCCTATGGCTATTGCGAGAGTGGCCGCAAGGCGAGCAATGGAGAGTTTGGGGATTATGGCAAAGCCTATCAGTTGGACGATGTGATTGGCTGCTATTTGGATCTGGACAGTGAGCCGTGCAACATTAAATATACGCTAAATGGCGAGGATCTGGGCATTGCGCACGAATTCGATAAGAGCATACTGGGCGAAGAAGGCGCACTCTTTCCGCACATTCTCACCAAGGGCTACGAGTATGCGGTGAACTTTGGCAATGATCAGGAGCTGCTGGTGAATGCCGAGCGAAAGACGCGTAAGCGACGCAAGCAACGCGTCGAGTCGCCACAGAAGGATGATGATCACGACGGCGGCGAGAAGTGGAAGGTGCTCGATGAGGCCACCGCCGATGATGATGAGCCCGAGAAGAAGGACGACGAAGCTAAGACGGCAGCCACCGAGAAGTCCACCGAGGAGGCCAACACAGACAAAACTGAGACCAAAGCCGAAGGTGCTGCTGTGGAGAATGCGGACCAAGCAGCAAAGGAGTCTGTTGTCGAAGAAGAGGCCAAGTCGGAGCAGCCTCAACCAGCCGAGTCTGCGGAGGCTGCACAGGATGAGGCCATGGAACCTGGTGAGTTCTACAATATATAATAAAATATATTTAATATCATAAAAATACTGATGCAAAATTTTCTCAACTCGTAGCTGAGGAAGCAGCTGAAGCTGCCGCTGAGGCAGCTGCTGAGCCCGCAGTAGCTGTTGCCAATGGCGATAGTCAAAACGAAGCGCAGAAAGCGGAAACAGAAGATTCAGAAACTTTAGACGCAGCTGCTGCCGAGCCAGAAGCGCCGCCTAAGGAAGCGGTCAAAGATAGTGAATCGCCAGCGAACGCTGAGGAGGATGACGAGGATGGACCATCGCCTAACAAGCGCATCAAAACCGATTCAGAGGCAGACAAGGCAACAGCCGAAAAGTCCCAAACCGCAGAGGATGAGTACGAGGATGTGGTGCCTGTGCCCCGTGAAACTGTTGCCCTGCTAATCGACTATGTGCTAGTGGCTCTCGTCCCGGTCGAGCAGCTAATTGCGGGTCCTCAGCGTGCTGCATCGCGCAAGGAGTGCGAAGTGATTCTACTCGTTGGTCTGCCCGGCTCCGGCAAAACACACTGGACCCAAAAGCATCTGTCGGAGAACAGCGACAAGCGTTTCGACATCATTGGACCTGATTCCATAATAGCCAAAATGACGGTGAGTTAATCGATGCCTTCAAAATGCTCAATTTGCTGTGCTTTATACAAAAAAATCCGTAGTCGTATTATCAATTTGAAAATGCTTTGCTATAATTCTATAAATTAATTAATTTATTATCAAATATTAATTACTAACAGAGAGAAAAACATTCTCAATGCTTTATTCATTCATTCGACAGGTATAGAATCAAATTATTAAAAGATGATTGTTATATAAATAAACGATTTGTTTATATAACAAACTATTTAATATTTGAATTTCTAACTTAATAATGCAATACTTTAAATTAGTGTTTTGTGAGTTTATTTTTCTGTAGCAACCAGAGCAATTTAACATATTGCTCAGTAGCAAGAACGCGAAGCAAAATAGAAAAACAAATATACAAATCAAATTACAATAATTTTTGTTTATCGTCTTTTTGCATTTGCAGATTGATGGCGAATCGCGTAAAACGGTGCACAAGGGTCGCTGGGAGAAGGTTTACGAGATCTGCTTGAATAGCCTCGGTGCTTTGGAAGATATTGCTATGAAAAGGCGACGCAATTTTATACTCGATCAGGTAAAACATCAAGCAAATGACCCTTACACCACATGACCAAACACACACACACACACACACCAATAGACATACACATACGTTGAACAACACACACAGCTACAAACGTACACACACAAACACACTCATACATTTAACACACAAAAGTACCGAACAAATACCAAAAAAAAAAAAAAAAAACCCAAGCGAGAATTATGCGTTGATGATGATATACGTTTTGATATAGGCAAACAAAAATACGTATGTCACGCCCCAAAAACAGAGGTCCTGCAAAGGATCTGTTTACAGTTTACATATGTTTTTTTTTTCGTATGTTTTTGTTTTTGTATAAATTTGAATATGCATTTTATTGCTCACATATATAATAATATATATATGAGAGAGGGGTGTGAATGAGAAAATGAGAGGAGAAATGAAATCCCAAGCGTCATAGAACGCCAACAATTGAAAGAGTTATCCAGGTATGTGATAGGTCCTAAGTTGATCCGATATATAGTTTTGTATAAGTGTGTGCGATCTGTAAGTATGTCCTACATGTATATGGAATTCGATTTGTATCTGTATCTGTATTTGTATTTGTATTTGTATTTGCATTTGCATTTGTATTGCTTAAGCTTAAGTTTTAGGTGGCAACAGTTGACAAACAGTAGAAGATGATGAGGATGAGAGTGGAGAGATGATGGAGATGGAGAGATAAAATGTATGTATTAAGGATGTGGAGATGCGTGCGGCAAGGAAGCCACTCTGTAAGTAATAAATACAAACAACAACCAACAAATTAAAAAAAAAAAAAAAAAACACACACACACTCAAGCGGCGAAATCGTTCGTCATTATCACAAATATTCTCTTAACGCATACGTTATTGGTACCTACTATTACTACTACTACCTACTCTCTATCTCTCTAAAAATATAAAAAAAAAACCCGGGCCAGGAGGCTGTGGCAGCTGTACTTAAATAAAAATATCTAGTATAAATATGTTTACTCTTACCACACACAAGCAAAATGATTAAGTCAACTGTTGTTGCATTCTGCGAAAATTCCTAAGCAAATATTTTATAGACTATGCGCAACAACTCCCTGGCGGAGTTGCCAATATACCAATATACATGCATATATATATGTAGTAATATATATATATATATACCTATGTGTGGGTGATCATAAATCAGGTATGTGTTAGTTTATAAGCGGCGGGCTTTCTGAACGATGCGTCGTCGTCGTCGTCGTCGTCGTCGGCTAACGGCAAACAGCAATCATCAACGTGTTTCTCAGCCTTTGACCAACGCAACGCAACCAACAAAAAAAAACCAATCCAGTCTTCTATTTAAACAACCAACCAAAAAACCAAAATGAAACAACAACCAATCAACCAACAAATCTATCAATCAATCAATCAATCAACAAACAACCCAACAACCAACAACTGTATAATTCTTGTAGACGAATGCGTATGCCTCGGCCCAGCGACGTAAAATGAAAGGTTTTAGCGACTTCAAGCGTATTGCGGTTGTTTGCATACCCGGCGAAGATGAATTGAAACGCCGCATCGCCGTTAATGAGGAAAAGGGAAATGCTTTTACAGTTAAAGAGTCAACATTAAATAACTTACGAGGTAAATATTGTCCACCACAACCAGCAACGAAAAAAAAAAACAAAAAATAATAATAATTAAAACCAAAAAAAAAATACAATAATTACTGTATAATGTACCTATATCGAAAGCGGCAAATTATATGTGCATACAACAAAAAAAAAAGAGAAAAAAAAGAATTTATATATATATATATTATGTATAATGCTTATAATGTAATTTTATGTATTTAGTTTGTAAGCAGCTGCATTCTCTTTTATGTATTTTGTAACTGTTTACACAATAATTCTTAAGCATCTTTTAATTCATTTTATTTCTATACTTCATTATTGATCAAACTACCCCTTAAAAAAAAAAACATGCCCCAAATAATAAAAAGAAATTCAGCTGCGAAACGTGTCTTTAAAGATTAACATTAAAATTTTGGTCCGATTTAAAGATTTATCATATTTAATTTTTAGCTTTTTTTTGTTTTGACTCAATATTTCCAATATTTTCTTTGCAATTTTATTATTTTTTCTAATACTTTCGTATTAAAATTATTATTTTCAATATAAATTAAATTCATAAATTGAGTTTTGTCCGTTGTCTCAACTTCTCAACAATTTTTGCGACACGTTGTCAGCTAAGCAACCACTACCACCTCTCCTCAATACCCCCACTTCCCAACCTTTCAAACACCACCACCTCCTCCTCCTCCTCCCGCCCACACTCCAAACCCAACCTTCTCTCTTTGTATTGTGTAAAATTGATAAATACATTTTTGCTGCCATTGTGGCAGAATGCGATTTATGTCATTTATGTTAAAATTACGTTTTCACAAATCTTTTTGCAGCCAATTTCACGCTGCCCTCGCTGGAGTTCGGCTGGTTTGACGACATCATCTACACGGAGCTGAATGGTGAAGAGGCCAAGACCGAGGTAAAGAAGTACAACGAGAAGGGCAAGAAGGCCATCGATGCGGACAGATCCCGGGACAAAAGATCGCGCGGTACACGCGACACTTATCGCCGTGATGATCGGCCCCGCAATCGTTACTTTGACGACAGGCGTCGTGATCACGGTGGTGGTGGTGGTGGAGGCGGCGGCGGAGGTGCCGGTGGAGGTGGTCAGCGTCATGAAAGTCGCTGGAGTGACTCGAGACGAGGCGGCGGTGGCGGCAGTAGCTACTCAAGCGGTGGCAGTGGGGGTGGCGGCGGCGGAGGCGGCGGTGGCAGTCGTGGCTACGATAATCGCAATCGAAACTATGGTAGCGGTGGTGGAGGCGGTGGCGGTGCTGGTGGCCAACAAAACTGGATGCAAAACAATCGACGCAGTGGCTACGATGATCGTGGCTATGGCGGTGGAGCTGGAGGCGGTGGCGGCGGCGGCGGCGGTGGTAGTCGTGGATACGATAATCGCAATCGCGGCTATGGCAGCGGTGGTGGTGGTAGCTCAGGCGCCGGTGGCCAACAGAATTGGATGCAGAACAATCGACGCAGTGGCTACGATGATCGTGGATATGGCGGCGGTGGCGGCAGTTCGCGAGATTATCGCGATCGAGATCGTGGCGGCAATGATCGCAATCGGCTGGGTGGTGGCGGCGGCAGCAACACTGACCGCAATCGCGGCAACAGCCAGAGCAGCTATCGCTCCGGCGGCGGCAGCCACCAGCAACAACGGGATTTTCGGCATGGCCACCGCGACACCAAAGAAGATAGTCGCGGTGGCTATGAGCGCTCAGCGGTCCAGGCGCTGCCCAAATATGGCAATAACTCGACGCCAGCTGGCTACGAACAGCAATACAAACAGCAGCAGCACTCGAGCGGTGGCCAGCAGTTGCCGGGAGCAAAGGTAAGCAGCGATCACAGCAGATCTGAAGAATATATAAAAATATATGTATATATATTAATTTTGTCATACTTGCATTGCAGTCTTCGCTAAGTGGAAAGTGGAGCACCTATGCCCAACATCATCAGCAACAGCAGCAGACCCAGCAGCAGCATCAACAGGAAACAGGCATCTGGCAGCAACCACCACAGCAGCAACCACAACAACAACAGCAGCAACAACAATACCAGCATCAACACCAACAACAGCAGAGTGCTGGACAACAGCAACAATACTGGAACTACAATCAGATGCCGGGTAGGTAGCGTTATCGCTAATGATGATGAAGATGATCATGATGAAAAATATGTTGATGATGATGATGATGGCAACTGTTAAACTTATAGGAAAAACTCGCTCTGTTAATAAAATGCTAACTTAACATTGTGAAAGTCAATTTATTTTTGTATGATATGAAATGATATATGATGAAGATGATGAACGGTTGGTTGACGGTTAATGGAGCGAGTGCTAGATAAGCTTAAAGAGTTGTCTTTGGTGTAATTGGGTTATGGTTTAATACGATTAAACGCATTCTATGCACAGGTTATGGCAACCAGCAGCATCAGCAGCAACAACAACAGCAACAAACACAACAGGCCTGGTCACAAGGCGCTGCTGATCCGCAACAACAGCAACAGCAATGGATGTCCTGGTGGCAGGTAAGCCAAGGGCCTCGACCAATGATTGGTATCCTCCTCCTAATCACAAAAAAAAAAACACTCTTTTAGCAACAGCATCAGGCAGGCGGCGGTGGTGGAGCAGCGGCCAATAGTGCCGGTGGTGGTGGTGGGAGTGCGGCAGGGACTGCGGGCGCCACTGGCAATAATGATGGCGGTGCCACCAATCATTATTGGTCTCAATATTCATACTCTACACAGTCCAATGCGGGCGTCGACAAGAAATAAGAGAGGCATCCATATCTATGCCATCGCAAAGAGAAAATAAAACAAACAACAAAACAATTTCATTTTGATTTACCAAATCAAACACACACACACACACACAAAGCAAATCAACTTTAAATTATAGTTTTAATACAAAAAGAGCAAAAAACAAGCGTATATAAAATTTAGTTTAGCCAGTTTTTAAGGCCAGTCTGGAAAGTCCAAAACAAAGTGTAGCCTTAACACAGCAGCAGTTTCTGGAATAAACAAACAATTTATGTAGAAACTGTTGATTTTAAGCAAAAATTGTATAAAATATAAATGTTGAATTCACGTGTAACAACATTTGATTCGGTTACATTTCAAAGAACAACCAAACTTACATTTATTGTGCATTATAAATTCTTTTTTACAAATTGTTTATATCTATACCAATTTTTTTTCGTTTCCTCAATTATTCTTTAAACAAGCAAAAAAAAAGAATAAGAAATGGAACGTTGAAAAATAATTATTTCAGCTGAATTATACATCTAGGACAGTACAATTTGTTTAACGTTTATCATTATTGTTTTTTTAGTATCTTTTTATATATTAACGAATTGCTGGAAGAAAAAACTAAAACAAATTAAATTTAACAAAAATAAATCTATATACAAACAAACATATAAAACTGTAAAAGTGTATTTTTATTGACTTAATTATAGTGCCCGTAATAAATAAAAAAAACAAAATGCGATTGAAACAATTATTATGAATCGGTCAACTTCAATTACCAGCAAAAAAAAGTTGCAACTATAATTTTTAAATTCTAACGTTCGTTAAGTGCGATCAGATTCGATACATGCGCGTAGCTAATGGAAGATCGAGCAACACTGTTATCGCACTTATAATGCCGATAGGCATAACAAGTTGATAGGCTACACACCCCCATAAGAGCAAAGATAAAAAAAAATACCGCACAACATTTAAAGTGACTCGTGCTGAAGTGATTGTTATCAGAACCGAGGCATTCCAACAATTGTTGATCACTCGTGAGTTAAGTTTGTCGCAATTATTATTTATTACGATAACAGACATTTGAACAAGTGACGCATACAACAAGAGTGCAGACAGACGAGGTGACCATTTCAATTGATTTTTCGCACTTGCAGGGCACACACACACTCGAGGCACGGGCTGAGACAGAGGCACAATCATGATTGGCATACAATTGTTCCACGAAATCGGCAGCATATTTCGGAATGTGAGTAACATGTAAATTCATTGTTAAAAAAATTAAATAATTGCGGCCACATTTGCAGACGCCGACTTTTGCGCTAGTGTTGGAAACTCTGCTATTGATTACAGTTATTTGGCTGCTGTTGCATCGCAGAGGGAGCGGTCGACGACGCCTCCTGTCCAAGGAGCAGCAAGATTATATCGTCGAGCAATATGAACCGGAACCCTTGGTGCCCGACACGGATCCCAATCATCCACTGCTGCGCACACGCCTCGTTCAATCGAAGGTGGGCAAACGCATCGTGGTCGATGGAAACGATTGCCTGAATCTCGGTTCGCAGAACTTTTTGGGTTTCTTGGAGGACGATGAAATTATGGAGGAGGCGTGCAAAACACTGCGCAAATATGGCGTTGGCTCGTGCGGTCCGCGTGGTTTCTATGGCACCATGGATGTACATCTTCATCTGGAGGAGCGTTTAGCCAGTTTCATGGGCCTCGAGGAGGCCATCGTTTACTCCTACGGCTTCTCGACGGTGGCCAGCGCCTTACCCGCCTATGCCAAGCGTGGCGATCTCATCTTTGTGTAAGTGGCACATATTAGTAGTATGCCTGACCGGGATTAATGTATTTATTCCCGACCAGCGATGAGGCCGTCAACTTTGCCATACAAAAGGGATTGGATGCCTCCCGCAGCACCATTGTCTTTTTTAAGCACAACGATGCCAAGGATCTGGAACGGTTGCTCATCGAGCAGGCGCAGCGCGACTTGAGGAATCCCAAGAAGGCTCTGAAAACGCGTCGTTTCCTTGTCGCCGAAGGCATCTACCTGAACACCGGCGAGCTGTGTCCGCTGCCGGAGCTCGTCGAGTTGCGTAAGAAATACAAACTGCGCCTGTTCCTCGACGAGAGCGTCTCCTTTGGCACCGTGGGCCAGACGGGTCGCGGCCTCACCGAGCACTACAACATCAACGTAAGTACGAGAGAGTCTCCTTGAGCTGATAACTAATTTATAATCCTCGCCTGCAGCGTGACGAGATTGACCTGATCTCTGCCGGCATGGAGGGCGCCATGGCCACCATTGGTGGCTTTTGCGTTGGTTCCCATTTCATCGCTGAGCATCAGCGATTATCTGGCTTGGGCTATATATTCTCCGCATCGCTGCCGCCAATGTTGACCCAGGCTGCGATTAGTGCTTTGGATCGTTTCGAGCGCGAGCCGCAAATCTTTGAGCAACTGCAGCAGAATTCGAGGCGGGTGCAACAGCAATTTGAGCGCTTTACCAAATTGAAGCTGCGCGGCGACAAAATTTCGCCCATCAAGCATTTGTATGTGGCCCAGAAGCGCGAAAGCTTCGAGGCCGAGCAAAATTTGCTCACCCAGCTGGCAGACAAGGTGGCTATGTCTAAATATATTTTCCCGATTCGTGCTCAATGTCTTCTTTCGCTTGCAGTGCATTGAGAGGGGCGTGGCCGTTGTGGAGGCGGTCTACCTGCAGAATCGTGAAAGTAAACCGGTGCGTCCCAGTCTACGAATCGCCGTCAACCGTCTGCTGGACGAATCGGACATTTTGAGTGCCTTCAACATTATCGAGGACGTTTCCAGCACAGTGCTTTAAATACATTTTTTTTTAGACTTTAATACTAGAAGAACATTCAATTTGCTTAAGAAACTACTATTTTGTTACTATATTTCTACAAAGTCCAATAAGTAATTTCCTTTGTCTTGGCGTCCATAATTGAGAAATGAAACAATATAATATTGACAAATAAATTATTTAAGAGTAAATAGATTCTGAAATGCTAACAACAGCGTTAGTTATTTTTCGCGAGCACATGTGCTTCAACGTCGTTCAATTGTTTCTAAATTAATTTTACTTTTGTATACATATCAAAATGATAAATTATAATACACAAAAATATTTTTGTTTATTTAATAGATAAATTCTTAAAGTGGCGGCAAATAAAAGTTAACAGCGACTTCCAGTTGATTTATCGATTGGACGCTTATACATTTTTGGTGCATTTCGTTGGCGCAAAGTTCGGTCACTCTGTCACTCAGAAACGAATCCGAAGCGAAACGCACGCACGTCGCGCTGTGGTTTTTAGTGTCATTTTGCATTTAAAAAAGTGTAAGCGAGTGTTTATAATTCCACTATTTTTTAAACAAATGTCTTAACCAGCCATAACTGCAAGCGAACGCATTGAAAATGTGCGTGAACTAAACGCATTAAAAAAATAGATCTGTCGAAACGCATAAATCGATTTTTTCACGGCATGCCGGTGACGGAGACGCCGCCAAAGTGTGAATTGCGCGTGTGTGTGTGTGATTGGTGCGTGTGTGTGTGTGTACGAATAAATAATATGACATAATCGACGTACATATATATACACATACATATACATATGCGGTTGACTTAATTGACATAGTTATTTTTTGTGCTCTCATCAGCCGAATACATAAAAGTGTTGCATTCGTTTTTTTGTGGTCAGCGCGTCAGGACTTTTGGTCATTTCCTTTCGCACTTGTCCTACGTGAGCCGAGCTGTTTTTCCATGCATGCTTTGCTCACCACATTCAATGTTACCGAATGCAAACTCACTCACACATTTATAAATTCTCATATATATATTATTTTTTTTGATTTGGGCGTTGCAGGATGATTCGATTTCCAGGCCGCTTTGCGGTCATTTTCCAGAGAGCGCAGCATTGCCTCTATAGTTGTCTCGCTCGCACACTTGTACAAAACGAAAAGTGCATTTATTTGCTGCTCGCTTATCAAGCTACATTTTATGTTATTGTTTAGTTAATAAATATATATATATATATATAAATTTATTCGATATTTTTTTATGTTCAGCTAAATAAATAATTGTCTGTATAAATAAATAAAAAGGCGACCTTCGCTAAGCCCACTTCTTGTCGTTTACCAACACTGTCCATTGCGACCACTTCCAGTCTGTGCTGAGCACAGAGCAAACTCTCGCTCTCTTCATTTTGTTGTTAACGTGCGCTTGTGGACGACAGACGTGTACGTGTTACTCAAATAAGAATTCAATTTAAATTAATATTAAATGCTTGTGTTTAATTAAAAATGCATATATAGTAGACAGCTTTGGTGATTCTGATTGTCTAAAGTGTTGTTATTCCAGAAGTAAACGTCGTTGTCGTCGTGTACTGTGTGCAATAAGTGCCGTTATTAAGACCCCCGCCACTAATAAAAAGCTCCGTTAGATTAAAAAGTGCTGGCGATAAATTTATGTGCTATAAATTATTTGAATGTAATTACCGATCAAAGCTGAAATATCAAGAAAAAAAATCAAATAATTTCATAAAATAAATTATTTTTCCTTCCTCAACCACCATAAAGCAGCAGAAAAAAAAGGAACGCGTGTGTTTTGCTCCGTTTCGACGAACTTGTGTGTTGTTTGTGTGTTAAACGTCCCAGCAGCAGCAGAGCATCACGCAATAAGAAAAAAAAGAGACAACGAGAAGAGGACTACGTCAAAGTTGGAAGCAGAAGCAGAAACTGTGAGTGCTGCCCATCATCATCTACCTCTATAAAACTATACTAATTTCTTTTAAATTTGTATGCATGTGTTTGTGTGTGTTTTTAATTGTATTATGTTTTTTTTGTATGTAGAGAGAAAATGCGTAGACAAACAGCAGAACTGGCTGCACTGGAACACTGTTTACTGTTATGCGTGGCTGCCGTTGCGCCGTTTGACCGGTGACGCCATCTTTTAACTCGCACCAAAAATGTTTTTTTCGTATTTTTTTTTTGGGATTGGTCAAGCACATTCCGAAGGAGGTGGCAAGTGTGGTTGTGTTTTGTGTGTTATGCTTTGCGTTGAATATTCGCTCAACAGATTTTTTGAGTATTTTCTTTGGCTAGTCGTCATATTAAGAACAACTAGTCTTGTCTCTCACTCTTACGTTCAGTGGGTGGAAGACAGAGAGAGAGAGAGAGAGTAATTCTTTGCAATTGTATTTAGCTTTCTATTCGCGTCTCGCACATGTCATCGTCGTACAGGTTTCCAATTTTAAATGCCGCCTTTATCACTACACACACACACACACATACGTTGACGCGTGTCTAATGCAGTTTGTTGATAAATTGGCGAATGATGCTTCTTCTTCTTCTGTGCCGCATCTGTTTACAAGTTTCGTCTCGAGTGTGACCCACTTTTTCACAGTTTTTCTTTACAGCTTTTTATGCTTCGCCTTTGCATTGCTGGATTTGGCGAAAAACCTAGTTTGATGAATTTGTTTTTGTTGTTGTTTCTATAAACTAAAAACAACAAACAAGTGATAAGCAGATTTGTAAATAAATCGCAAAAAAAAAACTTGTTTATTGTACATTGGCACAAGAATAAGTGATCAAACTGCAGGGGGAGGAGTGGTGTTTGTGCCAGATTTGAGTTTTAAAAAGTCTTATTCTATCTGTCTTACCGATCAATCAGATGTATAGTGTTAAACAGTGTAGCCATACTTGCTATTTTAGTATGACGTGTAAACACCCCGACTTGTCTATGATATTATTACAATCTTATCAGAAATTATTACGTTACTTATCATTCGAACTCCAGTTTAAAACGAGTCTTCCAATGCATTGTAATTTGTGTGCGTGTGCGTGAAAAAATAGTTAACCTAATTTTCCAGTTTAACTGCGAACCATATTTGTATTGCCTTGGAAAAGTCAAATAAAGTTAGAGGAGGGAGGAAAGAGAGCTTATTGCAATTACTTTGAAGTTTAAAATATTGTTTTTGCATGTTGGAATTAACAATAAGAAAGAATTAATTATTTTTGATGCCGGTGTCTTCTTTTTTTCTTTGAGTATGTTTTATGTTAACTTTCCAATACAAATTGATAAAACAAATCCTACAATCGTGGTTTGTGAGCGCCTGTGTAAGTGTGTGCACTGCGCTCTCAATCGCATGATAAAAAGTCAGGTATTATATTGAACGAATGACGTCATTATGCTTTTTTATATGAAATTTGCTGCCTTTTGTTGCTAATTCGAATTTGCGCTTCCTACTCACACATAAATACTCACATACACATACACATACACAAACACTCTTGTTGAATTTTATAAATTATTTCAATGCTGCCACTTTTTTTTTTTTGCTTTATCATTTTACCGCCCGAATATTGTGCAATGTGTGTGTGTGTGTATATATATATGTGCGTGTTCATGTTTTCTATATTGTTTGATCCCCCTTTTATTTTTTGTGCTCTTTTGAAATGTACAACAAATAAAAGTAAAAAAAACTGCAGTTGCAAAAAAAAATTATTCAGTTGAGAATTTGTGTGTAATTCAGAGGCGGTTATGCTTGCGCAAAATATACTGCAACAGGTCGAAACAAAGGCAACTCTTTACTGAGGTGGATGGAAATGGAACTGTAAAGTGAACAACGACAGAAGACAAAAAATATGCAAAGCCATTCGCTGCTACACGAGTACAACTACAAGTGACAAATCAAAGCATGTTGAATAAAAGAGATGAAAAGAGACAAAACGATTAATTTGTATGACTGAATGTGTTTGTGTTTGTGGGAGGAAGTGCATATTTAAAACTGTAAACAATTGTATAGCGACGGACAACCTAGAAAAAACCAGCGACAAATGTTTGTTTGAATGAGAAACATTAGTATGGGATTTACATTTTTGTTATTCTTGGCCAACTTTGCATTTTGCGACGGAAGTGAAATGGAAATCTGTACAGTATTTTAAAATATCTATATATATAGACAAACAATAACAATTCAAATGAAGTTAAAAATTCAATAGATGAGTCATACGTAAACTTAATGAAAAAAGATTATGAAATTATGCATTTTTGTGAACATAGCGGTATAAAAGAGAAGCTGTGCTGCGGCTAATGTATCTTGATTAAAATTTGTTTACTCAAGCGCTGTGTTGTGTTATGTGCTTATCTAATTTCACATTGACTGAAGTCACTTCGCGTCAATGATTAATTGGTTTGGGGTTTTCCTTTTTTACGTTTTTCATTTGTAAGTAGATTAAGTGCATAATTGTGACGTACGTTTGATTAATTGAACCTTTTCTCTTTTAATGCTGCAAACGCGATCTGGCAACTCTTTGCCCTTCCTAACACTAACACCAATTTATTTTAAAAAAAGAAGCAAAGCGAGGAAAATAAACGTCAGATACAACAGGAAAGCAAGCAGCAGCATGTCGAGAGTAGAGCGAGAGAGAGAGAAGTAAACTCGTCTTTGCCGTAGGCAATTGACAAGAGCTGCTTCAGACAGACCAGTCGACAAGAAAAGAAAGGAGAAGGAGGGGTGGCAGACAAAATGCATAAATAAAAAACAGTACGTGCCAAGCTTCAAGCAGCAGGGACATATATGAACACACACACGTGCGATTAAAAAGAGATGCTGCAGCTCATCAATAAAAAGAAAAAACAACACAAACACCACGGACAAATGTACAGTTGCAACAGACAACAGGCAACAAAAACGTCAACAACAAACTGCTGTTACAACACACAGAAACAGAATAAATGTAGTCGGAATAAGAGGGGAATAGATACAGACAGACAGCAGGAAGAGGGAGGGAGATAAAGCTTGCAAAAGCTCAGGCAGTATACGACAAAACAATGCTGTTAATTATAAATTCCAACTGCGGTGAGAAGTGAAAGAGAGCGCGAGAGAGAAAGAAAGAAAATCACAAATATGTTGACGATTGTCATATAGTAATGGAAACAGAAAAATCAAGCTTTGAAATGAAGATGCTACTCTGTGATTGTTCTTTCTGCCTTTCTGCCCAAACTTCTTCGCAGCAATTGAAACTGTCTTCTCGAATGAAGAAGAGAGTGTGCATAAGAACTGTTATTATCTTCTCTGTTTTATTCTCCTCATTCTCTCAGTGTCTGAACCAAATTTCAATTGGGATATTTAGGTTAATTTGGTTTCATTAGTTTAGTTGTTCATGTGGTGGGCGTGGGAAAATTGTCGGTAATTGCAATTAGTTTTGCAATTGAAGTAATTTGCCGGCAAATACAATAATATATGTTATTATTGCTGTTTATTGTTTCTATCTAAACAACAGTGTTGACAGTGTTGCAAAAAAAATAAAATTCAGTTAATCTATTTAATGTTTTTGTAAACATTTCTATACCAATGTATTTTTTATACATATAGTTTTCAATATATGAAATATTCAAAATCTAGGAGTAGTAAATATCAATGGCAAAACCCAGGTTTTTATTCGAGTTTCAGGCAACAATAAAGTGTTAAAACAATAGGCAAGACAAAAGTCTTGGCCAAAACAACGTGTTTGTATTGCAGCAATAATAATTTATTCATAATGCAAAAAAGCGAGGCACACGAAAGCTACAACTTACTCACTTGACTTAAATGTTGCTTACATAATAATTTGTCTGTACCAAGAGCGAGAAACCAAGAAAAACAAAATAATAACCAAGAAAAACAAAAATCAAACTAAACCGACAACTTTTTAGCCAACTCGCTGCAGACATTTAGACGCTTTTGTGGCTTGTGTGAATAATGTATTGGTTTGCATGTTTCGACCACAAGTTGCGACTCGTTTCTAAATTAAATTGAAAATTAACACCAGTAGCAGCTAACAATGAAGAGACGCCGCAGCAGCAGCAGTTGAGTGCAACTCACGCCATATACGCATTATTATTATTATTAGTTTAAATTATAATTTAAGTTGAATTTTTTTGCTGCTACACCATTTAAAAAGTAAGGAGGCCGCATTTATTTTTTGTATGAGAGAAAAAAACCCATAAATTATCAGTTTATTATATTTTACTATTAAAATGCAAGTATGTGTAGAAAGTGTTATATGGAATTACAATAAAAAAATAATTAAAAAAAGCTTTGTGCCGGCAAAAATAGTAAAATCTGGAATCACCTGTATAGGGAAATGGACAAACTCTGTTGTACATATCTAAAATGATATGCTAAACTATTTTGTGTTTGCTGCTTTTGTTTGTCCGTTCGTCCGTACTCGTGCTGTGCGCCCCCACCCATTTACACACTCACAGACATACACATAAGTATGTGTGTACACATAAAACCAGCGCTCTGCTAACTAAAAATATTTGCATGACATCATTTGGCGTCGACGCGTCGCCGGCATCAATAATTTTCTCTGTTTTACTTATTTTTTGCATAGATTTTATTACTTAAAAATGCGCCAACAGCAGTTTTTGCATGGAAAATAAAAATAATGCATTTTTGTTGCTGTAAGGCCCAAGGGTCATAAAAATGGTTAATGGACTTAACAAATATTTTTCTCTCCCTATGAGTCGGCTGGCTCATTGAACTTTTGGTATTATATATTGTGTTATTTTATTCATGTTTATTTTGCTTCCCCTTCTAATTGCAGGCCACAAAGGAAAATAAATCCCATCCTCACACTGAAAAAGAGTATTAAAGGCGCAACAATTTTTCAATTTTAAGGTGAGTTTTTTGCCAGTACTGTAAATACTAATCGATTGCGATAAGTCAGTCAGTCCGTAAAATGGCAAGTAAACAAAAATTAAGACAAAAAGCAAAAACAAAACTTGTGCAATTGTTTTGCTACGAATAGCACCCTCTATTTATTTTTTTTTTCCTCGCTCTCTCTCTATGTTTTTTGCTTGTTCTGACAGCTGATGACTTATAGTTTTTGTTGACATTTGTATTGCACCACACCACATGATGATGGAGAGAGTGAGAGAAATGTATTATTTTCTCCATAACACGCCTAGAGTTGCGCTCTCTATCAACTTTGAACCTTTTGCTGACTTGCGTCTTACGCTATAATTGCTATAATTAAGCTTAAAGTGATATGTCTTCTTTGGCTTTGTGATTTGTGTGGCACTCGGGTGGAACTGACGATTCCATATATTGCTATTCTCCTCCATCTTCATCTACTCTTATTTAATTTTTTTTTGGTTTTTGTTATAAATCATAATAAGCCACAATAATAGTCGGCTAATAATGATGTCACTGGGCGGAAACAAGTTTTTTTTTGCTATTGTATTAGTTTTGCGAACAATCCAAATCTATTTACAGACATTGTAATTTATTCAAGCGAAATATTTATCTCGCTTGATGATGTCGTCTTGTCTTGGGAATCATTTCACTTTCAATATTGGGTAAATTTTTCACTAGGTTTACAAATGTCTCTTGTGCAATATCTCATCTCTCTCTGCCACAAATAACTTCACCTCTAATTCAATTAAGCTCGACCTTTTCTCTCAATTTACTCAGCGAGCAATTCAACTAAATTTTGCTCTTAAAAATATCTGTGATTTGCTCTTAAAAAAGATTTAACTCAATGTAAAAAAAAAGGCATTTGACTAGCGAATTTTTTGATTATTTGAGGCAAAATATTATGGAAAAAGACCTAATATATTTTGTGTTATTTCTGCATAACTTTAATAGATTTGAAATAAAACACAATATTTGCGCTGATAGACAATTTATACAACTGAATAAAAGCTTTGGGAGAGCACATAAATTCAAAGATGATGTTGGAGTTTTATTGTGTTGTTTTCGCGTTCAACTTGAAATTTGACTCGCTTTTGGGCATTTGGCCCCCATGTTCATCCAGGCCAAAAGTAGTTAAATAAATGGGTCATTGAACTAGACAAACTTATTTCTTTTTATTATTACTATTATCATTCATTTTATATTATACCGAGTTTTATTTAGCTTGACTCTAAATGATTTTTACTTGCAATTATAACACTGCATGGTTGAGTTTATTATAATAAAGATTTAAATGTAAAGTTGAAAGAAAATAAATCTAAATACAAATACATTAGAGAAAAAAGACATCTTTTTAGTTTAAAGAACTTTTAAAAACGTTCATAAAAACGAAAAAATGAGAAAGAAAAAAATAGTTTAAAACCATATTTGAAAAAAATAGGTATATTTTATGAGAAAGGAAGAAATATTACGAGAATAATATATGTTATATATAAGTAAGATGAGATATTATGAGTAAGGTGAGATATTATTTTTCTCGCTACTTTTTGGTGCTTTTCTCTCAAATATATTAAGTACTCCAGTGGTAGAACTAAATTAAATTTATAGAGCTAAAGCTTAATACTATATAATATTCATATATTTTTTTCCTTAAAAACGGAAATGTTTTGCGTAAAATACAGCACGCGTAAAAATGTGATTTCTAATTCTTCTGGTATAAAATAGCGTTTTGAAATTGACATAGATCCTTAAGCTTATTTGTATGGCTTTGGGGCCCGGCTCAGTCAACGACCCCATATAATTTTGCTTGAGTATGACATCATGCCTTATTACTATACCCAATTCACCCCCACTTTCTACACACACACACACACCCCCTGCAAACAAACGCTGCTGGCACTTAAACCAAACCTACCAGCAAATAAAAATTTTACCCTCCAGCGAATGTTGACGATGACGTCACTTCCTGATGTTAAGTCAAAACACACCCAAACACAACTGCACAACACCCCCAAAGGATATTTTTTTTTAACGATTGTTGCGTGTGGATATATTTTGCTCTTTCCTCTACTCTCTGGCCTCTCCTTCCTATCTCTGTCGGTTTTAGCTGGCGCCACATTTCTATGATTTGACTTTGGCGCCGGCTACAAATTTCATAATGGCAGCCGGCGACCATTTTTCTGACGAATGCCGGCTAAAAACAAACATAAAAACCAAGACTGGAGCAGGTATATCATTTTGCACTAGGAACTGCGCTTCATTGCCTGCCTGGGGGGTAGTAGAATGAGTAGTTTGGCAGTGGATGGTG
This sequence comes from Drosophila multiciliata, assembly GCA_037043605.1. Classification (NCBI taxonomy): domain Eukaryota; kingdom Metazoa; phylum Arthropoda; class Insecta; order Diptera; family Drosophilidae; genus Drosophila; species Drosophila multiciliata. The sequence continues at coordinate 1,861,350 of JBAMBF010000589.1, forward strand.
AGGTGGGATGTGGGCGTGAATTGCTGCCTACGTTTACGTTCGTCCTCTTCATTCACTCCACTTGATACGTGTCATTGAACTTGCCACGGTGCCTGGCAACACGCGACACACATGTGTCATGTATCTATCAAATGGAAATAAATGCGTGTTAACGGTTCGTATTCTAGACCCAGTTCAATGGAAAAATTATTTTTGGCCAGGGGGAGGGAGTAATAAGCGCATGTCCTTAACAACCGTAATTATACACCGGCTTCTGGCTGGGCGAATATTTACAGTTCTCGAAATGGAGTTTGTTTTACTACTATGCAACTTATTAAACTTATTAACTGGCTTCCGTTTTTCGTGTTGGCTAAGAAACGTTTTATTTTAATGGGTTTACCAAAAACATAAAAGCACTCGACTGTTAAGTGATCAGCAAATTTGATAATAAGCAGCGGAAAATGATTAAAATGTACGTTCAATCTTCAGAAAAAATTTACTTTAATTTTTTGTATAAATATTAGTAGGCATAAGCAAGCATTTCAATTTTTGTTTAATTTAATATAATATTTTGTATATATCGATTGAAGTTATATATTATATAGACTGACAAAGTTTCTAAAATTCTTGAATATGCACGGAATGGTAAATTTTTTCCATAAGCGAAAACATTCTGTACATTCAAAATTGGTATTATTTTGAGTATTTTTAGAAATTCGAGTCGAATATTTCCATATAAGTTCTACAAACAGTTCGTTCCTATTTCAAGAAAGTCAGCAATTCTTTTCAAATACAATTAAAATTTAATTGATGTATAATTTAATGCTGAGAGCTAAAACAATTTATATTCTCTTATTAATTGGGTTGTCTTCCGAAGAAACTACTTTATATTTGAATTAATTGTTAACATTCAAACATGCCAAGGCAAATAATGAAATGAGGCGATCAGCTTAATTAATTTAATTAAAATCAGTTGATAATTTTCCCACTATAAGTAAACATGAAATAATTAAAAAAATTAAAAAAATAAACAGTTTCAGTTTAATAAGTTTATGTCAGTAAGAAATTAACAAAAATATAAAACTTTTTTTTGTCCTTTTTAAATAAAATTAAATGGAAAATTGCTTTTGAGATTCGGTTCATTTTAATTTAGCAATACGCAATGCTGCCGTCTGTTATGCATCTAAAATGTTGTACATATTTATTGGCTTTTGTCCAAGTGAGTCAGATTTGTGGATTTCGAGCGGTGACAACATTAAACATTTACCAGCTGGCCATGGCATAATCATTTGAAGCACTTGACTCACTAAATAGAAGGGCGGAGGAGAAGGTACGGGTTGGGTGCGGGTAAGACAACAATGAATAAAACAAATATGCAATAAACAAACAAGCAGCAGACAAACAGTGAACAAGCTACACTGTTTGTTGTCGAGACACAAGACACACGCCAAGTTTGTTGACTGTGCTCTATCTTTCTGTCTCTTTGAATGTGTTCTCTTTCATGCTTGTATTATAAATTTCACTTAAATCATTGCATTTGTCAGAGAACGGCCAATCTTTGCCGACATGCAACTTTTTTCTGTGCAAATGAATTATGTGAGATCTTTTTATATTGTAATTCAAGCCACGCGACTTACACGCGACTGCAACTTTTGCCACAAGAGAAAAACGAAGAAGAATTACTAAGAAACAAGCGAGCTACTCAACTGTTTAAAAAAACAAACAAAATTAGCACAAGATGTGATGTGAATACGAAGCGGGCAGTGGAACAGTCTGTGTATCTATATACAGATAAAGATATTCAAATCACGGCAAGTAAAAGAATGCGTAGTTACTCTATTTATTTGTGTGGTGAATATTGGCACATATATTAAACTTTAAAGCACAAAAATGTGTATTCAATTAAATTAAATAATTAAAAAAAAATCAAAATGAAATGATTGAAAATTAAAAAAGAAAAAAGTTGAATGTGTTTCCGCCCGGGATCGAACCGGGGGCCTTCTGCGTGTTAGGCAGATGTGATAACCGCTACACCACGGAAACAGTTGAACACTCGCCCTCCAAATGCCTGCCAGTTTTTGTGACCAATTGTCTTGACACACCCTATCCATATTAAAATGAAAACGGACATAATTTGGATAAAAAAAATATTTGTAGTACGAATTGTTTCCGCCAGACGTTGAATGAAAACTTTTCCATTATGCTTTTTTTCGAACCTAAATGCGTTGTTTTGATTACATTTGCATGCACATTTTAGTCCTAGACTTTTGTGCTTATAAGGAATGGTTCTCTCCTCATTTTTAAAATTAAACTGAGTATTTAATTGTGAATACAGTAAAAAAATGTATATTAGCTGACCATTATGTATAATGTATATAAGCTGTGAAAAATAAAAATACAAAAAGAAAGATAATCCTGTTTCCGCCCGGGATCGAACCGGGGGCCTTCTGCGTGTTAGGCAGATGTGATAACCGCTACACCACGGAAACAGCTGAATGCGGTTGGACTAAAAACCAAGCATGTGCTTTGAGTAACTCATTGAAAGGAAATTTGTTGATTAGCGCAATGCATAAACAAAAACAAAAAAAAAACATAATAAAATAAATTCAATTAAAAATATAAATCGAGCATACAAAATAATGTAATATTACATTATATAAAAAATATTTTAATATAAAATATATTTTAATATAAAATATATTTTAATATAAAATATATTTTAATATAAAATATATTTTAATATAAAATATATTTTAATATAAAATATATTTTAATATAAAATATATTTTAAACATTATAAAATATATTTTAAACATTATAAAATATATTTTAAACATTATAAAATGTATTTTAAACATTATATAAAATATATTTAAATATTATATAAAATATATTTAAATATTATATAAAATATATTTAAATATTATATAAAATATATTTTAAACATATAAAATATATTTTAAGCATATAAAATATATTTTTAGCGCATAAAATATATTTTAAGTATATCAAATAAAGTATATTTTGCTAAGATAAAGATAAAGATCGTGATAATTAATACCTTTAGTTATTTTTCGGTTTGTAATACAGAGAAATTTTTTTTTTTGTGTAATACCAAATACATACGAACAACGTCCCTGGGAATGGTAATTAAAGACAATGTTTGATCATTAAAATAAACAAAATATGAAAAGAAAAAAAAACTTCGCAGCCGGTAGGATTCGAACCTACGCTCCCAGAGGGAATCTGATTTCGAGTCAGACGCCTTAACCACTCGGCCACGACTGCTTGTGGAAGAGGCGAGTCTAAAGCGTTCTTTCTGCAAACAAACAACATTCTTCGCATTCTCAGTTTTTGATTCTTTGTTCGTTGCTCCAAAAAACAGAATCAAACAAGAAAAATGTATCTTCCATTTTTTATACTTGTAGTTGATCATCGCATTAATAATCAAGTAAAAGCAAATTTATTAAAATAATTGCATGCTATTTGTTTAACGACTATTTCATAAAAATAAAAGTGCTAGTTTAAATTGGCGAAGCAAACTACTGCAAACTTTGTTTAAATACAAGTGGAATTTTTGCTGAACATCGTTTCGCATATTATAACGAAATGTATATATTTTGTACGTTGTACGTTTTTCTAAGTGAACTACAGCGTCAAAATTATACAACATATACTCTTCTTTATAATAGATATATATATTTGTATTTGTATGGAATGAATGTATGGACATTTATTCGTTATCTTTTCTTAATCTTGCCTTCAAAACGAACAAAAAAAACAAATCCAAGTCATATGTCTTATTTGCACAGCCATCTAAGTGAATGAATAATGCACAATATTCCATGTTTTTGCTCAATCTTTGGAAAAAAGAAGACACACTTACAACTACAAATTATCATTATTTACACTTGGCGCTGTCAGCTTGGACAAGTTTTTTTTTTGCTCTCGGGCGTCATTCGAAAATATGTTCCCATTTGTCATTGTACTTCCATCTACATTTATATATATATTTGCTCCAGTAAATCCAAACGATCTTTCAGTTGACTGTGCCACTGACTGACTGAGTGACGAACTTGTTGTATTATTATTATTATTATCACAACTGAATGTGGAATCATTTGTTCATTCATTCATTGATGATGTGCAAAGATATGGCGATGATAATGTTGACCTTATTGCTATTGTTCGTTATTACGCAAGACATGAGAATGGGGTAATACTTGAGAAATTTAATTAACGCTGACGCAATGTGTGAAAATTAAATAGAGGGTGTCTTCCTTTTGGGGTTAATTGGAGGCCTTTAAAGTATGTTTATAAGTGTTAAATTTAACAACTGAATGTATAAAAATGTGCATTTTTAATAAATATTATATATAAAATAATAAACATAAAAATAAAATATAATTAACAATTCATAAGATAATTTAATGTAAAAAACAAAAATTTATAATTTGATTTTGGAATTTAAAAGCTAATTTAACAAGTGTCTGCATCTCTCGACTTGTTGTTTGTGGCAAACATTTATTTGCGCCAACGCAAACAAGCGAATCTCTATAAAAATAAGGGGCGTGTCTCTGTTGCTTAAGTGAGTGATATAATTGCATAATGTCAACAGATAGACAGACAGACAGATAACGAACGTTGGCGTCAGCTTTGCCTAAATTTAATTGTCGTTTCCGTGCCGTGCACAAAAGGTCAATCACAGAACACGGAGCGGAGGCATGCAACAAACAACATCAGCAACATTTGTCATCGCAGCAGCAGCGCTCGATAATATTACATCACCTTGTCGGATCGGATCACATGATAACTTAATTTAGTTTTGTGTATTCGCTTTTTACTTCTTCTTATTGTTGTTTTCGAGCTGTTGAAATTCGATTAGACATGCAGCGAAGGTCAACAAACTGTGTGCGGCTTTAATAAACAAACGTTCAATTTGTTGATGACCTGGGCACTATTAGCCATATATACAACTCCCCGACCAGTGTTGCCATAATCAGAATCTCGCAACTAAACCAAGCTCTTGTTTTGTTTGCTTTATCGTTGAAGAGCGAACGGTGACTGGGAAAGACAGAATGCATTTCTACGCCTCTGCAGTAGTTTCGCCTTTTTAACCCATCTTCAACCAATCTACCTGGTCGGGGTACAAAAATGTATATATATTTATATCTGCATTAACAAAGATAAACATCAGTAATACAATTCTATTTGCGTTGTTTAATCCATTTGGGCAAAAAGAAGATAAGAAATAATTATTAAATCCTTTTTTGATTTTAACACTTATCTGCCCATTGTACAATTGAAGTAACTGATTGTTGATTTAAAAAAAATCATATCACCGTATTTTCATACTAAATTACTCTAATCTTTAAGTACCGAGTTTAATTAAATTATTTTTTAATGCAATTAGTTTATAATTGTATGTACTCGCTTTGGTACAAAGTCTAAATGCGAAATTTTGTTTTGTTTTAATTTTTCATGCATTTTGATTTTTAAATTCTTTTAAATATTATTTATAATCAAAGTAAACATAAAAAAACATGGTTCTTGATTTTTAAGGGACTTGTGCTTTATGGTGGGTTAATCAATCGCACACCCACACACAAATACAAATTTTGTAGGGCAACGCTGTTGGCAGACAGGCAACAACAACAACAACACCTACGCACCCATCGTGTACTTGTGATGGCTCGTTAAGTTTAATGCTGCTCGCCCACTGACTGACTGGCTGACTGGGCACTTGAGAAACGTTTATTTTCAACTTTTATTCTCTTTGATTACCAGGCAGAGTTCTTTTCCTTTTGTTTTTGTTGTTGTTTTTGCTGTCGTTGTTTTTGTCGTCGCCCACACACTATGAATGAGCTGAGTGAGACGCACACACAGCAAAAGTTCAATTACCTGGCAACATATTTTTGCCTATTTGCTGTTTGCTGCTTTCTGTTTGCTGTGTTTGCTGTTGTTGTGTTTATTGTTTGTCCTTCTGTCACTCAAATTGTGCGGCACGCGTTCACTCAGCCATAAGCGCAGGCTGCGCAGCGCATACATCATAATTAGCAGTGACAGCTAAAAGGAAGCGAAAGAAACAAAACAAGAAACAAAAACTGACAGCTTAAATGCACTTTAAGTATGCACATTTGCATGTTCGATGGTCAATTGTCAAGCCCATAATAAAAATGCACAGTTTTTATTTTATTTTTTTTTAATATACTTTTTTAAACAATGCAATAAGCGGACTACAAAGCAAAGCCGACGCCGTTAGAGGTGCGCGAACTTTCAAAAACAGACAGTGTTGCAGAAAAAATGCTTCGATTGCGGCTTCCTCTTTTTAAATTGGCATTTATGTGTCAGTGCCCGAGAATCTGGTCATTTAATTAGAATATGGCATTTAGGTAAGAATTCTGTGTAGGTGTAGTAAATAATAGTAAGTAAATATATGTATAGCAGATACTTTTAACTGGTCATGTGCTCATTTTTGTAATTACATAGTTCGGTGTTAATTAACGCTTTCGATTATTTTTTCTGCATAACTCTATAATCTGACATAAATACATATTTATCTAGCGATTTGTTGATTCGTTAAATTTTTGATTTATGAGCAACCATTATTTTGCACGCACATTGATAAAAATAAAAGAGGCGCAGCGCAATCCCAACCGTTGAAGGTTAATAGCATTAAAGAAAACAAAAAAAAAACCACCACGCCTAAAATTAAACTAGCAGCGCATTTTTTTCTCCTTCTACATTATAGTTGTTTATTTGTTTTAAGTGGCGACTGCTGCATTCGTTGCTCTCTCTCCCCTGCTATCCGCCTGTCTCGATTTCCATCCGTCCGTTACTTGCGTTGCTCTTTACGCTTGAGATGCGTTTGTCTGACGTTTTAGTTAGTTGTCGTTGTTGTTGTTTTCTGTCTCCACCACTTTCTTCATTTTGCTTTTAGGCATTCAATTTGAAATTCGTAAAAGCCAACCAAAATAAAAGCAACATCTTAAAATAGTATTTTTCCATTTTTATTTTCACACTCCACACCCAAAACGAAAATTATTGCAACTGTCAAAGCACACAAAATTTACCAAAATTAGAATTGGAATTTGTCGGGCTTGTCAAATACACATAAGCATTTATATATCTTTGTACAATTAATAAAAAAAAAGGGAAGGAAGAAATGGACCGGCTCTCAGAACTTTAGCTTTTGTGCTTTTGCTGTTTTTCTTTTCTTTTTGCCATTCACAACGCATGCAAACACACATACGTATGGCCTTTGCTGCTCTCTCTCAAGCTTTGAACTCTCTCGCACTCTATTTCGCTCTCTTTTTATGTTTTTGGGTGGTTGAATTTTACGCCTTGCACTTTTATGCAGGCGTCGTCACTCAAGTGCTTTTTGCATTCATTCTCTCACTCCCTCTTTCGCTCTTGGCCTCTCTATTTTGCCACCCCCTTTTTCCACAACGGTAAACCAGAAAATGTTTTGGCTTGCATTTTTTAAGGTCAGTTGATAATTTTCAGCTGAGCCAAACGAAAGCAAAAGAAATTAGAATATATATTTACAAGCAATATAAATTTGATATTTATCTAAATTGTTTATTTTTGTGTATGCTTGCGTCTATTTTTAGCATTTCAAGTAAATTATTATAAAGCAAACTAAGAAGAAACATGACTGAGGTAGAGCAACCGCCACAGAACGGCATAGATCCCACCGCGGGCGAGGATGATGACAATAATAAAGCGCGTCCCGCGGACATTGAACAGGTATATATATATCTATATATATAGTCAATATATTTTAATTATTTTTGTAATAATTTCCCTATTGACTTGCAGGACATGCGTGAAATGGAGCGACGCAAACGTGTGGAGGCGATTATGGGCTCGAAACTGTTTCGCGAGGAACTCGAGCGCATTGTGGACTCGGCACGCGAGGGTGGCGCAGGTGCCAGTGGCATATTGCAGCAGCTATCCGATATTGTGGGCGTGCCCGTGTCACGCGTGAGCAACGTATTCAAGAGCAGCAGCTGCATGGTGCCCATCAATGATATACGCGGCGTGGAATCGATGGGCTATGCCAAGGGCGAGAAGATACTCAGATGCAAATTGGCTGCCACATTCCGGCTGCTCGATCTGTACGGCTGGACCCACGGTCTAGGTGCACAGATCACGGCCCGCCTCAAGGTCGATCAAGAGTACTTTTTGGTCAATCCATATGGACTGCTGTATCATGAGGTGACAGCCTCGTCCCTCAACAAAGTCGACATGCAGGGCCAGATTGTCGAGCAAGGCACCACCAATTTTGGGGTAAACAAGAGCCGTAAGTATTAACTGGATGGCAAACGACGAGTGGACATCATGCGATTAATCTTTCACTTTCTCTTGCAGACTTTGTGTTGCATTCGGTGGTGCATGCGGCACGTCCCGATATTCGTTGCGCCATCTACATTGGGTGCAGTCCCGTGGTGGCGATCTCCTCGGTGAAGTCCGGCCTGTTGGCGCTCACCAAGGATGCCTGCGTGCTTGGCGAGATTAGCACACACGCCTACACCGGCCTTTTCGATGAGGAGGAGCGCAATCGTCTCGTACGCAATCTGGGACCCAATTCCAAGGTGATGCTGTTGTCCAACCATGGCGCTCTGTGCTGTGGCGAGACCATCGAGGAGGCTTTCTTTGCCGCCTGCCACATCGTGCAGGCGTGCGAGACCCAACTTAAGCTATTGCCTGTTGGCATTGATAATCTGGTGGTCATCCCCGATGAATCGCGCAAACTAATCTACGAGCAGTCGCGTCGTCCGCCCGAGGATCTGGAAAAGAAATTCGCAGCCATTGGCACGGAGGAGGATGGCGCTGCTGCCGCTAGCAAAGAGGAAGCCCCAGCACCGCCCAAGATCGGCAGTCCGCCCAAGTGGCGTGTAGGTGGTGCCGAGTTCGAGGCACTGATGCGTATGCTGGACAATGCTGGCTATCGCACTGGTTACATCTACCGCCATCCACTGATCAAATCCGATCCGCCAAAGCCGAAGAATGATGTCGAACTGCCACCGGCTGTATCCTCGCTGGGCTACCTGCTCGAGGAGGAGGAGCTCTTCAGACAAGGGTATGCATGAATCACCGTTCTCTTAATACAGTGGCTAATTTAATCTCCCAATCTCCATCCATTCTCTACATTATGTAGCATCTGGAAGAAGGGTGATCTACGCAAGGGTGGCGATCGCAGTCGCTGGCTGAACTCGCCCAATGTCTACCAGAAGGTTGAGGTACTGGAGACAGGCACTCCAGATCCCAAGAAAATCACAAAGGTAGAGATCATAACAATTGAAGATAAAATAACGACACAACAGCAAACACATAAAGTTGTTAACCTCAAGGAAATCGAGGGCAAATAGTTGGCAACCAAAGTGTATCCTAATTTATATACAAATAGGGAAATTCTTTTAAACAATCCCCACCCGCAGAAACATTCCAAGCAGCCATCCATAGAAATATTATAATTGCAGCTCTTCTTTTTTTTTTTACTAGTTTCTATTGCCTCTGCTTCAACTTTCAACTTGCTTCACCATTTAAGTTTTAAATTTTATATTGATGCAGATTGTTTGTAACAAGAATTCGCCACAAAATAACATTATGAAACTAATGCTAAATCAAAATAATATAATATGCTTTATAAATTGTAATTGTGCATTAATCAAATAAATATATACAAACACATATGAAACCAATTATCGATTAGATGATTTTGTGCCTTTTTAGGGAATTTCCCATTATGATTTTCCTTACAAAAAAATATACAAAATAATGCAAAGAAAGAGAAAGACATTTGTTACCAAATATTAAGTGCATTAAAAGCATTAATGCTAAATACAGATCATTTTGATTGTGTAAATTAATTAATAATAATCAAACACACACTGCATGTTTATAATTTGTTTGTTTTCACATTCATTTAATTAATGTATTTGTATTTGTGAACAAATATGTTTCTTTTTCTTTGCATGCTTTTAGTTGTCCCAATTATTTTATTTTCGTTAAGGCACAAAGTCATTTTTGCTTGTTATATTTCATTTGTTAAACACATCATTTACATTTTACATTTAAAACATTTAATTAACATTTGCCGGCAGTTGTGCACAAATAAATCTAGGGTTAGGTATTCAAAATCTATGCTTAACAATTAATAATTGTAAAAATCAAACTAAACTAAATAAAGTGTACATTTAACATGTGAACTATTTAAGAACAAAGTTCTTCGATTTAAGCACTTTTTGCAATTTGAAAACATTGAAATCTAAATAAAAACAAATTTCTTTCTCTTTCTTTCTATCAATTGCTTTGACTCCCTTGTACCTTAAACAACAAACAAAATATGAAAAATCGACCAACAAAAAAAAAACCATATAAAGTGGGTAGCCGAAGGTTCGCCCACCCACTCAACGCCGGTGCGGATCGAGGATCCATTGCAATTTGTGCCAGTTGGAACCACAACCAAGGAGTTTAAGCGGCTGCAACAGCAAGTCAGTACTTGAAATCATGAAATTTCGAAACTTGAAATCAATTTTAAACTTTCACTATGCAAAATTCACAGATCAAGGACAATCGTCGTGCGGATGTCATTTCAGCTGGCCCACAATCGCATATACTGGAGGGCGTCACATGGGATGAGGCAAATCGCATCAAAGATGCAACCGTCTCCCAAACCGGTGACCATGTGGTGCTAATGGGTGCTGCCTCCAAGGGCATCATACAGCGCGGCTTCCAACACAATGCGACTGTCTACAAGGCGCCCTATGCCAAGAATCCCTTCGACAATGTGACAGACGACGAGCTCAACGAATACAAACGCACCGTGGAGCGCAAAAAGAAGAGCATTCATGGCGAATGTAAGACGACAATATTTAATTACACAAAATCGAAATTCTTGTTAAACATTTGTCTCTGTTATTATTAATTTTGTATAGATACCGATACAGACTTTTCGGAATCAGAGGCACTCAACTCGATGCAGGCGGCGGGTGCACATGCACATGCAAAACACGCACAGAGTGAACCAGAAACGGGTAAGATCACAACGAGTCTAAATATCCATAGAAACTATAGTTTAACCTTTGACCTCGCAGAACACCAAGTCATACAGATCCAAACACAGCAGGCGCCCATTCCCAGCCAGGCTGAGGTTGTGCTGAGTGATGGTAAGTCCAAAAACATATCTTTCCCATTGTTTTTATGTATACAACCAACATTTAAAAGTTTATATTCACACACACCTAGTTATATCCAACTTCATTACATCTAAATCAAAATACCCTCGATTTGTGATACGAAATTTGTTCAAGTTCTTCATTTTGTTTTAGTTATTTTGCATTTCGTTTTGTTTATTTTGTGATTTCTTTAATCTATTTTACGTCTAGTTATATATCATAATTTATATTTTAAGGTAGACAAAATATCTAACCACATAATTTTTAAAATTAATCTACTATATTTATTTCGATAACTATTTGAAAGCTAACCTTCCAATTTACTTATGCTATTTTCCGTTTTTTTTTTGGCTCTACTTCAACAAATACACACACATAACTATTGATTATAATTAAAAAGTCAACAAAAAACTACTCGTAGCCCTTGATACAGTTTCGACCTCCTTACTGTAAATTAAAGTGTTTTACCACCGTTCAAATCCAACACTTAATACAACAATATTCCTCTGTTTCATAATTTACACAATTCTGTCTATTTGCTACTACAACTATTCTGTCTACCGTTTAAGGCGTCACCTGTTGTACGGCGTGCATTAAGTGATTTTTATTTCCAAATCCACCACCAAAGAAAACAGCAATTTATTTACCACAGCAAAAAGAACAACAACAACAACTACAACAAGAGCTACTTCTAGTTGCAAAATGGTGTTTATTTTTACACACCATTTTTATTAGCCCCTACCAAGATTTTCAACACTACAGCTGCAGTTTTGGTCTTTGTATTTAGTTCTCGATTTATTGAGCTCACTTTATTTAAACAATAATTGGACATATTGTGAAACAAAATTTGTAACCCTGTTATCTTTTTTTTTGTTTATATATATAATATTTGTCCTTTTTTGAACTACATAGCCAAATACAAGCACAAATAAATTGGCAGATATAATATAACAATAATTCTGTAGATATAACAACTTTAAGACTGTGTGTAGGGTAACAAAAACACAACAACAAACAGCGAACACAGCAACAGCTACAACAACAACAACTACTACTACTACTTCTACTACTTAAATTTTCTAACTGTGTCTGCTGCTGCTCTCGTACATAACAAACAACACTCTCAATAAACAAACAATCAAATTAAATGTGCAGTTTAGTAAAATACATTTTATATTAGAGGTGAGTGCAGCCCAAAAGTTTAGTGAGTAGTAAAAAAAAAAAACAAACATAAAAACAATAATAATCTCGCATAGATTTAGAAAAGTGATCGAAATTGGAATAATTATAGTATGCATATTCTCATGGCAACTTACTCAAACTAAAAGTGTATAACATTTTATAGCCCGATTCCACTTGGGACCAACATTATCGCTTGAATAAAAAATTAAGATAAAAAAAAAAAAATTAAAAATTGAAAAACATTTGTTTTTTAGCATACAATTGCAATAGATTTGAAAATTGGTTGTAGTTTGATAACCTGTTTTTAGTTTCACATATGCCTTTCGCTATATTATTCTGAATTTAAAATAAATATTTTGAATCTTATTCTACTTCGGTTTAAGAAGTTTGAAATGTTGACAGTGGAATCGGGCTATTAAATATCATTTTGCATTCAATTAGCTTAGCTCTAAATTTGCCCATTGTTTTTAACATAAATCAAAGCGTTCTGTTAGCTTTTCTCACTTAAGTGGCTATTTGTGCGCAACACATTTGATATTTAGTTTTATTTGTTGAACCACTGCAGCTGTTTTCTGTTAATTGCTTTTTCCGTTTGTCTTTCAATTTTCCTATAAGCGCTAACGACACTTTCTAACACAGACACATTGCATCGCAAGGTATCGATACTTTTTAACATAACTGCTACTTGATACAATTTTTGCATATTTCAAATATAATCACACATATTTATTTTAAGTTAACGTCTTTAATGCAAGTGTTTATTTGATGATGCTCAACACGTAACATCAAAAGCATCCAAAACATGCCAATTTTTTATGTACTTTTATTTCTTCAATACTTATTTTAGCAACACTTAGTTTTATAAACGGCGAACGTTCTCATACATCAACAAATCGCAAGCCACCAACTGGCAGAGGTAAACGAACAAAAGTCCCTTTCTTGTTGTATAAACAAATTAGCTAACCCCAAATTAAACAACCCATACAACTTACGATACGATTGTAGCTCAATTATACCCTGGGATTATAGCACAACATAATGCTGCATTTTGTATATATAAATAATTATATATATATATATATGTCGTATAACCATTTCCCTTGTCATTGATGTGTTGATAACTAGCAAAATCATTTTTAATTTACATTTACACATTTGCACCTCAACCTAACCTAGTTCTACAAATTAAATAAACAAAAACCCACCTGAGAAATATTCATAATTTAGATTATTGGATCGGGATATTCTTATATATTACATTTATCTTTCGCACTTGGGCGGATCTTATGGATTTAGGTATATAAATATCGTTATATACAAGTAGGTATTTAATATTCGTACGTATTTCATGCCACTCCTCTACGTGAGTGCCGCAATTGTGGCAACTTAATGAAATTTTGAATTGTTTCAATTCTGTACTGTACAATTCTGCTGGCCTTAGTCTTGAGTTGAGTGTAAGTCTCGATTGCCATGATAGTGATTAGTAGCCAAACTTACTGATCAATGATCACTCTTTGACTTCTTTCCCAACTTCAAAAGAAATGCAAGTTCAGGAAGCAACTAGAGCAGATAGCGTCCAGATGTCGTCGCGCCTTATGAAGCAAAAGAGCCAAAATAATCCAATTTATGATGAGGGGGACAAGGACAACCAGAATCAGAGCTGCCAATCGAGTGTTGTTCCAGCCTTCAGCTCCTCGACTAGCAAGTGTCGTCGCGATTTGCAAGCTGCCTTTGCCAAAACACACAATTCGAAATTAGTTTATTTTCCCAGTCTTAGTCCCCGACCCGAAACCCTGTCTTCCCCTACCGCTTTTAATGTTGCTGACTTGGTACAGTGTCTGGGAGGTGGGCATCTTTATTCGGGTCGCTGCTGTCAGCCGCAAATTTGTTCGGTGCTCCTTCAAGCTCTCCACTCGCCGCATCACGTATACCGTATGTCTAATTATCCAGATCGTGGCACATTCCGTTCCACGGCCACATCCAGCATGGCTACCACACCCAATGATGCGTCGTCGCCAAGTCGTCCTCTTCTCTTAATGAATCCGGTTCCGACTCCTAATTCAACTTCTTCTCAGCTGCCGCCATATCGCACCTTGTCGCACTATGGCTTCAATTCACCGCGACTCCCAGTGCTCACCAAGCACAAGCACATGCCGGCTGGAGCAGAGTGCATTCGCTATCGTCCCAGCGTGGAGCGTCACCTCAGCTATGAGGAGATCTTTTCAACGCCGCGCTATGAGCACCTCTGTCATTATTGCTTTGAGCAGCTGTTGCGACTCAAGCCCGAACTGCAGCGAAGGAGTGCCGAGGATGAGCCCGGGAATCTGATCAGTAGCAGCAGCTCTTCTCCCTCCCTAAACGAGAATGGCAAGGATGAGTCAGAGAAGGAGGGCGAGGAAACCTTGACCAATTTGATTCCTTGCCATGTCAGCACCCAAACAACCGGATCACTGCCAGTTGGCAGATTTCTTAATCAAATCGAACTTCTGAACTACTCGGAGGAGTCCGCCAATGGCAGCTATGTGCCGGGACAACTGGCGTCTGAAATGCAGACGCCAACGATTCCTGGCGCTAGCGCAACCAGTGCGGAAGTAATGAAGACAACCGGTTCACTGCAACCGGATACGGACAGATTCCAGACAACTGGCAACTGGCAGGAGCAGGCACAGCAGGAACCGACTCCGCTCGTTGAGCGACGCATTATGGTCGAGATTACTCAATTACAATTTCCACAGGAGAACGTCGAACCAAATGCCAACAATTCTAAAGAGCTGCAGGAGCAGTTGGAGGTGGAGGTGGAGTTGGAACGCCAGTTAATGTCACGCGATGAGCGTCAACGCCGCAAGCTGGAGTTCGAAGAGCTCTGGCAGGATCATGTGCAGTACTTTGGCGCCAAGGAGCAAATGGAAGAAGAGGCACGAGAAACTGTGGAGCATACGGTGACAATGTCGCTGGATGCACTCGAGGTGCATGCTCTAAGTGGGGAGATGCAGGAAGGTGCTCAAATGCAGGCTGTAGTCGATGATGAAATTGACCAGGCCGTTCCGGAGTTGAAGAAAATGTTGGATACGTTTGAGCGGAGTCTGAGCGTTGTGTCTGAGTCTCTGGAACAACTGGTGGCCACAACAAAATTCCTACAAGCAGCCGGGAATAATAATAGCATAGAGGAGTCATCCGCTGTGGTTGAGTCCATAGAGGAGAACGCTCCATTGTGTCGCGCCATCCACTTGGAGAATATACCAGATGCTGATGATGCAACATCCGTTTTGGAGCCACAACGCTTAAGTCCCGCCAACGTGGAGAATATACCAGATGCTGATGATGTAACATCCGTTTTGGAGCCACAACGCTTAAGTCTCGCCAACGTGGAGGAGGTCGGCGAACCGCAAGCTCGGATAGATCACGAGGAGAAGCGGGATGATGAGAAGCCAGTGACGCCTCTGCCCAATGCATATCAATTTAAACATACTGTTGAAGCCAGTCACTTTAACGAGAAGGACATCGATGAGCATGGATTAAACGAGGAGGATTTCGAGGAGTATGGTGAAGCTGTCGTACTCAAAGAAATCCTACCCGAATTTAAGTCCCAGTTCTCGCCCCTAGAGAGCAAAATTCTCGAGTCCATCGAGGTCGATAAGCTCAAGGAACGCGAATCAATATTTAACAAAATCGATCAGAGCATACGCAACAAGCTGCCGCAGAGCGCCCTCGATAGCATTGTCTGCGATGCCGAGGAATTTTTGACATGCACATACATCCTGAGAACTCCCGAATCAGCCCGGATACCGCAACTATTTCAGTTTGGAAGCGAGCCGCATCCTAGCGCATACTCCGGAATGGACAAAGATGCACCCTCGACCTCGTTGGCACACACTCGTCTCATTACTCGTTATGATCCGCGTGTGTCGCGCTCCCTGGACAGCATTCCAGATGATTCTTCATCGCGTATTAAACCAGAGCGCGCTGTGTCCACGGTTGTGCGCAAGAAGCGCAACTTCATTCAGGAGAACATACGCAATGCCAGCAAGCCGCGTTCCTCCGCCTCCCAATCGATGAGTAGCTCGCGCAGGAAGCGACATTTGCAGGCTCAGCTGCACAATAACTACGCCAGTGACGACCCCTCCGTATGCACATTCCATGCGGAGCAGCGCAACAGCAGCTCTCGTCTATGGGTCTCCATGCCATCGACACCACATGGCTATGTCGGACAAAAGCGCAGATCTCCGATTACTCCCGGTTGCTCACCGCAAACTACTTTCTCTCCGTATGCCAAACGGCTCAAACACATGGGCGGCATGGGCAGCACACCCATGCGTCGGGGCTTGCGCTCTCCACTGAATCGCACCATGTCGAGTACTTTTTCCAAGAATGTCTGCGCAGCGCCACAGTTGGTGCAACGAACCCTTTCCAGCACCACCTTTAACTTGAATTTTTCGACAGAGGAGCAGTTGAATGAGGAGTGTTACAGTCCTGCACTCCAGAATATTGCACCGGCATCCCAAGGTGCTCAGTCAATGGATGTCAGCGACTGCGAACAGTCAATGGAGCAACAAATGGAGCTGGAAGTGTCGGATGATGAGAACGAGTCAAGTCCAGCAACTGCTGTTGATCATCGGTTGTTGCTCGATGAGGCTACTGAGACCACTAATGATATGGACTCAAATTCCAATGAAAGACTTGATGATGAAGAGTCAGCTGAACAAATGGATGCCGAAGCAGTTATCGAATCAAATTTGAAAAATGCAACTGAATTTGAATTTGAATTTAAATACGCTGAAGAGAAGTTCGAGGGAGAAACGTTGTCCAGTCTCTCGGATGTCCACTCATCTTGCTCTTCGCTGAGCTCGGTGCGTGGTGACTTTAATCTCTACACTCACAAAAATAAGCGTGCTTATCAACTGTATTTTGATAGCAGCGCCAGTTTAACTGATGGGGAGAATCCCCTCAAAATGCAAATAAAATATCCAAATACTAAAGACCGCATTGAGGATAGCAATGAGGATGGGGATGATGGAGATGACCAACCCAACACATCGCTGGCATCAGCTAAATTACAAAAGAAGCGTACAAACGATAGTAAGGAAGACACAAAAGATAGCTCAGAGGAGGATAAAGATAGTATTGAATTGACAACACTTTGTACGCTGACCAGTGGCACTCTGCACATCACAGACGAATCCTTAAATGAGATACCCGTGCCTCGCTGTAAGCAAATAGTCGATCGACCCCTTTCGCCTTTACCCCTTGAGTTAATGGAAATAATAGACAATGATGAAGATGAAGAACTGCTTCTAGCCGATATTGTGCAACTGATTCCCGAAGAATTATCTCCTGAGGAAGTGTTTTTGCCGGCTGGCTACCCTTATGTAGGGCGGCTGGAGATGAACAGCGACCTTGACGAAAACGGGAACGATATGGACTTTGCGGAAGATAATGTCTACAACTTTGGCGCCTTCACTATGCAGTTTGCGGACGACATTGCAACCGAAAATGAATTAAACCAAGCACTGCTTAATGAATTTAGAGCCTTAAATACGGGTCTACCAACTGTTGTTGCACACATGGATGCAGAAGAGCATTAGTTGTCCAAGCAAATCTAAATATCAACTACTTTTCACATTCGATGTTTACAAACAAAAAGCGGATCTTTTACTTTGTATTTTCAATTTATTGAAAGAAGTTTTGAAATAAATATATTTTACTTTTTGCCCATTCCTCCCACGTACTTTGCAAAGTCAGCAAATTGAAAGTCGTTTACTGCAGTTTTCCCCTAATCTTCTTACATTACACAACACTTTTTTTTATAAACTTAACATTTAGCATGTTTTTTAATTGCACACATTTCTTTTCATACATACTAACAACATTTATTTGAAATATTACATTTATTCAAATTGGAATTGGATTTGTATTCACAGATTTTAAAAAATAAAACTTGAGTTAAAAAAATAAAATAATGGTGATTACATTAAAAATAAGAGCTGTATTATATAGTTAATAATACTGGTGTATATGGTATGGTAAAATATATATTAATTTGAATTTAAGAGAAATGTTTAATGTTAAGCAAAATTCCTTGAATGTTAAATAACAGTCAGGCCTCATTTGTTAGCCCAAACAACAGATTTAAATGTTAAATGTTAAATGGTAACAGTGACTGTAACTGTTAATTTTACGGTTGTATTTGAAATTTTCGCCCAATTTTTAATTGTGAATTGTGAATTGTGTTACATGTAAGTCTGATTTGTACACCCAAACTGTGATGTGTTTTACTCACACCTACATACATACACACACACACACATACTCATTTATGCCCCTCTCTTATCTCAGCTATGCTGGCGTATTTGTCACATAAATACGCTTTCCTCTATGCGACCCCAAGTTGTTGCATTGAGGCCTTTCACAGCGTGCAGCAGGTGTATGTAATCCATAAAATCGATGCCACATATAAACACAACTATCCATTGGTTAATGCAAACAACACAATCGAGGATAGCTTTGTGGTGCCTCTGGCACAGCACAGCACACCTATCCTATCCGCTGGGCATTCAGCTATTATCTATCAGCCAACTGTTATCAACAATAACAACAACAACAACAACAACAACAACAACAGCAGCAGCAGTAATAATGCCTTAGATACATCATTGTCAGCTGCACCATTTCGCACCTTTTCGCATTATGGCTTTAATTGTCCGCTGACAAGTGCGACAAATATTCTCTTCCATCCGGCTAATCGCAGTATTTGGCAGACGGTCGCCGAGCAGCGGGAAAAAGTTGTCTCTTTTATTGATTTGACCAATCTGAGCTTTGCCAAGCGTAAAATGCTCAATGTGCTCAGTGCGAGTGGTAAGCAAAATAAGCCAATCTCGCAGAATGATGCATCATCATCGCCATCGCCATCTTATGTGTCAGAGATGCAAATCCGGTTGCAACCAAGTCCAATCCGCAAGCAGCGCAATAATAGTGCGGCAACAACGAGGAGCAGCTGCTGCAGCAGAAGAAGCAGCTCGAGTCCGCAGAGTGCCGACGATTCGCTGGATGAGCTGACGGCTCAATTTGGCTCCTTACTCAATATTACTAATGCCAATTGTGATCGCGATGATGACAGTCTTTATCCCAGCAATTATACGCTGCGCAGTTTTCTGCCCAGTAATCATGCGCTGCCCAAGGATGCCGCTGACAAACCGGAAGCCGAGCAGGCCATGTACCAAAATGGCGATGACAGTGGTTTGGGTGTTGGTGGCAGCAACAAAAGCTCCTTCAACAACAACAATAACAAGAAAAGTGGCAGCAGCAAGCGTCGTGATACGAACAGCAATGACTCCTGTTCTGGCTCCACAACACAGGAGGCGGAGGCCTACAGTCAGGGCAAGCATATTCGACTCACGTTGAGCAGCTCACCAGAGGCGGAGTCGCAGCTGAAGACGACCACCTCCTCCATTGAGATACTCATAAATGTGTCGTTGCGGAACACGGAGTGTGTGCAAACTGTGCAGGCACATGAGCAGGAGTTCCGCTCCAAGCTGGAGAAGGTCATCGATGATGAGATACACTATATATCCCAGCAGCTGGCCATGCAGCAGCGCACCACGCAGCTTCTTTCGGAACACCAGCACCAGCAGCAGCAATTGCCACGTGCCCCACTTGCCTCGCCCACGCCCTCGTCATCGTTGCTGTTGCAACGTTCCAACTCGGCACCGGCATTGTGCCACACCTACAGCTATGTGGCAATTATAGATTCACAGCTGCCGCCAAACGACCAGTCGCAGACCCATTCCATATCCCAGTGCCAGTTGACCACTGAAGACTCTACCCAAGGACACACCGAGGCGGAGGCACTAGAGCGTGTGCTTTGCAAACTGGAACTGGAGTTGCAGAAACTGTTGAACAGCATCATCCGAGCCCACGAGTTGCACAATCGCGCCGTTATCTATGATTGCCGCACTCGTATCTCCCAGTTGCGTGACGATATCAAGTCATGTGTTGTCAAGCCAACCAGAGCCAAGTAGATTTTGGGATTGATTGTCTACTTATAGCTTTAAATCGCGCGACTATTATCATAAACCCTACAACTTAAGCAACTCAACTTTGCCATATTGTTTATTACTATTATAACTATTAGTTTTTGTTAAAGCCTTTATTCACGAATTGTTCCTTTTCAGTTATCATTTCCTTTTTTATTATACAATATATATATATAATTACACATTTTTTATTATTAAGATGCGTCGGTTCATTGAGTTTATATATGTTATAATAAATGTTGTTCATTATCAAAAAGTATATATTCATATAGATATATATATATACATACATATTCGCACACCATGTAAGTTAAGAAATCGCAACACAGGTAACAACATTATTGTCACTTTATCATTTTTAAATGTTTTGTGTTTTAACTTTAAAGCATGTCGCCTTTGTAATTAATTGATGCTTTCTCATTAATATATGCATGCTTGTGTTTGTTTAGCTTAAAAAACATTAACATACAACATAGATACATTTACAAATATACACATACTCACATCCTACATATACATAACTAACCCAACTATTTTGTGTGTGCGTCCTCTAATAATAGTGGGTAGGGGGTAGCTTAATACACATCTATAATTTTGTGCGCGTCCCTTGAGTTACATGATTATCTTTATGTGTACATGACTACCAATGGACAACAATAATAATTTGAGCTTTCTCTATGGCCAATCCACAGGTGAAAATGTACAAAATGGCGACCATTCGGAGGCGCATCTAAGCACCTTCTCACAGAGCAGTAAAGAGGTAAGTAACAACAAAATAAATCAATAATACGGTGTTAAACATCAGCAGCAGCAGCATTAACAGCTACACTCGACGACAGTCAACCGTTAGCTGTGAAAAAAAAACATCGACTGCTTTGCTTGCAATGCCCGCTGCACATTGGGCACATTGCTTGGGCACAGTATATATTTTTGGAGTTGCTTCCTTCTGTCATTTTATAATCATAAAGTATAATCTTTAAAAACGTTAAATATAAACAATTTTATCGTTGTCTTATTGTATAATTAAGCTTAAACACAAACGATATTCTCATTGCAAATTTCTATTACGGTTCCAGGATGTGTCCACGGACGGTTCACCCAAGAAAGACAAGAAGAAGAAGAAGGGCCTGCGCACACCATCGTTCTTGAAGAAGAAGAAGGAGAAGAAGAAGACCGAAGCCTAAATTCTAACAATCTTAACAATCCACAACCATTAGAAAAGAGAGCAGACGGGCGGGGACGTACACAGAGCAAAACGAAGATGATAACAATGATGACGATGATGATGATGGAAAACGACGAAAGCAAAGCAGAAACAAATAATAGAAATACAATATTTGAGAGAGGCAATACACGAAAACAGTTGAGCAGCTAAACTTGATTTAA
Source organism: Drosophila multiciliata (assembly GCA_037043605.1). NCBI lineage: Eukaryota > Metazoa > Arthropoda > Insecta > Diptera > Drosophilidae > Drosophila > Drosophila multiciliata. Next base: position 1,883,110 of record JBAMBF010000589.1, read on the forward strand.
GTTGGGACAAAAAACCATATATAAAATCTTATATATCATCATATATAGAGTCTAAACCAAGTATATACAACAACAACAACAAAAAACATAAGATACAATTGAAAATCAAGATAAATCGATCGCCCTTTTATATACAAAATGCAAATCTAATAGTTCTCTAAGCGCTTAAATATACTACGTAAATACATTACATAGTAAACAAAAGAAAATCAAAAAAGATTTCACAGTTTAAAAAAATTATAAAACCACATGCAGGATAAACTGCGCATTAGTTGAAAAATGTAATTTTGTTTTGGTCAAATTTGTGCTAATTTATTTGATAAACATATACACACAAACACACGTACACACGTAAACACATTACATACAATTTGTATACATATACGCAATATTTTTTTATAAAAACGCAATAAAAAGCAACAAAACATTTTGATATTCTTTGCATGCGCTTGTGTGATGTGTGTTGAAATTCGATGCTTTGTATGATGTTTTATGTTTAATAATAATTATGATTATGATTATATTGTTTGATATGTTTTTTTCTCTATAAATGCAATCAATTTCACACACACATACAACTAAATATTATAGATGTATACATGCAACATTGTATTAGTTTTTTATACAAATAATTATATATTTTTATGTACGTAAAACAGTTTTTATATATATATATATATAAATATATATATTTGTATATGTACAACAAAATAAATTATGAAAAAAGCAAACAACAACAAAAATGCACCGAAAAGCAGGAACAAGAATTAAAAAATCAAGTCTTGAAATTAAATTATTCAAAGCACTTTAAATTTCAGCATTTTTTCACTTATTGTAAGTAAATGTGCTTAGTTTAAACAAACTCTTAACTGCATGACGACAAATGGTCCATAATAAATAAATTGAGAAATACAAAAGGAACTCCCAACAATTAAACTGCCATAGCATGTAAAGTTGTAATGCACAATATCTAAACGCATTTAAAATGTTTATTACAAGATAATATTATTCATACACTGCGTTTCTGCTTTTCACTGCATAATTATAATACAAGCAAGCATTGCCTGAGCCTTAGCAATTTCAAAATCATTTAAATAAAAAATATAAAAAAAAATATTTAATACATTCATTAATTGATTATTTGCGCAACGACAGAAGCTTATTTCTAGCAACTTTTTTGTGTCCACTTCAAAAAAGTTTGTACAATTTTTCAATCGACTTAACTTAGAAATATGTTAACATTCTCAGTGCAAATAATACAATTTATTTGAAAAGATAAAAAAATAATAATGGAACCACGAAGAGGAATATAAAGAACAGCGTTCGATTGCTGTTTATTAATATTCGTTAGATCTTAAGTAAATGCATATATATTTAAATTCGTATTATATAAAACAAACAAACACACACACACACACGACACACACAACAGCATAATTAATAAAACACTTGGAAATTGTACAAAATTCAGGAAACTGGTGCATTTTTTACAGTATTTAATTATTAATAGACAGTCAATTTAATGTATATTCGAAGATAATACTCGACAAATCTGCAACTTTGTTGAAAATATTGCCATCCACCTTTCAATTAAATATTTCCTGTCGATTTCCATTAAGGTTAGAAATGTAGAATAGACTAATTTGACTATTTACTACCAAAACTATCTAATTTTCAGAGCTACTCTTGCAAATATCAAATTACTGGAAGACAATATTTAACGAATTACAGAAACCTAGTATTATTCAAGAACACAAATCTGCTTCATGGCTAAAAGTTGTATTATACCAATATATAATAGACCTATATGAAAAGTTGAATTATTTCCGTCAAATATTCTCCAAGGGTTTTTAATCTTCTGCAATTCTTGATTTAATTAACACACTTAATTTTTAGTGCTATCGACAACTAACTGAATAATCTTGAATGTGCATTTATTTATAAAAGAGTTTGGTTAACTGATTTCGCGAATCTTGAAAACCACTTATTTAATTTTATCAACTCACAATCTTGACCAAGCTAACAGTTTGATTTGATATGGCGCAGGCAAAGGTGCTGCCACAATATATTGCCGGGTTATCGGCGGCGTTTGGGGCCTTTTGCATGGGAGCCAGCATGGGCTGGTCAGCTCCCGTCGAGGACATGGTGACTGAGGATGAAGCCTATGGGTTTTCAGTGTCCGGGGATCAGTTTGGTTGGATATCCTCTTTGTTGACGCTGGGTGCGACAGTTGTGTGCATTCCCATTGGATTCATCATTGACATATTTGGACGTAGGCCGACGATGTTGGCATTAATACCTCCATACATGGTTGGCTGGATTCTGATGATCTTTGCAAACAATGTGTCAATGCTATACTTTGGGCGATTTATTCTTGGAGTCTGCGGAGGAGCATTCTGTATAACTGCTTCGATGTACAATACGGAGATATCGACAATCGATACACGTGGCACTCTTGGTAGCTTTTTCGAGTTGATCACATGCTCCGGGCTTCTCTATGGATACATTGTTGGTGGCTACACTTCACTCCTGACCACCAATATATTGTGTGCGATACTGCCACTAATCTTTGCTCTGGTCCACTTCTTCATGCCAGAGTCACCAGTTTATTATGCCATGAAGGGACGAAGGGATGATGCAACCAAGTCGCTGATCTGGCTACGTGGCAAGGACTGCGATATCAGCAAAGAGCTCAATGAAATTATGGAGGCAAGCAACAAGGAAGCCGATGAACCCAAGGTAAACATTTTCAGGGCATTAGGACGTCCCATAACTCTCAAAGGACTCAGCATAGCTGTGATTCTGCAAATTGTGCAGCAATGGTCAGGGATTAATGCCATCCTATTTTATTCCACGTCTATTTTCGAGGATGTGGGCGCGGATTTAAGTGGGCGAATGTGTACGATGCTTATTGGATCGACTCAGCTTGTGATAACACTGGTGGCGACTGTGTTAGTTGACAAGACTGGTCGACGAATCCTTCTGCTTATTTCCGCTTTTTTCACTTTTATTACCAACTGTCTGATGGGAGTCTATTTTCAAATGAGCGATAGCGATCCAGATTCGGTAATATCCATCGGCTTGTTACCAATCACAAGCATCCTCGGCTTTATAGTGGCCAGTGCCGTTGGCCTTGGACCCGTGCCCTGGCTGATATTGGCCGAACTATTCTCCGAGGATGTGAAGAGTGTCGCTGGCTCCATTGCGGGCACCAGCAACTGGTTGTCCGCATTTATGGTCACCAAGCTTTTCCCTCTGATGAAAAACCAAATCGGACCGGCAGTAACATTTTGGGTCTTTGCTGGCATTAGCCTTCTTGGTTTTGTGTACATTTTGATATGTGTGCCCGAGACGAAAGGTAGGAGCCTGGAAGAGATTCAACAGATTCTCGCAGGCGTTAAGAAAAATGATACATCGAAAGAATAAATGCTCCACCGATTTGTAGACCTCTCAAAATAATGTCTTACCCAATATTAAAATAGAACTTATTCTGTCGCTGATCCTGTAAGATTCATTCATTTTCGATAGATGCAATATTTTTTCCATAATACCAGTTAATTACAGAATAATAATTTATATGTATTTTATATAAGATACCATTTTAAGATACTGTATAATAGAATATTAATAAATAAATAAAGACAATAATTTTTTTTTTATGAATTGGGATTATAAACCATAATGAAAATCATATCAGTTTTGACAGGCTAAAGGATGTTTTCAGTACTGAAAGAACTCCGGAACTTTGTATAACAAAGTCCTTAAAAGCAAACATTTTATTTCGAATGTTTTTGATCAGTATTTTTCTCTAAGTGTATGCAATTTGTATAAAAGCTGCTTTGTTTTGTATAGTTTTGATGATGTCACGCCTGATAAATGCAATTAAAATATCCATTTTATTTTGTTGGTATTTAATATATTTATAATAATATAATTAATTTTTTACATTACAGTTATGCACAATATTATATTCATAGAGATTATTCATATAAATATATTTTTATATTTATAAGCTTACAACTTCTCCTTGGGCATCTCAATTTTCTGAACGCTGCTCGTCTCAGCATCTTTGCCTTGTTTGCCTCCGGCCAACATCAGCTGGATCTCCGGGATCGTTTTGCCCTTGGTCTCCGGCACACACAGCAACGAGTAAACAAAGGCAATAACAGCAATGCCCGAGAATATCCAAAATGTTGGCGCCGATCCAATGCTGTTCTTTAGGATCGGGAAGAGTTTCGTGACTAGGAACGCTGAGAACCAGTTGCTGGTGCCCGCAATGGAGCCGGCGACACTCTTCACATCCTCGGTGAATAACTCGCCCATAATCAGCCAAGGCACGGGTCCGAAGCCAATCGAGAAGAACACAATGAATAGCAGAATGCTAGTAATGGGCAACCAGCCGATGGATGTCACTGAATCCGGATCGCTGTCCTTCATTTGGAAATAGACGCCCATCAGGCAGGTGGTGATGATCATAAAGAAGGCGGAGACGAGCAGTAGGATGCGTCTACCAGCCTTGTCGACGATCAACGCCGCTACTAGAGTCATCACCACCTGTGTTGCTCCAATAAGGACTGTGCAGACGCGTCCACTTAATCCGGCACCCACATCCTCAAAAATGGATGTTGAATAGAACATGATGGCATTAATGCCCGTCCACTGCTGCAGAGCCTGCAGAATAACCGCGATACCGATTCCCTTAAGTGTTATGGGACGACCTAGTGCCTTGAAAATGTTCACCTTGGGTGCATCGGCTTCCTTGTTGCTTGCCTCCATCATTTCATTGAGTTCTTCGCTGATATCGCAGTTCTTGCCACGTAGCCAGATCAGCGATTTGGTTGCATCATCCCGTCGTCCCTTCATGGCATAATAAACTGGTGACTCTGGCATGAAGAAGTGGACCACAGCAAATATTAGCGGCAGTATCGCACACAATATATTGGTGGTCAGGAGTGGAGTGTAGCCACCAACTATGGATCCATAGAGCAGTCCCGAGACGGTGTTCAGCTGAAAGAAGCTGCCCAATTTGCCACGAGTATCAATTGTCGAGATCTCAGTGCTGTACATTGTGGCAGCCACACAGAATGCTCCTCCGCAGACTCCAAGAATAAATCGCCCAAAGTAAAGCATTGTCACACCATTAGCAAAGATCATCAGAATCCAGCCAACCATATATGGAGCTATTAATGCCAACATTGTCGGCCTACGTCCAAATATGTCAATGATGAATCCAATTGGAATGCACACAACTGTCGCACCCAGCGTCAACAAAGAGGATATCCAACCAAACTGATCCCCGGACACTGGAAACCCATAGGATTCATCCTCAGTCAACATTTTCTCGGCAGGAGCCGACCAGCCCATGCTGGCTCCCATACAGAAGGCTCCAAATGCCGCCGATAAACCGGCTATATATTGTGGCAGCACCTTTGCCTGTGCCATATTCGCTAACTCCCGTTATGTTCTGTTCCGTGTGAGTGTTTAAATCAAACTGAATGTTGATGGACAAGCGTTGCTTGGCTTATGAATCGCAATGCTTTCAATATGCCAATTGGCTGGCTGACGACTGCGAAGTCGACGTTGGCCGCACAACTTGATAATTCAAGTGCGGGCTGAAGCAGTGGCATTAAGCATTAAAGCATGTCTAACACGCATTATAAAAAATACGAGATCCCACATATAAAAGCTATGTCTAAAGATAAGAAGTTTAGATAAAAGAGCACTTGTTTAAATTATAAGTATAATTATTAATTTAAAAAACAAAACATCCTTACATGGAAAACAATGATAATAATTTTTTGTAAATAATATTAATATTTTTTTTTTGATTTAGGAAGCAAACTCATTCATTGCCCAGACACCGCGACAAATCAAATACTCCCCACGATGAGTATAAAAACAATCTGTGCTATGATTATATACACATTGTACAGCTTGATATTTGTTGCTATTATAAATGCCGTGTGAAAATAAGATAATAGCAGCTGCCACTGAATAACAGTTGGGGTCTCTATGCAAATCATTTGCGAATGGATCTAATCTAAAGCCGATCGCGTAATTCCGAAAAGTCCATATTAGCAGAATAACGGTCAACTGTCGGTCATTGGCAACACTGGCACTTGTGGCCCCCAATGAAATTGGTGAGTCGTCGCCACTACTTGTGGAATTTTTGAAAGAGTGATAAAGACGAGATGGATGACTATCAGGTGCTTCATTGATAAGTGGATTGTTTTGCCATTCAGCAAACTACTGCAATTGATTCATGTGATCATCAATAGTTTCATATAAGGTCTTCTATCAAGCACTCCAGTCCTCAGTTCCTACTAAATTAAAACTGAAAAATAAACGCACATCGTTATTTTTATTTACACGAGCACAAGTACTTTGTTCGTGGCGACATTACAACGTGTTCTTACAAAAACAATTAACTATTTACTCAAAGAAATATTTTTCCACATTGCCCACTTGTATTATATAATAAAAGCTTATATCAAAAAGAGACTGCACTCGGTTTTACTTGTTCCGTTGCGCCTCCTCCATGGCTCTCATCATTTGGGCGTCGTGTTTCTGGTGGTGCTCACGAATGGCGCGCTGTAGTTCCTCGTGGTGGCTCTTGCTTTCCGGTGGATAAAGTTCGCGCTTCTTTTTGGTCACCCATTCCTCAAAATATTCCGGCTGGTTGAAGAAGTGAAATAGCGCCACGGGGAACGTCATGTACATGCCCATTTTGGCTACCTCCAGTACCCATGTGCCCATTGTGCTCGTCTTTTATTTTCAACTGAACAAATTAGTAGATTTCTGCCGTTTTATTTGTTTGATTATAAGTTTGTTGTTATTCCCGTTTCAAGAGGCTGACAACAAAAATCAGCTGTCTTAGAGTGCTGTGTAAGGTCAATATAAAAACAAATGACAGTATTGGCTAACAGCTTAAGTGAATACTTATCGATATTTGTTACTCGAATCAGGCGTTGAACTTAACCCTTATTAGGTTAATAATTTAAAGTCAATTTCTAAATTTTAAACGAACAATTTTACTAAACGCGAATAAAAGATAAACGGTAAGGTTAATAAAATATGTTGGTATGTAATTGTTTAATTTTTTGAGTCATGAATTTTTAATGTAAGTTGTAAGCTACATATTTATTTTTTTTTTAAAAAAAACGCGAATGCGTTAAACTTATATTTAAAACACTTCCATTTCTGGCAGCTTGTTTGTTTTTTCGAAAACAATTTCACGGAAGCAATATGTTTGATAATAAGACAATTTTCTTAAAGCCGTGCAACGGTTTTAACGTTAAATGTTGTAAGGATGTGCTCAGAGCGCCGTTTCTCCCGGATACTCCTCATGAGAAGTAATCAGCAATTTCTTGGTGTGCAAATGCTCATCGCCATCGCTGCTTGAAATGTTCTCCTTGTTCCCGCCAGCATCATCATCTGCCCCACGGGAAGTCTTGAAAGGTGTGTCCGCCGAGCGTTTGCGACCGTTATTGAAGCTGCCCATTGGCGAGGAAATCGCCGGTTCGTTGCCATCCAAACAGTAGAGCAGACTGGGACTAAGCTCGGACTCTTCAAAATCCTCAATGTCCTGTGTGGTGTTGGCGCCACCAAAGTCATCCGAGCGACTCGCAAAAGACAAATCAGCCGGACTGGCTGTCAAAACACTGCGCGTAAGCAAATACTCCCTGTTGGAGGGCAAAATGCTTCAAATTCTTATCAAACATGGAGAATGTGATTAGCTCTGTCAACTCACTTGAAGTCGCTGGAGAGAGCATTGGGTGGCTTGCCTCCCAGTGATGGCTCCAGTTCCAGCTCATTGCTATTGCTGTTGCTGTTACTATTGCTGCTGCTGCACGTTCGCTGTCGATGGATGGCAAAGCTCTGCTGACGCCTCAAGATTTCGGCATAGCCTCCCAGTGAGGTGGCATCCTCGCTATGCAGCACAGGTGGTTCCAGCTGCTTAGTGGACAGCAGCTCATCGGGCTGCTGTTCGCCAAAGCTTCGATTCTGTTGCTTCTGATCTCCATTGTTAAGAGCAGTGAGCATCATTACGGGCTTGCGGGAGCGTGGTGTCATAATGGATTCCTGCAAGAAAACTCAAATGTTTTAGCTGTTGTTCTCTCTATGGGGGATTCAAGATTAACATGCTGGATTGAAGAGGGCATGCGCCACTTACCTGCATTGCCTTGGGCATTCGTTGTGTGGATTTGGTTATCGGTGACATGGAGCGCCGACCCATTCGCAGTGCTGGCGTGCTTGTTATCAGATCCAGATTACGATAAACACTGCTCTGCAGCAGCTGTTGATGGTAGCTAATGTCCACTGCCATGCCAGGTAATTCATTGGAGCTGCCGTTTACCTCGGACAAGGTGTCGTCATCATCTTCATCTTCATTATCATCCTCCTGCTGTTCCAGATCACTATCATCGACATCCTCCAGCAGGGGCGCATCTGCAGCCGCCAAGTGCTTGGCATCCTCGTTAGAGCTGGGACGACGCTTGAGCGTGGCTGAAACGCTGCGCACCAAGCGCTTTGTTGTCTCCGGCGTGCTGAATGGAAACCGTAGATTGCCCATGCTGACGCCCTTCATTAGCTTACGGGTCAGGGATCTGCCCATGCCACTGCAAGCCGCTGTTGTCGTTGACACCTCCGCTATGGGCGTCAGTGCGGCATCCTCATCGTAATCATTGTCGTTGTCGTCGTCGTGCACCTGTGGCCGCAGACTACACAGATTAGGCTCGGACTTGTAGCGCGAGGATTGGTGGACGGGCGTGCAGGGATTCGAGTACTCTTCGATATCTAGCAAACGGCGATCATTCCATACCACGCTCTTCTTATCAGCCGCCACACTGATCAGCTGCTGCGCCACCGCCGAAATGATCTTCGCCGGCGTCACACAGCATCGATCGTCGGCATCGATCTCGTCCAGCTCAGGCACAGCAGCTGGCCCAGCGGGCAGCTCATGCGATTGCTGGCGACTGACGGGCGCCGAGTGGCTGCTGTTGGCCCCACAACTGCTGCCTTCCGACGATGATTCAATCTTCAAAGATGCGGATGAAATGGACTTGTGAAGCGTGTGCAGTGTGTTAGTGCCGCCGACTGATGATGACGCCGCTGCTGATGATGATGATGAAGGGACTATGGATGTGTGCAGTGGCATCGCTGGCGTCGGACTTTGGAATAGCACGCGCAACTTGGGCGCCTTCACATGCGATAGATTTGGGGTCTGCGCAAAGGGACACAAGCAACATGCGGTTAGTTCATATACGAAATTGGATACGATCGGCGACGGCCGAATAATTAATACTCTTGCAGATTTATATATATATAAAGAAAAATTATGATTTCAGGCTAATAAGAATCTCGTAAAAGGCTGACTATAAACCACAACTATCAAAATAAGCTTATAAGCTGGTGCACTAAGAGAAGAATATTATCTCGACAAATTTATGAAATTAATTTATGATTTGTGATTTCAGTTTAAAAAAAAATTATTAAATCTAAAACAGTTTTTAGAGTAGACTTCAATAATATTTTCTCTACTAATTTATGAGAAAAATTCATGAATTCTTAATACTCTTGCACGTTTATATATAATTTTTTCTTTTTATAAAACCAAATCAGATTTAAGGAAATATTGTGTAATGAAATGAAAAATAGTCTTCAATAATTGTATCTCTTCAATTTTAAGAGAACAACAAAATAATCAAACTAAATCCGATTTTTAAATTCTGGTGGTATATCAACAATTGTAAGAGAGAATATTTCAATTTGAATTAAATTATTTGATTTGTTATGCAGAAGAATTAGTTTTCCCGAATTATTTAGATAGACCAGCACATAAAGATTACATATGCTAAGCAGCTCTAAAACCGATTGTTTTTCCATAACTATATATTCTATAATCCTCTGCAAGTGTTATGAGAAGCACACGAAATACACAAACACCCACCTCGGAGCCGTGCATAGCTTGGAGGGCAGGCGCACGCTTTGGAGTACGCGACATGAGACTCTTGTGAAATATGTGCTTCTTTATGGAGTCACCCAGGGATTTGGCACTGCGCGTCGCCTCATTGTTCTTCAGTCGATTCATGACGACCAACTGCAATGGGGTGCCTAAAACAACAAAATGAGTAATTAAGTTTATTTCTCTCCAATATATAATTATTAAATTACCCTGTCCATTTTGTTTGTTAAACTGTTTAATGAGACGCCTTTTCTTTGAGGACTCCGGCAGACTTTGAATGTGGGCGTATAGTTGGGCCAACTCCGTGTCTGTGTTGTTGGATGTGGTTGCCGCTGCTGTAGCGGCACGATCTACAAAAGTGTACACCGTGTTGACCGTCGAGATGTCCGAGATGGATTCGTCGAGCGTTTGCTCCGGCGACATGGTTTTCTTGCGTTTGCGTTCAAGAAAGTACGCCCGTATATCGGTTGCCAGCTTGGCAGGCACGGCAAAGATGTCCAGGCTCCGCACAATCATATATGCCACAATGCTGGACATTCGCTTGGCCGTATAGTGTAGCACCTCGGGCGGCATGTTGCGCGGACAGATCAAATGCGGTGTAAATAAAGTGGCCAAATTCTCTGCACTCATCTTATTGGAGGCCTCGTTTAGCGCCACAGCGTGCAGCATTTCCATGATGTGTTGCAGCAACTCACGCTGCTCCTCCGGCAGCAGCAGCAGCAGCAACTGCACCGAGTTCAGCAGATGCTGCTGACGTTCCAAGTTGGCATGCGATTGCTCCGCGAGAAGCACTTGGCAAAGCGGCGCTATCTGCAAATGGGCCGGGTAGTGTGCATCCGTCAGCAGTGGCTCAGGCAGCTCAGCGAGGAAGCTCTTGAAAACGGTGGCACAATCGTGGGCCGAGAAGCCGGCCTGCTCCAGCTCCAACGGTTTGTCCTGCTGGATGTGCAGACGCAGCTCGTTTTGACGCGAAGCCGAGCCGCCTTTGCGAAAGAGTCCTTCCTGATTGAGATCTGTTAAGGATGAAGCTCATTTCCTACACCAACTTCATTGACTTGATAGACAGCTTCGCTACTTACTCTTCTCCAGCATGAGGAACTGCTTGAGCTCCAGCATATGCATTTGGAAGCCGGCATCGATTTGCTGCTGCAGGCTCTCTGTTGGACTGTTGCCAACCGATTTGCTGCCGTTGCCCGAGGCACAGCCGGCAACATTGGCAACACCGGCGCCGTTCCCAACATGTCCCAGTTTGTGCTTCTTCGAGAGTCGGTTCCACTTCTTCAACTTACCCTTGTCCTCGTAAACAATTTCGTGGCAGGCCAAATCGAATCTGCAATGAACACACAAACACACACACAAAAACAGTCAGCTAAAGAAAAACACTCACAAAGCGAAAGAGAAAGACAATTAAACTTACTCATCGGTATTCAATTCGAGCTCAAATGAGAGATGCATTCGAACGAGAGACTTGTATTTCTCATAGTTGCAGGTGCGCATGCGCGTCGCCAGCTCGAGGTCGTTAATTTCATTGATATTCACATATTCCATGTCCATTGTTGGCCGTCTCTTCAAATTTATATGTATAATTATGTTTATATATAGCAGCTGTCGCAGTTAAAACAGCAATAACACCAGCAGCAACAACAACAATATCGACAAATTGGCTTACTAGCTATATGAAATTAAAGCCATGTATTCCAAAGAACTTGTTAGTTACACACACTACTTGGCATACGCCATTCCATAGCTTCTTTGCTGCTTGGCTGTCTAAATTAATTGTCGACAAATTGCAAAAAAAAAAGAAAGACGCTCGCTTTGCCAACCGCTGTGAATTGAAATTACAGAGTTGCTACATGTTGTCAAGATAATAAGTGCGCAGTGTTGAGCAATATTAAATGTTTAGTAGTTTGTGTTTTTGATTATAGAAGTAAATACTGAAAAATTGTAGTAGTGTTGGTAAGCACAGGTTTGCAAATAGGACTTGATTAGTGTTGGAAGTTAGCCAACACTTTGAGGGTTTACCGCTGCCAGACGGTCTGGAATTTTGGTTATTCTCGTGTGTTTTTCTGCACAATCCTCTATTAAAATGGTACTGATTATGCCGATTAGCCCACCCGAGCACGGTCTTCTATATACCGCCAATAATATCAGGCTTAAGCTAGGCGATAAAGTCGTTGGTCAGGGAAGAATTTACATTTCACAAAAGTGAGCGCAAACCCCGTCCGGCATTGCATGAGAAATTTTTGTTTAACTTTTTTGTGTTCTTTTTTTGTTGCTTAGCACGCTGTCCTGGCAGCCTATGGATCTGGCCGAAGGCATCTCGATTGAATGGAAGCAGGTGAGCCTACACGGCATCTCATCGAATCCGAGAAAGTGCATTTACTTCATGCTCGATCGCAAAGTGGAGTGGGAGGGCGTCTATATGGGCAGAAGCCTCGAAGTCAATGGACAGAATGGCGCCGGCGATGAGCCACAGCAGCATAATAATAATGCTGATGTTGCTGCAGCTGCTGCCAACAACGATGTGGACGAGGGCAATGGAAGTGATGAGCACGATGAGGACGACGACGACAACGATGATAACTTTGAGGACGCTGTCGATCAACAATTGGACGAGGTGACTGAGTGCTGGCTGCTGCCTGACGATATTCACATTGTGGACACCATGTACAATGCCATGACCACGTGCCAGGCATTGCACCCTGATTCGGCGGACAGCAACTCGGAGGATAGCGATCCCATGGAGGATGCTGGCGGTATGGCCTTCGATGACCAGGACATGATCGAGGATGCCCTCACACTCGGTCGCAATGGCGGCGAAGTGGGTGGCATGCAGAATCTGAGCCTGGAGGACGATGATGACCGCTTCGAGGATGCGGATGAATAAGGCTGCTACAGAAAATGCATTCAAAATCCATCAGCGACTACTCTACATAACCATACATCAACAACATCAACATCCACATCAACATGAACATCCACATACATATACGTATTTATATTTGAATCTTTTATACAAAAATTGTAATTCTATAGTGTACGATTTGTAAAAGACATTTGATTAGCTTTTGGAATACTATATACTATCTACGATATACGATACTATAAACGCTGTAAGCGCACCAACTCTAAAGTCCTAAAGATTCTCCTTCTTTGCCTGCTGCTGCCTCTTCAATTCCTCCTCCAGCTCCTCTTCCTCAATGGGTGCAGCCAACTGTGGAAATGGATTAGTGTTATACATACATGTATATAAATTTATACTCTCAACGTACCGTCTCGGCTACTTGTAGCATGGACATTGCCTGTTGATAGCCATCGCCTTTGGACGGCACTTTGTCGTAATTCCAATATGTGAATTCCTCGAAGGTGCCAGTGAGCCGCAGTTGCCGTTGTGCCAGATGTGGATCCGTCTCCTGTAGGACGACACCTTTGTATCCCTTGGGGACTGCCTCTCGTTTGCCCAGCAGTGGATATCCCCGAAGAGCGTTTGTCAGCACGGCTTTGCCGTAGTCGGACGCCTCGCGCGTATAATTGTTGAAATATTTATCGACATTGGCGCACTCACCATCGCCATTAATTTTCGCGGGTAAATAGTGTATCTCTAGTGGCCGCTTGTTAGCCAGTTGCTTAACATCAAAATCGAGAGTAATTGACATTATTTTTCACAAATAAAAAAAACTATAAAACACCAAAAAACGCAAACAGCGCCAAATTTTTTTTTAGTGCTGTGCAGCGACAATAAAATACTATTTTGGTCAGCAGTGTGGAAAATGCGTTTCACAACACTGTGCGCTGGGAACCATCCATAAAAATGGCGTTTCTCGTTGAACAAGAACTGATTTCTGCGCGATTTTAGCATTAAATAGTTTATAAACAAAATTAAAGCGTGTTCACAGCAGCGTATACAAATCACGCGAAATTATGTAGTTAAACTAGCTGTAACTCCAATAAACTGTTGCAAAATTGAGCTGTGCGTGCAGGAGCTAACGTGCTTCATCCGTCGTCGTCGGTTGTCGTTCATATTTCATTTGCTCTCTCGCCGTCTCTCTATCTTTCTCTGTAAGTATTAAAAACGAGAGCAGTGCGTATAAAAAACGAAAGAATATTTCTTTTGCAATTTGTTGTTGCCTTCAAATGTGTAGTGCACAGTTCTAAATCGACTACTGTATATATATATATATTTATATATATAAGCATATATATGACAAACATGTGCATGCAAATTTTATAATAACTAACAAGTGTGTGTGGCGGGCAGGGCCTTAACATTATTGCAAATTCTGTGGCACACCAGCAGCAAACACAACACACACATAGTTTGCACCCATACAAACACAGGAAGCATATTAAAGTTAATTAAGCGACTGCTCAAATTAATACGTGTGCAAACATACATAGTATGTATATATAATTTAATACGATTTATGAAATAATAAAAGTGCTTGCAGCATGGGTCCGTCTCAATAAGTGTGTGTGTTTGTGTGTGCGACATGTGCGTGTGATATGGATTTAAGGCAAAATCCAAAACAACAGCAGCAGCATCAAACACAACAATAACAGAAGCAAAACAGTTTTGGGTGAGTTGTGCTGTCTTGTGTTGTGTGCTACCTGCCAAAGTAGTTTATTTCGCTTCCTTCCCCTTTTTGTCGTGTGTTTTCGTCTTCGTCGTTCGCCGGCAGCTAGCACGCCCTCTTCTACAGTTACTAATACTAATACGCACTCCATTCATTTTCATGGCTCAGATAACCACCCACACTGACATAGACACATACACACACACACTAACACACACATATGTAAATGCTTATCTTAACGCTTAGTTATCAAAATGTGTGTGCTAGCAAAAAAACAATTCGTATAAATTCAATTATGAAACTCGTAAATAATCAGTTCTGTGTCCTCTTCTTGCAGTTTGCACTTGTTCGCAGCGCCACCGTAACTAACCAACAACAACAGAAACAAAAACAACATACGAATTATAAATATTTCAGTGTACGAACAATGACACAGAACTGCAACAGCAAAAGCAGCAAAAACAACAGAAATTCTCAAGGCTACAACAAGAGCGGCAGCAGCTGCTGCTGCGGCCATAATAACAACAACGACAACATCAACAGCAAGAAAATTTGAGATATATTTTTTTGCTATCTCTCTCTACCTCCTTCTTCGACTTCACTTCAATTTTTATACATGCTGCCAGCAACAAAAACAACAGCATTTTAATGCCCAAAAATGATCAGCAAGACAAGTGTCAGACAGACCAATTGTTTTATAAAAAATAACAAATAGTTTAACTATATTTTTATATACATAATTAATACAACTACAAAATAACCAAAATCTAAAGTCTGAAATTATGAATAAACTGGATTATCCACGTCGAAATGGACAACACAAAATTCGAATAACGCGTAAGTTGAGCTAAATATTTATACAAATTATTTTTTAATAAATGTTTTCTCCTTTTGCAGTACTGTGTGCAAGAAATTTGGCGCGCAAGGATTTGTTTCGTAAGTACTTCATCTTGATAAGAACAAATTTAATTTAAGATGTTAATGTATTTGCATACAGTTGGCCGCCCAATTTTTTTTATGAATCAAATCAAAATATGGCCACAATTGTTTTCTTTTTGTGCGTTTGAAATGTTTTGAATGTGCTACGTGCATCGTTTCTATGTAAATTTAGCGTTTCCTTTTGTCTACTTTCATTTTTTTATATATTCCAAATTACACGCACGATGGATCGTCATAAGGGTGGTGTGTTTGGGGGGAGGTGGTTGAATTTGTATCCCCATATTTATAAATTACAGTTGCCATGCTGCTAAGTGTTATTTTTTCTTTTGCTATAATTTTACACAACTAAAATGATTATTAGTAATTTACTTTCATTGTGGCTTTTGCTCTCCCGTCTCTTTTACACACACACACACACAAATACAACCGCCTAGGCGAATCTGTATAAGTATGCGTGCGTTATTTATTGTTATGTATTATTTTTGTATATCTCTCATACATTTTTTACACATCGCTGCACTTAATCACGCGGGGCGGCGTCCGAATTGCCTAATGCCGTCTTTAATTAAACACTGCTACGTATCTGTATATGTATATACGTATTTGTATATGTTTCTGTATATGTTAGATATAGACTTGCAGCCAGCGCATTCAAAATAATTCGACAGGTGTTCGCTCTCTACGTAAGGGGGAGGGGTTTGGGGTTAGGGGTGGTTGGCTCCAAAGACGGACTGTGTGGATTTCTATGCCATTTAAAGTGGCACATAAATGCTAATGTGTAATTAACAGCTTCATGCCAAGTAGTGCGCCCGACACAAGTGTGTGTCTCTGTGTGTGTGTGTGGGGCTGTGTGTACTCGATTGCCACCTTCTCGTTGTAAAAAGATCTCGCACTTTAACGCACTTGGATTACATTTATTTTTTTGTCATAGGTTAGGAGATTTCTGTGTCGCCATGCAAATAATATATTGCACCGGATACAATATATATATATATATATACACATTTAAATATATACAAAATATATATGTATCGTTGGCACTGATTAGATTTGTACAAAGGGGAAAAAACTCTTTGGCAAGCCGTTAGAAATATGTTTGTATGTGAGTGTTTTTATGAGGGCTTTAGTGGTACTATCGGAAAGCGCTGGAGCGATATATAAATAGATATTACAGACCGTGGATTTATGGTCGAACACGTGTTATGACCTACTACGCAAAAAAGTTAGTTTTTGACAGTTGAATTTAACTTTTTGGTACTTTTTTTTTGTGTATGTTTGCTTCCTATGTGTAATTGTCAAAACTTTCAGAAAATGTATCCCTTAGAATATCAGTTCAGACGTTAAAGCACAATTAACATATTTATTTTAATATATATTTCTTATTGTAAACTTGTGCTTTTGTTATCACAAGCAAAATACGTCTACAAACTGTAACCATGATAACATTACTGCTGCGTAAGCAATTTCCGTTGAAATGCAATAAAACATTGGCATTAACGTTTTTGCCAAATTGTAAACAACCATCAGGAAATGTTGGTGTAAACCCCAAAACACAAGAGGAACACTTTGTAATGCGATCTAAGAACAAAGGTGTAGGAAAGTTATTATTTGTAGAATATGAATTGAAAGCTGGATTGAAAACTCGTAATTACTCAAGATTCGGAAATGTTTCATCGCTGCTGAAGCTGCCCGCACAGATGATCCCAGTGCGCAATTTGTGCACCAAGGGAAAGGGCAGCAGTTCTGATGTTGATGTCGCTGGCGATATTAAAAAGGAAATTGACAAGTCTGAAGAGAATGCCGACTGTTCGTATCCAGTAGAGCCGATCCCTGCATTATCGGTGCCCGAAGTCAGAGAAAGGAAAAAGCACAGCTTACGTGAAATGATTATAGAGCGACAGAAGACTCATCAACTCATTAGGGAAACCGATAAGGTGGAAACCATTGTTAAGTTAAAAGAGCTCACGAAATTTCCACTAACGGCAACATACGAAAGCACTACAAAATTCCCACTCAACGAGCGTTTGGTCGAAACCGAAGATAGCCAAGTAGAAGAAGTGCTTAGGGAAGCCAAGGAGGAAATGGCCAAAGAAAAAAGTTTACCCGTTCTCGGCGTTTTGAAACATAAGCAAAATGAACAGACAATTAAAGAGGACGAGGGCAAAAAGATCTCTAGCAATAAGTCTGCACCAGGTGACTCCGGAACTGCAAAGCCAACGGCCCCCTCGGGATCTACCAAACATTTTTCTACTTCCGGATGGTTAACTGCCAAGTCCGGAGAATCTGACAAAGCCAAGTCAACTTCTGGTTTTTGTGATCCAAAAAAACCTGCTAAAGAAAGCAAAGTTCCACCTACTACAAAGACGGCAGGGTCAACACCACCACCCACTCCAAAAAGCGCACCACCTGCAAATAAGCCGCCATCCTCTGGAGGAGCTACAAAGCCCCCATCAAAAGCACCACCTGCAAATAAGCCAGTATCCTCAGCAGCAGCTGGAAAACCGCCAGGCCCATCACCTCCAGCAGGTCCTCCGCCGGGCACTCCGCCCCGACAAACCAAGACCAAATTTGGTCCACTTGCAGATGCAGATAGGATATTCACCAATCTCTACGGACGCCACGACTGGCGCCTGAAGGAAGCAATGAAACGTGGCGATTGGTACAAAACCAAAGAGATCATCGAAAAGGGTTCACCTTGGATTATCAATGAGATTAAGACATCCGGTCTGAGAGGACGCGGTGGTGCTGGTTTTCCGAGCGGTCTCAAGTGGTCGTTTATGAATAAGCCACCGGATGGGCGACCCAAGTTTGTGGTCGTCAATGCCGATGAGGGCGAGCCGGGCACATGCAAGGATCGGGAAATCCTCCGCCACGATCCGCATAAGTTGGTCGAGGGTTGTCTAATAGCCGGCTGTGCAATGGGCGCCAACACTGGCATCATCTATGTGCGTGGCGAATTCTTCAACGAGACCTGTAATCTGCAGTACGCCATTCTGGAGGCCTACAAGGCTGGATACTTGGGCAAGAATGCCTGCGGCTCCGGGTTCGAATTCGATTTGTATGTGCAACGAGGCGCTGGCGCCTATATTTGTGGCGAGGAGACCTCCCTAATTGAGTCCATTGAAGGCAAGGCCGGCAAACCGCGCTCTAAGCCCCCATTTCCCGCGGACATTGGAGTCTTTGGTTGCCCCACAACGGTGACCAATGTGGAGACTGTGGCTGTAGCACCCTCGATTTGCCGGCGCGGCGGCAAATGGTTTGCCAGTTTCGGACGCACTGGAAATTCGGGCACAAAGCTCTTCAACATTTCGGGTCATGTGAGGCGCCCATGCACGGTCGAGGAAGAACTATCGATGCCCACCCGTGAGATCATCGAGCGACATGCGGGCGGTGTTACTGGCGGCTGGGATAATCTGTTGGCCATCATACCCGGTGGCTCGTCGACTCCATGCATACCCAAGGCGGATGTGGAGAAGACCGTTCACGACTATACCGGTCTGATGGAGGTGCGCTCATCCCTTGGCACCGGCGCCATCATTGTGATGAACAAGCAGACCGACATTATCCGTGCCATTGCACGCCTCAGTGCGTTCTACAAGCACGAGAGCTGCGGCCAGTGCACCCCGTGCCGCGAAGGGCTCCACTGGGTGCATCTGATTATGCAGCGCTTTGTCACCGGCCAGGCGCAGGTCGGGGAGATTGACATGTTGTGGGAGCTAACCAAGCAAATCGAGGGGCATACAATTTGTGCGCTGGGCGATGGTGCCGCATGGCCGCCACAGGGACTAATTCGTCACTTTCGACCGTTGATTGAGGAGCGCATACGAAAGAGCGAGGCATGCAACAACAAAGCGGCTGCTGCTGCCGGTCAATTCTCATAACTCACTTTGTACTTTTGTTTTTCTACATTTGTTTCGCATTAAAAAGAGGCACAACAACCACTCGTCGTTGCATGTATGCGGCAATTTGAAGCTTCATGCAACACTGACTTCCGCTGTTGCCAAAGAGAAAGTGCAGCCAATCGTTAATTTCCCCAACAGCGCAATCCGTTTTCCGTGTTCCGTATACATCCTCCAGTGTAAGCCACAAAATTGTGCCAATGCAGCCATTAAGCCAATTGGGGTTGAACGACATGTGGTCTACAGTCAGTCAGTCTGTCTGTCTGTCTGTCTGTCTGTCTGCTGTCCGCAGTCGCACAGTCGCCAGTCAGTCAATATGTCAGTCAGTCAATATGTCAGTCAGCCAATATGTCAGTCAGTCAACATGTCAGTTCTAACGAAAATATCTGCATTTTGACCATGAAGTGAGCCATAAAATTACTTTTTTATAAGTAGTTTTTTTTTTGTTGCTTTAATTTGGTCAGTATAAATTAATATAATGATGAAAAATGGATTTATTTCATTTAAGAGGTTGAAATTTGAATTGTTATGTTCTTTTGAATTCAGATTGATAAAAACTCTAATCCTCTAGTGCCCAAGACCACTCTGGATAGCTTAAGTTTAATAAATATTAAAAATATATTTAAAGTGATCGCAATGAAGGAGAACAAACCAAAACCAATTAGTTTTGGATATAAACAATTATTTTTAAAAACTTTTGTTGGTCTTACGAGATAAGTTAAAAAAAAATTAATAAAAAAATGTGGGTGTTACACCAATTAATGTATTATTCTAAAACATCACTTACAATTATTCATAATCTAATCTCAAATAATCAGTTACCAATGCTTAAACGCAAATTTGTAGCATAAATTAATGTAATATCGATGTATTAAATCGGAAATATAATTTTGAGAAATTGTTTAGTTGCTTCCAAAAAAAATATGTAGAGAATAAAGTTTTTTGCTGTTGGAAAACTAAGCAGAAAATAATTTTCAAATCCCAAAGCCTGTGTTTGAAACATTTTGTGCCAAATCAATTTTCTTATGTAACAAGATCAAGTTTGAAAAAAGTTGAATTTAATTGAATAACGCAACTAAAATTCACTTTTAGT
This sequence comes from Drosophila multiciliata, assembly GCA_037043605.1. NCBI lineage: Eukaryota > Metazoa > Arthropoda > Insecta > Diptera > Drosophilidae > Drosophila > Drosophila multiciliata. Next base: position 1,903,579 of record JBAMBF010000589.1, read on the forward strand.
ATAAAAAGTTTTTTGTTGATATACAAATTGTAATTTTACTTGATTTTATATTTTATTAAGAGCATTCAACTAGTCGACTTCATTCGTTCATTTTAGTTTGCTCGCTCGCTTTCTTGCTGTTATTTCCTTTTACTTTTTTCCCGTTTTGCTTTTGTGTTCTTTGGAGCATTAAATCAATCAACAGCTGCTGTTGTGTTGTCGATGTTCTTGTTGTTGCTGTTGTCGTTGTCGTTGTGTTGTGCACAGCTCAAATTACTCTCACACATACAGAGAGAGAGAGAGAGAGAGAGCGAGAGAAAGAGAGAGATATACTGTGAGGTACTTTTTTCACAGGTGGAGATAAAGTTGGGGTACAGAAACAGGCACTGAAACAATATGCAATATGCATGTCATTTGACAGGACAGCCAAACTGAGCCTAAAATGGCCTTGATAGCTGATAGCAGTAAATCTATACACACTCACTTACGAAAGTATGTGTACGGGTTTGCAAAATTGTTATGAATAAATTGCACTTCTTAATTACTCAAGCTATGCTCAGATTCAGCGATACTGATTGCCAAGATAACTGTCAATCAGTAAAATGGCCACGAGTCCATTTATTTTGTATTTCTACTAATATTAACGCCACTTGGCCCCTATTTATGCTTTGGGGTCAAACGAGTAAAAACAATTATGATTAAAGCTTCAGATTGTTGTTGTTCAGATTCAGATTTAATTGAAATTTGTTGAAGAATTTGATGAATTAAACTAATTGAGTGCGTTTAGACTTCTCCGGTGACTTGTGCCCCTCTCTCGCTCAACCATAAGGATTGAATGGCGGTGTTCCGGGTATCTTTGGAAAAGTGCCACTTTGCTGCGGGCGGCCATTCACGCGACGTCCGTCAAAAGGACTGGCCATTGTAGAAGCGATGCACGAAATTGCCGTCATTGCCAGGAAGAACCAAGTGAAGAAGCTGCTGAAGCTGAAGCTGAATCGTGTGGATGCCATGACTGTTGTTACCTTGTGAGTGATGTTGTCTATGTCACTGGAGCCCGCTTATATATGGGTCAGCGTGTGATTTCCCCACGTTTTGTGGGATCTACCAACCGAAGGGATCCACAATCAGCAGTCGAGTTGTTGGTTTGAGATTAGTCGAGCTGGCCTGTGTTGCGATAACCTGGCTCAAGCTGTTTGTGGGTTTAATATTGCTCGTTATTGTTGTTGTTGAGATTTCCTGTTGTTGCTGCTGAGCGCAGCGTGTGGGCAGAGCTCTGATGTCGATGTTGAAGCGATTGGGAAAGCCAGGATGTCGATTTGGACCATGGCAGCAAGTGGGCAACATTGAATGCATCAGCACAAAAAACAGCAACAACAAGCACAACATTCTAACGGAAACTGATATTATTAGAGAGTCAATCGTTAACTTATTTTATTTTATTTGCTGTGCATCAAAGTATATTCGATTTGTAACTAGCATTCAGATTGTGTTGGCCATTTGTTTAGCTCACTTTAAGCCAATTTATGTCATGCAATCATATTACATGTAAAATGAGTAATTTCAATATAATTATTATGATTATTGTATGCATTTAGGGTTACCGGATCCCTTCGCTAGGGTTCAGGTGGATGGCACCGGTCAAACCTATAATACGGAGATAAGCAAATCTTCGCTGGATCCCAAATGGAATGCTCACTACGATCTATTTCTGGGTCGAGGCGATTCGATAACAATTACGGTTTTCAATCAGCGCAAGATACACAAAGGCGGCGGTTTTCTCGGCTGTGTGCGCATTCCCGCCGTTACCATACAGAGTCTCAAGGGAACGGGCTGTAAGTGAAAATTAATCAGAGAACGTTTATTCAACTCGAATTTAATAACAATTTGCATACTACAGTTCAACGCTTGGATCTGGGCAAACACTCGCCGGACGATGATGAGTTGGTGCGCGGCCAGATCATTATTTCGCTGGTGCCCAAAGATGGACCCTGCAGCGGCAATCCGCTGGCAATTGTGGGACCCAGCGGCGATGTGCGCGGTCCATCCGAGGAGGAGCCGCCAGTGCCTGACTGTCTGCCAGAGGGCTGGGAGGAGCGACGCACGGGGAACGGTCGTATCTACTACGTGAACCATGCAACCAAATCGACGCAATGGGATCGACCAAGAGCCGCAGCGGCAACAAAATCACCGCCACAGCGACAACACAATGGCAACAACGTGGATAGGCAGACTCCAGCTGGTCCAACACGTTCCACGACCTGCACGAATCTGCTAAATGGCCATGGTGTCAATCGTCAGCTGTCGCGCGAGGCGTCCGACGAGCGACGCCATTCAACGGAAATTCTCTCGAGCGTCGGTGGCAAGGAGAACACCAGCCCGACCACGGTATCAGCGGGAGTGACGACGACGACGACGACAACGACAACGACATCTACATCGACTCCAGGTAAAAAGTCCTCATCCAGTCGGTCGGGTAATGCCGCCCTAGAGCCGGCTACGCCCAACAACAGCAGCAGCAGCAGCAACAACAGCAGCAGTACAACAACAGCAACAACGACGGCGACTGGTCGCCTGCACAACAGCAACAACGACAATCATCATGTAAAAACGCCAAAGCATCAAACACCAATCAATGGACATGTGTCCATTGAGACGCCCACATCGCCAACGGGCCAACAGCAGCAGAACTATGTAAATGGGAATGGGAATGGACTAGCCCAGCCTGCCAACAATGGCTGGGTGGCCGCAGAGGACGGCGCCACAACAATAACAGCAACAGCGACGACGACGCCGGCAACAACGCCGCCTCGGCACAGTCCCACATCAGCAGCAAACGTGACAACGCCAACGCCCACAACGCCAGCCACGCCCACAACAAACAGCAGCAGCAGCAGCATGGTCAATGGCAATGGCAACGTGCACAGTCCGAATGCCAACAGTCAGCAGCCAGCAGTGGGCAGATCAACGACGACGTCGACAACAACGACGCCGGCGCAGCGATCCCAGCGTCGCAGTTCGCGTCAAGCTGTCGATGAGGCGGCGGCGCGCAGGCGCTCGTCACGCGGCACACGATCTGCAGCAACAGCAGGTGCTCCTCCTAGTGGCGTGCGTTATGGGTGCGCCGCGCTAGCAGCGGCGAATCAGGCGGCACGTCCGTTTTTGGATCTGCCGCCGGGTTACGAGATGCGAACGACGCAGCAGGGTCAGGTGTATTTCTATCACATACTGACTGGTGTATCGACATGGCATGATCCGCGCATACCACGCGACCTGGACACGCAGCATCTGACGCTGGACGAGATTGGATCGCTGCCCAGCGGCTGGGAGCAGCGTAAAACGGCCTCGGGCCGTGTTTACTTTGTCGATCACAATAATCGCACCACGCAGTTCACAGATCCGCGTCTCAGTGGCAGCATATTGCAGAGGATATGTAATGGAAGTGGGCCACCACCTGCGACACCGCCAAATACAGCATCAGCAGCAACAGCAGCCGCAGCCGCAGCAGCTGTGCCAGCATCAACAGCAGCAGTAGCGCCAACGCCTACTGCGGCAACGCCAGCGGTGACACCCAATTCCTCCGGAAGCACAACGACAACGCCGCATCGCCGGACAACGCCGCACATTGTTGTGCCGGATCTGCCGCAGGGACTGCTCGAGGGTGCCGATCTGTTGCCCAAGTATCGGCGTGATTTGGTGGGCAAGATGAAGGCACTGCGCTCGGAACTGCAGACGCTGCAGCCACAGTCGGGCCACTGTCGGCTGGAGGTGTCGCGCAGCGAAATCTTCGAGGAGAGCTACAGACTGATTATGAAGATGCGCGCTAAGGACATGCGCAAGCGGCTCATGGTCAAGTTCAAAGGTGAGGAGGGCTTGGATTATGGTGGCGTTGCCCGCGAATGGCTCCATCTGCTCTCCCGTGAGATGCTCAATCCACAGTATGGCCTATTCCAGTACAGTCGCGACGATCACTATACGCTCCAAATCAATCCCGATTCGAGCGTCAATCCCGATCATTTGTCCTACTTTCATTTCGTTGGCCGCACACTGGGCATTGCCGTTTTCCATGGTCATTGCCTCGATGGTGGATTCACCACGCCGTTCTACAAACAACTCCTGAACAAGCCCATCACACTGGGCGACATTGAGGGCGTCGATCCGGAACTGCATCGCAGCCTCACTTGGATGCTGTAAGTGAAATTGCCATTACATTAAATTCACCTAATTTAATTATAATAATCTTGCAGTGAAAGCAACATCAGCGGCTTTTTTGAGTCCACGTTCAGTGTGGAGAACAATAGCTTTGGCGCACTGGTGGTGCATGAGCTGAAACCCGGTGGTGCATCCATTGCGGTCACCGAGGAGAACAAGCGGGAGTATGTCAAGCTCTATGTCAACTATCGTTTTATGCGTGGCATCGAGCAGCAGTTTCTGGCGCTGCAAAAGGGTTCGTATCCATCTTAACTATGTCTCTACCTCTTCTCAATTGATTGTAACTAATCTTTAATCCTGACAGGCTTCTGTGAACTGATACCCAGTCATTTATTGCGGCCCTTTGATGAGCGCGAACTGGAACTGGTCATTGGCGGCATTTCTAGCATCGATGTGAACGACTGGCGCAACAATACGCGAATGAAGCACTGCACCAATGAAACGCCACAGGTGCTTTGGTTCTGGCAGGTTCGTAGTGCATTCTTCGACTCTGTCCAATGCAATCTATTTTTAATTGCGAATAACTTTTGCAGGTGGTTGAATCGTACAGCTTCGAGATGCGAGCACGTTTGCTGCAATTTGTGACGGGATCGTCGCGGGTGCCGCTGCAAGGATTCCGTGCGCTGCAAGGCTCAACGGGGGCGGTGGGACCGCGCCTATTTACCATACACCTGACCGTAGATGTGCCCACTCAGAACCTGCCCAAGGCGCACACTTGCTTCAATCGCATTGACTTGCCGCCCTATGAAAACTATCAGCTGCTCTGCGACAAACTGACGCAAGCCGTCGAGGAGACCTGTGGGTTCGCTGTGGAATAGTGGAATACAACAAACGCAACAGACGCACACAACAACAACAATAAACACACCCCTGCATTCTAACATTCACACACACACACACACTCATCATATGCATTATATCACATAGAAGTACACATATATGAAAGCGATTTGAAATCAAAATTATGTTGGCCTGAGCCAGTTACAAAAAAAAAAAGAAAAAATTTGCATTGGAATTTGTCTGTTGAAAAATACCCCGCAATGCTATTTAGTGTTTTGCTGCGCCTTTTGCAGTTAAAAATTAAAAATAATTATATATACATATTGTAATGATTAAACCTTATACATTTACACATACTTATTGCATACATATTTATGTGTTGCATGATGGCAACAGCTCTTATACATAGTTACCAAGTGCATATACACTCATGCGTACATTTACACGTATATATATTTATACTTGTACTTTGATGTCGACCCCTTGGCCTTTGTTTGTTTACGTCGTGTTATGAATTGTAGTTTTAATTATTATTACAACCCATATATATACATATGCATACATGATACATACATATACATTATAAATTTATATATCATAGTTATGTAATTAGGCGTAACAACAAAAACAAAAAAAACAAAAAACAAACCAACCAACAACAACCACAATAACAAATTTTATAATTGTAGGCATTGGACCGGCAATTTAGTGCTTTTGTTTAGTTTTTAATGCATTTTTATGTTTACTAATTATATTTTGTACATTTATAAAGGAATCGAACTCAATGATAAGTTTTTAATTATTGTTAAAATTGTCCTTAAACACACACACACACACACACAGACACACTCACAAGCAACTTTTACAAAAACACGCTCATGCATATTCTAAGGGCATGTAAGAAAATTAATTGTTCACACACAAAGTCCACCCATTCGCCCCTCCCAACAACAAAAAAAAAGCACATAAAAAGAACCAACAACATAAACACTTGAAGAATTACTCAATTACTATAATTAGTTATTTTTTAAATTTTTAAATAAATGAAAATTATTTAAATTACTTTTGATAATATTATTTCATTTTGTAGTAGCTGGCTCGAAACAAATATTATTTTTATGCCAAAACTAAGTAAATTTTTTGAGGAACAAATTATATAAATATATACATATAGGGATGTAGTATGTCATAATTGGCACACGAAAACGAATTGGACAAATTTCTAGAAAGTGATATTAGTAAAAATTTTAACTGTCTTTGAATTAAATTGTAACAATTAGTAGCTAAAATAAGAAACCCCGAATTGTATTGATTTTATGAGATTGCGGAAACATTTAAAGCATTAGCGTGTAGTAGCCCAACAGACACAAAACAAAACGAACGTTAACTTTTTAGCTTTAGACAGCTCTAGGGTGTGAAATCCAATTGAATTTACGGCGCTTTTTACAGCATCTGTAAGATATCTAGCTATCTGCTAGTTATCCTGCTTAATCGTCGGAATTAATAAAGAATGATGTAAACAGTAATAAAAGCTTTCATTTTTTTTATTTGATTAAATATAAAGAACATTTTATATTTTTATGTGGAATATAAAGCTCTAAGAAGCCAGGGATAAAAATCGGATTTGAATTAGAATATTTTCATCTGCCGAAATAGCTCAGTTGGGAGAGCGTTAGACTGAAGATCTAAAGGTCCCCGGTTCAATCCCGGGTTTCGGCAATGATCTATTTTTTTGCATATTTTTGCTTAAGGTATATTATTTTTTTGAATTAAGGTATTCGACAGGTGGCTTGCATGTGCCGAAATAGCTCAGTTGGGAGAGCGTTAGACTGAAGATCTAAATGTCCCCGGTTCAATCCCGGGTTTCGGCAATACATTTTTTTATCCGAAATAAAATTTGTATTTTAAAAGGGAAATATATTGAAATATGTTAATAATTTCGACAACAAGCCAAATCCCCGTCAGTATCGGATAATTTATTTTTAGCTAAGACTAGAACCATCACTTTTTTCATTTAGAAAAGTGGCTGACATCGAAACGCGCTTTGCTTCAACGGGAAGCATCCGCCGAAATAGCTCAGTTGGGAGAGCGTTAGACTGAAGATCTAAATGTCCCCGGTTCAATCCCGGGTTTCGGCAATAAATTTTTTTATACGAAATAAAATTTGTATTTTAAAAGGGAAATATATTGATATATGTTATAATTTCGACAACAAGCCAAATCCCCGTCAGTTTCGGATAATTTATTTTTAGCGAAGACTAGAACCATCACTGTTTTTCATTTAAAAAGGTGACTGACATCGAAACGCGCTTTGGTTCAACGGGAAGCATCCGCCGAAATAGCTCAGTTGGGAGAGCGTTAGACTGAAGATCTAAATGTCCCCGGTTCAATCCCGGGTTTCGGCAATAAATTTTTTTATACGAAATAAAATTTGTATTTTAAAAGGGAAATATATTGATATATGTTATAATTTCGACAACAAGCCAAATCCCCGTCAGTTTCGGATAATTTATTTTTATCTAAGACTAGAACCTTCACTGTTTTCATTTAAAAAGGTGGCTGACATCGAAACGCGCTTTGGTTCAACGGGAAGCATCCGCCGAAATAGCTCAGTTGGGAGAGCGTTAGACTGAAGATCTAAAGGTCCCCGGTTCAATCCCGGGTTTCGGCATTAAAATAACTTTTTACCAAAATTAATTTAAGGTATACTCTTAGGCTTATCGAGAAATTTATCAATTTTGTTACGATATAGTATCATAAAAATGTTTTTTTTAAAGCATATTATTAGGATAAACGACATTAGCTCTGTAAAATTGTGCTTTCGAGTTGCCAAAAATAATGCTAAATTAAAATCTTAATAAAAGAGATAAATGTCGTAAATAAATTTTAAGAAATTTAGTTTTTGTTTTTATTATCATTGTCTAAATAAAGACATGTGTATATAGTAATATATTAAGCCGTCAGAAATTAAATTAATACAATAAGTTTACTATATAATTACGAACTAACATTAACTAAATATGCATGACTATTTACTTCTTGGGAGTCGACATGCGCACTCCTTATTTCCACATACATATGTCAGTATGTAGAACAAGTATTTTTTAAAAGATTTAGTAGACATCGTTTATAAATATATAAAAGAGACTGGTAGAATACGAGAAGAATGCTCTGATAGTTACATAAAAGTTGTGTTAATTTTTAACTGCGATTGTATGTGATTTTTATAAATAGTACGATACCTGTCTTTAACTTAATACATATATATGTATATAGATAGACATAAATGTTACTGAGCAGCATTATAATTTACTCATATATGTATAAACTTTAAGCTATTCATTTACAACACCAGATAAGTCGTAAATATCTAAAGCTAGAGCATGGTTAGTCGGGGATATTATTGGATTTTGGACGGGACTAACTAAAAGTCCGGATCGTAATCGCGGGAATAACGCGTTCTACTCGCATGATTGTTATAGCTATACATCTGATGCGCATCGGCAAAGGCATCCGGATATTGATGGCCATAGCCCTGCTGATGGGCCGGATATTGTTGCTGCTGCTGCTGCTGTTGCTGGTGATGTTGATGCTGATGTTGATGCTGATGATGAAGTTGTGGGCGTTTCAAGGAATCACCTTTTTGGGAGTATGTCGGCTGCTGATCGTAGAAATAGTCGGCGTTGCTACTATGTGGATGACGTGTGGATCTCCAGCTATCATAAATATTGGAGCTATTGCTGCCATGCATGGAATTTGTGAAGCGCTGCAAAATTAAACAGAGAATGCGTTTATAATATGTAAATTACAAAACGGGATGAGAATCCTATTGAAAATATTTAATAGGGTTGCTGATCCCATCTATCGAATATAAACATTTGTGTTATGGAAATGCCTCTAACACACCTTTGGCTTTATGGGCTGTTTGGTATCGTTCCAGGGATCATCAATGTTGTAGAAGTCATCCACTCCATAATTATCCGCACCACCCATGTGGTTTACTTTCAGTTCGTTAAGCATATCATTCGTCAGTGGAATTGGTGTCTTCTTGGCGCGCTTCTGACGATTAAGCAGCTGCAAGAAGGATCATATTTTATATACTGCTAAAACAGATTACCCAGTGAAAACTTACCACTGTAACGCCAAAGATAATGACGAAGACTAGCGATCCAACACCGATGACAATAACCACAATCGCCCATTGTGGAATGGGTAGATCATCCTCGGCGGACTCCACATTGTTATGTATATTTTTCGCAATGACTACACAGAGAGAATAAGAAGCGAAGTGGAAATCATTTTAAGGAACAGACTCCTAGTTCTACTTACCACTGAATTCGGTGGCCACTGGATCTATTATGAATTTGCCCATTTGATAGCTGGCCTTGACTAGTTGCTCCTCCTGTGGACCCGATAAACCGCTATCCGTTTCATTCTCCAGCGCATCCTTGTCCGGCAGCATGTGTGTTGTGGGTTTTGTTAGCGCATCGTGGAACAGCTGCTTTATCTCAAGGGTATCCACATCCTCGGTGATGTTTGCTAGCTCCACGTAGTAATCTACCAAAACGCTGCCTTGACTGAAGCTATCGATGCGCACCTTTTTGTACCACTTGTTCAGTTGGGCAGCATTCGAATAGACATCATTGAGCTGGACAAAGGGAGAAATAGGATTTAGCGAAAATACTTGGATAAAGCCAGTCACTCTTACCTGAGCTTCTAGCTCGTGCGCCAGGTTCTTCCACTCGAGCGTGTTGTGATCCAGCAGCTCCGGTTTCCAGGCCACTCCATCGATAATCTTAATGGTGGCCTCCAAGTCACAATCAGCGGTGCAGTGTCCGGGCTTAGTGGGTCGTGGAGTGGTCGTGGTCGTCGTTGTTGTTGATGTTGTTGTTGTTGTGGTGCTGCTACTGGTGCCCGCAGCTGTCAGCAGGTCCTCAAAGTTAATGGTTTGGGCGTTCAACTTTTCTATCGAAAGCGGTGTCGTCGGTGGTGTTGGCCAGCCCGTAAACTCGGTGGTTGCACGAATCGGCGGACCCTTCTTAATCAACACCGGTGGTTCCCCGCCCGACTGCGGACTAACATGCGAATCAGCATCGTGCGATGGATGTGGCGTCGTCAGTCTATGGGCGCTGATACGCTTGTGGAAGCCCTTGGGGAAGACGACCTTCAAACCGGATCCACTTGTTGTGCTTTCCTTAGCGGGCGCCTCCGGGGTGTTGCTGGGACTTGGCTTAGGCTTGCTTGTCGTTGTCGATGTGGAGGCGGGATGCAAGAATGATTTTGATTTGTATCCCGGTGGCAGCAGCGAGGCGAGCAACTCATCATTTTCATTGGCCACGGTTAGATTTGGTGTCTCCACGGTGCCATTCAGCTTGAAGCCGGGTGGCAGCAGACTGTTTATGTCGTCCACTTTAAGTGGTGTAATCTTTGGCACATCTTGTTTCTTTGCTGCCTTATAACCAGGTGGTAGAAACTTGCTCAAATCATCAAAGGGTACAGCAACTGCAGGGGATCTTTGCGTAGTTGTTGTTGTTGTGGCTTTTGGAGTTGAGGGACTGAATCCTGGTGGCAAAAACATTGATATATCGTCGACTATGCTAATGGCTGGCTTCGACGTTGAGTCGTTCAAATTGTAATTCTTGGGCAGTAGCGCTGCGAGGGTATCATCAAACTTAACCTCGCTGAACAGGCTCTCGAGCACATTGGAAGTCGTTTTGGTTGTTGGGGTTCTGGCTGTTGTCGTCCTGGGTGGCTTATAGCCCTTGGGCAGGAGACCGGCCAAGCCCACATCCTGCACGCTGACCACACCATTCTTAAAGGAACGACTAATTGTTGAGTTGCGACCGGGTTTCTTATTGAGAGGTGCCTCCGTTGTTGTTGTCGTTGTGGTGATTTTGCGATTCTTGTAGCTCGACTTGGTTTTGAAGCCCACTGGGAGCAGGCTGGCCAACTCATCCATTTCAGTCTCATCCAAGTGCTGCACCCTCAGCTTGCTGCCACTGCTCGTCGTGCTGGGCGAGGAGGTGGTGCGCGGTTGGAACTTGCGTATGTGGGGTGCAAATCTGCCACCCGTTGTTATCGTCGTTGCTGGTGTCGAGGCAGCATCCATTTGACTAATGATGGGATACTTGCCCGAGAGCACACCACTCGATAACTCCGACTGTACGCGGTCCAGCTTATCGATGATGCTCTCCGTGGAGGCACCTTGTGCTGCCAATGATCTCTCGGTTGTGCTGGACGTGCTGGAAGAGGAGGACGTTGATGGTGTTGGCGTTGTTGTGTTGGGTTCTTCGCTGCTCTCGTTGAGATCGGCCTGCTTTTGGTGTTGCTTCGAGTGCACCTTTCGCTCCAGTTCGGACAGCGTTTGCTTCGTCTCCTCCTGTTCGATAGCTGGGAAGGACAAGAATCTGGCGCCGTTGATGCTCCGACTGGTTTGAATTGATGCCACTACCACATAGCTTTCGGTCACATTCGGTACACCAGCGGTATCATCCTCGGATGGGAGTGCCGTTGTGTTGACAACCTCATCGGCTCCATCAGTCTCTTCTCGTTCTTTGAGCAACAGTGGAGCTGGTTGGCTGTCCACAAGAGTTTCGCCCAAGCTGCTGGGTGTAACGGGTGACGACGGATATGCTGTGGAGCCATTGACAACGCTCTTCGTTGTCACCACAGAGATTATCTCACGTCCATCTTCGTGTTCCCTTTCCTTGCTGGGCGTGGTCTCCACCTCAGTCTCAGCAGTGGCATCATTCTCAGCTTTGCTTCCCACCTCGCCGCCTTCAGCTGGCTCACCTTCCTCCTCATCATCGTATTCATATTCCTCACCATCTAAAAGAGATGTGACACATATTTAATTTCCTTCCCCTATTTTTCATATTTATGCTTACCTTCTTCACCATCACCATCCTCGTCATCGTACTCGGACTCGTCCTCCTGCTTGCTGGAGGCCTCCTTTTGAGTCTCGGGCACCGCCGGTTTGGCTTCCGTGTTGCTAGCAGTTGTGCTGCTTACAGTTTCAACAATTGGCTGCTCGGTGGTGTTGGCATCTTGGTCAGTTTGCTCCTCCTCCGTTGAGTCTTTGTCTTTGGATATTGCTGTTGTAGCCTTCTCCTCCTCCTCAACGTATTCGTATTCGTGTCCAGGGTTTGGTACAGTGGTTTCTTCATTGAAGTCATGTGATTCCGAAGAATCAGTTTGGCTCTCCTCTGTGCTGCCGGTACTTGTGTTGGACTTGTCCAAGTTCTCATTGCTGGTCGTTTCCGCTACCTGATCAAAATCGAATGCATCGGCAATTGAGGTGTGCTCCTGACTATTGTTCAGCTCCGATTTGCTGACACTGACTGGTGTAATTGTCTCCTCCTGCAACGGCAATTTCTCCAGACTCGATGACTCCTCATGTTCTACACTGTGATTCTGCTCCTTCTCCGGCTCCAGTTGCTGCTCCTTCTCCTGCTCCACTTGCTGTTGCTGATCTTGCTCTAGCTCCTGCTCTTGCTCTTGCTCTTGGGACTCCTGCTCGTATTGTTCGTCACTAAGCTTCTGTTCCACTCCCTCTGTGGTGCTGGTAGTGATGGATGTGGGTCGTGGTAGCTTCAGCCTGGCGCTGTTATAGTTGAATGGACGCTTGCTAACGACACTCACAGGCTCGTTAATCTCCCGACTAATGAACACAGGACGTCGCGGACTGGGCTTGCGTCCAAAGCTCGGACGCTCCGCCGGGGTATCCTGTGTGGTTGAGCTGGCGATGTTGCTGCTTGTGGTGCTGGTGGTTTTACCACGATTGCTGCCAAAGCGATTATAACGCTTGCTGCTCACCTCCGCACTGCTGGCCGTTGTGGTCGATGTTGGGGTCGAGGACAAAGCGGCCGACGTTGAAGGGTGAAAGCGATTGCGTAAACGATAGGGTGTTCCCGACGATTGGGGCGTGGCATCGACTTCTGCGGCTGCCGCGGGCGGTGCTTGAATGCGTGTACGAAGCGCACTCGGCGAGAAGCCGCCCCCATTCCCAAAAGGTCGCAATCCAGCGTTGCTCGAGGTCAATCGTTTGTCGTTCTGCATAAGAGAAAATTAGTTAATATTATAGTTTAACAATAATATACTAATATAATGATCAGAGGCACTTTATAAGTCATTTTAGCAGACATAATATACAGCCAAATAAATGGTTGAATTTATTTAACGAGGAATAACTAATATCACCCCAAAGGAAAAGACACCCTGTGGATCTGCTGTTTAATCTCTAAAAATATCCTTTCATACAAAGAAAACTACACAAGACGAAGCCCAATTTTATTGGAAGCAATATTAAAATGAAGTCAACAATCCCCTTATGAACTCATCAAATTGTGGTAAATTAAATCTGTAAATCATTTTCTGCACCAACATATAATTCAAATTTTTAATGGGAAGTTGGAGCTGTGGAGATCTATTCATATGTAAATATAAATTGCACCCAATTGTGTTCGATTTGCTTGTTCGAATTGGGGCAGTTGAACTGTATTAATAGGCTCTAATCAAGGGGGGGGGGGGGGGTGGGAGGGGTGCTAACCATATATCTACTTAGTTACAGTTAATATGGTTGTGTCTATTGCCAACCGACAGCTGTGCAGCGCCCCATTCACAGCATTGGATTTTGTGGTCACATGTTATCGTCGTCATGGGAAACTGTTACAGTTTCAACATAGTAAGACCCCCCCCCTACACACAATACACACACACACACACAGTCACAAAATCGCAATCTCTGCGGTTCGCCTGTCAATTGTTTTGCGTGCGAAATCTTCTCAGCCACGGCTCCTCTTCAAATGCCTCCCCCCTCCCACGCGTCCATCTTTCCGCCTGCCTGACTGCCTCATATTCATTCACCAACTGAAGTGATTCTCAAATTTGTCTAAAGCGTTTTGTGCAAATTTCGAAGACAACCGTTCCATTTTGGCAGCTCTTTTTATTGTGTCTTGTATTTATTTAATTTTTATGTGAAGGCAACTGCTCTGTGATTTCAACTTGAATGCCCAAATATATATATATATATATATATATATATATATATGTATAACGTTGGATTACCGCTGACTCCTCTGCACAGGTTGCAAACGTGACGCAGAAGCAGCGTGTTCAGCTATTGAAAGCTGCAAGATTGAGTGTTGCATGCTGATATTTGGGTCATTGCAGATTGCTGTGAAGCCATCCACTTGCAACTGTAACCAAACGAAGGTGCCAAAGGTTACGGCTTCTTGAGAGAGTAGTTGTTACAAAGATGTGACTGATCTTTGCAACTGGATACCTAAAGTAACCCATGCGAATTATGACTTTGTAGTTAACTTTGCATTCATAAATATTTATTGATTTAATGTGGACCAAAAACAGAATGTATGATTTGACTAAAAACTAGGCTATTAATTTCATGTTATTAATATTTTATAGATTTAAAAATTAAATTTTTTATTCAACTCTCAGATATATTATTTTTGCAATTGTTTTGCATTTATGAAATTAAATTATTATTTGCTATTTGAATTTGTTGATATTTGAAAAGGTGAGAAAATAGTTGTTTAACTAAATAATTTTGTGTAAACTGCTAGTTTACATAATGCATGAATTTCAAATACTAAAATTAAATAGTGAACATTACCTTTATGACTGATATTTATCAGGTACATATTAGTAAGCACCCACATGCCTAAATTGAATTTATTGCCAATGTGGGTCGTAAGTAGGCTTAAATGCCTAAGCCGTGATTTATCATGGGAACACTTTCGCTCAAATTAAGTAACAAATTGCGGCAATTAACTTCAAATAAAATAATATTTGTATGCCAAACGTAAGAGTGGGAGGATAGAAAGAGAAAGGGATATAAAGAGAGAAAGAGAGATAGGCGATGAGTAGCAAAACAATGTGAGATAAGTGCCCCAAGAGAAAACCACTCTGCAGCTTGTCGAACATTTCAATCAATAATATTTGTATTTACGTTAAAGTAAATATTAGATACTGGACAAACAAATCCCAAAAATACATGTTAAATAAATTTTAAAGAAATTACATAATGCTGCAATATTTTTAGGTTGTTCAAATATTGCCGTCATTAAGTTTATAAATTTAAACAAACTGCTCCAATTTGTCTGCAAGCTCTATTTTATTTTTAAAATGTGATCTGGTGAAAGGTAAAAATGAATTTCATTTGATATATTTATAATATATATATATATATATATATAAACTGTATTTTTTCTTTCATTTTTTTTCAGTTGTTTGTGGTTGTTTTTAGCTGAAAAGAAATATGTGGTTTGCAACTGGTTCTGGGATTGGATTGGATTGAATTGGCTGCTGGCAAAACATTTGCCGTTACAATTTAGAGTAGGTGAGACAGAGAGAGAGAGAGAGACTTAGGGGGAGAGAGAGAGAGAGAGGGGTAGTGAGATACTGGCTAAATCAGAGCATGGCCAATTGTTTTGTTAAATGTTATGCAATGCCAAATAGTTTGGCTTGTTGTTATTTCTATTCCTTTGCTGTTGCTTTTACTTTTTGGGGCGCCCCACAAGTATCTGTATCTGCTTAACTATAAGTAACTGTATCTGCAACTGTATCTGTATCTGTATCTGTGACTCTCCCGCTTGCCGCTGGCTGCTGATGAACGATATCACAATTGCCATCACATACTATTTCCTTACCTCATTGAAGTGCGCCAGAAACTGCGTCTGCTGGTGTGGCACATTGACACGCTGCGTCTGTGGCTGGAAACTGCTCAGGCTGTTCCCCAAGCTATTGGTGCCACCGCTTCCACTGCCGTTGCGTATCGCCTTGGAGCGTGTAAATCCATTCGTTGAAGTTGCGGACACAGACTGCTGGGATGTTGCGACACCTCCTACTCCTCCTCCTCCTGCTCCGCCACTGACGGGCACACCAAAGGGGCGTGGCGAGATATCGTAGTAGTCCGTCTGCCGATTCGGTTTCTGTGCGAACCAAACAAAAAGAGAAAAAGCAAATAACCAAAATTAGCTTGTTGCTGCTATTCAAGTCAAGTTTGTTAATTAGTTTTGCATTTTGTTGAATGGTCAACAGCCAAAGTATATAATTTATTGATATAAGCTTAATAATAAATTAAAATTTTAATTAAAAAAAATGCAAATACGCTGTTTTACGTCAAATAATCAATATTGTATTCATTTAAAAATAAATACATTTTCTTGAAATGTTCAAAACAAGTTTCCTACAAAATGGGAAAATTCCATTTCTATTTTGTATTTTATGTTGGCTGTTTATTTAAATTAACTTTTATTTAATATTATCCAACAAAGAAAATTATAAAGAATAAATTAAAGTAAACTTTTATTAAAAATAAATAAATATTTATGTTTCTTAACTTTAAATTATTGTATATTAAAAAAAATTTATTGCCATTCTATCTAATATTCAAGCAGTATTAAATATATATAATTTACGTAAAAGTCATATAAATGGGGATAAAAGAATAAAATAATTAGCTGTCTATTGGCAAAATATTTAAGCCAAAAAGCCTCTTAACTAAAATATGTATAGTCAACTTTGTGATAATGAAAGACAGGAAAAGTAGTGGTATTTTTTTTATTTCCAGGGAATCATGTTTTAAGCTAGGAGGACGACGGAACTGTCAACCCGATAAGGATTATCGCATTTGAGCCGAGATTAGAGTTGATAGATGAGTTTAAGGCTTAGAAATGGGAAAAGTATGCCGTGCATGAAATCAATAAATAATTTGCAATTAAAATAAATTTTAAAAACTGTCAGAAAAAGACCAACAGAATTTTAAATTTGTCTGTTGTCAAGTGACGAAATAATCAAACCGATGTGAAGATAAGTTGACAACCCAATACTTAAGTTCAGTTGCATGTCCAAATAATGCAGTTGGAAGCATGGGTACAAGGGTTAAGCAATGGAAGCACCTGGCAGAGAAGTGGAGGTAGGTAAATACTCATTTGGAGGGGCCTTCACTCCACCGTGTTGCATGCAATGCCAAAGCGCTTTAGTATTTTCGAGCTGTACAAAATCAACAACAAATGAACTCAAACCAAACCAAATCGAAATCGAAAACAACAACAAAAAACAGCAGCCACAATGAAAATCTATCAAAAAGTGCTTGATTGAAGTGTATCAAGGTCGGTTTAAAGGTATTTGAAATTCGACTGGCCGCTAATTACACAAATCGCTGTCGGTTTCCTATTGGCAGCAAAGTACTTGTTATTATGCATTATTATTTATTATTGTTATTATTGTTAGGTATTTTTGCTTATTTGTTTATTTGTACATATTTTTTTTTTGTTGTTGTTTGGTTTATGGATTTTGTTTTTTTTTGAAAGTGCTTCTTGTTTGCTGCGTTGTAGTTTTGCTCTGTTAAACAAATTGCAAACAAAACGCAAGTTTTGCTGCTAAAAAGGCGAATTTTCCATGCAGTTTTTGTTTTTTGTTTTCGTTGTTTTCCGCTTCTTGACGTCGTTGTTTATGCATCAGAGAATACTCGACCAAAAAACACAAAAAATAATGCAATTAATTTGATTGAAATATTTTCTCCCAACAATTAGAGAGAAATGCATTCGTCTCAGTTACCCACAAGTCGTAGTCTGATTAACAGAAATTAATCCACAACTAGCTGCTATAACCAAGCCAATGCCTTCGACTGAGTGAATTCCCAACAGTTTCACTGCGCACTGACAATTTGAGTGGGAGTCCAATAACCCCACTCGGTGACCATAATGAGGCGTCTTTTCAACCCAGCTACGAGTGGAATGGACGAGCCCCACTGCAGAAGAAAGCGTCGGTCAACCTATTCAAAAAAAACAGCTCTTAAGTCGTTTGTCAATATGGAAGTCATAATACAACTTTATCAAAAAAAAAAAACTATTCACGTACTTCGCAATGAGTAAAAAGAGACGGCATCTGAGCAAGAAGCGACAGAATGCGTAACACACGCATTATTTATTTATTTTTTTATTTTTTTATTATTTTCATTTTAGCATTTGCTTTCACTTCATGCAGAGCTGGCATCAAATAATGACAATGGAATAGTGCAATCATCTTGATATATCTGCAATCTAGTCATTTGTTATGTGCATCATCCAAATACTTATTTTATGGCAGCTATTTGTATACAACGTGTATTGTTGCATTTTATAATATATTGTCGACGCTTTCACTGAAGTCTAACAAATTTGAAATGGGATCTCGAATCAGCTATGTTTTCGTTTGAGCATGCAAACTAAAAACAAATCAAAAATATTTGCGTCTATGACCAATTTTACGATTATTTATTATTATTTATTATTTAAATTTAGAAAGCAAACGTTTTAAATTTTGTTACTCGTATTTTATTTTCTTTTAAGTAATTGGTATTTTTCTGTGTCAATCTATAAATAAAATAATATATCAAAATTTTCTGTGCTCCGTACGACATAAAATAAATAGGTTTGCCCTCAACTTTCAAATGACACTGAAAAAAGTCAACAAAAAAACTATGCACAAAAAATTATCAATAACTTCAAAAGTTTTATGTGAGACTATTTTTGCACATTTTATAACATTGAGCACATTATGTCTCCAATCTTTTACAGCCTTTTTTTTACCTCGTAGCTTATACAATTGGCAGGATTTTGAGCTCACATGATTTATTACATGTCCGTGTTTATAAAGAAGATGGATCTCATACAGCTTGTATTTAAAAATAGTTGCTGACAAGATGACAACAACACAATCAGTGGATATCAACTGTGCTGAAGAGTTGATTGAGTTTCCACAGCCATAATGAAGTCAATGCCATTAGGCAAATCAGTGTCCAGCGTTGGTCAACAATGGACAATGCCTGCCAAACAGGCCAGGCCAATGCACTGCAAAGTGTGAAGAACTGTTGCGGTCCACAGCAGTCGAGCAGGCCAAAACAATGGAGGCCAAGACCTCTTGCTGGGCTGCTGACAAAACTGCAAGGCAATAACTGGTAAACGTCTCAACTCCTCCAACACCAACTCCATTCGCATTCCCATTCCAATTTCCCTTCGGCACTTCAGGCCCTGACATGCTGTTTCAATTAGGTCCAAACTGGGAATGCAGCAAATTGCGTGCCCATCGTCACAGTTAATAATCGATTTGAATATTCGGTTTTTCAATTAGAAACAACCAACAATGCATTTGGGACTCTGGAATAATCGCTCTTTAATATTCCGAAAGCGTTTGTTTTTCTTTCTTCATACATTTTTGGTTCGGTTTTTGTTTGCCGCTGGCAAAGTGAAAGTAAATGGAAAAAATGGATTTGGAAATGCTGCCAGCTCCGACCAGTGGCCAGTGGCCAGTGGTTGCCATTGTGCATATATTGATTTCATTGTTTGGTGTGTAATTCAATTTGCGTGAGCATTTCAAGCGTTGCGTGAGGCGTGCGTCGCTGCTGAGGATGAGGCAGGCACCACACACTTTTGAGTCTGGCAGAGCAGCACGACGAAGTGTAGAAACGTGGGGCACCAACGATTGTTGTGTGTGGGTCGATTTTTTTGAATTCCTTTCGTAATTGAAAATTATGATTTTTGCTTCCTGGATCGGGACTGTAACAGACTTATCGTGGGCATAAAATGGAAACGATTTCAGTGCCAGAAACCCATTGAGGAAATGTGTACTAATCGAATATTTATTTCAGGAAACATTTTCTTTCGATATCTGTAAATGTGGGCATAAGATTCCTGCATTTTTCTGAAGTAATTTAAAATTAATTAATTTCCCATAATTATATGTATGTTATTTATATCTTAGCAATGCAGGAAATGTTTTTAGACCATTATCTATGTAGATCTTGTTTGCATAATATCAACTAGTTTTTCATGTTATTTAAATATGTTAATTAGTAGTTGTAAAATGCATACTTTTCACGCTCCCATTTCTGGCAGCAATTCGCAATTCTCGTCTTTGCCTTTTTTAGCAAGTTGGCTTAATCAAGCTTCATATTCCAACTCCAATTTCGACTAAGACACAGACAACAAGTTACTCAGTTGCCTGCAGCAGGTTGCCTGTTACCAATGCCCGCCTTGGCTGGTAATATGGAAATCTAATGCACTGGCCAAAAACATTGAATTTGAATGTTGTAGCTGTGCTAGTCTAGAGTTAATTGAGAGTTTGAAAACTTACCGCAAATTGAGGACTGGCCCCAAATGGTGTTCCATACGGAGAGTTGGCTGCACTTGGCGTCTGTTTGTTGTTGCTGTTGCTGTTGCTGTTGCTGTTTTCGTTGGCTATGAACAGAAGTTGTTCCTGGTAGGAGCCAGGGGCTGCGGAGAAGCCACTATTGCTGTTGCTCCCTCGAAATCCACTAAGTGATTGCTGCGGACGGGGAAAAGTGCCGGAAGATGGCACGAAGCGATTTTGTGATGGAAAATAATAGCCGGAGGTATCTGAAATGCATAATTAAGGTCGCCAGTTAATATTTTATCACGCAATAAGCAATAATTGATCAAAAATCATCAGCTGCAATTTTAACACTTGTTCATATTTTTGTTATCGCATTGTGGAGACCTTTCGGCGCTGCCATCCGGTTTCAGTTAGCCATGATTTTCACTCAAATTCGAAATCATTGTGCCTAATTGTCAATAAATTGTAAAAAATAAATAAACTTGGCCACGCCGCTTGAGGCCAACATTTGTCACGGCTTGCCAGATATTAGATTTGCCGGTTTTTGTTAAATATCTAAAATATGAATATGGCGAGCACTGCTTTGCCGATGTGTTTGCACTGCTTTGACCTTAAGCAAAACACGACACGTTCAAAAAAATATAAATTAGCTTCAGCAAATGGTATAAAAACTTAATATTATTTTGAACGACTTAATATTTCGGTAAACATCTGTCGACGCGAAAAGAAAAATTAAGATTAAATATAATTAAAAATTAAATTTAATATTTATGCTTATAAAATGTATTTAATTGAGCAATAATTAAAATAAAAAAACAATCAGAACAAAATTAAAACCAAACTTGGTATAAATCAGTACAAATTAAGCAATTTGTAGAGTATATGCAAATCGACTTGCTGTGGTTTTTTATAGTACGTATTTATATAAAAATGTCAGTGGTCCCATTTCTTGTGCACACAACAAATGTGTAACAAAATTGAAGCTTTTATTAACATTATTTCGCGATGTCAGCTGTCAACATTGCAAACTTTGAAAATGGTTGCCTATGTCAAAAGAGTAATTTTCTAGCTTAGCATAATTACACATAAAAATGCATACAATACACACGTAAACACAAAAAGCGTGGGCACCCAAACCTAACAACAAAAAACCAAAAATAGCTTCCAGCTGCAATCTTGCATGCGTCACTTTATTCGCCCTCTGTGACCCACAATGTGTAGCCTCAAAAAATATAACAAAAAAAAATAAAAAAATAGAAACATTATACCATAAGCGAATAAAAAATGGATTTTTAACCACGCAAGAAGTAAAAAAAAACGATTGCCACTAATTGAAAATTGAAATATCATACAGGCGCAATATTTCAAACAAAAAGGCGAATTTATGCAGTTCGTCGACAGACAGACGCGAGGCGCCCAGAGTCGAGTGGGGGCAACGCCTACGTATGCTTGGGGCAGGGAGGGGATCGATGTTGCACTAAAACTGACGTTACTTTGAGTTTCACACCTTGTTTTCGACATATGTGTATAATTGCGGGTCGGGTAGAAGAAGGAGGTAGCGTTGCAGAACTCGTTTAGTGCTGAGCGTTGCTGAAACTGAATAGTCGATAACTATAAATTGATTAATTGACGAAAAAAATATGCATATAACCAATTTAAAAGTATTCAAGAAAACTGAACTGCTTGCCGACTGCTTTTCAACTGCTTGGCATAAAAGCATATAGAACTAGAATGAGCACTCGGCTTTTAGGCAAACATTTAGTGATTTCTCTGTTGGCGCTGAGCGTTGAGTTGTTGCTCAGTTGCGCACTGCGAGTCGTGGTTCAAATCGCGTCGAACTATTTATTTAACAATTTTGTTTAGCATTTATCATTACATTTGCAGGTAGCCTTCAGCGCTTGGGCAAGAGTTGCTGTGTAAATTTCCAGCCTGCTAACTCTAATCCGCTGAAGGTAGATCAAATCGTTCATTATCATCTGCCGTTGACTCTGCACTATTGCCCCATTGCATAAGTGGGCATTGCAGATCGCACGACAATGAATACATTTTATTTTAGAAGTATGCATAAAGACTTGTATATCGAATGAATTCTACAGTTATTATTTAAGCGTATTTAAATTTTTTGCTCTTGGGTACAGTTATTTATTCAATTAATTGTTTAATATTTTCCGCACGCTTGACACACTATTGAAAACCCATTATGAACGTGAATATCATTTTAAATTAGCATTTTTCTTTTTCTGGTCGGACAGAATGCAAAAATGTTACAACCGCTTTTGGCCAACTGTCGCATAAGCACATTTTAAGCCTATCGATCAATTGGAATTTATAAAAATGAGACCCAAGATGCTTTTTGAATTTTAGATGAGCGTTTTAACAAAGTAAAAAGTCCATTTATTAAAATAAATTAAGCGATATAGTAAACATAATAATGTGTGTAGTTAAAAAACCTCCAATCTTCAATAATATTTATGTATATACTTGTATTTTGGCTTATGTGCAACTGGCCCATGCATTACAGATATCAATTCTATAACTGATTGACTGGTTTACGTTGAATTTATGCAATAAACTAGATTCTAAATCGTTTGTGCTTGCCTTAAAATATAACTGACAAAAGCCTCAAATATTTAAATACATATTTAGCCTCCAATGACCCAGCCAAACAATGCCTTTCAATAGCTGATTATTAGTTTCCTGTTGATTTCTTTTAACTTTGCCGCAGCGGCCTTTAGTCAAGTGCCTCTCAAACTGTCTGCAGAGCGTTTGACATTTGGCCCACAGCAAAAAACAAGATGCAAACAATGAGCCAAACTCAAACCATTTTTAGTTTGTCGCATGTCGAACGTCTAAAATGGACAGCAACAATGGCAGCGACGCCTTTTATTGTACAGTGGTCAAAAATGGATATTATTAATGTTGAAATAGTCAAATTTACAAATTATATGCATTTGTAAAATAAAATAAAGCTTTCAAAACAATAAAAAATATTGATTGACATTTAACGGGCTAATTCAACTGTTTTGTAACCACTGTGCTGCCTATGCTGGTATTTTGACATTTACCGCTAGTGCGGCTCAAGAAGAATTTCAAACTTGCTGCTGCTGCCGATTCCGTATCTGAAATTTGTTGCTGGGTATGCAAGTAATTGGCTTGGTTGGCTTCTGGAACAACAACTGGCTCACTTGCTTTACGCCTAATTATGGCAGCGATAAAGCGTCCTGAATTCGCATTCGCATTCGCATTCCCATTCATGCATTTTCAATGGCCATAATGTTGCTGCAACAATCAACCGTTGCAAAACAAAGGCAGAGCCAGCGTTTTCTTCATTTGTGTTTTTAGTTGCGGGCTTATTTATTGTGTTTTTTTTTGTTGGTTTGTTTGTGCGAAATGTCAAGACACTATAGCGAAAAATCATTCAGAAGTGCAATAACAACAACAACAAGAAATCAGCAACAGCAGCAGCAATAAAGAAGAAGCAACACAAGCAATATCAGCGATGAAACAAGTTGAACTTTAAGTTTTTCCAACTTTAATCAAGTTTCTGTGTCGACCACTTGCAAAAGTTGGTAACAGCGACTGCTTCTTCTTATTAGCCTTCTTCTTGTTCTTCTTCTTCTTAATTGAAGGTCGTCTGATCTATTGTTTATGTTGGCTGATTTAAGAGCACGTAAAACAGTTTTCAATTCACAATAATTGTTTGTCAAATTATAACTCATTTCTAAGAACAACATAAATTAAGCTATAGTTTATTTAATTTTTTATTTATAAGTTAATTATTAAATTTTATGTTCATTTAATTTTATTTGTACATTTTACATTACATTTTATTTGTTACATTTTTAGTTTACATAAACGATTTATTTTAACCTTATTGTTTTTACTTTAATTATTCTCATTTAATTTAGATCAGTTTGTTACTTTCGTTTTAAAATTGTATTTTTTGTTCTAAATTCTGTACTTTTTTAGTACACACATGTAAAAATAAATAATAAATAAATAAATAAAACACTATTTTAGTTATTTATAAAATTATGATCGAAATTGTATCCCAAATTAAACCACTTATGTTAAAACAACCTACCAGCACAATACCCCATCCCAGACTTATCCATCTTATGAATCTTGTTCCTAAATAGCAACCTGCGCTAATGATTTTATGAGTACTATAAAAATATATGTATATAGCATATTTTACTGCTTAGCCAAGCAAAGCAGACTTGGTTGACATCATAACATGCCCAGTTGTTGCGAATTCTTCATATATTATTTTATTGTAGTCAAGAAATAAATAGATAATTTCAAATAATTTACTTTTGGCTTTTAATGAACCTCCACCGGGTGACAGAACGCACAAAAGCAATCAAATACCACAGTATAAAATGAAATGGGAACAATAAAGCCAAGATTCCGACAAAGTCGTAGCGAATTTTATATTACCAGAAGACAAGTAGGGTCTGCTCCAAAGAAGTGGACACAATGACGCCCCAGGCAGCTGCTAATTAGAAAATAATCATGCGCCGGCGAAGGTCAATGTCAAGTGTGGCAGAAGAATGGTAAAGAAAGAAAAGTGACTCAGCTGAAATGTATTATTATTTTTGTTTGTCTGTGATTCTGCTCTATGGATTCTCGACTAGCCTATGATTTGCCGTATGTGCGCCCACGGAAGTGGCTGATGTAAGCCGATCTGATGACAAAATACAAAATGCGTTGTTTTTGCGTGCATCGTTAAAGTTAAAGCTGCCCACGTTTTTTTTTTTTGCGTTCAGTTTGTCGCCCAAGTCTTTTGTATCATTTCGTCAGGTTTGTCGTCTCAGTCTTTCGATTCATTGTAGAATTTCGAGGTGCGCTCTTCTTGCATCATTCCTCGCCACTCGCAACAACATTCCATTTTTACACCATCTCTCGTTATTTATTTATTTTTTTTAATAAGTATGTTGTGTTTTTTTGCTTTGAGTGTTTGTGTGTTATAATTATATTTACTAATACATGCTGTGCTGTTTGCTAATCACATATGCAAACTTGTTACACAAAGTAAACGCCAAAGTGAGGCAGGCGTGAGCATTCAAAACAAGAGCAACACAATAACAAAATGAAAAAATACAAAAAAAAAAACAACAACCAAAAGTGTTGCATGGCAAATCGCCAGCTGTTTGTTGTTTGTTGTTTGGTTTGCCCGCTGTTTTGTCTATTGTTTGACTTGGCCAAACATTGCGGCTGTCGAGTGGTGGCTGAGGGTTCGGAGCAACTACAACTTATACTTGTAGGTTAACACATGCTCATACTACAAAACCGCCCATAGCTCAAATATGTGGCAAGTGCAGATTTCGGGAACAATTTCGCACAAACCCTGCTCAGGTAGCGGTTGCTAAAATTTTACTGATATGCAATCTGAGCTGAGCATTATGGAAAATGTTTTCGAAACTTTTGGTTATGTTATGGGTCTTAAAAGTGGAGAGTTAAAAAATGTGGGTAAACATTTTCAATACTCTTTAAAAAAGTATAATTAATAAATATAAGCAGAACTCCGCCAGAGCAGAGACTCAGAACAGCATTATCTCAAATCGCCTTGGGCTATGGCAAAATGGTTTTATGTTCCATATTGAACTGAAATGGGAGATATACCTGTGTCCATTAATCAAAGTAATCGCATACCATTTTCTTGGTAGCTAAGCATAGGTCCAGTCACTGACCTCATGTGAAATGGACAGAGTTGTTTTTAAAATGAACCATAAATACTAATTTGCCAACCTCTTGTAAAATGCAGCGAATGCAATATGAACCACTTAAAATACTCGCTCGCCTATTGACCAAATAATGTTGACTTGGCCGACAAGTCGTGTTTTGCCACCGCTGCGCGGCTTATGCAAATAGGAAAAATGAAACGTAGGAAAAAAGAAAGAAAATACGATTATAAACTAGTTTGAAATGTTTGAAAAACAAAAATACTCAAAGTATGCATAATAATGATCGATTTTGTTTTATTTTTTCGAGTACAGTTTCCGACATTGCCACAATATCCGGTTTGTGGTTACAAATGCTCTCGACCAGAGTCGAGAAAGGCTAATCAATCATTTTCCGTCAAGGACAAAGTTAACCAATTGTTACCTGGAAATAAAATGCGGCTAACACCCGCACAAGAAACCGCTGCAATTTCGAGAAACATTCTAAAAATCGCAAAGAACCTGTTTATGAGTCGTGCGGATCGATCTCTTGGTCAATTATTATTATAGCTTATTTTACTTGTTGCCTTATTTGTGCTGAAGGCAATTACAAAAACTGACACTTGACTCTTACTCGAGGGTGTGTTACTTGACCAGCTACAACTAATCTGGTATTTTGTCAAACGCTTTCAACAACTGTCACATTGCTGTAGACCGCATTCCAGTGGGCCATGTTGGTTAAAAGCCGTTTCCTGAAGTCTCGCGGCCCGCTACAAGTTCCCACAAAGTATTTAATTCGAGGCACAAATACCTCAGATGGATAAAAAAAAAGGTTAAATGTCTTAAATTCGAGCGTTTAAAATTCACCTAAAGCTTGACATAACTACCAAAAAAAAAACAAAAAAAAAAGAAACAACAAATAAATTGAAAAGCGCATAAATTTGTAAGCCATTTAAGCTTAAATTCGTATTGCAGATGCGGCAACAATAAAAACAAAGAGAAGAAAGAAACAACGTCTACAACTGGGCGTGGCATTATGGGGCATTTTGGGTGGCTTGCGTAACGCTTTTGAGGGTCAGTTGGGAGCTAGTTTTTTTTCTCTTTTTTTTGGGCGCTCACATGAATGAATTTTTTGAAAAAGAAAGGCAGGCCAACAAAAGTGAAATTTTGGCTCGCTCCTCGATTGAATGATTTTCGTAATGTTTTTCATTTCAACTGGCTGAGAGAAAGAGATAGATAAAGAGTGATGGAGATTGTAATTCGAGTGGTTCCAAATGAGGCCTGTTGAAATTTAAAACTCATCGATGGGAGAAGAGGACAAGAGCACCACACCAAAAGAGGTGGGTCAGGTTGAAAGGGGTAAACGTGAAATTAATTTCATGGGCAGCTGCGGCAAAGGTAAGTGAATATATATTTACAAACATACAAATACACTTCAGTTTGAGTGGAAATCTGAGATTTAGGGTGAAATTGCAATTAAGCTAACCCAGATCAGATAAGAAATTCAAAATCAATTTAGTAGTTTTTATTAAGCTTTCAGTTGAGCAACACTTTGACAAACTATTTCGTATAACACCAGGATATATGACGCTGATATGGGATATGGGTATGGATATATTAAAGCGAGATTATCTCGAAGTGTAATAAATACTACAAAAATACTGCATAGGAGTGCGAAAATGTACTTTTATAAAATAAACACTTAAATAAATCACTTTTAATTGAATATTTTTTTTAAACTAAAATAAATCAATTTTAATTAAACATTTATATTTTTCACAACCCATTTCAAAAATATTTGCACTGCTTTTAGTAAAAACAGCAAAAAAAGAAAAAAAAAAAACAATACTAGAAAATGTTCACTTTTTGTCCAAATGCAACCCATTTCTGAGCACTCAAGGCCCAAACCCGAGAAACTACAAGTTCTTGTGCAATAATACAAAGTCGTAGCCCGTTTTTGCCATGCATATAAGGAAAAATATACGCGATGCAAGCCAAATGGCAAACGAGCATGAAAAACTTCTTAGTTGGAAATTCTTTAGCCGGTTTTCGATTACCACTCCCGCAATGTTTGACCAAAAATAAAATGGGAAAAAAATAATAGTAAAACTGGTTCAGTACAAAAACTTTGCCCAACGCGTGCGGGTGGCCTCCCTTCCCCTGCCCCTCTTATGGGTAATGGACATTGGATCACGACTTTTGTGTCTATGTTGGCGGGAAGTTGGAACTTGGACCCTTCGTTTGAGGCTCGTGCTGGGTCAGAGAGCTGTAGTCTTTCCAGTCTTTTGCGGGTTGAAAGGCCGACTTGGATCATTATGGATCATCACTACTTGAGTAAAACCATCATCAATATTCTATACATTTTTTGATGTTTGATTTTTGCTTCACACTTTGACTCCCTTTGTTATATTTTCCATCTTTTTGGCCAAAGTGAGAGTCGTCTTTGTGTTTTAGTCTTTCATTAAGTTTATGGCTTTTATTAAGTAAATTTGAGGTGTGAGTTGGCTGCTTTGTTGATGTTGTTTGGCTCGTTTCATTCGTTTATTTTGTGCTCGGTTTATGTAATTTGCAAAGCGTGCTCTACTCGCTGCTCTAATAAAGGCACAGGCAACATCAAAATTATATTGCAAATATTAAAAGTAAATTACGAGCGCAAATGCAAACGAGTTTTTTAGCTCATTCGCAACTGGCGCAAAACAAAATGTTCAAATCGAGCTCAAATTGAGACGGAAAATGTGGTTGCTGTGGTTGCGATTGTGGTTGTGGTTGTATTGCTCGAACTGGGCTTGGCCGGATCATGTAGCAATAAATTGTGGCCAATAATTGTCTATTACAGCAAAGAATAGAAACTTTTAGATGCATATTATTGCATATATTTTTGATCATTTCCAGGCTTAAACTAGACAATAATGTAAATTTAAATGACAATTAAATCATAGTATGTCATTTCAAGCTAAAACTACAGTAAAATGCAAAATTTTAATAAGATTTGTATTTAAATGAATGTGAACAAAATAATAGCAAAATGGAGAAAGGTGAGTTTTTTTAAATGAGAAAGAGGATCTTTGACAATCTATGTTTATAATAAAATTTCTATAAAGAGTTTAACAATTATTATACACCTAACAAATAATACATGGTTGCTTTAACTATCATTCACAATAATCAAAATACTATAATTTGTTAAATCTATATTTATCTAAACCACTTAAACTGTGGCTTCAACGGACTAACCATAAATTATTTTGCTCTTCATTGAACCAATTTGAGCAATTGGAAGCCAATTATAATATTTATTAATTTTGTATATAATTTATATATTTTTAATAAACATTTGGCTCTAAACTAAAAAAAGAGTTCATACAATTTGTTATATATTTAAACCACTTAACTTGCGCAACATCCAATTACAAACTATTTTAATCTGATGGAATTTATTTATTCCTCCCAAACAGACTAACCCCAAATACCTCAACCGCTCCAAGACATCGCAGCTGAGTACAAATCACTCGACATTTTTTTCTGCTCCAATTCCAAGACATCGCAATCCCTGGTTTCTTCCAGTTGGCTTGGCTCGCTGGCCAACTCAAATTACCATTCAGGCAGCGAACAAGCTGAGCTCATTAGAAATAACAAACCACTTCTAAAAATTCAACCACGTCTAGAACCACACAAAAAGTGCCGCCACAAGAACTTAAATCAATGGTTCAATGTTGTATATCAAAGATATACAAAAAATAGAAATAAAAAAATACAAAAAAATAACTATAGCACACAGTTGATGTCGAGGTGTGAAAAACAGTTATGCGACGCCTACGTCGAACCCAGAGTTACAGCGTCGAGTACACAACGTGCCACAAGCACTTTAATGTGCTTTCCTATTTAGAGCCGCACGTTGCAAATACTCGCGCCTTTCTAAACCAGGTCTTGGAAGTCGTGGCCAAAGCGTTGATTGAATGCCCCAAGACCCAAGACTCCAGCAGTTCCAATCTGGAGGCTCGCTTGTACATTGTGTGTGTTGAGGCATGCTTGGCCTGAGTGAATGGAGAGTCTCAGCTCAAGACTGCTCTACGTTCAGCACCTCCCCTCCCCTTCCCAGCCCTCCCCAACACCCCCTTGTCAACATGTTCGTGCTGGCATTGTTCGCATTAGTGTTGCATATTAAGTAATAGAACTGTTTGCTGTCTGGGCTGCCACTCGAGAGTGCGAGTACCTCAAATGGCGTAACTCCAGTACAACTCTACGACTTGGATATAAAACTACTTGGATGCTGTTGTGGAGTTGGTGTTGTCGCTGTTGCTGTGGCTGTTGAAACACAAGTGGCAAGCGAATCCACATGGCAAATGCCACAAATGACAACAGGGATCGCAGTTCATTTTTTCATTTTTTGCTATTTCTGCCCCTCAAATTGTGTAATTTACTGATGTTGACTAATTTATTAATTATGAAACTGTTCAGTTTGTAAACCAAGCTCATTTGAATACACTGTAAAAATTGACAAAACATTAATTAGTTAGAAAGCAACAGTCGAGACTGCTCGACTAGGAGGTACCCTGGAAAACTTGCTGATAGTAGTGAAGAAAATATATATTTAAATTAAATGTTTCATGTGTTTTAATTGGCAAGATCTGTGTTGGTCAATAATATGTTTGGATATATTATAGGTCAATTGTTATAAGAAATTGTTAAAATCAATTAGTATCAATTGAATTATGTTAATCAATAACTTATAATAGTTTCTTGTTTCTTATTGTAAGTCAAATAATTAATTTATTTATTTTAATACTAAAAATGTTCTTTAAAAGTTTACAAGTGATCATTAAGGCCTTGTCTTGTAGTAATTATTTATTATTTTCAATTACTTATGCCAAATACTTTTGGGATAATATATGTTTATACATAAATATATTTAAATACCTCAACGATCACAAATCACATTTATAGTTTCGCCTGACAGCGACTGAATACTACAAAAATTACAATTTATTCATAATCTTGATAAATACGTTATCACAAATCTCAGCTAATGTTAAGATAAATGTTTTACGAGATTGCCTTTCAGAGGTCGTGTCTCTTGCAATATGTTAACATTGAGAAAGTGCAGCTCGAAACTGGCATTTAATGTTGTTTTCCTTGAAAGTGCTCTTTTATACATACTACATATATATATATATAAATATTTATAACTATGTATATAAATGTGAGCATATGTGAAACTCCTTTTGGATGCCGGGAGCTTTTTAGCTGTCCAGTTGCCCCTTTGTAGCTGTTGTTATTAAGGCAACAATGCAATATTTAATCAGGAAATAATGCCCAACAACAACAACAACAGCAACAACATCAAAGTGCATTTTTGCAGTCGTAATTTGGCTTGGCCAGTTGGTTAACTTGGCTCTTGGTCTTAACGAGCGGCATGCATAAAATATGTGCCCTTTGTTCGCGAACATTCATTTTTAATAAAAATGTCAAGATATAGAGTGGAGAAGGAGCTCTTTAAACCTTTTCGCACAACAGTGAATTTGCAGTTTGCGGTTGTGTCTTGGCCTTAAGTGTTGCCTCAATTGATTCACATTTAATATGCACTTGCAGATTCGAGGAAGACCTCTTAGGGGACAGTTCTGAGATGAGGTAGGTAGCGATTCGATGGTTATTCAAGTGTGTTTGCTTTAAAATCACACTCTTCACTTTTTACTGTCATTCAGTCAGTAGGGCATTGAACTGCTTCACTGGCTGGCTGCCTGACTGGCTGAGCGGCTTGAAAATTAAGCCAATTTCAGGCACTCAGGTGCGGATCAAAGTGCCAACCACTTAGAGTATACATCAACCGACTATGGCTTCCATGATGGAGCCACGCCCATTTCAAAGTGGTCAACACACCCACTCTTTAAATGACGGCAAAGAGCGGCGAATATGCAAATGTTCGAAACGAGTAACCAAGAACGCCATAAGAATGAATAGATAGATAGATAGATAGATAGAAAGAACCTTGTTATTTATACAATAAATCACAAGCAAAGCTGAGCAACTCGACAATAACATAATAATTATAAAAAAAAAATATAAAAAAAGTATATAAAAACACACGCAACAAAAGTAAACCAAAGATTGTTTACCAAATTGATTGTTTTGTTAACCTTTTTTTGGCACTCGCATATTTATTTTACGTATTTGTCTCTGTCGGTTTTTTTATATTTCAAAATCTTCAAAGATTTAATTCTTAAGCGTTTTTATGTAGGCGAAGTTTTGTGAAAGAAGTCTTCTTAAAACTCAACTTCGTCAAACATGTTAAGGAAATAAAAAAAATTATTTTCAGCAGATTTCTTTTATACTGAGAATAATTAATAATCATGCTTGGAAGGATGAGTGAATCACTTCGCAAAAGATTAACCAAAAATTCCCAAATTTGATGAGTTGAAGAAAATTTAAAATGAATGCAATTGGAATAACCAAGATACTTAATCATTGACAAGTTTATTAATAAGAAAATTAAGATTAATTATATAAACCCATATGTTTTTTATTATTTCTGTGATGATTCAGATGCGCAAATTTAAATAGTGTGCATAAGACGCCAATTTAATAATAATAAAACTTTAAACAAAAAATGTACTACTTAATATTCTGTTTTACACCGTTCATAGACAAGCATTTTATCACATTTTCAGCGATTCACTTTTCAGTGTTTAATGTCTTGATTTTAGCAATTGTGAATTTCGTAATCTGATGAGTGTAATTTAACGGCAGCTACAAGTGCCAAGTGACAACCAAGAGGGCTAAAATAACCAGAGAAAAACCTCAGACCGCAAATTTACCTTGAAATTAGATGGAAAAAAATCGTTGCAATGGGGCGTTCCTGGGTAAAATTTAAAGTTGAATTTTAGGTATATAATTTTCGAGAAGAAAAAAAAACGCATTAATGGCGTTAAAAAAAAATAATTTGTAACTTTTATGTTTGCCAATTTGCACTTTGCAACAAAACGGAAATGGCAAGACAGCAAAAACATACGAAGAAAAAAAGTGCTCAACTGGCATTTATGGGTCAAGGATTTTGAGCAGCTGTAATCAATTTGGCCACACTCGATTGCCTTTGGTAAAGCCGGGGTTAAGCTGAAAGTTCACTCCGACTGGCTGCAGAGCCCATAAGAGTTGGCCCAGCCATTGCACACACCTGGCCAACCAAGCCAGCTCTCAAGACTCTTTTGTTTCCAAAATATTTGTGCCTGTTATGTCACCGACTCCATCTCGACTCTTGCACATGCACCGAGTCAAAGACAAGACCTAAATTCACTCAGCAAAAACCGAACTGATATTTAAACAATTATCCCAATGAACGTTTTTCTTCATTTTAAAAATAATTTATAATTAAGGCTTTTATCTATTTTTCAGAAATAAATACGAAGTAAATGAACATTTTTTTTCATTTTTAGAAACCGGTCAAAATGTATATATTTAATATTAAAGAAAAATGTTAATTCTTTTTACAAATTCAGTTATTTAAATTTTAAAACTTTCTAAAATGTTTGTTTATGTGACATCTTGAAAGTCGAAATGCATATATACATATATAACGTCCTGTTATTTAGACAATATATATATTTTTAATTTTTAATTTTAGGAATAATTACCGCTGATTTGGGGCTTGCGCTTGGCGCCAAAGGTTCAACGACTGTTTTAATTTCAGATCGATTTTTTTCCCAGTGTACAAAGAGTACTCCACGGGTGGTGTTCCACTCATTGGACATGGCTAATACCATCGATACATGGGCTGTGAGTCACTGCTGGCTAATATGAATCACATCATTGTCATTTCGAGGATATCAGTTGCAGTTTGTTTTTATATAAATATATATTTGGCATTTTATTGAGTGATACTTGTTTGGTTATCGTAACCCCAAAGTCAGAAGCGGCTGGCTGCTTGTATGAATTGTTTTATTGCCCCTGTTAAATTATCATAACAAGCCGATCGAAATCCGGTTGAATATTTGAAATGTTGTTTTTTAGTTAATCGATTTGTATACATCAGAAAAGCGCGTTGAATTCACAAATGGATAGACATTCTTTGTAGTATGTTGAGTAAAATGCTAATAATATTAAAAATAAATTATGAATTAAATAATGATAAAATAAACACAACTAACTGATTATATTCTAGCTAAAATTATATTAACCATAGTTTACAAATTACATTTGCCAGGCAAACTTAAAATGTTTTAAATTTACTTTCGCTTAATTGGTAAGTAATGGTTTAGTGAGTTTGGGGCTGGCCCATGTCTCAACAGCATTTCCGTTTTTGGATGTTAACGCTTTCTTTTTGGCCAAATCGCCAGCAATGCCGTTGTTTATGAGTTATGGCCTGGCCATTTGTCAAAATGAAATCAAAGTTTTGCACCACGTTCTGCTCGACAGACAGGTAGGGCATGGCAAGGCGTGACAAGGCGGGGCAGGGCAGGGCATGGAGAAGTTAGAGCCCAGTTTGGAAGCCATACAAATCACTGCAATCTCGGCACGAGTCGGAATCAAGCAAGAACAACAACAACCACAGTGGACATTGGACAGCGATCTGTGGCACAGTTGCAGCAAGTTGTGGAGGCGACAGTGAAACAAAGTACAGCAAAAATACAAAGCAACAAAGCGAAACAAAGCACAGACGAATTGGAGGAGCAATGGAGGAAAAGTCCGATCAAAACACAAGAAACGCCAATTAAAAGGAAAAAGCGAAAATGAGTGTTTGGAAAATCGTGCAATGCAGCACAAAGAGAAGCGATGCAAAAGTAAATGCGTTCAATGCACCCGTCAGTGTGGCACATAGTGGGCGTGGCAGCGGGCTTACTGCCCAGCCAGAGTGAGACAGACAACTGTCAATTGTCGTCTGTCTCTCATGAGTCATGGCAAACAAACGTCAAGCGACAAATGCTTTGCATACTGAAATTGGTAGCGCCAAACTTGGTAACACTATATTATAGCTTGTTGTTAGCCGTGGCGGAAGTTGTAGGCGCAGAAAGCCAATTGAAAAATGCCATGAAAAGTATTACAAAGACAACGTCAAATGCCTGAAATGGGCTTACCTAATTATGTAGTAATTTCAGAGAGAAAAGACTTTAACTTTATTCGGTATAATCGGAAACTTTCAGTTTTCAAGTTTTCCTATTGATATAGCTCCATTTATAAATTAATTATAATTTGTCACTTTGTTAATTTCATGTATTTATATATTTTTTAAATGGTAGATTGTATTTAGTTCAAATTGAATAAAAAAAATAACACAATTTGAAGCAAAACTAATAGTTTTATTATACAAGAAAAATCTCAATATAATATTTGAATTGAAAATTACAAATTCTTGAAAATTGTATATATATTTTATAAAAAGAAAGAACTGATATTCAAGGAAAATAGAGAAAACCACAACTCCTTTAATGCGTTACAAACGTCATGAAAAAAGCAAATAAAAATTAGTTGAAAAATTTCTTATGAAACTTATGAGTCTATTGGGAAAATATATATTTTATCAAGAATTTGATGTATACAATTTAATCTGACTTATTCCAAGTAAACATGGCCTAAAAAGATATTATTATAAATTGTGTGTTCTCAAATATTTGGCAACTGCTGATAGCAATTTGCGTTTCTGGCTCAAGCAAATATTTTTGTTTTTTACATATATTTTGACTCAGAAAATTGGCATGCAAATGCAATACATACATATATATATATATATATATATCGAATGCGCGCCTACTTGTTGTACTAAAGTGAGGCAAAGGCAGCCACAAGAAGAATGCAACGCTTTGCAAATTACCATATAAAACGTATTTTATCAATGGGGTCGCTGCAACACACCCCGAAAAGCGCAAATAGCAACAATATAAAATATATATGTCTATAAAAAAACGATTAATAGCATTTTTCATTGGTATTTGTTTGGGGGCGATTGAAATTACTTCGAAAAGTCAAACAAAAATGTCAACAACTCGAATCGAACCGGCAGAAATCGTTGGCTCAACTTCAAATATGAATTACAAATCAAGTAAATGTGACATTTAGCATAAATTTCAACAAAAAAAATGTACCACTAAAATGTAGTAATATTGTTTGTATATATGTTTTGACAGCTTTTGGTCAAACTCAGCGAATAGAAATTAAAGTGAAAATCTAATTACAAAAAATTATAGACTTAAAAAGGGTTTCCATCAAATTTGATCACTAAATTATAGTGAGAAAATGTTTTTGACAAAAGTTCATAGAACGGGTTGAAATTTGAATAAAAATTCAACAAATATGATTTTTAAAATAATACATCACTTAATTTTGTTCATTTTTTATGTACTTCAACGTTCAAACGAATTAGTTGGAATTATTATTTGCTATGCTTCTTAAGCAATTATGTTTATAAAAGAAGATATTATCTAATAATTATACCAAAAATTGTGTGTCTATTTGGTTTATTAATCATCGTTAAGAATTTAAATTGCATTGGTTTATTATGTTGTTGTCGATTTGTTTGTTGTGTTATTTTAATTTAGTCTATTTTTTTGTCTATTTCTCTGTACGTGTGTTTGGCTATTTCAAATCATAATTTTGAACGAATCAACAATAAATTAAATTGTGGGAAATTGAAATTGGTTAATATTGGTAGAAGGGGCTCTTAATTGATTGTCTTAGCTCTTTGTTTGTTGCCCATAACTCTGAAATGAGCACCGCCAAAGATATCAGCAAAAAGTTAATCTCCAGTCGGACCTATATAATTTTTCCAGTCTTACTTTTTGCTTTTGTTTTATGTTGTTAATTCTTGAGTCTTGAACATACCTGAAAATAAAACAGAAAAACAAAGAATAAAATTAAAATTATGCAAAAACAGATCAAATACAAATTATGCTTAGGCTAACAACAATCAAAGAATTATCCATGTAAACATAAATTGTTCTTCTGGTCAAAAGTAACCCAGATTTTTAGTTTCTAAGGAAAACAATGCAAGGTCGCTTTACGATTTTAATTAGCACTTGCCACAAGAAACTGAATAGATAAAGCTGGAGAAAAGAGCAGTCTTATTGTTGCCGGGCATTGTTTTATTATTATGGTCGGTTATTATGATGTGGGCCCATCTTATTGAGGAAGAAGCTTAGAGTCAACAGTCGACGTTTGGTTCACAGGCTAGAGACGGTCAAGGTTAATTCGAAAACAGTTTTTGTTTTGTTAGTCATCTTTTGGCCAACCAATTAAGGCAGGAAACTTTGACACACACACCCGTCACGTGGCCCAGTTAATAAATACAAATTACCAACCCAGCTAGGGAATCACCTAATTAATGCTTGAAACATTTTCCACCAATACGTTGGGTGACTCCACAAAATCCATCTAATTAGGTTAAAGAAATCTATGGCAATCAAGTTAATTGGCTTGAGTTGAACCAGCAGTAAACAGAGCGCACTAACTACAAATATGAAGCCACAATAAAGTGCAGTCAGTGGCCACAGTGCTCACTCAATAAGCGCAACCCATAACGTTGGCCAAGAAATTGCTGTTCCAGTAACCTACAACCCGCAGGCGAACAGGCAACAATAACAATAAACGACTTGTGTCAGCAAATAAACAAATACATGCCCATTAATTGTACCTGAACAAATATATAAAGCTGTCAAAAAATAAAAATAATAATAAACCACACCAGAAAAAGATCTTGCTGTGCAAGTTGTTGTTGCTGTCTCAGTTTGCATAAGACGGACAATCGAATGCACATGTACGAAAGAGAGAGGATAACGTTACACTGAGATAGAGAGAGACGAGAATCTATGGATTTTTGATTTGCAGCAGCGGTTTCAAGACTTGACTATACTCTTTCCATGCAATTTGAGCTATTTAATTTGGTTTAATTGAAAATAAAAAATAAAAAAATAAAAAAAATATAAACCAAAAATATACAAAGTTGTAGTGCGAGTAAATAGCATTTTAGATTTACCCTACAAAACAACTTCGGAATTTAGAACAATGAGTTTCCTAGTATGAAAATCAATTAATTCCATTATTATGACAGCTTGATATGCAGTCAAGTTTATACTGACATGTTTAAGCAACGAAATATTAAAAAATAAAGAAAATTTAAATAACACTACTTGTTATCACTATTTTTCAAAATGTATATATTTCATGGATTGCGAATATTTGGATATGTTAAATTGCATAAACCAAAGCTGGTGCCAAATTTATTTTTTTTTCTCATTACCAATTAACTAACGTAACAAATCTTGATTTGATTTAAATTTCCTGAGTTTGTTTAATTCTTACAATACATGTTGAACCATCTTTATATTAGACATTATAATAATATCTAATAATCAATCTTAAAGTAGAATTTAATTATTTAAAATGTAATTTTATTTTAATTTTACTTTGTAGTTTACACTAAAGAAATTAATAAATTAGCACAGCAGAAAAAAAAAATTTAATTTTATAAAAATTAGGCTGCAGGTCAAATCTAGTCATCAGTACTTCTACTTATATTGTAAATTATAATAGTATTTTGCATATGTATTCCACTGGATAAAATAAAATAACTTGTGGCTTAATCAATTCTCTATGACTTCCAAATGCTTACGGCTGGCTTCAAAAAGTGTTTTATATAATAAAGTAATATCTAATTCTAAATACTCTAAGCCACTAGAACAATCTATAAGTTTGATGGATGTAGCTAAGATTATGGGGCACAATAGATCTAGTAGATTGC
The DNA here is from genome assembly GCA_037043605.1 of Drosophila multiciliata. Lineage (NCBI taxonomy): Eukaryota > Metazoa > Arthropoda > Insecta > Diptera > Drosophilidae > Drosophila > Drosophila multiciliata. Next base: position 1,942,066 of record JBAMBF010000589.1, read on the forward strand.
AGTGCAGGTATCCCAAGCTAAGAATTTATAATAATCCAATCAATTATCTGTCGACTAAAAATTTTAAAAGGGTATTTAGAAATTGCTACGTTAAACTATTTTTTTTTATAGTTTTTTAAACTGTATTTCATTCAGTAAACTGCCAACCTACGCGACCAACGGACAGGCGTCTCGAATGCGTTGCTATTTTTGGTAATAAACGAAGCGTTAAACAAATTGCATTACAGCAACTACAAATACAACATGTAATACAAAAACAACAACAATTACATGTTGCTGCTGTTACTTTTGTTTTTGTTGTTGTATGCAAAGCGTTATAAATGAGGGCGCTTGACGGCGCCGCCGTCTTGGCCGTAATTACACCAACTACCAAAAATGGTCAAAAGAGTGAAAAATTATCACATATGATGTGTTTGTTGTTGTTGTAATAATACCTGCACCGACACTGCCAACAACAAGATATCAAGGGAAATGCCAGCTAAAAATTAAATGTAAATTATTGCCAAAATAAAAAAAAAATTTAAGACAACAATTTCAAAACACAAGTGGTTTGAAAATTGTCAAAATTTCGCGGTTTTTGAACGGGAAATTAACAATTATTTGAATGGAAGTGCAATTTTAATTGTTGGGAAATTTATTAATGAGCGTTAGGGTGTTGGATTACCCAATAAAAAATAAGTTATCGAAAAAACACAGAATTAAATGTTTAACAAATGTTAATTAAATACAATGTCTGACTTAAGACTTAAAGAATGCCATATAATCTCGTCGAGAGTGTTCGACTAGCAGATACCCTACTTATGCTTTGATAGGATGATTCTTCTGCCTGTGACATGCTTTGCACAAATTCATTATACACGCAAAGAAAAATCTGCCTGAAATTTAAAAAACAGCATTAAAAACTAGAAAAAGTTAGAGATTTTAAAATATTTCCTAATTATACGTAAAAAAAAAAACTAAGGCCGAGAATATAAAGATTTCTTTAACTCTCTTTAATAATATATGCTATCTGTAAAACCAGAAAAAAGTCTTTCTGATTCTTAGAGTTTATCTGTATTTTATTCATAGAAACCGCTTAGCCCACTTAAAATCCTACGTATGTATATATTTAATTATTTGAATTTTAAGCAACGAAAATGATACTGAAAGACTTCTGAGTATACTAAAAAAAAAAAAACACTCAAGAATATAGTAATTTTCATTCTAAACTTTAGAAAAATCGAACCTTGAATTAAGAAAAGAAAGACTAGCCTTTAGAATAAAACGATTTTGAAAATATAATAATATGAGTTGCCCTTGGCGCCATTTTTAATATGTTCAAGGTATTATTAGTGTAGAACAGGCACAAAGTAAATTTTAAACTAATGTTAATGAAATTATTTGTTTAATAATGCCGTTTCTGTTTCCCCATCTAGGCACCTTATATGCTCACGAGCTGCAGCCTCATAACATGAAAAACTTGTTCAACGTGGCTAAATTATAGTTGGGCCAGCACATAAATCAAATGGGCCGAGACTGGCAAAATGCAAAGTAAAGTCGACTCTAGAAGCGAACTGCATAGCAATAATAATATCAAATAATGACAGAGCACCAGCGATAGATAGATATCTGAGCAACAAGCGCGCCTTACATATCCAAATTGATTAAATTACAGCCAAGAATTAAGTCAATACACAATACTTCCATTGCTGGGCTAAGAAAAAAATAATAAAAAACAGTTATACATAATTGCAAATACGACTTTTTCATTTACAGATAAAATACGAGTCTAAAGCACACCGGAAAGCTTATGGCAGCAATTCAAAACGTGTTAAACATTTCAACTTTACTCAGGATGACGCATATTTTGTTGACCCTGAAAGCTTACAAGTTAAATTAAATTTTTACTTCTTTTGCATATGGATGTTCAACCCAATAATTAAGTTTTCGTATGCCCTCTATTAATTTAATTTTAATTACTCTGTGTACTTGAAATTTAAAATTAAAACTGCGCGTTAAAACAGCCCAACCTATTTTCATAGTTTATAGAGGCCTTAACTTGTCGTGTAATAGTTACAAATTTAACTTTATCTTCACTTAACTAAAAAACAAAAATTATGACAAAACAAGAAGTTTAAATACCAAAAATATTACTGCAAGTTTGCCAATTAACTAATCGTTTATATACGATTTATTTATCCGATATTGGTAAACAAACAATATCAGAATATAACTCGTGACCGATTAGTCAATCGGTCTAGATAAGGATTGGTACAAATTTAAGGATTTTGGTCAGGATTACTCGTTAAATAAAATAGTTCATAATAATATATTCAGAATTGAATCAGTAAGACTAGTTTGCATAGCAACAGTTATTCAGATGGAGTTGGCTATAAGCCGACTAGTGATACTGATCAAGAATATGTATATGCTGTATGCTTTCTACTTTCTGCAAGGCTATAACTATATCTGACGCCCAATAGTTTCAATACATGGCCGTCACACATTTCAAAAATAAAAAATTGCTGGAGCTAAAACTGAAAGTCTGCTAATGACTGTGGTTTTTTTCAAATTCACAAGAAACTTGACGAATTGCTCAACAAATGCAATCAGCTAAGAGCAAAGAGCCGGCCAATGGCATTGAAATTGCACAACAGCAATAAACGGACACATTAGCCAAGTCAAATTGTCCAGCCAGTCACTCCACAAGTGCCGCCAGACGGCAGCTTGTGCCAATTAGGTGTGTCTCTTTGGTTTTGTACACAGAAGGTCAACCATCAGCAGCAGGGTGGAGGGTGTGGAGGCTGTAAGATGGGAAAGGTGTTGGGTATATCGATGGTGGCAGTTGAATGAACTGAACGCCCACCGTTCGGTTCATCTGGCCAAAACGAACATGTCACGGATAGAAAATGGTATAAGCCAAATTCCCGCCAAGCCGCCGAGTTCAAAGCGAAGGCGTCGCGACGATTGTCATCACTCTTTGCGAGTGTGTGTGTGTGTGTTGTGGTTGTTGCTGTTGTTGTTGTTGCTAGCTGTCAGAAGCGATGCCAGCGATAAGCAGGCAAAACAACTTACAATCAGGCAACAGGCGAAACGAAGACGAAGTCGAAGTGAGAGACCCTCAACCCCAGACTGAGACGTAGTCAGATAACTTGCCACGTTGATCTTAACAATCAAATTTAGTGGAAGCACATTTCATAAGAATCGCTTCTAGCTAGACGAACACCAAATACACTAACTTGGGAAATATCTTGTGGTAAAATATAAATAATTTATAGTTGTAAAGTAAGCAGATATATGTTCATAATTTCATCAAATAATATAAACGACTTTAGTATGTTTCTTTGCGGCTAATTCGAATTTCGTAAAGATTTTTTCCCTGTTCTGTTTGAAATACACAAAAATTGGCATTTGTTAAACATAAAGAACTATTGCTAAATGTGACCCGACGAAATTCGGAATATATTGGAGAATGTAAAAAAAAAATATCTATTTAAATTGCAAAAAGACTTTAGCAAAACACAAACTATACATTTTAATATTGTTCATCTTGGCATAATTAAATTCTTACCATTTTAACTTTTTGTGCAAGAGTATATTCAGTTTGAATCGATTGTATAACTTTTATACACTAAAAAAATGTAGAATAAATATATTTAAATTTACAAATATGTCTATCCTTTTGCTTATAAAAAGAAGTGTTTGGCATTTATCACTTAATATTATTAAGACATTTTTTCCTGATATATTTACAAATCTAATTTAAGGCACACAAGCAATTCGTTTTACCACGAAAATGTGAGAGTAACTTGACCAAAAGCACAAAGATTTCTTAGCGCATATTAATCATTTAGATTTGGAGGAACATGTAACGTGCTAAGTGTTCTCTGTGTACTATGGCAATTTGTCATTTGTGGCTGGACACGCGTTGTTATCAATGTGATTTATGAAGCGTCCACAAGAAGCTGCTGCCTCTGATGTTGCTGCACCATCGCAGAGGCCATATAATGCTAGGTAAATGCATATATTGATATATTGACAGCAGTTTGCCAGCAAAGTTAGAATTGTTCACAGAGCGGATGTAAGCGCTTTTTGGCTGCAAATTTTCATGTAGATTAAAAAAGAAAACGAAATAAACGAAAGACGACCGGCTAACAACAAATTTTCATGGCTCATGGCACTGCGAGCGTCGAACTGTAAAGTTATGAAGCTGTTGTGCGCCACAAAAAACGGAAGCTCGTGTTTAAGGTTATGGGCACAGGGCCAACACTCAACAAACGTCAGTAGCATCAATGTGTCAAAGACAGTCTGTGACTCAAACGCCCAAACTCATACTCAGACTTCGACTTACCATATGTATCTATGTACGCTTTGGTAGACTCGTAAAATACGTGAGAACGATGTTCGGATAAAGATTAGTCACATCTTTCAGCTTCACCAGATCCAGCTCGTCAACATTCACCCATTTGACCACCAAAAATGTTTCGCCACCCATTTTGTGCGACTTCACGACCTTCTCCAGCTCCAATCCACGATCGAGGCCGTTTGGAATTTTTTGCGAGGACAGGTGGGAATCCCATTTCTTAATTGATGTTGGGATGTTAAAAGTGCTGTAGCTGCTATCACTGCAATTACTCACTGCATTCCGGTTCGCATCCGAGGCGTATGAAGAAGTGCCATATATGTTCTTTGCGCTTTTCACTTGCAACTGCGGCTGCTGCACATCGTCGTCCTCGCTTGATGAGCTCAGGTCAAGGTCTTCCATCAGATTCGCCGAATTGTTTTTGGTGGCCAATTGCTTGGCCTTAAATTGATCCAACTTTACTCCCTTTTTTTTGTCTTCCTTGCGATTTGGCTCTGCCATTATTTTATGGCGAAAAAAGTAAGCAATGTGTACAAGAATTTGGCAACGACTGCGATGCAAAAAAAAAAAACAATATTTATGTCTTATATATATATTAATTTTATTCTCCTTACCAATGATTCAGGGCGATTGAACAGCAAAATTGTATAATTCTTGAGGATAAAAATATCTGTTTTGCACAGTTCGAGCAGACGATAAAACTATTTGAAAAACGTTGTTGGATTTTTTTCACGTTTGCAAGAAGATATGACAATAGGAAAGAAAGAATGAAGAGCTGCCAGAGTTTGGTCGTTTGAACAAACTATCGATATCAGTTAGGCGATGTATTATTAATTGCCTTGAAGATCGAAAGCATCTTATCGATTAACTGAACTGAAGTCAAATAGTTTTTTTTGCTTCGGCTGACTTTTATTTGTGTTGTTCATTATACAAAATCAGTAACAAGTATATATTTCAATTGAGCAATATGTTTTCTTTTTAAATTTTTATTTTAATTAAGTACTAGCACAAAATAGACAGTCCGTTGACTTCATAATGTTACAATGCTGTGAAAACAGTTCACACAGTCAATATCAACATCTGCATCAGCATCAGAATTAGTACCAGATAGTTGGCTAATTACAAATAGATTTTTTGAGCTAATTAGTTTTTTTTATGCTATGCACTATTTTTCAAAATTTGATTGTGAATTTGGAAATGAAAATGAAATATAAATATTACATCACTTTTCAGTTCAAAGAAATATAAATAATCCACATTTGGTTTTTATATTAATTAATTTTAATTATCAATGCATTTTGTTTCTGAATTTAATTAAAAACACATTTTATGCATTATTTTGTTTTTCTGTTAAAACTTCATGTCTCCACAATACCTATTTATGTAAATGCAGCTTCTCCACTGCAATAATCGGCGTATTGAATTGAATGTCATCTCATTATAAACAGAAACCTGGCACACAAGAACATGCACAAACACACTCAAAAATACTTGTTTACATTCGGAAATGTCGTCGCGTCTTCGCGCCTCGTCGCGTTCGGACGAGTACTAGACTCGTTTGTTAACCAAAAAAGAAAATAAAACAAAAAAATCGCATGTGTGACAGTTTGAAGCAAAAAAAAAATATAAGTGAAACAGCGACTCAGTGAACCTGTTACGTTTTGTCCATTTCTTTCGCTTTCTTTCATTTTGATAGAGCCTATCAGTAGCGCCATCTCTGTCTATCACATGTACACATGCATGCTTGCTGTACTTTCTTTCGATCCAATTAACAACTGACTGTAGAAATGTGAAATGTGCGACGAGTGTAAGCTAAAGGGTTTACAAAGTCAGCCCATGAGCGAGATTTACTTTCGTTTTCGTTATTTCGAAATATACCATATCTCTCTCACTCTCTATTTTATTTGCTCTCTCTCTCTCTCTCTTTCTACATATCATATTATGTATTTTTATATTTAGTGATTAATTTGCATACTTGTCGGCAAATAAATGCGATCAGAAACTTGATTTTATTTATTTTCACAAACAATGTCTTTATATACACATAGATATTAAATTAATGTAAATTTTAAAAATTAGTATTTCTTGATTTCATAAGTAAGTTAATTTCATTAGCTTAGATTTTGTTTGACAACTTATCCATTTGTTCGTCTTGGTTTTTTACGGTCTTTGGTTTTTTGTTTCGGTATTTCATTTCGTGTTTAGTAGAAAGATTATTTCATCTGCACCTTTGGTGTTGCGAAATTTTTTTGATTTAATTAGGTGTTTTTTTTTTGTTTTTTATTTTGGCTTTGTTAAATTAGCATGCTCGCTTAGCTCTTATGTCAATATTATATATACGGATAAAAATTATTTATATACATAACTATGTAAATGAAAAGCATAATTTGTTTATATATTTATTTAATATCAGTTAAAGTCATTCGACAAAGAATTAATACAAAAGGTAAAAACAAATTAAATAAAATTTAATAATAATTTAAATGACTTAAATAATTAATATTTATATAAATTATTATTTAATTTTAGCATATCGATAACAGTGGAATCAAGTCTATTTTGCGTACCGGGAGCAGAAAGTGTGATTGAGTTCAAACTATCGATTGTTTTTTTCAGCATGGCTGGCTTAAGAATGTAGATTTATTTTGCTTTCGCGCGTTTAATTTAACATTTACACATATAGTAAGCCTTATAAAGACACACAAATGTGACTACAGTTTTTATTGACACATTGACATTATAACTCTAAAAAGAATTCATCTTATTGCAACTATTGGTAAAACTTGATGAAAAAAGTGTAAAAACAAAAAAAAGCAACGGTAACTCCCGAAAGAGTAAAAAAAACCACTCCACACGCACACATATGCACGTATATGTATTTACAGGTGCAGGCAACATTGTGGTTGTGTTGAGTTTTTTTGTTGCTAAGCTTTTGTTTTCTTTGTTGCTGGAACAATCAAAGAAAACCTTAGAATGTTTGGCTTGCAGTGCGGAAGTACGTGTTTTTTTTTTTTTGATTTTATGATTATCTTTCCGTTTATTTCTTTCGTGACTTATCTGATAAAAGTTGTTCGCTTCTTAATATTTAAACACGATTTTCATGTGTCATATCAACTTGGGAGGCTCCTAAATGCTGCCAGACTCAGACCTCGACTTGGTTCCGGTTTCAAAAACGGCCGAAAACAAAAAGCCGAGATTAATTTGAATAAATTGAATCAGGCATAAATGTTTTATTCTTCTTATTTTTTTTTAAATGATACTAAAAAGTGTACCCTATGATAACAGCCACAATGACAACGACCAAAAAGTACTACAAAGATTTGTTTCGTACTCCACATAATGATAACAAAAAAGAACGAAAATAAAATACCCTATTCGGACTTGCTCAAGGTGCAGATGCGTCACAAAGCACTCAACGAAATGGGAATACCTGATACCAGGGTGTATAATGAAAGCCATATGTTAAACTCACTCACCTTGTGCGACGTTGCCGCTGCTGACACAGCAAAAGACGATGAAGACGATGCTAAGGCTGCGCAGTGTCGTCGTAGTCGACGTCGACATCGACATCAACATTTTTGCTATTGTTTTTGCTTTTGGGGGCTTAAGTAATATCCCAAAAGCCTTTTGTTTATTAAATTTGCGGCTTTGCTTGTAATTTTTATTTTTAGCGTGGTATTTTGCTTTCAATTTGTAAATTATTAGCAATTTATTTGGTTATTCAGTATTTGCATTTTGCATGTGTTTTTGTTGTATTTATCACTTATGGCGTTTAGCCGAAATACCAACAAATAAATTGTCTACTGGTTAAACTGGTTTTTTTTTGGATTAAAACTCTTGAAATAAGTATTGCGCACTCCTAAGATTAAGTTACAGTTAAAATGTTGTTAAAAATATGATTTCATTATTATCGTATAAAAGGTCAAGGTTACTTTGGATGTGATAAATATTGATTGTTCGTGGAAAACAGTTGTGTTTGTATTATAATTATTGATTTATTTTTTCAAATAACGATTTAGGTCATTATTATTATTATTATTTTTTTTACCGAATTTATTTAAGTACATTTTAAACATTTGCAAACAATTAAAAAAACATATACTATTTTTTTCTTCTTTTTAATTCATAAAAGTTATATTTTGCATTCAATGCAATACATTATTGTTATTGTTATTGAATTTGTAGTTTAGTTTAATATACTTTAAAATTGTGGCCATTCATTTGTAGATTCCGTCAAAATACAATGGCAACATTCACCTTGAGCAATGTCATGCTATATATTCATTGGATTATATATACTGTGAATATTTGTTTGTTCATATCATTTTTTGGCTATGTGTTTTTTTACAATTACTTATGCGATTTTTAAATTGCTGTTTTTTGGATGCTGCGCTATTGTCATTTCTATTTCAAAAATGGTGGTTGCTATATTTGTCATTAGTAAGACTAATTAACAGAAAGTGCCAAACAAGTTTTCACGAAGAGAAAGAGAGGAGAGAGAGAGCTATTAAATTATTACTCTTTCCGAATATTTAAGGCGATTTTGAACAGTCATTTACAGGCGACCTTCATTTATTAGTTGGCTATCAGCTTTTAATTACTATTTTTAATGAATATGTTTTGTTCTTTAAGTGCTCATTCTTGACGGTTTCTAATTGTGGAGGTCGTAAGACTTCAATTGAAGGGGGCGCTGTAAAACTTTATGCTAATTAATCGCACTACAGCTAAGAAGCACAATATGCCTGTGAATGAGCAATTAATTGGCTTGGCCTGGCTTATAACCAGTGCATTGAGCAAAAAATGGCAGTAGTTGATGGTGCAGTTGTGGTAGTAATATACACTGTAACCACACTCAAAGATTGAAAAACAAACAAACTTGATTTGAATGTAAAGTGAAATTTTCCAACAAAAACCCAAGTAAAAAGCGCAACAAAAATTCGAAATCAACAATAACAACAACAACAACAATGGAGTGAGGATTGTGCGATTAGTTGGTCACTTTTTTATGACGTTGTTGATGAAGAAAAACCGTAATGCAAAATTACGCGATTTGCATACATAAAGCTAATGACAATAAAAAATACGTCTGCTGAAAATCGTATAACAAATGTGAATCGCGCTCTGCAAATGTAAACCGTTCGACGAACGAATCGATCCGATCGCAAAATCGGACGCACTTGCTCCACTCAACAACACGCAACTCACTCTAACACACACACATACACACTGGAACACTCGAACACACACAGACACTGCGCGAAAAAATTGCACTTGGCCTGGCTGGCTGAGCAAGAGTTACAGCCGTCGTCGAACCGTGGGCAATAACCAAACTGAGACGCGTTTCGAATTGAACTGACAAACTGAAAACTGAAGAATGGCTTGCAAGGCAGCTGAAAACACGTTTTAAGCTCGGACAAGTGCAGAGCATGAGCCACAAGGAAAAGAGATGTAGTCTCCGAGAGAGAGAAAAAGAGTGTGTGTTATTGTTAGAAAAAGAGAGGATTGACTTGGTACGCGTGGCTACTTTGAGCCAAAAGACATGCGAAGTGTTGTTGTTGTTATGCTGTTAGAGTTGTCAAGTGTTTTGTGTGCAGTGCGACACTTCAGCTTAAAAAAGGAGTTTGTCCTCCATAAATGTAGATCAAATCACTAATTCAATTTAAACTGGAAAAATACTGAAAGAATAAAATTTAATAAAATTAAGATATAATTTTATTAAAATAATAAAAAATTCTCAAACCGATTTGCATGAATTCTAAGAAATTTCAATAAAAAAAGTTAAACTGAATCCCCACTGGATTTAACAAAATAAATTCATATATTATCATCAATTTTGGAAAACCCATAAATCCTCTACGCAGATCTTAAATAATACACAAATGCATAGTATTTATTTGTTTAATATCTGGGGCTATACTCCAATCTTTTTCGAATCCAATCGGAAGTCATCTTCAGGGCTATGCAAATATAACACGATAATCAAGATTATATTTATATTGCTGACAATCGACTAATATGACTAATTACAGGGTATCTGCCAGTTAAGAAGTCTTGAGAAGTGTAGTTATTTCGTGCAGATTCCAGCTACAAGAAATCATCGAACTTGTTGCGGAGTTAATGAACTTAACGAAGTCACTCCACACTTAACGATGTGCGCTTCAGTCGGAATTAGCCGAGACAACAACCGCAGCGGGAACTTTGACCATCTCACTAAAATACATTTTTTTATGTGTCAAATTGTTTGAATTTGGAATTTGAAAAACATGTAATAAATATATATGTTCAGTTTAAGTAGTCTGTACTTGAACGTTTTTAAATTGTTTGTCGATTGTCCTCTATTGAAACTCCATCATTTATTTTCTTGCTAATCTGCCCGAAGTTGATTGATTGATGTGCGTTTGAGTTTGAGCTTAAAAATTACCTACAATCTGTGTCCATTTTCAAATGTCAACATATTTTGTGGCAACTCACTTGAAAATAAAATATTTGCGCATTCTGCTAAATTACGTCTGTTTCAGGTAAGGGGCAAAAACTTGTTAACGATTTGTCCTGTTTTGGCTAGAGCCGCTGCATGCCTTATGCCGCACATTTGTACATACATTTATATATATATATATTTCTGAATGGAAGTGACATAAGCGTCTAGATGCTGTGATCCAGGACAGCGCATTTGAGATATGCAAATGACATGCAACTGCAACATGAAGCGTCTACTTGTGTGTTCCACACACGTTCGTGATAAGGGGCAGCCATGTCCACCTGTAGCCCTGCCGTCTGCAACATTCTGACAATGCTCCCTTAGGCCCAAATATATACACTTTTAAAAAATATTTCAAAATTCCCGACAGCTTTTATGTTTTTTTTTATTTATGTTATTATAAATATTAGTATTTTAAGATTTATAAAACAGCATTTATATCATTAAATGTTAAAAAACTTAGCGTCAAAAGAAAAAATTTTGATACTTGTTTCAGAATTTTAAAAATATTTATTTCCTTTTCTAAAGATTTTGCATTTGAAATATTTTTAACCTTATTATAAATATATTCCTTGAGTACATTTTTGTAACAATTTAAAAAAATTCTGGACTAACTTTAAAATTCTAAGTAATTGTAAGTTTCGTTTAGTCTAATATTAATTTAGGATTTTTTAAGTTTGCTAATCGATTTTATTTCCACGTGTATGCAATAAGCAAAAAACTCTTTTCTTTCTCAGTTATGTCTGCGTGTGTTTGTATGTGTGTGACCGTGCGTGTGTGTGTGTTTGCCTGTGTGTTAAAGCATTGCTGATTCGATATTTTAATCCATCTGCAGGCAACTGAATCTGACAGCTTTGGGACATTTCTTTCAGCTTAAATCGAAAAAAACCACACAAAAAGAAAGAATAAGAAATCCTTTGCTTTTGACATTTGTTGTGTCAGTTTTCATTTTTCTCGTTCTGCACATTTTTCTCCCTTTTGGTTTATTTTTTCATTTATTATTTTTGCTTAACCGCGCGATTATAATGCATATTTTCTTACATATTGCAAAGAGAAATAATTTATTTCCTATTTGTGTATGTGTATATGTGTTAGTAGCTGTGTAAGTGTGTTTTTGTGTTGCTACTTTTAAATTTGGCAGCTGCAGCTTCTCGACTACTTTCTGACATTTGGGTGAAATTGTTACAACACTCGAAGAAAATAGCCCTTCAATGTTGGTTCAGTTTAGTATTCCGAGAGTAGTAAAATGCTGACTCGTTCTAAAAACAAAGGTTCCTCTTTTCTTAATTTTAGAGTTAATTCATCTGAAAACAGGTCAGAAGGTTATTTTATATATATACATTTTTTGCTTGTTTTTTTGTTAATAGAAAATATTTTGGACGCTTTAAAAACAATAAAATATAAAATTCTTAGAATTTTGTACTTTTAGAAATTATTAATTATTTAAAGCTTTTAGTTTTGATTTTTAGATTTGTGGTGAATTTTTTTTTAAGTGTAAGCACTGGATGCAGTGGAGCATGTCAAAAAATATGTTATCACACTTAACATTATTTTTGCTGTTGAGAAGTTCAAGAAAGTCAACGCTTAGATTATTTTTTTATTTTATTTTCAAGATTCGCTGAATAGTCTTATTTTGCACATTAAGCCTTATGTGCTTATGAAGTTAGTATTTATAAATTAAATAAAAAATTCCAAATAGTATTAACTAAATTTAGAACTACTTCAACTTATTTTCTACAATTACAACAAACTAAAGTTAAATCGATTTTTATACATTTAAACTATATTATAATAAATGTAACATAAAATAAAATAATTATTATTATCTACTTATTGAATGCCATTTCCTAGTAGAGTTTTTGAACTGCGTTTTGCATTTATTTCAGTATAAATATTCATAAATTGGCGATGATCTAATCTTATTGAAAGCACACATTGTTGGCCGCAAACTATGAATAAAATTAGTTTTGTTGAAATTAATGCATATTTTAATGCTGTATTAACATGTCCATAAAACGTGCTTGTCACCCACATGTGGCTCCCTCGAAGAGGGATAAACATAACTCAAATACCACAGGACCAGAACGAAAGTTGCGAAGAAAACTCCGTCCTTTGGCTCTGATAAACGATATCTACAAGCACGTAAGAAACTCAGAATTGGATTTTTGGGAACGGGCTGTTTTAGCCCAAATAATTTGTCAATATTTTGCACGCAGTGGAGTGGAAAGGCAGATCTCCAACCAACTTTCACCCAACTCATCGCGAGCACAAAGCAAACTTTGGCCAAAACTTGAAAGTTGTGGACGTCAAGTTTTGGCCTGTCATCATTGCAGCTAACACTCAACCCGACACCATCACTGGGGTGAATGATTTCACAGTTGCAGACAGCAGCCAAATCAATGTAGATAAAATATGTCGAAGTTTCAGTGAGTTCAAACGCTTTCAAATTTGATTCGAGTCATTTCCCTCTCGCCTTTCCTAATGTCATTAATAATTTTGTGGCGACAAGAACTACTACAACAATTACACTGAGGAAATATTTGAACCACAAATTTCTAAGTTTATTGTCACAAAGGTTTGCTTCACTTATTATTCATAAATTTCAGATTAAATCTCCCTAAAACCTGAGATTTTCTTTTCTTAATTCTAGATTCAACTTTTCTAAAATTTGGAAAAATTATATTAAATTAAAAATTTTTTATATTTTTTTTTAGTTTGATGATAATTTATATTATTATTAAATATATATATTTTAAGTTAAAACTACAAACATTTTTCAAGAAATGAGTGTTCAAATTACTGCCATTTAAAATATATTTTTTAAGAATAAAAAATAAGCTTATAATCTGAATTATTCCTAATTTCGAGAAAATCTTTAAAGTCTATGTATTTTTAGAAATTATTTTAAAAAAAACAAGAAAGCCTTTTTAGTGCAATTTTTTAAGTATTAGTGCGAATTTTCTCTGAGTGTAAGTGAGTAATAAGGAGCTTTCATGCCTTGTCATAAATGTGGTATTCATACAACATTTAAGCTTAGTGAATTGAATGATGGTTAAAAGACATATAACGTTTAAGGGACACTAAATGAATATCGATAAACTAAAAAGATTTTAGGCAACAAAGTTGTTAAGAAAATTGGTGGCTGTGGTAAAATGCAATTTATTTGGGTAATATTAGTTTAAACAGAAATTCAATGCGAAACCAGGAGAGAATATAAGTTTATCTCCTATTTAATTTAATATATAATAAACAAGTCAAGTCCCAAACTGTTTTAATCCATTAAAATGTGTTCTAAAATTTAATTAAAACATTAACTAAAGTTTGAGGACATTAACAACCATGCATATTTTTTCTGCCAGTATCCTTTGAAAGTAGCATTATGGCTTAAATGCTCCCCAGCTAAGAGCAATTGGCACATTTTACATGACTTAGCAATTTGGACATGACCAAAAAGTCGGCTACTTGTTTAATTAATTTCTAATCCGAGACCTTTGGTTAGCGCCTCTGTGAAATTGGAATTCCAACAAAGTTAAAAGCGCCCAACTGGCAACCTTTGCCCAGGATTTATAAAATATGCAAAAAAAAAAAAATTAGCTTTAAAAATAAAGATTTTGTTTTTGGTTTTAGGCTCATTCGCTTCGTTTACTTTATTTGTTTGCTGTGTGTGCGTTGACGCGAAAGGGTAAAGTGAATTTGGAAATGGAAAATTGGTAAATTGTGAAATGGTAGGAAGATAACCCTCTTCAATCAAATTACTCGATGCCAACATTCAATCATTTTGAGCTGCAGCTGGTACAATTGGAACGGGTTCGGAATGGGCTAATATCAGGGGAGTTGGCGTTTATGTCATCGGTGGCCCTTAGGCTATATAATTAGAACTGTCCGATGTGAATGTCTATACGTATACCTTATTTTGGTGAAATTGATTTGCAAACGCTAAAAACTGAGACTCAGCAAAATTGGATATGTGGGTTAGACATAAAATGACATGTCTATTAAATGAAAAACATGCTATTTTTTAATTAGAAACTTCAAAAGCTTAATCGAAATTTTTCAAATTTTTTTTGTGTTTTGACTTGAATGTCTCAAACTGTTAGCCTGAACTGCAGCATGATCGCAGCCCAAATTGTCTAGTTATTTATTATGTTTTTTACACCTACACATATGCAAATTCGTTTCCCTAGTTGAACTTTCCATGCGAACTTTGACTTTATCAATGCGGTCGGTCACTCGATGAATTTGAATACCGAATGAATAAATTGAAACTATTTAATCTGTTTTATGGTTCTGCATTTATTTTACACTCGACGCATCTACAAATAATGTGACAATTTTGGCTTGTGTCTTTTTTATTGCATAGTGTTTGAATTTTGTGAGCATGTCGCCTGAAAGAATCTTCTATTTGCCACTTATTTGGTTAGTTGATGTGGGTGCCACATCGTATTTTTCCATGCTGTTTAAAATTTCTATGACTTTGACTTTTTATCATGTCGTGCATTGAAGACGTATTTATATTTATACTTGAATAGTCTTTGTAGCTGGCTATGCAAACAACACATTTTTATATAAATAATGCCAATTGGGATGTGAAAATAAAAAGAATCAGCGCGTTGCTATTTTGTTTTGTTATACCCTGAACTGGTAGAAAATGTATAAAATGAACTGATGCAAAAAATATATGAAACACAGAAGAAAGCTATGAAGCACATTTTGTATAAATCTATTTTTTCTGTTTAAAAATGAATAAAGTTTTTATATCTGTTCATGGCAGCGATTTTAAGAGCTGGAGACTTTTGAAATATAACTTCTCCTTTCCAAAGTATATTCATTTTATTTTATATACCGATAATTCCTCCCTTTTCAATAAGTCTATATAAATCGATTATCGATAGCAAGCAAAAAGAACACTTGTAAATTTATAGCCTTGCAATTGATATCATAAGAAAGGAAAATTAAAAAATAAATCGCACAAAGAAAAAGAAAAATGATTTCGTGTTTAAAAACAAATTTTTAAATATACATAATAAATTGGAAAACTTTTTTTTTTAAACCTTTAAAATATTTATAAAAAGTATAAATATCCACTTTTGTTTAAAAAAAGGAACTGGTGCAAAATGATTTGGGAATTTTTTTTTAAATGTATTTAAATGTGTGTTCCTGTAACTTGTTTGTTTTAATTTATTGTTGATAGTTTTGCTTATAAGCTAAAAAAACGTGACACTGCCACGAATCGTTGCTCACTCTTAAAGAGATGGAATGGAAGGGAGGAATTGGGAAGGGGGGTGGTTGTTTGTTCATCATCTCATCGAGTTTACTTTAAATTTTCAGCTGCAACGTTTCCTTGTCACATGAGTCGTATGCTTAATTTTGTATCCCGTACTTACTGCAGGCAATAGCATCCATTGGTGTCAAAATTCAGTATTTTATAGCCTTTTCATGCAAGCAGATACATATCCCCTCCCACCACAATTCTTAAGCGACAAAATCATCCATCGTGTGACCACCCACTGTGATTGCTGCCCAACAACAAGAGAAGTTCGAGCACAGGCGATTCCGGCTGGGGATTGCCAGAAGGAGAAATTGACCACTTGACCGGCTTGGCAATAAACTTGTAAGTGCTTAAAATAGACTCAGAGTCCAGTGTGGACCGTATAAGTTATATGGTTGTGAGCCACCCAGCCCCAGGATTATAATAAAGTGTGTCTGTCTCTGTGTGTGGGTTGTGTGGGATGCTCTGAGGGGGACTCCGGGTTGGGGTGGGTTGGTCGTGACAAAAGGCGTGTAAATTCAGCAGAGTATTCTGCAAGTCAGCAGGTGATGATTTTTGACTTGTGTTTGGTTACTGAACTGCTTTAAATGGGGCGTGCTCTATGTGTACGGTGTTTATTAGGCTGTTAATCGACTTGAATTTGGGGTTTATTGAATTGACTTAATTGAAATAACTGTGAAATACATATATACGTTTAAATCACTTATAACGAAATAACGTAGAAATATAATTAATCAAATCAATGACGCCAATTGGTTAAAATCATTTATATGCTAACCAGAAAACTCAGGAAATAATACAAACCCTCACAGACCAGAGCTTATCTTATTTGCTTAAATGAAAATATTGACTTTACTTTAATAAATTGCAATTGTAAATTAAATACTGTAAATTACAATATGTGCAGACATTTTTTTTTTTTGTGTGAATTTTGCTTTTTTTGAAGAGATTGTAAGAATTTAAAACTAAATAAGTAGTACATCGCTAAATAGGCTCGTTTAGTGATGCTGATAAATACCTGGCATATAAACAAATATTATAAATTTAAATAAACTTTAAATTTAAAAACAAAATTTAAACTAATAATCATCCTCTTTTAATTATTTCTAAGATACTATCATAATTATGTTTGCCTGTTTGCTTCTGGCTTAAAAATTCTCTTTTTTATATACTTTAGAAAACAGGTCCTTAAATCGAATTGACCAACATTTTATACTGCTTATAATGTCGCAAAGTATCACTTGTAAGTTGATAAACTCAAATTTACATATTAAAAGAATATTTTTACACTTGAATGCCAAAGCACATGCTTGTGAAAGGTGACATTCCTATGATTTCGTATTGTATCCATAATTCCCTTATAGGTATTTATATATTTATATATATATAAATTGCATAGCAAGCTGGCAGCAGCAAACGTTGTCCTGGTGACAGCTTTCGGTTCGGGAATGTCTGTGCCGGCAGCAGACGACACCAACGGGGGGTTGTGTGGCGCCTCTGACAAACGTGCCCATATTCAGCAAAAAAAATATACACAGCACTCAGAAAAACTCGCATGAAAATTGCTTTAAGAATTATAAAAATGTTCTGGCTTATATCAATATTTCTACATAGATCAAAATAGTAGAATAATAACAGTAAATATTTTAAAAATAGAAATGCAAATTATTTTCAAAATAAAAATAAACCAAAAAATAATCTCTTTTTTTTTAAGTCAAATTGGATTTTTCATGAATTCTTAATTTATTAAAATTTAGTATATATGTTGTTGAGTTGAGGTATTTAGTTTAGAAAATTGTTAACAATCTTTTTTTTTGATAATTAAAATCTAAGAGCATTGGCTTACATTACTAAGCGTTAAAAACAAACCACTTAAAAATTAAAGTAATTAAAGTATTATTTTATTTGACACTATTTATATTATATTTTGAAAATATTTATATTGTTAAGCTGGTATTTATTATTTCTATTTATATTTCGAAGTTATTTCTATTGTTAACTTGTAAATTACTTCTTAAAAACACGAATAGTTTCAAATTTGAGTGCGAGCAGAACTAGCTCACATATTTTTCCAAGTGTAGTCATTGAGACAAAAGCAAGCCATCGTCTCGGTGTGTGTTGTGGTTGCCCCATAAGTGCCCTCATGCTTATTGAGTACCAATTTTTATACCGTTAATGTGTGTAAGTATGTAAGTTTAGTGTGTGTAAGTGGGTGTGAGTTGTGTGTGTGTCACGATTGTGTGTGCAAGATTAAGTTCCTTTCCACTGCTTTGCGTGTTGTTCCTTTCCGCAATTTACGATTAGCAATCATCCCCACACTGTATTTTGTCCGACACCAGCCGTGAGATGCCCCCAAATACCTTGCAACTTGAGGCTCTTTTTTGCTGCAATATTTACATTTGTGTCTCGAATCGTTTTATTTATTTGCCACAATAAACACCCAATCGCACACACATCCTCCCAGAAACACGCACAGCTTCCCTTCTTCGCATATGTTTTATATGCCTTTGTCATTATTAATACAGCGCCACATGAGTGCGTGTGTGTGTGTGTGTGTGTGTGTGTGTGTGTAGGTGCATAAGTCTTATTTGTTTGAGCGTGTTTTTTGTTATTATATCCATTCTTTATGGCTTTTCTTATTGTTGTTGTTATTGCGGTTTCTAAGTGTCTCCTCTTAAATAAATGTATTAATAGCCGTTTAAATAAGAAATGAATAACTTAATGCCATTTTAAGTATCTTATTTTCATGACAAACACACTTAATTCACACCTTAGCAAAACACTTAACTTGGAATTTAGTTGTTGACAACATTGGCTTTTGTCTTAGGCACAACTCAATTGGGCCGGAAAAACCATCGGAGATTGACACAAAAGAAGCCACATTATCTGATTCCGAGTTCCCCAAATTTACCTAAAATATGCCTTAGAATTTTAACTTCTTCTTTTTCATTGTAAATCCTGTTGAATAACAAAGGTAAAAGTCACACTAAAATAAGGGCATTTTATTCTTCAGGGGTTATCGATTTACCTGTGAATAGCATCAAATTAAATTACCCAAAACAAAGGAATCTCGATGCCACACAATGGCAATGAAAAATGAGAATTGTCTATAATTATTTTAATTATTAACTTTATTAAGTAAATTAAATTTTCTTTAAAGAGACACAATTTGCTTAAAGTTTTCACAGTTTTTAGACCAGCCACGCAATTAGGCTAATTGAAATGCATTTGCATTGTTTTATGCCACTTTGCCAATTAATTGCTAAAATAGTAATTTGTATGTGATATCAAATACATATTTCAATTGCTAAAAAAATACCAAAAAATAAAAATTCAAAACGTTGAAGTGACAACCGCAAATAGGTAATGTCAAATGTACCGTTTGAACAGTTAATAAGACCACAAACACTCACCAAGCTGCCCAAGATGACAACTTGACGTGGCAGCTGAAGCATCATCATCGCCGTCATTCACATCCTCAGTTTCAGCTTCCACTCGAGGCGCTTGACAAAAACGCAATGCGGGTTTTCTTTCGTTATTTTTAATAAGCATCATCGAAGGACAGCTGTCTTTGGCAAGCGGATATTTAGATCCTCTTGCAGAGCAGCTAAATTTAATTATTTGCAAGAATGTATAAATAAATACAGATTTATTTTTAAAGGTTCAAGAACATTTCCCTCGATACTTTACGAACAGTACATCAAAATGAAAATATCTTCTGCCAGAAGGTGGGCAAATACCAAAAGTGAGCAACAAAAAAAAAGTATTTACAATGAAAACATTTCTCAATTGCGAAGCTGACAACTGAAAGTTGTTGTGATTTGTGTTCCTTATTGTCAACGTTGTCTCTTGTTGTTTCCTGTGTGTTGTTAATGCTGCCGCAATTTCATTTGTGCGACTGCCACACAGCAATATAAAGTAAATTAAATAGAAGCGTTCAATTTGAGTTAAAGTCGGAAATCATGGAGAACGGCTTAAAAGCAAAACCCATTTTTCCTTCTTTTTTTTTTGTGGCTGTAATGTCAACAATTAAACTGCCTCATCCTTACCAAAGGACGCATCCAATCCCAAATGAAAGTGAATCAAATCGGTCCCAAAAGCAGTTTTCTCTTTCCTAGTGTCGCATTTGAGGTCATCCTTCCGTGCATGAAAAGTTTGTGCCTTAAAGTTTGGCACCATAATAAAATAAAATATGCTAGATATAAAAAATAACTTCTTTATTTTGCCATCAACCATATTTTCAGTTTGTTGACAAGAATAAATTATTTAAAAGTTTAACGCACACAAATTTGAAATTTATTGCAACAATCGACACTAAAAATCATTGGACAATGGACACTAAATACATTTACATATATTTACACACAGGCGTGAATATTAAATTTGTGTTGATTTATGCATTTGTAGAAGGACAAATGAATTTCTAAATTGATTTGCTTGGTTTGAGTCCTTGTCTAGCATGTCCTTCGCTTACATCTGAGCCATAAATCTTATTTCTAAATCTGTAAATTTAATTTCATTTTGTATTTTTGTTTAGACTAAAGCCGTGTAACGGCTGCAATACTTTAATACGGCACATTGTTAACACCTTTGAATAGACTGGAAAAATACATTAACATCATTTTTAAAATATATATACAAACTCCAGATCGAAGAGATCATCAACTTTCTAAAACTATTTCAACGTGCAATTGGCAAAGCAATTTTAAGGTTGGTGCTTAAATTGATAGGTTTTGGCTTAAGTTAAAATTTCGTTTGTGGATTTAAAATTGCAAGTGATTTTAGGATCAACTTTGCCTCCGTAAAGTGGTTTTAATTGAAATTTCAGAATATTTAAAATTATGCTGCTGGCACTTGACTTGACCTGTAATCTCCGTTGGGGGCATGACCTGTACTTAGTTTAATAACGACTCCTGTTGACGCTTTGCCAGCTGCGATGTCTTGAGAGGACCAAACTCGGTAAGCGGAGCAAATTCATAGCTGGACATATCGTTCTGGGAGACAGCCGTGATGGGTGGTGCTCCATTTGTGCCGCCATTGGGCAGGGTTGTTATGGTTGTCTCCTGCAATCGACAACTAGATGGGAATGATGGACGGCATAAGAATCTACTAGTTCTGCACACCTGGCACTGCCCTCCACACTTACCTGCGCTGGGTATTTGTGCTTTGATAGCAGGAGTGCCGGGACTGATAACGCTTGGAAGCGGTGCTGGTCAGAGATGTATCCCGATGCATGCAGAAAGTGTCGTTGTTGCGCTTCTTGCGCCTTCCACTTACACCACGACAGAATAGATATCTGCAAATGATTGGAATTGAGTCAGCAATTTACTTCCAACATAATATTTCATGCATAAAATAAATATTAATGATGAAATTTCAACGATTTTTGATTGCATTTGATGGCTGGCAAATTGTATTTTATATTTAAACAGAAAATGGTTGGCAAACTGCGAACCACTTTTCAAATAATATGATTGTGAATTTAAATTGTGGTATTGCATCCATAAAGTACTTTAGTGTTTCATATATCATGTGGAGAATTTTTAAATTGTACTTTAGGTATTTATTTTCGTTCACACAATGTTATTGATTGAACTTCAAGTTTTCATGATTATTGCATTTCAAATTCCTTTGAGTGCATTTCTCTCATGTAAACTTTTTTAATTTTCTCCTCAGAGAGTCAGACAAACCACAATCCAAGCAGACAAAATTCCATCAGAGCTGCAATCAAGAATCAGCTAAAATTTCTGGCAACAATTCCAACTTTTACGTATAAAATGTGAGTTTGATTTGTGGCCGATTGATTGGTGCGTTTTGTTATTTGTAAGTTGTAAGTAACAAATTTCAGTAAACAGTTATTTACATTGTTATCGATTATCGCTATCATGCTGCTATTCTGTGGCATTGATGTGAATGAACAAATACCTATTGAAATGCTTGCGAAACGCCCCGCTGACAAAGTAAAGGGCCACAGGATTGGCACAGCTATTGGCAAAGGACATGCAAAAGCCAACTATACGCAGCACATGCCAGAACATGTTATAATCCTCCTGTGCAGTGGGCCTGTAAGTGGAAAAAAGAAAATCTATATAAATTCCAAAACAGAAAATAGGAATAGGTATCTGGAAAATCGACATCAGATTAGAAATATATATGATTAATTAAAGTAACTTTATATTATGAGCTGAGCTACAAAAGTTAAAGTATTCAAAAGGAATGAAATTATTTAAAAATATTTCTAAACAATTCAGAACAGGGTTAAAATAATAAGAACTAACTTTTCATATTAATAATGCTCTACAAATCAAGATATCGAAAAAACTATATGCTTAATAATTTTTGTGGCGGTTTCGATTAAATGGCAACTTGCTAAGTTCCAGCTCAAATATCATTTTTCCATGTGTTAACGTAATGAAGATAGGAGCCAGTGACTTGTTCGAAATTGATTGACCAGGACAAAAGGGTCACAACGAATGGTGTCCGCATTACTCACAGCAGACACATTTATCTGGCTGACAAAGTGGACATGGATGAGGAGCCCGATGCCCGTCCACATATTCATAAATCGCACTTTGCTTCTGCTGTTGTATTGGATAAAAGTCGACACTTACCAGTAGTAGAACCAGAGGAAGAAGACGTGATAGGGCAGAAAGCAAATACCAAAGATGACAACAAATGCCAACACTGTCACGGCAACTTTACGACGAGCCCGAACCTGAGAAATAAAAAAATAATATAACACCAGCATTACAATAACAATAAATCTGTTGGATACAATTCTCATTTGTGGCGAAGATGTTTGTGAAAATATGATTATTTCATTTTTATTTTCATGATTGTGCATATTTTATGTTGTCTGACTGATGTCGAGCAACGGATATATTCAATTTATTGCTAACGTATATATTATTCAATTTATTGCTTTCCCTTTCAATTGAAAAATAAATTCGATCAGCCTTTGACAAACACATATGTTCAATATTCAATTTTAAATAAAAATAAAATGCGGCTCTTAGAAAGTGAATTTGAGGATTTATTTTCTTTGAGCATGCATGTTTATTTTCATTTAATTTCTGTGTTCAAATCACACACATCCTTATCACATCATCATGTCATTCTGTGTTTTAGCATCATCAATAATTGGACATTGGCAATCCATATCAATCGGAGTCATGAATCACTATCAATCGTCATGAAACTCGAACCATCAATTCACTTAGTAATGAACTCACCTGCCGGACCGCTCCCTGCATCTCCCCCGGCACATTGGCGGAGTACATCAGATGTAACGCAATCAGGACATAGAATGCTGCTATCACCACTAGAGGAATGGCATAGTAGACCAAAAAATGTAGCAGCACCATCAGCTTGGCATAGTTAATGCCCCAAGCATCTGGGTACGGATAACAGATGACAATTGATTTCTCCAGATTGATGCCAAGCGGCTAATAATTACAAATAAGAACAGGAATCAGCAAATATTTAAAATATATGCCTATTAAATTACTACCTTTAAATTGCTACCAATTAGCGCTGGCAGACCGCAGATAATGGCCAACAGCCAAATGGAAACAGCTATGGCCAAGGTCATTCGAGTAGCCCGACGTCCTCCACCTGGGGAAAGATGATTAAGGATAAATGATTTAAATGTGTTAATATTTCTTACCATGTGCATGGAACTTGCGCAACGGATCGACAATGGCGAAATAGCGATCACTGGACAGAGCGGTCAGTGTGAAAACCGAGACACCAATGGACACATCCTTCATAAACTCAGAGAGACTGCACAGGACACTGCCCCAGGGCCAATACTCAACGGCATAGACTGTGGAGACCAGCGGTACAGTTGTAATTATAACCAGCAGATCCGCCAGCGCCAAGGAAAGTATATAACTGAAAAAATATAAATATAAATAAATATAAATCTGCATAATATTCAACAGCATAAATAGTTGACAAAAATCAAGATGCCACAAAAAAGAGGTTGTTGCATGATTTCCTTTAAGACACATCAGATGATACTTGAACTTTTCATATTATATATATATATATATTTTATTATTCCCCCAAGGGTCGCTGCTCACACATGTTACCTTTTTTTTTTTTTTTTTGATTTATGTTAACTTTGTGGAAAATATGCGCTTCCTTGTCAACTTTGCCGTGTAGATATTCAAATTTTGTCAACTTGCGCTGATAAAATTGATTTATACGGCACTTTATTAAAAACAACTCACAAGTTGCCCAAAAGCAATTTGAAAATTTCTTTGACACACAAAAATTTTTAAAATGTTTTCACAACCTATTTCTTGAATTTGTGTGTAAAATGTTAATCTAACCTAATCTAAAAATGTTAATCATTTGCATATATGCATAGCTTAAGTCAATTATTTACATAGAACAAAATGTGTCCATTATGTGTCCATCTGTTTCATATGAAATAACCACTTGCCTTTTAAGCTTATTCCTTATGGCTATAAAAGTGTTTTATTTAATGACTATGCTAGCTGTAAAAGTTGTCTATCGTATAAAAATGTCATAAAAATGTTCGCTCGTCTGTGCAAAACGTGATGAACATTAATGTCAAAAGTGTATTTATAATCGGACATGTATTCCACATCAATCATTTTAAAAATAATAAACTAGTAGTCTAGTAAAACGTTTTCGTGAATTCTGCCATTTAATATTCTAATTAAATTAATTTTATTATTTAAAAAAAGATGATGATTTTATATAGTAACAAAGTTTGACCTAGCTACTATTATGGATATGCTTTGGATTTAAATGTATAATCACTCAAAAAAAAAAAACAATAATAATTAATTTTTAAATAAATAAAAAATTCTTATTTTTGAATTTTACATAGAAGTAATAAAATTTGAAATAGTCATTTTTTTAAATTAAATTACAAGAACTCGAAATCATTGAAAATTATTTCTTTTGCTTAACAATAAATAATTACGAATAAATAATTGTAAAGTTCTTTGTACACAAATAAAAACATAAATATTTTTATAATTTAAAAAAAATCTACCTTGGAATTATTCATTCCTTGTTAATAAGATAAGTTGGATATTTTCTAAGTATCAAATCTATTTTTTTCTTAATATAGGTAATTGCATCTGCGACAGCTGCAAAATAAATTGCATATGCTATTCCGAATAAGATTCCATATAGTTATTGCTTTTACTTTTATGCCACGTCACTGACGGTAATAAGTGAGAGCTGTATGTGGCATTTTGTTTGTGCAACTACAAATTGCATTGCTACAGCAGCAACCGATAAGCATCTGCCACCGAGAGTCAAGTTAAGTGTTTGTGCTGGTTTTTTTGCTTTTGCTTATCCTTCTATGAATGAGATTCGGAGTCCTGGCCATGGAAATGCAATTTCAGTTTAATGCGATCAGTTGACATTTCTGGTTGGTTTCTGACAGCGTTAGTCGTGCTATAAAATTATTTAGTATGTGGCACGAGTATTTGCCAAAGTGCATCTTTATCTGGCTTATTACGTTAGCTTAGTTTTTGTACCCCAAACCTATTAAAAATGGGTAATGGTTTTGTGTAAAATATTTAACAGGCAGACAGAAGCATATCCAATAGCATTTTTATTCTTGCCCGGGATCGTCTTTATTACCTTTAAAAATGTAAGAGCTAGGAACTAAAAAAGTTTAAGATTGTTTTATTTTGTTGCCCCATTTAACGAATATCTAAACAAACCGAGTATCGTTAGCAATGAAAGCATCTATTTTTAAAGACAAAACCTAACAGTTCACATGTACTATACCTTGTCGTATGATTTGTACATTTTATATTATTCTTTAAGATCGCATAAAAACATCCAAGTTATAGTCAAGTAAGTATTTTTTGTATACATACATAGATTTGCCCATGCATATGTCAGAAGGAAACACTATGATTCTGTAGCGCCCCGATATCTATAAATACGTGTATATATATATATATTAATATATGTATATATATATGTGCAGCAGTTTGAAGCAACTTGATGTGATGTGAATAAAGTCATGTGAACACAATTGAATGTGCCAAACAATAAGAACATTTTGAACAGCTGGGTTCATGGCAGCTCCTTGTTGAAGGCAATTGACTGAAACATTTTTACTCTCTTTGCTTTGTATTTTGGCAACTATATTGCTTCTGTAAATGCTCATCGAAGTAAAATAATTTAAACTCAATATATTATTTGAAATTCACTTGACATTTACTCTTTTTTTGCAGACTTTCTATTGGCTTGACGTCAAAAGTGCCAGCAACAAATATCGAGGGATTTAAGGAAGTCAATCGTTTGCAATAAGTGAAGTCGATTTTATTGTTTTAGATTCTATATCTAAGCTGGAATTTTCAGAAATAATCAAATTGCAACAATTTGTCTAGTAAATAGTCAAAATAATACATCCGCACTTTAACCCTTAATTATAAAAGTTGGGTTAATTATAATTCGTAGCACAAGCATATAATATAGTACGAAATCCACTTAGTTGCTATTTAAGAGCCACAAAAGTAATAAACTGGAAAAAATCTCTATTTAACTTGCGGATTCATGACTTAGATTCAAAGCATAAATCCTGCTTTTTTGTATGCTTAACGCACATCAAAGCCAAACATGTTCTTACACTGCAAGAATGTCTAGCAACATTTTGATTTATTATAGGGATTTTATGCAAATGCTTTAAGCTATCTATTCCATCTTCTATTTCTATACCAACATTAATTTTAACATATTTAACAGCATCTACCATGGTTGGAAGATTTGTCTGCGCTTGATTGTATAGAAATTTCCAGCTAAGGGAAAACCACACTATTAATCTCAAATCCTTTTGGAGTTTAATTAGGTGTTTGGCTGAGCCTCCTGACATTTGACTCTTTGCTCTCACTTAATTAACCACACACAATTTACAAAAAAAAACAAACCCCCAAGGCATGCATAACTAAACTTAATTTAAATGTGCCTAAATTTGTAGAAAAAAAACACATTTTTGACGACTATATAGTACCCTATAATATCTAAGCTATCAAAAAAATAATGAAAACTTAGTCTCAGTTTGTTATGCGAACAAAATCATAAAATATTGGTTTTTGTACTTTTTGTAGATTTTATAGTAAGAATCGCTTGGCAGATGATTACTTTATATATTTATGTTTAATAAGCTAACCGAACCAAACTCAATTAATAACAGTTTTAATTTGCTAATTATACTTAAAATAATTGAGGTCGGACTACAATATTATACGACAATACTTTACGACTGGGATGCCTCCCAACAGGAATAGACTGCTCCTTGTTAACCTTCCCTTCTTAACTAATCCTCGTATTATAAGAAATGTTATGTGTGTAATTAAATTTTGATCTTTCATTCAGACTACTATAGATATAGTAATAATAGAGTATACAAAAATTGAGATGAGTTCGATTCAACACCGGCCTACGAGGATGTGTAATCTTCTAATTTATTCCAAAAATACTTACGTGTTTGGCACATTTCGCATCTGTCGCACGCTCAAGAAGACAACAATCAGTGTCCCATTACCGAGAACTCCGACCACAAAAATGATGGCAAACAGAATTGGAACTATGTAGGTCTCCGGTCGTCGGGCGTAGGGAACATAAGGTGTTTCGGTGGAGGACATGCTGCCATTTTCATCAAAGATCATTGTCTCGCTGGTTGTCGACATGGCCAGCTCAAAGAGGGTCTGCGATGCATTCAGCGGCGAGAAAGTTGACTCCGACTCCTCCATTATGCTTCTTATATCACTCAGTAAACCCGTCATCATTTCGAAATATATATGTTTGCTCAAGCGAATTAATCTATTTATTTAATATCCGCTTTTTAATGTTTTTTCTTTATTTCTTTTCTTTTCTCTTATGTCCGTCCGATTTGAACAATATTTGCTTACATTTTGTTGGCCAATTCAAAGCGATTGCAAAAATTTTTGTTTGTTTTCGTTTCTGTTAGCTGCAAATATAACAAATTGAATTAAACCTTTTGGTGATTTATGTTATTCATTTAAGCTGAACAAATTTTAATTGGATTTAGTAGGCATAAAAAGTTAACTTTTAAAAATGTGAAATTGTGCATTGAGCTGGCTAACAAACTAATTGAATAATAATCAGAATAAAAGAGCAGATTTTGGTCTACTTTATTTAAAAATACCAAATTTATATATTTTAATTAAGCTAAAAAGTAGCATTTAAAATCTTATTAGCACAATTAAATTCTCAACAATGTATACAAACTTTTTTCAGCAATTTCCAAAAAACTCAAATAGCTGCGAAGTGTGTTTTCATAATATTTGGATAGCAGATGTGCCTGCATTCTGCCAAAAATAAGACAGTAAATATATCCAGGTAATTCTTACCTGGACAAAAACTGAATATGGCAAAGAGCGAATGGCACCATTCATATTTTTATGACAACAGAAGTCCGAGGCAAGGCTAGGTACAGATTTCAATTTTCGAGAGTCTTTTGGTGTCCTTTGCAAAGTCGCAGAGAAAGGAAACCCACTGATGTGGAGAACGACTTTTGCCATGGCGTCACTAACATTTTATGACACACTCTATGTGTGACTGGGTGTGCGAGTGTGTGCGGTTAATGGCTGGAAATGTAATGACAGTATCCTTGCCAGTAAACTCCGCAAAAATGTCTGGGCCAACGAAAGCTGTGTGGTATAAGGACATCAACTTGGATGAGCCATAATTCTGTAACTTGAAGCCTGCGTGAAACCCATTTGCAATTAGCTTACAAAAGCACATATCACGCATAATTTGAATTAATTTCGCAGTGTTTGGAAGTTACTCCATAGTACAAATTGGAAACCAAA
Organism: Drosophila multiciliata; assembly: GCA_037043605.1. NCBI lineage: Eukaryota > Metazoa > Arthropoda > Insecta > Diptera > Drosophilidae > Drosophila > Drosophila multiciliata. The sequence goes on from JBAMBF010000589.1 coordinate 1,970,991, forward strand.
CTTTTCGAGCACTTTGTTTCATTAATATTTCGACAAGAACGACAACTTGTAAAATACTATCTACTTGTGAAGAGCTAAAAATATATGTAAATTTCAACGAAGTTAACTTAACTTGTAAATTTGATCTATTTCATGTATAATTTTATAGTCACGCTATTCTTAGTAATATACTTTATTTATTTTTTATATATTCAATTTAATTACTTCCTTTAAATATTAAGTAATTTACTTTAATTCCCAAGTTTGAATTTAATTTGAAATGTTTGTATTTTATTTATAAAAGTTATTATTTTTTTTTTTTATTTGAATTTTATTACATGTAAGTATTAAAAATATCTAATTTATAGTTACTCCGTTCATTATCAGATCAATTAATAAAGTAAAATTAATAACCTTTTAGAGCCTGAAGATAGTTAAACTATATTTTTTATATTAAGAAACAATTTCACGCATAAAATACAATGATATCAATTTTGCAAAGTTAAGCTTTAACATTTTTAAGAGAATATCCAGGAATCAAAAAGGATGGGTATGTCTTGGGAGTATTGTTGAATTTTCCAATGACTTGCTGCTTTTGTCTACACGTCAACGAGGCAAGAAATAACGTACAACTAATTAGGTTGTGAAATCAGGTAAAAAAAACTTTAAGGTACTGAAACATCTAACAATGAAGTCAAAGTTTTGCTAAGATGCTCAGCTGCAATTTTGATGGTAATTTATAGTATAATGTATTTTTTTATTGGCATAAATTTATGCACGCTGTGCATTTGATGATAAAATTGATTTTTAATTAATTAATGACAGTCAGTTCAGTTTGCCCATGTCTTGGGCTGCATAAAATTACTATTAAGGACTATCACATTTAATTAAAGGCCATTAAATACAGAGAACAATGGACAGAAAATAAATTTCAAGACTGGTGTGTTTTATTTGCTGAACTTTAGAAGTCAATTGCCCATTCGTTCGCCATTTGCTTAACAGCTTATTGCTCCCACATTAATGCCAATTACTCAGAATATCACAATCTAGTTAAGAATTCGTATAAGTGCTACAATAATTATTTCTTAGAAATATATTTACTAAAATCGAATTGCTAAAATAACTTTCTTGCCATACAATTGACACTTTCAGAACATTATCTCTAAACGGCAGCATTTACACAGAATTCTCAATTTCAGTTCGAAGGCTTCTCTCCCTATATTTCCGATTATCCTTTGATATGGCATTTAAATTAAATTTTGGAAATTCGGCAACTAATTGAAATGTAAAGTCTTGCAACTGAATTACAAATGTAAATAATGTACATTGGATGAAAGTGAAATGTAAAGCTGAAAGTGACTCAAAGTGAAGTGTGAAGTTATCGTCTTTGATTTTGGGTCCTGGCTAATTAAGTGCTTTGTATGAGCAGTCTTAGCCAATCTGCATGGTTTCAATTTCAATCAACTTAGCCAAAATAGAAAATGCCTGCTGCTCGTCTGTGACTTGATGGAACCTTTGATAAAGTTATTTGTTGAGTAGCAAAATGTCAACGTTGTTGTCCCATTGTTTGCCGTTCTCGTAATTAATTTGTTAACACAATGCTTGGCCAGCTCTTCAAAGCTGTCAACCGATACACTCATTCAAATTTATGTATGTACTGCTTACTGGGCATAATTTGTTTGTGATTCGCTTAGCTAATTGCAAATTACAAAATTCACGGAATTCAAATTACATAAAGGATAAGCTTCAGCTTCATAATTAGGTAGACATACAGTATATGACGTGTAAGAATGGCACACTGAATATTACATATCCTTGCAACTTGTATAGATAATATGAGACTTAATTTATATTTATTTATAATTTAAATTTAACTATGATATCTATGGATGCAATATGATATAGTAACCCAATATCTTTAAGATATTGTAAAAATAACAGCAAATAACAACTAAGAACTGTACCTTCTTGATTTTATATTTTTAATTTAAAAACACCTAAAAGTTTATAATACTGCTATATGCAATATTAAACAAATTTTTGTAAAAAATGTTAGCGTCCTAAAAATATTTGGTAAACAACAAAATATTAATTACAAACGAACAAATCGATCGAATTATAATTTGAATTTTATATATAAAGTTAATAAAAAATGTATTTATAAATATATATATGTAATGGCATACAAATTTTATTCAGAATATACAACCAAGATAAAAAATAAAAAAAAAAATTTCATGATTTAATTTGATAACTAATTTGTACCATAATTCTGTTAAACGGACAGACTTGTCTATTTTTGGTAGCAGTGCCATTAGAGCCAACAGACAAACCTGTTAGCCTGTATCAATAACAAGCTTAAATCGCTCCACGCCAAAAACCAAAAAAAGAAAGTGCTTTGATTTATGGCATACTTGCTGGGCGGGAAAAGGTTCTCGTTTGCTTATCTGGCGACCATCTGCCAACGTATTTATGGACTCCCATCGAGTGTCTGCCCAGATACACCCACATACACATACACAGGCACACACATGTCAACACATGCTCACATGAGTGAGTTGATTTGATAAATCAATGCAATTTATCAAACAGTTCACTTAAAATCTGCCCCATGTATTTTTTGGGGCACACGCAACTTTTATCTTAACGCAAACAGTCCGCACACATTTCATGTTCGCGACTGCGAATCTTATCTGTCAACCATTGTGGCTTAGTACGCTTCCTATTAAATGCAGTTAAGTCATTAGTTATTCTCTCTATTTTTGGTAATAAATTACCTATGGACTTACCAGCATTTTACAGTCTTTGTTCATATTGTAAATGTATGTTAGCTGAAATACTCCATGAAAAATGTCCAAACGCTTCCTACCTTTTTTGGTGGGTGCAGACACACAAAGATTTGTGACTGGGCATTTATTTTGCCATACATAATTGAATTTGGCCAGAAAAAGTAAGAGATTCTTCGAAACAAATAGGAGGTTTTGTAAAACGAAATGAATTTTTAGGAACAAATATAAATATATATTAATAATAAAAAGAGCTACAGTCAAAGTTCATTTCAAGTAAAGAACATGAAAATGCATAATGTAAAGTTTCACAATTTTTTTGTTATGTTTTAAATATAAGGGATTTCGTAGATGTACGAGTACACAAATGTTTTAAGATAGAACAAAAATATTCATTCAAATACATTTTATTTTAGAACCAATTATTTTATTGAATTATTTTATTATTTTATTTTATATATTCTTCTATTCTATTTCTATATACATTTTTTAAATGTATTTACCTAAATTTTCTGATTTTAGTTGACTAGACTAGTGCTGAATGATTATCTAAATGATTTTAGCTCTTCAAAGTTAACTATGCTTTTTTATAACTTTAAAATTGCAAATGCACTTGAAAATGATAGCAGATGATTTTATAATACTTCAAACCACAGAGAGACCTTTAAGCTTACTTAATTAAATATGATGCAGTCAATTGCGAATTCTCTTAATTGCGCGCACTTCAATTTGCATATGAGTATTCACCGAGACTCTGATTCCCCGGGTAGCTCTTAGTAACTATTATATAAAGTACACTTTAAAGCGGCTCTAAAGCCATTTGAAAGCATAGTTACATTTATAGTAAATATATGTTTGAATTTCAGCTGTCTGTTTGCGGCTAAATTGAGTGTATGGTTTATCTTTAGCTTTTCGGCTTTAAACAGATTTTCCAGTCGGCGAGCGAATGTAAAAAAATATTTGCGCAAAGCTGTAAAGCAATGTGCGACATTAAGTTCAAAACGTGGCCATTATATTTATAATTTACATAACGACTAAAGCATTATTTGTCATTGCCTGAAAGTATGCTTTTAAATTGCTCTCGACGAGTATCGACTGTCTACGCAAAATTTGCGAGAATATTTTGGTTTGAGACCATCGGCCCTCGGTAGTTTTACCATACAAAATTTATTTGCAAGAATGTAATTTTGTTCAGAGATTTTTTCGCATAAAAATGCAATAAAAACCGACTAAAGTTGTGCGTTGAGGGTGGCAAATAAAATATGTAAAATTCCGATCAGCTTGGGGGCAACCAGCAGAATTTCGGTTGTGTTTCCCGCCCTGCCCACTTTTGCACATACAGTAATTTTATTGTGAGCAATTAGTGCTCTTTATTTTGGGGCAAAAGCTGGCAAAAAAAAGTATTATTTTTTAGCAAACAATACCTCATTCTTGCCTCTCTCATTTAAAGATATGTGTGGCAAATTGCTTTCATCGCATCCGCTTTATTTAGTTAAAGTGCCGACTGAGTGTGAATTTTATTAATGCCAATGAATTTTATACCATTTGCCGTTTAAACAGCTCAAAATTCCCGGCACTGTCATTACGCAGGCTAATTGTGCACTAAAAGTGCCCATTTATTGTAGATTTTTTTTTGCCATTTTATTTTCTTTCATTTTTTTCTTTGGACTTTTCACTTTTTGGACTCTCTGTGCATGTATATGAGAACCCTGGCAGTTGATTTATGCACTTGAGTAATGGTATTTTTCGACATAAAAAGTCGGGCAATGACAGCTCTCGTTATTGTTGTTGTTGAGCTCGACAATTTAAAACACCCACCCACACATACACACCTACTACTGAAACGTGAGATATGCTTCTTTGAGGTGGTATGGGATTAAAAACAAATCGAAGAGCTTTATCATAATCGAATGATGGATATGTTAAATGTCCGACATTTGGCACTACGTACACTGAATAAAAATTGCTCACAGAAATGAGTTCGGTATGTATTTTGTAATATATATGATTAATATAAAAAATACATCTAATTCTCAGTGTCAGTGTGAGTTTTTTTTTAGTACATCACTCTGACGTACCCTTTTTGTTACTTTTATTATTATTGAAAATTAACATTTCAATATTTAACATATACAAACAATTTAAATATTTTATAAATTCCTATAATGATTTACCTTAAAGGTCAAGAGAGCAAATTTCATTTATGTTTTCCGAATTTCAGGAAGCATTTTTTTTAATATGGATTTGCAATTTTACTTTTTTAAACAATGTTCCACTATTAAGACGTATGAAATTGTGAAAAATAGATATAAAAAAAAACCATTCAAGCTAAGAATTTGTATTTTATTTTATATTTAGGGTTTTCAAAAATCAGAATCATGACGACTTCAAGTGTTGAGCAATAAATTTAATATTTTACTGATTATAAATTGCAGTTAAATATGGCATAAACTTATGCAGATACTTCCTCATTTTTTCAGTGTATCAACTTTAAAGTCATGCAGCATTTCGCCCAGTAAATTTTCCTTGACAAGTACATTTCTAAAAAAAAAACATAGACGTGTCTTTGAGTAGAGACATACTAGATGGATTTTGATGGAACCGTGAATGTGACAAGTGAAGAGGAACCCGCTGAGTCTGAGTCTGATACCCTCCAGACAACCTTTGCCAGATGGTTGCCTACTTATAGGCGTCCTTAAGGGCATTTGTCCTGCGGCAAATTGCTAATATGCGGGCAATTTTCCCTTGTCAATGTTCTTCTGTTGCTCATTAATTCAAATTCTGGTCGTGGTTTTTTTTTTATAGTCGTACATATATATTTTAAGAGTACTCGCTGGATGAACGCGAGTCGACTGGCAAAAACCGCCAATTTGCATAATACGAGAAAACGCTTTTTAGTCTTTGCCACTCTAGTTTTGTTGACATCTCTCTTTGATGGTCACAGAGCCTCCAGTGCTCATACGCTGCTCCTTCAGCTTCATCAAGAGCAACAGTTTGAATTTCTACTCATAAATAGTGCTCCACACAGTCGCTTGCTGAATGACAGAGGCTTCTTGTCTTGCTACCATTGTGCCTAGGCCACGCCCCCTGTGCGGCCTGCCTACACAGATATAGATGCACATACATCATTTTCATTTTGTAATTTGTCACCCATTCCATTGGCAAACGGTTGGAGTCCATTTGTGGCACGAATGGCCCACAGTTAATTGGTTGGGTGTCGCCAGCTGGTATTAAATTACATGACAGCTTACATGCCAGGTGGCGGAGAGGGGACAAGCAGCAGGCAGAAGGAGCGGGAGCTGGAGCTGGAGCTGGAGGAGCATACTCATTAAGTGTGCAAAAAAACGCCAGCGGCTTCATTATCCATGAATTATGCGGCAAATTTAATTTAGCTCATGCAATTTTCGTTATGCGCCGACATTTGGCCTAATCCAGCTTGTCGACTTAAAATTGTGTACAAAATTCTTAATATAGCCAAACACTTTGACAAAGATTATTAGTTCTTTAAAAGTAATCCAGCTTGCTTTAACCTCTTTATTTATTTGTATATTGGAACAACATATTGAAACTGAAATAATAGATAACATCAATTTCAGAGAAAACGACTTAGGAAAACTAAAATTGACAAAGATTGTTAAATTTAAAAAATAAATCGGTTTTCTAATCGACATAATTTATTTTCTTTATAGACTTTTTAAGTGATTATAAAATATTGGTATGAGAAAGAGTGGAAAATTACAGGAACATACAGTTACAAATAATAAATAAAAATCAACATTTTCTACTAAAATTAATGGAAAAAAATATTTTTTTTATATGGCATTTTTAAAGGAATCAAATATTCTGATGAACAGTCAGCAAGTCTTATCAAATGTTTTAAATTGATTTAAATAAGGATCCAAAGTGCTATTAATTATCAAGTATCGTTCTGGGTGCTTAAATATATATTCTAGGGCCAAATACAGAAGATGCAATAAAAAGGCAAAATATATTTGAACGTCAAAACGGAAGTGAAAAAAAGACATGATATAATAAATTAATTTTAGCAAAGAGCAGACATTGAGCACTCCCAATACTAATACCAATACTGAAACCAATACGAATACGACGGAATATTAATGCTAATACAGTGTTCGGACTTGGAATGCTTATCCGGGGCAAAGGTCATGCTGCCATTTCATTAATTCTGAGGGCGTGCGTTTATCAAAACTGTTTGGACGAGCGTTGCATTAAAATTGTCTGCTTCAGTTAGTTAATTAATGAGAACCTTAGCTCCTTAGAAAAAAAATTGGTTAAAGCATATTCATGTTGAATGTTGTTTAACTCTTTATGAACTTAAGCAAAAACTGTAAAGAGCACAAACAAGGGCAACAGACCAAATTTAAAGTGCACCACTAACGAATTTGTAAATTTGCAGTTTCATATTTCATGCGATTTAATAACGCTAATTGGTGGTTTCGCTAAATTCAGAGTAACCACAAAAACAATTATACATAGCCCACTTACGGGCGACATTCGAATGCAAATTTGTATTCATAATCAGATTATCTAAGCTGAATATGAGAGGTTAAAAAATACGAGTGTGAATACACATTAAACATATGAATATCTAAGCTGCAAATAAGCTTAAAAACATATTAAATGGAATAAGTATTTGATTAAAAAACAAATATGAGAATTATACGAAATAAATGCGAACAAACTTTAAATATTCGAGTAAACATATCATTATTTGTAATAATCCGTTTTGATTCCAATGCTGCTCGTTCAAATAATAAATAATGGTCCAAATCAGTAATTCACAAATTATTATCAAAGAATACACAAATATTTAACAGGTATTTTGTTTTATAAAGTTGCATTTTTTAAGCTTTAAATTACAAGCAAGCACTGATATAAATGTAAGTAGCTTTGTTCTATTCATTACTTATAGCATTTAGCTTTTTATAGAATTAACTCAGTTTGAGTTAAGCTCATCAAAGGACACTAACAATAGATCCTGTAAATAGGAATAGAACAGCCTATTTTATACTTAACTAAGCCATATTCACACAAAGTGAAGAAAAGACAAAAGCCACTTGCATAGTTCAGCTTCATTACTTTTGCGAATCGTGGTGATTGACTTTATGTGTGCGTACGTGTGTGTGTGCTTGTGTTTGTGTGTGTGCTTGTGTGTGTGTCACACACTACAGTTACTACTGCCAAAACATGGCACTCCCCATTGAACCTTGTTGTCGACTTATCTAACAGTTTCAGCCAGTCAGCCAGCCAGTCAACCGATAAACAAAGCCAAAATAAAGTTAGTCGAATGTCAGAAGTGCAGCTCTGGAACAGAGCACACAGTTGAGTGATAAGTAAACAAAACGCTTTTGCCGATATGCGTTCTTCACAGCTCTGCTTAATATTAAGCATACGACGTGGGTGCGACAAGGCATTAAATACACTCTACGCGAGCCGCACGCAAAGCAAAGCTGACAAACAAACTACACAACAAAAAAAAAAGAAATAAATAATAAATAAAAAAGACGGAGCACAGCAAAAAAAAAAACTGATTACTTAGTTTCTCTATACATTAGAAATACTGAAAATATTTGTCATATTTTAGCTAGTTCAAATTTATGGAATATAATATCCGTCTAACTTTTTATATAAGAACTGAACTATATGATATTAATTTAAATTTGAGGAGAGTTATAGTACACATATTCGGCTTGTTTGTGATAGCTATTTAAATTGAAAAGTTGTTCGATCATTCTTATGGCAGTTATACGATTTAGTGCACAAGTAGAAGACAAAAATGGTTTTTAAGGCTATTGTATTTAAGGGTATAAAATCGTCGTTTGATTTTGATTCTTTGAGAGCAGCGCAATAAATGCGTGTAGAAAAGTTTGTACACTTTGACAAGTTTGCAAATCGTGTTTTTCTTTTGACATTTTCATTACAGTTCGAAACGTCATCCTGTAGTCTTGTATATGTTCCTAATTGCATCAAGTTGTGCCTTTTTGCAAAAAAAAAACATAGAAACTTAGTATAATATATAAAGCACTTGAAGTTTGCTAAGTGAAAGTTAATTTGTTGACGTGTTTTAAAAGAACAACAAAAGAGTCAGAAACTGAACAATAAAAACTTCTGCTTTTGCAACAAATGGATAATATTAAATTTATTCAAGTGTACTTCTAGTATTTAAAACTTTATTTTTAACGTCTCTGTTCACAATTCTAGACTTTTTAAACTGTAGCTAAACAGTTTTTAAAGTAGCATAATCAATTTTTTTCAGGTAATTTCTTGATCGAATTCACATTTCATCATTTCTTTTATTAAAGTTTAGTGACTAATAATTACAACAACATAGATAGAAATTAGAAACACGAACTTGGATAGATGTAATTAAAATGATACAATTGCAAATTTGGCTTACATCTCGGTTGATTTACTAAGTTTTCGCAAATTAATTAATTGTTTGATTGCGAAACTTTTAACAGCTACTGTGTCGGCTGCTTACATTACAGTTACACTCGCATGCAACGGGATCAGAACATATAAATAAAAGTTAACTAATGTGCATTATACAAATTTATGACACAGATAAATTAAATAAGTGCCATTCGTTAGAATTAGTTGCGAGATGAGCTCAGTAGCACCAGAAACAACTGATGATAGTCAGTCGTAGGGGGATGGAAATATACGCCGGGTTCCTTTGCAATTATAATGGGAAGCCATATAGGATATGGTGGCAAATTGAACAAAACACAGAACACTAAATATTCAGCGGGTGGGTTAATGAGCTTACCAAGTTTCACCATAATACTAAAGACATAATGGCCACGTGCCAGCATTGAAACATATATGAATCTCAAAATATTTGACTGGCTACTTAATCAAGTAATCAACTTGCTGATCTCAACTTGAACTGCACATACATTTGCATAGATATATACTAAATCACAGTCGAATTGTGCTGATGGAGAATTTATACATGTTGAGCTCTGGCTAGCTCTGACACTCTAAATTTCTTATAAGCAAGTCTATGTTTCGTTTTAATGTATTGTAAATTGAGAAGGGCTTTAATGCTTCTCTAAGGCGACTATTAAAGGCAAAACACCAAGGTTTACGTATAATGGTATCAGTTTTATTATCTTTATAATTTACCCCTCCAATAAAAGTCGCCTTAACACTAGAAAGATTTCTTTGTTTCAACAAATTTCTTAATATTAGAAGAATTAGTAGTAACATTATAAATACAAAAAGAAAAAACAATGCTGTAATTGAAAATAGAAATAAAATATTAGTGAATGTCAGTGTGTACCCATAATTACTGATATGAGCACGATATACGAGAAGTTGTGCACCAAATTTGATTCTCTGGCTCTCAACAAGGCTAAATAAACTCGGCAGTTGTTCCTGATCATGTATATACTAAATTGGGGTCGGAGATGCTTCTGCCTGTTACTTACTTTTGCTCAAAACCATAAACTATTTTCTCCCATTTTTAAACAGCGTCTGTCTTACTCATTTAAAAGGATAATCAGCTGTTTTTGTAGTTTTTTGACAGTTGAAGCAAAAAAATCTTAAAGTGTACAGAAGGAACATGCAATTTTTCTTTTAGCCTATTTTCATATTTGCATAAGCAAAGAAATTTTTTTGTTAGCATATAGAAATTTTATCTAATCTGGCGGGGATGTTTATTACTATAAGAGAAAATGATGATCCCAAAAATAAGTTTTAATAGCACGAGCGGCACGAGCACCTCGAAGTAAATAGCTGTAATTCAGGTGAGCTATTTTTACGATTTTTAGCAACTATGTTGTTTATTTCAACTGGACGCTTTTTTGTTTAGCGCTGTCGCGTTGGCAAATTATAAACTTTTGACTTTCTACATGTGCATGCTTCACAACAATAACACTCGAAAAAAAACTCACTTAAATTTACAAATTTTCCATAATTTCGACGACAAGACCATCCCAACTTTTCGTTATAAATAGTATTTCTTAAATTCAAGCTCTTTATTTTCATAATTCAAGATTTTTCTATAATAAAGAAAAAAATTCTTAAAGATGCTGAGTGTATTTAGACTCCATCCTCTGTCTTTTGGCCCCCGGAATTCGCTTCCAAAATCAACAAATCATCCGTACGCCTGTGATGCTTTTATACATTTTTGGCCCAAAGCACGTTTAAGCCACGTACCAAAAGCTAGCTAATAGATGCCACAAGATTGTCCTACATCTACAGTTGCACTTTAGCAAAGAACACAACAGCTTCTTGCACTCTTTGCCTGCGTGCACTTTTAAAGTTGTTCATCTTTATATATCCCAGAGGTGGCAAGTGGCACAATTGTGCTTTTTGTATCCCACTCATACATTTTCTAAGGCAATAGAAGGATTGTGTAGCCAATCCCATTACTGAGTTATGACTTTGTCATCGTTTACTTCGCTTACATATGTAATGGGTCTGTAGCGATTGAAACTAAATAAACATATTTTGCTTTTAATAATTTATTATACTTTTTAACTTCCTCGATATACCTGGGATTTAATGTTTAATGGTATATGTTGTAACAGGTCATCCAAAACGTATCATTCAGTCCAGAACCGAAAAACTAAATTAAGCGTGTTAATTGGCGGAAACATAATGCGGGAAAGGAAAACGGAAACCATTTGGGAAAAGGAAAACACTTGTTATTGAAATTTATGCAGATAAATATTAGCCTCATCTGCAATGGCAATTTATGACCAACAAAGCACTTTGAAATATTAAATGATATAAAAAAATGCATTAAAGATTTAAGTGATTTCTGCATTCAATGTGTGACATTTAATTTGCACAGCAAATGCATTAATTTGCCAATCAATGAATCTGTGCGATTTCAGCTGTCAGATGTCAGCCAATTTCTGTAATTGCCGGGATTTACCTGGTTAATGTGCTATTTCCATGACAAGTGGTACATTTTGAGCGACACCGAGATTATTTTTTGTGCTTTTGTGTTTTAGAATTTTAAATATTTTTTTTGCTTGAATGCCGATCTGAAGAACACTTGGCAAACTTGTTGTTGAAATTTCAAAAATTTATAATCACTTTCACGTTTTAACACAGACACCAGGCATATCCGGAAACTGACTTCAACGCTTAAATTTCGCGCTATGCGAAAGATTTGTCGCTTCCGCCGGTCCGTTTGGGGCAGCTGGTGAACTTACCACGACAAGCGAACGCAGACGACTTGTTGGCGCGTTCAAAAAGTTGTCGACAACACAAAATCCAAATGAAAGAAACAATAAGCTAGGGGATGGTGGTGGTATGGGGCTATCACTTGCCAAATGCCGGCATTTAGAGGCGCCTGCGCAGTTCCACTTGTCATATCTTTCCAGCTTGTTTTTTTTACATTTTTGGGTTAATAAATATTTGTTATGGCTTTTAAAAATTGCAACAGTTGCCAATACAACATTGTTCAAACTGAATTGGCACTGATCAATTTCAAAATGACGTTACCTGCGTTGGTAACAATTCGCAAATAGAATATTATTTACTAATTACAGTATGCTAAAAATTGTAATTGTTTACAAATTGGTTATTTCAAAAGATCAGATAGTTTCAGCTCTACTCTAAATAAATTGTATTATTTTCTAATAATATAAAATTAGCAAAATGAGAAGTGTTGAAAAATATTTAAGCTATCGTTTGAAAACATCGATACACTTTCATTTCACATATCGATAGCATAAAACTTGTATTAGTCCTCTTTTCTTTGATGTCTTGTGAATGACATCGTTTTGCTGTAATAATTGTAAGTTTTATTAAAAAACCGTGACTAGTGCGTATCTAAACAAGTGGGTTCTAGAAGTGCAACTTACAATACGTGTACAGCATATAGAGAAATTTATTGTTTTTGTGCCGAATGCTGGCTGTCGATGTTTTTTGGCAAACGCCATGTTGGCCGCTTGCACATAACCTCAACACCGAACGAACAGTTGACACCCCAGTTATAAATTAATTTGTATTAATCATATATAGATACTTTGGTTTTTATTTTGTTGCAGAAAACGGCATAAGCAGTAGAAAACACCATGTCGCGTTTCTTTGCCAATGGCTCGGACTCGGAATCCGAATCCAGCGAAGAAGAAGTCCCAACCCAATTCAACAACAAAGCCCAAAACTTCGTAAGGAAAAAAATTGCACTTTTGGAGCAATAGAAAATAAATAATAATATTCCATTCGCAGCAATTCAGCGATGATGAGGAGGAGGTAAAGCGTGTGGTGCGCTCCACAAAGGAGAAACGCTACGAGAATCTAACGAGCATTATTAAAACAATACGCAACCACAAGAAGATAAAGGACATACCCAATACGCTGAGCAGCTTTGAGGATTTGACACGGGCCTACACCAAGGCCCTGCCCGTCATCTCCAAGGAGGAAAACGGGATAACGCCGCGCTTCTATATACGCTGCCTGGCCGAACTGGAGGAATTCATCAATGAGGTATGGGAGGATCGGGAGGGACGTAAGAATCTCTCCAAGAACAACTCGAAATCACTTGGCACACTGCGTCAGAAGGTGCGCAAATACATTAAGGACTTTGAGGACGATCTGGCACGTTTCCGTGAGGCACCTGACCAGGAGAGCGATGTGGATGATGGTGAAGGCGATGCCAACGATAGCGATGCCGATCGTGCCGGTGATGACAGTGATACCGGGTTTGGAGTCAGCGCCAAAATAGCCGATTTACCCAAGGCAGCGAAAGCGACGCAGCAATCGAAAATAATTCCGGATGATGATGATTCCGAGGATTCAATTGACTGGGATCCGGACACCGAGTCAGAAACGGAATCGTCGGAAGACGAGAATATGTATCAGAATATGCGCGAACGTTTCCTCAAGCGTACCACCGAAAAGGAGGACAAGGACGACGATAAACGTAAGGATAAGCGAAAGGAGCAGAAGCACAAGGTGCGCAAACGTGCCGACGACGATGAGGATGGCGAAGGATGGGAAACCGTCGTCAAGGGAAACGTTGTCGAGAAACCAAAAATGTTTGAAAAGGATGCCGAAATTGATATCCCGCTCGTGCTGGCCAAATTGATCGAGATCATGTCGGCACGTGGCAAGAAGCGTACAGATCGTCGCCTCCAAATCGATTTGTTGTTTGAATTGCGCGACATTTCCGAGCAGCATTCATTGGGTACCGCTATCGCTGTCAAGATTCACTTCAACATCATTTCAGCTATCTTTGATTATAATCAGAAGATATCTGAGCCCATGAAGCTGGAGCATTGGGCGCTGCTGCTGGAGGTGATGCAGAGCATGATGAAATTGCTGCTGGCCAATCCGGATATCAATATGAACGAGAGCGTCGCCGAGGAGCACGAAGAATATGGAACGGTGCCGTACTATGTCCGTGGTTGTCCCCTTGCAGCTGTGGAGCGTTTGGACGATGAGTTCACCAAGCTGCTGAAGGAATGCGACCCACATTCGAATGATTATGTGTCGCGGCTCAAGGATGAGGTTAATGTGGTGAAGACCATTGAGCTGGTCGTCCAATACTTTGAACGCTCCGGCAGCAATAATGAACGCTGTCGCATCTATCTGCGCAAGATCGAACATCTCTACTACAAGTTCGATCCGGAAGTGCTCAAGCGCAAGCGTGGCGAGTTGCAGCCAGCGATAGGGGCAGTAGGTGCCACCCCAGAAGCACCCGTCCAATCCTCCGTGGAGGTTATGGATAAACTATGCAAGTTTATCTATGCCAAGGACGATACTGATCGGATCAGAACGCGTGCCATCTTGGCGCACATCTATCATCATGCGATGCACGACAATTGGTTCCAGGCACGTGATCTGGTGCTGATGTCCCATCTGCAGGACAATATCGATGCAGCGGATCCATCGACGCGCATCCTCTACAATCGCATGATGGCCAATTTGGGACTGTGCGCCTTCAGGCAGGAGAACATAAAGGATGCACATCATTGCCTCGTCGATCTGATGGTCACCGGCAAGCCGAAGGAATTGCTCGCCCAGGGCCTACTCCCACAGCGCCAACACGAACGCTCGGCCGAGCAGGAGAAGATCGAAAAACAGCGCCAAATGCCATTCCACATGCACATCAATCTGGAGCTGCTCGAGTGCGTCTATCTGGTGTCAGCGATGCTACTCGAGATCCCCTATATAGCAGCGCATGAATTCGATGCACGTCGTCGTATGATCAGCAAAACGTTCTACCAACAGCTGCGCTCCTCGGAACGCCAATCTCTCGTTGGGCCTCCGGAATCGATGCGCGAACATGTCGTAGCCGCCGCCAAAGCGATGCGCTGTGGTAATTGGCAGGCTTGCGCCAATTTCATCGTCAACAAGAAGATGAACACCAAGGTGTGGGACCTATTCTACGAGTCGGAGCGCGTACGCGAAATGCTGGTCAAGTTTATCAAGGAGGAATCGTTGCGCACATATTTGTTTACCTACTCCAATGTGTACACTTCGATTAGCATACCATCGCTGTCGCAGATGTATGAGTTGCCGCTGCCCAAGGTGCACTCGATCATTAGCAAGATGATCATCAATGAGGAATTGATGGCCAGTTTGGATGATCCCAGCGAGACGGTTGTTATGCATCGTTCGGAACCGTCGCGTTTGCAGGCGCTTGCCATGCAATTTGTGGATAAGGTGACCAATTTGGTCGATGTGAATGAGAAGGTGTTCGACATGAAGCAGGGCAACTTCTTCCAGCGCGGCAACATGGGCAATCGCGATCGTGGCTACAATCGCAACCAGAACAACCAGGGTGGCAATTGGGGTGGACAGCGACGCGATAACCGCAACCAACGCAACCGCAACCCGCGTGGACACCACAAGCAGAACCAGCAGCAAAATCATCAGCAGCAGCAACAACAAGTCCACACCATCGACGAGGAGTAGACACACCAGAGGAATACAAACGGAAACAGAAACAGTTCTATGGATAACACGCGGCCATTAATTGAATGGGACTGTGGAATTGGAAGAGCTTCTCCTTGCGTTTGTGGATGGACCTCCGATTCGGATTGCCACACCGGATCGGAGGTCTACATTCATCCTCTTATCTTTGCGCAGCAATTTCCAATTTCGTTGCCTATCCATTTACAGTTACGTTCTGTTCTGTGAATTTGTTTGCTTAAAAAAGAAGAAAAAACTACAACTATTTGAAAAATGCATTTTGTATCAACTAAAATTTAAAGTGCGCAAGTCTTTCACTAAAATAAACTTTAAACAAAAAAAGAAAATAAAAAAAAAACCAGAAAAACTAAAAACAGTCGGTTTTAATAATATTACGATTGGTGAAGCAAGTTTTTAGTGTGTCAAATTATCACAAATTTAATAATTGCATATTTCAGCCTATACCAATTTATCAGTTTTTATTGGAAGTCAACAGCGTACCAGCCATTATCGAAGGGAGATTCCAAAGTACAAACAAAATATCGGTTTTTTTTTCGATGAATCGATAGCATTATATCAGAATATTTTCTTTTGCCGACTCACGTTTTATTGTCCAAATTATTTAACAATTGAAAATTATCAATTAAAAACTAAATTAATTGCATCATGAACAGCATTGGCGACGATTGCAATGAGTTGAAAAAGCAATACGATGCTTGCTTCAACAATTGGTTCTCCGAACGATTTCTTAAAGGCCAAACCAATGATTCCGCCTGTGCGCCCATTTTCAAGATTTATCAGGAGTGCGTCAAGGTGGGTGATTGACATAACAAATAATAATCTAACCACACATAATAATTGTTAATATTACCCCCTACCCTGCGCACAGCGTGCAATGCGTGAGCAAAAAATTGAGTTACGTGAAATTGAAACGGATTACAGCACCGGCCCAACTGAATATGACAATAACAACATTGGTGGAAGCTCTCCGGGTACAGGTGCCAGCAAGCAGCAGGGCAAAAGTTGACATCTGACTGGGGACTTACAGCCATTCCATGGTGATACAATCAGCAAAACCCGAGCCCCAAATTTCCGGGGAGCTGTCCCATGGGAGTGAGGACGCATTACCGTGTAACTACAAGCGCGGCTCCACAATCTAAAAAAAAACTAAATTAAAAGAGAAGATAAATACGTATAGAATAGATGCTTGTTCCAAATGCTGTATAAGAAATTAATATTAAGTTAAAAAAATAGACCTGTCACGGGACTAATACGATTAAAGTTTGTAAATAGTATCTGTTACTTAAATAATATTTAGTTGATCAAATATATATATCTAAAATAACAACTTATAACTTTCCTTTTTTAATTTATAAATTCTCTTTGAATAAGTTGACTTGACAGTGGATATTTAATGCTAAATTACAGGGTAAATACGACACTAAGCAGGTAGAAATTTTGTTTCCACAATTTTATATATATATATTACCATTTTTATAGACAGCAATAAGAATTAAATCCCAAAATGTGAATCCCAAGTGTTCTTATCACAGATCTGACACTCAGGTTAAGTGCTTCCCCTGGAGCACATCTTCGGAGCATTTCCGATTGGTATAAAAGCCACTTACGAATGCTATTATTCAATATACTCAAAATCAAGTCACAGTCATTAAGATGAAACTACAGTCAGCGCTTCTGATCTTTTTGCTGGTTGTCTGTGCTATTTGCACGCAACTCATCCAAGGGGAGCCTTTCGAATCCCGATCTGCATTAGGTGGAACAATGCGACCACAAACATTACCGCCAAACAGGCCACAGGCTCCAAATTTTGGACCATCGAGATTTTAACAGAGACAAATACTCTTAAAAATAAAATAAATTTGAATTGAAGAAAGGGTTTTTCTTTTTATGTATGTCGCTTAATCAACAACCAGAGCGTTTGCCACACTTGGTTAAACAATTGGCAAATTGCTCAATGTTAAACAATCTTTGATTTTTCAATCTTTTGACTTAAATACTATTTTGGATTCGGACTAAAAACATAAACGATGAAAAAACGTTCTTAGTGCGAAATACCATCGAGTTGGTAAAAATAGTCTAGCGGCAACTGCTGATGGAAAACTTAAAAATCTACACAACTTATGGCTTAAAGTTAGCAACAGAAGCAGCAGCAAGGAATTTACTTGCCACCTGTGAACTTGGACAGTTTCTCCAGCAAGGCAATGTAGGAGGTGTGCTCGTGAGCGGTGGCCAAGTCGGATAGTTTCTCGGCGAACTCATTGCTGATGCCCTTTTCCTCGAGCAGATTCATCAGCAGATCATACAGATAACCATCGAGCACATCGCCAGCAACGGCATAGATTTTCTCATTCCATTCACCTTCGTAAATGGACATCTCATCAATAGAGAATACATCGTTGTATTCGCCCTCTTGTGCCTCGCCCT
Source organism: Drosophila multiciliata (assembly GCA_037043605.1). NCBI lineage: Eukaryota > Metazoa > Arthropoda > Insecta > Diptera > Drosophilidae > Drosophila > Drosophila multiciliata. The sequence continues at coordinate 1,989,101 of JBAMBF010000589.1, forward strand.
CCAAATATGAGCAAGTGAACGATAGGGTTGTGTTGTTTTTAACAATATCCACCTCGAATTGCGGCTTGCTGCGCATTTCACCCAACTCGGGCTTGTCCGCATTTGGATTAATCTCTGGCTCCTGTTCGCTATCCACAGTGTGATTCACATTCAGGCTAATGATAACCTTCTCCTTATCCGTCTGCTTGCTCAGCTCCACCTCGGAGCCTGTTAGCTTTACACTAAAGCCCTCCAATGTGCTGGGCACTGTTTTGCCCTTTTGCACTTTACGCTCTGAAAGAATCTCTTCGGTGAGGAACTCGACCAGCTCGCGTTCGCCTATTGACATAAATAAATTATTAATATTATTTCATCATTTCCCCTACAGTTCGCGTTTGTTAACAGTCGCATGTTTTTGAGGTTATGTAACAGTGGCAAGAGTGGCAGTCTTCACATCTTACACACCTCATCTATCTTAAGTAACTTACCCTTGGTGTGCACGTTGCAGCCACAGGTGCAATTAATGCTTGGCTTGTGCACATTTAACACAGTAACGTGGTCGCCAACTGCTGCTGCCGGCGTTTTGGTCATGTGCCACAGGCTTCGGGTAAAATCGCGTTTGCCCAGTGCACCCGTCGCAGTGGTGGCCAAGTTGGCGAAACGCAAAGTGGCTGTCTTCAGGCTGTTCATCTTGTGGTTATATAAGCTAATATATTCTCTTAATATGATGGATGGTTAATGGAAAAATGTGCGGCTGCTTTCGTTTTGCAACTTGCAATCAGTATTCTAGTTACATATCGATAACTCGGCCACATAAATCGATATACGTATTGAATGGTGAATGTTAGGTGGCAACGACAGTAAGCAGAAATTCACATTGCGGTTGCAGTTGAAACAAATTGAATGGAGATATATTCTCAGATTAAGGATAAACTGCTTCTGCAAATTGAGGACGACGAACAGGTGCATCCCCGTTGTCCACATGGTCCCACCGTGCTATTCTATCGACAAAGTCAGAGTCCTAACGATGGCTACTACGCCTGCTCCGCTCATCGCAGTTCGAAGCTCTGCAATTTCCACATGGAATTCAATAAATGGCAAAGGAATAAACTTCAAAGATTGCCAGAAAACTTTCACGATTATCCCCAGTCAACGAGGAATAATGACGATCCTGATCCTACAAGTCATATGGAAGCACTCTCGCAGGACGAGGTGCATGCGCAATACTTCTTCGATCCAAACGCCCTGCAATTTTTTGCGGTTCAGTGTCGCCGTCTAGGAATTCAGTAAGTTATCACTTAGATAAATAGTTGCCCATAATTCTTTGTAACAAATTCTCCATTTTTATTTCGGCCTGCCACAGCAAAGTGGTTTGCATGGGTGCACCTCGTCTGCACTTTCACCTGCGACGCTCCACAGATATGCAAAGTTTTTTGCTTGATTTTGATGAACGATTTGTTAGCTATTTGAGCTCAAAGGAATTTTGCCACTACAACATGTGCAACAATTACTTCTTCTACAATCCTGAACCGTTCGAAAAGTTCCTAAAGTGCAAGAGGTGAGTGGATTATCAGTAATATCTACCAAAACTTTAGCTTATCTCTTACAGCGATGAACGCGTCTTGATTGTGACGGATCCTCCTTTTGGCTGTCGCACGGAACTGATAGCGAATACATTGCGATCACTCACACGGCTTCATAATCGAATTAACAAGCTGCCCGCCACTCCACTTTCCATTTTCTGGGTGTATCCCTACTACATGGCCAATTACATTACGGATGACATGCCCGAAATGCAGATCTGTGACTACAAACTTAACTATACAAATCACAGTCACTACACGAATGTGGGCAAATCTCGACGATGCTACGGCTCCCCAGTGCGCATCTTTACCAATGTGCCGCTTGAACTGCTCCAGCTACCACCCGCTGAGGGTTATAAATATTGCCAGAAATGTGAACGCTTTACGGCCGTAGAAAACGTGCATTGTGATCGTTGTAACGATTGTTGCTCCCGCAATGGGCAAATCTATCGGCACTGTCAATTTTGTGATCTATGCGTGAAACCCAACTATGTCCACTGCTCCAATTGCAGACGCTGTTGTCAACGTGAGAATCACAATTGTGCCTTGTATCAGTCCAAGCAACGGTGCTGGATTTGTCGACAACGCGGACACATTGAGAATAACTGCGGAGTTTGGAAGTGCAGATATCGAAAGGGGTTGAAAAAACTGGGCTGCCTTCTTTGTGGCAAGGAGCGTCACACGGAACGCAATTGCTCAATGCGCACCAAATACTTGAAGGAAACACAGTTCATGGGAAAATCAACGATCGTAGCAAGCAAGGGAGTGACACAAAGAAAAATGAAATTGTTAAAGTAGTTTGTCATTTTAACTCGATTTTAATGCCAAAATTGCACATATTTAAACTAATTGAAATGAATGTACCTGGAGAAAAACATGACCATTGTGGAATGGAATTTATTTGCTCCAAAGAAAATAGTGCATTCAAATAAAATAACTTTGTTGTAGCAAACTAAGTAAATATATATTAAATAAAATTTTTGACAAAAAATGACAATTGTTGTATATCATTTAACGACTGGTAACATAACTTTTTCTGTTGTCCGGATGTAGCAGAAGGACAAAGTTTGACCTCTGACTGGGGACTCACAAGAAATCTGAGTCCCAAATTCACGTGGAGCAGTCTCATAGGAATGAGGACGCATTTCCCTGCAAGTACAAGCGCGGCTTTACAATCTAAAAAAAAAAAACAAAATAAAAAGAGAAGAGAAGATAAATACGTATACAATAGATGCTTGTTCCAAATGCAAAGTGTATATTAAAATGTTATAAGAGATTAATATTAAGTTGAAAAAATAGACCTGTCATTATATATTACCATTTTATATACGAATACGAATTAATTCCCAAAATGTGAATCCCAAGCGTTATTATCGCAGACCTGACACTCAGGTTAAGTGCTTCCCCTGGAGCACATCTTCGGAGCATTTCCGATTGGTATAAAAGCCACTTACGAATGCTATTATTCAATATACTCAAAATCAAGTCACAGTCATTAGGATGAAACTACAGTCAGCGCTTCTGATCTTCTTGCTGTTTGTCTGTGCTATTTGCATGCAACTCATCCATGCGGAGCCTTTCGATTCCCGATCTGCATTAGGTGGAACCATGCGACCACAAACATTGCCGCCAAACAGGCCACAGGCTCCAAATTTTGGACCATCGAGATTTTAACAGAGACAAATACTCTTAAAAATAAAATAAATTTGAATTAAAGAAAGGGTTTTTCTTTTTATGTATGTCGCTTAATCAACAACCAGAGCGTTTGCCACACTTGGTTAAACAATTGGCCAATTGCTCAATGTTAAACAATCTTTGATTTTTTAATCTTTTGACTTAAATACTATTTTGGATTCGGACTAAAAACATAAACGATGAAAAACGTTCTTTGTGCGAAATACCATCGAGTTGGTAAAAATAGTCTAGCGGCAACTGATGATGGAAAACTTAAAAATCTACACAACTTATGGCTTAAAGTTAGCAACAGAAGCAGCAGCAAGGAATTTACTTGCCACCTGTGAACTTGGACAGTTTCTCCAGCAAGGCAATGTAGGAGGTGTGCTCGTGAGCGGTGGCCAAGTCGGATAGTTTCTCGGCGAACTCATTGCTGATGCCCTTTTCCTCGAGCAGATTCATCAGCAGATCATACAGATAACCATCGAGCACATCGCCAGCAACGGCATATATTTTCTCATTCCATTCGCCTTCGTAAATGGACATCTCACCAATGGAGAATACATCGTTGTATTCGCCCTCCTGTGCCTCGCTCTCCGAATATGAGCAAGTGAACGATAGGGTTGTGTTGTTTTTAACAATATCCACCTCGAATTGCGGCTTGCTGCGCATTTCACCCAACTCGTTCTTGTCCGCATTACCAATGAGCCGCTTAAGCTGCTCCAGCTGCTACCCGCTTAGTGTTATAAATATTGCCAGAAATGTAAACGCTTTATGGTCGTAGAAAAGGTGCATTAGGATCTTTACAGTGATCAAATGTGTGATCTCTAATTGCAGACGTTGCTGCAACGCAAGAATCACGGAACGGTACTGAATTTGTGGACATCGCGGACACATTGAGAATAACAGCGGAATTCGAAAGGGAAGGCAAAAACTGGGTTGACTTCTTTGTGGCAAGGAGCATCACACAAGCAAAGGTGTAACGCAAAGGAAAATAAAATTGTTAAAGTAGTTTGTCATTTTAACTCGATTTTAATGCCAAAATTCAAATTTGCTCTTAACACACATTAAATGTTTAAATTAATCAAAATGAATGCACATGGAGAAAAACATGACCACCATAAATTGTGGAATGAATTTTATTTGCCACAAAAAAACTCTTTCATTCAAATAAAAGAACTTTGTTGCAGCAAAGTATGTAAATAGAAATTAAAGAAATTTTTGACAAAAAATTACAATATAGTTGCTTGTTTTTTGTTTATCATTTAACGACGGGTAACTTAAGCTTAGACAATAATTAATTTCAAGTGGAAAACACCTATTGCCCCCAACCAACGGAATGCAGATCTTTAAATTGTTGTCTCTTGTTGTTTGTTTGTTGTTGTTTTGGCTGAACTGTTTGTATGAAATCTGATGACGTCGACAATTGGGTCGCGCGTCCGTTGAGAGGTGAAAGTATCTTTTAATGCGCTATGTTGAAAATGTCTAAGAACGGTTGTATTTGCCCCAAATGTGCAGCATAAAAACAGAAGCGATAAACAGCAGCGACATTACCAGCACGGGAACTGGACCACTGGAAGAACGGGAAGAGAAGCAACAAAATTACAATTAGACTACAAAAAATGTTTTCTTCACTTACACTTTAATGCCGGGTGAATCGTCTGTGTAAAAGCGCCACATGCCGCCAGTGCCTGCGCCGCCGGGTGCACGACTCCTGGCTGCCGTTGTTGTTGTTGTCTTGCGCTGTTTCAGAGTGCTGCCGCCACCAGCGCCAGCGCTACGTGGCGCCGACAATTTGCTGGGCGAGCGTGAGCCGCTGCCAACGGATGTGGAACTTGCAGGTGCAGGCTATAATTTTCAATTTCGTTTAAATTCTCTTCTTTGGCTGATAGGTACTTTTTAACTCACCATTTTAATTTAAATGTTTAAATTTAATTCAGAGCGAAATGTGTACTGAGTTCGTGAGTGAATACGTGCTGACCTGGAAAAGTGTTGAAAGCGATGAAATCAATTTGACAACTCTTCGTGTCGGTTTCGTGTTCCACGTCACCTGCCATTCGCCAGTGAACGTAACAATGACAGCGTTCGATTAGTTTTATTCATTCCAGTTTGAAGCTCTTGTCATGTCAATGGAATGACACAAAAAGTTGGCGCTCAAACCATTTTGAACAAGTTAAAAAATAAAACTATAACAAACTGAAAAAAATAGGTATGTATTTCAAGTCGAATATAACTTAGCTTGGCGCGTGCAGAATATCAAAGTTAAATACAATTTTTTCGTTAAACTTTTACATTAGTTGTAAGATATGCATATTTTGAAGAAATAAATTATGTCTCCCCAATGCCTCGATTAGAACTTGCTAATTGATTTTTATTTATTGTTATGCCAACAAATTTTGTAAAATAAAATAATAAAACAATTGTACATAAATTTCAAATTTTATATCGATTATGCCTTGTAATCATCGATAACATTTTCATCAATTATCGCCAGTTCCAATGACTGTATATCAATTACATTTTTCATGTGCGACTCTTAAATAGTTGCATCTCGCAGATTGTACATTTATTTTGATTATGATACTGTGAGCGGTGTATTTATAAAATACAATACGCTGTGGATGAATAGCAAGCGATTTTGCAGCACCGTTGCTATGGTGCGCAAATTCATGACAAAAAGCCAAATAATATAAATAAACTGTGTGTCAAATACAAACGCAAACAGCGAAAAAGAAAAAGTGAAGAAAAACAGAGACAAAACAAATCAACGAAATATGGAGGATATTGAAATTGAATATCTGGACGAGTACAAAGACTTGGTGCTGCCAGGTGGGCAACGAAAAGCCAATTTGCTTATTTATCATCTGCAATAATTTTCTAAAAATTGACAGGTATTAAGACAAGCAGCGACAGAAGCGCGGCAACTGGGGCGATCCCACATCAAGTGCAGAGACGCATCTCATCCGATTCGAGTGGCTCGTCATCCATTGATCCTGATATTTTTCAAAGACTATTCGATGGCAAGCTTCTGGAAGACGAAATGCTCACTGAAAGTAAGTCAAATTACAAATGCGATTGCTAATAGCTTATATATTTGTATTTTATCAGGCGGCTCAAATGCCAAGGGAAGAAATAAACGTCGCTTAAGTTCTTCATCGAGCGATTCGAACGATGCTTTGGACGCATTATACAATCGCATGGTGAACATAAGAGGAGATCGCTTAGAATCATACGATTCAATAGATGATTTGGGTATGTGATTAGACAGAAATAGTGTAATAATATAATCCATAAATTTGCGTTACTGCTCCTATAGGGGATGCGCTGATGGGCGCCACAGAAAAGTCGCTAGCAAGGACAGTCAACTCTCAGCCAGCCAAGAAGTCACTGAGTGACGGGTTGCACCGACGCATGGTTTCCAAGTTAAAAAGTGCTGAAAGTCGGCAGCAGGCTAACAAGTCAAATTTAAATGATGCATCGCTAAAGCCAAACAGCAAGACTGATATCCTCAAGCTAGGACAAAGGACAAACGGGACCAGCAGCAGCAGTACCTCCTCCAAAGCACATCTGCCGTCCAATCGCAAGAAAGCAATAACTATTATAAAAGCTCAGAAACCGGATCTTAAACCGCCCAAGCATGAACCCAAAGAGGATCCACTCCGTAAGTTTTTACTACATATATTTGTACACTATGTTTGAAATTTAATTTTAATTTGTATTATTATATTAAACATATTAATTTGTATGTTATATTATATATATATATATATATATATAAATATATATATATTTATATATATATATATATATATTTATATATATATATATATGTTGTATTTGGAGTGAATTTAATGTTATGTTTAAATCAGTATTTACTTTATTAAACTCAATTAAATGATTTCTAACATTAAAACTACACTCAAGCTTTTAAATTACAAAACTGAGTATCTTAAAATGTTCATTAATTTAAATTTAAATGGCATCTATAAGTTTTCATCCATTTGTTCCCTATTTTCAGACTTGAAGGAAATCTTCGATGACTCGGACAGCGACTTGTTTAATGAATACGAATCGGATTTCTATGGCTATGGCGATTCCGAGGACGATGATGGCGTGGAACCCAAACAGATAATTGATATATCAACGGATAGCAATGTGACATCGTTGGCGGGTAAGTAATCATTAAGCGACTAGTTGATACTGCCAACCCTCTGATTATATTTATAATGTGCGTCAAACAAACCGTGTAGACACTGTGACACCTGTTGTTTCCGATGACGAAAGCCAGCAGCAGCAAACGACGCACGCAGCCACCGAGCGTCTGCAGTTGTACTTAAATAATCTAAGTGGCGCCGAATCGCCACCCTCTAAACACAAATACACTCGCAATTGCAATGCTCGAAAATCGTATACTAATGAAAAATCACCCTCAACATCGAGGACAACTGAGGAGCCATCGGCATCAGTGAATAGTAATAAGGAAGTCGTTGATCAGGCGCTGCCAATGGGTAAGTTTGTCCTAATTTCATATACTTCTGGTGAACACATTTCACATTTATCAACTAAACCGTCTCTAATCTTTGCAGCCGAGGAACAGCCTGAACGCGATGATGTTCCATCAAGCAGTAGAGATTCGTATAAAATGCCTCGCGTCGATCAAGTCGATGATGAAAATCTTACGTATGAAACATTGGAGCGTATTAGCCAAAATTTGGCCGCGGAAATCATTAAGATTGATGAGGAGCGCTCCATTGAATTTGAGAAACGTTTTGCGTCCAAGCAGCGTAGTATATCGCCCTCCAAACTGTTGGCCAATTCATCTCTTTACATGAATCACGTGCGCAAGCTGACCTACTCCAACGAGAAAATGAATGAGATTGAGCCAATGCGTCGAACCAAGAGCGAGGAAGCATTTGCTAAACGTGGTCTCTGTGGGAAACAGACAAAAGGCAGAGCCGCCACTACAGAGGAAAAGAGCAAATTTAATCCACCGTCGCCAACGAAAATTAAAGCCCAAGAAACAACATCAACAGTGACGGATAAAGAAAAGGAATCACCCAATAAGAAACATTCAGTGAACACGTTATCTTCCGCAAAACCAGAAATAATTAAGCGCAAACGTGGCAGGCCAAGAAAAATTAAATTACATCCAGTGAATTCTTCGAGTTCGGAGAATCAAACTGAGAATCGCTGTATGGTTTTGCCTGACAATACAAACTCAACTGTTGTAAGCGTAGTTGATAATTCAAACTCGAAAATAGATTGCGTCGAAATGGATATAACAATTGAACCAAATCGAAATAGAAATATTAAAGAATTAGATTCTCTCAGAGGTCCTGCAACGGATGAGCCATTGACATCACAACTACTTAAAGATTCTTTAAAGGATTCAAGAGAACCGGATACTAAGGACACAGGGAAGTCAGAAAGTGGACTTAAATCAACTGCAGCATCATCTAAGCAACAAGACGCTTTAAGTGATTTATGTGAAGAAGAAACATCCTTGCAGCAGCGGAGCCGAGTTGATAAACATGGTCCAAAAATTGTTGAAGAATGTCCTGTTGAAAATACTGTTGCTGAATGCCATTCCGTTACTAGTGCTGTAAAGTGCGTCAAACAAGAAACGTGCTTAATAACTTTCGAAGGTACTGAAGATAAAATCTTAAGCACAGCAGTTGGGGAAGTCGCAGACAGAACCACGGATAATAGCCAGGATGAAAACTCTTCAAATATTGTAGAAACTGTACAAGGGAGAGACAAGAAAAGAAGTGTACAAATTGATGGAGAAGTCGAAACATCTCAAAAGAAAACGGAGGAAATTAATGGAAATTTAAATGAAACAATACCAGATAAACTACGACAGTCGACAGAAGCAGAAGAAAGTATGACAAACCATGCGAATGAAAACCAAACTGAAAATAATCACTTAATTGTTGTGGCAAAATCCAAGAAAAGTTCAAACAAGTCTCGTCGAACAATAATTTCAAGAAAATCATCACCCACCACCTCAGCCTTGACTAGTCCATTGCCAGACAGCCTGATCCTTTCGTCAGGACGGGAAAGTCGAAGCGGTAATCGCAAGGATGATCTTGATTTAGCCAAAAAACCAACGCTAAATCGCAATAGTCCCTGCATCTCCGATAAGAACACGGAGAGCACTGAATGGTCTCCAAACTGCATAAAATTGTCTAATAATTATAATAGTGATGAAATGCCTCAACAACCTACAGAGGAGATAGCTATAAATGATTTGCAATCCTTAAGTGAGAGACACTTGCGCAGCTTTAAAGCATCTACGTCTGAAGCTATGCCGAAAAATAGTACACCAAAGCTGCCACAAAAAACTGAAAAGAAATCTCGCCGAAAAAGGAAGCTCAAAAACCCGATTGAGACTGAAGTATCGCCAGAAGAGACCATTGAAGATGCTAAGGATGAAACCTTTCCATCCACAGATGAAATCCATATTGAAACATTAGGTGAGAAACTAACGACTGAAAATGTTCCAGAACATCAGCCGACCACAGGAACGGACACTGTTGCCAAAGAAGAGAACGAATCGTCAGAAGAACAGATAGAACCAACGACACCAGTCATCGATGAGTCAGTCAGACCATATGATATATTATCTCTAGGACCTCAGCATTTTTTCTTATCAGGCGAATTAATTCGACAACCGACTCGTTTTCGAAAACGTACCTCAATCGCCTTGCCAACTATGCTTACTCGATCAAGGTGTAATAAATCCAAGGAGCAGCATATAAAAATTGAAATTAAAAAAAATGAACCAATCAAGGAAGCCAAAAATGACACGGATCAAAATGTTAATAATACTCCAATTCCAGACTCAATCGATCAGTCGGAAATTGTAGAAACTCCTGCTAAGGAAACTACGCACGGGAGTGCGAGAGAGAGGGTTTCAAGTGAGCCTAGGCACAGCAGCCAGGCAGCGGAGAATCAAATCATTTCAGATTCAGATACCATGCAACTCGTGTTGACTTCAGACACGCCCAGCTCTTGCTCCTCAAGTGGTTCATGCCGCAAGCTGCGCGTGTTCCTTAAGAGAGAAAAAACAATATCTGAAAATACTTTGTGGCCCAAGTTCACAAACGAAGTTGAGAATATTACAACACCTGCTCCTCCTCAGCAGGAGTTGGAGGGCATTAAATATGATACGTCAATAGAGGAAATTAAATTTTTCCATCAAGACCAACACACTGCTGCTAATAAAAATCCAACGGATCACGTTGTAGAGAATCCAAAGGATTCAAGAGCACCTGCCGAATCCTCGGAGAATATTGATCCTTGTGTTATGACAGAAAAATCCACAGACCAATCTCCCTTTGAATCGGTATTAAATCAGACTATTGTGAATCAACGACAGTTAAGCAACTGTGAACACGAGACTGCAATCGAAGAACAGAAACCAGTGGAGGAAGATGCTCAAAAGGATCTACCACAAAACAATACAGAGAATGACGAGAAACAGCAAGGGGGAACGGAAAAAGCTACTGAGAAAAATGTTAAGCAGGTTGTAATGAAGAGTAAGGAACAACAACCGGTCGAGGAAACTTCTAATAAACACAAAGATGAACAGCCATGTGATGTAGAGATGAAAGAGCAAGCTAAACTGATGAAAACTGAGGCTAAGGAAGAACCAAAACCAAATGAGAAAGAAGACGCTCCCGCTACTGCTGGCATCGATCAACAGTTAATTGAACATCAGCAACCAGATGAGAACGATTTTGAAAGAAAAGATCAAAAACTAATTGAAACAGACTCTAAGCCAGATCAAGCTGTTGGCATTGAACATCCGCATATGGATAATATTACTACTCAACTTATTATGACAGAAACAACAGGTGTCGTGCTAAGTGTCGATGGCGTCAGCATTGTTGAGAGTTTTATTGAATCCGTGAGCTCCGAAGCGGAAGCGGATGTGGATGCCACTCAGCCATATGGTTAATAGCTATTACTAATTAATATTTACTTTACCCAAGTTAATTTTGAACATTCAACATTTAACTCTTTTTGTTTCTCCTAATCCGCTCTTTCTGTCTTTCAGAGACAAGCAAAAGCAAGCTGCCGGCGAAAGAAGGTAATCTCCGGAAGAGTAACACAATGGCACCACCAGCACCGCCCAAAAGGGAGTTGTCCACCGGGAAGGCGGGTAAGTAGTGCTTCAAAGTATGCATTCAAGTTTCAAATTAATATATGCGAATTATATTCTAGTGCTGCGGCGTCTGGGCAAACCCATGCAAATGGATGAGCAGCTTTCGCCAAAGCAGCGAAAGCTTGTGGACACAACTGCGGTTAATGATAACAGCAAGGACAACAAGGTGGTGACGAAAGAGCCAACCACAGCGTTTGATGAGGTACCCGCAACCAAGGCGGCTGCGTCCAAGAAAAAACTAGCAGCGTCGTCAAAAGTTCTGGGCAGAAAATCTGAATTGCTAGGAGTGTCGACGGGGAACAGCAATGTTTCCACATTGCTAAGCCCCGGCCGGCCAGTGGACAATTCGGTAATAATAACGACAACGGCCACAACAAATCCAACAGTGGAACCCTTTAAAAAAGTGGAAACACCAACAGTTGGCAGTGGCATTAACATCTCAGTATCATTGGTGCCCGATGAAGCTGTGAAGTTACCGAAAAAGAAATTAACCCAAGCAGAATCTGTGAAGAGGTTGTTATACGCAAAGGCGGCAAGCTCAAAAAAGACGGAGGCATCTACAGAAGGAGTAGTAGCAGTATCAACAATAAGACCAGTCGCCAAATCATTGTCAGCAGGAGCAGACACGCCAGCAGACGGAAGCAAAGCAAAGCCACGTAAATCACTACCCGTAACCAAAAGAACAGGGAAAGCTGCAACTTCAGGTTCAACTGCTCAACCAGCTAAGAAATCGCTGCCAAAGAAGGAGACTAGCAAAAAATGTATTGCCAAAGCAGAAGCAGCAGCAAAAAGAGCGTCGTTGGCTCCCACAAAATCAGTGCCAGGCAATCTGTTGGAAGCAGCAAATGCAACTGTAACCACAGGCAAAACTAGCCACAATATCAATCAATCAATCGAAGCAGCACCAGCAAGTCAAAACAAGAAGCGCGAAGTGAAAAAAGTCGCCAACAAAAAGGTGGGCAAACTTAAGTCAAATGAAACGTTGCAATCTGCAGCAGCAGCATTACAAGTTGAGTCAATTGCTGTGAGTCCAGGAATTTCCACAAATGCCACACCAGACTCGGTCTCCATTAGCGATACAAAGCGAGCTGCTCGCATAGCAAAATCATCCTTAAAAATGCCTCATGCTAAACGTGGCGGCAGTCACAGTCGCTCCACAGCAGGCACACCCACGCCCACACAACAACAACAAAAAGAAAGTGATTCTAATGAGCAACAGCAACAGTTGACATTGTCACAAACGGTTATGCAGCAACAACCAAAGCAGCAGCGCCAAGCACGCAAATCATTACAAATGCGTCAGGCTAAGGAAAAGGCTGAAGCTGCTGCTGCTGCTGCTGTTACTGTTACTGCTCCTGCTTCAGCAGCTGCTCTAGCTCCCACTCCCACTCTCGTATCCACTCCCACTCCACCTCCTGTACCTGCTCCCGCTGCTTCTGCTGATCAGTTGCCTGAGCAACAGCAAGTGAAACAACTTCCGTCGCGCAAACGCAAAGTGCCAGCTAAATTCGATGTGGACTCGGCAAGTGCTAAACGTCTGAAAGATACGCAAAACGCCAAGCCAGAAACAACAAGCAAAGCGTTTCCGGTGCTCATCACAGCTGCTTCTGTGGTGCTCCCCGAAATATCATCATCAGCAGGTGCAGCATTGGCCTTGACAGTGGCAGCAACATCAACAGAAACATTAACAGCAAAACATCCAACCACAAATAAGTTGCATCTAGCGCAACAACTGCTGCCGCCAAAGCTGCGTAAATTGCGCGTACGTTTAAATCGAAACTGTTTAAAAAACTGGCTAAGGGCTCAGCAGCAGCAGGTAGTGGTGCAACCACATCCAACTGACCAAGTCGAATTACAACCAGGCGAGGAGCTAATCTCAAATGTGCCGTCGTTGCGTGCAAATCCACAATTGTTACACAGATTTTCAGAGATTAAATCTGTGCCGTTGCCGGTGCCGCTACCACCGCTGGAAGTCAAGTCGGAAGAAGATGTGGATGAGTCACATCCGGAGCAAGTAGTTGTTAATATGCCTCTTGTTGGAACCACATCAAGAAGAGAAAAAGCCTCACTTATTTCGAGTACAACGCACAGTTTAATGACAGCAACAGCGACAATGGCGTTGCATCCTGCCACAAGCAATACCCGCAGCTCCACTAGAAACAGCACTATCCCCAGCAGCACCACCAGCAACAGCGATTCAACAATTCAATCCGCCAGCAGCGGCGGCGTTACTGATTCCCTTTCATTTGGCACAGTGAAAATGTTTACATATTTGTACCCAAAGCGGTCGCAGTGCTCATTTGGTCATGTTGCACTCGATTACTGCTGCCACAATCTCGAAGGGCCAATACGGGCCATTGATCCGACACGGATGCATGAGAAGATTGAGGTGCCGGTGCTGGAGCTGCCGCAGTGCATGGTCATCACGTACAAGATAATCACGAAGCAGGACAAGAATATACCGCAAAAGGTGCTAGCCAAATTGCAACAACTGGCGGCCAAAGATGGTCTGCCGCAAGTGCTGCAAACGGTGACAATGACAACGACAGCGACACCACCGACACCAGGAGCAGTGCTTGCTTCACTGTCCTCTGTACCTACTCCACAACTATCCACTGCTAATAATCTTGATCGCTTAGCCAAGCAGATGGCGACTGGCCCCAACCTCAAAAGGAAACAACATTCGCCAAATGTGGCTACTCCTGCTCCTACTACTGCTCCTGTAAAAGCACTACCGATGACCAGTTCACCAACTGGGACAAGTAACCAGATACCCAGACTGCTGCAGCTGCCGCCCATTTGTCCCTCGGATAAGCACCGCATGGAGCTCCAGACACGCGTGCAGCTCTTCGATGCGGTGCTGCAGAGCCTCTCAAAGCGAGCGGCCGCAATGAATGTGACCGAGCGTCAGCTGGTTATCGAGATGATAGTGAAGACGAGCACGTTATTACCCATCGATGTGGATGTGGGCACCAAGCTGCTGGAGAATTATGTATATTATTTAAATGCAGTCACCAATACCACTCCCAGGCCCCGATTGCGGTCCATTGTTACGCCTTCACCAGCGACATCGACGACCTCATCCGCATCCGCACCCCTATCCAGCAGCAAATTGTTGAATTCGAAGTCATTAAGTCGAACTGTTAAATCGCCGGCGATTATGCTCCCGACTTCATCGTCATCAACGCCCGAACCTCGACGACCCATTTACGATAGGCAGAGGAACATTATTGGCTACCAGTACAGAATGAATCAATCAACACCTCGAAGTACAGAAGCACGGAGCAGCAGCACTAGCAGCTCCTCGTTGCCAGCGGGAACACCAATTGCAACAGTGACTGCACAGCAGCAGCTGCAACGCTCAGGCGTCCTGATGGTGCCCAGTGCCTGCAGCAAAGTAAAACATTAAATAAAAAATTAAGATAAGAATATCTATCTTCATATTTTAATTATTATCCCTTTTTCCAGATCGCTGTGGTTAACTCGGTCGCACAATCAACTCTTGCCCCGCAGCGAATGGGTACGGGCAACATAATACCAGTCTATCCATCACGCAACGCAAAAGGCTTGCTCCAAAAAGCAGCAACAATAATGTCGGCAGATAAAGCGACGCCGGTTGGCATTGTTAACGGTGTCCCCATACTCGGCACGAGTGCATCTGCATCAACAGCTGCAAATTCCTCCCCGAATCGTAATGTCTTTATTGTCAATCAGTTGCTTTCGCAGCCGGAGGAGTGCATATTGCCGGATGCGATTGGTGGCTCCTCTGCCGACGTACCTGCCGAGATCAAAGACGAACTTGACGATGCGGAAATTCTAAATTAGAATTACACACATATTTAATACCAACATATTATTTATAAAAAAATCACTAATTAATCTATGAAAAGTACAATTAGTTACTTTACAAAAAATAGCATTAAGCATAATATACCAGAAATACATGAAAGGACACCTATATTTAATGCACATATGTAAAACATTTTGAAATAAGTTTCGTGAAAATTTTGCCGTTAATCTTTGTTTTGTAACTCAATTAATTGCTACACAATAAAATATATAATATTATATAAAATATATAAGCGAACTGCAGAAATGCATATGAATTAGCTGCTTCATTGGCAATATTACTTTGAAACAAAATAAAATTGGGAAAAAAAATTTAAGAAAAACGCAGGTAAGAAGAAACAATACGGAATGAAAATCCAACCAGTTGAACGGAACTTATTCGGGAACTCTACATTAAATAAAAGAGATTTAGTGAAAGATTCGAAAATGATACAAAAAAAAATAAAATGCAGTTAATATAATAAATTCGAATTCAAATGACATTTTATTTCATAATAATAGAATTTAAAGAACTGTAACTGTTTCAAATCGATCAGCGTACTGGACCTAAAGCAGAAACTGTTACGCTCTCAAACAAATAAGGCCCACAATTCAGCAACAAGTTGGCAGCCCCAGCTTCAAAATTAGTGCGGCAACTCTTAATATTTTTCTATAGACTATTCTAAGCAAATTAAAGACATACAATGCTTCAGAACAACGCATCTGTCTACAGAGAACAATATATATATTAATATTTAATCTTCTATATGTTTATATACATAGAAAATAGCGTGTATAGAGCATGTTTTGATGTGACGTCACAGCCTCTCTCAGAGGTTACGCTCTTAGCGAGAGTCGCCATAAGAGTTACGCACAGCTCTACCTTGGATATGTATTATAAATGATTTCGGCATTCTTATAAGCAAGAGAATATTGCAAAACAACAACAGTTTTCGTTTGCCGGCTGTTTGCAACGCATACCCATCAAAGGGGGGTCCGCAACGCACTTTTTACACTTGATCGCTCGCTCGCTTCGTCTGCGTCCGTTTCGATTGTTTAGTTGGTTTGTTGTTCTTGTTGTCGACGCAACAACAAAATATTAAATAAATAAGTACATAAGGAACCTAGCGATTAGTCGACGTGCCGTGTCGCCGAATTGTGAGTGTGTGTTCCCTATTTACAAGGAGTGTGTGTGTGTTTTTGATACATGTTTTGGTTGAAATGGCCGTGGAAATAACAAACTCAGTATTATCGCTGCAGCCGGTGGCAATTGAATCTGAATCTCCTCTCCACTGGCAGCTCGAGGACTTTGCATATTTTCACAAGTGCGGTGAGATTACAACCTCACCCGATGTCCAATATTTTGGCTTCAATTGTGCATTCTGTCCGGCGATTTGTCTGCAACTGTCCGTCTTCATCGACCACATACGGACCCAGCACATGCAGGATATGCGAAGGCGCTATGAAAATGCCGCCGCTGCTGTTGCCGGCGACGAGAAAATCGAGCAAACAACACAAACCGATTTAAATCTAATGATAATGAATATGGAAACGAGCACAACGGGAACAGCAACGGGAACAACAACTCCTTTGACCACAACAAATAAGCACTTGAAGAAAACAACATGCAATTGGAACGAGAATATGAATGTGAATGTGAGTGACAATGAGAATACTACTCCCATTTGGGACATGGAAATGGACATGGCTATGGATTTGGCTAACATTGTGCAGACCACAAGCAACAATGCCTCGCAGCTTGGCAACTCGACAATAACACCAACAGCAAAAGCAGCAGCGACTCCAGCTAACATAGACTATGTTTATGTTATGGAAAATCCATTGCCACCATCACCGCCACCCTCGACGGATGAGCAGCGAAGTCCGCGATTGCTGCACTCGATGGATGCATTTGAATTGCTGCATGTTGACTCAACGATTGTCTCTCCGCACACACATCCACACACATACCCAGCGACACCCTTGGACTCGGCTGGACTATACACCACACAGCACCGTTATGAGACGCGGCGCGTGGTAAGCAAATCGTTGATTCTTTGACCTGTCTATCAACCGCATCCTCCCCGCCCCCCAACCCCGCCAACAACCCCATCCCTTAACGCTCTTTGGCATTTTGCTGATGTTGTCGTTGTTTAACATTGTTTTTCCTGCGATTCCGTAATGCAAAAAAAAGGGGTTTCCGTTAATTGTTGCTGATGTTGTTGTTTTTGTTGTTGGGCCCTGTGTAAATAAGCCCCGACAACAAAAGTGGCCCGGACACGACCTTCAAAATAACGGCGCATTTGCGGCAACATTGGCAATGCCACAAAATACTAAAAACTGTGTCGCATTTTTATTTATGTTCTTAAATACCCCGTCTCCATGCAGCACTTATGGTATGATCGACTCACAGTCTTGCAAAGTTGTGCCACAAGTTGTCAGAAAATATATATAAAAAATAGTTGCAGGCAAGCAAAATAGTTGAGTCTATTGATTATTTTTTTTATTAGCTTCTTGAATAAGGTAGTAAAAGTAATTGCCTATTTGCCCAGTCACTATCAACATTTCTTACATTCTCAAATGTCAATAGAACATTAAGTTTCCCGTAAGCGGACAAACTGTGTACATTTAACATTCTAAAACCCGAGTATTTTATAATTTTAATGTCATTAATATCAATGCAACAAATAGCTTGCGATTCCAGAAATAAATGAGATTTTTAATTTAATTAATTGAATTTCATTTTTATTAAAATTGACTGCCGTAAGCTACATATATAAAATAAATAATTTTTGAACTAAAAATTTGTTTCTTCGGTGATTGAGGAAATTGCTTATGTTCTTTTGTTTTTAATTAATTTTAATTAATTTTGCAAAGGCAATTAAATATATATTTTAGTCAAGCGATAAATTTACTATAATAATGGAATCTCGATATGTTAAGATTGTGCATGTAAGAATTGTTAGGCAGACTGAATTAAGGCTATAGGAACAAATTTTTGTTAACTTTTGAGATCGTATCGCTACTCACATAGCCTCTTTGCTGCCTGTTTATCCCGCTGCTCGAGTTGGGGGTGGCCAAGGCGAGGCATCGGAAGACAGTTCATCAGCCCACTAAAAGTCTAGCGCTATTTTTACTTTTGCTGGCAGTGCGACGCAGTTTTTCGCTTTTCCACTTGTTTGGATTTTGACAATTTTTTGTGGAAAAATTGAAACACACACACATATATGTATATGTATATATCTATATATATATATATATATATATATATATGTGATGCCAAGAAAAACCAATACACATGACAACGGAACCAGCAAATGCAAACTTTTTATTTCCAAAGCAAACACATAATAATTTATGCTCTAAAAAAATAAAAAACAGCAGATGCAAAAAAGGCCTTTCGAATTGGAAGTTTTGCTTTTATAGCAGCTTTTCAGTTTAGTTGTTGTTTACATTTTCTTAAATTATTTCAAATTATTCTTCGTAGTTTTTATTTAAACGTAGTTTAAGTGTCAATTAATTTAAGTAACAAAATATAACTAAAAATTGACAATGCAAATTTTTTTTCGTTTAAAATTAAATTAAAAAAAGAGTGGCCTAATTTCGAATTGGAATTTAGCAACAATTTTCTAATTGAAACACAAAAGGGCCGAGTATTTAATATAAATTGCTGTGCATTTACAATGCGGGATACGCAAATATGAGCGCTTTTGGCCTTTCTCATAATTTGCCATGCATCGCAATAATTATGGATAATTGCGACCTTGACAGCACATTCGAGTCAAAATTGGACATGCCTACATATATAAAGACGTAAATTATATATGTCGAAAGATATTTACTCGTATATATATAAATATATCTATATGTTGGTCCATTGGTTGTAAAATATTTACGAATTTTTTGTGAAAACAAATTTTTCAAAATAAATTTAATGCGCTTAAATTTTTCGTGTGCCAAATGTGAATTTTGAATTTGGTCCGGCAAAATGCATTCAAGTATGTCGGACGCTTTAATAATATTTATTGAGAATGTACAAGAATTGAAGCCAGACGAAAGTATAAATTTTATATATAATTTATACTTTCGTCTGGCTTCAATTCTTGTGAAACATGTTTAAAATGTATTCTATTGTTTGGCAATATATCTACCATTGTTAAGATTTCTGAATGAATAATATGCTGTGAAAACTTACATACGGGTGCATTTGTAACATATTTCCAATATTATCATGTCAAACAATCGTCATTTCAAATCATTTGCTATTTTTGTACATGCAACACAAGTTGATTATCTTTTAAGTCTCCTAACCGAATATCGATATCAGACCCGAATCGACAGCACTATAGCAAAACACCAGAGACATACGATAGTCCAAACAATGTCCCAGACAGGCCACACCAGACACAAAAACAAAAAGAACAGAAAAAGGAAACATTTCTATACAATTACGATTAATAGCACTCTTTTCGTGTTTTTTATTTTTTTTTTATCAATATGGCGTGGGTCTGGTTAGCATTTGCCCGTAAACGTTGACGTTGCCATTATCTATAAACCGTGAAAGTAAACAGGCCGGGCAAATTATCTATGCTTCGATTAGGCTGACATTTTTTATACACCACACGCACAGTGAGTCGAGTATACATAAAAAAATAGTTAGCAAACAAGCTAATTTTTTTATTTATTATTTTTACAAGTTGAATTTTTGAGAAATTCCAATTTGTTTGAATTTTTTTATTATAATTTCTCAAATTCTCTAATTAAATTGATTATTTTCTATGATATTAAAAATATCGATCGCGATCGCTCTTCAAACGCGTAATCGGAGCCAAACAAAACAAAATCAGCAACAAAGAAGGTATTTGAACCACTTGAACCACTTTGAGCAAACAACTCTATCTCTGATCGTTTACCCAGTTCCCAGTTCAATCCTACATAAAGCATCTTTCACTCACCCACTTGAGAATGTTATCAGCAACCGTTTTCTGGCTAATCAAATACCTTCGTTTTTTTTTTTGTCGATGCTTGTCGGCTGTAGATAAGGCCAACTACGGAGAACGGTGTTCTCTGTTTTTGAGCTTAAGCAGGTTTTAATGTTGATTTAAAGACCTACAAATTGATAAATTTAGAGCACCTGTCATAAAAACCTATCGCAATGTTGTTTCGACTGGAACTCATTAATCATTGGCCAAGTTTGTTGAAAGGAAATAAAAAACAAAACTAAAGCATGGAAATTGCAATATGATAGCCAATATTATGTGACCCTTCCGTACGAATTGGAACGTGATCAGTCCAAAAGCAAAAACACTTCTGATACCCCTACCATATCATATGTATATCGTTATCTTATCATATTAATACAATTTACAATGTCGTTTGCTCGGCTAATCGTCATCGAAAATAAATCTGATCTTTTTTGTTTGTTGAATATATGTTTAACGATATATGCGATTAATTATGATAACAAGTTTTACAACTGAATTAAGTAACATTTCTCAGTCCAGCATGAAGCGAAATTATAATTCCCTCGATTTGCTCTACTTTTTGAAAAGTTAAATAAAAGAATGACAAACCAAATTTAAACCTTTTTTTTTTTGATTATCTTGATTTTGATAATGCGGGAGATATTTAATGCTTCTCCAAAAGGTATTTCCTTCGTCATTTTGTTTTTTTTGTTTGTTTTTCCCTTTTAAGGTTCCTTCCTATAACGAATATTTGAGATAACTAGTTTTTCAACTGTACGAGCTATAATAATTAATATAAATCTTCTTATATTACAAAATGATGTTGGCTGCCTCGATACTCACGACTTGGTTCAAGCTAATAAAACCAAATGTGAAAGTAATAATTGATTTAAATTAGGAATGGGTTAATTAAACCTGCTTTACATGGTGTTTCTTTCGTAATTTTTATGGCTTTTTCTTGAGTGTTTGTTCGAATCCATCTTTTAATGTGCATGCTAATCACTGTGAAAACATTAATTTAAATAAAAATCAAAAGCAAACAAATAATTATTTGTTTTTATCAGTTGCACTTATTAAATAATTAACATGTTTGATTAGACATTTATTTAGCGAGTTTTGCGTTTCTTCTTTTATTGATTATTCTTTTTTGGGCATTCCATAACCCAACCACCCACATGATCGATCAGGTGACTTACCGTCATGATCTTTATAAGCAGTCTAATTAAAGTACCGCCAGACTTTTGACTGTCTGACTGGGGAAATTATTAGTTTTGTCTTATAGTTTACGTTGCCACATTCACGTGCACAAATAAGTTAATAACGTCGCATTAGCAACTGAAATTGATTGCATCAGGAATACTAAGTGTATTATCTCTGGCCAGTGTAGGGGCTGCGGTATCCTTGGTTTGCTTTGGATCGATTGCACGTACACTGAGCAAATCGTTTGTATTTTTGTATGTTTTCGAAATTTACAAAACAAATACCTGAAGAAGAATTTATTTATTTTTCATATAATGCCTACTACAAAAAATACACAATTTAAAAAAAAAATATAAAAAATATATATCTGCAAATTCAGTAATGGAAACATTAAAATTTTAACTAAAAAATACCAACTTTTTACGTTTTCCAAATTAATATATTAATTTATTTAATGTAAATTAAAATCAATCTACAATTTTAAAAAATTGGTATTTAAATTTAAAAACAAATTTTCAAATAAAAAAAATTAATTATATAATCTGAAAGGTGAATAATTAAATTAAAAAATAACTGACTTAATAAATCTAAGACAATTAAATTGTACATGGTACAAAATGTATTGCAGGGATGAAAAGATATTAATTTTTTCACTTGTTTAATATTTTATTAAGTATAAAATACTTTCTACTACTTAATTAAAAAAATAAAAAAAATTATTGTTAGGTTTATCAATTGTGGGTTATATGTTTTTGCGAGTGTAGGCTCGCGTAATGGGACAGTTTGTGTACACGTGTCTCAAAGTCTTAGAAATTAATAATATGCACCTTACTTTATGGGCACGTTGGTTTTCATACCCTATAATTATGGAAAGCACATAGTCCATTAGACTTAATTGGTCTGCAGTTGTGCAGGTTACATAAAACCAAAACAAAAATAACAAATGAAAGAAAAGCAAATGCACTCAAAAAAAATGCATATTACATATAATAATCTGCCATTCTGTTTAGGGTATTAATTTGCCTGATATTAAGCTATTGAGTGGCTTGGACTCTTGCATGTTTTGTGGCGCTTTGCGCTGTTGTTGGCCTGCGATTATCATGTGAGCATATTATAATTTTTTATGGCATTATTTTTCCCATTTTGTTTATGTAGCATACAAATAAGCGCCACGCATGTCGTGCCCCAAGAAAATGGCACAAAACGGTGACAGGTGCTCTTTTACCGATAAACTGAATAAGAGGTTTAATTTATTGAAAACAGGTTTATTTAGCTGAAGCTCAATATTGATAAAACCTTTGCTCTTATTATTATTTAAAAAAAAATACACCTCATGTATTTTTCTTATATTTGGAACTACTTGATTCAGTCAGATTTGCATCAGAATAAAAGTCGTCTAGTAAATTTAATGTTTATATCTGTTATATCCGAAATACCCTGTTTGCATTCATTACTAAAATTATATATAAGAAAATGCCATACATATTAGTTAAGCGACAAATTGAGCTATGGCAAACAGCGAGCATTTTCATATTTAAAAAACCAACTCAATGTGTAATCAACCTAAACTTAAATTATTTAATGCAATGTTCGTCAGTTTGACACCGCTTTATAGCCACAATGTTTTTTTTTTGTGGGCCAATGTTTTATAATGGCATTAAACGTGGTATTAATGGTATTACCATGAATCTTTTATTTGCACTCGCATATAAAAACGGAATGGGAAACTAAGGCCAACACCCAGAGCCAGCACCCCACCCACATTTGCAGTCACGCATTCCGCTTAGCGAACGCGGTTTAATTAGAGGTCTGATTGAATGTGTGTAATTTGGGTGGGGTGCGGTGGGGTGAGGGTGTGTGTGTGTGTGACGTTTTACCCATCTGATAATTAGCCAATTGGTTCTGCATTTGAGAAAGAAATGTCTGTTGATTAATTTGTGTGGGGCACATACAAAATTGGAGCCAGAACCAGAGCCAAAGCCAGCTGCCTTCCATAAACTGGTCATCATCAAAGGAATTGATTGCGTTACCCGCATATACATAAGAATGTATATGTATGTTTTTAATGTATATGTATGTGCTGCTGGTAGTGACAAATGCAATAAACAATCATTTTTAATTGAGCATGTACACTCTGAAAAATATATTACCCAGAAATCGCCAATGGCAGCTCATCTTATTATAAAGAAATTCAATTTCAATATTTGTTTTCTTAATTCAGCGGTAATTTAGTCAAATTATTTCTGAATTTCAGCTTTTAGTTAGTATTCTATATAAATAATATTAAATAAATATTAAACATTAAATTTTTCTGAATTTAAAAAAAGTTTTAAAAATAAGTGATTTTATTTCTTGTTATACACTTGTTTCTTTAAATTTTTTAAAATTTCTAAATAATTTATAAAAGCAATAAAACTTAATAAATCTTTTGCAATTTGTTTTACAAATGCATTTCTGAAAGATATTTTCCTCCTCTTCAGCTACTGTTAGCAATAAACTCGACTCTCTATCGCAAAACGATGACGCAGCTGCTCGGTTGTTCAGTCCAGTTCATTTTGGACTCCGTTCCCCTCATCCGCACGCTGCATGCCATGCATGTTATTGAAATTGCCGCGTGGTGCGCTGCGGATGTATCTTATCAGCAAACACTTTCAATCCAAATTGTTACACAATCCAATGAATGATTAGACTGATAAATGGCTTTCGATTGTGAATTGTCCTTTCTCCTTGAATGTTACATTATTAATTGTGTTCTATTTGCAGCGAGACGAGGTCATCTCCACTTATTTCATTCATATTCCATGGAATTTTTATACTCTTGCAGTGAAATTTATAATATTGTCACTTGACGTGACAAGAAGACGTAAAAATATTACCATATTAAAATTACTGCGTGCTAATTTTCCAGAGCCATAACTTTGTCAAAACTGAACCGATTTTGTTGGTCTCTAAATTATATTCGTAAGTGCATTTGTTGGTCCACTTATAATTCTAGTGCTGCCCAACACTTGAGTAATTTACAACGACTTTTACATTTGTGATTTTCTGTTCCTCCCTCCACAAAACAATTTCCTGCCCTTCGCTGCCCTGCACAGCGCTAACAAGTTTCGACCCCTTTCCATTACAGAGAGCATATGCATAAACACAATATAAATAAGGTTTTCAAGGCACGCCGAAGATTATATTCCCTTGCAGATCGCAGTCAACTTACCGAAATCTAGATTTTATCAATAAATTCTATAAAATATGGTAATTTTATGGTAAACTATAAGAATAACATGCATAGGTTGAAAGCTTATATAGGACAACTTGTTAAAGAAATATAACTTAGATTTCGAAAACGAAGCCATTTGACAAGTAGTCAGATATCGATAATAATATATTATTACCAACCAAGTATAATAATATATTATTATCAATAATAATAATATAATAATATATTATTATCGATATCTGTTTTGTTTGAATAATTTTTCAAAAACATTAATCTCCTTCAATGCGTTACAAACGTCACGATAAAATTATAATTCTCTTTAAATGGAAACCTAACTCGATAAATGGTTCTGCGATCGGGTTTCAATTCGCTGGAGACTCGAGCAGACAGTTGTTGATGTTGTTTTCTACTGTTGTTGTTGTGAGTGCTTTTTTTTATTGAATTTTTATGCAATTTTGTTAACTGGATCAATTATTTCAATTGCGTGTTCAGTAAACAGACGCCGCCATGACGCAGAGAGAGCCCCCATTTCCATCAATAGTGGGCAGCGGTCAAGCCCCCTAAAATGGCGCCATGCCAAGCCACACAATATATACCACACCTAAAATACAGCAAATGGAGCCTTTGGAGCTGGGGCACTGAAACTAGGAGCACATCGCGAACGTCATCGTTTCAGTCTGAGTATTTTTCTGCCATTGTTTGGCACGCTCTACAAACTGCGCGCCTTTACTGCAAAAATAAACAACAAACAGCTGCTAAACCATTTGCGGCAACTACTACTATCTCTGTGTATATAAATATTGTATATATTATAATAGTATGTACTCTTTGTATACGTGGCATGCAACAGCACCCAAATATGGCCCACCCTTAGCAATCAGATTCTCTTCACTACCTGGCAGACAATGTCAGAAAACCACAGAACGAACTTTCCACGAGAGGCAAAAAATCAACAAATATTTTGCATACCCTGCAATTATAATATGTGTTATTTAAGGTTGTTTCGTCTCTTTTGTTTTTTACTCTCCCTAGATTTATTTTTATTTGAGTCCTTCCCATAAATGTTGGCGCATTTTACATTTCAATGCACTCAGAATTATTATATCCCTTAATAATTGATATGCCTTTTTAAATTTCAATTTAATCATTCACATTTAATTTAAATTGGTTTAATTTTTATCCTCTTTCAAATACAATTATATACAATCATGTTCTAAAGAGCCCATTTGGGACAAGCAGAATATGCAATTATGTAATTTTTAATTTATTCAATTATCATAGCTTTAAATATAATTGAGTTAAAAATAAAAGTGTAAACTTAACTAAATTGCGAGCAATATTGAGAAGTTAATTTAATTGATTTAATTTATAAGTATTGCCATGGTTGTGCTGAAAACCGATTTGTGTATCGTTTTTAATATTTGATACAGGGCATCTTCTAGTCGAGCAGCACTTACATTTGTGTTTACACTTCAGCAAAGTTTGCTACGCTCAATTTTTTGGGGTGTTAATTTAGGGCTGGGTTTTTGGTGCGTGGTCGACATTTGTATATCAGTTTTGAGTGCAGACATTTAATGAATTTTTACATTTATATGCACCGCCTGTTATTGTTCTTTTATTTGTGATTGTTTGTTGTTCTTTTGCATTTGGTTTTGAATTGCATATTTAATTGAGGTCAAGGTCGGAAATGCTTGAGTTGTTCAGTTAGCTAAAAAGTAGCATTGGGCCTTAGTCAATAGAAAGGCCAAGGTTTGGCAGTTCACCAACAAGGGCACTGAAAATAAATGCTCTGTCATTAATCAGTCGGGTTTTTGTTAGCTTTTCTTTTTGGCACTGATTGGGTAAATTACCTGCAATCAATTTGTTGTGCAAGGACTACCCTAATTAGGAACAGTACCTTCAGTCAACTTAATTTGTGTGTTGGGGAAAGCTTCAATTTAAATTGACAGCCCGTTAGACCCTAAGTTATCTGAAAAGAGTATTTAACGAGCTCGTATAAATTACTCAAAATTAACTAAATACTCATTCAGAGTCATGTTGTGTACTCCGTTTCTTTATCTGCGCAGGAAACCATTAATTTTATTGATTCTCGTAACAAACACAAAAACAAGACTGTAAAAACAGAGCTTTGACAATTGTGGCACTTGTCGCCTTTAATTCAAGACAATCATCAGTCGACAACTTCAATTTGCGATTATGGCTCAGAATAAAAGCAAACAAAACTATTGTGTTACCCAAGGCAGTCAGCATAACGAGTGAAATCCAGATAATTCTGCATTTCAAAATGAATGTAAACAACGAGATTATCAATTTAGGGTTGCATTTACCTGGCCATTAAATACTGGCAATAAACAAAGAAAAAAATATACAGTCTGTTGTTGAATTGTAAACAAGAATTGTTCCCTTTATTGTTATTCGATATCAATGAACTGCCAGTCAAGTGCTTTTTCTCAATTTGTATTATTTTTATGTATATCCGAATTCGTATTTTCGGACTTACAAGCCAAAAATGGGAATTCTTTGACGTAACAGGAAATAAAAGCAAATTACACCTGCATTCCGGTTTTTAAATGCAAACGTTGAAATAAATATAATGAAGCTTTGCAACAGTAGTTTACAGAAGGACGCATCTTCGATCCCATAACGTATATATTATATATTCTATCGAGACGATTTAGCCATATCTACATGTCCACTTATTAGTCTATCATATTGTTCAAGTATGAACATGAGACGCTGCGAAGCTCAGCTAATTGTTAATGGCAAAATATCATATACAGTCCACTTTCAAGTGGCTGCATTTAAGTAAGATAAGCAAACATCAAATTTGTCGAAGAGTGAAGCTCAGCTAATCTAAGAAGAGACGACCACACATAGAGTCGCTATACAAACGCTGCAAAGCTCAGCAAGTTTAAGAATAAAAATCACATGGAGTCGCCCTACAAGCGACTCCGTTAATATAAATTCTATTTTATTGATAAATTTACTATTTCGCAAATATCGATTTTATTAAATTTAATTTAGCCACAATTTATATTATATTTTTTCCATTTCATCGAGAAAGTAGAATCAAAACATATAATTTTTATTTTTATATTCACCAAATTTTACAGCGGAAAACGCAAATTAATTTTATATAAATACACACTCATTTACAACGAGTGTACGTAAAATTATCTGATTGCTAGTTCGAATATCAAAAGTTAATACTGGAGTTCAGGGTTTCTTTTAATCGAGTTTACTTTACTAACTTTTGAATATATTGTGAAATAGGTTATGAAATAAGTTCGTTCTGTTTGATAAATTGGAATACTTTAAATTGGCTTTAGTTGGGTACGTGCCACGCCCTTCCCTTAATGATTTAATTAAAATTCATAATTATTTAATTAGCCCGTAAAGCTTTTAATTAGTGTAAGCCAATTCGGGCACTGTTTACCCTTATCTGAAATTGCCCACGAAACTATTTAGATTTATTGGAGCATTAATAACTACACACATGCTATGTGAACTTTTCTACATCTGCATATTATTATAAGTGTATGTAATTATGTGTATAAAGTATTCAAAGTTTTTTTGTGTCACTCCTAAGGGTTTTGTTTATTTTGAACCATTTCATGTAAATATATATTTATTGTGAGACGCACTCATATCTTTTTATTATGTACGCCACACTGATAACAAAAGATATTGCGAAACTCCCTTCAACTGATCTGGAAAGTAAAGAAAAAGAATCAGCGCATTCATATGACACATGCGATTTGCCCTTGAATTATTCATAGATTTCATTAAGAACAAAGCAAAACTTTTAACATACATTTACTTTGCACATATATATTTTGTTTGCAGTCAAAAGTGTGTTTGTGGTTCAGTATATATATACATATATATAAATATATATGTGATTTGTATATGCCTTATTTGAAATACGACAATTTTCAGGGAACTTAAGCTTCAGGAAATCTAAAACAACAATAGATTTATATGATTCGATATGTGTTTATGTGTATTTAAGATATATATATATATATATATATATATATATATACAAATATATATGTATATCTACATATACAGTTATATATACAGTTATATATTTATCTGTGACTTTGTGCAGTGAACGATAAGCGTTGTCGATGACGACAGTGATGAATTCCACAGGCCAATAGCCTCTGATATTTGCTCAATTCTACCATATGATATATGAGGGGGCTGCGGGGACTTTTACTTTTCTGTATAGGCAACAGTGAAGAAGCAGAGAACGCACAAGCAAGAATAACTAAGGCACCTCAAAGATTAAACACTCTTAATCTAAAACTAAATTGTAAATATTAAACAATTTTATCAATTTGAGTCCGATGCTGACGATGATGATATTTCCCTCAAATGTTTGCAATATAATAAAACTCGTCATAAATTTGTTCTTGTTATTTTAGCAAAAAAAAAAATTATTACATATTTATTTTTTGTTTAAAATAATTGTAGTAGCATATTTTTTTTTGTTATTTAATAGCTATTTACTTTTAAATGCGATATCTCAAAGGTGTCCACTTTCAATATTTAAAGCTCTTGTTTTCGCAAATAAGAGCATCTAAACTTCCGCTTTGCAAATTGAAAATGAAAATATTTTCCGTTTGCGCATTCCTCAAAGTTACTAAACCAATACGAATAATCGAATATGCGTATTTATGTATATTATATGCATCTTCAATCAGGGGTTGTAAACTGTACGACAAAAATATAAGATCTTCTGCATAGTTGTCGAAAACGATCATCGAATGGGTGCTTTGGAGTGCAGAACTGCTGTGCGTAGCTATGAGAAACAATAATTTATTTATGCGAATCATTTTTTTTGCTTTGCTTTGCAGGCAATGCAGCGCAAGATTCGCGACGCGGAAAAGCAAAGTGCAGCAACTGCTGATGAAGAAGAACAAACGCAGCAACAGCAACAGAAACAATTGCAAATACAATTACAAAAGCAACTGGAGGAAGAGAATGTGCTGGAACTAACACCGCCAGCGACGCCGCCAACGCCGCTGCCCCCCACCTCGCCAACCAGCAGCGTTGCGAGCAGCGTCGACATGAAGTTGGTGAGCAACCAAACATAATAATAACAAAATCAACAAAGAGAAATGCAGCTGACATTGGCAAGCCGATGCAAAAATACCCTTATAGATCACTCTAAGAATAAAAGATACTGAGAAATAGTAGTAGTAGACAAAAATTAATAATTCTTTATACTTTTAACTGTTTAATTTGCTGTGAATATCTTATCAAAACCTCAATTCGATATATGCTATCCGATATTGTGGTCTAATTTATGCATTTTTATATATCACTGCAGACAAAATATGATAATGTGATATGTTTTATTTTGCGTCTAAGACTAAGTGACTATTTAGCACATGCAATGAATGATTATATATTGCTGCTGATTAAGAATGAATCAAGAATATTTACTCATGCGTTTCACTCGTCATGGCAAATGTAGAATACTCGCTGCAAAGGCATACAACAGTCCACTTATGCAATCTGAAATGGTGACCTGTTATTCCCCCACTAAGCCCCCACTTTATAACTGTTTGCATCTTCTGACTTCAGCGCACGCGTCGCGAACTGGAGCGGAATCGAGAGTTTGTTTGCTCCCTACTGGTAGCCTATGAGCGCAACGAGAAATTTTGGAATCCCAAACATCCCAACTACAAATACAATGCCAAGCGGAGCGTCTACGGTGAGTTGGCCGCACCACTTCAGGCCGTCTTCCATATGCCCCTAACTGGTCCCGAAATCTTTGCTGTGCTCAAGGAGCTACGTGGTCGCTATCGTCGCGAGCTGAGCAAAGTGAACTCGCTGGGTGGCAAGTACAAGTCGCGACTTTGGTACTTTGAGAAAATGCACTTCTTGCGTGGCGTCATCGAGCACAAGCGGGCCGAAAGGGAGTCAAAGGTAAGACACAATGCCGCAATGCCACAATGCCACAATGCTGCATGCAACGTATAAGTTTTGTTGCCGCTTAAGATTGGCAAAGTTGGGTATATGTCCGGAGTTTCCGATTGTGGTGAAAACTTCTGTTTAAACTTTTTAAAAGTTTTCCAAATGCTTATTCGATAGGGAAAATCATTTGTCTGCTAATAGATTAAAAACGCATCCAATATGAACTATTTAAAAATTTTAAAATCAATTAAAAACCGATCGGTACAAAACTTAACTTTTTTTATACACAATTGACGTTCCAAATTGTACTTTAGAATTTTTTAAATCAATTTATTCCTTGTAATATTTAGTTTAAAATTTTAAGAGTACATTTAAAAGCGATCGGAAGACAAATATAATTTTCGTATAAACAATTTGTAAATACCGAATTTCCAATTAAGCTTTTTTCTTATTAAACTAATGAGTATTAAAGTTACCTACATTCATGTCATCTCCATAGAGCGAATCTACAGAGAGCGAAAAGTCGAGTGATAACGAATCGACAAGCAAATCAGCTCAGTATCGTGAGGTGCTCAGCTGCATCATCGACTGTTTCCGGCGGCAGGAGAGTTTGTGGAATCCGGAACACTTTGACTACAACAATTGCTCCAAGAAGGAGCAGTATCGGGAGATATCTACGGAGCTGCTAGAGGAGCTCAACTATGAGTTGAGTGGCGAGGACTGTTTCAAGGAGATACAAAAGTTGAGGACTCGTTATCGCAAGGAATTACGCATGGTGATCAAGCACAAGGGCCTCTATCTGCCCAAACTTTGGTGTTACGATGAACTGGAGTTTCTCCACAAGATATTGCAGGAACAGATCTTCAACAAGATACACAAGGTAATTCAAGGAATTTATTTACGAGATGCTAAACAGGTTAATAACTTTTATTGTTTAACTGCAGAAAAAGGGCGTCGTGGAAACCATTCAAAGGACAAAGTTCATCAATGCCAGCTGCATTGACTTTGACACCGCCGAAGATCAGCTGCAGTTTGTGGAGATCTATCGTAACTATCCAGCTTTGTGGGATGTGGATCATCCCGATTTCCGCTCAAGTGCCTTCCGCATTCAGGCATTGGGACAAATGCTCGAAGAGCTCAATACCACATTTCAGTGTTCATATTCTCCGGCAGAGCTGGAAAAGACGCTGTTCGAGCTACGCAAGGATTACTCGGCACAGAAGCGTAAAATTCTCACCAATGCCTCTGGCTCTAGCAGCATTCCGTTGCTGCACGCGAAATTGGGTCAGTTTCTCGAACCGAATCTCGGCCCCTTTCGCTGTGATGTTTGCGAGGAGCTGATCAAAACCTGCGATCAGTTCAAGGTGCATCGTGCGGCTCACGATGGCACCCAGCCATTTATATGCACCCTGTGCGGCAAGGGATTCCAAATGCCATGTAATCTAACGGTGCATATTCGTCGTCATCGTGGGGACTTTCCCTATGCATGCGAACAGTGCGACAAGAGATTTGCTACCTCCACCGAGGTGGCCATACATATGCGCACCCATACCGGGGAGCGTCCCTATATCTGTGATCTGTGTGGCAAATCCTTCAAGACTTGGTCCTTTTTCGATATCCATCGGCGCACGCATCTCAATCAGTCCACTTTTCATTGCCCCATCTGCGATAAGGGTTTCTATGAGAAGAACCGTTTCACCGATCATATGAATGCCCATTTAAATATACGCAAGCATTTGTGCACCGTCTGCGGCAAGACCTTTACCACCTATGGCAACCTCAAGAAGCACACCGAACTCCATTTGGCGGTGAAGAAGTACAATTGTGCCACTTGTGGCAAGCGTTTTGCACAATTCGCCAGTTTACGCTGGCATCGGAAGCGGGAACACATTGCGGAGCAGCACCAAGAGCAGCCCCAACAATTGGAGGAGGAACTGGAGGTGGATGTCGAGGAGGAGGAGGAGGAGGAGGCGGAGGAGACATAGATTAGTCAACAAAGAATAATCTATCGCCATCGATATTTACAAAACAATTAAATAGAATTAAGTTTATTAAAGCTACTTACTAGTAACCTGTGTACTTATCATATCGTCTATATATCTATATATATCTATATATCAACAATTACTTAATAACCCACCAGTTGAAAGTATTTTGTGCCTAAACGCTTTAATTTCTATTACTACAATGTGGCTGTTGTAAATTACCATTATGATAGTTGAGAGCGTTAGGTTTCCAAAAAAAAAGAGCACATTTAAATTTAAAGTTTGATGTGCTTGTAAAAATAATCCGCTCTTTATCCATAGAACATATAATTACTTAATTGTCAACGTCTTTTTATTAACGATCTCAACATTGTTAAGTATAAAATACACATAATCTAGATAATAATATATATAAATAAAAATTATTCAATTTTACTGTTATTTAATATATACAAAAATATATAAAGACAATTTTTAGATTTTAAGCTTGATCTATATATACAAATTAGATATTTGCAGCTAGCTCATATTTTAAATGCAAACACGTTTAAGAGCTGCCTTATTGTGTTAGTTATATATATATATATATATATATATATGTACACTATATATTTACAACATATATAAATAGAAAAAAATATATATAATTTCTGAGATTTTAAGCCCACGACTTCAAGTATTTGATCCAAATATATATATTTATAAAAGAATCTTAAAAAGTTATGGAACAAGAGGAAAAGTTTCTGTTTGATATTTTCCCTAGAACGATGCATAAACTGAATTGGATTTTACTTATTTATTACAATAAAATGGAATATTATTTGCTCTAATGACTTCTGACAAACACAATGCGATAAACTTTAACCATCCCAAATTAATAGTGAGACATAAAAATAAAATTTACACTGCAACAGAAACCGAATAATGAAAAATAATGGGCGTAGAAATATTAGACGCTACAAAATGTTTTTGGTGGCTCATATCTCAGCTGGGATAATTATCAAACAAACGCCGGCAAGTTGACAACTGATCCACAATGGAAAATTGTATGAAATATATTTCTTTTATTAACATTAATTGACAGTTCCTTTTCATGGATTAATTAAACTTGTTGCTCTTTGGGCGTATCATCATCTGGACAGACTTCAAAGATTTGAAGCTGTACCAGCGATCCCAAAAAATGCCCTCGGCATTGTCCGTTTGTCTTTTAAAGTATTTTCCATTGAGATTACTAGAAGGGTGGAAACAGTAATAAATATTTGATAGTAGCAGTTAGATGAACCGTTGACCTACCTGCGGGAGCAAAAATCATACCACCAAGCACCATGATGATATGCAGCGCAATTGATGTGAGTGAATTCATCGTGATCTCTGTCGTATGTGGAGAATTTCATCTTATCATGTGTACGCATTGCATCACTCGCATTGCCATGATAATGACCCAGCAGTTTCATCTCATAGCCTTCCTTCTCGCTGCCAATAACAAAATCCTCGTAGAAAGCAAATCGGTTTGTGCCATTAAACAAACGCAGCGACACATAAAGTTCATGGGGTTGAAACGCGGTCAATCTGTGCAGTTTCTCCAAGCCCAGAAAGAACTCGCCATTAAGTTTACCAAATCCCTTGCGGTATCCATCCCAGTTGCGATAGAAGTCAACGGATCCATCGTAGCGTCGCTGGATAACCGACCATCCGGCACCAGCGGCAGATAGACCATCGCAGGGCACGAGAAATGGTCGAAAATCCGGCAGTTGTATTAAATGGATACCCAAGGACTTTCCATAGGGCAAGCAACTATTTGTAGCTGCCTCCCAATCTGCCAGCAAATCATCTTTTCTCTCTCTGATCCTATATTCCAAAGCTTTCACTTTAGCTCTCAGTTCGCTTATCGTTGCTGCGTTGGAAGCATTTTGTTTTTTATGCAATGTCAACAAATTTTGTTTTCTTCTTAATCGCGTTTCATAAATGCTGCTATTTAATTGCAAGCTCTTGATCAGTTCATCTTTTTCGGCTAAAACCAGTCCCATAGAGACATTTTGTTCTTTGCATGCTATCGATAGTTCCTCAAATTGCTTAAGCTGATCGTCATCGATTTTATCTTTGGATTGCAACTGATTAATTGCGTTGTCTTTTTGCTGAATGGCAGCTGCATTTTCCGCTAATTTATCCATATAAACGTCCAGCAGATCATTGAGATCATCTTTACTAATGCTGATTGTTTTGTGTGCATCTATTTTAAATTCTGCCAATTTTGGTTTTGGCGTAATTGCTTGATTTACAATTTGAATTGGAATTTGTGTACTATTTGGTTGGTTCACTATTGGTTCCTTTTTCTTTGCAGTGGAAACGTTTCCTGTGGCTTGTAATGACCACGGAATAACTGAAATGAATATGAACACAATAAAATTATTTTGCTTTGCCATAATACTAGTAAATTAATAAATTTTTAAATGCGCGTTTTCACTGTAGGCACTTAGCGCGATACTGATTTACACTAAACACCCACAACAAAAATTACTATTTTATAGCAACAATTATTCAGGAAGTTTAGCTGAGCAATTTGTCTGATAAGAAGTTAATTATATTATGCATTATGGCATTAGGCACGTGCACTTGAGATACATACGGAACTATGTTTTGGCAGCCCTGCATTTATATGATGTGTTAGCTATACATAACTTTTGATTTGGAAAAAAAACTATCATTCAATGTAAACACATTTTAAAGCCATTTCATATAAATTTAAATAATCGCGCTCGTGCAATCAAGTTGGCAGCACTAAATTGACCCTGTATACTGCCGTCCTTTTCGCACACAATAAGTACGGTTCATTTAAGTATACAGAATTTTTCTGAAAGAAAGTCGTACGTGATTTGCGGTTCCCAAAAAATGTAAAAACGGCAATTTATAATCAGTTTTCCTAAATCAATTTGTTAAAAAAATAAATAAAACCAATTGAGTGTTATAATCAATTGAATTAAAGGCACAAACTAATATCAAAGTATGACCAATTAACCCGACTCGGAATTCAAAGCAAAACCAGTTTTGCTACCGAAGCGACTTTCACAACCAACTCCACCGATTTCAGATACAGCGCATACGTCAGCAAGTGCAGTCGCATTCTCCGAAAGAACTTAAACAAAAATACAAATTAATCAAGAAAATTAATTTAAAACTAAATTTTTTAATATAAACGACTAACTGCCACAGAAAGCTAAACAACAAACATGCATTTTGTGTTAAAAAATGTAATTGATAAATCATACGCTAGAGCTGAGAACAACTGCCTGCCAGGGTGCTCCGCTGGCCAAGGCAGCGCAGTCTCTGCTGCAGCTGAAAAAACTTGATTGTGTCCGTGTGTGTGTGTACACTACGTGTTTGAGCAGCGCAGCCA
This sequence comes from Drosophila multiciliata, assembly GCA_037043605.1. Lineage (NCBI taxonomy): Eukaryota > Metazoa > Arthropoda > Insecta > Diptera > Drosophilidae > Drosophila > Drosophila multiciliata. Next base: position 2,025,023 of record JBAMBF010000589.1, read on the forward strand.
GCGACAACTTTTCTCTATCTGTGAGACGACTGCTCTGCAACCAACGAATGCAATGTACGGAGAAAACGAGTCTCTGTCGAGTCTTCGCTGGAAAAGCGACAAATAAAGGGTGTGTACCAACTCATACATGCATATGTATGCATATATGTAATTGTATATTTATAGCCTCCATTTTTGTGTTTATCTGCTGTTTGCCTTGCTTCTTTTTCACTTATCTTCAGTTTGATGATATCCCATGTAAATATGTACTCAAGTATACGAGGAGAATGTGACTAATCGTGTTTGTTTATTACTTTTTTACTTTTAGGTGCGTTCCATTCGTGGCTCGTTTCCAGTCTTTGTTTCACTAGGCAGCTTTACGATGAAGTTTGAACTGTGGTAAGCGACTTTTAACCCCTAATTAGGTCATGGAACTGAATTATTTTCATTGTGGCCAAAAATCAGGCACCGCAAACCAAAAATTATCCATGTAATTGGAATTAAATAAAATTAAAAATCATTTGGCTTAGACACTTGTGCAAACATATATAGTTTTCTTTATCCACTGCTTTATATAAGATTTATTTATTAAAAAACAAATTTTTAAAAGTATAAAGTAGATTAAATAAAATTAAAACAAATTTAAAAAGAAAATCAAGTATAAAATGTATTAAATATAATATTTAGCTTCCACTTCTTCCATTCTACTTGTTTATATAGAATTAAATGAAACAACAGTTCTAAAGTCAACAGTATCAATTAATTTAGTAATTTGTTTCGCTTGTCGTGTTAACACTCGTATCAGCGCACACAGAGAATCAAATAAATACATATACATCTTTTGTCTTACAGTTCAATAAACTCTGTCAACGATTTTTTGGCGACGGCAACCGATAAGACTCGGAACGAGGGCCAATCCGCAAGTTAAGCTGTGCCTGGCAGGATTTGGTATTTATGACTACTATTCTACTTGCTAGAAAGCATCGCTTACGATTCGACCCACCACACCACACATCTTAAGTATATCGCAGGAAGCGTAAAAAGCGTGTATCATGATATATCCACATTACCTTTGTATATGCCCCTCCTCGCCCTATCATATATAGCCAGTAAGTGTCTTTACAGATTCAACACACCAAACCAAAACCAAACTACAACAAATCAACGCAGCGCTAACAAATTATTTTCTCTATTGTCCCCACATTCATTTATATACTGTTATTATATTTATTACATATATGCAAAACTGTATATGCATAAATGAAACTCATGTAGAAATTATTGCAGCACCCAAATACCAAACAGCCTACGCTTGCGAAGGTAAGAAACTTACCATTGAATGCGAACCGGGCGACCTAATCAATCTGATACGGGCCAACTACGGACGCTTCTCAATAACCATCTGCAATGATCACGGCAATGTAGAGTGGAGCGTTAATTGCATGTTTCCCAAAAGCCTCACAGTGCTCAACTCAAAGTAAGTCACGAAAATGATTTAAGTGAATAATTTGTAAGCCAATTATAAATGTTTGTGTTGTTAACTAATCAATCGAATCAATTTCTGCATTCGCAGATGCTCGCACAAGCAAAGCTGCAGTGTTCTGGCGGCCACGAGCATGTTCGGTGATCCCTGTCCCGGTACGCACAAGTATCTGGAGGCGCATTATCAATGCATCTCGGCAGCACAGACATCGACGACCACGAACAGGCCAAGTCCGCCGCCCTGGGTGCTCAGCAATGGTCCTCCCATTTTTGGCAATGGCAGTGGTCTAATTCAGCCACCGCCACAACCGCCGCCGCCGCGTCTGCCCACGCTGCCGGGTGTTGTGGGCATTCATGGCATCAATGGTGTGCCGCCCACGCATGCCACGCCCAGTAGTAGCAGCAGCAGCACAGCAACGCTTCCTGGTGGCAGGCTTAAAGGAGTAACGAGTGCAACTACTAAGCATCCTGGCGGACGACATGATGGATTGCCGCCACCGCCGCAATTGCATCACCATCATCATCACACCGATGACACCGCTCCCACCAAGTCCAGCAGCGGAAGCACTGGCAATGTTACAGCTCCGTCGAATACCCGCATTCTGACTGGGGTAGGTGGCGGCGGCAGTGACGATGGCACACTGCTGACCACCAAAAGCTCACCCAATCGTACGCCCGGCACAGCTAGTGCCGCCAACAACAACAGCTTAAACATTGGGAGCACTGCACCTGGTGGCGTGGTACGCACCATAAACAACATTAATCTGAATGCGGCTGGCATGGGTGCAGAAGATGAGTCCAAGCTATTCTGCGGACCGACGCATGCACGTAATCTCTTCTGGAACATGACACGGGTGGGTGACGTTAATGTACAGCCATGTCCAGGAGGCGCCGCTGGCATCGCAAAGTGGCGTTGTGTGCTGATGAAGCGTGTGCCCGATGCGGGCTACGATGAATATGATGATGAGATGCCAGTTGCCAGCAGTACAAGCCCATTGCCGCCGCCGTCAGGTGCTGGCGGCGATTGTCTGCACAACAGTAGCAGTTGCGAGCCACCTGTAAGCATGGCCCACAAAGTTAACCAGAATCAGCGACTGCGCAATTTTGAGCCCACGTGGCATCCGCTAACACCGGATTTAACGCAGTGCCGCAGTCTATGGTTGAATAGCCTCGAGATGCGTGTCAATCAGCGGGACTCGTCGTTAATTTCAATTGCCAACGATCTGTCCGAGGTGACCAGCAGCAAGACGCTCTATGGCGGCGACATGCTTGTTACTACCAAAATCATACAAACCATGTCCGAGAAGATGCTGCACGACAAGGAAACCTTTCCCGATCAGCGGCAGCGCGAGGCAATCATTATGGAGCTGCTGCATGGCGTTGTCAAAACTGGTTCAAATCTGCTCGATGAATCGCAACTCTCATCCTGGTTGGATCTGAATCAGGAGGATCAAATGCGCGTTGCCACCTCACTGCTAACTGGCTTGGAATATAATGCCTTTCTACTTGCCGACACCATCATCAGGGAACGTAATGTGGTGCAAAAAGTAAAAAATATATGTAAGTATTCAGTTTATTAACCTTAGTTGGTATTCTATAATTATTTATATTTATTTGCTGCAGTGCTCTCTGTTCGCGTTTTGGAGACAAAGACTATACAGGGAAATGTTGTCTTTCCGGACTCCGATCAGTGGCCACTCAGCTCCGATCGCATTGAACTGCCACGCACCGCACTAAAGGAGAACAGCGAGGGTGGCCTGGTGCGCATTGTGTTTGCCGCTTTCGATCGCTTAGAGTCGATACTCAAACCCAGCTATGATCATTTCGATTTAAAGAGCGCACGTAGTTATGGTAAGTTGGTTAATAAATAATACCTTATATATATATAATAATATATTATCTCTCTCTTATTCGACTCAGTGCGCAACACAGCAATATTGTCGAACGATAGTGACACAAACGCTGGAGCGATGCAGCAGCGCGTTCGCATACTCAACAGCAAGGTGATCTCGGCCAGTTTGGGAAAGGGACGCCACATACAACTATCGCAGCCAATCAAATTGGTGCTGAAACATCTAAAGACGGAGAACGTTAGCAATCCCACCTGCGTATTTTGGAACTACATTGACCAGTAATTATACAATGAACAGACAACTAATAATTTAACTCTTATATATAACACATATATATATTATTTTAATTACAGCGCTTGGTCCGCCAATGGCTGCAGCTTGGAGTCCACAAACCGTACGCACAGCGTTTGCAGTTGCAATCATTTGACCAACTTTGCTATACTTATGGATGTTGTCGATGAGCATCAGCATTCGCTATTCACCATGTTCGATGGCAATATGCGCATCTTTATCTACATTAGCGTTGCGATTTGCGTGGTCTTTATCATAATAGCGTTGCTCACGCTGAAGCTCTTCAACGGCGTCTTCGTCAAGGTAAGAAACGCAAATTCCACCCAGCTGCCACATCAGCGGGCGGGGAGCAGCAGACGCCAGCAGAATAATATACGCGATCAGACTCACGAATCCCTAACACTGACTGCGCCAACTGGCCCCAATAATAGCCACAACAATCACAACAATAATATTCAGCAACAACAACAACAGCAGCACACGCATTTCATACAGCACAACTCCATACGCAATTCGCATCGCAACAATTTAAATTATAATCTGCAGCAACAGTTGCAACAACAGCAACAGCAGCAGCAGGTGGTTGCTGCTGCCGCTGCGGCAGTGGTGCTTTCTCACAGTCACAACAATATAAATCAGACGCAACGCGGTGGCATGCAAATGAACAATCTGAATCTAAATTTACATCATGCACACGGCCCGCAAACAGGGGCAGCAAATGCAGCGACCACAACGACAACAGCTGCCGCTGCTGCAGCGGCTGCATCGATTGCTGCTGCATTGCAGCAACATGCAGCAAATGTGGGCTCAGCTGCTGCCAATGCTGCCGCCGCAAGCAACAATTTAAACATTAGCCACAATTATCTGCAGGCACGACAACAGTCACAGCAGCAGCAACAAAACCTGCAACAACAACACATGCAACAGCATCATACGCAGCAGCACAATCACAATCTCAATGTGGATGGTGGCAGCAATGCGTTGGACTCGAACAACATTATAATGCAGGCTAATATGGATGACTTGCAATATAAGTGGTGGTGGTGGTGAAAACAATAAGCACACAATTACACAATTGTAGGCTAGGTTATGCTAGGATTTAATAGGAATATGATAACTAGGATAGACATATATATATATATATTTGTCAGACGGATAGATATAAAATTGCAAAGAGACGCCACTGGGCGAGATCTGCACATGTGATATAAACCTTAAGTAACACAAATTATGTATATGTAAACCTCGACTAACCCAATTTCCAAACAGAAGAAGATTTTAGTAAAAGGCTTATTCGCGATTATAAGTAACCCTTTAAGCATTGATTAAGCTTTTAGTTGATCTTTTTTAAATCAAAATTTATTTGAACCTAACATTGCTTAAACTCGAGAACATCTGTTTAACTTTAGTTATTTACTTAGTTCGCGTGTAGTTAAATTAAGTTTAGCGCATTTTCCTTCAAGTAGGTGTGAAACTTCTTCCATTTCATAATATATTATTTTTGGCATGCTTTAAAAACGTTTGTTGTGAGTACTTTCGAAATTTAATCTTAACAAATGTTTAGTTTTTATGTGCGTTTCATATTCTAACAAAAATTAACTTAAAACCAAATCATATTTATGCATTTAGTTTCGTTTTTTTGTCATTTCCCTAATTTTCTTTGTGTATTTTAATATAATAATAATAAAAAATTGTTTTTAATTTTGTCTTGTAAATATTTATGTATTTGTGTTTATTCATTGTGTAGTATTTTGTATGTTTACATTGCTTGTTTCGTGTTTTGTTCTACATTCATATATCTTCTATAATCTTCTTACTTATATGCGCTAAATGTTGTATTAGTCATATTATTTATTTTATTCTGGATATTTTCACCACCAAAAACCACCAAATTTATTTGTAAACTAAATTAAGTTGGAGGCAAAATTTGTCCACTTTAGGTTCGAGGAAACTGAATTAATATTTGTAATCGAATTGTGAAGTGATTCTTTCTCAACATAGATTCTCAATTCTGATTGGCTCCACGCTCGCATATTTTTTAAAGCTCTACTATTTTTTTGTGACAAACTCAAACTTATCACAATTTTCTTTCTTTTCCCTTTCTCTCTATGTCTATCTCTCTGATTCGCAATCTCTTTTTCATCAGTCTGCACGCACCTCGATTTATAGCAGCATTTACATTTGCCTGCTGGCAATTGAGCTGCTCTTTCTGCTGGGAATCGAACAGACCGAAACAAGCATATTTTGTGGGTTCATAACCGTCTTTCTCCACTGTGCCATACTCTCGGGCACCGCCTGGTTTTGCTATGAAGGTAAGCAATAATGGGGTTCTGCCAGCGTAGCGCAGTTTCTAATTCATCCATCCACATTTCACACACAACTCGAACACAGCCTTCCATTCGTACTCGACGCTCACTTCCGATGAGCTGCTTCTGGAGGTGGATCAGACGCCAAAGGTGAACTGCTATTATCTGTTGTCTTATGGCCTCTCACTGAGTGTGGTTGCCATTTCACTGGGCATCAATCCGAGCACCTATACCCTGCGAAATGATTACTGCGTCCTAATGGAAGCCAATGCGCTCTTCTATGCCACCTTCGTGGCTCCCATTTTGATCTTTTTTGTGGTAGGTTTTTCTGAAGTAGTTAAAAATATTTATTTTGAAAGCATTTGCTTAATTTCGTGATACTCTCTGAACAGGCGGCCATTAGCTACACCTTCTTGTCGTGGATCATTATGCGTCGTAAGTCTCGCACTGCCCTGAAGACCAAGGAGCACACACGTCTGGCCAATGTGCGGTATGTTGCAGTAGTCTATTGTCTACCTATGACATCGATGTACTTGCTTTTATTTAATTATTTATTATTTTTCTAGCTTCGACATACGGTGCTCGTTTGTGTTTTTGCTACTGCTGAGCGCCGTTTGGTGCTGTGCCTACTTTTACTTGCGTGGCGCCAAATTGGATGAGGATGTGGCCGCCATCTATGGCTACTGTTTTGTCTGCTTCAATACGCTGCTGGGCCTCTACATCTTTGTGTTCCATTGTATACAGAACGAGAAGATACGACGCGAGTATCGCAAATATGTGCGTCAGCATGCTTGGCTACCAAAGTGCCTGCGCTGCTCCAAAACATCCATTTCTTCGGGCATTGTTGCCGGCAATGGAGGACCAAGTGGTGTTGGCGGAGGTGTTGCTACCAACTCGGCTGGCACGCTTTCCAAGTCAAAGTCAAAACTGCCACTTGGCTCAAACGATGACGGTCACGATGAGGAACAACAGCAGCAGCAGCATCATCCGCATGATCAGCCAGCTAATGAAGATGCCATAATTATGGGCGCTGGATCCGACTGCGAACTCAGCGAAGCACAGCAGCGACGCACACTGAAGAGTGGCCTCCTTGCTGGTAGCCTGCAGCCAGTTACGCCAGTTGGTGCTGTTGTGTTAGAGCGTGGCACACTGCGCTCCACAGGAATGGCCAGCGTGGGACATGCATCGCCCACTAGCTCAGCCGGCTCGACACATCTGATCTTTGCCCACAAGCATCAACAGCAGCTGCAACCCCAGACAGGCGAATCGTATTATCATCAACCCGACTACTACAGCTGGAAGCATCCGCAGGCTGGTGGTCAGCGTGAATACTACAACAATACTGGAGTTCCGGGTGTCGGTGGCGGTGTTGGTGGCGCTTCACCGCAACAGTCACATGAGGTGTTCTATTGGACACAGAAGCATAACAACCAGCATGGCAAGAAGAAGCGTGGAGGTGGCGCTGGCGCTGTGCCCGCCTCACCCAGTGGCTCACTGCATAGTCGCGCCACGCCCGCCTCGCAGGTATTGTTCTATCCTTCATATAAGAAGACCAGCGGCATGAAACAGCCGCCACCATCCGCACAGCAAGCGTATCCCCACTATGCTGAGGCACTGGACCCACCCAATAATGCCGCCTACTATCAGCAACAGCTACAGCAGCAGCAGCAGGTGCGTCAGCAACGTCAGCAGCAGCAACAACAGCAACAGTTATCCTCGGATGAAGAGCAGGCACATCTGTTGCATTTGCAGCATCAGCAGCGACGTGCTGGTGGACAACAACAGTTGCCAGCGCCACCGCCACACATGGCGCAGTATCAGCAGGAGTTGTTGGCACAACAACAGCGCCAGCAGTATAGAAATAAGCATTCCAACTGTGATCTTAGCCAGGGCATCGGCTTGGGCATGAACATGGCCATGGGCCAGGGACTCGGCGGTGATGCCTATTACAATCAAGGCGGTGGCGGCAGCAGCAATGGCGCTGGAGGCGATGGCCCCGTTTACGAAGAGATACTGAGTAACCGGAACTCAGATGCCCAGCACTACGAAGTGGGTGACTTTGATGTGGATGAGGTGTACAACAATAGCGTCGGCACAGGCGTATTTAATAGCATGCGCGCCGCTGTTGCCGCCGGCGGGAGTCGCTATGGTGGTGGTAGCCTTAGTGGTGGCAGCGTCACCTCCAGAAATCAGCAACAACAACTACAGGCAAAGCAGAAACAACCGCCTCGACGCTGTGCAGCCGATGATGATGATGACGATGACGACGACGACGATGATGATGAGTATGACGACGAGGTGACCGCAGCGGAGCAGCTGCAAGACAGCGTCTGTGATGATGAGGATAATGAGAGCGATATGGAAGATGATGATACGCACGGATTACCACCTCAAAGTGATGAGCGTATGCGTCGCTTAATGGCGCTTCAGGATGAGGATTTTAAGCGGCGGTTTCAGTAAGTTCTGATAATCACACTATATTTATTGAAAATAAACTTATGAATTTCAATTAAATTTGCAGGCGCCAGCAACGCAAGAATGGCTTGCCTTTAGATTATGGAGCGCCACCGCAAACATCGACAGGAACAACTATCGCCCATCCCATTGAGCACAATGGTGCGGTTTTTGGGGTTAGCGGCGGCGTTGGTGAGGGCTCCATGCGTAGCGCATACAGGCAACAGCAGCAACAGCAGCAACATCAGCAGCAGCTGAATGCCAAGTCACCGAGCGCACGCTTGGCGGTTAACGAGCTATTTGGCCATGGTAATGCAGGACCGCCGCTGCCACCGGCCAATCAGACGCCCGCACAGAAGCGTCAGCAGTTACAGAAACTATCACCGCAGTCCACCACATCATCGTCGTCGCACACATCGCACAGCAATCTACAGCAACTTGCTGCTCCCCCACACCATCATCTCCAGAACCAGCAACCACAATTCCACCATCATCAGCAGCAGCAGCAGGCGCGTCATTTATCCGCCATGCTGGATGAGAATAACACGGTGCGCTGTTACCTGGAACCGTTGGCCAAGTAAAGAAGCATCAAGGTGCACCACCAGCAATATCAGCAAGAGCATCAACAGCAGTAGCAGTAGCAGACAGAGCAAGCAGCCCTCCACAAAAGTGCAGTTGTCAGTTGGCTGAGAGAAACCGATCGTCGTCTTAGGCAAAAATTGTAGCTTAGGTTTAGCTATATCTCTAGTATTAGTCGTTAGTCGAAATATGGAGCATATGTGTGAAACAACATGCTGTCATGTCATGCTATACGTGCAGTGATTCGAGAATCCCAAAACTTTATATATGTATATGTAACTCAATTAGACCATAGGCTAAACAACCAACCAAGCAACCAATGCGGAGCAAGCTAAAATTCAATATGCAAATGGAAAATATGGATATTGTCGAAACGAAATGCTCGTGTCTCGATTTATACCAATTCGATATATAATAAATGTATGTACTGTATGTATATGTATAATGTAATATCTATTAACGATATGTGAAGCACATACATGTCGACCACATGCCATTTTTAAATAGTTTACCAATAACTATAACAATGCATATTATATGATACCATATGTGTAAGAGGTCTAAGAACTGTATGTAAATGATATTTAGAGCGAGCGTATTATGTATTTTATGTAATTTATAAGCTGTCTATTGTTTATTTGATTCTCTGTTCGGTTATTAAGAGCTTAAGATACACACATATATTTAAGCTTGAGATTTGTTTCAAATTTATAAACCAAAAACAGAACAATTTTAAAAGACCTTTAATTTTTTGTGAAAACATGTTTTCGAAACGTGCTGTAAATTAAGCTAAAATGCACAGAAATTTTTGTTTTTCACGGTGATGATCCCACATGCGAAACAAATCTTATGCGCATTGTTTTTATTTTTATTTCGGATTCGATTTGTATGCCATTTGTTATTGCATTTCATTTAAAGGTATTTTTAAGGGAACCAGCAAAGCATTTCAAGTGTACATTTTCAACAATATGCTTTAAGCACATCAAGCAGATATAGGGCATTTCTTTTGTCATTTTCTTTATTATATTTTTTCAAATAAAGAGAATTAGTAGATCGCTTTACTATGTGTACGAGACAAGAAAATGTTATTTTGCTATATATAAATATCTTTAGAAATAGCAACACGAGCATGCTAAGTACATAACTCCACAATTGGAGCAAAACCGAAAAAAGAGTAACATTTACCTACTTACATATATAGTAAACAAAAAAGATTTCAACCAAACCTCACTTGTTAACTAGGAACTAACTGTAAAACTCTTTAAAACTAGCTAACACAAAAAACTGAACTATCACAAGAGACACTCTTTGTTTCCCGATATGGATGGCTCTAGAGAATTTTCACGCAAGTGTACAAAAACCAAATAAAGACAAAAGCAAAGTGCAAAAACATAATAATACTAAAAAAATATTTCGTATTTACCATGCAAATTAAGCGTTAACTAAATATAAACTGCCTGCACACAGCTCTCCTTGTTCAGCCCCCCCAGCATGAACACACAAATTATCATTATTACCATTAAATAAATAAATCAAGCCTACTTCAAATGCCACTTGGAACACAGCCAATGAGAAACCCAAAATATACAGCACAAGAAAACACAGAAAATTACTTATAAAGCACAAGATGCTTCTAATTTTTATAAAGAAGAAAATAAGTAATGTAACGAAACGTAAATTTACTAACAGCATTAAATTTAAATAGATATAAAATGGATTGCAAAATGAATAATGGCAACAGGCAGTGGTAAATGTATGCAGATAAGGCAAAGCAGCTGGTAAAGCAAGATTAACAGAAAACTAAACAAATCTATATTAAAGAAAAAAAAACTGGAATATTGAATGTATAGTGTTGCGCCTCCTAGTACTTTAAATATATTGAACAAGAATATGAGTAAATGTATATGTAAATGGATATTTATGAATATGATGCTAAGCAAAACGCCGATATCTACAAACTTCTTTTTGTCTCTACATGTTTACTTTTGGATGAAAATGTAAGAATTACTTAAAAACAAAAATAGCAAAGATGAGATCATCTCAAACTGTATGGAATAAAATGTTAATGTACACAATTTTTCTATTTAAGACAAATAAAGCAGAAAAGTGAAAACATTCATAAGTTTCATCGTAATTGGGAAAACATTTAAAATTCGATATCACGCGCTTTAAACTGAGTGTTATCGGTTATCTTTATTGATAACGATGTCTAATAGATTGATGGCAACTCTAGTTAAACAGCTGAGCTTTGCCAAATGACATGACGTCAATCTAAGACAAGCAATGGCCGAGTTTCAATGGCCCTGGGAATACACATTTCCACCTTTCTTCACGTATGTATCTTCAATAGCAACAAACTGGCTAACTGGCTAACCCACAATGTATCCACAGTCTGCAGCCGCATGAGGAAACACGCCAGAAGCAATTTAGGGTGTGGACAGATCTCTTTCTCAAATACCTCAAACACAACAATAAATTTACGCTTGGCATCAACGATCAAAACTCGCCATTATTTTGTAATGAATCAATAAATCGCCGCCTCTCGCCAGAGTTCATCCAGCTAATTTTGGAACAATTACAGCAGACGGGACATGCAGCGCCGGTGGATAAAAAGAAACAGGAGTGGCAGGTGTATTGGCACACCCTGGAGGAATACGGAAATATGGTCTATGACTGGATTCAGGAGACTGGACAAACAAATAGCATTTGCACGTTGTACGAGCTAGCCTCGGGAGAAAATACCACCCAGTTGGAGTTCCACGATGTGGGCGAGGCTGTGCTGCTGAATGCCTTGCGTCTGCTCGAGGAGAAGGGAAAGTGTGAGCTGATTGAAATGGATGGCAGTTATGGAGCAAAATTTTTCTAAATGTGCACCTGTCCTTTAAATAAACATAGCTTTAAATACAGTACCAATTTATTATGTTCTTATTGTTTCCGTGATCCAAAATACATTAAATTATACAAATATCGATTGTTTCAAACCCAGTTCCGTGCATATGTGATATCGGTTCGCCAAATTGTTTGCTGGTCATAATGAACGATAAGTATAAAAATAAGTATAAAATCAGTGCTTTGTCTTTAAATTACACATTCAGAAAGAAGTCACATAATATGAATGGTGTTATAATATATAAATATAATTAAAAAATTATTTTCAAAAAAAGTCCAAGTTCAGCTGTTTACCGGGAGGAACTAGTTCATATTTTAACAACAGCGACCCTCTTCTTCTTGGTGAATTTTATTCCCGCGACGTTGTCAGATCACTTGATTTCCAGAATAAATTAATAAAACTAAGACTATATAAACGGATCATTTAATAAGAAACATGGTGAGTTTACTGTGAATCCTAATGAGTGTTGTATATGTATTTAAGAGCATGCAATTGATTGTAGAGCGAGGATGATTTGGTTTGCGATCGTGTGCAAGCCGTATTTCGACGCGCCGCATTGGTTTCTCTTTGCGGCGCCGGTCCCCAGACAATTGGACCGAATTTGAAACCACCACGACAGGAGGTGCGAAAGGAGCCAGCACTTGTTTTGCCTGCGCCAACTGCAGTTCAGAAAGCGGACACCAAACTGAAGGCAAACTCGTTGGATATTAGATGTAACTTTCCCGATGCGAACGAGATAAATGCCAGCATCGTGCGGCGAGAAGTCGATCAGGAATGCCGGCGAAGTGTGCAGCAGCAGCTGCAACAGATCAAAGAAAGGCAGCAGAGTAGAATCCACGAACGGCAAGCTGCCCAGGAGCAAGGCGATCAACAGCAACAACAACTCGCCAGTATCCGTGTAAGAAAATGGGAGAGCGACAAGCATTTGCGGCAGCATGCCGAGCAGCTGGCCAAAGCAGAGCTGGAGACGCAGCAGCGGGCACAGGAGGCGCTGCTCAAGCAGAAAACTCAGAAACTTCATCTGCTGACAATCGAGGGTGTTTCGCGATACCATCAGCAATTCTACAAGAAATACGAGACGGTCACTAAACTACTTCTCTCACTGGACAAGGACGCACTGCAAGCATGCAGCGCCCAAAATGCTGAGCTGCGTGATTTGGTGCAACTGTTTGATCAACTGGTGGATAAGGTTAGGAATGCAAACTGTGAGCCACCCGAATTGGAGTGTGTGTTCAAAGCAGAGAAATATTGCCTGAGTTTGGATAAAGTCACAGAGAATCTGCACAATCAACTGTCGGAGCAGGAGCAAGAGTTGCTAAACAAGGCCAAACAGCTCGCGGAGGAGACGGAAAAGCAGCGCATCCTCGAAGCCAAGGAGCAACAGAAACAGCAGCAGCAACAACAACAGCAGAAACAACAACTGGAATTGGAAGCGGCACAGCGGAAAGCAACCGCTGATGCAGCTGCTGCAGCAGCAACTGCAGCAGCAGCAGCGACTGCGACACCGGAAGTGGCAAATGCTCAATCGGCGCCTCAAATACAAGTAAAAGTAGTACCTACTGGCAGCAGTATCTCGACCAGCTATGTGCATCCCACCCGCCTGGCCTTCTACAACGAGATAATTGCGTTCTACCAGAGCAAGGTGGATGCAGTGAAGCCGCTGCAGACGGACGAGGCATGGAAGAAGTATCGGACGAACTGCCAGCGCACTATCAACGTGCCACTGAATGCCATAACGGCGGCCAGTGGTCAACATCTGACAACCAACTTTGATAAGTTATATAATTTCTTTGCCGGACAGGCAGTGAGAACAACGGATGGAACAACGATTACGATCAATGATCATCCACTCGCTCGAGACTATTGCATTCTGCTGATGGCTAAGAAGTTCGTTAGCCAAACGGATACAGCAATATCGAGTAATCCTCAGGCAGCGTTTCCCTTTGCCTCGGTCATTGTTACGTTTTGGAAATTGCTGCCTGATTTTGGCAAGATCTTCTTGGCCTACATGTACAAGGAGTCGCCGTACCTCGTGCCGTACGTAATACCACAGCAGTCGGGTCAGACGCCCGAGCAATATCTGAAGACAATGGGCTATCGTCTATCCGATAATAATGAACTTGAAAAGCCGGATATGTTTCTTAAGCGCCAAACAGGAATTGCCCGACTCTATGCGGCAGTTATCATTACGCCTGGTCGCAAGGCGGATGGACCAGCCCACTGCTTTGGATTGGAGGAGGCCTGGTGTTGGCTGACGCACATAATGAATGTGACACCGCTGCCCGACATCTGTGCCACAATGATCATGGAGATGCTCCAAACTCTCGGCTTCGAGCTATGGCGCGCCTATGGCCAAAACTTCTTGAAACTGCTATTCTACATCCAGACAATCTATATGCCGCAACTGACGGCCTACGATGAGGGCGGTCCCAAGACGCGTCTCGAAATGCTGCTCTCGAAATTTCTACGGGAACGCCAAATCCCTCAAGCTGTGGGTGTACTGCCTCCTGGCTTTTGGTAGCTGCATTGCTATTACATTTTGCTTAAACATTATATTTAGGATAAATTAATTAGTTATATTGTTAAATAAAATTAGATGTAACAACTAACTGCATAATATTTAAGAATGACAGAAAATCCCTAATTATCCCCATAAAAGAAACGATCCCTTGCAATCGGTGGCAAATTTTCGTTATATCTCTAACTCGGCCAAATCCTTTAAAGGGACATGATTTGCTAGAATCAATCTACAGAGAAGATTTGAAAACAACAGAATCAGCAAAGAAATTGACGAGTAGTTTTCCATGATATTTTGATTTTTAACTATCAATATACCTTTAGCATTCAAGTAACTTTTACACTAATAATTTATTTTCAAAAGTGGAAAAAATTCTGAATTTATTCAATATCCAATACTGCACTAAGAATGGTTCGATCAAGATCGAAATGCTTAAGAAAAAAACCAAAATGCAAGAAGCGACCAAAAAGAAGAATTTGCAAGCGGATTTGTTCGCAAAAGGGGCCTAAAAGGAATGTGGCGAAAAATCAACTCAACATCAGTAAGAAAAACGACTTAAATTACGTATTTAAGTCAAGGAGTCGAAAGGTAATTTGGCTTATACGACAACTAAACCGGATGTTGGCAAACGACAGGATCGATATACGTGTGCTTCAGCACCTCGCCGTGGTAGTTACAATTTGGAATTACCGAACTATGGATAAACTTCTGCAAGATTTATAAAGTATGAAGTAAATAACCATTAATGTAAATTTGATGTGAACAAAAACATATGTAAATTTAAACTTGGCACAAATTAATTGATTTTTTAGCGAACTTGTGAAAGCCACAATTTTATTGATTGAAAGTTGCTAAAGGCAGAATTCATTAGGTGTGTGTAAGTCTGTGTGTGTGTGTGTGTGTCTATGCTGCAATTTAATTCAAATATCAAAACTTTAACAAAGCTTTAAATTCGCTGGCTAGACGGGGTCTGCCTAATCGTCCTCGTCGTCGTCAAGATCTGTGTCGTCTAGGTCGCCCAGATCAAGATCAACGAACAGATCCTTATTGATGGCGGGCGCACTATCAACGCTTGAAGCAGCTGGCGCCGCATCCTCGGCCTGTGCGGTTTTCGCTGCTTCAGTTGCCTGATCGAGCAATCTTGTGCTGGACGCAATGGTGCCCGATCCGTCAACCTCCTTTGCCGCCAGCGAGAGTGCGGCCAAATCAAGTTCCTTAAACTCGACCGTATTATCGTCGTCGTCATCGTCACGATAGGAGAAATCGAAGGCAGCGTCGCCATCCTCCATGGGACCGTCGTCGACCAAATCGGGATTGAAGCTGAACATTTCGCGACCCGAAATGCCAAATTGTTTACCCTTGCTGTAATCGTTCTTCTTGCGCTCCTCTTCGGCGACAAGTTTCGCCTTCTTCTCCTGCAGTTTGCGTTGCTTCCAGGCGAGGAAAGACTCCAATGTGACGCGCGTCTGATGCGGTCCCAACGCAGCACGCTCCTTCTCTATAAGATCGACCAGCGAGATCTCCGTCGGCTTGTCATCCTTCTTCTTGTCCCGCTTCAGCTGATAACCAGGTGGAAGCGCATGACGATAGATGCACTTCTCACCATTGGGACATTCCCAGAACCAGCCGTACTTTGATTTCTCAACCGCTTCCAAAAAGAATTTGCAAATCTGTAAGCAAGATTTCGGTTTAGTTAAATAATTGAGGGAACAAAGAGAAGAACAAAGAATATGCATACAATATCCGTAGTGGGTCGTTGCTTTTCGCCCGACTGCTTCTTGTCGACGACCTCCTTGAGCTTGGCATCGTCCCAGTTCGTCATCAGATCGTCGTCGCCATCACGCATATCCACATACATTGATCGCTTCTCCACCTTGTTCTCCTGGGTCAGATCATGAGAGAATTTGCACTTGTCGCCTTTTGTGCAGAGTCCCTGCTTGAAGAACGCGCAAACCACCGACTTCGGATCGGTGCCCTTCTCCACTTTTTGCGTCTGCACCGGCTTGAAGATCATTGCCAGTTCACGCTGATCGGCCAATTTCTTTTCCTTATCATCCTTCTTCTTGTCGCCATCCGGTCGGGGATGATGGCCACCGGCCTGTACCTGTTTCTGTACCTGCTGGATGAACTTCTGCTGCTTGTTGCCTTTCTTGTTCTTTAGACCAAATGTCTTATCCTGTTAAGAAGAAAGATAATTTGTTGACGTTGTCTGTCGTGGTCGCTGCCCAGTTGAGGTTATGTTCATGCAGACGTGCACCAACAATTGGAGTCTTACCTCGATGACCTTCTCCTTCTTCTTTTGCTCCGTTTTTTTACTCGGACCTGCTGGGGCCTTTTTTGGTGGCATCTTCGTGCAACAATAAATTTAACAAAGATAAAAATTAAACCAGAGACTGTGGACAGTTATTTGTTATAAATTCTAGTTGAAACAGGCTGACACAGAAGCCACAAAAAAAAAGCAACGCCGGCGGACAAATGCTGCCAATTGTGTGAGAGTTATCGGTATATCGATATCCCCAACACAGGGGGCGATTAACTTTCATACATCTGGCAGCACTACGAAAAGTAACCGAAAAACAAATTTCCAAAAGAAAAGTTACATATTTAAACACTTTCTGTAATATTAACGCAGAAATTATAAGTCAACATTTATATATTTGTAGCCGCACAATTAAACCCT
The DNA here is from genome assembly GCA_037043605.1 of Drosophila multiciliata. Lineage (NCBI taxonomy): Eukaryota > Metazoa > Arthropoda > Insecta > Diptera > Drosophilidae > Drosophila > Drosophila multiciliata. The sequence goes on from JBAMBF010000589.1 coordinate 2,042,055, forward strand.
TTCGCTTGCCATACCCTATATAGAAACGCTAATATATGTTTATATGGTTGCGAAGTAATGTTAGGTTTTTATTTATTTACTGTTCTTGTGTCTGACCGCTTTTTATTATTTTGAAATTTGTGCGTGAGGCCACTTCAGCGCACATGTTCAGGTTGTATATATTTCAATTATCTTCTCAGCATATCGCTCCCCTTCTCATAGCCAATACTGAATTTGTTTTCAAAGGCCTCACACAACACACACATACGATACTGACAATCGCCAACACACGCACACTCACTCACACACATGCACATGTGCTCGCTCTTCGTGGGTGGCCTTTAATTCGTCGTTTCGTCATGGGTGGTCTATCGCTTCGCTGTGTGTGGCTCTTGCTGTGGCTCTGTCTTACTCTCTCCCTTTGCGTCTCTCTGTCTTTGTCTGCCGCGCTGTTAGTTGGTGTATGTGCCCCCATTGATCATTTTCTCGTTTGATAGTGCGTGACGTTTCTATAATGCCATTTCGCTCGCACTAATTTATGCCGCTTGTTTTGCTCTTCTGTTTATGTTTTGTTGCTTTGAGGTGGCTGTTTTGATCCTTTTGCGTTTCTTATTCGAGCATAAAATTAGCAATTATTTGTTGTTGTTTTTTTATTGGCTTTTTAAGTGAGCGTCGCGGCTTCTGGGCGCCTCAGACTGAGCCTCAGCCCCGTTCTTTGTGTGTGGTCTAAAATAACGAGTTTAGCTTTTATTCGAAAAGCAAAAACATCATCGAAAAAACAACAATCTTTATTAGCCGTTTGGATTTAATTTTTTCTTCTAGGAAGCTATTGTACGCGAAAAAATCGTTAAACAACGTTTTTTATGGTGCGTTTTATAACTTAGCAAAAGGGTTCTAAAGAAGTGCAAAACTAAAACTATACCATGGGAACTTAAGTAATTTTGCGCATAGGCAAACTTTACTGTAGTCGCATCAAACAAATTAAGGTATGCCCGCCAGCATGCAGTAAAAATGATGACAAGCAAACGTTGTGTTGCCAACACAAGAAGAAACCGTTTCACATGCAATGTTGCCAACAATTATTTGTGTTGTTGACAGCCAGGCAGATAGCAGATAGCAGCCAAGTAACAACAACAACAACAGCAACAATTTGCATCAAGGCAATCACAACAAAAACAACAAGCAGCAAATACAATTGTTGTTGTTTACGGTGGTTGCTGCTGTATAATTTACAGCGTGAAAGATCAAAAACAAGGCGCAACAAAGATGAGCAACAAAATAAAACAACAACATAACAACAGCAACATGTTGCTCAGCGGTTAGCAGCTTGCGATCTCTGGATACATCATATCTCTACTCGGTGGTCCCCGCGCCCAACAACCAAACAGCGACTGCACTTGCAAAAATTATACGGACTGCTTCAATCATATTAAGAAGTGCGAAAATCCTGTGGAAAAATTGTTGCCCCTGTGTTGTTCTATGGGGTAAGATATTAATATACTTTATCATAAATAAATAATAATATAATAATAATAATAATATTAATGTACTTTACCATAAATAGATTCATCATAAATAAATAATATTTATTAATCAGCCTTAATCGTTTTAAGTATCTGGTTAATAATAAATATTTGTAATGAAGATTATTTTGAATGTACATGAATTTCGCTTAATTTCTTGCAGTGTAGTTTCAAGTACAATTGCCGCTGCTTCTGTCAATCTTTGGCGAAGGAAATCTTGGCTACTGTTTGTTATTGTTGCTGCTGCTCGCAAACTCGCTCACACACGCACACATAAGCATATACATATATAAATATATATATATATACATACGGTGATAGGAAAAGAGAGAGAGAGAGGGACAAATGCAGCTTATAATTGCATATAGCGCCAGTTGCAGTTCCGGTCGGTTGAGTTTTTTCCCCCTTGGTTCTTCAGTTTCAGCTTCACCTTCTGCTTTTTGTTTTTGTTGTTGTTGCACGCGCTTTCTTTTTTGCGGCGCCGCCGCCGCCGACATCCACAGACACAGAGCTGCTGTGCTGTGTTGTTCTGTGTGTGTGTGTGTGTATATGTGTGTGTGATTGGTGAATGGCATGTTGCCACCCAAGTTGCCAACTGTGTCTTGGTTGGCTGGCCAGACTTAATAGCCGCTTTCATTGGCCAAAGCTTTAACATTCAATCAGAGGACCACACACAGAGCCCAACTGACGTTGATGTCGACGTCGGCGTCGCTTATGCAACATGCTTGAATCGTTTGAATCTCCGCACAACGCCAACAAAAAAAAAAAAAACAGAAGCACATTCTTAATTACAACAACAACAAAAATAAGAGAGTTCTGTGACTCCAATAAGATAAATCGGAAACGGATATTGCTAATGAAAAATTTCCATATTTATGTGGTAATAAAGGTGCCACAGCAAACAACAATTTCAATAGAGCAGCCAAACTAAATTTCATGTTTCCCAAGAATAGCGCGGCTGAAGTAAGCAGTCGACGTCAGCAGCCCACCAACAGCGTTTTGGCCAACTTGGGCGGTCAAAATTGCGTGCTTAATTTTTCGTTGTTGTTGTTTCTGCTGCTGTTGTTATTTATACCATATTTTTTGTATTTTCATTTGTGAGCATCTCGTTTGGTATTTGGTATTTGGCTGTGTATTGCAATTAATTTGAACAACTGTAGAAAGAATTATAATATTTGAGATACCCTGTAGCAGAGATTCAAGTGCTATATAGGCATATAATATTTTAATTTAATTTAATTACTTTACTTTAATTAAATACCATTTTATTAAAAAATGTAAATTTAAATTTAATTTAGCATTTTAAAAAATTTATTTAATTATTACAAATGTAATATGCAGATCAAATGCACAGAATTTATTTAAAATCTATATTCTAAATATGTTTAAGAAATTGTATAATTGGGTGATATATATAAAGATCTGATCTTAAATGCGTTATTCTGCCAATTGTCGATATAATGTGTAATATTCCTCGTTAAATGTGAGCATGTGTGAAACATTGGAATGTCTAGTTTGTTAAGGTCATATTTTCGGATTGAACAAGCAATCCAAAATACAATTTTTAAGTGGCTTCAAATTGCCAGGCCACCCAAAATATAGTCAATAAAGCCGCAAAGGCAAATACAATAAATGATACACAAAAAAAAATATACAAAAATAATAATTACTCGTATAAGGGAACTATAGAAATTATTTTACTATTTTCTTTGGGGGATCCAGGAGCCCACCAACGAAGTCTGATGGGGCCGCCATCAGCGACGCCATAATAAATGATTGATCGAACTAACTGCGAGAGTGTGTGTGTGTGTGTGTATTGGTGGGGATTGCTTTGCGGCGTTGGCGGTGCCGTTTGATTGATGCGCTTTTGGTGCTTGTGCCTCTGTGACGGCGGTTCACATTTGTACATATATATTTTCACGCACTTACTGGCCATATGTTTGTTGGTTATATTGTGGTTGTTGTTGCTGTTGTTGTTTGGCATCTTTATGCTTCAACACAACTGTCAAAAGATTTGCCCACAGCAACAACAGCAACATGCATCGCTGTTCTGTGCTGTTTGCAACATGCTGTGATTTTTATCGCTGTCACACACACGATGTGTGTGGTCCCTCGTTCCCGTTCCCGTTCCCGTTCTCGTTCCCTGATCTCCTATCCCAACTCATCCCAATCCACATTCACATCAACTATGTACCATGCCCAAGTCCAAGTTTCCAGCCATAGCCTGCCACTTCAAGTTGTCGTTGCTGTTGTGTGTGACTGGAATTGGGATTCGGGATATGGGATATGGGATTGGGGCACCGTTGCGTTGTATCGATCGCTCGTGTTTCATGGCTGTCACACAGTCTCCCAATGCTCAATGACCATAATTAATTGGTCTGTTAACTTTATGTGAGCATATAAGCAGCAGGAATATACTTTTATGTTGCTGCTTTTGATTGGATTTGCCATTGGGCTGAGCCAAGTTCAATCTGCGATCAATTTTAATTTGAATTTTAATCAACAGTCGCTTTTTTCTATTTATATATGAATTTAATGTCAACTTATCCAAATCGACACAGAAATATATTAAAATAAATTAAAACTAAATGAAATTATTTAAACAAAATGTAATGATTATAGTTAAAAATATTTATATAATTTTTGGGGATAGTTAATTAAAGAATTGGTCAAAGAAAATCAAAAAACATCTATAAGATTACAAATTAAAATATTGATTTTTTATTTAAGTTAAGTTAAAAAACAAATGTTTAAAACTGACTGATTCATTGTGATTGTGATAAGGTTTTAAAAAGTTAAATATTAAATAATAAATAATAAACAAATAAAATAATAAAAAATAAGCAGTAAAAAGTTGCAACAAAAAGGTGAAAATCTGCACATCTCAATTTGTTCATTTGCAGTAGTTGAAATAATAAATAATTTCACGATCCCATTGACCTTGCCATAAATCCACATGGCTTTAACAAACTTCTAAATGATATTTAGTTATATATATATACATATATATAGATGCAAATGTACATCATGTTAATAGCGAACGTCAACAGCTATAAAAAAAATGCCAACAAGGTCAGAACAGTTAGTTAGGAATAAAAGTGTTCAGAAGGACGGACAACAAGAGACCATAAAAACCGAGTCGAATGCTTTTCCATGAAATCATTGCACAAGGAACACGAGCACATGCTAAGGTCGAATAGACGGAGAGACAACAACAACAACAACAACACCAACACGGGTAAATACGACAACATACAACACGTGCTATTTATAGGGAAAACGGTCCGTCAACTATGTAAGCATTTACATACATGTATTGACCTAAATGATATATGAGCCAGTGGTCAGTTTACACGGCTCGTTGCCATTTACTTGAAAAGTTACCATGACGATGTTGTGGGTAAATATCAACCATATGGGGGTGCCTACGGATAGTTGGTATTTGGTATTGATATATGTTGTTGGAGAAATGGAGATGCGATTTTCAGTGTTCCTTTGACTTCAATTGAATGCAAGTATTCAAAAGAAACCTAAATTAAAACTAATATTTAAAACACCGAAATAAGTGAATTACTTTGACGAAACGATGAGATAGAAGAATATTTCTGAGCACTACTCAAATCTATATAACTCATCTTTTCGTTGCACTATTTTACTAAGTTCTAGACAGAAATTTTGAACAAATTTACAACGCAGATTTTCTCATAAGGTTAAAACAAAAATAATTTAAATCTTGCACTAAGCAAAAAAAAAAAGTACTGATGACAGAAATTTTTTCTTGAAGCTGAAAATAAAAATAAATTAAAATTATATCTGAAAAGGATATAAGTAGTAGAAATGCGAATAGATTCATTCAGATTTCCAATCCTCAGACAAATAATTAAATTGTCTGTTAAGGAAACTAACTTAGAAAATCGCTTTAAAATTATACTATTTGAAATTATTCAAATTAGTAAGCTATTTAAACCTCAAAATATCGATTTTTATTTTATAAGTAACAATAAAGTTAATGGTACGCTGTTTACCATTAAAAGAAACCCTGAAACTTCGAATTGTTATTTTAATTTATTTATTAAATTAAAAGAAAAAACCCTCGTATTAAGAATATACCTTAGTTTTTAGAAGTACAATTTCTAAACATTTATGCTGCACTCTGCGTTAAATGAATCGTTATTTTTTAACCTTTAGGGCATTTGTTTTTCTGAGTGTACGACAGATTTGTGTACATTAAATGCAAACTCCCTTTCCACGTTTAAATTTCGCTTTTCTTCATGCTCAATTCGCATTATTGATGATTGCTCAATCACATTGCACAGTTGCCAACAAAGGTTCGTTTCGTGGTGCGCGGTTCGGGGTACGGTTCGGAGCTTGTATCTGGTCGGGCAGCTAAATTGCCTGAGCAGAGAGCAGAAGGAGAAGGAGAAGAAAGAACCACCACCATGATCATTATTTCAAATTTAACGCAGCGCAGAGCTGAAACGCCACACGGTGGCAGTTTCAACCGCCTAACAGTTGCGCCATGAAGCGAGGGGTGGGGAATGGAGGGATAGGGGCAAAGAGGTGGTCAAAAGAGAGAGAGAGAGCGGGGTGGCTCAGGGGCAGACAACACCGCACGCGGTTGTGCGGCCTAAGATCAAAGCAAGCGCCAAAATGAAAATTATTACAAAGTGATGTAGCATGACTAAATACAATTTTATGAAGTCATTTTTTGTCTTTACTTTTTTTAGTTGTATTTTCTATACACGATCAGAGAAGACGATGGCGGGGTCGGGAGGGTGATGCATGGTGGTGCGGATGCAGAACGGTGCACAGGAGCCATAAAATGGAATTACACGCATTTACACAACCACAAAGAACAATGATCTCTGTTGTCTTTGTAAGTGTGTGTGTGTGTGTGTGTGTTTGTATCGGTGATAATGTCTAAATTTGGCCTAAATGGTAAGTTTTTACCTGTAAAAGTCATTTCGGTCACGATCAACAAAGGTGGGCCCCACAGCTAAGTGCCTGTTACCCATAATGACTTAAGTGTCCATACATGAGTCATCTTTCCCAGTTCCATTCCCATTCCCACTCCCCTTCCCTTTTCCCGTCTCAGCCACAGACAAGCGTTGATAATTGCCAAGCTGAAAGACAACTAGTCAAACTCCTCGGTGACATCCTTATGCGGGTGGTAATCCGTAACCGATGTGATAACCATATTTTTGATGTTGTAATGCCTCGTTTCCTGTCCTGTCCTCACCTTGGATTAACTGTCTGCGCAATGATTAGGCGTGGAAATGAACACACAAAAAAAATTAAAGAAATTCAATGTTGCAACTCTTAAGGTGATGTAAAATTTATACTAGAAAGCAGTTTACAATTTTTAAAAATTGGTAAATTGTTCTCGAATCGAACATTTATAATAAAAATACACTTCAAATTGAATTTAAAAAACTACTGAATAAGTCCAAGAATGATAAAAGCAATTGTGAAACATAAAATAAAAGTAGAAAAATAAATGTTTTTAATATGAAAAATATAATATATTTATATTTATTATTTATATATTTAATATTAAAGATGTCCTTAAATTTTCAAACATATTCTTATTTCGGTGGAACTCTCTGTTTCTTTACTTTAACTTTAAATCTCTGAGATTTTTGAACTGTGCTGAAATTTATCTTACTCCATATGTTCAGAGATATGTCTATATTTGTTTCCTTAGTTTATCTCCCTTTTTATATATATTTTTACTTTTGAGATACTGTTCATATTACTAAGCTAATTCAGTTTGATAAAATCTGGTTAAGATATTGTTGGACTTAACAATCTATGCAATAAATGTTGAATAATGTTATATATTTATTATTTTACATTGTAAATTAATTATTTGCTCTATCATTTAATTTGTATTTTTTTTATATTTTTTAATGTTGGAGCACAATAGAATATATAACACGAAAAAAATAAATACAAATATTTTACGATCTCTAAAATTGAAGAACTTGTTAAGCTTATTTTAAATAAATAAATTAAATTTAATTTAAATTTAAGCTTATTTTAAATAAATAAATAAAATTATGTTGCAATTGTTGTACAATTTTATAGATTTAATTCTATATTTTGTAAATTTTTTGTTAAATTTATTTGCATCTTGAACTATATCACTTTCCGCATGATATATCAAGCGTTTGATCAGTTCGCCTATGCCTAGTGTAGGGTGCTCCAACTTGGTAGAAGGCAACTCCAAAAAGGAATTAAGTTGAAATGTTGATGGGTGTGGGGTAAATCGCTCTCGGCTGTGCGGCTGCCACTGTTCTACGCTTAATGCGATCTGCCCCAGCTGCCTCGGCTGCCCCACAGCACAACACAGGCGACCAGTCTTCATGCAGCTTTACCCACATCTCCACTTTCCCCCTTTATTCTGCTTGAAGAGAGATTTGAGACTTCTTCGTCGTCGTCGTCGTCGTTGTTGCGATGAAATCAATAAATGTAAGCAGCGACCGCACAGTATTTTTTTTGGGGCATGTGTTGCAAAACAAACCCAAACCCAAAGCCAAACCGAAAACACACATAAACAATATCTATACGATCTACAGCAATCCGGATGTTTTTATTTCGGTATGTAAGTTTGTATGTATGTATGTATGTATGTATGTATGTATGTATGTATGTATTTATGTATGTACGTCATTTGGGTCTGGCTTCTTTATCTATTCGTACGTAATAATGTTGGTAGGTTAATATTTAATTCACGGTGGTCCTCAATCCCATTCGCACTGTGGAGGACCCGTCTTCATCTGAATTCGGCCTGTCCACATCTGCCTGCTGCCTGTTTTTTTTTTGCCTGTTGGTGGCCCCAAAAAGTTTCCGCTTTCAAATTGCCGGATCACTTCATTTTTTTCTCTTACCTCTCCCTCCAACGGTCTTTTACTGGCAAAGTTTAAGTGGCCGTAATGTGTAAAGTGGGATTAACATTCGTCGTCGTCGTCGTCGACGTTGGCTACCGTTTCGTTGGAGCCTTGGAGCTGGCAATTGGGGGTCGATTTGGGGCCACCAAAAGAGACTTTTCAGTGGCTGGCTCTTAGTTTAATTAAGCGCATAATCATATTTACAGTAGCTCGAGGCGCACACTCTTTGATTTATTTCATGAGTAAGCACATTTTTTTGCCTCTCTTTTTTTGCCGCTGTTTGTTGGCCAAATATTTGGCGAAATAATTTACTCTGTGCTTTTGTTTTATTGTTTTCGCAAGTTAATATGTGGTTGGTTGACTTACTTGGCAATTTGCATGATTTTGTTATTTTTGTTTTTTGTTATTTTCTTTTATGTAATTAGGATTTTTTTATAGCCATAGCTTTGTCAAATTTGTAGCAATTTTTTAAAGCAATGTCTTTTTTTTGGCATTCACTGACACACTATGTTTTCCCACTTCTCATCTTGAAATACCAAGTTTTAAATATATGCAGTGAGATCAAAAATAAAGAACAAACAAATCTCTGACAGAAAAAAGTAGTAATAATATTAATAATATTGCGATTACACTCAGTAAACAAACAGCTAGGAAATTTAGAAGATCATCATAAATATATAAAATATAAAAAAACATAATGTGTTAAAGTGTTTATAAAAACATATGTATGCAAATAAGCGAATGTAAGTATTTTTCATACATAAAGGGATCCTCGAATTTATGAATACTCTTTCCAAATTTTCATCATGTCCAATCGTCAATTAAAAAAATGTAGTCAATTTAGGAATAATAAATCTTAATAATAAGTTGAGCTACCTTTGGATTTTTGCTACTCATATATTTCAGCCCGATTTTTTCTCTGAGTGTAGGGATAACATTCAAATACATATTACCTAACTAAGTTTGTGGCCATATCTTTCGGCAGAATCTATGGGTCAACGAGTTCGGTGTTTTCACTCTTTTGATTATGGAACAGAAACGACAATTAAACCAAACAAATTAATTCGTAGAAAAAGGTGTGAGAAAATTGACTTGTCTTCCGTTTGCCGCCGGCAACAAGAACAGCAGGGAAAAAATAATCAATTTGTTTCGCAGAATTGTTTCGGAAAACACAAATCGCTTTTACGAAATTACGGAAACCGAAACTGTTGTAAGGCAAACACAAGCAAAGCAAAGGAGCCGTAGCCGGAGGAGGAGGAGGAGGAGGGGAAGCTGTTGAATGACTTCTTCTGTCAGCGGCGTCGACGACAAACAGGTAGCGGTTGCTCTGCCTCTTCTTCTTCTACTTCTACTATATGCCAGATGAACACTCCGAGCGATCTCTGCTGGCTTTGATCTCACCGGAGCAACTGACTTTTGCACTTGTGTAGACTGCAAAGGCAAACAAAAGAATCATAATAATTTTGCCTACATGCGATCCAAATGGAAAAGGGGGTTGCGTCGAAATGGGATTAATGTAAGCCCACACTGGAAAAAATTTGAGGTTATAGAGTCAGACACAAGCCGGAGAGAATAAACAAATAAAAATGTGTGCACAATTCTATGGTAAATATGTTTAAGCAATCGAAAAAATATCAGAAATTATTAAATGAAGTCTTCAAAGAATTACGTTATAATCATTATATGGGTACAACGCTATTGTCCCTTATAATTTTTTAAATATATTCTATATTTAAGAATTGAATAAATCTTCTTTAAGTAATCGAAATGCTGATAAATAGTTTCTAAACAAGAAACATAAAGACTTAGAATTCGATTCATCTTTAGGAACTTCGGCAAATCCGCTTAGCATAGGTCCCCTAAAAAATATACCATTGAGTTTTAGCTAAGGCTGACATATCTCATTATAAGGAATATATATATATCTCTAAACCGGATAGTTCTGCTCTTCTAAAACTATTGTTTATCTTATGGTACTACCAAGGAATATTTTATTTCACATCTACAGACAAACATTTTAATTTATATAATAATTTGTAAATTAATTTATATATATATTAAGCGATTTTAATTTAGGTCGATTTTCTACTTGTCTTTGTTGCTTCGAGGATTCCCAAACATTGTTTTTGCTAGTACAAAAATCACAATTTTTTTGTCCGAGTGTAGGTTTCTCTGGTGTAGGCTTGACCGGAAAAAAGAGAATGTTCTGCAGAAAGTGTGAGGTGCAGAACAATAACACCAGTCAGAGGAACAACAGCTCCTTTGATCTCTTTCATTTTGCCCCTATGCTGATAGACAGCTCAATTCGATGTGTGGCAGCTCAGAGTCCTTTGCACTGCTGCCGCCAAATATGTGCAACACCTGAGGACAACAGCAGCAGAAGCAGCAGCAACAACAACAAAAACAACTTTGGCATTTATCATTTTCGACCTGGTTGTGTAATTCTGGTAAGGTTTCTGTTCATTTTCGGTTCGGGTTGTCTGTAACGCAGCTGGAATTCAATTTAGGTGCACAACAATAAAATGTCTTATTTAGGTTAGGTTATTAATGATGAGTTATGAGTTCAGACCTCCTTCGGCGTCCTGCTCATTATCATTATCATCATTATCGTTATGGTGTACATCAAAAAGGCAGCACAATTTTAGCCAGTCAGTGAACCTTCCAGGAAGATGCAACGAATTGTCTTTAATGCCTGCCTTTATTTCATTTTTTCCCATTCTTAAAATAATCTAAAGCTTTTACAAATGTTGATTGTGCATGCGGTGCACTAATTATGAAAAATAGATATTTCATTTAAAAAAGGTAGGAAATGAACATTTGAACAACGCCTATGCTTTGAAACTTGGTATTGACAAAGTTCAAAAATTGAAAAAAAATTTATTGTTGGCCAGATAAAACGAAGTATTAAAATATAGTTAAGAGTACTGGTATTTTTTTTATTTAATTTTTTTACGGTTTTTCTTATTGTATTGGTTCTTTAAATTGTTTGGTACGTAAATGTACAATATAATAGATTTAAAAAATAATTATAATTAGTAGACCAAGTCCATTAAAAATTATTTGATTGCCATTCCGTCTCTAAAAGGCAGATAATATCAGTTCCGGTATTTGGGTTTGTAAAAAAAGTAAAATTTAGATACTGAATTATAATAAATAGACATGTGCTTACCATTCCAATTTCGATTAGACTGCACATAAAAAACTTGATAAAAATGCATTCAGGAAAATCGGTTCAGTACTGAAAAGTTTTTTGATTATAATACTCCCGGTGTTTGTTACTTATATGCAGTTCTAAAGTTTATTGTAATTCTGAAAATGTTTGCGCATTACGCAGGAAAAAAAAGTGAGAAAAGACCTTAACAATTCTCAGTGACTGCTTCTGATGAAAAGTAAAAAAAAAATACGACTACAGCTAAACAAAGTGCAGTTCATTGGAACCGAACTCCCACGCAATGTATGCTTAGTCAAACAGACACTCTGTGGTTGTTGTTGTTGTTGATGTGTGACAAACGCAAATCATTAGACGACGATTGCGACAAACTGTCAAAGACAACAAACAGTCGAACAACAGTCAAACAGTCAAACTGATTTGAGCAGTCAAGCAAACAAATACATTCTCAAGATGTGTCCAGGCCTCATCTGCTCACGACAATGCAGTTTCGAATTTACTCTGTCTCTCTCTCTCTCTATCTCTCTCTGTCTCTCTATTTCTATTATTCTTCTTTCTTTTGGAATAGATGCGCAGCCACAATATATTAAGAAAACTGTCAAAGCTGAATAGAACTTAAGAGGTTTAGCGCACTCTAACGTTTCTTTCCCTTTTTTTTTATTTGTTTCCTCAGTTTCTTTTACTTTTTACTGCACACTCTTTTCTTACTTTAGTTGTGTGATGCGAGTAGTAAATGCTTACCTACCGCAGTAAATACAACACTTACAAAAATTGCTCTCCTATTTTGAATATTACTCTGAAAATTAGATAGTTTGCTGGTTGTACAAAAACAAATCTTTAAAATTTTAGCGGGTTTTGATTATTTTTAATATATATATTTCAAACAAAACCAAGGTATAAACATTTATATGCGATATCCATGCTTGATTCGAATAAAACTTAAGCTAAGTATTAAATATTATATTGGGTTTATTTAATAATCAAAATAAATCTATGTTAAAATAAGCATGCAATTTATAATTAAAACCAAATAGTACTGAAACTAATATTTTAAGATTTGGAAAATGTAAGTTTAATTTTACCTTGGGCCATTCTTCGATTTATTTTCTTTCAGTGTACATGTGTTTCGCCCGCATCGATAAAGTTATTAACTGTCCATCTGGTGATAAATGCCCGCACGCATAACGAAACTTCCGGAGTGCTTCCCCTCTCTTCCTCTCCTCCTCTATCTTCTCCTAATCTTTACCTCACAACTGCCTCACTCCTCCCCTTGTCGATTTTTATCTATTTCTCTCAGGTTTTAAGCTTATAAATAAGCGACCAAGTTGATCTCTGGCAATATTTCATAGAATTTCAATGGGTTAAAGTCACAACTGAGGGATCGCGCTGCCCACGCAGGCAACACGACCCCAACACCGACCCCGACTCAGATCTACAGCTTTACTAGCGTTCCTAGCTAGCGTTATCAAACGGGCAACGCCGACGTGTGCGGCCCGGGTGAGGACCAATTAAAATGTAGCCGCGGGGCGGCGAACTAACAACTCAATACAATGTAAACAAATGATATACGATCACAGAGTCCACATCCAAATTCAGGTATCTCTCTTTCTCTCTCCCTCTCTCTCCGTCTGTCTTTCTCCCTCTCTCGCAGTGCAAGTCTCGATTGAAATGTTTTCGTTGTGCCTTACCTTTTGGACCAGCGCGACACTGCGGACAGCCCGCACAGCTGGACGTATGATCCGGCCTCGATTTTACACACTGGCAAAAAAATATGCCTTACAAATAAGATAATGTCGAACCAAAAAAAAAATATAGATTTTCATTTCTACAATTTCTACATTTTTGCAAAAATAAAAAATAAATGCAATCGTAAAAAAAATCAAATATTTTTTAAGCACATTTCTTATAAAAACTGACAAATTTTATTATATAATATATATGTATTGGATTGTTAAAATCGCAGTTATAAAATGTAGAAAAACGACATTGATTTACGTTTAAATTTGTACAAAATTTGACAATTTTCCATTAGAAATATTACTTTTTAATTAAAACAACTTTGACAATATAGCCGCTTATAAGGCATTTCTCTGCGTGTAGTGTGCGTGCTAATCCACGTCGCAGTTCAAGTCTCGTTACCCGTCCAAAATCCGAGAAACTGGCTTTGATTTTACTAACGTACACGCTACCATTGCAGTCGCAGCAAATCAATTTCAAAGAGATTTTCATTTGATTTGAGTTTGTCAAAAAAAAAAAAAAAAATAGAAGAAAAACACATTAAAAAATGCAATAAAACTCGCTTTTCATTCGATGGCAATCGTGGTGGTCGTCTCTCTGGCCTGTGCCCGAGCCAAGAGATGCTATCTGGCCATGGATATCCACATGAACAAATGTGTCTACATATGTCGAGCCGAACAAGTTGAGTTGTCAACGCAACTCCACAGGCAAGTGAAGTGTCGTTGAGTTATGGCTCCGTTTCTTTTTATGACATGCCATCTGAAGCATTTACCTAATTGATCGTATTAGACATTGCCAACTCCATATATATATATATATATATATATATGTATCTGTAGCTCTATCTTTATATGCATGCATTACTTGATTATCTTAACGTTGTTGATTTTGCTTTGAATTAAGTTTAAATTGGTTTTTGATTAGACTCAACGTGTGCTTTAAGCCATGGTCCATACATATTCAAGCTAAGATTATCTAATGAATTAAAGGAATTCATAAAGAAAATGTTATGTACATCAAATTTAAAATAAGTCTATATTTGTTTTGTACAACAAATGTAAAATACGTATTTGTATACCCTAAAATACAAAGGCAGAGAAATCATGTGCGGGCTCATAAGGTAAAAGCAAATTCGATTTAAAATTAAATAATTTACATTTTATCGATAACTGAACCTTTTGTAAGCATCGATACAAACCGATTTCCCATGAAAATAAACATAACAATTATAAGTATAATATTTATTTATTTAATGTTAACAAATAAATACAAAATATAAAATGTAAATTCAATAAAATTAAAAATTTGTGTGTTTGTAACGTAAATTAAATATTTGAAAAGATATATTTTATTTTTCTGTTAGCTCATAATTAAGTTAAGATGCCCAGCAGCAAATGCATGTAAATTGTTATTGCCGAGATAAGGTGTATAAAACTGAGATCTCAAGTATAAGTAAGAATTAATTTTGTACAGATTCCAATCTCATGTGGTCAATTGGAGACCACACAGAAGATCCCTATTTGAAGTACAGATGCATATTGAAATAGTTTTTGAGTTACAGCCATATTTAAATTTGGTCGGTATGTTACTGGTAGCCGCTTTTAAGAACCGATAATCGGAAATGCCGATAATTCAGATAGTGTAAATCGATAAATACGCATATCTTCCAAAATTTGGAAGATAGAGTCTCCTTCAAGGTTGGGCATATAAAATTGCAGATCACGCAACACCTGCTGCTCCCACTAGAAATCTGAAATGCGCCTATCTTCCAAATTTGTAAGCTAAATTTTTTGATCAAAAATTGGATCGGCACGCCCACGCCTACTCCGACTCCCTAAACCGAAGCATCTGGTAGTGAAAACCGATAAGACGATATATCTCTTACAATTTGAAAGCAGTTTGTCACCAATTTTGAAAGGTATATTTTGCCAGTAACACCTTTAAAATTAGGAAAATAATATTTCACAGAAAATGTAGTGGAACTAGTGGAAATTATTTTGGTTTAATCATATACACTTTTTAAAACTTAATAAATTTTGTTTGATTTTTATAGAGATTTCCTCTGCAGTAGTAAAAAGTATAAATCTTACTTGGCCAGAAGATTATTTACTTGGCAAAGGTGAAGAGTCCACCAACCACACCCAACGCAACTCGATGTGGAGCCAGGCAGGCAATTGCTACTCTTATTTCTTCACTTCACACCAATAAAAATACTACAAGAGTATTGAAGTGCGGCAGAGTGTTAGGGACGGGGAGCGCACTGGAAGAGGGTAGGATGAGGCCAAGCGGCAGGCCACACTGAATACCTTCCAAGCCGTAAATAAGCAACTCAATGAGTTGCACAGCCATAAGCCGAACGCCAGCGCACGTGCCTCATAAACCACAGAGTTGTGATCGTTGAGCGTAGGTGAAGGGCGGGAGGGAGGGAGGGGGAAGAGTCAAGAGTGGAGAGTGGAGACCACCCAAGCGTCGTCGATTTGTGCAGTCATTCCACGAATTCTTGGCAAGCTCTCTGAAGAAAACGAGGCACAGACTCAAGTCGACTTTAACTGTGATTGGGGCCGGAGCAGGCTGTGCCTGCTGGCGAATTCTACAAAAGTGAGCAGCAGGTAGAGAGTGCGAGGCGGGGGAGGGAGCACTGACAGAGGCGGTGGCTGACTTAACCATTTCACATTTCACCATCTTATGAGTAAGGCGCAATCTTTAAGTATGCTGAGGATGTTGTCGTCGTCGTTCCAATCGTTAGCTGCGTCATGATTTTGTGGCACAACGGTGACTACGTCTGTCACTGCACTCAGAAAAATATTAATATCCCAGAAAATTAAAAAAATTCGATTCATGTAAAAGTAAAAATGTTAGATTTTTAAGGGAAATTTTATAAACATTTTAAAAATTGTTTTGCATTTCCAGTTGTAAAAAACATATTCCTTTATGAAGAGATAAAAAAAAGAAATATAAATAGAATGAAAAGAAATGATGATTTAAATTAATATACGTTAGATACCCATATACAATAGGAAATTTCAATTTTATATTTTTTTGTGTTTGCATTTCTACCTTTAAGAAATGAAAAAGATAATAAAAATAATTTTTCTACAAAGATTTTATATTTCTAGTGCAATAATTACAACAGACTATCAATTTAGAGTCCTCCATGTCCATAATTAAGGACTTAATTTTAAACGTCCTATATCCTAAATAACTTCTTTGCATGCGATAATGGTGGGGCTTAACTAATTCATTTTAATTATCTTTTTAGTCTAAATGAGTTGTTTTTTTAGGTTGTCCCTAATTTTGAATTTCATGCGCACAAAAATCTTATATATATTTTTAATTTTTAATTTTATTTAAAAATGTAAATGTTATTTTAAATTTCATTTAATTCAGTTGTTTACTTTTTTATTTTTTGTGTAGACTTTGTCATTAACTAAATTGCAATTAATTTCTTTGTAAAAATGTATTGAAGATTTTTCTGCGTGTGTTACTGGGCATGGTTATTGCCTAGTTATTGTCAAAGTCCAAATTATGCATGCGTCTCTAAAGATATGTTAATGTCTGCTGTTGGTTATGGCTGACACAGCGCCCACGCATTGGCCCATTGTCACGGTCGATGGTTGACTCTCAATGCATGTAATCGCAGTCGAAGCCCACAAAAACAACAACAACAAAAACAAGAATTACAACAACGACGACAACGTCGTCACAAAACGAAATTAATTTGACAACCAACGCAAAACGCATGCGCCGTCAACATTCCTCTTAACAGCGCCTCCACCACCCCTTTGAATCTACCAGCTACATATCTACATATCTGCATCGACGGCCAACGAAAAATAAAGAGAGAACCACTGACGTTTACCGTAGCTTATCGCCTTACTTTTGTACTTATCTTAAGCCTGTTGTTCGTTGGTGTTCTTCTTCTTCTTCTTTTTTCGGTGTCTTTGTTTATTGTTATCGCTCTCGCAGTCAAATTAACACATGCGACTTGAAAATGGGTTATGATTATACGATTGAGATTGGGATTGCGATTTGGATGCGGATGAACTTATCTTGACTATCTTAGATTTGTGAGAGGAAGAGCCTCATAGTCATCTATCTGATTTTACAATGGGTGATAATTGGCATGATAATATCAGTTTTCGTTTAAAATATTAGCTGGGCACTTAAGATAAATTACCCTTTCTCTCCAATCCATCTCAGCTTTTGCTTGGCGTTACTCACTTTACTTACCTAATTTTTCTAGCAAACTGAAAAGAAATTAATAAAAGTACCGCTTTTTTAACTTTATCAACATTAATTATGTATATAATTATTATAATAATTATTTAATTAAATATTAGAAAAAAAAAACTAAAAGTCGCCTTAAATATTCATTCCCGAAATTGAATAGATACTAAATCAAATGCGAATAAATAAATAATTATTTAATTCAAATAATATATTAAGCGAATTTTTTTCAAAATATTTAAATTTAACTCTTAAGCACTGTCTCCATACACATTACTCACTGGGTGGCCACCCACATATGCTGAATGCCTGAAAAGGCTCAATTAAGTAGCAGCCGAGTGACCACCCACAAAGCACTTTCCATTTGAGCCAAGCTAGGAGTTGATGGTGTTGTTGTCGCCACGCGTAGGTTGCCAAATGATAAGTAAAGAGTCATGGATTCATCCAACGTCGGATTGGCTCAACCACAATAACAACAGCAAACGGCCCACAACAACAACAACAGCAACAACAAATGCATGACAGGACCACACAAGGCGAAGACGAAGACGATGGAAAGCCACACACAGGCAAAAAAAATAATAAAGAAAAAAAGAAACAGAAACAGAAAAAATAAAGACAACCACAGTGGCGACTGGACGATGTTGATTACATGAACAAACGAAGCGAAGCCGAAGAGAGAGACGAGAGTCGAGCGCCGAGAGACTGGAAGCGTGGACGATCGTTGAATGCAGTCGATCCGCGTAACCACAAAACTCGACGCCAAAAGATAACGAGTAACAGGAGTACAATAACAAAAATCCAAAAAAACAACAACAACACAAAAGAGAAACAGCTAACCACAAACAAATTTAACACACACGCCATATCAACGACAGAAAGGATAGAGGGGTGCCAGAGGCGGTGTCAACTTGGGCGAGCCAAAGCCACACGTATTACCGGTGGCAAATAGTAATTATTACATTAAATGCACCGCAATAATACCACAACAACATAATGAACAACAACAACAAAAACAGCAGCCACAAAAATTGCAACGATGCGGCGACCCCTACCCATACCCACACTCTGCGCCTTCGACCCACCTCGACGCATTGCCTTCTAAGCGAATGCAGTTAAACTTTAAGTGGTGTAGCGAGTGGTCCACTACACTCAGCAAAAAGGGTAGCTACAATTAAAAACAATAAACAATAAAGATATTTTAGAGACTATTGCTGCGTTAATTCAAACATTTCAAACACAATTTTATTTAAATTATATAATTAATGTAAGTGAAATATCGGATTAATATATTTAAAATTCCAAAATTTTCTTGGATATCAGTAACTAACATCCATAGCATTGAAACAGTATAAGTAAATTGAGAAAAAATAATCTGCAACTATTTATGAGTTTTATAATTAATAATATATATTTAAAAATTAACACCACTTGAATAAACTTTCGAAAAATCGATCAAGTAATTTGAAAAAAGAAATATATGTTTTTTACAAAAAAAGTGTTTTAGATATGCTCATTCGAAAATAAAAGAAAATTCCACTTTACGATTTGCTACAAATATTTCCATTTTATACATTTTTCAGAGTGTAGAGTAGTGGACGTCGTCGACGGATACAGTGGGGCCCGGCAATGTTAATGGCGTTATAGGCCAATGACAAATGCAATTGCCTAGCGATGCGGACTGCAATGCATTGCAGAGGTTGGCAGCGGGGAGGGGACTCCAGCTGCGGTGCACTATAAATTAAGACATTATGCGATTAAAAACAAACAGGCTGTTGTTAAAGTCACCAAGACCGAGGCAGAGAGACCGAAAGAGATAGTCGGATAATGCGAGAGGGAGTGAGGTAAGCCAGCTGGTAAGAAAGGTGATGGGTGGGGGATTGGAAGTCACGAGTGAAACATTTTTGGATAGCTGAAGCTGAATGTAAAGTTGACGTTGGGCTGCAATTGGCTAGATTTGGTTGTTCACATCATTCACACAAAAAGATGGGCAGACAATTTTTTATATTATTTCATTAAATAATTAAATTAAGATTTCCGTATTTAAAAAAATTAAATTTGTTTTATAAAATTACTTATTAAATAAAATGAAGCTTTAAAAATTTATTTAATTGTGTGTTCTGCCTATAAGAGATGGAAAGAAATAATAAAATGTTTTATTGTTATTTAAAAACCAGAATAAAAAATTAAAAATTAAATATTAATTTGATACTATTATATTTTATTCTTTTAATAAAATTATTAAAGAATTACTTTTTAATATTCAGATTGATAAAGGTTTTAATAAAATTGTTTAAGAAAATCATATAAAATTAAGATAAATATATATATTTAATTCCATGAAAATTCTGGTTTTAACAAATAGAATAAAAAATGTAGATAAGAATACATAAAATTAAGATTTATTTATTCTTATACCTGCTTGTGACAGACGGATATAAAATTAAAAAATTGTATGGTAATAAAATAATTCCAGAAAAGAATAGAGATCTATAAATTAAATTACTTTTTAATTCCATGAGTAAATATATAAGCACTCCCAGAAGCACAAATACACATATATATATAATGATTACAACAATGCACCTGTCATAACAACAAGTCCCTGTAAGATGAAAGCTTCCCAAGTGCACAGAAATACGTTACTTCCTGTACAATCTATCGTTGCATCTTCTATCTTGATGATCTCCCCTTCTTGGCTTTTGTTTACATGCTCTGCTGACTGCGATCTGTGGCAACCCCAACGACCCCTTCAGTCGTTCAATTCGTTGTGGTCCTGAATCGAGACAGATTCAAAAAAATATAAAATAAAAACAACAGCTGCTCCCATCCACAACGCAAACTAGATCAGATGCCAGCATATGAATGATATATCGGAAAACAAGGCGATGTTGAAAAAGTTGCCATGCTCTAGGCGGGCAGGCAAGCAGTCAGCCAGGCATTCAGGCAGGCAACCAACTCGCTTCAACAACAACACCAACAATAACAACAACAATAACCCGACATAGCCGCAACTGAAACGGCAAATGAAGCTCTCAAGCGACCAACGTTGGTGGTCCAATGGCAGCTGCGTCGCTGCCGCCACACAGGCGCAGCATTTGAATGCCCAAGTACATGTGTAAATGTGTGTGTTATGTATGTGTGTGCCTCTCTCTTGCTCGCGCTCTCGCTCTCTCTCTCTCAGTTTGTGTGTATGGGGAGCATTGGAGCTGCTTTATGCTGCAGGCGAATTGAGCAGCACAAACTGCAAGTCATTGAGAGCAAAAAGCATAAGAGTCATGCGCTGCGCTGCCAGTGATGTGCATAAAAATGCGATCACGCATTGAAAGCACAACGAATCGCAAATGAATGTGCGATAATTATGTCACGTAATTGGAAACGTAACTACATAAAATAATATATTTAGATTTAACGTTTTATAATATTTAGAATATATGTATAACATGTAACTTTTGAATATAAGTGATATTAAATTTCGTGTAATATTATAAGCACAAGCGGCTGTCATCTCTAATTTCCAATGGATTGGGCAAAAAAAATGGCGCAATCCGCTGAGAGCGCGACGTAAATGGAAAAAGCTAAAATATGCGGCCCGCGAGACGGCGGCAAAAATGCCGCCCATGTCGCCAAAATGCGCCACACGCAATTCAAAACAGAAAGGGGTACAGGCAGCAACAACAACTTGGGGACTTGTATCCCCTTTGACTCGCAGCCGCACGAGAGTTTCACACAGAGAGAGAGTGAGAGAGAGATTAAGAGTGCAGAAGAAGTTGAGTGCAGGCGCACTCAGAAACAGAAAATGCACAGCAGCCGTTCATATTGATGTAACGTTAGCCAGGTGCTGGCTGAAGAAGATGGAAGTGGGCAGCGGACGTGGCAGAAGGGGAAAGAGTTTGGCTACGTGTGCTACTCGTCATCAAAAGCTGTTGGTTGCTGCTGCCTGTTTGAGTATAATAGCGGCTTGCGGTGGGTCTCCGCAATGACGTTGCATTTGAATGCGAGTTCGATTTCGAATGCGATTCGAACGCTAATTTTGTTTGTGATCACTGGTTACGTTTTTTTTCTTGTTCTCTTTCTCTCTCTTCTTTTTGATTATGGCTTGTGGAATGCATACATACACATGCATATATATATGGGTTTCGTGTGTAGATGTCTCTAGCACTCTTTGATAATATGCATTTTCATTCATAAACTATTGAAAATTGTTGCTGGGGGTAATTTGATAAGTTGCAAAGCAATTGCAATAAATTGAGTAACTTTGAGAAAATAAGTTTTTTGATTGCATAATATTGTAATCTGAATACTGGATTATGCATTACTTGTGTGTATTGTAATATATTATAATTAATATATGTATCACAATTACATCTACAAATTCAACTATATTAAGGAAATCAATTTAATTGTAAGAAATAAATCTAAGAAAAAGATCACATATAAACTTTTTTTTTCAAAAAAAATGAGAATGAATTGTTTACTAAATAGATTAAGATAATGAATTTTGTTTAATTTAATAGCACAAAAATAAGAAATAAATAAATGTAACTAATAGAATCCAAAAGAAAGGCAAAATAATGAAGAGCTTTTGTTTCTTAATTTTCAAAATATTTTTAGTTAACAAATTTAACTTTTATAGCATATCTTTATGAACACCATTTAGAAAATTAAGAAAATAAATTTTAAATTATTAATAAAGTTTTTTTCTCCAAAATTAATGTGAAAATATTAATTTTTCCGAGTATCAAAACCCTTTCTTGTTTTAAGACATCTTGTCTTAAAATTTTGTAGCAAATTACCTTAAAAATATCTCAATTATTTTAAGTTTTGATGAGTTTTAAGGGGCTTACGAGATATATTTTGAGTAAGTTGGAACCCTTTTTGCCAACAAACCGAAACAATCAATTTTTAAGCTGGCCGCATATAATTTGCTCACAAAAAAACAACTTGTGTGGTCCCCACACAAACACACACACACTGAAGATGGAAAATATCCTGCACATAATTTATTATTAAAAACATGCAAAAACAGACATCAAGCACATGTGAAAGACAAAAACAAGAAGAAGACCAGCCACATGGAGCTAACAAATTTGCCAACAATTCACAGCCTTCAGAAGCACATGCATACACACACACTCACAACATTCAAAAAAGCCTGCCACGCACGCGCTCCACAGGCTCAAGCACTCACACACACATACAATAATAAAAGCTCCACTCGCGACGTCGACGTCAACGTTGCTGCTCGCACAGTTGAAGGCCGCTATCAGGCAGAGGAAGAGCGACAGATGAGAAGGAAACAGCGCTGAAACAGGGGAATCGGGGACCACCCACAATGCCGGCAGCCGCTTTTAATGAAGCAACAATAACATTTTATTTGGGTGGTCGCTGCAATAAAAATAACAGCAGCAACAACAACATCAACCAAATAATGCCAGCGGGCACACGCCTTACCAGTCGTGTGTGGTCTCAAGCTAAAACAACAACAACAACAAAAACAATACAAACAAAAATTAGCCAGCGCTGTTAAAAGCTTGTTTAAACAATTTGCTGCTGGTAAACTTTAATTGTATCAGCTTATGAATAATCGTACTTGTGCATGTCTATTCGTTTGATTCTAGTTCTGAAGTTAATTAAATATTTTCAGTTATTTAGTAGTCATATCTTTTTTTATCATTTGCAATTGGTCTTAGACTTTAATTTAATTTAGCTTAAGGCTAACGATTAGAGCAATATTTTGTGTACAGGGTATCAAAGTACCCCTAAACTGAACTGTTCTCAAAGCTAACACACAATTGTTAACAGCGA
The DNA here is from genome assembly GCA_037043605.1 of Drosophila multiciliata. Taxonomy (NCBI): domain Eukaryota; kingdom Metazoa; phylum Arthropoda; class Insecta; order Diptera; family Drosophilidae; genus Drosophila; species Drosophila multiciliata. The sequence goes on from JBAMBF010000589.1 coordinate 2,065,388, forward strand.
GTGCATTGTAGCCCTCGTTGTGAGTAGCAGGCGCGCTCAAATCAAAATGGCCGCAACAGAGTCTGAGAATGAGAATTAGGCAGAGAGAGCAAGAGACAGAGACCCGCACGCTAATGAAGTTGTAGTGTGTGTCTGGCAAAGATGCGTCTGCGACATGCACTTAGCTCTCTCTCACTCTCGTATTGAGGTACTAACAGTGCCATTTTGAGTTAACATTCAGTCGAAGCAAAAACAACACAGAGTCTATTTGTATCTCTCAGACTGCGTGCGATCCTCGAACGAAACGGTTGTGTTCACTGTGTGAGCGGCAATTTAACGAAAACGCGCTGAATGCCAAAATTTTTTAACAAGCCGAGCTGACCTGAAATTGCCTTCGTCTCGCAACATATATAAATATTTATATATACAATAAAACAGTGTTTAAACAAATATATATTTAATATCTAACAGCAAAAGAAACGTCCACAAGCGCAAAGTGTGTGTCAAAAAATCAAAATTAAAAGAAGGGAAAGAAAAAAAAAACGTGATGCAGCATTGTTGTTCTGTTTTACATTTTTGAGACCTTTACGTCGCGTGTTAAGAAAAAGGAAAAGAAAAAAGTATCTGTGAATTATGTGTGAAAATTGTTGAGATTGTTGTGGAAAAATGTGCACAGAAATAAATAATGAAAAGCGATCTTAAACACGAGTTCACAGCTCGAATTTAAAGCCCAAAACGAAATAAGAAATAAGCAATCACAACAAAATCGAAACGAAACAACAGCGTGCTAAAAAGAGAAAAAGAGAGCGAGAAAACGTGTGTTTAAAATGCTGTGGTTGTCTTTTTGTGCGGAGCAAAAATGCAGCGCAATGCAAAATGCGAATTAAGTAATTATTGTTTGTTTGTTTGTTTATTTTTTTGATACATACAAAAAATAACAAAAATAAACAATACACGCACACACACATAAACACATAATATTCTCAAAGAGCGAACGTGAACGTTCAAACAGATTTGGTAGCACTTTTCTGTCGCTGTTAATTAACAGCAGGGCATAGAGAAGCGTTAACAGCTGAGAGAGAGAGTGAGAACGTGCATTATTTGCGTCCTCCCACTCCTTGAACACAACGTACAACAAATACACTACACACACATATATATCGACATGGATAGAGAGAGCTTGCCGCGCGTTCCAGACACACACGGCGATGTCGTCGATGAGAAATTATTCTCGGATCTTTACATACGCACCAGCTGGGTGGACGCTCAAGTGGCGCTCGATCAAATTGATAAGGTTAGTGAGCGTAAAAACAGAGAGCCAAGCTTTAAGTTTCAGTTTCAGCATAAGCCCCACAATACAATTCCAGCGTGGCTTTGTTTAATTAAGTCATTAAGCCGTTGGGACAGTTTCCAATATCAATTTATTGTCGATATCTTTCGCAGTCTTCTTCTTCTTGTTTTTTTTGTCGCCGCGTTTCGTTTTCATTTCGCTTCATATGTTTGGTTTGTTGTTTTTGCTCAATTTGTTTTAATAGAGTCGTTTGCGGTTGACAACGGCGACAAAATCGTTTGCTTTTTTTATTCAATTCGATTTCTTGTTTTTTTTTTAATTGTAATTAATTAATGTTATTGAGTTGTTGTAGGCAGAATTAAAATAAATCAGAATATATCTCTTTACTCATCATCTGTCTGGGAACGTTGATTCAAATATCGACTTACTGGAAATATCGGTGCCAAAATCGGTCCACTGAAGTTAGTTTACCTAACAAATTCAGTCCTTACGCACATTACTCTGTTACTTAGCTAGCCCGTTTGTATGCACAGCATAACATGAAGAGCTTAATACCAAAAATAGATCAACATTAATATGTATGTATATAATTTATGTACATAAGTTTGTTTGCAAGTTTTCACTGACTTTTTAAACTGACAGCAACTGCAACCACAACAAAAACAAGAAAACAATCAAAGCCTAAAAGCTATGCAGCATTTTCACTTGGTGCACAGCAGGGCCACCGAAGACCAAAAACAACTTCATTATTTTGTGCTACTGTGCAACGCGTCGCGACGACTACGCGACTAACCGCAAAAAATCAACAAAAGCAGCAGCAGCTACAAAAAACAACTGCTCAAAATACAGCAACAACAACGCCGACGATAACGAGTGCCAAAAACAGTGAAGCTTTGACTGCAGCAGAAGCTACTCTTTCAATGTATTTGTGCGCACAACAAAAGAAGAAGAAAGAGACATTTTGATTTACTCTTTGATGAAATGAGCTTTGCAGCTTTGCCCTTATGTTTGCTGCTGTTGGAATGCACTCAACGATTCAACGTAAACAAGAAGTAAAATAGAATAAATACAGTGTGACGAAGTTGAAATAGTTGGAAATTGATCGAAATTACATCTCATTTATCTAAAAATATTTTCAATTGTGTATTTGTTATCATAATATCAATATGTAAATAAATATATATAGACGAAATGGTTGATCGTCTCGATATGAAATTATGTTTATTTATCATTTAAACTAGTTTCAATTGTATTCTTATACATATATAAGAATAAGTAAATATATATATACTCCTATGTGTGTCAGAGAGTATTTCAAATTCGGAGTACAATGTTTATTTATTTATTATTCATTTTTTGCTGCTGCTGCGTGTTGCTACTGATTTCTTGTTGTTGTTGTTGCTAAAAGCATTCGGTTGGTTTTATTGTTGTTCTTGGATGCCGCTCATACGGCGCGTCACGTCAGCTAGAAGAAGCAGACAATATGTATGTGCTTGTACAGTAATTGAAGGCGGGTGGTCCACAAATGGCATAAAAAAACATACAACAAAAGAATTTCACTGACGCACGCGCTTTTTTTGTCGGCTTGCAGTGGTTTTTAAACTGTGACAGCCAGAGCAATCTTAACTTTTCTCGACGCGTCTGCTATCCGCAAATGTAGGTTTTTTTTTATATGTATATCCTGTAAACACTAAGAACGTGTGCAAAAGCGAGTACCATAAACTTGAGCAAATAATGTTTTCTACTAATATCAAGATAAGAATGTGCGACTTAAAATATTTTGTATGTACTTTATTAACGCGAATATACATTTTGTTAAGAATAAGTAGTGGTAAATACTCTTTTTCGAATATTTTTATATATATTATATTAATAAATTTGGTTTTAAGAGTTGTGCACTCTTTAAGAAATAATTTAAAGTAAAATCTGATAAAATTACTAATTTTGGATTTTCTAGGGTATTTGTCTAGTCGCTCACACACCATTCAATAGCTTACTCTTACTTGTTACAACTTGATGTCTTCATTATTTTCTGCTGCTGCCGCGACTCTCTTTCGTTTTTGTTGTTGTCTGCTTCGCCTCCTCAATTATTTCTGGTAACGTTACATCGTTGAACTTCTCGAAAGTTGTGGCAACAACAGAGCAACAGCAACAGCAACAGCAAAAACAACTGCTACGATCGAGGATCGATCTGCTGTGCTGCAGCATCTTGTTGCATCGTTGAGGCAGCTGAGGTGTGGTCGTGTCTTGTTTTTGTTGCAGTTGTTGTTGTTGTTGCAGTTGTTGTTGTAGTTGTGGTTGCTTGTGCTTTGTGTTTTGGCCTTTTGCTCGTGACGCGTCGGCGCCGTCTCCATCAACAGCGATGGGCGATTTATTTTAATGACTCAATTTAAGGAAATATATTAAGACATTAATTTTGGTCTAACGAAGCAAGAAAACAAAAACAGCAACAATGTATTTGTTAGCCTTCTTTTGCTCAGTTGGCCAGGCTGTATGCAAATTGGCGAAACAAAACAAATAAAATCGGCGCTACTGGTGTGGTCAGGGGGTGACGTCCTCATCAATGAGCTGAATGCCAAATTCATCAAGCGGCATTGTTGCTATTGTTTTTATTATTATAATCATTATTTTCTCTTTGTTAATTCCTTACCTCTTTGCTTGATAAATACCCTGTAGTAGTTGCTACGACGGTCAATTTTAGACTGACTGGGCTTAGGAAACATTGTTTCAATTAAGCTGCTAATGAGAAAAAGGCACTCTGGGAAAAGGGGTGGCTGCAAATCATTAAATCTTTGGCTATATTTAATAATTAAATATATACATTTTCGGATCTGTTTTATGGACATGCAATAGTCTCTCAGATGTTTCTTGATATACTCTAAATTTAATTTAACATTTGTATAAAGGGTATATTGAAGAGCTATCATCTGCGAACCCCTAAAGTATATATGTTCTTGATTACTTTTGTTATGCATTATTGATACAAATCAAATTGCTATAGAATTCTAGAACTCTTTTTCGCTATAAATGTTTTCCTTATTAGTAATTATTGGTCCGATGTGGGTTTTTTTGTTGTATGGTTTCCTTAATCATTGCAGTAAATGTTAAACCATTTTAATATATTAAATAACTAAAATATATTTATTATATTATTTATTTAATTATATCTATCATTTAAATTTGTAATTATATTTCTCTCTTTTTATATAATTTTTGTAATTTTGTTTGTAACATTAGTTTAAAATTTAAACTAGTTAAAACCTACTTAAAAACTATAGATTGCATTTAGTACACATTAAATAAAGTAATTAAAAAAATGTATTTTAAATTCAAAATCATTCATAAAAAATCAAATCGATTTATTAAAATATTCTAGATAAATAAAGTCGCATCGATATAAAGATTCAGGGTATTGTTCTAGTCCAGTAGTACGCTCAACGAGAGAAACTCTTGTTTAAATTTATATATGTATTTGTTGGCTGGCGTAAGCTAATTTATGGCAATAGCGCACTATGGATGCAGGCCATGTACGAATATCGAATGAATATGTGCGTTGCTGGAGGCACGACGAGGGTCATTGTATCTGTGTTTGTGTGCGTGTGTGTGTGTTTGTGTATTTATAAGATACATGCATATATGTATGTATACATATAAATTTATGAATGAAATTGTCGGAGTATTTGTGCCAATTGTAAAGCACACACTCAAACACACACACACACACACACACACACATCTACAGACAACCACTCAACACACAGGAAGTTGAGAAACATTGGCGGCATTTTGAAGAAGTTTTCGTACGTTGTTTGTTGTCGCATTTGTTGTTGTTGTTTATGTTGCTGTGTGGGTAACAATTATGTTAAGTCATGCCGCAGCCCCGATCTTTTCACAACAGCACATGAAGAACAAATATTTGGTCCGTCGGCTGTGCAGCGAAACGTTAGCTCGAAAATTGACATGGGCAAAATCGAAAACCAGTAGCATCTACTCTCTGCAATCGTAAATAAGCAGCTGTATCGTAATGAGTCGGGTCAACAAAAGCCATCTAAACAATAAAATACCCACAAGAAATAACTTACACTTGTTTGGCTTGAAACATTTGCTTAGCGTGCAGAAAAGATAAAAAAAAATATAAGTGGAGAAAGTATTAGAAGATTATTTCTGTTTCCTTATCAAAAAAAAGAAAGCATTGCCATATTTAATGCATGTGATGCTTTATTTATATATCCACAAATTATTCGGTAACTGCTTTTATTTAATAGCTAGAAAGTAATTGCAAGTTGTGATTGAAGATTCTATACTCAATACAAATAATTGCACTAGCAATTATATTATAACGTTTTTCTTGCTTATAGAAATACTTACTAGATTATAGATTTATTTCTTTAAATTAAAATATTTTTTCTATGTTTCTAATACTAAGATATATATTTGAGATCATTATAGAAAAATATAATTCTTATTTTTAGACAAAAATTCTTTCTTACAGAATTTCCTTAATTCTTAATTAGAGCTTAGCTTGGTTTCGAGCTTGAATTGTTTTCAAAGTTGATTTTTCTAATTATTTATGTTTGTTATATGAAAAATCCTAAAATACTAATTTTTAATAGTAAAATTAAAAAAAGAGAATCGTTTATCTACATTCTAAAAATAAATCAATAAATAAAATGAATCTTTAATAGATATACTCTAGTTATTATAAGGCCAAGGGTTTTTTTTCAGGACTATTTTTTCTGAGTGCAGCTAGAACTTCTAAATTTATTTTCTAGGTATTAACTCAACTCATTTTATACACGCCTTTCATCAATTCTTCAACGATAGTCAGTTTGTTGACAGGGTTGACACCCTTTCTCAGAACTGCAAGTGAAGGACTACAGGACAACAGCAGCCTTACATATAGCCGCCCTAATCTCTTGCTTTCCGTGTCTTTCTTTCTTTATCTTTACATTTCAACACGCCTCTTACATTTAAATTACAGTTAACTTGTTAAGAGCCGAGTACTTCCTTTCGTTGTCCACCCTCCCCGCTATCTTTCTCTCTCTCGCGCACTCTCTTATCTTTCATTGCTCTCTCCTCGCTCACCGCTGTTAAAATGTAAGCCGGAAATGCTTTCGTAGGCGTGAGATATCTTCATCGACACATTCACAAAAATAACAACAACAACAGCAGCAGCAGCAATATTAATTCCTTCTGCTCTTCTTGGAAGGCACTTTCGGCTCGACTTCCATCGCTTGGAACTGAGCGCTGAGTGCTGAGAGCAATTTATGCAGGTATCTCTTCTGCTTAAAGTGAGACGTGTGTTTGCTTAAGGATTAGTTTGCACACACACTCTCGCTGTCCCTCTCATTCTCACGCCCTCAATATCTCGCTCCTTCCACTTGAGTCTTGCCCCTCGGTTTTCTCTGATCTTTTTAATCAAACTTTTGGGATCTTTTCGAGCTGTTTGTCTTTGTAATCCGTATTCATACAAGAAAATTTGCAGATATTTATTTATTTTATTTTAAGGCAAATAATAAATGCATATTGAATCGCATAATTTCTATAAAATTATTTAATACTAGCGGTACGCTGGGTTTTTCTGTGCTGTATTTCATCACTTTTTTGTTTTTAATTTATTATAATTTATTTTGTGTCGTGGTGGTTCCTTTTCAGCTCAGTCTGAGGTCTTTAACAAATATGGGGGCATCGTGTGATAATGATTTATGTGAGTTACACCTGCTGTTGCATGACACCTTATCAGCCGATCTAATCTTCTGATTATAATATTTATTTTGTGTCGCTCTGATTTAAACTTGGCATTTCTCTGTTTGCTTAAAAATTCACTTCAAATTGAATGGCATTCAAAGCTCGAAATAATGTTCTTGATAAACTAGTTGATATGTGCATAATATGAATATATAAATTAAATATATTGTCTAGACTGATGCTCCCTTTAAGTCAACCCCAAAAAAACTCATAAACTATTGGATATATCGCTTTTATCCTGCCTGACCTATAATCTTACACTTTTGAGAGCATTTTCTTCCCATTCCACAATTGAAACTAAAAATACCCCAAAAACAGAATATAATAATACTCAGCTACCCACACATACACGTACACACACACCATGATGGCGTCTTGGTGCCCCAAATAGCACCCACACGTTGCCCCCAAACAATTGACAGCTCAATTTTTAGGCCTCACACCAACACAGGCACGTACAGATAGGGAGAAGGAGAGGCAGACAACTTTATTTGTATAGATCGGCAGGGGGCGGGGATACTGGAAGTCTAAATATGACTGTGTGTGTGTTTTTTTCACTCAGCTTCATTAGGCCCGGTTACGAGACGACGGGACCCGAGCCCTACCTCTTCTGTCTCACTGTCCGCACATAAAACTGTTATTGTCTTCATCAGCGGCATGGCCCAGCAACGGGGCACAAAAGCAACAACAACAACAACAACATTCAGGACAACAACACAAACAACGCAGCGAACGTAAGACGTAAAAAAAATCAAAAGAATTATGAAGACATTAACTTGACCACACACAGCAAAGCGGACGGCTGGTCAGACAGACAGACGGACGGGGCCGGCCGGCCGAGACCGAGAGAAGCTGATAAAAGCAACAATAACAACAAAAACAACAGCAACAAAGAAAAAGGTATCAAAGCAAAGCAGACAACGCAATGACATTGGGCAGAAAAAGAGACAACAACAGCAACAGAGAAGCAGCAACAGAAGGCTTCGAGTGTTTTAAGACTGCGTCTGCGACCAGTGTTGTCAGCATTTGAAAGTAAGAAAATTTGGCAATTGTTATTACGTTTTCAGGCTTGAAAATTTTAATTGTGTACAAATATTTTTGTAGCTGATAATACATGAAGAACTGTGCACTTTAGCTACATTTGGCTGTTAAATGGCCAAAAGGGCAACACTGACAGTTACAGAAGCTGCTGAGTTAAAACAACGACTGAAACAGAAACTGAGAGACAGAAAGACAACAAAACAGCAGTGACAACAGAGACACGCAGCAGAGGCCGTGTGGCCAAATAGCGAGGCGAGTACCGGAAAGAAACATTCAAGCAATAATCACGGAATTCACCGAAAAAGCAGTTAACGGACAGACTGGACAAACGGACGGACGAACACGCACACAGTTGCACAAACTCATGCATATGTGTATCTCGTAGGGCCCAAGTTTGACTTCGCCCTTGCCTCAGATCTGAGATCTCAGTTTCGGGTTCGAGTTCGCGTTCGAGTTCGAGTTCGGTATCGGCAGCGGGTTCGGTTTCAGTTTCGGTTTCTTCGGTGCGTGTGTACCTGTGACTGTGTCTCAATTGAGCGACGTGGCCGCCTTGGCTACCTGACCAACCGACAGACAGACAGACTGACTTTCTCACTGTGTGTGTGCGTGCAAGTGTTTGTGTGTGTGTGTGTCGGTATCTCAGTGCCGCGTTTCGTATGAAAATAATAAAGAAATTAAATTGCTTAAAAGCAAAGCAACACAAGCAGCGTTATTTTTATTTTATTTTTGTTTTAGTTTGCCGTCGCAGGTGAAGTTGTAATTTAAAAATTATTGCTGCATTTTATGACGGCCGCCATTTGAAGTATGTTTTATTTTCCCTTCTTTAATGACTTCGCCCACGCCACAAAAAAAATGTACAAAAGCTTTTGAAATTAGAGTCAAAGGCAAAGAAGATGTGAAAAAAGAAGAAGAAGAAAAAATGCTGGAACGCTTTGACTTTCTTCTGGTCTCTTCTCCAGCAGCGACTGCTGCTGGTAACGGTAAAGGTGTCTGCCTGGTAACAGCTGTCAATTGCTGCCTCAGCGACCTTCAAACATTGAATAAAAAAAAACATTTTTTTGTAGCCGATTTCATTGAATGGAGATCGCTATCGTGTTGTGCCGAAAATAAATTTGCTTGAACGCTTGCTGGTCACGTTCTAAAGGCGCCATAAATGACAATTTGCATGCAGCGTCATTTGGCTTCTTATTTTATTTTAATTGCCTGCCTAGTCGCGAATCTTGGCTCCTTACTTAAACACGTGTACTAAAAGTGTGCACTGTGTGTGGTCCACTCATACACACACACACACACACACACATTATGTAAATCCATATCAACATTTATGCGGGCACTTTGAGGCAACGAGAGAAAAGCTGTCTGCTGCGTGCACAGTGTGACAAGACTGCTTATTATCTAAGTCTAAGCAGACTTAATATATTCTCACTAAAACAAACCATAATAAATCGAAATATAGCCTCTAAGAAAACTTCAATTAATTTAATCACATTTTATGTACGGAAAAAAAAAATATTTTATTATTATTTTGTATTTTTCTTTTGTGTTTTTGTGTCGCCAATACTAATTTAAATTGAAAGCGGACTTTAATTTATGCATGTGGCAGCAGCAAGACCGCAATTTTATAAATTAAAAACGCCTTTGGACGGCAAATAACTTTAATGGCAGCTACACGTTTTATGACACACATTTACGTGAGAAGCGTGAGAGTTTTTTTGTCAAACTAATTTCAAAATATGCAAAATATGTTGCAAACCAAATCTTTTGACAGTGCTGTCATTTTAGATGTGTCAGTTAATTTATAAGATAAGTTGATTTCTTTAATCACGCTATTTGTACTTCACCGAAAGATTTGTTAGTTAGTTTAGGCAATTAGCAGGTGACTTCAAGCTGGAAGGATTAGTAAGAAGGAGAAGCTTCCCAATCTGCATCTGCTGCTCCAGAACTACATTGCTAAATCTGCCTTCCGTTTCCGAAAATAGAGATCATTGCTAAGATCAAGAATCATGAGGATGTGTAACATATAGAGTATATTTGATGTAGTAAACATGGCGCAAAACTCACCTGGGGCCAAAAAATTGACGCAGATCGATCCTTTATTTGGACCGCTGTGAATCCAGATTAATGTCAGTGAACTTATTGCTCTTATCTTCAGCGGGTGTCATCGTTCCCGTTGAGTCATTATCGAACGCCTTTACGTTAATTTCCGGCGATGATCGAATCGCCAATCAAATCTAAATGGGCAACAATTTGGACAAGTCCAGTGGCATTGCTCGTAAAGCTGATAGCGTTGTCATTGGTACGTGGCTGAGATTCAGCATTGGTTTCACCAATTCCTTGCGAATTATCTAGGTATCTTAAATATCAACACTCGGCGATTTTTAATCGACTGGTTGTTGTTTAATTTTGAGAAAGTTTGATATTCATTTCATATCAATAAACTTAACGGTTAAGAAAAATATTTAATCTAGACAACCTTATCAAAGTATCGCCCATACATCAGTTTTTCACATCATACAATTATTTGAATATTGATAGAAAGTCGTAAACACGACTTTTAACTAGACATGCATAATGCCGAGCACAAAGCTGCTTATTTATGTGATTATGATAATGACTTATTTGGAAATATGACAAAAAAATAAACAAACGAACAAAGAGTGCTCTAGTCGAGAGAGCTCGACTCGAAGATACCCTTAAGCCAGATTTTCAATTAAAAATGGTTTGGCTAATAAACATAGTGAAGTAAATGTATATATTTTATTTATATCTTTATAATTATGTATGTTATTGCTATCGGTTATCGATTTGTTTATATGTTGGATATTTGATCTATAATTGGGAAACTATATCCATGCCAAATTGTCACTTATTTATATCTGTTATCGATTTTTATCGAATTTTGCGAACGGCAGCCAGGCTTGTGTATGAAGTAATCTTGATTCGGGTATGATTTAAAGGCACCAGTTTTATATAGTTTCTGCGATGCTAATTAGGAACATATTTATGATGTCTCTCTGTTTATCACATAGTTTGGCATGACTTCATTATACCCTATCTAATCATTTTTATGCATTGTGACAGGGTAATTATTAAGGTAATATTTGAATAGTGTTCTAACGCTGACAAAGCCATTAAGCAAGTGGAACAAAATGTTGTTTATACTATACGGATGAATAACTGCCCACCAAATGACATATCTATATAGATATGGATAATTATGACTATCTATATGCCACACACTCGCACACTCATAATTATGCAGAGGACTGGGTGGTCCCCGTCACGTCTTTGCGTATTCAGTTTCATTCTATGCTTAAAATATACTTTTGAATTCGATTTTTATTGCGCCACAACTATAACTGGGCTCTCTGACACCCAATATGCTCATCGAGTTGTATCCAAAATGCATATTTACTTTGGCATGGAAAAGTTTTTGGGGAATCGCCGCGCTTTTGACGTGCCGTGTAATTAAGTAGTCAAAAGATCGTGGGGGGTTGTCTGGGTCTTTGCTAAATTATGCCTGCCTGTCAGTCTTGCCACGAATTCTGTTTTTTGTTATTTTGATTGATTAATGTTTCTTGGCAATGGATAGATGGATAAATACACTGCCATAAAACAAATTGAAATACACGTAATAATTCTTAGAAATATTTTTAGTTTCCTTTAACCTTAAATCATGATATTTTTTTGTATTTATGTTATTTATATTTGGCATGAAACAGTAATTATTTCTTCAATTATTTCGCGAGAGAATATTTTTTTGTTGACTAAACTTATATTCTTTTTAATGGATTTTGATTTAACTTATTTATTTATTTAATGTCAAGAAAAGTGAGTCGACACAAATAATACACAAGGCAACAAATTTAATTAAATTTGATATATACTAATATTTTAAATTATATATATATTAGATATTCTATATATCTGTGCTGAAATGTAGTCTAATTATTCCTCCAACTGAAAGTGTATTTACTCTCTGTTCCTCTTCATTTAATATATATAAAAAGGAGCTCAAATTCAGCGATTGGCTTCTTCGCCTTGAAAATGTGTGTATTTTGTATTTTTGTTTGATTTAGTTCGAAGGCATTTTGTAAAATGCACCTGTCGGTGTCAAGCGGCATTGAGTTGTCGTCTCTGTTGTGGATTCGACATGGCACAGCGGCGGTGCATAGTGCATCTCAAACTGTGAGCTGTGGGATTAGCCAAACGCTACGGATTAGGACCAAAATGCGCATTTCTAATGAAGTTGTTTCCCCAGTTGTCATCTCATCTTGGCCGACCTTCTTTACAAAGAAAATGCTGCACATACAATTTTCTGCTTTAGTAAATGCAAAGGCAACAACAGCAGCAGCAGCAGGCAGGAACAAAATCAGCAACAACAACAACAAACAAGATGCAAGCAAACTGAGGCAGGGACCATAAATCAATTTGTGACATTTCCTCACGAGGAGACTTCGACGTCGACGTTGGCAGCGACAGCGGCAGCAGCTGCGGGTGTAGTCCAGCACTCAAGCCAGCAGAGCACTAGAATCCAAAACAACAGCTACACTGAAATAAAAAATTTTATATTGAAATTGTCTTGAAAGTTAGAAACTACTTTTTTTTTCTCTATAAAATTTATTTCACAAAAATATTTTCTACTTCTCAGACAAATAGGAAAAATTAAAATATATATATATTATGAAAATAAAAAATTAATAGCTATGTTTTTCAAAAGTAATTTCTATAAAAAATTTATAAGTTAACGAATTGCATTAAAAAAAATGCAATATTGTAAATATAAAATAGTTGGTTAGTAATTTTTTAAAGTGCAGACACAAGATTGATGATATGTCACATGGCCGGGCAACATTTGGCCAAGCTTGTTGCCGATCAACTAGATAGAGGGGAAGGGGAATGGGAAAGTTGCAAGGTGGAAGCTGACAAGCGTTAACAGCAGCAGACGCGCTGTGATGGCTCAATCGCGCTTACAGTTTAAGCAGCACTGCTGCCAAATCTAGATTAAGTTTATTTTTAGTTGATGTTGCTGCTGTTGCTGCGACCTGCGGCATTACAACATTGTTGCGCCTTGCTGCAAGTTTCTGAGAATTTTGTGTGCATCTCTTTTTTTTTTTGTTATGTGTTGTTTAGGTATATTTTTTGTATGCAGCTTGTGCTGTGTGTGTGTGCCCAGGGAAAAACATTCTTTTAGGCACACACGCACACACAAAACACAAACACACACAAATAATATTGAAAAAATTCCACGAACATTGCAATCGGCGCAGTCGCCACATGCGGCGCAGCTTAAAAGAGTCGACGCCGCCGACGCCGTTGCCGACGCAGTTGCAACAACAACAACAACAACAACTGTTGCCGCCAATGACTTAATTAATAGAGACAAAGTCAAAGTCGCTTTCGAGTTTTGAAGTTTGCGGAAATGATGACGACGACGACTTCGCAGACGATGACGATGACAACGAATGCATAGCTAAGCAGCAGGAAGTGTGGTACTCTATCTTTCTGTTTCTTTCTCCCTCTCCCTGTCCCTGTCTCTTTCACTCCCTGTTGTGGCACACCCACCAGAAATGCCACGCATAACTTCAAAAGGCAAACAGCAAACATTAAGCGCAGGCAACCTTTTGGCATGGCTTATTTATGGTTTGACTCCCGCGTTGCTGCAGCGCCGAGACACTGAAAAAAAATGTGACCAAATTGTTAGAATAGATTGATAATTTTGAATTATTTCAAACACAATTTATTTATTTAATTTGGATATATAATTGCTTCAAGGACTTGGATTTCAACAGAGGCTAAGCTAACTTTAAAAGCTAAAAATTAAAAGTATTTAATAATAAATTAAAAACAAAAAAGTTAAAATAATAAAAAAATATGATAGCATTTCGAAAAACTGTATACTCTTATTATAATTCAAAATTTTCTTTTGCTAGTCTTCTGTTTATTTTTTTTTAGTGTATTTGCTTACAATTTGGTCGCCTCTCTATGTTAACGGTAGTCATAAACTGACTGCCCAACAATAAAGCCGTCTTCCTTGTAGTCAATGCCACTTAAGTCATTTTTTAGCTTTTTCAAAAGAATAACAACAACAACAACAACAATAATAATGTTGCTGCTGCGTGAACACGAAATAAAAACCTACGAAAAAAAAACTTGATTTAGACCTAACGCTGCGCCGCATTTTACTGGCGGAAAATCTGTGAAAAGCGATAAAAGCAAAAGGAGTTTGCCACACAGACTTTGAGAGAAGAAGACAACAACAACAACAATAACAACAACAAAATAACACACGAGCCCCAATCTACAGATTGAGACGCTTCATGCTCAGCTTGGAATGTCTGTCTTGTTCTTCGGCTTCCTCTTCCTCTGCTGCCTCCCTCCTCTGTACTCTTGTTTGTGTGGCGGCTGGGTGCGCCGCGCCGCGATGCTGCTAGAACGTTTTATGCGGCACAGTGGCAGCATTGCCTTAAAACTTCGAGAACGTTTCAAACATTCACTTTGAGTTTGATTGCAATTCTAAAATTAATGTCAGATTAAAGAAAGCCTAATTTAAATACGATTTTCAGTTACTTGGGGTATTTTTTCGAGCCTTATTTTTATATAATTTTACACAATATTTAAACTATAAGAATTCTAATATGAATAGATTTCTGAAATTTAATTTTGTATTAAAATCAGTCATTTGTGATTTTTTTGCTTTAGAAAATTATAATGTTTAAATTTGATTATAAATTATTATTGCAAGTGGAAAACAAGAATAATTTTAAATTAGTATTTATAATAACGATTCTGAAATTATGTAAGTTTGAGCAATTTGCTAATAATTCAAATCAATCAAAGTCAAAAGTCAATAATTGACTGTGTACCACTGTGCAATGACTGGTCGGTTAAAGGTTCGATTGAGACGTTAGCGTGCTGCTCATTATTTGGGTCTCAATTTCCGTGCAGTCGGCGAAGACGAAGAAACGACGAGAAAGCCAGAGAGATGCCACAGCTTACGGTGTGGCCTCAACTGAACCGAACCTACCTGAACTGAATTGAACCTGAACCTGACTCGGAACCGAACTTAACTGAACTGAACTGTAGAGCAAAGCTGCTGCCAATTGCCAAACAGACTATTATAGTTTGCAGCTGCGCTGTCGACGTCGACGTCGACGTCAATGTTGTGCAGGGTTGATACTAATGATGATGATGATAATGATGATGATGATGGCTTCATTGCGATGCTAAAAAAGAAAAGGAAAAATTAAGGAGAAACACACATATAAATTATATGGCTGCGTTTTTGGGCCACACGCTGTTTCGTTATAATTTTAATGGCTTATTTATGGCAAAAAAAAAAAAAAACAAAAGATAAAAACAAAACATAACCCAAAAAACAAACTAAGATTTTTGTATTTATTATCGCTTGCAGGGCAAAGCGCGTGGCAGCCGCACGGCAATCTATCTGCGTTCCGTATTCCAATCCCACCTCGAAACGCTTGGCAGCTCCGTGCAGAAGCATGCGGGCAAGGTGCTATTTGTGGCCATTTTGGTTCTAAGCACATTTTGTGTGGGCCTCAAAAGTGCGCAGATTCACTCGAAGGTGCAACAGCTGTGGATACAGGAGGGGGGGCGGCTCGAGTCCGAGTTGGCCTACTCGCAGAAGACGATCGGTGAGGATGAGTCATCGACGCATCAGCTGATAATACAAACGGCACACGATCCGAATGCATCTGTGCTGCATCCGCAAGCGTTGCTCTCCCATCTGGAGGTGTTAATCAAGGCGACAGCGGTCAAGGTGCACATGTTCGACACGGAATGGGGGCTGCGGGACATGTGCAATAAGCCGACAACGCCCAGCTTCGAAGGACACTATTTCATCGAGCAGATACTGAAGCATCTGATTCCATGCTCGATAATAACGCCACTCGACTGCTTCTGGGAGGGCAGTCAACTGTTGGGACCCGAAACTCCAGCCTACATACCGTATGTATATCTTTTATTGCCAAGATTAATCTTTTATCTCTAATCACGTATTCCTCTCGCTGCAGTGACCTCAGTCAGCACCTGATGTGGAGCACCCTGAATCCCACAGGTGTGATGCAGTTCATGAAACAGCACATGTCCGATCAGAAAACTAGTTTTGACTTCGACACCGTCGAACAGTACATGAAACGTGCGGCGATCAGCAGTGGCTACATGGAGAAGCCCTGTCTCAATCCCAAGCATCCCCAATGCCCGGACACGGCGCCCAACAAGGACAGCCAGCAGCCACCCGACATTGGAGCGATACTCACCGGTGGCTGTTACGGTTATGCCACGAAGCATATGCATTGGCCGGAGCAGTTGATTGTGGGTGGCGCCCAGCGCAATCGGAGTGGCCACTTGAAGAAGGCCAAAGCGCTGCAGACGGTGGTGCAGCTGATGACTGAGAAGGAGATGTACGATCAGTGGCAGGACAACTACAAGGTGCATCACATCGGCTGGTCACAGCAGAAGGCCGCCGAGGTGCTCAATGCCTGGCAGCGTAACTTCTCCCGCGAGGTGGAGCAGTTGCTGCGCAAGCAATCTCGGATTGCGTCGAACTATGACATCTTTGTGTTCAGCTCGGCCACCTTGGACGACATTCTGGCCAAGTTCTCGCATCCGTCGGCTGTTAGCATTGTGATTGGTGTTGCTGCCACGGTTCTCTATGCCTTCTGCACGCTCCTGCGCTGGCGTGATCCCGTCCGTGGCCAGAGTAGTGTCGGCGTTGCCGGTGTCCTGCTCATGTGCTTCAGCACGGCAGCCGGTCTGGGTCTGAGTGCGTTGCTGGGCATTGTATTCAACGCGGCCAGCACACAGGTGGTGCCCTTTCTGGCACTTGGCCTCGGTGTGGATCACATCTTTATGCTGACGGCGGCGTATGCGGAGAGCAATCGCAAGGAGCAAACGAAACTCATCCTCAAGAAGGTCGGGCCAAGCATCCTGTTCAGTGCGTGCAGTACGGCGGGCTCATTCTTTGCCGCCGTCTTCATCCCGGTGCCGGCGCTGAAAGTGTTTTGCCTGCAGGCAGCAATTGTTATGTGCTTCAATTTGGCGGCGGCTCTGTTGGTTTTCCCAGCGATGATATCGTTGGATTTGCGTCGACGCACCGCCGGACGAGCGGACATCTTTTGCTGTTGCTTTCCCGTCTGGAAGGAGCAGCCCAAACACATGAACAACAATAATACGCGAAGTGGACGCCACCTAAAGAATTGCAACAACAATCGCACAGCACAGTTGCCCCAGCAGCAGCAGCAACAGCAGCAGCCACAACAGCAACCGGCACAGAATCCACTGTTGGAACCGCGGTCAACTGGCATCATCAGTGGTGGCTCCTCGCTGCCCTCGTTCTCCCTGGCCAGCTTTGCCTACAAGTATTATACGCCATTCCTCATGCGCAGCTGGGTTAAGTTTCTGGCCGTGATGGGGTTCCTTTGTGCCGTTATCTTTAGCCTGTTTGAGGCGACATCGCTGCAGGATGGCTTGGACATTATCGATCTGGTGCCCAAGCAGAGTAACGAGCACAAGTTTCTGGATGCACAAACGCGCCTCTTCGGCTTCTACTCGATGTATGCGGTGACCCAGGGAAACTTTGAGTATCCCACACAGCAGCAGTTGCTCTGCGATTACCATGAGGCCTACGTCCGAGTGCCGCATGTCATCAAGAACGACAATGGTGGCTTGCCGGACTTTTGGCTATTACTCTTCCGCGACTGGCTGAGGAACTTGCAGCGCATCTTCGACGAGGAGCGGCGCGACGGTCGCATCACAAAGGAGAACTGGTATCCGAATGCCAGCAGCGATGCCATTCTCGCCTACAAGCTGATGGTGCAGACTGGCTACGTTGACAATCCGGTGGACAAGAGTCTCGTGGAAACGAATCGGCTGGTGAGCGACGACGGCATCATCAATCCCAAAGCATTCTACAACTATCTCTCCGCCTGGGCGACCAACGATGTCTTTGCCTACGGCGCCTCACAGGTGAGCAATCTTAAGGATTACTTAAAGTAAATTTATTTTAATTGAATTCATTCTGTTTTTTTTTTTAGGGCAAACTCCATCCGGAACCACGTCAGTATTATCATGCGCCCAACGAGTACGATTTGAAAATACCGAAAAGTCTGCCACTGGTCTACGCACAGATGCCCTTCTATCTGCACGGATTGACGGACACCTCCGAGATCAAGACTCTAATTGGTCACATCCGCGATTTGAGTGTCAAGTATGAAGGATTCGGCTTGCCCAACTATCCCTCAGGTGGGTTTTGCCACGATCTCAATGGATCTCTCCTTTACTAATTACAAATTACTAATTACGATTTGCATTCTGCTTCAGGCATTCCGTTTATCTTTTGGGAACAATATATGACGCTGCGCTCCTCGCTGGCCCTCATCCTGGCGTGTGCTTTGTTGGCCGCATTGGTTTTGGTCTCGCTGCTGCTGCTGTCCGTTTGGGCCACTGTCCTGGTCATCGTCACCGTGCTGGCCTCGCTCGCCCAAATCTTTGGCGCCATGACCCTGCTGGGCATTAAGCTATCCGCGATTCCAGCCGTCATCCTAATACTCGGCGTGGGCATGATGCTCTGCTTCAATGTTCACATTACACTGGTAAGCAATTCTCATTCTATGCAAAGCGGCAAGCAGAGTTCTCACATTTCTTGATTGTTGCAGGGTTTTATGACTTCGGTGGGCAATCGACAGCGGCGCGTTCATCTGGCCATGCAGCTGTCACTGGGTCCGCTGGTGCACGGCATGCTCACCTCGGGCATGGCTGTATTTATGCTATCCACATCGCCCTTTGAGTTTGTCATCCGTCACTTTTGCTGGCTGCTGCTCGTGGTGCTTTGTGTGGGCGCCTGCAACAGTCTCTTCGTGTTCCCCATAATCCTAAGCATAATGGGACCGGAGGCGGAACTGGTGCCGCTGGAGCACACCGATCGTATTTCGACTCCGTCACCCATTCCAATGCGCAGTAAGCGCAGCAATAAATCGTATACGGTGAATGGAATGCGTGGCTCGTCGCGCAACTCTAGCTCGAATAACTGCCAAAAGGGTGGGCATCATTCTCACAAGGATGTGAACATCAATGATCCATCGCTGACGACAATCACCGAGGAGCCGCAATCATGGAAGTCCAGCAACTCATCCATACAAATGCACAATGATTGGAGTGCACCGACGACGCCATCGCACAATCACAACAATCACAACAATCACAGCAATCACAGCAATCACAGCAATCACAACAATCATGGCAATCACAATTACAATCACAATCTGAACAATCATTATATGAACAACATTAACAATTATCAGCAACGCGACCGAGAACGCGAACCACAACCGCAGCATAGCCACTCGAATTGCACATATGCGGGACCACCACCATCGTATCACAAGGCATCGCAGCCGCCACCACACCCACCACTGGGTAGCTATGGAGCCGTGCCGGAGCTGCAGAGCATTGTGGTGCAGCCGGAGGTGACTGTGGAGACGACGCTTTCGGATAGCAATACCACCAAGGTGACGGCGACCGCTAATATCAAAGTGGAGCTGGTCACGCCGGGTCGAGCGGTGCGCAGCTATAACTTTACAAGTTAGCCCCTGGCACTCTAGTTCCAGTTCCTGTAGCCATTAACCTATATAGCCTATAGCCCTATATAACTATAACTGTAAACTATAAAACTATAAATCTGTAAAACTGTTTAAATGTAATCTGTAATCTGTAATCTTTAATCTGTATGCATGTTAGTTAATTTCCCCATATATATATATATATATACAAAATATATACAATATGTATATTTATGTATATTATATATATATATAGACATATAGAGAGAGATCAGCTGCTAAGCTTTGTATGTATGTATTTTTTAGCACCTAAGGCATTCTTTTAATTATAGAGTTATTTATTGTAACACACACATACACACACACACACACTGCTATGTACTTATATTTGTTCTTAATTCAAATGTCGACAATTAACAAAAAACAACATTAGTAATTTATAGCATTTTAATTAGTTTAAATATGTACATAAAACACAAGGACTTGAACCAAAATAGTATCGCTTAAAAAACACAAAAAAACTGAATATAAGAATAAATATAAAAACTATAAAAAAAAAACACAAAAGTCTAAGTCTAAATGAAACAAAAAAAACAACACAAGTGAGAAGAATCCCTTCCGTAGGTACTTACAACCAAAATTAATAAATGACTAAACAAAAATTTATTCATAAGTCTAAAAAAATATTTACGCAAAAGGGACATGGACAAGGACAATGTTTTGGGGTCCTGTTGCCAAATGACACACACTCTTACACACAACCACACACACACATTATACAGTTCTTAAAAAGCGAAAGCATTTAAATAAAACTCGAAGCATTTGTAAAGCGACATTTTAAACAATTGTTTGACTTTAAAATAGACTACAATATCTGCATGGTTTTATTCAATCTATTGATGATTTTGTCTCAGCCGCAGTTTGACAAGCATTTTGACGATCCCGACTTGATGGGAATTTTTAATTTTTATTACAAGATCTTTCAGAACACTTTGGAAACTGTCATCAAATTTTGCAACTTGCTACTTGCTTAACGGAAATACTCAGAAACAAAGTTTGAATTTACTACTCAAAAGCAGGAAGAGCAGTAGAAATGTTGATCTGCTATTGCTAAATGCATAAATGCCTAAAGCTTTATTTGCAAATAATAACACAAAGTTACTTTTACTACGTTAAAATCTTTATTTACAATATATATCGATGAAGATTAGAAGCCATTGCTAGATCTGCTCAAAATGCGAAAAAAAAAAAAACGGACAAGGGAAGCGCTGTGCAATGAGGGCCCTGTTAACGCTGGCTTCTGCAGCTCAAACTGCCATTAACATAGTGTGAGTATACATATAACACTTACAGTAAAGTTAATAAGGATATATATATAACACTTTTAGTATAGTCCACTGGAATTAACATAGTGTGGACATACACATAACACTTACAGAAACGTAAGTAAGGATATATATATAACACTTACAGTAATGTCAAAATGCAATTAACATAGCGTAGTTATATATATAAGTAAGTGGTATACATTAATGTCAAACTGCAATTAACATAGTTTGGATACGACTTACAGTAATGTTAATGTGTTTTACGTGCAGGAATGGCATAATCTCATGGTGCCAAGAAGAGGAATTAATTAAGCGTCAATTAACGCTGCACTGGAACCCGTATTCCACAAGTACTGCAAAAAAAAACCTGATTACCCGTGGTACCGGAAAGCAAGCTTCCAGTCAGACCTCGTACTTAAAGGGTACTACCAATTTAAATATACGACTAACCATAGACTAACCATTTTAGTTTTCTGCTATTGCTATGTTAAAGTTGGTTGCAGTAGCAACGGTAAAACGAAAACTACGAGAGAGTGAATTATTTTTATTTTACTGTTAAGAATAGCTTTCTTAGTAGACTTTTACTAGAATATCGTCATTCTCTTTGTGATCAAATATTCCGGCGTGGTTTAATCTTCTTACACAAACTAATAAGTGGCAAAATTTATTGGAATTTTCTAACTATTTTTGTATACCTGTAATAAAAAATTTGTCGGCTCGTCTTACACTTCAAGTAAATATTTGGTTTTATGATTTTATTTTTTTTATTATTTATTTTTATCTGTAAATAAATTGTATTTTGTCTGAGTCAAAAAAAGCATCCATGTGATTCTAGAATTTACTTATTTGAAAGTGTTTTAAAAAACGTTTTAGGTTCGACTTTGCTTTTAATGTTCAGTATAATTATTTCCATCCAAATATATATTTATGTGATTATTAAACTAAACGGCAAGGAATATGTCCATGATTAAAGATCACTTCAAGTACTTCAAGTCCAATGTAGGTAAAAGGTAATCCTAATGGCATCATTCAAGTTGAAAGACGAATTCATCTTCCACAGACAAGTTGCCACACTCTGCTGCAAATGCCCTTCGATTATCGTTGCACGATGGCCAAAGAGCTGCCCAACTGCAAGGAGATAATTAGTTATTTTAACTATTTTGAGTTGATTTACTGCTATTTTCACATACATGAAATGAGAACTGAGACTTGTGTTATGTTGCTGTTGTCACTGGCGGCGATTATCTATTTATTTGTTCTCTCCATCGTTGTGGATACCTAGTAAGTATATCCAATTAATATATATATATATCAATTTAGATATTTATGAATATACTTAAGCTTTACGCCCATTTTGAAGATACTCTCGATTAAGCTGCATCTGAATGAATATTTAGCTGGCGTCACTTTATTGGCCTTTGCCAATTCATCGCCAGATTTGATAGCCAATTTGATGCCAATTCGATCGGATGCGGCTCTGTTCACCTGCACAATTGGCAATGCTCTGGCCATTGTGCTCCTCTGCGGTGGCATGATTTGCTATTTGAAGCCATTCAAAATGGATGGACACAGCACTGTGCGAAATCTTCTGTTCCTGTTGCTCGGCGTGGAACTGTTGCGTTACTTCATGCTCAGTGCGCACAGTGTGACCAAGAAGGAAAGCATAAGTAAGTCTATAAGGGATCACAGACTCTGTTCATGTTTATATATAGATTCGAAAGTTTTGATATATTCAGAATATTTTTTTGCGCTGATAGGGAATTTTCTGAGTTTTTAAATCTTATAATTATTTCTTTATATGAAATATAATATAAATTAATATATTTTATCACAATTTTATTAAGTCTAATAATAATTTTTATTTTTAATTTACTTTTTTGTATATATTTTTGTGTTGACTTTAGTTGACATAAAATAAATTTAATAGTGAATTTTGTAGTCGTTCCCTCTATTTATATATATATTATATATCAATTCTTGCAGTTCTACTCTCGCTTTATTTTGTCTACCTGCTGATAAATATAGCCGATCTCATTTTGATGCGCTACACCATTAAAAGTGAGTATTACAAAAATCCAGTATTTTGATAAACTTTATTTTAATAACACTATTTTCACCTTAGATCTGCGAGAGGAGATCGAAGATTTGAGTAATCGAAAACTTTCGACGAAGCGTAAACTGAAGCTAAAGCAGAAAATGGAATTTCTAGTTGAATTGGAGCAGAATGAAATAATGAATTTTCACAAACGTAATTCGCCATATTTTAGCCCAAAGTCTTCGAGTGGTAATCCCGTGTGGGGTATAATCGGCACGCCCAGAATCGATGACCAGCGTCCAGCTCCAATGGACTTTGAGTCGCAGCGCACAATTTTGCACAATGCGAGCAACGAGAAAAACGTGTTCCTGCTGAGGGACTTCTTCGATACACTGAATCCCATCAATGCAATGGACTGGCAACTGAGTGGATATGTGGGCAGGATATTGATTGTGTTGAAATCACCGCTTGTGGTGATCATCACGGCGTTTGTGCCCGTTGTCGACTATGAGCGATACAAGCATGGCTGGAGCAAGCTGCTCAACTGCATCCAGATTGTGACGAACCCGTTCATCATTATCACAGCAGTGCATTGTATGTTTTATCGATTATTATTATTATTATTATTATTTATTACTATTATTATTATTATTATTGATTTATTGATCTATATCTGAGCGCATCAACTCGAATTCTAATTTATGTAGGATTAAGGGTTTCTATATTCATCTTAAGCTTTTGATTTATTTGCCTAGGAAACTACAGCATTTCCTTAGTATTGGGGGATCGAGATTCCGAGTTGGTCTTTATATATATCTACCCAAATATCGAAAACGATTGCATTGTTCAATAAAAATAATATCCAAAAAAAAAAAATACCATCATTAAACCAATTTTCTAACGTATCAAAAATCAACTCATTAGTTTTGTAAAATTTTCTAATTTTGATACTTAATATAATTAATTATTTAATACAACAGCATCAAATATATGCTATCTTAGTATGCCCTATAAGTTACAAGAAAACTGCTCCTCGAATTCTCTTCAATATTTTGTATATAACGGAAATAATAGCACAATTTTAGTATAATTTATCTAAATTATTATGTTTCGCAGATCTACGCTTATAAAAAATATAAATGTGTTTAACAATTTTGCTTTCAATCATTGCATTTAAAATAAATCAAAAAATGAACCGTTAAAACACAGCAGTGAGCAAAACTATAAAAAATCGATTTTGGAATGAAAATTTTATAGAGAAGTCGATTGCTTTGCTACGTGTTTGAAAAATAAGATTCGAAACGCCATTAACCATAACCAAAACTTAACTTAACTTTATTTTTTATTTGTTTTCATAATTAAAAGTGCAAATTTGAACAGTGGTGCTATAATTTTGTTAGTTAATTAAATTAATTTTTAATAAATTATCTTATCTTGATTTTTTTTCTCCCTTTCCATAAGTTTCTTAACAAATACACAAAACATTGAAAATATTTCTTGTGAAGGTTGTGCTATTATTTTGCCCGCAACTGCACATGCACATATTTTAACATAACCTCTTTATTTTTTGTTTAGCCAAGTTTGCGAGTGTGTACAATGGGTGGTTCATTGATTTTAACTGCAGCTATTCCAAGTGGTCCTTATGCCTGACGATTCCACTGGCGATCTGTGTTTTTCTGCATGCTCGCACCGATTTGCCGCCACCATATCATGTGGTAAGTACTTTTATACTCATAACTGTTATATGTATGTTACTGTTAACTCTTATGCAAAACAGCTGTTTATTACATTGGGCGCATCGAGTTCAGTTGTGTTGATCACTTTATGCGTTGCCGAAATGGAAATGGTTAATTCGATTGTTGGCGTAGTTTTCAATTTGAGCGAGAACTTCATGGACATTACTTTCGGTTCGATAACAAATGCGACTATCGATCTGATGTCCAACTTTGCGTTAACCATGCAGGGATATGAGAAAATGGCATACGCTGCCATCTGTGCGGGTCCATTTTTTAGTAAGCATAATTCTTATTTTATTATATTAATTTGTAAATGCTGAAATATGCATATTTGTCCCACTGTATTTGCAGGCATTGTTGTTGGCATGGGCATCGCTTTGCTGTTCAATGTGAATGCGCGAAAGCCGGGCTCTGACTTTTGGCTGTATGGCGAGAATGGCGATAACTGTTATATATTCGTGCTGATCACCATTGTGACCCAATTGTGGTGGTGTCTTACGGTCAATTTCTATGCACGACGATCAGTTGGCATTTTCGCTTGGGCGCTGTACGCAATGTTTCTCATTTATGTTACTGGTGCTGAATGGGATCTAGTGCATGAGTTCGCTATAGATACATACTTTGAGCCCAAATAATTAACACAAAAAATTACTTTGTATAAGCTATGTTTACAGATTTATTTTAAAACAAACTGTTTCTTTAATTCTGGGTTTGGGTCTAAACTGTGTTTTCGAGTTAGGTGTCTGTACTTGCTAATTCCTTGGGTGTGCCACTTCGTTAAGTGAGAAACTTAGTTCAGTTGATTCGTTCAATGTGTGTTTTGTTAATGTGGCAACGCTAAGAACACGTGATGTTCACTATTTGTCATTAACGGCAGTGGTAAGATGAGTACAGCATGCAAAGCATAATGTTCATTGTACATACACAGTTGTGACATGTTTGTACATCAATTACTGATTACACTATTCGACATTTTCGTGCATAAAATATCGATAGATAGTTTGTTTTATTCTGTTCGTATCTAACTGAATGTGCTTTTGCTAAAATTAATGGGATGCAACTGATTTAATAATTTCGATGCTTTAACTATCGATATTATTAGTATTTGTCAAGCATTACAAAAATATCGTATACCTAGCGATATGCGGTTACGATATAAACATCAACAAGAAAAAAATAGAAAGAAACAATTGCAAACGCGCGGAGAGTAAATAATTGTTAAAGCCGCTGCATCTATTAAGCGGAACATTTAAATACGTTAATACGTTAACAGCAAATAATTCAAGTACTTTACTTACTGCATCTACATCTACTGCATCTGCAGAAAAAATACGTAATAAATCCAATTTCGACCGCAACACAAAGAGAGAGTGAGTCTAATTCTCTTGGCTTGGCCGTCTGCGTGAGTGTGACTGAGCGAGTGAGTGGTCGAAATCAGACGGTGAAAATAATCGTGGCAAAAGCGGCAACATTTTATACACGTATCAGAAGCAAACTCAACGTGTTTTGAGAACGTTGTACTGTGTTGTGGGACGCGTCGAGGCCGTCGCATATAACAGCCACATACAAGCAAATATACATAGAACAAGTGAGTGATCATTAAATCCTTACGCGAAATTAAAACGCATACTAAAGAAGCAATCTTAAAACGCTAACTGGATAGCTTTCTGTAAGTAAGCAATTCCGATTGCTGCCAATGTGTTTGCCTCTCTGTGTGTCTGTGTGAGTAGGCCATTAAATTCGCAAAAGCGCAACTACAACAAAATGTGCATTTGTGTGTAAATTGGTGAAAGTCAAATTAAAAATAAACGATTAGTTGTGTCTAAATTAAACCAGATAAATGTTCTTACAGTGTGTGTGTTTTGTACAAATTAAACTGTTATAATTACAAAAAAAAGAAAACTTAATACCTTTTTATGTTTAATCATAAATTTATGCTTTCATGTTTATTACATGTGCGCGCTCTCTTCCTCTCTCTCTCTCTCTCTGTGTGCCTCTCAATGCATATAACGGCATTGCAAATACAACGACACAAAACTGCTGCTAAATACAACAACAACAACAAAAAATTGCGAATAAAGCAGGTAAACTTTATAAATTTCAATTACGTGCATGACGTAGGTGTTTAGTTTAGTTTGCTTCCTCTGCCAGTCTCAGCTGACACGAGTCACACACGCGGGTACAAACAGTACGAACACATACTTTGTCAATTTTACTCTCTTTCATTCTCTTTGTCTGCCGGCGTAGCGGCTCAAATGTCACGCCACCTTATCAATGCCCGTTTTAGAAATACTTATGCAGTTTCACCCACCTCCCCTCCCATTCCTTCACAACTCCTTGTAGATGATTCAACTCTCATAATTCCAATGTAAGATTTAATAAGTTAGAATTAGAAGTAAACAATGCTATCTTGACCCACTTTTTTATTTGCGAGGAAGAGAGAGAGTAGCAATGATGGAATTACTGCATTATGCAACTGCAGCCAATGGCAACAGAAAAATATATAAATATAAATCACATTTGGAATAATGGATTTTATTTATATATTGATTATTTTGCTTGCTTGTCAATTGCAAATTGAAAATAAAAATTATTAAATGATAACGACCTTCACAGGTTGCAAATTTAATATGAGAGCACAAATGATATATTGCTATAGCCTTTAAAATGCCAAATTAGATCGAATTGTCCAGCTTATCAGATAAACACATATTTACATATGTTTCAATACTTCTCTTCTTCATCACAGTCAGTCAGTTTAATTTTCCCCTTTCTGCTGTTCACACGTGCATCAAGTAATTTCTTGTAACAACTATGCGCACTTCGCTCTCTTTTCAGCTCTCTCTCTTTATCTCTGTAGGGGGAGTAGCAAGTGAGTCAGCTAGCTCTTGTACGCTCCCACTCAATTGTCTGTTCTGCTTTGCTTGCTTGCCTGCTTGCTTTATTATACCAACTGAAAATCATGCGAGTTTTGCTTGCTTGCGCTTTGCTCTTCCTCTTCTTTCCCGGGGTCATGTCTGTGTGTGCGTGTGTTGTAATGTGTCATCTGTTTTTGTTCAGTTTGTGTTCTTGTTGTGACGGTGGGCATGTTCGTATTGCGACTGCGACGGCGCTCACTGTCGAACCGACTGACAGACGGACCAACCAGCTGAGTCGAGCGATGGCCTTTGGCAAAAGCTGATGCATTTTCAATGACGTGCCGAACTGATTACTGGGGTGCGGTTTTTGTTGTGGCCCGGAAGCTGGCGTGAGTTCGTGTGGCATGCCCCACAGCAGTAATAGTTTTAATTTACCATTAATGGTAGCTAGTCGGTAACAGGCACGTTTAGTGTGTTTAGCGAATACAGCAGTAAATTGTGTTTATTTATTCAAATCAACTTAAAATGTAATATTAAATTTATATTTAAAAAACAAGAAATCTTTATAAGATTTCAGTGAGTATTGAAATCGAAATGCATTTCGAAGTGCAGATTTGTCAACAGATTAATAACTGAAATTGTATTCTATTTTTTTTTCATTTATTTCTCATATGATGACGTAGTTTTGCTGCACTGCCAAACATAACTTTATTGGTAATCTTGTGCTTTCTGTGCATTCATTCGTGGTGTGTGTGTTGATAAATGTAATTCAACTCATAAAAACAATTTTACCATTTTTAATTCTTAATTCTGGGTTCGAAGTTATATTTTTGCTTCCTCTCAATGGAAATGCATTCAATTAAGCTATAAATAACCACTACAATATTTGTAATGAGCCCGCACCTTAAATACATTCGCATCATATTTACAAATGTAAATGTGTGTAAGTATGTACACACAAAAATGTGTGTTTGTGTGTGTGCATATTTTTTTGCCGGTCGCAGCTTTCATTCATGGCCAAACCCAAATGAAAGAAGCAGAGCGACGATGAAAACAGTAAACAATATGCTCTTTGACCTTTTAGCACCACAATCCGTCCCACACCATCCACATTTGAAAAGAGTACGTGCTTTCTCTTTGTCTCCTTTGCTTTCGCTCTCTCTCTTGTACAGTTGCAATGGTATTGCTATGCAATTCGCTCATTTTAGTTGGCCTCTCTTCGCCGCAGTTTTGGTTTGCTGCACAACGTTTCCCCTGAAAGTCGTACGATTTTCAGCTGGTATAACCAAATATACGCCAAAGAAGCGGCGAATGAAAAACGTGCCACGACATGTTGCCGCAGCAACAGCAACTTCCACCCTAAACCATTTTTTGTACCTCTGCCTCTGCGTGCCACACCACCCAGCGATGGCTATGTCTGGCGGTTTTCTTTTTGCCGTTGTTTTTGTTGTTGCAACCGTAGCAGCAGCAGTATAATCGAGGAAAATAGTCACGCGATTTCTATGCACATTTACATGAATGTATTTTTGTAGGTATTTCTTATGTTATATATATAACTACACAAATACGTATGTATTTATTCTGTTATCAATATATATAAAATGTTTATATTCATATTCATTTATATATATACATATGTGTTTGCCACATTGTTTCAACAATTTGTAACTGATCGTATAGATTTACACAAACAACGCAAAGAAAGTATTTTGAAACAGAAAAAAATGCATCAGTAATGAGGATTTTGTGTATTTTACGTCCAGTAATTTGATGGCACACTCGATTGCTTGACTTGTAAACAGAAATATCGTTCAACTGTTTATTCGACATTGCTCAGTTTAGTTTTATAATCTGCTCAAAGGACATAAATTCTTTGGTAAAATGAACTTTGTTTAATGTAAAATTTAATTTTCTTTAATCAAACTCAACAACATTTTATTAAACGATTCATTAAAATTGCTCTGTTGTGGTTGAATAACCAGTTATAATGACTAACAATCATTTATTACATAAGTACATACACATATATATAAATCTATAAATATGTATATATTAAGTGACGAATTTTTGTGCTGAAATGATAAACATTGAAAATCAGCATGAACACATTCAAACATTGTTTGCTTTAGACACGCTGCTGAAAGTGCTAACTGCAAAAAGATTTTCTAACCGGTTTTTTAAACCGGCCTTTTGCAACGTGCTCATTCGTCGTGAGCCAAGATCATTTTCTTTTTGGTTTTTTTTTTCTCTGCTCAGCACGTGCTCAACAAAGTAAAGGTGGAGGTGGGGTGTAACTGGAACAGTTGTGCGATGGTCAGTTTAAAGATAACTTCACGCATTTTTGTCTAGGTCACTTACATACACACATATACACAATATATATGTGAATGTGTTGATCAGAGCAGTTGACGTCAGTCGCGCAAAAGCGCACTGCTTTCTCTCTCTCTCTCGAAACTTATCTGTGTGCTGTGTGTGTGAGCTTTTGACACTCTCTTTTGATCGCTGACTGTAATCAAATTTATTTAAATTCACCCACACAATCTTTGGTTTGTTTTGTATTTTTTTTTTTTTGCTTTTTCTCTTTTCATTCGTGCAAATTGCTGTAGCATTTATATATTTTTTTTCATTTAATAGTTGATATTGTTATTGTTGGATTCATTTTCAATCTTAGCGAACATATTTCTCACATGTTGTACGGTCAACCGGCTGCAAACAAAACGTAAAAAGAACAGTACAGAAAATTATTTTTATTTTGGACTTTGACACAGTCATGCGATGATTTTGTTACCCCATTTGAGCAAGTGAGACAGAAATAGACAGAGACAATGGCAAAGAACACAGACGTTCTCATTCGCTCAATCGACGAGTGTCTTTTTTGTTTTGCACACTGACATTTTAATTGCACACACACATACACACACATGCACTTGTGTGCGTGTGTATTTGTATGCATATGAAGGATCATTAACCGCTGACCCCTTTCAGCCTTCCTCCAGCTGCTCACCGTCAATGTCAAGGCAACTCGCTGGTGACAAAGTTTAAATAATTATATAAACAGGTTTTGAGTTTAATTGCCTCAGCCAAGATAACAATTGAGTGTGAGTTGGTTAAAATTAAAATCGAAGTACAAACTTTTTCATAAATGCTAAAAAATAAATTAAGTGATAATATCAGAATAAATTGAGGTTAGTTAAATTAACTATAAGTAGTTGTTAAAATTCAAATTTCAAATATGTTTTAAAGTAGGTAAATTGTGTTTCATGTGGGTGAATTCTTTCCTCATTTGAAATACTGTATATAAGTTGTTTAGATAAGATTAATTAGATAACTTAGACTACAGCATATAATTACGGTTGAGATAGCTTTATCAGATGTTTGCGAATACTGGTTCAAAATACTTATGTTTCTCAACTGGTGACATTTAACAGAGTATGCAAATTAAATAACGTGCTCTTGCAACATTTTTGTGAAATATTCAGAAAAAAGTATGTGAAGTTCATAAATTGAAAGTCTGTCTATGACTAAGAACTTGTATGTTTAATAATTCATTTGGACCACTCCAGGAAAGTGAAAGCCAACAATAGAAAATCCTTCTACTTGATTTTTTTATAAAATTGTTCGTTTAACAAGTTAAGAATTTTAAAAATGAAATAGTTCATCTGCAAAATAACTTTGTTTTGCCTCAAAAGCCGACAGCTCATTGTTGTCGCCACATTTTGTGGGTACAAAATATTCCGCAAGCGAATGTGTAACTAAATATTACTGTGTCTGGTGTTACACATTCTAAAATTTCAAGCTCAAGTACTTGGGACTTTGCACCCTGCCAACTTGGACTTTGTAAGTCGTGCAAATTTTGCACCTTTCACGAAAATGTTATTTTTTGACCAGATGTCTGAGATCCTACATCGAAGACGGTGTTCATTTTATGCACATATGCGCACTAACTGCACAATTCAAGTTTGAGGTTGCTTAGCAAATCGATTCAGGTATATTTCCAATTTCATTTCCAGTTGGTGAAGCATGACGTTTGCCTCAATGATTTCTATAAATTGCCGAGTTGTATTCGTTGTTCACTGTATGCAAAAAGGCAATAAAGCACATTTAAAAAAAAAAACGCTTGCTGTGAAAAAAACGAATGCAATAAACAAAAGCGAAACAAAGTAAAAAAAATTATAAATACTTAAAAAACGGTTATAACGAGTAAAAGCTTGATTAACAATTTGTTTTAATCACTGCAAATCAAACTCTCTCAATAGATGCTCAAATCAAATGCAAATTAAAACCTGATATTAAACGTTGAACTTTGAAATAAAAGCTAAGCAAATTGCAAACAAAAACAATGGTATTTAGTTATAGAAAACGTGGAATAAAAACGAACTGTGGTAATCAAAATTTGCACGCTAAAATATATATATATATATATATATCTACATAAAGCTATGTATGTAAGGGATTATCTAAACCAACTGATTTAATCAGGCGCAACACTTTTTCACTTGTCGCTGTTAGTAGTAGTTAAAAAGTGCCAAGACAACATACAACTAATCAAAATGATATGCGTCTCATTTTCTGAATTGTCTTTAATCCACACTGTTCACATTTTTTAGTGTAGCATATATATATATATGTATATATAACACTGGATTCCTTATCGTAGCATTCCATTTAGTTAGCTTACTGCTTGCTTGTGTGTGATTTAACTTGGATCAGGGTCACGTCCGTCACACATACGGCATCATCTACACTCCAAATGGTGATCAAAGTTCAACTGCAATGTTTTTTTTTTTTACGAAATTGCCTCAAGTATGTTTACTTTTGCTCTCTTTCTTTCTCCCGGTTTTCCATACAAATTTCATTCATTTAACTGCAAGTTGATGATTTTCACAGATTTTGCGAAAACAACTTTCGCTCAAACACTTTGCGACCCGTTTTGTGGCACAGTGGTGCAATCATGGTGATCATAGAAAGAGAAAATATTCCTATTCAATTCCTTTTTTATTTAAGTTTTTTTAATTTATAAGCTTACCATCAATTGGCATAATATCTTTATCCATAAGATAAATCACACGACTCGCAGTTTAAACAGCTGCTTAATAAAATCTCTCATTTAAGAGTTTAAAGTAACTCTAGAAAATTTGCATTTCATATCGTATTTCGAAATTCCCTTCTTCGATTTATAAACAAAACACGAATCGTTTAAATCACTTATTTTTGTTATTATTATTGTCTTGGATTGTTTCTTTTTCGGGCGGTTGTGCGGAATTGGGTTCAATAACCGCGGCCATAAACATTATCAGCCTATAAAAGGAATATGGCCTAATAACACATATTTTGTTAACTGTTGTAATTTTAGTTGATAGGAAAACATTCAATCAGTTTGTCCCTCAATCCAGGCGATTTCTGTAGAAGCTATCGTGACGGAGAAGAGGAACAGTTGATTCCACACTTCTTCTGGCATATGATTATCTTTCTACATTCTTGATACTCCTCTTCCATGCAGACATATCGGAACTATTATCCAATCTACAGAATAGATTTTGCCTCAAATCCATCGCTTATTGGAGGAGGAAGAAGGGAATAAGAATAAGGGAATAAATTCATTGTTATAACACAATAAGTAAATATGGCCCAAGTGGGTCGACGCGGGTCCCAGCTTACAGCTTGGCTCATAATATTTGGCTCGTACTGCCAAAAAACCAAACCACTTAATGAGTCAGTGAAACAATATATCCGGTCTTGTTCTGGAAGCTTGTGCAATGAGAGGAAGTGCTGAATTGAAACGTCTTTTTGTTTGTTTATATATTATAATTTACTGTATTTTTTTCAATGTTTTTTTTTTTGTTGTTGATAAAACAATGCCAAATATATGTTATAAATATCAAGTAACTGGGTGGTTCCTCGTTGCGAGCTATCGGTTTTATATTATTTTTTTGTTTTCTTCTTGTTTACAAACATTTTTTATAGCAATTTTTTTTTACCCCGCTTTAACGAGTCGGCTTTCTCTGACGAAATTTTAGTTGTTATTTCAGTTTCACACTGCTAAGGTAATCGAGGGAGTGTTTTCTGTGGACTTTGGCTGACATTGAAAATTGTTTAGAAACACTGTTTGCTTTTTTTGACATAAGCAAAAGAAAAACAGAAAATAAAGAAACGCCAATTATATTTTGGTATCTATTGTATTAAATTCCATTGATAGGTCGTGACCTATGTCAATATTCTGCCTTGAGAAGACGCAGAAGCGGAAAGCAAAATAGCCATGTTTTACACTCTTAAGATTCTATTTGCCCTGTCTCTTTCCTATTGGCTTTTTCTCGCTGATTATGCAATACGAATTTGATTGTCTAAATTTAATATGTGTGCTATCTATATTTATAAATATGCACACAAAAACACACTTATATTTAAATGAGCTATTCTGTGTGCCTCTTGTTCTCTGTTTCTTATTATCAATTTTTGGCTAAACACCAAAAAAAAAAAAAACATCTCAACTAGAAACTGAAGAACTAGTTTTCTCATTTACGCAAGTGTTTTGGGTTTTTGTTTTGATTATTTAAATATTTATGAAAGCTATGGAGGAGGCAGTCAAGTATTTTGTGTAGTTTATACATCTGCGTTATTTTTAGCAAACGTGAATTGGATTATTACTGAATGGAAAATGCATGGCATTGACAAAATAATTCAATGATCAGCTAAACTATTTTTTTTCTCACACAAGTCAAGTTATTTGGTTGCGGTTTTCCTGTTATGGCATTTATTTCACATTTATTTATCTATCGATTGTAAAATTTTGTCAACAGCTGTTTTAATATATGTTTTTTTTTTGTATTCTATGCGC
This sequence comes from Drosophila multiciliata, assembly GCA_037043605.1. Classification (NCBI taxonomy): domain Eukaryota; kingdom Metazoa; phylum Arthropoda; class Insecta; order Diptera; family Drosophilidae; genus Drosophila; species Drosophila multiciliata. The sequence goes on from JBAMBF010000589.1 coordinate 2,099,818, forward strand.
TCTTTCCACATGTATTTGTTTGTTACACACCTTCTGTGACCTTATATGATATTGTCGATTTCATTGTCATTATTATCACTACATAAATGTATATCTGTATCTCTTTCTCTCTCATTTTATTGTAGGTAAATGATAAATCATACAAACAACTGCAATATGGAGAATGACATCATCGTTTAAATGTTGCATCCATTTGTTTGTCCGATCCGTTTTTAGCTAACAGCGTAAAGCATTTACCATCATCAGCGCAACTGTACCATTTTGGATCATTGGAAGGATCTCAAATAAAAAGAAAACAAAAAAAATAAGAAAGTGCTAGTCAAACATTTTTCCCACATCGCTCAGACTGCGTGTCTCCATCTGACTCTCTCGCTCTCTCTCTCTGTCTGTGTGTGTACGTGAGTGTGTGCGTGTGTTACTCGCTCCAGCTTTTAATCGCCGCTTGCCACCCACTGTAAAAAGTCGACAAGATGTTCATCGAAGATGATGCACAGTAAGTACAATTTCCATCTAAACAAATTCACCCGTTTTTGTGTAAATGTGCTAAATTTATATTGATTTACTTGTGGGCGGGATATATGCTATATATATATATATATATATATATGTTCGTCTGAAAACCCCCAAAACATTTCATACTTTAATATTGGGATTTTTATAATTAGCGTTTTATAAATATTTCTATAAGGATATATTCAATCACTTCCATAATATGAGTTAAACGCTGTTTACCTTATATGATGATTGCTATTATTAAATATATAATATACTATTAAATATCTGTGGTATATTTTAACTTCACAGTTCTATAAACCTAGAACCTACACAAGTTTAAAAGGAAATGGCTTATACAATGAACCTTTTTAAAATAGGTATATTGATTTGCATAAAGTACAGAATCAAAAACCGAGTCTTTCCGTCCGCCTTATATTTATAATATGTTCTCAAGTACCGAGTGTTAGCTGTTTACTTAGCATTTGTTACCAATGAATCAGATATTGCGAGTTACTTTTAGAAATGAGTGGAAAGATTAGTTGTCAATTGTTTAGACTTTTTAGGTTATACAAAATAAGCACACAAGAATTGTATGAGGAAGTTCTTGCAAAATGAATAAATGACTTTTATTTCAAGTTCCCGATAAGATTATGAAAAGAAAATTCGATTAGTTAGTCACAGTACTTAAGGTTTAATTTATAATATGCTACATTTAAAAAAAATTAGTATTCAATTAGTAAAAACACATGTTAGGAAATATGGTATATATGGCAAATTGTGAATATGAATCAATTTATAAGCCTAGTTTAGTTGTTGCGGTTATCACTTGATGTGCTATTGATGCGTACCAAATCAGACACCATGAAATGGATTACAATCTGGAAAACGGTGCCAGTTCAACGCCTACATATAGAAGACATATAGAGAGCTCTGGCAACAGATTCGCTCCACTTCCATCCACCAACCCCATATCAGGTGGCACATTATAAAGATTGCCGTACTAATATTCGCCAAGTTCAGGGACGTGGCGGCGTCAATACGCCCATAAACTGTTTCGCACTGATTGTGCGTACACTGTGAAAAAATCTTCTTAAAATAAATAAAAGAACTGCAAACTAGATGGTTTTTCTGCATTCTTGAAATATTAATAAATAAAAAATTATAAAGAAACCAAAAATTGTAATATTTTAACTATTATTATAAAATTATTTTATTTTAAATAATTTTTAAATTAGTTGAAATAAAATTCCCTACTTTTCTGAAAAATACTTTCTTAAAATTATTAAATTTTATGAAATATATATTTACACATATATTCAATTGTTAAATAAAAGCTTATGTAAAATTTTGTGTAACACAGAAATACCTTGCTTTCTATAGCTTTTGACGAAAGTTGGTCTATTTTCTAAATTTTATGGTGATTTCTTCTGAGTGTAAATAAAACACTGATAACATTGTGAGGTAACTTTGATTACTTGTCGTTTGGCACTATTTTTAGCTGGCTCGCCATTATTTTACGCAATTTTAAATTGTTGCCAACAAATGCAAATCTGTAGCCGCCAAATCAATTAAATTGAGACTTTAAACTTTAGTTATTTGGTTTGTTTGACGATGTGATAATGTGCACTTCAAAATGTCAGGTTCAAAATTGAGTTCACTTCGCTGATTAGCATGCTGATTACACACACGCACACACACTCGCACACTCAGTCCTTCACTCTGTGGGCATTCGTTTTATATTATTAGCTGAAGGCGATAATTGGCTTAAGTTTTAAATCACTGCTGATGAAGATAATGGCTTTAATCGAAATATGACTAGAATAGATATGAACTTTAAAGGCTTTTATTTTAAACTATTGGAAATTTTTTTAAATAACTAAAACTGCAATCAGTCTGAATTTCGTGAGCCAAATATGATCAGAGCAGAAAGGGTTTAGATAATGCATTTCTAAAGCCCTTATAACTAACAACTGTGCTAGACAACTTTTTTTTTACTATACTTACACAATTTTATTTATATAGTAAAAAGTTAGATACCATTTCTACCGGTCTAATATCAGCCAGTGATTAAAAATGCTACGCTACTTTTTTGTTTTTTGTTCTAATATTGCCACTTCTATTAACTTTAAAAGAGCTTTAGCAAATCCAATTTACCAACCCAATTTACTTATCTCATTTTCAAGAATGTAGAGAATAGTTCTTTTCTATATTCGATATAATTGCTTACAAAATCTGAATAACATGCCACAATTTTAGCTACAAATTAATACAATAATCACAGTTTAGCAGATATAATTGAGCAACACTTTTATGCATTAAAAATCAACAGACTTCTAATCAGATAATCGACAATAATTATATATTTATATGGCTCGCTGACCTAGAGCACTTGAGTATTTTCTATGGTTCCACATAGTTTACACCCTTTGGAACTAAATTGAATTGAATTTGCGTTAGTAGTTCGTCTTGTCGTCACTCGAAATTGAGTTAAAGACTAGACCAAACGTAGACCGATTGCCATTCTGGAATGTCGCACTTGCAATCTATACGACTCTGATAAAAATCTGACGAAAATATATAAAACAGAAATAAAAATGCTTTCCAGCCTTATCAACTTTTGAGTTTTAAGCTCAAAGCAGCCCAGTCAAAAGCGAATGGGGTAACCGATTTTTTTTCCAGTATTGGTCACGAAAGATTTCCCAACTGAATTCAGTTAGCTCTCGACTTGCAACAGCGACAGAACTAGCAAAGTGGGTTACTCTGTTACTGATCCATATATATATAAATATATATATATATGTGCTATATGTGATATACATATATCTGGGTGCATCATAAATAAACAAATTTGCATATCAATTATCACAGCAACTGCTGTGTTTTGCCTGCTGCAACTAATTTAATTAAATTATTTTTCCATATCCATTTCCGTATCGCGCAGAATGGACAGCTTCTGGGTGCAGAGTGCCTTAGGTGCGATCAAGGCGATCGCATTTGTCTACGATATCATAACGCTGCCGGTCTATTTGGTAATACAGCGGCCCTGGATACGACGACAGGAATCGCGGCGAGTCAAGGTGAGTGCATTTATTTTTCGCTTGCCTTTCCGAGTTTGTGATTAGACAATTATTATTATTATTTTTTTAATTTTTGTAGGCTTTTTTAAAATCAAGTTTCATAGTTCAATTGAATTCCATGTTATACGTTATTTTTTTTTATTATTATTTTTTGCTATATATTATTATATACTTTGTGCTATGATTTAGCAAATTGCACACAGTCTCTCGCAGTACATGTCATGCAATGCTTTCACCTTCAGCTTTGTACACTTCGTAGACTTTGTCTAATTCAGTATCTCTTCACTATCGCAGTTCGACTTTGCCTGCACACATTTCCTCTCATTCTCTTTCTCTCTCTTTCTGTGTCAATCTCCCGTTCTCATTTTAGTTCAGTTTGTGCTCGCCCTTGATTTGTCGCGTGTTTTATTATCTATGTTTGTGTGTGTGTGTGTGTGTGTGTGTGTGTGTTCTTCGTACCTTGTACCTAGAGAATCTAAAGAAGTATGTCAATAAGCAGTGAAAGTGCAAAAAAAGAACCATTTCTGTTCCTTTCATTTACAAATATTCATGAATTATATTTTTGATCAGAAACAATATGCTCATTGAATATATTTTACTCTTCGTACATTGTACCGATAACATTTTCAAGAAGCTTACTTTTATTTATTACAAGTTCAAAATATCCATTTCTGTTGCTCTGTTTATAAATAATATTAAATGAATAAATATACGAATATTTATTATTAATAAATATATGCACATTCCATTCCATTCCATCCATTGTTTTGTTTTTGCTGTTTATCAAAAATTTAAAATTTATACAACAATTTTTATACTATATAGTCTGTCAATTGAGGAAACCCCATTAGCATTTACAAAACGTACAAAGTTGAAGGTCTTTAATTTTGAACCCATTATTAATAAATTAAAATTGAAATGTCAAAACACAAATATCGTATATCAAATCTGTAGATCAGTTACAGAGCAAAAAAAAATAAATTAAATCAAGAATATTTTATCTTATGCGCTATACATATATGTATTATAAATACTATCTTGTAGTTTAAGAATAACTCAAAGTTGTTGCCATTAATCATAAATAACTTACGTAAACTTAATTATTGATAATTATTGATATGATTGTAGTTGATGTAGTCTTAAATATAGTATGTACTTCCGACTGATTTATTCAAGCGAGCGAGTTTTCTTTGAACCAGCAAAATGTTCATAACTGATAAACTTCACCATTCCATTCTTTATAGTTTATTGCCCCAATCAGTTATCGGCTATCAATTCGATAATACGCTTAGAATCCAAACTAAGGAAACATAGTTAAATAATATTTGCCATAAATTTCATAGGTAAAAAAATCTAAAAGCAATCGTTTATAGAAGTACGAATCGCGTGATAATCCAAAATGCACTTTGTTTTTGTGTTACATTTGTTTTGTGTTAGCTAATTGGTATTTTTTACCCTCCTCCCAACTCACAGGCCACGCCCATCAGCAAAAAATTGTTGGTCGATGAGCCCTCCAAGTACTCGCCGGATGACATTGAGGTTTTGATTTTCATTTGTGTTTTTTCTATAACATAAATTGGTTTTTTGAATGTTATTTGGTGTTTTGATCAAAGGAATTTCACTCGCCCTTCACATTTGTCCACACCATTATTAAAATCGAATTTTGATCGATACTAATTACACTCCCTTCACTAAGTTTTGAGATCGTTCCCAATCCAAAAGCATTTTGCAAATACTCCCTAACCTCACACTTGTTGGCTTACTTTGGTATCCCTTATGGTTTTCCTTTTGAGCATAACTTGATTGTAATTGCATTCTCATTGAATTGCAGGCAAAGATTATTAAGAATGATGACACTGAGCTAACCTACCGGACCACGGAACCACCGCGCGATGTGCATGTAAAAATGCTGCAGGAGAATATCGATACGCTGGAAAAGGTCTTCAACTATGTGGCCAAGACGCATTCGACGAAACGCTGTCTGGGCACTCGGCAGATACTCAGCGAGGAGGATGAAACCCAGCCAAATGGTCGTGTCTTCAAAAAGTACAACATGGGCGACTACAAGTGGAAGAACTTCATCGAGGCGGAGCGCATGGCGGCCAGCTTTGGTCGTGGTCTACGCGAACTTGGCCTGGCGCCGCGACAGAATATTGTCATCTTTGCCGAGACGCGTGCCGAGTGGATGATTGCTGCCCATGGTTGCTTCAAGCAGGCAATGCCCATTGTCACCGTCTATGCAACACTTGGTGATGATGGTGTCGCCCACTGTACGTAAAACAAATAAATTTATATATATATATATATATATATATGAATATTTTACTAATTGTATTTTAACTCTCTTTTAGGTATTTCTGAAACTGAAGTTACCACGGTTATTACCTCGCATGATCTGTTGCCCAAATTCAAGACACTGCTCGCCAAATGCCCAAAAGTGGACACAATCATCTATATGGAGGATCAGCTGCATAAGACCGACTCCACTGGATTTAAGGAAGGTGTCAAAGTGCTGCCCTTTGCCCAAGTTGTTAAAATTGGAAATGACAGCAAATTTGGTAGGTACAAACGTAGGCGGATATTATAAATTGATAGGTCAGAGGGTCTAGCAAGTTTTTAATTGGCTTGAGAACTGTAGAACAAATTTAGTATGTAAAATAATACGTAATTTGTATATAATATTTAACAAGATTAGCAAAATGAAGACATATAATGAGTGAACACTTTTTGCTCGTCTTCAAAACTGTCGTAAACTAACTTTTAATTACGACTAAACTCTAACTAACAGTTCCTCTCATGTTTCCCATAGAGAATGTACCACCAAAAGGCGAGGACATTGCGATCATCATGTATACTTCCGGCTCAACGGGCACGCCTAAGGGTGTTTTGCTGTCGCACCAGAATTGCATTGCAACAATGAAGGGCTTCTGCGATATGGTTACCATTTATCCGGAAGATGTATTGATTGGCTTTCTGCCACTGGCGCATGTCTTTGAACTGGTGGCTGAGAGTGTTTGCTTGATGACTGGCGTCTCCATTGGTTACTCGACACCACTGACGCTAATCGACACGAGCAGCAAGATCAAGCGAGGCTGCAAGGGCGATGCTTCCGTGCTAAAGCCCACGTGCATGACATCGGTGCCGCTGATACTCGATCGCATCTCCAAGGGCATCAACGACAAGGTTAATTCGGGCTCGGCATTCAGAAAGGCTCTTTTCAAATTCCTCTACCAGTACAAGGTCAAGTGGGTGCAGCGTGGCTATCAGACGCCACTGATTGACAGGTATGTTAAAACCCCTGTGCCAAAATTGAGATAAAGTTGTGCTTAAAAATTGATTTCTTTTTATTGTGACAGTTTGGTCTTCAAGAAGGTGGCCAAGCTAATGGGCGGCAGGGTGCGCATTATTATGTCCGGCGGAGCGCCCCTCTCCGCTGACACACACGAGCAGATTAAGACGTGTCTGTGCGTGGATTTAATACAAGGCTATGGCCTAACAGAGACTACATCTGGCGCAACTGTGATGGATCGTGAGTGCATTGCTGCCACTGGTATTTAAACTGAACTGAATTCTAAACACTTTCGATTTACTTTTTCAGATCGTGACATGACCTATGGACGCACTGGTGGACCTTTGACCGTTTGCGATATTCGGCTGGCGAATTGGGAGGAGGGCAATTATCGAGTTACCAACAAACCATATCCCCAGGGAGAGGTGCTCATCGGTGGTGATTGCGTTTCGCAGGGCTATTACAAATTGCCCGGCAAGACCACTGAGGACTTTTTCGAGGAGGACGGATGCCGTTGGTTCAAAACCGGCGACATTGGAGAAGTGCAAACCGATGGCGTACTTAAGATTATTGGTGCGTCAAATATACAATCAAGTATACGTTCTCGTTTCAATGCACTATAATTGTCCACAGATCGCAAAAAGGATCTGGTTAAGCTGCAGGCTGGTGAATATGTCTCACTGGGCAAGGTCGAATCCGAGTTGAAGACTTGCGGCATTATTGAGAACATTTGCGTCTATGGGGATCCATCAAAACAATTCACTGTCGCGCTGGTCGTGCCGAATCAGAAACATCTCGAGGATCTCGCCGAGCGACATGGGCTGAAAAGCAAATCGTATGAGGAGCTGTGCTCATCACCCATTATGGAAAAGGCCATACTCAAGGAAATTAGCGAGCATGCGCGAAAATGTAATATTCCCTTAACTAGACAAATATTTGATCAGATCTAAAATTTTACAAATGTCACCCTTTTTCTGCAGGTAAATTACAAAAGTACGAGGTGCCCGCGGCCATAACGCTTTGCAAGGAAGTTTGGTCGCCGGATATGGGTTTAGTGACGGCTGCATTCAAGCTGAAGCGAAAGGACATTCAGGATAAATATCAGCACGACATAAATCGCATGTATGCTTCATGAAAAGCAATTTACTAAACAGCGGTAGCATCATTGAAGCTAATTGTGTACTAAATATAAATACCAATTGTTTTAGTAGTAGCTCAAAATACAAAACTCATTGGTCAAAAGCCAACTAGCTTAAGTCCAATGCGGTCTAAAATCTAAAAACCAAATCGATACAAACACAAACACATCAACAGCTTAGCCTGCATAATTCACATTTTTATTTAGAACGTTTTCTATTTAAAGAGAAAAAAATGATGATGTATTGAGTTTTTAGACATGCGCAGCTTGGTTTTGTTACTTTTGTTTTTGTACCATGCTGTTGATAATGATGATGATGACATGATAATGATAACGATTAAATGACAATGATAATGATACTGATGATAACGGTTATGATTCGATGTACAGTTTTCGGTTTTTTTTAGTACATTTCTGAGGCAAGTGAAAATTACATAAAGTAATACTTATTTTTATAAAAAACAACAAAAAAAACCCTAAACTAATCTTAAGTGGTTGCCTAATAATTATGTACATACTATACATATACGCAATTGCGTATATATCAAAATCTTAATTTAGATTTTATTATACATAAATATATTTATAGCGTACTTCTTTAAACTTAGTGTTATATATATATATACATATATATATATATATAATGAAGTAATGAATTGTAGCAAACAAATAAAAACACAAACAAAAACGACATGTTCTGAATTAATATGCTAAATGCAAACACAAAAACTATTAAACACAAAAACTATTAAAATTTCTTTGCTTCTGTCCGGAGGTAAATGAAAACAGAAAAGTGAAAACACAAAATACGAACCCTCCATATATAAATTTGTACACAAAACGCATGCAAATATTTACAACAAATATTGTAAAATATGTATTTTAGGGAAATTTAGTTATTGCAAAAATACGAATAAACTTTAAAAATCATATTCAACTACAATTCAAAATTTAGAATTAGCATAAGAAAGACTTAGAACTAAAAGAACATTTAAAAATAAAAACAATGACTATTCTTGTAAGATTCAATACAGAATTTTTTTAATTTAGATGTGCAAATACATTTGATTAACTTTTAGTCATATTTTTAGTTACATTTAAATAATAGGAATGTTTTTAGCAATTGACTATGAAAAGGTGCGTTTCTGAAACGAGAACGAATTTTTTAAATTCTAGCGAATGAGCCAACATTTTTAAAATATCGCAATTCATTTTGTTTATTAAGAATACACATACATACTATATAATGCATATATTAGATAGTTATTTATAATTATAGAATGCGTTACACAAAAAGTCGTAAACTAAGTTAATTTTGCATTATTGTATATTTGAGTGTATAAATGATGAGATGATAAATCAATAAAATTTTTGAAAACATTCTTCAATTTTCTGATTCAGTAAATAAATTCGCTAACCAGACAATAAATATAGCCGTTTTTTCTGTGATCATATTGTCTGCTTAGAGGTAAATCCAATTGAGATTATGATTATATATTTTTCACACGTTGCCGATTTTTTCTCAAATCAAAGCTACCTGGCCAGGTCCAATTATGCAGTCAGGATGGCCGAGTGGTCTAAGGCGCTGCGTTCAGGTCGCAGTCTACTCTGTAGGCGTGGGTTCGAATCCCACTTCTGACAAACTTATTTTTACTTGTGTATAATATTTATTTGGATAAAATATCTGTCAATGTATGGGAGATTATGGTATATATGGGAAGGATAATGTTTTAGTGTTGTTGGTTTGTAGTAGAGGAAGGGCTTTACAGGATGGGATAACAAGATAATGACTAGCATAACCTAAAACTTATAAGAGTTATTGCTACTCAAACATAAGTATCAGATAATGTAAATGGATAATGGAAATATATAAAGATTTATCCATTTAATATAGAATAAGTAACTTAAATACATGCAGAGAGAAAAGCATTAAATTTTGTCCGACTTATTTTAACAGCGCTGAATTAAATTAAATTTTTAATTTCTTGTTAAATGCACTTAATTGCCTTGGCTGTAGCACAAGATTAATTTCAATCATCAACATCAAAATCTTTTACCGGTGTAGAAAAAACGATACCTTGTAGTATACATTTATCGGTTTGATTCAAAATAATCGATGAGCTGCATGAATTTGGTGGCTGACAAAAGCTGATAGCTTTAAGGCGCCAATTTCATTAATTGATGAAAAAACCAGAATATTTTACTAGTTGATGTATGCAGACTTTCTGCAATCAGGATCAGACACTATGATTAAATGAGTTAATAGACTTTTTTATTTTTTTCCAAAGATATGACAGTTTTAAAAATTTAAAAAATAAAATGCGAAAAACGTCTATATCTCCATTATTTCCAAAGATATGACAGTTTTAAAAATTATTGACGAAAAACGTCAATATCTCCATTATTTCCAAAGATATAACAGTTTTAAAAATTTAAAAAAAATGCGAAAAACGTCAATATTTCCATTATTACCGAAGATATGGCAGCTTTAAAAGTTGCACTGCTGCATTACACGCACTGTCAAGCGCAACAACGAATCACACTTCGAGTTTGAGTTGACTTGGAAAAGAAAACAAAATAAAGAGAAAAATAAGTTTGTATTGTTATTTAAAATATTTAATACTCTCTTGCATTCTTGGAAGACGATCATCATATAAAAGAAACAAACTGAAAATAGTCTTTAATGTGCCATACAAATAAATGAATATAACTTTCAGCTTCAACAGGTTTACAATGGACCATGGAAGGATAATATTCGGAATTCACCTTATGTGTAACACAATTCCCAGCAAAATAAAAATAACACACAGACACAGAGTATAAAAAGGATGCTTATCGAGAATGTGCAAAAAAGCGCAATGTAAACAAGACAAAAAGGAGAAGAGGAATAACAACAACAAGAGCAGAGAGGGGCGGTTGTATTAGGACGGAATCAAAGACTTGTAAAACTCGAGATGAACCCCACACAATTTTGCATGTTGTATTTGCATTAAAAGTTTGTAGCCGCAAAAAACATTATTTGAACTTATTCCTACCATAGCAATGAATATTGTAATTTTAGTTTGTTTTTCTCACTTTCAGACAAAATAAAAACATTCAAATAGCATTTCGGTAAACACAATAGAAGCGATTGAAATTTAACGCACCTGCTGCTTACCGTTGTAATAAATTCAATCAATATTAATTAAAATAGAGGCATTTTCCCTTAAGCGTATTTTATATTTTCAGTTCGCCTGGCGCTTTTGCTGTTTCTGGTTCTGTTTTATGTTGGTCTTCCCTACTGGGTGGTTGCCTGCCTGCCTGCACCCGACTTTCATAATTCGACTTAAATGCTACGAGGCAATTTGCAGTAGCTACAACAACAATAACAATCATAACAACAACAAAAACAACAAAGCTCAAACAACATTGAACAAAGTGCACATTCCTGCCGCTAAAACACCGACTGCTGCTGCTGCTGCTGCTGCTGCTATTGCAAATACAAAACCAAATTCTTCCCACACATATTGGACTCGAATCAGCTAGACCACAAGCCTAATGCTGGCCAACCACCACCCACCTATCAGAAAGAGAGAAAGAGGGAGAGAGCTAGAGAATGAGAGAGCGTTTTTTAAAATTGCTCAAAGGCAGTTTGAGCGCGACTTGTGAAATGCTGTTGACGCATGCGCATTGAGTAAAGCTGACTTTTAGGGTGGGCTGAGCTTTACATTCGTAACGATTTACCTCTTTGGCCATTTTTGGGTGGTTGTCGTTTCAAAGCTCGGCGCGCTATGTTGCGTCGCAGTTATTGTTCATGCTTCGACTGACTGAACCGAGGCAGAGAAAGAGAGAGAGAGAGAGGGTGCTCCGTGTGGGTGTGTGTGAGAGCGACAGCAGTAACTGAGAGCAAGCTTTCAAACAAATGCCTGTTGTTGTTGTATTAAACAGCGCAATTCTACTTTCTAAAAAGTTCAATTGAGAAGTTCTCTGGAGAGTGTGCGACTTTTTTTTTGCCAGTTTGACTAAAGACGTTTGCTAGTGCGGTAACGGGAAAACCATCCTCAAATCGTAAACATAAATAAATTTCGCGGGGGTTAAAATAAATATAAAAACCATAAAGCGCAATAAGAAGTGTAAAAGCAAACAAATATAATAAATAATAATTACATGCATTTATTAAGTTAGTGCAAGTGCAAAACAAAACTAATATTTGCCACCTTATACAACTTACAACTATAGAGAACGAAAAGTACCGTTAAATAATGCGCGCTGTGCAGTTTTTGAGATAACTGTAACTTTAGCACGCCGTGTTGCGCCTTCCCCCATGGGTGAACACGGACAACGTTCCACCCCACAACAAACCCTCAAAATCATTGAATAAACTTTCATCCCAATCGTGCTGTGAAAATATCACACAGAAAAACAAACGCTGCACAGTTAGTGATTTTTTTTTTGTTGTTTAGTTTTTATTTGCACAGCAATTCTTGCTTAGTGCCCACAACAGAGGAAAAGCCGCGGGCGTGGCGACCAAGCATACATGGAGACAGGGACCGTAACGGGGATAACAGAATCACACTAACGCAGCACATACGCAGCACGAAACACAAACGAAACAGAAGCAACGGGAATTGCAACGGGACATTTTCGTCGTTGCTGTTCGAGCCGTGTTAATTTGTCGTGCATCAACAACTGTGCAAAAAAGTTTGTCAGCTAAACAAAAAAAGTGTCTTTTTTTAGCGTCTCGCTCGCTGAAAATATTAGGTGAGTGTTTTAAACCGAGATAGATAATTATTATCCATTCATATGAACATAAAGTTTTTAATGATGATTACCAACACTGAATTAAATTCATAGGGAGTACGATTTATTTTCTACCCAAAATATGTGTTAAATATTTAAGGGAAATGAGTGAATATTTTGATTTTTAAAACATCCAATTTCTTTATGAAATTGTTTACTTATACCTTATAAAAATACATATAATACATATCGCATATTACTTTTCACTATAATAATTATTTATGTATTTAGGATTGTTAACATTATCTGAATAAAATAATTAAAGTTGATCTTATAGAAAATTTATAAAAACGGGTACATAATTCTAATTGAAAACTAAAAATATTATTAAATAAATACAATTATCTAATTTTTACTCTTGGTTGTACCTCATTTAAGTTGTGTATATATTGCTTATTGCTGATGATTACTTAGTTTTGAGACTATCTCGATGAATATTGGCATATAAATGTCTTTTTGTCGCAGGCATTGTTCAAGAAAACAATCGGTCGAAAAATGAATTCTTATATCTTATGCAAAGCACTATTTCCAAACCAAACTTACTTTTTGGATCAAATCGAACACGGACTTTTTGAAAAAATTAGTTCTTATGCACAAAATTTGCTCTTTAACTAGTTATGGTAACCAAGCTCAACAATGATGTTATTATTCACTGAAAATTATGTACGAGATGGGACTATAGCATATATAGTATACATATATAAAGCTCCCATAGGAATAAACGGTTGGTTTTTAAATTTATAACAAAATTTAGTTGAAGGAAATTTTACTTTAATCTTCTTGTTTCACTGAGTGTGTTATTTCCACTCAGAGTGTATATTTCGAAAAATGATCAATTGATGTGAATAGAATTCGAAGAGATTAAGTCAACAGCTAAACAATAAAGTAGTTAAGGGCTTTGCCAAACAAAAGGCCGACAGTGTCAATTCGTGTTATGGCTGCCACCCTGCCAAAAGTGAGCAAGGAGCAACCCAATCCGAAAATCCAAATTCAAATTCAAATCAGAGTTTCTCAAATGTGTACTTATGCTAGTGTGTGTCTGTGTGTGTGTGTGTAGAGTGGACAGTCAACTAACTAAACAAAAGAAGGCAATTCTGAAGAGCTTAAAATACGTTTTGTCAACATTAGGAAAAGGCTCGGTGTTAGGATATGGTGTTTGGAGGGGGGCAGGGGCTCAGTGTCATGTGTGGATAAGGGGAATGATTAATGCTGCAGAAATTGCTTTCGAATTGCCACCCAAAACAACAGCAACAAATGCCATGCCAGAGATGCGGATGTGGACACTGTGGATGTGAGAATGTTGCGGATGTCGCACTGGAAAATGCACAAAGGGAGGTGATGCGATGCGATGCGACGCGACGCGTCGCCTGTTGCCACCGGCCAACCGCCACCCTTAAGGACAGCAAGTTGCAGGGTCGAGTGCGAAACAACCCTCGTCTTGCTTGCAACTGCAACAAAGATGAATATTTCAAATTCAGCCTCGTATCTCGTATGCATGTGCATGTGCAAAAACAAGTCACAATATTATAGTCGAGAGAACTCGACTCGGAGATGCCCTGAGAACAAAGCTGTTAAATATAATTCAGCGATTAAAATACAGCGATTAGTAAGATCCGATTTTTAGAAATGTATTATTATATTGCTAAAATTCTGTCTTTTATTACGATCGGAAATCAGTGCTTATAATTACGAATATCTTTATCGATATAGTAGAATAACTTTGATATTTACCTTTAATATACGATAACTCATATACTTAATTGAAGTATCTAACTGTTTTGGTCTCTCAGCTTGTTAATACAGACGTACAGTCGGATTTGGCCAGATCAACTCATAAGTTGATTCCAATCAAGATATATGATAAAGATCTATATATATATATGAGGTCGGTAATGCTTCCTTTAGTCTGTTACAAACTTTGCACAACTTCATTATAGTCCTTTCACCCATTTTTAATGGGTTCAGGGTATACAAAAGGCAAAAGACAAAAAAAGGAAAGGCCCCATGCGATTAACGGTAGCTTGCACAATCCCTGGTCGGCTTAAGTGCATTATCCTTGAGCGTGTTGACGCACTCTGCCAACCCTCAAAATAATTGCATGCATCTAGCACCTACAACAAGTCCGCTCTTTTCCCGCTCGCTGTGTATTCGACTTTGTTGCTATCTTCATCAGCTGAAACCAGTGTTTGTCTCTGCTCATCAATCATTATTGGATTCCTTCTGCTGCTACTCTTTAAGCTTATTGATTGACATGCAATTCAATATTTGTCCTTCAATCAAAAAACAATTTAATAGAAATACTTCAATGACAGCCAATTTAAGCTTAAAAACCATTTAAGATTAGAATCAGGGAAAAATCTATCTGAATTTTAAAGAATTTACCTAACATCAAAAATCTTTCCAAAAATGTATGTTATTTTCGTTAATAGAAATAATTTATAAATATGCGAAAAAAAAAAATGTAGATAAGAATGTTGCTTGTCATTTCTTGAAAAATACATTGTTTTATTAATCTAAAAAAACGTTTTACTTATTTATTAATTATTATAAATTATATTATATTTAATTCAATTTTAGTTGGTGACCACTTCTTATAATTTGAATTATTTTATTTAGACGTGATCTAAAGCCAGATACTTGTATAGAAATTAGGTAGGATAGTTAACAGCTAAACTTTCTGAATAAAAGGCTGAGTATTCGTAATTAAAATATATAGAAATGATTTATATTATTATTATTTTTAATTTTCTTTGCGATTACATCGTATGAAGTACAAATCTCAAATCAATACAAATTTTAAAATCGAAAAATATATATGATATACATAAAATTGCAATGCAAATTCTAACTCCTTTCCCCTATTATGTAATAAATGCATTTGCAATAAATTAATTCACTTGCAGATCTACTGCGATTTCTGTTGTCCATTTACAAATTCAATTATGCGAATTGGGCACGCTGTCAGTGTGAAGATATCACAATTCAAGCAGTTCCGTGGAGTATCAGGTCATGTCTAACAATATTAGCGGCTTTATCTATAGTGGGCGTGGCAGTGCGGAGAGACGCAAGTCGACTTTGACCATTTTCACGCTGAGCACGTTTCACTTTTCCGGCTAAATTAGATTGCGTGCAGAATGTGGGCGAGTTGCGCGCGGCAGGTGCAAGCTGACTCAGTGTAAAGAGGTTGCTCGGTCAGCGGGACAAGGGGCGGCTTAAGTCAGCGCGTTTGTTGCGTGCAACAATATTTTCTAAAGGGTTGGCGTAAAAAAAAATAATAAAAAAAAAATACGCGCTTTCCACAAGACTTTTTCTTGGCCGTTGTTTTATTTTGTTGGGCCGCGAAAACTTATGCACAGCAAACTAATCTCTTTAGTGCAATTAATTATGTGCCGACGCCATTTTGTTAAACCCAAAGACCCAACATTCAGGGCATTCATTCTACACGAGCAGCTCAGCTCAGCTGTTCTGAAAAAAACTTTATCCTTTCAGCTGCCAGCTGATAAGCCAAACCACAAAAGCGACCATTTCATGTAACTTTGGCGTAGCTGAGAGATTATTCAACGCTCAGAACCCTTCGGAATAGCGTAACCAATATTGTTGCACAGTTTCCAGCACACAGTTTTTTGTGTGTGTTGTTTTTTTTTATTAATTTTATTTAATTTAGTTTTAAAACCACTGAAACTCTACTTTTTCGCACTAAATTCAATTAAAAATGTTGTCAACCATTTTAATTTAATGATCGGATTTAAAAGAAATTCAATTGAATGATACAAACTAAATTAAATGTAATATAAAGGTAGTAATATTACAAAATTTAATAAAATAACACGTTATAAATCTTAAATCTTAAAGAAACACTAAATCAGGCATAAAATGGTAGTTAGAAAATGCAGGGAGAATGATGGAGATAGGTAAGATAGAGATAGGTAAGGTAAGTATGGAACATAAAAGTCATGACGAACTAATAGAGAAACGGAATCAATTTCGTCATTAATTAACTTATATAGAAAAACCACACTAATTTGTATTATTTGTTTAACTAATGAGGGAAGCCTCACAGGGCAAAGAAACGGAATTACTTCTGAATGGACTCAGCTCGATGTTGATGATACTAATAGAACTGTATAAATATTTTGTATAGCAAGATCTTCATATAATACGATTTTACTTAGATAGATTTAGTTATTAGTTTAATTACATTTTAAGTTGAATGAAGAAAGTGAGTTTACAAATTAGCGGCTCTGTCATTTTTGATTTGCCTTGCTTTATTATTATTTATTTCATTAATTTTTGAAGAATGTAAACTATTTAATTGCATGCAATTGGAATGTTTTTTATGAAAGCAGAAGTCTTCAGTTTTGTAATGCAATTTATGGCAGCTTGGATCACTCGAATATATTATATTCATGAAGGCATGTAATTGAATTCTGCTTTTGAGTAGTTTGCTCTACTTATAGTTTCATACAATTAACGTAGATATAAATATGTGGTATATATGTATATATGTATATGAAGAAGTGCATGTTTTATGAACAGCAAAACTTTTCAAATGCTGGCGTCGACTTTGGCGATTAAGTCTTTGCATGCAAACTATTGTGAAACTAGTTAATGCAGAATATGCAGCCACAAGCCACAAGCCTAAACCAAATCCAGAACACGATAAACGCCAACTTTTAGCCAAGGCAAAAACTGTTTTAAAAAAAATGCCAAGGATTTGTAGAATTAAGTACAAAAAATGTTCTGCTCACTGTATAAATAAAAAACAGACAGCAAACTATGGATGGACTGAGCGGCAAGGCAAAATAAAGTAAACCCAGCTATAAACTTAATTAATTTATATGCACTGTTAACAGAAAAAAAACCACATTTTTCCAAGTGCTTTAGCAACGAGACACAGAAAACTAAAATTAATATATATTTAAATTAAATTAAAAAAATACAACGATTTTACGCATTTGTTAGACAATTTCTGGAGGTGCATTTTCTGGATGTGTATTTGTTGACTGTTTATTCCTTAGAAAATGACAAGAATTACAGAGTTGAAATCTTAATGACACGATTAAATCTAATATAATCAATATCAATGAGCAATCTTTGAATTAAAATATATTATTTTATTTTTAGTTAAAATTCAATTGTAGGTTTATGATTTACCTTAGAATATGTATCGAAAGACAAATTTAAAGACTGCCCAACATTTATTACTTATACGACGCGTTGACATCACACGTGAAACTGGACTTGTGCTCAGCACATGCGAATGTGGGCTGTGTAATTGCAAAGCTTGTTGCTGGCCAATTAAGTGCAAATTAAATTATAAAACACACCCACACAATATCCAACGCTTCAATTTAATTTCAATGCCAGTCAGCTGTGCTCGGCTTGTCAAGAATTCAGAGTGCAACAACCACAACAAGAATAAACAACAAATCCGCAGCAGAAACAACTCAAGACTCACGACGTGAATCTCGTTGAGATGGTTGTAAGTCTGTGTCGGTGTGTGTGTGTGTGAAAGTGATGATGATGATATTTCTTTGGGCGCGCATAAGTGAATGAAAATGAAAAAGTGCTGGTGGCACACAAGTTACGTGATCCGAATACTCAAAAAATAAAAGAAAGAAAAAAAAAAAACTCGGTCTGACATTAAATGACGCGACAGACGGGTGAGAATGACAAGTGGTGAGTGGGCGGCAAATGTTAGCACTCACTGTCGTCCAAGCGCAACGACTGGTAACTGGTCAATGGCTCTGCTTCAGTACAATACAATGCGAGACACGCTGTGCACACACCCACACACACACAACAACAACAACAATAATACAAAAAAAAAGCAAAACCCAGCAGCAAATTAAATAATTTGTATTGCTGATATTGTTGGCATTTGAGCTGGTTTTCGGACCTCCCTTGTTAAAGTTACTTATTGTTGTTGCTGTCTGGCAACACATATATACATACATAGATACACCCCTTTATACATACATACACCTACATAAATATATATTTTTGTTCGAATTAATTAAATTTCTAACGATAAAAAACTAAATGCCATCAGACAAATACATCGAGAAAATTAAATTCAAAACGTTTGCAAAATGTGTGTTAAATAATAAAGAAAATGTGTTCACTGAGATTTCTTGGAGACTTTTATGTACAGCATTGAAATAGCCTAATTGACAAATACCAGCTGCTTGCTTTCTTAACTGATTTTGTAGTCTTGTGCCAAAGGTCACAGAATATAACCGGAAAAATGTTGTAATTAAACTTTTAATTAAAAACATAAAAGTCATTGCAATCCAAAGTACGAAGTAGGCAAGCCTGAGTGCTCTATAAGGTAATTTCTAGTACCCATCCCAACAACCGGATGAAAATCTGTTAACTTACTTTAGTCGAGAGAACTCGAATAAAAGATACCTTAAAAAACTTATACAGCCTTTATCAAATATGTAGAGCTTATATACAAATAATAAAATATGTATGGTTATATTATAAATGAATTGGAAGTCAAAGTACTTACATTATTTGTATTTATAACAATTGAAATTCGGTTTATATCGATATTCGTAAAAAAAAAGTGCGCTTATTGACAATATAAAATGAATTTGGTCTGCCTAATTAATTTATGAGATACACTTCAATCAAAATATATTACAACAAATGGAATTATATAGATATGTGCTAAATTTATACAATTTGTGATTGTAATATAAAACAAATTGTAAATGAACACGCTTAAAAACTTTGTTTGAAATGAAACTAATTTATTGCTAGGCAACGTTTGAATAAGCAATTACTGCAAAATATTTACGAAAACGAGTAAATTGTGAAATAAATCAAAATTTATATAATATAATGTATAAATTTGCTAGTTGGTTTGTTATTTTTTGTTATAAATACATTGTTTGCACTCGTTTGTCTTGTCACAATAACAAATGAATTGGTCAATTAGACGGCAAACAAAATTTATGTATAGCTCAATTTGATTACGCTATGGGCCTATGAATCAATGGAATGTATTTTGGGTTAAGGACAGCGACATTCTCTCGAACAGTGTATTTAATTCGGGCAATAAATAACGGCAATGCGATAGCTGCAATTTATCCAGGAAGCTCGGTTTTGCGCGGGAGTGCGGTGAATGTGAAACACATTATTTTTGAGCACCTGCAGTTGAACCATATGCCACCAATCCCAATTCCCCATGCCTCATACAACATTCATTTATTAGATTGCATGCAGAAACGATGTCAACATAAAAGCGAGCCCAGGACTTACAGGTAAAAACAATGGCGTAGTCAGAATATACATTAAGGGGAGAAATGAGAAATTTTATTGGCTTTGATGTAATAATGCTGACGAAGGCAGACAACAACAAAATTAGACAACTAATAAATTAATATAATAAATGTATAAATAAGAAAATTTAATTAACAAATTATTAATTTTAAGAATTTCACTATTTCTTCTCAAGTTTCAGAAAGAATTCCTTTTAAAAATAGCGGATTTTTATTTAATAAATTTTAAAAATGCATTTTTAAATAATGAACAAAAAAGCTTTTATAATTTTTTTTTTTTTATATTTAGATATTAATTTTATAAGCTTTCTGCAATGTGTAACTAAAATAGACCGATTAACGATTTTCTTGGAGCAGCTGTTCCCTCACCAATACCTGGCTACGCCCATGGTTAGAAGCATAAAATGTGTAACCATAAACCGGCTGGTAACCACAAAAACAATTTGGTGGTTGGCCCTCTCGGTTCATGTGAGAGTGTAATAGTGTGCATGTTAATGGTCGCATAGAGGGCGTCAGGGAAACAATTGTGTGTCATGCACTTTCAACCCCAGCGCCGTCTTGTCTGGAGTTCCAGTCGAGCTATCCAGGTTGCAAAGGGTATCAAAGGGGAACGGGGAGGTGGCCAGGGCAGCGTGGGCGTGAGCGTGAGCTGGCCATGAGCAATTGCTGTTTGGCGACGTGGTAACTAGAGCCAATGGACTAAATTGGGCAACAACGCAAACATAAACAACAAAAACAGCACAAAACGAACAAAACGAACAAAAAAAAACAAGAACAATGCCAAAGAAGCAACAGTCTGCTGGCCCAGTTGGCTTCGTTCCTGGCATTGTTTCTGGCCTTCCTTGGCTGGCTTTTCGATACATTTATTTGAGTGACAGTTTTTCCGGCTTCCCCTCCTCCACTCCACGTCTCCACGCCGACAACCCGCCATGCATCTGGAATCCCCCGCGGAGAGCGGACACGTGCTGTTGCCGGTGTTCATTATTTTAGCCAGTGGCAATGTTTTGCCAACCCCTTCACACACTCCCAGTCACTTCCCTCACTCTACGTCACTTCTCTGCCGCAGTGCGTTTTAATTTTGTTTGATGTATTACCTACACCCAACCTCCAAATCGAAAGCCCCCCATCAGCCCAGCAAGCACTTTGAAAGTGGGCTAAAATTATTCTTTTATTCACTTGCACATATTGTTTTCTTTTCTTCTTGGTAGGAGTTTCTATTGTATACAGATTTGGATTCATATATAGATTATAGAGCAATATTATTATGCAGATTTTCTGTGATTTGCATTTGATATTACGCACAGAGCAAACAGTAATTTCCGCACCGAAAAGCGTTAAAAATCAATAATCTGGTTAATCATCATCAACAGCAACCAACATCATCATCATCATCATTGTTGGCCTTTTGCCAAGCCAGGAACTAGGAACCATTAAGGTGTACTTCATGTGTCTCTCTTCACACGAAAATGCCATAAAAACTGAAAGATGGCCAGCCGCCAAAAATTGCGTTTTGTTTTTTGAGTGTAGATTGGAAGGCTCCATTGGCAGCCATAGGACACATTTGGACCGTAACCAATAGAGCATATTTGAGATACGAAGACGGAATACCCTCAAAATCTGCTCAATTTTCGATTCTAATATAAATAAAATGTACAAATATTAACGATAAAAACAAGATGATAATAATTTGGTTACATTAAAATTATGAGTAATTTAATTAATTGTAATGCTTATGTCTAGATAAACCTTATTAAATCAGTTTCGATATGGTACCTTCAATTTCGTTGTCAAAGTGATGCCAACATCTTTGTGACCTTTCTAAAGAGCTGCTCAGTTCAATCAACATCAATGCAATTCCATTAGCACGAAATGATTTGATGCGCTCCGTTATTTCTGTGGTGTCAAGTGCCCAAAGGACAACAGACAGGACCAAGTAACAGAGAGAAAGAAGTAACGATTGTAAAGCCATAAGCGCGTATTGAGTATTTGGGGCTTGGCTTTTATGGCCAGACAGAGTGCTGCAGACCATAGACAAAAAAGTAGTTAAAAAAGCACCCAACATAAACAATAAAAACAAAAATTCCTGGGCATTAAAGACTTTTTAACTTAGAAAATCACTCAGGAAACTAGAAAGTTTTTCTTGTGTGTAATTAGGGTTCAATTCTAAAGGTATTATAAATTTTTCACAATTATTTGTATTACTGTGAAATTTCTACAAACGTTATAATATATTTTAAATGGACAACTGTTATATCAAGTAAAAATTCTTTGTTAAATTTGGATACTAATTTTTTCAAAGTAAATTGTACGGTTTAATAAAGTACATAAAATCTTTGTGTTTTTAAATTTTAAGAAAATATGTATATTTATCTAAGCAATGTATAAATATTAGTGCGATTTTTTTTAAGTGTACAATGCAAGTCCGAGTTATGTGTGCATGTTTTATACCAAATCCTTAAAGTTGCGCTAATGGAATTATTAATGTAGTTACCTGTGCGTGGTTACCCACAGTGACACAAATAATGGTCGAGTCCTTAATGGAATATTGTGCATAGCTGTACATCATCTTACACAGAGTGTGCACATGTGTGTGTGTGTGTGTGTGTGTGTGTGTTACAAAATTAAATGATAGCAGCCATAAGAGCGGAACATGCTCCCTGTCGCTGCGACCACTAATTGAAATGGACTACTCCTATGTCCCGAAAATGCCATTATCCTTATCCAACGTACAGAGACTCCTGGGAGCTATTTGCTTTATTTCGCAACATTTCAATTTAAGGCCTATCTGGCTAGATGAATAATATTTGCATCTGAAAATGGCAAACATTTGATAAACAGAGGGTGAAGTCAACATTGACTTAGCTAGTTGGTTAAGTAATTCAATTTAAATGCATCTTTAATTTGTTTCCGTCGGCGCCGAGAAAACTTTAACTACTTGCCACACAGACAGGCAGGCAAGGAGGCAAGCAGGCAGGCAGGCAGGCAGGGAGGCAAGCAGGCATTAAATGCCACAACCAGGAGGCACAGTCGACATGTAAATTGAGAAATGTTGCGTGTGTAAAGCACACGCTTAACTTGGGGCAACGGTATGGGGCAATAATTCCAACAGCAGATGCGTAACTAGAGATGCAGATGGATGTTGCCACATCTGAATGGGACGTGTATGGTACGAGCAGGGACAGCTGCAAGGATTACACACTAAAAAATCACATTGAAAATTAAAAAAAGCTTGTAAGAATTCTGAAAAGCTTTGGAAAAATTGTTTATAATAAAAAAGATAATATCTTGGAGCTTTTTGTATTAATTTAAAGTTTCAGATAACATTTTTTTTGTAGTGTATTTACGTATATGTGTATATAATGGGAAATGCCAAATGACAGAGCTCTTGGCATGGAGTAATGGGAATTCCGAGGGCATTTGATAAGCAGCACCATGCTGTGTGAAAGCAGCCGGTGTCGATGCCGTTTCCATTGCCGGTGCCAATCCCGGATGGAGTTTGTATCTGGCTGTGAGGCAGCAAAATGGAACAGGAAATTGAGTGTGTCTAATGCGTGCTTATGGAGCACATTTTAAATGCATTTCTCATTGACATGTGTGGAGACATTCGAGCCGGGCCATTTTTTTTTTTCTTACTTTCAAGCAACAGGTGAGGTTGCATGCACGTGAAGCATGCAGCATGGTGCATGGAGTACCGCTTTTATTAAAATCGTGCTGCTGCCTGTCAGGATAACTGGATTTTACCCGCCATCGGTGCTCGGTTTGCCATTTGCATGCTGTCACAAAGTGGAACTTGGCAAATTTTCTTTCATTTTTCATATGTTGCACGTTGCGACATGTTCCATATGCAACCATATTAAAGAAACTTAATTTTGTTTCTGCTACACACACACAAACACACATACAAACACACATACAAGCACACACCTTCATAAATATTTTGCATGGGATACACTCAGTGAAAAATATGCACTGAAATAAAGATATACAAATTATCATCAGGAAGTTATTAAGGATCAGGCCTTAAATCTAAGAGTAAACCCGGATCAGTTATATCATAAAAACTTTTTAGCAAGATTTCTAAACAAAGCTTATAAAACAATTAGTTTATTATGCTTATCATATTTTTATTAAAATCTTTAAAAAAATTCCGAGTAAGCCAAAAGGGAGTTGTAGGAAGCTAACCCAATATTATTATTATTCCAATATTTTGACAAAAAATTATCAGAATGGTACTTCTAATTTGTATATTCTTCACAGGAAATTTTTTATAGTAATATTCGTATAACGGTAATTTGATTTCGGTCTGAAATATAGTAGCCATTCTTTTTTGTTATCTAAATATAATTTCCAAGTCTTCTACATAAATTATTGGTAAATTTTAAAGGTTTTCTTTTTTTACTTTTATAATATAAAGGAATATTTCTAAGAAGCCATTTTTGAAATTTTGGGCAATCGTATTTTTAACAATTGAGATATACTGTTCTCAAATGTTAATTTTAAATATTCTTGTTTATCTTACTTAAGTTCTACACTAAGCTTTTGATATGATAATTTAGGATTTTATTTATAAATTTAAGAAACACTGATATCGTTAATAAGAATAACAAAACGACTTTATTATGAGAAAAAAAACACCTAACGTAAAATTAGAAGACGAGATATTTTATAAGTAAGTATGGTCAAATATTTTTTTTCAGTGTATGCGGTTGCGCTGCACATTATTATTGTTCTGCACTCAAGTCGCGTTGCTGCTTCTGCAAATAAATTTGTCAAATTGCATTCGCAATTCGCTCTTTTCCTTTGCTGTCTCTCCATTGTGCTTATGAAGGGGGAGGGGGGGGGGGAGTTGGGGGTTTGGCAGTGGTAAGTTGGAGAACTGAAACAGCAGCCACAATCAAATGACACGGCAATGTGTCTCTGGTCTTGTCTCTTGTCTCTTGTCTGTTGTCCCTGGCCGATGTCTCTGTTTTCTGTCCACAATTCACAATGCACGTCCACCGCGTCATGTACACTTCTCTTCTTCCCTCTCTCTTTATCTCTTTCTATCTCTCTCTCTCTCTCTCTTCTCGGTATGGTATTTCGCCAGTGACAGCTTTACACATTTCATTTTATTGTCACGTACGTGTTCATTTCGTAGTTTCTCTTTATGGTAGGTCGGTTTTCGCTTGGTTTTCCTCCAAATTATTTCTATTGTCATCTACCATATAAGGTCACGCCTAGATGTCGTATTTCGCTTCAATAATAGTCGCACATAAGTCTTGTTTTTTACATACAGGTTGTGGCTAGCATAAACTCTTAATTTACCTTGAGGAAGGAAATGGGAAAATATTTGAACAGTTTATATAAATTTAATTGTTGGAAAAGATTTTAATTGATCAACTAAAAATATTTACCATTACTTTAATAATGTTTAAAATAGTCATGTAACATATTTATGAAATTAATTTGGTAATTTATTTTCAGATCAAATATTATTGAATGCTGAAAAAATCTTACTGAGTTGACAGCGATTCCAATAGCTATTAATGACCATAGTTTTAAGTTCTTATTTATACTCCAGCTCATTTAGACTTTGTAATTTGTTGTCTGCTGATTGACAGATTGACAAGCGAAACGTTCAATTTCCGATGACATTTTGCAAGCAGCCAAGAAGTACTGTCGATCTGCAACTGCATTCGCATATTTCACAAATTTTGCCGTGGAGAAGCAATTAAATCAGCAAACTAGTCAGTCCGAAAAAATCTGATAAAAGTCAAAAGAAATGAAGAGGAATGTTCAAGGATAAAATATACTCCTTTCAGATGCTTAAGTAAAAACAACTGCAAAGAAAATAAGTAAAAAAAAAATAAAGAGGGAGAGAGAGAGAGAGCAGCTGGACTTAGTTAATTGACCATTAGAAACACTTGCTATTCGCAAGCCAACTTTTGCTTTAACTTTGGTAATCTGCTCCGAGTGAGTTTCACAAAATGAATTAAAATTCTTAGCAGCGTATTAAAGTACGCGAATGTTGTCCAAGTGCTATAAAAAACTTAACAGCCATTCTTCGAGAAGTCGCGTAGTGTTTTGGGAAGGGGGGAAGGGGTTACACATTCGTGCCACACTAATTCACTTTGCAGTATCATCTTTCAGTTTTTGTGTGTGCGAGTACAGTGCTAAAAAGTTTCCGGTTTTTTCTTCCTTTTATTTTTGGAGTCCAAGTCTGTGAATAGCAGTGGATGATACGCAGATGCAGCTGCAGATGGCAGGAAATATGAAAGCTAACAGACTTATTGCATTACTTACACTAAATAACCCACTTACAAAATGGCGCACATGAAAAAACGATAGGATGGATAAATGACAAAATGAGTAGAGGCAGATAGAAGAAGATGAAGATGAGGATGAGGATGAGGATGAATATGAGCGAGTTTCACGGCGTCGAATGCAGAGGTAAAAGTAAGACTGATGGCGATAATGATGATAATAATGATGCGGGCAACTTATTAAATTCTCCTACAGAAGCACACAAATAGAATTACAACTGCTGACAGCTAAGCGCACTGCTTGCTTCTTCTCTCTCTCTCTCACACGCAATCTTACTCTTTCTTGAACGTTGATAAAAGAGAACGAGAGAGAGCGAGATGGAATGACAATTGCACACAAGGCAACTTGACAGGACCACTGACAGCAGCTTTGCGCTGCGAGAGTTGAGAGGCAAAGCGAAGGGCGTGCGAAGTTTTGGCATTCTCTGCCTGAATGCATGAAAAATCACAGTTACGTGCTGCACACACGCACATGTACATATACACACACACACACTATATATAGATACGAATGTGTGTGTGCGAGTCTGATGTTAGGTTAAACAGGTATCCAAGATACGCATTTGAAATCGGATCGATGCAGCTTTGGGTTTACATCCTCTGCTTCCTCTTCCTGTTTGCAAAGGCAACGTAAATCAGTGTTTGAATAAACAGTTCTTCTAACTGCATATGTTCGACTCATATTTGAGTTAAACTGCCTATTATAACGGAATAAAGTAAATTTGCATAGTCATGCAATTAAATTAACGCAAAGCTTTTAGTTTTAGCAGCTTTCAAAGGTCTGTGCTTAGCTAGAAATGCTTTATGTTATTTCTTCATTAAAATACATATGTGATTTAGCTTTACATACAAGTATAGTAATACATACAAATGATTTCTATTTACTTCAAAAGAAACTTAGATTAAAAGCTGTTCTACATAGGGTATTCGAAATGCAGCTAATTGTGCTGGATTAAAATTGCTCTATTTGTATTTGTTCCTCCTTATAATGGCCATGCATTGTGTGTTCATAAAATATACATTTAGAGAATTGTTTTAAGCTTTTTCAGTATTTGTATTTTTTCTGCTTGCCTGATTTTGTTGCTTTCCATCTACTGTTTATAGTTTATACATGAAAGGTTTTAAATTTTACATGTAAACATGTACAGTTGTACAGATACTTATATAGATTTGTGGATACATATTCAAGTAGTTGCAGTTGCAGTTAGTAGTCTTAAAGTAGCGCATGCGATTCCAGTTGTTTAAGTTCCTAGTCCTAGAACAGCCTCGATGCCTGATGCATTTTGTATTCAAATTTATGCTGATGCACTGTCTGTGTGCGCAGTGCAGACTGTTGAGATTCCTGTCTGCTAGTGGAGAATGAAAATCTAATATGGCAGAAAACCCAATTAAATGTTGCACAAAGCAAGAGCAAGGCAGCTGGAAATAATTCTGTTTACGCTGAACACAAGACAAGTTAAATCTTGCCTTCTGGCAGATGTGCGTCGCAGCTGCGGGATATTCTAGGTTGGGAATTAAATAGGACAGGACCAGGGCTCCAGAACGCTCGGGGTTGGAGCAATGGAGAAAAAAAATGCAGAGTTCACATTTGATTGGATTCGCACTGTGCGATAAAACCAAAAGCTAAACAAATATCCATACATAGTAGTCTCAAGTAATACCCAAGGATTTCTTTAATTAGTTTTCATTTTCAATTTCAGTTGATTGCGGCAAATGTAAAGTTCTGCTCACTGCAACACTCTCCCATTGAGGTAAGTCTGCAAAATTTTTCAATTTGGCATTTCAGTCACGACATCTTTCATGGTTGGCCAAAAAAGGAAACCAACGACACAAAGAAAAAAAGTTAACATCCAGCTCAGCGCATTTTTATGGCAATCGGCACTGTTACAACTGAAATACGTGAGACGATTTCACAGTAATTGTTTAGTACACTCCATGTATTTTGAACATCCGTTTGTGTTCCCGCCCCAAACTTACATAAGCCTTAAAAAAAACTAGAAAAAAATAAAATATGCAACATTGAAAGTTATTATAGTTTATTCAGTGTAAAGCTAAATAGTTTTTCTTCACTTTTGATTTTATCACATTGAATAAAATATACTGTTTTATAGTTTTTAATAAAAAAATAACTCAAATTGATTCGATTCCAGCTGTTTGGGTTAGCCTTGCTAATCAGATTCTGAGTGAGTTGTGGTTTCTCTACTCATTTACCGCACTTGCTGTGTGTGTTTTTCTCCATTGCGGTTTCAGATGTGCCACAACAAAAGGAGTCCTCAAAGCCGGGATATGCACTAAGCCAGCGAAACACACAAAATCAGCATTCAACACATATATGTGGGTGTTCCACATCTGGTGTTGGTGAAGGATTAGAAAAGTAACCTCAAAGGCAGTCAAAGAACTTAGTACTTATGCAGACACACTTGTGAATATATGGCACAGTAGAGTGCACTTAGAAAAATATGCCAAATATTTAAAAAAAAATATAAAAAAAGGCCAAGTTGTTACGATAAATAATTTTTAAAAATTTAGGAATTTTTATTATAAACTGGTCTTACATAAATAGTTTTGGTTGGTTTTATATAATATAGAAAATATTTTATATATATTTATTTAAAATAGTTATTATTTCAGAAAAATCTGTGCTTTACTTTCCAAGAAATAATGTTTTGGCTATTTCTAATTTGTAGGTCATATTTATTCTCAGTGCAATAAGTATTTTGTGTGGTTTACTAACTTTATTTGCCATTTTTTATACGCACTCTGGTAAATTATGTAAGTTTGTATTTGTTTGGCCACAAGCGAATCAACGAAATTGGTAAAAAAAATTTGCACAGTGGTACAAAGTACACACACATAAACACACATACTTGCTCCACTTTAGCATCCACTTGGCATAAATAATTTGCTTCTTGACCGAGTTTTGATCGATGTTTTCGACCAGGCCAATTTCGAAGTGAACTAAAATGCAAATGTAGTGTTAAAGACTAGCTTTAAGCCACATTCATGGATACAGTGAGACTGCATCTTGGTTTTTTTTTAGTATGAGACTAGGGATCTTTGACAATACATTCGCAGACTTTATGGCTGTAATGAAAACTTAGCCACACACACACACACACAAGCACTCTTTGTCTCTTTGTCTGCAGTATGATCATAAAGTGTTGGACCAGAAACTAATCGGTGGCAGCCATAAAAGTAAAACTTGCGCAGCTTTGAACCACAGCCGGCAAACCTAAGCGGGCACAGAAAAGTTATTGGCCAGTAAAAAGGAGCAGACAACAGCAGCTGAAGCTGCAACTGACGCTGTACAGGTTGAGTGGCGCATGTGGCAACTCTTTGACTCTAAGGATGTGGCTGCTACTGCGGCTGCAGCTTTGTGACATCTTAAGTGCATTGGTCGCAGCCCATCCTATGAGGGAAGTGGGAGCATCGGCTGCATCCTACTACATTTATGGCCACATTTTGCGCGATGCGGACAATGTCAGTATTGTGGGTGACTCCGTGTGTATGTGTGTGTGTGTGTGTGTATGGAGGTAAACCTTTTCTTTCGCTTTTTACTGTCATTTTTATTAATTTGGGTATATGCTCAAGGGGGAAGACGAACCAAACGCGACTAAAAGCTCACAAAATGGTTTGGAAAACTCCAGAGTGCATCCTGAACAGATTTATGAAAAATACATCATGCATTTTTTTATATTGCCAATCTGCAGGAGGCATCTCGAAAGTTTTTCCCTATACGCTCAGTCGAACAATCAGAAAAAATAACTCTAATAACTAAACAAACGAAATTCAGATAATGGTAGTGAAATTCTATTTAATTAATTAATTCGACAAATTATATTAAATTAAATATCTGAACATTTTCATTTGTAGCTAATTTATACAATGTCTCAAAAAGTTTCTTTTATATTTTCCATCTATAACAAATCATAGATATTTATATCACTCAGTGAATAAATCAATCTGTCTCTGTAAATAACCGTCAAATCCGGTCTGAAGATAACTTTACATTAAAACAAACACAAAATAGAATTTTTCGAAGCATTATTTTCACAATTCCCTTTTACAGTTGGTTAGCAAAAAAAAAAAAAATACATTTTTTTATTTACATTTAGAAATTATTTTTAGACATGTATCTTCAATCAATAATAAATCATTATTGCTTGTCGCTGTTCTTCTTATGACAGAGTAACGAATTTGTTTTGGCATCTTAACAAATTACAAATAACAATAAAAATTCGTTATTATGTAATCATGGAATAGAAATAGTTTTCTTTTGGAACAATGGGTAAGTGGCTTAAGCGCTTTTGCCATCAGTTATGTATTTCGAACTCTAAGCGATGAAGATTTATGGCCAACATACATACATATATATAAGCTCTATATACGATATACAATAAACAAACACACACACCCACCCACACACATACACACACATATGTCTGGGACCAGCTTATAAGCTGCAAACGCACGTTTTCTCTTACCACAAAAATAAAGGAAGAAAAAGAAGAAAAGTTTGCTCAATAATATATGAAAAATGTTTTCATAAAGAATTCACCAAATTGAATCGTGGTTGTCTTTTTTTCAATCATTTTCCACATGATACTTGATGTTGACTCTTTGTCAACAGCTAACAAAAACAAAATACAATCCGTTTTTTAAGTAGCATATCAGCCAAGAGAGTTTCAGCCAAGCTAATTTTGTGTGGTTTAAAGGGCAGAAAACCATGGTACGCTTATGGTAAATCAGCATGATTTTATCACAAAATTAAAGTTTTAAATGCAAATTGCTTTTTTCTGCCAACCAGTTAAATTTTGAATATTTTCACGCATTTACTTTACTGCACGCAATTCAATTTGAGTGGCCAAATGGTCGAGGGCATATTAATTACTCGACGCTAATAGCCACAAACATAACCGCAGATGGCAAAACACAATACGAAAATCCCAAATATCCAATTCTGTTTTATTTTGCACCCCAAATTGTGGAAGGTGTACAAAATGGCCAGTCATTATCCTGGCGCGGTCGCAGTGGCTGTCACAAAAGGGCTAAAAAGAAACCCAACGGATAAAAATGAGGCGTCCTTCCGTGCCATGAATGGAACTTATTATCTGCGCCAGTTGTACACAAACACGTACGAAGAGCATCGTCTCAGCCCAGCTCCAAGCCAACCCAATCGCCCGTGACTCGGCGCAATAAAATCTTATTAAGGCGCTTTACAATAAGCGCTCAAAGGGGAATCTCAATGTTTGCCACAGCTTCGGGTTCGTGATCGGGAACACCAAAAAACAGAGCTGCAAGATGCTCAAAAAAAAAAAATAAAAATATATATAATATATATATATATACGTTAAAAAAGTAAACAAAAAACCATATTGCGATTTTACAAATGTTTTGCTGTGAGGCGAAATGTTTATGGCTTTCTCGGTGACAGTAATAAAATATATAAACGAATGTACATGTATATATATATGTATATATACATATATACATATATATATACATATATATATTTATACATATATATAGCTTATTGCGCATACGCCGCATTGTGCACAGCTTTAAGTAGTCTCACTGCTGTTGGTGGTGCTTGG
The DNA here is from genome assembly GCA_037043605.1 of Drosophila multiciliata. Lineage (NCBI taxonomy): Eukaryota > Metazoa > Arthropoda > Insecta > Diptera > Drosophilidae > Drosophila > Drosophila multiciliata. Next base: position 2,131,781 of record JBAMBF010000589.1, read on the forward strand.
CCCTCTTCTTATTAATATTTTACGGCTGCTTCCGGTCGCCTCGTTGGCCTCGACTAGCAAGTGCGATAAACCGTTTAGCAATATCCGGCAAAACACAAGAAGAAGGCAACTAAACAACGTCTACGCAATACTAATAATTGTGTTTGTAGTTTCATTATCTTCGTTTTGCTTTTACCCATCATTTTCCACTGCCACATTTTTCAAAGTCAACATTTTATTTGTTGTGCTTAAAATTCAAAAATTCTTTAGGCCTAGAATTGAGAACTTTTGTGAGTAAAAATATTTAACAACCAGCTGAAATGGCTTGGAAAAAAGTTAATAATTATGTGTTAAGTGTTTAATTAGTAGTCAGAACAGTTTATAGAATATTAAATTTTTAGATAAACGTATTGCGACTTAATTATTAATTTTTTTAAAGTTCTATTTAAAGCATGTATATGTATTATCTGGTTTACTATTTAATGTTTCTCTATGCATAATTCTGTTCTTGAATAATGAAGTGTTTCCTTTTACTTGCCTTAAGCTAGGTAAAATTAACTCGCCTTAACACTCATATATCCCATATAGCAAAGATAAATAAATAACTAAATAAATTTTATCAACCTTGGTCATAATAAGTAACTTAAATATGTCTTCATATGGCTCAAGAAAAACTGGTATTTATTTGTTAAGGTTTAATATATTTCGAAACAAAGCAAACAATAAACAAAAATATGAATAATATATATTCAATTTATTCAAATTTATTTTATGTTTTATGCTGTAATTGCTTAAGAATAATATGTGTATGCAAAGCAAGTCTTCGTTTTATATGTGTCCCAAATTCAAGTAAACAAAAGCAGTTCGAGTATTTTGAAGAGTTTATTCAAATTCTGTTGACTTGCATTATTAAAATTGATTTAAATACGAGGAGGCGAGGCGAGGAGCAGAGCAACTCTAAAGATTATGCAACGTTGTAAGCCAATAAGTTTGACACTAAACTGAGCAACATTTGTGCTAAGGACATAATCCTTTTACCAAATTGCAGAGCGACACATAAAGTATATGTGGCTTATGTGGTGTCTGCAGACACTGGTTGGTGTCAAGTGCTCCTCCAGGCAAGCAACATATGACATCCATTGACTGCCAGGCTCCTCCAGGCTCATTTAAGTTTGTCCTCAATGTGGTGGGAATTTCGATTGACGCTTCTATGGAATTTAATAAAAATATATTGTTTGAACATTTTACAAACGCATAAGTGTTTTTTTTTTTTGTATGTTTTTATTTGTAAATATACACATTTTATATTCATATGTATTTATGTAGGGGTTTTTGAACAATGGTAAAACTTTGCCGACAGCTAAGCACACACACACACACACAGACAATACCTTGTGCTTATTTTCTCGCATCTGTGCTAAAAGTTTTGCCAATAAATGAAAATAGGAAGCACACAAGGAGTAACAACAAGATGTTGAAATAAGTTGTCAAGCAACCAGCATTTCTATACCTATATCCTTATATTTATAATATATATATTCATATATAGTTATATATATTTATGTGTGCGTGTGTGTGTGTGCATAGTTGTCGTGAGGGCTGCCCGTTTCCGCCTCGAAAGTGGCGGCTGTTGGCTGTCGAGCGATAAGCGCAGAACATTGATAAACATGGCTGTTATGCAACACAAGTCATACAGTGGAGCTGTGGAGCAGGATGATGCGGTTGCCATGTCAACGCATCTGAACATTCACAAAGCACACAAATACAGCGACAGCTTCGCACACAATTGCATCCACATTCATTTTCCTCGAGGACAATGACGATCGCTCTGGAAGTGTGGAGATTGGAGTGTGGAGCTTGGAGTGTGGAGTTTGGAGTGTGGTGTGGCATGAAGCCTCTTGTTGTGGTGCCTGTTCTTGCCACGTTCTCTGCTTTTGTCAGCCAACTTAACTATCTTTTCATGTACCCTATAAGTGGATTTGCTGGTGACAAGCTAAATAAAGTTGTATTATGTATCACTAAATGACAACCAACTAGATTGGAATTGTGATAATTATCACGAGTACACTCGAAAAAAGACTTTAATTAAAATTTTTAAAATCCATATATCAATTTTGGTTCAACTTATTGTTCGTAAAATTAATATAAAAAACATTTCTAAAGAAGATTTTTATAAAATTGTATGTGTATTTTTAAAGTTAGTTCGTAATAATTCGAGAAATTTGGTAAATAAGTGTTCTCAAAATAAAGCTTTTAAATAAATATTTTATTACTATCTATTTTTCATAAATATTTTCTATTACCTCGAAATATATTTTTATGAATGAAATAAAGTTTTAAATAATATATTTATTAACAACAGAAAATGTTTCTGTAAATTGAAAAAGAGGTTTTTGCTTAAAAATAATTGTTTTATTTAGGAATTATTTCTAAAATCAAAAATTACTTTTAGTTAATTATATTATATTATCATTATTATATTATTAATTAGAGACATTTTCTAAATTTTTTTCTATTTATTTTTGTTAGTCTTCTTACAACAAAAACAATCCTAACAACATTTACTGGGAACATATATTTACCATAGTTGTTGAAATTAATCCTTAAGCAAAAGCGAGAAGCTTTTGTCTGTCTGAATGGACACAGTGAATCTCCCCCAGAATACCCATTGATTCAAAATATATTTCGTAGTATGGAATACAAAAAAAAAAAAATAACAACAATTGAAAACTTTCCAGTCATGCGTAACCAAATGGCGAAATACTCTGATAGGAGGATGGTCTTTGAAATTGCTGGAGCTATCAGCTTTTGGAGAGTTTGTGGGAGTGAGTGGGCGTGAGTGGGCGTGGCTACAAAAATGCAGAGAAGTTTCCTAGTAATCTTCTTTCAAGTTCGGTAACTGTAGCTCCTTAATTGCGGGAGATTGAGGCATTTTAATAATCGAGAAAAAATGTATTCTTAGCTGATTTTTATTTAAAGCCACTTCATATGACCGCATTGAAGTGTTAACTTTTAAAGGGTGTCTTTTAGTTATGCCAAAATTGATGTGCATTTGGTTTATTTAGAATGTGGTTGTGGGTGGTTGGGTGGTTAGGTGTCGGCTTTAATATTCGCTTATACTGCAACACAACAGTTAACAACGAAGCTGTAAATTTCATTCCCAAAGTGTTGTTTTAGTGAGTTGACAACTTTGACGAATAGTTTGTCATATATATCAATTTAACAACGTTTGCAGATATATAAATATACATATATATATGTATGTATGTATATATATGAATGCATTTCTCATGTGAATTGTAGGCGTTGCCTAGGGAGATGAATGAACCCGTTATCTGTGTAGCAGTCAATCGATTGATAATACACAGATATCCAACCATATCCTTTTTTTTTCGTTTTTTTTTTTCATGGAGTTCATATTGTGCCGCTTTCAGTCCACTGTTTCCGTCTCACACATCACACATCAGCAACAGCATCAGGAACAGCATCAGCATCAGCATCTGCCTGACTGATAAAAATAAAATTCAGAAATAACGGATACACATACATGTGTGTGTGTGTGTGTATTCCGGATGATGCCAGGCCATGTTGATAAAGTTATATTAGCCGCTGTGCGTCAGGAGTACAATGACAATGGGCAAAAACAAAGTTTGACATTCAGTTGATAACATTTTATAACAGCACATTTGATATGAGCTGACAGCACAATGAATGTCAAACTGACAATAACAATCCAACAAAAATAAATGTGTCTGTAAGCCTGTCTGGCTGTGTGTGTGTGTGTGTGTGTGTGAACTACAGTTCACAGTACTCCTGTCAGTTACCTTTGGATTATGGGCACAGACCAAACATCAGCAATCCGCATTTATATAAAGCAAGCACTATGCTTAATTAGAGCAACTCACAATGGGCAGTCATCATTATGCTCGCTTACCCCGTGCCCCCTACCCCGTCCACAAGCCAGATATTTGTACTATTTGCCCAATACACACAATATATATATAAGTGTGTGTGTGTGTGTGTGCACACTTGTTTGTGCATGCAAACCAACAAATTACCGACTCGCATTCGTATCACTGCAAACAAATCAAATTAGTTTCTTGAAATCCATTGAAACATGAATTGCTCAAATCAATCGAAAAAACCAAACCAAAACAACTATTGGGCGTGCTCAAATATAAAAATAAAGGATTACCATAAAATCATCGAAATACAATTTTATTAAATTCTGAACTCTAAATAATTGAAAAGGGTATGTTGAATGCAAAACTGGCAGAAAAACCCCTTTGAATATATATTTATTTATTTATTTATATACGATATATACGACATATTCTTATGTAACCAGAAATCTTTGACAGATAAATGACAGATTTATAAAGATATAGCCTTGATATTTGTATATTAAATTGACAAACTGTATAAATTTGAAAATATCAACTAAAAAGGTTGGCTTTGTTGACATATTATTTTATTGAGCAAGTATTCTGAGCATTTCCAAGCTGAGTCTAGGGTATCTCATGGTCGAGCTGTCTCAGTTCAACAGTGCTATATTTTACGCTGTCGATTTCTGCTTGACTTTCAAAAATATTTCAATAAAACGCTTGACTAATTTGATATTCGAATTGATAACTGGCAATTGGCCGGAATAAAAAGCAGAAATTTATTTAAAGTTGCTTTTCAATTTGCTTCACTATTTAAGCAGGGATTATTTAAGACAAGTTAGAAGCAGAAAACTTGTTGAAATAAATTTATTGAATTAGTGCAGCTGGTTTTGTGGCAACACAAAGATTGTTTACTGTCTCCCGTTGCAGCAACTTTTGCTAAATCCAAATATTTAATTGGTTTTAATTGCTGAAAAGGGATTGTTTTGCAACAATTTGGTGCAGTTGTTGTGCAACCTGAGTGGTTGCACAGTTATTTTTAGATATGATTTCAAGCAGATGCGTCAGATTGTTTTCCATAACTTTCTGGTTAATTTGAGGGAGGAACATCGTCGAGTCGGATGAGCAGAAAGAGTCTCAATTTATTTAGCATTGGCATTTCATCTTGACGACCTTCGTCTTGTGCGACTCTGGGCTCTGGCTCGGCAAATTCTGCCAAAATGCCGGAGTCGAATTCATAGTTCCGGACAGTAAAAATGTTCAATTTCAAAACGTAAACAAACACTTGTACGGCGCAATATTGGGCCCGAGGCGCCGAGCTCGTAAAAGCTTCGGCTCCAACGCATGCGCTCCTGCGATGGGAGACTTGCTCAATTTGGTTGTCGTGATGTGGACGGTGGAGTGGATAGGCATGCCTGCTGCATTCGGCTGCAGCCGGAGCTTTGACGGAGTGACGTCAGCGTCAGGCGTCAGGCATCGTTAAATACCAAGGACTAATAACGCTCCTGCTGGCTGGCTGCTGCCTGCTGGATGCTCAGTTCCGTTCGAGACACACGCCAAGTGAGACGTGCCACTGGGGAATATAATCTCATCCAAAATACATATATATATGTATGTGTATATATATATATATGTATATAATATATATACGCGACTAACTTCTACTCGGTGCGTGGGTCTGCGTGGGCGACGTGTTCGTGTAAATGTGTGTGTATATCCATGAGTGTGTGCGTGTGTATGTGTGTGTGTGTGCGTAAGTGGATGCTTTCGAGCGTCAATAAAACAGCAATAGCAAATTTTGGCTACCACAGCAATGCTCTCATCCCATATAAAAATACAATAACACTGAAAACAACCAACAATTAGCAAATGCAGCCAATTTAAAGGTAAATTCTCAGAATGTACGTTATGAATTTATGTATGTATGTATGTTTTGTACATATATTAAATACGTATGCATATTTGTTGACACTTCTTACAGCGGCATTTGTCCTCATGCGTTATTTACGTGTTCGCTCCTAGGCCAACCGTCGCAGACAAAGAAAACAGCGACAGAAAGCCACAAAAACAAATAACAAACAAACAAAAAAAACAACAAAAAAAAACACGGCCAACGACCACAGGACAAAAACACAACCAAAACGATAACATGGCCAGAATTCGCCGAAATTCGGTCAATATTTGTGCCTGTATATGTGTGTGTCTGCGTGTGTGTGTGTCTGCGCGCGTGCGAGTTTATCTTTGTATTAGTGTCGAATGTGTACTGTGGCACAATCGACTAAAAAAAGGGAATTTTTCAAACAGTGCTTTTTTTTTTGTTGGCCCAATGACAATGTGACGAAGTGGACCCAAATCTGTGTCAGCCTAAATTGCGACGCATGCTTGCCTTATTCAGTCTAAAGCTGGTCTAAGCCAAAAAGGAACAAAAAAGAACTTCAAAATATGAATGCCAAGCAATGCTGGCTTACAGTAAAAAAAACTGGTCTAAGACAACATTTTAATTAGTTTGTATATATTTATAGAAGTTGATTAATGCTATAACAAAAATACAATATTTTTATTTTTGTTTAAAAATACATGTTTTGATTTTATTGACTTTCTTTTAGACCTACCTTAACTTAATAATATACCAATCAGTCTCGTATTTGAGATTTAGTCTTACTTCCGACAGGCTAGATAAAAAACCTTTTGTCATTTTTTATTTAAGCTTATTTTTTAAATATTCGTGTTCGATGCATGTTTTGTAGTTGTACTACACTCAGAAAAAATATTACCATAAGACTTAGAAGTTTCACACTCCAATGAAAATTGTTCGGAAAACTAATGAACAATTTTTGTTCTTTAGAAATAGCTTCCAAATTTTAGTGAACAATTTTTATTCTTTAGAAATAGCTTCCAAATATACAAATACAAAAAATCAATTTTCGAATAAGGGTACAAAATACAATAAATTTCTTTGTTGATACAATTTTAGTTAAAATTTAGAAACAAATAATTATGTTCTATTTCTCGGTTGCTAACTGGCTAAATAGCTTTCTAAGCCATTATAATAATAATAATATTAATAATAATAATATTTATATAATTAATAATAACAATACAAAAATAAATAAAAAACGAAAGCATGAAAAAATTTTTAGAAATCCTTTTCTTCTAAATAAAGAAAAATATATGCATGAATTAGAAAGAAAAAGACGCTGATTTTTAGAATTGTATTTTTTTTTAAAGTAAATTGAGCCTACCACTTATTTTCAAATGGTTAGTTTTACACATTAAATCTATGTGAAAATCAGTTAATTACTTTAAGTGATATAAGGAAAAGGGCAATTAACGTAATAAGTTGTCATATTTAGCTAAAATTATCTGTCATAAATATTATATAATTTGTCATATTTAGCTAAAATTATCACTCGTAAATATTATATTAAATAACATTAGTTACAAACAAAAATTAATTTGAGCATTATCGTGTTATAATAAGTAGTTATTATTCTATAAGAAAACACACATTATTGGCCAAGGTTATCTCGATTCGAAAAAGCGTGTAAAAAGTCGATTCCTGACAAAGAAACAAACATTTGTTCGTTTTATTATGTTCTGTTTGTTTGATGCTAATCAGCTGACATTTTGTGTTCTCACCTGGCAGACATGACAGTTGTCAGGTCGCCAAACAAGGTGTGTCAACTGCGAATGAACTGGCTATAATCGAACTTTTGTATACCCATTAAATTGATATATGTATAGTGTATGTACCAAATAGTTGTAAAAGTGTTTAAGGACCGGAATACATTTTCCAGTCCTCTCTCGGGAGTGAGGAATTTGCCACAAGGCATATAAATATAACGTGCATTTTTTATACAATTATTGTTACACATACGCCATGTGGTGCAGGAGCAGCAACAACAGCGCGTTCCCCATAATAAATCGCTTGACAATAATTCACCCAACCAGTAAAGGCAATGGCTGTGGGATTTGTGTGTGGATGCTGGAGTAATGCTGAGCTGGGAAGACTGGTAAAGGCAAGGGCTATTAAGGCACGGAGGACTTAAAGCATTTCCCAAGTGGCAAGCTGTGCGCACTGCGCCTTTATTTTTTGTGTGTGAATTGTCGCAAGCCACGCCCACCAGCAGATAGCATAGCTAACCAATACACACACACACACACACAAACGCAATACAGACATCCGTTAAGGGTTCCGTTTCCAGTTCCTGCCGCAATAAACAAAACTTAGACTTTTCAGTGTTGTAGGCTGCAAACACAGCGTTGAAGCCACGCACCTTCCTCTGGTTTGTATGTGTGTGTGTGTGCGTGTGTGTGAGTGTATGACTCGACATGCTCTTAATGCCCAACAAAAATATAAGCTCAAGGACCTAAGTACTGTCTACCCAGCTGCTGCTGTTGCTGCTGCTCAAAGTGTGCCTCAATGTCATTATGTGTAAATTTTTAATGTTGCCAAGCAGCGACAGACAACAACAACAACAACAGCAACAACAACATGAACAGAACCCAAAATGTAGGTTATCAAGTTGTGTAAGTACTGGGTTAGGTCTACCCTCTTGCCCCCTCTCTGCCAAGTTGTTGCGCTGAAACAAGCAAAACTTTTACTTATCACAACAAAAAAACACAAGCAATTTTTAATGGCAAAATCATTTACTGACCCATGATTACACGGCATTATGTGGAATGGTTGTGTGTTGGTGTGTTGTTGTGTTGGGCACTCAGGGGTTAAATATTTTTGCATGTTTTTCTAGCCAACTCGCTGGCAATTGGGTCAAGCACTTCAGGCATTTTCATTTCGCGCCCCGCACACAAAATATTCGCACCGGATTTTTATTTTGTTGGGCTCTGCACACAACCACGCGCCAGAATACATCATTGCGAAAACACCAACAAGAATAAGGACAAGAACAAGAATAGGAACAGGAACAGGAAACGGAAACCGCTTTGCAAAGTTCTATCAACCAGCGAGCTGAAGAAACCGCATCAATTTAGTTTAATGAAAAAAAAAATAACAACTAAAAACACGAAATCCAAAACTCCCAACATGGATTCGCATTACTCGTGGATGCTGGTGGTGCTTTTGATGTTGATGTTGATGTTGATATTGCTCCAACCGCTGCTTGTTGCCACTAATTAATTGCAAACTAAAAAAGTTGAGTGGCATAAACTTTACCTGCTGCTTTACTCACTTAAGTTAAAATCTGCTAAACGCATTTGGCTGCTACTGACGGCTTGTAAAGTGATATTGGTATTACAATGCTAAGTAAAACAAGCAATAATTAAGAAAATGTTGGCAAGACGTGCTAAAATTATACGCAGAATCTGCAAATTTAAGACTAAAAATATAGTCTTGAAATTTTATATTAATAACAAGTTTGATTTGAACTGTCTGATTTAAGGGCACATTTTATATCTTATTAATTAAATTATATATTAATTTCCTAGAAACAATCGTTCGGCTAGTAATCCATTCTTTCTTCTTTCATCACATAATTTGCAAATTATAATAAACAAAGTCAATATTTACAAATATGGCTTAGTGAATTCATGTCAATCAACAAAACGAATAGGAGTTTTTACTTTGGCTTATTTTTAGCATAAGTATTTTTTATAATTAGTTATTATTATTTTTTTTTTAATTCAATTTTATAAATTTTTAGGTAAATAAAATAAATATCATTAAAAAATGTACCAGCTAAGAATTTGTATACAAAGCAAAACAAAACTTAGCTTTCAAACCTATCTAAATCTAAATCTAATAGATGATAGGATGCACACTATAATTCATAATGAATATCCATTTCGTAAATGCAATGAATTTCTAAATACACTAAAATATAGCTTAACTCTTCTTTATAACTAGTTATTATTATTTTTTTTTAGGATTTAAATTTGAAATTTTTAGTACATAAAATAAATATCATTAAAAAAAATTTATTAGGTAAGAATTTGTATACATAGCGAAAAAAACATAGCTTTCAAAACCTATCTAAAAATACTTTTCTTTATAAATATAAAGATGATAGAAAGCACACTATAAATCATAATGAATATCCATTTCGTAAATTCAATGGATTTCTAAAAACACTAAAATATAATTTAAATATTCTTTATAACTAGTTATTATTATTTTTTTAAGAATTTAAATTTAGAAATTTTTAGGTACATAAAATAAACAGCATTAAAAAAATTTACTAGCTAAGCATTTTTGTATACTAAGCTTTCAAAACCTATCTAAATCTAAATCTTTTAAATGATAGGATGCACACTATAAATCATAATGAATATCCATTTCGTAAATTCCATAAATTTCTAGAAACACTAAAAAGTCTGTCGATTTCTTCTATACAATTAGGCACAATCAGAAAACAATGAGAGGGCGTCAGGCGAATTTGCATAAGTTGGTTCATTTCTTTGCACAAACTGTGAACTTTCTGTTTAACGTGATTTTTCACTTAATTTACGAGTTTCGAGTTGAGCTTTTTGTAAATTGTAAGGATTTTGGAAATACGAAAAGTTAGAGTTCATTTTGCTCAAGCGTACTTAATTAAAGCAAACACATTTTATTATGCTTTTGTGCAAAAACAAATATGCTAAACACGATTTATTAGTCGAGGCGTCAATGGTCTATTGTACTTGGCCAAGTTAACGATCCGATGGGCAACATGCCAAGCAGTGCTGTAGAATTAGCATTTCAATGCTTTTGTTATGTTATTATTCCCTGAGGCCTACATAATATTAATATGTTAACGATTGTTGTTGGCTTTTGCTTTGGCTTGACTTGTTCCAGACACCTAATCAGAATACTTAAACTTTATGCTCTGAGCCCGATAAGGATAATCAAATTGTAGCATGAAATTAATATTTAAACTGAATTATTATATCGCTATGAATGACAGTGAGTGACTCATCGCAAAATGCTCCAATTATAGCCATGACTCACTTGGACAAGCAAGTGGAAGGAATTTCCATGACAAATCAAATATCATTTTCAATGAATACGATTATAAATGTCATTGGCGACACATTTGCAACCGACACTGTCTGTCAACCACATTTCAATGCCATTCCGTAATCGGACATTTACTTAACTTATTAATTTCCAATTAATTTCTGTTGGCCAACGGCATCCATTGCACAAAAGAACATGGATGGAGCACAACTTGTCAGCCTGCTTGATTTTCATTTGCTGGAATCGATTTCGTAATCCGGCTCATTTGACTCATTTTGATTGACATTTCAAAATTTGGGTTTAAAGCCATTTTGAGTGCAAAGTTCGCCGCATTTCGTGGGTGAAAAACACACAACTAGACAACCAAAAGCTGACAAATGCGGTGACAATGGCTTCCATATATAAGTGTGTGTGTGTGTGTGTGTGTGTGTGTATAGATGTGTTATTGTATGAGCTGTGCTAACTGACATTTGCGCACTCGCAAAAAGTTAGATTTTAGTAGTAAAAGTATGTCATCTTTAAACAGGACTACGCACTCAGAAAAAAATGTACTTGAAACTAAGAAAATCTTTTAGCTGTTTTATTTTTGAATTGTCTTTTTCAGAGCGTTTCTAATATTAAGAAATTAATTTTAATTTTTTTTTAAAAACCTTTGATTTTTTATTAATCGAAAAAAGACATACGAAACACGATATTAAAATGTGATAAGCAAATGAAAATAATTCCATTTTAATTTAAATATGACTTTCGCTGGGTTCAGGTTATGTGTTTTTTAGTATCATAAAATAAAAAATAATTATTTTCGCATGCCTGTGTCTATTTTTCTGCCATAAGTTCAAACTGTTTGATACTTGTATCTAAATCTTAAGGGTCTTGAGCTTAATTGAATTACATCCAGACAGGCCACAGATCAAATGTGTGTCAAAAACAGGTCAAGTATCTAAGTCGAACTTGGCAAAGGGTTGGAAAAACTCTCAAACAAGTTTCTTACACAGACAATTTGCTGCCTTCCTCAATCTCTGAGCTATGTGCTCGGAGTGGCGCTGGATGCATCTATGCAATTGCACTTGAGTGCACATGATTTGCAACCACTGCTGGGGCAGTGTCTTTGACGTGGCAACCATAAGAGTGCTGGTGCTGCACTGGGAGAATACTTTTGCTTGTTGAATGCATGTTTACCCCACCACCCCGCCTAATCGACACTTGATTCACCCATTGGGCAACTAGTGCAGTTTCTATGCTCAAAGCCAAGTTAACCCAGACACATTGCTAATTATGGCTTTGCTAAAGCTTTGACACAAATTTCAAATAAAACTTTCGCCGCAAGACGCGTTTATTTAAACAAAATTGCCCTGACCCGCATTTAGCAGTTGAGTCTTTTCACACAACATTTTTCCATAAGTGGAGCTCACCAAGACAATTTCATCTGGCATTATGTTTGTGTGTGTGTGCGTGTGTGTGTGTGTGTGAGCCGCACGTCAAAAGTTGACAAGCGATTTAACCCATACCAATTTACATAGCACACATTGAAACTGTAGTTGATGTTGAAACTTTTGATACAAGCCAAAAGTGCTTTTAACTTTGGCGCAAAGGTAACTTTAGAAACTTGACACGGCCTGAATACAAATGCCTCAATTTGTTGTTATCCACGAGTTTTTTTTTTTATTATTGAGGTGAGAAGAGCACACTTTGCTTGTGGGTTAAAACTGCAATCTGCTAGTTGCTTAGCTGTATTTTTAACTAAAATATACCCTTTCGCTTCCGTTTCTGGTGTGCTCAGATATTTTACATATTTTAAACTTTCAAAGCGCTTTTGCACCTGCTCAGTCGCTGCTTCATTTTGCTATTGTATCTCTGCTGATTCATATCCTGCATATCCTGCCACGTCATCATTTTGAGATACTTTCTTTCGTGGCAATCGTCGGTTAGAGTCGCCACTTTTCCTGCTCCTTTTGAAAGTCAATCCACGCATTGTTTTATGATGTTTCTTGCGCTCGTCTGCTCTTCGATGTGCTCGAGGATTTTGGCGTTGAATTGTGGGCGGTAGGTTGTGGCAACTGGTTGTGGCACGCATCCTGAAGATGCACATAGAAGGATTCATTGCAAGGGTTTTGAACTGGCATCGGTTGCCTGTAATTCCCCAATCTTTGACGGTCATTAAAAATATGCATAAAATGTATTTCAATATTTAATTTTGAAAAAGCTTACCAAAAGAAATAAATTACTTGATGTGAGGCAAATTGGGTTCTAAGGTTATATAAAGAAAAGATTAAACAAAAACTTTGCTTGCGGTGAAAAAAAATTATCTTCATAATTTACTTCACTAATTTTAATTTTTGAATTTATTCACACTTTACTTTGAACCTATTTGAACCTAATTTATGTTCTTAAATTACTTCACTAATTTTAATTTTTGAATTTATTCACACTTCACTTTGAACCTATTTGAACTATGCTTAAATAACACTTGTTGATAAAACATAGTTTAACATAAACAAATAAACATACAAAACTAAACTCATTAAATAAATGTACCAATTACAAAAACCTACTTTGTCTGATTTAAAGTGCGATAAATTTGTTTATATTCTACGCTTTCTGCTGTGTACTTGTGAGATACTTATGCAGCCATGGAAACAAGAGTGGTGTAATGAAAATTTGAAGTGATGCTTAAGAGCACCTCTTGTGCCACAGCTAGTGGCATATAAAACAGCATACTTACAAATCAGCAGAGAACACAAAAAAAAATTGTCTTTTCAAAATTGATTTACCTTTTCGCCAAAGGGTAGCTCAGCTTAAGAAGAGATGATTTTAAACACCAGAGTTTTTCAATTCCTGTTTTCTAAATGTTGCAAAAAGTATTTACAGAGTCCTTTTTTTCTTTAATATATTTTTATTAAATATCGTTGTTATAAATTTCAAAGTAATTTTATTTCTAAGTGTACGTTTACGAAATTAATTTATAAATATAAACTAAATAAATTTAGCCAATCTGACTAGAGTAGTATATTATTATAATAAGTGATGCTGTTTACAGCTGGAAGAAATAAATCTATATATAGAGAGTATATACATATATATATACATATATATTTATAAAGTTGTAACCATCTGCACGGATTTAACACAAAAGTTGTGTGTTATTATTATGATAAAAGCTCGGTTTTTTTTTTTTGTTATTTTTGGCCAAATTCCACACAGACAAAACCAAACTCATCTCTTGCATTGCGCTCCACTTGTGTGGTAAAACACACACACACACAAACACACACACACAAAATACACATGCACTCACATCTGAAGCGGGCGCTGAAGCGCACCATAAAACATATTAGTATTAGTCGCTGGAGAGGAGTGGTTGGGGGGGGGGGGGTGTATTCGGGAGCTTAACTTCACCTGCAGCTGCAGCTGCGCTGCGTGTGTTTCCTATGGTCATGCAATGCACATATGCCACTCATAAGTTTGTGGCTTGGAGTCAACGCTTGGCATAAGACGCCTTTTAAGCCTGGCATTTGTACAATTTTTTGTGCATCTAATGCTACCGCATAAAAATTAAAAAAGAAAATGTATAAAAAATAGAGCAACAACAACTACAACAACTAAAACACCTTTCGTGGTCTGTTTTATTTTTTTGTGCACCCTTTCCTAAATCGGATTAAAATCTGAGTGAAAGAGCTGTTGTTAGTCCCTGAGTAAATATTAGGGCACCAGGCACTTACATAAATGAGAATCAGTAACGTAAACCCCTCTTTGATATGGGAAGAGGCAAAGTATTTAAGCATACCTATTTTTTTTAATAAAAAATACCTGATATTTGAATTTGTTTTTTTTTAGATTACGAGCTACGAGCATGAATTGTTTTCGTTAGTTTTCCTTGACTGACAGTACAACTAATTAATTCCAAATAGGTCCCAAGTTTGCTTCAAAACTGAGGGCCTTTAAATTTTATATTTTAAGTAAATAATCAGAAAGTTTGCTTCAAAACTGAGTGCTTTTATAACATAAAATTTAAGTAATTAATCGGAAATTTAAGCTGTTAAATATAGCAATAATTCAACACTTTTAAGAAATCCTAGTTTTTATTGTACTTTTAGCATTTGAGTTGCACGTTTCCTGTTAACAATGCAGTTGGGTTAACCGTTTCCTGACACGAACTGTGTGTAGTAAACTCGAAACGTATATTTTAATGGTCAATATCCTAAGTCTCTAAACATACAAAATCCACGCAAGCCAAAAAACATTCGTGTCTACAGCTTTCAACCGTAAAATTCGAGTCAAGTGGCAAAATATTGTTGAAAGTATTTCTAACAACTACTTGAAATATTTCGAAAGAAATTGCAATATAGCAAGCTACATAACATGGGATTACCAAATGCACAAGAGGTCAAGTGACAATCGAAGTTTGTTCACAATAAATTGAATCGAAATCATAATAAAAAAAATATATTTATAATACAATGTATAATCTCGCAGAACTTTCCGGCAATTTTTACTACGCTTGCAATTTAGGGCTGAAAACATACCACATTTGATAAGGCATCCTTGTCCACTAATAATATAATAATAATAAAATAAATATAAATAATATAATCTAATATCTTATTTTTAAATACAACCAGACAAACTGAAACAGTTAATAAATAAATATTTTTCTAGTAAGTAGAATAGAAACACTGCGCTAAGAAAAACATTGGAAAAATCTTTAGTTAATTTAATTTAATTTAATATTATACATATTTTAAATTCCTATTATAAGAAATGTGTAACTGTCAACTATTTTGGTAGCATACTAGCATTTTAAATTTCGAATGCTGTCCATTAAAAGTGTTGCTAAAAATGCAAATAAAGTTCAAGAACGAGAAATAATTCTAAAGGAATATAAATGAAATTCCCAGCTCAATTGCCCATCTATCGGCTATGGACATCCAGACATATTTTTTTTTTTATCACTTTGTCATTTTGTTTTATTTTGTTCGTTGGGCAATCAGTGTCCAAGAATGTCTGGTCTGGGGTATGAGAAAAATTAGGGTTTTCGTTGTTTTCTGCCTTAATTGTTAAGTGATTTGGAATCTATATAAGTGATATATAAATGCATAAATGCCGATATCTGCAAGACATTAGTTCAATAAAGCTTTTTTTCTTTTACTTATTTACAGATGCAAACGAAATCATTGAAATATCATCGTCTCATCGAATCGTTGAACAATTAAAGGATTAAGCAAGAAACGAGGACGAATTGGGGCAGGACATCACGGCAGTTTCGGTGGCAAACATCCTCTGCGGCTTATCGGGTGTGTCTCTCTGTGTACGTGAATATTACAGTGGGTCTCCATTTCTGTAAGGTTGCCAAAATGTTAGAGCGGGCTGCGCATATTGAAAATTGTGGCTGTTGAAATACGACTTTGGTAGTTGTGCATTCGTATATATCCTCTATACTATATACATAGAAGATAAATATATATATATATATATATCTGGGCAACTGTATAGACAGCACAGGCACAGGCACAGGCACTGGGAGAGGCACTGGGACTGGGATTGTGGGAGGTATGCAAATAAACTGTCTTGCTGCCGGACCAACCATGGCCGCTTCCGAGCCACCAGAGCCGCCGCCACGCAATCCGGATCGCATAAATGCCTCTCTGCACAAGCTGGGCGAATCCGTAAGTACACCAAGTACAACACCAACAACCAGAACCAGAACCCCCCATCCCCTAAATAGTGCCTGCATGCCCCCAGCACAACAAACAAAAAAAGAAAAAAAAAATAATAAAAATTAAAAAGCCAAACGAAAAACCCCTCATTCACTTGATGTTTAACCTAATTGGGCCTCATTCATTTGCTTGTTAGCGCCGCTGGGGGCTAGGGGACACAATGCGGCAGGGGAGGGGAGGAGGAGGAGATGGTCGTGCGGTTTGTGGACGGGCTTTAACATACAATTTGCATGCCACTCGCCATTTCAGCGCTGTTCCACTTTTCACATGCTTATAAATACTTTACCTTACTTCTCTCTCTTTCTCTCACTCACTCTTTCTCGCTCTCTCTCTCACTCTCTGCGTTTTTTCGGCATATTTACCATTTTTGCAAACACATTTTTCATTGTCTAATTGACCTGTAGAAGAAGACCATCAGCTCTCTTCCCAATCGCTCTCTCTCTCTCTCTCTCTCTCTTTCACTCTTCCTTTCTTTTTGACCATTTATACAACTTGACCAAATTGAAGTGCATCCAATTAACTAAACACTTGCCTAACTTTGCAGAAAATTGTCAAGTCGCTGGACTCGAATGTGGGTGTGCTCAAAGAGAAGACAGTGAACAACAACAAGCCCGTGAAGCCGGTGCTTTCCCTCGACAGTGGCCAACAGTTAGTTGCCTCATCATCCAACTCCTACTCCTGCACGACGGCAACGGCGGCCACAGCAAAGCAACCAAATTTGCTGGCAAGCAAAAGGGATTTGACACCTTCCGCCACCGCAGTCTCCGCATCCGCATCTGCATCTACATCCGCAACCGCCTCTGATAACAGCAGCTCGCCAGCCAGCTCGAATGGGAGCAATCAGACACTCACGCCACCCATGACCATTGACAGCCAGCAGCGACTGGTCGCCAAGGGCGACGTATTGTTGGGTGCACAAGCCCAGGCACAATCACAGATTCAGACACAGACACAGTCACAGGCACAGGCACAAGTCGCTCAAGTGATTGGCATGCCACAGTCGCAATTAGTGAATGGCAGCAACAGCAACAGCGGTGGCAACAGCAACAGCAGCGGCAGTGGCAGTGGCAGTGGCAGTGGCAGCGGCGTCATCTCCATATCCACAGCAGCCATGATCCATGCGAATAACTCAAATTTGATTGGTGCAGGTCACCTGAGCCAGGTCAACTCGACCAGCAGTCACCTCAGTGCCGGTAAGTGTGCCCAGATGCGAAAAACCATTTCAATGTTTCAGCTGGATTTACAATTTACAGTTGTAGTTTTAGTTAAGTGGCGTGTGTGGAGTGGGTGCAATTAGCTTAGCTGCACCACTGAATGGGGCTAACACAGCATACATACAAATATATATATATATATATATATATAAATATATATTTATGCAGAAATATACATAAATCTATGCAGTTGAGCAGAGGATTTTCCACTTCTGTTGCCAGACCATGTGGCATTTAAATGCTTATGTTGCATAATGAATAATGCATAATCGTAATTAAATTTAAGTTTTTTGTTTTACTTTTTAATTTTTAAAAGTTACTTTTATTGTTATTTGATTATGATTTTGCCAAAAAATTATAGTACAGCTGTGTGAAATTGGCAAAATTCAAAAATTCCAAATTTGTGATATCATTTTAATTTTCGATTGTGTGCAGCAGACGAGGATTTGGTATCTTGGGCAACAGTTGCTAGGATTTAAATTAAAATCGTAGTTGGAGTCAGTTAGTCTCGTAAAATAGATGGACAAACACACAGCTGAAGAACACACAAATCTCGAAGTTACTCGTTTAGAAACAACACATTTCAAAAACTGAGCCTGAAAATGTGTCTCTGGCTGTTAAAAGCCGTTGCTAGCCAAAAGTGCTATTTGGTCCACTGAATGGGATTATTTTCGAGTGCCAAATTGCGTTGTCAGTGGCACTTACACTTAGAAAAACAGGTACAACACAAATTTAGAAAATGAAAATGCAAGACAAAAATAATTATTAATTTTTGGAAACTTATTTCGAAATCTGAAAATGAATTTAATGAGCTTCAATCTCAGATTTAGAAATAAGTTTCCAAAAATTAATATTTACTCTTGACCTGCAGTTTGATTTTCTTTTGTAAAAATAATTATGTTATTTTAATTCTATTTTTGCTTATAAAGCGAAAAATTCTTAAAAATATAAAATGTTCTATGCACTTAATATTTTTTTTCAAGTGTAGAATTCAAGAATTCAAATTGGAAGCAACGTAGACCCATTAAATGTTCCTCTACCATTCGGTTTTAATGGCGCTTTCCATTGCTATCGGTCCTCTCGAGCAGACTTTTTCAGATTGATTGATGTGCAGAAACGCATTTCAGGCCTCCTGTCAAAGCAATGGAAATTGCTCGACCAGGATGCATAACGCTGGCAAAGATGAGATGCATGTTAATGCGATGCTGACATGCAGCCAGATTTCGAGAAACAGTTTCATATTTTCCTAAAGACATCTGACAGCACATAAGCTGTAAAAGTCACAGTTGGATTTTAATAGAACTAAATTATAATAAAATAGGTTTTTTACTAGGAGAAGAACCAGTAGCACATATCAAAGCTATGATTTAATTTTAATTGAATGGAAATATTCTTCATTAATTTACACATTTTTTAATATTTACCAAAATCCACACAGCTAACATTTGAAATCTGTATTAAATAAAGTCGCGAATTAACTAATAAATTATTGATGACTTTATTCACATTTTGGAAGTAGGCTATTTGCCAATTTTAATTTGTTTACATTAATTTTGTTTTTCGCTGATTTATAGCTAGTCATGCAATATGGTTTAAATATCACAATTAGTATAAAATATATAACGTAATAAATTAAAAATGTGCGTTTTAATAAAATAAATGTTGTGGATAATCGTTTTTAAAATGAATAAATATGCACATGGCTGAGTTCGAATGACATTTGAATAATTTGCATAGATAAATAAGAGAAATGAATCACTCGAATGGAAATGTTTATTATAAATGTTGCATTTGTTGTCTGGTTGTATTTACCTATGTGTTGTGTTTGTAAGTACTTTTTTTCTTTACATTTTTTTTGTAAGCTGTTCAAAATCAAATTAATTCCTGCACGTTCCATTTGCCCATTTGATTTTGTGTGATTAAAAAACTTTCATGATTTAATCACAATTTAAAAACATAAACAGCAGAAATACCTAAATGGTAAATCCATCTATAAACCATATTATTATCATTAACATATCCATTATTATAATGTGCTTAAATTGTTGCTGTTCCTATTGTTGCTGTTGTTATTACTGTTGTTATTTTATTTTGTTAACCACCCCCTGTACCCCCGGTCAAACATGGGCACTCATCCCCTTATCGACGAACAACGAACAATATCGAATGAATCCCCTTCGCACTCGGTTTGCCTCTGGTTGTCTGGAAAATGTTGTGATAATTCCCAAAACAAATACACAAAACATCCACAACAACAACAACACAACAAACGAAACAACAAAAACAACAGTCGACAAGAGAAATGCGAATGATGTTTGTTCGATTGGGAATTTAATGGAACCGGATCGGGCAACAGCCTCATTATCTCCCATATTGAAGACACTTAAAATTAAATCCGTGCCCTTATCGGTGCCAGTGGCCGTGCCCGTGCCCGTTCCCATGCCCATGCTCGGCTCCATAGCATCCCCAATGTCCGGCAACAGCATGGTACTGCCGCACTCCCCGGCATCCGTTGCATCCGCGGCACTTTTGATGCTCGAGGCAACCACGGCAATCAGCTCGACGACAAACACGACTCCTGATGGCAATCGCAATGACGAGTCAAAGTTCACATTTCGTCCAGGTAAGTCGATTGAGACACGTACAATCCCGCAACCCGCCACCCGCACCCCACTTCCTGCTCCTGTTCCTGCTCCTGCTCGTAATCGTACTAAAGCCATTTGCCATTTGCCATTTTTCAATCTTGCTTTGTTCCTCACTTTTCATCTGCCATTTCCGTTGCCTCTGTAAGTATCTGCTCATCTCTCCCTTTCTTTCCTCCTTGGTATTTTTAATTGGAGCACTGAAATCGTCCTATCAGCACTCGCATTAACATTTAATATACCGCATGCACCAATCCTTAACCCACCCCCATTGCAACCTCTGCAGATTACTCCTTGAAATGGCCTACTTAATTTATTTTTTAAGTTCAACACACAATTTGGCATTGCACTTCTTAAGTTTTGCTCGTTCGTAGTTTGGTCTGGTTGTAGTTTTGTGGTAGAGATTCGCATGCAAATTGAGCAACTGCTGTCCGCAGGGGGAGTATGACAAGGGATTATGGGAGTATGCTGGTAGAACGCCTCATGTGTGTACATGGGTAGCGGGATCTTTTGGGGCTAGTAAAACGACAACGTTTCCGCTTTTCCACGGCTTGAGCTTAGCGCGGCACTGGTGAATTAGCTGGCTAGTTGATGGACTGCTCTCCACTTAAATAACTCAACAATCTCTTGCAGAGGTGGCCATGAAACTGCGCGATGAGAACGAGCGCCTCAATGCGGAGCTAGTGCGTCTGCGACGTCTGCTCGAGCACTCGACAGATGGCGCTGTGGGCGGCGTGGATCCCGGTGCGGAGTTGGAGGCGACTCAGCCAAATGATAGCAAGGATCGTGTCGAAAGGCTGGAATCGGAGCTGCGCAGCGTCAAGAATCAGTTGCTGACCATGCGTTTGGAGCGCAAGAAACTTCGCACAGACAGAGCCGATCTACTGAGTCAGGTGAATCAGCTGTGCGCCTCCCTGCAGGAACGGGAGCAGGAGCTTCGTGACTTCATACGCAACTATCAGGAACGGGTGCGTGAGACAGAGTCAACCAATGCAAAGATCTCCGGGGATCGGGATCGAGAGCGCTTTCAGCTGCTGAAGCAGGCGCGCGATGAGGCGGAGCGATCCTTGGCCCTCGCCCAGCAGCTCTCGGCTCGCGATCTGCAGTTGCAGCGCCTGCAGGAGCAGCTGCAGGAGGCACGACGGCAACTGACGGGCTGCCTCTCCGATCAGGAGAGCCTCCACTCGTTTGCACCGCTGACTCCACCATCGGCTGCCTCCACTCTACTCAGCCAGCTTGCCAGCGGTTCGGCTGTGGCGAATGCAATGAGTGGCATCCGCAACGCCGAGGACAGTGGTCGTGGCAACTCCAATTCTCTATCTGCCTTCAGTGGCAGTTTGAGCGGTGGCTCCGGCGCCACCGTTGGCGATCGGAACTCTTGCTCCAATGACTCTGGACTGCGAAACAGCAGCGATCGCGAGAGCACCGGTGGCGAACTGAACTTCAGTGATGGCGCCTGCGACAATGGACCCTGCATCACCGTCGATCCCGACAGCATCTCTCTAGTCTCCAGCCAGAACATGTACCAATGTAAGAAGACATTTATATATAAATATATGTATATATATATATAACTATATATACATATTTTATTTTTATTCTTTTTCCAGTTGGCACCCCCAAGGAACGCAGTCCCACACTTTCGCCTCTGAATTCCGGTGCATATTCCAGGTAAATTGTACAACTCTGCAAAGACTATTATTTTAAGTATTAAATCCTTTTATATTATTGTCTCAGATGCCCCTGATAAGATCCGAATCTAAGCTAAAAGCAATTAAGAATGCTATAGTCGAGTACTCTTCCCTACTATATACCATGAACCCAGCTGACAAATTCATTATATTATTTTTTTGGTGGCAATTTCCCTTTGAAATATTTTATACCCAAATGTGAGTTGGCTAACTCATTTCTTACAGCAATCCCGAAATGATCCTAACTGGCTGGCATATAAACGGAGTTGTAGATAACGGGATTCTGCAGAATATTCACATTTATATATTGACACTCGTGGCGACTATCATGCCATCTCTTTCTAACATATGCGCTCCCATATTTTTGGTAGAAATGAGAAAAATATTTTAATATATTTTCGACTATAACTTGGGTGTTTCCTATCCGCTCCTAAAATTTGGGTAGTAGATATATAACACAAAATAAATTCTGCCTTGAAAATTGTGGAAATTTTCGCTATCGGAAATCGAAATATATCGATAATTTAGACACGTAGGCAGTTATCTCTAAGTCTATGAGATCCGCGTGTTCACACAGTCAGACGGACGGACAAGGCTATATCGACTTGGTTGTTTATCCTGATCAAGAATATATATATACTTAATGGGTTCGGAGATGCTTCCTTCTGCCCGTTACATATATTTGCACAAACCCATTATAATACCCATTTATATCCATTTTAGTTATTAACTGCAGTCGTATTTCTGCGGAAGTATCAACTAATTAAAAAAGTGATTTTTTGGCTTAAGACAATCCGTATGCTTCCTTGGTATCTGTTTATGTTGATTGTTGTCAAGATACTCTGACTTTAATATATAAATTATATTTGCTTTGCTGATTAAAAATACTAAGAAATTTATCCAAAAGTAGATGAATGATAAAAAAATTAAAGATTTTTAGAGTAAATAAAATAAATAAAATTGAAGCGATTTTAAAAATATTCCACTGCCTTAACTTGGTCAAAACTAATTAAATCCAAAAGAAATTAATTAATTTTGTTTACAACAAAAACATAATTTATATATATTAACAGATCTGTGGAGCAACTCTCGCCGGATGCTGATGGACCTGGCGGCGCTGGCGCCATAACCCGAAAGTTTGCCAACAAAAGCGGTGGACCACTGGGCGCACGAAATGGACGCGGCGGCACCTGGGGCAGCATCTCGCGGGTCTTTGCACGTTCGCGTAACAAGAGCAAGGCAATGTCCGCGGATGGGGTGAACGAGTACAGCGACTACTCGTGGAATCCGCTGTCCGAGGAGGGATATGCCGAGAAGTTGCGACTGCTGCGCGAGGCCTCCCAGCTGCCCATAGAGCGCTGGCGGGCAACACAGGTGCTTGCCTGGTTGGAGGTGGCCCTGGGCATGCCACAGTACAGTGCACGCTGTGCGGAGAACGTGAAAAGTGGCAAGGTGCTGCTCGAGCTGAACGACATTGAGCTGGAGGCTGGCCTGGGACTGGCGCATCCCATGCATCGCAAAAAGTTGCGACTGGCCATCGAGGAGCAGCGTCGGCCGGAAATGGTGCGCTATCCACTTATCACACAACTGGGACACACCTGGGTGGCCAGCGAGTGGCTGCCGGACATCGGACTGCCGCAATATGCGGAGCCCTTCCTGCAGTCTCTGGTCGATGCCCGCATGCTGGACACGCTCTCCAAGAAGGAGCTGGAGAAATTTCTCGGTGTGACACGCAAGTTCCATCAGGCCAGCATAGTTCACGGTATGTCTGACTTTTAATTAAACTTTGATTAGTATTTCTTATGTCATCCTAGAATTTATAATATTACCATAATTTTGGCTCCGTATTACTGAGCTTTTATAATTTAAAGAGTTTCTGCATTAAATTATAGAAAATAAAAATTATTTCTATTTTTTCTGGTCTAGGAAAATATTTTAACTAAGTTACACTCAGCAAAAAATCGTGATAGATTTTATTAAATTGCCGTATTTTTCTCCGGATTATAACTAAGTTATTATAATTTAATTATATTATTATATTATGTTATATATTATATTATTATATATTATAATTATAATCACATCAAGTTCAATTCGTCTAATCCTTAAGTTTTATTTGGTAAAGGAATCAGATCATATCTAATATATATATTTCTTTATAAGGCATTCACGTATTGCGTATTGTGAAATACGATCGTCAGACCCTGGCGATGAGACGGGTGCAGTCGGAGACTGTTGATACGGATCCGATTGTTTGGACAAATCAGCGATTTGTGCGCTGGGTGCGCTCCATTGACCTGGGCGAGTATGCGGAGAATCTGAAGGGTGAGTACTAATACATATATATATATATATATATATATAATGGACATTTCACATGTCAAGTGGATATCAATTGCAAGTGGAAATCACACACTAAACACACTTGTGTCTCATATGGCAATCTTCTGCCACTATTTGCAGACAGTGGCGTCCATGGTGGGCTGGTGGTGTTGGAGCCATCCTTTTCGGGCGATACCATGGCTACGGCATTGGGTATACCGCCTGCGAAAAATATAATACGACGACATCTCAACACGGAATTCGATGCCCTAATCCTGCCCGCAAGGTGAGTGTGTGTGACCCCCCTTGCCCATCTCATGTGTTGTGTGTCCCTTTGGTGTAACCTTGGTTTCGACACCGGAGCCACTCTATATCCAATATAAACATAAGTATATAAATATATATTTATATATATATATGTAGCGTAAAACAGTATTTTGATTATTGTATTCATTCGATTAGAATTTCATTTTCTTTTGTTGCTTTCATATTTGATTGGGATTTATTGTTTTGTTTTGCTTTGTTTTGTTGTATTCCATTGTCTGTTAGCTAATCGTACATTATTTGAAACATTGTTTGTTTGTATCTTCATTGCTGCACGTTCCTCATCCACATAATCATCATCATCATCAAACTCACATGCAAATTCATAATTATCAGTGAAATTCCATTATCCAAAGTTGTTCATTCTAATGACAAAAAAAATAATAATTTACCTTTTAAGCTAATTAATTGTTATAGAGCAGAAATTGTTGTTGTTGAAGCTGAGGTTTGTTATTAATGTTATTCAATGGAGGGGCTAATTTATGGAAATGGTTATTAATGAAAATCAAGTTAGCAGCAAACTGAATACTTTTTCGACTTTAAAAATAAAATACAAAATTTTTACTTACTTTTGGATAAATAAATATAAAAATTGTAATTCAGCAATTTAGCAATAAATATTATACTTTAAGAGTTAGTAAATTGTGTAAGATCTTTTTCTGCTTCTTCCATTATTCACTTCATCAAAAAATAGAAAAAAAACATGCAAATATTTTGTGTAAAACGCTTTTCTTAAGTTGACTCTGCTTTGCATATATCTACTTTCTACTATATACTATATATACTATCTTCATATCTACATGTCATCATCTTAATCTCAGTTTGCGCTCTAACAATCATCGTTAATCCAATATGGAATTAATCCAGAGATGCGAATTGTGAATTGTGCCGACTGTTTTTTGAGTCATCATTCACGTCTAATCAATTAGTTCTATTCGTATTCGTATTCGTATTCCTATTCGTATTCGTATTCGTATTTGTTTCATGCGCCGTCATAAGTTTCCACATACATACATCTATCTATGTAACAGTATTCATCATCTATCTATCTCTGTCTTCTCGTACATATTAAGTACATGTATGTATTCAAATATAGATATATATACACACACTATAGTGTTAGAATAATTTTCACCATATACATATACATACATATATATGTGTAGGTAAAATACTTACATACATATTTACATGTGCGATGTGTGTGTGTGTGTGTGTGTTTTTGTGTGTGCGTGTTTTAGAGCATGTCTGAAATGCCGTCGAAACGCACTAATTGGCTTGTGCCGTATTTTTCTCTCTTTTTTTCTCTTCCAAACATCTCGATATCAACATATTTTCCATGCAGATACATTATTTACTGTCAAATGGAAGAATTTCAAATGGAAAGCTCCCGGCAATTGGCCAAATTAAATCAGGGCCATTAAATCACAAATCGCAAATCGCAAATCCCAAATATCAAAATCAAAAAAACACATATTTTCCTCAACAAGTGGAAAACTATCCGTAATTTGTAATCAAAACTCGATGGGATTCAACTCGATTTTCAATATTCAATTGTATTTTAGCTAAGCTGATTGGTAAATCTAGGAAGAGAACAATAATTGGAGCACAGCGCTAATCAAATATAAACATAATTAATACTTACTACTCGTACTTAGTATATAGCAAAAAACAAAACTAAAAACGAAAAAATTAAAAATCGAATATAGATAAATATATGCTTAAGCATCGAAATACTCGTAGAATCGTGTACTCAACAAACACAAAACCCACCCCGAGCCCCCTCGACGAACCACTTAAATAATAACCAACTAAAGGAGTATTACAAATAAATACAACATATCGAAATTCCGAAGAGCTTTGCACTATCGATATGTCCATATAATATTAAAGAAAAAACATATATATCGGCTCTAAAGACCGCATTTGTTCTTTACACACAAAACATATAACAACACAACGGAACTTTTTGCATTTAAGCCAAACACCAAAAGCCGCTAAAAACGTAACACTAAATGGTTTGAATCGGTGTTCCAAGAATAAGAAGAAGATTACGCAGATATATAAGATATATATATATATATATATGAATACATGTAGAAGTGTTTAGGTGTAGTGGGCCAGCATCTTTTTGGGTAGAGACAAGATACTCTTTTTAAGTAGAGAATGCGATTAATTTATAGTTTTATATGCATATCTATTTATCTATAGCCAAACAGATACAAATAACCGCATTTTTTGAATAATTGATGTGAAAAGTGTTCTTTAAGCAAACCATAAATATATATATATATATATAGATATATACAGATATATATACAACAGGGCCCAAATGCCTTTGTAACTAACGTGGACAGCCGTCCACTGTGATACAGATACAGATACAGATACAGATACAGATACAGATACAGATACAGATACAGATACAGATACAGATACAGATACAGATACAGTTACAGATACAGTTACAGATACATTTACAGATACAGATACAGATACATACTGATACTGATACTAAACATTTTACCAACAAACACATACGTACATAAAAGTATGGCTCACATAGATTAAACCATAAGGAAAACCATACAAACCCACATACATATATACATATATACATTATGCATTATGCATTCACCAATACATATTTACATTCACATTAGCTTGTCCTCTTCTGCTCGATTTTGCCTACTTTTGTGCGCTTGCAGCTGCCACAATTGAGATACAATATCTGTTGTTAGTATTTAGTTGCTCACTCCAAATCCCATATATATGTAATACCAGTCTTCATTGAGTCAATGCTATGTCAATTGTAAGTAACGAATACTCGAATACATTTTCGAGTACAAAAATTAGCACTTCTTTATGTACTTGAATATGTCTCAATGTTCTGTAGTTTTCATCTGTGTCTATTTTTTTTCTCTATAGCCTACTCGTTGTCATCTAAAATATTCTATCTCTAACTTTGGTGTGCTTGAAGCAATGCTTCTTTTCATACAACTTGAAAACACACATTTTATTTCACTCACGAATATGTAGTATTTATTTATGTATTTATTTCGGGGCCCCCATATATCTCATCTCCGTTTACATAGACACAGACACACACACACACACACACATAAAACATCTAATTTAAATGCGCTTTTATCTTAGTAAGTAAGTTTTGTTGTTTACGCTACAAGTAGTCAATTATGCAAATATATATACTATCTGAACACACACTAATTTCTCAATATTATTAACCATCTTTTGTCTTTGTCCCGTTTCTTTTCTACTTTCTATTCTATATATATATATGTTTTTCACATATTTCTTTCAATTTTTTGGTAAAATCCTCAATTCAATTGTATCAACGGCTTGTTGTTGCTATCCTTGTCTTGATTGTTTACAATAATGCAACACAACAACAACTACAACAACAACAACAACTACTACAACAACATCAACACAATATATGCCTTCGACAACAACAACAACAACATGTGTGTGTGTGTATGTGTGTTATTTGCCTGTTACGTCTGCCTTGCCGCCTGCCTCTGCCTCTGCCTCTGCCTACTATGTCTTTGTCTATGTCTTTGTCTCTGCCTGCCCCGTTCTGTGTCTACTACTACTTATTTGTGCCAACAATGCAACAAAATTGTAAACATACAAAAACAATAAAAACATCCTTACACTCACAAATACCTACACACACACACACACACACACACACAAATGAAACAAAACAAAAAAAAAAAACAATCCGGTTGTATTGCAATGTTTGTTGTGTAGAGCAACTTTGGGTCAAGGCATTCGTTCCGGTTGCGGCATAGTGCCACTAACTGGACCCGGCGGACTACAGCACTATGCCACAACAGATCGGCGATCGAGTGGCAGCCTGCGGGTAAGTCCAAACAATCCTTATACGCATACATAAATGGTAAACATAATCCAAAACATAAATCTAAATGTAACTAGAGCTTGCACACATAAAACTATTACTCAAATTGGTTGCCTACGCGAAAAATTAAAAAAATAAATAATAATAAAAATATATATATTTATGTATAAAAAACTGTCAAATCTGTAAGCAAGTTTCTGCCTCTGTATTTATCTTAGCCTGATTTGACGTGAAGCTTTTGTTGTCTCTATATATTTCTCTGTGTGTCTATGCTTTAAACTTTAAACTTTAAACGTATCGCTTTCAGTACTTGTGTAGAATGTCAAGGATCCCATTTCTTTTCATTTCTACTCCTTATTTATCACAAAAAAAAAAAACAAAAAAATAATACATTTGACAAACATTTCCCACTTCTCAAATGTACTTTGAGCACACAGTACAACGATCTTTCTACACCTACTTAGTACTTAGTAATAATTAATCTTCAACTCAAAACTTCAGATTATATAAAATTAATAATATATTTAAGTAGGTATAAGTATTTCATTTTTGTTTACTATTTTTTACACGCTTTTGAATTCTTCTAGAAGATAAATTTGGTCTTGGAATTCACTCTTCAAAGCACACGTATCATAAATGGTAATAGATATTGTAGAAAATAGATATGGTCACATATAAGATATATCGGATATATATTGGTTTGTGGCTTAGAAATTGAAGTACAGCTCTCTCTTTATTTAGATAATATGAGGAATGAATTTTGAAAAAATTATTCGAATTAGCTAGGCCAATTATATAGGTTAAATTACTTATCGCTCTTTTGACGCTTTTGCGTGCTTAAGTGCTATAATAAACCGTAATATTATTTAGTGTTGAGAAGCGCACATTTAATAGTGTTAATAGATTTAAGCACGCCATAATGATATAAATGAAATTCAAGAAATAAAGATCATATTAAGCATATACTTAATACACTTAATACTCGTTCACAATGCGTAGTTATTACAAGTAAGTAACAATTATAGAGCATTCTGTAAAATGCACGACAAAAAAATAAATAATACATATTTATATATATATGCAACAACAGAAAAATTAAATTTAATGTAAACTGTTTAAATTGCGAACTTTTATTTGCCGTCCGTTTTGATTTACATTTGACTACTAATTAAAAAATTAATTAAACAACGAGACCAGAAGTTTCACGACAAATCCAAGATAAATCGTGTACAGTCAAAGTGATGAATAATTCAATTTAATATGCATTACCCCATCCACTGGCTGGGATTGGATGGGCGTGGTTGAAGGGGTACTGGTTGCGGCTGGTTATCAATTTCAAACGAATGCTAAACTAATTTGCATATATGTTTTCTTCCCTTCACATTTTTTTGTGTCTCACAGATTTCGGCATGGAAAGGATCTCAGGTAAGGGAACGCTGAACAATAGATTGAGAAGGGATTTCCACTATTCCACAATTCACTTTTTATTTGCAGAGCTCTCTGTCAAAAGCCTTTCGCTTTAACACAAAATCCCATCGGGCCGGCGATCGCAGCTCCTTCGGTAACTCCACCTCCCCAACGCCATCGTACAGCAGCAGCGAGGGCGGCGGAGGAATATATGCTACCATAGGTCCACAGCAAATGCAGTCGCATCATTCGCAGCCTTCCCATCATTTTCTACCGCCACCCACGAGCGCACCGCCACCACCACCCAGCTCCAATTACGGCCCAGCCGGTCATCGTGTAAGCGCCCCGCCCCTCGCCAATATACTGGACCCCCATGGCTTAGATAGTCATCTGCTGTACGAGCAGAACAGCCGGCGCGTGAAGAGCATCAGTGACATCGGTGTGGCAACCAGTGGCAGCATGGGTGCCTGTAGTCTGGGTGGCATATCCGCAGCATCCGATTCGCCACAATGAGCAACGGAATCTGAACTAAAATACCCCAAAGTGATAAGTTAAGTGTCGACATAGCTGGCAAAGGTTCCAGCAATTGTATATTTAATACGAATTTGGATTTAATTACACGCATATATTCAAACACAAGACCCACCTCAAAATACATGGTGCATTCAACAGATACATATGTCAACAAGATACAAATACACAGCCACTATGAATATTTGATTAAATCAGATTGCAACTACAGAAAGTAAACAGTTTAATATTAATTTAATATATATATATATATATATATATATATGAATAGGTAGATTTCTGTGCATGCAATTAAGAGGAAACCACATAATTAATTCAATTAATTAACCACAGATGATCACTGAATACTGTCGAGAACTAAAAACAAATTAATTTTATTAGCCTAATACAGTCGTAATTAATTATATTTTCATTTTTAAATTGATTTAATTATACAAGTGCTACTCCAAATGCAAATGCAATATGCACACAACAAAAATTGTTGTGCGCCACTCGCAATATATTTATGAGGATTTAAAATGCAATCTGTGTCTATGTGTGCATAACTATAACCAAAATTGCAATTTAGCAATTTAGATAAATTTAAATTATTTCAAAACAGTCTAACCAGCTATCACGTAGCTAAGCAAATGAACCCAATGGATTTAATGAATTCCATAAACTGCAGTATTGTGCAAATTGTAAATGGCTTTAGACATAAGTTTATATTTATGTAATGAAAAATAACCTAATTTTAATTTAATTTCAAATGAAATCAATTGAGACTAGCAAATCGCAAAATCCGCAATAGTCAAATCGTTAATCTCTATTCAAAAGTATATATATATAACTGATATCCAGCATTATCCTTCCTACAATTACAATTCCTGAAGCGTATATATTGTATCAATAAAATGAGATGTTTATTTTTAAGCAGACCAATTTAACTCTAGAATTACAAAACAATTAAAACTAACTAATGAATAAACCAATGATAAAAACCGCATTTTTAATAGACACTCTACAAAATATTTATTTTTGCTGGGATATATATGTTTTATTTATGGTGCTGTAAAATATGTGCACTAAATCATATACTGGATGCTCAAATTAATTGGTTTATTTAAACGTTACATAAGTAAAACTTCAACAAATTGCATTTTTTCCAAGCCAAAACATTTCACCGTCACCAAAATGGTTTTTGTATGTGGATCTCGAATCCGTTTCTGTTCGTTACATTTGATAGGATTCGACTGCATCTGGGTTTGCTAGCGGCGATCACCATCGTTCTCATTCCTTGGGCGACGAGTTGTGTGTGGACGTCCCTTGGGCTCCGGTCCGGGCAAGGGCTCGGCGACAGTCAAAGTGCCCATGCTGCCAATAAGTGCCAAGAGGCCAAGTACCAAGAATAAATTGAACCACTTCATGCTGAAACCGTTAATAGTATTTTGAAGCTTTAGTCTCGTCAATTGATCGCAAACTGCTGACTGATCTAGCGGATTTCTCCTTTTTATGGCCAGAAGTTCATGTATGCTTATGTAAATGGCTCTGGGAAAAGCTATCAACAACGTTTACTGTAGTTTATGTTGTTAGATTAAACAGTTGAGTTGTAAATTGAGTTGTAAATCTAGCGATAAATATGGGCGGACAGACATTTAGGTAATTGACTTCAACAGCATTTGAACAATTGTTTGTTTCTAACGAATGCTAATTGCCTCTCGGCGTGGGATCTTTAGCAGTGACATCTGTACTAAATACTATATGCAAATGTTGATAATTATACATCATATTTACAATATTTTTATTTTCTGATAATGTAAAACATTCGAAAAAACACTTTCAAAGCGAAAATTACATAAATTATTAAATAAATTTATATATATACATAGGTTATCGACAGTATCTGCAAGTGTTAATACTTTAGTATGTACCGAAAACATGTTGATAAAAACACGATTGAGCTTACAATTATATAGACTGTACAATATTTGACTAACGAGAACATTGAACTGAGTACTCGTACAGCATTGTAACGATAAGCTTACAAAATATGAACAATATTGCGATCGGACTGTATATCCTATATATCTTTTTATATGGCATTATATGCGATGACTATACAATTAAAAATGCATTTGTCGAAAATGCTAAAAGCTAAACAATAATAAACAAAAATTAATTATGTATAAATAACGCTGTGATTTCTACGAGTCGATTTGAGTGTGACACTGCAGGATTAGCTTCTCCTGAAACATTTGATCAAGCTCGTTATATTCCTGCTCTCGCCGCAGCTCCTCGCCAATCCTCTGCCACAGACTCTCAAATCCACAGTCCCACTGTCGAAAACTGACCTCATTTTCAATTGCGCTGTCATCAAAATTGAAAGAGTATTCATGCTCGTAATCACACATTTTTAAATAACAGTTAGGATCTGCAATGAAGTTCAAAATGAAAACGGTTACATTTAGCGATAGACAGAAGATCTCGACTTATCGAACACTCTCAAAAATCGAAGTGGACAGCTCCGTTACACAATCTTTACATCTTTTAAACATAATATCAACAGCTGATTTGCAGTTAGGTCTGTAAATGTCTCGCAAAAATGTACTCAATTTGATGAACACAATTGTGGCCAGCTCGTAGGTGAAATGTTAAGAAATAAATGAGCCGCCAAATAATTTAACGTTTACAGATGCAAGTGTCCAGCCCATTCCCACAACTATGGATCGGCAACGGCAGCCACAACACAAACAGGTCCAAAAGAATATGCGTTTGAGGTAAGTCTGAAAATCGGGCAAAGTCCACCAAAACTTATTATCTTTTTTCCTTGCTAGATGTCGGCATCGACTGTGCGCTTTGGCCCTGGCGTAAGTGCTGAGGTCGGAGCTGATCTGCGCAACTGGGGCGCCAAGAATGTTTGCCTCGTGACGGATAAGAACGTGGCCAAGTTACCCTCGGTGCGAGTTGCCCTCGACTCGCTCGCTCGGCACGGAATAAACTTTCAAGTGTACGACGAGACGCGTGTGGAACCCACAGACGCAAGTTTTTGGCAGGCAGCCCAATTTGCACGCAGTCATCAGTTTGATGCATTTGTGGCCATTGGCGGCGGTTCCTCAATGGACACAGCCAAAGTGGCAAATCTATTCTGTAGCGATCGCGATGCCGAGTTGCTTGACTATGTTAATGCACCGATTGGACGGGGTAAAGAGGTAAATCATTGATCTACATGCAATGTTTACCGGCAAATCCTTATGGTGTTCCGATTACTTGTAGATTTCCGTTATGCTGAAACCACTTATCGCAGTTCCAACCACATCTGGCACTGGCTCCGAGACCACAGGAGTTGCCATCTTCGACTACAAACGTTTACATACAAAAACTGGCATTTCAAGCAAATTTCTAAAGCCAAAATTGGGTGAGAGATTTACGATCGACATTCGCGTCTTTTCTATCGTCTTATAAATTCACAATAATAATTCAAATCCATAGCTATTGTGGATCCCTTGCACACGCTGACTCAACCGGAGCGGGTGATGGCATTCGCTGGATTCGACGTGTTTTGTCATGCGCTGGAGAGCTTTACAGCTGTCGACTATCGCGAGCGTGGACCAGCACCAGCTGATCCCAGCCTGCGGCCAACATATCAGGGCAGAAACCCAATATCGGATGTGTGGGCGCGTTTTGCTCTGGAAATAATACGATCAAACTTCATCGACGCCATCTATCAGCCGGATAATTTAGAGGCCCGGTCTCGCATGCATCTCGCCTCGACTATGGCAGGTGTGGGATTTGGCAACGCTGGAGTGCATCTCTGTCACGGTCTCTCGTATCCCATCTCGGGGCACGTGCGTAACTACAAGCCTCCTGGTTACTCCGATGATCATGCGCTCATTCCACACGGTCTCTCTGTGGTAATCAGTGCGCCGGCTGTCTTTGAATTTACTGCGCCGGCTTGCCCCGAGCGGCACTTGGAGGCAGCTGCATTGCTAGGGGCGGACACGGCAGGGGTAAAAGAAGTTGATGCTGGGCGCCTTTTGGGAGACACTGTACGTGGCTATATGCAGCGGGCTGGTATTGAAAATGGACTCCGTGAGCTTGGCTTCACAGTCAGCGATATACCGGCTCTCGTCGAAGGAACCCTACCCCAGGAGCGCATTATAAAAATGGCACCGCGTGGACAAACGCGAGACGATCTGGCCAGACTATTTGAGAACTCCATGCAGGTCTATTAATATATTAAAGTTAGGCTTACCTTTTAATCTTTTTTCTTAAACTCGAGGTAAAACAAACTAACGGATATTTTTAATGAAGTTGGTTGCGTTGACGAAAGCTTTCGATTTATTGAGTTCGATTGTAAGCTTTTATAATCTACACCAATTAAATAAATCTCAAAATACCAAAATCTATTTTTGCCTTTTAAGGATAGTACTTGCACTTACCATTGACACCATTTTGGTTGTTGCATCGGCTAAAATGTAATTGGAAAATTTGCTGCATACATTTAGGTGCGGACTGCAGTTAGAAAAAGACCATCTCTATCGAACTGCAGGAAAGGAATATGGATCCAAACACTTGTACAAATTTGACTCGCTTTTAATTTTATTTTAAAATAAACAAATGCTAAATAAATGCCTAAAAAGCTTTTAGTTTGTCCTTTTATATTTAATTAGGAATCGGTAACTTAAAGTTAAGTAAAGGCTTAAATCAAACAGTTTATCAAACAAAACTTACCTTACAGTTAATTTAGTAAAATTTAAGCAAATCGCAGCTAAAAATTTTATGTTTTCTTGCAAACTAAGTAATATATTTTGATTGAAGCAGAATAGTGGCCACATAAATATGTATGTTATAAATGTATATTAATGTGGCCTCTACGCTGCTTCAATCAAAATATATTACTAAGTATATATGATGTATCCATTGTCACACTTTGACTCACACTTTACATATCTTACTATATACTACAAATGTATTGAATATGGAAATGGATCGCTTGACTCAGAATTCTTGAGTCCAGCACTCAGTTGGAATATGACAATTGTAGTGACGCAAGCATTTTATTTCTTCTTTAATTCACAAAATCAAATCTGGGTTGACACTAGGTATATTGAAAGTCGGGCACAATGTCTGACTAGAGCTGTGAATGTAAATTCGGATGAACATCTTTTGATAAGGAATTCAACATACTGTGGATACAGACTGCCAAAGAAGTGCGACGAGATTACGGGCCCTGGCAGATTGTGCAAGCGGAATCCGATTGTTAGGCCATGTGACAGCTTATTTGAGAACATATCAAAGCAGATTAAAGATGATCTCAGAACTCTCACTTGTTTACGTCTATGATATAAGCCTATATTGTTAAGTAATGGAGTAATGAAAAATTAAAATGAATTTTTGCATCAGTTGTATGTGACTTTATCCATAAATATATTCCAATTGCAATTCATAAATAGGCATTTTTTATTGTTTAGTTGCATATTAAAAAAACACATATATGTACGTAAATGGTATTTCTATAATATATAAAGATTATGTTCAATTTGGTTAAAATAATTTATTGATTTCAGAATATGTTTAAAAGTCCAACATTTGCTTGATTTAATTAAAAGAATATAGAATAAAAAAAGACTTAACGTAGTATCTTGCCCAGATTTGAAATCAAATGTTATATTTAAGGAATCTTACAGGTTCAGATCTAATTCGCCCAACCGTTTCAATATGACTGATTGCCAGTTTACAAAATACATTTATATATAGTATGTAAATATATATCCCTCTCTCTAACTTTTGCTGATTTTATTACATTATGAATTTTGGCAAAATGGCACTAAATCTTCAAAACTGTTCAAAGAGAAATATACAAAAAATAAGTAGCTTTATGAAGAAACACAAAATAATACGGCGAACTCAATCAGTTTCAAATCCGTTGCTCCCGAAACGGTTGCTAATTGTTCGCTTACGATCTCAACTGCTGCCTTTTGCCATCGGTGGCTGGAACCGAATTAAGTACAACAACAACTATTTGCTATATCGATAGATAGATAATTAATGTAGAAGGAGAAGGGAGGGTTTTTTCAGTATTTTCTTTCAGTTTTTGTTTTTTTTGCTAATACTTTTTCACGCGCTCGGTTAAACTTGGCTCGAGTTGGGTTCTTAAGTCCTGCCGAACCGGGTTTGTATTTGTTTGTTTTTGTTATGTGTTTTGTTTATATTTCATGTTGTTTTTGCAATTTCCACGTGTTTAACTATGAATTAACTTATAAATTAAGAAAACAGCGCAACACACACACTCGACTCCCGCGATTAAGTCCCCAGAGCTGCGGTACGGACTTAGACCTGATTGATGGGCGCATACCGGTGCACCTTTGGTTGTTTTGCTTCCTTGCTAACCTCCGGCTTGACAATGTCCTCGGAGAGTTTCTGGTACACAAAGGAGTTCTTCGATGCCAATATGGCCATGCGATAGCGCTCGCCACGCTTGCGCAGAATTAGAGCCACCATCTTGCCCAATCCCAGGAGAATCACCACCAAGCAGCTCAAAACAATAAGGCCTGGTATGATAAAGTTGGAAGTGCCATAGTAAATGTGACCACGCTCAATAAAGATCTCCTCCTCGTCACTGTTCAATTCGTCGCTATCAATGCCAAGTTTGCCTACAAAAAAGGATTGAAGGAAAAGGTTAGAAAAATTATCTATATTTGGCATGAGGAGTTTTCATATACCTAGCAGGAATTTGTCTTCGGTCTCATTCGACATATCAACTTCCTCCACTTTGAGACCGTGATTCTTGATCTTGGGCTTTAGTTCGGTTTCGACGTATTTCTTGAAATCGGATTCAATATCTGCCTTGTCGTTCTTCTTCTTCTTCTCGATCGGCTTATCGTCGTCGTCGTCATCATCATCGTTATCGTCATCGTCATCGTCATCGCTATCGACATCATCGTACTCGCTCTCATTCTGTTCCTCGTCGTATTCGTTTTCATCT
Source organism: Drosophila multiciliata (assembly GCA_037043605.1). Classification (NCBI taxonomy): domain Eukaryota; kingdom Metazoa; phylum Arthropoda; class Insecta; order Diptera; family Drosophilidae; genus Drosophila; species Drosophila multiciliata. The sequence continues at coordinate 2,169,288 of JBAMBF010000589.1, forward strand.
TTCTCTTCGCCACCATTGTTCATGAATTCCTCCTCGCTGTCGGATATTTTAGTTTTCGCTCCCTCAGCGCTGTCCGATCCCTTCATGATCTTCTGCATGTTGCTTAACTTGGTCTTGTCCAGCACGCTCTTGTCGAGAACGCTGAGCAGTTTCTTCTCATCATCGTCCACTTTCTTCTCACTCTCTTCGATGCGCTTCTCGATGCTGTCCTCCTCCTCAGTCCAGGTGCCATTGCGCTTGCACACCTCCTGGGCCAGATCACTCCATCCAGCCTGTGTTTCAACATCAATAAGGGTTGTCACATCCAACTCCAGGTAGCTCATCAGGGGCATCTTCTTGGCAAGTGTCTTAGTGTGCATCGACACATAGATAATGAAATTTTGGAACTGATCATTGCACTTGAGTGGATTGTGGGTGATGTCCAATGAGCGCAGATTCTTAAAGTTTTTAATATCATCGACTGTGATATTTTCAATGAGATTACCGGAGGCATTGAAGAAACGCAGCGACTCAAAGAACCTAAGGTTGCTACTATAATCCTTGTCCGTCATCAGGGACGTCAGTTCACAGTCACTTACGTCCAGAGATCGCAGCTGGTGGAAATGCACGAAGACGCGCAAAGACAGGTGGGTGATGGGATTGCCGGCCAGATTTAGTTTGGTCAGTTCGGTGTTCTCCAAAAAGGAGAGCTCACCATCCAGCTTGGTAATCAGATTGTTACTCAGATCCAAATCGATGAGCTTGGTGAGACTAGCGAATGTGGCACGTGGCAAGTTGTTAATGTTGTTCCACGCCAGCTTGAGGGTTGTCAAATGCGGCATTGTCGAGAAGGTCTTGTGTCCAAGAGCACCAATAGCACAACTGGATAGATCCAAATAGTAGACAGTGAAGTAGCCATTGTAGCTGACGAAACCATCGGGTGGCAACTGGCTAAGACGGGGATTATCGTTCAATCGGATAACATCCAATTCGGAGTTCTTGAAGAATATCATACTGGACAACTGGTCCAGCTCGTTCATGGACAGATCAATGTGACGCAGGCTCTTCAGCGTTAGGAATGAGTCTGCCTGAATTTTGGTGATGCCATTGCCCTTCAGATTCAGATTGGTCAAGCCGGGCATTTTGTCAAACATGGTATGATGCACATGTGTAATCGAATTGAAGCTCAGATCCAATTGCTGCAGCTCCTTGATGCCAAAGTGCAAATCGCCGGTGAAGGTGTTATATTTCAGATGCAGGATCGACAAAGCCGTTTTGTTGAACACGGTTGCAGGCAGCTCCTTCAGCGAATTGTAGGACAGATCCAGTTCCTCGATCGTTTCAACTGTTGCGAACACCTTCTCGGGAATCTTTTGCAAATTATTCTGCGACAGATTTATGTAAACTATATTGGACAGTTTAGTAAATGCGCTGGGATTTAGCTCCATTAGGTTATTGCGCGAAAAGTCCAGTTCCTCAATGCTGGAAGACTGTGTTGGGAAAATTGTATTGTGAGTAAAGTAACTTGTTGGCCAGAGATTCTTAATCTAACCTTCAGCAAATAATGGACGGTGGACATAACGCTCAGGTCGTTTCCAGAAATGGTGAGCATGCGCAGCTTCTTGTTCAGGACAAAGGTGTCTGGGTTAATGATGGCCAGGCCAACGTCTGTCATGTTGACTGAATAAAGCTCATCGAGACCATGGAAAGCCTCTGGATGCATGTATTCAATGGTGCAGTTGGCAATCTTGATGGAGGCAACAAACTTCAGGCCCAGCTGCTGGAAGAACTTAGGACCCAACAAAATGGGATATTTGGGACCCACATTGGTGACCACTAAATCTGTAATATCCGAGCCAAACTTCTGTGTACCAGGATCCAGTCTGAAACCGAAAGCAAGTTTAGCAGGCCATGTATACTGAAATTTGTATTTTCTACCCACCTGCTGCATGTTGCCACCAGGTAGCTGTTAATGTTGCGTGAGCAGCTGCAGTATCTGGGGCAAGGCACATTCTCGCTGAACACCACCTGCTCCTCATCCTTCAGCTTGTCCGACTCGTCGTCATCATCAGTACTGGAATTGATATAGTTGGAATTGTTATTATTTATTTGTTATTGATAATTGATTGGTAATTGGGATTTGAATGACATAGTTTTTACTTTCTATCTATAAGCAAAGTTATTAAATTTGTAATTTTTGAGGTTTACAATTGAGTTTAGACTCATTATTGTTGTAAGGATACTTTAAGAGTTTGTTCACACTCTGACCCTAGACATGATCAGAAATAATTATGCGTAGTAAAATTATGACTTACTCGTCGTCGGAATCATAGTCGTCATCGTCATCATCGTAGTCCTCGTGGTTTGAGTCGCTATCAATGCTGTTCTGTACGCTGTAACCATCGACTTGCTGGTTGCTCTTGGCCTGTAAGCGTTTTCTATTTGTGATTGAGGATTCTACTAGCAAGGAAGGAGCAGTGCTTACCTTTGGCTTGCTGGAGCTAATGTCAATAGCTTGTGGCATCTTTGGTGTGGTTGGCGTCGATGTTTTGTTCTTTTTGGAACGCGCATCCTTAACATCGTCATCGTCATCGGACTCGGCGCTGTCGTAGCTGTATAGGTCGTAGTCGTCCTCATCGTACTCGTAGTTCTCCTCGGTGCTGTTTTTGCTGTTTGTGGTATTGTAAGATTGTATGCGATCTGGCAGCATTTTATTGAAACGCGGATCCTCAGCAAGGGCAACATTGTGCTTGGCTGCCTCCAGCAGATCCTTAAGCGTCTCCACGTTAACCGGTTGCTTTGTGGTTGTGCTAAACGACTTCTTTGCGCTCTTTGTGGTCGTATCCACTGGCAATTCCTTTACCTTGGGCGTTGAAATCTTGATACCAGCTTTTTTGACATCGATCTCCTCAGCGGATAACAATTCATTGCTCAGCGGCTCATCGGGCACTGCTACCTTGGCATCCTTAGCTGGCTGGGAATCGATTGAGTGGCTCACATGGAACACACACAGTGAGATGACCAGCAGCAGCACCAGTCTTGGCGGGCGACCCATTTTTTAGTTCACAAAACTGCAAATAAAATATAAAATAATTTGGAATACATTTATTTAAATATTAAATATAGACAACAAGTCAAATATCAAAATTTTATTATTTAACATGCTTTTTAAAAATTATAAAAATAATTATATAATTTTTTCAAATGCCTTTTTCCACATGAATTTTATTTCATGCATCAATCACAGAGGTGACTCCACTGGAAACCGTGCAACTTCCCGTACTTTCCCTTACTTACATACTTGTGCAACTAATCATTACGATACGAAGAATATCAGTTTGAGGCAGCTTATCTTATCTGTACATACGCAGCACTGCAGATAAGATGTAAATACGTTTATTTAGTCAACAACAACAACAACAACGAATACGAACACGAAATGAGAGAGTTGCGTATTCCTGGTATTCTATACCGGATCCAAAAAAACACACAGCGAAGGTAATTCTGAGAATGCTATTTGAACTTCAGCAGCCTGTTAAGACTGCTAAAGAGCAAAGCGATCTTCATCAGCCTAGCCATAAAATACTGTAAGATCCCACTGCATAAGTGTGTTTTTTTTTTGCTATTGATACACTTAATTAGCATCTCTCGATGCGAACGAGTTGACATCATTAGATTTAATTATTAATGCTTATCTTCACCAGCCGGAGCTGATTTTCAATGCTTTTATTTGGCCACTTATCAGTGGTGGCCGTTGTTGATAAACAACCCATGAATCTTTGGATATTTTCAATATGTTAGTCATCAGTTGTTCCACAGAAAACGAAAATAAGTTTTAAAACATTTCGCATGCAATAACTTTCTTTGCACAATTGCGAGTTGGGTACTTTCCGCCCTAAACGTGTAATTTATTGGTTGCGAATGCAAATACTTTTTTGTGGTTTTAAACGAATCAAAAGTATTTATTGAAAATCCAAGTTTAAGGTCTTAAACAGTGCATTGACATTGAGACATTAACATTAAATGTACATTTAATAAAAAAGTAAACCAGTTTTACCAGGGTAGCTGCTTTGTAGATCAAGAGTATTGTTTGGTAAATAGCTAGTTGCAATTCCACTTTATTTGTACTTCCTGTTTACACGTCGATAGTTCACGTCATTGATGACTGATAAGATGTCTATTTTGAAGAGTTGCCAAAAGGCAAGAGCTTGAAATAAGTACAAACAATTATATTTCGAGACGTGTTAAAATTCCAAATGTGTGGAAAGGCGAGCAATCTTTGATTTCAATAGAGTCTCGTGTAGCAGAGCACAGCCATAAAAATATGAATAACTATGCATAAATATTGATCAGTGTGACATGTATGTATTCCAAAGCATAAATACTTATGTTTGACACAAGCTGAGATCGTGTTTTATGGGCCCTTACTCTCTCTTCTGCAATTCGAGCCCGAGTCCCAATGGAATGGTCTTGGCAGGCATTGATTATATTGCGGTGCACAACAATAAACATAAATAAATAAACAAAAATCTATTTATAAATTAAAGTCGGGCAATATTCGTATATTCAGTACAAAACTGCAAATGCGCAATTAAATTATTCGCGACGACAATCGCAAAAAAACAAAATCATAAAAATGTGAACAAATGAAAAATGGCATTTATCAATAATGTGTGCCCATATCGAGTGGTTTATAAAGTGTATATATGGATAGATAAATATATACGTGTGCATATAAGACGTTTAATTAGACGTACAAATACACTCGTATCGTGTATGTATATGCACACCTCTCACAGTTATAGATGTTGAGATACTTATCGTCTATCCATGAAATCGCTTTCTGGTCTTGGCCAGGCTCGCAGTTGTCTGCCACAATTTGCGTGGGTGTCACCTCAAATGCAGGCAACACGCCCCACTAGCTGTGACTTTTTAGCCGCCGGCTGACAGCTCACACACACAGAAACACACATACACACACACACACACCGTCGTAAACAAATGAGTGTGTGTAGTCCAAGTCGCATTTACAGATACAATTTGAGTCGAACTGGCTATGCAGTGCTGCTGGCCAAGCGCTCTTTGGTTTCCCCCATTGCAATAGAGAAAAAGTGCCGGCGTTAAACGTGTTTAGGTTTTTAGGTCTTACACTCAAAAAAATATCTTATAAAAAACTTAATTATATTTTTCTTACATTTTGTATACCATTCTTTTTTTTAAATCCATGGAATTGCATCTTTTTAGAAATATGATTCCCAAACCAACTATTAATAAAATATTTTGAGAGTCGTGTTTTATAAATATTAAAAATGTTCCAAATTATAGGTCACAATTTTCTTCAAATGCACTGGGGCATAATGCCAGCATTTGGTCGAGTCACGAAGCTTGCTTTGAACTTCTACTTGGGGAGCAGCTTCGGCTGTGGCTTCGCCTCCAACTGGGTCTTTGCCTGCGTCACATTGTCGCCAATGTTCGGAGCTTGGCTGAGTTTCAGTGGAGGAGCTGCTGGCGATCACAGGCGCCGTACACGTCGACACGATACCATAATTAATTCCATTTGCTATTGCAATGAAGTTGATATTGCTGCTGTTGTTGCTGTTGTTGTTGTTGATGTTGTTGTTGTTTTTGGTGTTGTTGGTGTTGGTATGTGTTCAAGTTTAGAAAATATAAAACCGGTACTGGCACTAGCCATACTTGTACATGTATGCAAATCAGTTAGTTTCGAGTCGGAAATCATGAGTCAAACAATTCATCATATGCGATTATCTTTCTACTAGGCACTCGCCACATCTGTCACACTTATACTAGCTAAAATGTATTTCATCTGCTTCTCCTCGGATTCGGTCAATGTTTGTAGAACCTCCCAGTTCAATTACTTATCTGTCTCAGTGTGCTTTCAACGGCGCATTTGTTTACACCCGAGTCAAATGGATATAGATGGCTTATAGAAATAAATAAATACATCCAAGTGGATTTCTGTGTTCCGCATATAATTATGTTGAGTTGATATACATTCCTAAACTTCTAGCTGCTCAATAATTACAAACAGTCACACTTCAAATAAAATAAATCAATCGAAAAAGCAAATACTGATTTACTTTAAATTTTTAGGAATTTGTGTTTTGAATTACTACGAGTTATATTAATTTGCATAATCGTCTGATAGTATATTTTTGACTAATTAAATACCTGTTCTGTATTTACAAAATAAATATTGCATGTTAGGTAAATGATTATTGATTCGAATCATGGCAAATCTTTGATGTGTGACATTTGAATTTGCGTTATTTTTAACAAGACTTGGAATTATTTCCATTACAATATACACTAACCTTTTTAGTTAAAATCGTTCCTAGATGTGTCTTTGACTAAAATAGACTAATCATAGAATGAATCTTTTTTGGCTTACAACAAACAGCTTTCGTTAACAGCTTAATTTAGTTGAGGTGTGGCTAAAACACAGCTTGAACACTCCATTTGCTCATTGATGAAGGGAGTATATTTCACAAAAGGCAGACAGCTATGATACCAGGAAGTTTCAGACTGTTAACAAATTGATTGAATCGACCTTATATTAACAGATACCATTATAAATCTGACCAAAAGTATCATGTGTCGAAAGTTAGAGACAAAACTACGCTTTGTTCGATGGTGGGCAAGAAAACTCAAATGCGCATTTTCGATGAGTTCGAATTTATATATTTATTTTATCAATCGATGCTCGGCTTAGGCGTCAGCTTGGGTTATTGTCAACCGACTTTTCCCATGTGTCACATTCACCCGCATTTATATGGTGCCCCCCTCACTGCCCTGCTCCATGGAGCAGCAACAACAGTCTCAAATTACAAACAACAAAATATCATCTGGCTGCAGCAGCAGCTGGTGACTGCCCCATGAAAGTTATCAACAATATTTTTTTTTTGGGCGCAGTCGGTTGACAACTGAAAATTGGGTGCGCCATTTAACCAAATAACGTTATGATCATTATTTTCTGTTAAGTGTTACCTAAAATTGGTTACAGTGTATTGTAGGCAACAACAACAACAAGTTGGTGCGTGTATGCGTCACAAGGTTAGTGTTCGTGTCAAAAAACTAAAACCGTTGACCGTTTAGTAAGGATAGCCAGCTGGTTCAGGTAGTTTCGCCTTGACAGTGGCTTAAGATTTCACATTTGTTTTTTGGCATCTGAACCCACTAATTCATTCGAAACATGTATGTATGTGTGTGTGTGTGTGTGTGGGTGTTCGATTGAGTTGTCTCGTTCAAAAATAGCCACGGGTATATCGTATGCGTGCATGTATTTGATTTTGAAACAGGAAGTGAAATGTGAATCCACTTACCGTTTTTCAACATGTGTTTTCAGGTAGGTAGAAAACACATTGTAATGAGAACAATCTGTTTTTTTCCTTTTAAAACTCACAAAATGCAGCGGAAGTAATTCCGCAACAAAAAAGCTGTTAAGACGGCGTCTGTAGAACTAAATAACGCGCATATATTTTATATATATATATATATATAACTTTTTTTTATGAAATGAGAATTCTTTTTACTATTGTACACGATTTGCTTGCAGGTTTTGGCGCACCTTGATCACGACTTAATCCCATTTATTTACAGTTCATTAGCAGCGATCAGACATTGATATATATTTTTTGTACAGAAATTAAGCCTTAAAAGATCAATTCCAAAAACTGTTGTAAAAGGAATGAATCGATAAGTTTGATATTTATTAAATATACTTTTAAATCCAGTTTCTACATATATCTTTTTGGGGATTCACACACCAAAGAGACTTTAGCCAAACATAATTTTGTTTGTATATTCGATATGTTTGTATACATATGTATATATAAATATGTATTCAGCCAACTCTCATAATTTGTGCAACGCTAAGTTTTGAGCTTAAAAATGTTTCATACGAGAGTTGCAGAAGCGTAAACCGACAATGGAAATATTGCTCAAGGCGGCTTACACATAAAAATGCCGACATTTGACCACACACATACACTCACACACACACACATATAAATAAATATATATACATATGATGGGTACACAAGAGAGAAGTAAAATAAAAGGGGGAAACTGTCGAGTTGAGCTGAAGCAGCCGCAACAACAAAGCGACTTGAAGAGATGGCCCAGACTGGTTTTCGGCTGGAAATTGCGACTTGGAGCAGCAAACGGTGACCGCAGTAGCCAAAGTCAACTCTCAAGCAGCTGCTGTCGAAGCAAAAATGAAAAAAAAAATATACGAAAAAACGTCACTAACTCAAGTTGAAAACCAGACTCAAAGAACAACAACGAGCCACAAAAGATGAAAATTTTTTTTGAGTTTTGATATTCTTGGTAAAACAATTTCAAGTTACTTTTGCTAATACTGTAATGCCAAAAGCGGCTATAAAATGTTGAACTTGAGTGTTCACAGTTGTCATCTACAGATGGAGATTTTTGTGCTGCTGCTGATGACAATAATGATTAGCAGTCATGTGCTGAATTTAAAACACAATAATAAAAAAACCACTCGAAAACGGATTTCATTGAATTGACAATAAATAATATATTTATATAGCAGAAAACTCGCAATGTGTTAAACGAAGCTAATGAAGAAATTTACCCAATAATAATAAACAAACACTTTTTTGCTCTTGCAGAAAATTCTTAATTTGAAATTGTGTTTTATATAAACACAATTTAAGCTTGCCCTATTATGATTTCTGTTTCCGATTGTTTTTTTTTTTTAATAATATGATGTTACAAGGCATTTGTTCTTTATTATAAATTGGGCTTAAAACATCAGGTTTACATACTAATCGAATTCGTTATATATAATTCCATAATAATAAATGACGCAAGAAAAATTCTGAAATACGTGTATTCATGCATATTTCGTATTAAATTATTTCATGCCAAAAGTCAATAAATTTTATAACCGACAAGAAGGCTTGAATTGCGTTTACAACTTAGTAATTGATTTCGCAGGGTCTGGACCTTAATTTGTGGGTGATCCTTTTGTAATTGGAAAAATTTTCGTTATGCTCTCATTTCATGTGAATACAATTAAAGGTTCTTGCTTTCTTACATTTAAAGATAATTTTTGGATATGCAGGATAATGTGTTTACTTAAAAATCCCAATTTTACACTTATTGGACCCTAGAACTTGGAAGCTGGGAGCAATATCTTAACTCCACAACTTCCCGCAACTTTTGACACCAGCCAACTCTAGATAAAAAACGATTTCTTCTCATGTCCTACACAGAATTGTAGTTCAATGATTGACCTGGGCACTCTTAAAGTTGAAAATCCGCCCCATTTTTAAATTAACGTATATTTAGAATAATTAATAAAAATTTCAAAAAAAAATAATGATATCATACATTTTTAAATTTGACAGTTATAAAAACGTTAATTTCTTGAAATACCTTGTCTTTGTCTACATCTGCAAAACGAATAAAGATCGCATATGTTGCAAGTAGTATTTGTTAACAAATCATAACGATTGCACCTGTAAATATATACACACATATGTGTATGCGTGTGTGTGTGTGTCTTTGTTTATATAACACGCAATGGCAGCTGTCAACATTGGGGGCTTTGCTTATCGTTGAATGATCCCGGGCTGGAAGTCCAGTGTCTGGGCAGACAATAAATGTATTGTAAATTGTAGACGTGCACATGTGATTAATCGAGCTTATAATTTCAATTGCCCAACGTTTTCTGCTACGAAATATTCTGCTGATAAAGTGCATTATTTTTTAGTTATCTGAAAAAAGAAAGGGAAAATTTCTCTTTTACCCCCTCTGTTCGACTCATGTATTTTGGGAATTTTTTTTTTTTTGGGTTTTTTGCTCTTGGTTACAAGAATAACGTTAAGTGTTTTTTCTTATAACTTATAAACAATTAATGTTCGCTTCCTTGCTTCGGGCCTTAATATATCGATCCATATAAAGTAAGTACGTGATTGAGCTTTGTTTCAATTATACCATATAGTATTTTTACATAAATTGCAAGACAGGAAGTAGGGCATAAATTAAGACACTTAAAAAAACCGGCTTCAGTTCCTTGCAGGGACTCCAGTTAATTATCGTGTTCTTGAAACATGTCTCTTGGAATTAAGTACAGTTTTGAGCTGCCAGACTACCAACAGGGCGGATCATCCAAAGACATTTGGGTAGGTAATGAGCTTCTCTAGCTTTTCTAATTTTCTCACTTTTTAAATAGTTTTTATTGTTTGCTCACTAAACACCAGATTGTTCCACACTCAGGTGTGAGTTTTCGTTTAAGCTCTGACGATAATGACACATAATTTCAACTTTGCACTCAGTTGCAGGGTTCTCAGGTTGCCGCCTTTGTTTTTTTCCAAGTATTTGTTATTGTTAATTTTTGAGAACAAAGCTAATTTTTTGCTAGTTATGTGGACACTTCAGAGGGGCTGGCAGACAAGCACTTGAGTTGCCTGTCAGCACGTACGATTGCTGGAGCTTAAGTAGGGTTGTCAACGTGCTAATATTTTGCACATTGCACTCAATATTTATGACTATTGATGGCACAAATAACATAATGTTAAGCTCAATTGATTAGCATTAAATTTGCTGTCAAATTGCAGGTATTATCAGTGCTCGACGCATGAAATTTAAATTCACTTTAAGGCGTGTCTATATACATATATTATATATATATAAATATATATGTATATATTTTTATGTGCGAGTGTGTGGATTTGTGGACCGTGCCCTTCCACTGGGGTTTGGGTTGGTATGCCACATTAGCATTGGCATGCTGTGAAGTTGAATGCCGTACCAGACACACAAACATAAGAGATTCGTCGATCTCTGAATTAATTAAGTGCAGAAATGGAATCTTATATGTCATTGCTGCTTTTTGTTGCTACAAACGAAGGCGTGTACCGCGCAGCAAAAGCAGCAGCAACAACTCAAAAACCCAAAGACAGAACCACAACTGAGAGTCAGCGTCAGAGCCGAAGCCAACACAATTGCTGGCCACGTCCACATTCCTCGTACCTATCGCGCCGCACGTATCTGTTTGCCGGCTCCAACAACGCAACGACAGACGACGGTTTCACGTAACTCCACACCACACCTCCCCCCCCCCCCCACAACACACTCCCCTCTCCATTTTGGGCTACGTCTGAAATCAAAAACGTTGCATTTCATTAGCCATCTAGCAAGACTCTCGCAGAGTAAGACATGGCCATATGCCAAGCCGATTGAGTGCCTGCCGCCTCCGTTATAGCCGTAAGAGCATTATGGTGCACAGACCTAATACGTTATTTATGACTGAGACTAAATAAAATCGAATATACTAGCTTATGCATTTATCATGATCTGTACCGTGAAAGCATACATACATTCACAAAAATGATATTGATATGTCAATTCAATATGAGCAACTCACAAAATGTAAGTCATTCAATTTTGAAAACACAGTATCGAAATAAAATATCACACTAGATTTTCAATATATAATTTGTATAATAAATTTATTTAATTAAACAAATCAAGAAAAACATTTCCACTAAATTATTTTTAAATAGATAAGTAGGCAGCTTGTGGAATTTTGCCAAATGCATTTGATAAATGCATTTGCCCCACGTAAATACATAAATAGTTACACACTTAGATAGGCAGTGAAAGTTAAGATCGGTTGCAATTGAAATTCAGTTGTGGTGCTAGCAAAGCTACGCACTTTTAACAAATGCACAGGCCGTGCGTCATGCAACAGTTGCAAGGTCTCCAAGTTTGTCACTTGCCTCGATCAGTTGGTAGATTAAGGCCAACCAAAGTGGAGAATGGTGTCCACGTGCAAGTGTCGACTTAACAGCTCAACAACAACAACATCAAGTTCACAACAAGAACTCGCTGTATTGTTCCAGAGAAAAGTGAATAATTATTGGTGCTCTCTTTTTTTGTAAGAGTCAGGCTTGATTGATTAAACTCAGGGTTAAGGTAAATGTCACATTCAAAATGCGAACGATTTGTGTACTCATAGTAATGCGGCTATTAAATTTCACGCTCAATTTAACAAATACATAGCTAAATAAATTTATATTTACACAAATATATAACGCTTACGTAGATAGGCCAATAAACTATGTCTTGTCTGTATGGGTTAAATGCATTTTTGCCAATAGGCTTGAATTGTGTTCTTTTTGACTGTTCCTGTTTAGGAATGGCTTTATGACATCATCTCGAAAAGTCGTTAAAAACATTCAGTTATTTAAAGAATCGCCATTTTGGCATGACAGTCATGTGTCAATTCTTTTATTATACAGTAGCAAATTTTTGAAAACGACACGCTTGGATGCTCAGCTATGAGATACCCTTCACACTTATTCACAGTAGAATTCATAATATTCTCTAATTAATGGCTCTTATTTTTGTTTTAATACAAATTATATTTTTATTCATAGATATAATAGGTCTATTATATATCAATGAATGCCCTTTAATTTCTGATACACCGAATTAGTTAAAATTGCGTTTTCAAATTTCATACCAATAAAATTTACATTGTAAAAGAAAATAATATTTAAGATTAACAGAAAATCTTTAACCTCAATAAAAATTTTTAAGTTAACTCTAGAAAACACAAATTTTTTTATATTATAGAGAAAAATTTTACAATCTATAATAGTTTTGAAGTTAATTCTAGATTGCGACATGCATTTACATCAGCAAATAAACATCAGCAGTTTAATGGGAGAAAAATTACCATATATAAAGAAAAAGTCATGATCTGTTTTATAAATGTGCTTGCCGGAGAACGTATTTACAATATTAAAAAACTATTTTGTGTGTGCCGGTTTGGCGCAGTGTACACAGATGTGGTTGCCATTACGCATACGCCGCATGTGCCGACACTTAAATTTTCTGTTTTCAACTGCGATAACCAACAATAACAACAACTAACCGAGATTGCCCACACACACAAAACTGCGGCCAGTTGCCAGTTAAAGCTGTTGTTGTTTTTGTTGTTGTCGTAGTTGTGGTTGTGGTTGTTAAAATTGGTTAGCTCGCTGAACAACATTTAGCTTTTGCCAAATGTTTGCCCGGCACTTTGACGAATTCGTTAAGCGGCCCATAAAGTTTTAAACAGAGTGCTCATGATCTGCCCTTCTCCAAATGGTAGTTCAGCTCGCTGAGACAAGTCTCACTCTATTCGCTTGGCTACAAACAATGTTTGCTTTTGAATTATTTACTAGCTTTTGTGTTGACACAATTACAACTACATAGATGCACCAGGCAACATTCATCTCTACCCAATTACCACTGTAATCGCTGGTTTTGGGCGACCAGGGGAGCTGTTGGAGTTCCTGCAGTTGGTATTAGAGTCGTACCCGAGTGCTCTGACCTCATTAGTGCCATGCACACGAAAAGCAGTCGGTTAACTTTTTATCTGAGCCTGTGTTTGTGTCTGTGCCGGCTTATGGTAACAGGGCGAGATAAGATAATGTCAACCGTGCTATAACCATCAATCTGAGTTTGATGAAAGGGTCTCAACTCTGTTTCAGTTATGACAAGCGAAATACATGCAACGTTGAAGGAGATTATCATGAAAATTTCGCACATGTCGCCTTGCTGTCCAACCCAACCGACTTGCACGCGAATTTGAATTTCAAAACCTAAAAAATACTTGTTGATTTATTTTCTTGGAATTGCAACACACCTATTTTCTATACACGTTTCTTTCTGGCCAACGTAATCATGTCGCACCTCCTAAAAGTTATAAGTATTTCATATCTCGTACACTACGAGCATGCGCACATGTACATATATATATATATATGTACGTACATACGTACGTACTTAAGTTTTTATTCGTTCGTTACATTTCACTCAGCCATGAAATTGATAACGAATTCCAGACGCTAAATCATAGAAGAGTCCACATAAAACTAGTTTCGAATTTTTGATGTACGTACATATTTGTAAACACACACATATATATATATATTGGCCCGCCTCTGTTTGCCTCTCAATTGCAGTTGTGCTGTAGGGATTTTTTTTGCTGTTTTTTTTGCTTTTTTTTTGTTTGGCTTATTGTTCCGGCGTCGCCGGCTTCCTCCTGAGGGTTACCCCTGCTAGCTGCTCGCTGGCCTGGCAAAAATAATGCGTATCCGTTGCGGATCCTCCCCAATCTCCCCCTCCTTCTCCGCCCCTTCAGTTAATTTAAATACAATAAACACAATTGAAGCTGTCGCCAATTGGACAGCAACTGCAGTTGAAACTACTTAACAAATACAAAGTAATGCATTACCAGATGATTCACTTTCTTACTTACAATCATAAAAATCGCTAAGTGCTTTCCAGAATTTTACTTTAAGCTATGCTAATGTTTTTCCAACTCAAATCAAATACGTTTTGATTTTCACTTTTTTGATCAGCTGAAGCCAAGCAACAATTGCTTTTACATTCAAATATTTAAACTGATTCATTTAAGTTGCCTTTCTCTTGCTATTTTTTTATAATTTTTTATTAAATCTCATCCTAATCTAGAAATGGATAAAACTTCAAACACTTTTTTGGCGGACATGGGCGATGAATGTGAGCTGAATGGTATGGTTCTGATTGATCAACTGCGCGGCGATTGGAATGCTCGAAAGTTAAAGTTTCTGACACACAATTCGATTGTGTTGACCGGTATTTTTCCCTCTGTCTTTGACTGGAAGCTCCTCCGGTTGGTGATGCCAGCAAAGCAGGCGGACGCTGAGAAAATACTGCAGAAAGAAATTAACCATCTGGAAATGATATACAGCCTGACCAATTCGCTGCAACACGTCGAAGGAATAAAGGAGATCGGCATCGACGTGGACATCAAAATGGGTCCACCCAACTACAACGTCTTCGTCCAAAACGATGGCACCATTAAGATCCAGAAGCATAGCACAATGACGGTACATGTTTTTGCCGTCAATCCATGGCCTGAACATGAATTTTTATTTAATGAATTTCGTAAGATAAAGACAAAGTAACAATTTTCGCCGATGTGTATGATGATAACAATTGGGAGAACGACCAGATAAAGAATTCCAGACGCGAAATCATAGAAGTGTCCACATAAAACTAGTTTCGAATTTTTGATGTATATATATATATATATATATATATTTGTGTGTTCTGGTTTATTCTAATTTGTTATTATAGTGAGATGTAGATAAATAATTACGTAAAAATATTGTATTGTATGAAACACGTATAGGGTGTCGTCAACACGATGAGACGACGTTTAGGATGGAACTGATTTGCTCTGACGAGCTTTCCTTTATATATACAAAAATCTTAAATCTAAGTACATGGCGTCGCCTACTACGACTCCATGTGTTGTAAGGTGAATTTATGTGTTGTAAGGCGAGGCCTTGTGTTTTCTGTCATTAAACAACAGCTTGTACAAACTTGAACAGTATCCAATATAATCAATCTAGAAAATTTAAATTTTCTCATTTCTTTGGCTTTTATGCATTCCCGCACACAGTTCTTTACAGCTGTTCGATAACTCCAAAAATACAGATATACTCTTAAGACATATAGCATTGCAGATAATTTCATGATTATTCCGCAGATGCAGCTGTCGCTTGGCAAACACCAACCGGTGAATGTCATACAATAAATATCATCTGGAAATGGGTTCCAGGGTGTCGGGTCTTGCGATACAGCTCGACTTTTACAGCGATCGGATCGCTTCTGCCCCGACTTGTTTGCTTGCTGTTTTTAGCAACGAGTCGAGTTGAGCTAAGTTTTACTATATGAAGGTGACTTCTTTTCGAATGCATTACCGGTTTTTCAGTACCCCTGTCGGCTCTACCCTCTCCGCTTGACGATTGCATTCGCCACGCTGCAGTACTCAAAAGGAAAGAGTAATGGAATAAACATGCACTAACACAGACAATCTACCTTTGCATACCCCTGCTGTGGAAAAAACTGTTTCGACAATAATCGAAAAAAGGGTTTTAAAAACAGTGTCAATCAAATTTTGTTAATTGCATTTTTTTAAATGCTCGGTAATTAAGAGATATTATTGAAATGCGCCAATAATTGCAATTATTAAATTGTACTACTGGCAGTCGTCGCCGTTTTTAGATTTTTAATGTATTTTTTGGAACAAATGAATATGTATTTAATTTGATGTTGAAATAAAAAATAGAGTATGTCAGTTTCTATTGTGTTGAGAAAAGCTTTCCGTTTCACTAACTGAGCGGCACATTTGTAGAGCTGCAGAAATTGCGCGCTTTTTGTTCAAGCAAACGGTAAATGTTTATCCCACTGAGTATCTATAACACACCCTGAACAAAAAAAAACAGTCGCTGCACTTTTTGCTGCTTTACGAACTGTGCATGTGTTTGTGTAAATAAACGTATGAAAGTATTTGTGAGGTTATAGTTGGGCTCTCTCTGTCTCTTTTGATAAAATTGCGAAATTGCGTTGGAGATC
This sequence comes from Drosophila multiciliata, assembly GCA_037043605.1. Classification (NCBI taxonomy): domain Eukaryota; kingdom Metazoa; phylum Arthropoda; class Insecta; order Diptera; family Drosophilidae; genus Drosophila; species Drosophila multiciliata. Next base: position 2,185,713 of record JBAMBF010000589.1, read on the forward strand.
TGGGCCAGTAAAACTGCTAAGAAACGGAAACTTTTTAGATAATGCTGACTTAACTTGAAAATTTATGTGTCATTTAATATAGACTCACACACACTCACACACGCTATACTCACTGCAGCAACTGATCGCTGTCTGTGTTTTGTATGTTTTTTTTAGATATGGTACACAGCAAAAGGTAGGCAGGCAGGTATTGAAGCCACAGGTAGGTAGACGACAAGCAACTACAACGACAACTCACATATACAAACATACAAGTTAGCCCGACTCGGACTTGAGCGGCACGTGCGAAAGAGCGAATCAGCTCTCTACACTGATCGCTTGGGTATTGCTATTCCAGACGCACTCGTGCACTGTATGCTTGCATGGCTATGACGAAATCTCATCCCCCATTTTTCATTCAAATTCAAATTCAATGTCTGGCTTGAAAACAGCAAACTGCACTTGCCATCAATTTAAAATATTTATTTTTTTTTTACACTTACCTCTTCTCTTTGTCTCTTCCGAATGTAGCGGAGTATCCAAAAAATTTTAATAAGCTAAAATAAACACACAAAATGTTATCCAAACGAAAACAAACACAAAACTTAATCTGAAGGTTTTATCTACAGCATTGCTTATACTACATACATATGATAAGTATATTTTAAGCGCAAATTTGACTAAGTATTTGTTATAATAATTTGACTTTGACACGTTTTTAATAGTTGTATGTTAAATTGAAATTATACATTTATTTATGTGTTTTTATTTTATTTTAGTCAAGCGAAGCCTGCTCCTTTTGTTACCGAAGTCTCGTGTGCGAGCTTTGAAAACCCGCTTTACTCGTAACAAATTCGTTTTAACACCTGTTGAAGTTCAAACTCGACTGATCGTTCGGCCGTTGAAGTTAAATGTTGAACTATCACAACATTATCTGTTGTCATTGTGCTGTTAAGCCAATGTTAAAAACATCGATCACAGTTATATATCGATATGATGGCTCCGTTGCTAGACAGCCAACGCCATCTTGTGAGCATTTCGTGTATACGTAGTTAGATATTTAAATGCCTTCAAGCGCCATCTTGGGAGTAAATGTTTTTTGTCCGTGTTATACTTCGTATGTCATATTCTGTAGCACACCTACAGGCTTTTACATTTTAGGCCTTCGTATGATGGGTACGTAATATTTTTAATCACAGTTAAACAAGTGTTTGATGTTTTTACTTTATTTGTCTTTATTGCGTCTTTAACACAAAATTATTTACTTGATTCTACATTCTATTTAGCGAATCCAAATGATATCAAATCTTAATAATTGCTTATCGATAGCGGTATTTCGTAAATTTTAAAAGTATTATTAAATATTATTATTAAATACACTTTTATTGAGTTAGTCAATCATTTTATTAAAATTAAGAAATTTTAAGCAAATATCGACAAAACTACTGTTTAAATGCAATTATAGATAAATTGGCCTGAGTCAAGTATAAATAATACAATATGCTTAAAAAATCAAAGGGCTTGGAGTAAATAGCAAATTCAAATTTTATTATTTGAAATAATTTGAAATGGCGGGCTAAAGGAATGCGAGGGCTTCAACACATTCGTCAGGGCTGCATCAGGGACGCAACAAGATTATGACATTTTCAGCTGTCAAAAACTTTTGTCGTCCGCTCGCCCGATCTAAGCCTGTTATTGTAATTAATAAAATTTTTGTATATTCTGAGAATGTTTTCTGCCAACACACACTCTGTGGTAAGTGCCGTGCGACTCTTTGTCTCTCTCCCTCTCTCTCGGCCTATATACAATGAACATTTCACACAAACTACTGACGTTTCGGTGTTTCCATTTCTATATCCAATGACAGCCGTACCTTTATCTGGGTAACTTTAGTCGAAAACCGCACTATTACACAGTGAAGCGAACCAAACTGCCGGCCAATGCTAGCGCTCCACGATTCTTTGCAGATAAATCAAAGTCCGCCTCCAGCAGCTCAAACAAAGGCAGCAGCAGCAGTAATAGTAGAAAATGCCACGACCTCGTACTGGACTTTAAGGCGCTGCTGAGCAAGTCTGGGGTCAGTTTGCAGGGTATCGTAGAGAGGACGGCGAGACTAAATGGCATACTTGACAAGGAGCTGGTGAACGATGCACTGGTCAAGGTGACCAGCATGCTGCCTTCGATGCGCCAAGTGCATGTAACACTTGAGGAACCAGCGACAACACAACAACAACAAACTGCGCCTGGCAAACAACAAAATTACAAGTTTGAACTCTCTATGAACGCAACGCAAAATATCGGATCTGTGTATGTCAACTAACTGTTAAATGTATTATCTACTCTATGTTAAGTGCTTCCAATCCGATCTCCTAATTGCAGCATTATGTATCCAACTGTGATGAGAGGTCTGCTGAATCCGCTGCAAGCGACTCATCAGCTGTAAGTGGATTGTACAATTAGTTAAAGAATTGTGTGTGCAATCAATCCGGATTTAATTGCAGGCGACAGTTGCGTCACTTTAAAACGGATCGTTCCATTGAGGCGGATCAGAAGCGCAATCCCACAATGACAACCAGACTGAAGTCTGCGCTCCAAGGTGCGCCTCTTCGACCCGATGGCGAACACAACTTGCAGGCGGACAAGCTCAGGAAACTGCTGAGCAAATCGGGCGAACAGGGAATCCCTCAAAATGCGGTAAATATATATATATGCCGGATATTACTAGATAAAGCAGGAATTATTAATGCTAAGCTTATTTTGCAGGAGAGCTTAAAGATTGCTTTCGCTGAGGGCTACTTGGCTGCATCGAATGTGGAAGACTCACAGAAATCAGGAAAGACAATGAAGTATCTGAAGGTAAATGCCAAACACATGGATGCATAGTCTCCTCTTCCCTTCCCTAGTTTGTTTTCCTTTTGTGATTGATTTGTTGTGCTCACGTCCTTGTTCGCACCTTAGTGTCTTAAATAATGCTCAGTAATTGTCACGCAGATTTTCCAGACACTCATTGTGATCGTCGTCTTCATTGGCATATTTGTCAGTTTCTTCACTTCATCGAATGGCTCCGTGTTCCGGTGAGTATTCTAGATCAATGCGCCATCTGCTGAGTGAAAATTTTTTAACACCTCGAATGAATTTAGCAGCATACAACTGGGCAACCAGGTCGAGGTGGATCCGGAGGAAATACACGTTACATTCGATGATGTCAAGGGCTGTGATGAGGCCAAGCAGGAGCTAAAAGAGGTCGTCGAGTTTCTTAAGAGCCCCGACAAGTTCTCAAATTTGGGCGGCAAGCTGCCTAAGGGTGTGCTCCTCGTTGGCCCACCGGGCACAGGCAAAACCCTGCTGGCCCGTGCCGTTGCCGGCGAAGCGAATGTTCCGTTTTTCCATGCGGCCGGACCAGAGTTCGACGAAGTTCTCGTTGGCCAGGGAGCCAGGCGGGTCAGAGATTTGTTCAGTAAGTAGGATGAACTCTTTCTAGATGTTTGTATAGCAAATGTTACATTTTCTTCTCATGTCTCATTCAAAGAGGCCGCCAAGGCGCGTGCTCCCTGCGTCATCTTCATCGACGAGATCGATTCGGTTGGCGCTAAGCGTACGAATTCTGTCCTCCATCCGTATGCAAATCAAACAATTAATCAACTGCTCTCCGAAATGGATGGATTCCATCAGAATGCTGGCGTCATAGTGCTCGGTGCAACGAATCGGCGCGATGACTTGGATCAAGCCCTGTTGCGTCCGGGTCGCTTTGATGTCGAGGTCGTTGTCTCCACACCCGATTTCACTGGTCGTAAAGAGATTCTCTCTTTATATTTGGAAAAGATACTGCACGATGATGTGGACTTGGATCTGCTGGCACGTGGCACCTCCGGATTTACAGGTGCCGATTTGGAGAATATGATTAACCAGGCGGCATTGAGGTGCGTCAATAATATTGGGCATGAATTATGATTTAAATTTTGTTTTTTGTTTTGTTTATAGAGCTGCTATTGATGGAGCTGAGACTGTGAGTATGAAACATTTGGAGACCGCACGGGACAAGGTACTTATGGGTCCGGAGCGCAAGGCGCGACTTCCCGATGAGGAGGCGAACACGATAACCGCATACCATGAAGGAGGACATGCTATTGTTGCCTTTTACACGAAGGAATCGCATCCGCTTCACAAGGTGACGATAATGCCGCGTGGTCCGTCTTTGGGACACACCGCATACATACCGGAGAAGGAGCGCTATCATGTCACCAAGGCGCAACTGCTCGCCATGATGGACACCATGATGGGTGGTCGAGCGGCCGAGGAGATTATCTTTGGCGCAGAGAAGATCACGTCGGGCGCCAGCAGTGATCTGAAGCAGGCGACATCGATTGCGACACATATGGTCAAGGATTGGGGCATGTCGGAGAAAGTCGGCCTGCGTACGATTGAGTCGCCCAAGGGACTGGGCACGGGTGACAGTCTCGGACCGAACACCATTGAGGTTGTGGATGCCGAAATCAAGCGGATCCTGAGCGATAGTTATGAGCGGGCGAAGGCGATCTTGAAGAAGCATACAAGGGAGCACAAGGCACTGGCAGAGGCACTACTGAAATACGAGACTCTGGATGCGGATGACATCAAAGCAATATTGAATGACAACCAGTAGTTTCTTTCTTTATTTTTGCCATTATTGGCGTCACTTGGGCACCTACTGCGTATACATACATATTAATTATATTATATACATATATATATATATATATTTTAGTTACAATATATAATAAGCGTAAGCACAAAAACCAATAAGATCGGGACGCAGACGAACAGTTAAGTAATACAATGTTATACATATTTTATTCATGTTTTTTCTTCAAACATTTATTCGATTTAAGTCGAGTCAATTGTGCAATTCTGCCCGGCACGGTAACATTCGTTAAGCTGTGCTGTATTTTCGTCGGTATTTCTTATGTTCAGTTTTTGCATATTTATGTGCTTGACGCATACGGTCACACTAGTAGCTGGTTAATTGATTGTAGAAAAGTTACAAGTCAACATATCATTTCGGAAATTTATACAAAATAATCAGTTGAAATGTGTGACTATGAGATTTCCGAGACAGCGTACACTAAAATCGTATTCCATGCGGCCAAATATCCACACCAGGCGGTCAACGGTCTACTGTTGGCCGAGAAGAAGCAAAAAGGTTCCGTAGTCCAAATCACGGATGCAATTCCACTTTTTCATCAGTGCCTGCATGTGACCCCAATGGCGGAAATAGCCCTAAATCAGGTAAATTAAATTAAATTTGTACAAGTCCAATGCTAAATGCATGCAATTGCAGATCGACAGCTACGCTGATAGCGAGGGATTGGTGATTGCCGGCTACTATGCCGCACCAGAAAACTTCTACGACAATCAAATCGAGAAGGCGCCAGCCGCGAAGATTGCTGAAAAAATATTGGATAATTTCAAAAACGCTTGCTATGTGGTTGTCGATAACATGCTGATGTCCCTGGAACACAATCAGTCGGCGCTGCACGTCTATGGCTATGCGAGTGACTCATCTCGCTGGTCAAAAGCCAAATATTCCATTGTGCAAATGGCACAAACGCTGGAGGGTGTTTCGCTGCTGCTGAAGCGTGGCGCGATGCGGGATGTCATCGATTTCGATAATCACTTGGACAATCCAGAGAACCACTGGAGCAATCAATTTCTGAACCAATCGCTGAAGGACCTGCAAAAGTTGTACTAGTACTGCTTATGTTAAACAATTAGGAAAGGTGCATTTGAAATGAGTGGAGAGAGCAGAGCCGCAATTTCAACCTTGCAATTTAATTTATTGTATGTAATTACAATTGGATTTCAGTTAATCTTTAGAATAATGCATATAAGTTAAATAACATTCAACTAATTAATAAATAATCAATTCTTTCGTATTGGTTTTACGGGTAAAAGTCCTAGCCCTATCCGGTTCGTAATTTCATCCTCTGTTCTCTATTTTTTTTTGTCATCCCGTCGTAATTTCTTGGTTTTCTTTTGTCTTGAGTGCGTGTCGTCAGTTAAACCTATATATGATTACAATTACAATTAATAATAAATACAAATGAATAATATGCATAGAATCTTGCTTTTGGTTTTCTGTCCTATAAATGTAAATATTTTACAACAATATTGTAATATCGAGATTGCTGATTATACGTAAGTACATAATACATATGCGAATATATCGGAGATCAAAAGAATCGGAAAAAAAATAATTAAATTTTTTTTCTTTTGTTTTGCTTAATAAGTTTCGGGTATTGTAGAATTCAATATTATTCATATTCCTTTAATCAAATATCATCGATTGAACCTTTACAATACACTTTATATTGTAGTACCATATGGGGAAGGGAATGGGAATATCCAGTATTGAATGTTTTCAACGTTTTTGATCTTAAGTTTTCTTTTGCATTTTTTGTGTGTTTTGTATGTATTTGTATATATATATAATATCAATTATAATTATCGTTGCTTTCATGCATGCAATAGATAAATTTATTGTATCTGTAAAACATACGCACATATATTAGTATATATATATATATATATGCATATATCTCATTTGTATATAGGTCTTGAACAATATCTGTTGCTGGTATCCTGTATATATCTATATATACGAATGCATGAAGATATTGCTGGGTGTATATATGTTTCTTACTTTTGTTTTTTGTGTATGGAGTTCAACGAGGGCGCTTTTCTTTTGATTATAATCCTAGCTATACATGTGTACATATCTATGTATATACTATATACATATACATAACAGTATATATATATATATATAAACTCGCAAGCATTCCCTTTATAATATAATGTCTATATGTAAATGTCTCTGTACTTTTGACTTTCATTCGAAATCTGTTTGCACCATGTAAACGAGAAGAAGTAGTTATTGTTGTTGTTGTTCTGTGTCATTCCCATCATCACATGCTATGTTAGTTGATCTATAATGATGCAAAAAGATACATTAATTTGTGTGTACGTGTATGTGTGTGTGTGTGTGTGTGGGTAGGTGTGTGTGTGTTTGGTGTTTGGAGTGCAGTTGAAAACGCAGCCGTACGAAAAACTAAAAACAAAAGGAAAGAACAACAAACAACAAAAACAGCGTGTTTCGAATTTTGGGCATGTGTAAAACTGGTGGGTCAGGTGGGTCTCTTCAGGTCAGTGTGTGTGAGTTTTGGGTTAACTGAATAACTGCATTTTAAAGTCAGAGGAGCAGGAGTCGATCTAGAGATTGCCATCACCAGAGATATTTACCATTCCCGAGGACAGAGAGTTGATGGCATCTTCCACCGTCGGCTTGTGACGATCGATTTTAGATGAGTTTATGGGCGAGAAGTTGTCTACGATTGTAAGCGTGAATGGATACAGTAGTAGTAGTAGTAGTAACAGTACATAAAACATAACAAAACAGGCGCATATTGCAATTACAAATGACAAGTGCCAATTACCGAGATCACCACTCGAACTGGAATCCGTAAAACTGGGTGTGCCCTCTGTCCAAGTGGGTGTGGAGCCCTCACCTGATGCCGGCGGCGTCCATGCCAAGCCGCCACGCGACCCATAATGGCTGCTCGACGATGTGTCCACCGCCAGAAACGTGTCCAGATGCACCTCAGAGACACTAAGAGAGACACAAATCGATAAGTTAACTTGAGAATTAGAAATTGGATTCGTATACCTACCTAACGATATCCTCCTTGTAGGAGCCTCGATAGGCGGGACCAATGTTCATTTTACGTTCCGAATACTGTTGCTGATAATACGGAGGCTGCTGCGGCTGCTGCAGGTGAGGATGATGATGATGATGCGATCGTCGTCCAATCGACGAGGTGCTATTCTTGTTCGAGCTGTCCTCGGAGATGTCGTCAAAGGCAGGGGGAGGTGTTGAACTGCATGATGGAGTTGTGCCTAGCAATACAATGAGAACACAAAGATTACAATGAGCAACGAAGTCAGCACACAGATTAGGGGGATTAGGTTGCAAATGAGACAATGTTGAGCAAGTGAGATGTTAAGCATGCATCTAGCAGTTTTTAGGCACAACTATTGCGTCGTGAATCCTTGACCGATTGAGTATCTGTGCTCTCGGGTATCGTTGATGGTGCCGCATTCGGGGCACGCCGCTTGCCACGTCTCGGACGCTGTGTCACAGCTATATCAACGCCCTGGCGTTGCTCTTCCTGCATTTCTGGCACTGCTGGCTCTGCTGGAGACGTCACCTCGAGGACAGGCAATGCTCTTGGTCGCTTATATGTGCCCTCCAGCTCGCGTTTGACCTCGAGGAATGCGCTCACAGACTGCAGCAGATTATCCTCTTGGGCATCGCAGCCATCATCACCCAATGCCAGATCCACACAGTGTAAATATCTGTTGCGTTTCTGATGCCGCTTCATCTCTTGCTTGTTCCTCCGTGGAGATCCAGTCTGGGTGCTGGCGCTAACTGTTGTTCGAGCAGTGCGATAGCTTTCGGCGCGTATGGGTGGAAAGCTGCGCACGATGGAGCCGACCGAGGAGCGATCGCTGCGTGCCATAAAACTGTTCTGTCGCTGAAAGATGTCCACGAGGTTGAGCAAACGCGGCTGCTGCTGCTGCTGATGGCGTCGACAGGTGCTGTCGGAGCGTGCCGTGGAGTAGGCAGACTGCAGCGACTCTCGGCGACGCACAGAGCTGCTGCGTTGCACTGACAGAGTTGGTGGAGGAGTGCCACTTTCAAACAGATCGTGTAGCTCCAGCCAATCCTGCACGTTGCTAGGCGATCGGCGATCCCCGAAGCGAGGTATTGCCTCAGCAGGAGTGGGTAACTGGAGCAAGTTGCTCGCATTGCAGATGGGGGCTGTGTGTGCAGTGTAATTATTATCGTTTGGTGCTATACCTGGAGTGGTGGAGTGCGCCCGACTGTCCTGGGTATCCTTGCGACGTGGCGAGCCACGTGGTGGCACGGGCGGTGGCACACGTGCCTTCAGATTACTGCCAGCTGCAGAGGATGAGTTGGCCGAGGTAGACGCTCGCTGCCGCACAGGCGGCGGGGCATTGCTAAGCCCAGCTCGCCCACTTTCCCGATCACGATAACGATCTCTATCCCTATCTCGATCTCGATCTCTATCCCGATCCCGATCACGCTCCGAGCTAAGAGCGGTTGACGTAGACTCTGGCTTGTATTGCTGGTGTATTTTGCCGCTACTGTGGGAGTGCGAAGTGTGCACAGCTGAAAAGCAAAATAAGGCAATAATTAGACTCTCCTCCTTCCCATACAGATCACTTACGTCGCGTAGGCTCGTTCTCGCTGTCTATGGAGCTCTGTATGGCCTTGGAGAGGCTTTTTCTCTTCGATGGCGAATGCTTGAGCGCTACAAAAATGGCAAACAAAACGAATTAGTTAATTTCAAGTAGCAGGCAAGTTGCTTTAAATTATAATTAATCGGGGATTGGGAAGACAACGCAAAACATAAAGCAGCTCTTAAAGCAAAGCCAACAATCATTTTGCTGTTTACAGCTGAATATGGGTTTCAGGAATGATGACTAACGTGCAATTGCGAGGCATGCTTTGCGTCCGGAGGTTTCGTCAATCAATCATTCAACCCACCAACCACCAAGTGCCGTTACACAGAAGCGTAAATCAAATCAAAGAAAACACAAACAAACAAAAGTTAATTACAAACTTAAAATTTATGTAAAAAAAAAGTTATTGCTTAAATTGGAACTGAAATATCGTGAATAAAAATTATCGAAAATTATTTATTTATTTGCAGTTGAATTTTGTTTTTAATGTTATTGTTGTTGAAGTTGTTATTGTTTTCTTTACCTATATAACTGGTTACCAAGGTACGAAATTTTCTGTGATTTCCTTTGATCTCTGGGAGATCCACTATGCGTACAAGTGAAGTAATGCATCAAAGTAATATCCAAAAGAAAGCAGAAAAAAACAGCATTTTTTTTGTTGTCGGATCGTTTGTTCCCATAGAATACAAAATCAAATTTTCAAATTACGGTTTACAAGTTTCAAGAATATACAATAAATTAGCTGACTACCAAATGTTAGCGCATAAGGGCAAGTGTACTATATACTATATTGCATTTTTTTATGCATAACAACTGAATTAAAGACAATAAAATTAGCATTTTACAAATATTAATGTGTGTGTGTTTAGGTGTGTGTGTGTTTGTGTGTGTGTGTGTGTCTCAAGCTACTTGAGTCTGTTTGGCAGCTATGCGAGGAAAACGACGCCATGGTCAAGGAGTAGTTTTTCTTATGTTGCTGAGTGGTTTTTCTTTTCGTTTTTTTTATGTGTTTTGTTTTTCCAATTCTTGCAGTTGCACAAAAATGCCTTATAGTACGAGTACATGTCCCAATTGCGACACAGCCAGCAGACTTACGCGATGGTATCTTGCGGAATACGGTCTTAGCCATAAAGTTTTGAAATCTTTGAGCATAGAACGAGGGCCGACAAACCGAAACGGTCTCCTATATGGATGATAATAATAACACACATAATGTTTTCCATTCGCAAATGCTTAGCTTAGCCATTTCATTCACTCACGCCATCGTGTATGATGCTCTTGAATGTGTGCTCCAGTTTCTTCTTGAGCCTATACGATTGCAGTATGTCGATGACGCCAATGTAGAGCAAGAGCCGCTCGCCCTTCTCACTGCGAGCCGGAATGCCACCGGGTCTAAATCGATATGAGCATTAATGAGTCGTACATTTAAGAGGCGTATTCAGACTTACGGCACGTCCTCCTCGTCATCGATGGGTTCGCTTTCCGCCTGAATGCTCTCCATGGCCGTTGAATGTGCCACTAGACGCTGTCGATTCACAGATCTGTATGCCACACTTAATTAGCATATTATGAAATGTTCTTATTTAGTTTAAAAAACACGCGAAATACTCACTTGTTCCGGCTGATGCCCGTTGCCGCATCCCGATCTTTGCCATCGCCCTCTGCCCCATCGAGTGGTTCATCGACATCGGAATCTTCGGCGAGCGGTGCTCTCATTGGCTTACGTTGCTCGCTTTGTTTCTCCTTGAGTGCGATATCCAGATTATGCACGCCCAATAATAGCGAATAGTCCATAATCTTAAAGGATTCCAACACCGTGCAATCCCTTTGAATAGTCTTAATCAGTGCCGAATATGTTTCAGCCTCGAGGAATATGCCATTTGGATGCTGCTCCATGAAGTCCAGGTCCTTGTATGTGGGCGACTTCTTGGCACGTTCCGCTTTAGATGCTTTACGCTTGAACGTCGATCCCTTCAGATCGTATTTGAGATGCATTCGCACCGAAGACGGCAGCAGATTATTCATGACCACCAGTCGAATGTTTTTGGCGTTGCTCGTTTGCAGGCAGTAAAGGCCGAAGAATTTCGGCAATAAAGTGCGCGGATTTTGATTCAGATTCATATAGTAACTGCGAATAAAAGCAAAAGAAACCCATTAGTAAGTCTGTCCAAATCAAATACAAAGTTATCTAAATAAAATACTGTAAGCAAGTTGATTTTACTTAAATTTAAAAAACAAGGATTCCTCGAATAGAAAGTTTAACGGTAACCGAACAATTGCCAGTTTTGGCCATGTGTTTTTATATTAATCTCATTTCATTTATCATTCACTCGTGTGAGCGTGAATCAATTCTGGTTGGTCCTAACTGAGTTAAGCTGGATATCAAGTGACATAAATTTCTTCGATCTTTTTCTGGACAGAAGCAGAGGAAGTGTTCCTCCTTGAAGCTTATTTAAAGCCCTTTGGCGAGAATGTCCACTGACCAGTTTCCAATTATTGCACGAATTACTGCAGATCAATTTGTGCGACTTAAACAACACAGTTTCCTTCTGCGTTTACTATTTAAATTGGGCCATGCTTGGAATTCATTTCAACCGCAGTTGCTATTTAGCCATTTGTCTTTCGACCTTAGCTAGAGGCATAAATATACCTTCCTTAACCCAAATAAGGGGTAACAGCTTAAAAACAGTAAGTTTACAACTAACCAAATTGTGAGTATGAGTTTCTTATAAGGTAGACAAGCTTAAGATGGAGATTTGCTAATTGTAAATTATTTACCCAGGCAGTAGTTTTTGTAAAAATTCACCCTCCTTGTGTTGCACCGTTTTGATAATGAACTCATCGTCGTCCGTTAAATAGAATATTGATCCGGAAGCACCTGGATTCGATAGTTCGCGCAGTGGCGAAGTACACATGGACATCTGTAGAATATAAACAATTATAAAACTTAAAGTCTATATAAATTATTCAAAATACTTACCATAAAATCATCCGGCTGTATGCCAAACAAATCACGAAAGTAACGAAATGCAATCGGGGCATAGATCTTATATCTGAATTCACTATAATGGTGGGCAGGTGTAAGGCTAGAACCCTCTGGCGGAAACGTAATGCTCTCGATTTCCCAGAAGTCCATCATAAGTAGATCCCGTTTGGGCTTCGATGCCAGGCTGCCAACCTGCGAAACGAGATCAAAAACTTCAATATTTCAAAAATATTATTGAGGTTTTTTATTTACAGTATGCTGTATGCCCAGCTGTATGGATCCCATGATTTGCGATGTTTGTATCTTCTTGTAGGTAATCTCGCCACCTTCGCCGACGCGTCGATGACCAAGTTTTCGTTCCTTATCCGATTTGTTGGCCGCACGTAAAGGTCGATTGCCCAACTGTGAGTAATGCGCACAATTTGAATAATTTATATATATATATTTATATTTATACACATGCTTAATATTTATACTTACATCGGGCGATGAGTTACCCACATGGTCGGTGGAGACTATAAGTAGAATTGGAAGTATAAAGTGTGCATTATTATTAGTTAGCCACATTTAAGTGTTGTTGAACTCGTCCATAATTTATAAAGTGCTAGCCAATGACTCAAGTGGGAAGCATATCAACTTGAGCTTGAACTTGGGTGAGGTACCCACAAAAGCACACAAACAAGCACACACACACGCATAAATATAAAACACACCCTCGTAGTGAGAATATCCATAAATAGATGACAGGTTGTTGGCCGTTTAAAAGTTTTCTTTAATTATCATAAATTTACTATATTTAGTCTTGCCTCAATGGGTCTTAATTGTAAGCGAGTAATCAGTAAAACAGTCAGTCAACCAGTCAACCAGCCAGTCAGTCAATCCGTGAAATGGGGGTGGTCTCTACCACTACCACAACCCCTGCCTCATACCACATATCACCTGCCACCTCTTCTTCTTCTGCCTATTTTCGAGACACATGCGCCACGGCCACTTCCATTTTGCCATTCATTGATTTTTTTGGCTGTGAATTTGTCTATGTTTTAGCACTTTACATTTTTTTTTTATAGATCGAAGTTCTTGTCGTCGTTTTTTTGTATATTTTTAATTACCATTGCTCTGTTCTGCGAACCTCGCCTGCGATGTGGAGGAGCTGTCCATGTCAATGGTGTTGATGGTATCGCCGTCGCCAGACGTAGCCATGCTGATGCATTAGCTACTTCAGCTGCGCCTGCTGCTGCTGCTGCTGTTGATCCTGTCGCACCGCGTTGCCAGCCACAACTAATATAATACTAAAACATGTTGCCTTGCTTGATTGCGCCCCTTGATCAGCTCTCTATCTCTCTTCGCTCTGTAGGGTTATTCAATCAATGGGCCAAGGGAGCAGAAACCTTGGCTCTCGTCTGGCGTCTACTTTTTTCCTTTCTTGCCAAATAATTTTATGATGATGTTGATTTCGCTGCTGCTGCTGCTACTGCTGCCACTACTGTCATTTTCACAGCATACTCATAGGCGTTCTGGAAGCGCACTGGAAGTGCTTGTGGCGTGCATGCGCACCAGGGTTGCACACCCATCAAACGCAGAGTTGTAGTTGGCATACGATTGTCTTGCCAATTGAGTAAATAATCGATAATTGGTATTTTATTTTAAAATAAAGCGCTGAACACAACAGTGTGTCACTTGTTGTATTTCTATTTCTTAAACTTAAAAACCAAAATAACCATTTAAAGAATTTATTTAATGCACTTTTAATGTTTTCGTTTGGTTTTTTTTTATTAGCATTTCTGTACTCAATTAGACCTATACATCATACATAACTATTTATATATATATATATTTTTATTTATGTGGTAAATATATGAATACAATAATTTGTTTTAGTTCTGTTGGTGTGGATTTTTGTTCGTTTTTTTGTTTTTGTTTTCATTTACTGTTTTGCTTAGTGTTTCTTGTTTGTATTTTGTGTGTTTTGTTTTGTGTTTTTTTTGTTGGTTTTGGTTTCTTGTCTTTTTTGTCGTGTATGTCATTTCATTTCTCTTACATTTACATGCATTTACAAAATAAGCGCTTTTTTAAAAATACCGCAAAAAATTACGTTTATCGTTTTAAAATTCTATTTAAAAATTAAAAATTGTTAAACATTCTATACGAACATAAAAACAAATACGTACATAGCCTACAAAAATCACTACGAAACTAACTGCTTAAAGCTAAAGATGCGATCGACATAACTACGGCGACTGTTGTCCATTTGCGTTGTATATTTGTGGCTTTATCTGCAATATGCCGAGAACACACGATTTCGATTAACACAATGATCCCCAGCGAGAAGCACACCTGGCGGCTAGCCAGCCTGCTTACCTCTACTTACCATAAAAAATAGTCTCCCTGCGTTTGGTATAGTTAGTGCCAAGCAGGAAAAACGCACATGTTATCGGTGTGGGTGATTCGAGTTGATCTCTAGGAATGCGCGTCCTCACCGTCATGCTGTACAGACCGCTCGGATTCTGATCCAACTGTGTGAGCACCGAGTCCAGTATGTGTGTATCGAAGCTGCAGTCAAAAGACAAGTTATCAATATCAATTTTGATAAGTTAACTATGATTTTTTATTGTTGTTATAATTGGTCAACTGAGTGCGCTTTACTTACATGACAGAGAGCACCGGCTGTGGGAACACATTTTGTACCGCGCACATGATGTCCACATCTGACTGCTCGCCACCCATGCGTGCCTCCAGCATGAAATCGGACTCAGGAACTGTTTGCGTATCGAGTTGGGCATTGGAATGGGGAGACAACGGGCAAAAAAATCCGTGAGAATTAATCAAGTGTCAAACTAAACAAAACAACACAAAAAAAAGACAGCACCAGAACTAAACTTTTTAAATATAAAGGACAAAAAAAAATAAAACAAACAAAAACAAGAGGCGGGCGTTTTGTAACTGAAGCGAATGCCACATGACACGCATGCAAATATGAGTCGCACGTGCCACAAACACACAGAAACACACACACACACACAAACACACGCCCACATATGGGACACACCTACCAAAACACCTAAGCAAACAATTACACGCCATAAACAGGTGAGGAAAACAGAGCATTGTCGACACATTTTATGCCCTACAAAATATTAACTAGAGTACCTAAAATAAAATTCATGTCTAAAACATAATTATTAAAATACTAAAAAACACTAAATTCACATTTGAAAAAATAAACCAACTGGTTTAATAAAGTTTAAGATATTTATGGGGTACAAAATAAATTAAAACCTTACTTTAAATAATTTTTGGCTTATAGGTAACTTTTTAAAAATCACTCTGTATTTTGTCAATAAATAAATCGAACTATGAAAAATATATATATATATCTCTTGTCTCTTCTCTCTATATGTCTCTTCTCTCTATAGGTTGTTCTGTTTAAAGAAATCATTTTGTGTGGAGTGTTAAGAAATAAAAACAATGGGCACATAAAAATAAATAAATTGAATAAACAGATATATGAAGAAAATACCGATTATTTGTAAGCGGGCACTTCGCTTATCCGTGGACTCAAAGGTTTGCACGGCACAGGTGTATTCCCCCGTCATGTTCCAGTCGGGATTCTTTATCGATATAACACCGGGACTGCCCTCCATGGTAAATATTTTGGTGTCTATCTTTGCCTTCATGAAGCCCTGCAAGGGTCGCAGTTCCAACAGCAACAACAAAAACAACAACAATGACAAGAAATTCAAGAAGAAAGCGAATTTTATGTTAATTAATTTTTTTGCTTTTTGTTCCTTGTGTGCTGTGTGTTTGACTTTTTGCCTGTAAATGGGGTGACGATGATAATGAAGAGGGCGATGACTCACCATGGCGAAACCCTTCACGGAGGGTATCCACTGATAGATGGAGTGATTGTTGAACAGCCACTTGAGTACAAAGCCCTTCTCCATCGGCCCCATCTCGTACTCGCAGTCCAACACCAGAGGATCGGGCTCATTATCACGTTCGAGTGTGTAGGTGTGCGGCACTCGGAGATTCGTAATGCGCACCGTGTGTGTCACTAAACGAGTTACGAGTTACGCTTTAGCTAATTGTGAACAGTTAATTCTATTCTCAGCTTACCCGTGAGTAACGTCAGGCCGGCCAGCAGCGTTGTGCACACGATGCTCCAGCTCCAGCTCGCCATGTGCGCGTCCTAGTCGACGACCTGGTCGTTCCACTCGTCGTTGTTGTTCTCGTTTTGCAGCCGTAGCTTTTGCTTATCGTTGTCCCGCTTTTTCTTCGATTGCTATTGCTTGTGCAGCACAAGCCCCAAACTTCAGGCTCCGGCTCCGGCTCCGGCCCCGGTTCAGACTTAGTCTCCGACTCAGTCTCTCGTCGTCGGCGTCGTTTGCCCCCGGCCGTTGTGCATTGCTCAACAGCCTTTCAGGCGTCTAGTCTCACGAGTTATTATCACTTTACTTATTACCATAAACATATCATCACAAAACACAACACAACAGGCCAATTGTTCGCCTGAGGGGGGGTTGGAGGTTGGATGTTGGAGGGGGTTGGTTGGTTGGTCGGTTGACTGAAAGTTTTGTATCAGTGCTGCTGGTGGTGCTGCTGATGCCACAAACTTTTCTACGATCTATGATGAGCTCAGCATTTTGGGGCAGCCGAATACGGGAAAACGGAAAAAACAAAATTTTGGTAATACTTTGGGCTGCTCTCTTATTTATCACACACTCGCGTTACACATCTTGAGAACGGTATTTTCCATAGGTTTTATGCTTTAACAGTTGGTTATTTAACTATGCGTCTAGTGTGCAAATGCAGCAATTGGAAGTTTTGCACATATACAACTTTTATGTTGGTGAAAAATCGACTTTTTGCTGTGTGTGTCGCTGTATGCGAGCTTGTGTGTGTGTTTGTATATGTGTGTGTGTGTGTGGGGGGAATTATGCCAAATGGAGTTTGCAGCAGCTCCGTACCGCTGGATACCAATAGTGTTGGTATCTTCTATTTAACTGTTGTCCTTTTTCCAGTCTAGCTTTTAATGTTTTAACACTGGAATAGCTTGCTACACAAAACTACAGAGCACTGCCAGAGCTTTCGTTGTAAGCATCGAGCGAGCTTTCAGTGCTGACGCACACTCAACGTGTCGTCCTTTTTCTTCCTGCACAAGTGCCGCAAACAGCTGAGCTGCAAAAGCGCATGCGTTAATTTTTTGACAACTGACATTTGAGTTTGACAGTTGGACAATAATTGGAGAGTATTTGGTGCTGAAGTCAAATCAAACTTTTTGGGGTTGCAATGAACTTGTTGCAAGTATCAAGTGCCAAGTGCACACTGTTCACAGTTAATTGTTGCCTAACTGGTTGGATAATTACCTCATTCGATTGGGACATAAGTTTAAAATTTATATTCATTTTGTGTTTTGTTTAGAAAACTTCATTAATTATTTACATTATTTTCATAGCATCAGTTTTAATTCTATGAATAATCATTTTCTATTTAAAATAATATAAATATTCGTGTCCGGTTTAATTGAATGTGCTAAAATGCATGTTAATCTAAGATGTTTTTGTTAAATTAGTGTTTAATTAGTTTAGCACCAGATCAACTTACCAACTGCTTTCAAATTTCGTCTCCAACTCAATACTGTAAAGATCTAATAATCGAAAATCATCTCAAATGGTTTTTCTAATTATACTGTTTATTAAATTTTCAATAACATCAGCAAATTTCTTAGTATCTAAGCTATAGTTAATAGTTTTTTTTATGTGCTGTGCGTATTAGCATAAAATTTTAATTACACACACACACACAGAGAGAGATAGAGACATATAGTTGACATACATATACATATACACTTATATATACTATATATTGAATCGCTTTAAAAAGTATGTTTTAAATTTATAATTTTTTTGTTATATATATTGTATATGTATGTATTTCTGTCTTCATCTTACACTCAGGTTTATAATGCAAATATTTATGTATATTTTATACAATTGAACTGGACACATTTTATTTATTTTTATTATTTTTTTTGGTCGCATTAAAATTTTTTGTGCTGGCATAAAAGTATCTCGAATATGCATCCATCCGGATATAATCACTACATGCTGATCGGACGTGTGGAGATACATAGTAAATGAGAATGTTTTTTTTTTGTTTTACAGATGCATTCCGGATATACCGCAAACTACAGCTAAAGCTTAAAGTTTTTAAAATATGCTTAGATCGTAACTGAAATCACTGGAATATACACAGGCATATGGCTATATACACTCTGAAAAAAATATGAAGTGTTTTTGAATTCATCTCTGCAAATTTTAATGTAGTTCTTTCTACAATTTCAAATTAATTTTTAAAAATGCATATTATATATTTGTCTGTTTGAATTTTAGATCGATTATTCATATTTTTTTCGAGTGTATAAACACATATGCAACAAGATCTCGTATCAAGTTGAAGGGATAACCTAATCGCTGGCCGCTCCATCGCTGTGCCCATGTCCAATCAGCGTCTCGATGCGGAAATCTT
The DNA here is from genome assembly GCA_037043605.1 of Drosophila multiciliata. Taxonomy (NCBI): domain Eukaryota; kingdom Metazoa; phylum Arthropoda; class Insecta; order Diptera; family Drosophilidae; genus Drosophila; species Drosophila multiciliata. The sequence goes on from JBAMBF010000589.1 coordinate 2,204,506, forward strand.
TGGCATTGGTCTGCCGGGCGCACCGTAGACTAGTTGGTTCACTGTCCAGATGGAGTAGTGTTGTCCTGGTCAGAGATCTGTGCGTATGCGCCGGCACGGGCTTTTTGGGACTGGACGCAATGGCTAGCGAACTGTTGGACGCCGGATCCGCATGATCGAAGAGCATCACATACGGTGAGGTGCGCTCTCGCTCGGCATCCGGTTCACGGGCTGTTGCTTCCAACGGAATGTCCAATCGATTTGGATTCGTGCACACCGAGTCTACCGAGTCTGAGATATGTGAATCCTGCTCATGCTCATTGGCACTCTCCACATCGATTTTGTCACACGATGTATCATCCCCATCCACATCACCGTTGTACACATTGAGATCCGTGTCGTTGCCCCGGTCTGGATACTCTCCGGCCGCCCCACCAAGACCCACAGCTGCAGCAGCGGCAACATCAAATGCATACGGATTTTTGTACTTGAGGGCTCTGCTCAGATCGCTGGAAGCACTACTGTGTGGCGCATCTTCCGTCCGGCGATTGATGAAGGACAGACGATCGAACTTCTCGCTGTTGTTCTGATAGAAGGAAGCCTCCGCATTGGCAAAGAAATTGAACTTTTTATCCACACGGAGCGCCGTGTCGAACACATCGCTCGGTGTGTGCATCACATCAAAGTCGCGATTCCCATTAAAGTTGGGCACATTGAAGTGAACCGGTACCAGTGGCACCGGTTTCCGTATCCAAAACGGTGACAGTGTGCCAAAGACGGCCGGAAACGAGAAGCGTTGCATTGCCGGCGCCCGTTTGTAGCGTTTCCTTCGACGCAGGAAGCTGCCATTGTCAAACATGTCCTCGGCGAGGGGATCCAGCGTCCAGAAATTGCCCTTGCCCGGATTACCCGGTTCGCGTGGAACTTTAATAAAACAATCATTGAGACTAAGATTGTGCCTAATGGAATTTTGCCAAGCGGGAAACTTGTCCTTATAGTATGGGAAACTGTAAAGATCAAAGGGATTTACATATTACAGTCTATTCTCGATTACTTCGATATATTCTAAAATCTTCATTGAGCTTTCAATTTTTAACACTAAAATCTTATCTTAAAACTAATTCATTCTATAGATATATAAATCTAACTAATCAATCTAAACTAATCAAAATAATTTTTTTTTATAAGGCAAATAAGTCAAATAAAGAAGATTATATCTTATGATCATGTCGAATAATAACAATAAAAAATAAACACATTTTAGTGTTTTGAGAACAGGTCTTTGGCTATCTAAAGTAATCACAACAGGGGTCACTTCAGTTAAGGTACGTAATAAGAATAAATAAGGATAATAAGTAAACACAGTTAGGATTTGTAGTAAAACTATTAATTGTCAATGGCTTTAAATTTATGAAAAAGTTATTTACGTCAAACAATTAAAAATATTAAAACTATATAAAATTAATAAATTGAATTAACACACTTAAAATAATTATTTTTCTCTGTTTGCATTTATCGCACCTCAAATTATGCAATTTAAAAAAACTACATAGGAAGAAAATAAGCAATGTTTTCTGTAGAACACTTTTATAATCGTATCTAATTATAATTACTTTTACTTTGCAATTCGAATTATATATAGTATTCGATTTGCTTTAACTATAAGTTAAGTAGAACTTCAATATGCAATTATATATTTAATGACTGCATTTATTTTTTTGTCTCACGTAAAGCGCTATCTTTAAAGGAATTATTCCGATTCACACATATGTAAAAAAAAATATAAAATAGAGGTATTCGAAATTAGCTTTTGCAGGACCCGACGTCTGTCCTCAACTGATAATTGTACACTTGGATTATATTTGATTGCTGATGCTTACCGGGACATTATGAAATCACATATTCCACTGAGTGTTAGTTTCTTGTGCGGCGATTGTAGTATGGCCATGGTGATCAGGGCGATATAGGAATATGGCGGCTTGACTAGAGGACCGCCGTTGGTGGCGCTGCCGCCATTGTTATTATCACCGACGCTGCCGCTGCTGCCGCCGGCGGCCGACGGCTCGAAATCGCTGTCGTCACAGATCATGGACATTTCATCCGCAGCGGCGGCAGCTCGAGAGGATGTGCCCCGATGGCTTTTGTGCAGTGGCGGCGACGGTGAGGAGCTGTCGTGCAGGGCGTGCATGGGGTCCGTGCTGGTGTGCATTTCGATTATAATCCTTTTATTGAGCTGTCTTTGGTAGCGTATTTATTTACACTTATTTAGAGGAGGACGTAACACTTGTTTTCACTATTGCTCAGGAACTGATTTATGCCTTTAATTTGCACATTCACGATTTTTAAAACTGTGATATTTGTTATTCAAACACACTTATTTATTGCGTAACGTAATGGGAAACTGGACACTTGTAACGACTTTTGATATCGGGAAGTGATCTGTCTGTCTGATGTCGCGTCATCCGTCGGCTTGTCTGTTTTAGGCGGAATCCTTTTGCCAAATGTTAACTGAATCGCAACGAAAACGAAAATCTTCTCGCCCGAAATGTTTTTCTACATAACTCAAACATTTATTTATGAAAACCGCTGCCGCTCTCGCTTCCATGAGCTTTTGTCGGCGCTGCTATGTTTTCGTATCTCGAATAACTGTGATTCTACTGTCGTCGACGTCGCCGTTGCCGCCACCGCTGTCGTTATCCCTGGCGTCAACAGCAGGCAGCATTAGCAGCAGCAGCAGCTGCAGGCAGCGCAGTCAACGTCCGCGTAGACAGCATCCCCTTTCATGCTGGCAGTAAAAACGAGATAGCAATATGAAGTCTGCTGCTCTCAGCAGGGGATGACTGAGATTGTAAACCAATCTAGGCACCAAGTGCACCCCCAATCACGAGACAAGGATGGAGGCAGAGAACACACACACACACACACAAACACACACAAACACACACTCACACTCACAGACTGTACGTAATAACATAAAATGGTGGAGTGCCTTCTGCTTGTGCTGTAAATGTGATATTTGTGTTTTCCTCTCCCCATCCATTGTGTGAAGCGGGCGCGGACGCAAATTGGCAGGCGACTGCAGAAGCCAAAACTCAACGACGTCTCTCTCTCCTCAGCTGCGACTCCTCCCTACCTCAGCTCCCTCTCTATGTCGCTCCCTCTCTGTTATTCCATTTCTGTCACTCTTTCTCTCTCTGTCTCTCTGTGTTAGCCGCTGGGCTGACAGGCAGCATTTTCTCAAATTTAGATACCTTTTGCTGCGTTGACGTCGTGGCTCTTAATAATGTTTCATTATGTCAGCCGCACACACACACACACACACACACACACACACACAGAGTGAGGTATGTGTGTGTAGTGTTCTAGTATGCGCTCTCGTTCAAATGTTAGCATTTTTATGTGCGAATGTTTTTCTAACCGTATGTCGGGCGTTCTCGTTCTTGTTCTCGTTTCAGCACAGCTCTGTGCAACATCAGTTGAATTCCGCATCTCCCTCAACATTTCCCTCTCCATGCATCAGCATCACATCTGCCCCAACCCCTGGCAGCCAATGCGCCATTTTCGCAACATCCTTAACACAATTGGGGAGCTGCTGGGGTTCATTTGTATGTGTGCATGTGTGTGTGTGTGTGTGTGCATTATTTCTCTTTTTCATTTTCGCTGTTTTTGTTCTGTAGTTGTTAGACATTATTGTAGTTGTTGTTGTGACTGCTGTTGTTGTTGTTGTTGTTATTGTTACTGCCTCTGCTGCTGCTTCTGCTGCTGTTTCGCTGTCTTCCCTTTTCAAATTAAACATTCAGTAGTCAGTTTTATTTGTTGTACTTTGTTCAAATTAGTTTTCAGTTTTGCGGAACTTGCTGGCACACAAACACTCACACAAGCATACACTAACACACACACACAATCGCAGCTAAACAATAATGGCTGGTAACTTCCCCACCACCCCCTCCACATTCTGTTTCATGACAATATTGATATCGTTTCTTTCTCCTTGCGTGATTTTCATTATTCTATTTTCTATTTCTTCCTTCTTCATGTGCTCATCCCGTTCTTATTCTCATCCCCCTCTTCACATCCCATTCGCTGTCCAAAAACTCACTTGGCCACACTTACAAATCACTGATTTTTAGTCAACGTTATGGGTGTGGTAACGCCCCTTTCTGTGTCTGTATACTTATATATGTATATGTATATGTATATATATGTATATATGTGTATGGGTTTTTGGATGTACATCGACTAAAGCAAGCTTTATTGGGTATTGGTTTGGATTTGGGCCCCAATTCAGTTGTGGTAAATTTATTGCGGATTTCTTTTGTCTTTTTACGAGCTCAGATGGTCATCGAAGGGAACTTAAATTCAAAAGAACTAATATTCGAGAGATTTTTACAGGCTATTGATTTGGGTTTAACTTTTACTATTAAATTTAATTGTGATTTACATTTACATTCCACTGACTAAACCGATTTCAATAACGCAATTCCATTAATAATGAATACTCTGACTTTGAAAATCATTAATTAATTACAATGTCTAAAACATTTGACTAAAAACTTATATTCAGACGATGATACTTATAAATTCAACGTAAACAATATGTTGAAATTATTTAATACAAAAAAAATTAAAAGTCTGAAAAAGCATCTCCGAGCATATATAATTTAACTTTCTGTGGGAAATTATCGGAATTAAAAACTTTACGCTGAGTTAGTAAACTTACCTTATTTAAATCAATAAATTATATCAATAAATTATATCAATAAATTATATCAATAAGCTATATCAATAAATTAAATAAAGTATATGTTAGGATCATGATGTCGCTTTATCCAGGAAAAGCTGCTGCATCCTATGCATGTTATGAAATATTAGCGTTCAACCCAAATGGAATTCGTGCAGGAGCTGAGGTTGATGGCGGAGCTATATGTTCAAAATGGGGCACATAGGTCGCAGTTCAGAAAACACCCGATTTATAGTAATAATAATATGATGACAATCCTGATATTTAATAAACGTCTTGTGTACAAAAATTAAATTTTATAATGCTCACATTTTTTTCTGAGATCTCTGAGCGTATTTAGATTTAGTGGCTTTATGCACTTAGCTTTTATTTTATTATTTTCACTTTTAACATTTATCTTCCCGTCTTAACACTACTTATGACTAATTCATTCCTTAAAATTATCACTTTAAATTTAATTATTAACTTTTATAAATCATTTAGTTTGTCATTTATGTTTAAAGTAAAAATTAAAATTAATTTAATTTTAAATACTTTTATTTTTTAATTGTGAACAGTTTTTAGTTCTCATTAAATAAGTAAATTAAAATTAAAATAAAAAATTATGCATATGAAATAATCTGCATAGTAAATCATAAACAATATAAAATGAAGATTTTTTTTATTTATTTATTAATTGTTGTGCATTATTAAAACCGAAATATTCTGTAGTGGAACATTAATATACAACTCTATATTAATATATTATTCTATAACGATTTTTCATTCCATTAATTAAAAGTCTCTTTCACACAAACTAGTATATTTAGTATCTGTATGAAGATTATATTTTCACATATTTCTAATTTAAGTATCAATCTTTAGTTGGAGTTTGTGACTAGTTGCTGGTATTAATAACACTATTTTTGTAGTCTGATTTCATTTACATAAGAACACTTACTTCTATAAGTATGCTAACAATAACCTTAGCTACACTCGCACAAAGTTATTGATGGCAATCCAGCGCATATATAGCTAAATCTAACGACCCATATCCATGATGCAACCACTGTGACAAACGCTGTCAATCTACGGTTAATCATTGCATAAGCACAGCATGGGACAGGGACAGGGACTGGGAGTGGAGTGGAGTGGAGTGGAGGAAGGGGACAAGTTGAGCGTAAGGATGCGATGCATTTAAGCTTTGGAGGGGAACAATTAACTTATGCGCAAACAATAACGCCAAAGAATGCACGCTGACAGGAACCCAGTGAGCATCTAACGGAGCTACCCGCTACCGCATCCTGCTCAGTGGCAACGGTATGAGCCAGCAATAATCCTTCTTTTGTCAGCAAATTTATTGCACACAAACAAACACGCCGCCGCCAAAAGGATATGCCAAGGATGTGGCTGTGGATGTGGTTGCGGATCGGCCTGTGGATTGGGCTGTGGACTGTGGACGGGGCAAGCGACTTTGACAATATACATTTTTATTGCGAAATCTGCAAAAGGCAAATAAAAGATTTGACACTCGAATTGCTTTGACTGTAGGACCCAGGCAGGACAAAACAAGGACTTGCCACTGTTGCCAAGGCCCAGACGATACAATAAACGGTGTTGGTCCAAAACAATGAGAACTCAACTCGGGAGACAATAACAACGTTTCTGGGCTCCACTAATTTGTCCCAGCCATCGTCCCTATCTCTTTTGCTACTCTGCTATTGATATCCTGCACCTGACTATGAGTGTGTGTGGATGTGTGTGTGTTTGTGTGCCAGTGAAATCGCAAAGGCAAACAGGCGTACTTCAATGGTTGCTGTTGTTGGCCAGGTTTAATGGTAGCTCTTCTTATATCATTATTAAATCTTTGAAGTATCTGCAGGATAAAAAACAGCAACACACACTTGAATACTTGAGTGACGCTCAATTTGATGGACGAGCACATCAGGAATCAACCCTCGATGGCAAAAAATCACAGCAGCACACACACTCACACACACACACTTACAGAAACAATCACACATTTTGCCAGCAAATTGCACAACTGCAGTGTGGCTACACTCAGAAAAATAGATTAGGGAATAGTTTGGGAGACTTGGATTAATATTTGTCAAGAATTAATAAATTTGCACTTTTCGAATAACAGATATATTTATTAAAAATTAATTTAATTTTCGTTTTAATTTATACGAGTTCGCATTTTTTTTTTGTTTTAATTGACTTAGCACATTTTAGTTGGGAATAAGATTTAAAAATAAAGAAAATTTGCAACACTTTAGATATGAGATATTTATTTAAAAAAAAAAAATAAATAAATTACTTTTAATATGGTATATTATTACGATTTATAAAAATGTATTTAGTAGCCTTAAAAAAATAATATACTACCCAAGTTTTATTTAGATTTACAAACTTATAGCTATATACATAATAAATGAAAGTTATTCAATATTTCCTAAAATATTATTAGTTTTTAATGTGGTAAAATGTGTAAAATATTATTAGTTTTTAATGTGGTAAATTTTGTTTGCAGTGCACTACCTCATTCGCAACTGCAATCGAATTGGCAAACCGCACAAGCAGTTCGAGCTTGGCTCAATTCTGGGCTACAAATCGCTTCAACCTGCCTGCCACGGCAAAACAAGTGGCAAAGTATAACAAAGGAGTCCGAGCTGAAATATTTTACGCTCGATTTATCCGCTTTCAGCGTAAACCGAGGGGAGGACGAAACTGAGCAGGGGGCAGGCAGCAGCAAGTGCCGTGCTGTTTGAGGCTCATTTCATTCATTTGTTCATTTGATGAGGATGATGACGATGATGCTGGTGCGCTTAAGCCTCTTGTTTGGCGGCAATAAAAATCGAGCTCTGCCCAGGACCTACCCGGGTCCAAGCAGCAACTGCACAGGATGTCAATTTCTCAATTCATAAATAAAACGCAAAGCCCTTTGAATGTGTCAGCACAAGTGTGGAAATTACTACCATTCCCATGCCTTGGCTATTACGATGAGAGCGACTGGATTGAGCGATGGGTGGGCGCGTGGTAGGTTTGATTGCACTGTGTGTGTGTGCGAGTGTATGCGAGTGTGTGTGTATGTGTGTTATTGTTGTTTATTTACAGAACCGCTCGGCAATAAACCGCACGTTCCTCTCCGCCAAAATAAGCCAAAGGATTTGCGCGAGTATGGAACGGCTTGAAAGGCTTCTGGGTTTGTGAATTGCTTTGCATGCTTGCAGGCACACTTGGATCGCATTAAGTTGATTTATTATGCAGCGAAGAATTCAATTAAGTAGGATGATTGTCACTTGTCCGTATGCCACGAAACCCGTCATAAACTTGAACACGTTTTTTTCCATTTTATGTCTTTTGCTTGGATTTTTTTGGCTTTCGTTTAATTTGCGGGGCGTGATAATGTGGACAGTTGTTAATAGTTGGGCTAACTGAGCTGATGATCTTTTGGCTTTATGGCCCAGTCACGCCCAGCCAGCAGATAATCATTTATTTGTTTTGTCTGCTGCCAATAAAAGTCATATAGTTAAGCATTTAATTGTGGTGCTGAAGTAAATAAACATTGTGGTAGTTTGCTTAACTATTAAGTAAGAATATTTAATGCTTAATTATTAAAGATATAAGTACCATATACAATCTCCCAAAATAATTTCTAAAAAATACTTGGTGCTTTCTATATAAAATTACTATTATACCGTGAATATATATATATATATATATTATTTATATATATATGTATTTCCAAATATACTCTTGATCTGCATCAAAAGCAAAGTCAATTCAGCTATGCCGACTCTTCATCTATAGGAATAAGCCTACCTCAAAAACTATACGGTCTAGGAAATTTGTAAAATAAGTCTTCGCATATCAAATCGATTTCCGATATCAATAATAACACAAATTTAGATAGACAACCTTAAAATTGATATAAAATAAATGATGAATTATAATTATATAAAGTAAAAATGTAATTAGGATCGAATAGAGAAACACAAAGACTGATAATCAAAATTATTATTAAAATTATTACTTCATAATAAAATTATTTTTATAATTATCAGTAAGAAATCACCCCAAATTCAGTACCCTGGCCAGGATTAATGTATCCTGGAATTAAGAAAAGAAAAACCCTGGAATTTAGGAATACAAAACCATCTGATATTAAAATCTTCTTTCAAAATAATAAGGGCAAATATTTGGAAGTCTATTTTGTATTTATTATCTGTCTTCAGATTATCTCCAAGACGATCTATCTAGACTATATCACTTATAATACACATTATTATTATTATAATTTATCAATAAAATGTAAAAAGCCGACGCTGAGATGGTTAAAGAGAAACCACTTAAAATTTAACCGCTGTAAAAACGTGTAAAAATTAATTAAGGACATGTTAACAACTGTGACTACTGCTGAGTGGTTTCCCACAGGAAGCTATAGAGACACCTAATAACTGATTGTCGGTCGCGTGGCAAGCGTGCGCCGTTTAACGGGTGTTGGGTAATTCACACTTCCTGCCAGGACAACGGGAATGAGGACGAGGACGAGGGCGAGGGCGGAAGGAGGCCGGACATATTATGCGTCGCTGGAATTTCATTAAATAATCGTTAGTGTAAATCAATTTGTTAGATCAAAGTGCCCAGCATAAAGAGAGTGGATATCTGAATGGGCGACATGGCGACAAATGAAAGGAAAATACACCAATGGTGATAATGCTGATGATATTACCAATTTGCACTGCCAACTCAAATGCGCACTGCAAATATTTACCAGCATTGATGACGAAATTACAAAACATTTGCACGTGCCGCGAACCGCGACCCTTGAAGTGTGAACACGTGCGGGGACAGGAGGACTCCCTATCCATCTGACTATCAGTGTCCAAAATCAACAATATTGAGCACAATATAAATAAATACGCATGTTTCTGGCTTTTTAGCGAGGGTTAACTTACATCGAATCATTTTGGCAAATAAGGAATAACTAAACTGAACTGGAATAACTGTCGAAAGCAATGCCAATTTAGAAATTATTTGGTATGTTTTAGAAATTTATTAAATTATTCTATGGACAAAATTTCCCATATTACCAATTTTAAAAAGCAATACCTTAATTTATAGAAAATGATTATAGCTGGAAATAATTATTTTAATTCTATAAATTGCGAATTATTATTATAGCCGTTGAATACCTTAACAAATACCTCGATTAAACGATATTTAAAAAAAATATATATAAATAATTGAAGAAAAAAACAAATGCAGCTTTTATGTTATATGTTTCACAAGCCCGAATTCATCCCTAATTGGCTGGCTAGAAATACGTTAATATATTATATGATTGACCATAACTGTTTGGGTGTTTCTTAACCGATCTTAAAGATTTTGGGAAGTTGACTTATAACATGCTTATGTATATTCTGCATTGCTAAGTGGCATTCATTACAATCGGTAATCAAAATATATCGATAATCCAGAAACGGAGGAAGATATTAATAACATCTGCGCCGGATATACGAGAACCTATATTCCAAATATCAAGACTCTAGCTCTTAGATTTTGATACAGACAAACGGCAAATGCCTAATCGACTCGGCTATTAATCCTGATGAAGAATATATATACTGTATGGAGTCGGAGATTCTATCTTCTGACTGCATATAATTATTATACAAATTATACCCATTTTTAATTGGTTACGGGTATAAAAAGTTCACAAGCCCAGCTTCAAATTACCGAAAGTCATAACTTTCCCAAAACTTAAAAGATTTTTAAAATCATAATCGTTTTGTTTATTTTTGTACTTCTAGATTACAACTGCACTTAAGTTTGAATTTAATTTAAAATCGAAATGTAAATCAAAATTTTATTTAAATCAGTTAATATTTTTAGCATTTCAGAGTGTTCTTCAATTCTTATTTGTATATATTTCGATTGATATTTTATTTTTATTTTATTACAAAATGATAAAAAATTAACTAATTTTTTAAGCAAGGGCTTTTTGATCATTGTTTCGTTAGTTAATGATTGAAATGATCGAAAAGAGTTTGTAGAGAAAAGGGAAAGCAACCCATTCGACAAACAATTCAATCAAACTCAAATCACTTGTAGATCTCAATTTATTGCGATTAATATTATTTTGTTTTTCTTGTTCACAGATAAAGCAGCTGAAATCAAGCCGAAAAGCGCCATTTGCCATAATCGCATTAGGCATTTAGCCTCATACTTAAGGATAGTAAATAAAAAGGACTCAGCCATTGAATTGTCCTGGCTGCTGCTGTTGCTGCTGTGAAAAGTACAAGCGTTTGAAATTTAATTTAACGCATTTACATGCGGCTTAAGATTTGAGGGCTTCAGGGCATGGTAAACAAATCAAATATATTTAGGAGTAGAAACTCAAACAAAGGGATGCGGATGCGACGCAGCATCGACTGACTGATGCCCAAATGAAATTTGCTTTTCGGCAGAGCAATACGCACTTGATGATATATATAAAACGATGCCCAGTTTGAGGACATCACATACAGATATATATAGTATCTATATATATATTTATATATATATATATATAGAAACGGCATCTGCGACCCTGCGCACATGCTGTCTCACAGAGTTTTTGCAGAGTGGGTGGGTGGGTGTTGCTACTGCTGCTCCTTGATGCTGCCTGGTGGTGGTGGTGGTGGTGCTTGGCTGCTCGAGTTAAAAACTCAATATTTGAATAACTTACTACCGTGCGAGTGAACTTTTTGAGGCGCACTCGAGCCAAGGGCTTAGGGCAGCTACAGCAATATGCAGCAGGATCTGTCGCATATTCTCTGTATGTGCGTGTGTGTGTGCAAAAGGACAATTATTTGTTTATGCGTTGTCATTTAAATTGAGTTTTAATGTTCCCTCTCCGACACAAATTGACCAACAAAACAGTAAAGCCTCGAATGTTTGTGTGCCGTTGTGATTAAAAACAGTTGCATGCACAGGATGAAGCTACAAATGCGAATGCAGGATACGCAGGATAAACATATATTTAGATACAAGTGCGTCGGGCAGAGCACCAATGTCATTTTATGTGGGCACCATTATTTGCTCGTATCACGTTCACATTTAAAAGTTATGAGCCCATTATATCCGTAGTAAACACAAATATCCATAATCCATACCACGGGGCACATGCCATTCCTCGGCTAGCCAGAGCCCTGCAGTGCCCTGCTTATACTGACTACACATGTACACGTAATTGTTTGCCAATGTCCTCTCAACACTCGTGAGAATATTCACTTGGCTCTTATCCTTTTCATTCCTTGCCTGCACCTTAACTTCTCTTCTGCTCAGTTCAGTTCCATTTCGCCTTGTTTTGTTTTAGTTAGTTGTGGATGTATCTTTAGAGTGCCTGTTGCGTATGCGTTCCTGAGTTCAGATTAAATACTTTCAGGCTCTTTTTTTACTCAAGAGGTATTCAGTCATTGTAGTTGGCATGTCAAACATCGTACACTAAATATTCAAATGTTTTATATTCATTTACAATTGCATTACAGGGATTTTTGTGTACACTTTATTTTTATCTATCATGTCCTTTGAATAAATGCGCTAAAATATCTGCTAAAATTTACTCAAGTCTTTGATTACCTCACTTTTGATCTACATAAAAAAAATGAGCTTGATATTGTTAAACGAGTCATAACAGATATGTTTATTTTAAAGGAGTAGTTTGTGTGTTCAGAAAACGCTCGATTTGTAAAATTTCTTTATATAATTCAAACGAAGAAAATTTATTAGAAAATAAAAAAAAATATGAAATTGAAAGTATTGAAAAGATATATTTTATAATAGTAGATTATTCTAAAAATAATCCAGTAAATGGCTTAAATTTAATTTTACAAATATTATGGGTTAACATTGCTTTCAACGAATAAAATATGATCACGCTATACTGAAATTACATAACACATTGTATATTAAAAATATCAAATTCAATATGCATAGCTAAAATTAATTAATATTTTCCTGAATTTAGTTAATGGTTACTTATTTTAATTAACGTAAATCTGTTTATGTAAATGCCAACAAATTATAGTCGCCCACCTACCGAAAACAAATTCAATAAATTATTATGGTTGCTGTAACTAATGCAAAAATTGAAATCTCAAAAATTTAGTAGGTTAATAATCTCAATTAAAACCAGTACCAATAACCAAATTAATAACAAGGTTTCTGTCAGCTGAAGTGTTTATGCGCAAAAAACTGTAATTTTAATTCATTTCCAGGACGCACTCAGAAGTGGCTGCTAAACGATTATTAGCAATTTGATATAACTGCATGTAAGTACAACACGAGAACAAGTCAACAACGAATTCACACATACACAGATCCAAACAGGCGAATGTATGTATGGATGTGTATATACACGTGTAGCTACTTACATACATAAGAGCATAGCTCTGTTGTCTCTGAGCGTGTATGTGTGTGTGCGCGACAGCAAACAGAAGAAAATCACTTCAGTTAACTAAATCGTCGCAACAACCATGCGCCGACTGCGACGCGTCGCAGCCCAGAAGCAGGATGCTGCTAAAAAGTGAGAGACAGCAACAGCGCCCTAACACACACAGCGGCCATTGCGAAAGGCGTGCCAGCAGCGCACTGAACGACCAATCAGCGTTCAGCGCTGCTTACAGACAGCAGAAGCATCGTGACAGCGACGCCGGCAGCGCAGCAGCTTGGGAATGCATGGACTAGCTGCAGACGCCATTTGCAGTAGCTGCGGATGCGTGCAGCGCTGAAAGTTAAGCTCATTGCTATATTTTTGCATGTTTTTCTGTTTTTTTTTTGTTTTATGGTGCTGTTCGCTCTCTTTTGAATTTACTTTACTAACAAAACATGACTGTTGGGAGGCAAAAAGGAAATTGTTTTATCAAATGGGTTTCCTTACGCTTTTTTATTATGAAATTAATTTTCAACATCGTTTCGTCCCTTTCTCCAACGTACATATGCCTGTTAGTATGTGTGTTTGGATATCTGTGTGTATTTATAAGTAATTCTCACTCTTTGAGCGCTGCTGTTTACTCAACTTTTTTGCGTTATACTTTACGCAGTACGTATATATCTACATATATATCTATATGTATATATATATTTCTCGGTCCCTTCGAGTATTTTATGGAAATGTTTGCATAGCTTTGTAGCCCAGTTTCCCTCTTACTCCCTGTTTGCGTCTTGTTTGTGCTCTTCTTTCATTTCCTTTGGCTTATTATATTAAAATGCAAATTTTGATTATGCATCTTAGTGCTGAGAATAAATTAAATTCAAAGTGATTACAGCTTTATAATGCACCGCACATGTTGTTGCCAAGTATTTAGTTCTCTTTTCCTGCACGTACATATATTGTATGTACACATACATATATATATAGATTTGTATTTAAATGGAAAAGCAACTAAAATCGATGGGCATTTGGCATTTACGCAGCACTTGCTGGGCTTCCATTTGCGGAGTGTGCCAAGTTTTATGCATTGCTCAAATCGCACCAGCAAATTAATATTTTAATATGGTCAATAAAGATGCCGGCTAACCAAACACACACTCTTGCCTCTTATGCGGTCTAAATGTTGTGACTGATATGTATTTCTGTGTGTAAGTGTGTGTGTGTGTGTGTGTGTGTGTTATGTCTTATTACGTTTAGTTACCGCAAACAGTCAGAGAAAGTTACTCAATGCAATTGAAGCCAATGTAAATCGATAATACTGTACTACAATAATAAATGTTATATATAAAAGAAATAAAATTAATAACTAAATATGTAGTTTGTATGTATATAATAAATTTATAATGAAAGAAAAAATAATGTATTTTTCTGTTTATAAGTTCTTACCTGTAGTATAAAATATACATTTACACAAACATTATCTTGTTGCGCAGTGTAATCGATACGAAAATCATACTCAAAATAGAATGGCCACTAAGTCAGTTAGCAAGAATGCCAGACAGCTAATTGTAAAATCAGTTTAGGCGCGATTTTCAATGAGCTCACAACTCAAAAAATAAAAATAAATACACAATAAAAAACTACTACAGTTTAACATTTAATGTTTGACACAACTGTAAATAATATTGACACTGATTAATCATGGTTCAATTCCTAATGAAAGCCGGGGCCGGTGGCGGCGGTGGTTAGTATTTCCAGATTCTACAAACCCAACTAATTTAAAAACTGACTTTAAAAGAAACTAATTTGTGCAAAATTAGCTAGTGAAATAAAAACGGAACAAATAGATTTTAAAATACAGCAAATTAAATTAATACAAAAGTGAAAACACAAATAAAAAAAAAAGTTAAACCTGTGAATTTAATTAAAAGAGAAACTCAGATAAACGATTTTTGTGAATTATAGAAAATTACACTTTATCTGTGGATTTATAAGATTATATTCAATGCCATTACTTACAGCTGCAATTTACCAAATCCCAGCCGATCTCAACAGATTTATAAGTATTTTATATAAAATACTAATTGACTAATTGGTGATTGAAGCAAATATTTTCACATTTGCTTGCTTATTGCTTCAGTTAGCACTAAAAAGGAGTTAAACAATCACAATAAAAATTGTAATATATAATAATGCATATTCTAACCAGAAGAATAACATTTTTATTTATTTATTAAGTCCACTAAAAATTTAATCAAGTTGAATTAAATTGATTTACAAAAGTAAAACATTTAATAAAATATCTGGAAGTATTTAATGTTTTTAGGCAAACCAAGAAAAGAAAACCATTAAAAATAGTTAGGATAAATAAAATAGATTCGAATGTGTTGTTTTCGAGATAAGAAGTTTAAAATTGAGTTTTTAACAATAGAAATAGAAAATTGCCTTATAACAAAGCCTATATCTAACATTCATAATAATAATAATAATAATGGCAAAACGCTAAAAACAAAATTTTCTACAGAAATAACTTCATCAAAACTAAACAAATAATAATTTTTATGAGCACTGTTTGATTTGGCTACCAGATTAATACCTCAATTTCGACATTACTGAAAACTTGCAACAGCATGGGATTTTTTAAAATCTATATAAATATTGCATTCAAATTCGAAACTTTAATAAATCGTACAGATATTTAGAACATCGCACTGAAAACTAGATTTTTTTCTTATTTATCAAAGTAAATAAATAAAAATAAAACCCATTTTGTAGAATAGAAAGAGTGCAATTTCAAGTATTCTTAATATTATTATTAATAAGTTGTTCAACTTATACGCACTAATAAAATAACAAAAAAAAATAAGTGTAAAGTCAAAAAATCGATTGTGAAATATCTGTACAGACCACAAAAAAAAAGCTAAGTAAATTAGAAATACATTTTTTTTTTAATTTTACAAAAATCTGCCTTTAAGGAATGAATGAAAATATGATATCTTAATAATAAGCTACTGATCAAAAGTATGGCGATTTTCGCAATATTTGGCTGATAATTTTTTATTGTATTTATAAATGACAGCAAATCATATTATTTAATTTAATTCGAATAGCTGAGTCCCTCTAATGTCAATTAGGAAAACATATTTCATACTTTTTATTAAAAAATAAAATCTGAAGACTCTTTTCCATTTCTATCTCTCTCTCTCCATTTCTCTTTACCTCTCTCTCCCTCTTTATTATTCTGCCGTCTCCACTGGGTATATGTCAATTGTAATTTTGAAGAACATATTCACATGGTAACCTTGGATAAAACGGGCAAAAAGTCTTTTGGCATTTGTATTGTGCGTGGCGAGGTTAAGGATTCACCGAATACTAAAACAACGGGAATATTTATAAAGGGCATTGTTCCCGATAGTCCTGCGCATCTCTGTGGTAAACTAAAGGTCCGTCGTTACTGAGATCCCGAAAAAGTATCTTTCGCTTATCACCACCAACTGAAATCCCTTTGTAGGTTGGTGATCGGATTTTGTCGCTGAACGGGAAAGATGTGCGAAATGCCACCGAACAGGCAGTCATCGATCTAATCAAGGATGCGGACTTTAAGATCGAGCTGGAGATACAAACGTTCGACAAGAGCGATGAGGGCAACCAACAGAACGATCCACGCAGCAATGGCTACATGCAGGCCAAAAATAAGTTTAACCAAGGTTGGATCTGGATTTATTTGTTGGAAACATGTTCAACTGATCTGATTTGATCCCTTTCCATAGAGCCAACATCTGGTAATACTAGCACGGGCGGCACGAGCGGCATGGCCAGGCAGCCTACAATGCGAAATGATCCCAAGCGCAGCACTGCTAACTTCTCGGCATCCCAACGAGTCAAGCACGTGCCCACCGCTTATGTGGACGAGGAGGATGAGGATACGCGTGACATGACCGGTCGCATTCGCACCGAGGCGGGCTTTGAGGTTGGCAAATCGACTGATTATTCAGATTACAAATAATACTTGCAACAATTAAATCAATTTTAGATTGATCGCGCTTCGGCGGGCAACTGCAAGTTGAACAAGCAGGAGAAGGATCGCAACAAGGAGCAGGAGGATGAGTTTGGCTATACGATGGCGAAGATCAACAAACGCTATAACATGATGAAGGATCTGCGCCGCATCGAACTGCAGCGTACGGGCAACATGCCGATGGGACTTGCTCTTGCCGGCCACAAGGATCGGCAGAAGATGGCCTGCTTTGTGGCCGGCGTCGATCCCAATGGGATGCTGGCCGCTGTGGACATGAAACCGGGCGATGAGATCGTCGAGGTCAATGGCAATGTGCTAAAGAATCGCTGCCATTTGAACGCCACCGCCGTGTTCAAGAATATCGAGGGGGAGAAGCTCGTCATGATCACGTCCCGACGCAAACCCAACGACGAAGGCATGTGTGTGAAGCCCATCAAAAAGTTCCCAGCATCCACGGATGAGGCAAGCAAGCATTCATCCGTAATGCTCCGAAGTATTATTAAACTCTGACTATATGCTTGCAGACCAAGTTCATTTTCGATCAGTTCCCCAAGGCGCGATCGGTGCAGGTGCGCAAGGAGGGCTTCCTGGGCATAATGGTCATCTATGGCAAGCACGTTGAGGTGGGCAATGGCATCTTTGTCTCCGATTTGCGTGAGGGCTCCAATGCCGAGGCGGTAAGTAATGCTGTTCCATAGGTCTGCCGTAACCACTTGCCACAAATCCCTTCCAGGCGGGCATCAAAGTTGGAGACATGCTGTTGGCAGTTAACCAAGACGTTACTCTAGATTCCAACTACGATGAGGTGGGCTTAATTAGTTTTTACAATGCAAAGACAACAAATCCTGAAATACTCACATACCTCCACAGGCAACAGGTCTAATCAAGCGGGCAGAGGGTGTTGTGACCATGATTATGCTCACGCTCAAGAGCGAGGAGTCCATAAAGGCCGAGAAGCAAGTCGAGGAGAAGAAGAAGGAAGGTAAGTAAGAAACCACCAACAACTGGGAATTTCTGCAAGTGTGATTTGATCGTAATTACTAATATAAAAAAAAGATACTTTTAAGAAAAAACGTGATAACTTTGCAGTCGGAAGTTATGGGCAAAAAATGGGGGCTTTAGCAATATTTGGAGTGACTACGGTGACTGGTGACTTTGGTGGCTCTAATTGCTTGCTTTTAAATTGTGAGATTCAGGGTTTTATCGATTTGCACTAACGGTTTCCGAAGGCTATCCAATTTTTGTTTCGATCTTTTAGGAGTGTTTCATAAGCCGCTGTGTGAAGTACACTGAAACAATCTACATACCAATTGTGAATTTAAAGCTGTGGGGGAGATATGTGGCTTTTTCGATTTGCTAATAGACGTAGCACTCCAAATATTACACTTGGGCTGACGGGGCACAGATTAGTAGATGTTCCTAATTTCAAGTCTCCAGTCTAAAAATGGAAAAATTGTATCTGAAAATGTACAAAAAATGATCGCAGAAAAATTCGCAAATTCTTGACACAACATTATTATCAACTGCCCAAACTAATATTAACTAATTTATATAAAATGCCAAATTTGCAGAGGCCAAAAAGGAGGAGGAGAAGCCACAAGATCCATCAGTTGCTGAAATAAAACCAAACAAAAAGATAATCATTGAGGTCAAAGTGGAAAAGAAGCCGTTGGGCGTCATAGTGTGTGGCGGCAAGAACAATCATGTCACTGTGAGCAAACACACACACACACACCCACATACACACACATATATATAGAACCATCTTTTCTTTTGCACATAGACTGGTTGTGTCATCACTCACATTTATCCTGAGGGCGTCTTCGCAACCGACAATCGGCTGAAGATCTTCGATCACATTACCGACATTAATGGCAAGCCGGTGCACTGCGAGAGTCTGACCACGCTGAAGGTGCACCAGTTGTTCCACTCGACCTATGACAAGAATGTAAACTTTACCGTTTACCGAGCCGATCCGCCAGAGCTGGAGAAGATCAATGTCGATTTTATGAAGAAGAGCGGCAAGGAGCTGGGCTTATCGCTGTCGCCCAATGAACGAGGCTGCACCATCTCTGATATTGTATGTGTATTACTGTGTTTGTGTTGTATCTTTGACTATGATACTGTTATTTGCAGATTCAAGGACAATATCCGGAGATTGATAGCCGGCTGCAGCGTGGCGATATTATAACGAAATTAAATGGCGATGCGTTGGAGGGTCTCACGTTCCAGGTGTGCTATGCGCTGTTTAAGGGCGCCACTGGCAAGATCTCCATGGAGGTGACGCGGCCGAAGCCCACCTTGCGCACCGAGGCACCCAAGCCATAAGCAAAAACAGAACTAATTACAATAATAAATAACAAATGAACAAAACCAATTCTTAGAGTCAGTTCTAATTTAATAACATCTGTTGTAGTTTCGTTATTGGGCTTATTCTGTGTTTGTTGCTCGAATTGGAAACTGGAAACTGTTTAAGCTATAGAGCTAGCATTTGATGCGATACGGGGCCACAGATCAGCGCATTCCTTGGCAACGGGACCGGTGATGGCCGAGCCCTTCATTTCGCCTTTATTGTTGACAATGACCCCCGCATTGTCCTCGAAGTATATAAAGACCCCGTCCCTCCTTCTGAATGGTTTCCGCTGCCGAATAACAACGGCTGGCATAACCTACAAATGAGAAAAAGCCACGCGTTAGCAAATAAACATTACTAAAAATTAAATAGTAAAAAACTGAGCAAAATAAATGCAGCTTTTTTTGCATGTTGTTGTTGTTGTTGTTGTTTTGGTGTACAGCACATGCAATTTGCATGTATTTGGCTCGCTTGCAGCTTCTGTTAGCAGTAACAGCGTACTCACCTTCTTTCTCAGCTCAGGCTTGCCCTTCTTCACGGTGGCAACAAACATGTCGCCAACACCAGCAGCGGGCAGACGGTTCAAGCGACCGCGAATGCCGTGCACGGCAATTACAAACAGGTTCTTGGCTCCTGTTAACATGCACATAAATATATATGATTAACATTGCATTTGCATTGCGAATTGCGTTTTGTTTATTTTATTACCTGTGTTGTCAGCGCAGTTCATCACAGCGCCGACGGGCAAACCCAGCGAGATGCGGAATTTGCCTCCCGCGGTACCACCACGTCCTAAATGTCGACGAAAAACACAAATAATTAATTAAACGGCAATACTGAGTTGTGCACTTCATTGTAGAATTCTTATTTTGTATTGATTGGTTATATTTGACACTATATATTCGGATTTAATTTGTTAAAATTTACCTCTCTTAGACATTTTGCTGCTTGTTCGGAACCAAAAGGAAGTAAAAAGAAAGAGCTAGTTCGGTTGCCGAACCGCAGCCAACTTAGTTAGGAATTTGTTTGGAACCAGAAGCGTTGCCACCCCAAGCAAATGAATGAGTGAGCTTCTATTCGCTCACGACCGCGCTGCCACCTTATTTAAAATGAACTAGTTCTTATACTGTGATTACATATTCGATAAATATTTAATAATCTTATTGAACAAAGTAAAAATTTAAAAGTGTTTCCGAGGCTTATAATATTTGATGTAATACTTTGTTTGGAAAAAATTTAATTTGCTTTTGCTTTAACACCAATTTATAATAAGTATGGGTGCTTATCACGTGCTCGTGATAAAAACACCGATATTTCTTGCAGTATGCTGTACCACCTGTTAGATGATCGCTAATCATTTTGAGCACATATATTTATTGTAAGCGCAGCCAACTTCGCGCAGCCAACTTCGCGCTAAAATCGAAATATTTTTGAGCTTATCCGGAATTGATTGAAAATTTGTAAGCAATGAACGAGCAAAGCATATTAAGTTACGTCAAGAAAGTGATACGCTCACTAATAATATCGTCACCCGGTCGCATGACAGTGGGGCGACTGAAAAAAGACTACGAAAGGGAAGAAGGCTCTCCGGTACCATATTTCAGGCTTGGCTTCAAAGATATTGAAAGCTTCTTGAACTCCATTCCCGACACTGTTAAGGCTCGTACTTATTATTAACAACATATATACTCTGTTTAACATACACTTTTCACTTCAGTTGGTAGGGTGGGGATACATGGCGGAGGTGCATGCGATTTGGGACGAGAAAACGGCTCACATTGAGAGTCTGGTGCGTTGCCAAAAGAAGCCGAGCAAAAGGCAAGGAAACCGTAGACCCTCGAAAAAAACTAATATTGTATTTGCGAATGAGCATACAAAACGTTGCAATGCCAACAAAAACAATAACATATTTCTTCAAGCAAAATTGTTTCCAGACTTATTTGACTATAATGATAATAATTACTCGGAGCAATGCTCAAATCCAGCAACAGCACAAAAATCTGACGACGAAACCAGTTGGGTCAGGAATTTAGTGTCAAACCTTTCCATAGCCAAGGTCGATGATGAACCGTTTTCGGCTGAAAGTAATATTGATGAAATTTACATTTCAAAAGGCAAAATTTTCGAAGCTCAAAAGCAACGGGATATTAAAAAATACACAGAAGAAAAGTCAGAATATATTGTTTCACCATCTGATGAAGGTTGCGACGATGCTGCTGCAAGTATAATCCTTGCATTCTCATATTCATCTATTATATTTTAGTTTTATATATTAGAATTGCCAATACTCCAACAATTTATTGAAAGTTGAAGCTGTGCCCAATTTAGAAACAAAATGTGAAGAGCCCGTTGTCCATTATGTGTCCACGGATGAAGACTCGGATGTGGACGCCATTCCACCATATGCTGTGGTAATATTTTAATGGAATTGTTTACGTGGAATTCCCAATCTAATACTTATTTCCCATTAACAGGACGAGCAAGTTTTTTGCATGGAATATCCCAAGGGTGTGGTTCGCTCCAATCAGCAGTTGCCCAAACGGGATATTCACAACAAGTTTAAGCTGGACGATCTCATCGAAGTGCAGCTTGTGACAGTACTTTCATGAATATAGTTTTTAAATTATATACACATTTTTTAATATACTTTTTTCGTAGGTTGCTAGTCCGCATATTTTCCATTTCTGGGTACATGACGCTGAGTACCAAGTCTACAAAAACATGGCGAACAACATGCAGTAAGTTTAATTTTAAGATTAGTTTCTTAGTGCTTACTTTAATTATTTACGCGATATTTAACAGGCAGTTTTACAACAATATGGACGAGTTTCGGTTTAGTATGCCCACATATCTGATTATGCCCGGTCATTTGGGAGCCATTCGCTTTCGGGACTCAGTTTGGTATCGAGTTCAAGTGCTAAGCATTAAAACGGGGGACGAAGAAAATATTGAGGCAAGTATTGAAATACTTCTTATAAAAGTACATAACTAATTTGAATTTATTTTTAATAAAATTAGGTAAAACTTGTGGACACGGAAGAAAGATTGTGGATTTGTCACACTCAGCTAAAATATCTAAGCAAGGAATTTGCAAAGTATCCGCCACAATGTTGGCCGGGTCGACTTGCCTGTGTAGCGCCCCGGTATGGACCATGCTTTTCAGTGGAGACAACCAATTACTTTTACGATCTTGTGTGTTATCGTCGACTCTATGCTAAGATCGAACAAATCAACGATGATGTATGCTTACCGATACTACAACTAAGATACGTGCAACACACTAAAGAACTCTCCATTTCAGAATAAAACTTATGATTTGGTTCTTGTGGATCCGGATGCCCCATCGCTCACACAGAATATCAACATGGAGCTCATCGAATCCGGCTATGTGCGTCGCAGCTATAAGAAATATAATTACTTACCTTTGAACAAGAATTGAAGTGTCCCGAAATGTTATTTTGTTGTAATCAGTTAAGTTCTTAATAAGTCATAAACCAAGTTACTTATAAGCTAAAATGAAAGAATTCGCTTAGTGTTATGTTAAGGCAAACGCTGTCCTTCTGCTTTTCATTTATTTGTTTACGTATAATAAAATACTAAGTTACATAAATCTTGAAACAAGGTATTCTGTCTTTCATTTGATTTATGCTAGAAATTAAAGATAAACAAAGATGCACACAACTACAAAACGCGTGTAGTTCAACGTGGCTTGCAAAAAGATCTCGCTCGCAACTAAATAGTGTTTTGTTGGAACAGAATGTTGAATTAAAATAATAATTTGCAATAAATACATTATTCGAACTGAGTCGTCATAACAATTCCCTATAAAAGACAACATTATCTAATTAATGTAGTTTTTTTTTGTTTTTGTTTTGTATATATGTGTATGTTGTTTGTTTGTTGTATGTATGTTGTGTATATAGTCAATGCTTATGTGTATATGTTTCTTACTTGTTTTTTTTATATATTCTGTTTTTTTTTGTTACTACTGCTTTTAACCGTTGAAACGACGGCGCACTGAGGTTTTTCTTACTCTTGAGGCTGCTTTTACTACGTTGTATTGTGTGTGTATTTTTTCTTTTTTTTTTTTAGTGAGTGAAAAACTAATAGTTTAACTACTAATGCATTTTGTTTAATTTAATTGTTTTTTTGTTTTGTTTTTTTGTTAATAATATTGTTGTATTTTTTGTTGTTGTCGTGTATACTCGTATTGCTGAGTGTTGTTTTCCATGTTGCACTGCGTATTTAAATATGCTATATAACCGCAATAATACATAATTCTTGGTTTCTTTCTTGGTTGCTCTTGAGTACATAATAGCTACGCGCTTTAATATGTTTTTCTTTTTTTTTCGTTTTTTGTTTTCTTTCTTTTTTGAATGCATAACGTAACGGCTTTTATTATATCATAAGGTTATGCAAGTGTATGTTGTAACTACAGGTGTGTGTGTGTGTGTGTACGTCTGTTTGTTTGTGTGTGTGTGTATCGAATCTGTATGTTTTCTTTCTTTTTAGTTTAGTAGTAGGTCCATAGGACTAACACCTATGTAGCAATTCAAAAGTCTATTCACTTCGTTATCGTTACAATATCGTGGGCATAAAACTTATTGTAGATTTACTACTTATATATGTATGTTTGTTTGTATGTATGTCTGCTTTTTTCTCCGTGTATATTATGTATGTAATTGTGTGTGTTGTGTGTTAGTGTTTTCTCTATGGCCGTGTGATTTATCTGTGTGAATGCTTTAACTGGCTGCTGAATTTTTTTCTTTATCGTATAAGTTACTTTTTATGTACTCATTTTTTTTTTGTTTTTAATTTTTTTTTTGATTTTTTTTTTTGTTTTTCGATTCTTATATTAAAGTTCATCACAGTTAGCGGAGCTGAAATTATGAATAATTATTGAGGACATTGTTGTGTAATACGTTTTCTATCTCATTTTTTTCGTTTTGTTTTGTTTTGTTTTCTTTGTTGTCATTTTCTACTAAATCGCAATTGCATATATATGTAGACTACCGTAAATTGATTCATAATTTTGAGTGTACTTTCTCTTTTAAGGTTCTTCTAATTATTATATACGCATGTGTGTGTGTGTGTCCCTGTGTGTGTGTGTGTGTATGTGTGTATGGTTGTGTCTGTGTCTGCGTTGCTGCTGTAATGTATAACTATTTTTGATGCTGTTGTTGTTGTTGTTTGTTTGTTTTTTTTTGGGTTGCAAACCGCTACTCAGATGGATGCCCGATGTACGCCGGATGGGCTGTTAAATGTGCCTCAGTGTCATGGGGTGTTCCCCTCGAATAGAGCCCGAAACTCGCCGCTTCTGGGCCGTGGGAGGCCCTCTCGTATCGTTTGCTCAGCAATGCTCGACCCCGACCCATGCAGTAAATTCTCCTTGAGATCCATGTCACTATAACTACAAAAATTCACAAAAAAATATTATATATATCTAAAGTCAAATGTATTCTTAGATATCGATATTATATTCTACAAGAACTTACTCATCTTTGCACTCTTCGGCCTCGGCGGCCAATGCATTAACCACCGCCGTTATTTGATTAGATTCTGGATTGCTTATCTGCTCATCCTTTTGTTGCATTATATTCGGATTCTTGCCAATCTTGTTTAACCGCTCGGCAGCCACAGTTTCCATGGTCTTGCGCATCAGCGGATACTGGTCCAGAACGCAATTGAAATGATCCACGCTCAACGAGAATAGATTGCAATAGGTTTCGGCTCGCACACTTGCCACACGACGCGCATTGGTCAGCAAACAGATCTCACCAAAGTAGGATCCATCCGAGAGTGAGGTGGCAACCTGTATTTCAATATATACCCAAGCTGTTATTACAGTTAATTATATCAATAATGGTAACATACCTCGCCGTTTGCCATCACAATGTCCACAACGCCCTCCTGTATGAAGTACATCTTTGTACCGATCGTGCCCTCCTTTATGATAATATCACCTACAAATTTAAGAATAACGCATTATTAACAATCTTGTGTAAATGGATTATTATATTAATCGTTATTTAATTTAAGATTTTAAGTAGCCTTTTATGGACAGTTAATATATGTTGATTGACTCTAAGAATACGCTTACCTGGTTGGAAAACTTCATATTTCAGTTTGGTAACTACATCGGAAACGAAATTCGAATCGGCATTAGCAAAAAAAGGCACTGACGCCACGAGGGATCTGCGAATGAAAAATATACACATTTTAATCATTTTTTATATGCTCAGAACAAAAATAGCCACAAAATCAAATTCGTCGTTAAAGCGTAAAAGTTTTCCACGATTTTAGAAATATTTTTTAAACATACAACAAACAGGTTATTTTATGTTTTTTTTTCAGAATAATTAGCAATTATTATTAATTAATAATATGTTGTTAATAAAAATAATGGTAAAACAAAAGTTTAAAATTCTCACTTTTGGGAAAAAATTATGGGTGTCTTTTCAAATTAAATTATAGGAATTTTTTAAATTATCTAAAAAATATGATGATGATGAAAAATGATGAAGGGTTCTGTGTAAACATATACAAATAACACCATGGAAATTATGAAGGTTTTGTATTCATTTTAAATTTTTTTTTTTTTGTTGGAAAGACACAAAATTGTCCGGTAGAAATATATAAATAAATAAATACAATTTCTAAATAATAAGTAAAGTTACTCCGGCGCCAATAACATGGATATTTTTATACAATTTCTTAATTTTTGTTTTTATCTAAATGTAATACAAATTTACAAATAAGTTATTAATTAATTCAATTTGGTTAGTTAGTTAAACAGTCAGCTTGGCCTCTGTTTTAGGATTGCCCACCTGCAATTATAGTTGATGACATCCTCGCGCAATTTCTCGCTCAACTCGCCCAGTATCAGTTCTTCATCGAAGAATTTACCCTGGTACCGATGTTCGAAATATTCCGTTATACGCTGACGCATATCGCGCGGCAATTTGCGATAGGCCATATACTCCTCGACCTGTTTGACCTTCTCGCGATACTGCCGCCGGCTGGAGTCCAAGCTCTGTATTAGATTGGTCGCATGACCGAGGAACAATGCATAACAGGTGGCCCCCGATATCATCGACAGCATCGTCAGCCACATGTCCGTCAGTGATTGTGGAGGAAATCTGAAAGCAGATTCGTAAATCAATGAGAATCAAATTTTTTTATAACTAAATTTTATTTATTTTATTATATTATTGCGTTTTATATGGTAGAAACTTATAATTAAAGTCATTAGCAACTCGAGTTAGATGCAACTAAAATTGATCAAGCTACCAAATAATAATAATAAAAAAATTACGAGAATAATAAAATTTTAAAAATTCACTCGAGAAACATTAGGCTCCGAGAGTGAGTTCAAAATATAAAAAAAATAATTATATGTCAATATCCATATTTTTATTAGATTATTAGTATATTAATTGATTGGGTAAATCTGCTTGTGAAGACAACGTGACTTAACAATAATAGTTAGAGAAGTAAAAAGTTCTATATCGCTACATTCAAAATAAAAAAACAATAACAAAAAAAAATTATAATAAAAATAAACACAAAAAAAAAATTTAAAAAAAAACAGGGATATTAAAATTACCATATCAAATCAAATAGTCTCTGTCAGAAAGCTTAGAAAATTTAATGCCAGAAATGTCTGATTTAATTAGATTTAAACTGAACAAAATACAAGTATAGTACTTCTAAATTCCAGATAAAATATATATATATAATAATTCAAGACTTGGAAAAAGCTACAAATTGTCCATTTTTATGTCTTAAATTGAAATAGTTGCAGAGTTTTTTGCTCACCTGCCGTATCCTATGCACAGCATATGTGACATGGCCTTAAACAATGCCCATGAGTACTGCTCCAGCCAATATGATTCCTAGAAGAGTCGCACAATAATAAAATATTAGAATATTTTAGTTGCTTTTTTTTAAATTAAAATGTTGTCAGAATTGTAGCGCACCTGTAACTCATTGATGGATACCCAGGAATTAGATGGAAAACCCTGTAACATTGGCACTAAGAACTGCAGACAACCGCTCCAGTGTCCGATTAAGAGCATCATGCAAATTAAATTGAAGATCCTCATGAACACCGAGGCCATATTGAGGAACTGCAACCAGATTTATCAATAAGAGTGCACATCAACGAGAGGCCAGCACCGCACTGTCTAAACATGTGTGTGTGTGTTTGTGTGTGCGTGTGTGTGTGTGTGTGTTGTGTGTTGCTCTGTGTGTGTGTTTTTTACATTTGTGATTAACACATTTAAAAGACGACAAACCCAAAAGGCATTTTAAGTTAAGTAAAAATGGAAACCAAAATCGCAAAAAAAATATAATTCATTTAAATTTTGAAATTTTTTTGTGTTTTTGGGCTTCCAGCTGCCAAACAAGAATATTTACTTACAATAATTGCGCCAATTACTTTGCGATTAAAAAGCAAACTAAAAATAAAACCAAACCACAGCCAAAAAAAATAAATAATTCCATTTTAATAGTTATGCTAAGGATTTTGTGACAGTTTATGCCCAATAAAAAAAAGCTAAAAAAAAGACGCGTCACAGTCACGCCGAGAAGTATGCTACACTCGGAATAATTGAAGGATAAACTGCCATAAAATGCACAAGTGGCACTATTTAGATGCAGACAGAAAATCGCAATCCGATAGAACAAATCAAATATACAATATAATTTAAGAAGTAATTTTGTAAATCTATAATTAGGCAATACATCAGAACAGTGTGTGTGTGTGTGTCTGTATATGTATTTGCTTGTATGTGTGTGTGTGTAATACACAACCTGAGCGCAATAAATTCAACCATTTTCTACATTGTTAATTTTGTTGTTTAGTGCAAATCAGCTGCTATTATGGTACAAGTGCTCATCTTAACTTTTGCTCAGTTTCCAAACAAAATAAGTACTTAAGTAAACGAGTTTATGTATGAGGAAGTATGTTAAATATACACAAGTATTTTATACTGTCTCTAAAGACGTTCTATTTCACAGTTGGTTGTAGTTGTAGTTGTAGTTTTTGTTTGTTATTGTTAGTGCTACGTTTTCTGTACAGAGTTTAAGAAAACAAATCAACACACAACAAACCGAAACGAAACGTAACGAAATAAAAAAGTAAACCCAAAGTAAAGAGTCAAAAGTGTTGCATTCAAGTTTTGTTACGGTTTTATTTCTTTTTTTTTGTCTCATGTGTATTCGTGTGAAATACTTAAGTATATATAGGATATGTATGCGAATACAGCTCACCACACTGCTGCATATAATCTTGGCATTAACACACACATAGACTTACTGCAAACGATGAATGTGGCACGCGATTATTTAGCTGAAATCTTACAACACAGTTTCACCGTAAAGAGAGTGAACACAAATTGTAATCAAACGTAAAAGAGCCCATAACCAAAAAACCAAACATAAAAACCAATCAAACAAAATACAAAATCAAAACGTAATAACAAACACAAAACAAATGTAGTTTTTTTGCATAATTGGCAATAGAGTGGCAGACTTATATAAATTAGTTAAAAATTACAGTTTGATTTAAGTAGTACAAAGTACAGTTGAGCAGAGTAACGTAGAGTAGAGTAGAGTAGAATAACGTAGGGTAGCGTAGCGTAGAATAGAGTAGAGTAGAATAGAGTAGCGTAGGATAGAAGAGCAAAAAAGCGCACGGCACAAAATTGGCGCCGAAACAAAAGCAAAAGCATTGATAACGGTATCAATCAAATTGTGTGTTGTTGCTGTTGTTGTAGCTGTGGTTGTTGTTGCTGTTGTTCATGTTGTGACAGTAGAAAATACGATGCATAATATATATATAAAGAACTATATTAAGTGTGGCAGATGCAGTTGTTGCAGTAGTAAGCGTTTTTTTTTGTTTTTTCTTTCCTTGCCCACAAATGTATGCTATGCAATACGTTCAAGTCTTGATTTACATATATATATATATGTATTTGTGTATGTACTATATGCAATGTATTTACTAAGTATGTAGTACACTCGGAAAAACAAAACTACCAGCATTTTAGAAAATCGCCATACTCTTGGTAAGATTTTGAGGCAACTAATATTTAGAAATAATAGCAATTTTACTTATTTATTAATTTCAAACTTTATTTTTTAGAAAGCATATTTGTATAGCGGACGATTAATAATATTATTTTTATATATAAATATTTTAAGATTTCAACTATTTTACGTTACTTAGTATTTCATTTGATCAAATTTTAATCATTTTATTTCTAAAAATATATATTTTTTATTAAGAAAAATTAAATAAAATCCATTATACCTTCAGGTGTTTTTTTTTCCTAAATTTTTATAGATGTTTATTTTTATTCTAATAGAAAAAATTCTGAGAAATACAAAACAAAAAAGATCTTTTTAAAATTAAAACTTTTTTTACCGATTATTTAGAAATTATTTGTTAAAAGAAAGTTGTAAGGCGATTTTCTAAATTGCAGAGCTGTTTATTTTAGAGTGTACTTTTTTCGTGTTCGTGTTCGTTGTTCAACAGTAGTTTTCAATTAGAATTAAAGCGCAGAAGTGCCAAACGAGTTAATTGTATTTGTGTGTGTGTTGTGAGCTGAGTGGGTGCAGCATTTTGGCCAACAAAAATAAGCTTAGCCAAAAGCAATTTTCAAACAATCGAATTCGCATCAGCTTTAGCAACATATGTATTTTTTTTTTTTTTTATTTTGTGGCATTTACTATACATCGTAGAGGGCAGGAACATTGCTGTTATTCTGCATTATATACAATTCGTCAACCGACTACAATATTTTTTTTGTTATGTTTCTTTTACTAGCACATCATGTATCAGATGTACGTGCTTATCACAAGTAATATTTGCCATTGTGCTGAAGCAAAAAGCATTGAGCCAGCTATCAAAGCAAACTGTTTGACGTTTTCATCATTTGACTTGAGTTTAAAATCGAAATAACTATGGATTGTGTCTAGATGCAATTCACAGGCGTTGCTTGTAAACATATATACAGTTTACTATCAGTAAATAAGGACAAAAGAAAGGGAAAATAAACTAAAACTAAAACTAATCTTTCACTAAGTAGATAGTAATTGAGTTTAGGACATGCTAGAGATACGTGAAGTCGAATTCAAAACTACATCGAACTAAACTATAAGTATCCTTTTTGCATTTTGCAAACTTCGATTGCTCCATAAAAGTATTCAAGCAGACAAAATAATTATTTTTCTTCGAAAAACCACACATTGTGAAGTGCATAAAAACAAGCTTCGATTGTACCGAAGTTGGGATACATTAATGATTAAATAGCGCGACATTTGCTTTACAAATTTGAAATCTGTCAGGCGATTTGGTTTGATGCGTTAAATCAATAATAATTATGTATGTACTTATTTATCTATCAATCAATCAATCAATCAATATGTATATTAAAAGGCAGACTTAGAAAATTTACAGGATGTACGAACGAACATTAAAATCAAGCAAACATGATCAACGAACAATCGAACGAACGAACGAACGAACGAAATATGCACTAAAACTCAATGTTGGTTCAAACATATCTCAAAATGTGAGTTATGTTGCACCAATTAATACATAATTATAATTTCAATCAATCAAGGCTTTTTGTTTTTGTATATCAAAAATTGAAATTTGTTTAATGTCTTTCTCTTTTTTTTTTGTTTTTTTTTTTTGATAGTGTTGATTTTTATTTTTTAAATAATTTTAAAGATGTTTTTGATTGTTTGGTTGTTACCTTGAGAATTAGGTTGCTTTTTGTCAAGCCATCTTTGTCTTTTCTGTTCATTCTCCCTCTGCGATCAGCACTTTTTTTCTGTAGATTCTGCAGAATCTAAAACCATATATATACACAGGTATTTTAGGCCCCTGATTTTGCTAAGATGTTTTTTTTTTTTTTGTTGTTAACTTAAATATTTGCGGTTTGTTTTGTTTTTTTTTTGTTTGTTTTTACTTAATCTGATTTTGATAAGCAAATTTGTATTTGTTTATGCGAGCGAGAATATCAACCATACTTATATTATACATATATACTTGGTTTGTATAAAGTTGAACAGTTTTAAAACAAAATACATATGAAAAAATAATTATAAATAGTCCAAGTTAGGCAATGTAAGTTAAAGTTTCTCTTGTATTTCATTATTTTGGGTGACATTGCATAAGAATGTGTTTTGTGATGAAAAAGCATTTTCAACACTTGAAATATATTTTTTAAATGTTTCTCAGTTTGTGGTTACTTTGACTTGGAAGAAAAGTCTTCAAAGATTTTAATTTATTTTTTTTTGTTGTACATGGTGCAATGAAGAATTTTGGTTTCTGGTGTGCTTCATAAGTCAGCGAGAAATTCAAAATTATCAATTTGATAAAAACACAATCGAAATAAAGAATTGACCAACACAATAATTGTGAATAGGTAAGCAACAAAAAGAAATTATTTATCCCCCCGCGATAGAGCGAAGGATCAAGCGGAGCGCGACATGGTGAAAATGTTGAGTGGTTGTTGTTGTTTCTGTTGGTGGTGAGGTGTTGTTGTTGTTGTTGTTATAGTTGTTTCAGAGCTTTGGTCAGCTTGAGAGGCATTAGGAGTTGGACTTGGACTTGGACTTGGGCTTGGAGCGCAACGCAACACAAGTTTAAAAACAAATATTACTGTATGTAAAATTTACACAACTTTTTTTTTTGGGCTTTTTTTGTACAGCGTTTTTTGGAATTTTATACTCATATCGGTACATATACATATAAATATACTTAGGTATATTAAAAAAATAAAAATAAAAACATAATCATAGCACAATGAAAACACCGAGTATTTCTAGTCATTTATGTAACAACTATTAATTATTTAGTTTGAACATTTTGCGCGCCATTTAATATTTAATTTAATGGCAAAAGAAAACAACATAGAGAAGAGTGAGCACTTTGGACTATATAGACAACTCTGACCACTGACTACCGACTGTACTAAGCCCTAAAATCCAAACCTAAACATGTTGTTGTTGAACTTTTGTGTGGAATGTATTGCAGTAATGAATTTATATACGTTGAGCTTAAGGTCAGAAAATTTGTTGCAAAAATCATAACTGATTTGATAAAAAAAAATATCAACAAATTTCGAACTGAAACATATTATGGACGAAATCGAAATTCAATATTCAAATATTAAGTATACATTACCAACAGAATTATATACACATATATATATATATATTTAAATCTAAAATAGATCTATAAATATATATATATATATATGTGTGTTATGCAAAAGAAAGAGTTAAAGTGTTGCCAAAATTGAATTGCGTACTTACATAGACCTCCTCCCATTGCGATACGTAGCGCACGAGGCGGGACAGGCGCAGCAGGCGAACTAAGGATAGTAATTTAGCTAGACGGAGGATGCGCAGGGCGCGTCCGGCATGCAATATTTGAAAAGAATCAGAAAAATCCTGCAATTTCATAATCTTTATCAAAATGTTGCGTACTGCTTCTTAAAACACAAATAACTTACTTGATTGAAAATTAAAAATATATAATCTAATGGTATCGACGAAATCAAATCGAGAAAAAACCAGGTTCTTAAATAGTGTTTAGCTATAAGCTTTGGATCCAATATTACTTGTTCAGCGTTGTCTTGTTGCATAATTCCTGCAAAATGCAAATAGATTAGTCAACACAATTCCAATATTAGCTATAGCCCTTATACTGCGTTGCGTTATTAACTGAGGTTATTAACTGTGCACATTACCTGTTCTAAAATTGACTACAATATCTATTAAAAAAATAGTATCACTTAGGCAGTTGAAGGCAATCCATCGTGTGCTTAGATCATCGTTG
The DNA here is from genome assembly GCA_037043605.1 of Drosophila multiciliata. NCBI lineage: Eukaryota > Metazoa > Arthropoda > Insecta > Diptera > Drosophilidae > Drosophila > Drosophila multiciliata. The sequence continues at coordinate 2,237,853 of JBAMBF010000589.1, forward strand.
AAGAATGATATTGCGACTGGCAGGATAATAAGATTTGCTACTAATAATAAAAGCATGCAAAGGTCCCAGTAAAACCTGCCAAAAAAAAAATAAAAAAAACAAATATTTACTTTCTGTATGCAATATATCAAGTGGGATTTTAATACCTGAATGAACTGCACGGGTGTATAACCCAATGCCCGGAAGTTTTCTGACGTATGCGTTCTTTGACCAAAGCCTTCCGGCTGCCAAATAATTTCATGGCCAGACGATTGTCTGTCGGCTGGAACCATGATTGCAATTGACTTTTTAGGAAATTCGCCGAGACTTTTTCCGAGACTATTGGTATGTTGGGCATTGGCTCCTCTTTCGGAGTGCCGTACAACGACACATCATCAAAGTGTACCTGCAAAAATACCAGACAAAACAAAAATTAAGCCATTCTAATTAATTAACTTTCCCTGTGATTCACTGGGTACATCTGGCTCTCATTACCTAAATCTAAGCTAAATGGGAATTACTGTCTCTGTGTTGTTATTAGTTATATCGTATGAGTAATATGCATATCCGAATTGTCATTATTGGTAATAAATGATGCAATTTGTTTGCCTTTAAATTTATAGTCCTACTCGAACGGGGGAATTTTTATCAAATCAAATGTTTGCCCACGTTAGAGATAAAACTTGTTGGTTATTCCCAAATGAATGACCCACATAATCTTGAACGAAAATAATAAATATTAATAAATTTAATATAAAAATTCCCCAACGATTTTTTCCACTTCCGTGTCTAGTTTTCTAAAAACTCGTCTAGCTCTCATTTACGTCGTAAGCTTAACCTTCTGCATTCATTATTATTATTATCATTACTTTTTTTCAGCAAAACAGATTTAAATAAATAATTACGAATTAGTCTAGAAATATATATGATATTTTAGGGATATGAACGTTGAGGGAAACGTCCTGTGCTACACATATAAATAAAACCTTTGCTCTTGCCATTTCGGTTCCTTGGTCGCATATCAGCAGTGCCTCATCATCGAAAGCGGTGACCAGCGAGTCGGTGCAGGTGTTCTCAAATGAAATGCGCAAGTCGTTCTCATTCACATTCAATACGGAGCAATATGAGCAGCGTACTGATTCCTCGCTATCGCCGTTCAGCAGGCTGAAAAAAAACAATAACAATAACAACAACAAATAAATATTAACGGTGCATATACAGTATTCATTATATTACAAGTACACCGCTAAGGCAATCGAGTGAAAGTATGCGTTTAGGTTCAGCTTAGTGTTTTTTGTGTTACTTGTATTTAATTATTCGCTTAATTGTTGCACACGCATAAAGTGGATGCTTACAGCATCCAGATCTCTATCGCTCTCTCTCTTTCTATCTCTCACCTTGTATTTTGTGATTGTCAAGGTCTTTCCGCTGATACGACAAACGTCTCTGAGGTCTCGTTGCGGAAATGTTGCCCTATTGGCACACGAAATCGCGTGGTCTGCTCTCTCCCTCTCAATTCGTCTCTCTTTCACACTCTTCCTCTGTCTCTCTTTCTCGAGACGTGCCTGCTGATGGATGTTCTATTGTTTGGTAAGGCAAACGCATGCACAGTACACAGTACTGTTATAATTTACTTATTTTCTTTCTTTCTTTTTTTGGCCGATCTGGCACAGTGTTGACACTCAATTGAGTGTAGTTTTTAAATGGGAAAGCTTCGTTTTAATTAAGCCTGATGAAGCTGATTTAATTTAATCTTCGCTCACATTAGCACTAATGAATTTTATTACAAATATTAATATTATTCTTATTATTCAGCTCGTTATTATGTCGTTTTATTGTTCCTTAGCAAATCGCGCGCGCAAAAACAAACCACAGAAATCGACAATGGGAAATTAATAACCATATAAACATATATCTGTGGACGTATGTGTAACACATATCGGGTAACAGTAAATCACACACATACTTTTGTTTGTTATGTTGTTGGACATCACAGTTTCAGTTTCAGTTTTTGATTACGTTTTTAATTGTGGTTTGCATTTATTTGTTGTTGCTCGAAACTTGAAACGTGGTCAAACATCTGTTTTCTCTAATTTGACGAACGAAACTTAATGTTATCGTTTATATATATATATATATATATATGTATGTGCAAATATATATGTTTATTTATTTATCGATGTGCATGTATTTTGTTCTCCATAGACCGTAATTTATCTTTTCAAGTTATAGCAAGCGCGATAACCGAGCACAACTAAGTATCGGCGACAACAGAAATGCGCCACGAGCAAAGCAGCCGGCAAACACTCCGAATATCGGCATCCGAATCCGAATGAATCTCAATTCGAAACGCGAACGAACAACGAATGCTGCTCCGAACTGGAATGTGTTCTGTTCGTCTATTTTTTGGCGTCCTCCAGCTGTCGGTTTGTTTTTGTTTAGTTGTTTTTAGCTGCTTGCTGTCGCCGATTCATTTCACTGTTGTTTATTTGTTTGTTTGTTTGCTTGCAGGCTTTACCTCGACTTTCAATTTGCGGCAATCGATGCCTAAACGAAGCTCGGTTTCCGAATACCGAAAAGGGAATTTCGTGCGTAATTAAATAATTGATCATCTGACACCCAGCATTTGTTTTTTGTTTGTTTTTTCATTTTCATTACATTGTACAGTGATCGTTTTTGTATTCTTATTCTTTTCTTGATTATTATTCTTTATTATTTTTTTTTGTTCCGTAAACTTATATATTTCTCAGAACTGATGAGGCTGTTGCTGGGTCGGCATTATAACCTGTTCTGAGGCATTCGCGCTGCTGTTGCACAATAAATAAATAAAGCAATATTTGTTGTGTGTTGCGTTGCTTTTTAATTGATTTTGCGACTAGCAGCAGCGTCAAACGTAATTTGTTGATATTCTTAAAAAATTGACGACAATAAATACACAAAAAAAAAAAAACAGAAAACAACAACGACCAGTAAAATAAACTACTTTTAGATTTTATGTAAATGAGCAGCAACAATAGAAGACACAGAGACGGGGTGTCGCAAACAGAGAAATACGAGACTTTTGTCTCAGGTATACAATCTAGTGCAATCAATTATAGATTTACGATCCAACGACAGTCACGCCAATCATTATGATAATGGCGACAATTTTTCCGTCTCACCAGCAAACTCATCCGCATACTAAACGACAAGCGATAACACTAAAAAATTCCCATACAATTCTACGGTCGTTGTTACACTTTGCTTGAAACGAATGATTGAAATGATTGCTGCTAAAATGATTGAGTTGTAGTTTTAGTTTCACTCGTCTGAATACCTAATTCAAGAAGTTTACGCTTTCACGGTTGCTATAACACTTTGCTTGAAACGGATGATTGAGCTGCTGAAATGATTGAGTTGTAGTTTTATTTTTACTTGTCTCTGTAGTTATTTAAGAATTTTACACTTTGCTTGACACGAATGATTTAGCGAACGATTAATTAGGCGATTAACTAATTGAATTGGTTTTATTTAGTTATTTGTTAAAGGAAGTTCCAAGTTTAGACAGGATTGTTTATTTGATTGATTTATTGTAGCACTTGCTTAACTGATTCTGAGCGGTTATTTATTATTTTCATTTTTTTTTTATATGTATTTTTATTTGAAGAGCTCAACGTACGATCGAATGAAGTTCACTGCTCGCGTTTCAGAAGCTCATTACGCGGCCAGTCCCTGACCAGAGTAACTTCCAGAGTCAGACCTCAGACTCGGAACCAGACTATGCTTATGGCTAATATGCAAATGTGCTTTGATAAGCTAACAAAAAACCGGTCAAAACACAATAATCGAATGCCGACGGCGACAACCTGAAAACGCTTTGAAGGCTTAATTCACTTTAGTTTTTTTTTTTAAATCTGACAACTGGTTAATAATGATAACAATAGAAAAAAAAGGAATAGAAACTACTAAAGAATTTTATGCTTTTAATAAACCTTTCCTTTTTGAGTTTTAAATAAATGTTTGTTATAGATTCTTGCTGCAAACTCAATATGTTTACAGTTAGAGGTCTGCCTTTGCACTGAATAATTCGTATTATTTGTGTAATTATATTGCATTTCAAGGGGTGCCTTATTAATTTGGAGTTTCGCACCAAACAATTTCGATGTCAGCTGTGTAAACAGACTGTTTCGACTCTGTCAAACATTTATTTGATTATTTATCCATTTTTAATACGAAAATGAATAAATCATCGAAGAAAAAAAACACAAAATACTCGGGGCAAATTTCTTGTTAAAATGGAAATTTGTCAGAAATAGAAATCATCTTTTAATCGATTGTTCCTATGACTGAACTATTATATTATAGTCTGACCTATTTATATATATATACCAACTTGCATTAAGATTGAGCCTACTCTGATATGGGTATATCGAATGTGTTAGTTATACTGATCAATAATGTAAATACCTAATGGGTTCAAATTTCGTGCAAATTTTTTCAAAAAAGGGAAATTTGTCAGAAATATAATTCATCTTTTGTTCGATTGTTCCTATGACTAAACTATTATCCTAAAGTCTGACCTATTTGTATAAATACCAAGTTGCATCAAGATTGAGCCGATTTTGATATGGGTATATCGAATGGGTTAGTTATACAGATCAATAATATAAATACCAAATGGGTTCAATGTATTGCTAACAAGATGTTAATATTTAAATAGGGTTTACGAAAATCACACTTACCGTTCGCTTAGTTTGCTCTTGTGTCTGCGTATGTGGCGCCGATTGAAGCTATTGGTGCACGATGTGGACGTGGGCCTCGGCGTCGGATGATGCACACCAAAATTGTGGAGTTGCAGCGATTTGAGGGTGGCCGGCGCCGTTGATGCCTGGCCTGATCCGTGGCTGTGGCTGTGACCGTATTGTGGTGTCCGGTGTCCGAGCACGCCAGCACTCGCTACTGTTATGGTGGACTCACCCACACCCACGCCCGTCTCATTGGCCGGCTCGGAGCCCTCCTGCTGTGATCCGTTGCTCGACGAGTGACGCGTGAAATCTGTGGGAGCGCTCAGCTGTCGATTGAATTCCGCCTTGCGACGCGTCAGATCCGTTAAGCAGTATTTGTTCAAATGGCCGTTGCTCGACACGGAGCTCTTTGGCGACGAGGCCAGATGCTGCTGCTGTTGCTGCTGGGCGTATTGACTGTGCGCATGTAGCTTGTGGCATGAATTGCTGCTCAAACTGAGCTGATTGCCGCCGGCGTTTTGCAGCAGATTGTTGCAGTTCTTGCCGCTTATTTTCGCCGCCAGCGATTGCGGCACCGGCGGACTCTTGCCCGTTGTGGGTATGGTGTTGCTGCTGCTGCTTGTCCCACAACGATACTCCTGATAAGCGGGCAATGTCTTCGCCTGTCGATTGTCGCTGCTACTGCTGCTCTTCAGCGAACCGTTAAGCAGCAGCTGCTGTTGCCGTGCGGCAACCGCCGACAGTGCCGGCAACTGTTGCTGGCGTGCTGCTGACGATGATGTCGAGCAACTGGCTGCCACGGATGTGTTCGATGTGGGCGCGATCTGTGACTGCAGCGAATGCTTCTTCTCGACCAGATACAAGTTGAGATACTTATCGCCCGGATGCAGTGAGTTATCCGAGACGGCGTTCGATTTCGATATTATTTGACCCTTCTTTTTGGCCGTTCGGGTTTTCAGCGACAGATTTCGGAGTTTCTTTGACTGCTCCTTGATCTTGTTGGTGCGCAGAAACGATGGACTGTTCGCAATGCACTTGAAGATGTACGTCTGATTCACCAGCTGCTGCTTGTCGCTGCCCGTATCGTAGTCGCTGCTCAAATTGAGATTGAGATTGAGATTGGTAAAATGCGGCTCCGATAGCTGTTGATCGCTGTAATGGCTTTTCAGTAGTCCTCCTTCACCTGCTGCTGCTACTCCTGCTGCTGCGGCTGCTGCTGCTGTTGCTCCGCCAGTGGTTTCTGTTGTTGGGGCTGCACTCAAGCTGCGTGTGTATTCGTGGCAGGCATCGTAGAGGGCCGAGTGGCCACCAGTGCTGCTCACGCTCTGCTCGGTGCCGCAGCTGACGGGACTGTGACTGTGGCTGTAGCTGTGCGAGGGCGCCGGATCGAGGATGCGTAGGCCGCTGCTTCGACTGTCGCAGGAGTTCTGCTTGGAGATGCCGCTGGATAGGCGATTGCTGCTGCTGCGCTGTCGATGCGAACGCTGCTCATCCAGACCCAATCTCAGCAGCGATACGCTGTCGCCGTCACCGTCCCGCTCTCGATCCCGATCACGATCTCGATCCCGATCTCTTTCACGATCCGCCGCCTCGCCACGTCGACTGCGAACGGCACCAAGTGCGATGACTCCAACGCTGCCGCTGCTCGGACTCGGACTGTTGCGCACAGAGACCGATGCCGATGAATGTGAGTGTATGGGTATCGGCCCAGTTGGTCCGGATGCAGGTGTTGCGGAACTCGAACCGGGCTGGGCGTAGCTGAGGCTCACCAGAGACTGGCGCACCAAGTGCTGATGGGAGTGCGAGTGACGCTGATGCTGATCGTCTGGATACAAGTTGTCTCGACTGGCGCTACAAGAGGCACACAAAGAATGAGAACCCCGTAAATGATACAGACGGAATGGCGATAAAAGCCGCCAACACACACAAATTTATCTATTTCCACAAAAAAAACAAATTGGCAAACAAAATGTGCAGCGGCCGCGGAAAGGTTGTGTTTTTTTTTTGGTGGATTTGGGTTTATAAACGGGACACAAAGAGCGATGCCACGCTAAAGTGAGCAGGAAACAATCAAAAAATAATATATATATATTTATATATGCTAAAAAAATAAACAAAAGAACTTTTGTTAATTATTAATATTGATTATGCAACTGTGTGCCACTGGTCAGGGGGGGTTGGGGCTGGGTGGGTTTATACGGGGGGCTGTGCAAAGAGAGACGCTTGAGGTCCAAGCTATATACAGTGAGTTCATCATAGATGGGCGTATATATATATATGCATATATATATATATATATATACATATGGTACAATTTCTAGCATCCAGCACAGCTATGTCGACATGCTCATCTGCTTTTGATCGCGAAATTAAACTAAATTAATGTTTAGAAAAACACGCATAGCATTTGAATAAAAAACTATATATATTTTCAGCTACAGATATAACAAAAAATATGCTCGTTTATACATATAAGCAAACCACATTGCACATTGAGCAAATATCGTAGATATTTGCACTCAGAAAAATAAATCGGTATCAAATTTAGAAAATCGCCGTAGAGAAGTTTAGCTATTATAAGTATTATTTGGAAATTATATTTCTAAATAGCAGATTCGGTTTTTTTAAATACAAGATTGTTTTTTTAGGAAAGCGTAGAAAAATGTTTTCTAAATTCCAGTTTGTTTTTTATATGTGTACGCAGAATTCTTACATTATTGCTTATATAAATATTTTAAGATTTCACATTTACAAACTTTTTAGACAGTTTAAATTCAGTTTCAAAGTCAACTAAATAATAAAAAAAAAATTAAATAAATCGGTTTTAATATAGGTAGAAAAATATGTTTTTTAATAATACAAAATATAATTTTTATAAAAATGTAAAAAAGCCGTTTGAGTTTTTCTTTTAAACCTAGAAAATATTTCTAAAAACAAGACAACTTTCTAGTATTTAGGTTAATTTGTATTTTGAAGCAATATTCTACATTATAGGGTGATTGGTTCTCTGAGTGTAGCAGTTGCCAACCTCCGCAACCCATGTGGAATGATCGCTTGCCCCCAAATCGAATGTGAACAGAAGGTGCTCTAAATCAAATTTTCCTAAACGCTGCTGATAAGATAAGACAGCAGCGACAGATTGTGCAAACCATTCATTATTGCTTGTATATATAAATATATATATGTATATATATATTTCAATGGGGCTACGCAGCGAGGGAACAGAGAAGAGCTGATCCCCCCGCAGCCCCTTAATCTAACTTAACGTAGACGATTAAGTTTTGATTAAAATTTGTAAAGCGTCGTTTGAAATGTATAAAAAATTAAAATTTTTTCTTAACGAAATTCGACAACATTTCTGGAATAAATTTATTTTTTACAACCTACACTTATCGCACAGAAAGTTTTCGAAAAGAAGAGTGAGAACTATAATTTATAATTTATTCTTCCACAAACTGTTGTAGATCATTTAAATCATTCAATATTCTCAGGCAAATTAATTATTATAGTTCGTTAAACACGAAAGTCGGCAATTAAAATGCTGGGTAATTTAAAACCTTTCATTATTTGAATATTTCAGTGTTATATTTTAAGGGTCAACTATTGTGTCTACTATTTTATAGCATTTGCGTAATTGCTTCATTTAAAATTCCATTTTTTATTAAAACTACTTCTCAGTAATTACTACTCATTAAAGTTTGCCTAGAGATCTCAGCTATGTTCGCTTCTTTTAAGTAAATTCTTGAAATTAAATTGCATTTTTTATCTGCTCTTGATGAAACAAAAACCTTTACTTTTTGCCGAAGGAACGAAGCACACTGTGCGAGCTGTAAACGGCGAAGGTGACTAGAAAACATTAAAAAACAAAATGTGAACATTTACAGATCTGTAGCCAGATGTGTATATTGTGTGCATATTTGTAATTTCGAACAAAAGAAAAATAATAATTCAAATGTGGTCCATGAATAGGTTCCATGTCAATTGTGGTGCTTATGGGAAGGGAAGAGGGGGAACAGTCGGCTGCTGGTGCGATGAGTTCTGCTTCAGTCGCAATCAAAACTCGTTTAGCACGCAAGCGAAACGGAACATTTTTAAAGCACTGTTATTTTTTTTTGTTTTTCTTTGTTGATTTTTCTTTGATGCGGCAATGCAAATATTTGATTAGCATTTGCATGTATATGTGTGTGTGTGTGTGTGTGTTTGTCTGTGTGTGTGCAACTAGAGTACAAAAATCGAACTGTTGAGCAAACTAAAATCAATTTCACTCAATTAAATGAATTCACAACATGCAAGCAAATAAGCACACCAGGCAAACACCAAAATGCAATTAATTGTATTTGAATTTGGAATTTTAAATTTGAATTTCAGAATTTTCAAACAGTTTCCCGCTTTTGATGTGCATTAGCCAAATGACAGCGCATTTTGGAAGACTGCCAAACACACATACTAACACACACATTTCCATTAAAGATACTTAGATACAGATACAGATCGATAATGCAGATACTGATGCAGCTAGCGATAGAAAAGCCAAAGTCAAATCAAATCCTAAGATTTTAAATCAGAGGGAAAGCCACACCTAAGTTTTTGGCCTTTATTTATCTTACTATCAAATTGTCAATTTTATGTCTTGAAATGGGTAAAAATTTGGGTATATTGAAGTTGTGCAAAAGTATGTCACAGGCAGAAGAAAAGTTCTCCCCACGCTGTAATAAAATTCCCTAATTATATTTCAGTGTTCAACGGAAATTTTAGAATAGACTAGTATAATATAAATATATATATATATATATATATATATACTTAACAGCTGGTCTTAGGGTATTTTGTAGTCGAGCTCAATCGACTACAGCATTCTTACTTCAGTCTTTTTTATAGTCAATTTGATATATTTTTAACAGCTGTGCTTAGGGTATTTTGTAGTTGAGCTCAGTCGACTACTGCATTCTTATTTCAGTCTTTTTTATAGTCAATTTGATGTGTTTCTTTTCTCTTATTTTTTTATTGTTTGAATTTGGGACATTGGGCACTCGTATTTCGTATTTTGCCGCCTGTCAAGTGCTGCGGACAAAAAGTATTCGTTAGTCTTGCAGTGCCCTGCGGCAACCGGATCAAGAGCTAAGCAACCAACTAACCAAATAACTCCCGTATGGGCTTAGCAAAGCAAATAAACAATTTGTGGGGCAACCTTGCCACATAATAATTGTATTCACTGCGCCCTGCTCCAAAATGCCAATGTCAACTTTTGGCGCAGTGGACCTCAACGGCCCTCAAGTAGCCCTTCACGCCGAGAGAGCAAACACGTGCTGCAATCCTCAGGCAAATCGGATTGGATGTGGAGAATGCAGTCAGGCAGGCTCATTGTCTGTCTTGTCTGTTTGACAGCCGGACTTTTGCGCTTTAAATACAATGCGACTCAATTATTAATTCAAAAGCCAATTGAAAGCATTAAGCGTAAATTCGAAAAACGTAATTGCGCCTGTCGTCGTCGTCGTCGTCGTCGTCGTTGTGGCTGCGGTTGCATTCCACATTCGTTTATCGAAATTATATCAATTTCCCCAGACCAACAAGTGCAAGCGCCAAGTCGGTTAATTGTATTTATTACATACAATACAATCATACACTCAAAATATTATTATTAAGAATTTATATTTCTAAAAGTATTTCTGTTCTGAATTCATTTTTAAGAATTATATTTCTAAAAGTATTTCTGATCTGAATTCAAGGTTTGATTTTTCTAAAATAAAAATTGAAATTAATTTAGGTAACTTTTAAAAAGAATTTATACCTATTCTAATGTGCTGCATTGTGTAATTTTTTAAACTTGCTAGTTTAAACAAAACTATCATTTTCATTTTTTAATCATTTTTTTTCGGTGTGTATGTAAACCCTTTTTATTTGTAACATATAATTATACACTCAGATAAAACGATTTAAAATGCTTTAGTCAAAACAGTTGAAGATTCCGGGTTAGCTAAATCTGGTTAACTAAATCTGATCTAATCTAAAATTATTATGTCTTCATATATGCTAATATTATATCTTTATAGATAATTATATATATATATTTGATATGATTCTTCCATCTGCTTTACATACTTGAGCACAACTTATTTCATAAAAAAAACATTGTAGTATTTACAAAAATCGTAACAGCGAAAAAATATTATTACTTCATTTTCATTTCGTCAACAAATGATTTTACTACAAACTAAACAAACTAACAAACAATTTGTTAACAGGTTTTGTTCTACAAATATAGCTAAATGAACATATGTGTAAGGTAGCCCAGTTTTATGTGCATGTGCCTGAAATTCAGGGAGAATCTAAAACAAATTTAGTTTGCTCTAATTATAGCCAATATAAACAAATTACGAAACTGTACACAATTTATGTATTCACGCCTTAAACTTTGCCATATTTGTGAGTGAAACTGTGCCGCATTTGGCGTTTATTTTTAAACAATTGTAAACCAAATTGCTTTTTTTTTGCCATGTGCAGTATTATGAAATAAAATACGGGCAAACATTGCGGATGCAAACTGAGAAAGCAATTTAAAAGTGGAAATCAATGCACTCATTTTTCAATCTGTTGAGCATCCAATTGATTTACTTGTCTTGCCGAAAGTATTAATTAAATTTGATAGCGAACATTTTTTGGCAAACAATGTTGCCTTGTCATTTTGTAATACTTGTATAATTAGGCAAATAAAACCGGATTTCAGAGCCCACAATAGGAGCAATCAGTACACAAATGTTGAGTCAGCAATTGTTCAGCTGGTTTTAATAAGAGTTATTTTGGACACGATGTCAAAGGTCAGTTGTTCATAATAGAAATAATTCTTGGAAACAATTCATCAGTTTAAATTTGATAACAATTAAAATTAAACTCAAAATAAATAAAGTTATCTAACAATTAACAGACATGCCAATGCTAGATTAATGTCACTGATCTTTAAATTAATTTATAGTGAAATTGACATTGGAGATATTATATTTTATATCGGTATTTCTACTATTATATTTCTTAATAAAAGAAAATATTTCGCAAAATTACGTGAGATTTTTTTGTAAAAGATTAATTAAAAACAAAAAAAGCTTAATAATTTAAAGTCGATTTTCAAAATTTGTATGTCGATTTTTTCGAGTGTATTTTTTCACGTGTTCGCAATAGAGGTAAAGAGGGAACACGTTAAAAACGAGCAATATATATATATATTTTGTTTTAAGCAATGCATTTATTTAATATTTTTTTCTATGGTTTTTTATTATTGGATTCATAGGCATTACGGCAAAGGGGACATAATTAATTGCAGCATTTAAATACAAAAAACATTAATAATAATATATATGCAATAAAAAGAGATAGAAGGAAAGCAGAGAGTGCTTTAAAAATAGCTAGATTAAGTTACGTAACTATTTACATTAAGTATTTTTTTAGTAGCAGCTTGCATGGGGAAAAGGAATAGCAATAGTTCAAAGTGTTTTTGTGGAACGTTCTGTAGCAAGTACATAAGTAAGTACATGAGTAAGTACATAAGTTAGTATTAGTACATAGTAGTAGTAATAGTAGGTAGTAGGTAGTAGTAGTACATAGTAGTTTGAAAGGTAGAGGCAGAGAGTGGCTATATCTGAAATTGTCGGTACCTTCACTGATGATGTCAGTAGTACGCAAATTTAGCTTCCACACACAGCGAAATATTGAAACTCTTTCGTTTTTTAGCACGAGGGTTTCACGCTGATTCTTTCGATTTCGATTTTGATTTGGGATTTCACTTTTTTCTTTTTGGTTCTTTTTTGTATTTTATTTTTTGTCAGATTCGTTGCAAAAACTTGTTTCGCTTGCGCTTCTTTTGCTTTTTGTACTTGTTTGCATTGCTTAGTTTAAAGTTTGGTACTTTTTAAGCAAGTTTTCTGTAAAAACAACAACAACAATGACAAACATAAATTCAGATGTATACATTATTACTTCACACCAAAAACGAAACACAATTAACGTTTGTATTTTTTTTCATAACTTTAACTTAAACAACAAATATGAAAAGAAAATAATTAATTCTAATCGTAAATCAATTAATAGTTGGATTTCATCGCCTGCCAACATGACAGCAATTAATCTATCAATTTAATTTGATAACTTTGTAATCAAAATTCGTTTTCCTAAGGCAACTGCTTAAATGGAATCCAACTATGGCACACATACTGATAAGTGCACATATTTGCAAGTACACTCAGAGAAAAGTCGTTATGCCCTGCTGACCTCATTTTGTGTCCCATTTTCAATTGCAGTGGAGGACTTTTGCTCAAGTGTTTCGAACTGCTAGGCTTCAAAGTTTATTTTTTTAACAAATTTCTTTTAGCTTTCATTTTGTTTTTTAATATTACATTTTGTGAATATATAAAATATAAACGTTTGAACGTTTAAAAGTTGAAGTATGGCAAAGATTTTTATTTTTTTAGCAATGTGTTTTTCGAAGAATAAAAATTAATGTGTTTTTAATTTTTTCTTAAAAGCTAAATGTGTTTCTTGAAAATATAAATTAATTATTATTATTTACATTTAAAGTTTTTTTTTGATTTAATATTATCTAAGCTGTAATAAATAACTTCTCAATACTATTTCAGATTTTTAGTGCATTTTCTAAATAGCTATGACATACTATTTCTCTGAGTGTACTCTCTGTGTGCAAAATGTATGTAACTAGTTCAATTGGAAACATCAAGCTTCCTACACAAAAAGGCTAACAAAACAGTTTATCTCGCCTCGCTCTGCGCGTGTGTGTGTTTGTGTGTGTGTGTGTGTGTTTCTAACTTTGTCAGTCTGTGAGGGGATGTTTGTTTGTGTGTATGTGTGTCAGCTAAAATGTGCAAGCAACAGCAACAACAATAATGACAGCAAGCCTCTTATCAATACACACACACACACACACACATATACAACTACACAGACATATACAAATACATATGCAATGTATATATATTTAGATGGAAAGCCCGAAATTCGGTCAGTGGTTTAATCATTGAAGTAAAAGCAAAAGCTTCCGCTGCTGCATTGATGTTGTCGTTGAACATGTACATGAATAACACACACACACACAAGCACACACACCCACACACACAAGGCAAGGCATTGAATGGCGCCAGTGTGTATGCAACGCATTTCTGCTTTTCACACACACACACACACAGACTGCGTACAAGTGCACTCAAAGTACTTTGACACTATTTCTCGTACAGTTGCTCATTGTTGGCTGGTTGGTTATTTGTTTGTTGGTTTGTTGCTTGGTTGGTTGGCCCATTGTCGCTGTTGTTGTATATGTGTTTGTGTGTGTGTAAGTGTGTGTGTTGTCGCCATTGTTGTTTGGCCACTTGGCTTTTAATCTAGTTTTTCGTAATTGCATTGACTAAGTGACGGATGACCCTTTATCCCCAAAGCCCTCTCCCCATTGCAGCCACTTGTAATTCAGCTTGAATGAACGGAAATCAGTTGCATTGTGCTCGGAAAAAGCCAAATGGAAATAAGCATAATGGTGAACATGGGAAACTTGAACACACACACACAAATACTTTTTAATTAACAGTCAGTACAATAATTGCATATACACTCAGCATAAAAATAATTAGAAAAAATCCAAAGGACCAAAAATCAAAATACTTTTCTTAAGTATTTTTTTTTAATTCCGAAACTTTAACATGTTGGAATACATTGGATTACTTTGATAAAAATAGTTGATTCTTACTTCAAGTACTGAATTTCATTAATCAATACAGATATTATATAAAAATAAAAACTAATCCGCCTAAAATTATTCCTGATACGATTTAAAAATAAATACTAAACGGCTTAATTAAGTAAATCCAGATCTATAATCATTATTTAAGTAGAAATGTGAGACTGTTTCGGATTAACTTGAATACATATTTAGTCCTTGGGCTAAAAGCTTGGAAAATGAAATTAAGGTCAAATAAGTACAATAATTTTCAGGACAAATGCTTGACAAATTTGACTTGGTATTTGAATTTAATTAAAATATTAAGCAGATTTAAGGATTTGTATTTAAACATAACATCATTTTCTCTGAGTGTATATACATATATGCAAAAGTAATTATAGCAACAGAACTGGCGCCAAAAAAAACTTGTTTCTCAAAATTGGTTTTGATTTGTTAATCGTGACAAATTGACGCACACACGGACAAAAACCAACACACACACATAAGGATTAGCAACAGCAGCAATAACAACAACAACAACAACACTACCAACAAGTTGAACTGCAAAACCAAACCAACAAGAACGAGAACAAACAAACAAACACAGCAAACAAAACACAACAAAACCAAAAAGAAAACAAACAACACAAAAAGTATGGGAATGATAAAAATGGAACGGAAACGGAAATACATTCAATGTAAATATTTTATAATGTACACGTTCACACATAAAAGTGTATGTTAATGCTTATATATATGTATGTGTGTATGTGTGTACGAGTGTGTGTGTGTGTGCATTCGCGTGAGCTTGAATTCTTAGCACAGGTGTTTCAGGACGTTCTACACACAAATTAATTATTTATGGGCCACACATTCATAAATAATTAACGCAATGTGTTAGGATTCAGTTCTTTTATCCCCAATGCACACTGGGCCAAATTGACATTTAAAGTTGTTGCTTTATTTATATTAATTTATTTTTATTTTATTTATTTTTTGCATATTTTCGAAAACTCATTTTTGCACATTGAAGTACTAAGAAAGTGTTTTCAAGTGGTTATATATTATGACTATAAATTAATGGATATACATCATTAAATAATTTCCACAGAAAGAGGTAGAAATTTTGTCATACTTCTACTTAGAAATGCAAAATGAATTAATTTCTCTATATTTATTAGCTCCAATTTGCTACAATATGTTAAGTACTATAAGTGCATACATCTTTTTAAATAATATTATGGCCACTTTGAGATTTTAAGACGATAGATCTAATTCTTGTTGTAAGAGCTTGCTAAGATCTAAAATCTATATAATAATCATGGAACTTATTGGCAAAAATAACTACCAAGTAAATTTATTTTACTTATTTTATTTTATGATAATGCTTGCATTCTATGAACTTGTACCGAAATGTAATTGTTGAAAATTAGAAAATTTAATTAATTTCTTTATAATATCTTAGTAGGCAAAAGTTGTTATATAAGAGCTGACGAAACGATTTCGTAATTAGAAAGTTTGCTTAAAATATCTAGGAAAAAAACATAATACTTCCATAAAAGAAATCATATTTCGATCGATTGTTTCTATTTGCAGCTATATTTAATAGTCAAAAATATATTTCTCCGAAGAAAATGAGTATAATTAAATAATCATTATAAGCACATACTTATTGAGTTTATTACGAATATCTTTCCAAAGCAAATGTATTTTCATAATATTAATTAAAGGGTCTGAAAGTTTGTCTAATTGGTGTCCATCAAATATGCCAAGTAAGAATTGTGTAACTGCATTTTTTGAATTTATGCGCAATAAAAAAAATACAAGAAAAAAATTGGCTCAGTGTGAAATGCACCGAATAGCCTCGACGTCAAATTGAAACACCTTCACACACCCTCGCAAACACAAACGCACACACACACACATAAACACATATATATATGTACAATTACATGCACATGTACATTGAATCAATACGCTTAAATCAAGTAAATAACAACAATATCAAGGATACAAGACACTATGGACAATTCTAAATAATTGCATACCGTTGATCGTTGGTAAAAGTTCCGAATGCTCCAGGACCGCTGACTCGGCGCTGTGTGTGTTTAACGTGCATTTTTTGTAAGAACAACAATCACCACCAACATCAACGAACAGAAGTTCCACATGGAAACGTTGAAATTTGATTTTTTGCCGTACGACGTCTGATGTCCTTCGTCCTTCGCTCCTTCCTCGCACGTTGCACGTTGCTCCAATCCAAAAATAAAACTTTCTCCTTCTTCCACACACACACACACTCGACACACTCGCCCGCACTCTCACACACGCACACACACTCACACGCACACACTCACACTGGTATACCACACTCAGCTGCTCCTTTATGCCGTTGTTGTTATTGCCATAGAGTACACCCCGTAACGCCTGTCGCAATTCTGGGCCTTATCATCATATGTTCTTCTTGTAGTATTTTTTCAGTGCATATGTTTGTTTGTATGTATGTATGTATGTGTGTGCTTTTGTTTTTTTCTATTCGTTTTTAATCTCCCTCTGTCTCTCTCACTCACTTTTCGTCTTTCTCTCTGTCTCGCTCACTCACGTTTTGATTTGGGGAACGTGGGCGCAACTTCCGTTTCGATTTTTGGAGATTAGCTAATACAGGTACATTTACAAATAAAAGTACAACTTGGAGGACATCGTATGCATGTATTTGTATGCAGGACACATAAACAAAATAATTGCTTTTCGTTGTTGTTGCTTAGCTATCAACTTTTGCTCTCACTCACAGCATTTTGCTTCCTTTATTTATTTTACTTTTTTTTTTAATGGTTTTTCGTGTTTTTAAGCGGTTTTATTTTCACTCTCTATATGTGTGAGTGTGTTTGGCTATGTGTGTGAGTGTTTGTGTATGTGTTATTTTTTGGTGGGTTATATTTATAGAGGTGTTAAGTAACGTTGGTTGACTGTAGTCTAAAATGTAGTCACTAAAATAGTTAACAGCACTAGTTATATTGCTTATGGGTTGGTTGGGCTTGGTTTGGTTTCTCGATTTGGAGGTTTTATTTATTTGTTGGTTTGTTTCGGGCGCGTTTGTTTGAGGTTATGGTTTAACGCCAACTAATGACTACTGAGTAAATTATTATTATATTAATACCATATGTTGCTATCATTTATTTAGGCGCTTATCGACTCTCCTTGATCCTAGTCGTATGTAGGTTTTGTGTTCTTTTGTACTTTTGATTATAGACGTCGGTTTATCCTCTAGGGGGACTGGGGGACTTGTTATAATATTGTTTGGTTTTAGGATAGGTGGTTTTTTAACTGGTGGCGATGATAGGCGGGGCGGGCGAACTGAAGGATGGTGGGCAGCAGGCGGATAGCACACAGATTTTTTATTATTTTCTTTATTTAGTATTTGTAGAATATCACAAATAATAATGTTGCTCTTTATTAAAAGCCAATGGCGAAAATATATATATATATTTATATATATATATATTTGTTTATATGTGCAATGGTTTCCCTAGTTTCTACTCTTTTTCTCCTGCTACTCAATTAAATATTTGGTCTCGTGGTCTTGTGAAAGTTTAATGAACGCAACGAAATTTTTCGGTTTGCGGTTCTTATCGGCTTCATGTGTGAATAGTTGTGACTCAAGTTAAGGCGTTATGGTGTTACCGTTACATATATTTAATATATATATATATCTATATATGTATATATATGTATAGCTGTTGTAGTCCGGGGCAGCCGGAGACCGTGGCGAGGCTTGTGCCAGGGAGTTACGTCAAGGCGCGCTGGCGATGTAAGAAGAAACCCAACACAGGTAATTCTATATAATTCCTTAGTTATACAATGTATCTCTAAGTGGTATCCACTCTATAAATAACTTTGTTGGTTGCACAAGCAACACGCCACCATAAATGGAAAGCCGGCAGCAGAGCTGATCTAGCTCCAGTAGCGTTGTCCTTCTCCTCGTCCTTGTTGTAGTTTTAATTAGTGCGTTTAATTTTTGCAGGCGTTTTTTGTTATTTGTTTATTTTCGTTTAGTTTAGTTTTTTATTCTAGTTTAGGGCTAGTTGGAGTTGCAGTTGAAGTTCGTTGCGGCTTTATAAAAATAAATCCATATATATATATTTAGTTGTATTCTATGCAATTTGTATATATTTTATATATATATACATATATTTATAATATTTATATATATGTATATATATAGAGGCAACTACTTGGTAGTACTTGTTAGTCGTTGAGTGCGTTTAAATGTTAACGATTAATATTTGATTTTGCTACATGAAGAAGACGCTTGTCCTACAAACTACGAGGTTTCCTTTAGCTATAGCTCTAGTTATTCAGTTTGTTGGTTATATCCATTGACGGCTTGAACAATTTGCATAACGGCAACTACAGACGTTCAACGGTTTTTATATATGTTATTATCTAAGTATGTATGTCAGTATATAACGTCTCTATATATAGTAGTTATGTATGTGTATATTTTTTTATATATTTTGTTATAGCACTTTTCTTGTTGTATATACGTATTTTATAGTTTATAGCGGGAGTGTTTGATTTATTTATTTTTTTCTATGTTGTATATTTTTAAAAGTAATTTGTTCTTGTTTAAGTTTTTATTGCTGCGATTTTTGGTGTTTTTCTCTTTATATATCTATATATGCACGTGTGTGTGTTTCTATGTGTTTCTGTGTATGTTTAGTGTACGTGTTTTTTTTCTGTTTAATAATTTAATCAATTTCTTTGTTGCAGGTACATAGGTTTTTTTGGTAAAACTTTTCTTTGTTGGGCGTTTCCGGGGGCGTTGATTAAGTAATGCTGCACTTGACGCTGATTTTATATCATTTACTTAGCTTACTTTAAGCTTTATTTCGTATTTCTTGGCCTCCTTTCTCTTATTTTCTGTTTCTGTTTTTTTATTTGCAAGTTGCTGTATTTGATTATGTAATTATGCTTGGTCTCTTATTGAACTGCGTTACATATATAAATATATATTTATGTATTTATATATACATATATATATATTAATTTTTGCTCTTTTCTTTCAGTTGCTGTGACAGTACATTTGTATATGCATACACACATACATACGTAAATAGGTAGTTCGTCATCAACAATTCGCAAACACACACACACACGCACACATTATTTATATATGTACTTAAATACATACACATTTAATGGGAGCCACACTCATACATAGGCACTCTCGCAAATGTGCATGTGTGTGTGTAAAACAACAAACAAGCGTTGAACCAATTTTAAACAAATTCTTTACGCAACACAATTTGTGTGGCTAAGGAAACACACTCACACTCACACACACACACGGCACACATTGACAAAAACCGCAACCGAATAAAATTGAGGAAAACGGCACAGAAGAAAAAAGTGCACGTTAAATCAATGCTTCTTTTGACCTCTATTACATTTTCGTCTTCGCCTTCGTCTTTGCTTGCGCTTTCGCTTTTGTCGTCCTCTGCTACCTGAAACTTTTTTTTCTTTCTCTCTTTTCAATGGGCCGTGTTACGGCACAAGTTGGTAGCGTGTTTCCTCGTTTTTCGTCGACTTATGTATGCAAGTATTTTGAATATTACGATAAATTTTCATCAGTATTTTTTATCGCGATTTTATCACAATGCTGCTTTTATTAATTGATTATTTATAACAATAAATTTTTTTTGTGTTTTTTGCGTGGCGCCTCTATTAAATTAGCTCACAGCAGCGTTTCACTTAGTTTTTATGTATGAATGTGTGTCTGTATGTATTTATGTAGTTTGGATTGGAATCACTTTACATAACGGTGCTCTGTTGGGTGAACTGTTACTCGCAGCTGTGCTGTGCGAACACGACACGAACGAACTCAGCGCGACAAGTGAATCCTCGCTGGCCACTGATGTGCGCCGTGCGCCGTGAGCCTGCTAAAATTTCGCTGAAAATCGATAAGGACACACTAGCAAAGTGCCAGCGCAAATGCAAAAGCAAACGGCAAAGTCACACAACACCAAAAAAGCACAACACACCACGCCACACACACAACGAAACACGAGAGCGCAGTTGAGCAGTGAAAGTGCACATGTCCTCACAACATTCAAACAGTGGTGGGTCACAAAAGAAGGTACACCTCAATGCGAAGGAGTTTTATACAAATATATTAAGATTTCTTCTAGAAATGGATAAAATATTCATTTACTTTAGTAGGATAAATACTGTTTTGGAATGTACCATTTTTTACATTAGGTTTATTATTATTTCTTTTAAATTTTAAAAAGTAATATGTAAAAAATGAATGAAAATACGCAGTGATACCTGTTAATAACATTAATAAATAATAATTAAATATTACACGCATCTGCGGTTTCTTCAAATATGTTGCATAACTGAGAAAAAGTTGGAACATAACTCTAATTTTGTCCACGAGTGTGGGCACACATATAAGCGTCATTTAAGCTAGAGCAGAGAACGAACTTGAGAGTGCGAGTGAGAATGCGGGTGCGCATTTGTTTGGCAAGCTTTGCATTTACTCAAAAGTCCTTGCGCGCTCCTAGCAACTGTCATCGTCGTCGTTGCTGGCGCCGTCATTATCGTCATTTTGTGACGTTTGCTCGTACAAAACCCGAATAGAGACCGAGAATAGCACGAATGAGATTTTTGCGGCGCTCGAGTTGGCTGCCCGCTCTGGCCTTTGTTATTTTGCGCTGTGAATGAAAGTTCGAAGGAATCAGCTGGTTGTGGGCTGTAACATTTTCTCAATTGTGCTCAACGAGCCACCAAACCCCACCCCCCGTAAAGGAAATATGCTGGTTATGGCGGCAACAACGGCAAGTAAACAAATACATGTGCGCATGTTAAGCGCTGTGGCTGTAAGGTCAGAGCAGAGCGTGTCCTTACACTGAGTGCGAGCAGTAAGCGTACCGCAGAGCATATATTTAATTCATAATGGCAACAAACAGTATTAAAGCTATGTGTGCTAATTGGGATTTAGTTACGCTGGCTGCGCTTCTAACATTAAAGTTTCCAAAGAAATAGGTCCTCGGCGCCTTGAGGGAGGGCAACGCCTGACACTGGCCTGCAAACCAGCGACGTGTATTCCCATCGCTGTCGCGTGCAACGATGCAGATCTCGGCGCCTCGCAGCTTCACCTCGCCAACCTGCAGCAACTGGGAGATTGGTATTTGAGCCGTGCGCTGATTGTAGGCATAGTCAGCCTGATGCAACACGTCGTTGCTGCTGCTGCGTATGTAAACATTGAAGTCAGCTACATCCGTCAGGCCGGAGACAAACCAACGCATTGTCAGATTGCCAGCCTTATTGCTGCAACAAAAACAAATATTATTAATTATACTTAAAAGGATAATTAACAAATGGGACATACGTTTGAACCTCGCGAAAGCGAACATCGGTCAGCTGCTCGTAGTCGCTGCCCGCATAAAGCTCCATTTCGTCCTCCCTACAATTGAGATACTCATCCTCCACATGCAACAAAGACTGTCCCATTGCCTGAGCCGGTGTCTGGCAGATGATGTTGCGCAAATCCTCGTTAGGATTCGTCTGCTCAAGCATATAGTGTTTCAGGGGTCGCACATTGCAGCCACAGTACAGTGGGTTGTTGGAGAGCAGCACATGACTCCGATTGCGCATATTGGCCACCAATGCGGCGGCTATATCCTCCAGACTATTGTTTCGCAGGTCAACGTATGTCAACGATTGCGTCTTCACCAGATTGGCGAAAGGTATATGATAGATTTGATTATGCGATAAATCTAAGCGGCTCAAATTCTTTGGCAGATCAAAAATATGCTCCTCCGACAACAAATTCGAAAGCTCATTGTGCGAGATGTCCAGCGATTGAAGCGATGTGAAATTCGATAAAACTCCGCGACGCAATTCGTTGATTTGATTGTGGGATACATTCAATTTGAGGAGCTTCTTGGTGCCAAACGTTATATCGTAGGTCAACACCGGCATCTGATTGTAGCTCAAATCCAGATACTTTAGATTATATGGTATATACTGATGGGATGGAAAGGTTTTCTTGGTGACAAAACTAATCCGATTATAACTCAAATTGAGTGTCTCCAAGCTGAGCAAATCATCCAATACGCCATTTGTTTTATTGTCCAGCTTGGAGAGCATATTGTGTGACAAATCCAAGCTGCGCAACGAAGGCAGCCCAATAAATATATCGTTTTGCAGCTGTTGTATGGCATTCTTTGACAGATTCAGTGTCAGCAGCTGCAATAACCCTTCAAATGCCCGCTTACTGCAAGTCAAAATATGCGATTACATTTGTATATATATTTGGATGGAGCTCACTTACCTAATCTCGGAGACTTGATTGTCATACAGATTGAGTTCAAAGAGAACGGGCAACTTGCCAAATGCACTGCGCTCCAAAGAGCTAATATTGTTGTGCTGCAAATGGAAATAATTTTAAGATTACAAGTGCACTTTCGAAATCATTTCTAAATAATTCCTAAATAAATATGCTATTTTTATAATGTCAGCTAAAGTCAGTCGTCGTTTGTTGCATGAATTGAGGAAAACACAGAAAACCCAAATCAGACCAAAAAAATGTGTAGTATGAATTATATATGATCCACCGATAAAGACATTCAAGGAAAGGACATGTAAAATTGAGTTCTTAAGTACAAAAATTGAAGACTCTGAAGTAATGACATGGTTTAATCTTAGTAATAATTAAAGCTGCATTAACGAGACATTTTAGAGGGAACAAACTAATTTATTTTTACACCTAGCCTAATGCGATAATTAGTGAAGGATACAAGGAGCAGTCTTTTGGTATACGTAGGCAATATACTCCAGTCGAAGCGACGAAAAGGACAAAGTAAAAAAAAAACTCTTATGCACAGATTACAATCTACTTGGATGAATCTCATATTATAGAGACCACACACAAAGTTCATACTTCAAAAGGTACAAGAGAAGTGAAAAGATATATTAGTCGTATAAAGATCAACAAATTCCCTTGACCAATACTTGAGAAAGCCAAGAATTTAAAAGACTTTGTTAACAGTGACTTTTATATGACTATGTTTATGTTTGTTGTTAAATTACTAAATGGCCGATCAGTCAAATTAATAAAAATTAGTATATATATAATACTTCCTATCAAATTCTCTTAAATGTTGTACTACTAATTACAAGACATTTTTCGAATACTATGCAAGCACTAAAAGACTTTATGATATTTAAAATTTAGGCTATTTGTAAATTCAAAAACTCAATTTATGCAATTATTTTTAAGAATCTTAACTAATTCATAATAACTAACTTTAAATTCTTCACTTAATTTGAGTAAATCCAACTTACCTCCAAGTGCAGATATTGCAGCGTTGACATCACAGCGATCGCCTCGAATGGTGGCCGGCTGATGGAGTTACCCTGCAGCATTAGGCGCTGCACGACCAACAGTCCCGTGAAGCTCTGCGAATCCAAGCTGTCGCCAAGTTGATTATAGGCCAAATCCAAATATATTAGTGAGTTCATAACAGGCCAAGTGCCTGCTGGAATGGATGATATATTATTGTGGCTCAAATAGAGCTCATTCAATGAAATAGGCAGTTGAAAGAGTTTCTCGATGCGATTGTTATTTAAATACAATTGCCGCATGCTCGTCAGTTTGGCCAGCGATCCACGCACGATGTTAACAAGCTGATTGTAGCTCAGATCCATCTCCAGCAGCGTTGGTAATGTGCCAAATGTCGACGATTTGATCTCCTCCATACTGTTGTGACTCAAATCAATGCTGCGCAGCGAAAACAGTGTTTGAAATACCCCATTGAATATGATGGAAATGTTGTTAAACGAAACATCGACCGTGTGCAGTTCATAAAGTTTTGGAAAAGTGTTTTTTGGTATTTCAGTGATGCTGTTATGCGAGGCATTCAACACGCGCAGACCAGACATATTCTGTATGGGTATCTGTAAAACATAATCTCTCAGTTCTTGTTACAAATTGCAAGAGTTTTATCTTAATTACATGCGCCAGATTTGTCATCAAATTGTAGCTTAGCTGGAAAGTGGAGGCAAACGTTGTCTCATCGAAGCTGCGTCGTGAAAAGTTCGCCAGTTTATTGTGGGACAAATCGAGCGTTGTTATATTCACACAGTTCTCGAAGGCAGCTGACTCAATTAACTCCAGAGCATTGTGAGAGACATTAATTACGGCTTGGTAAATATCTTTAAACGAGTTCTTCTCAATTTTCGTTATGTTGTTCTCCGCCAAATCCAACAGCTGCCAAAGACCAAAAATTACTACACAAATACCATAATTTAAAAATACTTTCACGTACCTCCACGTAGTTCATTTGGGTAAACATTTGATATTCGATCTTGTTTAGTTTGTTCCTCGCCAAGTCAATGGTTCCAATGCGTGCCACTGAGCCAAAGGTGCCACGTCCAATATCGCTGATTACATTGTCGCTCAGAAAGAGGCGACGCAGAAAGCGCATGCCACGAAAACTATTTGCATCCAGTTTGGCAATGTTATTGTGGGAGAGATTGAGCACCTTGAGCACTGAGTTCCTGGCAAAGGTGCCGCGACTCAGTTCGTTTAGCGCATTGTGCGATACATTGCACCAGCCCAACTTGGTCAGATCTGAAATGTGTTGCGCCTCCAATTTCTTGATTCCGTTGTGACTTATATCCAGGGACTCCAGTTCGCGCAGATTCTTGAACTGATTCCGCTTAAGATTCTCCAGTTGATTGCCATGCAAATCCAGCGTTTTCAACTTTCGCAGCGGCTGAAATGTCTCCACCGGCAAGTCACTCAACAGTCCATTTGAAAGACGCATAGTTTCCAGCCTGTTGCTAATCTCTTGGCCAACAAACAGATCTTTGGGCAGTTGTTCAAACGCATGTCCATCGATCACCAATTGCCGGGTTTTGCCCAAAATCTATGGAATACGAAATTTATATAACAATTTACTATTTTTATTAGGGATCAGCGTCACACTTACACCGAAACCCAGTTGACCAACTTGACTTAGATTCGTGCGTAGCAAATTAAGCTGTTCCAATGTATTGTTGACGCCATAAAAAACGTAATCTTCGATAGTGGCAATTGGAGTGTCCTCAATCGTCAGCACACGCGCCTTGATATGGGCAAAAAGCGGTCCAAAAAGCCGAACTAAAATGCACAAAAATAATTATCGATCAACTCTCACAAAAAATGTTTTCAAAAACTTTTTTAAATTTGTTAGTAATACATTTTTAGAGGTGAAACAAGACTCTACTTCTAGGAGCAGTACCAACATTAATTTATAGTGGACTAATAAATGAACTTTTGAAAAAATAATGGTATTTTTAAAATAAATTAAAATTAAAAGTATGCTAAACCAACGCACCAAAGTGACCCTTGTAGATGGTCAACTCCTCCACGGGCATTGCGAGGGAGGCCAAATTCTGCAGGGCCACCGAAAGTGTGGCCAAATTGGTGTTTTCGCAGCGCACAAAAAGTCCATTATCGCTACCATTAACACACAAGCAGGGATATAAGATTTGAACTCTGTATGGAAAAAATCAATCAATTAAGTTTAATTAATTTAAATTATATTTAAGCTACTCACTTCTTGGGACATTTGAATTCAGGTTCGCCATAAACGTACTCGGCGCTGACCAAAGCGAACAAAGACAGTAATATAAGCAAAATTGCGGGCAGTCTTAGCTGAATCATGATTCCGCTTTTAAAGTTGTAAACTTGTTAATAAGTCTTTTGTATGTGTTTGCAGTTGTGTCGTCATTGATTCCAGCTGACCATGGTAAAAGCCAAGTTCGTTTCTTCAGTCTATTGTTTTGCCAAGAAAATACTTCAAATTTCCATATATCACAATAGCCGATTGTATTCTCCACAACAGAAAAGAACAAAATATTATTGTTATAGGTATTAGCTAATATTTTTCGTCATTAACGTTTGTCTTTTCTCACTTTTACTTTTCAAGTTGCGCTCGCGCAACAGGTTCCGCTTGTCTTTGTTTCTGCTTCGTAACTGGCCATTAGCTTCAGCTGCCAATTTTGTTTTCTTTTCGCCGCGCAAAGAGACCTGTTGCCAATTCGGGCAACTGAACATTTTGAAAAATTATTTCTTTAACCTAAATCAAATTTAAAACACTCTGTACGGCATATAATTAATTAATTTTCACGATATATAAATCACTTAACAAGGCGCCACCATATTTTAAGCAAGTTGGCAGCACTGACATTTCTTGATGTTAGCGAGAGTCTATCGATATATCGAATATGCAACTCTATTCAGTCGGCGACAGCGGTGCACAAGCAAAATCAAAGCGTTAAATAAAATATTCCTGGCCGGTTTTAAGCATTTTGTGCATATTTTATAACGAAAACGTAAGTACCCAATTTTAAAATGCAATAATAATAATTATATTATTTAAAAAGTGAGTTAAAATTAGGCTTTTGTAATTCGAAGAAAGTGGACATTGTTCACGTTGTGTTCTTCGACGGCAGGGAGAAATACTGACTTCGCCCGATTCAGCTGCCATCGAGCAAATAGCCAATCGCAGTACTCGCTACTCACACATACACACAATCGAACTGAAAATTCGTGTACATACACGTCTGTTTACATGTGTATCGGTGCCCAGGGAGAACGCGAGTTATTTGCTTGCCACCCGTTTTATTGGCGGCAAAATAAAGTGCGTAATTCTAATTCGACTAATTGCAAACATTTCGTTTTGAATTATCCAGGTCTCTAGCTACATAAAATGAGCTACGCCGCAGACGTACTAAATGCTGCCCATCTGGAGCTACATGGCGGTGGCGACGCCGAATTACGTCGCCCCTTTGACCCAACGGCCCACGATTTGGATGGCTCTTTCCGCCTGACACGTTTTGCTGATCTGAAAGGCCGCGGCTGCAAGGTACCGCAGGAGGTGCTCTCAAAGCTTGTGTCGGCACTGCAGCAGGACTACTCTGCTCAGGATCAGGAACCGCAGTTCCTCAACGTTGCCATTCCACGCATTGGTATTGGACTCGATTGTGCAGTAATTCCGCTACGCCACGGTGGACTGTGTCTCGTGCAGACAACCGACTTCTTCTACCCGATTGTAGACGATCCCTACATGATGGGCAAAATTGCTTGCGCCAATGTGCTGAGCGATCTGTACGCCATGGGTGTAACCGATTGCGATAATATGCTGATGCTACTCGCCGTCAGCACCAAGATGACGGAAAAGGAGCGCGACGTTGTCATTCCGTTGATAATGCGCGGCTTTAAGGACTCTGCACTGGAGGCGGGCACCACGGTGACCGGCGGACAGAGCGTTGTTAATCCCTGGTGCACCATTGGTGGCGTTGCCTCCACCATTTGCCAACCCAATGAGTACATTGTGCCCGATAATGCGGTTGTTGGGGATGTTTTGGTGCTGACAAAGCCACTGGGTACACAGGTGGCCGTGAATGCACATCAGTGGATCGATCAGCCGGAACGCTGGAATCGCATCAAGCTGGTTGTGTCCGAGGAGGACGTGCGCAAAGCCTATCATCGGGCCATGAACTCCATGTCGCGGCTCAACCGAGTCGCCGCCCGACTCATGCACAAATACAATGCACACGGGGCCACCGATATAACCGGCTTTGGTTTGCTGGGACATGCCCAAACGCTGGCCGCTCACCAGAAAAAGGACGTCTCCTTTGTAATTCATAATTTGCCGGTAATTGCGAAAATGGCTGCTGTGGCCAAGGCCTGTGGCAATATGTTCCAGCTCCTGCAGGGGCATTCGGCGGAGACTTCCGGCGGATTACTGATCTGTTTGCCTAGGGAACAGGCGGCTGCCTACTGCAAAGACATCGAGAAGCAAGAAGGCTACCAGGCCTGGATCATTGGCATTGTGGAGAAGGGCAATAAGACTGCCCGCATCATTGACAAACCGCGCGTCATTGAGGTCCCGGCCAAGGATTAGCTGCTAATTTTCTTTATTTTTTCCTTAATTACAGTAATAATTTTTGAACCGCATTTCATGCTCTCAGTTTGTAAAGCGATTCATTGAGTGAACTTTCTCACTTGATGCTTGATTTCAATTCACTAAAATTTTGATATTTTATATAAAAATAACAACAAGAAAATACCCCTGGACACCGCTAAGAATAACACGAATAAATAAACGAACACTTGACTTTTGTCTCGATTAAATACAAAACAACAGACGCGTTCTATAAACAATTTAGCCGCCCAAGAGCAAAAAGCTTTTCGTACAACGCAAAAAAATAAATAAATAAAAGAGCTTTGCATGTTGGGAGAGTTGAGAAAAGATCGTCGTCGTGAATGGATACTGACTCAACGATTGATTGAGTTCAGGTTAACTATTTGACACTCACACGGCGAGAGCATGACGTCACAATTTTAAATTGTTTGCCTGCGAACTTCGGTCAGTATTAATTGCTCTTATTTAATGAGCGTGACTAGATAATATAAATAGAAGTGGAGCTCTTTCACTTGTAAACAGTTCGGGATAAGTATGTTAATTTAATATTCAACTAATTTAGTTTATATAAGTTTAGCTCTTCTTAAAGCTTTAAATCTAAAGTTTAAAGCTAAGCAATTTTACCTAGCATTGTTAACTGTCACGTAAATAAATTTATTTTTATAATAAAATTACGAATACTCTTAAGAAAATAAAATATATAATAAAAAAAATATAAAATGCATAATTTTAAATAACTATGCATTATCAAATGGTATGTAAAAGCTCTAAAATCTGACGAGATGCGCAGAGACTGAGAGAACGAGAGATAAACGCGTAACCTGTCAGATTGTGTTTATAAGTCAATTGGGGGTCCGATCTTTTTTGAAAGCGCTCTGTTCGTAGCAAGTGCAAATTTGAAGCCTCAGTACTGCACAAACCAGCGACGCGAGTACGCGTATTGGACGCAAAGCTGTTCCGTTAACCGTTACGTTTCTGTAGTAGACATTCACGAATACACACTAACACAATTTAAAAAAAAATAATACACACCTATACAAACGAATTTTCTAAGCCAAACGCGCCCGCGCATCGAGCAAATTTTCATTTTGGCTGAACACTTTATACCCGCTAGAAAATAGCTACAAAATACCAACTACAACAGCAACAAAAACCACGAGATAAAAGTCTGCACCAATCATTTTTTTGATTTTGGAAAAGTGCACAGTGAGTGTTGCTAATAAATGATACTTTGAATGCATGAACGTATAGCGTATGTGTGTGTGTGTGTGGGTGAGTGTGTGTGTATCTATGGAATCTACAGCTATCTCTTTGAACTGGCGAACAAGCTTAAAAAGGAAGAAACAAAAAACAAACTGATGACGGCGACACAAAACGCACATTAGAAACGAGTTTTACTTTTACCCTACTCATTCGGTTCAAGCTTCGTAGCTGTATAATTGTGTGTGTGTACAGCAAAGAGAAATTCAAATAGATGTTCAATACTGAAGAAGAATACCAATAGGATTTGAAATTGGAATTGCATCCGTATCCGCCCTATTTATATATTGCTATTGCGGATGATTCATTAGCGGAGCGCACTCGATATTTTTTTTTCGAATCAAGAGCAAAAAAATACAGTATTCGAATTGAAAGCCAAAAAGAACAGTGGCAGTGAACTATTTATAGAATTATTTGTTTTCATACATATATATATATATATGTATGTACGCGAGCGGGCAACACATTAACATTGTACAGTTAAAGGCGAAAGAGTGGGCCATGAAGGCGCCGCCAAGCAATACATTCTTTTTCTCAATCATAAATTTTACCAATAAATTTTTTTTTATGAAGATATAATGAGCAATTTTTTGGCAGATTTGTATTAATTTGAATGGGGTAAGCTCAAACGGCTGATTTAGCTTGTTTATACTAAATATGCACATATTCTTTTTTTTTGTGCGTGACTCGATTGAACTGTTGACGCCGCTGTGGCGTAGGTGGCAGAGAAGGCAAAAATAACATCACCAGCAGCGTCGCAACACGCAAATTGGCAACCCAACACACACACACATACACAGTCGCTAGAATTTACTTATATGTTTATGTGTATGTTCTACGCCTTTTTCGCCTACGTTTTGAATTTGATTTTCGGAAATTTGAACAACAAAACAATAACAACGACACCTTCGCTTTGGCACTTTTCGTCTATTTCAAACTTTTTGTTCGTTTGCTATTTTGTTTATTTTATGTGTTCGCTTACGTATGTTCATATGTAGATCTTGGTTGCTGGCATTTTGCGAACGTTTCCCCCGCCCCCCTTTGCACGCCCACTCCACTAGCAGCAGCAACATGTTCCCACTTTTATTTTTTGTCTCTCGTTCCGATTATATGAGATCATTTTGAATTGTGAAACAACCACATGCAAAAACAACAAACGCGTCTCTCTCATAATTCTCTTTGGGGCCTCTTTGTTATTGCTTTGAGTAAATAACCAAAAAAAAAAAAATATTTTAAATAAATAATTCGTAGCTCAAAGCGCCACTGAAAAAAACGTGCTGTCTGCGATCAGGCGTCAATTAAATTTGGTCTTTTATTTATACTATGATGTATTTACTACTACATACTAGTTTTTCATATTTTTTTTGCTTACGTGAGCTGCTTAATTAGATAAACTCTTGACCATATGGTGTGGGCACATTTTCAGCCCAAGGAAATTGCTACTAATTTGATTTGACTTGTCGCCTTAACCATTCAGATTTATTATTATAATGCGCATGCATTTTAATGGTATGTTAATATTAATTTACATACTTTTGGTCTTTTTGGGTGTTTTTTTTTTTTTGGGTTTTATTGAAAAAATTTTGCAATTAAATGTGCCCCGAAATTAAATACATTTTTTTTTATATATTTTGAAAAGCATGAATATAAAATTTTATTTTTACCTTCATTTATTTATTTTTTTTTCCTGTATTGACTGTTATTTGTCGACATTAAATTCCACTTGACTGTTTGCTTATGACCGATGACATCATACCAATCATCCTTGTGTTTGCTATACGAATTTTATGCATTTGTTAGTTTCTCTCTCTCATTCATTGAAATCTCCCTCAAGGTTATCGCTAAATCACATAAATATAAAAAAAAAACATCATCATCAGCTCGACAGTCAGACATATTTTCGCAACATATACTATACAGGTTTGTGTCTGATTGTGTTGCATCCGACGAAAGATGAACTAAGGACACGCCAAAAAGTGAAAACCAGTTTGACATTGAATTTGCAGGAGCTTATAAGCATATCTTATGTGTGTATTGGTGTATCTGTGTTAGTTCTGAAAAACAATGCCATCATCATCGGTTTTTTTGTTATGCTGTTTCGTTTCCAATATTGGAGGGTATATAAAAACTTATTGTCTGGGTATTTTTGGCACCTTTTACTAAAAGTTAGACTGTAAAGATATTATTTTTTCGAAAATAAAGGTTTGAAATTCATATTCACTATTATGTTAATATTTTTTTTCTATAATGTAATTCTTTTTTCTCCAATTAATTAATTACATTATTTATTAATTTTTGAACTATTATTTCTACAACTATACTGCAATATTCACTTTAAGTTTGCAAAAGTTTATTCTCTAATATGGTATTCGATTTATCTCAAGACAAGTGATTTTTTTTTAGCAATACTTAATTTTCATATAATCAGTCTATTAATTATTGTAATTAATATTAAATTTCTACTGGGTATCTCATGGCTTCTTAGTCTATTCAACTTTGGGCAATTTATACTTTTTCATTTTATGATGCTGGTTGTTGCCTGATTGTATTTTGACACTTAATCTTCTCAAGTGATGACCATTCTAAGTGACTTAAGCTTCATTATCGCGGCAAAAATATCACCTTAAAAGTTGTTCTAGAAATGAGGCACCATTTTTGAGAACATTGAACAAATTTCGTGGGTGTTGAGTTGTCTATATGTATATACAATAAAATGTTTGGAATTCTTATGAACTGCGAATCAACCTGTCAGTATGAAGCCGTTTACGTTGACTTTTACACCCACACCGACAGAATTTATTTACATAAATGACTAAGGAGAACCTACTTATACATTAACATTTTTTCTGAATTTTCTCGCTTGATGTCATTTTGCAGCAGAACACAATTATTGAACAAAATGCAGTACTCGAGCAGCGCGGAAAATTACTCATCCTCTTTGAGAGATAAACCCTCGAAATGGAACGGACGTGTAAGTAAATAAATGGCACATATTTTCAGTTTTGATCTTACCAATTTAATTTATTCACACAGAACGACAAGAATTATGCGTACAAGAAATCATCATATCAATATTCAAGCTCGGGCGATAATAATTCATCCTATCTGGGCAAGGCTCCGGGTGGCGATCAGAACATTGATCAGTTGGACGCATTGCTCGAGGATCTAAAGCATGAACGCCAGATTACCAACAGAGAACGCGAAATTTTGCCCACCGGCAACAGCTATAGAACACTGTAAGTTTTTAAAGGATGCACTTTAATTAAATTAAGTATAAGTTTAAGCTCTCACTCTCTAAACTTAACTGAATTTTAAGTAGTACGGATTGCGTTTTAAAATTTTATGACCAAAAAGTCTGGACTATTTTCCACATATTTAATCTTTGTCATTAAGAGCTAACCTACGTTTTACTCACCCATAGGGAACGTACTGATCCATCCGGTACTGTCACGAGAACAACACGCGTAATCAAGACTTCGAACCATTCAGGTGGACAGCTGCCCGTTAGCGACGATGTGGAGACCTTCAGTCCCAGGGACTATAGCACACTGCAATCGACGGCGAAGTACTCCAACTTTCAGGACAACTTAAAGCACGACGAGTACCTGGTCAAGGATAAACCCTATACGTTGGGTAGGTCTTATATAAATTTGTCCATGCCAAATATAACAACTCCTCTTCTCCTTTGACAGCCCACTCGCCGGGCAGCGGTGGTCAATACTCGAGCAAGACTAAAATCTACGAGAGCAATCGTACGATCAACAACAATGTGGAAGTGGTGCCTAGCGTGAACACCACCGAGACGGTCAACATTGACAAGGAGTTGCAGGATATTGCCTTGGGCGATGGCATATTGCCCTCACCGGGCACCAAGGTGACCACAACTGTGCGCACCTATACCTATGAGATACCATCGACTGGGCCCGGCAGCGCCACCAGCACAATCAATCGCAGCAGCTCCAACAACAACACGCTGAGCAGCAGCTACAAACACCACGAGACAATCAACTCGAATCAGAACTACACGACACAGTTGTCGCCATCGCATGTGCCCCAAACAGTTGTCTACAACACGGAGAGCTACTCCACTCTGAACAAGCCCAACGATCGCCCGCTGGTTACCAACAAGTCGTACGAGATTCGTGAGCATAAGGAGACAACCACACGCGGAATGAGTCCGCAGCCACGTCAGTTGCCGCTGGGACCCGCTATCAGTCCCAATGCTGGGCCGGCAAACAGCAACCGTACCGTCATCTACAACATACACAAGACAGACAATACGATCAACGAGCAGCGTTATCCGCACAGTCCGGCACATAGTCCCAACTATGGATCGCCACATAGTCCAACACAGTTGCAGCCGAATTTGCCTCCGGGCGGTGGAACCAATCGCTATTATTTCAAGGAGACCGAAACTTCGAACACGGTCAACACCATACATGGTTCGCCCAACGGAGGTGGTCCCTATCCTCCTGTGAATATGTCGCCTGTCAAGCAGCTGCCGATTACAAATTATCCACAGCCCCAGAATGGCAATGGCTATCCGCCAAATAACACCACCTATTCGTATAAATACTCTTCCACAACGAATACAAACAATCGTCGTGGACCTGGCCCCGACTATGGATCACCGTCACCCTTCCCCGTCGACGGTGTCGAGTATCCCGTGGGCAATGGCAATCCGCCGCAGCGTGTGGACGATCTAATGCAGTCCTTTGGCACTGTAAGTATAAACCACTGAAACTTTTAACTATTCACTGAGAAACTGCTGCTTCTGTCTCGTCATTCAGACGGATCATGTGGATCGTGTGGACATTGAGCCGCAAGTGCGCAAGCGTGAAATTGAGACAGCAGTTGCATCGCCACAGCAGCAACATGTGCCATCCGTTAACAAGGCTGGCAAGGAGGTATACTATCCACCAGGCCACGAGACGGTTATCAATAGGCGCGAGGAGATGCATGCTGGTTCCGCGGGAGGCGTAAGTTTCCAAAAATCATCTAGCATCTACACATATAATAAAAATAACCCTTCTTCGCAATATACAGGGTCGCTGGGCTAAGGGATCGGGTATGTACGAGTACGAGTCCGGTTCAAAATCAAAGACGAAAACCAAGTCTGGTGGTGCTGTGGTGCCCCTCTGTTTGCCCCTCTGCTGTGCCATGCCCTGCTCTATAATGTAATTGAATGGAGTGAGTTTTCATCGCAACGGATCGGATCGGATCGCATCGAATAAACTTGTATATAGGATTCTAATATTGCCGTTAGGTCTAACGCTAACTCCTGCCCTTATCGTACAGCTTGTCGTTTATTGATATTCATATATATCATTTCTGTTAACCTAACCAATTTTTGGGTTCGCTTCTTATATGGATGCTCTAATTGTTGTAATTTGTTGACCAAATTGATTTAACTATTATATTATCTCGCGTATATATGTATATATATTTCACACCAAGGCATTGCCTGAATTTGGTTGGATTTGGTATTGGTTTGCCTCAAACCTGTTTTGCTCCAAATTATTTGCTCACGCTTTAAAAAGAAAAACAAAAAAAAAAAAACTGAAACTGAAACAATAAAGCATTTATATTACAACGTGACCAGTGAAAAAGCCGCGCAGTTCTCAAAAGTTCTGCATATGTTTAAGTTTTATTTTCAAAGCCAATTGTTTTAACTGTATTTCACATACCAAACTAATAAATGAGCGACGGAATCTAATTCCCCACTCGCCATAATTATATACTTCTGTGTTTTCCCCACTCCTGCCGCCTCCTCCTCGAATATTGTCTACTAATCAGCGGCCATTTGTCTGCCCAAAAAAATATATATGTAACCCAGACTTAAAATGGTAACATAGTCGTTACAAAGCCATACATATTTTTAATACACGTACGCATAAAAATCAAAGTAACCTAAATAAAAATTTAAATCTAACCAACGAATTGATATGTTAAATTATTTGATTGGGTTTATGGAAAAATTTATGTTTTATTTTATAGATTGATAGATGCAAAGCAAAACACTTAGCTTTTGGTATATATAGTAAAAGTTTTATTCTGGTATAGTAAAATGTATTTTGTTTTTTTTTTATAAGTTTTACATTTGGTATTGTATATATTAAAGTATGGTAGATATCTGAACACCCCTGCAGAATCTGATAGAAACTTTAAGTCTCATATTGGCACACAAGTTGCACCCTTCAAGTTGGATCGGATTTCTTAATAGTTTTGGAATTATCAGTCATAAAATCTGCCTTTTATGATATTATCGAGTTTGGTACATATATAGAATTTATATAATTTAATATCGGACTATCACTGAATGGGTTTTCTGCAGGGGTATGTTGTAGATTCGGCATGCCGAAGATTAAAGTACATATTTTTTCATTTTCATTTAATTATCGTTTTAATCGAATAACAATTTGTATATCACAAAAGTAATATCTACATTTCACCTTGTAGGAATTTGTGTAGAATTTTTTTTGTCTTTTTGGTTTTTTTTACTGGTTGAGAGATTTAATAAAATGATGAGGAAGACATACTAAAATCAACAAAATCTATGTACTCGTTTGGAATACATAGAATATCTTTTAAATGGAGCTAGGAGTAAGACTAAAGTACATATGTTTTTCTATATTGACTGGACATGCTACATACACAATAATTGCGTGTCTATTATTCGTGATAATAATTAGGCTACTTTGAAGAAAGTAATGTTGTCATTTGTACATACACATAAGTAAATATTGCACGAAATTGAGAATCGTAGTTGCAACTTTGTCTTTAAGGAGGTTCAATAATAAATTTATGCTGCTGCGAATGCTGTCTATAATTGCTGTGGCTGGTTAACTCTTTCGCTCGGAATTCTTTAGCTCAGCCAAATACCAAGTGAAGGTTGGAAAATCTTTGATGCTGTAGATTTCATATTTAATCGAGTTGATGCCATCCATTTCAATTTTACCGATACCGTTCTGCAGGTTCTCGTAGCTACGAATAAAAAGAATAAAGTCAATATTTGAATTATATAAATTAATTTGAATATTATGCACCGTTTTGGATTTGCTTTCTCTTTTTGATGCTTCAACATTTTATAGCGAGAGACATTTATCGGATAACGTGATATGAATAAGTTGGCATGCTTCAATCTGAAAAGTAAATGAATATATTGAGTATTTATTTCCCGATTATCCTTGTTACTTACCTGTTGGACATATCGTCGTCCTCGCCACCCCAGCCAAAGAAAGAGTTTGAAAATCCGTTAACAGCTTGAAATTGTTGTCGTGTCATGGCAGAAACTCCGCCAAATATTGAGCGATAAGGCAACCTGAGAGCAATTAAAATTAAGCACAATTACATAAATTAAGTTCAATGGAATATACAAAAAATAAACACTCACTTGAAATTCAGCGTGTCAATTGCAACGGACATGTGCCGCGGTTGACGTGGACAGTTGTAGAGATTGCGTTCATCCAAGGGTAAAAGATCGACATCGTGGAATATAAAACAGTCCCACTGGTATAGCTTTAAGGCCTCCAAGTAACCAATATTCATCATTGCAGCCCGATTGAACGGCTTGCCATTGGTTTGCTCTACAATAAATATACGATAGGCGATGCGCTGTTTCATTAGGAACGGATGGATGTTGCGTAGGAAAACCGAAAGATGGGCATAACGGTCGCGGAACGGTACTACAATGGCAACATGATATTGAGCAATACAATCGATTGGCTGATAAGCGCCACCAGGACGCAACAGCGGCCCCAGCTCAGCCTCAATAACATCAAGAGATTCGAGCGTTGTGTTTGGCGTGATGGGTCCACCTATTCGAATATAATATTAGAATACATAAATCGGATATGGAAACAATATGTCACTTCATTCATACCATCTCGGGGATCGGGATCAGTGCAGTTTTGTGTGATTTGTGCCACTTGTGGCGTTTGTGTGCCGTTTGCAAAATCTTGCGGGTGCGCGTGCAATAAGTCTTGTGGAATGGAAGTAAAGTTTGCAATCGCAATCACAGTCGAGGTTGAGTTTGAGTTGGAGTTGTGCCCAACAATGTGCAGCTCTCTTTCTCGTTCTTTCGATAGCGCCAATGGAGCTGCTGGCAATTTATGACCCCCAGCGGGAATATTGCTCCCAATGGCACTTCGGTCGCTGTCGTTTCTGTTGCGGATGTGTGCATATTTGTGCACTCGCCGTATGCTGCAGACACACATTTGTTCGGTTAACGAATATGATATGTGCTTTATTTCGGATTCTAATTACCTCAGTTTGCTCAGCGAGCTGCTGCTGGATCCGTCTGAATCCGTCGTCCAGAGGAAGTTGAGCAGCAGCAGAAAACAAATTGTGCCGACCGCGAAGCGTATGAGATTCGCTTTTGTAAATATGGTCATGGTCCATGGATTGCATCGTACCTTATTTGAGCTATTTGCTTATTACGATTTGTAACAGCATTGTAATGATTACTGCTGCATCGTTTTTCGACTTAAATTTACAAATATTTTTTTTCGATTACACATTCGCTAATGCCATGGAAAACAGCTGATTTTAACAGCTGATTCAAAACAACAGGGTGGCTCGAGCTAGTTGGCTCGTTTTGGCGGAACATTTTGAAATTGATAATTAATGAAATGATTTTCGTTTCGTCATTTGTTTTATTGACATTACGTTATGATTATGAATAAATACTGTACTTGTTTGTTTATTCATTAATATGAATAAGATGAAATAGAAGCACTGTGGAATTTTACTATTTTAGGATTTTTTTTGTATTTATGTTTTTGTACGTCTACAAAGAATTATAAAAACAATTCTCAAACACACAACTGAAGATTTATACAATTTTTGCATTTCGCGTTCTATCCTGGCAGTCGCAATGGCTCATTATCCTTCGTATTGACAGTTTTTAATACATCATTATGTGTATATTCTATGCGTAAAATCTTGTCGTCACCCAAACTCGGATCAAAGAAACCAGGTAAATCGCTCTGCAAATAATTTAGTTATTAATTAATTTAGTACTCTTATGAAAGATGATGTTTTTACCTTAGAGGACTCGTACAGCTGTAATGTACCGTCCCTGACTAGACACTGAATGGGTATTGTGACATCGTGCGATGCTTCGGGCTTAAATTGCGCAGTGCCCTCACTTAGGCACCCATAGATTGCTCTCTTTATGACTAGACCCTGTCGATCCTGTTCCTCGGTCAGGATGCGGGTGTAGGTGCTCTGCATCAGGTGTATGGCTGCCATTGCCTCCACTTTCTTTGCAGTTAAGCGCTGCTCATTCTGCCGCTTTGTCCGCTCAACTTCGATGCTTTTTCGATCCGCCTCCATGGGATCCATAATTGTCTTTTTCACAATATACCACGCAATTATTGGAGTCACTGAAGCATAAAACACAGCTGCAGGCACTATTTCATCGCTCAGATGTATGGGAAATACATACGACTGATTTGATCGGAGAATCCTGCAAGAATCGATTGCAATTAGTATTTAGTATTTGGAATAAATATGATAAACGATTTACAACTCACTTTAATTTGAGGATGACACCGGAAGGCACACCGATGGAAACACTTGCGATTACCGAACTGTATTTAGAAACTTTCTTTTCCACTCCATATTCGCCCAAAAAGCCAAATGTGCCCACTCTGAAATCAAAGAAATTTAGCTGAATAAAAAGTACAATTAAAGAAATTATTATCTATGAATACAATACGATTATCTAATCATCAAATATATTTATCTGATAAAAATGAGCTTACTTCGTCGCCAACTTCAACTTCAGTTCGTTCTCCATCATCTTTCGCGTGTAGGAGATGCCAAAGTAAATGTGAGGTGTTCCGATCACAAAGCTTGTGCTGATTGCATGCCGATCGTTGGAGTGATCGATCTGCGTAGACATGGACGACTGAGGACCAGCGTTAAGTGTTAAGCTGCCAACGGTGTGCTTGTCTA
Source organism: Drosophila multiciliata (assembly GCA_037043605.1). NCBI lineage: Eukaryota > Metazoa > Arthropoda > Insecta > Diptera > Drosophilidae > Drosophila > Drosophila multiciliata. Next base: position 2,277,470 of record JBAMBF010000589.1, read on the forward strand.
GCTGCACGGCTAGCGTAGAAAAGACCGCGGGTACCACACCGTTCTCTCGGAAATTCATATTTGTGCCGCCGTTGAGCGTCAACTTGGAAGTCAGCGTCCGTCCGCCTGTGAAGTGTGGCAATTGGGTTAAATAGTTTGGGAGGCACTAGAATAATAAGTACTCAATGCTTACCCTTGAGACCCAAGAGGAAACCATTACCGGCGCCGAGGCACACCTCCATCCAGCCCTTGTTGAGCAGGCGACGACCCGCAATCATAAATCCACCATTGCCGGTGCCATTGGACGAGTAGAGATTGCCGCTCATGACGATCATGTCCTTTCGCGTTACGGGTGCCTCAATTGACTGGGCAATGCTCATCGAACCGATCTCCACGCGCGGCATTTCCGACTCATCGTACGGCGTAAATATTTCTGTTGCATTCACATTGATGGTGATATTTCCGCGAGGATTCGTGCGCTGCTGCAAACGTCGGTCGGCTGCCGCCTGTGCCAATCGTTCGTACTCATCACGAATCTCTGCCGGCGTCTTCGTCCGATGCACTATTTCCCAGCCTTCGGTTTTGAGGCCCTTCTCGCCAACCGAATCGTAGATGGCACGCTGGTGCGGATCAGAGAGTACTTCGTAGGCCCGATTCGTTCGATTGAACATCATCTCGGCTTTCTTCTTGCTATCCGATTCCATGTGTTTGTCCGGATGATAAATGCGGCTCTGCTTCCGGTAAGCGGTGTTAATCTGTTCGCTGGTTGCCTGCAACAACAAAGGATTAACAGATGAACGAGTCACGTCATAGCGCTGCACTCACATCTCGCGGCAAATTGAGAAATGTGTAATAGTTGTCATCGAGTTCGGCGTCGGATTCGTTGTCCGATGCCATATTGCCCAACTTCACAGTTCGACAAACGACAGCTTATGCTCAGAGGGTCTAATGTGCCGGGTGTACGCAAGCAGCGGCAGCTCCAGCATCGGTTGTGACGACCTTCTATGATTCAATTTTGTTGAAAATTTCGAAATATATATTTTTTGTACTGCACTTTTTGTACTTTACGCAATAATAACAACACGTGTGATGAAACACGAAATAGCACACTCACAGGGTGCTTCGTGCGGACCTAGTTAAGTAGGCAAGCTTGTAATTTCATTTATCAAGCTATTCACAGTACAGCTGTTACGTTCGAATTTTAAAACACATCAATTCAAAATCAATTCTTCGATTTGTACAAAATTTGTAAGAAATTATACAAATACTAGCCACTTTGCACACGTTGGCAGCTCTGTTGGACTGCAACGCTGCGTGTTTCATTTCATTTCAAGCCAATTCGATTTATTTCCATACGCTGCTGCTCGCTGCTCACATCTCTGCATTCTGTCTTTATCCAGCCCTAGTTGTGGAAACGTGCTCGTAGTTTCGTTCTGACGAAATTTTCGCCTTCAATAGCGGTGCGCCTTATTTGATACTTAGTGCCAGTGCCAGTGTAATATTGTAAAAAACAAAACTAAAGATGTTGCGCGTTCCCAAGTTACTGCCACGTCTCGCACGCCAGGCCAGTCTAGCAGCGCCAACGAATATGTCGGCTGCTTCTAGCATTTTCCGCGTAAGTCCAAAATATGCTTTACATAATATGCTCGGTGCGGCATGTTTTCGCAATTAGCTCGTCGCCGTCGTAGGCATGTCTTTTTCATGTTATTAAAGTTTTCTCATATATTTCTGAAAATAAACGCATACTTTTAATATTTGCAGACTCTGCCTGGTGCCTGCAATGGTCTCTCAAATCAACTGCGCTACAAGTAAGTGAACTTTGACTTTTATTGAAATTACTTGCTGCACATTTTGTCAATTTGCCGCCGCTTCACGGCGACTAGCTTAAGATCAATCCATTGTCGGCTGCTTATGTAAGAAGCCATATTGTTGCTTCAATTTTATGCTCAACGCACAATATTGCAGCAGTTTTTGATAGAAAAAACATCATTCACCGTTATTACACACATACATATATACATACATGCATATGTATGTACATATGATATGCTCATTAGCATGCAGTTACATTGCTGAACATACCCGATCAATTGAACATTTCTTCATATAATCATCTGATTTATATTTTACAATACAAAAAAAGTGAGATGCTTCGACTGTGCTCTTATATAACAACATTAATTTATAATTTAAATTATTGTTTGGTTTTTTTTTGTTTAGAGACTATAGTCATCTCCAATTAGAAATAAAATTCCAATAAAGATTAATTCATTTCATAGAATTTTCTTTAATTTGAAATATATTAACTATATTAAATAATGAAATCAGTTGACAATCCCAGCTCTTATCTCTTGCCTCTCTCTGACTCTTTGTCTCTCTATTGTTGTCGCCTAGCAATGCAATATTATCAAAATCGCACTTATCTATTGTTAACATGTGTTTTACCGTTTATATTATTATTATTATTGTGTTACCGGCACAGATCTGGCGAGGTTAAGGGCGCCGTTATCGGTATCGATTTGGGCACAACCAATTCCTGCCTGGCCGTGATGGAGGGCAAACAGGCGAAGGTTATTGAGAATGCGGAGGGTGCTAGGACAACACCCTCTCATGTGGCATTCACCAAGGATGGCGAACGTTTGGTTGGCATGCCGGCCAAGCGTCAGGCTGTCACCAATTCGGCCAACACATTCTATGCCACAAAGCGCTTGATTGGCCGCCGCTTCGATGATCCCGAGGTGAAGAAGGATATCACAAATCTGTCCTACAAAGTTGTGAAGGCATCGAATGGCGATGCCTGGGTCTCCTCCACAGATGGCAAAGTCTACTCACCCTCGCAAATTGGCGCCTTCATTCTCATCAAGATGAAGGAGACAGCAGAGGCATATCTGAATACGCCCGTCAAAAACGCCGTTGTTACTGTCCCTGCCTACTTCAATGACTCCCAGCGTCAGGCTACCAAGGATGCTGGACAAATCTCTGGACTGAATGTGCTGCGTGTCATCAATGAGCCAACGGCTGCGGCTCTGGCCTACGGAATGGACAAAACCGAGGATAAAATGTGAGTAAACCAATCTCTATCGGCTTTCTCGTGGAACCTTAACAATATTAATGCGTTTTCATATATTGTGTGATTTAGCATTGCTGTTTACGATTTGGGTGGCGGCACTTTCGATATTTCTATTTTGGAGATTCAGAAGGGCGTCTTTGAAGTAAAATCCACCAATGGCGACACCCTGCTGGGCGGCGAGGATTTCGACAACCACATTGTTAACTTCTTGGTGGCCGAGTTCAAAAAGGACAGCGGTATTGATATTCGTAAGGATAATATTGCCATGCAGCGTCTCAAGGAGGCCGCAGAGAAGGCCAAGTGCGAACTGTCCTCTTCTCAGCAGACCGATATTAATCTACCATATCTGACCATGGATTCCGCTGGACCACAGCACATGAATCTGAAAATGACGCGCGCAAAGCTGGAGAGCCTTGTGGGCGATCTCATCAAGCGCACGATTCAGCCATGCCAGAAAGCTTTGTCTGATGCTGAGGTCGCCAAGTCGGAAATCGGTGAAGTTCTACTCGTCGGCGGCATGACCCGTATGCCCAAGGTGCAGGCCACAGTCCAGGAGCTGTTTGGACGTCAGCCATCGCGCTCCGTTAATCCCGACGAGGCTGTTGCCGTTGGAGCTGCTGTTCAGGGCGGCGTTCTCGCTGGCGATGTCACTGATGTGCTCCTGCTCGATGTGACGCCACTGTCGCTGGGCATTGAGACTCTGGGCGGTGTTTTTACACGTTTGATTTCGCGCAATACGACCATTCCCACCAAGAAGTCGCAGGTCTTCTCGACGGCTAGCGATGGCCAGACTCAGGTGGAGATTAAGGTACATCAGGGTGAGCGTGAAATGGCCAATGACAACAAAATGCTTGGCTCCTTTACCTTGGTTGGCATTCCGCCAGCACCCCGCGGTGTACCCCAAATTGAGGTAATCTTCGACATTGATGCCAACGGCATTGTCCACGTTTCGGCAAAGGATAAGGGCACCGGCAAGGAGCAACAGATTGTCATTCAGTCAAGCGGTGGCCTCAGCAAGGATGAGATCGAGAACATGATCAAGAAGGCCGAGGAATACGCCAGTGCTGACAAGATCAAGCGCGAACTGATTGAAATTGTTAATCAAGGCGAGAGCATCGTCCACGACACAGAGACCAAAATGGAGGAGTTCAAGAGCCAGCTGCCCGCTGAAGAGGTGAGAGCACATAAAATGGCCAATATGTTGATGTGTGTTTTAACCTGAATCTTGTCTTTGTAGTGTGAGAAGCTGAAAAAGGAAATTGCCGATCTGCGCACCCTGCTGGCCAACAAAGATACCGCCGATCCAGAGGAGGTCAGGAAAGCCACCACACAGCTGCAGCAGTCCTCCCTGAAGCTCTTTGAGATGGCATACAAGAAGGTAAACATTTGACTGTGTGCAGATCTGTGTGCTTTATATAATATTTGACTATGTTTTGTAGATGTCCGCTGAACGCGAGAGCAACGCAGCCGGCGGCAGCAGCAGCAGTTCAGGTGAAACTTCTGGCGATGCAAAGAAGGAGGAGAAGAACTAAATTAGGCAACCGTAGACATAAATGTTGTTCCCCACTTATTTCATAATAATCACATTTGGATTTCGACTAAGTTCTATGTTAAACAAAACAATTCATATTCCTAATTCTTCAAAGTCATCTTTGATGTCTCACGACCCACAAACTCATGAGCACAAAAAACCAAACAAAAAAAGGAGCATTTACCCAAATCGTATAGTAATATGCGATGACGAGAACGACACTTTCGACATGCTGACCCCTGACCCCTTACCCTGAACGATTTGCGATCAATAATTCTCAGTCACGACAGTTGCATTAAGTTTTTATTGTTTATAATGCACTCGAATGTCTGGATCGAAATCTTTTGTGAATATCTGTGCTGGAGTTGTGTGCTGTGCCTACTGTAAGATTTTCCTTATATTTACTTTACGTTGATTTTAAACTAGTTCTAGTTGTACAATAAAACGAGCACAGCAGCCCAATCCGCAATAAAAAAAATGAAAATGCTTTGGCAGATGATCGAAAGTCATCATTTAAGCATAATGATCCTTTGGTTTCCAGAGGATAACCAAAGGGATGACTGGGTAACATGCGAATGCATAGTCGACACACATATGTAAACTTAAATTATACGTGAACAAAAAAAAATAATATTATTTACAACTGAAAAAAGAACAAATGTTTTACTTGTCTATGCAGCAATTTAACTATTTATTTAGATAAATAATAATGTCTTTGAGAACAGAACTCGAAGATCGACAAATAATTTATGGGCCTAAAGAAAACTACTACAAACAATGCTAAAAAATCAACATCAACTGGCATAAATCAGCAATCTTATCTGGATGAAAATATTCGTTCATTAATTAATTAGCAATCGATTAGTTTAGAGGAAATTAAGATCAATCCGAGTGTTAATGAATGCACACCACATAGCCAGATCAAATGTTGCTAATGAACACATGTCCAAGAATGGTGAAATGTGGTATTTTCTGGTTAAAAAATATTGGCATCGATGGTCCTAACTGGCATGCTTGATTCTTCACTCATCACAAAAGTAATATTTCAGATAATTTTATAAACCTGTTGGACAAGGATTTGGTGAACTTTATGGAGCATTAACCAGGCACAAATGCCTAAATTCAAAAGTATAAAGTCCCAATATAAATGTTGCGTGTCGTGGGTGGATTCGGAATAAGGATTTTAAGCTTTTTGAGTGGCAAACAAGATCAACCGATCTTAATCCCCCAGATTACATATGGGGTACCTGTTCCATCGCTTTTAAGTGGGTAATCCTCAGGCCACCTTTAAGTATTGTTGAAACCTTCAATCTGAGCTCTAAAAAGATGTTGAATCGACGTCAAATTTGTAGTTATAAACAAATTTTTAATTTAGTTATCAACAAATTATTAATTTATTATTTTCATATACTTTGGATTTATTATATTAATTTCATTAGCACTGCCTTTAATTAAAAATAAAAATTTTTTTGAGAAATGTTTTGATATTGTTTCAAATTAAATTTCCATATTTATTTGATAAACATAAAAAATTAAAAAAAAAAAATATATATATTTTGTGTACAGAATTTATTATTGTTGAGAGTTCTTAAATATTAAAAATGTACATGTTTGGATGATGAATGAAACTGATTATTTACAGTGTAATTCTAAAAGCGTGTCTAAACCCTAAATAGTCATTGATCGAAGTTTGTTAGCCTAAATAATGTTGAATCTCTTTTACATGGCTCCCGTTTGCAGTTTGTATAATGTGTAGTAAAGTCCACGGTTCTCGAGGAGCTCGTGGTGCGAGCCACTCTCGCAGACGACTCCATTCTCGAATACATAAATTATGTCCGAGTCCACAATGGTGGACAATCTATGGGCAATGGTAATTGTAGTGCGTCCTTCAGCAGCTGCATCCAAAGCTTCTTGAACGATCTGTGAAACGAGAGGAGGATTACAAATTGTAGGATTAATTTGTTTTGATTCCGTTTTTACTGGGTTTCCGCATTTTATATTTATGATTATTATTTTTTGGTTTTGAATCTAATTTTATAAACTTTTAATTTTATATCTATGGACTCATTTTATTTTTTGTTTTCTATTTTAAATTTAAAGTTAATTCTTCAATTTTTATTGTATATAATTTAATTTCAAACTGTACTTTAAAATACTTCTTTTTTATTTTAATTGTGGACTGTTTTTAGATATTATTTTTATTTTCATTTTGTGTTTTGGATTTAATATAATTTCTTTAATTTTAGTTTAAATACGCAATTTTCAAAACTCTTTTGTGAGCTTTAAGTTCAAATTAAAAAATAAAAAAACCTACAAATATGTTTTTTCTCAAACTTACCTTTTCACTTTCCGCGTCCAATGCGGATGTGGCTTCATCTAGCAAAAGGATCTTGGGATTACGAATCAGAGCTCGTGCAATGGCAATTCTCTGTTTCTGGCCACCTGATAACTGTGCGCCCTTCTCACCCATACGTGTCTCATAGCCCTGTAATGATATCGAAATTTTGAGTTGGCCAATATTGAAGAGAGATTAAAAAAATTGCTTACCAAGGGCAGATTGGAAATAAACTGATGTATATTTGATTTCATGGCCGCCGCTATAATCTGCTGATCCGTTACGGTGCCCGAATTGTCACCATATGCGATGTTCTCACGGATGCTGCGATCGAATAGGATCGGCTCCTGGGAGACAATGCCCAGCTGCATGCGCAGATTCGAAATGGCCAATTGGCGAATATCGTGATCATCAATCTGAACAGAGCCACCATCGACATCGTAGAAGCGTTGCAGCAACTGAATGCAAGTCGACTTGCCACAACCCGATGGACCCACCAGTGCCACTTTCTGGCCCGTTTTCACTCCCAGCACGAGCTGACGCAGCACCTGAACCTCCAAACGTGTGGGATAAGTGAATTCCACTTTGTCAAATAGCACATTGCCATTCGAGTGCCAGGGTTTCATGTCGACGCCAGGACTGTCCGCAATCAAGGGTTTCCTCTCCAGGAATTTCAATATAGTTTGAGCAGCATTTATACCCTTCTGCATGTTGGGAGCAAAGGCCAAAGCACTGGCAATCGATGCAGTGCCCATGATCAGTGCCTGTGATACTCTAAAAGGAAATATACATTTTTTATATACAATTTTTATCGAGTTCAAAGTTAAAATGCAACTCACTTGAAAACATCGCCAAATGGAAGACCCCGATGGACGACGCAATAGCCTCCATAGGACATGCAAGCCGCATAGGCAAAGAACATAATTGATCTGGCCAGAGCATAGAGCAATCCTCGATAGTGAGTATTCTTCTTAGATTTCTATATTCAGAATGTGCATATATGTTAATTTAAAAATTAGATAAAAAAAATAAAGTCTTTGGCTCTTACCGCGACAGCTGGTTCCAGCATTTGAATATAGTTGCGATGGAACATATCCTCCCTGCCCAAAGAAACAACGGTGCGAATATTTGAGACGACCTCAACGGCCAATTTCGTTGTGTGCTCCATTATTTTGGCATTGCCCATGTTCTCCTGGGCCATCACAATGCGTTGCATGTAGAACGATATCAAAATGATGGGCATAAATGCTATTGCCACCAGTCCCAAACTCCATTCGTAATACATCGCCAATCCAATGCCCAATAATAGAGTAGCAATCGATTGGATAATGCTGCCAATGCGCTGTCCAGTTGCCTGTATAACAAACAGGATGAATTAGTAAGCTCAACTATGAAATACCCTGTAGTCTTTTATTAAATACATATATTATCTGAGTTTTACTGACTAATAAATAATTTTACATATATTTTTATATATAAATTTATAATTTTACTATAGTTTAATTTTAGTTTTTTGCACACTCAAATAATGTCTGGTCTGAAAGTGTACTATCATTTCTGATAGCAGACACAAATACTGATTGTACAGTTATTGAGGATTATCAGAATGCACCTATATCTTATCTATCTTCTATCTATTTTCGATTATCATTTCACATTATCAGAAGAATGCAAGATCATATTTTTGCAGACAAAAAATGGATCTAAATTTTGTGATATAATTTGGATTTTTTATATCCGATCCAAATGAGTTTCTAACAGCTGATCAATAATATGTCAAGGTTTAATATATTTAATTTGGAATACGATATGATAATATATACAATTAAGAACATAATTCGATAATTCGTATTTAGGCCAAGTAAACAATTTCAGCTTGTTTAAATATTACATAAATATTGAGTCAGAGGTAAAAACTTAAATAAAAAATTTCAATTGAATTTAATAAGCTATTTAAAGCCAGACAATTTTCGGACAAATGCAGCCAAAAATGGTCCTAATGCGAATTTATATTTAAGGCCTATTCGAATAAATGCAAAAAAATCACATAAAATTTACATTGGCTTAGAAAATGGAAAATGTAAATGTAAATTTGAATAGTAAAATATTTCGTATACTTACACCCTGAACGGCAGCTGCATCTCCAGAGAGGCGGGCGCAGAGATTTCCAGTGCCATTGGCACGATCATCGAACCAGGCCACTTCCTGCTTGAGCATTCCACTGAAGAGTAGTCCACGGAGTCGCTCGGTGAGGCGTTCGCCGGCAATGCCAAAGAAATAGATTTGCATAAACGTGGATAAACCAACCACGACGCCCGATATAAAAAAGTATAAGCTGTATTTGTTGGTATTTTCCCGCACATAGTCATTATCCTCGGAACTGATCACCTGCAAAATGCTGCCAAAGAGTACAGCAAAAATGGGCATGGCACAGCCCATAATAACGGAGCAAATGCATCCAATACAGATTTGCAGCCACTCGGGTTGGTTCAATTTCATGACACCTAACATCGGGGACTTCTCGTTCTTGTCCTTGCTCTTCTTCTTGTTTTTAGCATCATCAAGTTCCTCATCGAGATCGTCCTGCAGTACCTTGATTTCCTCTTCATCTTCATCCTTGATGTCAAAGTTCTTGTAAATATTCGTAGGACTGAGCACACTGCCATCGTCTTCGCCCAGCTGTGTGGTCACCAAATTGTAGTAGTGATTTTTGATCGCCATCAGCTCCTGATGGGTGCCACTCTCGACCACCTGACCAGCGTTGATCACCACAATCCGATCGGCGCGACGCACCGTGGACAATCGATGGGCCACAATTATGGTGGTGCGTCCCTGGCTGACCTTCTCGAGGGCAGCCTGCACCTTGGCTTCACTGGCCGTATCGAGTGCTGAGGTTGCCTCGTCCAGCAACAGGATCTCCGGATCACGGATCAATGCCCGAGCAATGGCAATGCGTTGCTTCTGTCCGCCAGACAATTGAGCACCTCGTTCACCCACCAGCGTCTCGTATCCCTTGGGCAGTTTCTTGATGAAGATGGCAGCATTGGCAGCAGCAGCAGCTGCTTCAATTTCCTCCCTGGTGGCATCCTCACGACCATAACGTATGTTCTCATAGATGGACTGACCAAACAGCACGGGCTCCTGGCCAACCACACCGATCCTCTCTCGCAACCAGTTAATGTTGATATCCTTGATATTGGTGCCATTGAAGAAGAGTTCGCCATCCTGTGGATCGTAGAAGCGCTGCAGCAACTGGATGCAGGTGGATTTTCCACATCCCGACGGACCCACCAGGGCCACCGTCTGGCCGCGTTGAATCTTCAGGTTGAGTTTCTGCAGAATGGGCACCTCCTTGCGTGTGGGATACTGAAACTCTACATCTCGGAACTCAATGGTCGTCAGTGGCTCGTTGAGATTCTTGCCCTTGGGCTCAATGGGATTTATGGTGGGGATCTGCTCAATGATATGGAATACCTTGGCGCACGCACCCTTGGCAATGCCAAATGCCTCAATATACGGGGATGCCATGCCGATGTTCATCGAACCCATCATTATCGAAAAGAACACGGTGATCATTGTGCCCGGCGAGTAGTTTTCGTAATATGCCTCGGATCGTCCCTTGATGACCAGTCCAACGCCATACCAGAAAGCTAGCGCATAAGAGGCATAGATGAAGAACCAGAGCAGTCCAAAGCCAATGCCAGAGAACATGTTCCGCTTGATGTTCAGATCCCTGGCGCCAATCACCTTCTGCTTATATGCAGTAATCTCTTTGTATTCACCCTCAAACGCCTTCACAGTTCGGATACCGGACAAAGCCTCCTCCGCAACGACGGCAGCTCCGGCATACATGTTGACCTCCAGTTTGGACAATCTTGAAGTGGCGATAGCAACAAATCCCATCGCTATAAATGTCACAGGCAAACTGGTCAAACAAACCAAGGCGAGCTGCCAACCCTTGACAAAGGCCAGCACAATGGATCCAACGAAGGCAATAAAAAAGTTGGTAAACATCACAACTTTTTCACCCAAGCCATCCTCCATCTTGGACAGATCTCTGTTTTGGGGGGTGACAGATACAGTTAAAGAATTGGTCTACTTAAATAACCTTTGCCATACTCACTCATTCATGCGACTGGCGACTTCTCCGCTCTGATTGAAATCATACCAGCTCATATCCTGATGCAGCACAGACTTGAAGAATCTCGATCGTATTCTCTTTATCTGGGATTGGGCAGCATAATTGAAGCAAGTGATCGAGATGTAGCTGCAGGCGAACATCACTATTCCGATATAGGTATTATTAAGTGCAAACCTTTGGACAGCATCCAGCAACAATTGCGAATTAAAGGATTCCCTCATAAATACGGCATTCTCCACCATGCCGCTAAAGTCAATCATGTCCTGAAAGATTGTAATAAGTTAGAATTATATCCTCAGATCATTCAGTAATTTTAATGAATGATTTTACGAGTTGTATAGAAATTTCTTTGCTTTGTTTTTAGCTTTTGTTTGGGTTTTTCTGTATGCGTCAATAAGTACTATAAAAATATTTTGGCATGTCAAGTCTTATCTATCAATGGGCTTATCAGTTCTTTACTTGGTCGTAGCTGTGCATATACAATTTAGTATTGTTATCACTAAAAATGTCTAAGATATAAGGCATTATTATTATTATTAACAATTGGCAACAGTGCTCCAATTAATTCCTTTCCGATAGACAGCTGCAGAAGAGAAATACCAAATATCCTTTTTCGGAAATCTATTCTACGTTTCAATTAAAAATTTATTTTCGTATTGTACTTAAAATATATTTAAATACATTAGTAGTTAATAAAAAAATATAGATATAGCATGTCTCGAGCAAAATTGTAAAAAATTGTATCAGAATATAAGACAACATTGCTTAAAAAACATTTTTAATTTTGAGCCAAAAACATTTCTCAAATTAAATGCAATAAATGCCAAATATTTTTGGTGCAGGCAAAATTGCGAATAATTTGTACATACAAACTTTAAATCCATATTTTATAAAGTGTTATTCTAACAGAGTTTTATTATTAAAAACTACCGGAAAAATATTTTTTTTTTGTAAAAGCTTTTTGATAATTATTTTTGAAATTAAATATATTATTGATTATTAGGGAAATCCTATTAGCCAAGTATTTTTATAATTTTTTATATTAATTTATAATTTTATTATATTAATTATTAATTTATAATTTACTTACATTAGCGAGATTGCCAAAGATGAAACTGTTAGCTGGCGTTGTCAGACCCGTCGCCACAGCAGCCAATAACCCAATTATGTAGAGCACGCGATCCGTTGTGGATGCATAGCGGAACATGGTGAAAAAGCCCACCGGCTTAATGTCATCTTCCGGTTTTTTGTCCTGCTCCTCGTCAGTTGATTCATCCTGTTTGCCATTCTTTTCCGTCTTATTTGGTTCGCTGTTAAAGGGAAGAAAGTACCAGTCATTTTATAGCTGTTTATTGCCAATGATTATTTCTTATCGCTAAACTTAATGCCATTCAAGTCTGTACATTTCAGCACTTCCTTATTTATGAAACCAAGTTATGCGTACTATCTTTGAATGATTAGACGCTATTGTCGAATACTTTTTATACTTTCGTCATTAAATTATTTTAATTAGCATGCCCAAATCATTAGGTGCCGGAAAGTCCAACATGTTTACTCAAAATAGGCATGAATTACCAGAATTTATTTACACATGTATCCTTATCTGCTCTTTGTTGTGTTAAAATCAATCGGGGCAATAGAATTTATGACAATCGACGAGCTTATAGAAACAAGTGAATCACGTGTCCAAAAAGTGCACGGTCATGGTTACTGGATTTTTGCTTGAATTGGATACAATTTTTCAACTTTATTATATTATATCATTTATATATTAATGTTTTTCTAGATTTATTTATAGCTATGTGGATTGTAGATCTAAATCACAAATATGTAATATTATTCATAAATAATGAATAATATTATTTTAATCATATATTTTTATAAATAATTCTTTCTTTTTAAAATCGTTTCTTTTTATATACTTTGTGTAAATTATTCATAAATAATTTCTTACACGCCGTTGTTTTTTATATTGAATAATATCATTTAATTCACATATTTTTATTTAAAACATAACCCATTAAAAATGGGTATGATTTTGTGCAAATGTATGTAACAGGCAGAAGGAAGCATCGCCGAGCTCACTGGACTACTGCTTTCCTACCTGTTTTATTACATTTTTTACATAAGTAACAAACACTTTCTGAATGCATCGATTGTATCCTTAATATGTGTATTATTTTACTCACAATTTGTTGTGATCTTTTTCTTTGCCAGCGAATGAATCTCCCAAAACAATATTTGAACTGTAATTGGATAACTTGGGAGAAAAACTGGTGTTGTTGTCGTCCTTGACAACATTTCCGTTAGACTCTGTCATTATTTTAATTGTTTAGCACTTATTTTTTGGTCTACTTGAACTGAACTGAACATCACCAAGGTATAAAAGAGACTTATGAAATTAGTAAAATACTATGGACTTATATTTGGCTTGCTATGCACCAATTTATATTCATCGATATCGCAATATGCTGATAATGTTTATCAGTTTATTGTGCTATTAATAAGGTAAGAGTAAACTAAAAAAGAGCGAGACTAAAATTGAGTACAACATTTCACATGACAAATAATTCGGCTCACTAATACTCGATATGGGAAAGCTCTTTAATTCTTTAGTGTCCTATTCGATTGTTATATTTATTATTAATGGGGTATTAACAACCATCAATAAAACGTTTAATTCAATTGAAATACATTGAATGTGTTTAGAGCTTATGCCATTTTGCAAATTTGATTGTACATGTCATCATTAGATTTTAACTAATGAAAAGCTCTTCGCTCGTTTACTCTCTTTCTCTTTTCTTTCTCTTTCGATATCCTTATCAATCACAAATTGTAATTTCTTATCAAACAAAAAGCTAAAGCTTCCCAGACAATAATTAATGTTATCTACGAGGTACTTCAAGAAATAACACTGGTAATGACAATAGCAAGTGTTATTATAATTGATAAACGTACTTAACACAAAAAGAGTACCGCTTTTTGATAATCCTTATGTAAAACAGCGTATGCAGACGGTAAATTACATTCATAATTGTTATACATTAAAGTTGACGCAGTAGTGTAACCCAGACGGTGTTTTTTTTAATTTATTGCCCCAGCGTATTAAAGTTTGTGGGGGTAATTAAAATATCACAGCGCGTTCAATGCGTTGTATCAATGCTATTGACTGGTGGCGATAAGTGGCAAACGACACATTCTAACACACTTTAATACATTTTATATTATTTACCATTTTTTTAAGAATCTGGTAGCGGTAAGTTGCGATCGGTATATTTAAAACCACAGTACTTTTTATTTTCATTATAATCTTTTTTGATTTTATTACAGTTATTACAATTTCAATTAAATCACATTTCATTCTTGTCTTTAAAGTTAGTTTCGGATTATTGTTCAATTTAAAATCACAAACGAATTTAAAAGTCCGTACAGTGTTGATTAGTTTATACAGAAGTTCTTTGCCTTAATCGATATCTTAGATTATCGATATATATAATTTAAATAGAACAGCTTATTTCAAATTAAAGGTTGTATTGCAAATATTAATAATGCCAGCATTTTCGCTTGTGATCAAAAATATCAGTTAACATTTCTAAATTACTTCACAAAAACAATATTTTTAATTTGTGCAACACTGAAAACCAGTTCGCTATGTTAACAACAGCTCCACAACAGTTTTGTTTACTTCCGATACAGTAACATAACAGAGAGCTGTGAGTAACGAATCAGATGAACTACAGTCCGGAATTTGCTTCGTTCATTCAGTTCTAGCAAGTCGTTCGATCGAACCTATTCCTAACTCTATTATTAATAGAAACGTAATTCAACAAGTCATAAATATGTCTGAAGAGAATGAAAAAACTTTCACGCGTGCCGATGTGGCCAAGCACAACACCAACAAGGACACATGGCTGCTCATCCACAACAGTGTCTACGATGTCACATCATTCCTGAACGAGGTGAGCCCAATCTAATGTCGGCAAAACAGCCACAACATCAGTAAATCAGTGTTGGGTACACGTTGAAAAAAGGGCGGAGGCGCGCGCGATGACATTATTTGTATTACCTCCTTCCAACTCTCCTTGACGGACTTTGCTGTGTGTAACTTAACTTCAATAATAATGTTAACCAACCGATCAAGATCAAAGTGATACGTCCACTTTGTACTTTGACCTCTGACCAGAAAAATGACATACTAATTGTCTTTTTGTTACCAGCGGATCGGTTGTCATACAAAATGTATACTTGTCTCTTTCGAAACATGCATATTTTTGTTAGATTTATATATTTTATTCAGTTTCGCACTGGCCGCTCAAATTAACGAGCACTCCAATTTTTTTATTGTTTAACGATAATATAAATGGGGCAAAAGTGAAGCACATTCCATTTGTGCACTTCAAACTCAGCTCGCTATTCTTATGTAAAAGTGGACTGACGTCTCCAAAAAAACGACGAGACCTATTTAAATATTACAGATATGTAAATTGTTTAGAACAGCTTGAAAAATGGATTTGCATACTGAAACCGAAATAGAAACTTGTGTCTTTTAAATCATTGAATTGCAAATTTTCTCTCTCTCTTTTGAATTTGGAATCCGAATTAATTTGCTCTGCATAAAATATTAAAAATGTATGCTAAATAAATTTGGATTTGATTTATTTGTTTGTTTAGACTGACTGTTCTTGTTTATAACAACATTTTGTATGCAACTCTCTTTCCATACCAATTACTCCAAATACATAAATAGAAAATTGTAGTTATCAAAGCTTTGAGCGAAACACGCATTTTGTATTAATCTGATTAACTTTCTTAGTGGTAGATTTTGATCCACCGTTGTCAATATAAGGTTATAGTTGTTGTCTGATAAGACGACATTATAAATATACGCTAACGATTACGTTGCGCTTTCTGAACATCAATGATTTTAAGTTAGGGTGACGAAATTGGCAAGGTTACCTTTGCAATTCAAAGTTTTGGCGTTTATCAACACTATGTACGGATAGGAATCTCTTATCAATTCGTTTGTCGTAGGGGAGGGGTATGTCTAGAAATATACTATGTTTAAAACATTAAATTTAACGCTTTGCTGTTTGTTTTTCGAGATTATTTCACGGCCAACAACAGACAATCTATTAACATAATCTACATATCCAGCATATAGCATTAATATATTCGTGTTTTCTTCTTCCTCAGCATCCCGGTGGCGAAGAGGTGCTGATCGAACAGGCCGGCAAAGATGCCACTGAGAATTTTGAGGATGTGGGCCACAGCAACGATGCTCGCGAAATGATGAAAAAATTCAAAATCGGCGAACTGGTCGAAAGCGAGCGCACAAAAGTGGCCCAGAAATCGGAGCCCACCTGGAGCACAGACAATCCGAGCGAGCAAAGCTCGATGAAATCGATGCTGTTGCCATTGATTATCTGCCTGGTTGCAACGCTGTTCTACAAGTTATACTTTGGCGGCGCCAAACAGTAGTCAAAGCATAGCCAAAGATGTTTCCCATCGCGCTTGCTGCTGTTGCCGCTCATCAGCCACTTGGCGCAGATTCCGTAGATGCAGCAACTAACACACACACACACACACAAATACATC
This sequence comes from Drosophila multiciliata, assembly GCA_037043605.1. Lineage (NCBI taxonomy): Eukaryota > Metazoa > Arthropoda > Insecta > Diptera > Drosophilidae > Drosophila > Drosophila multiciliata. The sequence continues at coordinate 2,294,121 of JBAMBF010000589.1, forward strand.
ATAAACATTCACAAATCACATTAACAATCCCATTCCCATGTGCTGCATGGCTTTCTGTGTGTGTGCTACACGCTTGCGGGTGTTGCATGTGGCGAGTTGCAAGTTGTTTTTCTCTTTGCTGAGAGGAATTTGTGCTACGTATTTTTTAAAGCTAACTGATAATTGAAAGAAATGTGAAATGTGTTTTGGCATCTTGTTTTTTGTACTAATTGCTTAGTTATTGGGCTGGACTTTTCTTATACGTCGTAGATAATTGTTTAACTTTCCAACATTAAAACCAAACTGCATATTATTAAATAAATTTATATACAAATGTATATATATTGATATATATTCTATATACATAAATCCACATTTCATTGATATTTTGTTTGAAATTTTTTGTTGATTTTCTTTCTGTCAGATTTGAGTTTTTTTAATTGTAATTCAGGATGTCAAAATTTTACCATGTAGCTATTCTGGCGGGCAGCTCAATGCTAGGGTTCTCTGCGACAGCCGTCAGCCAGGATGGGCGGACAAGGATGCCGCAAATGAAACGTGAGCTGCCCAGCCGCAGCATGAATCTGGATGCTTTGTGCCGCACCGAGTACGATGTGCTCATCATTGGCGGCGGTGCCATTGGCGCCGGTTGCGCCTTGGATGCGGCAACACGTGGCTTGAAAACCGCTCTGGTTGAGGCGGATGATTTTGGTAGCGGCACCTCATCGAAATCGAGTAAGCTGTTGCATGGCGGCCTCAGAGATCTGGATCAGGCCATAACCCATTTGGATGGCGCCGCCTTTCGACGTGTCCACTCCTCGCTGAAGGAGCGCAGTAACATTGCCAATCTGGCGCCGCACTTAAATCAGCAGGTGCCCATAATGCTGCCATTGCATCATTGGTGGCAAACGCCCATCTACTGGGCCAAACTGCATCTGTATCACCTAATGGCACCCGGTCCAACGAAGGGCTTCCACTACATCAACTCCCGCGAGGCACTCGAACTCTTTCCGATGATGCGCCGCGAAATCTTTGGAGCCTTCATCTTTTACGAGGGACAGCACGACGATGCCCGCATGTGCCTGGCCGTGGTGCTGACAGCTGCCCGCTATGGCGCCGATGTGTGCAATCACATGAAGGTGACTGATCTGCTGCGCAACAAGCAGAACATGGTTGTGGGCGCCAAGGCAGTTGACCAATTGACAGGCAAATCGTACAAGATACGTGCCAAGGTTGTCATCAATGCGACGGGTCCGTTGAGCGATGCCATTTCCCGGTTGGAGGATGCCGAAGCGACGCCACAATGCAGCCCGAGCTGGGCATCGCATCTGGTACTGCCCCACTACTACTGTCCCGAGCAGGTAGGTCTCTTCGATCCGCATCCAGGCCACGGCTCGGCCATATTCTTTTTACCCTGGCTGGGGCACACACTGATGGGCACGGCGGAGGAGCGATCCGGTCCGATGGAGGGACCACATCCAACCGAAATGGAGGTGCAATATCTCTTGGATGGCATCAGGCACTATATTAATCCCAACTTCGATGTGCGTCGCTGCGATGTTCTCGCCATTTGGGGTGGCTACAAGCCGCTGCCGATTGAATCCACAGAGCTGGCCCATTCGAGCTTGAAGAATCATGTCATCTCGCTGGGGCCGGGTAAAATGATCTCGATTGTGGGCGCCACATGGACATCGTTTCGTCTGATTGCCGAGAAGGCAATCGATGCAGCCATTCTCAATGGGGCCCTGGAACCGTTGCGTCCCAACTCAATAACGGCGAATTGCTGCAAATTGGATGGTGCCATTGGCTGGTCGCCGAACATGTTTATACGTCTCGTGCAGGACTTTGGCCTGGAGCGAGATGTTGCCAAGCACTTGTCCGACACTTACGGCTCCAATGCGTTCAAGGTGGCCGTTTGTGCCAACTCGTGCGGCGGCTCCTGGCCAATTGTTGGCAAGCGGCTGCACTCCGAGTTTCCCTACATTGAGGTCGAGGTGCAGCAGGGCGTCAGGGATTACGCCTGCACTCTGGTGGATATGGTGGCGCGACGCCTGCGCGTTGCCTTCCTCAATGTCCAAGCGGCTGAAGAGATATTGCCGCGATTGGCCAACGAGATGGCCCAGCAGTTGAACTGGTCGAAGAAACGTAAGACAACTGAGCTCAAAGAGGCGCGCAAGTTTCTCAACACCCAAATGGGACACAGTCCCGCCTATGAGCCATCCCATTTGTCCATTCCCATCAAATTGACGGCAAATCAGGTGCAGAAATACGTCCAAATTTTTAGGCAACTCGACGAGAATAATACCGGTTTTGTGTCCATAAGTAAATCGTGTGCGGCCATGAAATCGTTTGGTGTAAAAGAAATACCCGTTGATCTGATGCACAACGTCCTACGCGACATCGATTGCCAAGCGCAGGGCAAAGTGAATCTCTACGAGTTCCTGCTGCTCATGTCGGCCATTGTGCACGGGGACACGGCCTATTTGCAATATGCCAGGATGACTCTCGATCAGAAACACTCGGCGATTAGTCATCGCAAGCGTGGCAGATTTCAGATACCTGTGGCCAGATCAGGTGGTGGATTGTAATCTTTAAATTGTCAATGTAATTTCCGCTTGCGTAGTTTTGAAATAAACTAATGGCTGGCCAGATCGATGGAAATTGATGTGTGGTGCTGCCATATCGTTGTTGTCTGAAAAGAGTGTTAATCAACGCTAAAAAAACATTTTGAATTCACAGTTGTAAATCAAATTAACATTTAATGAATTTTTCGTATTTTAATTGAAATGCGTTTTGTTTTGTGGTTTGATTTATTTGAATTTGTAAAACTTCACACTGTGTTTGGATACTAACGCATTTGCGCTATTTTAGTTTAAACTTTAAAATCTTGTAACATTTTGTATATTCTCTTGACAAGACTATATGGATTTGTATGTATTTATAACATTATATATATATATTTATGTTTTTTATCTTTTGCAACAATTATGATAACATAATAACAGTGTGTTTAAATATATTGCAGCATTTGTTTTGCTTCATAAAACATTTTATTTGTGTTTGTATTTTATGTACTTATGCAATACACAACAATCGTTTGTGTGTTTTAAATAAATCGAAATACTTCAAAAAGAAAACATAAACTAAAATAAATAATTTTGTTTTTTACACAATAGGTCGTAAAAATATATAAATAATAATTGTTGCTATGTATGTTTTTACATGTATGCATGAGAAATACACATTTGACATGGACTCTTTGAGTCTTAGGGCTTAACTTTGACCTGAGCTGAGACATTCCATTTTATTGTTTAACTATTAATAGATAAATAAATTGCTGTTTTGAATTAGGTATTTCTATATGTATATATATGAAAATAGAACATTGATATTAACCATTGATTCCTCAATGCTTTTGTGCACTGGGCGTGATAATTGGTTATTTAGCACTCTAAGCGACGGCATCTGTGTCTAATTCCTCCTCGACGGTGATGTACATGCCCTCCTCCTCATAGGCCGAATCGTGCTTGGCCAGGATTCTCAGCAAGGGACGCAAACGCAGCCACCACTGTTTCTTCGGTATGCGTTGGCTAAATTAAAAAATTGCAATTAGATATTGTATAAATTTGTACACAAATTCTAAGCTTACTCAAAGTTAGTTTCGCCGATGAGATCGACCAGCGGGGTGAAGCGATACTGACGCGAAACGATGCCGAGCAGCGTTGCCGTATCGTTTGATTTGCAATTGACGACACCGTTAGCATCGATGTTATTCTTGATCTGGGTTGCCAGCCAGTCGACACACTTGGCGGCCATTTTGGTGCCCATGTTACGATCGAAGGGTGTGGGTGAGCCACCCTGTTGCATGTGTCCCAGTATGTTCATGCGGCAAGTGAAGAGACCCTTGCCCTCCTCCGAGTACAGGCGATAGATGAAGTCAGTGGAGTAATTCTCACTGGCCTTTTCGTTGCGCAAAATGAGGCCGCGTGAAACGCCCTCGGCCATTTTGGAAGCCATGTGGTAGACATCTTGTTGCAGGTCCTTAATGGAGAACTTCTCCTCGAAAATGTAGGCAGCATCTGCGCCACCAGCCAAGCCAGCCAGTGTGGCCAAATAACCGCAATATCCACCCATTGTCTCAATGACGAAGACGCGACGCTTGGTGCCTTGAGCGGATTGGCGAATGCGATCGCAGATTTCGGTGATCTCGTTGAGGCCAGTGTCGCATCCCAGCGAGAACTCAGTGCCGGGCACATTATTCGAAATGGTCGATGGAACGACAACGATCGGTATGCAGAACTCTGGATAATTGTCACGCTGATCGGAGATTTGGCCAGCGGCATGATAGCTCTCGAATCCACCAATGATCAACAGACCCTGGATTTTGAACTCCTTGAGGCGAGCGGCGATCTCCTTGAACTTGCCCTCCGGCAGTGTGCGCTTGGTGCCCAAAAATGCGCCACCCTGTCCAACCCAGCCGGACACATCCGACCTGCAGGGGAACACGGAATATTAGATATATATTTATACATATAGAAATTTGTACAGACCAGCCCAGCTCGCGAACATTGCCGGCAATAAGACCTTCGACGCCATCGTTGATGCCATAGACAACATCGCCGCGATAGATGGCATTGCGGACGAAGCTGCGCACCGCCGCATTCATGCCGCAAGCGGGTGCACCAATGTGCATCACCGCCAGCCTGTAGCCTTCGATCGGTTTGCCGTTGGCATCGAAGCATTCCTTAGGCGGCTTCAAGCGCGTCAACATCTTGTACGTTTCCAGATTGCGTTCGAAGGATCGGCCACGCAGCTTGACGGCATCTGCCCAGCGATGCTCCTTCATGGCCTTGGTTACGGCCTGGGTGCGTTCAACGCACTCCATCAGAGGCACACGCACCGTCTGGTTGCCATCCAGAGAAATGACAACGGGCACCGATTCCTCTTTTGCCTCCATCAGGGCCAAAGTCGCCTCGGCGCCCATGCGGCAAGCCTGTTTTAAGAATCTTTTTAAGTAAATAAGCTCAACAATCCGTTGGAGAAAAAAGCTTACCAGGACACGATCAAAGGCGCTGGGATTGCCACCACGCTGCACATGACCCAGGACAGTGATGCGAGCATCGTGCTTCAGACGCTCATCGATCACCTTTCTCACATCCTCGGCAGTGATCGGATGTCCCTCACGATCCATGGCACCCTCCGCAACAATAACAATGTTCAGACGCTGACCAGCCGAACGCTCCTATTGACAAAACAATCCAAAGATTACAAAATGATCCAAGCAATGGTTTCTTGTTGGTCCTTTAAAATGATTTTAGTAGTGCGACAACAGAAAGCAATGAACAGTTTTTTTTTTACAGATATTACAAGCCACAACAACAATAAATAAATTAAATAAATAAAATAAAAGCGCACATTAAATACAAAATGAATTCTACTCTCAGAAAAAAAATTCACTTTAAATATTGAAAATCGTCTTTTGGCGACAAGAGCAGCTCAATTTAATAACAATTCTGTTCTTGATTTAAGAGTAGATTTTTCTAAAATTTAGCATACAATTTTATACCAATTCAAAATTATTTTATTTTTTTATATGTTAACATTTTAGAAGTAGCTTAATTTTACATTATTTATTTTGTAAGCCACAATTATATCTGAAATATTTGTTATATTTATATTAGAAATAAGCGATTTATATTTACATTTTCTAATATTTACTTTTGTAGAAATATCTTAAATTAAAAGATATATATTTATATATATACGAGTATATATTAAATATTATTTATTATTATATTATATATATATATATATCTTGTTTTTAGGGCGATAAGCATCTTACAACGATTTTCTATATTTGTAAGCGAATTTTTTCTGAGTGTAAGCTGGAATATAGGCGAGAATATGTATTGATATTAAGTGAAAAACTAAAAATAACATATAATATTGATATGTAGCTGCTTGTACTATATATTTACTTGTCAAGTTCAAAGTTCAAAGGTGTGTATAAAATAAAGCAAACCCAATTAAAGCCAATTAAATAGCACCACGAAAAAACTAATAGCTACACTTGAACCCAATAAAAGCCAATTTAATAGCCAATTAATTAGTGTGTAATTTTTGCTTGACAATAAACACAGCAGCTCTTATTGACCAACTGTTAGATTTTGGAAATGTTAGAATTCTCATAGATAATAAGGAAGAGTAAAACCACCATCATGTTTAGAGAATACAGAGATTTGACTGCTGACCTGCTCTAGTTTTTTGCATAGAGTCTCCTGCCAACGAAGTTCAACGGGTTCTTCGGGTATTAGCATAAAATCAGCCTCTGTGGCAATAGCCGCTGAAATGGCTAAGTAGCTAAAAACATAAAAAATATTAAACACACAGAAACGATGCAAATGTGATGATTAGTTACAACATGATAAGAAGGGGGATAAGGAAAGGGAAACAAGATTTGAGTGGAGTCAATGGAGCAAGGATCACTTGATGTATGTTAAAAATAATAATAGAAAAGCCTGTTTAAAAAATCGACTACATTTTGCGAAATTTGGCAAGCAATAAGTAAAAGTCTAAAATGAAAAGTGTACATGATAAATTTGCTAGATGCTGTCTGATGTGTTGGGTGTCTCTGTGCTGTGTGTACTGTACAATGGATCAAGAATATATAAGAAATATATATATATATATGTGTGTAGAAAAGAAATCCACAACGTATAGCAAAATATGTAGTTCAACTTCTTGCCTGAGCTAATTGAGTGCAAAGTCTATCTGGCCAATCGGTTTTCGGTGGCATTTCGGGTATAAATATGAAATCAGCCTCGGAAGAAAGGCCACCAACAAGCGCTAGATAACTGTAAAAATATGGAGTATTATCGGTTACAGTTAATACACATACATATATTAGAAAGTTAAATCCAGAACAAAGTCGAATAGGTCAAAGGGCAGGTAAAGATCGAAGTAGACAACATTGGATTCGATTGAAACATATAAATTAATTATTGCTAATTATGAACAAATAAAGTGAAGAAAATAAGAATCCGTTTTCAATTTTGTTTGCTATACACGAAGAAACATTTTGTTGGCCATGTCAATTTTAATTCAACATTTTTTTTTAAGTACACATTTCTATCACGATAAACTGAATATCGCATGCGTGCTTTGAGAAATTTCACTTATTATAAATGAATTAAATTAATTATTAGTTTAAAAATTAAAGTATTCAAGCTCAGCACGCTAACTTAATTAACTTGCTGAGTTTAACGATATATAAATATGAAAAGAGTAATTTTGAATACAAAAAGGGAAAGATTTTGAGATTTTAGATTTTTGAACGATTGAATAAACCACAAAACAATATTAAAGCAGACTTAACCCTTGTCAGTTTGTATTTTATATTAGTTTCTAAATTTAAAAGTTTTTTGTCTGACTTTTGCAATCTGGGCTAATACAGAATCTATTCAAGTTTCGAATAAAATTTGTTTGTTTTAAGGTAATATTTTTATTTTATGGAAATTCTATAGAGGAAATTGGTTGACTCTTGTATTTGTGTCAGAGATATGAAGAAAAACATCGAATGTTTGAATAAGAATAAGAGAGAAATGGATGTACAAATCATATGAGACACTCATTGATCTGGTTGGGTTGCTTGCCTGTTCCAGTTTGAGTATGAGTCTATCGGGCCAATCTTGTGGAGGCGGGGACTCTGGCAGAAAGACATAATCTGCCTCGGATATTATGCCCGCTACAATAGGTAAATAACTGTAGGGTAATCAACGTATTTAGCATCACCAGTACAAATCGGGCAGAGAGAGAGCAGAACAGAATTTCAAAGTAGTTACACCACAAGATCTCAGACACGCTAGACAGCAGCCAAAAAAGGGAATAATAATACCCCGGACAACTGGATCACTTACCCACAATGGCGACCCATGACCTCCATGATGAAGGTACGCTGATGTGAGTAGGCCGTGCTGGCAATGGCATCAATAGCCTCTATAATCCTATGCAATGCCGTGTCCGTGCCAATTGTCATATCCGTGCCACAGAAATCGTTATCAATCGAACCCACCTGAACACAATTATTATAAAATGTGATTCACATAAAAAACTTCGACTTTCACTTTCATTCGTTACTTACCAATCCAACAATGTGGAGCACGCTGTACTTATTCCGCTGCTCGACCGTAATCGTTGAATTTTTCAACAGCTCATCGAGTAGGCTGGACCACTCCTGACGGAAAAGATTGGCGCCAGTTAGGGAACCATCACCGCCAATTACCACCAAATTGGTAATACCGCGCTGCACCAAATTGTTGGCGGCCTTCAAGCGACCAGCGCGCTCGCGAAAGTCCTGGCAACGGGCGGAGCCAATGATGGTGCCACCACGATGTATGATCGAGGAAACAGATGCCCAATTTGCTTCCTGAATGCAATCACCGCCATCTACCATGCCCTGGTAACCTTCCCGGATGAAATACGCCTTTATAACCACAAAAGAAATGAAATTGGCTTTAATACATTTTATTTGCAATATTTATTTGAATTATCTAGCTGTTTCAGCACTTATCAGGTATATTGAACTTAATTTCCTAATAAGTGAATCAGTGCAATAATTATGTTGCAATATTGTTATCATCTCTTTTTTTATAATGATGTCGTTATATCGTCGTATCAGGTACCTCATGTACTTATCTTTGTTCTCTATTTAACTTCAATAAATTATTAAAATAAATTACAAAAGGAATTTAAGTTTTAGAGCAGACGAAATTAAATTCAATTAACATTCCAAGCTGAATTTTAAACATAATTATTATTTTTATAAGCTGATAAACAAATGGAATTTGTATTAACTTAAAACGAGAAGAATTCTGCAAAACAAATTTGTTGCCATAAAAAAGTAATTCAATTTCAAATTGATTTGAAATTTTACCAAAAAAAATAAACGAAGAATATTTAAAATTAAAAGTGTCATTCAATGAAAATGAAAGTGACTTTGAAAAAGCGGTCTCATAATAAATTATTCATCATACAACTTTTGGTGTAATTTATTTCAGTTTCAATTATTTAAATTTGCAACACAAATAGCAAAGGCTAATAAAACCGAAACAATTTATTTGGCGAGCAACAAAAAGGCTCGGCGAATTAACACAACTTATTATATTATATATTGCCATTCAATAAATCTAATAAGCAATAAGATTAAAAGTGCATCTAATTCACTTTTTAGCAATAACCGCATTTTATCAGCCAATTTAGCGTGTTCATTTTTGTAAGTCGCCCAAAATAAACTCAATGTCAAATGTGCACAACCACACGCACACACACAGATACAAATTGGCGAGTGCGTGTGTGTGGGTCGCTGTTATTTAATTTATATATATGTTGATTTTTCTTCTCTTGTTTCTTCATTCTTTTATAATCGGACATGGATTATCTAACGGCACATGACACCTGTATAGTTTGATAATTTCTTAAATTATGCTATAAATTGAAGAGCAACAAATATATGTATATATATGTATACACACATATATGTATATATATATAAATATATATATATATATAGTTTACAGGTCAATGCCTGAACTTGGTGGTCTAACAGATAAGCATATGTTTGTGTGTGTAAAATACGCAGCATTTGCACGTACCAAGGCAAAAGCACTTGGCAGAGGTCAAAAACTCACCTTGCATCCCAAATAGATGGCCATACGCACACAGGCTCGCACGGCCGCATTCATGCCCTGGGAATCGCCGCCGCTGGTGAAGACGGCCAGGCCCTTGTCACGCTGCGAGCCGCGCGCAAGAAAACGTTGATTGTTATCACTCATCATTTTTTATTCAGTAATCTTTATTTTTTTTTTCAGCAAAGTTAATCGATTCGAAAAAGAAAAGAGAAACAAACACACACACACGCACGCACGCGACTTGGATTTGAATGATTCACACAGATCGTAAGCCGTACAAGTGAAGAAGACTTTGTGGGATGGCAAACAAATTTTTTTAAGAGTATTCTACGGATGCGGATGCCGTTTGCGTCGTCGCCTGCGAGACGATTTTCAGTAACTGGCTGCGAGAGCGAGCGAGCAGCGGTAGTCGTCGAGCACCAAAGGCTTTTCAGCGTTGACGTTTCAAGGTGACCTCTAAACGCAGCAAACGCTTCTTATGTGTGTAAAGCGCAACTACACAAACGAAACTGACAAACTGATGCAACAAACTGGTCGACTGGTGCTTTTCAATTTATACTGGAATGCAATCTGCGTACTTTTTTACAATATGTTTCATTAATACGATAGCTTTACAGTGGCGATGCGACCGTGTTTTAGAATCAAAACGCTAGCCCAAATGTGGGTGACAAAAACTCAATTACAATTGCACTCTTTTTTCTGCTTTTTGTTTACCTCACACTCGAGAGAGTGTCAAAGTGACAGCTGTGCAACAGCTGTGCGCGCGACTATTGGATAAAAGCTCTCACTCGGACATGCTCAGAAGCTTTTTGTAGTTATTTTGCGTTGTGTACTCGTTAGCTTTTTGAATGATAACTGAATTGCTTACGTATGGATAGAGGGGTTTCACGTAATCGACAATATCTTGATATGTGCGCAAGCATTTACGTAATTCTTCAATTTCGTTCTCATCAGGATCATCACAGCTCTTTTTTAGCTGCTGGTAAAAACGAGTTAGTTATTTTTAATTGTTAGTCTTTCTGCATTACTCACATTTTTGCCAGGCGTGGTATGAATATTTCTTAAATTTGGAATGCACTCAAATTTTGAACAATTACAAATATTAGAATGAAAACAATTAAAAGTGGCCGGATTCACAGAATAATTAAATTGATTATGTTTCCAATAATTAAGCTTGCGATAATCAACGATTTCATCGACTGTATTATTTGTGGACAGAACTTCAACAATATTATTGCACAAGTAACAGTAATACAAATCAATGTCATAATCCTGTAGGGCAACTAAATAATCATATTTTTCCAATGGACCCAAACACTTTGCCATTTTCTGATTTAATGCATTTAACTTTAATAACAACCAATCTTTGAGGTGGTCTTCTTGTCGATGCCATTGCATAGTTTTGAGCTGAATCGTTATATTTTAAGTTTGCTATTTTCTAAATAGATTTTGAAAGATGAAATACTCACTCCATTGAACTGAATTTCATGATACCCGCTAGATTCTTGCAAGTGAGGATTTGCTGGACAGTCTTGAGACTTCGTGGGAACTTCTTGTAATTGGAAAAATCTATGTAAAGCATTTAAACTTTTATTCAAATCACTTTTTTATTGCTTTACCTGGCTGCAAAATTTGTAAATACTCGAAATTTGATTGGATTCATACCCATTTATTTAATGACTAAAATTTTGCAATTTGAGTATTGATTACGAAAACACTTTTATGACAATCCATTCAAAAACATATTTAAATAAAAAAAACTCGCACACTCGGTTTTAAACTAAAACCATATGAAATATAACCTTAAAGTTATTGAGATCGAAAGAGGGAAAAGTAAGGGGAGGTATCCTCTCAGTATCCTTTAGTTTGTGAGAGTAAAAAAAATTGTTATATAATTATATATATATATATATAATGAATTAGATATTTAATTGTAAACACACTTATTAATTCATTCGAGAGCACAATACTTTATAATTTTAAAAAACTAAAATAAAGTATCTTAATATAATATAATTAAGAAGATTAGCTTAAATTAAATATGTTGCCAATAGGCGGATTCATGGACGACCATCGCTGGCTGAATATCTGGCAAAGTGGGGCAACCCGTTAATGTCATGGTGACCTCGAAATCTCGCTTCAAAATGGTCATCACTTGCTCCACTCCACGCTGACCGTTGGCAGCCAAGCCCCACAGCGTTGGGCGACCGATGAACACAGTTTGTGCGCCCAGAGCCAAGGCCTTGAATATATCGATACCCTGCATGATGCCGCCGCTTAACATGACAGCCATATCCCACGGCGGCAACAATCTCTGGCAGCACCTCAATTGTGGCTGGAGCCGTGTCCAGTTGTCGCCCGCCATGATTGGAGACGATCACACCGGCACAGCCAAAATCGCGAGCCAATTGCGCATCCTCAGCGGTGAGGATGCCTTTGAGCACGATGGGTAAATGGGTGATTTGCTGCAGCCATTTGATATCCTTCCACGTAATGCTCGGATCATAGTTGCAGGCCACATATTCATTTAGACCCGAACCGCCGCACTTGGACACAAATCCTTTGGTGCGCTCCTTGCGCCTTGAAATTGGCTAAAGTGAGATGAGATGGCAGACTTAAATGATTGCGTGCATCCGCTCGACGATCGCCATTGATGGGCGTGTCCATAGTCAAAACCAGGGCCTTGAAGTTGGCTCGCTCCGCCCGACGCACCAGTTCCTCAGTTAAAGAGCTGTTCAGGAAAAATAATTTGAAATGAAAAAGAGCAGAGCAATGGATATAAAGCACTTACCGATCCCTGAATATGTAGAGCTGAAACCATTTGCATGTGTCTGGCGCTGCCGCAGCCACATCCTCGAGTGATGTAGTGTAGTCGAGTGGTTGGTCCACTTGATACTCTGGCCGTAAACTACTTGTCAAATGCCTTTTATTTCGCCAATTGACGCCAGAATTGGCCTTGGACAACTGTCCCCTTCGATAATAGGCGTTGCTTTTAGCCTATAATTTTTAAAATTGCCGCATTGCCGCAATTTAACGATTGCATATCCATTTTGCTGGGTGTTAGCTGGTCAATTGAAAATGCAATTGCAGCTGGTAAATCTATTCAAATATATTTCTTTCCAGCCTTAGCCCTATAATAATTGACAGGTTATAATTGGTTTACGTTTTGAATGTTTTGCGAAACACCTACAACTACCTGCAAGTCAAGTACACTGAAGTATATATAAATTGTACAGTTATTCAGAAATACGAAATAAATACATAACTAAAAGAACAAATGACTAGACTTTAAACAAAAAAAAGTTAAGCCTTGCAAATGGACGACATTTAATTATCACATTTTCTAAAGGGCTTTGTAACAATTCAGCAGCACATATCAAAGCCACACACACACACACAGCCAGAGGCATGTTGAGTGCCTTTTAACCCTATAAACCACAGGATGACATTAATTACGTGTACTTTTACTTGGCTTGGGTCCAATGCCAAGCTGAACTTCTATAAAATTAATATCAAGTAATTAACAGCAGATTCCAGTGGCAAGTGACGTGATTTAAAGTCAGTTAGCCAGCCAGCTGCCCCTTATTGCTGACGCCCCCCAATTGTGTGGGCGTGTCAATATTGACTTTGGCACTAATGTCGCCTACAATTGTGCGACTGGTTGTGGGCGAATTCTAAGCAGCTTTTGCCAATTAAGCGGCTCACTGGGCTTATTTTAGATCTGGCTATATGAGAGAGAAATAGAAATGCCTTGAAAACTGAAATTGCAATGCCAAGCTTCTAATTTGGCATTTGCTCATTGTTAAAAGTAAGTCACAAACTAGAGATGAGCCAGTTCGTGAGAGGTATAACTTAATCTAAGGCATAACGTTTATGTTTTCCTAATTAATATCACAATAGCTAAAACATATATTTGTTATTTTATATACAACTCTTTTGTTCGCCTGTATCACGAAAATATATATATAGTTATATATTATATATAAGTTTTATAATGATAATATCTTTGCAATAAAGCACTACCTCTATGCTATAGTAATTTTCTCTATCACTTTAAAGCCTATCGCATTTAATAAAATTTGACACGCGACCATCTCTAATCGAAGCTAAGTTTTGCATCAGCTGGTCGCTTTTAGCAGAGACGCCTCAGTTTAGACTCTTGCAGGGGAGCTGAACAAGCATGGCTAATTTGGCTTAGTTTTGTTAACGATTTGCAAACATGTGTGACGCCATAGCAGTGTTACATACATATAGCTTCAGTTCCACTCCTAGAGAGCAACCCCCTCTGGATGTACGATAAGCAACAAAAGAAATTGTTTGATGATATCTAAACACGCTATTTTCGAGGCCAAACAAAAACACCGTTTTTTCGATATTTGCCTTACTGACTTATGCATGAGTAAGTCAGTCTCGGATAAGAGAATGTTATTGTTTGCGAAAAAAAAGAAAAAACTATTAGCTCAAGTTGGACCACTCATATATATATATACATGAGATTCGTACTTACTTTATTAAAGAGCATTCAGCAAAAGTGCAGTTAGAAAAACATTTTAAAAAAATATAAAATAATTAATAAACTTATTTAGATAAAGGCTGGATACTGATACGGGGACTTGATGTATAAAAAGACGTTTTTATGAATATAAAAATTATGTTTAAATAAAAGTTTATTCAAATAATAATAAACAATATATATTATACAATCAAATCACAAAGCTGGAGTAAATATTCCCATTAATTATGATGCACATTTTTAAGAGATAAGCATAAAGACCCAAAATAATAATAATGTTTAGAGTAATGCAGTTAGTCACATCCGCTCTGTTAAAAAAACTAAGTAAATACAATAAGAAAAAACAGTAATTTTCAATTGTTTTAAAGACCACAAAATACGCACGAATCTGCCGAGTGACGCGGTAAGATATTCGTAAATATATTATTTGATACAAAAAAAAAAAGGTGTTGCTTAGTTTTAATATATTTGTAATAATTTCTATATTTGTAATAATTTTGCATTGGTACAGTCAGGATGCACTGAGATTACTCATTAGGTGCACAATCTTATAAGAAAGTAAGGACCTAAGCAAATGTAAAAAATATATATAAAATTTATGTGTAATAATTGTGAAATTCAATTCAGCTTTGCTGAGACTTTGCGCGCTTTTTGAGGAAATCTTGATGTGACTTCAAAAGAAATTGTTGAGATCAGCTAGGGTAAATTGCAGCCAACCTGAGTGACCACCTTGGCGGCCACGTTGCAGCCATGACGCACACACTCGCTCAGTGAATGCTTCTTTATCCAGTTATGGAGGAAGCTGGCGACAAACGCATCACCGGCGCCCGTTCCATCTACCAGATACTCGGCGCTCTGTGCCCGATAATCCTCGAATCTTATGTCGCCAGGTGGCAAGCGCTCAGCCACATAGTTAGTGGCAAGCTGTACGCCACTTGCTCCACTGGTGATCAATATGATCTTTTTCCTCGATTCCAGTAGATTTCGTGCCATCTGCTCCACATTCTCGCAGCCAGCCATGCTGGACAGCTCCTCGAACTCCTCCCGATTGCCGAATATGAATAAAGCACTCTTTGCCAGCTGCATTATCTTTTCAAAGTTCTGTCTAACAATGTAGGGTGCGCTGAGATTTAATGCCAAGTGACGTCGTTCCTTCACCATATTATGCAAAATATAATCACAGACCTCCTCTCGCTGCGGCACAAAGAAGCCCTCAATATAAAGTATTTGCTTGCGTTCGATGGAACGCAGAAACGACTCCGTCTTGTGCACTGCGGCATGTCTGAGACCGTTGGCAGAGAAGTGGGCGGATGCACCAATATAGGCATAGAGTTTGGGATTATCTTTGTGCTTTAAGCACAAACACTGTCCCGTCGGCACATCCTCAATCGTCTGCAGGCGCGCTTCAATACCCTGCTCTTGGATAAGGGAGCTCACATGCTCGCCAGTCTTGTCCGCTCCAATGGCACCAAAGAACTGGGCCACTGTGCCCAATTTCTTCAGAATGCGAACAGTGTTTAACGCTGATCCACCCAGATTGTACTCACATGTGGATCTGATGTGTTTAAAAACAAACAATTATCAATCGATTGCAAAATAGAAGATTTGCATATGCATAAATGTTACCCACCCGCTGGACGCCTCTGTCGTCAAGTTATTCAGCTTCTCCATATCCATTTCGCCCTTAGAGTCCAGTGTGATCTCGAAACGATCGAGGAGCTCCACGTCCTGCAGTTCCACAACGCGATCCAGCAGCACATTGCCAAAACAAACGATTACCCGTGGCCTAAAAAGCACTTCCCAGTTAGTTACAATCGCTTCATGTGGGGAAAAACCACTGCACCGAATGAACTTGTACTCACGTGTGGAAACTAACATCCGGCGAGTTACTGGCTCCAAATAATTTTGCATAGGCATTATGCAAGTACTCCATTGTATTCAATTTTCACTACACGCGACTAACTCGAGATTTTCCCAACGGTGACGTCGATTCGCACAGCATTCGCTCCACTTCAAATCAATGGTCCGTGATACGTTGCCCGTAGTCCGTCACTTTCGTCAGTCAGCGGCAAACTGAATGCTCGAGCCGGTTTCTATAGGCGTATTTATCGCCGTGCGCTGCTTTCCATGGTGAGCAATCAGCTCTCCGCGTCTTTCTTTCTCCGATATTACAAAAATAACGTTTCAAACTCGATTTGTGTTTCGGTTTCGGTGCTTTTTGTAGTTGTTCTTTCTCATATTTATAGATTTTTACTTCTTTTGTTTAGGCTCCTTTGCTGCTTATTCTTACATCACTAAGCTTTTTCAGAGTTCTTATTAATCTTAGTCCGTGTCACCCTGTGTGATTTTAAAAGATCAATTCAAAATGCCAAGAATGCCATAAATTGCTCAATTACACACAATATTCACATATAATAGTGTGCTTATAAATAATACAAAAAAAAAAATTTTTATTTCATTATTTGACGCGGTCTTCTCAGTGGACTCAGCTGTTCGCTTTGTTTGTTTACATAGAAGAAGAAGAAGCAGCTTTATCTAATTGCCGGCAAAACAAGTTTCTGGCGTAAAAGCTTTTGGTTTAACTGAGCTTTCCTAAACGGCGATGCCAACTCGGGGGAAAGTTAAAAAGCCGTTGAATTAGTTTTGATTTATAATTTGAATAAATAAAGGTCATGCAAATAATTTAAATTGTTTTAACATAAATAGAAACTTTCACAATGTTAATAATATTTTTAAATATTTAATTAATACTTTTTAATTTAAATCAATTATGGGAGAACAAATTCTGATTCATAAAACATAGAATAATTTTTACAAAAGATACAATTTTAAAACAATTGTGGGAATTACAATTCTGATTTATAAATATGGGGATCCACTGGGTCAAAAGTAATTAAAATACAAATAAGATAAAGAGCAGTAAAATTATTTAATATTGTTTCGCATGCAGAAAAAGCACCAGATAGGAGGAAAAAGTGTCTGCAACAGATATAAAATTTATCACGGCATTGGGGCTTTTCAAAAGGCATTCAACCGTTCTGCCTCGGGGTTTGCCCAACACCGAAAAAATCCCCTCGGTATAACATGCATTCACATAATTGCAGCTTGGCCATCAGTTCTCTCTCTCTCGCTTCTCCCTCTCTCTCTCTCGCTCTTTCTCTCTCACACAGCTCTGAGCTCTCATCTCTTAACTTGTCTTTAAAGCTTAATCTGTGCACGTGAGCCGAAAAGCGACGCACTCCAAGCGGACTCAGTGAAAAGCATGTTTGCAAACTTAAACTTTGGACCGATTTGAACATTGGAATGTTAGTTTCATGGCAATGGCAACCTGTTGACCAATATATATATATACAAAATATGCAGACATTGTGCGTATTTCTGCTCGTCATTTGAGTCAATGTTTCGGTGAATTCCAAAACCTGTCTTGGTCGCCATGCAACGACCGTCTGTTGAGTGGCAAGACTTTGACTCATCCTGACCATGTATTTTTACGCTGTGCTTTTGGGCCATGACTCAGCAGTTGTGCCATCTGTATGGCTGCTGAATGCAACAGTTGCCGGCCACGCGGCGTCCACTTGCTTATGCGGCAGCAATGGGGCTCAATAACAATGACTACATGAAACCCCGACCCAAATGTAATGGGACCCATCATGCAGCAATTGCATGCAGCTAGAACCAGCTAAAAATGCGTTCTTATTTATTATTGTTCCTAGCACTCATAGCTATTTATAGCTAGGTAAGTTGTAAACAACTGGGCGTGGCTTAGAACCAAGTTCATTGGCCAATTTTGCCGTTTCGATTTGGCGCTCAAATTTGATGTGGTGTGATTTCACAGAATATTGCACTTTATTTTTAACGCTTTTTTTTTTGGCATTCAGCTGGCTAAGCGAAAATTTGCAAGCCGTGTTTTTATTTCTGCGCAGCAAGTTAACAATATTTATATTTAGATTTTAGATAGGTCAGTGCTCATGCAGATCACCCACAGGTGATTAACCTGATTCTCTTTAATGTCAGCTAAGTTGCTGAGCTGTGAATTTAAAAAGGGGGTATAGTTGCATGTAACATATATATACATATTCATATATATATATACTCTTGAGCAGCATCAGTAGCTGAGTCTGATCTCAGTATTCATAGAGAATACGCAGACGCAGTTCAACGATCGTTTTGTCACTTTTTAAACTATATATAAAAATTTAATTACGTTTGAATGTGAAAATCCTACCTAACCAACTCAATATATATTGAAGTTGTATACAGTTACAGTATTAAGGGTATCACCAAGTCGAGTATTTACGACTGAAGAATTGTTACCTGTTTTCTTTATTTTTTTTAGAAGAGAGTTCATTGATTTTGTTTTTCAGAAATTTTGCACATTAAAATTACAAAATCATATTACACTAATTTCCAAGAAGTTAATTTAACCCGTCAACGTTTTCCTTATTTGGTAAAATCGTTGGAATTTTCTGTGGGAACGGATTTTCATTATTCATAATTGCCCCCTTCTTCCATATGTTGCTGGATTTTGTGGTCGAGATGAAATTGTATTGCGTAAAGAACTTAGTGGGTGGGTTACGGCGCGTGATAAGTGTGCCGTGAGTAATCAGAAAAACCCAACCTGCTCCCTATTCCTCAAATATCCGTTGTGATAAAACGATCTGCGTAAATTGCTTTGTTCGTATTACATATGTTACAACTATAGTTAAACAAATTTCTTTTTTAATCTACGATCTTCTGAGCAGCTGGCGACTTTTAAAGCTTGTTATTCTACCTTAATAACAAATACAAAACTCTTCACCCTTTGTCAACAATACCAAAAATCATTAAAAAAAAAATAAAAAAAATATTGCTGGCGAATCCAAAATGACAAAAATAATTCATGAAAAAAGTGCATTAGTAATCTGGAAATATGCGCGGTAGTTGAACCCCTGTCAACAGCAACTGCGTATTTGTTAAAGCCAAATCAGCAGATTGACAATAATGATTTCAATTAGGTGAATTGCCGACAACAATGTCCAATTTAATAGTTCCTGGCTGATACTGAGTTTTGCATATGTATATTTCATTACTAAATTATCAGATGCATAATCATCATATTTTATTTGAAATCATCTTTATTTTATTTTGAATTTTCTTGCGTCTTTTTGCTTGCTTTTTGGAATTGTTCCAAATTTTGTACACCCCCCAGACTGTCAATGGTTTCATTCATTAAATTTCGAGTGAAAACAATAATAAACTTGTATTCAATTTCAGGAATATATATATATATATCGGTCACACGGCACGCTTATTAATTAAACAATAAGACTACGCACAAAGGAACTGACATTAAGTATACGTCAGTCACTGTGGTCAGGATTGCCTGCATAGCAACACATACATTCATGTTTCTTACGTATTAAATGTTTGAATCACTACCGCGACCCGTAGACCGTTTTGGCCCACAGCCAAGTGCATGACCAAAAGCGAGATGGTTAGCCCGAAATTCATTGAGTTCGCGTGAAATGCGAGTGGCGAAAATTGTTAATAGCCAAAAAACTCATTTAACACATTATTAATTGGTAAAAAATTGGCAACTAAGTGTTCAATTTTCTGGAAAATCTGTGACCCAACGAATTTAATAGAAAATTTAAAGGCAAATTGCCTTTAAATGTGAATGAAATGTTGAGTCAAATCGAGTGAGTGAGAGTAAAATACTTAACGTGAGCCTTGATTTTCTCAGAGTGACATTGAAATGAGCTTGAACTCGAAAGACTCGTCTTTTATCAAAAGTCAAAGTCGGACCCAGAAGGAGGCGGCAAGCCGAAACCATACATAAGATTGCTAATCGATCAAATTAACGGAAATCTGTGGTCGCTAACCAAAAAAAAAGGCAAAAATATGAGAACGAAAAAAAAGGTGCTGATATATTCACATTTTGAGCGTTAACGGAGAATAAATGTGAGCTTTACTTGGAAAAAACCACATACACACGCACACACAGCGATAACGCGAGAGAATGATCAAGAGAGTAAGGGCGTTACTTATGCCGGCTGGCCTCTCTCAACTGTTGCGTGAGCAGTCCACCTGAAAGCTTTAACTGCAGAGAGAGTAAGCAAAATCTTGCGCTCTTCTTGTGAAATTCGCTGGCGACGAGCGCGCAGCTATAAAAGCGCTGGCTCCCCACTGAGTGGTATTCATTGTGAAATTGAAAATCAAAATTGAAACAAGCACAGAGCAATACGGTTGAGCGGAATTCAAATCGCGCAACGGGAACAACGTGACAACGTGAAAAGAATTTCATAAGCAAAAGTTAATACAGCGCAAATTGCCACCAAAAAAAAAGAAAATAAAAAGCTATATTAACTGAAGACAAACAAAATCATAAACAAACAATCAAACAACAAAGCAGTGGCAGAAATAAGCCAAAAAGTGTACGAAAAACAAACATTAAAAGTGCCAACAATAGCTACGAAAATAGCTCAAGCTCAAGTGATAAGCACAGAAATTAACAAATCCAAAATGGTCGTAGAGGAATCAGTCAACCTTCATCACTTCACGCAACAACAACAACACTACCATAACCTAGAAATGAAACTAGATATGGAGCTGGCCGAGTGCGCCATGCCGATTGAACGTATCGTTAAGGCGGCTCTGCTGCGAGCCCAATCCGAATCTCGAGTAATTGTCGGCCTATCTGAGGCAATCAATGTGCTCTCCAATTCACCGGAGGGTTCGCTCTTCTGTCTGATGGCGCAGCCCAAGGCTGGTGATTCTGCCACTCACATGCTCGAGGTGCTACTGGAGGCGTTCTGCTATGAGAACGACATCTATGTGATCAAAGTCGACGATGCCACCAAGTTGAGCCGCATTCTGGGCAATGAGAGCGTCGAGTCGTGCTGCCTGGTGCAGAAGACCTGGGGCAGCGAGCAGAGCGAGGAGCAGCTAAACAAGGCCGAGAATCAACTGGTCGACTACTGCGAGGCTCACTGGGATGCCCCGCAGCAGCCCATTGTCCAGTTGCCCGTGGTCTAAGCGAGAGAGCGAAACAGACTTTAAGTTGAACAGCCCGGCAAAGTGCGGCAACTATTGGTTTAAATGGAAGACAACAACAACCAGTTAATAATTGGATGAAACACCCAAACGTTTGGAGAGTTCTGCGGAAACCGACGTTGGGCACATCCCATCCGACCTTCGTTGGAGACGAGAATGTAAAATATAACTTGCAGCAAACAGCAACAACAAAAACAGCAGCAACCTGCGGAAGTACAAACACTCTCTTCACCTCAAACACTCTCTTCACCTCAATCTCTCTTCGATCCGGCAACAATTTCACCGCGTGACCAGCTGCCAATTTTTTTTATTTAAGATAATGGCGTTCATGTTGTGCATTGCACAGATCTATGAAATAAATTGTAATTGTTCATAATAGGAAAAAAAAAACAAAATCAAAAATTGCAATTTGTAATTAGAATTTAAAGTTTTGTTATGTTAGCTTTTCACATAACTGGTAGCTATTGTAATATATCAAAACAACAATAAAATATTATTTAATCTTAAGCATTAAAACAAAAGAATTCTATGAAAAAAAATGTAATAAATAAAAAATCCAAAAAAAAAAAAAAACAAACAACTCTTATTTTTTATCGTTGACAATTTTTTTAGCGCTTTCAATTTACAGTTAAAAATTAACTTCCGCCAAACATGTTGACGTCAAATGACTTACATTTGAATACCATAAGACTGATTATAAGACCCAAGTCTGCAATCTATGAGGCATTTTAGCTACGGTATTCCCCCAGTGAATCGTCAACGAGTGCGCGTTATTATCAATATAATTGACGCACACATACATACATATATATAAACACATATAAATGAATGCAATCGAGACAAAATAACTCGCTGTAGGCAAGTCACAACTCTCCCAGCGAGCCCCACAAATTTGCCAAGCCATTTCAACAGTCGCCTTTTATGAGCAATATCACGTTTCAGCCAGAGAGATGTTAATATAATCAATGCCAGACATCGTGCAATGCCATTTGGAAAGATTTCTTTGCTGTGCTCCGTACAAAATTCCCTGAGATGCTTAAATCGATTGGGGTAAGAACCTGCTTGTCAGGATGTAAACAAGAAAACACACACAACTTTAGCTAAGGGTATCTAATTATAAATTATATTAAATATTTAAAGTTCAATTATTTTATTATTGACAACTTTATTAGCACATTACAAACATCTTGACGTCAATCGAATTGAGTTATGAAATAGTTTACATTACAAATTAAAATCTTTAAAAAACTAATTAGCCCCAATTACTATTTGCACAGTTTGCTCAGCTTAAACTAAAAGTTATTATGATTTTAAATCATTATGAGTTAATATTTTGCTTTGTTTTAATTGCTTAAATTTGCTGGCTTTGCCAATATTCATGAGAATTTTTCACCCTCTCAGCAGTAGTTCCAGCGAAAAAACGTTTGAACTCAAAGCGAAAAAGTCTTTTGTTCAATATCAAGTCTACAGCAAGTCACGCAGCGTAAAGAGTAATATATACTATGGGGAAATCCGATTCCCCATACACGCCTATGCAAATGTGGGCTATATGAAATTGTCGGGTACTTCACATTTATCAAAATTGTTTCACTGTTTACGCAGAGCATCAGGCGTGACTTGCATGATGCCGATAATTTGAAGACTTTGGACCCAAGCGCGATGCTTGGGGCGCCCCTAGTCGCCTGCCAAGGCGAACAACCCGATTCTCCCCGAAGAGACAGAGTGCTAACTTCAACGCCAATGGTGATGTCGCTGAAGGTAATGATTCATATTGAATAAAGCTGCGAGTATTTGGTGCTAGCCCCAGAATTAGCATAATCTCGTGTCATATACTAAACAAAATACCCGTTAACCAGTCAAACGATCTAGCCAAATAGTTAACTGTGCGACAACCTTAAAAAACGGCTAAGCTGAGCTGGCTCAATGATGTTACCCACCCAATACACAACATGGATGCCAGCAGCAACCTTTGTGACTGCTTTGAAAACGTGATAATTGCTAGACGGACACTGAAAGTCCCCTTCCCACCTCTCAGACATTGGTAGCTTTATTGCACTCGTCCAGTGTATGTCAATTAAATCAAGTTAAAACTAGTGCGTGTTTAATTTGAGTATGTATTTACTGTAAATACTAAATCGCAATTCTAATTAACCTGGCAAACATGTTTTTGTTTGTATACATAAATATTATTATATTATTTGCGTGCGAGTATTGTGTGAGTCAATTTAGTGTCGTTTTTCCCACAAAAATACTAAATACAAAACAATGACAATAAAAAGCAGTGTCTTATCAATGTTTTTTTAGGTTCCCTCATATATGAGACACTCTGGGAATTTCTATTGAATTTTTACTAAACATGATAACAGCGTTTTATTCTTTCCCGTCAAAACTGACCTGCTTTCACACATTGATATTCACTCAATTCTGTTTGCTGTAAATATTAGCTGTATATGTACAGAAAAAACCATAAATATTCCAAAAAATATGTATTTTATCTGAATGTCTGTCTATAATTGAACTGTTTTGTATCAAGTAGTGATAAATGCCAAATTTTCCACAATTTATCAAACACTTTTGTTTTTGTTTTGTTACAATTTTTTCTACCACGCATATTTTGAATGTTTAGTTAAATGTATTAAACCGTTGAACCTGTCACCTGCTCAATGACTGAGAGAGAGAGAGAATCGAAGCTGCGCATTATGGAAGAGAGAGTCGCAAGCGGAATTGTTGTGAATGAAAAGCTTTCAACCAGTATTGTAACTTACACACACACACACATCCAAACGTTATATAAGCGAAACCACAATTTGAAATTAAAAAAAGATACTTATAAATAAAAAGTAATTAAAATAATACACTCATCTGGTGAAATTCTAGCAAAAATTAGAATTAAATAACACAAGGTCAGCAGTATATCAAATATTTACTAGAAGTTGCTTTCATTTGCATTGTGTGCAATCTAAATTTATATTTCTTTTTTAAATTTAACAAATAAATAAGCGTGTCGAATCGTGCAGAATAAAAGTTAAGTAATCCGTTATAAATTCACACTGTCTATATATACATTCATTAATTCCTATCTTTCTCTCTCTCTCTCTCTCTCCCTCTCCCTCTCTTTGCCACACTTTACTTCTCTCACAACGAGATTTAATGAATTTTTGTCTTTACTACTGATTTGCGTTATTAGCACAGTTAACAAATACAATAAACCAATGGAAAGGTTACCTTTTATCTTGCTTCCTCTGCTTAAATAAAATTTTGGAAAAATTCCTCTTTATTTAGAAATATGTATATGAATTCCAAATATGTACAACACGTGCCATGTAAACAAATAACAAATTTAAAATTCTGTTTAAACCGATTAAATATCAAACATATGCAGTTAGCTCAACAAGTTTCCCACATTGCCAAATTATTATGACTTTGCGGAATGTGATAAGAATGTTTGTTTCGGTTTTTAATCAAACATTTCTGTGGAACTGTACAGATTTTTTCTGGTGAATTTGTTAAATATTTAACAAAGGAATGTGTTATGTGTGATAAGAAAATCACATCTCTCGTTTTGTATTTAGTTTATAATTGGATAAATAGTCGCTAACAAATAAAACTAAATAAATAAATGTACAAATATACTCGGTAGCTATTTGCTATTGCTATTTTTTTCATTTATTTTTATTCATTTTATCAATGCGCCATTTATAAATCTTAAAACGCAGTTGCACCTGTGGCTCGCAATTTTCCATTGATTGATAGAAATGGATACGAAGTAAGCCCGAACAGAGCCAAATTAGCACCACGCTTTCAGTTGTGAAATTGCGTGTGTAAATAATAAAATTCATTTGCTGTCTGCTATCTAACTAGTGCTCTACTATTTAATACAATACCTGTTAAAAACTGCTAGAGCAAACAATATGCCGAGTAATAATGTTTAACAAACCGATATAGACTTCCAGAACAAGTGGACAATAATGATATATGATTCTATAAACGTTTCTTAATAGTTAACAAAAATGACAATCATTTAATTTGTGATAAGTAGATTTTTTTCTACTATTACATCTAAAAGACACAATTATTTAACAAAAAAAAATTGACACCACTGATCAATATTAATCAATTATTTTGGTAATTTAGTGCTTCAGATAGTCTTAAATTTATTTAATAAATATAAAGTTGGGTTTAAATTACTAATACTTCATACATAGTATATATACAAATTAAGTTGAAAAGTACTCTTACATAAGAAAATAAGCACTAGTAATAAGCCATGCATTTATAATATAATACAATATTTATTTATTATTTTTTAACACAAAAAAATGTTAATGATTGTAGGGTATTTGGCAATCAAGCAGGCACTAAGCTATTTATATTTGATTGTCAGCATTGATTTCAATTGTTCGTTCGAGGTGGCGGCGCCTGTTAACATGTCGGCGTTGAATTTCACAAGAATTGCAGATTAACGCTGAACGCCAAACGCTGACCGCTGATAGCAGAAAGCATCGCTCTCTTTTTCGTAGAAGCGCGTGCCGCCAGACGGAGAACGGAACTTTGAGTGTGTTTGCGTTGTGGGGCGATAAGCGAAATTGAAATAAGCATACATATGCAGATACGCAGCTTGCTTGGAGGGGAGGTTGTCGATCTCAAGGTTTGCGCTGTGTGAGTGGGGCGTCACCTGTTTGCGACATGTCTGAGCACGTTTTGCACGAGCCATGTGGAACTGTAAAAGCACCGTTCAGCTTACGTTTTTTATTATTGTTATTGATCGAGCGGCACACATATATAATGTGTTTGTATAAACACACACAAATGTCTTATGACATTCCTGTACAATGGCAGGATTGTGCACATGCCGCTGTTGTTTCTTGCTTACGTAAATCGTTGCGTGTTGCCGTTAACCGTTATGCAAGTTGAAGACAAAGCCAACCATCCACCCAGCCACCCACTGGCAGGACGCAGGCCTGCTGCTGGCAAAATGCGTCAATGTCGTAAAACTTTCTCACGTAAGTCAAATTCAATTGCTTGCTTATCCCCACTGAAAATCTCAGCTCATCCCCAGGGTTCAAGTTCCCTTTTGGTATTACGCGGGATATTAATACGATTTTACAGCGGTATTTAAAATTGAACGTTAACAATTAATTTATTAACTGCTTGCTTAATAAAGTAATACCGATTTTATTAAATGAATCCCATCGGGAAGCTGTTCAATATTTATCTTATACACACTCTTATACAGACACATTTACTTCTACTGTGTGCATATGGTGGGCGGTTTTAGGTGTTTTCATTCAGCAAATATGACCGAAATTCAATAAATACGTCAACACTACTTATATATTTAATTGCATTTCTTCACGTTTTGGGGAACCACGCAAACAGCGCACATGATTTTCAAATGGTTATCGATAGTCTTTAAATATATAGGAATTACGAATACAAAACATGCTGATCCAAAAGTAATGACGATAGCAAAACCACGACGTCAAACCTTCATATCGCAATCTTTAACCATGCTTATGCAAAACGTATTTTCTTATAAATACATATGTATGTATGTATGTCCGTATGTATGTCTTCATTGTGTGTGCAATTATATGTTGTAGCATATCAGTACTGCGCTAATTATATGAACATATATATATTTTAAATAGGCCTAGACGATTTAGCATCGTCTGGCAAATTATCTTAAATGTTATTAATAGATTTCATTTCTAGGTTCAAGGTGATACTTATATATACACTTGTATTATGCCATACAAAATCAACTGTACGAATAATTACTGTCATTAATTAAGCGTATCGTAAACTTGATAAACAGCATTTGACTAACTGGCACAACACGTTTTTGGCACATGTTTTAGGTCAAAAAGTGTGCATATTTATTGCCTGGCAACACATTTTTTTCCATCACAACTAAATAGTATCTAGACATAATCAATAACAATTCCAATAATAACACAGGAATTATAAATGTGGGCTAAGTGCCTAATTCTATTGACAAACCTTTAAGTTATTGCACCTGTCTGCAAAATGAGTAATATTTTTTGTATAATAATTGGCTTCTGGGAAGAAGTAAGTAGACCCCAATCAGTGTCTATTTTTACAACCCAATGAGCTATTTTTAATGTTAAGTATTTTACAATGCATTTTACGTTAATGCCGTAACAAATGCTTTCGGCGAAAAGCCAGACAACCCCAGCTAAGTATTACCCATATATCTTATCAGTTATTATACTGACAATTTATGCCACACGCTCAAGTTCAAGCATGCTAAAAACAATTTCAAGGAAACCACTATATATATATGTGCTTTAGAGACCCACTTTCTCAATCTTATCTATGCAATGTTTGCCTCCAACTTTGTGGGGTTCGGGGTTAGCAACGCGATTTTTTTCATTTGCAGAAATCACATTAAATATGCGACAAAAATAATTATTTTGTTGAAATTGCCTATTCAAAAATAACTAGACAGGAATAAAAATAGCATTGTCGCAAAGTTAAAATTAGCCAACTGTAAGTAAAAATATCAACAAAAAAAAAAAAAAACACAAACAATTGCGCAAAAACAATAACAAATCAGAGAAAATTTGTATCAGTCATGTTGTGTGCATATTTGGTAAACAAATATGTGTAAATAAAAACCTTATCAGAAGTCGCAGTTCCAAGGAAAAACAGAATTGTTAACTGCGCAGAGCTGAAGTCGCACCGAAATCTTGGGGAACCACCAAAACGTTGTTGACTTTTATGGCAAATATGTAGTAGGGTTATGAAATACATTGCCAAACTCTTGGTACTTGTGAAAGAATTTTAACATTCAATTTGAATCATTTAAAATTGAATTTAAAATTGAGTCAAAATTATAGATATACATTATTATTTTTGAGATTGCCATAATTACGTAAACTATTAAATGTACTAAATGGTTCTTGATGAGTCTCATTAAAATAGAATTATTTATTAATTGCTATTATACTGTAAAAATCAACTTAATGTTTTTCCATGTAATTCAATTTCAGTATATGTTGAAAACATGAATCCAACACACATGCTATCAATTTTAACGCTTATTTTAACGTTGTATTTTGTCAAAGAGTGTCAGGTAAATTAGAATCTTATAAAAGTCAAATATTTGGCTTATCCTTTATACAATTTTCCATTTCAGTTAGCTCTTTTCAGCAAATTGACAAATGCTGTATGTGAATCATATAACGAGTCTTTTGCTACTATCGACACTTGTCGCCTGAGAGCGATTAATCGAAACAGGACTACTCTAACCATTAAAATCAACCTTCTATATCGCGTTGATAATTTGAATGTGAGACTGCAACTCCAGAGGAAGACAAATGGATATAATCCCTGGCTATTCGACTACACAATTGATGCATGCGCCTTTTTGAGGCATAAAAAACATGCAGTTATCAATATGTTCTACACCATTCTGAGAGATTTTTCCAACTTAAATCATTCCTGCCCCTATGAAGTGAGTATATCGAATTAAGGCGGCGAAAACTTCCCATTCTACATTTGTTTTTCTTTTAGGGAATGCAAGTTTTGAAGGACTTCTACTATGATCCCACAGTTCTGATGATCCCTATACCAAGTGGCGAATATATGTTGGGCCTAACTTGGATAACCAATAAGAAACCCAAAATAATAACAAATGTTTACTTTACATTTCATCAAGATTTATTCGTTTAATGACCATCGTTTGCAACAAATATTTACTTCAATCGTAAGTTTAATGTGCTTTTTGCATATTTAAATAATATATATTTAATAATACTTCTTCAATTTGATCTAGAAAGAACTTACCTTTGATCTGCTATCAGCAAAGAATACATATGTATGTCTGCATCAGTTTCTATCTATATATTTATTATATATAAATACACCATTATATTTCTATCTCTAAATCTGTCTGTATGAAATGGTCCATCAGTGAGGCAATTTGTATACCATAATTAACAATTTATTAAACTTTGTTTAACCTTCGGGTACTTAAAATAGTTAATCGATTTATAATCAGAGGCAACTAAATGATTATTAAGTGTTTTTTTAAAAACCAAATATATCAATTCCAACAATCACTAGTAAATTAAAAAAAAAAAAATAACGATAAATTTGTCAACTAAAAATACAGAACTATCAAATGTTAATTTATGAGAAATAATAAACAGTTAGCAGAAACCAGTGAAAGTATAATTAATTTCCGTTTTTTGTAAAGCAGATTCTGTAGGATTTTCGCTAGATTTTTGATAAACTAGGTAATAAAAATTTGATGTGTTATACAAATGTATTTGGAAATCGTGGAAACTTTTAACCTTAACTCTGAAGTGTCATAAAAAAAAAATATAATGTATTTTTTAATATTAGAAGATGCGATAGGCAATTGCATAAATCTATTTTGACTAGGCTTATCGTGCTGATAAGAAATATTTGTACAAAACCAATTGTTTGACATTTGGCAAACTGTTTGGAATATAGCCAGAAGGCCAACTAATCAGGTGTAACCCCATTTGTGGTTGCAGACAGCAGACAAATAATATGCTTTTTATATATGTCTCTTGCATCAGCCAATTGTATTATCAATGATTAGCAATCAAACTGGCAAATTGGCATTTGATAATTCGGTTTCGGCCAGCTGTTGATCAAAGTGCAAAAATGCCTCACAAAAGATGTTTTGTTTCCGACTTTATGCCTTAAGGGTAAACCAATATTTAATGCACCGTGAATCATATTGCGTATACGTGAGAACTTTGCTCTCAAGATTAAAACCGGAAATTTCCACTTCCTAATGGATGATAACAGACTCTTTTGTCTACGAAGATTTCTATGACCATATAAGGCAACCTGTTGTAGGCTTGTCATATGGGTTACATCTAAAAATTAGTCATTTTGCGGACAAGCACGCGCTACACGTTGATTACTCATACGCCACGTAATCGCAGACCTGCCTATCGCAAATGATAGTCTAACGGTTGAAATATTTACCGTACCGTACGTTCCGGTGCTCACTGGTGTGCTAGGTCAGTTAACACTAGCTGATCGCTTGTATACTCAATTCAATATGATAATTGATGCCGATTATTTTGTAGGTGCATAAGCATTCGAAATTTATACGCTTTTCGCATTCGACTTCACTTGCCGCGAATCTAGCGGTTTTTTCGCATCACAATTGTAATTTTATATGAGATACATCTGCTGGTTGCTCCAATTACGCCCCGAGTCGCCCATATATATGCGCATTTTGATGCGATCGGCCGATAAAGTTGACACCGCCAAACTGGCGACAGTCCATTCATTTGCATCAGAACGTTCTATAACTGTTCATTGGGGCAACTTCCTTTGTCTGCGGCCGAACCGATAAGAGGTAACCAATCCAACAGTATAGTTTTTTTGTGAAGTGTTAATACACTTGCAAATGTACATAACACATTTATTGACCCAACTTGACGTATCTAAAATTGTGTCAATTGGTTGGCTGTGCTTCTATGTGAAAAACATCCCATTTATATAAGATATATTGATTTGATTTGATATTTATGTAGTAATAACTTTGAAACTATTAAAATGATGAGATCCTAAACGCAAAAAGTTTTCCAGATTAAAACTTTATTCGCATATTTGATAGATACGATAAATTTAAGCAAAGCTTCGATAACATAACGGAATTAATTTTTGTCTAGTTTTTTTTAAGGATTTTTTTTGAAACTGAAGAATTGAATATGTTTATAGCAAACCAAAACAAGGGTATTCAAAATGAAACTCTCAATTCCAAATACAAATGATAATTTAATTTGATTTTTGCGTTGATTCTCAACTGAATGCATTTTTAAAATTGACGCGTATTCGGTTGGAACGGTGAATATTCGCTGAATCGCTTAATGCTACAGGTGTACGAGTATTTGTATGAGTGAATATATGAATGTGTGAATGTAAATGTGAATAAGTACGAGTATATATATATAACGAATTGGAATTAAATTGTGTTGAACTGTGCAAAAACTATACAAATCGTTTGTCTGTGTGTTTTGTGGTTATCTTATTGGTCATTGTTCAGTTTGGCATCCTTCATATTGGCCTGACGCAACTGTTCCAGCGCTATTTCATGCGCCTTGAAGTGCTCACGCTGGGCCCTCTCCAGTTCACTGAATGCCGTGCTCGAGGATGTTGAATCACTTGGAACGGGAACTGGGGAAGGCACTGTTCTCAGGGTGGCCCCCGCTTGAGGCTGAGGCTCCAGCTGCTGTTGATTCAGTATAAAGCGTCTCAGGAATGGATTCGGCTGTTTCACATAGGCATCGGTGAATGGTTGACCAGGAGTCTGAATGCGCAAAATGAAGCTATTCTGCACCATCTGCTGCTGAGTGATCGCCTGGGTTTGCGGCTGCAACTGTGGTTGCGGCTGTTGCTGTCCAATCAGTTTGATTTGCTGGTTGCCGGGCGTCTGAATTGGACCGATCATTTCCAGCCGCTGCTGCAGTTCCAGTTGCTCGGCCTGCAGACGCTTGGACTCCTCGAGTCGTTCGTTTTCGCATTGCTGCAGCTGCGCCTGGTGCAGTGAAATGCGCTCGGCTTCGAGGAGACGTTGCTCCTCCAGGATTCGCTGCTCCTCGCGCTGTGCATATAGCTCAGACAGGCGCAGCTCCTCGAGACGATCTTGCTCCTGTTGGCGCTTCTCATCGCGAACGCGTTCCTCATCTCGTATCTTGTCTTCAATATCAGCCAGCTGATCCTCGGCCAACAGCTTATCCTTTTGGAGCCCATAAATTTGCTGATCATTCAACTTGATGGTAGCCTTTGGATTGGGCAAATACAAAAGGGGTATGGAACTTGGAAAGTTGGGCACGGGCAGTTCAACGATTGCTTTAGTAAAGAGTGGACCATTTGTGCTCTTCAGTGGCACGGGCAGTGGAGTAATTGCAAAGATTGGACCCTTGGTGCTCTTCGCGGGTTGCTCTTGTGGACCTTGACGCTGTAGCTCTGGGTCTGGCTCTGCCACTGGCAAAGGTGGCTGCGACAGCTTCCTCTTTTGAATTGTGGGATTCTCGGGCTGCGGAAGTTCGCTCAAAGGTGTTTGAAATGTGGGACTCTCGGGCTGCGGAAGTTCGCTCAAAGGTGTTTGAAATGTGGGACTCTCGGGCTGCGGAAGTTCGCTCAAAGGTGTTTGAAATTGCGGATTATCTGCTTGCGGTTGATCGCTCAATGGCGTTTGAAATGTGGGATTCTCGGGCTGCGGTGGCCTGTTCAGATCCGTTTGAAATGTGGGATTCTCGGATTGTGGTTGCCTGTTCAGATCCGTTTGAAATGTGGGATTCTCGGATTGTGGTTGCCTGTTCAGATCCGTTTGAAATGTGGGATTCTCGGGCTGCGGTAGCCTGTTCAGAAACGTTTGAAATGTGGGTTTATCGGATTCCGGTAGCTTGCTCAAAGGCGTTTGAAATGTGGGACTCTCGGGTTGCGGTATCTTGCTCAGATGCGTTAGAAATGTGGGTTTCTCGGGCTGTTGCAGCTTGCTCAGTGCCTCATTGTAGAGCTGGAGATGCTTCTCGCGAGCGCGTAACACTTCATCTGTCTCCTGCACAGGCTTGGGTGATATTATAGCCAAGAAGGCCGGTATCTTCGGTTTGTTGAGTAATGGCTTCGGCTGCATCGGCATCTCCGGAATATGAATAATGGGCTGTGTTTCAAATTTGGTTAAATGTGGTGCTTTTGATAGCCCCGCCTCCGCTTGCAGCAACTTCAGATGAGTCTCGTTCCAGATACGCAAATGCTCATCTCGTGCCCGCTGCACTTCGGGCGTCAGTCCAGGCACCTGCTCAAAGGCGTTCGTCTTGATGATCTGCTCGAGCGGCTCATATTGTGCCAGAATACTCGGTGAGGGCTGTTTGCCCTCGGCACGTAGTCGATCCAGTTCGATTCTCAATACATTATAACGCTGTTCGCACCAATCGCGGAAACTAGCGAACTGCGATTGTTCCTGCTTATCCAAGCTGCTGGTGCTGCTGCTGCGCAATTGGGAATTCACTTGCTCCGTGCTGCGTATGCCGTAAAGCGGTTCTGGGTAAGTGAATGGCAGCAGTCGCTCGGCGCCTGAGTTGTCCAAATATCGCACATAGCTCTGCGCCCGTTCGCTCTTCACGGGAAACTCCCCCCGAGCGGGCGCATAAGCGAACAAATTGTTCCGATAGCCAATCGAAGTGGAGTCTGTGCCCAGCGCCAAAAGGCTGAGCAACAGCAAGGATCGCATCTTACCGGGCCTTTTCTTGCTTTTTTTTTTTGTTTTGGTCCTACTTGAAATGTGGCAACTTGTAGGACTATTGGTGCAGCGAATCCCCAAAACTTCGCTACAACTTCGTCGATTCAAAGCAGACTGATGCGGATCTCCCTCACAGTCTTCTGCTTTTATAGTCGTTGGGCAAAGCCTGTTTCCTTGTCCTTGAGCAGACCCGTTCAGTCCGGTTTAATATCGAGGATGCGCCAATAAATATTTTCTTACCCTAGGTTCAAGATTCAGGTCTCATTTCTCAACTCGAGTATCGCTTGAGTTCTTGCCTGAAACACAGCCAGTTAATTGTTTTGCCTCATTCCTGCCGGTTCTTCCGTTATGTAGCCCGTACCATTCACTAGTTGGCAGCTCAAGGGCAATCCCGTTGTATTTTTAGTCCCACTCGCTGTCAATTCAAAAAAACATTACATAAATTAAACACACACACGAAGGGCAAAACAGCATCTCTCAGTGCTCTCAGCTGCGTCGATCCGCTCAGCTCCATCGATTTATCAACGCCTTCTTTTTTTTTTGAAGGATGTTCATATCCGTTGCCCTTTTGTGGTATGGCAATTATTTAAAAGTGCGACTTGACTTGATTTGTCAAAATATCAATTGGCCAAAATTACAGATAATAAGACGAGGTTCCAAGTAGCTTATTTTTGGGCTGAACTCATGTACAGTCGCCAGCTGGACGCGCCTGCATGACGGAACGGAAGGAGGATCCATCTGGGATCAAGTTGAGGGCAAGTTGTCAGGAATGAACCGGTTGCAACATTTAATAATAAATTCAAGTTAATTTCAGTTGGCGCCGTTATATGGTCAACTCACAGACTTTCTTCAACACACACACACACACACACACACACATAAAAATGTTTATAAATGCGTTCAAATATGGCTTGGGAATAAAAACAAAATGAAATATGCAAATTAAATTATGGACAGCCACAAAGAATGTGAAAATTGGTTGAAAATATTTGTGGTTTTTATATGTAATATTTTTGTTAAAGTCTGATTTCAAAGCAGACTTCGTTGACTCAGATTATATATTATTTTACTCTGTTTTTTGTAATAAAAAGAAGGCTCGTTTTATTTGTTCTTGTATATTAATTAATTTTATTTATTCGTGGTCTAAATATAAACAAAAACTAACTAAATAATTTTGTAAAACACTGCATATTCTTTGCGTACATAGTTAGATCAATTAAGAACTGTTAATTATAGCAAAAGGATGTTAAAAATCATTATGTGATTTTGAGGGTAAACTTACAATATTTGAGTTCTATATACGGCAACTTTAAGAGAATATTTATTGAACTTAATAGTTATCTATTAAATAGAGCCAAACACCGACTCAGGTGCCGAATTATCACATGCCGAACAATCACAAGGCGTCAAGTCCAATCCTAACACTCTCAAGTAAAACAACTGTAAATAAATTGTAATTTTTTTTACGTATTTCACCTATTCACGTACGATTTATCGATGGGCTACTTTCGCAGCCGGCAACTGAAAATTTCATAAGATACGATATTATTGCAAAAACGTTTAAGAAATCTTGTTGCCAAGCGTTAAGCTAGCACAGATTATGTTTATAGGTATGTGTTTAGCTCGATTGACCTGACCATAGTCACGCAGACAGCGTCGTCACATGCCAGCCAGATTTGATTTATTTTCTCTTATTTGTTTGGACTTGGAACAGATGCTTTCAATTGTTTCTTATTTTCTTTCGTTTGATTTTGGCAATATACGTCAAACTCGCAATTTATTTTAATTTTTCTGTTGTCCACACGCTCTATTAAAGTCCGATATATATATAAAGGGAGGCCCGTCCAGTTTAATTAGAGCCGTGCATACTGGATCCCAAGCACGTAGCGCCATATCTTATCGGTCAATCAGATTGTTAGCTGACGAGGCGCAGTATTCAAATTATTGTGTGGGGAAAATGTATGATGTGTGCAGGTGTTAATGTGTGTGATTCAGGTGTTAAATTTTATTTAATTAGCGCACTTCATTAAGATGTCTGCTAGCACTATAAATAACCCAAATCTCCCCACTTCCATAAGCCAAAAGGAGCAAATTTTGCGAGAGTTTGAGATGTTTTCCCTGCTGCTGCTGCTGCTGTCGCAAAAACCTTGTAAAACAACCAAAACAATAACAACAAATAATGTCAGCCCACCTCCCGCTCAACATATAGCAACCAATTTATGTAAATAATTTCTGGCGAATTTCGTGACAAGGCTAATGGCCAATAAACGTACTTGAACCGGGCCGAAGTCAGGAATTTCGATATTCGTTTAAGAAGCTTTTGAAAACGCTTGTTGATCACATCACGTGTGACGTTCCGAGAGAGTTTTATCGTACTACCATTTATTACTAAGAAATATTAAAGAAAAAACCCAGACTATGTCTCAGAAACAGTGTCAAGTTCCAGTTTCAGTCCACATTGCCGACGTCACAGTGCGGAACTTTGAATGCTGCAGCTGCGTACAAATTAATTTAATTAAATGATGAAATCCATTCCTTCCAATACCCCTTTCCTATTAAGCTCAAATCAATGAACGCAAACCAAACCTGATCTTGTCACAAACTTATGTGCGGCTACAAAATACCCTATAATCAATTTTACACAGCACGTAAATATTTAATACCACAAAAAATAAGCTGATCTACAAATGATATTAATTGAATCGGAAGCTTCACCCTTTAGATCTATTTTAGACTACTATACTCCTATACACCCATTGCAAATTAGTAGAGGGTATCATAACAACCATAAACAAAGCGTTAATAAATATTTGTGAATGACTAAAAATTGTGTCGTCAGCAAAAATGTTTTTCCTAAATTTTTGTTTTGGCTATAAAGCCCAACAGCTCAAAATTTGCTACATTTAATTATTGTTGTGAATAAGTGGAGACGGTGGGAATGGTAAAAATGATTAGTGGGTTTATGCAAACTCATACTGTTAACCATATTTTTGGCAATTCGGAATTTCGGAATTTTTTGCACTTTGAATTAAGCTTAAAAATAAATACATTAAAAAAGCTCAGGTCAAATCGAGCTCGATTTGAGCCCCAAGGCCATTTATTTTCAGACACAAAATATTCTTTTTATAAACTTTCGATTAAATAAAGCTTTGTTAGTGCTGGGCTACCGCCATGGTAGCATTTACGTCATTTATTGAAAAACATTGGCATGAAACCCGTTTCGAACTGGCCAAACAAATAAATGGGAAGTTCCCCACCTTTCAATCGGCGTGCTCCAATTGCATGCACTCGGCCTGCGCCAACTCGACTCGACTCGGCCTGGCTTTTACGCTTCTGATCTACGCAGTTCCGTTTCACGTTTAGTTGTACAAACAATTAATAAATAAATACATCAATTAGAGCGCCAACGCACAGTGACCTACACGACGTCGAGCACGGAGCACTGAGCACCTGACAAGTACAGAAGCAGCAGAAGCTACACTGTAAATAATAACATACATACATGCAGACGATCACCAAACATTAAAACAATTACGATACCACTCCAATTTAGACTAAATATAATAAAGACAAACTTTTAGACTATCGCAAATAAATATATTTCAGCAATTTGTAGAAATTTAAAAAAAAACCGGTATTATTAAACTTAAATTTAATTGATTTTTAAATAACAGGGGGAAACTTTTAATTATTTAATTATAATGAAATGTGGCTAAGAATAAATACAATTTAATTAGTATTCGCGAATGAGTTTTATAAGTGCTCTTAACACCTTTAATGAAACATTTAAATGCCTTTAAGGCAGAGATTCTGAGTGCTATAAAAAATGCTTACTCGCTCGTAAATCTCATGTTTCTTAAGTGCATTTTTCTCAGTGCACTTATTTAACAGCCCCAATCAATAAACTTCAATCGCGGACAGTCGCTAAATCAATTTGCATTAGTAATTAAGGCCATGTGATGCTTGGATTTTGGGGCGATCTATGAGTTCAGTAATATTTCACATTGAATTGAGTTGTCTATGACCAGAGACGCTCACCGGTAGCCCCATCAATTGGCTTTAAGTCGCACTCGACAAATGCGTTGTGCGACCTCAGCAAATACACTGTAATATATATAAAGATATTTTGTGTCAGCCTAAACACACGTAAATAATGACGCGCTGCTTCTTACACATTTATTAAACATGTTTATTATTATCTCACATTTTCGTATTTGCGGCTTTTAACTGCGTCTGTCGCGCCACCTGTCCAATCTGTCAACTGTTTCAGATCTGTTGGCTTACAAAGCTCGCATTTGGTTGTATTGTTTCGTTGTTATTTCCAGGTTATTTGACAATTTGATTGGTTTAAATCCAATTATTGTGACGCGTGTCGCGCGTAACTTTCAATTAAGGCCAATGACTGTAAAACTGTGGGGTAATTGAGCTCGAGCTTTAAGATCTACTTAGCCATTTTGAAATATTAAGATTTTATTTGATTTAATCTGCTATAAAATCAATCATAAAAGTTTACTATTTAAAAAAGGTATTTTTTACAAGGGTTTTTTTTTTGTTAAATTGTTTAAAATAAAATAGATATCTGATTTGAGCCGATTCTGCAGCAGAGTTGCGTTTTTCCAGCTTCATTAAGAAAAAACCCTCAATAGCAGTTGTAAAAAGTACGTAAACATGGCTCCTTCCTTTAAGCTTATTAAATTTAGATATTGACTAAACCTTTATAAATATAGGTATAATATTTATATATCGTGAACACAGTATTTTGTTTAAAACATTTATTTTCTGCATTTACTTTACCGTTAAATTTAAACAATATTCAATCTTGTTATGGGCAACTACTACAATACTTAATTGTCTATATGATTTTTTGTCTCTTAATTTTATTAATTTTCATTAATTACACACAGTAATAATAATAATAATAATAATAATCGTCATCATCATTGTCGTAATACATCGTAATAATAATAATCCAACTTTTGCATATTTTTTGTTCATACGGAAATTAAAAAACGGTACATTCTTAATAAACACTCATACAGAAACACACACATACATACGAACACACACACAGATATATTGTACACAATTAATGCTATTTGTAATTGTTGTTTTCGTATTAGTTTTAGTTTGATTTGCTTTTTACATCTTTTTGTTTGTTGTTTTTATTTGATGTTGTTGTTGTTGCTGTTTTTTATGCTTAACTAGGGATTTTTGTGTAATGCTTAAAACTATTTAACTTAAACATTGATTTGATTTTCCGTGAAACGTCTTGAGGTTATAAATTCCATTTTGATGTTGTTGTTGTTGTTGTGGTTT
Source organism: Drosophila multiciliata (assembly GCA_037043605.1). Lineage (NCBI taxonomy): Eukaryota > Metazoa > Arthropoda > Insecta > Diptera > Drosophilidae > Drosophila > Drosophila multiciliata. The sequence goes on from JBAMBF010000589.1 coordinate 2,332,906, forward strand.
TTGCTATTGCGAAGGATAGATTGGAATTAAATGAATTTTCGAAATATATTTTACAAAAATTTAACTAATACACAGTAAATTAATTAAAAAATGGTCAACTGACTATCTTTCCTTTTTCAAAAACAAAAAAACTAAAGAAACCTCAGCAACACTTGCAGTGTTAAAGTGGAAATCGAAAGGATTAGAAAAGAAATCGCGAGAAAAGTTTAGGCTACTAAACGAAATACACTAATGGATGGCCTTCTCAGTGACACAATTCAGCTCCCAGCGCCTAACTAACTAGCTAACTATTTCGAGAGCGCATCTGAATAGGTTTTAAATGAACTAGTCCAAAGTGAATCACATCGAAACATTGATAGACAACTACAAGGCGGGACTATGGGGGCTGGGCTGGGCAGGGTGTGCATTTAACATTGATTTAAATGCAATTGGGCAAACAGCTCTCACATGATGGGATCGGGGCCCTGACCCTCTAGATCGGATACCTGGCTCTGGTAGTGCAACGCATCCTGATACGCCTTCTTCACCGCCTTTCGCTCCGCCGGTTTGCGCGACTCGACGAGCTTCTGCTGATCCAGCTGCTTGTCAATGCCCAGTAAATCCAGCTTATTGGCGGGCAGCCACTGCCACGTACGCTTCACATCAAAGAACAGCACCAGAAAGACGACAGCATCCATACAATTTTTGCGCAGCGCCAGCACATCCGTTGGCGGCGCCGGCAGCGGCACACCATTGTACACAAAGCCCTTGGGTGTCTTCGGATCCAGGATGAGCGCCGGGTACCAGGGATATCCGCGACACTTGGCCCACACCAGCTGCAGCGGTTCGAGCGATGCCCTCTGCAGGCTATTGCTGTGCCGCTTATGGACCGCTTCGCTGGCCAGCGTTCCCGCCTCCTCGAGTTCGTGGTGCAGCTTGCTCCGATTGTTGTTGGTTGTTAAGCTGTTGTTACTCGTCGCCGTTGTGGTGCTCCGCCGCGACTTTATGCTATTTACAAGCGGCGATGCGTTTGGCGTCGCCGAGCGCAGTTTACCCGCCTTGCGCAGCAACAGTGGCGGCGGCGTTGCTGTCGAGCTGGTCGACTCGCTGAGGTTGCTGCGCCGTTTGCCTCTGCCACGGATGGCGGCCATTGCGCCGCCACGACCCTGAAGCGGTGTGGGTGTGGGTGTGCCGCGTGTCACGCGTTGTTTGCTACTTGCCACCCTGTCCTCCTCCTCATCCTCATCGTCGTCGTCATCATCGTCATCGTCGTCGTCGCTATCGCCGGAGCTGCTGTCACTGCTGCTGATGGCCATGTTGCCATTGCCTTGCGCATTGTTTATGCTTGCATGCTGCATATCCATGGCATCCGTTGTGCAATCCTCCTGCGAATCATCGCGCATCGCATTCGCCTTGCCGCTATCCGAATCACCCTCCTCACTGTGCGCATCCCCATCGCTAGCCTCGTCGCTGTCAAAGTCCGAGCAACTGCCGGACATGCTAAAGTCCGAGCAGCTGCTGCACGGACTGCTCGACTGTGATGGGGCCTCATCGCTATCGCTAGCATCTCGCTGTGTGTTTGCTCTGTACACGCGAAAGCTGTCTGGGATGCGCTCAAAGGACAAAGGTTCCGCCGGCGCCAAGGCTGACATTCCCTGGACACTACTTGTTGCCGTCGTCGACGTCGTCGTCGTTGTTGTCGTCGCTGATGCCGCCGCCACTGGATTAGGTGACTTCTTTGGTGACATCGAAGGCAGGCGGCGATAACGCGCCGGTCGCTTGGGCGACTTGGACAGCGCTAGGCTCGCGCCCATGCCTAAGCCCAGCTTGTTGCCAATGGAGGTTAGACTAGCGGCTGCCGGCCGCTCCACTCCAGCCTGTGCGCCTGTGCTGTTGTGCGTCAACGCAAAGCTGCTGGCAGCTGCGGGCGCTGCACTTGCTGCAAGCGATGCATTCAGCGTGCTGGAGGCGGCTGTGGCTGCCGTCGTTGTGGAGCTGGAGCTGGCGCTAGTCGATTGTGTGCTCGATGATTGCGAATTGTGGTGCTCCTCCTTGACAGGCGTCGTCAGCGGTTCAGACGGACGCTTCAGCGCCGCCTGCGACTTCCGCGTCAACAAAATGGCAGTCCTGAAATTATTTAAAGAATTAAAACATTATTTTTTGTCTACGTTTCTAGTTATAAATGGGTTTAAAATGGAGAGATCCATAATCATTTTAAATATCCTTATCAAACATTCTTAATTATCATTGATATTTCTAGAACGTTTGCAGAAAATCAGTTTAAACCAGTTTCATCACTCGTTAACTGTTTTTTTATTCTATTAAAACTGATTTGGGATAATTCGCATAATTCTTGATGATCTAATCTGTTTATTGTTTTCGGTTAATAATTTATTCAAGATATTTCATTCAAGTTTATGACGGCCAGAGTTATATTGTAGAAATGCCAAAAAATCAGAAAAATTCAGACGAATCTTTCTTATATTGTGTGAATAACACATTAGGGAGAGTACCCCAGGCGGTACAATAAAAATATATGTATACTATATATACATATATAATCGGGAATACCACAAAAATGATATAAATATATATATAAAATATTTATCTGACTGATCTTACTAGAAAAAGAGACCCACCTTCGATTAATGCCCACGGGTGAGCTGCTATTGTTCAGACTCTTGACAGGACTGCAGGGCGGCGTTTGGATCATGTGGCTTGTATCTTTGCTAGCTCCATCCTCAACCAGCGAATCATCATCGGATTCATCCTCCTCGTCCTCATCGTCATCGTTGTGCTGGTGGTCATCAGGTAGTTCCTGTGACTCGTCCAGATCCATGGCGCTACTATTGAGCCGCTTACGCGACCGTTTCTTGGAGGGCTTAACTCCCGTGTCCTCATTGTCATCGTCACTTTGGGAATGCGGATGCATCGAGTTTCGCTGTAATGAATTAAAATTGATTAGTTGTTGAAGTAGTTATATAAAATACGTTGTCTACCGTTGCAAAGCGCGACTTTCGCAGGGATTTGCGCATACGATTGATTTCCAGGCGGATTTGCTTAATCTTCTTGGTGCGATAGCTGGGATTCTTGAGTACCTGGGACTTGTCAGCCAGAATGAGCAGCTTTTGTACGATATCCTCGCCGGGCTGCGCTGCCAGCAGCTGTCGCAGCTCCTGCTCCACCTCACCCTCCACATGATCCACATGGGCGCGCTGGCCGCGCTCCTGGAGTCCATCCCGTTGCAGTTCCTTGCGCAACTGGACAAACAGCGGCGCCGCCTGATCACGCATCCGTATCCCAGCGCGATAGAACACCGTATCCTTGTTATTGTACGCCAGGCAGTTCTGTATCATCAGATCAAAGTCAGCCTCCAGTTGCTCCAATCTTGAGTATCTGCAATCCTTGAGCCTCGTCCGCATAGTGCCCAAATCCATTGGCAATTTAACAATATCCATGTAATCGGGCACCTCGCTGGTATCCACGGGCTCCCGAAAGATCTCCATGGTGTCGCGTGTCTCCAACGCATCCAGCAGCTTGCCCAGTGCCGATTCAAGAGGATTTAGCTGGAGCATCACAACCTCCTCGGATATCTTCACAAATGCCACTTTCAGCTTCTCACGCTTGCGCACCAGCTCGCAGAGAAGACGCGCCCGCTCCAGATCTTGACGCAGGCACTGCCAGTACTTTAGCTGCCGATACAGCTCCTTGGTGTCCGGTGATCCCTCGATCCCATTGCGCTGAATAACGCCATGATTGTTGCCCTGACTCTGCAGCCGGCGCAGCAGCGGGACACCGTTGCGATAGTGACGCTTCAGCGTCCAGTATGCAATGATCCGATCAAGGAACTCCTTCTTCTTTTGCATGTGCACCATGCTCGCTATCTCGTGGACACGATCTGGCGGTATTGTGGGTATCAGCACCACAGGCGCCGATGAGCGTTTCTTTGCCAGCGCCTTCCGCGCCTCTCGCATCTTCATGCGCGTATCCTCGAAATCCGGCACGTTTGTCTTCAGCTTGGCATCGGCAGGCGTATGGGCGTGGCAGTAGGCAAATTTCTGGACATGCACTGAGCTATCGTTGTGGCCATCCTTAATGGTGTCCATTGTCATATAGAGGCCAGCCTGTTGCGCACACGTAACATGGAAAGCGGCGTAGCAGCTGTTGCGATGGCACTGAATGCAAGCGCCCAGACCCTTCTCCTTGCACACATAGCAGGTGAGGCGCCAACGGGCAGCCGGTATGGTCTCAATAGAATCTGTGCATGGGCAGCGAAAGAATAATAATAATTGTAAATAGTAATATTGACGAATTGATGACACTTACCAATTGGCTCGAGGAACACGGTGTTGGCAAATCGCACCTCTGGTATCCACAGTGCACAGACGACGTGCGCCCACTGACCGTGATCTGTTTGCTTGAAGGCGCCGCCAGCATTTGGACAGAGCATACAGTTTACGGCTTTGCTGGGCGATTGCAGGCAGCGACGGCACAGCCATTGGCCCTCTGGGATATAGGGTACACCGTAGCAGTCCTGATGCACCGCCAGGTTGCACATGTCGCAGAAGAGTATCACGTTGGTGTTCTGGCACTCGCCATCCAGGCAAATGCAGCAGACCGCATCATCATCCACCTCGACGCCAGTGGGCGTGCCATTGGCAGCAGCCTGAAAGTGAGATTCCTTTTCGAGGCGATCCATGAGCAGCTCCATGGTATCAATGCTTATCGGATTGAGGTTCTGTTTGCTGCGCAACTCATTCATATGCTCCAACCACGCGGAGTCCTCCTCATCCACATCGTATTCGATTTCGCCATCCAGCTCCTCGGCCGACTTCTCAATGAAGCGATAGTAGGCCAAGGGGCGAGGTGGCGCATCAGGCACATGGTAGTCATTGATCTCCCGCACGTTCGCCACGGGCACTTGCACCTGCGCCCATATGGCATTCTCCTCCAGAGGCGGCGCATCCGCGTTCAATATACAGCCACGCTCGACCAGCTCTGCAAACTCATCATCATCCACAACTGGCAGTGGATCATCAATGCCGAGACGCACACTTTTTCCATCGATATTAAAGGTCACTGTGCCCTCCTGCTCATTGTAGGCGACCAGCGACTCGGGATTTGTGGTACTTCTGCCCGTGCCACAGCCATTTTCGCTCTCGGAAATGCCACCGGTGCCGCCACCAGCGCCACCAATACCGCTGCCATTGTCTTTGGGCGTGGAGTGGAGGGCGCGGGATGAGCGCGCCTTTTTTCGATTCGGCTTGAGTATGGGCGTCAGTGGCTGCGGATTGTCATGATCGTAGTTGGTCAGGTGGCCCTGGAGGCCGACCAGTGTTTTATAGCTGCGATCGCAGTCGCGCACCGGACAAGCAAACGGCGGCTGGGACTGTTTTGATTTCACACCTTTGCAGTACTCCACGACATCAAAGTCGAGTCCCATTGCAGATGCGGTGTGGCGTGGTATTTGTATTGGTTACTGGTGGTGGACAAGTGTCTGCGTACTGCGTATAGTTTCTCATATATACATCTTATTTGTTGTTAACGCAAAGCGCGCGGTTCGCTTGTTTACCTTGTTATTACTAAATTTTCGCTTGCTTGCGAATTTCTGGCGAATTTTAACAATGTATTTGAGTATTTTGCAGCACCGGTTGAGCCCAGCATGCCACTTAGCTGTCTAACAACACTTCGCAAATTATTCGATATACTCGATTAATAAACATCGCAAGTCACAAAATTACGTTTATTATGCAATTAACGTATTGTAAAAAAATAAACATTTATTAAATTGTCCTCAAGTTCTGCTTGAGCAGCTGTATACTCTAGAATTCACGCATTACTTCTGCTTATGTGCTGTGTTGTCCAACACTTATAACAAGAGCAGCTGCAACGAGCACATTTACCAAAAACATGGTAGCCTGTATATTTACTTCGTTTGACTAACTGGAAAGATTTACTTTGCATGGTTGGCATAATTTATAGAGTGAATAAAATATAAAATAGCAAATTAATTATAAATAACAAACTATTTGCGCGGGAAAACAGCTGCACCTAGTGTTGCCAATCGTAACACATCGATATTTTTCTTTTGTATATCGATTTTTTCCGATTCCCAAATAGCTTGTGTTTGGCTGGCGTCGCGCTTCATCATTCCCGCCTTTTGAAATAAACGGAAAGTAATACAAAGAACTTGTTTGTAAATTTAATTTAAAAAGTTTCAATTTGTGTGTAAAAATGGAGGACCTACTGGGCATAATGCGTTGTGTGTCCGACCTTAAGCAGGAAATGAAGGCAATGTCCATTGTATGTAAAAAAATGCATAAAACTGCGTGTGTGTGTTAACTGTAAATAAAAACAACTCCATTTTGTCGCACTGTGTTCTTGCAGAAGTATTTCGAGGAGCTGGACCAGGCATTCTATGGAAAATCTACAGCCGAAAAAGAAACGAGAACTGCGGAAGTTGTGCCGCCCAAACAGACGTCAAGCTCTATTACTCCGCAGCAGACAAAGAAACGCGCCAAGCGCCTCTCATCACTGGTAGAAGTTGAAGGCGATGGTGAGCTGTGAAAATTTAAAACAAACTAAAATAACTTACTCAAATCCTGATTATTTTTGCGTAGTTTCGGATACTTCTGAAGCCTCTAATGAGTCTTTACAGCTTCATAGCGCTCGCAAAAGCAACTCCAAACTGCTGGCCGTCGCCCTCGAGGAGGAGGAAAACGAAGTGAACACAACGGGCAGTCTAATGCCACCGCCGGCAGTGCCTTCTGTTGGAGCTGCCTTTGCAAATGATACAAGCATCAGTTCGGGTCGTCCGCAACGTGCCGCCAAATTGCGTTCCGAGAAGAATCTAAAGGAGCAGCCCCTCAACAGCAAATTGCGGCGTCCCAGCGAAAATGATCCGGTCAAGGTCAAGGTGGAAAATGAGCATCGTGCTTCGCAGTTGCACAATATCAGCTCGTCACGCACTACCCAAGCCAAAACAACACTTGCTCAGCCAGAAGAAACAGTTGCTCCTGCAGAAGCTGCGGCTGCAGCTGCTGTTATTCCTGATCCTGCTCCTGAGCTTCCTGCTGCAAATGAGAGTAAGGCAGATGAGAAGAAATTGAGCAACAACAACCTGCGCATTCTGATCAAGCGCGAGAAGATAAGCATCGACTCGACGGCGCCAACAACAGCCAAACTGAACGCAACAAAAAGCGTCGCCGAGGATACAACTCAACTGTCGACAACAACAGCAAACAATACAACTGCTGCGCCCGCCAAGAAGGGTCGCAAGAAAAAGGAGATACACAAGCCCATCAAGGTAGAACGTTTCAGTGATCTGGACAAAAGTTCACCCATATCTTCGCGTACGCGTGGCACACGCAACTCACAAGAGATACAGCCACCACCACGATCCTCTGTTTACGAGGATGCCATTGAGGGTTTGCCCACTAACGTTCCAGTTATTGCCAATGAGACCGTTACCATGCCCAATGCAACTCACGGGGCAGCTATAAGCGAGACCACATTTAATATACCGATATCGAATGCCACAATGACATTGGGCAATGAAACATTCAAGGTGGATGCAGGCACATCCGAAGACAAGGATCAATCAATGCAAACGGCACGCGATGGCAGCTTCCCCGGAATGGCGCGGAACAACAGCATAATGACCGAGGATGAGTCTCTGCACAGTGTGAGCAAGGCGCCGATTGTGCCACCGCCGACACTCATTAAAGGTCATAAGATGCCAGTGCGAACCCACGAGCTGTTTAAGTAAGTAGCTGCCTAATGCAGTTTTTAATGTCTGCTCATGTTTCATGGCATCTCTCTTACAGTCCGCTGATGCAGAGCCCGGTTAAGCTGAGAGTGGAGGCATTTGAGAATGCCGCCAATGCAAATGGTTCTATGCGCCCCAAGCGCGTTGTGGTATGTTCGCTTATACAAATTATACATTATTTTTATAATTAAGAACATCATGGTTAAATCGAAAAATCTTTTTTTTCAATTTTCAATTCGAATATATATTCTTATTGATTTCTCTTTAAAGGGAAATTCTGGATACAGCACCACGCCAGTCATTGGTAAGCTGCCTCTGCCGACGCTGGGACGTTTTCACACACCAACTCAGAGCTCTAATGCGGCACCTGTGAATTCGGCACAGCCGAAGAAGCCGCCGATGAGCGCGAGCAAGGCCACAACGCTAATGAAAACTGCGACTGGGACAAATCTGAAGTCAACGAACTCCACTTCTAGCAAAACTCTGACACGGGAGAATAGCGGCGATGACTTCCGCAAGGGTCTGCATCAGCTGGCCGAGGAGCGGAAGAAGCAGCGTGAACAAAAGCATCTGCAGGCGGCACAGCTGCGCGAGGCCAAGGAGCGCGAGCGAGCCGAACGCATTGCCAAAATGAATAAGGAGCGTGAGGAGAAGCGCATCAAGAAACAGCAGGAGAAGGAGAAACTTGAGGAGCGCAAGCGACTGGAATTGGAAGAGCTACAACGCAAGCTGTGCCAGCAGGAAGAAGCCGAGCGTCTGAAAAAGGCCAGGGCAAAGGAGCAGGAGCGCGAGATGCTCCAGAATATGAAGTCAAAGCAAATGATGCCGCCGCCACCGAAATCCAAATACACATTCGAAATGTTGCACGAGGATGATTCCACTGATGATGAGGGCAAGGTTTCCTACAAGCGGCCACCCCCACCTTCCTGGAGTCGCTGTAAGTAGTCAGGCAAACTTTTATCTTTAAATAAAATAAATCTTGAACTATTTCTTGGATATTTCACAGCTCATGTGCGCGGACCGGCTATTATCATGCAAAGTTTTTGCCCAACGGATGTTATTGATAGCTTCTTCTCGGTGGCACCAACCACGCCAGATCTGAAGCAGATCTTCCCCAACATTGATCCCAGTTACTTGAAGCGCAACTCCAGCGTACTGTGGGCAACACCACCTCGTTACTCGGAGCTGCCTAAATACTAGAATTTAATTAACTAAGCATTCATTATCGCAATTATATTTTCCCCATTGTTCTTTCCTAGCTGTTGCCCCTCATCAAGTTTCAACTTTTTTCAGAACTGTTTTGCTGTACAAGTTTTTGTAGTTTAATATAATAAATAAATAATCACATTAAAATAAACATAAAACATTGAATACCCAGCACCCAGTGACCGAAAAATGCATTTCAAGCGGGTACCGCAATCAATAGCAACTCCAGCTTAAAGTTTGACATTAATACCCAAGCGCTTAGAACTATTAAAGCTGCCGGCGTGCTCAATTATGGCCAGCTTTGCCCGGCTCCCCATTAACAGGTGCCAAACAATCGAAACAGACAAAAAAGAAAATCTAAACTGAGTAAATACATAAATACCACTTGTGGAGGAGAAAAGTAAACAAAAAAAAAAATTTCACTGGTCATGGCCCATGATTTTTTTAGCCTCTTCGCCTGCACTTCGATTTCGATTGTGGCTTCTTCTTCATGTTATCAATCGGTGTTTTTGCTTTGCTGCGCAGCGCTTGGCTGCCAAATGAGGTGACATGAAAAACGAATACCGCCAACGCTTCGTGATCGGCTCCTCTTGTTTTTCATGCTTCTGCTGATGCTGTTGCAGTTCCTGCTGTGGGTGTGTTGTGTGTTCGTCTCATGCAATTGAATACTCGTGGTAAGCCGCAAACGCAAAAATTGCTATTGGCAGTTGGCAATTGCAGTTCGTGTAATAGACGGCGATTTGCCGAGACGGCCGCATAGAAATAGAAGACGACAAAACCTTTAGGCTGCGACCAAACAATGCTTGAGGATCCAATGACTTTGTCACGAAGCTTGCTGGTCATTTTCATGATTTGGTTACTTTAAACACCTCTCAAATTATATTCATTTATTTAACGTCAACTAAAACCACTCAACTAAAAGAAATGCAAAAATATTTTACATAAAATTAAAAATAAAGCTTCAAATTAAGTTTAAATTAAAATATAAGTAATATTTGTAAAATATCTGAACTTAATGTATGATATCCTTATTATGTTGTAGAGTATCCAAGCTTTTGTTAGGCATTAACAACTAATTTTTGCTAAGTTTTCATTTTCTGCAATTGCTTGGCGGCCTTTGTCTTTGTCTATGCCTAATCTTGATCTCTCGTGCGTTTGCAATTTGCGAGGTAATTGTTGAAGACGCCGCTGCTGATTGGACTTGTGCTTTTTTGCCATCCTCATCCATAGGGCAGATGGGCGTAGAGCAGAGCAATTGAAGCTTGTAGTTTGAATCAGCTTGTTAGCGAGTGCAACTGCAGCGATTAGTGGCTAATGTGCTGTTTAAGGCTAGCCATTAGCATTTCGCTTCAATTTAAATGCGCTCCTTTTTTTCGTGTTATTTGGCTAATAAGCGTTGCAAGTGCAGCGGCTAAATGGACATATTCGATAAATTGGCACTTTCAATTGTTGCTGGTTGTTGCTTTGCTCGGCCAAAGTCAATGGCAGTTGTACAATTCACCACTGTAGCTTAAGACAGCGGATGAAAAACTCACCACGCAGCCAAGCGCAGATCGGCTTTCGTCTGCACGTTCGGTTTTTAGTTCTCGTTGGGCCTTTGTGCGTTGCGCACCTGTTGACGGTAGAAAAGTTGAAGAAATAAGAAAGAAGAAACCGCGTCACACACTCTGTGTGAGTGTGTTAGTGAGTTTGTGCTTGTGTGCGTTTGCATTAATCTATGAAAAGTGAATAACTAAAACGAGCGCAAAGCTGGCGCTGACGTTGCCGTACTCGTTGTCGTTGCGATATAAATTGAAAAATTGTAAGAAGAAGCAGCCGCCAAAGGCGAAATGTTAACAAAATTTGTGTGTATGGCTGTGTGTGTCTATGTGTGTGTGCTTAAAAGCAAAAATACGGCAAGCAGCAATAACAACAATAACAAGACAAAAAACAAAACTTTCTTTTTTGCGCTACCTTTTTGCCGCCGACTTTTAAACACTGTCTTCGTTTTGTCTTTGTTTCTAGTGTTGCTGTTGTTATTGTTATTATTATTGTTGTTGTTGTTGTTGTTGTTGCAAATTACGTGGTTTTCGCGCTGTGAAATTTGTTGCAAGCTATTTTAATTTGTTTCTCGTGCACAAACAGATATTTTCACTGTTAATTAAAATAAATGCCGCTGCAGCCGAAAGCATAACACAAACAAAACGTTGATTCAATTTAATAACATAACTGCATTAGGGCAGATGCCAACAACAAAAACTACAACTAATTAGTCACTCTGATAACTGACTCGCACTACGACTCCGTCTCTGACTCTGACTGATGTTGCAAGTTTTTTTTTATAGCCTTGCCGGATGCGTGCCAAGTAGCCATAATGTATAGTATAAATATGACCATTAAACTGCCCGCAGCACATCTCAAGCGATTCATTCAACATCAAAATGATCTCTCTCTTTCTCTCTCTCTCTCTCTCGCTATATCGCTCCCGCACTCTTTCTCCCCCTCACTCTGACTGTCGGCTTACAACCTGTCTGTGCAGTTGACCAGCTAATGCCGGTCATACAGCCTACACATGTTGGCTATTTGCAATCGGGATCGGTCACTAAATTGCCACAGCTTTAGCTCCAGTTAGCAGCTACCCAGCTTTTTACAGTTAAGTGTTCCAATTTCGGTCAACATTGCGCATTTGTGCCAATTTTTTTTGAGACTCTTCTACTTGCAGCAGCTGCTCCAGCAGCTCCCCGTTAACATTTGCATCTCTTTCGCACTTGTTTCACTTAAATATCGCTATCTTTGATTTGAATTTGGATAATGCATTCCTTGAAGCCACAAAAACCGCATTTTTTGCTTTTCGTCTGCTGTCAAACGAGCTTCAAGTCGTGTCTCCCCCTCTCCATCTCCATCTATCTCTCTCTCTCGCTCTTGGTCTCGCTTAACTTGGCTATTATACTTATAGAAATTTCAATTTGTTTGCCTTCACCTGTTTTGTGCTTTGCAGTTTTTTGTTATTTTGGTGAAATTTTTACTGTGAGCGTTGTGTGCAAAATATAATTGAAAATAACGTGTGATAGACAAGTGGAATCGATAGAAAAAACTCTTAATGCATTTGGATTACTGATTGATATTTGAGGTAAGCTCTATATAATGTAGAAAGTTTATGGTCAACATAATTGGAACACAATTGCAATTTTAAATTTGTTTGCAAATACAAATAACAAATAATCGATTTTCATGTGTAAAAACTTAAATAAGTTAAAAGAAATTGGTTGCCACCAGGCTTTTTCTCTGTAAAGCAGCCAGTTTATTGCTTAAGTCTTTGGTTTTAAGATGAATGTGATTATAACTGATTGCCATAAGGCAGTCGCCGGTAGTCTGATGCAATTACAACCGCTGACTTTTATCGTTTTTTGTCTTCTGACTTATTTGCTGCCCGCTGCTTCTTCTCATACCTCTGCTGCAGGCACATGCAATGCCTGAAGTTCAGCTTAAGTTACGCAATGCAAAGGTGTTCAAAAAATAAAATCGCATGAGTCATTTAACTTGGCAAGCAGGCAGCCAGGTAGCCAACTAATTTCGAGTCAATGCAACACTTCCGTTGAACAAGCAACCATCGAGTGTTGCGAGTCGTCTTGAGTCGCATTTTGAAAGCCAACTTCATAAACGGCTCACAGAATGTAAACAACATGCGTTGCATGTTGACAAGCTCCTGCGTGGGCAGCCACATACAAATCTTGCCTGGCAATCACTCACTGGAAACAAAATGGAGTCGTTTAATGACAGTCTGAGCAGCAGCAACAGCAACAACAACAACAACAACATCGCACGCCCACGTTAAATATGGCTTGTTGTCGTCATTGTTTGTTGGTTTTTATTGTTGTTGCTGGTGTTTAAAAAAAAACTTTCTATTTCACTTGGAACAGCCAAAAATTTTCAAGGTTCGACATTTGGAAAAACGTACCAACTTCCTGCATTTAATGTGTAAACAATAACAAACCATCAACCACAACAACAGCAACAGCTCTGCCAAAATGTTGTTCCATGACTCAACTTGGCTGCACATTTCGTTGTCTTACAAAAATTAATAGGGGTATATTAGACTGTAAAAAATAAGAGTGACTAATTTTGGAGTCTACTCTATTACTCATTGACAGTTTTTAAATGTGATTTCTTAGATTTTAGATGTTTTTTGTGTTGTTTCCCTTTAGTTTTGCTATTCCTGCACTGTGCGTCAGCTTTGTCGCATCATACATCCCGTATATTGCCTGAAAACTGAGCAAAAAGATCGCCACTTTGACTAAAAGAATTAAACATTTTTGAACCTTTTTCTTACAGAGTATCTCACAGTTATGCCTTGTACTGGTTTGTGCCTGAGTTCAACTACAGTTTTGAGCTGAAGTCGAAGTCGGAGTCTTTTTTGTATCTTTCGCTTTTGCTGTGTGTAATCGTAACCGCTTTTCATGTATTCGCTTCGGCTCACGTAGCAACCTTTACTCTCTAACTCATTTACTCTGTTTCTCTTTCCCCTCTCTCTCCCTATCTCTCTCTATTGAAATCTCTTTCTCCCTCTTCCTCTTTCTCTCTCTCTCTCTGAGTGCTTTCACTTTCAGCTAATGCTGGGTGCCCGCAATTGTTGGTCGCTTTAGCGTTTGGTGGCTTTTGCTTGCCTTCTGATTAGCCGCTAATCGACAATTGTAGGGCGTCTTTCCATTGCTGATGTTGTGGTAACACGTATTGCGTAACACCAACTGGAGATTCCAGTTAGCCAGAGCTACCATTCTGATTGGCAAATACAAGTCTTTAACGTTATTTGTTTCATTTATCGGCTTTGGGTTTTTGGTGTGCAAGTTTCACTTTTTCTTTTGACACCTCTCAAATTGTGCTGCAGCTTTCGCTCTTACAATTTTTCCTTTTACATCAATCAAAATTAGCATTTCAATCACTTTGCAGTAACTGTTGCTGTTGGTGTTGCTCTACACTCAGATGTTGCCCAGCCAGCACAGGTATCAACCGGCATCGCTGACATGAGGTTATGTAAATGTGACTTAGAAAGCCGCTAGGTGACTATTTCCAGTATTTTTTTTTTCTTATAGTGGACAAACGCCGATTTATAAAAGTATTTGTTCGAACCCTTTGGCCTTTTTTGGCTTACGTAATGTTGGGCATTTATATGGCCAGTGCTCCCCATTAAAGTAACGACAAGCGCTCTCATTAGTCCACAAGTTCTCACGTGAATTTGAGCTGCCGAAAAAGACTCGTAGAGAATGTCATACAAAAGACTTAGGAAACAAACTCGACCATTAAATCTTTTCAAAAAAATACTAAAAATGGAGTTAATAAATATTATTTTTTCTCTTTCTTTGCAGGTGCTTTTAATATGTAAATCTTTAGGCATTAATTCTGCAAATTGAAAGGAGAAGAAAATGCCACACCAAAGTTCAAAGCAGCCTCAAAACACACTCTGAAAAATACCCAAACTAACAATACTTCACAGCAGCTTAGAATACATTGAGGATTTCTTATCTCTTGCCAGCAAAACAATTTATGCAAAAATGCGACGAAAGCCACAGAATCTAACACAAAATCAACAATCCAGTAGAGGTGGCAAAACTAACAACAATAGCAACACCAACAAGAAGAAGAAGAACAGAATGACAAGTTGCCAGTGGCACATTTGGCACTTGTCAGCGACTCTGCTGTCAATTTCTATGCCACTGCTGCTGCTGCTGCTCCACGTTCAAACAACGGGTAAGTCAAGTCTTCAAGGGAATCTTCAGTGGAATTTCACAGTCAAACATAAAGTGAAAAAGAATTTTTAATGTTTGAATAAAACAACGGTGTCTTTTAAAGTCAATAAGTTAACAGAGGAATGAAAGCATGTTGAATGCGAGAGTGTGCAACTGGGAGAAGTAGAGAATTTTGGAGTAACCGTAGCTTATTTATATATAATATTTTAGAAAATTAGAAACTTTGCGTACATCATAAATTTAGTATCTGTAGCCTTAATGCTTAATAGGGAAACAGATATTCACATTTATAAGTTCTGATTAAGCCAACGTGTAAATATCAAGGTTAATATTGCCTCATTATTATCATTGCACGCTCAATATATTTTTTACTTCATTATAAGTTGTTTGGGTTAGCTGAACACTCTATTTAACTTACATAAAGAATCTGAATTTCTTAGATATTTGAACATAATTAAAATACATTTTTTTTGTAACTTTCTTCAATGCTTCACAAACTGCATTGAATTCCAATCCATTAGTCAAGTGCAAGCAGTTGTTGTTATTAATGCACTAGTAGCTAAGATGAGGCAAGAAAACGCCTAGTGTTGCAAGCCCAATGCACACACACACACACACATACATTTGTGTGTAATTTCTTTTTAGAAAGCTCATGTTTGGTGCATAATTTATTGGGCGTTACTAAGAATGAATAGATACGTAAAGTAGATAGCAAGATGCTCATACTCATACCTAGTGAGTACTTGGCGAGTGTGTGTGTGTATGTGTGTGTTTTGTTTAAAAGTATGCCAACATTATCTTTAAGCACGCAGGTGCACACGCTTGACTATCTGACAGATGGGCGGCATCTCCCAGCGCCCGCAGAAGCCCAGAATGTTGCCGAACAAAGTTATGCTAATTTTATTTTACCTAAAAAAAATACGGGCTTGACCCCAAAAACACGTTGTGATCTGACATTTTTGGAGCTGCTGATTTAACAGCTGGCTATGACAAAGCACATACGTTTACTGAAAATTATTCACACATATATGCATTAATTTTGTCTTGGTCGTTTTGTGATATGCGTCATTTCTTTGACTTCAATTTTGCACATTTCTGTGGTTGGGGCACAGTTGTGTAATATTTGATTATTCATGCCCGGATTCATTGAACCGGGCTTTACCCCTTTCATAGAAGCCAACATGCAATAAGTGCGTGACGTGCGTGAATTGCTGTTAATTAAAGAGCTGACGATATATTTTATATGCATGTCTTTCCTTTCAATCAATGTGATAATAGATTGACCCACTGGGTGTGTCACACGTAAACACGTATGGCATACGTATACTTGAGTAATTAAGTATTCATCAAGTTCATCAATATCACATAGTTTACATTAGTGTAGTCGAATAAGCCAATTATGGATGCAAAGCACTTGATTTGGTTAATAAACAAATGAAACGTAGAAGAAAACACGCTCAGCTTAATCTCTAATAAACATTCTAAATTTCCCAGGCGGTTAGCTCTAGCAATATTTGTAGAAAGGGCATTGAAAGCCAGAAAGCGCACTCAAATTTTAATTATAAATCAACACTCCAAGCCGTTAAGCATGCACCACATGCACCACATGCCAAAGAAAAATGAGGAACCACCGCATGCTCCAACTGAATCAATTATGTCTAACTGGTTTACTGTTTACTGGGCCATTTAAATCAAATATGTTGGCTTTTTCAAAGCAAATCTTTCATGCAGCTAATAAGCCTGATTAACATAAGAGCGGTGTCCATTGAATGCACAACATTTACATAAACACGAAAAGAACCGTTATATTCTGCCGAGGAGTTAATTAAATTACTGCTATAATGTAGCTAATTGTATGTTGTGGTAAGCTAAACTTGGCAAAATATATTTTTTAAAAAACTTGCATTTGGCTTACTATATTTTGTACAACATGCAGATGTTACATATTTTTCAACAATTTTATAACACCCCAAAAAGAAGAGTATTCAAGTGAAATAAACTGAAACCTAAAGCGATGCTGCATTCCTCGCGGCTCGCAAAAATTGGGTGAAGTGAAAATGATTTTTACAGCAGCTTAATTAAAAAATCCACGCGGCCAATTGAGAATCTTAAGCAGCAGTTAGTTGGTAACAACGGTAATAACGGCACTTGGGGCTTTCGAATTGTTTGAGCCAAAGAATTGAAATTTGTTTTGTGTGCATTGGAAAAGTGTCGTTCCGCGAAGCGAGTCATCGACAGCAGCAATAATAACAACAACAACAACAACAATAACCAGCAACAGCAGCAGCTTCATCAAGGTAACGACATTAGAAAGCGTGATAAGTTCGAATTTCTGAGTGTGTGTGTGCAAATGTGTGTTGGTGTGTGTATGTGTGTACCAAAAAACCAAAAAAAAAAAATCAATCAGTTAGCCGGCGGGTTGAGTGCAATTCATCATTCATTTATTTCGGTTCGATTCGTTTGATGGGCCCGAATAAAGTTACCAATTCGAGTAACCATTGACAACAACAACCTGTTGCATTTACCATATGTATATATAGTTTTTTGATTTAAAAGAATTTATTTTTTTTCTTTCATTTTTCAAGCTGCTTAAATTTTCAGATTAGCTGTGCTTATTCCCCACATTTTTCTTTCCACTTTGCTTTTTGGCACAATTCGGTTACATGGCCCACTTGCCAGTGAAAGACTCAGAAAGAGACAGAGCAAGAGAGAGGGAGAGCATGAGAGGGGACATATATAAATATACCCGAAAAGTTGTTACTTGGCCAGGGCCAGAATACTGTATAAAAAAAAAAACAGCGATCTTCAACTGCAGCAACGCTTCACAAATTTATGGCGCTGCTTTTTATTGGGTCAAGCGGCAGGTTTCATTTGTTGTTGTTGGTGGTGCCGGTGGTGCTGCATTCTTGGTGGGCCACACGATTCACACGGCATGTTGACGCAATTAATTAAAATTTTTCGCATTCTGCTGAACAGGTGCGCTATGAAGTAAAGATTAATGACAAGTCTGTCCGAGATAGACTTGAATACGCTGCAGGCGAATATTCGAATTTAATGCAGAAAAAGCAGAAAACTGACGAGATAAAAACTGCAATTGAATTTGAAAAATGTGACTATTTAATTAAAAGCTTCTTGTCTAGACAGTTTTCTTTCTGTCAACATTTTGGCTTACAATCCAAATTCGTAGTAAATGCAAAACTGGATTTCATAGATGCTAAAAAAAAAATGAAATTTTGTTATTTTAACCCAACTTGCAATTGGATTTTATGCATTTGCACTGATAACTGGCCGCACTTCATTTCATTCAAGTTAATGGAAATCGCAATTACATGCCAATGATTTTATCGGCCCACAAGCGAGCACATATGCATATGTATATGTGTGTTTGTTTGTGTGTATGTGTGTATGTGCGCTGCACACAGATCCAATTAACTTAAACGTTTCTCCACCCTTTTCATTCAATTAGAGTTGAAGCTGCGGCCAGAGCCCACGTCGAAGTCCGAATCGGAATCTGAGTCGGAATCGTATCAATAACTGCATGCATACTTTCCCTTTCCCAAGCGCCTGGGATAGCAGCGACAGCCAGTCCAAAAAATTTGTACAATGAAATTC
Source organism: Drosophila multiciliata (assembly GCA_037043605.1). NCBI lineage: Eukaryota > Metazoa > Arthropoda > Insecta > Diptera > Drosophilidae > Drosophila > Drosophila multiciliata. Next base: position 2,351,194 of record JBAMBF010000589.1, read on the forward strand.
GGCACAACGAAAGTTGCGAGCAACAATAATAACAACAACAACAGCAGGCACCGCCACAGCCACAGCCACTCACATAACCATAAACACACACCCATAACAGCAGCTCGAACCCACAATTTATCTTGATTTCGGTTTGGACAAGTTCTTTCTTGGCCCTGGCCAAGTCAAATATGTTTGTCCCGCGGCGCTCAAGACAATTTTGAGGCGCACGCAAAAATTGCACAAAGGCAGCGAAACTGACACACCGACAGACGTACGACGGACAGACAGACAGGTAGACATGGCGGGAGAGTAACGTTCACCTTAACGCTTGATGAAGCTGCAACTCAGGTAGACAGAACACACATACATTTACATATACAATATACTCGTTTCTATGTGTATGTGTGTGTGTGTGTGTGTATGAACGATTGAATGGTAATCAATGAAAACATTTCGCTGTCTGAAGATTTTGAGTTGAGTTGGATAACCGGTTCCAGATTTTTATTTTGAAAGATGCCAAAATCGTTTGGTCTTCATTTACATTTATAGTTATTTGTTTTGCGGCAAATGCTTTCTTTACCAACGGCAGAATGAATACAAACGATTCTGGAGCTCAAAAACAAAAGACTTAGGCAACAAACTGAAATTTACATAGCCGTTGAAGTAAAAGACTTAGGCAACGAACTAGCCGCTAAATGAAAGACTGAGACAACGAACTGGCGTTCAATAAAAGAATTTTGCGAAAGCCAATCATGAGAAGTTGTAAAACGTTTTTGCCTTATAATTAAGTAAAATTAATTAATTATATTGCGCTTCTAGATGCGTAGGTGCGACACTTGCCAAGCCTGAGGTATGAGTTGCTTGGGGCCATAACCACAATTAACCCAATTGGTTGTCTTGGCGCTGACATATAAAACTGTGTAAAACTTGAAATAGTATACCGTTAAATACGTGCAGTTATCTACAAAACAGTCACACATACAGATGAACACATTTATATACATTATGGCACAGACACACACACACACACAGAGAAACACACGCACAGCATTTGGCGCGCAGTTAGAAATAGGCTAATAAAAAGCTGTTTGTCAGACTGACGGGCTGACTGCGTCGACTGGCCGGTTCTGTAGGCCATTTGTAAAACGTGAACGTTTTTCAACTTTTGGTATAATAGCACAGCCACAACTTATATACACTCACAAGCGCACACACATTGCTTTTGAACTTGTCACACACCATCGGCCGCTTGTCCATATTGGTCTCAACTTGTTCCGTTTTCTTGGGGCAACGTTGACACAGATTCGCTTTGTGACTGACAGAGATAGAGAGATAGAGAGCGGGCGAGCGAGCGAGAGACTGACTAAACTAGCAAAAGCGGCTTTTCAATCAATAAATTTTGCGTTCTTTTTTTTATTTTAGCATTGAACTTGGCTATGAGACAAGATGCGACTCAACGCAATTCAATGCGACTTGTCGCTTAGGTTGGCCACAATTTGCGGCCAGTTGCGGATTTTCTTTAGCCAAAGGGGCACCTTGCGTTGTGTTCCCATTGAGTGTGCAATGTATTTGCTCCATTTTGCCAGCATTTAATCAGCTTTAATTGTTCAATTAGTGTCGCATATATGGAGCGCACTCAACTGAATAGCTACTTACCATTACCATTACCTGCATCTCTTTAGCTCTCAGCTCTACACTGTTGTTTTTTGTTCTCTGCTAACTGTTGGGGGTTACTGATCCTGAGCATACTCCGACTATCCAGTCTCCACCCTCCGCCCTCGAGACGTTGCTGCGGAAATATGCGATTCGCGTGTTTATATGAAAAGCAAATATTTCAACTATTCGCTGAGCCGAACAGCAGCTCTTGCATGCTCTGTAGATAAGCGATCTACAGCTAAAATGCAGCTAGTTCAATTTACAAGCCTCGACTCCGAGTCGTTGTTAGCCCTGTTCTTGGGCCAACTCTTAGCCACTTAGTTTGCCATCTTGCCTGGCATTTGCTGCTTATTAGTGGCTGCTTTGTTTTCATCTGGCATCTGGCATCGGTTATAGTTGTTGTTGCCGGCAAGTTTGCTTTTGCTGGGCTTTAATTATAAATATCAGACAATTAGGCTGTTAAGTGTGTCTATTATTTAGGCAGATGCAGCGGTCAATGCTACGTTTTTCATTGGATATCCGCAACTTTCCACAGCCAACGGAGCGCGCAACTCGACCAATAAATTTGCTCGGCTTAGACAGGCCACATAGCGTAGCCAGACATTGTTGCAACATGGCTGGCAAACAGGCAGACAGTCCACACTGCAACCGGCTCTGACTTTTGGCGTGCTTAGATCCGAGTCAGAGTTGGATTGGTTGGGTTGGAGTCTTAGACCTTGATAAAGGTCATTCGCTTGTGTGCCGTCGACACAATGCCTGCAGTAGGCTCTGGCTCTGGCTGTGGATGTGGCTTTGGCTTTGGCATTGCCCTCAAATTGCATTCATTGCTTGCAAAATTAACATATCTAATTGCACAAGACTCGCGCCAAATTAAAAAAAAATAAAACACAAATTTCACGTGGAAGACATCATGGTCATGGTCTCGCTTTTGGTCATTTATATATCCAATGTCAAATGACCGCAGCAAATTTCTTCAATTTCACTTGTGACCTAAAACAACAAAATTAAAAAAAAAATACTAAAAAATCTGTATGCTGAGACATGTCATTGTCATAAAAATTATAAACCGCGATGTAAAAAGTATTCAATTAAGCAATTTCCTGTAATGTAACAAATATATATTTCAATTATTGTCATTGGGAATGATATGGTGATTTACAGCTTCCCTTTTTTTAATAGATTGTCAGTCCAATATTCTGTAGAAATGAGTTTAGAATTCTGTATCAGAGAATAAGAGAAGTGCTTTCACAGAATTTAGAAAGTTTCAAAAACTAAACAAAAAATGTAAAAAAATAACACTAATAAAAAAAACACAACTAAATGTCCAATCATAAAATTGAGCTGAAATTTAGCTTATATCAATATTTTTTTTTTTAGACTAGTTAAGCTAATATTGAGGTCTTTCCATATGGTTTTTATCTTTTTATATAGGTAGTTGTTCATGTTCATCATGAACCAAAGCTGCTATTGCATAAGTGCAGCTAAGTAGAATTGGTTTGGGCTGCTAATGAATATGTGGTTTGATTTTTTTTGACTTGGACACTCCTCAAAAGTCAGCTCAGACATCAAGCATAACATGACTTTGTTGCACCTTGCAGGTTGAAGTCTGGAATCTTGACGAAACAATTAAAAAAACACACACACACTCAAATATTTATTAGACAAAACTTTCTTTGTGGTATACCTGAGGCACCATTTGTTTGGCTTTTGTTTATTTATGACGCCCACCAAACGTTGCCGGAAAATTAGCACTAAATCTAAATTTTGAATGCCACAATTTGAGGGCTTCTTAGGAACACACCCATCGACTATAAAACGACGGCGATATTTCAAATCTAAGCTACGTGCCAAGATTGCTTGTAATGTGCTCAACAGCTCGGCATCGGTCTCTGAGGCGTTGCCCACAGTTCTTTGACTCTGAATAGGCGTGTGCGACGAGTCAAGTTGAACGAACGTCTTGGAACGAGACCTGGGCCCACGTAGATGCTACGTAGCGATGCGGCGACTTAGATGATTTTATTGCATCACGAACAACATCTTTAATAGAAATCTAACACAGCTTGCCCAAACTCCAGATAAGCAGAAGCAATTATTTATTTTTCCGAGACTCAGTATTGTTTGTGCCTGCGGACGATTTGAGAGAGTGGAAAAAATTGATTAAGTTGTGGATGTTTAATGTTTTCTCGTTTGTTATAGCATTTTGTACAATACACAATATGCACAAACGAGTTATAAGCTATAAAGTATTTTAGATTATGGAATTCTTCTAATCCCTTTATCAACGCTAAGCAACCAAAATTGAACAAAATATCTTTGTATAAACAGAATTTATATAAAAATACCGTTGCCTCACAAAATGTTAAAGTCGTTGCTCAAACTTAGACTGACACAAAAGCTATGGCTAATAATAGAAATTATGCATACAAAAAATATTATGATCGATTTTTTATTATTAACAAAATTAAGTGAGAAAAGGAAATGAATATTTTCATAAAATACAATTCGCAAAATGAATACATAATAATTTTTTGGTGAGCAGTTTTGGCTTGGTAAACAAACAAATCCAATTATAAATAGTAATTATATAACCATAACATACATTAAAATTGTCGCATTATCACACAACGCGTTCAATTTGCGAGTTGCGTAATATAAGTATAAGGCAAGTGTTGTGCTGCCAAACTACTTAATTTGGCTCGCACCAACACATGGCGTATGCGTAATGCTTGCGTACGTGCGTTAAATATACAAATATGAAAATATCAAATTGCTGCATTTCATAATGTAATTATTAACGCTAGCTTTTGGCAATCTAACTGCATATAATGTATCGCAGACATATGTGCCATCTACTTCTATGCCTATTTATTTTTTTTCGCCATTTTGACCATGTTTTGAAACAGTTTTTACTGTCTGTGCAGTTGAAATAGAAAGTGATTTCTTGTCGGGCGACTGCCAGCAATTTGGAGGCGCTGAAATTGGCAATTTTGCAGCCGCGTGTGGGCTACGATTGCAGCCAGAAACCCAATTCGCAATCTCTTCACGGCAAGTCGTCGAGCTGCCTTCTATCTGTTTGTCTGTCTGTTTGTCTGTCTGTCTGTCGGTCTGTCCTGTGCCGTGTCGTGGGCTTAAGTAGCGTTTAAATTAGTGTAGGCAAGCGCTGGAACTAATGACTCTCTTGTCGTCGATGTTGTCAACGTTGTTGTCTCGTTTCTGTCGTCTCCAGTTGGAGTCATGAAATCTTTGGTTTGGTGCATTGAACTCCAGAGTTTTGTGCATCCGTCGCAGTTAGGGAGTTGGCTGTTGACTAAAAAGACCGTTCATTTAAATATTTCACTTTCGTTGTCCGTGAAAGTGTTGCATGCCACAGTTTCAATTTTATAAAAATTTTGTTGCATTTACCAACTATTGGCTTACCTTGTCTTGTTGTCTTTGTGGTATAATTTACTAGCCGGCGGCAACATTTTCATTTTGGCCAGACACTTTTACCTAGCCAACTACAGCCGGCTACAAAATTCAAAATCATATCAATAATAGCGCGAAAATATGTTGAAAAACAAGTGGAGGAAAATTGCCAATGAAAGTGAAAATGCCAGAGACAATATATATAAATATTTATGGGCAGTTTGTTTGTTTTTTTTCTCCAAAAGGAAGCGCTAATTATATCGAAACCATCACGCTGATGGAAAGTGAAACAAATATTATTTTTAGTTATCAATCAGTTTTTTTCCTCACTTTTTCCTTTTGGCTTTGTGCCTTTGCGCCAGTTTAGCGCCTGAAGGTGAAAGTAAAAACTGTGCCAAAAAACTTAATCAGAAAAGAGACACTACGAAAACCGCTTAGCATTTTTTGGGTTAAGCTCAATAACTAAACGTGTTTATTTTTTATTTGGCTTAAGCGTGTGAATTATACGCAACGTCATAAACTCAAAATATTATTAACCTGGTTGTTTGTTCCACTGTGCCCACTTCTTACAACTTATAAGAGAGACATCGCGCTAATATGTCAGCCATATCTATGCAGCTGACACCTGAAGAATTGCAGTTGCAGATGGAATTAAAGATGTGACTGTGTCTGTGGCTGCATTCTTCTTGCCTTGCATAAGTCATGCAGATGAGCGGAGTAAAAGAAAGTATCAAAGTAACAAACACTTGAAGACGTTTATACATTTATAGGCCTTTCTTGGCCCATAACTCTTGGCATACACAGAAATCGCTGCAACATTAAATTGAATGCGTGGCGGGGGGTGTTAAATGCCACAATGCGGCATGAGTTTGAATGCGAGTGAGTCAAAGCCAAGAAGATCAGCAGGTGTTAATTGCATTAGACATTATCTTGTTAGATAGTCCCGAAATAGAAAGCACTGCGAATGCGTGAAAAAAATGTGTGAAACTTAAGTTTCTTATAAATTTTCATTCAAAATTATTTAAACAATTTAAATAGAAAATCTTTTGTTATAACTAAAATGAAAAAAAAAACACATTTCTCTTCTATATACTAAAATTATTTTTTGGCAATTGATTGTAGCAAAAATCTGTTGTATTTTGTAAATACATTTAACTTTTTCAAAGTTATTTAAGGTTTTTATTTTTATATATTATAGTTATACACAATCAGTCTCCAAAAGGCCTCAAGAAAAAAACCTAAGCCGAAAACAATAGTTTTCTCTAATGTAAACATTTTAATTATATTAATATTTTTATATGTAGACATTTAAATTAATTTAATCTCCTTTGAATTCCAAGTAGATTATTTAAATTATACTTTTTTTTTCTATGAATTTTGATTCAGTAGCTATTCAAATGATACCCAAAAATATTAATCAAAGATTTCTTATTAGTATCAAAAATTTAGATTACTTTTGACTATTAAAAAGAGTTTGTTAATTTCTTCATTGAGTGCACAGATGCACATCCCATTGGTAGATCCAATTAGATCCATTTTTTAAGCAAGCTTAGGTTTTTTTGCGCCCACATTGATAAATGTCTGAATATTTTCCAGCCATGAACATTTGCGCAAAAGTTGGCTTATTTTCAACGCTTCGCGAGGCAATTTGTGAAATTCTGGTTGGAGTTGGTAGTGCAGATGTGGCGGGCAAATGGTGGTGGGCTGGTGGTTTAAGGTGGTGCAAGGTAACAAATAATATGCGTTTACGACTATGACAGATGATCGTATGACTCGAAAGACATTTGTTTGCCCAGCCTTGGCATGAAAAATCAACGAGTAATTTCAGATGTCGCCATGTGTATGCCATTTTTGTGTTGTATATCCAAAAACAAATACAACTGCACACACACACACACACACATGAGAGTGAAAAGAATACAAAAGACTGTAAAAAACAAACTTGACATCAAAAATAAATGATGCCTGCCAGCTGAGGCTGAAACTGAAATCTCTCTCATTCAGCTGGCTTGGATTTCTAAGAAATGCAAATGTGCATAATATAGTAGAATAGTCGAACACATGACAAAGACAAAGACAAAGCGCTGCCCTGAACAAAATGTGGCATGTGGCAACTGTTGTGTTGTGGCAGGTGGGGCGTACCTGAAAAGTGAAACCCGTCTCGCTTTTGTTTCAGGAGGCGGCAGCAATGCTGCATCAGATTCTTTTCACTGTGATAAACGCGAGCAACGCTGCATCAATAATTAATGAAATTGAAGCTTGTTGTGGCATGTGAAGAATTTCACCAGTTTTAACCTCTTCTTCTTCTTCTTCTTCTTTTTATCACCATCTTGCAGTTGCCCAGCATGATGGCATCTCACAGATCTCACCGAAATCCAGCAGCGAGAAGTCAGCATCCCTGAGCATCGAGAGCACCATGACCGATACAAACACCATCTCTAGTTCTGTGCGCTCCGTTCACGTGGAGAACGAGACAAAGGCACGCGTGGAGCGCTCAGCCTCGCCCATCTTACATGAGCAGCAGCAACAGCCGCATCCCAATGATGTCAGCTATGGCAAGGATAGCGAGAAGGATGTCTCCGCCGGACGCTATTTTCACTACAACATCAAGCCAACGGGCACGTATGACTCTAAGGAACAGCAGCAGCAGCCGGAGCGGACGCAGCGTATCCGCACTGGCAAAACTTTAGGTAGCAGCAGCAGCAGCAGCAGCTCTTCCGGCAGTAGCTCATCCGCCAGCACTGAGCAGCCTTTTTTAGTGCAAGGGGGCCTGCGACCGCCTACGTCGGGGTCCCCTATCAGCCCGAGTCCGAGCAGTACTGCCATCTCGACGGCCAGTGCGACACTGGCGCCGCATAGTCCGCGGCAGAATGGCAATCCCGACATCCAGGACATCATCACTGGCATTGTGAAGCTGCTCAATGGCAATGTCAACGTGCATGCCAATACGCAGGGCGTGCGTCGTCCTCCATCCGCCAGTCGCATCAATAATCGTGGGCCGCCGCGCATTTCCGACGTCCAACCGATGCCCATTGACTATGAGGCACAGAAGCCGGGCACATCCATGCGACCACCGCCCTATCCTTTCGATCGACCGGATCGTCCCTTCATCACGGGCGTGCCCATACCGGAGCAGATTGTGCCCGTGCGTCCCGGATTTGTGAGCAATCGACCGCCCTGGTATCGCAACAAGCCACGCCCACCCATCACAACCAGCGTCAACGGCAGTCGGCGTCCTTTGCCCCAATACCAGCCCATGCCACAGCAGCTACCAGTGCGGCCAGCCGCAGTGGAGCCAGTGCAGCAGGAGGACTCAAAACCGCAAAAGCAGCCGGAGCATCATCAAGAAGCGGAACCAGCACCTGATACTACGGATGTTGTGTCTCCGACAGACACCACCTACGACTCAGAATTCTCTAATGAGGATACCAATGCACAGTATATTGAAGTCTCTGACCAAGACTCCGGGGCCGGTGGCGAGGTTGAAGATGATTTGCAGCAGCCGCCAGAGCCGTCACCCGCTCCTGCTCCCGCTCCCGCTCCTCCACTGCCCACTGTTCCGCCCAAGGAGCCTGTGCCCAAGAAGAAGCACAAGCCTAAGCCCAGTGGAGAAAAGAAGAAGCAGCCGCAGGCTGAACACGTCGGCTTCACGACCATCATTGAAACGAGCTCCGTGGTGAACACTGTGATGGGCATGTCCTCCAGCTATGTGCCCATGGCCATGGACAGCGGCCACGATCTGGATCCCTCCACCGAGGAGGTCATATTTATGACGGCAAATCGCACGCCCGGACTGGAGGGCAGCACTTCGTCCTCATCATCATCTTCTAGCAGCATTCAGACCATGCCGCTGAGCGATCTGCTTGCTACGGATGCCATAGTGCCCACGTCCAAATCACCCAAGACTACCACTTCTACCACAACCACTACTACTACTACTAGCACCACCTCAACTACCTCATCAACCACTACCACTACCACCACCACAACCACTGAAAAAGCGCCCACAACTAATGCCCCGACGGCTGCCCCAGCTGCTCCCTACCATCCCCGACCCGGCATTGTGCTGGACGATCCTGAGTTCAAGCCAGGCGGTCGGCCCCGACCTGCTCAACGGCCAGCTGCACCACAGCAACCGATTCAGCCAACGCGGCAGCATCTGCCACCCGGCTATGGTGAGATCTTTGATGTGACTCTCTCGGCGATTCAGGGACCTGGACCCAAGGGCAGCGGCTCCCAGCAAACGATCAACATCAAGCCATATGGAGCCTATGGAGCGGCTGGGGGAGGGGCGGACATTATTGTGTCTGCATCAGGTGACGAAGGCTTCGTCTCGATCGATGGCAAACGCACTTACATCAATCTATTTGGTGATCCCACAGATCCGCCCGCGGGCGCCACATCGCCAGCGACGCGTCTGCCCCAATTGCCGGGCACGACAACGACCGGAAGTGGAGTTGGTATTGGTGGTGGAAATGGTGGAAGTGGTAGTGGTCCTGCTGCTGCTGCTAATCCACCTCAACATGCTGTCACGCAAAGCAGTGGCGGCTATGTGGTGCCCGAAACGGAGGTCGTCGAGCTGCAACAAAACACAGGCACCAGTCCAGGACATGGATATGGACAGGGACAGGGACAAACGCAAAGCCAGCCCAAGCCGGTAGCTGCATCCACAACCAATGCGGGCCCCACAAGACCACACTACCGCCAACGACCAACCCAGCCACCAGTGAGAATTGACACCTGCATCGTTGGCGATGATTCCACCTGCGATCAGGCGCAACACGAGCGCTGCAAGACGGACAACGGTGTCTCCAGCTGTCATTGTCGACCAGGTGAATGATGTAGTAAAGAATAAAAGTTGATTCCTATCATGAAAGTTCCTCTTTTCCTTAGGAAAATATTTCATATATATAAAACAACCAATTTAAATGAAGATTAACTTAATCCACATCCTTTTCACAGGTTACTCCCGTCGCAAGCATCGTGAGCCTTGTCGTCGCGTCATATCCTTCCATTTGGGCATGCGCGTTGATCGCATCTATGAGCATCGCATTGTGTGGGACAACAAGCTGCTGGATCGCAGTAGCGAACCCTACGGACAACTGAGCTACGAATCGGTTCGAGCGGTAAGCCACAAATCCCTATTATAAAAGCTAGTATTAATTCTCGTTTTCCGCAGCTGGACTCGGCCATGTCGATGACACCCTATTCGGATGAGTTTATGGAGGCCAAGGTGAACAATATCTATCGAGGTGATCCCAATCTGGGCGGCAATGGTGTCTATATTAATCTGACACTCAAAGTGAGTACAATTAGCAAAAAATATTAAACTGAACTTTCACTAATTACCAACTTATCCCAATTTTCAGCTGGATGAGAGCGTGGAGACACTGCGTCCTAATCTGCGCAGCGATGTGCAGAAGCATCTGCTTGGAGTGCTGCATCGTCGCAACAACAACATCGGCAACTCGGTTCTGTATGTGAGCTCACCCGAAGGCGCAGTGTCGGCGCTGCATGATCTGGACGAATGCCATTCCCCCGAATTAAACGATTGCCATCCGAGTGCGACATGCAGCAATAGCTGGGGCAGCTTCCAGTGCGCCTGCGAGGTGGGTCTGCGCGATCCCTGGGCCGATCAGCCGCAACGGGCGGGTCGCGAGTGCCAATCGTGTCCAGATGCATACTGCAATAATCGCGGCATCTGCAGCTATAACGACGAGGGTGCCCAGACCTGTGCCTGCGACTCCAGTCATTATGGTGCACAGTGCGAGATCGATGGCGAGGTGTTGGGCGTCGCCATTGGCGCATCTGTGGCAGCTGTCATCATCATAGTGCTAACTCTGGTCTGTCTCATCATGTGGTCACGTCGCTGGCAGCGGGAGCAAAAGAATGCAATGGGCTCCCCGGTGTTTGGTTACATGAATACGGCACCACTGAAATCAGCTGGCTTACCGCAGGCAGGCTACCAGGTAACGCTGGAGGATCGCATGCGCTGGGCACAGATCGCCGATGTTATGGCACAAACGAATCATTACGGGGTAAGCTCCATTTGTAGCACCATCTCGCATTTATCTCAAATCTTTGTTGCTTAGCAGGCGGAGCCCATTGGACCCACGCGACCTTCGTCGGCCATGTTCGCTTATCCGAATCTCGGAGCCATTGGCATGGGCACCATTGGTGGCATGTCGATGCAGAGCACCATGCAAATGCATCCGAGCGCCAGCATGGCGCCTCCAGTGCCATTGCCCAGGTAAAAACAGAAGCGAAATTCTTATATGTCCTGTACACATTATCAATGGAAACCATCTCCAATCCCACAAAGAGTTGTATTTGTATATGCATATAGAAGTTCGTCAGGATGTTTATCTGGTTGTAAATTGTGTACAGGGTATTTGATGGTCGAGCACTCTCGACTATAACATTTTAAATTTGTATTTAACTGAATTTTAATTGCACTTAGAAGACTCGGCCTGGGTTCGCGTGCAAGTGGCATGCGCACGCTGGAGAACTCCAGCTCAAGTGAGGAGGAGGATCGTGCGGATCTGTTGGGTCGCAACTTTCAAGTGCCACGCCCAAAGAGTCGCAGCAACGGCAGCATAGCGGTAAGTGTGCACGCTTCCAATTATCTAAAAAAAAAAAACCATATTAAATATTTTTTGCACTCTACAGAATCAGTCGGGCATCTACTATGATGTGGATTACGAGCCTTCTGGCAATGGGATCGGCAACACCAGCGTCGATCATCTGTATGGCTCACAGAATCAGTCAGTGACGCACTCGTCGGGCAACAATCATATACCTGGTCCACAGGGCATACCCCTCAGCACTTACACATCGGGTCGTGCGCCCAGCAGTTACTACATGAAGTGAGACGTCCCCCGTACTGCCTACCGCCCCCTGTCCTAGTTTTACACAGAGCCTGTAAATATGCAATTTAGTTGTAGTATTTTTATTATTTAAGTAGCCAGCTAAAACACTTTTCCACTGCAGTCCCCCACGGACTGCAGCTGAGACGCGTTTTCATGCAACACGACGGAGAAGCAGCAATAGAAGAAGACTTAGGCTTATAAGCATCACAAGTAGCAGATACGATGTATGATGAGTTCAGACACCTTTGTAGTTAATTGCAATGCTAACGAGCACTAATCATTAATTGTAAAATTAAATGTTTAAATTATTTTGTCCCTAGACGTAACTGCGGTCTAATTAAAGTCAATCAATAACGATCAGTAGTATTTATCAATCAATCGATTTATTTACTTAAGCTTAAATGTGTCTCAATGTAAATATGAATCAATAAAGACATTAATGTAAATCAAATGGAATATTTACTCACCGCTTGAGGTTTATTTACAAATAAACACAAATTTATTTACACTTTCCAGACTGAGCAGATTTGAAAACTAACTGTTAAGAGTTCAATACTTCTCAAACTGTCACTCATATATAGTGCCATCCCGTACTAACGTATAGTGGCAAGCGGCATAAAATAACCGCATTCATCTCAAACGTGGAAGAGAGACAGATATAAGATACACTCGAAGCCAGTGCTGAAAAGCAGTTTTCGTTAATTGAGGCGCTATTTTGAAATTCACTTTTAATTAAATTGCAAAATAAATTGCAATCATGACCCGCTAACATTTGAATGATTTTACATAAAAAAAAACATTTGAAAGGTGCTGAATCATCAAATAAAAATTAATATTACGCCTGCACAGCCATCTGCCAAAAATGTATGACATTTTCACTTAAGTTAATTGAAGCCAAACAACAAGACTCGATGATTTACGAGAGCCGCCGAAAACCTAAGTTGCAGCTGTTCACACGCATAAATAAAATTATTATTAGAAACCGAAATTAAAATTACTGAATTTCTGTGTGTGTACCTTCCGTTTGCGTGCGAGCGGAAAGTACAAATGCGACACGTCGCTACTGAATTATGCAACAAAGCTGAAGCTGAAGCTGAATCTAAATCTGAAGTGCCGACATGCAGGTGGTGGACGTTAACTGGCCAGATCATAAATAAAGAGAGTTTGCACGCATTTTGACCCCTGCGTGTACCAATTTTAATGACATGCACCTCACGCACTCTCAAAAGCCAAAGGGGGCGGCGATTGTTGACCAAGCCTACAACATATTAATTTTCAATTCTTGACAGCTGAATAATAAGAAAAGACTTTTATAGACAGAGAGAAGAATGAACTGACAAATGAAAAGTGTGTGAAATTGGTACAAACAAATTATATAAAATTGTGTTGGCAGCTGCTTTTCTGTTTGTTGTTGCACGATTGGTGCCAAACAGTAAATAAACAATAACGAATAATCGACTATGATTCCAAAACTGATAAGAAGGATAAACAAAAATAATTGGTAACATCAATTAGCTAATTATACATTAATTAAACATAGTAGTAGTAGTAGTAACTATTAACTTATGATACAAATTCAGATTTTCATAGAAAAAGTCTTAGTTGATTTTTGTTAATAGCCGTTAAATATTCCGACAATTTAAAAGGTGTACATTTAATAAAGCCTTAAATGCTCCAAGGCATACTATCTATCAAATCGGAAAAGATGTTTTTGTATAAGCCGACTAATGGATAACCATTTGTGCTGCTTTCGATGTTCAATGCCGTCATCATTATTTAATCAACACCTTCGCAGGCATTTCGACTTGTGGCAACAACGCTTAGTGCAAAGGTCGCTGTTTTTAATAGGGCCTATCTCCTAATACATTCGAAGATGATCGAAAACAACAACATAATTAATTATTATTATTATTATTATTGCTATGTTGAGTAGATTTGATAGATTGCCGATTCAAAATAGACGTTGACCCAAATGTAATTCCGCAATGTATACCATGACGCTGCAAACTTTTCAGGCGACCAATTACGATAGCCAAACAGCAAAAGCAAACTGGGCGTGGCCGTGCCCCCCTGCTAAATAATGCAGCTCACGTAAATTGCGAGGCTCGTGCCTTGTACCACATAAATAACGGAGGGCGTTAGCAAATAATATCAAGTACTTAAATAGATGCTCCGCATTTGCCAAATTGCCATATTATGTCACCTAAAAGCCAAATTGGCCTTCAGCACAGGAGCCGCAATGTGCAGTGGGTCAATAGACATCGCAGAGAATTGCAACAAGCCATCGTAAAAGCTCATTATTATAAAAACCGGTAAACACATTTCGGGCCCACTTCTTTTGTGTTACACATTTTTTTTGGCAACGACAATGACAATGTCGATGGCATTGTCACATTGAAATATTGCTGGAAAAAGGCAAACGGCGGCGTGTTGCAAGCCATAATTCAGTTCCTCGTGCTCATGACATGCAACATGAAGTATGGGCAACTGGGGGGTGTTTGGGTTGGAGGGATCGCTGTTGTTGCCATTTGTCATAATTGGACGCGCGTGGAAGATGCACTGTCAACTTCCTTGTTGTCAATATTATTGTTGTTGTTGTTGTTGTTGTTGGCACCTGTTGCCTGCTGCCTGTCAACGTGTGGCAAACGACTGCAGCTGAAAAAGTTGACCAAACTAAACAGACACATTTTTTAAATGCCACAGACTGAAACAAACACAAAATGTTAATCACGGCACAGTGGTGCGAAATTCATTTGAAAATTAGGGTATTTAGTTACACCTAAAACCATAAATAATTTCTGGCAACAGCTCAATGAAATTAAGTTAAATCAATGGAATGGAAAGGAAAACTAGTCCAGTCAAAACTCAGCAAACATTTAAAATATCTTCACATGTGGATATTTTGCACAAAGTATTCCAATATTTTTTAATTATAATTAATTATGCCACTCCCCCTTACTGTCAGTGTTTATTAAGCAAAAACATGAATAATTGTTTGGCCGAAGGCAAAAGCGATAACATGTAACCTTAAGTCTATAAATAAATCTATTTATATAATTATAAAGCTAAAAATAAAATACGTTTAAATATTTACTGAATTAATTTGATATGTTTGTAATTCATTTAAATTTACTGCAAATTAATCTCGAAAATAGGTAATTTGTTTATTTATTTATTCTATAAATTACAAAACATATTTTTAGCAAATGTCTTAACTAACTTTTGTCGACTCTTTAAGCCTTATCTAAGCAAAATCACATTAAATAAATTATGTAATGGGAATGGTTGCTAATTGGCGTGGAAAACCTAGGGTCATGCGGTCGGCCGTGTGAAGACCTGCGGCAAGATAAGCAACTATGTTGCAAGCCCACTGTGCAGCACATTTTCTACGACTGCCAAAAGCGGAACAACAAAATTGTAGAAAAAAAATCACAAAAAGGCGGCGCACAATAAAATGCACGCAGATGTTGCCGTTGCAGTTGACAACAGATATTCAAGTAAATATCATAAAAAGGCACTGAATGGATTAACATAAGTGTTAATTGCTAGCCAAAAACACACTCACGCACTCACACACACACACACACACAGACACTAGCTCTGGCACTTGGACTATCAATCGACTATCACCTGGCCAATGGCTCATTGGAATCTGAATGTGACCGAGGTGCTGCATGTGAAAGTCTCTCGCTGGTGGCAACTGACGTAACTTGGTTGCATCTTCCGTTAGCAGCGCCACCTGTTGTTCATCGATGTCGTTGTCGTTGGCGATTGCGCAATTGGCAATTGTGTCTCAGTCGGCTGCAGGAAGATGTTTCCGCTCGCAACCTAAAGCCTGTCACTGGCCCACTGCAACCAGTGGGTGTCCGCATTTGCAAAACGATGTTTAATTAGCAATATTTGTCAACTGACTATCGAAATACTTATTGCCTATTGCAGCAGTTTTTCATGGGTCTTCATGGCAGATGAGGAAATCTTCGGGTGCAGCTGCAACGGTACGCAAATTGGAATGCGGGACCTGTGGCAGTGGTTTGACTTTTGGCTCCGTTTGCTAGACCTGGTTACGCAACTGCCACTTCAATTGCCGACTGGAGCCTGTGGGCAGCGTCACAACTCTTGGCCAAAACACAAAAAATTAATATATATGTATACATATGTAACTGAGCCACTAAGCCATTGAGCCGGTTTTTTTTTGGCCATCCGCTAACCAAAAGAGCAACGATACCAGGACAACGCCTCGAAAGAGCAGATCCAAGCCCGTTTAATCATTGGCTTAGCCTCGTTGTTGCGTGTAGGCATGCCGACATCTTCTGCTTTATGGTTATTATTGCAACAGTGCCAAATCGCTTGTAGATGCCATAAACAACAGTTAATACTTGTGTCCGAAAAAACAACAACAACAACAACAACAACAACAACATGCTGTTAACCAGCTCGTCCAGCATTTGCCATCCGGGCGACCTTGGCGTGCAAAACTTACCTTTCTGTAGTCATTCGAATGGATCTTATGGCTTTTGATTTCAATTTCGTTTATCCACTTAATGCCACACAGCCGGGCCACAAAAATCATGTGAATCGCTACACAAACTGTGCTTTTTTGTATTTTCTTGACCACCTGTGGCGGGCGCTTCATCTTCAATTGTGCTTGTCTGGGTGCTCGAGTACCTGAGTAATTAATGCGGCATTAAATTGAAATTGCGCTGACAAAACGTTGCAACTAATTGGCAGCGTCTGGCCTGGCCTGGCCTGCAACGGCAGCACATGATGCAACTGCTCAAGAAATCAGCTTTTGGGCGCTTCAACAATCGACGGTAATTTCATTTACGCTCAATGTGGGTCAGCGGAGCAAGAGTGGTAACAATACCATTACTATCAACACTTGAGCCACAGCCAGCCCGAAACAAGTCTTCTCTTGTGGCACCTGCAGCATCACATCGATGATGCGCGACCACGTAACGAATTGGGGCAGTTAAGTTCGACACAACCTGAAGTAAGCAACCAATTTATATGCTTACAAATGACAAAGACAATGGCGATGGCGATGGCGATGACGCAGCCGGAAGTGGCTCCTAAAAATAGGCCCAAAAGTGGGGATTATAGCTTTGTGGACGCACTTTGGTTTAGTGCCCGTTAAAACACTGATTGAAGGCCAAAACTGTGCTTTGTCATATTTCATTGTTTATGTTGTAATATTCCAAAGTTTGTCTGCACTTTGACTGACATATTTGAAATAAATTGTGGACTCACTTTTAATTAACGTTTGACTGTCTGCAATTGATAAAAACATTATGTAATGTTTTTAACAAAAATAAAAACAAACAATTAATTTAAATTGCATCAAAATAAACATATTTTTTAATAACTTTTGTAAATTTGTATGAAAATTTAAAATACATTAAAATGCACTTATTTAAATTATAAACAATTAAGAATGGAATCGGCGTTTCGACCTCTGATATTTAAAACGTGTTTTTTTTTATCATAATAAAAAAAAATTAAATAAAAAATGAGGACAAATTAAAGAACATTTAGAGTTACACTGAATTCATTGATTAATATTAATTATAAGTAATGCATTTAATTACAGTAAATATAATAAAAATGAATGTGTTCGTTTATGGACCTGAAGTCCTTCAGCTCGGACAGGCTGTCATTAAAATAAAAACTTGTTTCACATACCATACAGAGACTGGGGCAATACATAACCCAAATAAACGTCGATACCAATGAAAAGATGCCGTAAATTATGCAATCGGCAGGGACACCAGTTTTTGAGTCCCGGCACCAACTCCGGCGAAAGGTGTTCACGGCGCCTGCAGCGACTGCGTGCACAACATCTTCGCGCCGCAGCAACTGAAACTGAAACTCAAATCAATAAAGTCAAAAATCGTTAACAAAAAACCGAAAACAAAAACCAAAACTTGATGCACGAGTCTTCGGCTCAGTCTTCGTAGTCGACGTAGCAGGAATTTCAATTTAAATTGTATTCCATTTCATTTGTGGTTACCCGAAACAAAACCAAGTCAAGTGGACCCACTGCCCATGCACATACACAATACACACACACACACACGCACACTCGCACACACACGCTGGCATGTAAGAGTGAGTGCTTTAAGCCAGGCCTGTAATTTTACTTGTACCTGGGTCTGAGCCCAGTTACGCTTTGGCTCTTATTGTTGGTGACGTTGCACATTCTTCATTATTTTCTTGATTTGCGCTCTGTGTGTTTTTACCTAATTTCAAGTTTCGAGTTTTTCGGTTAGCTTCTTCTTTATGTTGGTTTTTGGTTCGCTTTTTTTGTTGTTGAAAAAGTCGTTGTTGCTGGCTGAGTTCGTCTTTTCTTTTTTCTTTTTTTTTTTGCATTGAAGGCCGCAACTGCAATTTCATGCAACTCTCTTTGCCCCCATCCTGCTGTGATGTAACCAGCGCTGCTTTTGTGGCTGCTTCTGTTGACGCCGTGACTTGTTGTGGATACTGTCGCTGATGTGGACACTGTCAACTTTAATTTTGCATATTATTAACGAGGCTGTTGTCCACAGCCACGCCCAATCTGGACACTTATCTATCACTTTAATTTGTAGAACTCTTTCATATGATTTCTTGTATGCCCTCAAAATTAGTAAGTATACGCAATGGCACAATAATAAAATGTTGTTTTATAATCGTTTTTAATTACAGCTAAGGTAAATTTCCGGAAACGATAAACCAACTGGTCAACAGCAGAAACACTATTAAGTGTTAATTGTGCATTTATTAAACGATATAATGAACATTTCAGCTGAGTGTGTGTCATAAAACACGCATCTTATTACCACGCTAAAATAATATGTTAAATGCCATTTAGTGGCAGTCAACTATGGGCTCTTGAATTGCTGGCCCCCAGAGCCACTGAAGCGAGGCGCCCGCACCACCAATGAAGCATTTTTGTTTTTGTTATTAGGTGTTGCTATTGGTGCCCTCGTCTTCATGCTACGTACCGTTGCGAAGGCCGATTTTTTTTTTTTGCCCAGCGGCACTTTGTAGCCACGAATTGCAGACCACAAAATCAAACTATGCTAATTGTTTATCACTCAAGTTTCGATTAAGCAAGTTAAACATGTGTTAAAAAATGGACGCACGTAGCCACTTTACCATTAAGTGTATCAGATACCGACGCCCACAGCAGCAAGTGACCTTATGGAGTAGTGGCCTGCACATCATTATTAATAACATAATTAGCAGTCGGTCCGTCAATTCTAGCTCTGGGCCACACACACGCACTTATATATATATATATATAATTGCACTAGAGATCTACGAAAAGCGCCAACGCACACTTGAGGGCAAATGTCCAAATATTTGAAGATTGCGAATTTACAGTCGGCTGCTGCGACTGCCTATGCTTTACCTTGGGAAAATCCGAGCAATCAGCGTCAGGCCGAGTCAAATTCATCAGTCAGTTGGGGTCGTCACCGCACTAACACACACACACACATACACACACAGCACAAGACAAAACAAACGGCAATGCTGAGCGCGCTCTTACTCTGAGTCTGGCTCTGCTTTACTCTCACTCTCTATCTTTCGCTTTCAGTGACGTTGGCAGCGACGCTCGCGTCGTTGTTGTCGTCGGCGTCGACGTTGGCGTTCTCAGCAGTTGCGTGCATTTTGCACAAGCGAGCGCTTTGAGCCGCGACTGAAGCTCAAGCTGAAGCTGTGACTGTAACTGTAAGCAGAGCTTTGCAGCAGCAGCAGTAGCGGCTCGACCGTGTCCCCGAACACACACACACACAGACACACACACAGTGTGCAGATAGTCATAGTTACAGACCAAAGAGTTGCCGCTGCTGCGACCACTTGCCTGTAGCAGTTGGTGTGTGTGTGTGTGTATGTTTTATTTTTGCCCAAAAAAAATTATTGCTCTTTTTGCTGCTGCGCGGTTGACGCCGCTGCGTTTCTTTGGCGCTTCACATTCAAAATATAAATAGATGTGCATGTAGGGAAATGCGAATAGTGTTCATAGAAGACCTCATCGGAGGCACATTTCAGCTCTTTTATTTTGACGCGCTGTTGGTGGTACAGGGATTCCAAGCATGAGATCCCTCAGTTTATTGGTTAGTGCCGTGTTAAATAATAAAATCAACCGAAATAACTGTGCACGCTGCTCAAGTCCTGTACTAAGCAAAAATTCAATTTTTTAGTGAATAAAATGTGCAAACAAAAATAACTATACAAAAAAAAAGTGATTAATAATTTTGAAACATCTTTGGAATGGAAAGTTTTCTAATTGATTCTGTGCGATTTTCTGCCGTCCACAGCTACTTAGCGCCAGCTGCGCGCTAATCTTTAGCATAGCCTACGCCCATCCGCCCCAAGGGGAGTGGAAGAAGAAGCTAACGTGGAAGGAGGATTGGGTGCAAGTGTGGAAGACGGTGAAGAAAGAGGCATGGGAAACGAAATGGAAAAAGGTTTCGGTGCCAATATGGAAGGAAGTTCAGGTAAGCAGATGGAGCCAAGCAACCACAGGATTCAAATTAAAACAAAGCTGTGCATGGTGCTTAGGTACCCGTTTGGAAAGAAGAACAGGTGCCTGACTGGAAAATCGTGAAGAAACCAAAAATTGAGGAACGCGAAGTGCCCGCCTGGAAAGACATTAAGGTGGCCGAGTGGAAGAAGGTAACGAAACCAATTTGGGTGCCCACCAAGGTGGCCGTGTGGAAGGAAATTAAGGTGCCCGTCTGGAAGGAAATCCAAGTGCCCTTCTGGAAGGAAATCCAGGTGCCAGTATGGAAGGAAGTACAAGTCGCTGACTGGAAGCAAATGTTCGAGCCACAATGGGTAAGAAGTTGACAGCAAACATTTCAAAAAACAACCCAACAATCTTAAAATCCCGATCCAAATCCTCTGCTATTTTGTACTTATAGGTAAAAATGGGCATTCCTGGTGAGAAATTCTTGGGCAAGGATCACGAGGGTTGGGAATATACCAGTCACGATCTGTGGCGCAAGAAGCTCGTGTGGAAGCCCGTGTGGAAGAAGATCTGGCGCACCGAGAAGAAACAGGAATGGAAAACCGAGAAGAAGCAGGAATGGCGCACCGAAAAGGTGCAAGAATGGAAAACGGAGAAGGTGCAAGAGTGGAAGCAGGACAAGAAACTGGAATGGAAAGACGAATGGGTGCAAGTGTGGAAGAACTCAAAGAAACAAATCTGGATCAAGGAGAAGCGCGAAACGTGGGTAGAGGAGAAGGTACAGATCTGGCGCACCGAAAAGAAACAAGTCTGGGCCACCGAAAAGAAGCAGGCGTGGAAGGATGAATGGCAATCGAAACAGGTGCCCGTCTGGAAGGAGGTCAAGGTGCAGGAATGGAAGAAGGTATGGAAGCCAGTGTGGGAAAAGGTCTGGGTGCCAACTAGCCATCACGGACATGGCTGGGACTAATTGATTGCTCCCTTAAAAAAAGCCCAACATATCGCAGAACAATGCGACAGCACTGATATATCTGATAACTGCCCCCCCCTGGCCAAACACCAGTTAAACACCCAAATCCAAAATAAATAATTCTCTATTTTTTTGGTTACAATTGTTAATACTTTTCTAAGTCTGCATTGGCATATATACATATCATTCATCCCCAAATGCATTTCGATGACAAATTTTGAACATCGTTTTTAATGAATTTTCTCGAAATTATTCCAATCCTCATCCCTCATCCGTTCTATTTCTTAAGTGTACAAATTAGTCATGCTCGCGTTTGTCTTCAAGTTATACAAATTGATTATTAGTTGACCTTTGGACTTTGCCACTGAAACTCAACTTCAATGAAGAATGATGCTCAAAAATTAAATATTAAAACAAGCAAAAATATACAAAAAAAAAAAATATATATATCACAATGTTAAATGTTTGTAAATATGTACCTTAGACGAAAATCATAAACCATGATCATAATTCAAATCATAAACTATTGTACAAAATTTGATGTAAAGCGAAAATATAAAAACACAAAAATAATAAAAAATATAAGCAAAACAATAAAAAATAAAAATAATGCTGAAACTCACTTTTAATTATGTGCCATATAAGTAAAATTTCAATGTACTTGAAAATTGGAAACTACTCAAAGGCAGATGTGATGAAATCGGACTCCGGTTCCCTTTTACTTTCGTTGGCCTTTTGGATTGCGCAAGAGCATCTGCGGCATGATCCATCCATTGACATTCCCATGCCCATTCCCACTTCCCATTTGCCATTAGATGGCCATTAAGCCGAAGATGCAACTCATAAAGTTTCGGGCCGCATGACACGCGGAAGTTGAGGATAGTTATGCGTCGCGCGTCGCCCCGCAGCCACCGATGCAGCACCCGCAATAAGACAAATCCCACCGAAAGGGGCAAGTTTTGTTTTTTTTTTTTTTTTGCACGATTGTTGCAGCATCAGTCAGCAATATCATACTGCGGGAGGCCAACAGGCAACACAGGCAAAAAGCCATAGTCAAGAGCCAAAGCCAATGCATATGAACTTGCCGCCAAGCGATTGCGATTACAACTCGCAACTTGCAACTTGCAACTGCAAACTGTGTGTGCATCCGATGCTGATGCCAAATAAATCTCAAGGAAGCATCTCATCATCAGCCAGATAAGCAGCAACAATAACGCCTCACTTCCTGTTCAAGTTGAATGCTGAATGCAGTTGCGGTTTTAGGGTTAACAGAGACTTGCTGAGTAAGGGGCAGCTGGTGTGTGCGGCGAAGGGGGAATGGAGCAAGCGCCTTCCCTGCCTTTGCAGTTGCATACAAAACTGAAGTCCAAGTCACTCGGTCGCCGCAACGTTGCAACATATTGCTTTAATTGACTCGACTCGCTTCTCTGTGTTTGTGTGCCAAAAAACAAAACTCAAAAAAAAAACCGCTACCGACATAAGTAAAACACTCACTCCCCCCCCCCCCCCCTCTCGCCCACCCACCCAGAGCAGACAGCTGTTTGGCTTACATACGGTGTTGCAGGCAGATCTAGTTAGCAGCCAGCGGCGACAGCAGCCGAGGAAGCAACTTGCAGCTGCTGCAATTGGCTATACTATTTGCCGTTGCAGTCAGTGCTAAAACTAGACACCAGACGCCGCAGTTGCAGCGATTAGGTAACTCTGCCGCACCAGCAACAACTACGTGCAACAGCTACATGCAGGCATAAGTTCGAGTTCAAGCAAACATTTAGGAGGAAGCGAGACGAAAGAGATTTCTTCGTCTTTGGTTTTTTTACTGATGCGACACACAATCATCGACACATTAATGCCTCCCTCCCCAATTTGTTGTGGCGGCTATTTAATTAGTGGGCGTGGCAAAACATATTTAAGACGTGTTACATTGTGATATTTAAGCTGAGCTTATTATATGATTAGGCAATTAAAATTCTATTAGTTACTAATAGCAAGGTAGGAGATTGGGGTGGCATAGGCCGATCTTTCAATTTGGTAACTGTATCATTAAAATTGTGACAGTTATATGGCATTATCTATTTGCGATGAACGTAGTATATGTTCAGTATAAGTTGCAAGTTGCAATTTATCTATCTATCTATCTTTAAGGGTGTTGAATAAGTTTCATATAGACCGACAGACAGACAGATAGACAGACAGATAGACAGACAGATTGACAGACAGATAGACAGACAGATAGACAGACAGATAGACAGACAGATAGACAGACAGATAGACAGACAGATAGACAGACAGATAGACAGACAGATAGACAGACAGATAGACAGACAGATAGACAGATAGACAGACAGATAGACACACGGACAGAAAAACTTCGGTATCAAAATTTAAATATACTTGTCAAACAAATAAAAGTCTGTTTTAGTAGGCTCTTATGAAATGGGGGTCAAAATCCAATATATTAATAAATATAAAAAATAAATTTTTATTTATTTCATATATATTTACTTATCTAAAATATAAATTTAATATTGACTCACTTGTATTGGAGCTTACAAACTTTCTTTACTTTCACAACAGTTGTGGTGTAATTTTTTAATGAATTAAAGCGTTTTACCGAATTCAGTTTTTAGTAAGGGGAAATCTCCACTTGTCATCAATTATTTGAAAACAATAAATTATTGATAGAGCTGCTGCAAAATTTGCCCAAGGTCTGCACAACATAATTCAACATAATTCCAAATAATAGTTGTGACATAATTTCAAATTAAATTCAATAACTGAAAGCGCAAAACTTCAAAACTGAAAACTCCAAAAACTGACAAGTTGCATTTTGAGTAGTTGCATTATGCAAAATGTAAAATTCAATTGGTATGTTTTTTTTTTTTTTTGCCTGAGGCTTTTCTTTGTCTGTTTTACAAAATGTTTTATGTCTATGTTTTAATTAACGCCGTTGTTGTTGTTGTTGCTGTTGCACAGACAGGCTTGTTACCTCGAGCGTAATCAAGCTGATTGTCATTGCGAGTGCCTACTTGCAATAGACCCTAATTGAAGTACCCGTTGCAATGCAGCTAATCTCTAAATTTCATCGCCTTCGCGCAACACGCGGCGTATGCGTAATATTTTGTTAATGGGCTGCCAATCAACGCAGTTGCAACTTGCGCACAGCTTCATGGCGTTTGCTTATTTATCTCTTTATTTATGTCAAGTCAAATTTAAATGCTTAACAATAAGCTGGACAAATACGCGACAAGAAATCAACAACAGTAGCAACAAGCAAACAATTTACGCACAAGTGAAGCAAGACGCTGTCACCAACTGTTGCTGTTGTTGTTGTTGTTATTATTGGTGCTTTTGTTTTAGCTGTTGCAGCAGCAGCAACCACCACATTGCACAAACCGCACAATAACAAAACGAACGAATCCGAAACGTAAATTGAAAAGAAGTAATAAAAATAAATTTGATAAACAACAAAGAGAAGAAAAAAAGATACAAAAACACAAAAACAAATAAGAAAACATAATAATAATATTTTATAATAAAGCGAAAAATGTTAAGCGTATTAAATCATTTGTTTACACACACTCACACTAAGCCTGAAATATTTATTTATTTATTTATGTGTATATATATTTATCTCAAGCCGCTGCTCAGGTTCAAGACAACAACAACAGCAGCAACAACAACAACAAGAGCGACGACAGCTAGCCGCAAAAGTGGGAGGAAGACACGGCGAGAGAGGCACGTGATTTACTTGAAATGTTTGCTGCGAAGCGTGAAGCGGCAAAAGGTTGTTGCACGCATCAACTGCAGATTTAGTTGATGCCGCTGCCACTGAGTTGATCTGGGCCGACCCAGCAGCGCATGTGGGTCATTGATTTTGTCTGGTTTGTCTGTGTGCAGAACTGGAGCAGCCTAATATATCATTAGGCTTAGCTGCAAGGTCGTCGCTCAGTGATGAAAGAAATGTAGTAATCGAGCCGCAGCCGCCACAACAGTCGCAACATATCCATGACACAGCGAAATGGCTGCCCACACCGAGTGCTGCCATGTGGGAAGGGAGAAACAATTAAAAGTCGGCCACAATTACGTTGACAACCCATGTAGATTACAGAGCTTTTGGCAGCAGCTACAAATTGCTTGAGCGCATTTGCGCTTAAACAAAAGACTTAGGCAACGAACTTGTCTATTCATGCGTTAAGATAGCGTATGGAAAATCGTATATCGGGAAATTTATTGAGCAGTTTATATGGCTGAGTAAACTTATAAAAACGACAATTTTGACCGTGTTTTTTTGTAATATTTAGTTAAATAGCTTTTCTTACGAATTAGTTGTACGACTTGTCCAATGTTGTGTAACGCAAATCAGATAAATTATTTATTTATGTAGGCAACACTAAGATACATTACACAAAATTAATTATCGACAAGTAAACGTTATATAAGAATAAACTAAAATTAAAGAGAAAATATCGTCTTTATATTAAGCCGACATATGCGCACATGTAATAGCGGAATCAAAAGCATCACAAAACAGGCTAAATAACATTAAAAATTTTGTCATATCTATTTTGTTATGTACATATGATTAATACCAAAATAAAAAAAGGAAATACTCCATATCAAAACTGGTCCAAGCTAATTTCGTTAACCGAATAGGAGCAGCTGCTGTTGGCACGCCTCCAGAGCTGTGTTTGTTGTTTCATTCATTAAATGCAAATGGAATTTGTTGTCAATCATTGTTTTGTTATATTCGTGTTGTTTGGCCTCTTTATTTATATCTCTATTCTCTCCGTTTCTCGAGTCTCCAGGGTACGGTTGGGTGGTGGAGGGGGGGGGGGCAGGGGCCAGTGTATTTATTACAGCGCTTCAACGCAATTGCAGTTTACGACTTCCTCGAGCTGCATTATTATCAACCAGTTAGCAGTTGGCCGTCTCTCAGCTGATACGCTAAATGGCCAATATATGACGCCTGCTTTGTCATGCACTACTCGAAGCTAAATCCCCCCCCCCCCCCCCCTCCAGTGGACAGTAGCTAGTTCGTCGTTTGCTGCTTGTCGTTTTAACGTTTGACTGATCATTTTTTTTTTGTTTCTATTTGCAATTTTTTCCCATTTTTTCCATCTGTTTGCCTTCTTTAATATTAGCATGTTGTAATTTTTGTTATGCAGCTCCTCTGAAGGGGGAGACAATGTGCAATTGTTAGGCGGCATCGCAATTGTTTTTTTATTATTTTTTACGTGCTTTACTACCAGCCATATAATTTGAAGTGGCTTGACGAGGTGTTTCACAGCATCGTTAACTGAATATAAATGTTATAATAATGGGCGCTATTAATTAATCTTAAATACTCCTCAATTGCGTGCAGCTCAAAGTGTGTTGACAAATTGCCCATTTCGCAATCTGTATTTATTAACATTGATCAAGCATAGTTATGCATTATGCATAGTTTACTTATTTAAGCCAACGTGGTAAATCAAATTTGTTTCTTAGCTTCTTTTGTTGTCTGAATGCATGTTAACATTCTGATTATAATTTCAATGCTATAATCTTTGCTATTAGACAGAAAAAATACACAAATATTCCAAATGCCTGTCTGTCTGTTTGCGTGATACTCAAGATTGATAAACAAAATCTCGGACTTAAGGTAATTAATTACAAATTGTAGATTCTGCTTGGATTGCAAATGAATGTAGCTTGACAAGAATTTTACATACATTTTTTTTGAATTCTTATAAAAATTTATTAAAACAGTATTCACAAAGTATATATGAATTTTACAAATATAGTAATAAATCCTAGAGTCTGGATGAAATCAATAAAACTTGATAGCGATTAGGGCTTTCATACATTGATTTAAAATTGTAAGCAATCAATTTTCAAGAAATAAATAAATGCATGTTTAATAAGCGCCATCTACAGTTAAAATTATGAAGCTATTGCTAGTAAGTAGGTGCCATCTACAGCAAAAACTATGCAAGCCATTTACGTTCCCCCTAAAAGTATGCTGCTTGAAAGACAGTTTAAAGCTGACTGCTACGAAAAACGAATGGAGCAAAAGACTTGAGCAACGAACTGAAATGCACCACTTTGAACCACATTGACATTGATATAGCCCACAAATTGACGCGGCCACGGCAGCTGGTAACATGCAAATCATTGTTTAAAAAAGCAGTTCGTGCCTCGTTGAGCTGCCAACTTGAATTAAGCGGAAACAGGCATAAATAAGTTTGTCGACTTTTCTTCTTCTTGTTTTTGTGAGACTGCATTGAAATTATACAATCAGCTTTGGATTTTTGGCCGATTTGCATGTATCCACAGTTGACAAGCGTATCTGCAGCTGACTGACTGACTGACCAACTGAGTCTGCTGCAACTATTTGAAATGAAATATTTATAATTGAGCAAATAAATTGTTTAAAATCAAAGCCAAATCGAATTTGCATGAATTGTGTATTGCGAGGCAAATGAAGAATCCTCAGGAGCTAACGGGAACCCTTTGTTTTTGAATTTCCTAGTTGGTAGCGACTTGGCCATAACGATTACGCAATTGGTTGCTAAACGGTCAACGCACGCCAACCAAAAAGAACCAGTTTCATCAGTCAACTAACTGCAAAATAAATATACTTAAATAGCAACTTGCATTTCCGTTTGTATTTGTCTCGTTTGGGTTTATTTTCTTGTCAATTGAGCTGTGAGCTGCTCCTCCATTGTTGTTGCTCGGCTCGTATTCAAATGGGAGTCATAAAGGCATAAAGACATAATTCATGCAGTTTGCTTTGTTTATTGAATGCGACGTGATTTGAAATTTCTATGACAATTCAATTGTTCGGCTGTCGACAAGTTTGTGTTTAAAGTTATTTTGGTTGCCACAGCCGATTGGGGTCACAATGAAATTGCATTTGCTGGTGACCTTGAGCGGGAATGCAACATAACTCGATGCCTCACTTGAATTCGGTGGCAGCTCAAGTCGAAGCTTTAGTTTTGTGTTGTGATTTTAGTTTAATTTATAATTTCTGTGTCATTGAGGCATCTGTAAATATTTAATAATTTAAGTTTTATGTTTTTTATTTATTTATTTACCTTCTTTATATATTATTTGTATCTTATTATATTTCTCAAATCTTAAATAAATACGATTAAAAAATAATTAATCATCTTTATCAAAATTGAGATGACCTGAGTCTCGAATCATAAAATTATCCGAAGCTATGTTCCAAGACTTATTTTGGTTATATATTTGTTGGGTGGCGGGTTCAAGTCTTATGTATTGTGTTGCCCTTATGAAAGCGAATTATGTCGTGTGACCTTGAAGCTGCAATTTGCCGGTGTCGTTGACCTTGATGAACTTGAGGCAGCTGTTTAATGGGAAATGCCTGCTATATATTTTAGGGAAGTTCCAGCGCGAATATCGTTGCAGATAGGGAAGTGAGTGAAACGGGCGTGCAATTAAAATGCTCCAATCTGCTGGTCAGTCAAAGTTGCCATAAAAGTGGACAACAAGAAAAATGGCAACTACCGCAACCAGATTTCGATTGGCTGAGGTGCGTGAGTTTTTTGACTTGGCCGCTTGTCTGTAATCGTAACGCTAAAGTGGTTCAGTTAGCTGACCAAAAAGCGGCATTTGTTTATTTTGGTCACCGAACAGGAAGCCAAGTGTCAATCGGAAGTAAAAGGCGCAGGCGCCGCCTCGAAACAGTCTACCAAAAAAGGTGCCACAAAACAAATATGCGAATAATTCACATGTATGTAAATTAAACTGTTTCCACACCCCAATTTCCATTTTTGTCCCCTTACAATTTGAGTTATCTACGTGGCACACGCCCACACGGAGAGATTGGCCAAACCCTGCAAAATTTATTTAAATTCAATTTGGGCATAGGCCAGGAAGTGGATGCCAAAATACTGATTCAATCACAGACACAATCCCACACTAACACAAACATAGTTAACACATGTGACTGTGACTGATGATTGCCACGATATGGCCAGCAATTGGCCAATCCATATGCCTGGAATATATGATGAACAAACTACCCATTTGAATTTGGCGCAGTGTCGAAAAGTAAAAGTGGTTCAACGGCTGCTCGCATCAGGTTTATCATCATCATCGTCATCAAATGCGTCGCCTGCCATCATAACACATCACATCCAGACTATCGTGCCACATAAAAAAGAAGCCATGAATATGGACGAACATAAGCCGCGGGACCATTGCCATGCATCAAACACTTAAATCTGTCATCATCATCAGACATCGTCTTTATCTTGTTACGCATTTCAATTGCCCTGGCATCCAATTCCAGTTCCAGTTGCAGTTCCAGTTGCAGTTGCAGCTCGGCTCAGGTCTGCGGCTTTTGTCCAACGTGTTGGCCACTTCCTGAAACGCATGCTGCGCTGGCTAACTGAGGTTTTACATGTCTCGTACTTTAATGAATATTTATTTTAGTTTAATATTTATTTATTTGGTGCGAATCGTGTGCATTCAACTGTCGTTTCATTTCCTTATGGAGCAGCTGCACTTTTATTGATATTAAAACATCTCAATCTCCCCAACGAAGCGATTGGTGGTTAATAAAATGAGAAAACCCAATTGATTTTATTTTGCCTAAAGGATGTCCATTGTACCAAAACTAATGGTATTATAACCATTAACTTAACTCTTTTTGTATAGCATTCCAACACTTTTGAAGTGCTACAATTTATCGCTTTTTTAATTTGATTGTCTATTTAGTTTTGGCTATGTAAAATGTCATAAATCAAGTGCACGGACTGAAACAATTTAATATGAATGCTATTTGTATCTACTTAAAGTCAAAATAAAAATAAATGTAATAAAGAGCAGGAAATAGCCGGAAGCGGCTTTCAGGCAATACCACTAACATAGACAAAAAAAAACCAAAACTATTTGAAAACTGATTGATTTTAATTTTCTTAAACATGTTGCATAAGTTATTGCCTTCTGTTTTGACCACCGATATGGCCTAACTATAACGGAACCACGCTGCCACACGCATGTGAAACCTGGAACTCAGTCGGGGTCTGGCCAAGTCTCTGCTCATTGGCAAGAAACCAGGCGAAATGTTAAAACTAAATCAACATGCAATTGTAAACTTGGCTTTGGAAATGTAGCCAACCATTTAAAGAGCGCTGCTTGAATGGAATTCCGCATGGTTTTGAGTTTTCAGATATGTGCAAAGTGAAACAAAAGATGCAGGAAATAGAGAAAAAAAAAATTAAAAGCGTTGAGCCACTAAGCGATTAATTGCAGGGGTTGCCAAGAGTTGCCACATTGTTGCACATGCAAAAATGCAGGTGGACAGGGGACAAATTTTTAATTATAGTTTGTTTAGATCCCATTTGGCAGTTAACGAAAGCGATTGCCCTTAACCGAGTTAGAGCGCCAACTATGGCTTACAAATTACATTAATAAGCACTAATTGACTTACGCAGTGCCGAATCCCTAGAGTGCCTCCCAGTCGATCGTTCCAGTGCCACTGTGTGTACATCAACAACGCCTCACGAACGTGACAACCTTCGCGCCATCATTTTTGAACAAGAATTCCCAAGAAAAAATAATAAAAAATAAATAAAAAAAACCAGCAACAGCAAATAAATGCAGACATATACGTATAAAAGATATTTAGATATAAACCCACAACTAAAGATACACGCAATGTTGCCATAATATTTTTGTGTTCGTTGATTTTCCACTTCGTGCTATTAATTTGCATTGCGCCAATGATGATGTGGTTGTTGTAATTGTCATTTGGGTTTTGTTTTTGTTTTTTGTTAAGATTTATGGCGTTTATTGCCATAAGCTGCGACTGTGATTACAAAATTTGGATCAGCGTCTACAGCTAGTTCACACCCCGCCTCCTCAGCGCCTTCAAACCGCAGTCACGTCCACAGCGAGGGTAAGCGAAGAGTGAGGCAAATATTGCCGGCACAACTTTTTGTGCTCTCTTTGCTCTCTTTGCAACTGAGCTTTTTAACGCACAAGCGAAAAGCTCTCGCCTGTGTTATTGTTTACACACAAAACCGTTATCAAAATTCAAGGTCTTCGGCTTCTGCAGCGAGGCGCTCTCGTTTTAGTTTTCGTTTTCATTTTCGTTTCCATTTTCGTTTTCGTTGGCGCTCTCATTTTACATTTCTTGGCGCCGGCAGCACCTGTGCGCCGCCGCCGTCGTCTATTTAACCTGGCTTCCCCATCTATAATGCGACAGTCAGTTCCACGAAAGTGGCCCAGAAAGTTGCGCGCGTTGCCCACCAAGCGAGTGGTGCCCCCAAAAGGAGTTGAACTCATATCATTGTCTGTGTCCAAGTGAATTTGTGTTACCATTTTGGTGTAGGGCCAACACCCAACACTACGTTAAGCGGGAGCCATGAGGATCCAGCGGCATTTTGTGGTAATTACCAAATGTGTCACCAAGTGGGAAGATAGTGTGAAATGCATGTGTTGTTGTTGTTGTTGTTGTTGTTGTTATTGTTTATCTTGGCTTAGCCAGCCAAGTGAAACTGATGGAATACAATTTTGTCAGTTAAGTGCAATTTTATAATAGATGCGTGCAATTTGCTTACGGCACTGCGACAAAGACTAACAAATTAACGTTTGTAAATTATGACGGCATGCTTCAAATATTTTTTTCAGCAATGTTAAACATTGCAAAATTCAAATTTAGTTTTGGGGCTTAAAGGTACGATGTGAACAAAGTAATTTAATGCATTCAATAAACATATTTTACTAAAATTAATTACTATGCAATTAAATAAATAAATGTATAATAAAAAGTGTTTTCTTTATTTTTCAATAATAATTATCTTCAATTTTGTCACCATTAATATTAATAGATAAACATCGAAATTTATTATTTCAGAGCCCAATTTAGTTACTCAATAATGTTTATAATCAGTTAGTGGAAAATTATATTAAATGATCTAATAATTCGAAACAAAATAGCTCAAATTTCTCTGCAGCTTATAATTTATTAATACTAAATAAGCAATTAAAAAACTCTCTTGTATTTAAAAATTTAATTGAATATTATTGTTTACTTAACTCATAAGATGTTAAGGAAATAATTAGCCTTAAGTGTAGTTAAAAATGTGCATATCGATTGAAAATATTGAATGCGTGTCAAACTAATTTCCATAATCAATTTTGCACAAGTTGCACACTTTCCTGTCTAGATAATAGTCACTTGTCAACAGCACGATATTTAAGTCTATCCGTGTTTTTCTTCTTTTCAAAAATTTTAAAAAATATTGAGGAGCATTGTCAACAATTAAAAATAAACAAATATGACAACGCGATGGTTTCATTAGCGCTTCGCCTGCGAAATGCAATGGGTTATTTTCCCTCACGATCGATAATCCAACGTGCTGCAGAAACCAGTCGAGTCAAGATAGCAGACGGCATCACTTGGGACTTGTGGCAAGTGACTTTCACTGCTTACCGACTGCGGAAATTGTGGCTAAGTCGACATCTGAGCCAGCTGCGCACGCAGTCCACACAATTAGCACCCCAAGTGCAAGTGATGAGATAATTTTTTTGCCGGTCGCTAATTTCCATTTCATAATCAGATCGTGCGCAGATTGATTGAGTTTCAAATTTAAGAGATTACGATTTTGTGAAATACCCATGCCTAAAGATGACAGTAAATTAACGCCAAACACTTTGACCTCGGCAGCACTACCAAACACAGAGCTTTATACTTGCAACAGAGGGAACGCCAACGCCAACGCGAACATATCGAACATATTTGCAATTTGCATAATGAAATCATAATATTTTTAGCTATAAAAAGAAAGAGGCCAATCCCAAAAGCTAATTCCAAAAACACTCAATGTCATTATGACCCACAGGCAGGTCAGGCCATATTCAAATAAAAACAACAATGACGCAACATTTCGCTCTTACTTTTTGTCTCACTGTCAATGGACTTTCAGCCGAAACAATGCAAAAACAACAAAAATAATACCTGAAGAATGGGCCAAACTGAGTCGACGACTCGCTGACCCAGTTAAAACCCGTTTTTTTGCTTTTACGCTTCACATGAAGAATATTTAATTAATTAACATAATCATTGCGAATTCGCGTTTATCCCCAAATCGGCAAGTTCGTTGCCTAAGTCTTTTGTTTGTTTTACTAACACTGAACCGATTTTGCCTCGCTTGCAGTTGGGCTTGCTCGGTGCGCTCTCTGTGGCCACCGGTGGCAGTCATGCCAAGGCTGTGGGAGATCAGCCGACAGCCGAGTCCCAGGTGAGCGACAAGAACGATGCAGAGGAGCGCACCGGCCACTTTGGCCTGGGTGTCGATATCGGCATTGGTGAGCATGAAGTTCACGAGCATCACGAGCATGTCCATGAACACCACGAACATCACGAACATCACGATCCGGGCTATTGGAAGAAGAAAGTCACGTGGAAGGAGGGCTGGAAGAAGATATGGAATCCATCCAAGAAACAAATCTGGAATCCATCGTGGAAAAAGGTGAGTGCTTCAACATATTTAGAATCATTCCTTACGTCAGATCCTTATTATTACTTAAAGATATACAAGCCACATTGGGTTAAGGTGCCTGGCTGGAAGGAGATTCAGGTGCCTGCATGGAAGCAAATATGGGTAGGTCACAGCTGGCAAATTTGATTTTAGGTTTTAATGATTCACACACATTTTATCAAAGGTGCCCCATTGGAAAGAGATTCTTGTGCCCGCCTGGAAGGATATTCAAGTGCCCGATTGGAAGCAGTACTGGACACCCGAACTAGTCAAGGTAAAGTTCAACATGTCCATAAATCCACTAAGCATGTTTTATATATTTAAATTTCTTCAGGTTGGCATTCCCGGCGAAAAGTTTTTGGGCAAGGATCACGAGGGCTGGGAGTATACAAGCCACGATTTGTGGAAGAAGAAAGTTGTGTGGAAATCGCATTGGAAGAAAATCTGGAAGCCAGCCAAGAAACAAATTTGGGTGCCGGATAAGAAGCTGGAATGGAAGGAAGGGTGGAAACAGATCTGGAAACCAGGCAAAAAGGAAATCTGGACCGACAAACTAGAATGGAAGGAAGCATGGAAACAGATCTGGGTGCCTGGCTGGAAGGAAATTTGGGTGCCCGGCTGGAAGAAAATCTGGAAGCCAGTTGTCATCTCCGAATGGTTCCCCACACCCGATCACCATCACGATCACCATCACGACGTTGGCTGGGATCGCAAAGACACCACGGGCGACAAAACCGTGTGGAAACGCGATGACAGCAACGCAGCAGGCGCAAGGCCAACGCAACTGCAGCCAGTGACCAGTGCCGATTTCCAAGCTAAAACGCTGGAGGCTGCCAAATCGACAGCTGCCGTAGCCGCCGACGGCGCCACCACACAGCCATTTAAGTTTCCGGGCGCGTAGGACGCCACTGAATATATTTGTAATAATTCGAGCAAATGCCACACGCCCAGTTCCAAGCTCCTTGTAAATAGTTGTAAACCAGTCGCTAGCTAGTAAGGCCTTCAAATCTTCAATTGGCAACCACTTAAATTATCAGTAGATGTAAAACAGCGTTTAATTAACAAATAAATAAACCTATAAATATACTTAATAATAGTTGTCAGTCTTTTAGGTTTAGCTGGAGTGCAGCTGCTGTTTATCCTGGCTCTGCTGCTGCCAGGCATCCGGTGCCGGCGCATTGGGCAGCGGCACCCACTCGGTTAATATGGTTGGGGTCCACACTTTCTTCCAAACTGGTTCGTAAATGCGTTTGGCTCGCCAGTATTTCACCCAGCGCGCATTCCAGGTGGTCCTATTTGTCCAGAAGCCGTCCAAGTGTGGATCCGTTGTATCCGTATGACGCACACTACACAATGGTAAGACAGGAAGTGCGCCGGCGCAGATTAGGTGAAAGTCGTTTGGCTAGCCAAGTATTGCGCAATCACATCCAAAACACTTACATGGTCGTCGTCTTGCCGCCCACACTTTCGTCAATGGTCAGGCAGAGCAGCAGCAGCCACAACAACATAAGTGGCAAACCCAGCACACAAATTGGACGCCCACAGCTGTTGGATTTGGTGTGCAATGTCATCATCCTGTCAGTGGCACCTTTCGCGACGCTATCTCCAAATGTGAACCCTTTCATGTTTCGCAATTGACTGACGCGATTTGAAACTTTTCTCTTAATGTTAAATAGCTCCACAAGCTGTGGCACCACTTATTAAAATTCGTGCAGCGTGCAACGCTCAAAT
Organism: Drosophila multiciliata; assembly: GCA_037043605.1. Lineage (NCBI taxonomy): Eukaryota > Metazoa > Arthropoda > Insecta > Diptera > Drosophilidae > Drosophila > Drosophila multiciliata. The sequence goes on from JBAMBF010000589.1 coordinate 2,386,756, forward strand.
GAATTGCAAATTCGAGCAGTGAAAATTGTTATAAATAACGTTTGTCGCATTATATAACAACAAATAAAATTAGTTTAAAAACGCGATTGGTTTTTTGTTTTTAGTTGTTTTAAATAGATGTTTTTTTTTTATTGTTTTTCGTTGTTGCTGCATTTCTTTTATGCTTATGGTAAAATTAGCAAATCAAATGTGTGTTTGTATATGGATGACAAAGCTTAAATAAAATATCTAAAGTAACTGTTACCCATAGTGAACATAAATTTCGTTTGTTTGCGTTTTAAAAATCCAAGATGTATTGTCTATAGAACATGCAACATTTTAATCATATGCTTATAATGAAGAAACTTACACATTTAACCCTAGCATGCAACATACATATATAGTATATATATCTGATATAGCAATATTTGTTCTATGTTTAAAGCCTATAATTTTCGTTTGTAGTATGCGTTGTGTGTGTGTGTGTGTGTGTGTTCGTTATAATGTTTTAGTTTTTGATTCTTTGTTACAAAGTAGTTAAGCAAGCGCCCGATTAGACACTTCGAATTTAGAAATTAATTCATCAATTATAGTTATTTAGACTTGGCCTAAGAAAAGGCGTTACAAAGTTTTGCTTAAAGTGCAGTTGCATTTTTTCTATAGTAATAATATAAATATAAATCGCTTTTCACTAAAAATTAATATGGCACAAATAGCGCATATGAACATACAAAAAAAAAATGAAATATGTCGAAATGGTTTTTCTGATATAATGCTAATTACCTTACTAAGATACAAACAAAAAACATTGCTCAAATTAAAGATACACAGAGATTTACGTACAGGACAAAAAGCAATCTATGATAGCCACAGCTTGTAATAAGTGAGAAGTCGGCTTAAGAGTCTAGTTACACATATATATCTATATATCATTTGCTGCGACTATGCTAATTATCATTATATATTGCTATTGTTTTCGAGTGTCTGTGTTCTTGAGTGTGTTCCTGTATTGCTTCACCATTAACTTCATTATCTACTTCGTAATCATTTTTTGCTCTGCTAGTCTGTCAGTCTTTTGAAATACCATTTGAAATCGTTTCATTTGCAAATTATAATTTGTTCGTTAGTTTTTTTTTGTTTGTGGTTGATGTGTGGTTTTTTTTGTGTTTTTGTTTTATGTGTGGTTTTCTATCAAGCAGAGTGCTGCGGGAATGTTCTGTGGTGGTTGCAACATGACATAGTGTGTAAGTTAACATAACTACATAACTAAACTTAAATTGTTTGAGTATACAGTTAAATTTTCGAGAGGGTTGGTTGGTGGTGGTGTCCGGCGCTGACTCACTCGAAGGACATCAGATTGGCAGGCAGTGGCTTTGGCACGCGCGTCGTTGCCAGCTTACAAATGGCGTTCGTCCACAGATGCGTCATCTGCGGACTGTCTGTGCGAAACTTGTAAACGGTGCCCAGGGTGCGGTGGTATATTTCAAAGGTGTTCTTATGTTTTGTGTTGTCGCTAACTTGGGCATACCAGCCCTCCAGGGGGCATACCTTGCACGGCTCTCGCTTGAAGTCGCCACGGTCGCTACCCTTAAACGACTTGGGCGGAAAGTAGACGAGCGAATTGGCCCAGATCTGGACCCAGTAGCGTTGCCAGGAGGCCACCGCCGGCTTGCGTCCCTCCTTCTGCACGGTCTTGCGGCGCAGACAGCCCTGCATCGCAGCAGCTTCCTCCGGTGACATCAGATCGCAATTACTACCCGTAAAATCGCAAAGGTTGCCCTCGGCACTCTCCAGCGAGGTCAGATCAGCATTGGATAGCGCGTCGCTCTGCTCCAGCACAGAGTCATCGAGCAGATGATGTCGCGGCTGTTGCAACGCCGTATCGTGCTCCAGGTGCAGGTGATGCGGATGTCCGTCACAGTTGTTCGGCGCAATTTTACCAAAGATGCTGCGAAAGCAAACATAAAATCGAATTTAATGTTGAATTTGCACAATGAGGGCCAAAACGAATACACAAAAAGGGGGCGTCATGCAGGCAAGCGTTTAATTTGGCATAAACAAACAGTATCAATGTAAGGCAAATAAGAGCGCGTCTGTATGAGAATCTGTAAATGTTATGTTTACTTGCGGCAGATGAGCTAAATGAAATGAAAATTGTTCGCAAGAACTCGTAAAACTTATTTACACCCAAAGCAGAAAACGTGTGTGGGCGTGTGGGTGTGTGTTGTGTTTTTTTTGTTTAAGTGGGCGTATTTTTTTAAATACCCTTGCTGAGCATTAACTTGTTTTGCCACAAATCAATAAATACACTATATGTGCACATATATATTAATTCTTAATTATGATCATCATAATTAATCATCAATTAGCTGTTCCGTCAAAAATTAAACTCTTGTATGAAAAGCTAAACAAACTGTCAAATTATTTTTATCAACGGACTTTTATAAATATTTATGTTAAAATTAATTTAATCACAAGGATTACGGCATCTGCAAGGATATTTCAACTTCGGCATGCCGAAAATAATTGTTTACTTGTTGTGTTTAGTTGTTTGTCTGTGTCTGTGTTTGTTTGTTTGTTTATTGGTTTTTGGTCTGGTTTACATGGAAGCATTTTAGATTGGGTCCGTGCACAAACTGATAGAAACTGATAATGTTAGAAAACAGCTGATTAAATATCCTATCTACGGTGTACACACGTTGGGGCACTCACCGACGGCATCTGCAGCGCTTGTTAGAGATTGTGCCAATTCCCGGCGCAATCATCACAATGCAGCACTGGCACCGTTGTGCAAAGTTGCGCGGCAAGCTGCTGCTGCGAAATCTAGTATGCCACCAAAGGAGGCAGTTACGGTAACATATACAAACATACAGAGATACGGATACAAAGATACAAAACAAAAGCAAAGCATAAAAGCAAAAGTGACACAATAATAATAATCACATTAAGATTAAGAGTAACGTTTGATTAGGACCCCCATTGTTCAGTCCAATAGCGCAGTGAGTTTTGTGTCGAGTAGTGGTTAAAAAAGAAATTGAAAGTTTTTTTTTTTTTGGGACGAGACACGAAGTGTTTTTTGGCAGTTAGAAAATGCGCGCAAAGATTTGATTTATGGCTGCTGTGGAGAACTTACTTCGTGCCCAGGCTGCGACACTTGCGATGACCGGGCACAAACTTGGTGCCGCTGGCCATGCGCATGGAGCCAATTGTCTTGGCGGGCGATAGATTTAAACAGCCCAACGCTGGCGTCACATATTCCACATTAAACGATTCCTTGGAGCTACACGACGACGAACTGGGACCGGAGGGCGAGGCGGGTTCCAGGCTTAGCGAGCGTCTGTTTAAAAATAGCAAAGATTTAATTTGTGTCATGTTCGATGTCAAGTTTTATGTGTCGCCTTACTTGTACTGATCCTCCTCGAATATGTTCTGCAACTCCTCAATGTAGCGTATGGACGTCAGATACATCTGTGTGGACTCATGCGGCTGAATGTGCTGATAATCCGATTGCTGATAGTTGGAGATGACGCGCAAAATGTTGTTCATCTTGTTGCGTCGCTGCTCCGGCTCCAGGCCGCCCTTGTGCGGATGCGCCAGATCAATGTAGATTAAATCGGTGAGAAACAGTCCCAAATACGGTATGCACGGCAAACGCAGACTTTCCAAATATGAGCGCAGATTAGACCAATTATTTTGATCGCTGAATATATCGCTGAGCCGCTCAAACGACTGTCGATCCTTTTTGGACAGACATGCCCAGGTTTTCTTCAGACGATAAATGCTGGCGCTTTGCATGGCAGAAATAATTGCAAACAGCGAGTGCAGGTTGTTCAACTCGTGCAGTTTTTTGGCCACCTGAAATGTGCATGTGATTGTGAAATGTTAATAAATGACTATAACTGAAATTAAATATTTATGATCTGTCCTACAATACACTCCACAAATGGAAAACAACATACTATAATATATACTATCAAACGTTCAGTAGTGTCGCTATTCATTGCTAATATTTCTTATTGCAATTAACAAACAATGAAGCTGGCAAAAAAAGAGTTTAATTGTATAAATTGACTTTGGCTTAATGTTTTTCGATGCTTACACACGTATTTTGACATTGCTAGTGTATAATAAATTTCATTGTGTTGCGCAAACAAGCTTCTCCTTTCAATTGAGTGAATACAATTAATCTCTCGTTTAACATTTTGCCTAGCATCAATTTAGTAGTAGATTTCCTATCATTACCCACCTTAATGAAGTGTGTCATGACCTCTGCACGCTGCTTGGGCTGCTCGCCGTTTAGAATTTCCTGCACTGTCCAGAAGCTGGTGTGATTGAAGCGCTTGGTGAACGCAACAATATTGGGCGTGACCACATGCTTGTCCTTTTTTGTCCAGGCGCAACTGCTTAGTTCGTCGGGCTGTATAAGCGCAAAGACGGGAAAGTCGAGCAGGGTTATCTGATTTGCCAGCTGATCGGCGGGAACACGCAATGCACTCAAAATGACCGCATCCAGTTCTTTGATAGAGCCATGCGCCGGCAGACTCTGAGACTTATTCGCTGGCGCTGCGGTTGTACTGCAAGTGAACAATTGCATATATATTTTGAAATTGATTGCACAAAGCGATTGTTCAACTTACGCTATGCTGTAGTAACAACCCGGCGAGTCTGGCGATGAGCTTAAGCTAGTCAGGCAGCCAATGGAGTTCTTGCGACGCGAGCTCTTTATGTTCAACGTTTTGCTGGCCGGTTGCTGTGCCTGAATTTGTTCCGCTCGCAGCTCCTTTTGTGCCTTATCCTGACGCAGACAGGCCATTGTGTGTGCTTTGCCAGTGGAACCACGCTGCTTCATCAACATCCGCGCCATCTGCGGCGATGATTGCTGCTGCTGTTGCTGACACGGCGACTGCGATCTGACATAACTCTGTCCACCATAAGCCACATAGTCCGCTGTGGGTTTTCTGCTTAGCTGTGGAGAAATCTTAGGATATAAGTTAAAAATTCAGTTGGAGGGTGAGGGAAAACCTACTTCAGAATAGCGCAGATTATCTGTGGACAGATCGCGCGATATTTCCGAATAGCGCATCATGGCAATCGTTTCAGTCGTTTAATCACCACTTCGCCGACACTCTGTGAATGAATTGAGTTGTGTATTTCGATTATTATATGTATGTTTATTTACTTTAATATTTTTTTTACTTATGTGAAAACTGGGGTTTATGCTGAGTAACTTTTCTGTCGTTGCACCGTGCTTTCGGGAGCCTTTTAGTTTACTGAAACTCATTTTGTGCTGCGGCTGCAACAAAAGTCACAATGCAGAACAACAATAACATGTAGCAAGCATTAAAACACAAAAAAAACTGGCGGCTTCAAGCTTCAGCCAATGCAGCGTGTGGCACGCTTCGCTGCTCAATTTCCACAGCGGCGGACAATGTGAGTCACGCGGCAAGCGGCACGAAAAGACCTGGATCTGGTCTTTTATGGCAGCAGCAACTACTGTGGCTACTGTTGTAGCTGTCGATTGGCTTTTTGGGGGTGCCAATGCACTACACAAAAACTACAACAAGCTAACCATATGCACAGAGTCAACGGAAAGTTTAGGAAGAAAGAAAAACAAGTCACCAAAACGGTCAACGAACCCACAGAATGCATTCCGAGTCAGAGAGATAAAGAGAGACAAACCCCATTTAGGCCTTATCTGATGTTGATTTAAATAACCTTGTTTGATGGCTGCACACATGCGTGTAGATATTTAGACATGCCTATATAGAAAGCTATATGTACGATATATGTAGGTGCATGATGCTGATGCCAAACATTTCTCAAACAGTGTCTGACGGCGACCCCGTCTAATTAATTTCAATTAAGTCATAATCATTCCACAGCAAATGCTGATCACATGCAATGACGCGCCAAATGCTCTGCTTTGCCTTTCCCATTGCGTTTGCGTTTGCGTTTGATTCGATTAGTCGGTCTGGCACAAGGGAAAAATATGTATATATAAGCATATATATAGATAGTATGATTCGATTAAGAAAACGAACAAAGCGACAGCAAAAGAAGGAAGCCATTTATAGATAATTTATATATATATATATTTATATAATACCACAATCATATTTATAAGTCAAATGGCGAGCTCTAATCTATGGCTACTTAAAGCACAACAAAACAATGCGAAAAGTTTTGTTTATTAATTTAAAATTTCGCAAGAATTTAAGAAAAACATATTGGAATATTGTGTGTTTAAAATGTGTATCTTTGCGTGCCAAATGCGAAGAAAGTGGCAGGCCTAAGGCAATAGCAGAGAATCTTAATATTCAAGTGTTATTTAGAAATGCTCCCAAAGGGAATAAGAAATTTATTATGGTACATACAAACTTTTATAGTAAATGTTCTCTCCTGGAAAAGGGCTATGAGCTAGGAGCACCGCCCACCAATTTCTTGCTTGTGTATTTGTTTTCTATTACAATGAATTTTCCAGAATATACTTTTTGTTGTTAACTTTATAATGCCAATTTTGCTTGGATTAATTTTTCGAATTTCACTTGGCATATTAAGCAAAATAAATACAATGCCTATCAAGTTTCTATATACAAAAACAAATAAATGTATTATGGTTGGCTTTTGTGATAAAAAGAAAATCCTTCAAGCATTAGGAATAATTCCTAATCATTTTCTTGTTGCTCATTCCAATTACAGCATATTCAGCTATATACAAAAACAGACAGTGAAGATAAACCATAAACTGGCAGAGATTATAGGAAATAAATGTCTGGTGAGACAAAAGCGAAAATTAAATATTTTTCCAGACTGCCTCAAATTCTTTTTCGGCAAATGGATTTTATGGACTATTTGAACTATTACAGAATATGCCAATATACATGGCATTTATACTGTATACACATTCATGTGCGTATATATGAAATACATATAGATGCCAATCGATTTAGTATTGTTTTTTCCGGGGTTCGATTTATGAAGATATCAAATACAATTAAAGTAAATTAACAACAATCACGTGTGTGTACGTGAGTGTAAGTGTGTGCGTGGGTGTGTGTGGGTGTGTGTTGCTCTGTTGTTTTGCGTCTGAATTATGGGCTTATAAAATGTTTTGCTTTTGGTTCTTACGCTTACAGGTTTCCCACGAGTTGTTTTTATAAATTGAGCCGTTTGTAAATATATTTTGTTGGTTTCAACGAGCTGTGTTGTACTTTCTGCTCACATTTTTGCAATTTTTTCTAGCTTTTGATCTGCCTACCTAGTTAATTTGTACCTACACCGGAACTTTGTGCCTTATAATTTGGATAACAACAAAATCTCCATTAATATTGTGGTCAGGGACATGAAAATGTGAAGGCGTCGCTCTCTGGCTGCCCGCTTTTGTTTATACCCACCACCACCCACCATGTGATGCTACCCCACCAACCATCACCCACCATCTACCACCAGTCCGACACATATGAATATACGCAGTCCAATAAATATGTTTATTGTTTTTACATAAATTTCATGAAAAAAAGCAAACAAAACAGCTGCAAAATTCGCGGAAATCAGATTGGACTGCTGCTTGTTTATCAGCCTGCAGCTTTATTTAAATAAATACAAGTCACACATAAATTTATATCTATACAAAATATAATTATATATGTATATATATTATGACGGATACTCCCATCTGAGGAATGTGTGTTGGCGTTTTTAATTGCCTTGCGACTCGACTCGACTCGCCAAAAAGCCCTACTATAAAGTAGTCCCTCTGACCGACCCTCAAACAGATCATTCAACAGCTTTATATCATTATGTTTTCTCCTGCAGCATTTACAAAATTTAGTTCTTTCCAGTTCTCATTTCTCTCCACACATTTTTGGCTTGATGATTTTGACATATTTTGACGCGCCGTGTAAAATGTTGGATGGCGGGCAAGGTCAGCTGGTGTCGCCAGCGTTGACAGCGATGCCATCGTCAAGTTCAACAACCGCCACAGATTTACTTTTTAAATATATACAAATATATATACTACATATATACTCAGCGTGTCTGTCCATAAATTAACCTTCGCCCCGATGGCAATGCGATTGTGAAAAGTGCATACACAATCATATACAGTGAACACCACAAGGGTAGTTTGCCTATAAGTCATTTTACTATGCGAAACACAATTACTTAATCCAAGCATATATTTTGTCGGCCTTCTTGTCGAAAATTTATACTTAAACATTTATAGCTGGATTTATGTGAATTAAATAAAATATTAAACGATTTCGTGGCAAAAGAAAATGACACATACATTTTTTTATATGAAAGTAATTTATATATAAAAATAAAATCGTAAAAACATGCTGCCAGAGTTAATTCTTAATTGCGAATCTATATTATCTCAGTGGGATACTCTCGTAATTATTATTTGCATATTCGATTAACAGTTTAAGGATCTTATGCGTAATCTAAATTGATTTCAATGTTGCGGAAAAAGTCAATTTCTAGTATTTAATACAAGATGATCTAAGTCTGATGGTGTCACTAAATTTGTTTTGTAGTTATTAAGCAATACTTACTGTACTATACAAAAAATTACATTCATTGAGGTGCCAAGTCGCAGCTATGCATTTCTACGTTCATTGAGAATTTAATTGAATGCAGCTTTTCAGATTCGAGAATTTAGATCACTTATCAGCAATTAAATGCATTCGATTGCAATGCAAATGCAAGTCAAGTGCATTTAATATATATGCGCAAGTAGATGTTGAAATGAACATGGTCGACGACTAAGCGTCATTATCAGCAAAATTCCATATTATATATATATATATATAAGTATGTGTGTGAGTAACAAGCACTTGTAATCACAGCCGCTGGGTAACAAGAGAAACTACACAATGAAAAAAAACAACAAAAAAAAAGCTGCAATAAAAACAAAACAAACCGAAGACAAGAGGAAGGCCAAGCGAGCACATAGAATAATGAGCTTGCCTCTGTGGCTCGCTTTCTGCTGGCGCTCAGTCAGCGTCGTAGCGTGATTCTTGTGCTCGTTCTCTGGCTCTCTGATCCGCGCACTGCAAAGTGGGTCAAGCCTCGAAACTAGAAACGCAGCCACAATCTGTATGTAGGTACAAATATTATACATGTGTACATATTTACCATAAGTGCGGGTACTTCTTTAGTGTTGCCTGTGCAGAGAAGAGCCGAAGAGCTGAGCTAACAATGCACGAAGCGCAGAGCCTTGAAAACGGCGGAATTTTCTACACAGGCAAAAAACATCTGGCTGCAGCGCTTTACCCTCCCTGCCACTCTGTCAGTCAGTCAGCTACTCAGCCAGCCAGGCATTCAGGCAGGCCTTCCTGCCAGCGCATCCTGTTAAACAAGTAACAAGCAAAACAACAGCTGGAAAATATTTCCACAAAGTGAAACTCAAATTTTGTGCCAAGGGGCGTCGTTGCTATGCGTCTGTTGTGTGTACGTATTTATATTTATATATATGTATGTTTAACACTGGTGTATATAGTACTCACTCGAAATGCAACTTGCAGTTATCAATAACATATAAATCAATTTAATTTGATGTGTTTGTAGTTATCACTAATATAAATCAATTTAGTTTTGTTTTTGTCTTATAAAAATTATATTCAAAGCCAAGAATTCGAATTATTAAGCGTCCAATGTACACTGTGCATACTGTTTTTTTTTATATTCATGGTTGTCTGATAACATTTGTTTATCACATTATCTAAGGCGTAAGTTTATCACCTAAAGAAACGGAAACGACTCTAATCGTTTATTTGTTTTTTATTGATTTGCTGCAACGATGAATCACAGTTGTAATCATTAGCCGGTAATATAGCTAATTTTAAGCCCAGAAGCAAACAACAACAGCAGCACACACAGAGGCACCCCTAACAAATCGATAGCAATGAATTTTAAATACACCTAATGCCTCCTCCCTCTTTTGCCTATTATCACACGCAATTTTGTGTATGCCGTCGGCAACACTGTTAATGCTTAGCCTTTGTATGCAAAGTGTGACCAAAGAAGCCTCCTCTGCTTCCCTCCCACCCACAGCGACCACCCAGTTTCGTAATCGACAAGTACGCCCAAATACATAAAAATAAATATATGTATATATGTTATGTATATACACACAAATTTGCACTTGATAGAACTATTGTGGGGCGCCCAGTGCCAGCCTAGAATAGAGCGATGCATCTCGATGCGAGACACTTATTTTTAAGCACAACCGATCACGCCCCAAAAAATAAAAACTTAAAAACAAAACAAGAATTCACTTACCTAAATAACAAGAGCAACAAAAAAAAGCAGCAGGTTCATCTATGTTAAGGGACCAAAGCATATTAAATTGCCAATTGCTTTAATTCTAAACGCTAGTTTCACACCAGTCCAACATGTAACCGCATCGGCAACGATGGCGATGGCGACACCGAGTTTCCCGTTTTAATGCCCGCAAGACTTCAAATTGTATTTATAAATTAATTAATATGAAATAAAAACGCGCGCGGCGAACGCACATTGAATTATTATTGTCGCAATTACTGATTGGCTTCTGTAAGCAGTGCGACCATTACGGCATATGCTAAAAAATACCCACGTTACTAGTGTTGGAAAGCGCTGCAACAAGTTGGCAGCGCCAACTGTGCAACTCTGTGGCAACTCTGTAGTAACTCTGCGAATGCGCGCTAAACTGTTCAAATGTTTGATTTTCGCCACCAATAATCGTATTCTGCTGCAATAGAAATGGATTAAATAAAATTGCTACGATTTCCTTTTTGGGTTAGTTTAATTTATTTTGTATGCATATTGTATAATTTGTGTTATTATGGTTATCATACAATACATAAATAAATTAAATTATATTCTTTATGCACAATATATGTAGGTAATATTTTTTTCAATTTCTATCAAGTATTCGTACATATTTTTATTCTGCATTTTTTTCGGTCATCGGAAAACGCCATAAAATATATATTTCAAACTCAACATTTCGTTTAACATTTCGTTTGCATATTTATTATTGTTTTGCAAATTACATTTTCAATTGGTATTGTTGAAAACAATATAAAATAGATGCATATAAGTACTTCCATGTCTAATCCAACATGCTTAGCAGTTGTCAATTTTCAATATTTCCTTTCATTTTCTTAGTAGTTTTTACTCGTAGTTGTTATTGTAGTTCTATGTGTATATAAGTTGTATTATTTTTAAACTCGTGAGTTTTTCTGACGTCTTTCAGTGTATTGTTACGGCCGCAATTGTTTACGTTGTTTTTGTTGTTGTTGTTGTTGTTTTTTGTCTTGTTTGTTCTAGTAAATATGTATGTGTCGTATATAGTTAGTTCACATACGTCTTTTGTTTATTTGTATGTTTATTTACAGCAATTGAGATACATCATTAAATGTTTCGCTAATATTTCTCTTTGGGGGAATTTTCAATTTGGAACAACTACTATTTCGTTTCAGTTAATTTTCCACTAATTAATAAATAAATTGCGTTTTCTTTTTCATTACTTTCGTTTTTGTACAATAGACTCGTGTATTTTTGTGTGTTATCAGTCGTTTTTCATTTACTTTACATGAATGTGCAGGAAATTATTGTTAAGTTATACTTGTAAATAATTTTTCTCATTCCTAATAATCGCTTTCTATAGATCATCTTGCTCCAATATGATAGGTACATACATATTCTGCATTTACATATGTTTATATATATATATATATATAGTAATATATGTGTGTATGTATATGTTGATTACCAGAATTGTATTTCTAAATTGACACAGATAATTTAAGATCACAAAGCGTAGTACAATAATTTAGAAAATAAACTTGGAAATACCATAAGTAATTAATTTCATTAGGCTTGTATATATATAAGTAGTATGTTACAATAATTACACGAATATAGGTATATATATATATATGTATATATGTATGCAGTACACACATACACACATCCACACTGGTATATGTGTACATGTATGTATGTACTCTCATTATACACATAATAAGTATAATATGTTTTATGCTTTTATATTTCTTTGGTTTTTCTTGTTCCAATGCCAATGCAGACTTTAAAATAGTATTTTCTTTCTTTTGTTTTAAATTGATTCTTTTTGCAGACAAAAAATGTTGCTGTTGTTCTTGTTGTTGCTGTGGTTTTGTTGGTATAAATTACAATAAAATGTTAAATTACAATACAATATAAATCAGTAGAAATGTTGGGTTGTATGCAAATCGAATCAGTAGCAAATTTTGTGTATTCATTTAAGGAGGGAATTGCTTTGGGATAGGAGAAAGGACTTTATTGTTATGGAACAAATATTATGCCAGGCAAAATTGTGTGTGCATCTGCATTTGATTGACATCGCACCACAGGGAATCGCTTGCAGAATAATCTGACTTGGAGCAGGAGCAGCAGGAATGGGGAGGATATTGTTATATTATACGTGGTAAGAGCTCGCATTACTTCATAGCAATGCGGTTTTGATACGATACGATTACGATACATAATATATATCATATAATGATGGGGCTTACAGTTAAGGGGGGGCGACGAGGAAGATAAGAGTGAGTTTTCTTTCATTTTGTTTTCTTTTGTGCCTTCAAGCTGACGTTGACGTGTTCTTGCACTCGAGTGCACCTGCAGCCGTGGAATTTAATTCCATGGACTTTTCATTAGGAATACATAATCTATACATGCACGCGTATGTATGTGTATGTGTATGTGTATGAGTGTGTGTGTGGTCGAGTATATTTGTAAGTGTTTATGTGGGTGTGTGGGTGTGTGTTATGCACATACGCGTACCTTGTGTCTAGTGTCTGTTGGCTGACAAAATGGATCAGTCAAACTTTACCAATTGCCTAAGCACAAGCCAAGAGAAAGCGAAAGACAGTTAGACGGAGCGAGAGAGAGAGAGAGAGAGGGCAATATGCAGAGGAAAAGAGAGAGAGAGAGACAGAGATAGAAAGACTTTCAACTTTTCCCAATTTACTTCTTGGTCTTGCGCTTCTGCTTCTCCTCAGTGGCAGCAGCGGAGGCTGCAGCATTCAAAAGATTCATGTTTGGCTTGACGGTGCCCTTTTTCTGCGTAGCCGGCTGCTGTGGCGTGGCCTGCGTAATATTATTAGTGGTGGTGTTGGTGGTGCCAGCTTTGTTGGTAGTTGCTGCTGCTGCTGCAGCTGCTTTTGATGCACTGCCAGCACCAATGGCTGGCGTGGCCGGCGTCTCGTCCAGGAAGAGCGGATTCTTTACCTCCATTTCGCCGGTGGGCGCCAAGCCGGGACACTCATAGACGGTATAGTCGCCCTCCTCGTTGTCATCATCGCTCTCCACATCGGACAGGCCGCAGCTGCCGTCGGTCGCCTGGCAATTCTCCATGGCAATGATCTGCTGCTTCTGGTGCTGATAGTGATACATCTGGGCGCTCTGCGCCAGCTTACGATCGCACGACGGAGATACGTCCTTGTTGGGTCCAGTTACTCCGTAAGCCGGATAGTCGACATCCGCGGCGGCCTTGCTGCGATTATGGAACCTGCAGAAAAGACAACATCAAAGGATTAGTTTGATGTAGACAAAAATCAATACTCTTATTCCATATGTTCTAGTATATTTATGTGACTATTAACTTAAGCAGATTCTACAGCTTTTTAATTGAGGAGTTGGCAATGAGTTGAGCTCAAAAATCGATTAAACGTCGATTTTGATGACATATTTTGTTTAGTTTTTCGAGTGTATTAAATGACTTTTTTTTATGTGTTATGTTCAAGTTTTTATGGAGTTTCTTTAGGGTATATAGGATTAAAGAAATTCTGATATATTCTATGGCCGGTTAATTATAAGTATATATATACATATATAGTTGAATAATAATAGTAGGGAAGCAAGTATTATTTTACATATTATAGAAATAATATTGGTAATAAAATTTTGCAAATTCTAGTTAGAAACCTAATAAATTTTTTAGTACTAACGACGAATTGCCCCTATATTTTTAGCTGATAATCAAAAGTATTGTTTATTTATTGTTCTTAGATTTTGAATCAATTTCAATTTCAATCAATTTCGATTTTACTAAAATGTAGACTTATTTTTTTACAAATTGTAAGACTATCTAAGAATAGGTTCTCAATTTATTTTCAACTTACCAGGTAACGCCTAACGCTAATAGACCGACAGTCACTGCCGCGCTGACGCCCGCTATGAGGGCCACAATGTAGACGCCCATTTCGCTGTTGAGGCCTAGATGCTGGCGCAGTACAATGTGCTCACTTGTGTCTCCAGTGCTGGCCGGGTAAACGAGCTGGGGGGATTTGCTTTGCTTTTGCAGCTTATCGATGAGGGCGTTTATCTCGTTGGGTGTGTCCTTTGACATGGGCAGATTGACGCCGGCAACGGCTGCTGCGGCCGCCGTTTGTGGCTTGATCCGATGAAAATTGGCGGTGGCCGTGTCCAGCAGCTTGGGCGACTCCATAGGCTTTGGCGCTGGCGCTGCTGCTGTGGGCAGCTTGTTTTTGGCTGTTACCGAATCGGCTGCCACCAGTTCCGGTGCTGGTGCATACTCCTCATAGTCATCCAGGGCTCGAGAGTCGAGTTCACCCGACGGGTCGTTGGCGTTGTCAAAGAAACGAGCATCATTTGGACCGACGGCAAATGGAATGCGATCACGCAGCACTCCAGGAGTGTTGCGACCATAGCCACCTATTGCGTCCAGCCTGTTGAAATTGGGCAACGGCAGCATCAGCGGCGGTGGTCGAGGACGCACATCTGGCACCGCATCCAAGGGACTGCCATATGCCGCATCGCCCTCGGCATTATCGTATTGATCGTATTGCTGATTGTTCAGATTGTTGATATTGTCGTTTTCATTTTCATTTTCGTTATCGTTCTCGTAATCATTCTCCGATTCGGCCATCACTCGCATCTCCTGCTGCCGCTGGCGATATCGTTCCTGCTCCAGCAGCTGTCGCTGCCGACTTATCTTTAGCTTGATTAGCTCCAGCTGCCGCTCGAACTGTTGCTGCAGCCGACGACGTGCATGATTCTCCATTAGCTGCTCATATTGCTGCGTCTCCATTGCCGCCTGCTGTATGGGACGTCGTCGGAGTCCTGCAAGGATGCAACAGAAGCGAAAATAAAACGCAATTGATTAATTGAAAGCAGCTGTTGGGTATATTTAAGTATGTGTGAGTGTGTGTGTGTGCGTGTGTGTGTGTGTGTATACACACTCATTATGCTAATGCTAATGGCAATGCGGGCTTGCGTGTTAGTTTGACGTTCAAAAATAAATGCGACGAAAATAGAAAATAGACGAAAACAGTTAGGGGAACTTCCACTTGTAACCCGCCCAAATAAGCAAAGAAAGAAAGAAGAAAAAACAACCGGAATAGACAAACAAAAGTCAATTTGATTGCCAATGCCTTAAAATAGACCAATTACTACACGCGCACAAATACACACACACACACACACAAATGCGCACACAGTGTAACTCCGGCTGTGACGTGCTTGGAAAAACTTGATTACATTTCGTATATATAAAGTATGTGTGCGTGTTTGTGTGTGTGTGTGTGTTTAGCTGCTGCTGCCCTGAAAAGTAGGCTATAAAAAGTACCGACTGCAACAAATCCGAGCTAGCAGCCAACAGAGAAGTAACTATGCGGGTGAGGCTGGGAGAGGCGAGGATTTACCCACACTCACACTCTACACACACATAGAGCAAACGGCAAGTGTTGGGCTTGCAGCGTGGGTGTTTTGGTTTGAGTCGTGAATATTTGATACTCGATGTGTATGCTTTAAATATATATATATATATATACACACATACTGTGGCATGCATATCTAGTACACAGTATACACAAAACGAAGTGGCAAACGGCAGCTGCTTTTGCCAGCACAGCGCCATTCACTACGGAAAAGTTGAAATTACCCCACCATACACACACACACAAATACATATATACATGGCGTAAGTTTTTAAGTGAGGTGGGTGTTTTTGTGGGGATTGGTTGTGGTTGAGTGGTGTTCGGGTAGTCGGTTAGTTAGGGTTGTGCTATTTTTAGGCATATGTACCTGGGTAAACGGACATTTCGCAATGACCCAATATGCTGCACATGAGTAGTGCAATCAGTGCGCAGGTTATTTCCATTCGCCTGGCCATATTGTTTTTTAACGCTTTTTCACTTAATACACACAAAATACGTTCAGTGTTTAAATTCACACAATATATTCGAAACTTGCACGGCTTCAAGTCAATTATTATTATTATTATTATAATTTTTCGCTTAGCATATGGCCGGTTAATGTGGCCCGTTCATGTTGCTCTGCTGCCCTTTCACACTCTACAGCGATAACGACGACGACAGAGTTTATTGATTTTTACACATACACAAACACACCCACAAACACACAGCCGCACACACAAAAACGGGCAGCTGGTGGTTCTTGCGCTTGGCTCGCAAAATTCGCGTAGGCGTGCAATATTTTCTGCAATTTCCGTTAGCCAAAGGGTACTTAGAGCTGCGAGTGCTTGAATAAGGACTACTTGAGCGGTATTCAACACTGGCACCGGCTGTCACAAATGCAAAATGTTGCAGTTTTCTTTCAGAATGCAGATTGCAAACAGGCTGAGTGACGGACTAACGGTGTGTGTCTTGTGAACTTGTCAGGCTGCCCACCGTTGAGTTGAACGTTTTTTTACGTTGCGCGTTTCGTTTGCTTTCGCGTCGACATGTACCTTTAAACTGAATGAGCCTGCCAGCAGCGAAAGCAGCAACAGCAATATCAGCAAATTCCTAGCTGTGACGCAAATGTTAGGTTCGCCCCCGCGCTGTTAAATGTTGCGGGCAGCTTTTGGGGAGGCCAGCCAACAACAAAGCGCAGTGAGCCCAGTTAAACGCATGCGCTTTATTCCAAAGCAGAAAGCTCGACACGTCCGCATGCAAGTGTATGTGTGTGTGTGTATGCGCAGGGAATCTTTGAATAAACATTCATGCATTCATGAAAAGCCGAAGCCAGATTCGACTTCTTGGCAGCTAGCAGGTGGCCGCTACGTAGTTGGACACATACACACACACACAATGACATTTACTAAGAGGCATACACACTTGATATTTGAAATGAAGACCAGACCCACCCCAACTATCCAACCACTCAACCCCCGGCAACTTTTGCGGGCACGCGCTGAACCATTTTCGTTTTGGGATAGGACACTTTATTTTTATCAATGAATTTTACACCCAAAAGCTTTCGATTCACAGGAAAGTATATGAATATGTTGCTGCAAACATTTTGTTCGGGTCGCATTGAAGTAAATTACATATATGGTATATTAAAATAATATTATCAAAACATTTATGTAATTGAATTGATATAAATTAACTAATTAACAAGCAAAATTATTATTCTAATGCAGGCTACATAAAAACAAAGGCAGACAAACCATTTTGTCACCATTGTCTCTTTACCCAAATATAGAAATACGTGACTTTATCGATTTCGATAAATTTTATGACGATTATACTTATTAAACAATATAGAATTATATAGACAAAAGAATCCACTTTCAACGCATTAAAAACTATTTTCGGTTTCATTATATCATGGAAATTAATAAAACTCATCAAATAAAGAGAGCATTCAGAAAATATCACATTATAGTAAAAGCAAATTGAAACGTCCTAAAAATGTCTGAAAACAAAAAATACCTCAATAAGTAAATTCTTATCGATAGTCTAATCGTTGCCATCCGTGAACAATTTTTTTTAACAAAGCGACAGGAAACTTTATAGACAAATAAAATGGCTGGTATCAAAGGTAATTATCCGCAACAAATATAATGCAAAATAAGTGAGTTATCTATTTATTTACATATTACACTGTGGAACTGTCTAACTGCTGCAAACAACAACACAATCGCCAACACCTGCAGCGTAAGTCGCCCTCTCTTTAAATGTTTTTTTTTTCAGCTATATATATTTTTTCATTAATTTCAGTTTGGCTATTTGTGCATTTTTCTCGAGCTTGGGAATGACATTTCTTATACTGGCCTGCGCCGTGCCCACCCCCAAGATATTCTATACGTTCTTTGTACTCCTCTTTTATGTGCTATCAGCGCTGCCTGTGTTTATTGCCAAACGCACGACTCCCACAGACGAAACCAACCCAAAAACAGAACTTGCATACTTTATTGCCGCTGGCATGGTGCTAAGTGCCTTTGCACTGCCCATAGTCCTAGCCAACAACGCTGTTGTAAGTTATATATTTGGGAAGACAATATGTATATAATAATGATATATTTGTTTTATAGATCGGCTGGTTGACATGCACGCTCACGCTTATAGCCAACATTATTAACTATTCAACCATACTTGGCTATGCCATCTACACTGACAACGAGTCACCTGGTGATAGGTTTATTTAAGTGAGATCAGTACTATTCCACATATTGCACCGATGAGGAAGGGAGTTTAGTTTTAAGCACCCGTCGACGATTTTTGGATGTAGCAATTTTGAAGTAGTGTGCCCCGTCGCTGACAACAGTCAATCTCACATTAATAAATATATTCACATAACAATTATTTAATTGAAATACAAATATACATAATAGGTATTAATCGTCAGTATAATGTTGGATTTGCTTTATGAGTTATAAGATAAGTTCTTTCTAAATTATTTAGTATAGTTTTTTATTCAATAAATTCGATTTGAATAAATTTTCTGTGCAATTTAGCTGAAGTGCGTACCTGCCGTTATCGTTATCGATACCTATCGCTAGAATTGTACCAGCTCGCTTGTGAACCGAGCATTGTCATTTGCTTTTTGAAAGTTGGCTGAGAAGGAGAAAATAATGAAAAAAGGAGATCGCTTACAGGCCACTTTAAACAATGGTGAAGTGGACGAAAGTGAAAGCCAAGAATATGATGAGGATGAGGAATGGGACCTGGATACGGAGAGGGGCTTCTCCTTGTGCGCTGAAGACGAATTCGATGAGGATTTCTTTGAGCCACCCTTGTCCGGCGCACCAAGCACACCTATATCCATGCACAAGTATCCAATGAAGCTGAAAAAAACTGAATCTGGGTAAAGACATGTGAAATTTTACAAGAATTCGTAGTTTGGTAAAATATATTCTTCGTCTTACAAACCCAACCAGTCAAGATCTACCCATGCACAAGTATCCTTTCAAGCTGAAGCAAACTGAATCTGGGTAAGTAATTATCTAATTAATGCATATATCTCAAGCACTATGTAATATGTTTTTCATCATCATAGAAACATCCTTACTGTGCATCATACAATCAAAAATGTGGAGCAGCATTTTCGTATTCGCATTGGTGCCTGCTGCTTCAATGAGATGAGCAACAAACTAATCGTCATTGACAAGCGGTAAGCCATATCGAGAACTTAAAGAATCAAAAGTTTAATCCCACTCTTCCTTCTACTCAGCGGCAATATTTATATATTTGACTTTGTAAGCAAACATTATTGGCGTCTCAGCGTGCGCGTGCCGCAGGCAACGCTGATACATGCATCACCGCTGCATCGCAACGAGTATATTGTGGGCAACGAGTTGGGCCAAGTCTTTCTGCTGGATGCGGAAAAGTCACTTTTAAAAAGGAGCAACGAAGTGGGCAATGCGCCCATTGATCAAATCTCCTGGGGCAATAGTTTACAGAGCAGCAGTGCATCCAATACGATAATGCGCTTTGGTCCCGCCGCTGTGCTCCTCAATCTGAAAACTTTGCAACTGTCGCATAAGCTGGAATTTAATCAAACGCAACACACGCTTAAGTTTGCCAGCTATATGCCCAACTCAGATCAGTTCTTCACTTGTTTCACCAACGACTCCATTCATGTCTGGTCCACGCACACATTGGAAACCGTGCAAATTGCGCAGCCCATTAAGGCGCGAGATAGCAAATTGCGTCTACTGCGTCCAGATAAAGCGATTCCTGAGATCGTATTGCGTAGCAAAGACGATGAAGACAGCACTTTTGAGGATGACCTCACATTCGACTGTCAGGAACAGCATTTTGCCGATGGCAAGCTGCTTAACTACAGCTTTTCACCCAATGGCAACAAGCTGTGCCTCAGCACATTGGATGGCTATTTGCTGCTGCTGAGCACCGCATCCCTTGAGCTGGATAAATTGTATCGACTAAGCGACTTTATCATAACACAAATGGTACTGCTGCCTGAGCCAAAGGAGCGCATAGTCTTCGCCATCACGGCACGCACCATGGCCATTATGCTGGATCTGGAGCAAACGGATCACAAGCTGATCGTACAGCGCTCAAATGCAATCAGTGTTAGCGTCAGCCGTGATGGCAAGCTGCTCAGCGTTCTGTCCAAAAGCGGTGAGGTCAATGTGTGGTCAACTTGCCAGCTGTACAACTCTCTGCAGGTGCATACACAGTGCATCACACAAGTGCGTGCAGCGCTGCAGCAGCCAAAGTTGCCTTACCGTGTCGACGGCTCCATGAATCGCGAACTGCGGCAACTGCTGAAGCGCGACCGCTTGCAGGCGATGCTGGGCGAGTATGGCTGCTATCCGGAAAAGTACCGTTTCATAATATGGAGCTCGCTGCTGGAGCTGCCCTCCAATAGCATACAGTTTCAGGCGCTGCTCAAGCTCGGCCAGCCCGCAATTGTGAAGCAGAAGGCGCGAGCTCTGAAAATCAAAAACGATGCCCAGCGACGCGCTGTGATAAAGGTGTGGAGCTGCTTGGCGCATTGGTGCAAGGTTTTTGGCTATGTGGACTTTATGCCACATTTGGTGTTTCCCTTTGTCAAGCAAATGTCCAAGAACGGACTGGTTGTCTTTGAGCTGCTGGTAACTCTGCTGCTCAACCATTTGCAGCTCGGCTTTGAGTTTCATCCGATGCCGCCTGGCAATTACCTGGCCATGTGTGAGAATCTGCTGCAGCTGCAGGACGAGCGACTATCCAAGTTCTACCAAGCACTGGATGTAAAACCAAATGACTATGCATGGTCCCTGCTCACCAACGGTTTTTCCGAGGTGCTCGAGGAGAACCAATGGCTGGTCCTTTGGGACAATGTTCTTACAGAGCCGCCATATTTCATTGTTTTTGTTATCGTTGCCTATAATCTGTTGCACCGAGAGGTCATCCTGCGACTGCCAGACAAGGAGGCTGTGCTCTGGTTCTTTCACGAACAGAATCCTACCGATGTGGCCAAATGGATGCTGCGAGCGCGCAAACTGATGAGCAAATGCGCTCCCAATGTTCATCCTCAGCGGTTTATGCCACCATTTACGTCGATACCCAAAGGTGTCTACCCAAAGTTTCTCAACTATCCCATCGACTGGATTGAGCAGCAGGAGGAACAAACTGTGGCGCTGGTTAAGCAGCATCAGGAGATCGATGCACGAATACGGAGTCTTGAATTGGAGGAGCTTAAGATCATGGAACGTTTGGAGAACGGTCTTAAGCAGGAGGAGCACGCGAAACGGCTTAAGGAAATGGAAAAGCTTTATCAAGATACCATACAGCGCGAGGAGGAGCGCATTGCCTGTCATCGCAAAATGCTTCTCACGTATCAGCTGGAGGTGCGACAGCGCAAGAGCGAGATTGTCAGCAAGGTGAAGGAGGCCGATCAGCGTCGAACTGAATTGGAAATGGAGAAGGAGATCGATCAGTTGATGCATAAAATTGAGCGCGAGCGACGTCGCCAAAACCAGGAAATGCTTTTTGCCGAGGATGAGATACGCAATCAAGAGATGGAGCTGCTGGCCCAGCGCTACTATACAGAAAGTGCGGGAGCTCCCCTTGCCCAAAAGTACTACGACAACATACAGAAAATGTGCGGGGAGAGAGACAGATTGGAACAACATTTGCGCGAGGTGGGAAACTGCCTGACTTAGATGGACACATGCATTTAAATATATTTCTATCTCTTGCAGATGACCATGGAGAACCTGCAGCGGCCAATGCGCTCAACATCGTCGATGGGTAAGAAGCCACTTCTGATTGAAATCGAGCGTTCCATTCTGGAAATACAACGCGAATTTACAGATCTCATAAGTAGCGACAGCAGTAAGTAAAAATTGCAATCTACTTTTACAAATTGTGAGAATTGAAGAGCTTAAAACATTGATTTTAAAAAGTCAATTTTATGTGCATATGTCAATTAGCAATAAAAACTAACTATAATTATCAAATGTGCATTATTAATATTACTTAAGTTAAAAAAAAAATTTACTAAAAACTAATTTACTTATATTTTATGTAATTATACTTTGAAATAAAAGTACCCATTAGGCCTTTTATATAAAATTCGGGTTAGTTTCTTGATATTTTGTGTTAAAATTACATAACAATAACATTTAATGCATAATATTTAGTAATAAATACATATATATATATATATATATATTTTCATATTTACAAAGCTGCCTAGGTTTTATATTAGATCTGATTACTTTTGATCCAGCCTCAAGCTTGGGGCGGTTGAAGGCACTATCATCTTGGGCACATTAATGACAAGTTGAATGCTGCCGGGTGGTATTTGAATTTGATTACCCAAAACTGCAAGAAAGAGAATGGAGAATAAGATTGAATATTATTAAGTTGCTTTTATTTAATTTTAATATTTTCATACCGCTTAGATTGTTGTTTTTGTTATTGTTATATTGCTGCTGTAGTTCTTGCTCTAGCGTCGCAATGCGCGCCCGCAACTGGCGGATCTCTTTCTGTAGTTGTGCATTGTGATCTTTAATGTCCTTGTGCTCATTACGCATCTTGTGGCGATAACGGCTTGCAGCAGCACGGCGTCGCTCCATGGAATCTTCGTTACGCTTAACTGCTGCCTTAACTTTGGGCGGAGACGTTTGAAAGCTGCGCTGCTTGCTTTTGTTGTTGTTGCTGCTGTTGAGTATCGCCTTCAGCCGTTCCTTGATGGGCAGCTGCGATGTGGGGGTTAAACTAGCGCTGCTGGGCTCATGCACAGGCGTTGTGCTAGGAACTAAAGCGCCGACTGGAGCTTTGGAACTGATAGCTTTACTGGGCTTGGGCAAGATGAACGGACGCACAGTCTGCTGGGGTGGCTTGATAATTGTGCTGGCAGGTATTGTGGTTATCGGTAATGACGCTGTTGGCAGTAACCAAGTGATTACTTGTGGCTGTATTACATGCACTGGTGGCACTCCATCAATTGTTGGTATGGCTTCGGGCGCTGTTGTAGGTTGCGTTGGTGTAACCAGCAGCTCTTCCATGTTGGGCATGGGCACATCCATGGGACTGCTGTGCTGTCTGACTGCAAGCGCTGCTGCGGACAGTTGGACCGCATCCACAGGATACACCTGCGGCGTGTGCAGCGAGTCTCCATCGGTTGGCGGCGCTTCCGATTGAGTCGGCGTGGCGGGCATTGCTGTGCCTGCAACTGCAATTTGCTCGGCAGCCCGCTGAAAGCCGATATCAAAGGGATTAACATGCTGCAAATCATCAAACAGACCAACTTCATCACAGTTCTTGATGAGTCGTGTGGGCGTCGGCGTTTGATCCGTTGCAAAGAGGTTTTCTGACTTCTGACCTAAGGACAGATCGAGGGTCATAGCCATGTCGTGCTTTGCCTGGCATTGGTCATAGTTATCGAAAGTGGCATTCTCATCGCTGCTTTTTGTTTCAAAGTCCGCAAACGAGACGTCTGTCAATACTGCAATACTTGCACCTGTTTCCATGGCAAGCCGAATTCATTTAATAACAATAAACAAAAACAATAATAACTTTTACAGTGCTGACACTACAAAACTATCGATACTCGTTCTGTGGCGTTCCGTCGATAGAAGAAAGCTGTGTGCGCAAAATGTTATTAATAATACTCTGTGTTTTTCAACACTATTGAGCAAATTTATAAATACGTTAAAATTTAAATTGTAAAAATGTTACTTAAATTAATTAAGAAATGAATTGAAAATGTGCATCAATGTTTCAATTATATTTAAAAGTAAATATTATTTCCCTCAATGCCATTATCTTTAAGTGCATGGACTTACGGTTTCATAATTTCACTTGGCTTCGTTACTTTTGACCCAAAAACTTTGACATTCAACACTTCCGTCGTTGGTCTGCGTATCGCCTGTCTGTTATCTGAAATGCAGGCGCACAACTTAAGTCTTTGCACAGCACGTAGACGTAATCATACATAAAAAGACCCAAAATATTTTTGGCAATAAAGAAAACCCCATAATTTAAAATGTTGTATCTTTTAAATTAGATTTCTCATTGAAGGAAGTAAAAAATGAAAAAGAAAACGAAAACGACAAACAGAAGACACGCAAAATGTTTTCGAGCCTTTGTTTCGTTAACCTGCACGCAACAAGCAATTTTCTAAAACTCTTGGGACGTATATATTTCTCACAAAAATCACCGCCACAGCAACAGCAACAGCATCAACATACTTGTCTTGTGGGTCAAGTTCAGTGTCCAAATCTTCTACAGACTTCCCAAGCCAAAATGGTGGGTACTGCGCCCCACAGACACCACCAGAAACAGCAACAGCGACCAGCATCACCAGCTACAGACGAGGAAGATGCACAGCATGAAAATTAAGAAAAAGTGATGCGTAATTACAGTCATTCTCTTTCACTGCAGCAAACGGGCGATTCCATAGCAGCGCTCCGACCAGTCCAATGTCGATCTGAAAGCTGGGGCTAAGGCTGTTGCTGGTGATGGTGGACCACTCGGCTAGGTTGCATGCAACAGACGCGGTTTTTGGACAGCCATGGCCGCCGCTGCCGGTAGAAACAATCAGTTTGAAGTTCGTTCGCATAATTATGGGCAATTTTCAAAGAACATGCGTTCCGTTGAACATCTCTCTCTCTCTCCCCCTCTCTATCTCTCTCTCTAGCACTCTATGTCTGCTTCTCTCTGTTGCTCCTGGTCGCACTGAAAGTATCGTCAGCGTGGACGGGTCTCCACATCATTGTGCGCGCCATTTCTGCAGCCCATACGCAATCCATAAGATATATTTCAGTTTTGCATTTGTTTCGCCAGATTTGAAAATTACAGGTTGTCCTTGATGCAGTGACCGCCACTGACAGGATGCTGCACATATCATTGGAAATGCTCTTGTTTTTATTATTATTTTTTTTTATTTTTGGCAGTCTGCAAATGCAAGGCTGCACTGAAGGATCTAACCTCACGATCTCCTAGCTGACGCCACACCAGGTGACTGAATTTTCGTTGGTTCTTAATCATAACGGCATAAATTGAATGTGCAATGTACAACAAGGAAGGAAGGACCCCTTTTGCATATCATAAATATTCAAAAGTGACCAAGACACATAACAAGCTGTTTCCTGTGCGACTTTTCGTTTCCATAAAGAAATTCCTAGAACGCCCTCTTTAGGTTTTTGGACAGTTTGTTTGTTTTTTTTTTTTGTTTTGTGTATTTTTATAAATTTGGCTAGCGGGCATTTGGCATAAGTTCGGTTGTTTTCATGGTTGCACCGGGTTCAGTAGCAAGTGCATAAGTAGCCAACAAGTTGTTTTCAACTTGGTCATTTAGTTAAATTTGTTAATACTTTATTTTTATATTTTTATTTTATAACAATATGAACGTTTTTTTTTTTGTAAATATTAAATATTTCTGTGCAAGCTTCCTGTGCCGCCAGCAATGGATTTCCTGTCAAAAAAAAAACCCGTATTGAAATTAAAAGACTATTGTTTTTCCGACGGCATTTAACAGACAGAATATATGAAGATATCTGTAATAAATTTTAGCTTTGTGTTTTTTGTATTTCGCACATACATATTAATGGCGCAGCTTTAAGCATAACTTGGCGCTCAATAATAATTTCATAATTATGGGTTATCTGGCAGTCGCATTCGTAAATAAAAAAGCCAAACGACAAGAGCGGCAAAATATAAATCCAAAACAAGCCTAACTAAGACTTTATCAGTGAGTTGTTGTTGTTGTTGTTTCTGTTGTTGTTGTAGTTCTTGCAGCGTGGCCGAGATTGATTGTCGCTAATGGGCGTGATGTGTCTGCGGTTCGAGCATTTCCAGCTAAAAAAGAGCCCTGCAATGCAGCCACAGCCAGCCAGATATAGATAAAAAAAATACACACACACACACACACAGATGCAGATATAAATACAGATAGAGCTACAACAACAACAACAGCAACAACAACAACAGCTACAACTATGGGTACAAAGTAGCAATAGTAATTGTTTTAATTGCCGCAGAGTCGGTCGGCCGAAAGTAGATCAGGCGGCATTAGAAACGTTGGCCAGTTATAGAGGAAGTCGTCATCGCCAGCAATTAATTGTGACCTTGACCATACAAAAGCGTATAGCTGGCTGGTACATGTCTTATATCTTTTTAGCTGGATCTGTGCCTGTCTAACGGTATTAGAGTTAGCCTCAAAAACATTTTATGAGTTTAGCTCGTGCGGCGAACGTGCCACATATTCAACAAAAGTTGCCATCACATCATAAAACCCAAAAAAAAAAACAAAAGGATTGCCGCCAAGTGAAAGAGGAAACTTTAAGCTGGATGTGTTGCAGGAGCTGAAGCTGGAGCTAAGTTTGAACTGTTGGCGGCACTCATCACGGCGTGATTCGCAAGATGATGGATTGCGTTCACTTTTGATGTATCTACCATTTTCAGGCTTCTAAATTTAATGCCACATCCATGAGGCGCTGCCTAATTGCTCCACCACTGTGTCTGCGGGTACGCCGCTCGCATCATTTCCGTTAAGGCCGCCGGGCTGTTGTCGCCGTTGCCATAACCAGTGTCCCCCCCCCCCCACCTCAACCGTCTACGCCATCGCCACAAGCGGCTTGTATTTGATATTAATTCGATATCAACAACAAAATCAAAAGTCAAGTAGACTTTCATTTTCATACCCTCTCCACATGTGTGTTTTTTTTTTAAGTGTATCGCAGGCAGAAGGCAATAAATCTGATTCTAATAAGCAGATATTTTATCCATATCATTGACTAATAAGTGCTAACAAGCTGCCAGTTTGGAGGCATCCATATTTGACTTTTCTCAAAATTATGGGAAATTTAGGGAAAAAGTGGATTTGAATTTGCTTAGAATCGGATAATATTCGCAGAGTTTATTTTAGGATTAAGGGGAAAAATAATTTTATTTGCGCTTAAATAAGCACGAATAAATATTTAGTTTAGTTACAGGGTATCTCGGCGGGTGCTTGCTTATTTTTTAGTTGGTTTGCTTTTTATTAAGTTTTATTTTAACGTTGTTTTTTTTTTGTTAGACGCCGACGGCTACAACAACGCGCCGCAGTTTGAGCATATCCTGTGCTCGCGGCGCATCCTTGGCTTGGCCCCAAACATAATTGGCGTCTGGGGGCGTGGCATCTCTGCTGCTCGCCGACCACAGACTTGTGTCTAACATGCGCCAGGCCAGTATCTGGACTTGGATTTCGGCGGCGAGTGCGTTGCCTAAAAAGACAAAGTATTTATTTTTTTTTTTAAAAAAGGGACATGCGCTCTGGGCAGTGGGCAGCTGAGGCTCGCCTAGGCACATAACGGTATTAAATATATATGTGTGTGTTTGTGTGTTTAATTGCATGTTGTTAGATATCGTTTTCGAGGGTTTTTCAAAGGAATTCGCCAGCAGAAGGAATGTTAAATGCGTCATGCAATCGTCTAAAAAAAACATGCAAACGAATATATTTCATATTCGAATGTATCTTTTCAAAACTTATCTAAAAATCTTGTCTTTGACTTAAAGGTGGCAAAACAAAAACAGACAAAACTTAATTGCATTTTCACAGCTCAACATTTTCTGTAAATATGGTTTAGCTATACACACACACATATATTGCTGTTGTTTCTATTATTATTAAGCTCACAATCCATTAACCCAAAACTTGAGAATCTGTCAAAATTCATCAATGAAACGTGGACAGACGGACACAGAGAAGTTTTGTGTCGTTATAACTTGACCCCCAGCGCCGGCGAGTCCAGTTAGAAACACTCAATTAATTATACAAAGGTCGTGTGTGGGGTTAAAAAAAAAAACATCTGGCCAAAAACCCGAGAATACTGTGCAAATTGAAGCCAGATCTGGCCATATATAAAAGAAACAATAAATAAATATCTTAATACTTACTTTAATCATACTATTTGAAGTAGTAATAGTAAATGTATAATATAAATTTTACTTGGAAATACTAAGTAAAATATATTTTAGACATGAATAAGTTATTGCGAAAGGAATTATTTTGAAATGGCCTAGAAAGCTTTAAGCTATGCAATGATTGAGCTATTGCAAAATGGATTAGACGTTATGTGATACCCTATAATTTATCTTCGATCCATTCATGGGTTCTTTTTGCGGACTTTATCACATGGCTAAGAAATTTACCCGCGGCCATCTTCATCGGTTGACTCCGTCGGTTTCTTGTGTTATGGTGTCTTCTTCTTCTTGCCTTTTTTTTTTGACCATTGACAAATGATTGGCAAGTTGTGGCAAACCGAGTGCAAGAGGCCAAGAGACTGGGAGCGTGGACGGCAGTAAAAACTCATCAATTAAAAGTGCTAATGGCTATAATAATGATATGTTAATATCACTCGTAGCTATAACTATGCTGCTTTTGTTTTTGCGCTCAACTAACTGCGTTTTCGTTTCAGTTAAACCGGCGAAAAGGTAACACACACACACACACACACACACACAAAAAGCGGAACTCTATAGCTAAAGCTGAAGCTATAGCCGTAAGAATATTTCATGATTAATTATGCATTGGCGACTTTTCGGCGCTCTTGCAAAAAGAGCCGCGAAACCCAAATCAGCCAAAAGCACAAAACATTTCTCACTCGCTTCATTAGCGCAGTTCTTATTTGAAAAATATCAAAAAAAAAAAAAAAAAACAGTCGACCGATCGAGGTGGCCCAAAGATCTCTTGATATGTGTCATATTAATTAAGTTTTTTTTGGCACAACCGTTGCGGATGTGATGCAAGGCGAAAACAACATCGAGACGTGGCCATAGAAAGTGGTTTCTTGTCACTGGCAGGTGTTCCAATAATATTGCATCTAGCCAGGCGCCGGATCAGCTCGCTATATGAATACTAAATAATCAGGCAGAATGTGTACAAAACAATATTTGCCCTCCAAATTTCCCTGCAGTCTATCAAAGATCATCTTTGCATCTGAAATGTATTAATTGGAATTGATTTAATTTAGGTGCTATTTGTGCAAAGAAATCGTAAAATAAAAAAACCTAGCTTAGGTGCATATAATATAATTATAGTCTAACCTTTTAATAGACCAAAAGCCTCTGTTAGAGATTAATGTCAGTTCAATGAAAATGTACACATTAATTTGTTAAAAGTTTTTAAGTTCAGGTCTCAAATACAATAAATAAATTAATTAAAATACAATAATCTTAATAATTGCAAAGTTATTTTTATTGGATTTGTGTATGGGAATTACTTAAATATCGGAAATATAATTTAAATATTTAAACTGATTATGCATACAGTAAAATCGAATTTCTTTTTATTATATATTATATAATATTATATATTTTTTCTTATATTTCTAATATATTATATATTTTTTTATACAAGGTAATTTTCAAATCTACTTTAAAAAATGAAATCATCTTTATAAATGTACCAAGTGAACAATTAAATAAAACTGCAATTTAACGCCAACCAAAATTATGTTTTTTATATTGAATCTATATATATAAAAATTCTAATATAATTTGTATTAAATGAATGGATTTAATATGGTTATTTTCACATGTGTGTTCTTTGGTATCCTTGTCGACATTTATTTTTGGGACGTCTGATTTATAACTTCAATCAAACTCATGAATATGCACGCATGTGTGCTAAGCCGCAGGCGTTACAGTTACTGATTTATGGCAATAAAGTTAGGCCTTAACCTATACAGAGATACAGATACAGCTACAGCTACAGCTAAGGCTAAAGATGCTGGGATGCCAACTGCAGACGTGGCCGATACAAGATGGCACAATAAATAAAGTATGCAAAAGGACGAGGCGCGCAGGTCAAGCTGGGTGGGGGGATGGGGTGAACTGACAGGCCAATCGCCAATAAATAAGCCAAGTCCAAGAGGGAGAGAGGAGTAAGTCTAAAGCTCAGCTCCATTGGCCAACTGGATGCTCGATGTGCACATTTTTCACCATTTTCAGATTGATACGTGTTGGAATTTGCGGGAAGCGCGTGCATATTCCACAACTATTCCCCTTGCCGCATCACAACCGGACATGGACATGTGATATATGCGTCTGCCAGGTCTCTTGAGGTCTCGGATCTCAGGGTCTCTCTTGGAGGCCGCCGTCATGCGTATGGCGGCTAATGATTGGTTTGGTGCGCGCGGGGTTAAGAATTATTGTTGAACTCCTGGCGGATGTAGTGCATCATTTGGCAGGCGCTAATGATAGGTCAGCCACACAGTGACTTGGCCAAAAAATATGGGAAATGCTCAGCTAATCTGTTAGATACACAAAATTTGCTTGCATTTTAATTGATACAACGAGGCAAGACCAAAATTTATGCATCCGTCGGCTAAATTTTTCGACAGACAAATTCGCGACGGCGGCCATTTGCCAAGGTGCAATGGAAATGGGAATAGGAATAGTTCTCGGCCATTGCGTGCCAGAAGCCCATCACTGAAATTGCGGCCAATTGTGATGCAAAGTTCTATTCTGACAGGGCTAACGCCAACGCAATACGCCTTGCGGCCAATTTGAATTTAACTTTTTGTGGCTAGATATTTGGCCAACAATTTTTTTTTTATGTTTCTTTCATTTGTTGTTTTTGTTGTTGTTTATGCGGCTGACTGTTTTGGCTGTTGTTGCTGTTGCTGTTGGTGGGTAACAAGTTAGGTAAAATTTGCGTTTCCGGCATTTGCAAATTTACAATTCGCGCCTTGCTTTTTGACAGTGCTGGCGGCAAGTTCCCGGGTAGAGAAGTGGATTGCAGGGAGTGCACTCAGAAAAATTGCGGACATTATATAATGGTCGAGCTGTCTGGCATTAGACTCTTATTTTAAAATTTACAATAAATGCAAATTATTGGTAAATATATAAATAATATTCATATTTTCGAATAAAAATTTGATGTTTTTAAACTTTTTCGACTCATAAACTTTTTTAAAAAAAATGGCTATTTTCTGTATTTTTTTACATATTTTTTTTTGAGTGTGAACGTGGGTGGTTTTCAGTTAGGACTGTCTGCGCTCTGGCTGGCTTACTAACTGGCAAACCGTTATGTAAACGTCTTTGCGCGCACATTTGCCCCTTTTTTTTTTTGCAATTTTTTTGTTGTTTTTTTGTTTGGTATTTTGTGGTTGTTTGGAAAATGTTTAAAGCCCTAACTTACCTTTGGCATGCAACTGTTTCAGCCAGTCCACAAATTGCACGCGTCTTTGGAGTGGTGCTGTTGGCGCCATGAGCCACATAAGCTCCACTCTCCTAGCTGGAACGGAAATGTTGACGGGCTTCTGGCATTGTGGCGGCGCCTGCTCCATTGACTCAATAAGCACAAGTAAAACAAGATCTCTATTCCACCTCAACCCCAACAAGATCAACCGCTTTTTTTTTTTTTAAAAACTTATCTTTCGTGCCTCGCTCCCATATAAATCATAGATACAAAAAGCGCGAAACAAAACGAAACGTCAAATTAAAATGCAAATTTAATTGATGTATCGGCGGGCAACTAGTTGCCAGACTGCAATACACACACACACACACTTAAGCACACACACGTACTGCCGAGTCAATCATTAGACGGTCAGAAGCACAGCTGTATCAGCTAAAAGTGCAGCGGAAATTACACGAAAACATAGAAATAGCCATGGCCTAATGCAATCTTTGGCCAACATGTTGCAAACTGGCAACTAGCCAGCTATTTAGCCAGTTGGCAGTTTGCAATTTGAAACGCTGCGACTAATTACACGCATTTCGTCTACGGGCCAAAAGGAGTGCCCCAACCGCAATCCGTGTCGATTTGCCTGCCAGACACGAGACGCACAGGATACGTGCTCGCTGACTATTAAGTAATAGTTGTGGTGCACCTAATATAAGTGCTTCGGATGGGATGGGATGGGATGGGCGCAGCAGCAGTATCTGAATGGGGAGTGGATGCAGCAGCAGCAGCAGCATCGCATCATAGCCAAAGACATCATCAAAGCAGCTGCAACTGTAAACACCGCGAGGACATTATCATTAGCGAGAGCATCCCATTAAGCAGTTGCCTCTATATATATATATATATATATATATATCTGTATTATTTTTCTGAATTTATCTTGGATGAATATAAATAAAGATTACATAATTTTTTTATTATCAATTATAGCGTTAATTGAATCCGTTGACAGTGGCGCTCAATTATTTAATTGTTATTAGCCAGCATTAAGTGCAAATGAAGGCTATAATCTATAATCTAATGATGGAGTTAATATAAAGCCATGTTTAATGTCAATTTAGCTAATATAAGCGATTAAATAAAATATTAACATATATTGTTTTTTTTTTAAGTTTTTATTTTTTATTGCAATACAACAGACTTGACGTTATTTCTTAAATAGGTTAAGGGTTAAAAAATATTATTTAAAATAAAAGAAAAAAAAAAAACTTCATTTAAAACTTAGTTATATTATTTAAATTTTAAAATGTTTATTTGTTTTTATGCACACAGCTTTTGTAGGCCTTTTGTGAACTCCCACAAAATTGTTAAGTATTTTCGGATTTTCACCATTTGTATTATGTGAAGGCTAAGTTGAATATATATTCATGCGATCGAGTCAATTTTACAGCTAAAGTTCGAAAGGTGTCTTTCAATGTCAGCGATGGAGGCAAAAGTCAAAAGACAACTAGAAAAAATTGTAACCAGCGAGTTGCGAGTTGGGCAACAAAAGGCAATCTTTAAGACAACATTGATCGATGCCCGGCAAGAAGAAGGCTAAGGTATCGAATTCGTACATGCAGATGCAGCCAATATATCTGACAGATACTTTATGCACATACACACATATATATATATATATATTTATATATATGTATGTATACATTGTGCCTGTGTGTTCTTGAAAATTTCAAATTGGCTTCGGCTGCTGTCGCTTTGCATGCAAGCCATTTGTTGTTGCCAGTTTCATGCCAAGACTTTTTTTGAGCTGCCTTCTTATTTTTTTTCTTCGCTTTTGTTTTTTTTTTGTGCAGCTGCAGCCAGTTGAGGCCAAAATGGCTGCCAGAGCCATGGACCAGGCGCAGGCCTCATTCGGCTGCTTATTTTTCATCTTAGCTTGGCTGCTGCTGCTGTTGTTGTTGTTGTTGTTGGTGTTGCTGCTTTTGTGCTTTATCGTCTGCTGGAAATCAGCGCACGTTTTGCTGGCCAACTCCGACGCCGCCACCGCCACCGCCACCACCACTGCCGCTTTTGCTTTGGTTGGCTGCGGGCCCTTGAAGTTGGCGTCTTCGCCATCTCTGGGTTTTGGTTATATTTGTTGGTCTTGGCAGCATGGCTGCATTTGCCGCAGCCACGTTTATTCTTCGCTTTTTCTTATATTTGTATGTATATATTTTAGTTGTTGTTGTTGTATTTTTCACAAGAAATCTTCAGCGTCAGTTGCAACGTGCTGGCCCGCGCCGTTGCCCCGTTTCCGCTGGCCAAGCTGTCAGCCACTTGGCATCGTGTTTGTTAACATATTGTATTTTGAAGGCGTGGGAGCCACTATGCAGCCCAGGCACAAACAGACCAAAAGACAGTTGGACGGACAGGCAGTCAGACAAAGAGGCAGTGAAGCAAGCGAAGCAGCAACGTTTTTTTTTTTTGTTTTTTAATGCAGCCTTTTTGCCTTTTGCTGGCTTAAACGCCATTTTCCCTTGACTTGGTTTTAGTCTCAATTGTTGTTGTTGTTGTTGTTGTTGCTGTTGCTGCTGCGCTGACACTTGGACTTGGGTATTCTTTTGGCGCTGTCTATTTCTAAGCCTGGCCATGTTATTTGTCAATGCATGACAATTTTATTGGATTTTGCTGGGCTGCCCTTCGCCATCTTGATGGACGTTTTATGTTTCAGTTTTGTGCTTTGCGGTTTTGCGCCGCAGACACTTTAATTTCGTGCAGGCTGTGCAGACTGTGTGTTGCATGAGGCATACGGCATGAGGCACATGGAAATGTTTGCTGCGTGCGCAATGCCAGAACGCGACGTCGTCTGCAGGCTCCATTTAAAGCCTAGCACGAAGTAAATCACATCACGACCAACTCAGACAGTCGGGCCATGGACCTGAAGCTGAAGCTGAAGCTGGACATCGATATTGCTACAAGATCGGGGCATTGGCTAATTATGTAGTTTGATTTGTGTTGCCGATATTTGCTGATTTGCGCTAAAGCGGCAAATCATGATCCGCTGGTGTCGGAAAATTCAAGGAAAAATCGTTAATTTGCCGGCCCCAAAAAAAAACCAAAAAAAAAAACAGAAACACACACACATACACACACACACACCAATAGCAACTACAATGAGAGCGAGCGATTTGAATGCGGCGTTGGCGTCGCTGCCGGCACTCAAGGAAATCACACGGAATCGTGGCCAGTTTCTTGCTTTTTCTCCTATTTAGATGGATTTTTTTTTTTTTGTTTTGTTTTTTTTGCTTCTTTTTATTCTTGTGGTGTTTTTCACTTTCGGTTAGCGGCTTTGCAAAACTACAGCTAAGAATTCATTGTCTTGCTTGGTTGACTTGTTTCCAGCAGCGCCCCGCGGCCACATTCCAATTGCTCCTCCGTTTGACGTTGCCGTCGCCATTTCTGTGGTGGCAGCAGCAGCAGTGTTGGCTGCCTGGCTGTGGTGGCATGTATTTTGCATATTGACGCGCGGCATTTTGTAGGCACATTTCACAGCGCAATTGGCATCGACAACAACAGCAACAACAACAACAACAACAACAACTTGCGGACTGTTTCGTGCCAAGATAACCAACTGCAGCTATGGCTACAACACATGCATGTGGGGCTCACAGCACCTTTGGCAAATGTAAAATAACTCACGACATCTCGACAAGCCAAAGCCAGCCCCAGCTCATGACTCATGCAAAGAGCAGCAGCAACAACAACAACAACAACAATAACAACAACAATAACAACAACAACAACCATCACGACCCCAAGTCAGTCCGCAAATCAACGCCAACACTTTGGCGAGAAAAATAGCTACATATATATATATATATACGAATAAGTAGTATATATGTATTTGTATTTGTGTAGCTGTAGTTAGCCAATGCATATGAAATACGTTAACGAAAAATGCCAAACCAACTACTGACATTTTTATTGAGTGTCTATTTGATGGACTTGAACATCACGCCACGTTTGTTTTTCCACTGTTTTATAGTTCTCAGTTCTCAGTTCTCACTTCTCAGTTCTCAGCTAATTCTAGCTATCTGTCTAGCCCCCCCCAGCAATAAATCCAACAAAATAACCCATTTTTTCCTCCGTTTTGCCCCCGTAATTCAAAGACATCATCAATGCCCGATTACTTAAAAGTACAGCGCTTAAGTGTAATATATATATAAAGATATAGATTTTGTACTACTTTATTTTCAGTTTCGTTTCAGCTTCGATAAAGTTATAAAAGCTTTAAGAAATAAAGAAATCCAGAAATATTACATAAATTAAATCTCAAGTAACATAAATCAGTTTTGATCAAATGGTAATAGAATAAGGCTTATATAGAGTTTTTTTTTAAATGTATTTGGGAGAATTCCAGTATACATTAAAAACAAAAATAATAAATATAAAAATCAAAATAAAAACAATAATAATAATAATAATATAATAATTGTATAGTTTAACAGCAGAAATTTATATAAATTGTAGAAAATTGAATTAAGTCATTAAAGAAAAATATATTTATTAATTAACTTCGAACATCAGACCTAAGGAAATATGAGAGATATTTATTATTTTCAGTAACAAAAATAATATAATATAATAACTGTATAATTTAACCGCGGAAATTGAATTAAGTTGTAGAAAATTGAATTAAGTTGTAGAAAATTGAATTAAGTCATTAAGAGAGATGTATTATTTTCAGTAACAAAAATAATTGCAACAAAAATTAAATTTTTCTACAATGCAGTTGAGAGAAAAAAAGTTGATAAAAATAATTTATTGAAAAAATATTATTCAAATGCAGAAAAGTCAACAGGAAAATTCTACTGAAATTGCAAGTAAAATGTTTCAAAGTAGACAACATTTTTGGAATTCTCAAATAACTTTAGAAACAATATGTCAATAATTTTACCTCTCACATGAAATATATGTAAAAGTTAAGAGCAGCATCGAGCAACTGCAGTCAACTGTTGCCTGATCTGATCTGGCCACGAGATGAGTACTTGCAATTGACCCTATGTTTGGCCAGACACCCAGCCACAGCTACATTTCGCTCGAATCAATAACCATATATCATAAATATATAGTTAGGCAGAGACTGCAAATTTCTTCATTGGATCGAGCTGCCGAGATGCCGCATACTTTGCTAGTGCAGGTCTTGCCCTGCCCCTAAGCCCTGCCACGCCCCCCCCCCCACCTCTCCGCAACAAACAAAGTATTTTGATAGGACTTTTGATTTATTACAAATTGAAGTTGATTTTAATCGAGTGTTTGCCAAAGTCCGCACGCTCCAAACCACTAAAGAAGTAGGATTGGCCGCGAATCTGGCTTCTCTGGCGGACTCTCGTCTCCCGACTGACTATCGACGCTGACGGGCTGATTGATGAGGAGCGCAGCTGTCGAGCGCGTTTGAAATTTATGACAAAATATATGAGTCGCAGTTTATCAAGTTGGGGCGATCGTTGCCACGCCGCGAATATTAATTGGAGTGACTTTTCGGAAAGTGTTTTCCATTTAAATTGAATCCCACTGGGGGCGCACTGGGGTAGAATATTTTATTTTTATATTTTTTTTCTTTCGATTATAATGTGATTATTTATGCAGCGGCGACGATCCTGTTGCTGTTGCTGATGCACTGCGTTTGACACTGATGGCCAGATGAATTCGCATCGGCGAGCATGCAACGAATTGATTTCTCAAAATTACTGTAATTTTCACAATTTTCTAATTATTTAATCGATTATTGATTTTTGATGTGCGCTAAGTGGCTCACTTAGTGCGTGAGAAATTGATGTGAGAAATGATTTGGATGTGCGCCGCCTCATCCTCATCCAAACTGGCCAGCAATTGATGATGCCATGAGGTGTTGATTTGCCTGACGATCATTATATATACATATATATATATATATGTGCAAGTGTGCACATCATGTCTGTGTCATATGTGGGGAGCAACGGGAGCAACACTTGCTCTTGTTATTATTTCTGTTGTTGTTTATTGTTTTTTTTTTTCTTGATAGTTGGCCACGTTTAGTGTAGGCGTAGCAAAAGTTAACCAGCGGCTAATGACTCAATTAGGCAAACAATTTGTTATGGAAATTACCAGCTCTGGTCAACAGCAAAAGCAAAAGTCAATCCCACACAAAATGAGTGGCAATAAAGCCGAAAAATACGCAAAGAGCCAAACCAACAAAATACAACAAAAAAAAAAACATTAAAACCAACAAAAAATTTATGCCAATTGAGAGGAAAGTGAAATTTAGCGCAGCAATTGAAGGAGATACTCAAAGCGCTGGCCAAGAGCAATTTTAGTGTCGTTTCTCGAGTTGTTGTTGTTGTTGTTTGTATTTTCTAAGGTCTGTCCATTTTGGCGGGTGTTACCATTTTGTATGGTCGTCCAATTGATGGCTCTCTCTCTCTCTCTCTCTCTCTTTGGCGTGCGTCTCTCCTTAGCCTGGCTCAGATCGAATGCGATATAATGATAATGCTGATGACGATCGTAATGGGCTACAATTGTTGCGCTTTGGAGTGTGCCACAATTCTTTGGCCGGGTCTGATTACACTTAAGTGGGCAATGTGATTTGTATTTGTGCCGTGGCTAAGTAAAGTGGCCTGTGGCTTGGCTCCGTCCGATCTTCAGACTCGTTTACAACGCTTCAAGTTTGTGTCGATTTGTGCAATCATTTTATGGTTTCAGTTTTGCATACGCACCCGTTGTACCTTAGCCGTACAGATGTACCGGTTCAGAAAACCATCAAATTGCCGCAATTATTGCGGTATATCTGTCACAGAAGTCGTCAATGGGATCTCTATGTCCCGGCCAATTCCGTTTGTCGTTTGTCGATTGTCGTTTGCCGTTTGTCGTGTCTGTTTGCCTTATTTTTCGGTCAACACATTAAAATGTCAACAAATTTTGCTGACAGCGATTTACTAAATTGGCTTTTGATGTAGTCGCAGCAGTTTTTGCTTTATTCATATGCATTACGTAGACCCATTGCCAATTATATGGACAGGTGTCCTCGCGCAACCCAAGTCCCAAGTACTTTTGTGTTCCCTCCTGAATTATTCAGTTTCTGGCGGCTATGACATAAGTCAGACTCATAACATGACCTGACTGGCGATTTCCTCGTCATGCGTGTGTAAAGTCTTCGAAATCGGATTCGTATTCGCATTTGAATTCAATTTTAGTTTGAATTATTTACAGGTGGTGCCCACTGTTGGTTGCGTAGTCCTTGTTCGCTTTTCATATTTCACTACACATTTATACGTATCACGTATCCCACTAATAATTCAAAATATGCTTAAATATTAGCTTTCGATTAGAGCAATTTACATAGTCAAGTGCGCTGCTGGTCCTCCTTCTAAAACATATATGTGCATTAGCCGATTATTATCCTGACATAACTGATATTGTTTGATTTGTTCCTCAACTTCTACAGCGACGTCGGCAGGAATCGTAGTCCAAAATACCAGTGGATTGGCTTGGTTGATTCCTGACCATAGCTCTTGCCGTAGGACAGCAATTGATTATGGAGATTATTGGAAGGAGGAGGGAAAATATCCATAATAAAAAATGATTTATTTGCTTAAAAGCATTTCATAATTATAATATTATTTTTTCTTCTTTTGTGCCTGTGTATCCTAAATATTTTAGAACTTAAAAATGTCGACTTAATGGGTAAATTATTATTTTAAAATAAAAGTGAATTTAAATTATTTTAGTTATTAAAAAGAACAATTTACACTAATAAACAAATTAAGCGCAAAAAATATGAATGCTGCATTCGCGAATCAATTGATGGTCACCCTAACAGCTCGATTTACTGCTTGCTACGTATCCTGCCAAGCAGAGGAGCCAAGCGTGCAATAAAGCAGTTCGAAGCAGTGCCAAGCAGTTCACATCGCATGCAACACACGAAATAATCGAATTGAGTCAACGACCATTTTGTATGGGACATTTGCTTGGCTCGCTTTGCTCAGCTAAATGCGGGCGATTTAACTATTTTGCATTTTTAATCAGAATTATCGGCGTTATTAAATTGACTGGCAATTTGAGAACTAAACGCGACAAGTGCGCTGCAAACTTGTTGAGGACCGCTAATAAATTAATTATGCGATTTAATTGGGCGAAGACACAGCTGGTGACTGGCAACCACTTGCAACACTTGCAGCAATACCAGCAACCAGCAGCAACCAGCAGTTAGCCATGATTTTTTGGCGTGCGAACAATTTGTTAGCAGCGTCGCCCAGAGCCGGTAATTTTTGTAAAGAAGTTACTTGAACTTAGTCAGGCAAGAACAAAGTCATTAGCGGCGCAAGTTGCCGGTGGCATGCGATGCAGTTGCAACAGTTGCTGCACTCTCTCAGTACTTGCACTCTGTCGGTCAGTTCTTTTCCACAACTTTGTGACATTTTTCAAATGCTGCTATGACAACAACAACAACAGCAGCAGCAACAAAAGCGGCGACAAGTACAAAGTCAGCGAAGCCGCCTTCATACCACGTTGCCTCTTGCATTTCCGCGCTGGGGGAACGTGCAGACATGCCCCAAGGCAGCATTTGCAGCTTGGCTTCAACTGTTGTGGTTGTGGATCACGCACACGAATTCGGTTTTGGCAAACGTAGCCCCGTCAATGACAACCGTCAGACGGTGTCACAATTTCTGTTGCTGCTGTTGGTCAGTTTGTTCTCGCTGCTGTTGTTGTTGTTGTTGTTGTGCAGCGCATGTACTCACGCCTGTCTAAAGCTATTTTGCCAGCATTCATTCAAAGCGGCAGATGAAGCTCTACAGCTTGAAGTCTTCAAGGCAAAAGCCTCAGAATCAGCCAAAGCGAAGTCATGTCATTGTCATTCACTTCAGTCAGCTGCAGCTTCAAATCCCAATCAAATGTTGCTGCTGCTGCTGTTGCTGTTGCTGCGGGGAATTGGGAGAATTTCCTTTGTGGCCGTCCTCGGCGTTTTGTTAACAACAAGTGGAATGCAAACTTTCAGTTGCATCAAAAAAAAAAAAAAAAAATTATTTCGGCCAGCAACAGTCGCTGGTGCTGCTGCTGGTGCTGCTGCTGCTGCTGCTGCTGTGGTTGTTGGCAGCGTTGACATCCTCAACATTTACGCTACGTCTTTTGGCGGCAGCACATCAAAGGCAAAGACGCAGCACAGTTGTTGGCCGCTGCCGGCGTTTCTCTACCAAGCGGTATGATAAGAATTTCTCGTCTGTGCCTGTGCCAAGCGCTTTGTTAGCGGGTTCTCCGCCGGCTGCGGCCGCAACCGCTCTTGCTGACGAACCTGGC
Organism: Drosophila multiciliata; assembly: GCA_037043605.1. Lineage (NCBI taxonomy): Eukaryota > Metazoa > Arthropoda > Insecta > Diptera > Drosophilidae > Drosophila > Drosophila multiciliata. Next base: position 2,427,394 of record JBAMBF010000589.1, read on the forward strand.
CTGGCCTTCCACTTGGGTCACATGCTTTTTAGCTTGGGTTTATTAACCTTTTCGGCGGCCAGTCAATGTAGTTGTATTCGCAAAACGATTTGTTAGGTTTCAGTTTAAGTTTCGGTTGTAGGGTTCATCATAGATAACACTAAATCGGCCCTATCACCTTTGTGTGTGTGTGTGTGTGTGTGTGCGTGTGTGCGGTTGAATGCCTATCAGACAATTGCATCTGGGTCTAGGTGCTGACCGAGTTCCGTTTTTTTTTTTGGGTATATTTAGAGGCTATTTGAATATTATTAACGGCAGATAATTATATACACGCACACCCACACAGTCATAGAGACGCACACACACACACACTTACACACACACAGAGACGTAGCCTGTGTCCGGCTCTGGCGATGCGAAACACAAAGTGCACGCAGGCAGCGCCGTCGGCTGGGATGAGCAGCAGACAATGACATAGAAATGGGTCTCTGGTTTTTATTTCTTTCCGTTTTATTTTATTTTTTTTTTGTTTTTTTCGTAGGTTTTTTTTCGGTCTATGGAAACCTGCACTCACGCAGGTAATTATTATAATTATGTCGATGGGATGCATGAATGAGCAGGGTGCGCAGAGTCCTTGCGGCATCTCGTGCGTCCATCTTGTCCCTGGCCATTTGTAGGCGTTGCCCAATACCAGGCAATAGCAGCAGCAGCAACCAAATGTGACTTCGCAACTGACACTAATTATACCGCCGACCCACTGCGCTCATCCGGTAGGTGGCAACCTGTGCCGCCAACGCCAACTAATTGCGCGCCTCGGCTATACCTTCTATATATATATATATATATATATACTCGCTGCTTTAAAGTTGTGCTAGCCCCGAAATATTGTGCAAGTATTTGGCCTTTGAGGGCGCCGCGCACGTGCTGCAGATTACACGTTTCAATGACTCTGGCGACAGGAAAAATTACTCCTTGCACGTCCTGCCGCCATCCTTGTCGTCTTGAACTTCAAATGTACGCGGGGCGCTGTTTCAATTTGTTGCCCATTGTTGTTAGTTGGTCGCTTAATTAAGTTGACGCCGCAATCAAATCAAATCCAAATCGCACGCATATGGAAAAAGCTATTTCCACCACCAAGCGAAAGAGTCAGAGAGCGAGAAAGAGAGACTAAATGAGAGAGAGAGGGGGAGCACGTGAGTGAGTCTATCTCTATCTCTGGCACAGCCTCTCCTGCCCTCAAGGACTTGAGCATATGCTGCTGCTGCTGCTCCTGCTGCTTTCCTATTCTGTGCCTGCAATCAAATGCTCCTTGATTCGCACAAGGGGAGAGCAACTTTGGGCAAAGGGGCTGGCAACGGGCAGAGGGGGGGGGGGAACACAGGGCGGACAGCGCGTGTGGTCTGCTAATTCGCTTTAAAGGCATTCCAGGGTCGTTGGCTCGATCTCAGCATCGTTAAGTCATTCATTCATTCATTCATTCATTCATTCATTTATTTATTCATTGATTCAAAAGCAACTTTGAATTGCGCTGATTGTTCCATGTTTTTATCCAAATATTGTGCTTCAAATATGCCTCGGAATTGTGCTCAGATCAATCCGGGTTGCGGATGAGGACTCTGGTGTGAAAATGTATTACACAAATATCAATTGCTGATAATAATATATTATTATTATTGTCGTTTAGTGGAACAATCTGACAGGACACACATAGGACTCTAATTTGACAAACACGCTTTCTAATCTCTAAATAATTTATATAATTTTCTAATTATTTTCTTTAAGAGTTTTGGATTTTTTTTTAATGTCTTTATGTGTAGATTAGCTTAATCTTTGCTGTTTTAATTTAAATTAAATTTTTTTTTTGTTATTTAAGGGAGTAAAATAATATTTGCAGTAAATTATATATTGTAAAATTTAAATATTAAAATTACTTAGATAGATTTTTTGCTTTTCAACTAGATCATAATAAATTTGGGAACTTCTGCTCAACAAACAGCATCCATTGGGAATCAGAGTAGTAACTATATGTTAAGATATAATATAAATATATATATATATATTAAGATATAATATAAATATATATATAATTTTCTAATTATTTGATTTTTGTTAAGATTTTTGGACTTTATTTGAATGGGCTTATGTGTAGATTAGCTTAATATTTGTTGCTTTATGTTAATTAAACCTTTTATTATTTAAGGCAGTTACAAGTATAAAAATAGTATTTGCAGTAAGTTATAAATTATAAAATTTAAATATTAAAATTACTTAGATCGATTTTTTGCTTTTCAACTAGATCATAATAAATTTGGGAACTTCTGCTCGACAAACAGCATCCATTGGGAATCAGAGTAGTAATTATATATTAAGATATAATATAAATATATATATAATTTTCTAATTATTTGATTTTTGTTAACAGTTTTGGATTTTATTTGAATGTCATTATTTGTAGATTAGCTAAATATTTGCTGATTTATGTTAATTTAACTTTTTTTTATTATTTAAGGCAGTTACAAGTATAAATATAATATTTGCAGTAAGCTATAAATTATAAAATTTAAATATTATAATTACTTCGATCGATTTTTTGCTTTCCAACTAGAAAACACTTTTAATCCAAAATCTGGCAAACAGCAAGTGTTTAATTGAATCCATTGGGAATCAGAGCAGTAACTATATATTAAGCGTAAGAGCACTGGCAAATTAGAGAGCCTATGCGAACCCTAATGTGAAGTCCTTGCCATAAGTGCAGTGAAGCGTCAAAGGATTGGACATCCATTGGCACTAATTTCCGCAAAAAGGGCCAGCAACAAAATGCCAATTTGGATGCTACAAATGGTGTCCAATGTGGGCCAACAACTAAAATGGGGGAAACTTGGGCTTGCTGAAGTGATGATTTGATTGAACTACGATTAAATGTTTGACTAGGGAGAGGGAGAGGGGAGAGGGGAGAGGAAAGAGGAAAGAGGAGTAGAAGGGTTGCGTTTGGTCCATAAGTAGGCTAGCATTGGAAATTCATTTTAAAGGCACTTCCAACTTTGGCTACTGCATGCAAATTGATATGGATTGTGGCTGTTGTCAGGGTTTTTGGGGTTTTTGGGTGGAGCCTCATCGGAATCTGAATCTGTGGTGCGTATTGGCTTGTCGGGTGTTGGGCGGGGGACTGTCCGCGCTCACAAACGGATGCGTAATGTTGCCAGGCGTAGCTGTAACTGAAATCTGTGTGTGTGTGTGTATGTGTGTGTGTGTATGTGTGTGATTGTGTGAGTGTGTGTGCATTGAATGCGGCTTGTTTAACACTCGAACGCATTTGAATACGTTGCTAATGGGATTTTGATGATGACAATGTTGTTGCCGCCTTAGCTCTGGTTGCTGCCACCATAGTTGTTGCATGAGTTTTCTTCTTCTTCTCCTTTTTTTTTGGACTTGCTCCTGCATTCAATACAATTGTAATGAATATCTATTGAAAGGATGCAAGCGTAATTCTGATATAAATTCGGTTTGGGGGAATGTCTGAAATGTATTTTCTTTGATGGTGGCTAAAAACTTTTCCAAAACTATTCAGTTGACATTTTGTTGTTGCTCTAACGCTTACAAGTACATAATGGCCAACACACACTTACACACACACACACACACTCACACACACATTTGTGAGTGTTAACTTTTATGACTGCTTGTCTACCCACCCAATTAGGTTTAGGCCAGGAGGCACTTCAATATACATGTCGAGCCTTTGCGACCCCCGGCCGGATGCACAGCAACTACAACAACTACCTTGATGACGACAGCACAACAACAGCAACAACAACAGCAAAAACATTAACAACAGCAACATGACCATGTCAAGCAGGAGCAGCAGCAGCAGCAACGGCGGCAACGGCGGCAACATAATGTTCCATTCACTTCCGTTTTGGGCCAAAGAAAGGCAAAAGATTCAATGGACGCCCCTAGCCAGTGTGTGTGTGTGTGTGTGTGTGTGTGTCTATGTGTGTATGTGTGTGTGAGCTATAAAAATGTCCTTTTCATTACGCGTTGCTTTTTCCATAGTGGCTGTCACGTTATGTATTATGCATAGACACCTACACGCACACACACACACACACACACACACACACACACACACACATACACACATAGCTCAAGCTTGACTACATAAGCAAATGCCTGCTTTGTTGCTGTGTCCTGGCTGCCATTTGTGTCCTCTTGCTGCCACATTTGCGGTTACATTTTCACGCTAACAACCCAGGCCAGTCCATTGCCAAGCCCAACCAAACCGAACCCAGCCCAAACCCAAACCCAATCCAACCCAACCCCACTGCTGTTTACTTTTTACAGGTTGCGGGTTGTTAGTTGCGAGTTGCGGTCTGCGCGGTGGTTGGTGTTCCAGCTCAGGGGTTAGCTGAACCCCGCCGAACCGCCACCTTTTTTTCCCCTGTGTTTTTGCTGTTGTTTTTGTTACCAACTTATTTGAACAGTTTGCTTTCAGCCATGCAACTTGTACAATTTGGGCGTGTCATTCAAATACCGCAGGCCGTGGGTGGCCAACTGCCGCATTGCTCACGCTATTACCAAGGAACCCAGACCCACAAAAAAGCCTCGTGATCCAAAAAAAAAAACGATGGCTCCAGCGAAGCGCAACATTTGCTTACTTTTGTGGAGCAAAGAGAAAACTGTTGAGTTTTGGACGAGTGTCCTTTGCCCTCGACAACTCTATCGCACCGCCTTGTGTTATTCCGCCCCCTCCCCCTCCACCCCAAACCGTTAACGCCCCACTCCGCCAACCAGCTGCTACAATATGGCTTATTATTGGTCTCTGCTGTTGCCCGTTGTTAGCACGTTCGATTATTTGTGTCTTAATTAGCGTTTGTAAAGATTTCTTATTGATGTAATAAACTAATAAGCCACACACACACACACACACTTACACACACACACTTACACACATGCTGCTGCCTAATTGCATTTCAATTGGCATTTTCTCTGTTCGAGGTGTATTCTTGGCAATCTCGGGTTGTGCCACCAACAATTCTAATTGTCCGAGCCTCAACGAACGATTTTAATAATAATAATTTTGTTGACTGATTAGCCAAGCGGCAGCATTTTTTTATTTTTTTATTTACACATTGTTGTTGTTGTTGTTTTTGGTTTTGGTTTTTTTTTCTCCAATACTAATTTAGTTGTCTGCCGTTGTCAGTTGGCGGCAACAACAACAACAATGGCAAAAGTTTTTCGTAATTGGTCAAAGTTTTCCTTACACCTCAATTAGCACTCAATTTTTTTTTAATTTTGTTGTTCAATATTGCTTTGTGCATGTTGATGTGTAAATTGTGCTTTATATTTATTCTTATTTCCATATTGAATGTAAATAAATAACACTTCATTCAACAAAATTGGATTTCCTATTTAGCGGAAAATTCCTCTTTCAATTTAGCATTCAGTTTCTAGTTTGTTTGAGCAACTAATTATTAAATAAATTGGCTTAAACCAAAATTGAATTATTTAGCAGTGAATATTTTATATATCTCGAAATATATGGGAAACATATTAGATAATATTTAACATTCTTAAATCAACGTATCATTTATTTGTTTTTATTGAAAATAGTTAAGTATTATGAATCCGTGTTCATAATTTTCTCTATATTTATATATATTTTCAGAGCTTGATAAGTTGGTTTTTTATGGTTTTAAAATAAGAAGCGCTTCTTAAAATTACAGATTTAATATAAAGCAATGTTTATATAATTTAAATAATGGAAGTTTTATTCATTGGATAAAATATATGTATATATATACAGGAGAAACTTGAATAGAAGATCTACAAGGAACGATGAAATATGTCCAGATATCTTTTGGACCAGCTACCAGATTAATTAGGAGTAAGGCAAGCAAATAATCATAAACGTTTTAAGCAAATAATATCCATGGATAGGAATAAGCTAAGGATACTAGTCGGTCTACTGACAGGACATTGTACCTGTCCAAAGTGGGTATCTATAGTAACAATCAGTGTAGGTTTTGTGTAGTTGAGGAGGAGTCCTCAACTCACATCCTAACAGAATGTATCGCCCTAGCCAGGCAGAGATGCAGCATCCTAGGGATGCATGCTATGAATGTCAATGACATAGAAGCCCTCGACCTGACATTCGTTCAGGATCCTGACATTCGTTCAGGAACTGGGGTTAATGGAGGAGCTATAAGCTATAAGAAGGGGGCACAAAGTGCACAAGATCCCAAATTAATAATAATAAGGCAAGGAAAAATAGTTAAAGTCTGGCAAACGGAGACAAAGATATCAATAAGTCTACTGATTTAGTAGTATCAGTGAAAGTTCTCAGGTTACGCCTATCTGGGATAACAAAAAGAGATAAACTTTGCTGTTTGGAGCACCTGCTAGACGGTGGTCAGTGGTCTTCTCCAATTTAAGGCTGCGCCTATGTCCGCTGTATCATCAGTTGGCAGTGAGTGGGTATTCCGGATATTATTAAAGCACAAGTTGCACATTTCAAAATTAATTAGTTAAAGTGAATTGTTTGAGGTATACGACTTGGAAATGCCCTACATCGAGTTGCTATAACTTGATTGAATGAGGAGACTACTCAAAAGCCAACTCTGCTGTAAGTATTCCATATTATATCCTCATCTTAAAAATTTCCTTTAAATTCAAAATACCTGATTAGGAAAATCTTAGGGAATCTGTTGCTATTCTGTTGAAAGCTGGCCAGTAAGGAAACCCTTCAGAGCTGCTACCGGATATGCTTAATGGCCAATGAAGCTATTCACGATTGTCTTTTAAAGTTGCCCGCTTCTCGATTACAAGCGAATGGGGGCCAAAATGGGTGTGGCTCGATCTTGGTAACTCTGTTGCCGTTGAGTGCCAACTTCCGTTTGTTGACTTTGTTGGCTCGCGCTAATTTTGCATCTAATTTCGCTTTGATTTGCATTGATTAGGCCCTGTTCCTGTGCCGTCCTGTTATGATTGCTGATCAGCATAGAGCAAAGCGGAAGGAAGCAGGGCCACCGACATGGCACGGGTCAGGCAAAATATGAATATATATCTTTCAATCTCTCAGCTCTCATATCCCGTCATGTTTCTCTGGTGATTGAAGTTAATTTGATATGAATTAAGTGCAGTTAAAATGCCACTTAACACGTGCTCATGTTGGTCAACGCTCTTTAGACGCTTTCCAAACGGATCTTACTCTCCAATCCTGTGCACTGCTCCCCATCCTTCCCCCTCTGAAATGATCAGCATTTGTATAATGCACCGCTCAATGAGCCAATTTAAGTTCAATTACAAATAATCTGCATATCATAGACCGCATTTAACAATCTCAGCGGTTTTCATAACGGATCCAAACAACAAGCCAGCGGATGATGAACCGCAACCGCATCTAACTGTGATATATATATCGCGATTTCCATAGCATTTCTTGGTGCTGCAATCAATCGTAATGGCATTTTGTACTAATTTATATTTAATTAAAATTATAATGAGGCTGACTCTGGTCGAGATCAACAGCCAATTTATTATCCATAAAGAGTACATTTCAAATTGTTCAACTTTTGTGTATAATTATTATATGTCATTTATCAAATCAATATCACAAATCATCAGTTTTAGCCGAAAATTGAAGAGAATGAAATTCCTAAAATAATTGTTAAGCAATTTATAATTCAACAAAATATAATGAAAATTTAATGTAAACTCTTTGTGATAGCATTTTTTTTGTTTTTCATTTTAATAATATAAATTTTGATAAGATTAATAAGTTTACTATTAATTCTTAGAGATTTAGAGACATTATTAAATTTTATTATTATAAATATTTATAATTTGACATGTGTTGATTTTTTAAAATATTTTTTGACATTTATATTTGTGGTGTTGCAAATGAAATAATAACTTACACGAAATGTGGCAGGTTCTCGAGGCCAAAAGAAATTCTTTGCTTTTCAAGTTAATGTGAAATCAGCGCTTGAAATCTACTTAAAAACCATGTTTTCTACCTGGAGTTTTCTTCTTTTTTTTCCATACTGCTCAGCTTTGCTGAAATGGGCGGGATTGGTTGAAGATTTGCTGATGCAGATAAAAATGCCACAGTGTGCAGTGCTGCGCCCTTTGGCTTATTGCCCAAACAGCATTCCAAGCCACCACATAACAACAACAATAAAAACAAGACGAGGAGTTGCCCATGCTGGTCTGGTCTGGTGCCATGATGTGGTTCACAAAATCGTTAGCGCGAAAGCTACCATATTGAAGTCGGACTCTGACTTGGAGGCGAAACTGGAGCCTTTCGCCTTGCAGCAGCGAGTGTGTCTGGGTCTGAGCTTGGGTTTGGGTCTGGGCTACACCTACCAGGAAGGCAGAAAGGTACTCAGGCTGTGGCAGTGAGAGCGACCTTATCGCGCCCATTAATCTGCCAGGCAGCGCGCCCCAAAATAACAAAATGAAGCGCAGCGAAAACGCAAACGCAAAAGATGGTGGATGTCGATGTGAACGTGGTTGTCCAGGCCATCGGGCCAATATGGCGCGCCTGACATGTATATAAAGGCTGAATAAAAAAACATCAAAAAAATATAAAAGACCGCGCCAAGAACCCAAGGCAAGCTAATGAAAAGCAGCCCAAAATTAAAAAAGAAAAAAGAACGCAAGGAAATAAAATCAAGTTGTGCGCGCGCGCTTTCTGCGGGGCCTGAAGAGGTTATGTAAAGCGGCGGCTCAGTCCGCATGTTAAATATTATGACCAACACAAAAAACGCCCGCAAAAAGAAACCAAACGAAACCAAAACAGGCAAACTTGGTTAGCTTGGTGTGTACACTTTTGCTTTACACTCGAGGCACAACAAAAATACGAAAAAAAAAAAACACCCAAAATATATATATAAAAATATATATTCATATTTTTTATGATCTTAAGTCATGCAAAAAGCGAAACGAATCAGAACGCGGCGCGCTTTCGACGTGGTCGCGAATGACGGCGGCCATGACGCTGACAGCTTGGCCCACGACCCGTTCCGCCGCGCCCTGCCTGGTTTTGTTATAGCCCCCCCAATCCACGGCCGACTCCTGGACTCAGCTCCAGTAGCTCTTGATTGTGAATTCCTTTTTCTTTTTCTTATGCGAGATAAGAACTTTTTTTAATGTTTTATTTATTAATTTTTTCTTATATTTTTTTTTTGCTATTCGTATACGTATTTACGTATATATATTCATATTCGTGATGGCGTATGTCATGAAGCGTGCACGTATAGTGTGTGTATATACTTACAGTTGCATACAAAAGTATTCGCACAAATGAAATAGTTTTGGGCGCGTTTCACATTTTATAGATTTTTTGCATGCGCCATGCGGAAATGTCTGACAGACACGTAATGCCCAGCCACAGTGCTTGGCCAGGCCAGTGGGTAAATTTCTATTCGCTGTTGGTCTTAATTCGCTTTTTAGCCATTTTGCATATTCGGATTGAATATTTTCTATTGCCCTGTCGCTCGGCCAGTTCAAATTGCTGCAGGAATTTTATAATGAACATTCAGTGAGCCTCGCATTTGCTGCTGCTGTTAAAGTGCAGTTAAGAAATAATTGTTATTGTACAAAAAAAAAAAACAAAGCAAATGAAAAACTGTAACTACTGAACCCGTAACTAAAACAGAGTTACCCTAGCCAAAGTACACAGTCAAAAAAAAAAAAATACATATATATATATATACATATGTATAGAAAAGAAAAGCAAGATAAGTGCATGGACAGACAGCAGCAGGAAAAACAAAGCGTAAAAATGAAGCGTTTGGAAAACAAAGTGACGAGAAAGGTCGTAACATCCATAGGGGAACAATCATGGCGCAGGGAAGGTGGAACATTAGTTGCGGGGAATAGGCGTGGGCAAGTAATCGTTTGAGACTTTGCTTTTGCAACAATGGCTGCCCCACGTAAGCTGCAAGCGGTGTGGTGTGGTATGCAGCCTTTCTGCAGCTATGCAAAGTACATTTCAGCACGTCCCACATGGTCATGCAAACACACAATAACACACACACACACACTCGCACACACACCAAAACTATTGCATATTAATATGAGAACTTTGCACAGTGTCTGCAATTAGGAAAAATTGTCATCAAATATTTAAAATGTTGTATAAGTGGTTCGTTCTGCTGCTGAAATTGATCACTGTCATTTGTTACTTCCTAATTGATATAAGGCATAAAAGAGGCATTGTTAACACAAATCAATTAGTTATACAAAGCTCTTGTAATACTCCTCTGACTATTTTATAAAAGAGTTGCACACAAAAATGAATTTTTAACTAAAGTGCTATTATATAAAATTTTTAAAAATAATTACGTTACAGCTAGTTTAACAATTAATAAGTCAACAGAACATTTGTTTTTATGGGGAACTTAGTAACATATATATTAGAAATAAAAGCCTAAATGGGTAGCCTGAATTTAATTGAGTTTTTAAATATATTTTAGCCCAAACCACACAAAATGTCCTAAGGTAATTTCTAGTTAAATCATTTATGATCGATTTTATTACGTTTACAGGCTTTCCCCTGCTTTCTCACTTATATAAACATATATTTGACATCCAAACAGATTACAATTTGAAAGTGAACTCATTAAATTATATACAAAATTCTAAATCAACTTTGGTTTATCAAATAAAATACATAAATTTTAGTTTAAATGTTGTCAGATATAAAATTAATTGGCTTGTTTATTCTACATTGTCACTTTCTCTAACACATCTGGAAATTATTGTTATTTTTATCTTAACTTAAGATTAAGAAAAATATATATTTATTGTACCTTCATTTTCGTTGATTTAAAATTGAGTTATTGTTATTAAAAACGTTAACAATTGTGTTGTTATGCTTTTACTTACTATTATTATATATGAAGTACTTGAATCATTTGTAATTCACATCTTTACCACTATGCGCAAAAAGTGAAGATGACAAAAAACCACGTAATGTTAAAGAAATGCAAATGCTGAAAGGTTGGGGCACCAGAAGCTTTCAAAACTTGACTGTGTGAGACTTTGAGAGCGCAAAGAAATAAAGAAAAATTTAAAAAGAAAACGCCCAATCGTTGCAATGCAGATGCGGACCCTTTTCGAAGGTAGGCCACACCATTAGCTGGGGTGTGGTGGGGGGGGGGGAGCGCAGAGGGGGGCTCCGATAGCGCAATACTCATACGCCCTGTTTTAGTTGGCTGCTGCCGTCAGCCTGCAGAAGTTTTTTTTTTACCACAACAACAACAATAACAACAGCAGCAAAAGCAAAAACAAAAAAAGCAACGTTAAGCAAACGACAGTCAGTCATGTAGTACTGACATGTGTTTGCATATACACACACACTCGTATGTAAATCTATATAGATGTCTGTATGTTTGTATGTATGTATTCATGCAGTGTGCAGCCTCAAAACCGCTTCAGCTGTGCCTAGCCAAAAACACAGAGAGAAAAAAAAACGGCAAGTGCAAACTCAGGGGGAGCTGTAAATGCTAAGGGGCAAAAAGGTGGGAGGAGGCTAAAGGGAAGAGTGTGGCTTTTGGGATAAGAGTGTGAGTGTGTGTGTGTGTGCTGTGGGGCTTTTCGTCGCTTGGCATATTCGTGCGCAATTTCGCGTTTGACGAAACATATAATCTTCGCACATTTCTATGGAAATGAATGGATTGGTGAATGCTTTGCTTGATGCATTGATAGATGGCCGTACGTAAGACTGAATTGATGGAGATATTCATACATACATACATACATACATATACATATTCGATTCGAATCGTATTGCTATTTCTATTGCTTTGCATTTTTTGTTTTGTTTGTTTCTTTTTTTCCTTTTCAAAGTTTGCTTGGTGATTGTTGTTGTTGCTGTTGCTTAGTTGTTGCTCGTGCGTTGCATTCGCTGCAGCAATAACATTGCTCCTGTTGTTGTTGCTGCTGCTGCTGCAGTCACATGCAAATTGGTTTGCCCGACGTATTCGACATGGCCTCCATGTCAGCCACACCCCGAATCCCAATCGCAATACCAATTCCAAAACCAGGTTGTTGCTATTGCTGCTTCTTGGTTGCTATTGCTGTTGCTCTTGTACGTTGCTCGTTGCACGTTGCTGGTGTTGTTTTACCTTAGTTTTTTCGCTTGTGTTGTGTTCTACTTACAACTCAATACCTCTCTCACTCGCACATTTAGTCGCTCGCTCGCTTGCACTTTGCCTATGCAAATATACAATTAGTTGACCAGCTTTTTGCCATGGAGCGGCGTGTTTGTTGCCATCTAACATGACATTCCAGCTGAGTGGTGCAGTCGGCCATCAATACGCTACATTTTGCGACAACATCGCAAACTTGCAGTTTGGTCAAAGTTTCGTCACAATCCACACATATATATATATATATATAAAACCAGCAGTTGTCAGAGCTGTCAAAGGTGTTTTTTATTTTTTCTGTCATCCGAGTGCAGCAGCTTGTGAATGCGATTCAAAACATTATACAAACAGATACAAACAGATTAAGTTGTATTCAATTAAACAGGTGCATTTTCAAGGGGTGAGCAATGGAAAGGACCAACTTACTTATACACGTAAATCTTTTTTTATTTACACATTTGCATATGACAAATTACTATTTCTAAATTTGAAAATAAGCGAAAAGACAGCTTTGATATATTATAAATATTATAAATAAAATAACTATAATTTAACTATTAAGTTTACTACAATTTACTACCTTAAATTTCGGAAAATGCCGCTTGCCAGTGCAAAATTAAGTTAAGTTTGGCTTATGCTGCGTATGCGCAATTTGTACTTGACTTCTTAAGAACTGCTATTTGCATTTCATATGCAAACAGAGGGGCATTAAAAACAACCACGACGATTGCTTACAAAACGTTAAGCCGCAACGCTTAAAAGGCAAAAAAAAAAAAATAGTGGTGGTAGTAAAAAAAAATAAGAGACGAAGAAATACAAATTTACAGCGACATTCCAATGAAAGCGTTGTGCCTCTCCCCGCTATATATATACTTTCTGCACCTCATATTCGTATACTTATAGCTACACCTATACTTACCCACACAGACGTACATACACTTTTAGTAGGCAGTATTTGTGTGTGTGTGTGTTTCTTGTGGCGACGCCATGTTGCTGTTGCAGGTTGCGTGTACGTGCGGTACGCGTGCATAAAGCCAAACATACAAACATATACATGAATATACACACAGTGTATATAAATATGTACCAATGCGGGCACATACAGCAAAAGCAACAGCAACAGCAACAGAAACGGCAAAAGCAACAACAGCAACGCATTATGGCCGACGCTTGTGGCTTATATGGCATGACGTTGTCGTCATTGCTCTTGTTGCGGCAGCTGTTGTTGTTGCTGCTGTTGTTTTGCGTGCTAGAGGGGGGAACCACCCAAGCCAAAAGCCCAAAATGCTCACAACGCATCAGAGGAGCGAGAGCTGGCTAAACCGCATGCAACTTATTTTTACTACTCGACTCGCTTTTTGCAGCACCAACAGCAAAAAACAAAGCACAAATATATATATATATATATACATATGTATGTATAAAGAGACGCAGCAGCAGCAGCAGATGAGAAGGGGCACAAAGAGAAATACATTCATTGCACCCAGCTTAAGGAACTTGGCAAGCAGCAACCACTCGAAAGCCAAGCAATACTTGAGGCAAAGTCTTTTGGTTTTTGCGGTAACACAAACTATGCAGCGGGTGTTGCACTGTGCCTGCATGTAAATATATACATACATATATATATATATATATATGTATTTGTTTGAAGCATGCAAAAATGGCATTTCTGCAAGCCTACGCAGTAAATTATATATATATATGTATATATTATATATATACATATTTTTATAAACATGAAACTTTGTTGCCACTGCACCATTAAAAATGGCGTCGCAAGTTTTTTTTATAGACGGTCCGCCTCATTGGCAAAGTCCGCCCAAAACTCTAAAGTTCCCAGAGTTGTTACACATTTTTTTTTCTCGACCTATTCAAAAATTGGGTGTTGCCATGAAATGTTCAATTAATTTTCAAATTCAATTTCGTGCAGCCAGCAATGATTTATGAAGTGCCGCGGCAAGTGCCTCAACACCAGCTAAATGAAATGTTGAAATTTTTTCGCCGCTGCGCGTTGAAAGTGTGATGAGAAATTTCATAATGACTTCTTAGCTCTAAACTGGCAACCCGGCCTGCGACTATAATAAGTGCAATTAGGCCATTGATGGCCGCAGCCGAAGCTGAAGCTGTAGCTGAAGCGGATGTGAAGGTGAGCAGCAGCAGCGATAGTAGCAGAGACGGCGACGACGACGGCGACAGCGACAGCGACTGTCGCCTCGTTAGCTGCCCATCATAGCTTGCAGCTTGATGTTTAGCGTCTAACATGGCAGTCGCCATGTTTAATCAAATACGTGACTTGATTTCAATTTGGGGCAGCCCCACAGTTGGGGCAGCATCACCCCACAGTCCAAATGCTATCTATGGCCAAGAAAAGCTGCGACGAACGGGCAAGGGGCAAGAGGAATGTTGCAGAAGCTGTGCTAATGTGGCCAATTGCGTAAAAGTCGCATATTCTGCGAATCAGAGAATCTGCTGCAGCTGCCGCGAATCCATTTTCATTTAGATGTTTTTTTTATAGAAATTCCATTTCTAGCATGATAAAATATGTAAATTTCCAATTTGAAAATGTATGTTTATTTTGTAGAACATAAATATTAAACGCATTTTAATTAACAATTATATTAACATAAGAAATTGTTGTCTTCTTGTAGTTGGTAAATATATATGTATATTTATAAAGCGTCAGCTTAGCAATTAAATTAAATTGTATTTTATTAAAAATAAATTTAGTAGTAAATTTTTTTAGTAAATATGCATCACAAATAGTTTAATATAAATGCTTGTTAATAAAGTATTAGATATAAAAATTAATTGGACAACTTAAATATATCAGCTGCATTTAGTGGACTGCAATTACTAACAATTCGATGTGATAACCAAAAAAATACGGTCACAGGATTGGATTTTTTGGGGTTCAACTCAGACGTCTGGCCAGAAGGGCCAACCTGTGCCGCACATTTCAGCAAGTCAATCAGAAGTCAATCACTTTGTTGAGGCATCGTCGGAATCGGCAATAAACGAAATTTCAGTGCCCTGTTATTGTTGTTGTGGTGTCTGTTGAAAATAATAATAATAATAATAATAATAATAATATACTTATACTCACAGCACACAACAGGCACAACACACAACAGGCACAACAACCGCAACATAATTGCAAATTGGCCCAAAATGAATGTCGAAAAGCCGAGGCAGCCGAACATGATAATTTAATGTTTGCCAAATGGGCAAACGGGACACACGAACAACACACATATACACATATATAAAAAGTAAAAAATATATATATATATGTATATCTATACGTGAACATAAAAAAGATTATAGACTATGTCTGGCGACCTTGAAAGTGAAATGCGTCTGCTGCTGGAGCAAAAAGAGTAAATTTGAGATGGTGCCAAAAGTTGATTTTGTAAATTGCTTAGCTGGCTGTGTTGTGGCCAATGTGTTATGACGTCTATTTGGGTCTAAACACTATAATTGCGCAGTGCATAATTGAGTGCTCACGACATTTAATTGACATATCTTTTGCTGGAACAATCGAAAAACTATAATGCTTGCGCTGCAGCAGCCTTGGCCAGGCACTTGAAATTTTGTAATTCATATAACAATAAAATGGGACAGTCTTCGGGGGCAAACACAGGGGTTGAAAGAGCGACAAAGAGCCCGTCTAGAATTTCGCAGCCGGCGTATCTGGCTATACCTACTTGGATGGAGAGGCTACACCTTCTCTGTATCTGAATCTGAGTTTTTGCCAGTTGCCGTAGCCGTTTTTTATGCAATTGTATTTTTGAAAGCGCTCGCATGGGCGTTAACCAAATACTTTTTTGTTGTTGTTGTTGTTGTTGTTGCTGCTGCTTTCTTCTTTATTTTTTTTTATTTTTTATTATTCAGTTTTTATTTTTTTTGTTGCGCTGATTTCCGGCGCGTTTTGGATTACACAATGCAGCCCAAGAGCCCAGAGCGAAAGGTGAGCGGAATTCAACATTTGAACGGACGCTCGAAGTGCTCGTTGCCAGCCAGCGAAGAGTTCAGGCTCTGCCAGTGGCTCGACGAGCGAGTGGCGAGTTCCGCCCTACGCTGTGGTGCACAATTCCTGCCGTTCTGCTGCTTGACGTCTTAAGAATCCAATTTGAATTGCGATTGCCACTGCCACAGAATCGCAGTTGCGTTTTCGGCTGCTGCTGCTGCTGGCCCCGGAAGCGCTTGAAACAATGGCCCCGCAATGTGGCAGAGCAACTGCAACTGGGATAACTGTAACTGGAACTTGCCCTTGTTGCCACATTTGTAGCTACTACGTCGCAACGTGGCGGGTCCACTCAAATGGCTTTTGTTCTGTGTAGCTGTTGCCGTGGCTGCCACCGACGCTCTTTGAATCTGGGGTGGCTTTTTCCTTTCCGTGCTCCGCTACTCATTCCCAGTGCTGCAATCTCATCTATGAAATCTGTGGGTGTTGGCCACATCCGTCTAAGGCATTGCCAGATGTAGGTTTCCAACGGGTTAATCTATAAATGGCTCTGCTAACTGTTTTGTATCTGCAGCTGTTCTAGGAAATGTTCGACTGGGGGAAATCAGTAAATTTTTATGGCAAACTGGAAAGATTTTCGAAAATTCTAATATAAAAAGTGATGAGGACAATTTGGGAATTTTACTAAACAGTCTGATAAACCCTTATTGAGGTGCTCTGAACTCATCTCGACTTCCCCGACCGTCATTAAACCACAGAAGGAAACTAATTCGTCGATAAGCAGGACAGATATGATCCTACTGAACCCCTACATCCTGAAACCACCCTCCCTCTTCCCAAATTTATTTCGCATTTTGACTGCCTTTCATTAACTATAACATTCTGTATAACAGCTTCACAGCTTGATCATATTCTGTAAAATAATAAAACTTCTTCTTAAAAATCAAATTTCCATGCATTTTATAATCAAATTGGGGGTTTTTTTTTTTAGCTTATACAAAAGACCAGAAAGTAATAATGATTCTAGGAAGTTAGGAGCGTATTAAATACGATTAAAGCTGCTGTCGCGATTCATTTGAACCATTTCTCAAATGTGCACAGAGGCAAAAAATATTTCAATTAGCTCAGTTTGGGGCGTGAAGAAGCTTTACAAAGACGGCACTCTGTGTGTGAACGTGTGTGTGAGTGTGTGCGTGTGTAGTCAAGAGTTGCCATTCGCGGACATGCGTAACGAATAGATTCAGATGGTGGTGCACTCAAATGAAAAATAGTTAAAGGCCACAAACTGATCGCACGGCAAAGTTCAAACTGAAATTAATCAAAACTAAGCCAAAGCGAAAACAAATCGAAAACAAAAGCACAACAAAACACACATTGGGTGGAGAGGGGGGAGACACAGGGGAGAGGTTGTGGCATACGCATGTCTTGCTCTTTGAATGTGTCTATCAACAATACAAAAACGAATCAATGAACACGAATCTGGTCAGCGGACAAACAGACAACGGACAATGGACAACGGACAATGGACAACGGACAACGGACAACGGCCAACGTCAAATGTCCGTTGAACAATGAAAGTGGCAATTAACCAGAAGCCGAGCATTAAATTACAAAATGCGATCAACGAAGCAACAGGTTGCCTGCCCCGGTCACCGATCACCATCAATAGATAGTACATAGTAATAATAAGAAAACAACAACAACAACAACAACTACAACAACAGCAACAACAAATCGTAGCAAAATTCCCAGATTCGATCAGCAACAAAAACAACAAGAACAACGACGACAAGATCATCAATGATCAATGAACTGGTCCATCGGGGCTTGGCTCAGTGGGTTTTCTGTTTTCCTTAATCGATTTCTAGATGCACCGCGCCCGCTACGTAACTGCAATTAGAGCATGGACTACAACATGCTCCTCACGCTGTTCCTCTCCCTCTTCCTCTCCCTCCACTGTCTAATACAGCTTAGAGTTGCTCTGCACCATGGGAGGCGACAGCTTGGGCTCACAGCAGCGGCTGCAGCTACGTCTTAGACCCAAAAATGCATTAGTGTCTGCAAAATGGGCCTACCCGCTGCGTTGAGCTCCTCGCCTCCTGTTCCTAGATCTATCGAATCCATATTGATTGAAAATTGATCTATTACAAAATCGGCAAATGCGACAATGATAATCCGCAAAAGTGCACAATGCGACAAGATAAACATTGGAAAAACAGCTCAAAGAGCTGTGGGCGTGGCCGCTGCATTCTAATCCAAAAATGCATGAATGCCAAATGCAGCACACACGCACGCACACACGCACACACACACCACATGATGCATTTGTATTAATGCCAGGTATTTAGTGTTTCCCGCAGCGGGGGGGGCAAAACACGCTGCTCACTTCAAATTTGATTGACAGTTTGGCAGAGAGAAGGGAGCGGCGAGTCGAGCGGTGCATAAAGTGCGAGGTGCGATTATGATGAGTGCAAACACACGCAAACACACACGCACATACACACGCACACACACACTCGCACACACACACTCGCACACACGCACACACACACACACACGCACACACACTCGCACACACACTTTTGCTAGTTGTTATTATCATTTTTAATCACATCACGTAGTTTCCATTGCTTTGTGAGAGCTTCTCTTCTCTTTGCTATTTTTTTTTTATTATTTTGTGCATTGCAAAAAGTTTTTGGCCACAAACATGACAAACGTTGTTTCCGGTTCCGCCATTAATATTAACTTGCATTGATAGGCAGAGCATTGCACATGTGTGTTTGTGTGTGTGTTTGTGTGTGTGTGTGTGTGTGTGTGTGTGTGTTTTTGTGTGTGTTTGTGTGTGTGCATTGCTCATTACCATTTGGCCACAAACTTTTGCGGTAATATTGTGAGTGTTTGCACGTGTGTGTATGAGTGTATGTGTGTGTGAGTATGTGTGTGAGTGTGTGTGTGTTTTTGTGTGGTACCAGTTGGTTTTGCGGATATTGTCATTGATAGGCTTTGCGGTCAGCACATATCAAGCGAACTTTGTTTGGCCAAAGAAATAAGCATTAAAATGCCAAATTTATACAAATAAATCAAGTTATTATAAATATTATATTATTATATTTATATATATATATATTATATTTATATATAGTTACCAATTATTATTAATAATAATAAAATGAATATAAGTAAAATGACAAAAGCAGATTACTTAAAAAAACAAAATTAACCAGCGCAAATACGGAAAATATAACTTATAAATATAGCTGAAAAAAACTTATAAATATAGCTGAATATAACTAATAAATATATCTGAATAAAACTTATAAATATATCGGAATAGAATCAATCATTGCCAGGGATAATTGGGTAACATTCCACGAGTCGGGTCGAGTGTTGCTAACGTTTCCCATATCTTAAAAATCTACCCAAGTTCATTCAAATGAAGTACTTACTCCGTCTGCTTTTGTGTGTGTGTGTGTGTGTGTGAATTTGGGTGGTTGTGCGTTCGGGTGTGTGTGGAGTGTGTGGAGTATGCAACCCTCAACTCGGCACGCTGATTTGTCAACATTGGGCCCATTGTGTGCGACCTTAAGTTCAACTTGTTTGCATGAGCCACATCTTGATTAGCCCAAACACTTTCAGGCAATGAATGTGAATGTCGTCAGGCAGTCAGCCAAGTTGCTGTTGTTGTTGCTGTTGTTGTTGTTGTTGTTGCCCCCTCTAATCGAATTGTTTCAGCGCCGCTCGGCAGTCGTCCGCAAATCGAGTCAATTTAATTGACCTCCAGAGGTCAAGTTATTATTGTTGCTTTTTTTTCTGTTGCTGTAGAGCGAGCAGCAGCAGCAATTCAATCGACTGTCAACCGGCACAGATACAGATACAGATACAGATACAGATACAGCTTCAACTACTACTCAAAAAAATAAAAGGGATTACAGAACAAAAGTCGCATCTTCTGAGTATCCCCAGTAAATGGGCAGTCGGTGTGAGTGTGGGATTCGCAGTCTCAACCCCATTGTGGTTGTCTCTGTTCCGAATTTGCCAGCGCCTTAGTTTGTTTGTTTGTTTGTTTGTTTGTTTTTTTAATGGATTTAATTGAATTTGGCTTGTTGTTGTTGCGTTTATTTGTCTTAATTGTCTGCGAAATAATCATAAATCAGTTTTGCGACGACAATTCACAACACAAATGCGAATGTGTGTGCGGGAGTGTGTGTGTGTGTGTGTGTGTGTGTAGCGGGTGTAGCAGCAGCCCAGCACTTGGCTCAATCAATTTATGACATATCTCTCAAATGTGTGCTGAGCACTGTTTTAAACTGGCAGTCTACACGCTCATCCATCCAACCATCCATCCAACGCATGACGCGGCATAATTGTTGCTGTTTTTATTATCTCTTTTTTTTTTTTTTGGGCCTTTGCCTGGGAACCGGGCATCGGGCATCGGGCACCGGCCACTTGCTTCACTTGACCGCACCACATTGTGCTCGAGCATATCGCAGCTTTGGCGGCTCAACTCGCTCATTGTTTTGCCAGGCAAACCTCTCATTCAGCGGGAGAGAGATGGGTAGAGCAGGAGGAGGCTGTGCTGTGCGTTCCTTTGTCTAAGGCACCCACACGCCTCGAAGAGTCGTCGAGTTCAATTCAGTGCTTTCGATTTAGTTAATTTAGTATTTAACATTTAGCATATAGAGAAATTTATGTTTTGTATTTTCTGTGAATGTGAATCGGTTCTTGGCCGGCTCATATCAAAGGATGCGACTGCGGTTTGCTGTTCGTGTTGACAACTAAATAACACGTTAATGTGTTTATTGCGTATTCGCTGCACTATCCCCAGAGCTTTGATGGGTTCTGGCCATGTGAACAACTGGCCACAGCAAAACACACAAGCGGCCTGTGTTAGGTGTCGCACCACAACACATTTATGTGTGTGTGTGTTAACTGATTCCGCAGCTGTCGCAAAACTTTCGCATTAAACATGAGGCACACATTCACAGAAAACGCGTTTCACGCCCGTGCATCGATCTGGGAAAAGCGGCAGCAGCAGCTCCTGTTTGAGTCGCCTCCCTCTTGGCAACTTTTTTGCCGTTTTGTGCTCTTTAACGATTTATTTATTTATGTATTTATGAAAACGTTACAATAATCATATGCTACATTGGTTTTTTTTTTTTTTTTTTTTTTTTTTGAAATACCTTATGCCTAGTGTTGGATAATAGTTTTTAGATTCTAGTACTGCTGCTCCGATCAATAAATAAAACATTAGCTAATCCATTGTTGGGGATGCATTTTCAGAATGTCGTGCATATATATGCAACTGTTCAATAAAAATGTGAATTATAGCAAAAGTCTCGCGGAATTCGATTTCAGCTACGAATTTTTAGATCTGTTCGGATTTAGAGAGTAGGAAATACATTTAATTTTGCTATTTAATGTCGCATATTTAATTGATATATTTGTAAAGTTCTTCTTAATTTGATCTTATGATAGATCTCCAGTTAATTAACGAGAATAACAAATTTTTATATATATATTTATTTTAGCTTGAAACAATTTAATTATTTATTAAGTCAGCCTTGAACTCGAACTAGTTGACAATTATTTTTGAGATCAACTAAAAGCAGTAAATAAACTTAACTGATTTCTAATAAATTCTTCAAGCTTGGCCAAATTCCAAAGTCGTGAGGGAGGGGGGGGGGGGGATTTTTCTGCAGAACTGGTCTATTCAACATTCAATAAATTATATGTATTTTATACTCGAATATTTTAATGGAAACAGCTGCATTTCTGGACTTGCTAGCAACTTCAAACGGTTGCTTGTCACGTGCCTGAACACACACACACAAACACACACAGTTGCCACGCCCCCGCTAGCGTTGATTAAATTAGCAGATTTTATAGACGCTTAACATGGGTGCAGGGTGCAGGGTGCAAGGGGCACGCTTTGCTACTACTATGGGAATATGGATCTGAGCTGATTGCGTAGGAAGTTGCTCTTAATTGGCAGTTTCATATTTCGGCGCAGACGCAGCTGAACTGTTGCCTTCCCTCCGCGATCACCCCTCGTCTGCAGCAAATGTCAGAATTGAGATTGTGAAGTTTGCCGCCAAAATGCATTTGTTGTTGCCAGTCAGTCAGCGAGTCAGTCAGTCAGGCAAGAGCAGAGCAGAGCGAATTAATTCATTTTCAACACCTATTTTGACAGTTCATAAAATACATTTGTCATAAAATCGGTCACTGACTACTGAGCCAAACCCAAAAACAAAACAAACAACAACAACAACAATCGAACAACCTCAACAACGAGTGTCGTTGTCTGTTAACTGGTGACTGGTGACTGGTCAGGCCGGGTCCACTGGCTCAGTTGCAAGTTGAAGATTTATCGCGGCTCATTGAAATGCAGCGCGCTGCTCGAAAAATAACAAAAGCCTGTCCTGGGCCTGGGACCCTGCCATGTCAAATTTGTCCCTTTCGCAGCGAGATGTGACTGTTTGCAGCTTGTTCAGTTTTCTATCCCCACTCCTCCATGCTCCCATCTTCCCTCAGCTGAGCCGTGTCGAAGACGAAGCTGAAGTCGAGCGCGGCCCCAAAATGCCCCAAAGCGAGTTTTGCAAAAATCTTAACAAAGTTATTTTAGCAAACGGTACGACAAAAAATGTCATGTCCTTAAACATGCAGCGGCTGTTGCCACCACAATCCCCCACCCCTTCGATGACTGCCCCCCCTCTGTGCGCTGCAGTGCAATCGATATGCGTGCAGATGCTCCACTTTGATCAGGTCATCAGCGACACATCGTTCATCATTCCATGCGGACGGTGCCCAGGAATGCTGTGGCAGCCAGCAGCCAGTAGAGAGCAGCTAAATGTTGCACACACACCGAGTGCGCGGCATATGACCAGTAGCCGGCCTGAAAACAATGGCAAAACCATGAAAGGAACGCTTTTTAAGTTTTACGCCAGCCCAAAACCCGAAACAGCCCCAAAGACCCAAAGTCTGCCTAGGCACAGCCGACCGACTTGGTCAGCCAGCAGCCAGTGACCAAGTGGATAGTCGCCAGAAGCCAGAAGCCAGGGCCGTTGCAGCAGCGACTTTGACGGATGAATTTCACAAATAACTTTGCTGATTTTATTTTTGTACTGAATACTCTTTCCAAGTATAGCAACACTTTGTCATGTCATTTGTAACGTCTTCAAGCAGACTTATTAAGGATGATGAGCAAAAATTTAAAACCCGGAAAATCTTTTTTTTCCTTTCTTATTTAATTATTATTTTTAATAAAAATTGTTTTTAAAGTGTATTCAAGTTTCGGTATTTTGTAGTTTATTTCTCATTGTTCCTTTTTGTATATTTTTATTTTGGTTTTTCATTTATTTGCTGCTGCGTTATTTATTGTGCTCAACACACCAATACCAATTTGGTATCGGGGCCGAAGCTTGGGCCGAGGATTGCGTCTTGGAACGGAACGTCAGGCTTGGACATCGACGACGATGCGTCGTCCCCGTTGTGTCTAAGTTTGGTATGCGTCATTTTTACGAGGAAATTCTTCAGCCCAAGACTTTTGCAACGTCCTGCGAAGAGCAACTGCAACAGCAGCAACTACAACAACAACAACAACAACAGCGCTGCAAATGTCACTTTGTTGCTAATTTATGTAAACACACTAAGTACAGCAAGTAATTTGAGCAGTCAACTCCAAGTTATCCAAGCTATCCAAAACTGCAAATGCCTCCAAGTCTGCCTCCAGCTTTAGCTTTATGTGCCGATTTCTATATCCTTGACTAGCCAAATTCCCAGCTAACTAAGTAAGTGAGCAGTCAGAGCCCGAAAAAAGAAGACAAATGCGCCATTGTTTGCCGGCTCAAATTGTATCAATTAAAAGTTAAAGCCATGGCTTAGATAAAGTGCATTGCGGCCAAGTACTTGCTGACGTTTTTTTTTTTGAGCCTTTGTGCCAGTGGAATTTGCGCATTCCTTGCCACATTCCTGGGGCATGGACATTTTTAAATTGAAATCGCAAAAACGTTCAAATGCAAAAATCCCTTTACGACATTTTACTGTCCTCTGGGCCGGCCACTGGTTCTTGGTCAGGGTTAAGCGGCCTTGTTTGGTCTGCCAGCCAAATTCTTTGATTTTGCCAACAAATCTGTCCAGCAACAGATTCAGTTCTCGCTGCTGCCCATTGTACATTGCACAATGGCCACAAGGTGTTGATTTAATGAGCAAAAAACAAGACTCGAGTAGGCGACGGATGAGGCCTGTCCGCGGCTTTATTTTTTTTTTTCTCCTCTCGCCGACTTTGACTTGAACCTGAAATCTGGAACTTGAATTTGAGTGAAGTGTGTGTGAGTGTGTGTGTGTGTGTGTGTGTTGTTGTTGCGGCATGTCGAGTGTTTGTGGCAGGCGCTTTAAGGACTCAAAACTCAAATCCGTTTGATTGACATTTTTGGTTTTGCGATTCAGGCAACAAACACATTCATTTACAGCCCAGCTACTTACCAACAAAATTCAGTTGAAATTCTCCCATAATTATAATAAGCTGCAAATAGGCTTTAAATGGGATTACAGGCTCAGCTCCTTGAAATCTGATAAAGTCTGCATCCCCCGGCAGACTTTGTAGATACTTCTTAACAGACTCACTACACCCATCTCTCTCTCTCTTTCTCTATCTCTTTCTCTCTCTCTCATGCTGTGTGCGCATCTGTAATTTGCTGCTGAGAACTATGCTTTTTGAGCACATAATGGAACCATTCAGCGGGAGTGTAAAAGCCTGAAAGCCTCAAGCATATCCTGTTGCATTCTTTATGATTAATGGAACAGATTTTATGCTTCCTTCCGTCGGCTCACTGAACAAATGCCACTTAACTTGTTTCAAGTGTAAATGTGTAAATGTGAAAGGCATTAAAGTGTGTCGCGTGGCTGCCTGCCTCACCATATCCTTGCCACAAATCCCTTCCAAAGCGCAGCCAATGCACCAAGTCAAGTGCTGATGTTGAAAAATTAAGGGCTATATTTGAATTATATATATATGTATATAATGTTTTGTTTTTTATTTTTTATTTTCTTCATTTGTTTTTGTTTTATTGTTTCGTTTGATTTGATTTGTTTAGATTTAAAAATTACGACAATTACTACAACTTAAATGGGATTGGATTGAACTTCACTGCTAGGCTGTCTGTCTCTATATATATCATATACATATATATACATATATATATATATATATTACTATATATTTGAGATTGGTGTACTGTTTCTGTTTGATTTGTTGTTGTTTGTTATTTATTTAGAATGTAGTTTGCCATTTTCTAGATTAAAACTATTTAATTAATTAAATGCTAGCACATCATTTGTTTTTACGTTTTGTTTGATGTTATTTGTTGTTGTTGTTGTTGTCTTTAATAATTGTTTGTTCATTTAATTTAATAGTTTACAATGCAACTGAAATTACACGCACATAGAAACAAAATTCATTCATTCATTTTTTATTTTTGTTTTTGTTTTTATTTGAATAATTCGCTTTTGATTTTGTGCATTTGCTCTGCTTGTTTATAAATAAAACTACGGTTAACCACAAGCACTAAATACCGCTTAAATTATTAAATTATTTCTACAGCAAGCACTACATCAATATATATATAGTACATACCATATTTTGTAATTTTAGCTGCTCTAAACTTATTTGAATTCTCGCGTTTATTTATATTTATATTTACTTTACATTTTATGCATTTTTTATTAAATTTGTTTTGTATTTCTCTTATTTTGTCTAGTTTTAACATATTGTTTTTGTTCTTTTAAAAATTATTTTAGCTTATGGTATTAAATGTTTTTACACAAATTTACAATATATATTTTTAAACGCCATTTCCACACAATTTAATTTGTCTTTTTTTGATTTATTTTTTTTAATATGAACTTGACAGCGGCTTTTTATAATTTTAATTCATTTATTAATTATATTGCACATAACATGAAAAAGTTATTGTTTTTTTTTGCTTTTTGTTATTATTGTTTCCGAGTGCAGTTGGGACATCATTATAAAAATTATATGCAAAAATGTTCCGTTGAGATCTGATTTTAACTGATTCTTGTTTTTTTTTTTTTGTTTTTTTTTTGCTCGTTTTATACAAAAAAAGGTAGCGGTAAATAAACTAAACAAATTTAGATACCTTTGCGCTTGCTTGGCTCTAAAAGAAAGGCTTAAGATCAACAGCTGATTTCAATTTTTATATATTTTTTTTTGTGGTTTTCATATTTTTTTTTATTGTTCATATTTATACAATATGCAATTAGCTATAGTTTACAAAAAATATATAAACAAGGTAAAGGACACGTTTCATACTCGCACAAAACAATATTGAGGAATGTCTGTCTGTGTGTGTGTGTGTAAATTTATTTTATTTATTTGTATTTTTTGTTTTAATAGGTATTATTTCTTAAAGAGACTAACTTTAAAACGACTCATTCACATTTTCAAATTTAAATATACAAAATGTTTTTTTCGGCCTATCAACTGCTTCATATTAATTAATATTTTACAATGTTCTGTTATTTTTTTTTTGATCATCAATCAATGCTCAATTAATATTCAATTATTGGCTAAGATTTGTAGTTGTATGTTTTGTATGTGTGTGTGTGTGTGTGTGACAATCACTGACCCGTCGCGACCCTTTCGCCATCGCCCACGAAAACCGCATCATTGTGATGATGATGATGATGATTGTGGTGCAGATTCAGTTCGGCGCAGGGCCTTGCCTCGTAGGATTGCGAATGCGCAGACTGCGTTGACCACGCAGCGCAGGGCGGCGGGTGCAGCTGGTTCGGGTGCTGTTAAACCGCCGGCCACACGCTGCAAAAGAAAACATCCCAAGGAAGAGAAGAACAATCGTTCGGTTAGAAAGCGGCGACAATTTTTGTGGTGCAACTGTGGTGATTTTTTTTTTTTTGCTTCGTTTTTGGTGGCATTTTTTTTTTTTTAGTTTTTTGTTGGGGAATTCCCATACTTACGTAAGTAATGATGGATTCGTCTCGGGCTGATACCAATACTGGGGCACATAACCGCCCATTTGAGGTGGCGGATTGTGGTGGTGCGATTGCGGATGCGGCGCCGCTGGATGAGGTGGCTGTGGTGTCATTTGCGGTGGTGGCTTATGATCAATCCAATGCGGTTTCTGATCCCATGGCGCTTGCGTTGGCGGACTAAGACCCGTGGGTGGAAATTCTGACAACATAAAAGAAATCGAGGAAGAGAGAGTTTCGTATAAATTATTATTAAATATAAATATATATATATATATATATATATATGTGTGTTTAGTCTGGTGTTTTTTTTTTTGCTTGAGACTTACCGGGTGATAACTCAGACACAGGCGTACTTGATGGCGTTGGACTATGTCCGGGAGGTAGATAATGTGAGGGTGAGCCGCTATTTGAGCCTCCGCCGTTATTACCGCCTGCAAGACATAAAGTAAAATAAAATAAAATATATACATATATATTACAATTATGGCTATAAATGTGCGATGTGGCTATAAAAATGAAAACTTACCGCTGTGCATTTGATTAGGACTATGCTGACCAGGATTGGGTCCACCGCCGCCCAGCGGCATGCCGCTGTTGGTGCCCGGACCCTGAGCGGCCTTCATCATCTTTTTGTACTTGGAGCGACGGTTCTGGAACCAGATTTTTACCTATAAAAAAACAAAGTAAAATAATTCATTAAGCAATGAACAAATATATACATCAAATTAGGCTAATTAACTTTAACGACTTAGCATGATTCTGAAGTTTGCATATATAGATTAAGTTGTCTAATTGGTAATAAAAAATAAAAGAGCAATCGTGGCTACAATTAAATCCTTGGTGTTATCAAAACGGATTAACATTCAATATAGAATCGAGTGTGAAAACATTGTGATATTGACTAAGTTAGTTACGACGACGATGACGACGGCTTTTCAAACGGCTTTTCAGATGAAATTAAAAGTGAATGCTTGTGAAAAGCAGCTGGCAGCTAAAATGAATCCAACACTTGGCTTGGCATCCGCAGGAATAGAAACAGCAAAAACACATTTTGGCAGCGTGTGACAATTGCAAAATGTCTCATTTGAGTATGAGAATGTATATCTATAAGTCGCTGTTTGCTGAGTGCAGTATAATTTCGTCATCAGAGTCGAGCCAAGAAAAAACACATTTGAAGCGACAGCAAATGAGCCCAAAAATGTATCTCGCAGTTACTTTCAATTTTCATTTTTAAATCGCAACGAGTCGAGACGTGTATCTGCTGTTGTTGTTGTTGTTGTTGTTATGTAGAACTAATTGTGCGCTGAGCTGTGCGCACTTCACTTTTGAAAGCCAACGGCAACAGCAGCAACAACAGCAGCAACAACAGCAACAGCAGCAGCAACAACAGCAACTACAACAACAACAACAACAGCCAACATCTGAGGCTGCTGTTGAGATACCCCGTAGCTCAATCTGAGACTGAAGTGTGTTGTATATAGATAAATATAGATACAACAGCAACGCGTATCTAATGCTATTTATGCGCGCTTTTAACTGTATCTATAGTTTGCAATCTTACACATACAAATTGTAGCTGTAGCTATATACACTACATACATATATATATATATTTTCCTATACATATATATCTATAACCGACTTGTTCAAGGTCGTTCTTCGCGGTTGGTTGGATTTTTGTAGCGTAGCATGCGCTCTTTTCATTTATAATTTTTTTTTTGCTCTTTTAATACCCTATAAACAGCAATTGGGTATGATTGTTGAGGCTCTGTGGCAGCATGCAACTAACAGCTAATAGCTAAAAATAATGTCTGCCCTTATATATTTTCTATAAAACAAAATATTCGATTCCATTTCAATCAGCATATTTTTGGGTACTTTAGAGCTGCTTACAGGGTATTTCCAAATCGTTCACTTCTCGTCTGAGGCACTTCAACTTGTTTTATTTTTGTGTTGCTGCCTATTGTTGCGGATTTTGATGTTGGCTTTGCTAGCGAATTTCACTGGTTTTTTGGTTTTTACTGTCGCCCATAAAGAGTTTGGCAATGTTTGAGCTCAGCTTTGGGACAGCGCCTGCGCCTGCGCCTGATCTTTATGTGCATTCCGCAATGTGATTCAATTAAGCGATAACTACCGGTATTGCCTATAGACATGTTCACTAATCGCTCTGACCACCGCATTTTCGAAGCGCCGTCGGATCGTTGACATTGACGTTGTTGCCGCTGGACGACGGTGGCCAAAAAAAAACAAAAAACAAAAAAAAAACGTTTTCATTTTCGTTTCGATTTAATGTGCAATCGAGCGGCACACAACATTGTAATTGGGGCAGGGGCGCACCGCTTCAATTGAGCCACTTTCGAGCATCGTTTTTTTTTTGAATAGTTTAATTATTTCTCACCTTGATCTATGCAGCTCTTGAAATATCAGCTGTGCGAATATGCTAAAGACACCATTTAGAACCGATATTATTTTCAATTTTCAACTTTTCGCTTGAATTTTTTATTTGTTGCCTTTTTTTTATAGTTTTTAGTTGTTGCCGCCACATTTCTGTCAGCAGTTACGCAAGAGAAACCATGCGCAAAATATGAGTTCAATGATAAAATATTGTCGATGTTTCTAAAATTAAATGCTATAGGAAAAAAAAGCAAACACTTCCTAAACGAAGACTTTGGTATTTGGTAATGGTTCCAGAGTATTGAAAGAAAATTAAAAGTAAGGTCAGTCATCCAACAGCTCTTAAAAAAAAAAATATATAAATTCTGAAAATAATTCTCAAATCATTGTTCCAATTTTCTGAGTAAGCTGCAATCTATAAAGTTGCACATACAAATCAGTCCAACTTAAAATATATATAAGATATCGATTTGCCAATTCAGGTGATAAATATTATATTTTAATAGCTCTTAAATTGACTTGTCGTATATTTGTGCCAACAGCCGATCAATTGTCGGATTTGTATTTATAATATTAACATGTTTTGGCAGGTTTTTTTCAACTCCATAAATTATATAACAAAATTAAAAGCAATTGACATGAAATTTATGCCAAAAAACTTAAATTGCGCATGACAAAATACAAATTATTGAAAAATATGTACATACATGAATTTCTTGCCTATTTCATGAAGAATACTTTACCGCAAAACTCTAAATAAATTTATTTCCCCCCACTCGAATTGCTATAAATATTTATGCAAAGCAAAATAAAAAAAAAAAGTAAAAACCACTCACGAGAGTAAAAGTGTAGTCAGACAGACAGACTGTCTGACAGACAGTTGGACGAGCGGACAGTCTGTCAAATGTCAATCAGCCTTATGTCATGGCAATGGCACTCGGTCTCCGTCTCCAACTCGGACTCCGACTCAGACTCGGACTCAGACTTGGACTCTAGAGTCGCAGCCACATCTGCAGCTCCATTGGTTTTTGCGGCTCTCGCAGCAATTTGTACCACTTTCATATGGACAAATATGGCAAACAAACAAAAAACAACAAAAGCAAAATATCGAGAAATTAGCATGTCACCGTGTCACTTGAAGCAGCAGTAGAAGCAGCCACAGCAGCAGCAGCAGCCACAGCAGCAGCAGCAGCAGCCACAGCAGCAGCAGCAGCCACTGCTGATCTGAGATCTGTCTTCTTAACCTGGCTTTTACCTGCCAAGTGTATAATAATTGTGTCACCAGCTGTGAGATGTGTAGCAGTTTTTATATATCTTATCAGCAGAATTAGCTATTTAATCATATCAAAATTTAACTTGAGAAAAGTTGTTATTTGCTGCGAGAAAAAATTTGATTTAATTTTTACAATTTGTATTTAAAAATATTCAGCACCACCCGCTTGATCCTTGGTGTTACTTCATATTCTTCTTCTTCTCAAAATCTTCATCACTTCCGCAAAATGTCAGAATCACAGGTGACAGGGAAACAGATGTGCCACGTGATGCTTTCTAATAAACAAGTTGCAACTGCTGTCTTGAGTCTTGGGGGCAACTGCAGCGTGAACCTGTGTGTGTGTGTGTGTGAAACTGGTTTGTTGTGGCGCTGTTGCCAAAGTGCGTTGTTGGTCTTAATTCAAATGTGAATGCGCCTCGCAGTTTGTGCATTTAATTCGTTTGACAGTTGAGCATTTAAAACGTGGGAATAGATAACGCAATCGATTATTGTATAACTAAACATATTCGCATGCCCATGCCTGTGTTTGCTTTTGCTTTTAATTTTTTTTTTTTCGCTGATTTGTGTGGGAGCTCTGCTGCTGACCAAATGCGAATACGAGTTTCTCAAGAGACTGAAAACTGAAAACTGCACTTCACTTTTTCCGTTTCTATGATGAATTATCGCAGTGCCACGCCCCAAACTGAGGGCCGGCAAGTATAACTTGGTCATAAATTTTAGGTAACGCCAAGGAAGTTACCACTTTATTAGCCAAGACCAAAGCTGCTGTTGCTAAGTAAATAGACAAGACAGCAAACTCCAAATTCCTATTGTTGTTGCTATTGTTGCATTTTCCATTTTGGCCATTTCGGGCAAGCTGCAAATGTTGTCTTCAAAATGTGTTTATTTTTTTGCGCTCGAGCGTTGCACTTGGCTGTTATTGTTTTATTGTTGTTATTGTTGTTACTGTTTTACAAATTTATGGCTACTAGCAGCAGCAGCAGCAGCAGCAGCAGCAACAGCAACAGGAGCAACAACAATCTGGCTGCCTGCAGTGTTTTCCCCGCATTGTTCTCAGCATTTTGCTTGTTATGTGGCCAACAATAAGCTGGTCTTTTTTGCTGGCCTTTTAACTGTGGCACTTGGCTCTGCCTCTTGGCTTTTCATTCATAAATTCCATGCAACAAGATTTTAACATATTTGCAGCACATTTTTTGGTGAGCGAATTTGCAATTCTGCTGGCCAACATTAAACCACTTCTGCCGGCTTTTTTGCACTTTTTAGTCAGCGGCTCTTTGAATTATCTCATGCCGCATTTTCCCGCCTGCTGTTACATTTTGTTAACATTTTGCTTAGCCTGATTAATGGCGCATTCAAATGCGACTTTACGAAGCCACCAAATTGACAGTAACAGCAGCAACAGCAATTGCCTCAGCAGCAACAGCAATCACAGCAGCAACAGCAATCACAACAACTGTTGTTCCATTCATAATTTCTTTTCATTATATTACACATACGCACTGTGGTTCACTTTCATTTTGGTACAATTTGAATTTGCGTGGCTTTGCTGGCCAACTTGGCTTTTGTTTTCCATTTCAGTTTAACGACATCTAACCGCCAGCAGCTTTCCTTCCAGCCAACACGCGTCGCGGCCAGTTGGCCACTTGTCGCTCAAGACTGGTAGTCAGGTAGCCAGATAGCCAGGTAGCCAGTAAGACAGTCAGTCAGTGGGTATCTGGCTGAGACGTGCTTAGGCAGCGGCAGCGTCATCCCCAGCGCTGCTCGGCAAGCTGGCAATCTAATTTAATCGCGTTGCAATCGCCAAGGCAGAGGCAATTTTTAATTTATGCGCAAAGAAAAAAAGCCATAAAATTTTCAATAAGAGACAGGGACGGCGAGCGGAAAGACAGAGAGAGAGAAAAAGAGAGGGGGGGGGGGGGGCAAAAGAGAGCGTCAGCTTAAAATCTGTGCGGCTGCACGAAATAAAATAAAATTTTGATTTATGATCTTGTCGCTAAAGTTGTTCGTCAACAGCCGGCGATTGCCAGTCGGAGCAGCAACAACAACAATAACAAGTTAAAGCTGGCGCAACAAGTGCTTTTCGGCCAGCCAACTAGCGGGGGGATAGCGGGGTCAGCGAGGGTAACAGCTGGCAATCATTCATAAAACGCGGCAGCTTTTGCGACGCGGCCAAAACGATTTTTATCTGCCCAAAAAGTAAAAGCCAAAACAATCACAAAAATGTACAGCAAACAAAGCCAAAACGCATTTATTATTATTATTTAATGTTTCAGAAATAGATTGCAAACTTGTGATTGCTGTTAGCAACAGCAGCAACAGCAGCAGCAGCTGCTACTTAATTTTGCTCTTGTCTCGGTTGTTGTTGCGGGCGTTTTGCATGCAATGTGTGTGTGTGTGTGTGTGTCTGCTTGAGCTACACAATTGTTGCGTGTGTTTTGCTGTGCAAGAGAAACCGCAACAAGTTCCAGCTCCACCCACCCCCCTAACAAAAGCAAACTAAACAGCAATGAGCACAGCCATTGGGCGACTTGGCTAAGATTGTCTTGCCTTAACTTCGATGATGTTGTCGTTTTTGCTGTTGTTGTTGTTATTATTTTTCTCGCTGCGTTGCTCTTTTGACTGCCATGGTTGACGGATTACGCAACTTGCCGGCCGTAGCATTTTCATTTTATTATTGTTATTATATTTCTCTGGCTGTTGCTGGTGTTGTTATTGATGTTGTTGTTGCTGCCTTTTCATTGTTGGAAAATTTGTACATTGCATGCGATTGTCTGTGGTTGCTGTTTAACGTGCTAGCAACGGCAAAATTTGTTTATAACTTTGTATGCAGCCAGCAACAGCAACCGCAGCAACAGCAACAACAACAGCAACAACAGCAACAACAACGACGACGGCGCCGCAGGGCAGGCAATGACTTTAAAACGTAGCACAAAAATTTTAAAAACGAAAATGAAAAAAAAATTATGATAATGAATACAATGCCATGTCGTGGCAAAAACAAAAACAACAAAAATAAAAAATAAAAAGACAAAAAGAAAAAAACTTTTCTTTTGAAAAACATACTCCGCACTCCTCACTCCAAACCGTTGTCTGTGTTGAGCTGTGCCATGCCCTAGAGTCAAGTGTCACGCACATGCTGTACAGTTGGCCACCACTTCAGTTTCAGCTTCAGCTTCAGCTTCAGCTTTTAAGCTACAGCTCATTAAAAGCCACATGCAAACGTTCTACAGTCAAGGCGAGCGGTTTTTTTTTTTTTTTTTTGTATTTCAAGTTCGTTGCCTAAGTCTTTCGTTTGCTCAGTCGCTTGTTAACGGCGGCGGCTGCTTAACCCCACGAAAAACAACAACAACAACAACGACATCAGCATCAGCATCAGCGTTCGCTGAGCAAACAGGCAACAGCAGAAGCTTCAGCAACAGCTTTAGGTCCAGCTCCGTCCGTGGCTCGGAAACTTTGGGTTTCGGTAGGTGCAACAAAAGTGATTTCCAAATAAAATCGTTGCGGGCTGTTTGGGGCAACGCCTACCCCATGTGCATGCCAAAAGCGCCGAAAACACAAGGAAAAAAAACTAAAAAAAAAAGTTAAAAAAAAAAAAAAAAAAAAAAGTAGAAAGCAACAGTTTCAACAAAAAACGCTCAAGGGCTTCAAGGCCAGGCCAACAACGCAACACCAACAACAACAAGAAAAGAAACGCCTTGGCAGTCGCCGCATCTCTGTCCGAAATGGACGCAAGTTAACACCGCTTGGCCAGCTTTGCTGCCAAACAAATTGAAAGCAAATCGATGGCAACCCGTGCTACATAAGCGGCAGCATCATTATCAGCTGAGGTAACAGCAACAGCAACAGCAGCAACGTTCAAAGTTGAAACACGTGGCCAGCGGGGCACATTGGTTGTGAGGCCGTCCAGCCATTTGACCCCCAACTCTTTGACTCGATTTTCATGGCACGCACGTGGCTGCAACATTGGCTGCAACTGCTGCTCAGTGAAGCTCACTGAAGCTGCGCGCTGTAGTCATGCAAAATATGCAGCAAGTTGACCATTTTGGGGTTTGTCTGCAACAGAGGGAGACAGAGAGAGAGAGAGAGACGCAATTGCGACAACCACCGGCTACGGTCTTGTTCCCCGGGGAGAGTTGTGTTGTCTCTCCGCTATGCCATTGATCTTTATCAATGAGCAGCTAGATGGAGTGCAATGAATGGCGCGCGCTTCATTAATTTATGCATATATAGGCAATGCGTAAAAGTGAATGAGACGCAATAACAACAGCAGCAACAGCAGCAGCAACAGCAGCAACAGCAAAAGCAGCAGCAACAGCAGCAGCAACAGCAGCCAGGAGCAAGTTATAAGCTTGGCCCGCGGGAAGCGATGCTTAATAAACAATAAATATGCAATTAGGCAAGGCCGGTGCTGTAGACTGAAGACTGTAGACTGAAGACTGTAGACTGTAGACTGTAGTGCAACAGACTCATTCGGTGCGTTTATATAACGCAACGCGTCTCTAATACAGCAACAACGATTAACAAGTTGCTGTTGCTGATGGTTATTGCTGCTTGTTTGTGGCGTTGCGTTTAATGAGAAATGAGCGCACTCCTTGAAGGCAGCCACGTAAAACAATTTATAAATAAATAAAGATATTGATCTAATTTCTATATAGGCTGCTCTTGCTGTTGCTGCTGCTGCTGCTACGGTGATTGCTTAATAGCTGCCACGCATGAGCATTTCACCAGCTGTTGCTGCTGTTGCTGCGGTTTAGCTTTCAGTCACGTACTCGAAGCGAGCCATAAAATGTGACAGGAGAAAGATGCACACATTCAGATACTTTCAACAAGTTTCGATTGAACGCCGTCAATTGCACCTTATTTAATTAATGCATTAATAATGCCTGCAAAATCTGAGTAAGTTGTTAGCCGTTGTTTGCTTAACGGTTTGCATCCACAGACAAATGGTCGTAACCTTTCAGCGGGTTCGCTCCAACTGAAGAACGCAACATGTCAACCACATGCCAATTGCCCAAGTAAGACAAGTTGTAGCAGCAAATCGAGCGTTTTACTAACTCAATTAATACTTTATTGGCACAGAGAAATGCGCCTTTTTTGCCCATTTCCAGACACATACGCAGAATCAATTAAAAAGAGTCAATCGCAGCTGTTTACAGATTGACTACGTTGGCCAGCGGATGATGAGCATCCGGCGTTTGCCTGTTGCCCATTCTTAAAGCGGTATTTGTTGTGCAACAATGTTGTCAAATCCGGAAACTGTTCCCATATTCGTTCCAGTCACAGTCGCTGTGAACTATTGAAAATTGTACAAACAACAGCAGCAGCAGCAGCAGCAGCAGCGAGTGGCATGCAATGCGAATTGCGAATAGCGAATAGCGAATAGTGAATACGTTAACGAATACTATTGCGATTTTGTATACTCATTCGCTTTTGATTCACCTGCAAGGCCTTGAAATTTTGTAATTCTAATTTGTTGGCAGCAACTAAAACTGAGTCAGTATTGCAGTTGTGCTTTTGTAATCCATCAACAGCAACAGCAACCAGCCAGCAGTAGCTACAAAATTATGATGAAAAAAAATAGCAGCCGCAGCCGCAGCTGACGCAAAAATATTTCAACAATAAATCGGCGGCAGCATTTGATCAACAATTGTCAAGGTGAGATTCTAAGCAGATACAACAGAAGCAACAGCAGCAGCAACTACAACAGCAAGAAGGGGGGTCGCGGAGCAGTGGCTGCTGCAGTGCCAAGTTCCAAGTTGACGTCGCCTTGCTTGCTGGCTTGTGAGGAGGGCGTGACGGGGCGGAACGCTCGCAGCAACAACAACAACAATAAAAAACATTTTTTTGTTGAACAAAACTTGAGAGCGCGACGCGCATTTAAGTTTTACTTAGTCAACGTTGTTGTTGTACTTTCTGTCTCTACTTGTTATTGTTATTGTTATTGTTTTTTGTGTGTGTGTGTGTGTGTGCCACAGTCACTGCAAAATATTAGTCATATTTAATTTAGTTTCGGCTTCGTTGCCTGCAGCAGGTGACACTCAACTCTGGCAACTTGCTGCTTATGTCATGACAAATCTTATCTGAGGGGGGCACGGGGTCTACACCAAATCGCAACTAACTGACAATCTAACAAATAGAATTTTTTTTTTTTGTTTTTTTGGTGTGCCACCTCTTAAGATACGTTGTCGCAGCTGTTGCTGTTTTGGGAAATACTTTTAAGCCAAGTTGCCTGTTTAATATTAATGAGATTCTATTAAAGAAATTTTTTTTATCGATTTTTGTTTGTATAGTATATGGTTAATCACGTGTTTTTATTGACGTATCCATTCGAAAGTAACGACTTTTGTGAGATTTGCTTTCTGGGAAGCCCCACTCAAGCTGCATATGTAACAATGAGTTAAGGCAAATATTCCTATGAGAATCATTGGAAGTGCTGAACTATAAACTTCGATCAACTGATCATGCGATAAGCTAAGCGATCAATATCATAAAAAGATTACCACAGCAGTATCGATAAAAAATAGAAGTAATAAAAACATATTTAAAATTCTTTTTATATAAATCAGATTATTCATAAGTAATCGCTTTGCCATAAATAAGCTTTAGTTATTAATAATAATAATATTTATTTATATACTCAAAACTTCTGATAAAAGTTTTATTTAGTTTATTTTCTAATGCATATAATTTATTTTTTATTTTTATGTGAATGTATTTCAATTTTTCTCCCTTTCGATAGCTGCCATGCAGTTGGTCAATTATTTAACCACAACTTTAATTACCGCTATTTAAATTGCTGCTCACTCAAATTCTTTTGCCGCATAGCCACAAAATTAAAGAGCGCTCATAAAAATGCACTTGAAACATTTTCCAGGCCGTCGCACACAGCTCCACCAAATTGGAACGAGTTAGGGCCGGGTACAAAAAAAAAAAAAAAAGCGTCTATACTATGACAAAATGGTGAACAAATTAAGTGAAAAGGGCAAAAAGCAGAAGACATTAAGACTAAATATTTATTTATTAAGCGAACATTAAAATAAGGAAAGTGGAAGACCAGAAGATGCCCTGTAAGCAATGCTTCGAGCTGTTTGGAATTGTGAGTTTAATCATGAATATATAATGATTCCAATGGGTATTCCGGGAATGCAAATCATATTTGTGGTCAGCACTTCATAATGACGGAATGGTGACCGGGTCTGGTTTCACTTTATGAGATCTTAACAAACGGATAACAGTGGAAAAAAGTGTGGCGGATAATTGCACAATTTATATAAGCGCATTCTTTGGGTTTATTTTTTTATGTTTTGTATTTTGTTTTGTTTAGTCGTAATTTAAATAATATTTTTTTTTTTACCGAGCAAATGAAATCATGGTCAGCTAACTATTATTTGTCGCTTTATTTTAGGTACTTTTTGTTGTTGTCGCTAGATTTTTCTATGCATTTTCACACAGCGCAAGCGGATATCACAAAACAGCGATCATGATAATGGAAAAAACAGCACGAAAAAATAAAAAAAAGTACAAAAAACAAACAAAAGAGTGGAAAAATGTACAAAATTAACCAAGCGTTAAAAGTTGTCTGCTATTGTTGTAAATGTTTTTTTTTTTTTTTATTATTGTTGTTGTAACAATTGCTGTCTCTAAAGATTTTCACTGCTCGCATCTCCCATCGAATCCAAAATAGCAAAAACTAAACATTAATTGGGGTGTCAAAGTACATCGTGTTAGAGAGTTATTCGAGGAGTTTAATTGGCATCGCATTTACAAGGCCAGTAAGAGCAGGCCATAATCGAGGGGGTGGAGGGTGGTGGGTGGAGTAAGCTGTAAGCTTGTCTAAGGGTTGCAGCCCGCTTCGTATTGCCAACTATTTAAGAGGCACACATTTTGCAAATATGAGATCCAATTATAACATGAGACTCTCGCTGAGTCATCTTAAACGTCAGCGCTTCCATCGTCATCGTCGTCGTTGTCGTTGTGGAGCACCCACCCACAGCCAGAGGGCAGCGCAGCCAAAATCTCAACGCATCGATTAAAAATACATCATAAAGCAGAACGCGGATTTGCGATTTTTTTTCTTTTTCAACTCCAACTTCTGGCTCTGGCCTGCCTTGGCGGGTGTTGCCAAGTTGGTTTTTGCCTGGAACGAGTGCCGTCAATGCCTCGTCTTCATAAAGTTGATTTTGTTGTTGTTGTTGTTGTTGTTTTTTTTGGTTCATAATAAAATAATAATTATTGTGATTATCGCGTAACTGAAATCTTGAGACGCAAACTCAGCGGCAGGCGTAGACACAACGACTGGCACGCATCCTTGAGCCACAGTCGGAGGAGCCACACTCAATGCTGTTTACAACTTGTAGTTGTTGTTGTTGTTAATGGGTGTGTGTGTGTGTGTGCTGTTGAGTGCTCGTAATTAACCCGCCAACCTCAAACGCCAGCGTTAGTTGCCTTTAGCCACGTACTATTTGTCAATAACTTAAGCCATGCCCCAAAAACTGTAAGCCAGACGCGCTGTCGTCTGCCTGCCTCCCGCGGCTCCCCCTCTCTCTCTCGCTCTGACCATACCCAATAATAATAAAAATTTATTTATTTGAATACTCTCACTTTGCTTCAAGATAGATCTGCTGTCCACACTGCAAGTATCTGGCTAGTTTCTGTTTTTTTTTTTTTACTTGCTTTTTTCAATATTTATTGGCAGGTATTATTTTGTAATTTCCTGCGCTGTTGTTGGCTAAGTTGACGATGCTGCTGACCAGTTTTGCGCATTTTGAAAGCCCACAAAAATATTGCTTTCAACGCCGGCGACAAGCGTTAAATCCGTTCAGCTGCCTGACTGGGAACACTCTTGCATCTGCTAATAGGAAGTGGATGCGGCTGTCCGCCGCTCAGCCACAGGATGTTAAGGCTATATGCTCTACCCGATTGTAAAAAAAACACAAAACTTAATTATAAGCAAAACTAGAGCATACAACAGCCCAACTTGCTTTCTATTGCTATTAAGATAGATGCAAAGATAGATACTTGTAGATGGTTAAAATTGGTATGAAGTTGATGTTGCTGGCAAAGCAGATGAAAAAAAAATAAAAATAATAATAATAACGAAGCCAATGGATGTCAGCCTGTACATATAACTGGTTATAAACAAGACATGCAAATCTCAAAAGACGGCAAAAAAAAAATTGAGTCGGGAACCAAGCGAAAAGTGAGAGGAAACATTCATGTTTAGCAAAATGTTGCTGTCATGTATAAGGAAAATTTCATATAAAAAAATTTGTAATGGTATAATATGAATTTTTATACTATGACAAAAAGTGTGTAAATATTTTATATAATATTAAAAATAAAGCTGACACATTAGAAAAGTCCTATTAAAAAATATTGAAATTTATTTTCTATGAAAACAAAGAACGTTTTTGCCATAAATAAGTCCAACTCAAAACCTTCTCTTTTAAAGTCTCTAAGTAAAGTTATCCAAAATTATCATTGGCACACATATTTCGACTGACTTTAAAAGATCCATCAACACCTGCATCGCTATAGCATTTAGTTTTTTTTTTTCGTTTGTACATCAAATTATGTCAACCACAATCAAGATTGCGCAAACAGCACGTAAACTAAAACAAAGCTATAGAAATGTGTGTAAATGTAATAAAAAAAAAAAAAAAACTATGAAGCATGCTCTTGAAAGATACAAATTGTAAGTGGACGAGTTGAAGATACATTTCAAGATGAGCTGCGCATTAGATTCGCTCAAAATATGCAAATGCGGTCACTTGTCACTCGATGAGTTCAGAGTGGAGAGATGGGGATTGGGATTAAGATTGAGAGAGATGTGAGATGTGAGGCGACACCAAAAGTGAAACAAGTGGCCGAGTGGGAATGTTGAGTATACACAACACCCCACCCCACCCCACCGGTACCGCCCGACTGCTGCCCCGCTGCTGTCTGTGGATCTCGCTGGCTCCGGTTCGGGCAATGCATCATTGTTAATGGCAACTGGATTGTTGTTGTTTTCGCTGCCAGCTGTTGAGCGTTTGATGCCACTGTTGCTGTTGCTGCTGCTGCTACTGTTGTAGCAAGTACCAGCATAGCCAACAACAACTGCGCTGATCAAACTTAATTCAAAGTTCCTGTTACGCGAGCGTACGGTGCAAAATTTCGACATAGGGAGGCGACAACGACGATCAGCAGCAGCAGCAGCATCAATAGCAACTGCTGCTGGTGGGTCACTCAAAGTCTGTTGTTGTTGTTGTTGTTGCAATGTGCGTGTGATTAAGACGTGTGTTGCTGTTGCTGTTGCAGGCTGAGTTACATAGTATTATGTGCCATAATTTAATTGACATTGCGAGCGTAAATCAGGCAATCACTGATATACGATGTGTTGTTGTCATTGTTGTTGTCATTGTTGTTGCTGTTGTTGTTGCTGTTGTTGCTGCTGCTGCCGTTGTTGCTGAACATTTAAATGCGGTCAGCCAGTTTTTCATTTTCATTTTTTTTTTTTGTTCGCTATGCGACTGTCGCTCCAAGTTAGCCGCTGATACTAACTCGACACTTGTATTATTTAAATCAAGTTGTGCTAGTTTTTTATTTTATTTTTTTTTTAATTTTTTTTTTTTTTTCTTGCGCACTTTAATACAATAAAACTATTTGTGCGCATTAAACGCAATGCGATGGCTGTGGAAATTAATTTGAAATTAAATGTTTGCAAAGTATTTCAATTTCGCAAATGTTTAAAAAAAAGTTTCTTTGGAATTCTGCAGAATTTTTTGGATTCTTTTTCTTTAAAATATTTGTTTTTTTTTTGGGTTTTTTGTTTAAGTAAAGTCCATGACCTTTGCTGTGTTTCAGTGCCAATGCTCTTTTTGGGGCTAGGGGAGGAGTAGACTTATCGCTGGCAGCAGCAACAACAACAACAACAACAAGAGTAACAAAGGCTGCTGCGAAGGTGTGCACCGTGGGCGATGCGTCTACCTTTGCGTCTGCGTGCAGCAGCCAACACACAACCAAAACACACTCGCACACACACACACGCACATAAAGCAGGCGATGTTGATTTTTACAGACAGGCCAAAGCAGCCAAGCAAGTCAGCTGCAAAATGTTAGCACAACATATTCACTGATAAGAGAAATACTTAATAGTTCTTAATTTAAAAATAATATATTTAACATTAAGAAATAAAATTTATGGGGTAATTTCGCCGTTTCCCACTCATGCAGACACTTTATGCTTGCGAATTATTCTCATATTAACAGCATTTTGTTTGTATTTTTTAAATTATGTCGAATTAATAAAACATGTAATTTTTTAACATAATTATTCACTGTGAAAACACACTAAATGAAATTCAGCAATAGTCACTTTTTTTATAATATTTTTGCTCAGTTGCAACACGAACATTTTGTGCAGTGTGCAGAGCGTTTTGCAGAGCTTCCACAAGCGCCGTTTTGGCAGTTCATCTGCTAAACATAAACTTGATGTTGCTGCCAAAATCCTCAAATCCTTTGTTTTCGAGTCAACGTGGCCTCCTACAATTTTTTCAGCCGTTGCGCCCTTTTCTGCCCGGCCTTTTGTTGTTGTTGTTGTTGGAGTAACCACAACCAGATCAAAATGTGCCGATATGAGCTCATAAACACGCAGTTTAAAAGGTTCTTTTTCGCTTTCCGATCAGCTCGCTGAGCGGTTCGCACGGCCAGCGGCGCAGTTTAATATTTTGGCATTTTTTTTTTTGCCCGATTTTCGAAATCTTTTTTTCTTTGGTGTTTGCGTTTGTCTCGCGCTGTCAGCTTGGAGTTTGAGTATTTTGTGCCTGAGATTTTTATGTTTTCTTGATATTGAAGCCTTGGCGATCAGCTGCCAACGTTCTATGTAATTATTCAATTAAGCAGTAGCGGTGTAAACCAAAGAAAAAATAAAGAAAACATTTAAAAACAGTAGCCAGCATTTAGCTATAATCAAAACTTTATGAGAGAACACACAAAATGCAAGGCTACCTGTTAGTAAATGAAGTAATATACATATATATATATATGATCTGGCGATCTGGCAGCCACCGGATGCACTTTCAAAATCAAGCTACAAGTGCGCGTACTTAAAGCCAAGTGAAAGATGCAACTGAAAAGGCGGAGGGGGCAGGCGGACCGAAACCGGGCTAGCAGCTGACGACCAACAACAGAAACAAGTTTTTTTTTATTATTATTTATATTTTGCACCAGCAACAGCAGAAGACGCAAAAATAATAATAATGAAATTACCATAATTATATTTTGCAGGCAGCACTAAAAAAAAAAAAAGATAAAACAAAACCAGCGACTATAAAAAACGATAGAGTGAAGGCAAAAAAAAAAAAAAAAAACCGAGTATTATGTGCTACAGTTTTGAGTTGAGAATTTTATCGTACAGTTTCTATAACCATATACATAGTTATAGACATTGCTGTGGCATTTTTCATAAGCAGGTGTTAGAACATGTCGCTAGATGGGGCAACTATGCCTGACGACGATCTGTCAGTGTCAGCTGGGATTTGGAGCTAAACGTTGGCCCGCCAGCATTTTGCCAATGCGAATGCGAAAACGAACACGAGAATTCAACATGCAAAACTTTACAAACAACAAATTGTACAACAACGCCCCAAAAAACGCAAGCAACACAAAAAAAATCGTATGACGAAATTTGTATACCCTGGCATAAATATTTATAGAAATTCAGATTTAGTTGTAGTTAAAAAAAATTAAAAAAATAAGGGGGAACACCCACAGCTACTGGGACTTTCCGCTGGTTTTGTTACTTTTAATGAAAATTTGAATTTTGCCAGGGGAAAACAGCGTAGAAAATATAATTAATGTGGTGGAAAACTACAAAATTCCATTTTTATATTTGTGGAAAAACAACTTTTTTTTTCGTTTTAATAAACAAGATTTCGTTATATAGAATTGTTACATATGCCCTAAGAAACTGTTTTAGGTAAGCAGCAAAAACATCAACATAAACTTAATGCTTTGACTTGGCCAAGTTGACCTGTGTCCCGATGAAGGCCATTAAGCTATGGCAGTTGTTGGCCAAATGCAGTTGTTGTTTGTGTAACGCATAAATCTTGAGGCAAAGCACAATGGTTTGTTTGCACGGGTCAAACATTGGCGTGGCTTGGACAGCACTTGGACAGCACTTGGCTTCGCAGCAACAACAACAACAACAGTTGCAAGTTGTGGCTATAACTATAGCTCCGGCGCTGGCAAATCAATAAAAAACTTCCGTTGCGGCTGCCGAAGTGAAATGCGAGGGCGGTTTTAATTAACACGCGCGTGGACGAAATCGAAAGTTGTCCCGGGGCCAGCCAGACGGGAACTTTGGGCAGTACTACTTGGTCGGGAGTGACTTGATCAGCTCGAAGAAACAGTTAGTTTGGGGCAACACCCTTTGGCTC
The DNA here is from genome assembly GCA_037043605.1 of Drosophila multiciliata. Taxonomy (NCBI): domain Eukaryota; kingdom Metazoa; phylum Arthropoda; class Insecta; order Diptera; family Drosophilidae; genus Drosophila; species Drosophila multiciliata. The sequence continues at coordinate 2,471,581 of JBAMBF010000589.1, forward strand.
AGTCATAAATTAAATTTGCGTTTAACCCCCATTTTTTTTTTAGTTTTTGTTTTTTGTTTTTTGTTTTAAATGCCGCAGGGTCAGCAGATAAAGCAAATTGATTGTGTCGCCTGCCTGCTGCAGTCCAGTGGGCGTGGCTGTTTGTTTAGCTAGCTGTTATTGTTGTTGTTGCTGTTGCCCAAAACTGCATTCGCTGACAATGCTGACATCGATTGACAGCTGCCAGTTTTGGCTGCCATACACATTGCGGACGCATGGAGTCGAGGACTTGGCACGAGGAACTGTGCCTGCTTTATGTGGGGCTTTGCCCCCCCCCCCCCCCCCATTGTAAATCAGCGTTTATGGGGTGACTAAGTAAACTGCTTTTGGCCTGGGTACAAATTTATTACACAGCCGCCGTGTGGCACGCCCCGCCTCAGACTTGGGTCGCGAGGCTCGAGACTTGTGTCTGTGGCATGGCAGCACCGCAGCCGTATTCAAATAACTATCTTGATAAACAACTTGCGGCTGAGCAACACCCACGCAGCACACACACAAACACACACACACGTATACACAACCGCAGCAGCAGCAGGGTCTTCAACTTGTTTTACAAGTTTCATTTTAGCTGACTTACAATATGATATGTGTGTGTGTGTGTGTGTGTGTGTGTGTGTGCGTGAACTTTTGTGGCACACTAATTCAATTAGGAAGCCCACGCCCACTATCAATAAATTTCTCAAAAACGAGACTCATTCACATCTACTTTTTATTTATTTCGTTTTTTCCTCTACTTTTTTTTTGCAATAGTTTTTTGCAGTTTGTTTTTTTTGTTTTTGTTGTTGCTTTTGCTTTTTTCATGTGGAAAAACTATTGTAAAAAAAAAACAATACGTTTTTTCAGACAGTTTGACGTGGACGGGGAACTTGAACTGAAAACTGGGTGGGTGTCGCCAAGCAGCCACAATGGCAGGCCTTGTTTTTTGCCTTTTCATAACAATTATATATATATATATTTTTTTTTTATTTATTTATTTTTCTTTCTTTTTTTCTGTTGTTTTTTTTGTTGTATCTTTCTCTCTTTTCCGTGGGCAGCAGCGCGTGCATTTAAAAGATACTCGTTGCTATTCTTGTTGTTGTTGCTGCTGCTGCTGAGTCGTCATACAAAAGTTGACATTGACACACGTGCAAAACAGCAACAACAACAACAACAAATGCAACAACAACAACAACAACGAGAAGAGCGCACACATTACGATATTAAACGCATTCGTTAGTACCCGTCTGCTATCTATGTGTATATGTGTGTATACTTGTGTGTGTGTGTGTGTGTGTGTGCACATGAGAGAGGGTCACAGGCGTGGGCGGTGGTTTTGCGTCTAGTTTGTTATTGTTGCCTTTGCTGCCTTGCCTCGTTTGTCAGTCAACATTAGAGGCATGTCAACAATTCAATTTGAAATGCATTTTCTGCTGTTTAATGTTTTTTTTGCCAGGGGCAGGACTCTATCGCCAGGGAATTGAGTCAACTGATGCATACAACAAATTCCATGCATACTTAATGCAACTAACTACATACAACATTCAACTTAAGAGCTTGTAAACATATTAATATACTTTAAAAATCGCAGTTGTAACATTTTGCACAAATAATTAGGGGCAAAAATGTCAGTAAAATAAATTGTTTTGTAGAAATAGTTTTATAGATTCGTTTCCAAATAACGTTTAAAAAATGCTTGCATTATTTACAACTTAATTATTATATTTAAATAAAAGAATTATAAAACTTTTACTTTACATATATTGTTTTTATATAGAGCATATGTTCTAAAAAAAAAATAGCTATTCCTCTGATTCTTCAAATATTTTAAGACATAATTAGACTTGTTTAAAAACTACTTTTAAATTGTAAAAAATGGATGTACTTTTGCAAAACCAATCTGAGCTTTAGTTAGTAAACTAATTAAAAAGACTGAATTATTTAAGCATGGCTTTTATAAATACCATAATAAAGTTGAAATAAAATGCAAATTATTTTAAAAATCATCTTTTTATAAAAAAACAATCGTTGAATAAGTTAAGCTTCCATTTGCTAATCAATGTATATTAATTTTTAATTTAATTTACAATTTTTATTAATATTATAATTGTTTGCTCAAACCAAGCTAAAGAAACGAATAATAATAATTTTATATATTTACTTTATATTCCTATACTTCTAATTTGTATATATATTAATAGTATTAAAATTGGCTTTTAAAAGAATTTTATATATACTGTAGATATGTATGTATTCATGTATTCATGTATGTATGTATGTGTGGAACTCACCTGCGTTTGCGTTAGGCCCAAACTCGCTGCCAGCTCGGCACGTTCGGGCAGAGCCAGGTATTGGGTCCGTTGGAAACGTCGATTCAGTTGCTGGAGCTGCAGTGAACTGTAAATGGTGCGAGGCTTGCGCATTTTCTTGCCCTTGCCATTGACGCGTAGGCCGGAGTCCTCGCATTTGTCGGATATTGAAAAGTCTGCGAGATACAAGCGAAACGATGTTGGAGTATAAATAAAGTAAAGTAAAGCAAAGAGAATTCCAAATGGTTTGAGAGGTTTGAGAGGCAAAAAGGCATTTATACCCAAAACGGGGCAAATGATGAATTTATAACTAGGCATAAGAATTATGGCAACGATTTACACACACAGTCTGTCTGCAACTGGCATAACTTGCAACTGCAACCTATGCATATTTATGAGTAGTGCGGCCATGTCTTTGGAATGCATAACAGCAGCAACGCAACTGGAAACTGGAAACTGAAAAATGGTGCACAAATGAGTCAAACATTTTGGTATCGCCAAATCGAACGCTAAGTAACTTGTAAGTTGGGACGTAATTAAATTTAATTAACAATTAACGGCCATATAAACAAAAGCAAAAGTTCAAAGCACTCGCACAACGCACAGCGTTTTGTGCCCAAGCTCAGCGGGCAGGGGCAAGCGGCATGCGGCAAGCGGTAACTGCAACTCGTTGTGACGCGTCGCTAATTGTTCAAATAAATAACGCGAATCCAGCGACTATTATTAAGCGCCCATATATAGTTATAGTATAGTCGTTACCGTTACCTGTCCAAGTGCCTGTATCTGTGTGTGAGTGTGTGTACAAAATATTGGCGCCGTGCAGCACGTGCTGTGACTTTAATGACAAAATGGCAGCGTGGAAGCGAGATGGCAAGATGATTTTATGTTTTCAGTGACCACCCAAAAGCCGGCATGCCACATGGGCCATTAGTCAGACTGACACCAGGTCCCTAATGCGTGCGTGTGTGCGTATCTGTGTGTGTGTGTGTGTGTGTGTGTCTGAGAGCAGTCATTGGATCGCTGCTACTGCACATGTCTCTTGCGGTAGCAACCAAAGAATGGTGTAATTAATTACGCCAAACGAAAACATAATTACGGCAATTATAATTACTACATACATATATATATATATATATTTTTTTTTTATGAGTGTGTGTGTGTGTGTGTGGCAGTAGGCCATTCATTATTGGCCAAACATTTAGCATTTTGTGTATGCGAGTATTTCAGTCTTTTTGGCGCGCAATTACTTAACTTGGCCAACGATCAGCTGTCTCGGCTTTGCTCAATAACAATTTTCAAGTGCTGAGAGTCAACTCAAGGTTAATTGCCCGCCCGCTCAGCCGATGCGGCGTATGTGTGATAAATGTGTGCCAAAAAAAAAGTCAAACTGCGCTCATCGCATGGAAATACTATATTTTTGTGTATATATTGCTTTTCGTCTGAGTTGTCGACAACAAAAGCTGGCAAAATGAATTGCTTTTCACTTACGTACAAAACTGCTCAACCAAAACGCATAAAAAAATAATAAAAAAAAAAGAACGAAAATAAGCAACAAAATTGTTTAACAAAATGCGATAGTTAAAAAATGTCACAGTCAAGCGCGCAATAATGCGAGGCATTTATTATCGAAATAAAAAGAATATATATGCATTTATTTAACAGAAGAACTAATATATATAATATATATAAATCTATTCATTTTCGTATTTTTATTAATATTTGAAGAAGTCTATTCGTACTCTATAAAAACAAAGCAAGTGTAAATCTACTAAACACTAAAAGCTAATTGTCTATGAAATTTAATGTAACCACTTTAATAAAAATAAAGCAGTTTTATTTAAGCCAATAAAAATATTAAGTATTATGTGATTTTTTTTGAGTACCATGAAAGAGAAAAAAAAACCCGGCTACTATTGTATGCCAAATCTTTTAGCTAAGTTTAAGTAAAATATTTTAAACTATACAAAATAAAATGTTAAGACTTTAAATCAGATAATATAAATTAAGAAAAAATAATCTCACATTACAGTGATAAATAAAATATACTCTACGAGTTGTATATTTTTTGATATTTAATTTAAGTATTTATATAAATGAAATAGAGTTTGTTTCGGGAACTGTCAAAGTCAACAACAAAAGATCTCGAAAGAGCGTTGCCCACTCGAGTTCAAGTGTCGCCAAAAAGTGCGAATTTAAAGAGATCTTGGGATCTTGAGCTGAGGCCAAAGGCTATGCATGATGCTCGAGAGATCTTCAGACAAGAGAGGGCAGGCAACAATGGCAGTTGAGCTTTAAATGATGTGAGACAGACAGACAATTGTATTGGGGATTGGCGACAAGTTTTTTATTTATTATTATTTTTTTTTTTTTTTGAATTGAATGGGATTTGGTACTTACCATCCTTGGGCGGACTTGCGCAGGGCGGCGCGTAGCTGCCTAAATGATAGCCAGAGTAGGAATTCTGATGCATGGGCGGGAACGGATAGCCGAGGGCGCTGCGTGGACTCGGAAAGCCCGAATCCTGGCCACCCTGTGGACCAAAATGCTGGTAAGTGCTGCGTATGCCGCCGTAACTGCAATAACAAATCAAAAAAAATATATCAAATCAGAAAAGGGCAATTTTATTTAAGAATACCATAAAAGTAGTAATATTTTAAGTTTTAATTTATATATTCTTGCAGCTTGTGTCTCATATGGTATTCATTGTTGGCCTTTTGGCACGCCAGTTTAGGTCAAAGAACAACAAATGAATGAAAACCTAAATCGAAAAAACAGAACAAAAAAACCAAACTGAGTCAAGCAAAGTTTGCGTGTTTTGCCTACACTTTTCAGTGCTGTACAACGTCCATTAAATTCCAGAGCCCCTAAATAAAACCTCTCTGTTCAACTGAAATATCATGTTTAATGCACAAAGCGTCGAAACGAAACTTTTCTCTCACAACAAATGTAAAAACGGGGGGAAAAAAAACAAAGTTTTATTTTGTTAAAGCCCTAAAAAATCAATATAAATGTTATACTACCGGGAGTGTGGCTACCCAAACAGGTAGTAAATATTTTGTTAACACTATTTAAGGCACGGCCAAGACTACTTACTACCAAGTAGAAAAAGACACAAAACAGTTGAACAGTTTCCCAGGGGTCGCCGAGCATTGGAAATGCGACAGAACTCTGGCATTTTCGTTGGGCCGCGTTTTCATTTGAACATTTCCAACCAAAGATTGCCCAATAAAACGGCATGAAATATTCAATGCAGCGGGGCCAAAAGGCAACACGGAAACGGAAACAACACACGAAACGCCGCAACTGACAACTGCCAACAACTGGCAACTGCAGCAGCAGCAAAGAAAAAAGAGAAAACCGCAACTCAACTCCGCAATGTGGCAAGCAGCTAACTAACCAACGAACGAACGAACGAACCACTTTGGAGTTGCACACACGCACCACTAGAAAAATGACAAAATGACAAAATGCCAAACCGCAAAAACACAAAATGCAATGAAATATGTATAATGAAAAATCGAATCGTGCGTTTGCAAAAAACACACACACACACATATTGAATGAGCCAAAGGAGAGGGGGACACAACAAATGACATAAATAATATTTTCAGTACCCTACGAATATTAACGCACCCCTCCAAAGCGAGTACTTACACTCATATTATTATTATTATTATAGTGCTCTGCAGTCTAAACTGAACTTAATTGAATTTATTTTTGGCTTCCGTTCATTGCCGCTGGGTTTCCAAGCAGCAGGCAGGGAGCCAAAGCTAAAGCGGGAACAGAAAACCAGCATAAGCCAAACCCGGAAAAGTTGCCCTGATATATGCAGAAATATGTGCGAGTCCGAGAGACTTCTTTAATCAAGAAACAAAAACAAAAATTACAAAAACGAAGGCAGCTTTTAAAAAAAGGGAATTATGAGGAATAAAGAGGGAGTAAATATATATACTTAAATATGTAGATAGATGTTTTCATAAACTGATAAAGCTGATCAGATGTCAATAAATATGTTCGCTTGCAATCTGATAATAAAAAAACTTGCTTGTTTAACATAAAGCCAGAAGTTAGCTTTACAGCTATCTCAGCGATTTAAAGTCTGATTAATGTGAATTTTAAGACAGCTGCATTTAATTGACTTGGTTTCAAGGCATATTTTTATTTTAATCAATTTTATTTTTATATGCATCTGACAAGTTTAAATATGTAAACTTATTCGTGGCTCAGGTGAATATATGGTTATAAATTAAACTATTGAGCTTGATTACAGAAAAAATGTAATAAATCAGTTAATTAAAATGAGTTAATTAATGAGTTATGAAATTAACATAAACTCTAAAGAAATAAATGGATTTGTAGAAAACATAAACAGTGGCCCATAATTTGTCAAGAATAAGATTTATTCTTAAAATCACTTCAATTTATTTGATTTCAAATAAATAATATATAGCAAAGACTTAATAAAAAATTATACTGAATTTTTTCACTTTTTTATCAAAGAATTCTATAGGCAAATATTTTACTATCTAAATTTAGCAATAACATTTTTTTCTAATAGGTATGATTTTTAGTCCAAGTGCTAGAATTTTATTTCTTTATCTAAATACTTTAATTTTTAATATTTATTTTTTCTATCGACAAAAATCATTTTACTAAGTAATTAAATCTCATGTATTATTTATTCTATTTATGTAGATATTTTAAAATATATATATTATGTTTACGTATCTCCATATCAAGGTTTTCAATTCCAACTTTATGCTTTAAATGAGGAAATTTTTTAGTTGGAACTCCTTTTCAAGCCAATTTCTTCATATAAAATGTGAATGTTAAAATGAAATCCAGTTAAAATCAGAAAATATTTGCATTAATGTGCACAACTGAGCCAAATTAAAGTCGTTTAAAAATCTTGGAACGCCCAAAAAGTAAATTTTTTGGGTGTGTTTTATTAGGAGTTGATGACGCGGGGCTGATAACAAAAGGAAAATCGAAAACTGCAACCGGGTCGCAATTTAAACTGAGGCTGAATCTGAGATTTTTGCTTAAAGGGGCAAGCAGTTGTCAGTCAGTCAGTCTGTCAGGCCGTTAGACAATCAGTCAGTCAGTCAGTCAGTCATTCACATTGTCAGTTGTGTTGGAGCGTGTGTCCTTCATGCGAGCACTTTTGACATTTTTGTTGGTTGATTCTGTGGCGCTGATAGGCAAACAATGAATTCATATTTTGTGATTTCAAAATTAAATGTGACTAGTGGCATATTGCATGTGGCATGCATGGTTTTTTTTTTTATTGAAAACTCACCCGGCGGCGGCATGTTGCTGCAGCTCCACAAAGGCGGACTTGCCCGGTATTTGAACGCCGGGCGTGATGCTGGCGGCTGAAGTGCTGCCACCGTCCATATATTTGGGCGTATGTGGTGCGTCCGGCGCATCCATGCCCGATTGTGGGGTGCTGGGAGGCCCCTCGTAGGGGCTCCCTAGGTCCGTGAAATTGAGCGTGTTGGCGCCTATTGAGGCCACTTTATCAAGAATTTTGGCGGCTTTTCTTTAAAACGCGCGTGCAGAAAAATATCAAAAACCAATGACAACAACGGCAGCTGTCTGTGTGAGTGTGTAAGTGTGTGTAGGTGAGTGTGATATGTGTTTTATGAGTGTAGTTCAGTTTTAATTGCACATTTAAGAAACGTTTGTAGAGTATTGATTGTTTTTTTTTTTTTTGTTAAGATCGCGTAAATCCTTAGCTGCACTTGTGGCGAACACTCAAACTTTTCAAATATTTATATTTATTTATTTGATGGTTTGCACTCGAAACTGTTGCACTCGCAATTGGGTCAACCTTTAATAATGATGCTGGATATTTATGATGCAGTTGCAGTTGATGTTGTTGTTATTATTGATGTTGCTGTTGTTGATGTTGTTGATGATGCTGATGACACCACTTGTTACAATTTGTATTTGAATGCTTTTTGTTGTGTGTGGTGGCGCGCATTTAATTGGCATTCAGATGGAAAAAATGCACACACTCCAAGACAAGAGACACTGAACAAGCAATCCACAAATAGCAATCCACAAAGCAACAATCCGATGTGCAATTTGTGCAGTTTGCGCGACGGCAAGCAAAAACGCGCAAAACGAGCGGGCGAGCGAGCGACGAGCAGCGCGAAATCAGAATCGAAGAGAATCGCTGAGAAACGGCAGAATCGTAACGTAAATCGTAAATCGAGACTCGAGACGAACCCGGCGAACGGCGCTGCGACGAGCGACAGCAACAACGACCAACCACGAACAAAGTGCGTATACGACTAGGTACGAGCTCAGCGCTGCGATTGCGCGCTGCCCTGGTCCGCAGTCGTTGTTGGCACTTCGCGCACAGCCTGTCGCTTTGCGGCGCTGTCGCTGTCGCGTGCGAGCGCAACAGCTGCGCTCTGGCTGTGCTGTGTGCGAGCGGGACGCCACTAGCGGCCCGATTGTGCTCACAGCCCAAAACCAATGGCAGGGCTGTGAACCGGTTTGACGTCGCGTCGCTGCCGCCGCTCGGCGTCAATGTGTGCGTCTGTGTGAGTTGTCGCGGCAGCGGTTGGTGTTGAAACCGCACCAATACCATAAATTTCATCAATGAAGAGACAACGCAGGTGGGGGGAGGGCGCCCATAGCGTATGCGGTTGTGTTTCTGTTTTTTCTTGTGTTTTTTTATTATGTTTTTTTTTGTCATTTGTAGTTGGCAGTCGTCTAGTTTTGTGGCGCCCCCCTCCAGCCACCCACTTGAGGCGTGGCCAGCAGCAGCAGCAAGAGCAGCTTTGCCCTCTTTGGGGGACTTACAACATTATCAACATTTTATTTGTATGCAAATTTGTTTTTTGTTTCTTTTTGGTTTTTTTTTTTTTAGCAGGCATTCTTTGGTTTTTACGGTTTTTGGACAACGACGACGGCGTCGGCGACGCGTGCTGCCATTGAAAGTGCAAATATTTTGACATTTTAAATAATGTTGATTAAATGCAAAGGTCTCAATTATTAAATTGATTGTTGAACCTGTAATTTCTTTTTGTGGGGCACGCAATCAACAGTTGCATTTAAAAGCGACCACGCAAATAAACTGTGTATTTCTTATCTTAGTAAATATTGACGATTCCAATCAATACAACTGGAAATTTAAAAGGATTAATCAATTTTATCTGCATATATTAACTATATAGTATATTCAGCTGGAATTAACAGCATACAAAAATTCAATGGCTTAAGTCTCAGGACATTACTTTAATTTTAAAGCCACTTCAAGACAGCTAGCGCCATCTACTTGCCCAAACTGAGCAACTTGACAGGCAGCAACAGCAACAGCAACAACAAAAGCAATAAACCAGTCAAACTGGCCAGCAACTTGACGTCGCTCAACGGCACAGGTACAAAATACAAATACACATAGCTTGCTCACCAATACATTTGCACGGCGCTAGCACGCCCACTGTACAGCGGCATACACAAACATCGCACACACACAGAAACAAACACATGCATGCATCGTGAGAGCGCCTGCGCTGCGCTCTCTCACTCTCCCGTTGACGCCGCCCACTGCTGAGCAACAAATTCAAAATGGCGACACGTCGCTGTCGCTTTGCAGCGCTGTCGGCAAAAGAAAAGATAAAAAAAAAACGTGTTCGCAGCAAAATGTATTTCATTCACAAGACGACTCACTTTTTGAAAGAAACACAAGACAAACAGAACCTTTAACAGCGGACCGCAAACTGGCCCGACTCCAACGCACCCGCCCGCCCGTCCAACGAACTCAACAAAAGTTGTCACCTGTGCCGCCCGAGGAGGATTTCCGCTTTTGTACAGATAGCTACTGTTTCTGGTGCCGGTTTAGCTGCTGTTGCATATTCATAAGCAGCCGCTGGAGCAATTAGCAATATCTTATTGTTAGACAAGAAACGTGCAATGATCAATAATGGATACAACTATTGGGCACCTGCACAATGATCCGATTCAAGTTGTAATCCCTCAACTGCTCCAATTTGAAGGCAGCCAGTAAAATGCTTGTAATTGTTGCAATTAGTCAATGAAATATGTATTAAATGCAAATTATGACTGACTTTTGCCATTGTCTACTTTACAACTGTCCCATTGTGAACTCTGTGATTGTGTGTGTGTGTGTGTGTGTGTGTGTTGTGTGCACATAAATCTATTTAAAGTCGTCACACGTGCAGTGCAAATATGTCAAATTAAACGATTTGCAAGTCAATTCAATTGTCTATTAAAATAACTCAAATGACATAAACACAGTTAAATACACAATTTCTCTGATTCAAGCACTTTTAGCTGTTTCAATCAAAATTTTAAGCTTTAAACTTTAACTTTAAACATTTTACAATAAATTTAAGAGTAACTTTGCAAGTATTGTCATAATTTTATCGTAAGCTACAATTCATAATTAATTTTAACTTAATTCCTATAAAGACATTTCAATGCTCAATTAAGGGGATATTGCCTCAATAATAGGGTTATAAATATTTATAATACATGTAACTATAAAATAGTGATTAATTTTAAATGGGTGTATTTAATAAAAAGGTGAGATACGAATGCAAATACTTTTAATGTTATTTGTAATGGCATTAATTAAGTAGAGTTCCTCAGATCAAATAGCAAAATAAATAAATTAAAAACACACATAAATCCCACAATTGCAATAAATATTTAGTTGACAATTTAATTAAAATATTGGTTGACTGCTAAATAAATAAGTGGGTCTGCACTTTACCCATTGATGTCTCAATTTTCGACGACGCCCAAGTAACTAAAGTGAAATTCAAATCAGCGCTAAGTAAACGTAGCATTCAAATACGGAAGCCTAATCGATTTTATTACTAAATAACATTAATGCCCAAATTAAAGCCAAGCGCCGCAATGCTGTTGGACAAATGAGACGATTAATATTGTTTAGAGCGGGCCACAGTTTTTACTGTGCTTGTGGGACTAGACTCCCAGAAAGAACACTTAAAGCGACCCCAAAATCAACGGAAAATTTGAAATGCACAGCAAAACGCCCACGAGAAAAGGCAGCAGCGAAGGCAAAGAAGAAAGAGCAAAACGTCAAGGGTTCTTCAAAATGTTGTGGATGGATGGATGGATGGATGGACGAAAAGAGGGGGAGAGGTCAACACTAAAAACGGCCAAAAGTAACAAAAAAAAAAAAAAAAAAAGAAAAGGCAACACGGAAACACCTACAAAGGCGGGCAATAAAAGCAAAGGGACTGAGCGGGGACCCCAAAAAGCCAAAGTTCCCGGGCAATACAATTTATCATTTAAATAATAATGTGCCACAAATGAGACGAGAGAAAAACAGAGAGAGAGAGAGAGTGGTGAGAGAGGAGTAGCTCAAGAGCGCAGAGCAAAAGGGACGAAGTGAATGAGATGGCATGCGTCTATAAATCAATCAAATACAGTGCAGCCAACGGCAAGAGTTAGAGCGAGACAGAGACAGAGTACAAAGGACAATTTATGCTTGTTTTATTGGGGGTTGTTGAAGGGAAGTGAAGTGAAGTGAAGTGAAATGAAATGAAAACTGACGCTCACTTGTCCAAATGAAATGCGAAACATCGCGCTCAAATTACATTTTAATGAGTCCAGCTGACCGCGCACTCTTTTTTTTTTCTTGCAACAACAACAACAGCAGCAAAATCAACTAGTAAAGAAATATGCACAAAACAAAAAAAAAAATAAAAAATAATAATAATAATACAAAATCACATTCGATGCGCCTTTCAACGCCATAAATTTTATGAATGCAACTTGGAGTTGAGTTGAGAATGGAGCTGGCAACGGCGATGACGACGGCGACTTTTATGAATTTGTTTATGATGTACGAGGCGACTGATGAAAGCGCCGCAGCAGGCGCCAAATTGGGTCAGCCAGAGTGCGCGCACACACACAGAGCAGAGGCAGAGCAGACCGCCCGTGGTTGAGCATTAGCTTTTAGTCCATATGGCGCTGGAGGAGCTGCTCCCGTCTGTTTGCCATACAATTCGAAATAAATCAGACTTTACGACTACGACGAACGACTTCATTGCACGCCGAGCCGAGGCATTGACGCTTGCCTGGCGGCATCTTTCAAGCGAACGTCGCTGGTGGCGTTGGCGCTTCAAGCATCCTGCGTTAATTGGCCGCCATTGGCCGTCACTGCTAATAAATTTTCAGCGCCAACGGCGACGGCAACGACTTACGCTCATTGTTGATGTTTTCATTGAAAAGTATCAATATTGCTGTGGTCGTTGTTGTTGTTGTTGTTGCTGTTGCTCGACTTGATCCAGCAGTGCAATTTTATCATGCCCGCACGAGCGCCATTTAGCAAATGAAAAATAAAAAAAACCGATGATTTTCTTCACTATTTTCTACCAATTCATTAAATCAAAAGACTTAGGCAACAAACTTGGCTGGCAAAGGATTTTTGCTTGAGCAAACACACCAGCCCCTCCCCTCTTCAATCTGGTCTACTGCTTGCGCCGAAAATCAACAACCCCCAACTATGAAACAATTTCACACCTGGGAAACCTTTTAAGCAGCGTCACCCAAAAGGCCATCAACGGCAACGTCGAAATGAAATGTTTTCAAATTTGAAAATAATTGTTGACACTTTTTTGTAGTACTTGTTGTACCAAAGCTGTTGTTGTTGTTGTTGTTGCTATTGTTGTTGCCTGGCCATCCACGTAACAAGTGCTCGTGTGCGCCTCTTGACTGCACATGCGCATACGAAAATAGGAAAAACTTCCGGCACACAGCGACAAAACTCAGCCACGAAAATTTAGTTGTGTCACATTAAAAAGCAATTATCACCTTAAATTAACCAACGTATGTACAACATCCCATCAAATATTCAAATTGCTTGGCTCACATTTTTTCTAATGACTTTTCAAAAATAAAACTAAAAAAAAAAAAAACACACCAAAAAAAAATTTAGAAATGTTTACTTTTTATTTTGGGTGGAACGTTTGGCTCAAATTAACTTGTTGCTATTTTTGATTGGGTGCGTCACAACTGGCAGCTCTCACACCGGGAATCTAAAAACTGTGACCATGCCCCAGGGAGCGGGGGGTTTCAAACGGCTGCGCTTTTAATTCGTTTTAAATTATATTGTAGTTGATGGTTATTTTTTTTTTGTTCTCCTATTTTTTTTGCCTTCCTTGCTTGGCCATCTAAAGTTAAATTTAGCATTGAATCGTATTTGACAGACTGAAGCTTAAAGCCAAACAACACCAACAAATATTTCACTGTGCACTGTGCACAGTGTCAAGCAGCTGTCGAAGTTGCAAAGCAACTTGTTTCTTGAAATTAATTGGCTGTCATTAATCTTAGAATAATTTCCGTTCACTGTCAAAACCACATCTTAGCTGTTAAATTTTAATAATTTACGAATTATAAGTATTTATACAAATGCAAATATTCTACTCAATCAAGAAGTCAATCTATATTAGTGCTACATATGCATTCGAATGCATATTTGAGTTGTCAATATACATACCACAAAAAAAAACTATTAAATTCACTTTTTGAAATCAATTTCGCCACACTGTGCATTGCGCCCTGTGCTCTATTATCAAACAGCTTAGGCAACAGCTAACCACAAGTGGAGTGAAATTGGTGTTTTGACGGAAACATTTGTCAGCGTTTTTTTTCAGCCATTCATAACACCCAATGGGCTTAGACACAGACCTCCCCCTACCCCGCACTGGGTGTCGCACGGCTGCACAGATACTCAAAAAAAAAAAAAATGAGCAACAACTTGTTACAAATATTTGTACAATTTAATTAGATATGCGCCCTTTGTGAGCGATGGAAAATGATTTAAAACAAATTATCTAATTATTATGTCAACCGAAAGCGAAAAAATTAAAAAAAAAATTAATGACAATTGCAGTTTAACTTATGCGCAATGTGTTAAATTTGTTTTGCTCTTTGATTCAATGTTGCACGGCGAAATGTTTATGCAATGAGCAGCCTGGCTGTTAGCCAAAAGAACACAGACTCCAGGAGCACAGAGCAGGAGTTGGGTGGCAATCGTTTCGCCTTAATACTTTGCATGGAGTTCAGCCACCACCACGTCGCACAGCACTGTGGAGTTGTGCTGTTGTCCACATGATCACCATTGGTATCGTCCAGTAGCAGCAGCAGCAGCAGCAGCAGGAACAACAACACTTCAAATGGAGCCGACTGCATGGATTCTAACTTGATTTTCTTGTGCGACAATTAACACAAAAAAAATATAGATTAAAGTCAAAGCCTGTTTGATGTGATTTGAAAAGTAGTCTGTCATATTGAATTCGTATATATTTTTGCTGTATTTATATTTTATATCAATAATTAATTGTTAAGTGGCCAGTTTGGCACACTCAGAAAAAAATATGGTCTTTTTGACGTTACATAAATAATTAATACATTTCAGAATTCATTCTGAGAAGTTGAAATGAAAATACTTGTTTTCCTTGTATTGCTTTTATTAATAATTATTCTGCTTATAAAAATATATTTCAACAAAAAAAAATAATAATGTATATATTATTAATTTATAAATATAATCAGGAGTATATATATTTATTTTTTTTGAGAGCAGGACGTTAGACAGTGGAACTGGGTACCCTTTTGGGCCGTATGAGTGATATGATTTATATTCTTCTGCGCGGCGGCGCCACAGTCGACGTCGGCGGCATCTTAAAAGTCTGGCTCTATGCTCCTGCGAGAGTGTGTGATTGTGACTGTGTGTATGTGTGTGTGTGTGTGTGTGTGTGGGTTGATGATGATGAGAGGCGGCTGCGCTTTTAATTTCTTTTTCAGCCCGTATTTTTAGAATTTGTGCGCAGACAGCAGCGCAGTCACCCTCAGCGCAGTCACCCTTGTGCCGCTCGTACAACCTGTACAGGTTTCACACTTTTGCGCTCCAGTTTCAATACCCTGTTGCTTTTAATCCGCAGCACAATATAATTTTTTGCGACTCGTCAATCGCAACGAATCGTATGCGAATTCGCCATGCACTCGGAAGGGTTTTTGCTAATTATAATTAGAGTTATACCTGTACAGGTTGCCTGCTGTGCGGGCGTTTTTGTTAATGAGCTCGCGCTGCCTGCTCTACTTTCTTGCCGGTTGCCGGATCAGTTGACTGATCCGATCGACTGCAGCAAGGTCATTGCTAGCGCCAGGTTACTGCAACTGCTGCTGTCAAATGGGTTATTGCTGATGCGCAGCAAGAAGCAGTTTTTGGCCCAGTTTACTTTGCCATGCAAATGAGGCCTAAGCTCACAAGTCATCTAACGGTTACTGCTGCTGCTGTTGCTGCTGTTAATGTTACTGATGTTACTGATGTTGCTGATGTTGCACGGCGGGCAACGCCCCACCGCTGCAAAGCATCTATCAAGGCAGCGACGACGCCTGCTCCCCGTGGCAAAAACATGGCCATGTTGTGTATTATAAAGTGCACTACGGCTACCAGTTAAGTGCATGTTGCTGCCGGCAGAACGGGCCAGAGTTTTATTTTGATTTTGGTAGGTGTGTAAACTATGTTGCTGCCGCATGTTGCACTGCAAAATGTTGCTCTGCGCAGGCTGGCCAACAACAAAATCAAAATAAATAAATAAATAACGCCGCGGGGCGAAAAAACCTTTTTTATTGCCAGCCTAAGCGCTAACCGAGTGGGCGCGTTAACCTGATGTTGCTGTGTCCCGACCAGCAGCAACAACAGCAGCAGCAGAAGTGCTTCTGTGCAACATGGCCAACTTGGCTGGCTCGAAAAGATGCAGCTTGAAAACTGGAACTGTGAATCTCACTGTGGCTGTGGCTTTCTTTTCACTCATGTAGTTTTGGCGTGCTTTTGTTCCAAGCGGGCTTGGCAACAAGTTGCCAAGCTATAATTACCGCATCCATGTCGCTGCAAAGTTGCTACTTCATAAATTAGCATGCTGCCAGCCAGGTCCGCTTGCTTCACGACGATGCTCCATTTGCAGTCGCTTTGTCATTGCCATTGCACAGCGCATAGAAGGCCATGAAGTGGATTTCTCGCCAATTTTTCTATGGAAACTGGCAGCAGCAGCAGCCAGAAAATACCAAAACACAAATCACAAATCACATTGGCAGCAGCCATTAGGCTTCCGTGCTGCCTAGTCGCCCAGACGAGGCCAATCCCGACAAGATCCGCCTGCGGCCAGTGGAGTGTACCCAAAGAACTGCAGCGCCTTCTGCTCGTTTTCCTTGAATTTCAGCTTTTGGAGCAGCAACATTGCAACGCCCTCCGTTCGCTGCTCCGTTCGCTGCTCCGTCCGCTTGTTAGGGCTGCCCAAAAAAAACTCGTCTGCTCCTCTTCTACTTTATTTTTGTGCTTCTCATTTTGTACGCTCTTCTTGTCTGACCCACAAACAATTTGTTTTTGCATTTCGCTGGCGGGGCTTACACAGCGACCGACTATGATAGCCGCCACCCAAAAAAAAAACAAGCCAAGACCAAGAAAAGGTCCAAAAAAGGGAAGCAATGCACCAAAATAAATATACTCTAGCTAAAAAATTATTAACAACAAATATTGTTTTACTACAAAATTGCCATAAAATAATTATATAATTTATTCCTTTTTGTTTTAAAAATTGAACTAGGCATTAAATATTTAAAAATATTTTAATTGTTTGGAAAATTATTTGGTATAAAAAATATTTTATATTTAAACAGCCCATTTCTGATGGAGTTGGAGTATAAAAGTAATTTAAAAAATATATTTAATACAAATATAAATAAGTTTTATTTTAAATATAAGATGATAAGTAATTTAATTTAATTAATTAATTTATTTGACCACTTTATGCATTTCTTATTGCCTAATTAAAGTGTGTTAAAATTTTAATATTTTTAGTTGTGCCTTTTTATTTTACATAATTTATTTTACTCAATTATTTATCTTCAGCTTTTAGCTGTTAAGTTGCGGGATGACAGCAATAATTAAGAATTAATATATGTTAATACAACTTTAATGAGTTTAATAAAAATTTAAGCATTCTTTAAATTGTTTATTACTCGCCTACTTTTTGCAGAGCAAATTGGCGCACTTTTCTAAGCAAAAACAAACATGTTAGCAAAGTGGTTAAACCCATTGCCAAGTAAATAATGAGAAGAGTCTGTAGACTGGACTGGAAAACATGGGGCTGAACACCACGCACCACGCACCGCGCACAACCAACATCATTATCACGATCGGGGCATGTTGGTTGGAGTCAGGTTGTGAGTGGGGCGAACTGGTTCCCTGTACGGAGTTGCTCATTGCGTGACTACGTTTCAAGGTTTCAGCTTCGGTTGCGGCGCATATCAGTCGGAAATATTGTGCGAAATATTGTGGATTGTGGATTTCAGGAAATCAATCTGCCGGCCATTAAAAATCGCATGGCATTCAACATGCGGCATTTGAGAGTTTTTAGCATTGCGTATTGGGTATTTTTTTTTTATTTTTTTTTTTTTTGCATTTCGTGTTTATTGTTTTACAACAGCAGCAAAAGCAGCAAAAGCAGCAGCCCTTAACTTGAAATTTGAGGAACTGATTTTCGCTCTTAGCCAACAACAGTGAACTCATCATTAGCCAGGCCAAGGCAGACAGCAGCAGCAAGAGATGAAGCAGGGGAAGGGGCAGGGGCTGGAGCAGCTCTTTGGCGTATTTGTTCGCTCAACATGACCGCAGGCATGAAGGCTTCAGCTTTGGCAACAGCCTGTTGCAGGTCTTGATCTTGGCTTGGTCGTTTTCCGTGGCCGGTTAACACCCAGTGCCACAGCCCCAAAATGAATGAGATCTGGCCACAAAGCAGCAGACAGGCGGCTGCCACTGCTGCCGTTGCCACTGCCACTGATGATGTGGATGTGGATGTGAATGTGAATTGTGAATGTGGATGTGGAAGCAAACCTAGCCGCTGGGCATCAACTCGTAAGCGTTTTTGAAGACCTCCAGTGCAGCACGCGATTTATATACGACACCCATTTGGGACATGGAAAGGAAATGGCGCAAAGACACAAATGCCAGCGAGGCCGCAGAGCCACAGCACGAGTTGCTCGGGGTGTTTCCTTACGGTTCTATAAATCTCCACAAAAATGAAAATAAAATACAAAAAACCAAAAAAAGCAACTTTATTTTTATTAATGATTTCACTTGAATTTGTCTGAGCAGTTTTGGTTTCTTTTCTTCATCTTTCATCTTTTCTCGTTCCTGGCAAATGGCGACTCTGAACTCCTCTATGAAACAAATTTTCGATGAAAAATGTACTTTTAATTGGATTAATTGGATTAATTGGATTAGTCAAAGTAACAGCACAACAACTGTATAAAAGTCCAAACAAGTCATTTAGCGCAACACGTGCAACACACACACACACACACACACACACAAATGCTAATAAAAGATAGATTTATCATCTGCCGTGCAGCAGGCGCTACCATAATGATTTAAGCAAATACATTCGAGCTGAAGATTTTGGCTAGAAGAAACAACCACAAATGGGGGGAAAAAAAAACCGCTGCATCATTGCGCATAGCACACAACTACTCGGCAGATGATGAGGGTAAGCCGGAGTTAGCAGTTAGCAGTTTGGAGCTAACATGTCCAGAGACAAGCCAAACACTTGCGTGTGTCACTGCGCTGACTCTCGAGTCTCGGCACCAGCAACAGCACCAGCAACCGACCAGTCCACGACTACGTCTCCATCATCAACTCTGACTCCATTTCCAACGCCAACTGCAGGCAGCAGTCAGAGGGCACCTGTAGCAGCTGCTGCTGTTAGAGAAGCTCCAGCAACAGCTCCAGCTCCAGCTACAGTTACAGCTTGTCGTAGGCCCTCTTCCAGCCAGCAGACTGAAATGAAAATTAAGTCATCAAGGCAGCCAGCCAGCCAGCCAGCCAGCCAGCTAGTGTCTCTTCAGTTTGAAGTGGGTGCTGTAAGTCCCAAAATCTATAAAGATACAAAACAGTTGTAAATAAGATAATGAAAAATACACTTGACAAAATAATGGTATATTTAATATGAGACATATAAAAAAAATATATTAATTAATAATTAAAAAATTATTTTTTTTATATTACTGAAAAGACAAAATGCTGCTCAAAAAATTATCTTTTTTTTTGTTTAAGAATTAGTTTATCTGGCAGATCTGCCAGTTCTGCACGACCGATTGCTGTAAATACGAGAATTATTTAAAAACTTAAACCTGCTTCTATAAATATTTAAACCAACTGTTGTAATTAATTTGATATTAAGTTACACATAGTTCCACAGTGTAGATTTGATGCAGACACTTCTTGATGAGATTTCAGCTCATCAGCGTTTTGTGTCTGCGGTGCAAGTGTCTGGCGACTGAATATCCGTCCCTCTCCCAATCTCAGACGCAGTCCCAACCTCAGTCACAGTCTCAGTCCCCGCCTTGGCGTATTATGATGAATGGGCCAAGTTGACATATGAGGGTTTTAATCGTTATAGAAAACCTACGCATGCGATTCAAGCATTAAACTGAAACAGAAATCCCCAACACACATTTTGGTCCTACAAATCTTGGCTAAAAGCTGAGGCTTGTTGCTTGTTACTTGCCTTGATTAGGGCGTTTCTCGCGTTGCCATTTTATCCTGTTGCTGTGCGGCTTTCTCCTTGCAGCGGCATCCTTTTCAACTGGCCGCGCCACATACTTGACTTTGCAACACGTCATGGCCATAGACGGTGCTGAGCGCCTCATCAAAAGGATAAAACGGCTTTCAACAAGTTTCGCTGCCTTTTGTTAGATGAAATGCCCAAATCGAACAATGCCATTGTGCGGGCAAATAACAATAACAACAATAACAACAACAACAACAACAACAACCAGTTCAATTCAAAGCGGCAAAAAAGGAAAAGCTGAGCACTGAGCGCACAAGCAGCGGCAAATGTCAGTCAGCCATTGATTATGATCATCAAATTATTGAGCGCCTCTAAGCGAGGCTCCGTCTCTGGCTCCGACTCCGAGTCCGTCTCCGAGTCTGACTGGGATTGGGCACAATACGCCCCCTTCCGCAACAAATGCTGCCAGGCTGTCGCTGCTGCTACCGCTGCTGATGAAGACAACTTACAACAAGAAATCCATATATATATATAGATATATACACTACAACAAAAAAAGTGCTGACACAATCGCAGCAATTAAATCGTATGACGCGGCGGCAATGCCAATGCAATCGAAGTCAATCGAAGACGACCAAAGAGACATGGCCAAGACAGAGACAGCGGGCGTGAGAGGTGAGAGGTGAGGGAGACGGCAACTCCGCTCTCGAGGAGCGGATCTCGACAGCGATAAACGATTTTGGTTGCATCTTTACAACCTTAACAGGTGAGAAAATGGGTTCAACTTGAACTGCATATATATATATATATGTGTGTGTGTGTGTGTGTATTCATTCATAAGTCCTGCTTCAATTGTCCAGCTTGTTTGGGCACTCTTTGGCGCTATGACTGGCCACAAATGAAATGCTCAGCAGCCGGGCAATTGTCGAGCGGGGGCAAGGGGTAAGGTTCAGGCGAAAAGATCAGATCACACAGTTCGGTCTCGTTTCATACGCTCCAATGGACCATTTATTTGAAACAACACAGCAAGATCTGCATCGCAGATGAGCTCTTTTTTTTCCAAGTTCCCGTTGATAATTTCACCAATCAATTGAACTCAACTTCCGTTTTGATGGCGTGTCAGCGATAAAAATTGATTTTAGTAGTTTTTTTTTTTATTTTAAGTGGTGAATTTCGGTTTTGCGAGGTCAAATTTTATATGATTTTGGTGGGATGATTGCTCAATCATTCGCTCTTTAATAAATTTTAGTAAGTAAGATTTACGAGAAAATAGCCATAGATATATAAAATATTAATTTTTATTTCTAATTTTTAATTTTTAAATCATAACACTTATTTTTAGTTATCATTGTTGTTCGTTCTCATTGTTGTTCGTTCTCATTTTATTTTATTTTATTCTCTTTAAATACTTCAACTTTATTTTAAGTTTGTAAATACATTAAAATAAATTATGTAAATAAAAACTTCTATTAAATTTTAGTGTTGTTCGTTCTTATTTTATTTTATTTTATTTCTCTTTGAATACATTAAAATAAATTAAGTAAATAAAAACTTCTATTAAATTTTAGTGTTGTTCGTTCTTATTTTATTTTATTTTATTTCTCTTTGAATACTAAAGTTTATTTTAAGTTAGTAAATACATTAAAATAAATTATGTAAATAAAAACATATATTAATTATCAATGTTGTTTATTATTATTTTATATTATTCTCCCTTAAATACTTAATTTTATTTTATGTTTGTAAATACATTAAAATAAATTATGTAAATAAAAACTTCTATTAAATTTTAGTGTTGTTCTTTCTTATTTTATTTTATTTTATTTTATTTCTCTTTGAATAATTAAGTTTATTTTAAGTTAGTAAATACATTAAAATAAATTAAGTAAATAAAAACTTCTATTAAATTTTAGTGTTGTTCGTTCTTATTTTATTTTATTTTATTTCTCTTTGAATACTTAAGTTTATGTTAAGTTTGTAAATACCTTAAAATAAATGATGTAAATAAAAACTTCTATTAATTATCAGTGTTGTTCGTTCTTATTTTATTTTATTCTCCTTAAATACTTAATTTTATTTTATGTTTGTAAATACTTAAAAATAAATTATGTAATTAAAAACAAATTTCTACAACTTTTGCTAAGATGATTTTTATGCCAAGAATTTCAGCTTCAAATTAATTTTAATTATTTTTTAATAATTTTAATTTTAATATTAATAACTTTTATTATTTTCCTAATTATTTAGCAAAAGTGCAAAATGCGTAGTAAGAAAATTTGGATTGGGATAGTCTGACTTGGAGCCAAGTATCCATGAGCCAGTGGCTTGAAAAAAAGTTTCCACGCTTCGCAGGGCTGGCGGCAAATTGGCGGCAATTTATTAATTCACAAAACCAAAATGGCCTAAACAAAACAAAAAAAAAAAAACAAAAAACAATCAAAACATTCAAATGGAAATGAAAATGGAAAATAGACAAAACGCAAATCCTATTTGTCAATTTATTTGCGCAAGTATGCGTGCAACGGGCAACGCGCAACGCGCAACGAGCAACAACAACAACAACAAACAAACAAATTGTCAATTGCTTAAGCAAATTGCGCATAATTGACTTTTTTTTACCCAATTGCTCAACGGGCATTGTTCAGCTTCTACACGGAGGCCGTAGTTATGGCTATTATAGGCTATAGTAGAGATTCCCGCTTAGAACCAGCAAGCGGTGCCTCTGCCACTGCCGCTGCCCCTGCCGCCACCGTCACGGGCCTGGCCCATAAAACTGTCCGCGGCAATGATTTAATTTCCCAAATATGTTTTGGGGGCATAAATCTTCAATTTTGCTGGGCAGCCTGCCACAAGTGTCAACAGACATTGTAGGTGGGCTCAAAGGAATCGTTGCCGCCGCCGCAGCAGGTTGCATTAGATGGGAATGTGGCACCTTTTTACATCTTTTATGGTTTGTTTTTGCTGCCGCTCATTAGTTGGTCCACAAAAGGACCAGACGGCGAGAGTGCTAGAGAGAGATAGAGATAGAGACAATGTACTCTTGTGGCTGGCTGCCACACCTACAGATTTGTGGCTGTGTCGCATTGTGTGTTAAGAGGCACCAACAATTATGGCCCTTTTGTTGCTCAATCTGCCGCAACACTTGTGCGGCATTGTCCTGTTTCATAATTTCCGCCTAAAAGGATTTCACAGTTCACAGGCATTATGAATGCTATACATATGTGTGTGTGTGTGTGTGTGTGTGTGTGTGTCTGCGTGCTCTGTGTGTGGTGTCCATAGATAATCCCATTGGCATTATAATGAGCCGCTTTATGTAACTCTAAGCACTTATGTCATTGCCAAAGCCACACAGTGCTGGCCAACTTGTTCTCCTCTGGCCAAAAACACGCAAGAGTCTGTCAAATGCCAGCTGGAGATGGGGGGGGGGGGGGGGGGGTCTGAAAGTGTCGCCATGTTGGCGTATTTGAAACGGAAGCGTTACCCAAAATAAAAAAAAGACCAAAAGAAATACTTTTTGCTTTTGAGCCAAGTCAACAAATATATAAAACACACACACACACACACACACATGGCGTGTTGCGTGGCGGCAAAATTGGCCCCTATCATTATAGCTGTCGTCTTAGCTACAATTTTTTTTTTTTTTTTATTTTGATTTTTGAATTGGGCAGCAACTTTGTCTGGCGGATGCGCTTCCAGACGCCGCTAGACACCAGCCCAGCAGCTCAGCAGCTCAGCAGCGACGCTCTCTCACAGATTTCTAGGCCCAAACAACAACAACAAAAAATGTTGCATGTAGTTTTTGGTATTCTTTTTTTTTTGTGTTTTGAGTGGGGGTTACTCAAAAAGAAAAAAAAAATTGATTTACGACTTCCGCTGGTAATGAAAATTCACTTTAAGCCATTTTTTGAGCTACTTCATTTTGTTGCTCTCGGACCACTCGAATTTCAGTTATTAGTTTTATAGACTCATTTAAGGCGATTATTTAGCAATTTTTAACGTTTGCCGTACAAAATTTATGACAACAATGGAACATTCTGTGAAGGAGCCTGTGCGGGTGGGGGTGGCGAAGTTTGCAGATTTCAGGCAGCATCTCTCAGCGCCAGCTCAGCGGCTCCAGTTAGTGGCGAAATTTATGGGGCAGAAAGTGAATCATTTAAGTTAATGACTTTCAAACGTGTTTTGGCCGTTGTTGCTTTTTGATGCCTGATTGACTTGGCCACGTTTTCTCAACCAACAGGCAGAATCTTCGAAGCCATCTGCAGCTGGATGTGGCTGTTGCTGTTGACGCACTGGCCAAGACAAGTAGCTCAGTGATTGATAATCCGTTGATTGAATTATGAGCGCAACTCTAATTTGGCCAGACTTTGTTGTGCCTGCCTGTGTGTGTGTGTGTGTGTGTGTTGGTGTGCCTCCTGCCTAGAGTCTAGGCAACATTAGTTTGTGCCGCCTAAATGTTGGCCCGTTCAATTCGGCTTTGAGCCCCTTGGCACTTTTGGCGGCAATTCAAACTAAGACCTAACCAAGTCCAAGAAATTGGCAAATTAGCTTTTGGCAGTCGGCACAACTTGAAACGTCAAAACGTTGCCGGCCAAAAGAGCTGCTTTTGCGTTTTGTTATTGTTAACATGCTCTATCAAAAGGTATAACTCTTTTTAGTCATCTTAACTATAAATTAATAATCGAATTTTGTATAAAAATAAATGATCCTTACAAGAAATAAATCAAGAAATAAATCAAGAAATAAATCAAGAAATAAATATATAAAATAATATAAAACATCTTTCAAATAGTTCTAATAAAAAAAAACAATCTGCCGAAAAATTGGCATATTTGAGGAGTTAACAAATTTTATGAACCTAAACCAAATATATTTTATCCAGTTTTTTAGCCAACTTTTTCTTAGTCAATTCTGCAACTAAATGTATTCGCATCAATCTTAACCTAATTTGGGAAATTTGAGCTTACAATTTATTGCTGTTGTTGATATTTTGACTTAATCTAACAAATAATAAATATGTATTAAAATTTCTCCTATTTTGACTAATTTAAACAAATAATAAATATGTATTAAATTTTCTCCTAGACTGAAACACATATTTATAACTGCAAATTATTAATTTTAAAAAGTCTTTTTAAAGATGAATTTTATCCATTTTATCCAGACCGACTTGTTAATTTACTGAGTTAAATGTTATATTTTTTAATTCGGAATTTAAATGTGATACAGACTCAGAAGTAATAGACATTTACCACAAGAAGACTCATTGGTAAAATACTGCATTAAAAATTAAAAAATTTTTAATTTCTAAATTTTGCGTTAATTCAAACTAATTAATTTTTAAAATTCTCTAAAATAATACTATTTAAATGTTGTGGTAAAATACTGCATTCAAAATGTGTTTTAAACTCTACATTTTCGTTAATTTAACTAAACAAATTTTTAAAAGTCTCTTAAAAAATACTATTTAAATTTTGTAAACAATGCATGTCAAATTTCTATCACTATATCATTATTAATCTAGTAACTTAGTAGCTAACTGTGATAATTAAATGATGAATAAATAAATAAATCTGACGAAGATTGAGTTCTGGCTGGATAAAATACACATCTGCATATAAATGATATATGTGTCCAAAGAGTATTCAATTCTCGGCAGCTTAAAGAAATCAGCTTGTTTTTTATTGTTGATCTTTTTGTTGTTTTTTTTATTGTTGTTCCTCTTATGACGGATGAGCGGCTCCACGTCTGCGTCTGTTCCTGAGCCTGTCTATGCGTGCCAAAATGCCAATGGCGTTTTAATTTGAAGTCACATTTGGCCATCAGCTGCTGCTGCTTCAACTGTCTTGTTTTTTTGTATTATTTTATTTAACATTTATGAGCTGCCACATTATATATATATATAAAATATATTTCTTTTATAATGTTCAAGTTTGGCACAGCAGTTTTTTGTTGCTGCTTTTATTCGTTTATTTGGCTTTTCCGGCAGAACGAGAAACCAAAAGGCAAAGTTGATGAATTTTTGAGACTGCATTTTCGACACTTGTTGCACAGGCGGCTGGCTACCTGCTGGCCAAGTTAAGCAAAACTGGATTAAGTCCCTTTTTCTTTCTTGTATTTTATTTTATTTTATTTTATTTTATATTTTTGTGTTTTTGCCGGACGGTAATCCGCCTTCGTGTAATTGCGCGCAGACATGGCGCCAGTCAGTCAAGGGCTGCCATTGTCATTGGCATTGTACCGGCTAATAGGATCAGCAATGCACTCTCTCTCTATCCTGATCCTGGCGTGAAATCCGCAAATGTTGTTTACCTTTTGCAAAAAGGGGTGCGCACAGCCAGCCCAATGCCCTCAGTTCAGGCGTCAAGTGCAGTTACCAATTCCCTCTTTCTATCTCTGTATGTGTATGTGTATGTGTATGTGTTTGTGTGTTTGTTTTGGCCAACTGCTGATTGTTGCCTTTGTTTTTACAATGCCAGCTCGAGCGACACCCACAGCAGCAGCAACAGCTTGAACTTTTTGCTTATATTTGTACCTATTCTTGTTTTTATTTTTGGTTCAGATGCTGTTGCTGGTGCTGCTGCTGCTGCTTCTACCTCGTCTTCATCTTCAGCTTCATCTTATTCTTGGCCATGAGTCAACAAAAAAAGTTCGCATCGATGGGAAAATTGTGCAAACAATAAACCGCAGAAAACAGGCACATCGAAAGCTCTCAAGCCAAATCAAGATATAACCGACAAAGCACAAACACACATGCATATAAATATATGTTTTACACACACATGTATCTACATCTACCCTATAGCCATTATTATATTTCACTCGATAGCAATTATTGCTACCGTTTAATTGTCCGCATTGCGATTTTGTGGGACGCCGTCGATGATTTTTCACACGCATTTGTCTGCCGCTCCGTTACTCCGTTGCCCCCGCCCCCACGCCCTGCTTCCGACACCAGTAACACCTCCGCCTGGTCACAGTTGACACATCAGTGGCGTAGGCTGTGAATGCAGCCACGTGGCTAATGCATCGCAAACATTTTCCACAGACTTCCCAAAGACAGTTGGCACAGAATTCCCGAATTGGCATTAAAGTTTCATTGATTCCTACACTACCCCAAAACGAAACTTTGTCTTTACGGCTTTGGCTAAAACACTTGGCCGCATTTTTGAACTCAATCAACTTTGCGCCATAATTTGCATATACAACTTATTTTCAAACGCGCCAAACGACAATCGATTCTCCTATATTATTCGTCTAGCCGGAAGGTAATACTCGCACCTGTCCAGGCCTGTAATCATTTCCAGCAGCTGCTTGGGCTACGCATACATAAAAGAAAACCCACAGAAAACCACTGCAATATGCACTAAATAAAGCATAAGTATGGATTCCATATATGCCCAGCGGCAAAGGTTATTTTAAATGTAAATAATTAATATAGAAATATATATTTACGCAAGATATTATTAGTACGGTAAATAATTGTAATATCCGATTTTTCTTTTTATAGATTAGATCTGTAAAGTCAACATTATATTCACTTTTAATTTCATCTCCAAAATAATTATATTTTTAAATATGAGAATGAGCTGTATTTATTCAAGTGTTTTTATTCTAGTATAGGGGACATATTTTAATTCTCTTTTTAATTATATATAATGAGACTAGATATTTAAGTAAATCTTTAACTTTCAAGAATATTTATGAAGTTGATAAAATTATAAAAAATCTTACTTAAGTTCAGCCTACTGTTTCCAAAAGTTCCCTTATAAGAAATACTTGTTTTATTCTATGATTAATCAGGCTTATTTACAAATCTTTTAATCTCATTTTTTTTATCTTTTTATTTTATTATAATCAAATGACAAATAATTATGCACATCTTACGCCCAATGCTCTGTCCAAATGCTCTCGAGCTATTTTCTTTTTAATACTTTGCTCACTTCTGTGGATAAAAAATGTTTTCATTTACATTTGTCGAGTCATCTCGGGTGCTAAATAAAAAGTGCAACCAACTCGCGGTCGCAGGTAATTACCTGTGCGAACTTTATAACTAGTAGACAACAAGAAGATATATATATATATATATGTGAACCAGGAGCCCGGCAGTGTTACAGTAAACACTTGCTGTAAGTTGACTATCAACTGGTTAGTGGTTACTGGTTACTGGTTAACCGAACTGACATTTTCACCTTGTTAATTATGCGCACGGTCATGCAAATCGAAGTGGCTAAATGAAGTGTCCACTCAAAGTTGCATTGTCAGCGATGTCGAGCATTGGACGCTGGACGACGCGACGTCCATGATGATCTCTTAATTGCATAGCATGAGTGAAAACTGCCAACTGGAGATGCTCTGCCCTGCAGCCAGCTCTGACTCCAACCTCAGCAGATGCCTCGTACGTGTAAGTGATGGACGGGCAGCTGAATTTACGCAGGCGTTGCCAATAGATGGATAGAACTACTTGAGTGAACGCCATTGCCAAAAATTGCTGACCCGATCCCGACCCAGGTGACAGGTGTATAAATAGCGATTACGATATGTGTGAGTTCAGGTGTAGACAGCATAGTTGTAGACGTACTGCAGCAGTCCATTATGCATCAGGCATGATAGTCGCTGGTTACTCAGCGACATGTTCAGAACAGTGGACAGTGAACAATGCTGGAGGCAACGATAATATTACTGGTAATGGTTGCCCACATGTGAGTATAATGAAATTGTAATAGTTATGTATACACACACAAAGATCATCTTCACAACAAAAAGTGAAGCATCTGCACCAAAGCCAGCCAATCCATGCCTAAGCACATCCTCATCAGCCAATAAACGCGTAGATCCGGACAACATACAATAGCAACAGTTTGAGCATCTTTAGCAGTCCAAATGGTCGACTGTAAGTTGGGTGTATGAAGGCTGCTAGGATCCATGACATAGGCTTTCCCATCTATCACATTGGCTGCGCATCTACCACCCCATTTTTTAAATCCTGCTGCTTTAGCAAAAAATCTCTGAGCTCTGAACCAGCCATCAACTCTATCTCAATTCTCGATCTTAATTCTCAATCTCTTTACGTTTATCTGAGTAATGTAATTATTGCAAATATTATGGAAATACGCTTATAAATAATCAGATTATCTTTATTTGAACTCCGCAAGTTATAAAGTTACTTGATATACTACATTTCATTCTCTAAATACAATCACTCAGAAAGATATAAATCTTAAATAATTTTATTCGTGTTAATTACAACTAATTTGTGTTTGTCTTAACTATTATAAAATACAATTAAAAGTAAACCGATTATGTGATTAAAATTATAAATAACACACACATTTAATGAGTTTTATCTGTAAGTCGTAGTTAATAAAATCGTGTTCATACATGATTTTATCTTTAGAACTATTATTTAAATCGTAGCTTTCATTAACATAGATTAAAAAAAAACGAATTCGCATAGAAATAAATAAAAGTGAGCAGGATTTAAGTGTGAGCGCCCAAAATAAAAGAACTCGAATA
This sequence comes from Drosophila multiciliata, assembly GCA_037043605.1. Taxonomy (NCBI): domain Eukaryota; kingdom Metazoa; phylum Arthropoda; class Insecta; order Diptera; family Drosophilidae; genus Drosophila; species Drosophila multiciliata. The sequence goes on from JBAMBF010000589.1 coordinate 2,501,003, forward strand.
TTTCGTTAAGTGCGGTAAAATGATGAGCTCAATTTTAAGCTGAACTTTCGTCAAGTGTGGAGTTGTTTTTACAAAACCGTTGCACAACAGCTCCAATACCAGGCGACTGTTTTGAGAGTCAGGCAGTTTTCTTTCAAAAGATTTTATTAAGGATTGTGGATAGTAGTACAGATGCAGTAGATCCTAATTCTTTTCCTATAGTGTACCGCATTAGAAGAGACAATTATCGTATATATATAGTTTTTGTCAATATCACAAGTCGCCAATTTATTAGCGCCATCTAGTGGCGCATATGAGAAAATCGAGACTTTGAATTTCATTCTAAGCCCATTTTATAACTATAATTACGTTCTTTAACTATAAATTTGGTATTCCATATCGGTGATTAGCAATAGTGTCTGCGTGTGGGCTTAAATCGTCCATATTCTCCATACTCAGTAAGTGGCACTTTTGCACCTCTGTTCACCACATTGGTACTTTCCTCTTTCTCTATCTCATCTACTTTCAAGGCCTCGGACTTGCTGAAGCAATGCTTTCCATTCAGCCGTCGACGACGTGCATATTTCATAAATGCGTCCTGGCCATACTGGTGATAGCTATCGCAGTAGATCTGAGCCACACGATTAAAGTCTATGTTTTGCTTTCCCGGATACCAGCTGAAAGCCTTTTGCCAACGTTCCTTTGACTCCTCATCCTTGTTGGCCACCAGACGATGGTACTTCAGCTGATCTGTTGTTATCACATCGAGTGGCATTGCAAAAAAATTAAAAGTGATTGTTAAATGTTATTTTTGTATTTTATTTATAATGAGAGTATACTGTTGACTTTGAAAGGCCTACTTGATTTAAAATAAATTGAGGTACAATTTATGCTGAGATTAAATATGAGCTGCCAATCAAAGCTCTTATATTTCGTTAAGTGTGGACAAACTTTAAACTCAACTTTGTGTAATATGTTCGTCAAGTGTGGAGTTATTTTAATGGAACCGTTGCACAACAGTTTCACTTCCAAGCCACCAAATGGTTTATATCGATCAATGTGACTATCGATAGTATGCCATCACTAAACAGCTGATATTTTGGCGGCAATTTTTATTCAAAACAAACTAAGTGCACAATCAAAACCCAGTGATTAAATCAAAGCTATTGAATTATGCACGACTCTGTACAAGAAGTAATAAAAACGCGTTGTTTTTTAAAGGAGCGATTGCAGCACGACTATACTAACCTGCGTGGCTACGAAGCGGAGCGTTCTAATGTCCGTCAACTGCTGCAGCGCACTGCGGAAATGGGTGAATCAAATTCGCTGCTTTTAATTGGTCCCCGTGGGGCTGGAAAAACAACAGTAAGTATATACAAAGCAGCCTTCGATTTTCGTTCTAATACTTAATATTGTAGCTCATAAATGCCGTGCTCACTGATTTGCTGAAAAACAAAACGTTTGTGGACAACACGCTAATCGTGCACCTCGATGGAAATCTGCATACGGACGATCGGTTGGCTCTCAAATCAATTACGGTGCAAATGCGACTGGAGAATGCAGCCGATGGCAAAGTGTTTGGTTCCTTTGCCGAGAATCTGGCCTTTCTGCTGCAGTGCCTCAAGGCAGGCGATAAGAAGTCTAAGAGCGTAGTATTCGTGCTAGAGGAATTCGATCTCTTCTGCACACATCACAATCAAACACTACTCTACAATCTCTTTGATGTATCGCAGTCGGCACAGGCGCCAATCTGTGTTCTCGGCGTAACTTGTCGCCTGGATGTCATTGAGCTACTCGAAAAACGAGTCAAATCGCGATTCTCTCATAGGTAAGTTTGAAATTTGCATCATGTTTTCTTTTAAACTTTTAAACAGCATTTGGATATGAGTCTTTTATATCTTATACCCGTTCAGGGAATATTAAACTTTTGTCCTTTATTAAAAATGACGTAAATATGTTCTTAACCAGCATCCCTAGTTAAGTCAATATATCCATGCCTGCCTGTACAACTGACTGGTTTAAAATCAATCTGTCAATTTAAAATTCATCTTGATCGACAATCAGCTTCAATTTTCTGTCCAGATTAGAGTATTCAATCTGCAATACTCAAGGAGTATCTCTTGTTTCTTGTTATAATAATACTTCTTTATACTTATTTGCAGACAAGTGTTTCTGTTTCCCAGTGCACATAAATTTGAGGAATATGCAGAACTCTTTCAGCAGCTGATGAGCGTACCCAGCAGCAAAGATCTGAAGGCGTCTGTTGATCGCATTGATAGCCTGCAGCTGTTAAAATCGGAAGCATTCACTTTCCAGCGAAATCATTTTGACGGTGTTGAGTACAATTTCGATAGCAGATATGCCGAGAACTGGAACAAACATATTGCCAAGCTTATCAAGACACCAGCAGCAAAGAAAACTCTGCAAATGCTCTACGATTTCGATATAAGCGAGGCATTTCTAAAGACCTTTATATATCGGCTCGTGGCACAACTAAAGCCGGATGCTCCACATATTACAGGCGAGCAACTGACAACGTTGGCCGCCCAATACGAGTCTGATGATAAGGTGGAGCTGCTCTGTGGACTCTCTGTGCTTGAACTTTGTCTCATCATTGCGATAAAGCATCATTCGAGCATCTACGATAGGGATCCGTTCAACTTTGAAGTCATATTTGCTCGCTTCACAAAGTTCGCCAAGCTGTCCACAACGATGCAGGGCGTGGAGCGTGCTGTTGTACTCAAAGCCTTTGAGCATTTGCGCATTGTGGAGCTCATCCTGCCACTAACGAACAGCGGATTGGGCAAGGTGCAGAAGGAGTTTGAAATGCACAAAATGGCTCTGACATATGGACAGATACAGCAGGCGGTTCAACGCTATCAGGCTCTACCCACCGAGATTGCCCAGTGGGCGCAAAGTTCGTTGATCTGATGATGGCTACCATTCCTTAAATTTAAACTTTATTTATTTCATTATTTAAATACACTTAATTACACCAACGCTTGTAAGCTTTCTGAAATGTGGTTAGTTCTAAGTTATGCAACTGGGTCAATTGGGCTCTCGATCGATAATGCAAATACTCGGAGCAGCTGCCGCCCGCATTCGTCTAAGCAGCTAATCTCTGGCATGTGGGTCGAAGTTTTATATAAATTCCTACTATTTGCCATGTTCCTGTCACAGTTCGACGACAACATGAATTCGGTGACTATCCTGTTTTTTGCTGTGCTGCTTCTCGCCGAGCTCTGGTGCCCAGGACAGGCCGATGACAGTCCCGGCTTCTTTCTGAAGATCACCAAGAATGTGCCACGACTGGGCAAGCGTGACGAAGGTTTCACCATGAAGAATATGAAGACCATACCACGCATTGGCCGCAGCGATCAACAAGTAAGCAGGCAAAATATTTCTAGCAAGTCTATTCTAAAAATATATGTATTTCAGGGAACACTCACTCCCTTACTGGCCTGGCTGTGGAATATGGATATTGATGGGGCTCAGCCGCAGATGAGCAAGCGTCGTCTGGGCAACAGCAATGGCGGTGCCAATGTGGAGCGGGAACTGAACGTTGTGCAGCCGGTTAACTCGAATACGCTGCTGGAGCTGTTGAATCGAAATGCTATACCCAGTGAGCACGTCAAGTTTGTGCACTGGAAGGACTTTGATCATGCACTGCAGGCCGACGCGGAGTTATATGCAAAAGTTATACACCTGGGACGGGATCCGGATCAGCGATTGAAGCATGATCTCAGCTTTAGCAGCTATGTTCCGATCTTTGGCTCTGACGATGATGGGCAAGGAAACGATTTCATGGTGTATAACAAGGACGATAGGGATTTGTACACCAGTTCAAGTTTTGATGGCAACTTCATGCAATATAATCGCTTGTAGGAGTTGTACTTGCTACTTGTAAATTACAAATATCCTATGTAGATTTTGTCATATGTCATTCTTTGTAAATTTGTGTGCGCAATGGTTAAAATAAAGCCGGTATTTAAACAGAAATAAACTTCTTACTTCTTAAGTAGCAAATTGCATTAGTATGACTAAGAAAAGGGAGAGAAGCAGCTGCATGACAAATTGGACTGCATAAAGGAATATAACTGATTAACGGTATTCGGGTGCTTTCCATATAATCGCTTGATATTTGTCTTCATTTGTGACAATAATGCAACGATCGTTGTTGATGACTGTTCACATCGAGCCCCCAATAAGATCTTGTTCAAATTCAAGTTATGTTTAAAAATATTGTTTTCATAATTAATTTCAGTGCATCGACTTGTGTAAATTCAAAATAATCTCATTTACGCATTGAAATATGAAAAGGTTCTGAAACAGGTTTCTGAAATGCAAACACCCCAAATAACAAAGCTGTTTCTGTTTTGTTTGTAGTTTTTTGGTCATTCTTTACCTATTAATTGAGTCGATTTCACGCAAATTATAGTTTAAACAGAATCGTAAGTCCGGCTGGCGCCATTTGCTATGTATATGTTTTTATTAGATTTAATTAGCAATTGATTGTTAAACATTTCGCATTTTGTTTTGACAACATACAACAAAAGCTCGTGAATTGTAATTTTTTATTAAGAAAAATAAAATATGCATATTTTTTTAATTGCATGTGCATAATATATATAAATATATATATATATATATATTATGAAGCTCAACTGCTTTTGGTTAGGCACGAGATCAGACCTAATGTCGCGACGCCTATAGACTTGACTTTGAAAATTTTGCAATGTATTTGCTTTTGTTCAATTCAATTTCTATTTTAATTGCAAGCGTGTAGAACAAGTTTTCTCTGTGCCTGTTTGAGTATGTTTGAGTTTTGTCTAATACGAGAGATAGAGCTAGAGAGAGATCACCTGTTCGCGCTCTCTGAGGCTCTTCTACTGCTCACTGCTCTTCGTTGGAGCTGAGCGCATGTCCGAGCATGGTATTTAACACATACACGATGCATCGTTTATGTGTTTGTAGGCACAATACGAGAGCTCGACGTGACACGAGCTCATCGCCCGTTTAGCCGTACTCAGAGCTTAAATACGTGTGTGTTGCTGACAGTTGCTTCATTTGAAGACGAGTCGCAGAAGCAGACGCAGACGCAGACAGAGCCGGCAGTTTGTTTAATTGTATGTGTGACCGTGTATGTGTGTATATGTGAGGAATTTTAACTGTGGGTGTGAAACGCGAAACAAGCTTTTGCATTTTAAACTAAGACAAAACAAACAACAACAAAACGCCAAATCAAGTAAAACGATATTAGTATAGCTTGTTGTTAACTAAAATTTAATCAAGTGCGAAAACAAAGAGCATAATTTGAAGTTACCCCATTTGACAAAAGAAAGTTTGTTTTTTGGCTTTTGGTGTTAATTTTAAATGGGCCAAAAAGCATTTTCTAATTGAGGCAAAATAGAAAGTCTTGCAACGCGGCACAACTTTAAAGTTAGCGGTGTGCAATTGACACAGGTGACCGGTTGGATCTTAGGTAATCAAGCAACCTTTGCCATAATACAACGACAACTACAACAACAACAACAAACATGACGAACGCTGCGAAACTAATCTTGGCCAGCTGCCTGATCAGCGCCGTTGTTATCCAAATGAGCTCAGCATCGGCAATACCAATTTGGGAGTTTCTGTCGCGTAACGAAAAGGTAAGTTCAAATATATATCAATTTATTTATGCATATGCAATTAACATAGTTTAGTCTGCAAATTGAACATAATCACCAAGCTGGCAAATCACGCTTACTCCCCACGTACGCTCCAGTTAAAATGACAATGGAGTTGTGCACTCGTCCTTGGCATTGAGAATCAGCTAAAAGTAGCACAGTTATTCGCACATTTACGTACATAATTATCAATATTTTTATGAGATCTGAATTATGATATTTTGATAAGTTGTCAATGAGCATCATAAATACTTAGAGATGACTGAATACTCATACATATTTCCGCACATAATTAGTTGTAGTGGATGTGTGTAAGATTTAACTGCGCTTTTTGTTATATCTCTCATTTTGTATTGAATAATTTAATATACTGAATATGCATGGACAGCAGACATTAATGCCGAACGTCGGTGAGCGGTATTTGACTCTAATTTGCATAATTGTATCGCAGTCGTAGACTACATCCAAATAATAGTTAACTGATTCACAATTTCAACAATGAATACTCAAGAAAACAAAAAATAATCAAACAAGAGAAGCTGTTGCCACTTTACTACAGTTTTGTATTCACATATTTGATATGAATAAGTCAGTTGAAGAACATGGGTGTTTGCCATCCTTGGCATAAATATGAAAATCAGAGGCCTGAACTTGACATTGTCAACTTTAACAATCATAACATTTCTGTAAATCATTGTCTCAAATGTTTTCAATCCTTCGGAAGCGTGCATACAATTCAAAGTATTTTGCGTTTTATTAAATACACGCTCAGCCAGTCTAGATTTTTCAGTTAGCTCTTATGGATTGGTATTTGCGACCGAGCCTACTATTTGTTGTTGAAGTGTTTGCATGTTGCAAATACATTTCTATATATGTATGTCTATAGACACACACAATAACAGGCTTCGTTTAATGACTGTTTCTTCAGAAAAGCTCGAGACTTTTGTGGAAGGCTCCAAGAAGCAGAAATTCAGAAAGGCCATTGGCCAGAAACTTGAAGTAACTTAATGTAAATTACCCAAAAGCTTAAATAAAATAAGTGTATAAGAAGTATATATATTTATATTTGACTGGCCAGTAACAGAGTTTATTAAAAGTCTACTTATATTACAAAAATGATAGAGGAGGCTATGTTAATTCTTAATTTCAGAATTTGTTTTGAATGCTCTGTGATCTTTTTACGAATCAATGTTAAATTGAGAAAAGAGATTTCATCTTAAATGAGATATAGAAATAATTTTATTACACAGACAGTGGACCAAAAAAACATCTTTATTTATCTATAGAATGTAAAATTAGTCTTATTAGACTGAAAATGTAACGCCAAATAGAAAAAAAAAGATTTACTGATTTTTACAAAGAACCAGTCCTCATAGCTAAGCAAACGAATAGGAGTTAAGAGTTACCCCACCCCTCTAACTTTTCACCGACTCTTTTGAAGCTATTTGAACGCTGCCATAAACGGCAGCAAACATTTCCCAGCATAATGAAAAGCAATTATCAAATGTGAACAATAAAACCAAATAAGCTCCACTGCAGCCAACGGAGCGTAACGATGACAACAAGACAAATCGCTAAATTTCGTTTATGATAAACAAAACAAAAAAAGAAAAAAACAACAGCTATTTTCATTTACATGTACAATTACTTTAGACTGCGACGAGAGGGGATTGTACATAATAATAAAAAAAAAAATACAAACAAACCAACAAAAAAAAAGAAAAGAAACATTTAAAAAAAAGCTTTTCACTTTTTTGCGCAACAAAGCGTGACACCAAAGGCGCCTGCGCAGAGTCTTTGGGCTTCGGATTCGGACACCAATGTGGCATCTATTATTAATGGTGGCAGTTCGGTGCTCGTTACACGCTCGTAAACAGTTAATGAACTCTGCGGCCATTCAAAATGTTGTAAACTAAAATGTTTTACATCCATACATACTTTACATACTATAATCGAGTATTATTAATGACAGTCGAGATTCTCATTTCGTTGGGTTGACAGCCACATCCTACATATAAATGTGTGTGAATTTTGGCAGCGCATCAATTTTAGCAGAAAGCATGCGAACTGCGCCTTAAAAAAGCCCCGAACAGCTTTGTTTTTGTTATTCTATTCTGAGCAACTTATATAATGGTGAGGAGAGAACAATAGCAGTAAAGTTGCCTTTGTAATGCGATACTGTACGTATGTATATTCCATGAGTATATGTATGTATATGCATGTGTATTGTACGTCCGGTACCCGCATATACATAGATAAATGAGAAAATAATTTCCAAAAGCTAATTAATTGCAAAAGTTTGAGTTCTAAAGCGCAATTCGCAAAATGAGAAAGAAAAAAAACAGTAATTAAACAGAGAAGACGGCAACACAAGAATGTGTTCAAAACTGCTAATTGAATGAATGAATTTATTTATACACGATTTTTACGAACTTAATTAAGGTCTATGGATACATACAGCAGGAATAGTTTTATAAATATTTATATAAATTAATTAGTTTTTTTTCTCTGCGATGGAAATTTAGAGCTGCGCACAGGGCATCGTCTTGTCCAGCTATGTTAGATTGCGGCACCCTTGTTTTTAATTAAATTTAGTTTACCGTTGCCCGCATGCTTCATCGAGTCTCTATCGCTTTCGATTTTCGATTGCAAAAACAAGCGGACAGTCCAATGATTAAACAATGTTATTGTTGTTTTTCATTTAACAGTATCTGTTTTTATTTATTTTTTTTTGCTTTTTGCCCTTAATGCTTAGGGGCAAACGCGTTTGGCCGGTTTTGTCCCGAACTTCAATAAATAAATTATGTTCACATTACATTTTTACGTAAAACACATAAATATCTTTATATATAAGCACAAATGCAGCATCGTCATCATTATATTATTATGAACGCTGAACTTATCCAATGGAAGTGGCAATCACGTTGAGCAGGTCTGTGCATGTATTTATATATATCTTTTTTTTGGGCTCTGTGCCACAAACGTCGTTTCTCTTTAAGTTTTGTTGAAATTTGTACCCTTTTTATTGGTTTTTTTTGCCTTTTTTGTCGATCGACGTGTACTGCGCAGATCAGCAGGTTATTGAACCAGACATAACATAATATTGTATAGCAAGAAAAAAATACTTGGCTTTTCATAAGACATTAGTTCCGGGCTTGCACCAAAATGTCGACAATTTATGATTTAATAATTAGAATCGTTGTTTACTTTGTCTTTTTTACAAAAACTTGGAATTTCCTTCAAGCTGCCATCCATTATTACTGATTAGCAAGCAAATATTTTGTATTATTTTTAGAATAACTCATTAGCGTAATTAATAATTTTAAGGTCAAGTACGATTCTTAGAAAACTTGCTCAACTGTTGTACATTTCTCAGCTTTCCCACACACAATCATATTAACATATATGCATTCTAAAATTTCAATTATAAATCGGAGTGTGTTTGGTTTTTTTTAATTAATTACAATTGATGTCAGGTTGTTAATCATTTAGAGAGCTGCTAATAAATTACAATAAGCCAGACAATCGGCATGTGCGATCTCAGTTATTTGCCGGCTTTAATAAAGTTAAAATCAGCTATCCATACATACATGTACAAAATTAAGTATGTGACTTTGACAACACCCGCCATAAATTAATGTAGTGCTTAATTTTTGCCACACATTTTTATTTTATTCTCCCTAAATATTTGTGTCAGGGACTGGACCATAAAAAAGGCTTACCAATCAGATAACGTATATATTATATTTAATTTGCTGACGAACATATGTAGACTTCTATATGTACAAATATATATAAACGTAGATACAGCCTACACGTACAAATATCATCAATTTGTACAAATGTGCTGAGTAAATTGAGTAATTTGTGTTGCACACGAATTGCTTTACAATACAAACAACATTTGGTATAAGAGTAGTAGCTGTGTGTACATACATTTTTTTGGTCTCAAATTGCATTTTACAGTTCGTACACGTTTTGTGGTCAATAAACATATGCGCCACAGGTTGTTGCCATTGTTGTTGGGGGCTTAACGGTAATTTGTAATTTGAGACAGCGTTTTGTGTATATCGGGCATGATCGTTATGCAAACAGCGTTAAATTGTAAAACTCACAGCCAGAGCCAAGAAGTAAAGTCGAAGTACAATTGAAAACCAAATGCAAATCTAACCAGATCAAGGTGCGATGTATAATCGAACCGAAGGCATTTACATACAAACAAATACCATATATTTATGTATGTGTGACACACAAAATTTCTACAGACTGCTAAATACTTTCTTTGTTTGCATTTAAAATTCGCATTAAAGAAGAAATGCCGGATTTGGGAACTTCTACATTTGATTATCATAAAAGTGTCGCCTTTGATTAGCATGGCTGTCGCGTAGCTTTACGTCAGCGCATCTTCAGCATGTGTCATCCGGCGTAGAATGTTCTGTCGTAAAAACAAAAGCAACAGCTGAAAACAACGCTTCGCTGAGCACAAAGAATGGCAGCAAATTAAACACATATAGCAGATAGATAGACTTGGGGCATGCGCTGCTTTGGCTGCTGAACCGTAGAGAAAACAAAAAACAAAAACAAAACTGGGACACAGTTGCGGGTACAACCCTTCGGCCCAACTCCCCCCCCCCCCCCACATTAGACGTCCACTCCCATTTTTAGCAGATTGCTCAACGCGACACACTTTTGAAATGCATTTCATTTGAGCGCATCACTCACACGCACTGTTGCCGCTGTTGGTTGCCTAACACTGTCTCTAATCTATCTCTTATTTCGCCCCTCTCTCTATTTTCCCATCTCTCGCTCTCCCTCGTTTTCTTACAGATGTCTTACCTATACTCGACGTTTGCTCAGCTGGTTAGCGTGCACTGCAAGACGACAGTGGGCGGCGGCCTGCCAGTGAATCAATGCAAGCACAATCTGCTCAGCTATGGCTATGAGAAATTGCAGACATTCTCAGATGCGCAACTGGAAGCACTCGATCCATATCAGCGCGATGCCAATGAGCTCAGTAAGTATTGCACATATGCACATTGTGTACACACCTATGTTTATGACTAGCAATCCCAGTCCCAGAAAGCAGAAGCGTGGGAATCTACTATTAACTTCCGCATGCGATAATCCACTGATGCACTAGCATCTGCAAGCGGAACGTGTTTTCAGCTTTTAACCCATATGAGCGCATATGAGCGATAAGAGTACGTGATTTTGATTGTTTATCATCTCTTTCCGCAGTCTGGTCATCGATTATGCGGGACCATCGCAGCGCAATGCTGATAACCACACGTAAACCAACGCAGCCACTGCCGACACCACCAGCCTCCTCGCTTATCATACTCACCCATCAGCAGCAGCAGGAAAATCCGCTATTCGAGAGCGCCAGCGAGCATAAGCACAATTATGCTATGGACATGGACATGGCCTATGGCTATGGTAGCGAACAGACACCGGGAGCAGCAGCTCATCAATCGAGTGATTCGCCCGTTGCCGCCGCGCTCACTGCGGAGCCACCGCAAAGGTATCTAAGTGGACCGCTGGTGATGCGGCTGCGTCCAGATGGCACCCCTGTCGAAGAGGATAAGAATCGGCCGCTGCCCCGTGACGATGATCTGGAATCATATCGGCTGTCCAGCAGCGACAATCTGCCGCGTCCCAACAGACACCGCAAGATAGCCACGATCAGTGCACTGAAGCAACAACACTTTGCGGCCATTGCACTGCAGCGTGAGCTGCAGCCACCACATCTGCAACAGGTGCGACGCCAATACCGCCAGACGCAGTCGCAGCCGTTGATCAGCGCCGGATATTACTATGGCAAGGGGCAGGCGTAAGCTGTCCAATTGCTTCCATATTTACTCTTCACTAGATCCTAGTTAGATTTAAGCATAATGATTGAGTGTGTCGTATGCCTGAAAGTAAGATGAATGAAGGAGAGTTTTGAATGTGATATTTTTGGTCGTGCATGAATAATATTTTTGTTTAATTGTGTAAATGGTTTCGATGCACTTAAGCTTTAATTTAATTTTGTGTATTTACAATTTATACAACAACGTTTAATTTTTCTATAATTTTATTTATTTGTGTGCACTAGCTTTAAGTTGAAATAGAGATTCTTATAAAATAAAATACATATTTCATATTTTTATTTGAAAAGTTATTTTTAAACCGAGTAAAATTTGATTATATTTGCATTTGGATGTTTATGCAATTAAAGTGGCAATAAAGTAATCATTTTCACTTGTACATATACGGAATCCAGTTCCTTGATTTGAGTAATCAACACGCAATCGCCTCATTAACCTATATTATATAAATAAATATGCATGGATGTGAGAGTAATTTGAAGCGAACAATGGAAACAATGGAAATATGCCAAAAAAAAAAATTCCGGTTCTAAAGCCATTTATAATCCTTAATAATGTCAATTCTGAAAGACCAGCAATTTAAATTAAATTTGGAAATTACAATCTCATGTAATTTGATTTAACTGGCTTATCCGGTTTCCCCATGGCTTTGTTTCAAGTGCATATCAATATTAATCATCAAAATAATTGGAGGAAAAAGGCTTGTTATTAATATTAATATAAGTAAGTAATAATGTCTGTTCGTATTTATTCAGATTAAGAAGCCAAGTTATGTGCGCTTAATGTTTACAAATATAAATTGGAATGAAGGCGCGTTCAAGTGCTAACGGCCGGCCATGTTCGAGCAGTGTTGTATAATGACACTAAAATCCTCCTTTTCTGTGCTTTACTTAAATATCGCTAAGGAAAACAGCTGTTAGTGAATTTCAATCTGGGCACACTTACAGAGAGACCACTAAATGTACAAATATAATAATAACTAATTTAACACTCACGCGAAAAGCCCCGAAAAAAAGGTAAACAAATCTAGTTTAATCAATGGCCGGTATAGACAAAACAAAAGATATGGTTTGCACATCAATTTATATGAGTAATACTAATAATATTTGGAATGACGCAGCTAGCGGGAAGCCTAAAAATTATTTTTTAAATGATTCACAATACGAAAGATAAAAAGACAAATACTTACACATATATTTATATGTATGAGTGCACGTACGTAAATACATCTAAGCAAAAAAGAAGAGGACAAGTCGGATATATAGTTGAGCGACAATCGATAAGTCTGCGACATGTTTTTTTTTTATAAGAATCATTTCAATTTGAATATATTACGGGGATTACCAAAATAAAACTGCTCCACAACACTGGTGGCTTAAGTGATTGTGTAGTAATTGTTTTCTTTTCTTTAGTAATAGAACTGACAGCAGTCGATGCACAATGTCTGACGAAGAGTCGTTCGTTATTTTGGGCAGTTCGCCTTTGTCTTCGATCCGCTCTCATGCTAACTCTCTTCGTCACGACGAACGGCAGAAGGAAGAATATGGAAGCTTGGAACAAGGTCCGACGGTTCAAAATAATGTGGATTTGCAAGCCAGTCTGGGTCCCCTGAGCGCTTCATCGGAGCAGACAAAATCTACAGAGGATAGTCTACCCACAACATTGCCCTCTCAGCAAACTTCTTTGGCAGCTAGTTTTCTTATGGGCGACGTCAAGGCCGATGTACTTAAGGTACGCATAATATATATATAAATATATATATATATATATATACATATATGTATATATATATATATATATGTATATATATATATATATATATGTGTGAAATATAAGAAACAATTGGTTATTGTGTTTGTTATTCCTAGCAGAACAGCGTTTACTCGCAGTTTCCCAGCCTTTGCTCGATGCAAGCCTGTGCTGAGGATGTCGTTAAGCTGCAGACAATGATGACCGAGTACATAGGATTAAAACGTAAGTTCAGTGTTAATCGGCTTGTGCTATATAAAATTGCTTATCTGTTTTAATCAAGGCAACCTATGTAATGTAATATAGGAAACTTTAAGACAAGTTCTTATCTAAATGATGTACTTTTATTAATTTTAAGTTATACTGTTCTTAGCTTTTATATTTGAAGACATGTCCTCTTACCAACATTATTATTATCTCTCTATGTAGAAACATTGGACAAAGTCAACCATACGATGCAGGAATATTATAAAATAACACAGCAATGGCGACAGGAAGCAGCTCTCCGAGAGCAAGAATATCAAAAGCAACTACAGCAATGTGAGATGAAAATTGAAAAGTTTACCTTGGAAAATCAGCAACTTAAAAAGGAACTCGAGACAAACTTGGAGCAAATACGTCTGGTTGAAGATTTACATCAGAAGGAGCACGATGATCTTAGACAAAGTGTGTCAGAGAAATCATCTCTAATTAATAATATGCGTGTTCAAATTGACAAGCTGCAACAGCACCAGTTGGTAAGTTCTATTAGTTAAAGTTATTTGATAATTGCGAATCGTATTTCTCTGTTATATGGCCACTGAACGCACGATAACAAAACAGCTTTAAATACAATATGCGTAGTTGCAATTATTTGTAATCTTAATCATAGAGTACATAATTTCGCTTTTAACAGCATTCTTACGATTTTGTGCCTGAAGTTGACATTTTGAAACCCGAAACCAAAATAAACCACGAAGAACATGAAAGTCAAGTTAAGGATCTGCAGAGACAGTTGTCTCAATTACTGGCTGAAAATCTCGAAATCAAAGACATGGTTTGTACAATGTATATAAATCTAAAAAAATGATATAAATAATCTACTCAATTACAGAAGAAAACCTATGTCGACGAAATAAACTGTCTTAAGGTAAACTTGACCTGCGCAGAAGAGCTAATAAATTCAATGAAAGCCGATGTCAATTTGCTAAAAGCAAATGATGTAAAAAAAGATGAGGAGATTGCATATTTAAAAACCCAGATTGATATATATCGAAATGATTTCGAAATGGAGCGCGCTGATCGAGAAAAGAATGCAGGTGAAAAGGAGCAATATCTGGGGGATCTGCGTGCGTTACAGCGTCGCAATCAAGAATTAATTGAAAGATTAGCTGAGGTGCACAAATCCAAAAAGTTCAGCCATACAGCAACAGGCGTCGTTCAAAGCAGCCTGCGAGCAGAGCAGCGACCAGTAAGAGTATGCAATCAAAGACAAGGCAGATACATTTAAATAATTACATTGGTTTCTTATTCCATTTCTAGGTTTTAGATCCAACTGGAGCAGCAGCTACGACATCGGATTCCTCTTTGCGCTGTCCCATTTGCTCAAAGTCGTTTAACTCGCTGTCTGTTTTGCAAAGTCATGTTAATGATTGCTTGGACAAGCCGACAAATTCATTGTTTTAAAATATATATATTATATGTTTCTTATTTTAAGTACGAAAAACAGGTTAAATGTAGTTCAATACATCTTACACTACACACACATATTACAAGATTGAAACTTTTTGAAAACGAATTAAAGTTTGCTTTGTACAAAAGGAAGTTCCAAAGACCAGACGCGACACACATCTTGATTTGCGACAAGGTTGTTTAGCACCTTAATATCTAGAACTCAATGAAATCGAAAAAATATAGTAAACTTGTTAAAATAGTTGACGATTTGTAAAACTCACCACTTGTTTTTGCAAATTCCTGTAATGTTTGGCGTATATCAAATGTAGGAATGGCAGTATTTATGTTAGGATACACAATGTCCTCATGTTTAATGTTCGAGACGCAAACACCGAGAATGCTGCCGTTTTGGTCAAACATTGGTCCTCCGCTCTGACCGGCCTGTACGCTGCCATCGGACATTATGGCGCCCTGATCACATTTTATAATGCGTCCTTGGAATATGGACGGGTTAAAGTCGTACTTAAAGTTAAAGTTCACATAGTATGGAAAACCAGCATTGTACACCGTCTGACCCAAGGTAGCCCGATTGCGTGCCATCCGTACACAATAATGCTCTGGTATATTTTCAGGAGCAGTGAGCAGGGCCAAATCGTAAGGACGATTCTCGTCCGGATTGCACCAAATAACATCTGATTTGAATTCTTGATCGATAGCACGGCAATGTACTTGTGAATTTGGCTGCAAATATAATAACAGATGCAGACTTCATGAAATCTTTATATAAATGTATATTTACTTGACCAACAACATGGGCACATGTTAGAATAAAACGTTTATTGTGCACTTTAATAAAAGTTCCGGTACCTTGCTGACCAGCTGATCCAATGACCACAATTGTGCGCTCCCCTTCAATTGCAAAAGGAAATTGTTAATATATGCATTGTCAATATTATAATTGTTAAATACAGGCAAAATTTGATGGTTCTCGCGGTAGGTTTAACACGCTAATTGGCGTGCCCAACTGTGCCATAAAATCGCGGAGCAGATAACCAAAATTGGCAGCCAAGGTCAGATTAACATTCTCTTGGTCTCGCTGGAATGATGTGCAGATAATAATGCCAATAAGCCGCCTAAAATAGATGGTTATTAATGACACTAGCACTATCATCAATCTAACTCACTTACAGATTGTTGTTGAAGACGGCAGCCCCCTCGCAACCCAATGGCAGGGCATTCGATAGGCCAAACAGCGAAGCACCCATTACATTGGATACCTTGCCAATGCTAATAGTCTTGTAGAAGTTCTCCAAGCCGAAAGGCGAGCACATAACCAGCACATCGTCGAGTGTCCGAATTGGCTTTAAGTAGCGCAAATAGCTGGCAATATTTTGAAGAAATCGCTTAAAGGATTCACGCTCCTTTAGGTTTCGCATGGTTAATACCAGAAAACTAGAACGCAGCACATTTTGCTCATCAGAGTCAGCGTTCATCAAAATCTTGTGCAAATTCCTGGACACCTCAGCAGCACAAAATACGTACAGAGGCTGTGCCGTATAGCGCGTCAATATGTGGGAGGTGGAATTCTGTTGGGCACTGCGATCTGTTAGTGGCCGGCGTTGTCGATCAAAGGTCACCAAATAATTAAAAGTGCGCAGCAGTTTACCCTCGGCACAGTTATCATCCTGAGCATCGACCAGCTTGCACTGCTGCAAGCTCTTGATAATTTTTTCTCCGTCTCCTTCTAAACGGATATGGGTCTGCAATATGTTGCTGGAGCTTATTATGATTTCATTGTTGATTATTATCGCCGATTGCTTTATTGACTGCTTTGCTGATTGATTTGTCACTTCAAGCAGCGCATGGCGTATTTTCAGCAGCATTGTCAAGCGATAAAACAAACCGTTGCCATCACAGACAGAAAGAAGTTAAACACTGAGCACTTAAATATTTCTTTGTTTTGAAATATACATAGAAAAAAACAATCACACACACACACACAGTCAATGTTAAGTAAAAAAAGGTTACGTAGGAAAGAGCATTCCATGCGTGACGTCATAAGTTTGTGATCAGACTACAACCTTATATCGCAAGACACTATAAAAACAGCTGATGCTTGTCAGCTGTAGCCGCGAATTGCAAATCACTCGCCATAACCTTTTCTTTGCGTTTCTTAATTATCTGCAAGCACAATTTTGAATATATGTTGTATTTTGCATAATGTTAACGATGAGATCTCGCCTGATGCGACAGCTGCACAGCCGCTGCACTAGTTTCAAACGCACTTTCACACACAAAAATTTGTTGGAATTGACAGACCGCGGTTTCTTTCAGAGCATTTTTCCAGATACTGCCGGGTAACTTGTTTGGAAAACACAGTCGCATTATGTATTAAAAACAATGACTTTGCAGGCCAAAGATGAAAGAGCTATTCAGGAGATCACCTCAAACTATATACGCAGGATTTGATCCAACCGCCGACAGTCTACACGTTGGGAATTTGCTTGTGATCATGGGTCTGTTGCACTGCCAACGGGCTGGGCACAAACCCATAGCGTTAGTGGGTGGCGCCACTGGCCTAATTGGTGACCCAAGTGGGCGTAATACGGAACGCAATCAAATGGGAGTATCAGTTATAGAGTCGAATCTGCGGGCAATTGAACTTCAGCTGCGCAAAGTGTTCAAAAACCATGAGGATTGCTTATGGGATAAGCAAAAGAACAGTTCTCCTCTCGCGCCTCTTACGTGAGTAGCATATTCATGTATTATACAATTGTAATACTATAATAATATAATATATTGTATTATCCATTTGACATAGAATCGTTAACAATGCCGAATGGTATTCCAATCTAAATCTAATTGACTTTGTTGCCAATATGGGTCGACATTTTCGTATGGGCGCGATGTTATCTCGATCCTCCGTGCAGTCTCGCTTGGAGTCGGAGGACGGCATGAGCTTCACGGAGTTTACGTATCAGATCTTCCAAGCGTACGATTGGTTGCATTTATTGCGTAAACACAACTGCTGCTTTCAAATGGGTGGTTCCGATCAAACGGGTAACTTAATGACGGGCCATGAATTAATTAGTCGCGTTGAAGGCAATCGAGAAGTGTTTGGCATGACTCTGCCCATAGTAACCAGCGAAGAGGGCGACAAGTTTGGAAAATCAGCTGGAAATGCTGTATGGCTAGACGAGAAGATGACATCCCCATTTGCACTTTACCAATTCTTTTTGCGCATGCCCGACTCCGAAGTGGAGAAGCTTTTAAAACTGTTCACATTTATTCCCCTACCCGAGGTGGAACAACTAATGCGGGAACATGCCAAGGAGCCAGAAAAACGCAAGGCACAGACGCTGCTGGCAGAAGATGTCACCCTGCTGGTTCATGGTGGTAAATGAAATAGCTCCTATAATTATTTGAGGTTCTTATAAATTCTTTTGGTCCACAGAACATGGCTTAAAGCAAGCGGAGCGTGTTACCAATGCGCTGTACAAAGGCAACGTTAATGGTTTGGCCGAGTTGAACTATACTGAAATTAAACAAACGTTTCAAGGTGCTGCCGTCGTCGATATACTAACCGAGCCGGGCATGTCGATCCTGCAGCTAGCAATGAAGGCCAAGTGTTTTCCCACAGAAAGTAAGTTACTCTTAAACTTATCACGCTGTTGTATCAATTGTATCATTAATTATAGCTGATGCCGTGCGTATAATCAATGCCGGTGGCTTCTATGTAAACCAGAAGCGTGTGCAGAACATCGCAGAAGTTATTACAACAGGCATACATATACTCCGTAATGGAGTCTCCCTACTACGCGTGGGCAAACGTAATTTTTACATTGTAAGATGGCAGTAGACGAATATATATTGTGGTTTTATAATTTGTTTAGATATATGTATTAAAATAAAAGTGTTTTACTAAGTATAAGGTATAACATAGTAAAATTCTTAGTTTTTCCTAGGAGCAGGATGCTTACGCCAGCGCTTGCGTAACAGCAGTTCCTTGGCCTTATCTTTTTTCAAATCCTTATCGAAGAATTTGCCGCTCTTTGTAAACGTTTTCTGTTCGTTACGCATCTCTGCCAACTTGCGATTTTTCTGTTTCATAATGTTTTTTTTGTTGGCTGACTTCTTTTTTCCAGCCTCTGATATTTGCACTTTAATTTTTCTGCCTTGCAATTCGGTGTTGTGCAATTTAAAGCCTTGCTGGAAACCGGCCAAGTCCGCCATTTCCACAAAGGCGAAGCCGCCACGTCGCTTTTTGGGGATGCGTATTGATTTAACTGTCCCTGCAACTGCAAAGTGAGACTCCAAATCATCCCTCGTAGTCTCAAAGTTCAGATTTGTCACGTACAGAACGTGCCGGTTCACCTTAGAGGCACCACGCAGCAGGCTATTTAACTGGTCACTGGTTATATGACCATCTTCGTTGGGTTCCTCCTCGGACGAGGAGGCTTCGCTGTCAGCTCCCGCCGCGTCGGCCACTTGGTCAATTTCAGGGTCGTCGTTTTCATCTGATTTATCAGCCTCGTCACTGCTGCCTGAATCGCTTGGATTTCTTTCAATTTCTTTGTCTACATAAGTCCCCTCAAAAATCTCTTTTCGTTTCTCGTCATCAAAGTTTCCCAAAAGATCAGCGGTGTCATCGTTGACCGTGCGACGCACTCTTTTAGGTTTTATATGGAATTCCACCTCATAGTCACTGCTAGAGTCGGAATCTGTGTCATTTCCCGACATTACTTTTTGATAATATGCGAAACAATCAAATACAATATTAAATCAACTTCAGCACGTGTGAAACGTATAGTTTCGTTGTGAATGTCTAATAACAAGCATTCTCCCCTTCTTACTAAACGCAATCTTTTGCGCGAAAGTCAAATTTAAATATTTTATTATTTAATTTATCTTAAAATTTTGATTAAATATGACATTGGCACTAGCGTGAATTGTAATCACTGTACTTCTAATCCTATTATTATTTACTAATTTTGTTTTGCCTGACACCCATCTAATGAATCCGGTTGATTGGTGCTCTCTGGTGCATTTGGATAGCGGCAAATGTTAACTAAACCGGTCGTCTTAAACAAATATTTAAATTCAAAATTCAAATAATCATGACCTTTAATGATTTAGGCAATTGCTTTAATTATGTAAACGGTGTGGAATATTTAAACAAAGAATTTGATTTGATTTTTTTCTCAATTTATTTATTTTTAGGAAATCAGCGTAAAAAAAAGCGACGGAAAAAAATTTACGTTGCAGAAGAATACAAAATGACTGTACACAAACTAAGAGTTAATAATATTTAAATGACACAACAAAAACAATTGTATATTTGATCAAAATCGTTTAGATTTAGTTATAAATATATATATATATGAAAGTCAATAAACTTACATAAAGCTCGCAAACTAAATTCGATATTTAATTATTTTAAGCACAAGCTTGGGAGGTTGTTGAGAATGATTTATCGCTTCTTCTTGCTACAGTGTTGGCCAACGCCCTACAAAAACATTTTCCAGCACCGTCCAAATATCTGCTCTTGTTCTTTCTTGCAGAATTTTTTAAACACCGATGCTTTGTTTTTTTTTGTAAAATTCAAGTAAATTACCGCAAAATACTTCATGGCCTCGGCATCTGATAATGTGGATTGCTCGAAGCACGAATATGCGACATCGGTTGACGCCTTGCCCACATCAGCTTCAGGTGAAATGACTTTGCAGGGAACGAAGACAGCAAAAACTATGACAATGTATGTAGAGGAGAATGTCGAGGAGGAGAAACTGACAGCTTGTGAAGAACTTATGGAATTAGATGATGTACTGGCAAATCCGCCGATGGCACCAGACTCTAAGAAGAACATTGAAAAATTCACCTATGAAAGTAAAATAGATGAAAATAATGAATTGAAAGTGATAATATTTGCCGCAGAGAAGCATGCACTTGATTTAGAGAAAAATATCTGCGATACAACAGCAATGCAACACTCTAAAGAAGATACAGACTCTTCAATAGAAAAACTTAATTCGGATAAGCCAATCGAAACTGATTTGGACAGCAGCATTGAACTAACCAGTAGTCCAATTATCGATGAAACTGACCCTGCCGACAAGGATAAGGAGGTAACTGAAACTGCAAGTACAAAAGAAATCGCTGGCCCTACAACAGATAACACTGATTCACTCAAACCAAATGAAGCCGACTTAGATAGCAGCATTGAACTAATTGAGAGTCCCGCAGTGGAAGAGTGGCCCTATAATGAGAATTTAAAGGATAGTACAGTGGATAGTGACAACAGCATTGAATTGATTAGTAGTCCTGACAAAGATATAGACGATGAAAAAGACGTGGCAAATAAAGAAGCACAATCTAATTTGAAAGATGAGGAACAATCAAAATGCATACCCAATAACAATAAAGTAGATGACGAGAAAAAGCAAATTCAAAACGAAGACATCACAGAAGCCAAATCAATGGATATGGAAGAAACAAAAACGGAAGACGGTACTTCTTCAAAAGCCATAATTGAATTTGCTTACGCTTCTCCCAAATACTCAACAGAAAATAACACAGAGAAGAAAGAGATGACAGCTAATGCAGCAAAGTCAGAGGCACAAGAAGAACCAGAAAATTTAGAGCCTATGGAGGTAGATGAGCTGCCCAAGACTAACGAAAGCAGTTGCCTAGTCGAGCAAAGCACAGACGGTGACACGAAAGAAAATATCGAATTTGAGGCGGATACTGAAATCTATTACAAAAAGGACTGCCTCAATTGCAACTGCCAAAAGATCAATAAGCAGTATATGCTGGCGAGCCTGGCAGCGCTCAACTACTACAATGTGCCCAGAAAGGCACACAAGCGACAATACATCTGCATGGGCTGCTATGACACAGCAATGGATATGTACGAGGTTTGCAGCTTTACTTTTCATATAGAAATTCTCATAATATATTGTTCTGCTTATATCTTTCAGGACTATGCTGGTTTTCTAGTGGCCAAGCAGCCTCTGCTATTGCGTAACTTTAAGCAGGAGCACGCAGACTTTGTGGCTCTGGACAGCAGTGACGAAGAGGAAAATTGTCAAGAGCAGGGTATGTACAGAGTCTAACCTAATATATCCTGTTTACAAATTGAATTCCATGCGCAGATAAATCCGAGTTTTCTTCAAATGATTTGCAACTGATTGAAGATGAACTAGAGAATGCTATCAAAACTGTTATGGGCAGAGTTGAGATAAACGACCAGATGGCTTGGTCCAAGACTATATTACAATCAAAAACACAGCGCATAGGGCGCGAAATCGAGTTGGCCAACCAGGAGCTGAGCAAGCTACAGAATATGGCTGACAAAATGCATTTTGCCCTGTATAGCTCCTGCCAAGTAGTGCACAAACACATGCCTGCTCTGGACCTCTACCAAAATATGCTCGATTATGTGGTATGATTGACTGATCACCAAAGCAAATAGTGTCATAATTAGAGTTTTGACTCCTTGCAGCAAGTGCCACCAGCGGGTGAGATAGAGCGACCTCCGATTCAACTAAACGAAACCTACTATGCTGTGAAGAACAAAGCCATTGCCAGCTGGGTGTCTGTCAAGGTGATCGAGTTTACAGAGAGCTCAACAGTGGGCGGCATTATGGTAAAAAGCTATAAGATCAAGTATCTAAATATGACATATCAAATGGTTAAAACGATAACAGCCAAACATCTAGCCTACTTCGAGCCGCCGCCAGTACGCCTTACTATTGGTAAGTAAAGCAGTTCAAAAGTTACTTACAGCTATTAAACATACTATTCAATTTTATTTATTGCATTAAACTATTCAGGCACTCGCGTTATAGCCTATTTTAATGGCAGCACATTGTCGCGCGGCAAGGAGAAGTGCGTCGTACCCAGCGCATTCTATCCGGGAATTATAGCCGAGCCTCTGAAACAGGCCAATCGCTTCAGGTATTTAATCTTCTATGATGATGGCTACACACAGTATGTGCAGCACAACGATGTACGTTTGGTTTGCCTGGCATCGGAGAAAGTATGGGAGGATGTGCACCCCGGCTCGCGAGACTTTATACAAAAGTATGTAGAAAAATACTCAGTCGATCGACCAATGGTGCAATGCACACGTGGCCAAAACATGAACACCGAATCCAACGGCACCTGGTTTTACGCACGCGTGATTGACATTGACTGCAGCCTGGTGCAGGTGCAATTCGATGATGACAAGAATCACACCGAGTGGATCTATCGTGGCTCCCTGCGCCTAGGTCCAGTATTCAAGGAGACGCAAAACGCCAATGCCATGCAACAGCATCGTGTGCCGCGCGTAAGTTACATTTAAATTTCCTTAAGGATATTGTTTATAATATTCGATTTGATTGCAGCGCACCGAACCCTTCATACGCTACACTAAGGAGATGGAGACGAGCAACAGACAGGTGAACCAACAAATGCGTGCGATTGCACGCAAGAGCAGCTCTGTTCCACAGAACGTTAACACGTCATCATCATCCTCTGCTGCTGCGGCAGCTGCCAATGCTGCTGCTGCTGCGGCAGCGCGCAATACCGTTCGCCATTTGAACAACTCAACCATATACGTAGACGATGAGAGCCGGCCCAAGGGCCATGTTGTCTATTTTACGACCAAGCGCAATCTGCCGCCCAAAATGTACTCGCCCCACGAATGTAACCCAGCCTGTTTGTTCAAGATTGTGCATCGCCTGGATAGCTACAGCCCGTTGGCTAAGCCGCTGCTTTCTGGCTGGGAGCGCTTGGTGTTCAAGCAGAAGACAAAACGCAATGTCGTCTATCGTGGACCTTGTGGCAAAAGTTTTCGCAGTCTGGCCGAGGTGCACATGTATCTGCGTGCGACAGATAATGTTTTAAATGTTGAAAACTTTGATTTTACGCCGGATTTGCGCTGCCTGGCAGAGTACTCTATTGATCCAACTATTGTTAAGGAGGCGGACATATCAAAGGGACAAGAGAAAATGGCAATACCGCTGGTAAACTACTACGACAATACATTGCCGCCGCACTGCACCTATGCCAAGCAGCGCATACCCACTGAGGGAGTGCATCTGAATATCGACGAGGAGTTTCTCGTGGGGTGTGACTGCGAAGATGATTGCTCGGTAAGCTATCAATGGCGATCTTTGCTATGATCATTCTAACTCCTATTTTTTGTTGGCAGGACAAATCAAAATGCGCATGTTGGCAGCTAACTGTTGGGGGAGTCAGGTACTGCAATCCCAACAAGCCTATTGAGGAGATCGGCTATCAATACAAGCGTCTTCACGAGCATGTTCCCACCGGAATCTACGAGTGCAACTCGCGATGTAAGTGCAAGAAGAACTGTCTAAATCGAGTGGTCCAGCATTCGTTGGAAATGAAGCTGCAGGTCTTCAAGACGTCGAATCGGGGCTGGGGTCTGCGATGCGTCAACGATATACCAAAGGGCGCATTCATTTGCATCTATGCGGGCTACATGCTTACCGAAACAATGGCCAACGAGGGCGGGTTGGATGCTGGCGATGAGTACTTCGCCGACTTGGATTATATTGAGGTTGCCGAGCAACTGAAGGAGGGCTACGAATCTGATGTTGAACACTCGCCAGCGGAGGAGGAAGAAGACACTTACGCCCCAGATCCGCAGGACGATGCTGACTTCACACCCGCCAAGTACTATCAGCCGCGCAAAAAGGATAAGCTGCGTGCATCGCGGAGCCACTCGAACAATTCAAATGAGCCGGATTCCCAGGAGCGCGCAGTTATAAACTTTAATCCAAATGCCGACCTAGATGAAACAGTGCGCGAGAATTCAGTGCGCCGTCTCTTTGGCAAAGACGAGGCGCCCTACATTATGGATGCAAAGACAACTGGCAACTTGGGTCGTTACTTTAATGTGAGTGCGTGCGTAATGAGGTGAAGCTATAAATTTTGACCGCGATCGTTGCTTTCTTGTTTCTTTCACAGCATTCTTGTGCACCCAATTTGTTTGTGCAGAACGTGTTTGTGGACACGCATGATCTTCGATTTCCCTGGGTCGCGTTTTTCTCAGCCAACCACATACGGTCCGGAACCGAACTGACTTGGAACTATAACTACGAGGTGGGCGTGGTGCCTGGAAAAGTTCTATACTGTCAATGTGGAGCCACCAATTGTCGAATACGTTTACTTTAAGCGATTAACTCACGTATTTATTTCTTTATCTAGCTGGGATAGTTCGCTAACAAGCTAATTATACACAAATAAAAACAGAAAAAAAATTTACTTCAAAATAAGATATCGAAAAATTATTCAAAATGTTTTACAATTTAAAAAATTCAAATATCATCCAATTCAGTAGTTCTCAAACTGTATAAGCTGCAGCCCTGTTTGCAGTGTTGGAAAAAACCGTGTGTGAGGGTAATTGTTGCACATTGCTCAACACTAGTTAGAGGCCGATGCTGAAAAAGGCAAAAGCAAAAATTAAATTTCGAGTGTGTAATTATATTGTAGCCATAATGTGCCCAACTGCAAAATTATAACTGTTCCAGTTGTACGTGAAAAACGTTACGTAGAAAAACTAGGACACTTGCACCACTAGACAGCGAGCGAGTTCCGCCCTCAAATTACCCCATAAGAAAAAAATCGATTTTGTGATAGTGATAACAGAGCAAGGCAGTGGCCGTTGCTTTCTGCATTCAATTTGGACACTAAATACGATAAACGGGGCCCATAATGAATTTGGATTTTGCTCGGGTGTGCGGCAAGCACAACCTCATCTATGAGGCATACTACAAACAGGTAATGAGTCCACTGCAATTTCGTGTGTGGCGGGTCAATTTTGCAACCCCCTATTGATTTTTTTGGCTTTCGCTTGTGCCCAATTTCTTGATATTTGTAGATTGACCCTAAGGGCACGGGTGCCATTGAGGCGATGACGGCGGCAAAGTTTTTGAAAAAGTCTGGCCTCAGCGATGTGGTGCTCAGTCGGATTTGGGATCTATCAGATCCGAATGGTAAAGGATTCCTGGACAAGCCAGGCTTTTTTGTGGCCCTCAAGCTAGTCTCACTATCGCAAGCAGGCCAGGTGGGCAACATGAATAACATCTACATACATACACCCAATCCGCCGAAAGTGGTAAGTTTTAATTTGCATGTGGCAGAGAGCCATTACAAACTCAAATCCACAAAAAATAACGGTGTCGTCCACTTTCTTAGGGTGAAATACCAAAGGCGATACCTTCGCGCATTCAGACGGTGCCAGTTGCGGGCCCCGGCGCCGGTTCCACTGGTGGTGACTGGACCATAAGTGTCATCGATCGGCTTAAGTACGAGCAGCTGTTTGAATCGCTGAATCCTAGTAATGGCATGTTGCCGGGCAACAAGGTGAAAGGCGTGCTGATGGACTCCAAGCTGCCGATGAACATACTGGGCACTATTTGGGATCTGGCCGATCAGGATAAGGACGGTAATTTGGACAAACACGAGTTTATTGTAGCCATGCATCTCGTCTATCAGACACTTCAGAAGCGCACAGTTCCCAGTGTGCTGCCGCCAGAGCTGCGCAAAGCGTCCAAGCCCGCCATGCCACCGCCACCGCAGCCAGCGGGAGCTGCAATGCCGCGTGCACCCAGTGGCGAGGGTTTCGGCGATGGTGGCTTTGTGGCCAACTTTCCAAAAGATATTGCACCGCCGGCAGCTATACCACCACTTCCCGTTGCTGTGCCGCCCATGACGCGCATTCCACCGGTAGGCGCAGTCAGCTCACAGCCGCTGATACAAACTGAGCCACTGATACCAATTGGTGCGCCTCCATCGGTAACAGCCAATGCCGATTGGGTGGTTAGCACTGTGGAGCTTTTACGATTCGAAGAGATATTCCGGCAGTCGGATTTGGACAAAGATGGCCTGGTTTCCGGTCTCGAGGTGAAAGACATATTCATTAAATCGGGTATACCACAGCGCAGCCTTGCCGATATTTGGTAAGTTATGAAAAATGAAACTATGATCACTGCTGACTAATTAATTTACATTCATCACTTAACAGGGCACTTTGCGACACCAATCAATCGGGAAAATTGACCGTGGAACAGTTTGCTTTGGCCATGTGGCTTGTTGAACGCAAGCAGCGCGGTGTGGATCCGCCACAAGTGCTCACTGCCAATATGGTGCCGCCTTCGATGCGTGCTACCGTCTCTGGGGTCGATTTGCAGCCGCAGGAAACGAAGCCAACTTACTCGAATCCCGAACTGGAAATGATATCAAAGGAGATCGAAGAGCTGGCCAGAGAGAGACGCGCTCTCGAAACGGAAATCGCACAAAAGGAGGCCGATGTGCGCATCAAAAATGGTGAAGTTCGCAGCCTGCAGGTTCGTATTGCATATAGCCCTCAAAATAGCCTGTTATTTGCAAAATATTGGTTGCGATTCTTACAGAGCGAATTAGACACGTTGACGGCAACACTGAAGCAGCTAGAGAATCAGCGGGGCGAGGCACAAAAGCGTCTGGATGATCTGCAGGCTCAAGTAGTTATAATTGCACGATATTGGTCTAGATTTTGCTTAAATGGCTTACATTTTTGGTTTAACAGCTGCTGTTATCTTTTAATTTAACTTTAACTTGGGTTTTTACATTTTTTCAATTTTAATTTGTTTTCATTTTCCCTTTTTCTATTTATTATGGTCCCCATTGTTAACACAAATTGGTACGTAATTATTATTCCAAACAAAATTACTCATACTAAACTGGTGAATGCACATAAAATAAAAAACTATATACGTACGTTAAGGTAATCCAAAATCTGGCCGTGTTGGCCAACGTAAGTCTTGACATAACCCACACGAATGTTCAGGTTTGTTTATTATATATCTTTCTTAATATTGTTTGTGTTTGTATGTTTTCGTTCATTCATGTTTTGTGGTAATGGTTGTTTTTTTTATTGTGCTGAAAAACAATTCAACAGATTTTGCATCTTAATCAATTTATTGTCCATCTTATTGCAGGTAAACAAGATACGCGATCAGTGTCAAATGCAAGAAGAAACCATTAATGAACAGGAGGGCGAGCTGAATGCTAAACGCTCGGAACTGCAGAAGCTCAAGGATGAGGAGTCGACACTGCAAAAGGAATACGATGACAACAATCGCGAACTATCTAAGCTCACCAGACATCTGCAAAGTACGCAACTGCAGATTAGCTCCGTAAGTGTACAATTCTCGTATAGAAACTATAACCCATATTCATTTGTATCGGGAATTACAGGTGCGCTCCATGGTTACACAGCTAATAGAAACCCAACGTCAGATGACCGATGCGCTACTTATTTGTCGAGCCGCTCTGGAGACTCAAAATGCTGACCTAGTCTCCGAATACCAGTTGAAGATTGAGCCCGACTTTGATGATGCGCGCAAAACGTTGCAGAAGGAAATCGAAATACCCACAGAAGATCCATTTGGGGAGAATAACAGCGGCGTAGCCAACAAGGCAACCAATGGCTTTGATAACGATCCCTTCCGTGGACAGGTCAGCAAACCTTCTCCTGTCGTCAGCAGTGGCTTTGACGATAGTTTCAATATGAGCACTGGCTTCGACAGCGGTTTCGATGCATTCGGCCAGAGCAATACAAGCGGCTTCGGACAGACGCAACGCGATCCATTTGGTGCTGATGCATTTGGTGCTAACAAGTCCAATGCTATAACGCCGGAGGTAGACTCACTTTCAATGATTTGTAAATATAAAAATAAATTACTTTAATGGTATAAATATTGCAGCCTGGCAAAGATGACTTTGGAAGCGATCCCTTTGCGTCGCTACACGCGCCTACTGGCCAGGGTCAGGTGCTCAGTCCCAATGCCCAGCGTTCAGGCCCACCACCAAGACCAGAGTCACCTAGTCCAGCTTTGCCGCCAAAGAAATCCAAGGTGCCGCCTCCTAGACCAGCCCCACCTCGCGCAAACCAGGTATAATATTTGTGAGAACTATTTATTCGAATATACTTAGCTAATATGTCCATGATTTGTAGCCATCGAGTGGTGCCGGCGGCGGAGGATTTGCCGATTTTGAAGACTTTGACAATAAGGTTGGTAGCAAGTTAAAAGTACATTGGGATCGGTGGTAATGCATGTACACCGCACAACAGCAATAACTATTATATTGTTAATTAGTTCACGATCACGGCTGTAAATATTCTTGTTTGCGTTTACATAGCTATATATAGTATAATTTTTAATTATTAATAATATCATTATTAATTATTTTAACTAACCAATCTTAGAAATTGTTGTAGTTGTGTTAATTTCAATTTGCTAAAACCCACCTTAATAAACTAATATGATGCACCTGTTTATTAAGTAGAATTTTTGATTTTATTATCGATATACATATGGTTTGAACGACTTTTTGATTTGGCCAACAATGTAAGAGGTATTTGACCCTTATCCACATTGCGTTAACTCTGCTGCCCGTACGAAACTAACTATTTGCTTTCATCTCTTGCAATTCTCTACTTTCAGTGAACATCTTAATAATTATCACATTTCAATAAATGCATATAAATATATATAGATATATATATACATAAAGAGAATATAACATAATTAATATAATAATACTAACACAAAAACACACACATACTCATTCAAAAATTGAGCCTAGCAACATGAAGAAAACAAATTTTAAGCGTACAAAAACTAGTTGCATATTTATAATCATATTACATATATTCCGCATATATCAGAGTTCGATTCGGCAGCCTATTCGTATTCGTATTGCACACAGGCCGTTACTCGCAATTTCATGCCTAATTATTAGATAAATGTACTAAGTCGAATTCGTGAACTTTAAATCAATTGAAAATCAAGTCAAGAAATGCCCCAAAGAAAACGTTATGTCGTGTTTAATGTAGTCAAAGATGAAAATATAAATTTAATGAGCGTCACTTTTTGAAATGTTGTGCAATATTGTATTTAACCTATTATATAATTACTAGCATTGCTTCATTGAGATTGCGTTTTGCAAATCGTCGTTTCGTTTAATGACCAAACAAATCAAATTATCATATTACATATTTCTTAAATAAATAAGTGCACGCCGAAATGTTTAGTTTGAAAGAATTGCTAGTCTCAAAGTGAATGATAGAATGATATACGTTTAACTCAAATAAGGAATTTAAATGCAAATTGTTGTTGTTTCTGCATATAATACTAAAGTTTATAACAATTTTACAATACATATATAATTGCTGATCCACATCTACTTAGGCGCATATACGACTATGATCCACACATATACAGAAATACATAAATAGTTCGAATATTCTTGGCATGTAGCTTTCAAAATTGAAGTTACATTGAACTCGTACTCGTATTGCTTTCCAATTAGAGCTATGGAATGAACTCTCCAACCGCCGGTTAAATTCAAATTATAAATACCTTAAAGACACAAAGCCATCGACTAGGAATGTAGTTTAGCCAAAATTCGAAATGGATCGAAAAACGTTTGCGTATTAGTGGATAATCGTCAATATTGATAATCTAGTCCTACACAGAACTATTTATTATATGTTATGGAGGAATTATCCGATATTTGTTTGAATCACATACATATATACATGGTTATATATACTACTTACATACACACCACAAAACTGTTCAGATACCGAAACATAAAGCTTCCCGTGCATTGATTTTAATGTTTAATACATACATACTTATAATACATATAATGGGAACCCTAATAATGTGTAACAAAAAAAGTTCTGCATTAATTAAAATGAAAACAAAAACAAGAAAATATCTATGTTCGACATCATTAATAATAATACATATAACAAGTGAGTTATGATAAATAAAATATAACCATAACGATAATAAAGAAACATTTTTGTCGCATCCGGTTAAATCATCTTTGTTTTACGCGTGAGCTCCTCCCAGCTCCTACCCCCTCTCACCTGCGCTGTCTCTCTCTCTCTCCACAGCAGCTAATCCAGTGTATAAACAAACAAAATAAAGCTTTTTTTTTTGGTTTATGGAAAATTCAATTCCCTAATATCAAGTAAATTTGTATCTATATGAATATATATTTATTTTATGCCTCATCCTTTTGTTAATTAATTTTTTTACGTTTATTTTTATTTCTCCCACATACACACACATATATGTTTTTTTTTTGTTTTACTTATTTCATCCATTTGACACAGCTGCAAAACATTCCAATCAGTAACCCAAACACGACCACGCCCATACCAGCGCTAAATGCTACGCTGCTCGATAGCTTTTCGCTGTTTGATGATCCTCAGAGTCAGAGTAAGGCAGCAGCCAGCACAAGCACTTCAACACTGCCACTGCACCCACAAACTTCATCGCCATTGACATTGACATCATCATCTGCAACTGCATCCGTATCCGCATCAACTGTGACAGCAATCAGCACAAATAACCAAGATTTGTCGCGTTCCAATACACCGCTGCAGACACAGGCAACAAGAAGTGGAACAGGAAAAGGAACTGGCATTTTTGATGCATTTGGTAGCACGAAGGCGCCAACTCCAGTGCCAGCAAATATAAAAGGACCGACGGACTTCAAGGATGATCCATTCAAAGATTATCGCTACGAAGATCCATTCAATATTAAAGATCCCTTTTCAGATGAAGATGCAGACACGACAACATCGGGTGCTAGCAAAAAGACCTTTGCCGAGGACTTTAGCTCTGAGGGTAAGATTAAAAGAAATAACGAAATTGCACATAGTAATTTATAATTACATTTCACTTTCAGATGAGCTAGGTGCCAGGCCCAATAATAACAATAACATTAAATCAAAGACCGCAACGCCGCTGGATAGCCAATTGATGCAAAAATTCGACGGCTTCAACTTGAATGCCAGCCCAGCGATGTCACATCACTCGAACGCATCGATTCCAAAGCAATCGCTGGATGCCTTCGCCGACTTTGATGATTTTGCGCCAAGCAAGGCCGCAACAGCAAGTGATACCACAATTACTCAATCCTCACAGAAAGCGCTTAACAATGCAAATGTGGACAAACTCAATGATTCCTTTTTCAAAGCATTTAATGACAACTTTAATGACAACAACCTTGACTCCATTAAAACTAAACCCCTCGAACAATCAAACGGTAAATCACAATCGGCAGCTTTTGATGCGTTCGCAATAACCGGTGGAGGCAGCAGCTCGGCAACGGATGCCAAGCTCTTTGATGCTTTTAATGACAATTTTGAGGATAGTTTCGGACAGAAAAAGCATGCGAATTCAACAACTCTAGACAATAATTTTGCTAAATTTGATGCCTTCGAGGCTCATAACTTTTCGAGTAATTTTGGCAACTCATTCGATGACAGCAATGCCAACAAGAGCAAGAGCAAACAAAATGGTAGTGCCACCGGCGGCAAGGAGAGAAAGGAACCGTTGGCCAAGATAACTGATAAGTTTTCAGCGGACTATTCGAAGGCGGAAAGCTATGATGCCGACTTGGAGGAGGCGCTTAAGCGTAGCATGCTCGACAACTAATTTAATCCATCAATGCAGTAGGAACAATATAATTAATGTGATGATGCATTCGAACAATCTCTAAACAACGATATGCATGTCTGCATAAGCCAGCTATTGATTGTAAATCTTGTATAATGCTCCCTTTAAAGTAATTTTCCAAATTGTAAAATATTTGCTTTCCAATCTTTATATTTAGTTAATGTGTTTTGTGCTCCATGGTGACTGCTATTTGACAATAGTCATCATATTTTTAATATTCCATTGATTGTATATGGCGAAAGCAAACGAAAATGCTGGTATTATATTCATTATTATTAATTCATATTTAATAGTAATCACTTACTCGCCAACGTGATTACTCGTTTACACATGTACCAAAACTCTATGAATAAACCATAATAAATACACTTTTAACTTTTTTCTCACCAATACTAAGACCAATAATGTATTTGCTGTTCTCCAACATTCGCCTACTTGGATTTTTTTAATACAGATAAAAAACTCCATAAGCAATGTTTAAAGATAGTTCTACCTTTCACAAAAACGTACCAAAAAAAAATAGTAATTATTTATTCTATGGTACTTTACATGTTTGTTACGAAGTCAGTATTTTTTTCAATTAAACATTTAAAATTAAACATCGGTATCCCCACAGAATATAGAATTTGTATATTCTGATTGAAAATGGTACTTTTATTTTGCATGTTGGTACACATAAGTTTTTTCGAGTGTCAAATATGATCTCAGATCTAAGCTCTGGCGCACTCTTCCACTCCCACTCCCACTTTTTGTCATTTGGTGAGTGCTGCTCGCGCTAATTCGTTACGTTTCGGTTTTAGTCACGTTTCCGAGTTCACAGTGAGCGGTCATAGAAACAAAACTTGTTGCCTCTAATATTGTATGTAAGTTGTCGTCTATATTGCATATTGGATGCGCAAAATCCCTAACCGACAGCCATATAATTATGTATGTGTGTTTGTGTGTATATATGTAGAGGGGACTACAGTAAATTATATACTACTACTGTGTATTTGCTTTGTTCTCACGCCAGTCGTACACACACACATTACATATAAGCGCAATAAAAACAACAAATCGCCGGCAATGTTAATGGCAAGATCTGGCAGTATTTTTCCTATTAGTTCGCTTACTATGTGGGTGTGTGTGTGTGTATATATATATATATATATATATATGTGTGTCTGACCCCTCTCTAATTAAATATATATATATTTTGTGTGCAGCGCTCTGTCGCTTCATAAATATGTATCTATATGCAGGTATATTTATGTGTTTATACATATATGTTTAAATAAATGCCCATTGCCTGTATAGCTTCTTGCTAGATTTGTTCAGGTGAATGCATGTGTGTCTATGTATACATACAAGAGTGCTGATATCGGCTTATAATTAACTTTGCGTTATCAGACCTCTGTTATTGTTATTGTTATTGTGAAATAGAAGCGGGCATGGAGACATTTAGAACTGGAAAAATCGCCCATTCTGTGGAATGCGGAATTCTGATTACTTTAGAAATTAGCGATCTAAATTGTATTCATAGCTTTTTGGCTTAATAACTTTAAACTTGTAGGCCTTTGTTTTTGCATAATTTTAGCATCTAATAAGTTTGATTAAAATCTAATCACTTAGCTGAAGTCATGTCGAAGCCAGCACTTTACTATGCCACACTGAGTCCACCATCGCGCGCCGTTTTGCTGACGGCCAAGGCTATTGGACTTGAACTTGAACTGCGGTAAGAACAACCCCAACATCAGCCCTGAACAATGTTTTTAGCCAATTAACAATAACACAAATTTTTGTAGCCCAATTAACCTACTGAAAGGTGAACATCTGACGCCCGAGTTTATAAAACTGAATCCACAGCACACCATTCCCACGCTGATCGATGGTGATGCTACCATTTTAGATTCGCATGCCATATCCGCTTATCTTGTTGAGAAATATGGCAAAGGAAAGGAGTCGCTGTACCCCAAGGATTTGGTAAAGCGCGCCAATGTGGATGCTCGCCTTCATTTGGATTCGGGTCATCTTTTTGCGCGTTTGCGTTTTCTGTATGAGCCTGTTCTCTACTTTGGGTCTACTGACTGCTCCATCGATAAGATAGCCTACGTGCAGAAGTGCTATGAAATTCTGGAATCATTCCTCAAGGATCAGACTTATCTATGTGGCGATGAGCTGACCATAGCTGACTTCTGCTGTGTGGCCACCGTGACATCCGTAAATGAGGTCGCTCTCATTGATGAGTTCAAGTTTCCCAAAGTGCACGCCTGGCTTAAAAAACTGGCTGAGCTGCCTTATTACGAGGAGACTAACAAAGGAGCCGAGGAATTGAAGGCTCTCTTCAAGGCCAAACTGGCCGAGAATCGCTCATCCAAGTCGTAACAAACACCACAAATCAATATTCATACATATAATATACTACAAATTTAAAAACACAATGCCCAACAACAGAGATGTACACAAGAGCGGTGCTTGAATAAAGTTAAGTTTTTCGAAAATCCAACGATTTCGTCTTTTATGTCTTCTTTTATATATATATATTATCATGTATTTATTACATACAATGCAAGTACACTTTATCCCTTATTATATTATGTTGCGTTATTAAATCGATTTTTACATACTACATATTTTTATTATACTCTTAATTTACAATTAGCAACAATATTCTTAAAGGTACATAACGGAAACGGAAATCGCCCTGGGATGGACCGAAACGGCTAAAAGGCAGATCGGTGCTTGGTTGGGAGCTTCTTGCGTAGCAGCTCGGCTTTGCATTTAAATAGGGTTTGCTATTTTCATAATGCAATGCAATTAAAGCGCTTTGTACATATTTCGAGGTATGTACGTGTTGTAAGACGGGGAAAATTGTTCTTCGCTGGCTGTAATATAACAGTGAGTAAAATACATGTGATGCTTTCAAACATATACTACATATATAAAATATAAATATAAAGAACTGGTATCACGGAACCAAAGTATTATAGCTATATCTACAGAATGAACAATACAAATTCGTTTAAAACCCATCAGCACCGTAGAGAGCCGATGGAGAAACCGTCCGTATTAGAAAGCTGCCTTTTCATTTCTCGCGTAGATCTCGGCTGGGCAGGGCAGTGCTCTAAGGGCGGGCAAGCAATGAGAACGCCAACCGGCGCTTCTTGGGAATGACAAGTCAATGAACGGCACTTCAGCTGCCTACAATGCGTATAAAATATAAATTGGTAAACAGGCTATCACGACGCACGCTCATGCATAAACAGCACCACACCAACATAACACTTTATTACATAAAGTGTTTATGTGTGTGTGCGCCTTGTCTCAGTTCCTAATCTCGGCGCAGCAAAAAGCGTTTAATGCTCTCCGGCAGTGGAAGGCGCGCAATGGCGCCAGCTGCGATGTGCTCCAGTATTACATTGCGACAAGCACTTTGCAAGGACAGAACTAAGTATAAAATTATAATAAACATTAACATGTTAGGCTTTTTAGATGGATGGATCATCAATACTTACTGCCCTCTAACTGGATAATGCGTATTTGCTTTGTTGTGCCATAAACATCGATAACAACGTACAGTGGGGAACTATTTAATGGTATTTCCTTTGATACTGGACCCTGGTCCACGCCATTGATGATAAAGTGCAATTCACCCTTTGACGCATCAGTCTCTGTGGGCACATATATAATGCCAATGCGCGAGCCCCTGTCAGTGAGCAGGATATCTGAATTACCATTGTCCATAGCTGGTCGCAGAAGTCGCTTCGGTAGTAAGCCGCGCGGCGTGCGCACATGCGTCGCATCGCCCAGAAGATTACCTGCGAGAATTAAGTAGTTCAATTGCTTTTCAAGGAAAAATATATTGTATTCTAATACTCACGATGTGGCGGTTCATTTGCAATGGGCTCCACACTATCTCCGCACTGATCCTGTCGTTGATTCATCTCGAATTTAGAAATTGGATAAATCCAACTATTTCCTAAATTGGCCAAGTCGGGTAAGGCAAAGTGTGGCAGTCCCTCGCTGCGTTTACCAATAATATTCGGTGTAAGCTCCGTCAGACCGAGTCGCATGTGTCCCGACCAGCCTCGCTCGATTTTCTCAATCTCAACTAGGAAAATTTCACCAGGTGCCTGAAACGTTGCAACACATTAATCAATTTGCTCATTGGAGCTCGGCCTGGTCATATGTGCATATATTCGTATTTTTACATTTTGTTTAATGCAAACTTACCAGTGGTCGCTCGGAGAATGTGAGTGCGTCGGCGAAGCTGGCACGGCGAAAGGCGACTGTTGCATCGTCTTCTAAGCGTATGTTGGAGCCGTGGTATTCATGAAACCGAAAGAGCTGACGTTCCCACGCTCCACCAGCACCATTTGTCGAGAGTTTCGCATCATTCATGATGTCCACGGCATCGAACTGTTCTCTGTCCGCCTCATTATTGCCGGCAAAGTCGGCGAGGTGCGGCGCCTGCTGGTTGACATCAACAACATCCATGTTTTGTTGTATTATTTACTTCTACCATATGTATTTTTTATTTGTGTAATTTTTTAGTTGATCAGAGTTTGACATCCGACGGTGTTGCTTAACGTCTAAGATGCTGTCATTCAGTGTTGTCAAACACTCTATTTTGCTTTTGACGTAACAACGCACAGCTGATTGCAGCGGCACACACATTAAAAATAAAAAATAAAAAAAGGTAAATTTACAATAATTCGGGAATATTGAAAGAAAATGTGCATAAAAATAATAATTGACAGATGCGTATACCAGGAGCACTGTTTGCGGCACGCGGTCGAGCGCCACAGAACGAGAAGGAGGTGCCGTTCCAGGAGATATTACCACTGCGACTGAAAAACACAGTCAGTGGCAAGGCGGATTCTGGCTCGGATGTGGCGTGCCTGCAGGAGATGGGCGTGCTCTTTGCCTGCCTTAAGGATAACGAGTTCGTGGAGAAGTATTGCAACAAGGAAATTAATCAGTTCCAGAAATGCTACAAATTCTACATGGACCGCAAGTTCGAGGCTAAAAAGACCGTTAATCAGGGAGTCGTGCAGCCCGGCAACAATCTCAACTACAAACAGCTTAACAAATATATGAGACGTTTTCCAAATCCAAATTAGACTGGTTGCCATTATGTAGTACCTTTTGCATTGTTGAGCCACTTAATAAAATATGTTTGTATTTACATAATGCTTAAAACGATTCTATTTGTAGTCGGCTTCAGTAGACGACGTCCGCATCGCCCAGTCCAGCGGAGGATTGGCTTACTGGCGATGGCTGGCTAAGCACAAAGTCTGTCATATTTCGCGTGCGTGCGACACGCAAGTTATGCAACTGTGAATGTTGCTGCTGTTGCTGTTCGTACAGCTCCGAGATGAGCGCCTGCTTCTCGCAGGACAGCAACTCGGCGTCATTGGCTGCGTAGGACTTGAAGTTGAGGTGCTGCAAGGACTTACGGGGCAGCGCGAGATTAATATGGAGAGGATAGCCGCCATGTTCCCAGGTGTCTGTCAATAACGCCAAACTGCGATTGGCTTCCAGAACGCGGGCACGTTGATAGTTCAATCTCTCTTGCTGCAGTTCCGACCATTGTTCCTGCAGCACACAAAAGTGTTAACGATATATATATATATATTTATATTGGTACTTACAAATCGAGTGCCTAGTCGCCCAAAATACTTGATCTGCTCTTGCACGTTGAGCACCTGCTGCATGTAAAAATCTCGCGCCTTCTCCACTCCGTCCAGCCCGAATAGCAACAGTTCGCGTTGCTCCTCCAGCTGCTTCAGTCGCTTCAGCATGTTGTAGTCGATGCCATGCTGCAATGTGTGTCTCCGTGACTCCCGTCTCTTATTGTTGGCCTTCTTGGGTGGCAGGGCCAGCGTTAGGCCTCCTAGTGCATAGTCCGTTGCTGATGTGGAGGAAGAGCCACCATCCGCTGAGCCGCGATGCTCAAATTGCTCGCGTGCCGTCTTCAAACTCTTCTGCTTGAGACTCTCGCTGTGCATCAGACTGAGCTGCCAGTTCTGCAGTGCGTTGCGGATGTCCGCCTTGGCCAACGCCGGAGCTGTTGCCGACTGGCGCGGTGGTTTCGGTGGTGGCGTTGGCGTCGCATACTCGACGTCCGGTTCCAGTTCAGGACTCACCGAGGGCGGCGTACTCAGTGTCAGCTGTGAACGCGGACGCACCTTGGCTGTGGGTGCACTGGTCTCATGGTTCAGACTAAGGAGCTGCGGTGCCGATGGCGGGCGAGGCGGCTTGCTCAGCTTATCATGAACTGGCATCGGATTTTGTGTCTGCTGCTGATTGCGCAACAAGCAGAGCTTCAAACCAGCACAGAAACGGTCAAAGGACAAAAGACCACTGGGCGGTGTCACACGATGCAGTGAATCCAGCACGCCCTGTGGCAGCCCCTTGGAGCCATCATCCTGCCAGCCCTTCTCAATATCCGTATAACGCACATAACCACTATGCTTATCATCCAGTATATCGAACAGTTTCTTCATGGACAGCACAAACTGTTTGGGCAGCGCGTCCAGCGAGCTGAGGCTGCCGCTCTTGTTGCAGCTCCCGTTGGAGAGCATCATCTTTTTCGTCTTCTAAATCTCAGATGTTTGCTTGGAAATTAACAAAATGGAAAGTGTGCATACATTAAATTGATGATATTAAAGATTTCGCCCACATTCTGTGCGCTCAATACATATTTTGAATAAATTCATTTGCATAAATATAACCACAACGAAAGACTTTGGCAACAAACTTGCAACTAGCGCGCAAAAACAAAGATGGGAAACCCATGCTAATTAATTCTTAATTAATATACATATTCAAAGTACGTAATAATTTTGCAATTAATTTTCATTATACAACAGAAAACATAAAAAAAGACTAATCACAACAAAGCAAATTTCATATTAATATTCCAATCTATTAAACTATAAATAAATAAATATATTTTTTTTGTGAATTTCGGTTTCAAACAATTATTCTAAAAAATAAGTTGTTTTTTTATATTTTAATCAACCTATGATAAACACAATTAAAAAGTATTCATAACGGTTCAATAGCATAGCTAAGTTTGCAATTGCTTTGGCTTTGTTTATAAACAAACATTTGAACAATTTGCTCTTTTAATTACTCACTTGCAGCGGGAACTTTTGATGCGGAAACCCGATTCTATGGCAGCCTTTTGAGGCCGTTCGTCAAGGCTTTGTTTTGCCTGCCTTGGGTTTGCTTGGCTTGGGTTGGCTTGGCTTGTCTTGGCTTGGCTTGGCCTGTCTTGGCTTGCACAATTTTTTTGCAGCAGCAATGTTTATATTGTTGTGGCTATGTAATGCAGCGCGCTATTCGTCTCAAAGAGCGGCACAACACCCAAACCCAACCGACTGGTTGGGAAGACTGCAGAGCCCAAACAGCGCACGCATGCGCAACTGGTTGAGTAGCTGGCGGGACAGGTTTTGATTTTCCTACACAACACACACACACGTGCAGACTAATACACACACACACATACACACAGATGCACAAAATACCAATACAAGAACGCGTGCCATAGCCTAGCTGAAGCTGGAGCATCGTATCTGTATCTGTATCTGTAGCCAAGTCCCCAGGCATAAAATACACAGTGGTACAATTATAGCAGAAATATTTATTAGTAGAAATTCAACGCGATTCGCCTGTTATTCAGTCAAGGAAAGCTAATTGCTCACTTCAACACACACACAAACATATCTTTATATATATGTTAATACATACATGTGTGTGTATTTGTATTCATGTTTTTATGTAGTTCTTTTATTTGTTTGAGTTTGTTTGTTGTTGTTTGCAAGAAATGCAAACTCTGCGCGTTCCATTTTGATGGAATGCTAGAATGAGCATTTCATGCCACACTCTTGCCTCGCTCTAAATACTATGATTAAAGTTTAATTATATTTTATTTTTGTTTTTTTTTTTTTTACAAGTCAGCCACCGACTTTCGGCGTACATATTTGGCAAAGTAATCCGGACGCCAGCACTTGCAGCTGCCGGGTATCAAGAACCAGTCGTAGTAGAGCCGCACCTGGAAGCAGCCCAGCTCGTCATGACCATCGCAATGTGCATCCGCCGGCGCATGCTGGCCGCCAGCAGCATTTAGTGTGTTGGTGCTGCCATCGGAGGCGTTGGCCACGCCCGCTCGCTTCTGCAGATACTGCTGGTAGGCCTGGAAGTCCTGCACGGATGGTGCCTGTGTCGTCGTGCTGCTGCTCGGCACTGTGTCCTCCGCATTTGGATAGAAGATCTCCGCCACCAGCAGGCTAACCCAGCGAGGCGAAGACAAACAACCGCCGTCCAGGTAGTGACAGCGGGCTTGGATGCAGCGCGTCACCTCCACGGTCTGGGTAAAGTAGCCCTCGTAGGGTATCTGCACCACATAGCGCCAGGCGCCCTGATAGTTCTTGGCGAATACTGGCGTCGCATACTCCACCTTGGCCGGACACGGTGTCGGTGGTCCCTCATAGCGGATTGGGCCAACTTCCTCGCGACGCTCTGCTGTTTGAGCAGCGGCCACAGCGGGACTTGTGTCGCCCTGAATGGCGCGGTACAGTGTGCAAAAGCTGTCAATTAAATAAACAAATATTAACATAAATCCCGTATGGATTATAAAGGTATACACTGTTAGAAATCAGGGTTAGTACAGACTCGAGTCTTATCAATAATTGATTTAGGTAATCCACAAATTGCACTTACACTCCGCCGCCATCACAGAATTTGCGGGGCTTGCGTTCCTCGGTGGCGCGTTGCTGCTCTTTTTGCTCCTGCTGCTGGTTCTGATGCTGATGCTCCTCATCAAGGGCGGGATCAAAGTAGCTGTACTCATTGGATTGAACGCCATCGGGCAGACTGCGTGTGACGCGCGTGGCATAATGGCGATCGATGTTATTGTTGTCCAGCTGTTCCACAGGCTCGTCGCGTATGATTTGCGTTACCTTTGGCAGTGTGTCATCTGCCTTCAGCACGGGCAGCGTTTTGGACAGAAACTTCAAAGTCTGGTTTCGTATCAGTTCGCTGAGAGCATAGAGTTGGGATTCTGGAGTTCCAGTTAAATGATTGGCAGGCAATATTAACTTACAAGGGATATGGCTCGCCGAGCACATTTTGACCAAGTGGATTCTTGGGTATTTGGCCCTTATTCAGATCACCGCAAATATTGTGCACAGACACCGCCGACTTCTTGCCCGCTGCCACATCCTTGCAGTCGGCATTGATGAAGGTGTAGGGCGGGGGACGCACACGGGGCGGCACTGCATTCGGTGATTCCACAAACGCATAATAACCCTCTGGTGGCTCCTCGCCGTAATCTGTCTGCGCCTGTGCCGCCGACGGCGATGGCGAGTGTTGCAACTGTTGCGACGCCGCCAACTGCGACAGCAGCAAAAAGCTGAGTATTTTCTAAAAATAACAGAAAATAAAACCAAATTTAACATAAAAGTGTTATTTATATCCATTTCATTTTTTAATGGACATAAAGAACGGACACAGCATAAATAAAATTAATTGCCAGCGTTGCGACGTAT
Organism: Drosophila multiciliata; assembly: GCA_037043605.1. NCBI lineage: Eukaryota > Metazoa > Arthropoda > Insecta > Diptera > Drosophilidae > Drosophila > Drosophila multiciliata. The sequence goes on from JBAMBF010000589.1 coordinate 2,542,993, forward strand.
CTGAATGAGCAGCATTGTGGTTTTGAATGTGGCATTGGCCTCGGCCCAATGGGCACAAAGACGCGCTCTCAGATCGCTGGCTCGTTGGCGAAAGCGCGAAAGTTGTTCGACCTGCGGCGCCGTTTGCTGGCATCAAAATAAACAAACCTAAACAACAACAACCAGCAGCAGTAACAGCCACAACCAATGGCACTGACCGGAGAATGTTGCTTTTGCATCTTAATCTCATTGTCGCGTACTTGAGGAAGAAGAAAAACTTTCCCTGAAATTCTGTCTGCCACTTTTGGTAGTTTTTTTTTTTTATTTATTTATATTTATATTAATGAAATCAAAAGTTTCAGAATGTCTTGAGATTATCAGAAGATTTTAAGTATGTGATGTGTCCGGGATTTAGGTCAAGTGGCGAACTACTCGAAATTTTGGGCATGTCGAGCGGGCGACTTTTCCATGTCGCATTATTTTTCCCAGTTGTAATTAGGCCAGCACTTTTGAAAGAAATCTCAGACTCCAGCTGAGAGAGTTTCGGCCATGGCTCAGCAATTTCATTTCGGATGCGGGCGCTTTGCATCTCGATCGTGACATGATTCACCGCACAATTTTCGGAATTCCAAAACAGCGAAATTGGGTCAGTCGCAGCTGGTGTGGATTTTGTTCTTTTTATTTATTCTAATGAGGCAACGCTGCGTGTGAAACTAGTTTTGCTCTCAATTCCGAAATGTGTTACCTTTATATATATATATATATATTAATCTTCTTCTCTTTTTTTAGTTTATACGACATTTGCAATTACTGTATAATTGCAGCTACTGCTGACCGCATTCAACACGACCTAAGAACTGGAACTACCACTACTAGGCCTATAACTGGGCGATGCTATTACTGTATTTGCCAAGTTAATGACTATATATTTAAAGCAGAATAAAGACAAAGCACCGCTGGACAACGGAGACAGAATCTGTCGTTAGCTGATGCGTGAGTGTGTGACTTTAAATTGTTCTAAATACGTTAGGTGGGTAACGGGAAAGTTGCTCCATGCCAGTCTAAAATTATACACACACACATACACCCAAGAGGCGCACACATACTGTGTGTGTGCAAAGCAGATTGGCCCGTCGCTTCAATTCATTAGCATGTCTATATACATATATCAGATACACATACATATGCTAGTGCTCCAGAATGTGTGCTAACAGTAAATGCGTGGACGTAGTGCAAAACAAAAGACTTAAGCAACGAACTAACTGTGTGCTAAACATTTAAACAATTGTGCTTACCACCAGTAAACGATAATCCATGTCGGCACCAAACTCCAAAACTGCCCACTTTAATAGCTCTTTACTTAGTCTCACAAGAATTGAACTTTTTCCAAGCAATTCGTGCGTTTCACAGAACTCGACGCGGCAAGTGCAGTAACTGAACTAACTCTCTGGAGCCACAAACGGCAGACATTGAACCTCTGTTTCCAAAGTTGCCCAACAGCAAGAGCATAGCATTGAGAGAGGAAGAAAGAAAGATAGAGAGAGCACAAGAGTTGTGTGGCCATGGCCCTGACCACAGAAAGTGTAAAGAAAGCTTTGCCATTGAGTTCTGCAGAAGACCGAGTCAAGTTCGAAGTCACCTGTGTGATAATTATTGTTGCATGCTTTTAGGATCAACAGAAAAAACTCGAAACTTACGTTATTCGGCGAGAAGCAACTTGGTTTTTCCAGAAATGAAGAAAGTATGGCACTCAATCCGCTTTAGCTTATCAGTTTTCTTCGAAATGAGCTTTAAATGATTTGTGTTTATCATTTTCTCATTCTTTTCCAATTTATTTGAAAATCGTATTTTATGTCCAACAATTTCACGTTTATTCATGAATACAATGCACATTACACACATCGGTAATTAATAAACATGCTCTTAACATACAATAGTTGAATCATTCATATTCATATATTTATGTATATATTGATGTATACAATAATAAAGTGTACATTTTGAAAAAACAATGCTTCAAAGTCTTTCAACATTTGTTATCAATATAATGTTTTGGTTTAATGCTTTCCTACACATACGTATACATTACAAATGTATAACTCTTATAGTATATATATATTATATTATATCAAGAAAATGTAATATGCAGCTGTGCCAAGTTTTTTTTTTGTTGTTGTTCTTCTTTTTTCTTTAATATACATAAAGTGTGTTGCAAATATTAAAATACAAATACTAGTCGTGTAATGAAATTAATATATACACATATGCATAACATACAGGATGAATGCATAAATACGTAGTTTGAAACTTGGTTTCGTGTACACATAGAAAAACTAAAGTTTACTCATACATGCCATGCACTTTCCTCGTTAAATCCAAAAAAATAATATATATATATAATTAAAACTATTGCCTTGTTGTTGCATGAAAAGAAACTGTTATCAAATCATATTGTACTCTCATATTTCACTAAATAAATAATAATAATATATATGCGTAGATATATATGTAAATAATGCAATGTCAATTTAGTTTATGAAAATTCTCAGTGTTTGTTGTTGTTGTCGCGTCAGGATTTTCGTTATTGCCATTAATAAATTAACTTAAGACGAAATTGAAAAGCTGCTCAACTTTTGAACCTAATGCATTAATCATGTAAATAGCTTAACTAACATTTTATATATATATATGTATGTATATATACGGGTATGTATATATATGTTTCGAAATCGCAAATTGTAGAAGTAAACGTTGTATGTATAACATCATTTTGCTTACAATTTATATATGTATATGCAACTACATCAATCATTTGTTATATATAGAAATATTCCATGTATATATGTAAAGTAAACTTTAGGCTTATAATTATAGTGCGTTTGTGTGTGAGAGTCTGAATAAAAAATAAAATATCAATATTTTCACTAATTCTTGGGCGAGACGGTAATTAACTTGTGTGGTGTTACAGGAGAAATCTGCGGAGAGAGGAATTTCGATTAGTTAGAGAGCTCCGATTAGAGAATCATACAACACTTACCCACAGGGAGCGACCCATGTACGAATCATCATCGTCCTCGATCAGACCGCTCGTATGATGATGGCTCTGCTGATCTATAAATAACAGCGTGTCCTTGCTGCATGTATTGGCTGAGTTGCGCAGCAGCGAGGACAAAGTCTCGCTGCATTCACGCAACTTGTAATTGGAGCTGGTGGAGAAGGAGTGCCGCAGACTGAGACTAGCTGCGGCGGCCTGTTGATGCTGCTGTTGTTGCTGCTGCTGCTGCGTGGCACTCTCGATGGCCGAAACGCTACTGCGCGAGCCGTGCCAATTGTGATTGCAGTGATTGTGCAGCGCATGCCGCGACAATTGCAGGCTGGAAGACAACTGAGGCGTTGCATTGCCATTGAGTAGCGCCGCAGCTGCTGAGGCGACATTCTTATGGCCATTGAATTTATTTTGTAGCGTGGAGGCAGCCGTAACCGAAGTGCTCAGCGAGCGTGGCGAGGACCGCGACGACAGCGAGCTGACCGATGAGGCCGAACTGGAGGCGGAAGAGGTGCCTGAGCTGGCCGCATGACCATTCGTGGCGGCCTCCGGAGGAATAGGTATTTCGCTGACTATCGCTGCGGCAGATGACGGTGTGGCGAGTTCGCCAGCAGTTGCCTCGCGCTGCGTATCAGAGCAGTCTTCGTCCATGGCAAATATTTGCGTGGCATCCGCTTCAGCAGCAGCCGCAGCAGCCCCCTTTGTGACATCAGTATCCGGCGTTGGCTGCGGCGTTGGAGGCGCTGGCAAAGGCTCAGCGGGCTCAGCATTCGACTCCGGCACTGCTGACACCTCCGCATCTGCATCAGGATCTGCATCGGCATAGGCCAAAGTTTCAGTGTTCAGCACCTCATGTGTGGAGCCCTTATCGGCTGCGGCTGCCTTGGGATCAACTGTAGCGCAAACTGAAAGAGAGTAGAGATTAGCACATAAAATTCAAATGCCATCCGACCTGAACTCACCATCGCCCTCTTCAATTTCACAAGCAACAATGGGTATGGATATGGGTATAGCGACTGCCTTGGCTTTCGTCTTCTCCACTGTAGCAGTGGCAATGGCTTCCGGCGTTTCAGTGTTCGGGTCAACGAGCTCCTTTTCTTTGCTGACAGTTGTTGGCGGTGCAATGCGGGAGACCCAATGATCTCCTGAATTGGAACTGGAGCCAGAACATTCGGCAGATGCGTCAACGCTGCGTCGCTGATAGAAGAGCATATAGGCCTCATTGTTGATAATGTCCTGCTCGATGTCCAGCTCGGGCACTTTGCTTACGCGCTGATCATCAAACTTGTACCACTGCCGATCGTAGGGATTCTTACAGGCCGCCGTATAGTGGCCAGTTTCCAGTGTATCACCCTGGTGATAGCAAACGGCATACAGGTCATAGCGGGTATCCTTGGGCTCAGCACGTGAGTTGAGCGTGGAGGAGCGTGAGTCGCCCGACCGCGATTTTTTGTTTGCCGGCTGATCCATGCCATGGCCCAAGGTGCTGCAACTCTCGCGGACTCCGCGTGCCAAATGCGGCGACATATCGAATGCGGTGAGCGGAAACTTGACCATCGTTGTCAGTTTGGCCGCCTGCGGTCCCTTGGCCTGGTGCTGGCGAAAGCGCTTGAAATGCACCACCAGAATGTCTGGGAGCGACCACAGGCCGAGCGTCTTGACCACGGGCAAATACTGCTGGCAATGCGGACAACGCCAGGCATCCTCTGCACTGAGCGTCTCCGCCTTGGTATAATGTTCCAGACATTGTTCCAGTGTCAGGGCAGCAGTATCGTTGGGTTTACTGGCGCTGAGACGCGCCACACTCTCGTGCTCCACGATAGCATCGGCGTCCGACTGCAGTTTGACAAAGTGCGTTTCGGGCGCACTCCATTCCAGCAGCAGCTTGATGTGCGTGGGTCCCGCCTCCGAGGAAAGCACCGAGAGCGCCATGTCAATCATTTCGGTGAGCAGCGGATGCTCCACCTGCTCAAGATACGTGTCCGGATCAGCGGATGGATCCTGTAGGCGTATCTTAAACATGTCTGGCAGTGGCGTTGCATACGAAAATACCTCTGGCTTTAGCAGTGAAGACATCTCGCGCAACATGCGCTTCTGCAGATCTTGGTAGCTGCAATCCCTTGGCGCCTTCATGCTAAATGGGGCTCCAAAACGCTTGCAAACAGCCTTCGTATTGCCTTCCTCACCAGCTGATGTTCTGTGCACGTTGGCCACCAGCAAGAGTAGATCCGTAGAATGCGCCGTTGCTGTTGCTGATGGAGCCCCCAAAGGTTTCTCTGCCGCTTCAACGGGTGCTGCATCCAAAGAGGACTTGGGCGTTGGGCTGACCTCGGGCACCTCAATGCAGTAGATGTTCTCGACGCTGCTCAGCGTCTCCACCGGCTGAGTGTCGTAGAAAACGCGCGTGAATCCCTCTGTGCTGAGATCCACCAGCACCATGCGATTTGCGGCAATGCCCGTTTCTTGGAGCAATTCGCGTAGCGCAACAATTGGCGAGCCGGCGGGCACGCGCAGACCCATCTTGAGCTGGCGCGGCTGTTGCTTCATGAATACGACAGTCACAAAGATCGTCAGCTGTGTAAGCTGCGGCAGCTGTACGGAAATGCAGTGGAACGGATCGAAGGTATTTGACTGCTTCTGGCAGCGTGGGCACGTGAGAGATGATCGGAATTGCGCCTGAAAAACGGCCTGCACGAAGCTATTATTACAGCGTATGTGATTCGCTAACGTTTCAGCGGCAATAATCTCATCCGATCGTCCATAGGAGTTCTGCAACGATAGCGGCAAATAGTTACGATTGGACACAAGAAAGTGAAACAATTCACGCACCTTAATGCTCTTGTAGCGTCGTTTGCTAGCCGTGTTCAGATCCTCGTGCACCTTGTCCAACAGCCAAAAGAGAAACTCCTGGGCATCATGTTGCGTAGAGCTGCGAAATTGTGTGCCATAGCGATCGACGACCGCCTTGAAACTGGTGCTGTGATCGCTCTCATTGCGACATGTCCACAGCGCCTTCAGCACATTGGCCAGCTGCTCCGTAAGTTCACCTTTGGTACCAAACTTGCGTGAGTTAATCTTGTTGCGACGCTTTAGATCCGCCTGAAAAGAGTTATTTGAGTATTAAAATCGAATTTTATGAGCAAGCTTTGATGGTTTCGCTTCTACCTTATACTGATCCAGCACAAAGTACTCGGCCAATATGTCCGTGTGGCTGAGGCACTGCAGCACCGCGTTCATGAAGCAGGTGTTGCCATGATTCTTAAGACCCATGACGCCGGGCGTCTGATCCGCTGGCCATTGATAGCCCCCAATGGGCGGCACACGCTCCATTCCATTCACATTTCCCATGCCAGTTTGACCATGTTTTGTAGCCTGTAAGTAACATGAGAGGAGTTGGGGGAGATTACTCACTGGAGACTACGAATTGATGACTGCGAAAACTCGTTTATATAAACGGCAAACGGGCAACGGCTATATGAGAAGTGTCTGGGGAGAGGGGGAGAGGTTTTCTGAAAATTGGGTTTCAATTTCGTTGCCAATTAAAAATTGTTTAGAGCGGTGCCAATTTGCGATAATTAAAGAAATATTTTGAAAATAAGCTGAAATAAGTCAATAAATATAAGAAAAAGAAAGCACAAAAACAATTTGTTCGTCTGCTGCCTATCAACGGAAGAATCAGATTATAATGAACACAATCTGTGAAGCGATGTGCAAATATTTATAGTGCGAATTATAGATGATAATGCTTTATACACATTTCCACACATAAAAAAGATTAGAACAAATCGATTCGTGATTTCAATGGGGTCATTTCAGTTATTTTTATCTAATATTAAGAGTTCGGTCGTTCAACTGAAAATCATATAAAACATCTAAAAGATCTTGATCGAGCAATTAAAACAATGTGATCTGACTTTCTAGGAACTATTGCAAAAAATATGTAAATTTGAAATTATTTTTTACGAGTTCAAGCTAAACAATAACGTGATAAAACTTTAAAGCGACTTGGCCATGAATGGCTGAAACAAATGCATGGCTCAAGCAAAAAATGGGAGTGCAAAATAAAAAATAAAAGCTGAATGCTTAATTGTTTAACTCACCAAAAAAAGGAAGAAAATAAATATTAAAAAACAAAAAACTTCACATAAATTTATAATTGGTTATTGTTAAAATATATGTGTAAATGCAAATAAAGTGGAATAGTCGAAAGGATGATAATGCTGATAATTACTCAATTAAATCACAAATTAAAAATAGTACACAATACTTGGAAAACACAAAACATACATAAACAAATATATTTTTGTACACATATATATATATATATATATATGTATAATTAAACACATGTGTTTGTTTGTATATGGAGGGCTGGGGTGCACGTGTCGTTGAAAATGACGCGCAGGTCGAACGGATTTACGATGTTATAAACACGTAGAGCGCTTGCCCCACTTGCCCCAGTTGCGAGTGGTGCGACTGGTGCGAGTGGGATTGAACGCATTTCGTGTTGCAAGGAAAATTGGTAAATTATGAAACTGCAACCAACTGGCAAGTTAAATAAAGAGTGAACAAAGTAAGAAACAACAAATAAAACACACACACAACTAACGGTCAAAGGTTACTTGTCGACTGTGAGGTCAATGCTAAATGCGAGTGTGTGTGTGTGTGTGTGTGTGTACGAATTGCAGCCAAAATGCGATGAGCCAAGCACCAGCAACACTTAAAGCTTATAACGTCATGGAGCAGCAGTCGATTCAGTCAATGGAACCAATAAGAGCAACAAAAAAAAGGCCAAAAGAAGCGCTTAGCGAAATCAAAAGCCGGTTTCTTTTTTTCTAAAAGCAAAAACCCACGCAAAACACTGGGCCAAAGAAATCAAAATATATAGAGATAAACGAGAAAAAAAGACAAAAGAAAAGGAAATAAAAATATATAAAACTGGTGCCAATAAAAACTAAACACAATTGGCCAGGCCAAGAAGCAACGACTAGTTGGCTGTTGAAAGTTGCACTTGGATATGTGCTTGGCTTTAAGCAATACACCCACACACACTCGCACACACACACACACAGACACAAGATAACTAAAGGGTATTCAGCTGGCAGTCATACCTCTTTTCGGCGCCAGCATCCGGTGTAGAATGGCACGATTTCTATGAAAGTTGTGCGATGCGCCGTGTTGTTGCTCTCTGGCGACTGTTTGGATGTGGCACAGATGCAGATAACAGATGCAATTACGAGTTACAGATACAGAAGGATATAAAGAGTGAGAAAGAGAAAGTGCTATAAGTTAGAAGCAGTCAGTAGTTAGACTTACACTAAATTAAGAGCAATACTTATAAAAAATGCAAATATTAATTCGATTTTAGTTAAATATTTATTTCCCAACTGTAACCACAGCTGTTGGTGCTTCTAAGAAGCGTTTAACTTTAATAAATTCGAATAATTTGCGAGTTGCTTACTGATAATAATTCCACCCTAATCTCTAAAGCTTAAGACGTTGTTTGGCCTGGGCTAAGTAACGTCATTGGCGGTTTATTGTAACTTGTTGTTAACTGGCTGTGACACCAATTGCACCGCCAATTGCACTCCGAGCCATGCACGTTGTTGTCTGCCAGTTTATCTGTCCGTGTGCCTGTCACCTCTTTCTTCCCCCCCAGCTGACGGTGTGAATGCATTCACAAGTGTGTCAGCAACAAGTTATTGCTTTTGTTATTGTTATTTTGTTATAGAGCGAACCCGGCATCCGTTGCTTTATCTTAATTGACATTGCACTGGCATTGAAACGGACTGCATTCGACAAATGGCATTGAGTATTCATAAGCTGCCTGGTACTTCCCTCCCCCCACATAGAAAGAGGTCAGCAACTATGAACCGCATTATCCTAGCTGACAGTTAAAAGAGATTTATGTGCCCAGCTGTGAAAGATACCAAACAAGCTACCAAAAATGTTGTTAATTCAAAATCGATACACAAAGTTTCCGGTCAGTGTTATTTTGTATAGTCCTGTTTGTTGTTTAGAATTTTTCAGAACAATTATTACGCATTAGTTCGTTAGTTAATTAAAGCCTAATTCAATTATAGGTTTGCGATGGGCTATGAAATTAAGCTGAAAATGTTTTACAATTCAAGGCAATCGGTTATAAGCGGCTTAGTCCATTAAATAAAATTTAATTAAACCCAAATTGTATAAGTCGAAGAAACAGATTAGAGAGGGGCGGCAACATTGAAAAGGGGCAGAGCATAGTAAAATTTGATCCGAATCAAAGGCATTTCAAACGCACAACTGGCCGACAAATGGTCGAGCCTCAATAAGTAAATTGAGTGGAATTCACTTTAAACACATGTATATAAATGTGCACATATATAAATCTGTACATATATATATAGATATCTATATATCTGCATATGTACATGTGCGATGGCTAGTGACCTAATCGCTGCCGTCAGAGCTGGGCAAAATGTAAAGCATTTCTCACACAGCTGGAGACGACGGCGACGTTGTCGATTCTTATTGCTCGCGTTCTAACGTTGCGCATACGCCACGCTTGCCGGGCATCTAAACCGGTGTGGCAATATATCTTGATGTATACATAAATACATAAGTACATGTATTTGAACTAATCTGTAGGTAAGCTTAAGAAGCCACACATCTGGTTCAATCTATGTGTAAGTTTCTCGCATGTCATGTGAATATCTATCTAAACATATCCCAAGATTCGATTATATACTTAAATTAAAAGTATTGTTGTTTTACTTAATATATATATATGTACATATAAGTCCCTAAGAGACTACAGGGTATCGTTTGCTGGATATGACAATATTTATACAATATTTGTTTTTGTTAATTGAGCAGAAAAGTCTTGGAAGACACCGTTGACGTCGTCAGCGTCGCCATCGTCGCCATCGTCTGCGTAATTGTAGCCACTTGTCTCAATTTACTGTAGAAATGTTATCATCATTATTATTTATAAATTTAGCGCATTTATCTTAATTTTTGCATTCGCTTTTGTTTTGTTTATTTATATTAAAATGCGAGCCCAGTTTCAAGTATCGACATTGCCGATTGCCGTATATACAAAAGTGCGCACATAAATAAAAAAAATATATATATATATAAGTCGATAAATACATGTATTCACTTACTTATCGTGGTGGAATTGTGTTTGTGAATATCATTTTATTTGTTCGCATGTATCGAAATTCGATTTGTTTGAACTGCAATACATAAAAACATGCTTCATATGTTTATTTTTTTTTTTTCGTCTGTCTATACAAAAAATTCCACTGACCAACAAAAAATAAAAAATAAATAAACAATGTGTGTCGATAACGCCAAAAGGCGTCGAATACTTATCTGTTAGCCAAAGGTAATCATTCTATGACTACAAGTATTTTGATTATATTTTTTTTTACGTAACTGCAGCAAGTGGCACTTGCATGCATCACTGCAGCAACTGTTGTTGTTGTTGTTGTTGTTGTTATTGTTTTTGCTGTTATGCTTACGTTTTTATTAAGTAATTGTAAATAATTGAAGATAATTGTCGTTGTTGCAGCTGCCGTTGCAGTTGTTATTATTATTTGGTACCGAACTGCAAGCCCAGCCAGCATGAATGAAATAACTGCTTTGACTACGACGAGTCGAGATTGGGTTTGGCCCAGAGAGGAACAGAGCAACAGACTGGCTGCTAGTCGTCTGTTCTACTGGTTCGTCAACTTTGTTTTGGAATTTATAAATTATATACTACAAACGTATGTAGTCAGAACTTTGCTATGTATTTGTTTTTTCGATTGCTAAACAGCAAACTCAAATGAGTAACTTAGTTCGACTATTACTAATCAGCTTTGTTTTGATTGCCATGTTATAGCGTCATAACATATATCTATTTATATATATATATATAAATATATTCTACACGTCATGCAAATAAGAATAAATAACAATAAAAGAATGTGTGCATTATTGGTTGACCAGCTGATACCCTGCATTGGCTGAGGAAACAGATTAATCGGTGTTTTCTTAGTAATAGCTTTATGATGAAATCTTAATCTGCAAAAATATATAAATACAAAAATGTGTATACATCTGAACCGACTTGTATCCACGTTATTTTTAGCTATATTCCAATGACACTGTATAAATACAATATAATTCATTGATGCAGTTTAAATTATGCCAAGTGGAAAGTGATCACGTGACAAGGCACAATCGTCATTTAAATTGATTACTAATTAATTATAGTGCGTTGTGGCATAACTTGTTTATAAGCGTTCGATTAAATCTCTGATATGGCGATTATTAGGCAGAACGTCGAAAAGTGCTTTAGTTTCCGCTTGTTGTCGCATTGCAATTTATGGTCGACGATGTATTAAAGGCAATTGTCGCTCTGTGGGATTCGGGCTAATGCAATAAATTCTACAACTTGATGTACGATCGTTTCCAATTTCAATTCCAATTCAATTGAATTGAAGCAAACGACCGATCGAAACCGAATACACTTGACACTTGTAAGACATTTGATAAATGCCTTCCACACTTGACAAATGTTTCAAGCCGCTCATTCCCCATTGCGAATATTGTATTGTATTATTGTTATTGTTGTTAATTACGTAAGAGCACTTGCAACACGTGGCCGAAACTACGCCCACCTTTTTCTAATTTGCCAAGGTTCTCTAATCAGCAGCACCTTGACTGTGTGAATTGTGCGCTTATCAGTGGCGCTATAAGCAAACAAATGTGAATGTGAATGTGAATGTGAGTATTTATTTAGTTCTGGCTTGTTCACATAGACAGCGATCCAGTAAGTTTGACAAATTTGCACATTTTATAATGTTATCACAGCCGATTGCATAACACACACAAGTTAAGACGACTCTGCCGAATATGTTGACAATAATAATGACAGCTTCAAGTAGTCGTATGAATGCATTGTATAAAGGGTATCATCTCACTATATAATGGGCGATATAGTTTGAGATTTATAAGTGTGGAATTAGCTGTAAGTTAAGTACATTTTTGCCAGACATTATTTAATTATGCCATTATATATACTTATAGTTTTATATAGTGTTATGACCCAGCAACAGATTCAGATTGTTTACCTTTCGCTGAGCCTATGGCAGTGATTTATATTTTTTAAGACCAGAGGCTATTTCAGTCATATGACCTTTAATTGTTATATGAAATACATATTTAAACAGTTCAGGGTTGTATTTTCGCTGTTCACTCAATTATTGTTGCGACACATTGAGTTAACACTCAAATTATATGCGCAACCATTTGACAAAAGCAAATTTCAAAAGAATTATAATCACTAGTGGAAATCAGTTTACCTCCAGACACAGGCAAACATTGATGTGATATATTTAACTGATAGCTCACATATAAATATACTAGTTGTGTGCATTAAGCTTTAGTTGCTGATTAACATATTTCGCTTAGCAACATTCACAATGACAACATTTCTTTTCAGATCGCTTTCCAGCTCTGATTGTTGATTGTTGCTTAAGTGAATGAACTGCGTCTGTTAATCAATTCGCATTGCTCTTTGCTAGTTTCTGGTTTAGCTAGGCCAACAAAAAAAAAATAAAAAAAAAAAAACTAGTTTAGTTGAACACTGTTTGTAGTTGCTCTGTTGGCGCTGCAAGGCAACTATTTTTACATTTGTTTATGAAAATATGTTGCTACAAAAATACACACACAAAATATAAGCAAAAATAAAACTGTACAAAAAAAAAAACACCCGTACATTTTCAATTAGTTTGATCTCAATTGATTTTACCTTGAAAGCGAATTCAAAAGAGCAAAAGAGATCGACCGACCCGAAAGAGAGAAGATAAGCATGGGGATCGAGAGAGAGACAGAGAGAGGGGGAGCAAAAAACGTGCGCACGGTAGCAAAACCAACAACAGACAATAATAATTCGCACAGTGTTTTGTTGTACAACTGCTACAACAACGACAACAACTACAAAAAAGCTCAAAACTTACGTGTTAGCTTTTCCTGGCGGAAATACGCGAAACACACACACACACGCACACATGTGCAGCACTTGAATATCATAGAAAATCAGCAAACAGTGGCACACACACATATACACCTACTCACTCACATACACACACACGTACACATACACGCAAGTCAGGCACACGCTGTTACGTACTAATCTCGACCATCAACAAGTGCAACAACAACAAGCACAACATTTGCTAGACAAACTACACTAATACTTAGTATTACACATCTAACTGTAGGTGCCCAAAACCTTACGGAAATGGCTTGCAAAATGACAAACACCCCAAGCAGCCCCACCCACCCTCTCCTCTAGTAGCTAGCCCCCACACAAAATCACGTGTTGTTATTGCGGCGTGTGAATTTCGTGTCGCACGTTTCATTATTGAGTGTCAGTTTTAGTTAGTTGTATTTTTCGTTTTTCTTTTGTGTTTTCTTTTCGACTTGAGCTAGACGAGAAATGCTAACAAAATTCCTTGGCTGCACCCCTTGACCACCCGACCCATGTCTGACCTTAATACACCATTTGTAGCCGTTTGTAGCTGCCGCAATTTTAGTGTTTGGCATGCAATTTTTTATATTTTTTTTTTTGCACAATAGACGGCGACAACGACAACGACGACTACGACGAGCAGCGACCCACGCGCAATGCACCAATTGGCATTTTAATAAGCCAAATTGAATAGTTGCTGTTGTTGTTGTTTTTTGGTTGAGGCTGCTGCTACTGCTGCTTATTCACAATATTCGCATTGCACTTGCTTTGGGGCTGGCGATTTGAATAAAATCAATGCGAGATGCTTGAAGCGTGAATCATAAATCAACTGCCGAGGCTCCCAGCTGGAGCGTGAGGTAATCAGCAGCAGCAACAGCAACATCAACAACAAGCAGCACCAACAGCATCATCAGCAGCAACAATGGACAATTGCCTCACCACAGCAGCAGGCAGCAAGAAGGCAGAGAAGCAGGCAGGCAACGCTGCCAAGCTGGTGAAAGGTGCCAAAGTCGTAAGTTGGCTAATGATACGAGGTCTTTGCTTGGCCAACTTACAAAAAATTTGTATGTACAGCGCCTGCAATAACTGTATTTCATATAAAAAAAAGTAAAAAAAAGCTAAAAATTAACAGTGCGCCTCAGCATAATAGTTCACATTGCATATATAAAATATATATTGAACTGCCATTATCAAAAACTTAAATTCCACAGAACTCTTAGGCTAACAAGTCTAGATTTAGATTTTTATTGACAGCACCAACTATTTAATCGCTTTAATTATATTTAACTATATTTGACAGTGTAAACTGGACTAACATTATGAGCAGCATTGTATATTGGATTATTGAAGTCGCCTCCAATTCGAGTTCGTTGCGTGCTTTTGAAATAGCGTTTTGTGCCCTGCTTTCGTCGTTTTGGAATTCATGGCGCGTAAGAGGTCAGAGGAGCGTCTAAGGTCTTGCACTCTACAATTAATCAACACACGCTTATTACAACATCAACAATATCAAATAAATAATATGTGCCACACACACACACACACATCTATATAGAGAGAAATGTGTAAATGTGTCTAGCTTGTCTGTGTATGCGCATCACTTATTAGATCAAATTAAATTCAGGGAGTAGAGGAAGGGGCCGACTCCTCAATGTGAGTGTAAACAACTGTCGCTGTCATTTTACGCCCTGCACTTGCCTTCAGTTTAAGCTCGCTCAGTGTTTACCTCTTGTTGCTTGTGCTGCTGTCTTGGGGCAGAAGCGTGGCACACATTTGTCAATCTGCCGCGAGGAGTTTGTCTCAGGACTGGATCCCAAGTCCATTGTCTGGAAACTGGCAACTGGCGACTGACAGCTGTGCTACGCTACGCTCCAACAGCGCACGACCTCAAACTTTTGTCTCCGCTTGCTTTGTTATTATTGTTTTTGTTGTATTGCATGTTGCTCTTGTTGTTATTAATGTTGTTCTTGTTGCTGAGGTTATCGCAGGCAGTTTTTTCTTTTTTTTTTTGTTTGTTTATTTTTATTACATGGCGCGAATAGCGCCAACAAATGTTGCCAACATTTACAGTTGTTGTTTGAACAATTGCCGAGCCATGAAACAATAGCATAGCCTCCCCCTCGGTACCTGGTCACAGCGCCCCCCTCGTCCAGCCTCATACACCTGCAACCATTTTAGGCTGGCCGTCAACTCAGACGGTTAAATAAATTATACAAATAATAATGAGACAGCAATTGTTTAAAAATAACATCAATTTCCATACGCTGTCCGCAAGCTAATTATACTAAAAGTTCTGAAAAAATAAAACAAAATGAAATAACCAAATAGATAAAACAAGTCGCACCTGTTATACTCTCTCTCGCTCTGTCTGTACAAGTATAATTATCGAAACTGTTGGAAATTTATCTAAATAAGTTGAAAGATGATGCTGCGGCACACGAATAAATAATTATTATTTGAAGTGATTTCTTATTTCATATGCAAATGCTCCTTTTCAAAGAAATCTGACCTACATATTTATGTCTGCATATTCACATTGCCTTTAATGTTATCTGCATGTACATTTCTTATTGCATTCCACATTCCACATTCCACACATATCACATAGTTAACATGCTCGCTCTTTCCCTCTCCGTCTGTCAGTCTGTCTGGCTGGCTGGCTGGCTGGCTGGCTGGGTGTACATGACCATTTCAGAAATGTAAATGCGTATTGTGAAAGAAAGCAACACCGAATAAGCCTCTGTTATCAACACGCATTTTCATTATGACTCAGCAGACGGCATATTGAGAAGAAACAATTGCGCTACATGGAAACGTGGCAAATGCCGATTTGGTCAGCGCATTGTGCACCCAGTGGGTGGCAACAATAACAAGAACAAATGGAATGGCACGCAGTAATGCAGGACACAAATCTTGGCGTATACTTAAGAAGAATGTGTGTAATGTAAATAATACATACACACATACATATTTATGTATGCATGCATATGTGTCAAACTATTCAAACTTTGAATGCATTCCACAAAAGAATGAAGGCAACAAAGTGCAAGAGCAGGAACAAGAGTAAAAGCAAGAGCGAGAGAGAGGAAAACACAAAGAAGCGGCGGCAAAGCGGAGCAAAACAAAGGCAACGATAACGCCGACACCAAACGATGATGTTTTTATAAATATACGCACACACATAAATCTTATCAGAGGGGGCGAAACGTCGCTGAGATGCGGCTGCGGCTGCTGCTGCGACCGCTGCTGAACAAAGAAAGAAGAAGTGTGTACACACTTTTGTACACACTGTGCAGTTGACAGTATTAGTTCCCCACACACACACAAATACATACATATACATATGTACTTATAGTAGCCGCTTGATGTTGCTTGATTACAACTTTGACTTTACATTCAAAAAGTCAAATTGTAGCGATGATTTTAAATTTAATATTTAGACGAGTAATTTCAACAACCAATTAAACATTTTTTTATCCACTTAAAAATTTAAAAAAGTAGCATTTTGTTAATGCTCACTGATTGTATGTGAATATATTTTAAATATACATTTTAACATTTAAAGTTACACTTACCCCAACATTTACCGTTGCACTCAAATGCTGCGCAATACGATTGAGAAATTTCCTGAAGGACGAACGACGCATCGCACGTGCATGTTTGTTGCTACTGTTGTTGTTGCTACTGTTGTTGTTGCATTGACCAATTGTGTGGCTCTCGTTGCCCATGGGCGCATCGGAGGGCGGCGCTGCTTCGTAGCTGTTGAGTGATACAATGCTGCCGCTGCGACCGCGTCCGCCGCTGACACAGGACGAAATGGCTGTGCTGCTGCAGCTGCTGCTGCTGCTGACGTTGGCGTTGCCGGCTGCCGCCGCTGCTGGTGAGCCGGCTGTGGCAGCGGCGATTGTCTTGAATTTGCGTGACCAGCGAAACGGATTGCGTGGCATAGAGAAGGCGCGCCGTATCTTTTTGGCGGCATTTGTGGCCAGCGTGGATGCCTGGGCGGCAGGAATGATTACCACTGTGGCATGTGTGGGCAGCGTTTTTGACTTTAACTCGCTGATTTGCGTTGGTGTTGCTGTTGCCTCTGCTTCTCTTGTTGCTGTTGTTGTTGTTGTGGCATTGGCGTTGGCGTTGCTGTGGGTGGCGGCCGCTTCTGCCCCTGGCGCTGCAGCGACAGCGACATCGTTTTGTTGTTGCACTTTCGTTCCCATTCTCGATGCTTCAACAATTTGTCACATAAATTAATTGCCTCGTTGCTTATTTGTATAAAATTTTGTAAATCACGTTGCGACTATAAGAAATTGACTTTTTAGCATTAGATTTCACTTTCTTTTTTCTTTTTTTGGGCGCACTTTATTCCGATTTTTCCTTCGTTCGTTTCGCTTGTTTGTCTGCTCGAGTGATGCTTTTCGTTGCGCGAAAACTGTGGAGACGCGTTGCAAAAAACAGAGCTGTACCCTAAAACCGTATGTTTTCCCTGTATTACCGCCTATTGCACTTATAAATTAGTTTTTTTCCGCAGAAAAAAAGTCGTGTGCTATCCGCGTCCAACCCGTTCCAATGTTTTTTCCGAATATAAATGTTAATGTAAATGGTGATGTTACCAAGAATGTTGTGCCACTGTTAAACTCAAAGGGTACAGTTAACTATCGCGTTAAACAGTATATCGAACAATTTGCTGAGCGACCCTGAGCTTTATTTGACTATCGAAAATGCAGCCACAAGTTATAAGTACGGTCACACTTCATTCCTGAAGCCATCTGGCAGCATCTGTATTGCTCTTAAATGTTTACCAGTGGCAACCTTGGCTTTGTAGCTTCCAGAAGCTGACTGCTATACAATTAAGAAATGTACTAAAATTGTATTTGTGCCTACGTTACATTTGGCTACGTTACAATAGCAAGTACGTTCTTACGTTGTCCTCTATGATTGATTTTATGAAAATTTTATTTCCAGGCATATATGGATAGTAATGTAAAGATTTCTAAATGTAAAAGTATTTGACTTGCGCTGTTTACCCAGTCAGTCGTTTAGTGCAATTTACTGTTATGAGAGCTCCCCAGCTAAGCTGCACTAACTGTAAAACTTTTTGGTATTCATGGGTTTAGCATTAACGACTCCAATTATGGCAGCATTTTATTTCATTTTACTTTATTAGCTCTTAGCAGGAGCCACAGCAGCAGCAGAGGCAGAGGCATTCACATTGCGACGTCGTCGCTAGCAGCATGTTGGGGCGTGTCCGCTTACAAAATGGTGCAATGGCTCCACAGCCCAACAGCCAATCAGCAGGCATCCACTGGCAGTGAGTCGACGCACTGAGAGCAAGCAAGAGAGAGTGGGAGAGAGAGCGCGCAGTCTGAATGCTCTCCAAACAGCTTTTCTGCTGCTGCTGCTGCTGCTGTGAGTGAGAGAAAGAGAGAGAGAGAGGGAGCATGGTTGTTTGTTTTTTTTTGGGTGTCTCATAAAAATGGCCGTCGACAAAATGCTCTAAAAGTCACAATTATAGTCACTTATTCATTGCGGTATATGATGCAAACAACGATGATGCTGCCGCTACCGCTAACGTTGAAAATGCTGTTACGTTGCTGCTTCTGGCGTTGCTGCTTTTACCGTTACCATTACAGGTGCGACGTGGTTGTGTTTAATCAAAACGAAACAACAACAAACAAAGTTGTATTTGTTTTTCCTTCCTTTGACGTTGACTGAGTTGAGTTAACAGCAATTAGACGCCTCGACTTGACTTTATTGCAAGTTTATCGTGTGGAATGTTCACCTCCGACCCCTAATCCGTTGCTGCTCTGCTCTGCTTGCGTTGCGTTAATTGTTTTGCTCATGGGGTTGGCCTCTGACATTAATTGGTTGTGTTGCGAGCCAATTTGGCGTTGGGAATCGAGTAAAAGGCGCAAATTGATTGCCCTGCGGTTTTAATCGATGCACATTCATTCCAAATCACGCACATTTATCACCCACGCTCTTTACCCCCACGACCCCCTCACCCACCACCTACGCCCATGCTGCACATCTGCGCCGTTTATAATTGCCAGCAATTGCAATTAACGTCAATTTCACACACACACACACACACACAAAGAGACAGCGAGAGTGAAAGAGTGACAGAGAGATGGAGGGGGAAGAGAAATTGTTGTCTTTTTTATGTTTCATGCTAAAAACAAGCGTTTCTTTCTGTTAACTTTTAGACAACTCTTACTGCACAAAAACCCGTTATATAAGCGAAAATTGGTTGCGTGTTTATTACGAAATATTGTCAGCGTTTTTTTCGCATTTTACCTGGCAATTGTTGTATTGACTTCATCAGCAGTTAAGCGGAAATTAGTCGCTGTTTTTTAGCCAACGGATTGGCAAGAGGTAAAAAGGATACAGATAGGCATAGGCATAGGGATAGGGATAGGGCTAAGGATGGCTGCCTTTTTCGCTGGAAATGCGCGTAGGGTTATGAAATTTTACGTAAGTTGCAAGCAGCATGCGTCAAGGTCCTCACCGGAGACAAAAGGGGTGCTCAAAGGATTTAGCTTGAATCGTAAATGCAATTTTGCAATGTTGTTGATTTTTTTGCATGGCTCGGCAGGAGCAGCACATAATAATTGTGCATAATCAACGCATAATCCTCGCATAATCTGCACAATTTGCCAAGAAAAAAAACACAGAGGAAAAAAATAAAAAAAAGGCAGATGAAAAGTTTTCTTTTTTTGACTTTTTGGCCTTGAATTTGTATTGGAATTGGCCAAATTGTTGTTGTTGCGGCTGTTGGACGTGACAGGTATGGCGGGCAGGATTTGGTGCACACGCCCCCGGTTACGGCTCCGCCTGAAATAGGCGCAGCAAATCGCCAACTTAATTGCCAGCAATTCTCAAAACAAACGAAAACAAACAAATAAACAGAGCAACTGCAGCAGCAGCAGCAGCATCCTTAACTTGATGCTCGGATTTAATAGAGTTTAGCGTTTCTCCGTTTGGGTTGCTGGCTACGCAGCAATTAGGGCCATGCACAGCCGATTGACTTCTGCGGATCATCTGGAGTAATCGGAGTTAATCCCGTTAGTAGCTGGCTCAACCCGTTCGCTTGCCGGATTAGGCGCAGACTTAGTCCAGAAGTCAGCGCAAATGCGAAAGGCTTAAGCCCATCTCAGGACGAGGGGGCGTTCCCTCTGCTGCTGCTGCGTGGCCGGTACAGGTCAAAGTCAGTGTCCTCGGCGGTTTTCCGGCTGCGGGTAACGCCCCGAGACGACGCCCTAATCCGTTTACGCCTCGAAATTAATGCAAACATTTAGAAGGATTATCAGCATGGCCGGGAAAAGGGGTGACAACGGCCAACGGGCAACGGACAACGGGTAGCGGCAAAGGGTATGCAAATTCATAGTTCGCCCGAAACTGGACAAGCTGGTCGCGAGGAGCAGAGAAGAGTTGCGGGCTGTCATAAAAGCATGATAGGATTGATAATTCGCCGCTACTTGTTGTCCATTCTGTGAGCATTGTGTGCAGCAAGGATTTGGCACTTGGCTGCGGGCAAAAACTGCCAAAAATTTGCCAAGCCGTTCGAGCTGAGCTCAGGTCAGAGGTCAGGCGTATCAAAAGCAATGGCACAATTATGCGTTTCAATGGAAGTGATTAGAAGCAGCGATTAGAGCCAAAGAGTTGAAAATATTTGTGGATTAGAGTTGGACTTAGAAAAGGACACTCACACACACACAAACACATATACATATATATATATATATATATATATATATGTTAGTCAGAGTCAAGGGCAGGAAATGCAGGACTCTGAACTTCCGCAGCGCTCAAGTGGATGCTGCTGGAAGCTACTTAAAACTCAATTAGCTGGTCTGCAGTTGCAAGGAGCTTGTGGCGCCACAGAGCCCACCAGGGCAGCCAGGGACAAGCCGCAGCGACATAAAAGATACAAAGATACACTAATAAATATGTATCTAGATCTATGGAGAACTAAGTGTTTGCTGTGGCCATGTCGAAGTCATCACAAAACTGTGAAGTGAACGGGCAATTATGTTGTCGTCGTCGCTTTGATCTGCAGCCACTTACAACATGCATCTGTATCTGCATCCATAGCAAGTCCATATCTGTATCCGCATCTGTGCATCTGTTTGTGGGTGCTCGAGTTGATTTCCTTGTTTAAGCATTTTTTAATTGTATGCTAATTGATTGCATTGTCAATAGCAGCAGCAGCGGCAGCGACAGCAAACGCATCCATAAGATACTCAGCTACTCAGATACTATTTTGGTTTGATCAGTTCCGGAACAGACATTTAAATGGCAGCTGCTTTTTTTTTTGGAGTGGGGCAGTCGCTGCTGAAAATTTGTTCATTAAAAAAAAGCAGAAATACAAATTTACAGATACATTTACAGTTGGAGATTAGCGGAAAGCGCTTAGCGTTTTATTGTGACCATTTGGGCTCGGCGCGAATATCATAAAGTGCTTAATCCGGCCTAAAATTCTGGCTAAGATGTCGCGATTTTTAGCAGCCTAAAAATGACAGCCACAAAACAGGCAACAACAGCAGCAGCAGAAGTCAAAAATTGCCTGTGAAAAAATGCAAGCAGTGAGCCAGAAACAACAACAACAATTACAACGATGCTAAAAGGTCGAAGGTCACGGCTGCTGTTAACGTAACAGGCAACACGGCTGGGCAAGGCAGGGCAGGGCAGTGTGGTGCAGGGCGGCTGTCTAATGGGCGTGACCGCTGCATCAATTAATCTGCGTAATTTGCATGTGGATGCTACTTTGACTGCATCTGTGGTTCCATCTGCAACGTGTCGGCTTAGTTCAAATACCAAAAAAAAAGGATATTCTCCAACTAATCTGTAGAATCTTCGATGGAATTCGCGCCGGCGAACACTTTTTGATGTTGAGGTTGTTTTTAGATTTGCATCCTGCGGTTTTCCACGTACAAATTCAACTTCTTAATTATGCGTAACATAAAAAAGAATTCCAATGTGTTCCTCACAATTCCAAGATCTCTCCACATTTTCGAAAAATATATTTAAATTATAAAGAACTTTGTGGAAAACTAAGATAGAAGAAATCGATTATATTCATACAATATAAATTTCTTAATTTGTTGAACTAAATGTATTTATTTAAGATAATATAATTAATTATATATTAATGTAAAAATTCTTTGAGTTAAGATCTGCAAAGAACTTTTAAGAATACTCTATTTTAACTACTCTCCTGGACGATAAACATAATGCTGAAATATATGTATAGATATAATATTCAAGCAAAAGGAAAATATATTTTAGAACTTGAAATGTGCTAACAAGTTTATTATATATATAACTACATATATATATATTATATATATAAGTACATTTCCCATACGTCCATATAGAAAACACTCGAAACTTTTCAAATATTCTGTAATTGTAATAAACAATAAAAAAAATACACTCAAATTTAATAAACATCGATTTCTGTTCTTTTCAGCCCTTTTCCCTGTGGAAATCACTTATTTAATAAAGAAAATACAAATGTTTCCCAATCCCATTTCTAACTTATTTCCACTTTAGTTTTTTTTTTTTTTTGGTAACCTTGTAAATAATCGTTATATCACACTTAATATCCCAGTCCGTTTTCGTAGTGACTTTTTGGTTTTTGCATTGTTTTATGTTTTAACTTTTTTAGGTCAATAATAAAAAAATCATTTCTAGCAACGTTGTTTTGATCTTTTTTATGATGAGCTCAGATCACAATTGACATTTTCGAAAGTCGCTTCTAAAAAATATTTTGCGCACCGCAGCGAGTCAATTTTTTTGTTCATTATTTGAATAGCTCTTAAAACGGCAAGGTCAGTGAGGGATCGTTGTTCCGCTTCCGAATTCTGCGAAAATATAAAAAAAAAATCTGCAGTGCAAAACCTGAAAATCTGAAAACCTAAAAATTTTGAAACTAGAACTAGAATTCCAATGCAGTTTTTTTATGCCACCTAATTTTTATGGCCTAAAAAACAGAACCGAAACCGAAACCGAATATAATCGCTGCCATTTGTTTGCCCATAAAAATCGCTAGGTAAAAAGGCAAAGCCAAAACACACACACCCAAAAAACAAAGATGAAAAAACACAGAAAATACGAAAAAGGACATTGGCCAGGATAAGGCGCACATTCGAAAAACAATACGCCCAAACCAAGGATCGTTGCTGAACGAGCCGCCGCCACGTGAAAATTTCATAAAAACTGATTTCATTTTTTAGAATCAGTGCGCGAATCGACTTCAACATCGACATGGACATGGACATGGACATGGACATGGACTCGAAGTCGAAGTAAAAATCGGGCCGGGCCCACTGCGGCTTTACGATGGCCATTAAAGCCCTAAAAAAATAACGCGAAAAAAACGAGCGCTGTAAATCATGAAGGCAAATAAAATAAAGAACTGAGCAAACTAACAGAAGGAAAAAACATCGCATCTCATCTCATCCCATCTCATCTCATCTCATCTCAGTTGATGTGTAGCCAAATAAAGTTGACTTGGGCATTTCCTTACTTGGCTCTGACTTTTTGAGCAGCAAAGTCAAACCGCAATAAAATTGACACGCTCAAATGCGCAGGGTCGGTAAACAGGACCTCAACCTGGCACTGCCACTGGACCTGAACCAGGAGCTGGAGAGTAGTCCGCGTCACTTGCACTATATAGTACATAATGTATCACATCCCAGTCTGTGTGTGTTTGTGTGTGTGTGTTCTGGTTGGGCTCTCGTCATGCGCATTGCTTGGCAGCAGCCACAGCCCAGTCCAGGACTCTCATTGTGGCACGTTCCACAGCGAGCTGGCTACTCGCCACACCAGTGATTGCCGCAATCATTCTAGTTTCATTATCTCAGCTGCAGATTTATAGCCATCCCCTCCACGACCCCTACAGCTGACCCAAACTCCAAATAGCCGCAGCATCTATCAACAGCAATTGATTTTTATTTCGCTTTATTTTACCAACCCTCATCCCTCATCCCTCTCTTCCACTCGCCTCCCCCCCTTTTACTGACTGGTCAGATTTTATGGCAATTTTCGGTTTTCTGTTTTCTGTTTTTGTTGGGATTTGATTGCAATTATCCAGAGCTTATCACACAACCCGCTGCCAATTGCATTTCGCACCGCAGCGAATCGCATATGGAAATGTGAAAATTCCCAACAACAACAAAAAATGCTGACATCATTTTCCTACACACTGCCCGCCACCCCCCACCCCAACTAAGTTTTGGCCCCGTTTGGATTGTTCGCGATTATCAGTTGTTAATATCCATGAAAATGATGAGGCCAACAGAAACGGCTGGCGACGCAGTCAGATAAGCGGCGCATGGTCCCGTTAATGGACAGCGTGCAAATTGGCCAACTGCCAACCGAGGAGACACACACACACACACACATGCCCTCCACACACACCCCCTCACAGACCCAATCAAATTATAATAATTTATGTCTATGAATATGGTTTATGCTTATGGCTGTTTCACAGACAACGACAAACTACAAACGAGTGACTAATTGACCAACAGACTCAATGACCAACTGATTGATTGACTGATTGACTGACTGACTGATTGAGCGATTGACTGCCTCGCTGTGTATGCTGTGTTAAATGTGTGAAATTATTTTGTGCGACGGCATCATCATTTTACAAAGATGTTTATTCATCCGATTTGGGCCAACAGCTAAACATAGTCGTCGGTGAATGTATGTGCATGTAAACGTATGTGTGTGTATGAGGAAACCGCAAATGGTTACTAAAACCAACAGAAAAATCAACATCAAAAAAACAGAAAACAATACAAAACTCAGTTGGCATCTGCATAAAATATGATTTGCGTAATTTAACCAAAACACTCCCCAACAAAATAATATTTAACAAATGCCAAAATAAACTTTATTGCAATTTAATAATGTTCCATAAAAGTACTATTAGAATATTAGCAGAAAATGATATAATATCGAAATTATCAAACTACGTGCATTATTTAACTTTTATTTTTCAACAGCACTTTTATTTTATGAATATAAAAAACATCAGATTAAGTTTATTTAATTTGGTATACAATTTTAATTTTCTAAACTATTTTCATAATTTATACTTTATACTGAGTTTACCCAAATATTTTTGGTAAACTTTTAACCATAAAAAAATCAATATCTTTATCAATATAGTTTTTTTCCTTATTAGTATTAAATCTTTTAATTTATTTTTATAGTTTTAAATCTGTTGAAAATATGTGTTTACTTTATAAGGTAATTTTTAAGTAAATAAATAAAGATATAAAACGCAAATTTTTAGTGTTCCTCATATCAAGTAATATGATAACATTCTAAAAAAATTAATTTAATTAAATACCGACTATTAAAAGTAATCTGAATTAGAATTCATGTCGAATCTTCTTTGATTTGTTGCAAATTAAAATTGTGTTGTGCAGTGCTTAAATTATGATTGGGTGTTAAGCTCCATTCCTGTGGGCAATGATGCTAAAAATGAATGGGACAACTAACTGACTAAGCTGTGGGAATGAAGCCAGTTGTATAACACACTCACACACACACACAATACGACTCAGATCTTGCCGATCTCTAAGCGGTCACTCCCTAGATTCGAATGGACTCTGATGATAGTAGTGGGTCTGTGTCTGTGCCTGAGACTGAGACTGAGGCTGTGACTGTGCCATGATCACTTTATATTCATTGACACTTAGTGTGAATTTCGTACATCATAAAGTGGAGTGGGCAGGAGGGGGTGGAGTGATGCAAAGCTGTGTAAATGTGGATATCTAAATTGCGGTCGCCTGGGCACACAAGCCGCCTTTTGTGCAAATGACGACGGAGCCCAAAAAAACACAACAAAAAAAAAATAGAGGCAACACCGAAACCAAATGTTTTGTTGGAAAGTGGGCAACGGCAGCCCGCAGACAAACAGTCAGCCAGATGATGGCCATAAAGCCAAGTCAAACACTGGGCCGACAGTGCGAGGTGCTAATTCACTATTAAAAGAAATCAGAGAAGAAACACACACAACACACACAACACACATACGCCAAAAGAAGGAGTACGGATTTGATTTAGGGTCTGCGGTAGGGGGGAGAAGGCTGGTCTCAGCTGCGCTCAATTTCCCACTCATCATCCTCATCTCTCACGCATCATCGCGGCGACTGCGCACCAATAAAACTTAATTTTGTTTGTACATCTCCTCACACAGCAGTAAGAGGGAACCTTAGCTCCATAAATGCGTTTTGGGCCGGGCCTTGAAGCTATTGAATTATGCATTGTTTTTGTCTGTTGATTTCTATGTTGCTGCCGCTGATTGTTGCTGCTGCTGATTGTTGCTGCTGTTGTGGGAGAAGTTCTCATGAAGTGGTCGCCATTCATTCGAGTGCCAAATGCCATTGATTGAACGCAATAAAATCGACTCACAGTTGGAATTAGATATAGCCGCCTAATTGATAATAATACCACATTTATATGGCTTACACACTGAATTCTGTTAGCCAACTCGCTTGGCTTGACTTGGCTTATTTTTTGTTGTTGTTTGCTTGCAGCTGCTGCTTAACAGATTTCACTCGCTAATCCACAGCAATTCGCTTGTAATTCGCTTGTCTCTAATTCCCTCTCACTCTTTCCTTTACTCCCTCTCTTTCTATTTTTTATAGCGCATAATTTTTCAATAAACCTGCTTGATGATGTTTTCTGCAACTTAATCCCCACATGATTAATTATCAACAACAACCTGCAAATCGGGGCCGGTCACACCCCTAAACAGAAATTAATCGAGTTGTTTACCCCGCCCAGTCACGCCCCTGCCCGCACTTGAGGCCAAGCGTTCCGCTTCCGCTTTTTAATTTACTGTGCTCTGCCAAACCCAGCAGTCAGCATCAAAGTCCCCAGGGCAGTCTCAGAGTTTTTTGTATACCCTGTAATTTGTTTTATATGGGTCTGTTGAAATTGCAAACAGAAGTTGATAAATTCTATATAACTATAAATAGCATGGTTTTTATAAATACTTATCGATAAGTAGAACATATCGAACATACATTTATATCGATAATTATCGATAAGTAGAACATATGCAACTTTCTTAAGCATTCAAAAGTGACCATAAAAAACAGTCGAGAATTTATTTTAAATAAAAGGCATTTTTAATTTTGTGGCTAACTTCAGTTAATGGGTAACCAAATAGTCGTTCACAGCCGCTATAAAAAATGTTTGTCTGTCTTTTTTTTATCTCCTTGCTCTGCACGTATCTGAGCATTATCAAATCATAAAATGTTGCCACTTGGCTGCATCCCCCAAAAGAGTCGAAAGGGTGCACGAACATTTTTTATGCGCTGTCAAAACATGTTTTGATAGAGCGCACACACAGGCACACACAGGCACAACAAACACACACACATGCATTTAGTATCTATTTAAGGGTTCAGAGGATTGGCTGGTGTTGATAAGCCAAGCAATTGACACCCTTTTTTCGTAGCCAGGCATTTGAACAATTTGAAACACATGTTTTGGCCCTGGCAATTAAATACAAATTGTGATTTTGGGCACAGTTGTTTTGTTATCCCATTTCGCCTTTTTGGCTTTCTAGCTTTTGCGTCACTTCTGTCCCTGTGTGTGTGTCCTGTGTGTCCTTGTGCCTCTGCTGATTTCTCAATTATGACAATTGGCGACACAAACAAACAAACAAACACGGCAACAATTAATTAGCCAACACTGATACGCATTGACAGGTTTTGCAACCTGACGCGTGGCAGGGAGGCATGCCCCGAGTCGGCCTGCATGCTGGCTGTGGCAAGGACACACAGTTGGCATGCACTGCGTGTGACAGATCGCATTGAGTCTCCTTGTTGTCCTCGTTGTGCTTTGCCTTAATCGCATTAATAACTAATTTGACTTGTGCCACACACTCTTCCTCCTCCTGCTGCAGCCTTGTGGGTGGCCCCGTTTAGGGCTCGAAGGTCGAAGGCTGCCTTTAGGCACTAAGCGTGTGCCACCTCAATTGGCCACAGTTTCTAGGCTCGAGGTCAATCAGCAGGCTCCGCAAAATGTGCAATTCAATTTGCAGCTGCAGTTTTCTCTCTCTCTCTCTGAGGGATAAAGGGATTCTCCACATGATCCATAAAATTGTCAGCATATTAAATGCAGAACAGGTAAATCCGCTGCAGCTGGGATTGGCCTACATTTTATGGATCAAACCTTTTTTTCAACGTTTGTTGTTCATTTTCAAAATAAATTTGATGAAAAAGAATTTGCTAAATTTAAAGATGAAATATTTTTTTAGAAAATATTTTAAATGTATTTGTTGCTTGATTAAAATTATTAAATAGTTCTTGCATATATTATTTAAATATTTGTAATTTTATTTTCGTTTTTAATTCATTTAAAATTAACTAAATTACATTATTATACAACTGATAAATTAATTTGACTTTATGTGACTCTACACACTGAGAATAAGTAGACGAAGGGGTCTGGTAGGGGGGGGGAGGGGGGAACACAACACAACAATTAATGCTAATTTGTACAATCGATGGATAAGAGGGGATGGTTGCAGGAGGGGGGTATGAGATAAGCGCGGCTACGCCTACGCCTCAGTCTTGTAGGGCTTGAAGAGCTTCGGCCTTGGCTCCGCAAGGACTGTCGTTCCTGTTGGTGGCGGCGACATATCCGACGCTGGACGCTTGCCGCTGCTGGCCATGAGCAGCCCCGGGGCGGGCAGTGGGCAACTGATGGTGTTGACGGCGGGCGCTGAGCGCAGCGGACTGAGGCTGCGATCGAAGACCTTGGTGTGATCCGAGCCGACGGGACTCAGCGAGAGCGTCGAGGAGTGCGGCGACGATGACGATTGCAGATCCAGCGGAGGTGTTTGCGTCTTTGGCACATGCAACTGTCCGGCATAGCTGGGCGGCATGGCGGCAGCAGCAGCGGCGGCGCCCAACATTGCCGCCGGATAGCCCATGGGAGCAGCGCCCTGCATCGCATGCGAGTGGGAGTGCGGATGCGACATCGAATGCGAGTGTGGGTGCATGTGCGGGGCAGGTGGCGCGGGGCGAGCGGGAATATGATACGGTGCATACCGATATTGGGCATAGGGCGAATGGCCAGGCACCGGCATTGTGGGCATGCCAGTGGCCAGCATCGGATTCGCAGCGGCAGCAGCGGCGGCGGCGGCAGCAGCAGCTGGTGCATATGGAGGATAGGGCATGCCCACGCTATTGGCAGCCGCTTGCAGGATGGAAGCGGCGAAAGCGGGGTCCGAATAGACGGCGGCATATGGCCAGGCGACGGCAATGCGCTGGCGTTTATCCTTCATGCGGCGGTTCTGGAACCAGACCTTGATCGTCGATTCGGGCAGATTGAGTTGGGCGGCGAGCTCGCAGCGGCGAGGACGCGACACATAGTTCTCCTTGTAGAACTCCTTCTCGAGACGGCCCAGCTGATCACGTGTGAATGCAGTTCGATAGCGACGAACCGACGGATCAGCGGGTATCTCCGAATTGCGACTGCCATTCAGCGAGTTGTCTGGACTGGACAGGCATTCTGCAAGTAGGCAAGAGAGAGCAAATGATTTGGTTAGTCAAATGTTCGGTGGCTCCATTTGTGGGTGTGTGCTGTGAACTTACCATTTGGCGATGGTGGCGGCGTTTGTGGTTTGCCGTATTGTGTTGAGATCAGATCGACGACCAGCGGCTTCTGGTCAACGGTGCTGCTGCTATCATGATGATGGCTCTCCATGTTGTATGTGCGGTATCCGTGCATTTTGATCAGCTTTCTTTTTCCTTCTTGAATAACTTCTTCGACTTGACTCGAAACGGTTTCGATAACGGAACTCTCGATAGAAACGATGTTGACTCTGCGATGGTAACAGCTCAAGTGTGCCTCTCTCAGCTACCCCGGCTCTCTTTTATACCCGGCCGCTGAGCAATGGCCGTCGCAGGCAGAGCGCGCAGCCAATCAACGATTCGTTCGCTGTGTGCGAGTGAGATGGCGATAGTTGTGTGCCTTTTTGCTGCAGCTGTTGCCGCTCTTTCGCACTGCCTGCCGCGGTGCAATGAACGATGGTGCTAATGTTGTGGTGCTGCTGCCAGGACGACTGCCGCTGCTGCCGCTGCTGCTGTTGCAGCTGACTGACAATTATGCGACGATGAAGGCAATTACGATGCCGGAACAATACACATAAAAAGCCAGCAACAGCGAGGATGAGCCAAAAGCAGCAGCAAGAGGAGAAAAGCGCAGACGAGCTGCAGAGCCATAATCAAGTTATCATGGAGCAGCAGCAGCAGCAGAAGCAGAAGCAGCAGAAGCAGAGGCAGAAGCAGCGGGAGCAGCATTTTGCTCTCTTTGAGAACTGGCGACGGGCTGCGATTTCATATATTCATAGCGTATGAGCGAATCTTTTGT
Source organism: Drosophila multiciliata (assembly GCA_037043605.1). Taxonomy (NCBI): domain Eukaryota; kingdom Metazoa; phylum Arthropoda; class Insecta; order Diptera; family Drosophilidae; genus Drosophila; species Drosophila multiciliata. The sequence continues at coordinate 2,573,427 of JBAMBF010000589.1, forward strand.
TTCGCTTGTCCGCAAGCGGGCAGCGCCACGGGTGCGAACGAGACGTGAGTTGCCCCCTTAATAATGGGATTTTATCGGCTTCATCAGGCAAAAGAATGATATGGCATAATGCACAGAGACGACGATGGCGACGGAGGAGCAAGAGAAGCAGCAGCAGCAGTAGCTCCACTGGCTGTGCTTGCTTGGTGGAGGTTGCCATATCGATCGATGTTGCCAGCCAAATAATTTGCTCTTTTATGAAGTCTTAATATTATGCCGCACGTTTAACGGCCTCACACTTGCCACATGCAGCTGTCGAGGGTGGGTAGAGGGGGAGGGTGGTGTGTTTTAGTAGTAGCTTTAACAGTAAATGAAGTTTATCTGTGCTCATAAAACAAAAGTTTTGGACAACGCCCACAGAGACCATCTTACGCACACACACACACACACGCACACACAGCAACACACGCACACACGCACATGCATAAACAATGAAATACTTTTTGGGGGCGCAGTTGTTGAAACTTAATTTGAAAAGTTTCAGTTTAGTTGCGGCAAACATTTATTATGATGATATAATCATGTTGCCCAAAATGCGCAACTGTACCAAGAGAGCAGTTACTGGGCGGTGGCATTTACTGTAGCTGAAACTGAGGTGCTGCCGGGCTATGAAATGTTATTATAATTTTTTTCTCTTTCTTTGTTTTTGGTTTTTTTTTTTCTTGGCTTGCGTAAGTTAATACCTGCTTGGGGTTTCAGATTGGCTTGGGTTTAAGCTCGGGAAAAAATTACCCAATTTCTAAATCCGCTAATTATGTCATGTAGGTATGTGGGTTTAATCCCCCCTGTCATCATTATGGGTTTGTGTGACTTTCTAATGAAAAGGCGAGCAGATCAGCGTCTAAAGCCATTGGCCAAAAGTTTGCTGGGTGCGAGCCCCTTTCCTCTAATCTCTAAATCCACAAAACAAACAAATAAACAAACAGAGGCATGTGGAAACTCCGCCAGCAAAGTCGAAAATGGAGTTGAAGTCGTTTTGGTAAAGTTAAAGTTGAAAGTTAAAATCGTAGGTTGAGGGTAACCCGGTCGGCGAGAGTCAAAGACAATGGCAGGACAGCGGAATTCTGCCTAAATCACCAGCTATGACTGAGGAAATGAAAGCAAAACTAGAGCAATGACAGCACACAAAATACACAGCATGGTTCCAAAACTGAACATCCAATTCCGAGTTTGAGTTCGAGTTGAGGCGATTGTTCAAGATGCTGCAATAAAATCTAACTCGTATCCGCAGGCGAAAGTGAAAATGTTGAGAAAATGTTTGAAATTTTAGAGAGAAATGGAAAATAGAGTAATAATGTCGCTGATGGCAAAACGGATTAACGCACAGGATTCTGGGCCAGTCAATGCCGAGCAGAGAACCCTTGGAAAACCGATGTGGCTGAAAGCCTTCGGCAACAGCATTTCTCAGTCTCAATTTCAGCCTCAACTTATTGTTATGCATTACTAAGTAACTCTCCCAGTTGTTGTTGTTGTTGTTGTTGTTGTTGTTGCTGAGTTGTGAGTTAGTTAAAATTATTGGGTTATATTGCGCGGCAATTTGCATTAACTCGCCGAGTGCCTCGACTACCTACCTACTCATCCACATCATCGCGACTAGGCTGACCTGGTCAAGTCGATGGACAAGCCTTGCCTTGCCTTGCCCAGTGCCCAGTGCCCCGACGAACCCTACCCTACCCACAACCTTGCCTATTGTGCATTTGAGGCGCTTTTGTTTCACGCCGCTCGCAGAATGAGCAACCTTTCTTTCTGGGCCCAAAAGCAAATAAACGCGACACTGCGGCAGCGACAGTAAATACCCTTTATGGCGGCTCAACCAGCAAACAGCAACAGGCCAGTTAGCAGCACCTTTAACCTTTCACTTAGCGTTGACGAAACTGAGTTCCTGATTTACCTGATCCTCCCTGACCCTACCCGATCACCGCGAGCATTGTCGCGATTTGAACACTTTCGGCATCATCGGCTGGGCCCAATCCTCCTCAATACTTGGAAGCCCTCTTTGTGATTATTGTTGTTGTTGCTCTTTTGCTCTTTTATTGGCATTTTGCGCTCACAAAGCGCCGATCTCGCTGATTATGCTGATTATGGGAAGTACACACATTCACACACTCACACACATCTAAACACAACAACAAAACACACACATCTATATATTATTTACACATAACCCAAATCTTTTTTATTAAAGCAAAATATTGATGGAATCTTTTTAATAAAGACAAATTCAGTAATAAAAAATTAAAAGAATAAATCATTTTTAATTAGTCTATTAAAGCTGGAAGAGATAAAAAACAAGATTCCTTTTTTACGTACTCAAAATTTGAATGCTTTAGATTAAGACATATTTTTCTGAAGGTTAATAACTGATATCCTTATTCAAGCCAACAATATTCCCAGAAGTTGGACAAATTAATTATCTTACAGCTGCCTAAAGAATTTTAAACTCGAAATAAAAAGGTTTTTTCCCAATTATTTGTATTTATTAAAGTCGACTTAATTCATGAATATAGAAATTAGTAAAGGATGTTGCTAAAAGTTCTTCAACTATGTTCTGTAAACAGAAACTATTTTTTGGCAGTGTAATATATATCATGTAATCTACTCTTAACTGTTAAATTCTACACTCATTAATAAAAAATGTATATTTAACTTAAATCCATTGAATGCTTAGTTTCCAAGCAACTAACAACAATTAGCTAAAAACTAAAAAGATTCACAGTTTGAAAGATTTACGATGGACACGCCCTAATAAAAATATGGATGGATGTCGAGAACTGTGTTAAAAACACTGAATTATGGCCACAATTAACAGGTAAGTAGAGCTGCTGAGAGCCTATATGGCTATATGGGAATATATGGTGCTGAGTAACCTTGTCAGAAAACGGTTCAGTGAGTTTTCGTTTCGTTGTTTTCCACTGTTTTTCCAGCGATCATAAAAACCCGTGAAGAATTAAAAAATTAGAGCAGTCGCATTGGCTTCGGGGAAAAAAAACTAGGGCAGCGAAAAAATGCACAATGGAAACAAAAAACATTGATCTACATTCCTAATACGGTCCTCGGAATGCACGACAGGACACGGCCAAAATTCCGCGAAGCCTCAACAGCGAAACGCAGCCCATAAAAATCTGCATATTCTACCATAATTTTTGAACCATTTCTTTGCCACACAAACAATGAACAAAACGGGACCAAAACGTTGCTGCCATAAATTTGAGACACAATTTTTGTCTTTGCCGCAAACAATGCGAAACGGGACCAAAACGCAACAAGGACCCACGCATATTTTTTTCAACTATTCTTTTTTTTTTTTTGAATTGCCGTAAATAAATAAAAATATTTAAGCTTGGTGCATCACATCTGGCATAAGAAGCGACAACGAATCCTTAGAACCAGTGGAGCATGTTTATTCCCAAGTTAATTATTAAATAATTTTTAAACTTTAGTTTGTTTTTAGTAAGTAATAAATATTAAAAATAATCTTCATAGTGGCCAATGAAAAAGAATCGTTCGATAAAGATTTTATATTAGCACATTTTTATAGGCTTGTAACTATAACAATAATTTTTTTATTGTATGCAATAATTTTTTAATTATTTTTTATATGTATGTATTTTTGTTATGATACAGAGCAGACTGAAATGTGATATGCCAGTCCGCAGGTCACAGCGAAGGACTCATGCGAAGGACTCGCTGCTGGACTGCGGTTGTTGCGCTCCGATTTTCGCCGAAGGTGCACCAATAAAAAGGCGCGTTCGTCAAACAACTACCTAAGGATATAAAGCAAAAAAATGGCACAATTTTTAGTGGAAATGCGAGCGCGTAATAAAAGAACTCACGAGGACACCAACCAGCACAAGGACTCTAACAACAACTAAGTGCCGCAATTAGGACATTTGTAGAGCAGCGAACACTGCTAAAAATGCGTACAATGGAAAAAACTCATAAAAAGAGAAACAAATCGTTTAAAAACTGGCTCGCTTTTTGTCGAGTGTCGGACAAACAAACAAAAAAAAAATCAACAAACAACAAGAGCCACCTACAATTGAGCCAAATAATTAGGTGAACCATTGTCGGATATTGTGCGGTCGAATAATTTGTGGTTTCTTTTTTTTTAGACCCAGCACCCACCCGAAACTGCTCCGATTCGCTGAATGAGTGAGTAGAGAAACCAAATTCTATCAGACAGATATCTGTGCAACGCGAGGTGTTGCAGTTTGTGTTGAGTTGCAAGCAAGTATAAATTAAATATTGCTATTAAATGTGTACACTTTGGCTAAGATAAGTACAGGGATAAGGCTTATAAGGTGGGCGATTGAGCTTTAAGGAAGTCTGAAGTCAGCTTTTAAAACAGCAATTCTGTAAAATTAAGCGTAAATGAAAAACCCCAAAAAAAATCACAAGTTTCTTTAGCTTTCTTCGGGCCCCAATAGAAAATTGTATAAATATTTCAAAGCGTTGCTTCAAAATTTAAAATAATTTAATATATTACACAATGAATTTAAATAAATAATTTTTTGCCTGATAAAAAACACGTTTGAAAGACTAATTTTGTTCTCTATATATTTGTGTATAGATTTTTTTCCAAACAACTATTATTATTAGGATGTTTAGGATTAGCTTTGTAACATAATCATTAAATAATTAAATCAGTTATTCCAGTCTATTTATATATATGTCTCCAACCAATTTTAGGTTCCTTTAGAGGTTTTTTTTTGCTTAATGCATCCCTTCAAAAGGAAGTAATTTGTTGCTACATTGATTTTGAAATGTAAATCATATCATTTAGCTTAGTGGAAATTTAAATAAATAAAAAATGTATTATTTTTGCTTCTGCCAATTTATTTTTATCTCTTAACTTCAACAATTCTTAGTCTAAATATTTGTATTTACTAAGGCTAAAAGTAAAAAAGTAAATGTATCCAGAGAAAATATGTGCAAAGAGGGAACCAAGTGGAGTCAAGATATGTGCAAACATAATTCTCTGTCTCTATTTCTACTACTCTCTCTTTCTCTGTCTTTCTCTCCTTGGACTCCTTGATATGCAGGCTAAGCAGAACCGCAATCGATCGGATACGTTTACTATAAATACAGCGCATTGCGGTATACGACCCACTAGGGGGTTCCATGGCTAGCCAGGGACAGCCCATGCCGAGCCTGACGAATGCCACTCCAGCACTGCGAACAGGAGAAGAGCGGTGTGGAAATAAACAAACAAACAAGCGACTGTCCGACACAGATTCGCCAACAAACGCTGCTGGGCATCCGCCAAAGATGTGCCCATCCACAGCTATGAGATATGAGATCGGAGACAGAGACCAGAGTCGGTAGCCGGTAGTCCACCGCATTGACGAATCACATCAAAGTGGAACACACAAAACTCAGGGTCAAGCGCCCTGCTAACAAACATGTCAAATCACAGGACAACAGCCGACGACAAGAACCAGAAAAAAAATGAAAAAATTGAGGCCCAAAAGGACTCGCTGGCAGACCCAAAAACAGCATCGACTTACCGCAGCAAATTCGCGCTGACTGTGAGCTAACAGCAGGGAACACCATAATATTTTGGTTGCTCGACGAGGCTCACAGAGAACCAGAGAGAGATAGAGGTAGAGAGAGAGAGGGAGGGAATCGTAGACTGGTCTTCGTTTCGGTCAGCTTCTAGCAATGCATTTTCAATGGAATTCTAAACATCACAAATTTATTCATGAGCAAATTAGCCACGGTAAGTGGCTCCAGAACAAGGGCCTCACCGATCCTGTATGCGCCGCAGGACCAAATTGCAACGGTGGCGGCAACCGTTGCTTGTCCAACTCGGGTTTTCAATCCCGCCGCTTGGCGTAAATTTGTGAAAATTAAGTCGTTCCGGTTAGTCCTTTCGCTGTTCGCTGCTACGTTTTAGGTGGTACTTCTGTAGCAATTTTATTTGTATCGTAGGTGTTGTATTTGTCAACATGTCAGCATTTAGCCAGGACCTCGGCCAGTGGCACAGGATTACACGATTTGTGGGCAAGCATTCGAAATGCCTACTGCAGCACTAATTGACACACTGAAATCGACTATTTCAGAAATTGAGTAGTTGAGAAATTAGGCTGGCCATTTGCCTTAAGGATGTGCTAATTTTTTACTAAGCTCAGCTTGCGGCGACTTCTTGCATTTGCAACGGATGAGCACAAATAGAGAGAGAGAGAGAGAGAGAGAGAGAGAGAGAGACAGTATAATTTAATTCTATCTTTATTTAGCTGTGTTAATAGAGTCATAATTTGTGTCTTTAAGCAATATGAGAAATATTCCATGATGATTTTTAGACGGTAGCTGAAAGTTTGCAATTTGTATTCTCGGCATATTTTTAAATGGTATCTCAAAGTTGTGCAAATTAAAATTAGCATTCCAAGCTGATTTTTAAAAGGTAAATTCAACCTATATATATTAAGATCTTTAAGTGTGAAATTCAATAGATGAATCTATGCTACAATTAATTTCCTTGGCATCAAAACTATTAATTTATTTTATTTGCTCATTTTTTTTATTTATTTTCTTATGTATAAAAAATCTTGTGAATACAGAATATTAGGAAAATGTAAGCCATAATTAAATATTTAAAAACAAACAAATTTCTTTATTGATTTTCTTTTTTTAATGGCAATTTTAAACCACCCTTCCCACTATGCTGAAAAAGTATTATAAATAAAAATAGAAAAACGCTGGCATTTGAAATACATTTTTTGGCTTTGTCTTTAAGTGCTACATAAATATGGCACTTTAAGCATCGATTTTTTAAGTTTCTAAAAAAAAGTCACCCGTTTTGTGTTAAACATCCACCCTCAAAAAATGAAAAGAGCATTCACTACAAAAGATACGCTATTGCAGCGCGCTTACGTTTTAGATCACACATAACGTACGAAAGCAAGCAGACTGTGTCAGAGAACAAAATTATTCAACTTGGTGGCAACACTAGCAGCACAGCGTATGGCAACAAGAAAACCGCTGGCGACAAATTTAAAAAGAGTTGTATTTTTATTTAACATTTGTGTTTTAATATGGGTTTAATCTGTTTTTCTTAGATGCTATCGATTTGCTCTTTAAGTTATTGTTGCTACTCTTGCTGCTCGCCTCGGGTGTCCAGATGGAGATAATGCCGCTTTCGCCTCCAGTTATCAGCAAATTGCGCTTCGCGTCGAAAATACTATCGCGCACAATCTGTTTGTTGCCCACAAAGTTTGTGAGCGGTTTCAGCGTATCCTTAGCCGGAGCAGTCACCGAACGCAGCACCTCGCTAGATAAAAGATAACAAAATTAAATAAAAAATTTCTCTTTTTTTAATAAACTCAGGTTAAACTCACCCTCGATTGAAATTGGTTCCCGCAAGCAAAAAGACGCCATCGTCTTCCATGCTGTGGGCATTTATTAAATTGAAATTTCCGGCATTCTTGCGATGTATTCCCGCCGTAATTGCAGCCCGATCAAACGAAATGATCTCGTCGCCCTCTAGGCACTCGTAGCTACTAAAATCGTTGGTGTGCGTGATGCACGAGATGATGTCCTGTTCGTAGACATTCTGGTGCCAATTAAGGCGCTGCACACTGCCCTCCGTATTGATTGTGTTGAGCAGCGCATCATCCTCATACTGCTGTTTGATGTCGAACACATTGATCAGCCCATCCGTGCCGCCCGTGCAGATAAGGTCCGTTTTCTTGGCATGGAAACGCACCTGCGTCAAATCATTCTCGTGACTCTCCCAGTAGACGCCAAGCTGCTTGCGTTGACGTACGTCGTAGAATATCATAAACACATTGTCCATATACTTCTCCGTGCCGCTGCAGATGATTCGGCTATTTGCGTTGCGATCGAAACAACTTATTGATTTTGGCACGGTTGGCGTGTTGCAGTCTGTTGTATACTCAAAGCACGCTTGTTCGCCAGTGGCGCGTAAATCAAACAAACGCACTTGGCCATTTGTGGTGCCCACGAGCAGCTTATGTGGATCATCCTCCAGAAAACGTACGCCACAAATGGTTACATTCTTATTTGGACTGGCCACAACTGGCACTCGCTCTACGTGCACTGGTGTCAAAGCAGCCGACACACTTAGATCGAAAATTTTTATGGCTGTATTTGAGAGACCTGCTGCCAAGCGTGTATACCCACTGTCCGCACACAGACCCAAAACGAAATCGCGCTGTAAGGTGAGCGATGCTTCGTCCTGTGTATATTGAAATTGAAATGCAGCTGCCAATTCTGAAGCGCCACATGTGTCCTCATCCCCAATGTCCTCTTCATCCTCTGAGCTGTACAACTCCTTGTCGCCGGGCTCTGTAATGCCAAATTTGGCCTTGAATTATATATTCGAATCGCAATTGGCAATAATATTGATAATACCGCCAAGAAATGGATTTTTTCTTTCCGTCATGTTTACTTTTGTTGTTGAGTTCGACACACGTGCCTGGTGGCCAGTGTTGCCACACAATGCGCAGAGTTGCATTGCCAACCATGCAATATAAGATTACATCGCTGAAAGCTATGTCTCTGTACGACTGACGTCACAAGTGCCAATATATCGAAGCTCAATATATATATGTGAAACATAGTTTACAGATCGATTGAAATATCGGTCAGTTGAATTACTGAATTAATTTTCGTTTATACCATTTTTTAATTACGGATATTTTTTTTCTCGATTAATTTGTAATTTATTTGGAATTGGCGAAATATATCAAATTTCAACTTCAAGATATACCCAAAAGAAAAATAAGACTTGAGCTTGTTTTACATTTAATATCGCTTTATAATATTATACAAAAGTGAATTTACAAGAAGCCATTCATGTACCTAATTTATTCTGTAGTTTGTATTTTTATGTGTTTTGTAAATTTAATAATCGTTGAGGTTTCTTGATTGCTAACTTGACTCGACTTTAGTTATTCTAAATATATATATATATATATTTTATTTTACAGATGCAGTGGTGTGTGCCGTCATAAGATTTTGTATATAATATATATATATATACATATATATAGAACAATGTATACACATATGTACATATATATATATATACATACAAATATATATTTATATCAATATGGCGTCTGCAATCATCAATCAACAAAAAGGATTTAAATTCCTGCGCAATTTCTGTAACAAGAACTCTCTTCTCTCGATATAAACAAGCAACTATATATATATACGAGTGTAACTATTGATCCTATTCACATGAAGTCGTCGTAATCGTCGGTAAAATCATTTCCATACTTCTGGTAGCTGTCAATATCCTGCAAATATTAAAAAAATTAATAAAGAAAATGCTAATAAGCAGTTGCTAATCGATTCTTTTGTTGTGGTGACCTACATTGCTTTCTGTGCGCAGCGTGACTTTTCCCTTGTTCTTGGCAGCAGCTTTCTTGGCAGCGGACTTCTCCATTTTCATCTTTTCCGAGTGTAAACTCTCCACGGTAATTTTGACCTTCTTAATGTCAGTGGCGGTCACTTGGTTCAAAAATCATTATTGTCATTATGTATATAGATAAAAAGATATTTATTATCACTCACGGTTGACGCACAGCGCCTGCACCAGATCCTCAATAAATTGCGGAAAGTGCGGACTCTCTTTGTACTGTGCAACCTTCCAGCTCAATGTGGCACCGAATTCCTTGAATTCCTCTGTGGTCTGCGGATTGAAGGCGTCTAAGCCACCGCCTGTACTCGTCAAGCCGAATGTTTCGAGGGCGCTCTTCAAATCAGATTCTTCCTGAATTTTTTGCAGACGCAGCTTTTCCGCCTGTTTCTCTTCCGGAGACATGTTGGCCAAACGTTCCGCTTCCTGTTCCTCGCTTAGCCGCTATTTTTTAATATTTGTTATTAGTATGCACAATTTGAACTTATTTGCAAATACATACCTCTTGTTCTAGAAGTTTCGCTTTAAGAACCTTATTTGGTTTGGTTTTGGTCGGCGCTTCTGTTTTTGTGGGCTTTTCCTCATCCTTCTTTTCCTCTTCATCCTCCCAGCTCTCCTAAACATCAACAAATTGCATACTTTTCAAATGAGTCACAACCAAAACCCAAAAACACAAAGTGCATTCACAAATTGAACACGTGTCCAGCAAAACAAAAGTGAAAACTGTTTTAACAAACAAGTTTTGAGTGCCACACAGCAGCCATAGTGGAGCTGGCTGTTGACTTCATGAATTGCAGATTTGAATAGATTTGATTTAATTTGTGTTTTGGACGCACCTTAACATCCTCGTCATCGTCCTCGCCCTCCCACTTGTTTATGTTGTTAGATGCATTTGGTTTTATGACAATGTCGCTGTCCGCGGCGGATTCTGCGGAGATCGGACATAGACCAAAAAGAATATATGATTAATATACAATTGCTAAAAATATACAAATATCAAGGTTGGGCGCACGTTTGCCATACGTTTGATTGCCTCCTTTCTTGTCTATCAGTCGCCCAAAACAGGGGAAAGGGAGTGTTACAGGGGGCAGCGAAGCGCCACATGCGCAGCGCCCACGTTATTATTACTGGTGACGCACCCACGTGCATGTACTTACCCCAGTCGTCGGCCATTTTAATTAATTTGTTTTTTCACCTTTAAATATTTATTGTGCCCAAGCAAAAGCTGTATTAAATTTTTGCAAATTTAAGCAACAATTCCGTAAGGTTGTCTATGTAAAAATCATCGAAATCAGTTATGTACGAACATCGGTTTCTTGTCACACCGATATAATATACATCCTCACATCAATAATTTATCGCTTGTATCGATAGCAAAATTGATACATTATATATTATTTAAGTTTATTATATAATTATAAATAATGATGATATACACATTAGATGTCATTTTAAATATATATCTTAATATTTATATAATTGTAAATGCAATGCACGCAAATTTTGTTTTCCATAAAATTTAGCATTCGCAATGATTTTACTGCATTGCATCTTGATATTAAAATTTAAGTGAAATTAAAAGTTAAATTGTGCTTATGTTACGGTCAATTTATTGCCATTATATTAAATCTCTGTATCAATCAAATTCATGAAAATGTAATTTTTATTGCAAATAATAATAATGCATTTACTCAAATATTCAAAAAAAATATTTGGCCATTATTTACAGGCCTTTCCCCAAATACGATTTCGGAATAATCCATTGAAGAAGTTTTGAGGCTTTAAGGGCGTAGCTTTTCCAACATTTAAATATTTATATGCTATGGTGTTAGAGCAATCCAATAGGATGGTAGCACTTCGGGATCATCCTCTATGGTTTCATCCGCCTGTGAGTCCAAATCAGACTTTTCATCCTCAACCTTAAATTGTTGCTTATCGGAAGGCGCTTCTATTGGAAGTACAGGTCGTCTATGATTTTCTACGTGACGTCGCATATTTCTTTTCCATTTGGTTATGTAGGAGCAAGTGTTGCACTGATAGGCAATGCCATAGATTTGCTTCGGCTTCGAGTGCACTTGCCAGTGGCGACGCATGTCAAACATTCTATTTGTTGAATAATCGCATTTAGAACACATAAAACGTTTTTCGGGATCAATCTGATTTGCTGCAGGCAAGTTAATATCTAGATTCTGTGTCTCGGATTTACCCACTCCTGGCGATATCAGTTCTCCCAATGACTCCTCATCAGAGGCATATATCGTGTATGTATCTGGATTTGGTTTCATCAGCTCCAATGGATAGACAACAGCTGACTGCTCGGCCGACTGCTTCGCCTCAGCCTCTGCCTCGCTGGGTGCTTTCTGGTGTTTCCTCATCATGTGCCGAACCATGTTGCGTTTCCACTTGGTCACTAAATTGCATTCGTCGCACTTGAAGCCTATGCCATCTTTGACTTTGACTCTGGCGTGCGTGCGCTTGTGGCGTCGTATGTCGAATGGCCGCTTGGACGTATAGTGACAGAGATCACATTTGAATCGTTTATTCTTATCGGTCTCGTCCGTTGGCAGCACTGCGCTGACTGCAGCCTGTTTAGCTTTCTCCCCTACGAGATCCAATTCTGAATCCAATTCTGAGCTGTACATCATCTCCACGATAAACTCCTCTATGATTTCCTCCCCCTCGGCCACCTCCTCGGCCACCTCCACGGCTTCCTCCTCGGCCACCTCCTCGGCCACCTCCTCGGCCACATCCTCTTCCGTGTGTGCAACTGCCGCTTTCTCGTGCGTCTGCATGTGGCGTCTGATGTTGCGCTTCCATTTGGTTACAAATTGGCATTCACTGCACTTATAGGCGTAGCCTTCGATGTGTTTCACCCGAGCATGACGCTGCTTGTGACGCCGCAGGTCAAACTGACGATTAGAAGTGTAACTGCATTGGTCACATTTGAAGGGTTTGCCGTTCTTGTTTTCCAGCATTTTTAAAGCATTTGTTGTTATTGCGTATGATTCGCTTATGAAGCTATGCTCCTAAAATGAACAACATGCCTTGTTTTTATTAAATGAGAAGCTTATCTCGCATGCGACGATTATACCTTGCCTAATATACATTATATTATTACTAGAAAGCGATTTAGAAACGCACTTGTTGCCCAAGTAATTTATTTTGTTAATTTTCTGCAACATGAGCCGACTTTGTTGATAATAGTAAAACTATCGAAGTGACATTCGATTTATTTTCGTCTTGCTTTTTGCGATGTTTTCGTAGATGTTGTTATCGATGTTTCAAGCCATCCCTACACTCTATTTCATCTCTTTTTGGAATCTGTTGCTGGCACCGCGTGGTGTTTTTGCAAGCGATTCCCGTTTATTTTCCTTTGATTACCGTGGAAAATAAATAAATAACTCCGAAAATGAGTTTGTACAACTTCAAAAAAATAATGGTGGTTCCGCCAGCAAAGGTAAGCATTGCAACATTGTTATTTGTTGATGTTTCTTGGAGCACCCTCCTTTGCCGACATAACCTCAATAATTGTGTTTACAAATGCGCAATATATAAATAATACCAATTTCGTATGATTCTGCAGGACTTTATCGACATTATGCTGTCGAAGACACAGCGTAAGACGCCCACAGTCGTCCACAAGGGCTATAAAATCTCGCGAATTCGTGCCTTTTACACGCGCAAAGTGAAATACACGCAACAGAACTTCCACGATCGTCTATCGCAGATCATTCAGGACTTTCCCAAGTTGGATGATGTGCATCCATTTTATGCGGATCTGATGAACGTACTCTACGACAAGGACCATTACAAATTGGCGCTGGGCCAGCTGAACACAGCCAGGCATTTGGTAGACAAGTGAGTATTTGGAAATCTGCCATATATATATATGTAAAATATTAATTTTTTTATAATTCTATAGCGTGGCCAAGGACTATGTGCGTCTGTTGAAGTATGGTGACTCCCTGTATCGATGCAAGCAATTGAAGAAGGCTGCCTTGGGTCGCATGGCCACAATTCTGAAGCGTCAGGCATCTAATTTGACATATTTGGAGCAAGTTCGTCAGCATTTGTCGCGTCTGCCCACAATCGATCCCTACTCCCGCACGATTATCATCTGCGGTTTCCCCAACGTGGGCAAGTCCTCGTTCATTAACAAAATCACTCGCGCCGACGTCGAGGTTCAACCGTATGCATTCACCACAAAGTCCCTCTATGTGGGACACACAGATTACAAGTATCTGCGCTGGCAGGTGATTGACACGCCTGGCATACTCGACCATCCGCTCGAGGAGCGTAATGTGATTGAGATGCAGGCGATTACAGCCTTGGCGCATTTGCGTGCTTGTGTCCTTTACTTCATGGACATTTCGGAGCAGTGCGGTCATTCGTTGGAGGACCAGGTGCAACTGTTCGAGAGCATCAAGCCACTCTTCACAAATAAACCGTTGATTCTCGCAATTAACAAAGTGGACATCTTGACGCCAGAGGATTTGTCCCCCGAGCGACGGGCAATAATTACCAAGCTGGAGGAGGATAAACAGGTGCCTGTCATGTATTTGTCCACAGTGCAGGAGACCGGCGTTATGGAGGTGAAAACGGAAGCCTGCGAGCGTCTGCTCTCCTATCGCGTGGACCAAAAGATGCGCACCAAGAAGGTAGACAACATACTGAATCGCCTGCACTTAGCAACGCCAGCACCGCGAGACGATAAGGTTCGAGCTCCATGTATACCAGAAAAGGCTCTGGCGCGTCTCGAACAGAATGCGGCCAAGTCGGAGCGTAAACGCAAGCTGGAGAAGGAGATTGAGGAAGAGATGGGCGATGATTACACGCTCGACCTGAAGAAGAACTATGCGGAAATTCCCGAGGATGAGCGTTACGATGTGATACCAGAATTCTTGGAGGGCCACAACATCGCCGACTACATCGATGCTAATATTTTCGCAAAACTGGAAGAACTGGAACGGGAGGAGGGTTTGCGCGATTCGAGTGGAGTTTACAACCCGCCAGATATGTCTATGGATGAGACGCTTAAGGAGATTCGTGAAATGGCCAAGCAGATACGAGGCAAACGTTTCGAATTGCGCGACGAGAAGCGTCTGTCGTCCAGAAAGAACAAACCCATCATTCCGCGCAACAAGCAGCCCAAAGTGCGTGATCGTTCCGTCAACAAACTGGTGGAGACGATGGAGGGCCTGGGCGTCGACATGTCCGGCAACGAGAACGCCAATTTCACCAAATCTGTGGTCGATCTTCGACGTGGTCAGGTTGCCGTGGGCAGTAAAACAACGCCCAGGCAGCCACTGCTGGACAAAGAATCCTCAGCGGTGGTCAGGAGTACCGGCAAGCCGATCAAACGTGCGCCCAGTCGCGATACGCTCGGCATCAAAGATGTTTCCATTCGGAAGAAGGCGCAAGTTCGCGCCAAACGCGACATTGCCAAGAAGGTCACCAAAATGGGTCTCAAGGGCGAGGCGGATCGTTTCATTGGCACCAAGATGCCCAGGCATTTGTATTCGGGCAAGCGTGGCACCGGCAAAACCGATCGCCGTTAAGATCCTTAGCTTTACCGTTAGTTATCCTTACAATTTGGTTTATCAATATACTTACAACAACTCCACTAACACCTCCGCAAATCAAATGAAAGTTGTATTTAATAAATTTTTCAATATCCTCGCGATATTTACAAAAGAAAAGGAAATCTTTTATTTTTGTCTAACTTAAAACTTTTTTATAGTAGTTTGCAAAATTGAATATTTATATTAAACTAGGCATGATATACTGAGTCATACAGTATAGTAAATACTCATATTGAAGGTATCATAATTTAAAAAAAAATGAACAATATTGATCCAGTTACATAGCTCAAATACGGTTGTGATTGACGCAGTCTACAATGAATATAATTCGCAATTTATATTTATAATATATATTTTCTCTCGTTCGAATCTGTTTTCAAATGCAAATGAGCATGGGCGTGAAGCCAAATGCCTTTTTAGGTACAATCTTATCGCAATACCATAAATATTGTAAATTTATTATCCCGAAAATAACCTTGCGCTACTATTTCTGTGTGTACATTTAAATTTATTAAGCTCACATGTACACTTATAAAAAAAACCGATAAATTTTAATTTAAGAAGTTGCGTATTATATGTAAATGCAATTGAGACATTTTCCTTCAATTGCTTAGCTTCTTAGATAATTCCATATAAGCTTTGCTAACAATCTGATTTCTGCTTTATCGTTAAATCGTTTATGCCAATTATTTAATAAATTTACATTTTTGGCATTCTTAGAGCTAGAAACAGGGCATCCTCTAGTCGAGCGTTTAGAACTAGCTAATTGAATGCTTTCTCATTTTTCTCAGTGTCTGTTAATGAAAATTAATTTTTCACATTGTGTTTTGTGCGATGCGGCAACGCATTGCAGCTGCAGTGTAACTGACCTATTGGCCAACTTTGGTTCGCTGTTAGTCTGCTGTTAACTTAACATTCAAGGCTCTCTTTTCTGTTGCGGTTACTGCGACGTTTGTCGCATTGTGCGTAGAGACCAAACAGTTTACTTCGTGCACTCAACACGTTCGCAGGTCTGCGCTCGGCTGTCAAATTCGGATAATAACTCCCAATTCCCAGTCCTTGTGCGAATTAAACCAGTTAGGAATACACAATGAACGTGAAATGAAGGCAAACTTAGGACAAACATTATATAGATACATATATATATATTTATGTATATATACAAATATAAAAAAACTAGCTGAACGATGTTGGATATCCTTGAATAATGCAAATCGAATTGATAAAAATGCGCCTCAAAGTAGGCTAATCAAAGTGGCGCGTGCCTCGGCAGCAACAGCTCATTGTGCGTGTGCTTAAGTGTGGGTGTACGTATGTAGTTGTATATATAAACATGCTTATTCCCTTTGTGGCAGAAGCAGCAGCAACATCAATGTAAGCACCAAGCTCCATTAGCAAAGTGGAGTCGATTGTTGTTGTTGTTGCGTTTTACGCACGCCGCGTCTCGTCACAATTACAACAATAACAGCTGCGCACTTTTGGGGCAGCCTGCCTCCACAGTTTTCGAACGTTACATTTTAGCTGACTGCGTTTGTGGCTGACTTAAATGTTTTTTTTCTTTCTGGCTAACTTAATTGACTTTGGAAAGCAGCATCTGCAACTGCCTCCTCGATTTCACTACACACACACATATATATATTATATATATACATCATCAGCTTCTGCTCTGTCGATATATATATATACATATATATTAGAGTTAAGGCTTGCGTTGACAATTTCCATATAGTTTTTATGCTTGCTTTAAATAAACGCATAAAAAATGGCCACATTACCATTAGACCAAGCACAACTATCCGCCATACATTAAAATAACAACAAAAACAACAGCAACAGCAACCAGAACATGTAGAAAAACACACTGAGAGAGAGACAAAGCCGTTCTGCATATTGCTTTGGTTGTGTTTCTTTGTAGTAAACATTTTTCCGCTTGGCTAACGGAAGCACCGCCATAAAACGTTTCCCATCTAACGTGCTCATACGTGTATATTCCTACACCTACACACACACGCACAGAATAGGTCGTTGTAAATGTTCACAACAAAGTTTTTGATAGAAAACAGATGCTTGGGATAAAACATGCAACAGCATCGTATAAATAAGAGACTAAGGCTAGCCAGATTGTAAAAAAAGATAACTGAATAAAAAAAGTTGTGCCTGCTACAGATGCCGACAGCAGTTATGTTAACAGAGGCAACGAGCTCTCCGCAACAGCTGTAACAGGAACAACAGCAGTAACAGTAAATGCGGCAGCATCTTCACTCACTGTTAACACTGACCTATTGCCCGCATTCGCTGCTGTGTGGCCCTTCATTTTAACATAACAGTGCGCTGTTAGCAGCCGACGGGAAGCTGCTATGTAGCCAGCTTTAGCGCCCAGACGCCATCCCCAGCAGTGTTGGGCGAGATTTGGATCTGTTTGCATCGTCGGCAACGCGTTCCATCACACACACTGGTACGCCGCCACACACACACTTATACGCGCGTACAAGCGGAGACGCGCAAACACGCCACCCATACTGGCAGAGCACAGTCAAAAACTGCGCGTAGTCGTCCCCACGGGCACCTTGCGAACTTCTCTCGCCGTCACCCCCCAATCTAGTGAGTGTGTGCGCTGCAACTTCATAAAAAATTCAACAGCATACAAAATAAAAACAACAAGAAAAATTCCTAGAACAAACTCAATATCCAACATAAAAAAAACGTATAAATAAATGTGTATAAACAACAAACTCAATAATTTAACATTTAACATTGCGTATATAAAATTCGAAAATACACCATAAGCAATTTGTTTAAATTAAATTTAAAATAATAATAAAACAAGCCCACACAGTGAATCTAACGGAAATACACACACACACTGGCACACACAACTACATAAAGTTCGACAGGCTTTTACGCACATTTTGGTGCTTTTGGCTGTTGGCTAACGGTTAACTTTTTTTTCTGTGTGTGCTTTGCTTCATCTTTTCATCGTTTTTGTTTGTTTCGAGCCATTTATTTGCTCTTTAACATTTCAACGCTGGATTCGTGGCTCCAGTTTGGAACCTGTCGTTCCGCCTGCCTTTACCTTTTCTCTATATTCTTGAACTGAGCACACACACACAAAGGACTTGCGGCAAACCGTTTGCCCAGCACTCCGCGTATCTGTGTATGTGTGTGTGTGTGTGTGTGTCTTTCGTTTTTACATAAAGCGAAAAAAGTCCGACACATACTTTTATTCATTTTATATAATATATATATATATATACACACACATACACAAAACAAATACGCGTGCTTGTTTGTGCGTGTGTTTGTGTGTATGTGCGTGTGTATGTACATTCAACAAATTGTTGAATCCAGCAGCTCCTTGTGATTTGATTTTATTTTTTTCTGCTCTGTTGCTCCTGGCTCGCGCGTCCTTCCAACATTTGACGCCCACTACTTGCGGCTGCTTCCGACGACGTCAACAAGTTGAAGCTGTTGCCGCTGCCCGAATTTCAATTTTTGTGGCAATACTCTCTCTCTCTCTCTCATTCTGTCTTTCTCTCTGTCTCTGTTTCTCACTCTGTGTGTGTAGCGCCTTGAAGTATGTCAACATTTGTGTAGGTTCCACACTCTGCACAGATAAATTATGAGTGTAAATTGCCGTTGTTGCTCAGTGTCTGAGTATTCGCAGCTTGCTGACTCTACATACATATATACATATGCATACATACATACATACACAAAAAACAATAAAATGCAGTTGTAACTCAAAAAAAAAATTACAACAGCCACAAATTAGAATCGCAACTTTTTCATCTTTACATATACAATTTTATATTAAAATAAATTGATTATCACTCTACAAATTTTGTTGATTTGCGAGAGACCACTGTACTATATTTATATATACTATACTTTTCCGAATGTATATGTATTGGTTGGAAGAGCTGGCAATCGCAATAGCTTCTTTTTCTCTGCTAGTAACTCGATTTTGTGACATTTTTGGCAACCACAATATTGCCAATTTACAGCTCTTCCCCCCTGTCCATCAGTGTCTAGCTGTTGGCCTATGATATATGTATACATATTTATATATGTACAACAAATGTGGCAGAGTAAATGTGAAAGCCTGGTGCCTCGTCGACCCCTAATTGAAATGTGTGCACCACATGAAGCTAGTTAGAATTTTTGCTGTGCTAAGCACAAAACTTGGTTCGGACCCTTTTCTAATTATCTGGCCACATTGTTCGCTTCCGTCTACAGCTGCCTCCGGGCAAAAAAAAGAAGAAGGCAAATGTATTGACCTAATTAAAAATAATGCACAATTAATTGTCAGTAAAATGCTTGGCACGGTGGCGAAATTTCGTTGCCCGGAACCAAGAAAACAACAAAAAACATTCCCGTGCAAATAAACAAACGACTCGTATATTATTCTGTGTATGTGCATGTATTTATATACAAATGTGTATTGTGTATTGTACATGTGTGGGTACACATGTCCGAGAGCGGTCCAACAGAAATACCAACAATTTTGTTGGGCTTTGAAGTGAATACGTATAAAGGTGTTTATCGCTATCTTATAATAAATAGGTTTATATACAAGCTAATAGCGAACTTCCCCAACATATAACAATTCCCAAGGGACTGCACACTTCAAAGAACAACGCTCTTTGTTTATATGTTTGTGTGAGTTTGGTGGTTTTATAACATTGTTGAAAACCAAACTTTGTATTACAAATAAAACTGAATATTTATGTTGTTGAAAATCAAATAAATATTAAATTAAATCCCCGCCTAGTTCAGCTTTAAAATTAGGCTGTGTGTTTCCAGTTATGTGCAACATGAGAAATAATAAATATTGATAATGAACATTGTATATAATAAATCAGTTTTAAAGTGCGCTTGAAAGTTATACTAAAAATATTGCATTATTCGGACATAACTAAGTAGCTGCTGAAAGGATTCCCCGAAACGGCTTAAACACTTCTAAATGTAAGTATTATTTATTACGTCTTTATGCATTTAAGAAATTCAAGAAATTATTTACAAACTAAAGATTATTTCAATGACAAGTTAAATAAATTTGCTATAAAAGCAACTCAGCTTTTCTCTCTTGAAATGCTGCAAAGATGTAAATATCTGCAGAAGTTTATTCGTTTGTTTGTATGTTTATGTCACTGCCAGAGGCTGCTGATATATTAGCCACAGCTTAGGGCATTCTACCACATTTAAATGACGTCTCGCCATTATGCTTACATGGCGTATGAGTAACGAAAAACTGTAAACTTTTTGGATGCGGAGCACTCGGCTCGTTTCTTATGAGCTATGGAAAATTTTCAGCAGAAGTGAGAATATATACACTTACACACATACATATATACATATATATATATATATATATATATATTTTACGTCTCATTTTCGGCCTTATAAACACCCTAACAAATTTCGGCAATCCTTTTTTCCTCCCTTCTGCCAATGGAAATGTGCTTTAAAGTTTCGCATAAATCTCAGTGTAGGCGGCTATAAGGTCATCGTTACCGTTACCAACACCGTAACCGAAACCAAAGCCAAATCAGGCAAATTGTTTATTGTGTGAACGCATGTTGAAAGTGTATTTTATATTTTGCCGACCAGCGAATTTGTGGGAACATGGCATCTGCAGGTCTGCCACATATGCCACATTTACCGTATATTTTTAGGGACGGGCGCATACATATACATATACATATATTATATGTATGAACATAATACATTATGTACATAGCATATGGCAGCATATTGTGTTCGCAACATAAATAATACAAATCTGCTTGCCATTGGCATGCGAATTTGGTGACTGAGAAAAAAGTCTGGTCAAATCAAACACAAATTCACAAGAATTCACGTTAACTCAACTGTGCAAATTGTATGTCAAGCAGAAAATTCAAAGAGGACGCAAACACTTTCCGAAGGAAGTTGGTTTTTTCCTCTTACCTTTGCCTTATACTCTGTACTCAATTTGAATCTTAAAGTATTTTAGTTTAAGTATTTTAGAGAATAAATATTTTATTTTTTGAATATTTACTTACAAAAGGATTATCAATTTAATTATGATTTATTTGTTTCTAAATAATTTATAGTTTTAGCAAGCTTACCAAATATCGTCTCAGTGTATGGATTGGGGCTATGCCTAAGACTAAGCCAACAATACGCACAAGGACATCGACATGGACACAAACACTGTTGCAACACACAAAAGGCTTCCATTGTTGTTCTGTTGCCATTGTTATGGTTAGCATATGACAACTTCTTAATCATCGATATACGTCGCGGCATATTTATGGCATAGAACAGCTTCCAAAGCCACAATATGTGGGCATCAGCAGCAAAAAAAAAATGTTTTTCTCGTGACATTGACTTGCATTTTCAAATTATCAAGCAAACACACACAATCCATCTCTCACACACACATAAACACACTCACAATCACACCCACACACATCATGTTGCTTGCCTGGGGGCCAGCTTTAAAGAGCAATTTCCCGTTTTACGGACATGTTGCGGATGCTCCACAACCAACACTTTTTAGCTTCTGCTCCTGCTCCTGCTCCTGCCCCTGTTTGTGTCTGACTTGCCCTTTTTAACAGAACAGCAGCAGCAACAAATTTTATTTGCCATTGAATTTATTTGTTGTGCACATTTATTGTGCTTAATTGATGGCCTTTTTAATAAATTATTACATTTACAAATGCAAGTCACAGCCGCAATCATAAATCGTAAATTTCACCTCATTGCTTACCGATTTTAATTAAGCCCATATACAACATCAATTACAATAATTAACAATGAGTTGCTCGACTAGAAACATATCCTATTTTTTTTTATATGTACACAAATAAAATTACGCTGTTTATAGGACAACTAAATATATTGATAATCTAGCTTTAATAGTTTAAAATATATGACTTTTGTTTGTATTTGGTTTTTTTTTTTGTTGATGTATTTTGGGAAAAGCTGAAAAATTTGTTTTAAACCCTAAAACAAACTTTATCTGTCTCGGTAGAATAAAAATAAAAGTCCATAATGCCATTATAGGAGAACAACAATATATATATTGAAAATTCTGCTGCTTTTTACTTATGCTGGCAGCCACCTTAAGCCATATAATGTAATACACAAAGGCGTTAATTGGTTGTCGTTAAATAAGATGAAAAACTGAGCAGATCTGTTGGTAATCAGTACCCAAGCAAATGTCAACAGGATGCCAGGACATCCGCATCCTCAATTGTGCGTCCTTCAGTCGAAAGCCACTCTTGAAAGTTTTCTTCTTCATATTTTGTAAAATTTAATGTATTTTGCCTTTGGGTTGGAGTCCAACCAAATGCAATTAGCATGACAACATTTTTGGTAGAAGGAATAGAGACGAAAGCACTTAAGGGTCTCGGTCTCGGAATATTTCTTAAAAGTGGCTGCCACAAACAGGAGGAACAGCAGTCGCCTCAATTTCCCTTCTACCAAACTTTAACTAACTAAATAAATCGACAAATTAAAAATGCGACCACAATTTAAAATAATATTTGCATAAGCCAAATGTCATTTGCAACTTGCGGTTGGCCACCAAATCAGACGCAAACGATTTGCTGATGCGATTTGATATATAGCTATGGGAATTGCAATTGCAACATTGGCAACGATATTTGATAAACTAATTAAGTGATAAACTGACACAGAGAGTTAAGCGCAAAAGCCAAATGGAAAAACCACATTAAATATCCATCAAGTAGAAAGAGGCCCAAACCGAATTAACATTTAATTAAACTTAGCAAATTTCCGCATATATAATATATATTTTGTTTTCATTATGGTCTGATCAAGTGAGGTTTTCTAAAATAAAAAATAAAATAAAATACAATAACTTTTGGTCGTTATGGTTGACCTTGGCAGAGTCGTTTTGTAGTCATTTTTTTTATACTTTTAAACCCAGAGAGAGTTATTTAAAAAGCGCATAAATTGCTTCGGTCCGAGAACCGCAAGCTTGATGACAAAGTTATAAGTCGCCAGTTTGTTTTAAGAAAAGACGGGAATTTGTGCTCGGGAGTGTACGACTAGAAGATACGCTCTACTTAAGAGAAAAACTATATTAATTTAATCATTTTCAATTTATCTGATATCGTATTGCTAAGCGGCTATTTAAGTACATTTAATAATATTCATATAAATTGTAGTTTTTATTATTCGTATATATTTCAGGGCTGTAATTTATACACAACAATTAACATTTTTTTTTGTAAATATAAAACACTTGACCTGAAGGCTGTTAAGGACCTATTTAAGTTACGAAAAGCGGCTAACAAACAATACAAAATTATTTCCTTTCTTTTTTTTTTAATTACGATTGTTTTCACTCGCTGATTGCCCAGAAACTTTCCGGCTACTTGTGCAACTTGTCAGATTTAAGGATTATGGCAGAATATAACTGAAACTATAAACGGAGTATTTGTTCTGAAAAACCTCAATAAATTTACTGTTTCTATCTTTTTGTGTTACATTTGGCCATAAAATAGCTTTGTGCGTAAACATTTGACTATTTTATAACATACATTTTGTGCATATTTTATGTGTGCAGGGTATTTAAAAGAAAAGTGTGTAAAAAGCAAATGACAGCAGCGCAGCGAACAAATACTTCATATCTGGACATTCCCACACACACTCACACACACACACACACAAATGGAAAAACGTACAAAAAAGAAACGCATGCATAAAAAAATCCACAAAGTGTTTGCATGTCTCGTGGTGTGTGTGAGTGTGTGTGTGAGCGTGCTTGGGTGTGCTAGTGTTGATTTTCGCAGGCAACATGACATTGACTAACGTGCAACGTGGACGTGCCAGAGCATACCACAAAAAGAACACTCACACACACACACACACACACACACACAGGCAAACACACAGAGACACAAACAGTCAGCAATTTGTTGCAGGTAAATTTAACACAAACAATTTAATTTCAATAAAAACGCGCAAACCGGCTACGAAAAGTGCTCATAAAATTTGTGTTTACATAAAATGCAATTTAATTTAATTGCCAAACTTGTATTTCAGCCGTTTGCCGCGTGCTGTGTGCTGCTGCTTTCTGCTAATCTGTGGCACGTTATTCACGAAATTAAATGCAAATAGGTGGCTTGGCAATCTAAACAGCTTTTGCTCGTTGAATGTTATGGTGTAGGTGAGGGAGTGTCGGAGGGGGGAGGGGGGGAATGTATTGCATAGGGGCATGCTGCTCGTTGAAAAGGAAGCAGCGCCGAGCTCTATGCAACACTTTTGCATCTTTTTTTTCTGTTGCAAGTCAATTGCATTGAATGCGAGAGTGGTGGGATTGAAGGGGTGCTTGCGGGTGTAGCTGAGGCACAAGGGCAAGCCTGGCAGCTGTGTTTACTTTTGTCTGCAAATGTGTGTGCGTGTGTGTGTGTGTGTGTGCTATGAAATGCAATGCATACGCTTGCCTGAGTTGCTTAAATGTCAGTTTATATCTCAAGGATAAGCCGTTTTCCCATTGCTGCGGCGTCTTTGGCTTTTGCTATGGACCAGGCACCTAAAGTCAACCACACACACAACCACACACATACAAGCACAGACACTCCCTCAGCTGCTCTATGCTATATCCACATTATTTTTGTCGGCTTCACACATCATGATAAATGCATGAGCCACATATATCAGGCATATGCAATCAACAATGAGCTGTTGTTGTTGTTGTTGTTGTTTAGGTTGTGGCTGTGGTTGCCGGCTGCTTAAATTGCCACTTTTCTCAGCAAGAATTGCATTTTTCACCACTTTGTTAAATAGCATTTTGTGACTAGATTTTGCTCAACATTTTCAATCGGTCTTTTTTCCATCGATTGACCTATAAAACTCGCAATTAGCGTTGGAATCTGTGTTTTTTCTATGGTGTGCTAGTGTGTGTTTGTTGTGTGTGTGTGTGTGTTTTTATCAGCACATTAACTTTCACTATCTCAAATATGTTGTTGCTAGCTATGTGGATTACTCTTACGCCAAGTTATTTTCACACACACATAGACACACACACACATCCACAGAAATCGCCCAGTCAGCAGCCAGCTGCACAGACAGGGTCGTAATGAGCTCCAGTTAGCAGGAACACGAGATAAACTTGTTGCAACGATAAAAAGCCATAAATTTCCCATTCACTTTGTGTCAGCCATGTGTGTGTCTCATGTGTGTGTGTGTGTGTGTGTGTCGCCCGAGTTTCTCTAATTAATAGCTTAGCATGTGTGTCGTCCCTCCCCTCGTAACCCCCTTTGCATTAGAACTTCCTCGTGATAAGTGTTCATTTGCAATTGATTCGCACTGAAATTAAGTGTTTTTTTAAAGAGCTGCCGCCGGAGGAAAAGGAAGCCGCTTTAAATGTCAAGTGTGAGATTCGAGAAGCTTTCAAAAGTTTTGGTTTTGGTATTTTGGCTTTATACTTTCGACATTAATTTGGATAATCAGCTTAGATTTGCTTGGTTTTGTTGCACGATTGTAAAAAAAATGTATTTCTAAGAACAATTAATTACTTTTGGTGTAGTGGTAATCTCTAATTTCAATATTTTAAGTTATAACTACAAATGAAGTACATAGATATTACATACATACATATTACATACATACATATTACATACATACATATTACATACATACATATTACAACGAAAATAAAATTACGTATTCCATTCAGCTTATTATCATCTTAAAGTAAGCCATTTAAAATGGTTATTCATATTGTTTTAAAATGTAATTTATTCTTTTCAGAATCTGTTGTAAACATAAAAAATTATTTAGTTTGTTTGATATTTACTAATTGTAATATTAATTAAAAAGTAACTATAACTGTTGCTGATTATAGTAAAATAATTGTATTAAATTGCAACTGTTTGCTTTTTTGTAAAAAAGTAATGTAAATGAAATTTTAATTATAATAATTTTTTTTTTTTTTTTGCAAAATTCATTCGGAGTATTTATTCTGATTGGTCAACAATAATAAGCAAATTTCAAGTGTGTTATACTTACTATGTGGCATGGATACCTCCTTTATTCAGAATACTTATAAATATCGTAATTTTAAATAATATTTAGTGAAAGTAGAACAAAATTATGTTAAAATGCTTTCTAAAAAGAGAAAATGCTTCAGATAATATCGAAAGAATCGTGTTGGTAAATCCTTTCATATCGGAATGATATTTTTTGGGAATTTCGACTGTAAATAAATATTTTGCTTCGCACTCTGTCATATACCCAATTTTCTGATTGATGGGTATAATTCGACAGGAATAATAAATAGGAATAAATAAATATTTATATAAAAACAATATACAAAGATGTACATTATAGACATATATGAATAAATATCTCCTTATTATATATACGTCTATATAAACAGGGTATTAAAGTTATGGCAGTTATTGTGGAAGTATGCAAACCTTATTTTGTTCCCCTCTTATATGTAGGGCCCAGAGACTGTGTAGGCTTTTCAAATTACATACTTTGCCAACTAGCGACTCCCTTCGAGCCGGAAAATGGGTCGAAGTTTCGAGATTCAGCAGTGTAGTGAGTGGATGAGGAGTGACTTGGTATGTGTATGTATGTGTGTGTGTGTGTGTGTTTTTGAGGTTGTTGGGTGTATGTTTAAGTTGGCAAACTTGAACAAAGCAGCAGCTGTGCTGGGGCATTGCAAGTGATCTGGAAGCGAACGCGTCATTAAATTAAAGTGTTGCCTGCAAATGCACAGAAAAACAGCAACAGAAGTTTTTTTTTTGGGCCAATGTGTGGGGCAGGTGGTAAGGGGGAAACCGACCACGGGAAGTGGTCCGTGGTGTGAAGTGGGCGGTCAAGGTCTGCTGGCCATCAGGCCAATTGTAATGCATATTTAATATGTATATACGTCCTGGCAACAGCACAAATCGATTGTTATGCGGGGGGAGGGGGCTTGTTGGTACCGGTAACAAATGTTTTGCCATAGCCAACAACAATAATGACAAGCACAACACAGCTGCAACAACCGAGCTGAAGGAAGCTTGAAACAACCAAATAAGCAATGCTTTCGTGATTTTCCATAGCGAGTTCATAAAACTAATGGACAAACGAGGCAATGGACTGCAAGGACAGCGCTGCGTATACGCAATAATTGTATATAAAAACAGCGGGCTGCCAACCACCGGCCTGTCAGTCAATTGAGTTGGTGTTTTAACCGGAAAAATTAAATGATTTTTATTGCTGTTGCCGACGATGTCAATAAGCGATATCCATTCATAAAAATGCCAAGAAACCAAAACAATAACAATAATAACAAGCAGCAGGCAAACTCAGCAAATACACATCCCAAAACAAAACAACATTTTTTTCTCCTGTAAACATCTCATGTTTATATCAAAGCACAGATGGATGTTGCAAGCCAGCTGCAGATGATTGCCTTGCGGCATGATGGGCTGATGTCAAAGGTCTAAAAATACGCGCCGCTAACTAAATAAACAAAGCAAATCAGTTTTCATTAAAATATATTTTGGTGGCATTCAATTGTAATTACATTTTCGTGAGTCATATAAACATTTTACATAAACTGGAACTTATTAACCCAATGGGTACATATATCATATATTTGTGGAAATGAATTTAATTAACTGAAGTAGATTTAATTTGGTTAATATATTGTGTATATATGTATTTCATAGGTTAACCAACACATGTTTGTATATATCGATCTTATATTAAGCTAATATTGAATTTAGTTCTTTCGTTCTTGTAAAATACAATATTTTTTTTTTGTAAGTAAGTAAGAAAGTTCTAATTCCTTTAAAGTTCCAATAGAATTTTGTAACTAAATAGATTGAATTTTTAAAAGTTAAAAAATCACCTCTTTCTTTTATATCATATTTTAATTTTTGCCTAATTAGGTTTATAAGCGAACACACATTTAGTAAATATATATTTGTATATATCTCGTGGTCATTTGATATGTTCTATTTATGGAGTGCTGGGAAATCAATAAAACCTCTATTTACGTACCTAACTTGGCTTATTTGTTTGCCAGAATTTTGGGACTACTCCAACGATTTCAATTCATTGCTAATAGATTTATGTGAGGCGTGTGATGATATTTATATATATATATATATGTATACATTAGGATAAATTATTGTAAATAAAATTGAACTGCTTTTAACTAGCTCAAAGCACCTCCTTTCACTGTGAAAAGATGCTGCAAATAAGTCGTAAGAATGTTGGCAAACATTTGAACTTGCAACAGCAGCAAAAACACCAAATGGTGTCTACGGCTGTCAGCTGAGCCAAGAGCTACAACAGCACACAGCCAAACACACACACACACACACACACACACACACACATATTCATATACACTCATATTCATGTTTGTGTGTCAGAAAACTGTCATGCTGCATTTCATATGGCTCATTCGGACGAAGGCTGTCACAGGGGAGGGCAGGTGTCAGAGGTTGATGGGAGATGGAAGATGGAATAGGGGTAGGCGGGCACATTGAAACGGTCTGACATTGCCGTGGACGTGAACGTGGAGACCCGGACTCGGACCACGGCGACATACTCTTCGTCACAGACAGTTTTCACTAATTATCTGACACGGTGCTGGGGGCTGAGACCGAAACTGAAACTGTGAACTGAAACAGCGAACTGTGTGGACCGGTGGCTGGTGCAGGGACTGCTGCTGCTGTTGCTGCTGCTGCTCGTTGCGGCCAAGGACTCATTTTGAATGTGCTGTTGTATACGGTTACACAGCATAGCACAGCACAAATACACACACACACACACACACACGCACACACACCAATGCAAATACAAACTTTACGTGCCCGTCTCAGAACTCTAATTTCAAAGGTCGTGTGCAGTGCAAAAAGCGTTTTCTTTTTTTCGTTTTCGTTTTCATACCCTGCATTGAAAGCCAAACCAAGAAAGGGTATTTTAAATACAAGGCATCAAATCAAGCTGAATTTGCGCTTAAATTTCGAGACTTTTTCTATGATATCTTAAATATCAAGAAATATACAAGGCATATTTTTGGTAAAATTTTAATAAGGATGTATTTTCTGTCAAAATGAATTATTATTTATACTACGTAATTGTCACTTTTAACATTCACTGAAATGAGTAAGTGCTCTTTTAGGAAGTTCTTAAATTATTTACCTAAATGCTTAATAGCATATGCTCTAAATTATTTATGAAGTATCTCTCAGCAGCATAGCTACAGAGTTAGTTGTTAGTTTTTTTTTGACGTTGAGCATCTCTCGTTTCGGTGTCGTGTGTTTTAAGCCATGTGCATGTTTTATTTGGCATTCGCCTTTTGTGTATATACGCTGCATTTGATTCCACGCCCACCTCCAAATTGTGTGAAGGCCGTTGCGCCGACAAGTGGCGTCAATAATTGAATAGCCAGTGCAATGTTGATTAAATTTAAGCAGCGACTGTGTGCGCTGCCGCTAGCATAAATAATTCTATGTCTGATTTGAGCGGATAAATGCTTCTCATTAATATTAATAATTATCTCAGTGGCAATGCCTGAGCCAAGTGAGTTAGTCTATGGTTTTAAATTCACTCATTGCGCATACGACAGGTGTGCCCCAATGTTAATGACTAATGAACCCCATTAATGCTTGTCATTGACATCTGAAACTGAGAGTAAGTAGCTCAAGACACGGCCTAATAAAATGAAATGGATAAAAACGTGCAATTTGCATGGGTCTCAAAAAAAAAGTTCTGTTGACAAAAACACACACGCAACTGACACAACTGCTACTACTCGCCCACTCACACTCTCTCATGTTCAGCAACAAGCAGCGCTTTCTATTAACAGCGCTTTAACAGCAGCTGAGCGGTGTCCCGCGAGAGAGATAGAGAGTGAGAGAGCTCAGCAACAGGAGCTGTGCTCTTGTTCGTTTAATAATGCTCAACTGTTGAGCGAGCTCTGCTACTGCTGCAGCTGTTACTTACAGATGCGGCAGCAACAGTTATAATTTTTGCTTGCCTTCTCTTTATGTCCTCGAATGATTTATTTTTAGAATGCCTGCGCCGCCAGCAGCGTCCCAGTCGAGTTAAGGCATGTGGTTTTGTTTAGCTTATGTGTGCTCTCGCTCTCGCCGTCGCTGTGCCACCCCCCTCCTCGCCTAGTCCACTAAGTCCACTCTCTGCGATATGGCCAGCTTGTGTTTGCACGCTTGGCTTGTTTGATATTGTATTCTGCAGCCGAGAGGCAAGCAGATAAGATGCTTAGGCAGTCAGGCAGGCAGCAGGCAGCAGCAGGCAGCAGCAGGCAGCAGGAGGCAGGCAGCATGGCCGTCGGCAGATGGTTGGGAATACGATTACTAAGTACTAGGCCATGGTAATGGAGATGCGGTTAACTTTGCTTATGTTGGAGTGGAAATTTATGCTTTCAGCGGCTGACTTTAACTTTTTCTATTACATGGCCGTATCGTTTAATTACCTCTCAGCCATCTGGCATTTAAGTGCACGCAAAAGTTTGTAGCGCCTAAATGTGCAACTTTCTCAGGGCTGTTGGCGGTTGCCGCCTTTGCCATGTTTTGCATTTAATCATTTTTGCTCTTGTTGTTCGTTTTCGGTTGATTGTTATGACCCCTTTTTTTTTGTGTACGCCCTTCGCATTTCTGTCAGTGTCAGGCCTACAAAAAACAGACACACACACACGAATACATATGTTTAAATGTCTGTGTGTGTGGGTTTATTTGTGCATATTTCAAATGTGTCGCCATCAACATGAAAATAACTGAATGGCAACTATGACTGTGGCAGCGGAAATGAAAACAATATCCATTTCCATTGTATATTTTTATTTGCTGGAAACGAAAGCAGCAGAAGCAGCAGTTGCAGCAGCGACGACAGAAAGCGCATCGGCCATGGGGACAACCTGTCGCCATCGAAGTCACTGGCACACGCCCAACGGCCCAGAGCACAGTGTCCCAGTGCCACAGTTAAAGCAAAAGAATGCCGTCATATCGAGCAGTCAGCAAAACAAACGGCATCTCTGATCCCCTGTGGCAAAGAGTTGCCAACATCATATGTAACTTTTCATCACTGGGGATTGTCCAAGTAATTCTTCATACATATGTATATATATACATAAATATATATTTATTGCAGGAGTAGTTTTTGATTCACATCTCACATAAATGTTGTCAGCAATCAAAGTTTAACAGATTTTGAATATTTTATATATATATATATATTTTATATGTTTTGTTAGTCAGTAAAATCTTAAATATGATTAATCCTTCAGTTTGCATTTAGTTTTAATCGTGCAAACAATAAGCGAATAATTTGTGCTATGTATTAACCAGGCCAATGCCAATTGCAAGCAATTCAAATTAGTTCATAATATTTATGAATGCATTAATAATTAAAAATAACCTTACTTTACGCATTAAATGGATTAATTTATTGGAGAAGTGTTTCAAAATATTACAAATATTCTCATTTTTAGTCGATTTTATATACAAACTTTGTATACTTAATTTTTTGTATACTTGTTTCTAAGAAAACGTAGAAAATATATATTCTAGGAATTTGAAGCACGATTTCACCAAGAAAATTATATGTAAAGCCAATGTGAGTAAGACACACCTGTGTCTGTGTGTGTGTGTGTGTGTTCAAGAGTGTGTGCAACAAGTAGGATTCAGCAGCACTCATGAATAACAGAATGGTTTGGGGGAATGGGGGAATGGGTGAATCTGAATTTGAATCACAAAAAAATATGAAAAACCAAGGAGCATATAAAATACAGACAGTGTGCTAAATGACGCCCTGCTGTTTGGAGTGGGTTGCGTCCTTGTCGACTTAACGGGCTATTGAACCAGTTTGGTAGTCTAATGTTTCCTCGTCTTCGTTGCATTGCAGGTGTGCGCCATTTGGCAGTAAGCGCCACTTAAAGCCACTTGGAATCGTTGAGCTCACAATAGGAATTTATTGACTGGCAATTGAAAGTGTGCGAAAGAGAGATAAAAGGGAGGAGTGCGAGGCAGGAGGAGAAGGAGAAAACTGGCAACTGAAACGGGCAACAAGAACAGGGCAAATATGTGGTGCACGAGCCACAAATCGATGTGGCCGCCAGCGCGTAACTTGGCATGCACATGACAAGCGCCAGGACGTGGCAAGCGAATCGATCAATGCGCCAACTGGGGGGTACTGCAGTAGTCATTGGCAACAACAACAGCATCAGCAGCAGCAGCAGCAACTGCCAAAAAAACAAGCAACACTCCGAGCAGACAAAACCAAAACATTATGGCCGATGCGGATGATAGCAACAATAGTGGCGACAGTGGCAGCCATGGAGATGAGTTGCACTCACGTCGCGATTCGCTGCAGTTGCTCACAAAGTTGGACAAGGCGGTTTCCACCAACGATGTACTGCTGGATCTGCAGCGTGCTCTCACCTACGAGGCGGTCTTCAGCACGCTCGTCGAGCGCAAGATGCGGGTCCTTAAACGCGACTACGAGGAGCATAAGAGGGCCAAGCGCAAGAAGCGCAAATCCATTGGACGCATTTTACTGCCACGCAAACTCTTTGGCGGTCGTCGGTCTAGCAAAGATGAGTCCGAGCCGGAGGACGAGGAGCTGCCGAGCAAAAGTCTGCGTCAAGCGAACACTGCCCCCGACAACGAAGTGGCCTCCAGCTCGCGAAAGGTGGCGCAGAGCACGGAGGATAGCGTGGCCAGCACGCTAAGCAACTCGTCGGGTCGCCAGACAACGCTGCCCCGGCACAGTCACAGTCTCCTAGTGCAGGCGCAGACGCATACGCCCGCACCGCTGCCAGCGGGAAAGCGGGATAGCAGCTCCGAGGAGGAGCAGAATGTAAATGGTGGTGGCGGTGGTGTCCGACCACCCGAGACGCGACATTCCATGAGCACAACGACCAACGGCGATCAACCGGATTACCTCACACCGGTCGCCTCCTGCTACGACAATACCTCGCTGGCCACGGCGACCCCAACAGCAACTGCAACTGTGGTTGGTGGCAGCGCACGTGGCGGCAATGTGCACAGTTCCACCATGGCGGATGACAGTTTGACGACCTCGTTGCACGGCAGTCTCGAGAGCCTCTCCTACTCCAGTTCTCGCTGCACGGTCAGCTTTGGCGGCGCCGAAATCATTGCGATGGCCCACGGCGATGCGGACACACGCGAGCGAGTGCGTCTGGCCAAGCGACTGCGCATCCTGGAGGCAAAGTCCATCAGTGCCCAGTGCAGCCCCATCTTTCCACGCAGCATGGTGCGTTCGATGTTGCTGCCACAGCCGCAGCAGGCGGTGAGTTAATCCAATTATATATTTAAATCATTCCTGCCCCAGGATTATGCAAATTTTGCAAGCTTTCCCTTGGCTCAGCTGTATAAATTGTCCGCTCTTTATTCTTATTGACCATTTCATTCTAATACTCTTTCCTCCTTTATTCATCCAGCGGCTACACGTGAATGTTCCCTCCAGCCTGGCCAGGCCGAATCAGCCAGTTCAGCCGCCACATGTGGCTCTGGAAATTGAATCGCTGCCCTTGCCACAGTTGCCGTCACAGCAGCAGCAGCAGCATGCTCTGCCGGAGCCAATGCTGTTGCCGCAGCGCAGACGACTCCTTCCCAAGCAATTGTCCTGCACAGAGAGCTACTCCGGCGGCTATTCGGGTGGCAGTGATTTCGATGGTGCGGCTGCCTATGCGCGATATTTCTCGAGGCAGAATACGTCCGAGGACAGCGCCAATGTGACTGTTAGCACTGTGCTGGCCCAGAGTGACTCCCAATCGTTGCACGCACTGCCCAGCTATGCAAATACGCCAACCGCCTCTGCCGGACGAGAGCCGAGACGCCTCAAATCACGGAGCACCGGACTGCTGGCGATACGCCGTCCGGCAACGCCAGAGGCGATTATTATTCCTATGGAGGATGCCGATGAGGATGAGCGGCCATTGCCGGCACAGCTTGCCGAAAAGCTGCATCGCATGACCTCCACCTCGACGGGTTCTAGTGTGGCGCCCACTGGCTGCTGCACCACAGCCAAATCGGCTGTTTCTCGCGCCAAGGAGAAACACTTTCAGAGCTTTAAGCCCACACTGACCATGTCAGTTGCGACGGCAGCACAGAGCACAGGCAGCGACGATGAGTATCGACGCCGCAAGCGGAAGTACAGTAAGTTCCAGCAGCAAACTCTTCCCAACTTCATTTTATAACTATTTATTTTTTGTTTGCTTACAGAACGCCATCATCGCTGCTCCGATCCCGCGCTTGTCTATCCCGCACCCAATGGTCTGCAGCACTGCGTGCATGTGCTCGGGCTGGCACCCGATATTCAGACCATGTAAGTTCGCAGTTTGATCTACTATTTCCACATCTCAATAGATGTGATATGTTAAGTTGCTAGTTTCCTAGAAATGCTCCTCCAATACTTTAAACTCCCATTTGATTTTATTTTTTAAATTGTTATTTTAAATATGATTTCCATCTATATTAACACACATCCTTGAAAGTTTTCAACTATATGATAACCAATAACAGCTCTAACAAATCAGCTAATTATACTTGACACATAATAAGTATAATAAAATATGTCATCCAATAAAATCCGTTATGAAACCTTCAGCCTTGGTCGAATTTCCACAAAGTTTGAACTTTATAAGTGTTGAAAATTCGGTATATTTATTTTAAAGCGCAGCCCATTCCCGTTATATGTCGTACATAGGGGAAAAAAAAGTCGACTGTCATTTAATGTCATTTGTTACCCGCAGACAATGCCCCTATGCCGAGGACTCGCCCTGCGACCTGCAGCTGGACATGGACACTGACGCCGATAAAATCGACGACCTTGAGCACATGATGCCTGGCGGCATTGGTCACCAGCGACATCGCAGAAAGCATCGGTGAGTCGCATACGATATCGCTTCACGTCAATCAAACTGAATCCATACATTTGCACAGTGGTCAAAAACAACAAATTTATACCAGTCTTAAAAGGTGCAGAAGTAACTGAATTAACCAAGTGGTCAATGTAATTTTTCACAGAATCAGTCGAAATAGTATTGACCAAAATTGTAGAAGCATTATTTTCCAGAAAGTGTTTCTTCTTTTCTTATTTATTGCTTCTGTTAATGGTACTGTTAACATTGTTCTTACTGTTAATGTGCCTACAGATCTGTCTTACAATTAATGTTACTGTTACTGCTACTCTTACAGCGATTTCTACTGTTACCATTCCTTATTCTCTGAACGTAGAAACTTTTTAATTTAATTTTTGGACCCACTGTAAGTTGCCGCTGTTTGGCGAAGCTGAGACATGATTAGAAAAACTTATAAATGAATGCGCATTAGGGCCATTTGCGGACATTGGGCAGTGGGCCAGTTGGCCAGTTGGTCAGTCGTGCAGTACGTTAGCCATGACAATGGTGTCCTTTTGGCGTCCTTGGGCTGCACTAATAAATGTGTCCAATGTGTGATGAAAAGCTTTATTCGAACATCGCCTAATGCATTCCCGCCTCCGAAAAGCAGACAAAAATTGATTGACATGCTTTGTGCCTCCCAGCTTTCAGCTGTAACGGCATTCGTTGTCACCACCTGGCCATGCCGTGAACGTGAAAACCCACTACCCGACCAAATGACATCCAGCAACTGTTGTTGCCATTCTCTGTTTCTTGTTTTTCGATTGTTTTTCTTTTGTTTTTTTTTTTTTTTTAGCAGCAGGCACTTCCGTTGTGAAATGAGTAACGGTAGCCAGACGCCATGTTGTATTTGTAACTCGTTTATGGGGCCATGCAGCGAGCGGGGAATTTGTGGCAGCATTGTAATGCGGAAGTTTTTGCAAAACCCAAACGGAAATAGAGTAAATATGTTTAAGCTGCTCTTGTTGCTGTTGTTGTTGCTGTTGCTGCAGCAGCAGCTGTTGTTGTTATTGTTGTTTTTGTGCAGATGATATGCCAGCGGGCTGGGCGGGTGTGTGACAGTATGTGTGTATATGCTTTTAAGGTGTGTTGAGTTTCAGAGTAATTGATTAAGCTCCCCACTGAAATAAATGCGGTTTAAGCAAAAAGTTCACAAAAAGGTGAACGATTTTTATAATGGATATTGATATTTACATTTTTCTCTTCTTCTTGCATAGAAATAAACATCTCAAGAATCATAAATCATCTCTTATTTTATTTACACTGAAAATTCTTTTCTTACACTTTTGGTAATATTCACTTTCTCTATTCACAGGCATCGGCACAAAAAACGTCATCGCCATAAAAAACCCAAAATACTTGTACAGGATTTGGATACAGAAGTTGTGAAGGTGTGAAGCCCATATACCCATGAAGATGTCCAGATCTACTTATTAAATATATATATATATATCTCGCTTACAGGTAATCGATCCACATGATCTCTCGCAGCGTGCACGCTGGACAATTATTGCAACTGCCTGCCTTCTGTTGCTGATGTGCCTGATGTTAATTGGCGTAACACTTCGGATGGCACCCATTATTGATGATATGGGTAAGTGACTTTTGAATCCTTATATTGTTAAAAAACCAAATGCTTTTAGCCATAAACCTCGTTAAAAGATATCCATGCCTGTCAAGCAGTCCTCTAGTCTTAAGCAATGCAACTCTAATGGAACAAGTTTCAGGCATACAATATATCTGATATATATATATATGATATATTTTTAAGTGTGCATTATCCTTCTTTTGAGCTTCGCATGCCAAATATTTTACATTTATATTAAGTAAGAGTTGTGGCTGATTTTGAGCCCTCCACATACACACATGATAAATGTGTAATAACCTATAAGTTCTTATGAAGTCGGTTATAACTAAAATCTCTCTAACATTTCTAATGCCGTGTCTATTGTGTTTTGTTTCGTTATATTTCAAATATAGAATACCTAACGAAATGTAAGTACAAAAGAATTAAGAGACACGAAATTTTGATGTCCTGGCAGGGCTTTTTTAAATTTAAATTTAAATTTATAATTAATATATTTCAAGAGCTCTACCCGGTTATCAAAATAAAAATATAGAAACAGCTGTAAAAGTTTTGTTATGCTTACAGTTCGCAATTGTTTATCTGTATGTGATTAGTTTTTACTGTTATACAATGGAATAGTGTGTGTTCTGATTGAAAGCATCCTTAACCCCAAAACTACAACCAATTTGTGCAGCTTTTGCAAAAAGCTTCAATAGTTGAACTGTTATATTATCATTCTGAAAGCTTACAGTATTCAACTGACTCGTTTCGTTAAATGTTAAGTTTGTGTTAAGCATTGTAGAGAGCTTTATGTTCATTTACATAACAGCCTTGAGCTTGTGCTTAAGCTTGAGCCACTGCTTGAGGCAGAGCTTTCGGTGCGAGCTTTGGCTCAAGTTAAGCTTTGGCTCAAAGGCAACTCAAACTCGGTGGAGATTGCTTACGCTAACATGCGTTTATGTGTGCCATTGTGTTGCATAACAGCACAGTAATAGCGGCGGAACTAGGACATCGTATCACATGTTGCATTTCAAACACACTTGCACACTCACACTCACACACACACACACACACACACACACACACTGCTTCAGTTACAGTTACAAGCTGTGTTTGTGTATGCGTACATTTGGCATAGATTTGCGTGATGCTCGATATTTTGGTTGCATCTTTTGTATCTGCATTGTGGCCATTATTTGAGGTTGTCGATAGATTCTGACATGGTGACATTGAACACCCTCCGCCCACAGCTGTCAGTTGCCTGCATCCATCATCTGCTATAATTCACTGGCTTACACAATTTAAGCTTTGAAATATTATTTTGTTTTGGCGTTTTTAATTCAAGTTACAATTTTAATCAATGTTGATCTTTTTCATAATCAAAAAGTGTCTGAAGTCCGGATTTCCACTGACTTCTGACGGTGCCTTGTTTGGCATTGGATTTAAATCAAATTCGGAAAGGGGTTAAATGTACTTTTGTGTTTTCTGTGCAAAACAAGATTATCTTTCGTGTTGACCAGTCCTGATCAACTCCGCCGGCTGTTGGCCTATTTCATTAGCATCATGCTTAAATTAATTAGAAATGCAGTCAAAAGCGGCTTTTTGCTGCAACCGTCGCGATAACGAACTTTTTCCAAAATGTCGACAGGCGGGGGCGTGGCACCTTGAAGAAGCAGTCACAGCCACAGTCAGAGTTGTAGTCGCAGTCGTAGCCGCTGCTGCTGCACTTAATCGGCAACCACTGTGGCCACAAAGGGGGTGCACCACAGCGTGACAATGCCTGGTTAAAACTAATTTGTGTGTTGCCCTTAGGGGGTTGCCAGCACCTCCAAACAAAACACACCAAACCAACACACACACACAACACACACTTACGCACAGTTGAACGCACGAGCGCTCTTGTGGCATTGCTGTTGCTGCCACTGCCACTGCTGCTGTTGCTGCTGCTGGTGCATTGTGTGCTGTGTGGTAAATGTAAAATGCAGTTATGCATTTCTTAAGTTAAATCAGCGGCACAAAGACTTCTTTTCACAAAACTACAAATATATATATATATATATATGTGTGTGTGTGTGTGTGTGTTTGTGCTGCTCAAAAATGCAAAGAACCCAGCTGTTAAAATGCTGAGAAGCTGATGACGTCGCCAGCGCCAGTTGACGTTCTTGACTTTGCCAGCGTGGCAGGAACCGAGGGATGAGTATAAACTTTCTCGCAGTGCACACACACACAATTTCCCGTTTGCCTCATTTTGCTGTCTTGCTGTCGCTGGCTGCCTGGGGGCTGAGTGCGTTGTCATTTTGGTTGGCTGCCGCTGTTATGCATTTTGTTGTTGTTGTTGCTGTTGTTGTTGTTGTTTCATTACTTGCTGCATAAAACAAATGCACATAGTTTCGCCTGGTTATTATCCACTTGCTGTGGCACTTTGTGGTCGCAACTACCACGTAAAGCGACTTAAAACAATGTGCCCCCGTGCCTGTGTATATTTTTTTTATTTCATTTTTCTGGCTTAATCAACACGCTGCTCTCATCGTCATCGTCAAACGTTGTCTTTTTCGCTGTCTTTTGTTTATATCATACATATTATGCTTTGGTTGGTTTTATTGTTGTTTGGACCACAAAAAGCATTCCGATTGCCCAGCAAAAGCCGCAAGTATTTCAGGACCAAATTATTTTCATAGCTTTAGCTTAAAAGCTGAAATGCCGGCGACGGCGTGTGTGTGTGTGTGTGTGTGTGTATTGCCCCTCCTTAGATGTTATTGTTGTTGTTGTTGTTATTATTATTGTTGTTTTTGTGCTCGTTGTTGTTGTTGTTGTTGTAGTAACAAACGCATTGCCATTGCCATTGGCCCTTGGCGCTGGCAAAGAATTAAAAATATTTACAGTATTTCGAGTGAGCGAACAGCAGGCAAAACAAACAAGTTTCTGCGGCTGCTCCTGCTCCTGCTCCTGCTGCTGCTCCTGCTGCTGCTCCTGCTGCTGCTTCTTCTACTGCTGCCTCTGCAATCTGCATGACTTGGATGAAGTCGTGACCAAAGCCAACAGCTGAAAGCCGAAACCCAAAGCCTCCATTTGCCGGAGACAACAACACACAAAGAGAATGTCCTGTGCGTATACATGTGTGTGTGTGTGTGTGTGTGTGTGTGTGTGTGTGTGTGTCACAGTGCCCCTCCCGCTGTTGTGGTTAGCAGCACAAACGCACCAACAACAAAAAAAGCATTCCAAACAAATATGAGAAACATAATTTCGTGCCACACAACCACTACACACACACACACACACGCACAAACATACAAACGCCACAAAAATAAAATAAAAATAAATGTCTACTTGGAAATGTGCAAGTTTTTTCCACTGGATTCTCGAAATACTGACAGAAGGAGAGCTTCAATAAGGAGCAACTTTCATCATCATTTTGCTCCTAATTTGAGCAACCCGCAAAACAAATATCGACAGCTCGACGACCTTTCGTCCCCTTCTCCTTGGATTACTTAGTTTTGCGTCTCTGCTCTGGATTAAGTCCCTTTTATGATTAATGATGCTTTGGCAACTTGTCATTATTTGCCTACCCGTTCCACAAAATTTACATCCGTTGGATTCTGTGCATCAACATACATATTTCAACTTCATCGTAGTTTAAGTAACTTTTCTCACTCAATGCATTTGCCTAGTTTATATTTGAGAAATTAAATTAAAATCTAGAGCTAAAAAAAAAAAAAATGATTTAAAATACGCAAACATTTTTTTTTATTATTACTTTAATTAAAATTAGATTTTCATATTACATAAAATCGATAAGCTTAAAGTAAATAGCTAAAATTTTAATTAGAAAAGCTTTATAAATTTATCGTAAACTGGTGCAAATCTAATTATATATCTCAATAGTCCTTGGAGTTATAGACAAAGCTTGGTCAATAATAAAAGCCAAGTCAATTGTATTATATTTATGATATGTCAGATCCTTTATCATTTAGGAACAATCGATCAGTTTTAAAAATTTAATATAAATGTTTTCTTATTAATTTAATTATTTAATATAGCAGTTAGATTTCTTTCTGTTCTCTTGTTTAAACTATTTAATTATTTAGTGGACCAACAATAATTGCATAAAAGGCGCACTAATTTGCAGCTCATCCTTCAAGTAATGCTGAAACGTAAAAGTGCATTTAATTATGTGGGAATAATTTAATTCTTTTGATAGTATTTTTTGGTCAGACTTAATGCTCAACTCTTTAAAGTGGTTCATTAAAGTATCGTGTTGGCAGTTGCTTTCATCTCTAAAAATAATGGCTGAAAGGTCCTTGACTTTCGAGATCATAGCTTTTAAGTGCCGTGCAATTGGATTTGGTTTCCTCTTTTGGCCACTGTTTATAATTGCGTGGCTAAAACGAAGGCGACTTGGCAGAGTGCCTGCACAGCTCGGGAAACGGCAAATGAAATTAGGCATATTTAAGTAGGGAATTCAGTGGAAACTCGGCTTTTAAATGTATATAATCAGTGCAGACATTCCAAAATAGACGGACAATAGCAGTTACCTTCCAGGCCAAAGACGACCCTCAGGCGAATGCGGGTAATGAGTCCACAGGCAGAACCACAACTAACACCCAGATCCAGGTCTGTGGGTTGATTGAAGTGGATTCGTCAGTGTGAATCCATAATGAGATGCGCTTCAGAATAACTTTCTCAAATATTTGGCAATTATTTAGTTTTGGTTTTCGACTGTGGTCTAAAGCCCCACGCCCCCCCCCCCCCCTCGAAAATAATGAGTATAATGAGGCAAAATCAGTGTAAAATTATAAAAAAACTTGATGGTGTGAATCGGAGGCGACACAAAAATGTGCGCTTGCCGCACGTTCTGCGGGCTAACGTTGGGGGCCGGCTGGTGGGCGTGTCAAAAGACAAACGCCAGCAGCTGCGGGTCAGCTGTCAGCCGCCGTTGTGGCAAGTATTTGTTTGTGTCTTTTTTAAATACTCATTACAAAAGGAAATCGGGGAAAAGTTTTGATAAAAATCCTATTATAAACATAAATAAATAGAGTGCCAGCAGGGCAGAAAACTGGCAAACCCGCACACAGCAACAGGACACACACACACACACAGAGCCTACACAGGACTCGTCGGCTGTGCAAACATTATGAGCTGTGACTTGTAAGCACAGAGGCAGGCGGCAGGGGGCAGGCGACAGGGGGCAGGCGGCAGGCGGCAAAGTCAAACAATGAGGCAGCCAGTCCTTAAAAGGACCAACCGAAACTTCATTAGTGCCTCTCATCTCGCATCTCAACTCATCTCATTTACTATGTACAAGAATATATGAGGGCTGCAGGCCAGACTCTACACTGGCCGTAATATCAACTATATATATATATATATATAAATATATACAATGATATTCTTGAGAGTTAAGCTAAAACTAAACTTTGCAAGA
The DNA here is from genome assembly GCA_037043605.1 of Drosophila multiciliata. Lineage (NCBI taxonomy): Eukaryota > Metazoa > Arthropoda > Insecta > Diptera > Drosophilidae > Drosophila > Drosophila multiciliata. The sequence continues at coordinate 2,615,337 of JBAMBF010000589.1, forward strand.
AATAAGATTTTTAAATGTTTTCTGATAAAGATTCTTTTAGCATTTTGGTTTTTAATATAAGATTCTATTCCTCTCCAAATCGAGTCCAGACAAAAAATAAATAATTGCTAGTTAATTTATTGAATTCACTTTAATTATAGTTTCATCTTGAAAATTTGAATTTAGCAATAAATTTATTCTAATAAAACATTTAATTAGTTTAATCTAATTCATTTGCCAATAAAAAGATAAAGATTCTTTTAAGCATTTTGGTATTTAATATACCGTTTTATTCCTCTCCAAATCGAGTCAAGTAGACAAGAAAAAAAAAAAATTGCTAGTTAATTTATTGAATTCACTTTAATTATAGTTTCATTTTGAAAATTTGAATTTAACAATAAATACATTCTAATATAACATTTAATTAGTTTAATCTAATTCATTTGCCAATAAAAAGATAAAGATTCTTTTAAGCATTTTGGTATTTAATATACCGTTTTATTCCTCTCCAAATCAAGTCAAGTAGACAAGAAAAAAAATACAAAATTGCTAGTTAAATTATTGAATTCACTTTAATTATAGTTTCATTTTGAAAATTTGAATTTAACAATAAATACATTCAAATAAAACATTTATTTAGTAATTAATTTATTTAATTTAATTTAATTAATAATCTTATTCATTTGCCAATATTCTGTTGTATTTGATAATCCTTAAAACGACTTGTTATTTTATTTTTAGGGAAATTAAATACGCTGCCTGTTTTTCTCAGTGTACGTACACATGGTTATTGTGTACCTCTTCTACCTGTGAATTTGAAACGAGGCAGTTTTCTTTTAGTAGTTTTGAGCTCAACTGCTTTGAGTCGGAGGTGGATAACTTTTCATGCGGTTGATTTTATGGAAGCGGTAGGCATCTTCAATATTCATATTTTGCCGCAAAACGAATATTTATTACCTCAAAAAAACGAGAACAAACTCACACACACACACACACACACAGACTCTACCTACCCATTGATTGGGTGTTTCGTCAAGTTGGGGTTGTGGTGGGGAAGAGTTTTGGTTTTCGCGCAACCTTTTGTTGCCATTCTCAAGCTAGAAATTGTTTGTTTGGCAAGCAGCCTGGCAAAAATTTAATCTCAAATTGAAGGTTTTTTTGCGGGGTGGCGCTAAGCGATATTGCCTTTTGCCGCAGGTGACATTTTCATGTGGGGAAATAACGGCAAAAGCCAGCTGTCATCTCTCCACGTGGCAGCAAAAATAAAGGGTCAGACTTGGAATCAAATGACCATAAATGGTACTAAGTACATTTGGTTTTTAAGGATACCATTTGCAGTCCTAAATTGTTGCACAATTTTAAGCAAATATTTGCATTCACACAATTTATTACTTATCAATTTAGCATTTTGTGTGTCTTTCTCGTTACAAATTTATGTTGAAATTTATGCATAAAGAAAGTGTAAAAATTTTTAAGCAAATTTTACTTTTTCAAAAAATTCTTTTAACATAAATTGAACAACAAACAAAAACTTTTACAACCTTATAGGTTAAATTTGACTAGAGAAATTAAAATGAGGGAAAACATAAACAAATTTGTTAAAAGCAACAAAGTGCAGTAAAATTAAGTCTAAATTATAACTATAAAATTATATTGATTTAGTTATAAGTGCTAATTTAATTCCTTTAAAGTGTTACAAATATTCTGACCACATTAAAGTACTTCCCTCAACTGCATTCCCATTTCGCTTTTGACAAATATCGCATTAATTTCATATTGAAAAATGTAAAACGATGTGGAATATATTATATAATTGCTGCAATGATTGGTAATGGATAGCTCTAAATTTAATTGCTTTAATTCGCTTTGTAAAAATATAAATTTAAGCTTTGTTTGTGTTCCCACACTTTTCTATACAAAGTTATTATAATTTGCAAATTGATTTCAATTTTAATTATTTACTTTGAGAGATGAACAATAAATGTTGCATTAAGGGTCATTAACCAAGAATATAATTAAACAAATTTGCCAATTTATTCTTTTATCCAAATGACATGCTATTTTGAAATTAAAACCATAATTTTTGTTTTCTATCATTGTTTAATTGCCTTTTTGTCATCGCAATTGTTGCTTTTTTGTTGCAATTGCAATTTTGATAGCCGATAAAAATCAGCTTATTAAAAATAAACCCTATAAAACTGAATGAAATTTGCACTGCAAAATTAGTAACAATTTCCACTATGAAGCAGTTCGCATTTTTTGGAGTATTTTTTTTGGTGCTTTCCATTGCAGTGGTAAGTCCAAATTTTAGGGACAAAAGGTTAAGTTCCTCATATTTTTCCATATTATTTATTTTTTATAGGCATCTATGATGCCAGAAATGCCAGAAATGCCCAAAATGCCAGATATGCCCAAAATGCCAGATATGCCAAAAATGCCAATGCCCGGTAGAAGTTTTGGTGGTATGATAAAGTCCGGTTTCCTCAGGCGGAGCGCTGGTCAACAGGGTCCACCACAAGGTCAAAATATGCCACCACGTCCGCCACCTGGCCGCAACCAAGATTAATAAGGCAAGAATTGTCAGAGCTAATTGATTTTTACTGGATTGGGATGAATTAGACTAGTTGAAATGTTTCCACAGCAATTTCAATAAATTTCTTTTGCATACAAATATATTTTTATTATATAAAATATAAAATTCGATTCTGAAGAATTTCGATTAACTCTTTTGAATAAAAATATACATATCAAAAATGAGGAAAACTCACCGAAAACTTGACAGCAGATTTGGGTTTTACGTGCAAAACTTAACTCTGGTAAAATAATAAGAGGAGCTCAAATTTCCTCAATGAGCACGATTTTTGCAAGGCGCCTCCAAGTTTTAATACTTGCTTAAGGGGAAAAAACTTTACTTAATAAATAAAATGTAAGATTTAATTTCATGAAGCGTTGCTTAAGTGTAAGTTCACTTTAGTTCAAGAATAAAGAGCACATAAATGTTCGTATTTAAATGTTGTTCCTGGTTTTTGGACTACACACAGAGAAGGAACATCGTGTGGCAGACAAGCAACTCAGACTTGGTTTTTTTTTTTCCAGCTGGCAAACTTTATTAATAAAATGCACAAAGTGAACGAATTATGGGCATCAAATTCATAAATATAGTCGTAGCACAATGCCGTAGGAATATATATTGTGTTGCCAACTGTGCGAGGCAAGTGCTGTGTTTTGGGATTGGGCTTGGCCTTTGAGCAATATACTGCTAAAAAAAAAAAAAAAAAAAAAATAGTAGCTGCTGTTTCTTCTGTGAATTGCGAATGCAAATGCGAATGCTTATTACCAAAGAGTTTGCGCCTCCGAGCATTTTATAATTGCATCACATCGTCTCAAGTCTCAACCCCCCCCAACCAACCCCACCAACATTAATCATGATACCGCTGGCCCCGCTGTGCATTACTCTAATTTCCGAGCTATATGCAGCTGTGCGCTCATGTGTGAATGCACCAGCGAGTGCATATCCAAAAAGTTGTTAACAAAGTTCTCACTTTGCTTGCCACTGTTGGCTGTGGCTAGTAACTGAGGAGCAGAAATTCACACAGACTGGCAGGCAAAGCAGGCAAAGCAGGCAAAGCAGGCAAAGCAGGCAAAGCAGGTCCTGTCTTCGATTACCAAATGCCTGATGAAAACTTACAGCTATGAGGGAAAAGTATGTGATGCGTGACATACATACATACATACGTGTAATGAATCAGCATGCCTTATCGATAAACATAACGCAAGAAGCGTGGCGGCATCAACAACACACACACAAATATATATATATATATACATAATTTCCGCTGTGCACTGCTAAAAGGGGGCAGGCAGGAAAGGCAACACAATGGAACAACAGCACAGCAGGACAATGGAGAGCGGGAACACGCCCTCTGCGCGCGCTTCTTGCCACATTACTTGGGCCGCGAAATGTTGGCGCAACCAAAACAAAAACTGCAGGCAGCATTGAGTAAAAGCTCATTTACAGTTTCCACTCGAAATGACGTGCAACACGTGACGCTGGGGCATTGAGTGAGCCTTGAGAGGCAACACCCAAGGATGCTGCGAGTGAGTTTAACATGTTGCTTCCATTTGCTGCTGCCACTCGGCCCCAAACGCAAACCGAGTGAAAAACCGAGCCAAACAACGAAACGAACGCCAACGATTGGCATATCCGAGGAGGCGCCTCCACGAGCGATACGAACTGATAAAGCCAGATGCTGCTGCTGCCTCTGCTTCTGCTGCTGCTGCTGCTGCTGCTGCTGCTCCTGCTTCTGCTGCTGCTGGCAAAGCGTTTGGCTAAGCGTGGCAGCAGGCTCGCGCTTCGGTCAGTTGAACATTTTCCATGCTGTGATCAAGTTGTCTTTTCCTCTGAGCGCCGAGCGCTGTGCACGCCTTGGACTTGGAGCCACATTATACGCATTCCACGTATCTCGCCAACGATATCAAAGCGACTGCAATAGAAAAATAACCAAAAATCAGACGCAACCAACCAAAAAAATAAAGAACACACAAAAAAAAAATAAAAAAAATTAATGGCCGAGCATCAAGTGCAGTGCGTTTATCACTGAGTGTGTGGGCGTGTGTGTGTGTGTGTGTGTGTGTGTGCGAGTGTGTGTGTGTGTGCTCAATGATTTGAGAAATGGCGATGTTAGTAGGCGTGGTCCGAAAGTGCAACAGCAATTGAGCAGGCAGACCAATAGACTCCTTCAGCTTCAGACGGAAGCAGACGATAAAAGCCATACAAATGACGCCTGTAATTGAAGTTTCTGTATGTGTGAGGGTGTGTGTGTGTGGGTGAGTGTGTATCTGTGTGTATGCATGTTTGCGAAACTTTAGCTAACTGCTACAATTGAGTTGCTAATTTGTTTCTAATTGCGCCCAAACTGTGTGGAAGAGTTTGTTTTGAGTGTTTGTCTTCCAGTTTGTATAACTTGAGATATATTGCAGTTACAGCTAAACGGCAAACAATTTGTGAAACGACGGACTGACTTACATGCATTTTATTAGTACATAATATCAAAAATCAATCCAATTGAAAAAAAGAAGATACCAACATTTTTTGTAACTTAAAAAAAAACAAAAAAAAAATTAAACAAGCAACAAATTCGAATTAAAACAGCGGAGAAGAAACTTAAAAAAAAAAGTAGCAAAAACTCAATTCAACGGTTTCGCCTGAGCAGAAAAACAAAAGAAGAAAACTCAAAAGTAAATATTGTGAAATGAAGTGCCGAAAAGGCTGTTAAATGCGGCAGAAATGTAATTAAACCCAACAGAATTCAACTGGAATGGGCAGCATATCAACGGGAAGGCAAACAATATCGAGGAAATCGAAATCCCCATCGGATTCGAACTAATTAAAAACTCAAGAATCACACAAAATTGCCAAAAAAAAACAAAAAACAGCCGATTGACAAGCAAATAAAACGCGTGACACACAAAGAGAGAGGGAGAAAGGGGAGGAGAAACGTGGGGAGTGCCACAAGAAACAGCATTCAAATGAAATCAACGAAGACGCACAACAAATCCAGCATGGAGCCTAAAATTGTAATGTACAAAATTATAGATATATACATACATTTTTTACACACACACACACACACACGCACACACACATAAGAATTTGCACCAAGTCATGCATCAGTTTACATCTTTTAAGCTTTTCATTTTTACTTTACTTAAATATTAAATATATATAAAAAGCATTTCATTGCTCATTGTTACACTTACACAAATACATATACAAATGCGGCACACACACACACACACACACACAATTCTTATGCAAAGTCATTTTTCAAAACATTTTCTGTACATTTTATTTCGCAAGTTAAAAGCTTTTTGGTCCATTGCCATTCTAGACGCAATTTCTGGTTCCATTTAACAATTACTTTCTGTTCGCACACAAATGCAATTTGTAATTTTATTCAATTGAATCAACCAAAAATACTCTACTCCACTCTACGTAATAAGTAAGTAAAAAAAAAAGAAACTGTAATTTCAAATAGTAGCCATAAAATATGTTTTTGAATTTTATCCTTGTCATTGTGTGTGTGTTTGTCTATTATTGTTTTAAGGCTTATCTCTTATCAGCTATTTATATTGTTTATTGGTAAATTGTTGCAAATTGAGTCAAGAGCCAGGCAAATCTGCAAATAGTCAAACTGCAGACAAAAGATTTATTTGCATTCAATTATTCTCGTATCTATTCACTCGCAATCAGCTTGACTCTGTGGCAATTATGCAAATATCATCTAACTATATATATATATATATATAATTGCATGCAACGCTGTGGTATCTGAGCAAATAGATATACAAAATATTGTGCACAGTGTACTATGGTAAATGAATTGTTTTTGTGCCTTTAATGTGTCAAAAAGTTGAAAGATGATTCCATGTTTTTGTGCTCATCCGGATTAAGAAACCGATGTCATCGCTCTGCGTTAATGTTGAGAAAACAAATACAAAAAATAAGCTCATCATATTCCAACTTATTTCTATACACATTTTTTTTTTTATATTTGTGCAATAATCTTATCCTTAATTTTAAGAATGTTTCTCACTTTAATAATGCTGAGTCCTCTCCATAGTACAGGCTCTGATATGATAGACTCCCTCTACAAATAAACGCGAATTTCACACACTTCCAAATAGTTGGCATTCATTCAAAATTCTATAGTGCCGGTTTGACTAGCCAATTGATGTACTCAGTAATTAATTATGCATATTAAATTCAGCGAGTGTCGGTAACATTTAAGGTAACCGTGCTTTGGGCGTGGCCGGAAACCCAAAGTGAATACCAAATAAAAAAAAATTCAACTAATTTCACATGTACATATTTAAAAATTAATTACGAGCATTGGCTAAAATATGATTTGTATCAATTTTGCAAATTACAATGCCAAACATTTTCACAGTTTTCGCTTTTATCAATTGTGCGAATTGGTTAATGATGTAAATGTAAAATTATTTTACTAGTGGAATTAGTACATTATTATTGAAATTGAATGAAAGTAAAGTACTGAAAATATTTTGATTTTATTACATTATTTTACTAGTGGAATTAGCACATTGTTATTGAAATTAAACTAAAGTAAAGTATTGAAAACATTTTGATTTTATTATATAATTATATAAATATTTTAAAAACATTTTGTTTACATTTATATTTGCTTTTGTGCCATGTTTATATACGTTTTCGTATATTTTGTTATTTAGGAACTTGACGAACTCTTTCGAATATTGTCACAGAATATATATAATTTTTATAGTCTGTTTGAACTGTGTAAGTATGCGTGTTGCATAATAATTTATATGAGCTCATTAGCATAAATTATGTTTGAATGAACAGTTATAGTTGTGTTCCGCTCTTGGACAAAAAAGAAAGAAACTTCCACTAAAGTCGCATCAATTGGGTCAATCCTTGTGGATGCTGCGCTTAGCTCTGCTCTGCTCAGCTCAGCTCAGCTCAGCTCAGATGATGCCCATTGAGCAAACAACTCATCGAGCAAATTTGCATTTAAAATAGATTGAATATATTGCTGAAGAATCTGTATAGTTGTGGTACTTGAACCAGTTTCTTATATATCGTCGCTGCATAAATCAGTAGATGGCGGCAATTAAATGAACCGTTTGAGCAGCGAAGAAAACAACCCAATTTGGTTGTCTGCCAAAGTATCTGAAATTAAGTTAAGCAGCCAACAAGACTGCATTAACAGTCAATCACTTTGATAATTAAGTTTATACAACTTGTGTTGCATAGAGTAATTTGCAGCGGGTTCTATAATTCTAAGGAACAACACAGCACATTGAAGCAGCTAATTTATACTTTTAAAGTTTTGATGACTATTAAATAATTTGCTAATAACGAAATTGATATAAACGGCAAGCGGTGGAATAATAATCACGTCCACTGAAAGGTGATCCGAAGAGCAAAATAATAAGACGACGATGTTGTTTAAGGTTCGAACACAGACTACTGCCGAATTGCTTCGGCAGGTTTATTGAAAACTACTAAATTATCTTACAGCTAGATATAATTATTCTTATCCTACCTAGGACATTATCTAGTTACATATTTACTGCTGCAAATGCGTCTAGACTCATTATCCTATCAGTTCGGAGAACTCTTATCGCGGACGGTTTTATTACGGTCCCTATGGGTGCCGCGTACGTGTCTTTTCACGTGTTTATATATCTTCGCGATAAGAATCCTCCTTGGTTATCTTAACATTGTAAGATTGAACAACTATATTATTCATATTTTAACATTCCAAAATTAAAATTGTAAATAAGTTTTTTAAGAGATTTGCTAGATGTTTTAGTTCGAAAGAGTATTTAATTCGATGAGTAAAAGCTGAAGTATTTATTTTTCCTAAACTTTCCGATAATTGACTTTTAGCTGTAGTCAATTTGCTGTTGCATTCCCAGCAGATAAGTGGTTAGCCTTGTCTAAGATATCTGCTTGTCAATTAAATGAACAACATTCCCGAATTCCGAGGTGGTTAAACACAATTTTAATTAACCAACTTAAGACTTAAAGCAAACTCAGTTTAAGCGCATCTGTGGCCAATATATTTTTCTGTTCTTGTAGATTCCTTATTTAATGTGTGTTTTTTTTTAAATGAATGTTAATTTATGCATGGAAATTACTTAAGAATTAATTCATGTAATTTCTATGCAAAGTCGTTTACACAGAAAACAACGTGAAAATGAAACTCTTCCACTTGTGAAGCGCCACATTCCCTAACCATGATTGCCCATTAACCCATGCTGGCCATACATTTTTAATTAGAAAAGTTTTAGCCCCCCCCTCCTCATGCCACCAACGAAGTCAAGTGATTTGAGCGTGCTCATCAAATAAATACATTTAAATACATGTGCACATATGTGTGCACATATGTAAACATTAAATAAATCGTAGCATACTTTTATGGAATGCGCAGGTTGGGGCAAAAATAGTGAAAAATACGCAACTTATATCATTTGCAGCTTGATTTCGGAGAGTTAACAAACTTAAAACAAAAGCCGAAAATATGTGAAAATTACCATATTACACCCCTGAAAATAAGCGAAGCGTGTCAAAGCTTCAAGCATCTGGGCAACATTAGCGCCCTTGCTACTTGCCACTTGCCGCCTGCCACACAACCATTACTCATACGCCCTGTCATTCACATCAGCTCTTGCTGTTTGCCCGACCACAGAACTGTGGGTTGAGTTTATAAAATCATGATTTTAATTATTTTAAACAACATTTTAATGATACAAAAAACTTTTGCTACTAATTTAAAATGTTTCAAAATAAATTGTGATGTGTTTGTTAGATCGAAGACAGTGGCATTATCCAGATGTTCAGATAAGCCAAATATATATTTTCAGAATCTTGAAATCTATATTCCTTAGTTGACAATATTCCCGTCACAGTTGAATGTATTTTTAAAACCTGTAGTTTTTTTTATTTATAGTTTTTCCTTTAGTTTAAGTTAACATTTTGTTTATTTTTGAGTGTATTTATTTATGAACAACATTTGTGTCCTGGTTGAACTGACCAATAAAAACCGACTCCCACTCAGACAATGCAGCTGCAGCTGCAGCTGTGGATGCCGCTGCGTCCAGCGTTTCGCTGTTATCTTTGGCTAGCTCCATTTGTTGCTGCATGCCGCATGTTGCATGTTGTTGTCGTTTTTGTAGTTGATGGAATTATTATGTGCTCAACGAACCGCAACATAAAATCTTTTGCTGCTCTTCCTGTTGCTCCTGTTGAGCGGTTTTTTCCATTTTGCTCGTCTTTTTAATACACTAAAATAGACAAATAGAAAAACACAGAAAAGGCAATTTGTTTGGCTATTTTCAACCTGTGCACATTTTTATCTTTTGACGCAGCATTTGCGTTTTTCTGCTGACTGTAAATATTCAATATTTGTTTGCTCGGTGGGTAATGGGGCGTGGTCGTCAATATTAAACAGCAGCTATTTATTTTTGCACCTGCCCGTACACCTTGACCCCTGCAGCAGGAGTAGTAGTAGTAATAGTAGAAGGAGCAGGAGCAGGAGTAGGAGCAGCAGCAGCAGTAAAAGTAGAAGGAGCAAGAGCAGGAGCAGGAGCAGCCGCAGCATCAGCAGGCGGTAAATTGCCGTAAATCAAAAGTGGTTGGCTAAAACAAATGATGCTGACACAAGTTGCCTGTAATTCCGTTATATAATCCCTGCAATCCATTCTGCTAGGAAATGACGGCCTGTCACTGTTCGGCAGAGAGAAGGAGAGAAAGAGAGTGAGCCAAAAATCAATGCATTCGCAAATGTTGGCAATTTAATAATAAAATTCCAGAGCGCACACAATAACAGGCAATAACGGGACTCGAGGACTAGAGTTTCACTCCCTTTGACACTGTGGCTGCTCGTTGTCAAATGTTGGCAGTTGGTTACTGAAATTCCGCAACACGTAAAATACCAAAATACTGGCGAGGCACATTCCGGCCGCATGCCATAAAAGCAAACCCCGACCATGACGCTCACCTGGTCCAGTCAGTGCTCGTTCCCATGCACATCCACATCTTCATCCCCAGTCTCATGCATAAGCATGCATAAGTCCCAGCCAGCTGGAGCCGCAGGCTAATGGCTAAGGCGCACTCCGCATCTCGCATAGCTTTGCTACTTATTTTAGTTGTTGTTTTTGTTGTTGTTGTTGTTGCTGCTGCTGCTCTTGTTGCATACTTTCAGTTTACAAAATTCCATAGAGCAACGCAACGCAAGTCAAGTCAAGGGATGCATGAGCACGTTTACCCATTTTATGGCATAACCCATGAATTTCAATTTCTAGCTGCCTCTTTGTACTCGGGCTGCCATTTGTTGGCTTTATACACGAAATAAACGACACAGTAACTAGCTCCAAAATAAGTAAGCATTCTCTCAATTTGTATCCTTACTAGCAGATACCCTCTACATAAGAGTCCACATACTTAATTGCCGTTTAATGGTTCCTGTGGGAGTCCAACTCGGCTTTTAAGGATTATCAAATATATATACATAAATATCTATATAGCTTCGGCCAAAATACATGCTCACACTTTTATATGTAAGGGGGGGGGGGGGGGGGGCAGCGGAGTGTAAATGTTGTTATATAAAAAGCAATTTCAACAAATTAGTGCAAAGTGTGAAAGTAAAATGTGGCCAACAATTAGCCAGCTTCAACATACGCAACAGGCCCAGAACAGAAAAGGGCAGCCTGTAGTCCTTAGAGCCTTGATAGCACTAAATATATATATATATAGACCATATATTATTGCTTTTATTGCCACTAAAAATGCTGTTGTATGGCTTTAATATATGCTCGACCAAGTCGAGTTCAATTTGGTTGCGCTGAATATTTGTTTGAGAAGTATTTTATGTCTTTGTAGTTCAGCATTTATATGTATTTGTATATATATATATATATATATATATATATTTATTTGTGATTTTACTACCTGTTTAGCATAACATAATTTCAACAAATATAAGCAATAAATCCGAACATAATCGAATTTACTTGTTATTGTAGAATTCGAGTGGCATTTAATAATATTGTTTGTAGCTTATGCAAACAAATTAAGTAATTAATAAATTATAAGGATTACTTATTTATTTACTTAAAGCTAAGAAATGCAACAAAGTGATTTAGATTGGGATTTCAATTAAATTTATAGAAAGCAATAGATTTGTAGCGAGAGATGGAGAGATTTGGATGGACAGAAGGAACTACAAATGGCTAATTTCTAGTTTCGATTTTGTGATATAAAAAAGGCCATTTTAATTTGATTTTATTTTTATATTAAATCTATTTTTAATTTTGTCAGAAAAGTGGTTTTTTTTGATAATAACAACCGAAGGTTAGTAATATTTCTGTAAGCGCTACGTGGGCGATTCCGCTGCTGCTCTGACCTTGGTCAAATGCAATCTTTGCAGCATTGAGGAGCTTAAATGTTGACAGTGGCCTCCGCATAATAATAGCCAGATTATCGGGCAGCGTAGACAAATTGCGCGAGATGATGGCGGAATTGAGCAGCGCCGCCAACCAGAGTCATCGAAATGGAGCAACAACGAGTTGCAGCATCTTTTCCTGAACGGCTTTAAACCTTTCATTGGCCAACCAATTGTGCCTGAAATGTATATTGCCGGCGCTTTGACGGGAAACGTGTTCGGCTTACACAACATGCCTATAAACAATGTCGAGCATCGTACATAAATAGTTTTTGATTTGTTTGTGCATGGGCGTGGCAAATACATGTTTTACAGAAGAGAGCGAAAAAAGGCATCTTTGAGCCATGTTTTGTATAAAATGGCACTCGTTTTTCCGCTTTCCGTTTGTTTTAATTAACATTTATATATGCAAGCGATGCTGCCTGCAAATGAGGGCGGAATGGGTGGATTTAACTTACACACAAAACAGTTGTGTCTGCAACAAGCAACCCCGCAAGGCCTTGACACAAATAGGCAGTCATTGCCACTGCGATGCTAACGGCAATAGTTGCAGCTGCAAATGCTGTTGTTGTTGCAGTTGCAAATGCTGTTGCTGTTGCAGCTTTACTCTCAGCGACAGCCGATAAGCGATAAGCAGCTTCCTTACTCTTGATTTTAAGTCCCCTACTCAACAGTGGGTAGGGCATATTAATTTTGTGGATTGTCAAGACTGCTCCTTGAATTATTGGTATAAAATTATATATAATAATTATAAGTATAAATTTTATATTAGTCGCTCTTAGCTAAAAGATAGTCTGCAAATTAAGTACAAAAATTTTAAGCTATCATTGCTAAATGTTGGAGCGAAAATCCTTTCCCCGCGTCAGGTAATGCCTGGATAAGAAAATTAAAACTGAGTCGCACCAGCGTTGTGCACTCAAACGAAGTTTTTTCAAGACTGTCAATTAACATTAAAATTATCGATCATATGGGACTTAACATAATTATGTTACTGATGAACGGTTGCATTGACTGTAAAATAACATTATTTTCAACACTAAATTATGTAAAATTAAAATGTTGAGCCTAGTTGACATCCTTCACAAAAATGTTAGAACTGGTTCATTAATTACCAAATCCTTAAAATATAAATTTATTTATATAAATCATAAAGCAAGCTAAAAACTTGTTTAAATTCTAAAAGCCATTTTAAAACTTTATTACCTTTTATGAGCTGTCTTTTTAGGTTATCATTGATAAGATTAAAATGTTTAGTCTGGTTGACATCCTTCACAGAAATGTTCAAACTGGTTCTTTAATTACCAAATCTTTAAAATATAAATTTATTTATATAAATCATTAAGCAAGCTAAAAACTTGTTTAAATTCTTAAAGCCATTTTAAAACTTTATTACCTTTTCTGTGCTGTCTTTTTTTACTGCACGAAAAATTGAATAATCCTTGCGAAGATTCTGCTCTTTTTTTTTTGTGAGCAATTCGACCTTTTAGGGATGTCAATTGTGGTGCGCTAATTTAACGCAACATAAAAAACCTATTAGCTGGCAATTAGGCGAATCTGGCAATCAGTTAAGCGGACTCTTTGAGGTCAAAGTGAATATATAAAAATGTTGCGGGCTAAAATTCCCCATTTTCGTTTCCCCAGCCATTTTCGCCATTCGTTTGGGGACTCACTTTATGCTCGCTTAATTCAATTGAGTGGCCAGACGGAGTCAACTCAACAAGTAAATCTAAGGGACTGAGAACCAGAACCAGAAACATCCAATCCATACAGTGGTGCCCCCAAGTGGTGCCTCGGGCTTAATGCGTTTACAATCGATGGAAAGACACAAACAAACAATTTGTTCGCATTGTCTTGAACCTTTTTCCGGCTTAATGTCATCTTAAATGCCTTCAATTACTCATCGTGTTTGGGGGCGATTCCCCGCGGGTTTTCACTTTATTATTTTTGCTTGGGATTTTATTTTTATTTTGTGTAACTTTGAAGGTATAATTTGCATGGACCACGCCCTGTTGCGGCCATATAGATAAGTCTCTGCCCCAACTAGCGGCGCCATCAGATTTATATTTATAAATTTGTGGTCGTCGCTCATGAACGAGACCAGAACGCTGCAAGGCCCGAAAGAAAGCCCACCGTGCCACCGTGCCACCGCAGACCACATTAATCACAGAAGCATGCCCCAAGTTATGCAACATATTTGTGCTGAGCAAGCAACAACAAATCGCCAAAGCGGCGTAAATAAAAAAAACGTATTAAACAATTTATAAAGTTTGCTGCGTGTTTTTATTTGCCAATTGTGTCCCGCAGGCGGGGGGGGGAGTGCGGGTAGTATTAGTAGTCAGTATTACGATTTGAATTTCATTAAGTTTAAAGTCTAACGGACTCCTGCTCAATGCCCATATCCGGCGTTTGCATATGAAATTGATATTTTATGCAAAATATTTACACACAGTAAATTTTGTGGATTGTGTAAAGTGGTTGAGCTGTGTGTGCAGTGAGTGCAGCTGCGTCTTCGATAATTTTAACAGCACAACCACATTGGCCAAAAAACGTAAAAATAATAAAAAAAAAATAAGATGGAAAAAAGCAGGTGTTGCGTTTTTTTGCTTCAGTTGCAAAATGTCTGTCGTTTTGTGGCATTGTTTATTTAAGTATTGCGTATTCTTTGTAGCCCTTTTTTTGAGTTGCTCCTGGCTCCCTCAGATATAAAAATAACCCACAAGCACACACACACACACACACACACAGGTTGCTCTTTCACCTGTCTGCTGCTGTCTCGACTCGATGGTTTAAGCAACTGCAAAAATGTTTCACTTGATGTTGCTCATGTTGCTCATGTGTTGTGTTTTTTGCTGCTGATGTTGCTGCTTGTGGCCATTCTAAGTACATGCAATTTGTTAGCCATTTTACACGCCAGCTCTTGTCAGTCTGCAACACACACACACACTCAAACACCGACACATAAACTGGGCTAAACTTTTAACATGTTCCACATGAGCTGAACTAAAATTGAATCAAGTTGCCCCAAGATGCACTATAGCAAAATAAGCCATTTTTTATAATAAAGCCAACATTTTGGTAGCATTCTCATAAAATGGCCTGAAAGTGAATTTATGAACTTAACCACTATACAGATTTCATTTCAGATTTCATTTTAATATGCTTATTATCATAACAAATTCAGAAAAGCACTATAATATTTTTTCTACATATTTTTTTTTATATATTTTTTAATGTACTCAGAACACAGGTTTGCAGTTTTAATGGATGAATTCACTTTGAGCAATGACAGTTTGCTGGGTAAAGTGGCTTTTTTGCCCATTGTAAATCGATGAAAGCGTTAAATGTGAAAGTAACGGCAAACGGGCCATGGAGTGGGAAAATGGCATCGTTCAATAAAAAATTAATATGAAGACATTCAATGAGCTGTGGCGCCACAAAGGCGCCAAAGCAGTCAGCTGCAACTCCAACAGCCACCAACTCTGGCCGGACGCTGCTTTTTCACACTCAGTGTGTATGTGTTTCTTAGCGCAAATCACGGCTAATACAATTTTATGGACGCTGCGAGGCGGCTCATAAATATACATATATATATATATATATATATATATATACATTCCCAAATGCAGTCCAGCAAAGACACACTAATAAAAAAACACATACATGCGTCATATCCTTCTCTTTGTGTGCATGTGTTGATTTTGTGTCATGTAAGCGGATATGCATGCAACACTGCCTCGTTTTTTTCTCTCCTCTCTCCTCTCGTCATGCTTACTACTAAACTTGTTTGCTTATGCTGCTCCTCTTACCTGACGCCTGCTGCTTCAGCTTCAAAGCTCTATCCAACACCTCCTCAGTTCTTGTGTGTGTGTGTGTGTGCTGGAAATTTTAGCATTACGGCACACTCAGCAAAATAACAACAACAACAACAACAACAAGTCTGTGTAAATTTCCACTTATGCGCACGCTGAGCAAGAGCTATGAAAACATCTGCTAAACGGCACAATGCGACAAAATACACTGTAACTTTTTGGTTAACTTAGTTGACTTCTAGCAGCAAATGCAATTACAAAGTAATTAAATGAAGCGCTTGAAAATTAAAAGAATTGTCAAACTCTTAAAAACCTGATTTATTTATACACAAAGTCTGCACTTTTAAGGGCAGCCGTAAAAATACTTCTTTTTTTTTTTTTTTTTAATCATTTATTTATTCACTTAAATAATAAATAATATAAAGGCAATCATTTAAGCCATGTTGCACATGCGACACTCGCTATTAATTCAGTTTAATTAATATAGCATACTTTTTTGGGCAATTGGCACATTAAAAGCTTAATTTCTTTATTATATATATATATAATAATATGAAAGTTATAGGCAAAAATTATTCTCATTAAAATCATATGAAATTACTCAGAAATTTAAAAATTTAAGTTTACTGTGCAAAGGCCGCAAAAAAAAAAAAAAAACTTTTCACTGATAAAATTGAAACAGTTTTGGCTAGTTGCGGTTGCAGTTTGCCAGCCAACTTAATTCATACATGTGTAGTTGCTGTTGTTGTTGCATATGGCCTGGTCTTTTCAACTACACAACAAGTACATATTTATGTGTGTGTTTGAGTGTGTGTGTGTGTGAGTGAGTATGCATGCAAACTTAGTTGTGCACACAAGCTGAAATTAATTTTTGCCAGAGCTAACTAAGCTGGGTTGAGGCATACAAATACGCCAGATGAGGGGGCATGAGGGGTTTGTATCAGCCACTGCGCCACACTGCTGATTAAATGGAAAACCATAAAGGTAGCAGATAGAGCAGATATGGGCAACAGGGGGGGGATTGCTGTTGAAAACTGCAATTGAAATCTCCATTGAGTGCAGTCAATGTGCGCGCTTGAATGGCATTGCGATGTGGCAACAACAGATTGTGCTCAAGTGTGGCCATAAATAAATGCAACCGAGATTCGGCAGACGACCACAAAGCCAAAGCTTGCGGCAACAGCTTTTAATGCAATAAGCAGTTGCAGTTGCAGAGGCAGATTCTAGTAAAAGAGCAAAAACGAGCAAGAAAAGCTGCTTAGAAGCTGCATGTTCTGGCAGAGACTGCTGCGACGACTCACTAATTATAGATAAATAAATTATGTAATTGACTGACTCACAACGACACTAGCGAAACCTCAGTGGTGCACACACACACACACACACACACACACACATAGGGAGAGATACTCCCCTCTTTGAATGGGTACAACGAGCTGCGCACAATGAGCTAATTTTAAACAAATATTTATGCAGCAATTAAAACGGTTCAGTTGACTTCAGCGTCTCGATGACGGCAAACTTTATATATAAATATATATATATATATATATAAATATATATATATATATATATACATATATATATATATATGTCTGTGTGGCTATAATTTACTGCACCAACAGAAAATCATGAGTAAATTACTTGCCATTCAGATCATGACTGATGAATGCTTTCGCAAACTAGTCAAACTTTGACTTTCCCACTGCACTATGGGCAAATTTGTGCATTTTTTGAGTTTTGTTTTTGCCTTGAGATATGCATTATAAAGATATAATATATATAAAAATAAATATAATAGTTTCAAGCAGTTGTTATTGAGGAACCAAATTAATTGCTAAATTTACATCATTTGACTATTCTAAAATAATTCTGTATTTATAAAACTTAAGTTTATAATTAACATGCCACATAACAAAACATAGAGCAATTATATTGCATACTTAATTAATTAATTGCTAAATTGACATAATTTTGCTATGCTAAAATAATTCTGTATTTATAAAACTTAAGTTTATAATTAACAAACCTTATAACAAACATAGAGCAATTTTATTGCATACTTAAAATAATTAATTGCTAAATTGACATAATTTTGCTATTCTAAAATAATTATGTATTTATAAAACTTAAGTTTATAATTAACATGCCACATAACAAAACATAGAGCAATTATATTGCATACTTAATTAATTAATTGCTAAATTGACATAATTTTGCTATGCTAAAATAATTCTGTATTTATAAAACTTACGTTTATAATTAACAAACCTTATAACAAACATAGAGCAATTATATTGCATATCTAAAATAATTAATTGCTAAATTTACATCATTTTAAAATAATTCTGTATTTATAAAACTTAAGTTTATAATTAACAAACCATATAACAAAACATAGACTGATTTTATTGCATATCTAAAATAATTATTAGTTGAAGAAAAGTTTAAAAAAAGAAACATAAATTTTCATTTTTTGCCATCGTACTTTGGCTTTAGCCTTGGGTTTCTATTCATCTTCAGCTGTCTCATTGTCTGTTTGTCTATCAACGGTTTTGCGTCGTCGTCGTTGTCGTCTCTGTGCCCGCTCCATAATCTTCGTCTCGGCTGTGTTAGCTTTTCAACCGCATTCAAGTTTTGCTGGTTATGCCAATCAAAATGGATTCTAGAGCGTGTGAGTGCAAAAGTGCAAAGTGCAAAGATGTATTGAGATTTTGCCATTAGGCCAGGCCATCAAATACTCAACGGCAACAGCAACTTATAAATGCCATCGCCAAAGGATCAGCAACATCAGCAAAGACTGCCCGCCCGTCTGTCAGTCTGTTTGTCCTTTGCCGGGGGAGGGTGGGGGGTGGCAGGGCAACTGTAAGTCAGCTTAGCAAAAGTGCTAAGTCACTTTCTGCCCGTCTGCCCTCATATGTGAAGTGTCAGAAATGTCTTTGGATTTGCTTTGACTTGGCTACACTTTTATCTCTGTACAACGCCCACTCATCTGCCTAATTGAATTCCTTAACGTCGTTGCCATTTAACATACCAAGCTCTGCCCTCTCATCCCTCCAGCCATAATCTGTATGCCTGCCTGCCAGGCAGCCTGCCTGGTATGTTGTTCAAGGAAATCTCGGCGAACGTTTCCGTTTCCGTTCGAGTGCTACTGTTGGCATGTTCGACACGGGTGTGCCCACACCGGCTGCACGGCTGTCAACTGGCGTCCGTTCCCCGCCTCCTGTCAAACTATGCTCCTAAGTATGTCGATGTCGAATGTTGTCGCCCGCATGCCTTGAATAATATTACTCTGTGACATTTTTAATAACTGTGTCAAACGTGTGTGTGTGTGGGTGTGCGTGTATGTGTGTTGATGTATTTAGCTACTTACAGCCACAAATTTCATTTGTTATTGCGAATAGCAGCAAATTTGCAATGGATTTGAGTGTAATTAGAGGCTATCCATGAACCACAATGCCAACACCCACATAACAAAACCAACCAAATGTGAATTTGATACAATTTAATTAATTAACACTGTCAACACAGTCTCATAAAGCATAATTGCTAATTGATATAATCGACTTGGAATTATGTTTGTGTGTGGCATAATTGACCAGGCATTTGCATGTCACAGCTCAGAATGAGCAGAATAATCGATTTTCATTAGGAATTAGGAATAAAATTAATTTCTCACATGACACCAAAATTTGTTCAGGCTACTAAAATTAAAGCAAGTTTTATATAAAAAAAAAATCAAAAATAAATATCAGCATAGTTATAAAACATAAATAACACTATTTAAATTGCAATTGATAAAAGCTTTAAAAGAGATTTTATTTTTTATAAAACTACAAAATAAATAACCATTTTAAGTGGGCTTAAATAATTATTGATACATTTATAATGCCAATTCCTACTTTAGAAAATAATTGTGTGCAGGTTGAAAAATGGTTGCTGTCAAAAACAATATTTTAAGATAAAATACAACCATCAAAATGATTGAAAAATTAAATTAGGCAGCTGTGGGCGACTCGCCTCGCATTGTCCTGGCGACATTTTCCGCGGACCTCGGCGGCAAATTAGTTTTAATCTCTTGTCAAATGCCTGACAGAGGCACAAGTTTCGCCTGTTTACATGCCAAATTGCGTCCGTGGGTGGTAGGGTTGATGAGGGGGAGGGAGGGGCAAGGTTGGGTGGGTGTTTTCAGCCAAACAGTTTTCATTATTATGCCTCGATTGGTGCTTGGCAAGCGCGTTATTTGATGCTTTATGCCGAGCACTTTGATCTTTTATGCGCTTTATCTATGCACCGCTGCACACCACCAAAAGCTCACACACACACACACTCTAGCTGTGTGTGTGCGGGACAGAAGAAAAAAAAATGTAAATTGCGTGCACAATGGACCCAAATGGTGGCCTTGATATCGCCAGACGTCTGTCCTCAGCAGAGGCCAGGCCCACAGTCCTCTTGAGCGACTAAAACGCGAATTAATCGCATAATAATGCGATAATCTAGACCTGATTTTAACAAAACTGATTATGCAAAACAACAACAACAACAACAACAACAACAAGTCTGCCGCTGAACCCATTATCAAATGCAAGTCGCAAACCCATGTGTCGTATGCGCGATTTGGATGCTGATGTTGGTGCTCCATCAGCACCAGCAACTAAGCCGCTCAGTGTACATACATGCACACTACATACATACACAGTTGTGGGGTTGGGGGTTGGGGTTGTGGCTTATGTGCTGTGCTGAAGTGCAACACTCAGCGTTTTTCTTGTTAATAGTTGGCGCTGGCAAGTGGAAGCTTAATTAACATAAGGGAGCACATTTTCAAAATGCAAGCACCACCCTCAACCCTCAACCCGATCCGCCCTGTCAATGAGTGGGTGCTTGAAAGCTTTTAGCTAGCCAGCACAGCGACATATATACATATGGACATATGGACATATATAGGCATTGCCAAGAGTTGTGGCCGTGTCGTGATTTTGACCGTATTACCAGGATGGGTAGCGTGCTCGTGCGAGTTGATATTAACAGGACCAAACACGAGGAACACACAAGTCAACTAGTTATAAATTCTGGTCACATTTAAGGTAAACATAAATAAATAAAATGAATTTACACAATTTGCAATTTGCGTGATCGTGCCAAACATGCAACATGTGTCACGCGGTCATCTTTGTGGCAGATTTGCAAATGCTTCGCTTGCAATCCTCGCCTCGCAACGATTTTGAAGTATGTCGCCGTCAAGTGGACCAACAAATGCAAATGTTGCCAGTTTTTGTTAAATGTCAATATAAGCATAGTGGTTGCATTGTGTGTGTATGTGTGTGTATGTGTGTGTGTGTGTGGAAACATTGGTAAAAAATTGAATATGAGCTGCGACATTTACAATAACTGTGCAAGGGAAAAGAAAATAGGAACTGTCGCCACTATTTTATGGAGCAATGTGATTAAAATGACGTCTGCGACAGTTCACAAACTGGCACAATGTCCTCCCGAGTGCAGGAATCAGGCAGCAGGCAGAGAAGGAGCAGCAGCAGGAGCAATAGCAGGAGCAGGAGCAATAGCAGGAGCAGGACTTGTGCATTTCCTTGACCGAAACGCAACCCGAAGCAACGTTTTCCATATTTTTGCTGTTGCGCTTTTCCCTTTTTGTTTATGGCCACCAGTGTTGGAGTGTGTGTGTTAGCTGCTCCATATATGTGTGTGTGTGTGTATGTACATTAAACAGAGCCCAGGCCGTGTGACTATATAGAGAATAATGATGACGTCAGCTGATTTCGTATCCGCAGCAAAAACAAAAAGCAAACAGCAGCTGCCATAATAAGAATGCAGAAAAATTACATTTTTTGTTAAGATTTTGTTTTGTTTTGCTTTCAAGCCGAAAGCTGAAAAACTGCGCTGAGCAATAAGAGCCACAACAACAGAATTCCGTGGAAGCAGCAGGGCAACAGACGCTACAACTGGAAAACAATCAACTTTTCTTTACACATTTTTTTTTAGCTGTTGTTTTTTTTTTGTTTGTTGTGGGCAAACATTTGCGCGACATTCGCGCATGAAATCGAGTCTGCAACATTTGAGCCGCAATCTGTTTTTTTTTTTTTTTTTTTTTTTTTTGTGCACAGGTATGATGGACGTCCTTGGAGCAGCTGCAGCTGCAGCTGTTCTCCATCAGAGGGTTTGTCGTGTTGTCGGGTTGAGCATTGTAGCAACATCTTCAATCAGTTTGGCCTATCATGCCCACTTGGGTGGCCACTTTCGCTACACTTGAACCTTTGTTTATGCAAATCAAAACGGTTGCCCATGGCCCACTTTGTCGCTCGCATTGTGTTGCCAGTGCTCATCTGCCGTCCAGTGCTTTTCATCAACATCATCTGCATGCCTCCGCCTTTTAGCTCGTTTTCTTGTTTAGCTTGTTTTTGCCTATTTGCCTTGGCTGACTTCCGTCTCAGCCAAAGCAATTTGCATGCGATAAACTCGAACAAATTGTTGCATATTTTAGTGCGCTGCTCAAGGAGACTTTCGCCCAAATTGCAATGCATTGCGCTTAATAGCCGCTTAGTTCTTTGTGAGTATGTGTGTGTGTGTTTGTGAGTGTGTGTGTGTGTGTGTGTGCAATTAAGCCTTTGTCCCGTGAGACGCAACTACTTTGTGCCAGTCTGAAGCTGACGTTTACATTGACATTGACGCTGACGCAGACGCTGACGTTGACGTTGACGTTGACCAGAGAAGCCCAAGAACAATGGTCCAAAGAGTACAAAATTCCAAAGTGTTTTCAAATGCTTTAAATTAATGAACATCTGTGACTATCCCAGCAAAATGATAAAATGGATTGCATTCAAAATGCATGCAACTAAAATATGCCAGGCTAAATGCTCTCAACTCGAATATTTGTAATCAAAAAGTAGCTGGAATCATTTTTGTAATCCAGGATAGTTGTTTGGAACTTGTTTATTATTACTTTACAATGTGTGCTCGAGTTTTTTGTTTTACCTTTGAGAATATATATAAAAGGAATTGCATTGCTTCAAACAGTTCAAATAGTTTTCAAATAGTTTTTGTAATTGAATTGACTGCTGTTTGTTGCAGCTGCCACATATATATCACATATCGCCAAAGTTGCTTTTTAATTAACTGACAATAAGGAACAAGAAGAACTATAAAAAGCACTTAGTTATCCTGACATTGACAAAGCAGCTTACGACACGCTTTTTTTCTATTTTTTTTTTTTTTGTTGTCTATTTGTGCGTGCAATATTTCATATGCCAAAGCAATTTAAGTCAAGTCGAGTCGAGTCGAGTCGAGTTGAGCTGAAAGTGTGGGGAAGTGGGGAAGTCATGAGAGTAATGAAAGTCACAAAACTTGCTGCTCACATTTCCATTTTAGATGTCTTACAATTGTTTAACTGAATAAGACTTGTGCAAATACGAGTACTAAACTCTTCAAAAAGAAAGTTTTTTTTTTTTTTTTTTTTTTTTTGTGTTTTGTAAATTTGTAGTTGTTGTTTTTGTTGTTGTAGCATTTCTCATGTTTGCCTGCCTGCCACGCCCAACCATTGTAATCGGACATTCTCGTCTCTCTGCACGTACAAAATCTACAGCCAAGCAACAAAGCGAAAAAACTTGTGCTCAACTTTTCGGCACATGTGGGGGGGGCGGGAAGGAAAGAAGGAACTCGAAAAACAGAAACAATGGAATGCCCAAAAACAATGTATAAAAATAATGGCCAAGCAAAAATACCAATAAGAGAATTTTAATATGCATTTAAACGACAGAAGCAGCAGGAGCAGCAGCAGGAGCAGCAGCAGGAGCAGCAGCAGGAGCAGGAGCAGCCATAGCACATCCACCATTATCAATTTCCTTTTTCAGCTGGCTGACCAAACGTGGCAAGTCTGCTTTATATGGCATAGCTGGAGTGTATTCTAAGTCACTCAGTGTCATCCAGTGGAACTCAGATCAGCTACTCAGCACTCAGAGGTTCAGTGTCGCAAACCTTCCGCTTTGTCTGACACATTTCCTGACTTGGGTAAAAATAGCAGGTCAGCGTTGACATCACATTCGCTGACATCTGCCAACTGATGGTTGGCTGCCAATTGATCTGTCTTCCCAGTGGACAAAACATTGCAGCAGTGTATTGGCCACGTCAAATTGCACACGGTCCGTTGTCCTCTTGGCCCGCTGCCATTGGCCTGATATCAATTTGTGGTCATCGTGGGGCTATATCACATCAAGCTGAACATTTCCGCAGCACGAAACAATGTCCACAGAATGTGCCCACCTACACAGTTTGAGATTGAACATATACTCGGCGGATGCGAATGACGCTGACATCTCGTCTAAGCTCTTCACTTGCAACATTTTCTGTTTCCTCCATGTTACTCAAATAGATTTCCGTGGCGCAACCTGTCGATTGCGATTGACAATTCATTTGATGATACAGCTGATGCACTGCCTTCATTTACACAGCCACTTTGGAGCGCTGCGTCAACAAACAGACTATGCCCTCAGCACAAATTGCGCATACGCAACGTGCAACGACACATTCTGCTCTGATCAAACATTAATTGGGTTGCTGTGCAGCGGCAATTGAAAGGGTGGCAAATATATATACAACAATATCTCCCAGTTTATATGTATGTTCAGTTTTCATCAACTATCTTAAAATAAATTACTAATAACTATTTACAGAGTTCAAATCAAGAATGTTTCTTCTCTATTCAACTCAGAGTATTAAAAAGTCGCCTTTGTTGAATTTCAAATTTTTTACTTCTGCAACTAACTTTATTTGCTCCGATTAACATGTGCATATGTGTAGATAAAAGTTTTTACCTAATATGTTTTATAACAGCTCGACGTGTACACCTCACTGCAAATCCCCTGCTGGAAGTTGGCTCATATATTTCTTTTTTGGTAAAAACGTGCCAAAATTCACGCTACATGGCCTAATGCCATTTGCATATTTATGCGCCGCTTTATGCAGTGGCTTTTGTTCCCAGTCATGGTTTTTGACTGTGATTGCAGGCTGCAGGCTCTGGTAAGAGTCCACCCAACTCCACGGTTCACCCGTCTGCCTTTTTCTATCCCTTTTTTGGATACAGGTTTTTTTTTTTTTTGTTGTGCGCTGGCAAATATTGAAATTGGAATACGAATTAAAAAGCTTTTAATGTAAACAGCCGTAAGGGTTCTCAGACCCTGCTCCAATCCCGGCTTCTAGATGTTGCTGAGGTCTTGCGTTTGCACTTTTTTTTTTATGATTCCAACTGGAATTCCACGCCCCCTTTTGCGATGTGCCTTGTCTGTTGACTTTGGCATTCGCAGGCCTGCAGCCTTTTTGATTTATGTGATGTGGACTGGCAATTGTCGAAGGTTGAAGACCCTCCAAAATTAGTATGCGCATGAGGTTGTGGGTATCAAAATGGTTACGCTGATATTAATATTGGGGTCAACCAGAAAAGAAAACTTACCAGCCACTTAAGCTGTGATGTAATACTTAACTGAACTTGTGCAAATATCCTAAATATTTTTCGAAGAAGCAAATTTAGCAAATTAATGTTAAAAGTATAAAAGTTACTAAAGAATGTTTTATTTGAAAAATGTTGTGATAAATTAACAAGAAATTAACATTTTTCCGACAACCAATACAAAAACTTAATATAAATTTAAATGATTTCTCATTGGTTTAAGAACCATTTCTAGATCAATTGAGAAAAAACAGAACCAAGGATTTTCAAGTCAAATGCTTGAAGTTATCAAAAGAATTAAATAAATATGGTTTTTACTGTATGCAGACGCACAGAGTAATTTCTTAAATTGGATTTGAAGCTTTAAACAACTTCATAATTCGCTTTAAGAAATAGGCTCAGCAAAAATATATTCAATATATTTAAATATGTATCTTTTGGCTTATTCAATATTTACATAATTTGATATCTGTAACGTTTTTGCGGCATGAATGTAACAACATCGGTTCGTGACTTTCATGAGACTTCAAACAGCCGACATGCTCGACTTTGTTGTTGCCTCACGTTACCCACACCTACCCCTCGCATGTGGGAATGAGAATTTTTGCATTTAAAAGAATGTCAGCGAGCATGTTGCGACAGATACTCGTGTTCAACGCGGACACACACACACACACACACACACACACCCGAATACCCCAGCACACGCATGTAAATACGGGTAAAAATGGTTGAATAGCTCTCTTGAACCATGACCAAAAATTTGCCATTGCCAAAATGTGACACGTTTTCCAAGTGTGTGTATATTAGTGTGAGTGTGTATGTTATGCTTTAATTTTCCTTTTTGAAATTTTCATTTTAGCGAAATGCCCGTTGCGCTGTTGTAACGTCAATATTCCCTTTCTGTCCTGCTACTCTACTCACTATTTGCAGCTGCTACTGCGTTTTCCCAAAACAAACAGGAAACCGATCTGGGCCTCGAAGACTGAATAAACAACAGAGACAAAACCCGACAAACACTCACACAGAAAGACCTACAAACCAAGAAACGAAAACAAAACAAAAAAAAAATCATTTTACCGCTTCACTTTGTTCGCCTCGCAACAGCAAAGCAAAAGCATTGACCAGCTTTTGTTAGACTCAGATGGACACATGTAGATACTTAAATATGTGTCTAAATACATGAAAACGTTGTGCGAGTGTGTGGAAATGTCCAATATTTTTTGACAATCTTTACTACTGCATTCACATATCCAAATGTCGCATTGTGTTCCAGCAATCGAAACAGATGATTAAATATCCTTGCAATGCATTAGGAAGGCCGCTTGTAACTAGTGATTTAGTAATAAGACTGTAAAATAACATCTGTTCATAACGTTGATATCGATACCGATCGATATCAAATGTGTGATAAGCAACTTGAAGAAGAAGAGATCAATCTTTGTGAATATAATAAAGTAAACAGACGTGTTTGTGCGAAAAATATATAATTAAGTTTTGCCTATTACATAAAATGAACAGATATCTCCCGCAAACCATTACACATATTGTCAGAAATCTAGCCATTTCATCAGCAGGATATAGGAACGTCACGAGTCAGTTTCGGGTCAGCTCAAAGTGGTAAGGGATAGAATATTTTCAGTATTGGTATTGGTTTTAGAGATTGTCGCTTGTGTTTTGTGTTTGTGCTGTGCTAGCCTATTGGCCCGCAGCACTTTTTGCGTATAATTATGGGCAGCATAAAACAACAACGTTACACACACACACACGCACACATATGTCGAATGATTTGAGGCAATTTCAACAGCTGCTCTCATGTCCGTTACATCATCCTTGTGGGCGTGTTAATGGATTTTACTGTTTTTCCCTCGTTGATGCTTCTGTTTTTATGACGCTTTATTTATTATTATTTTTGTATTATTTATTTTTTGTTTCTGCTGCAGTTGGATAATTGAAAATTAATTATTTACAAACTATTAAATTGGCAGCTGCTTAACGAGACTCATCTGTTTGCTTTGAATCCCTTCCTTTGTTCAATCTATCAATCACAAGTTAATAGCTTAACTGAATAGTTGAAATGGGCATTAAAGTACACATTTTGTATATATATACAAAAGGCTGTTGACAACCAGAACCAATCTTAGTTTGAATTGGTCAAGCATGGCACTTTTTAGTCCTTTATACACAACTTATTTTGTCCTTTTTCATACTTTGGAATACAAATTTATGCAATTCAAAAAAATCTTATCTTCCTCAGTGATTTTAAAATGAGACTATTCTTGATTATGTTTCATGAATTTCCGTTGCTCTCAACAAATTACAATTTCTTTCTGAACTACTTGCATGAAGTCTCTACGAGACTCGATTGATAAAAAATGATGATTCGATTTATATATATATATATATCTCAAGAAACTGTAGATGCCTTCGCAATTGAATATACTCTGGTTTGATTTATATTGGAATTTATTCCCTTGGCTATGTAGCCAATTGATTGATTAATTTAATAAACGCTGATAGCCTGACTGCATAACTTGACACAGCACACAACAGCCGCTCCCCGTGACGCCCAATTGGCCTATGGCAGTTCACCTGAAAAAAGGACAACATGGAATAACAAACAAAAAACAGCAAATAGCTAGCAAGCTGATAGAAGCGCGATAGAATGATGAAGAGAAAGGAGAAAGTTGAAATAAATTGAAATGAATATCCATTTCAGAGATTGGCCTTTTATGCAGCTGTACTCAACGGAGATAAGTTGAACTAAGCTGAACTGAGTGGAGGAGAGTAAAGCAGAAAGCTCTGAGTATACTTTGGTGATTAGAGTAATGCGAGTAATGCAGTAGCCATGAAATATTTGTGCAGCACTTGCAACACTTGCAACAACTACCATTAAGTATTAACAGCAAAAGTCCATTTTGAGTGCAACAGCAACTATACAATAAACAAGTCAAGTAGTAGAGAGCGCTGTTCACACTCGCAATCACACTTGCCACACCCCCTCGTCCAGCAAATGGCATCCTGCGGGCTTTATAACAGGAATGAAAAACAATTCTCAACTGTCAATATGTCACATACAACAAACAGAGTAAAATATAAATAAAAAAAAAATAGAATGAACCGTTGCCCTTGGCACACCGTTGAAAATATACTCTTGTTGAGCAGAGCTAATCAGCTGACATTTTGATATTGTACATTTTAAGATATATATTTTATTACAATAGCGACTAGCCTAGTGTAGATTATCATGATTATATATTCTTTATTCCTTATTCCAGTCATAACTAAATTATATATCTTTCACAAACACAACAATTATATTTCTTCAAGTTGGTGATCACACAATTGATCGATATCGATATCACTGTTATGAACAGATGTTATTTTACAATCTTATTACTATGTTACCAGTAGCCTGCTACTTACATTACAAGCAACCTGCTGTTAAAAATTCGATAACAAAATGTTAATACCCCATGCAAGGATATACGAGCAAATATACATTGAACAGATAGCATCAATGCTGTACACGTATATGCGACCTGTCACTTGTATACGGCTTTAATTTACTTTTGCCACAAGTATACAATAACAATATTCATAACCATAGTTGTGACTTCCCCCTGACTATAACAACAACATGCTTTCATGAATGAAAAATGCCAACGGAATTGATATTGATGTAAATGAAAAATGTCAACTATTCGCGCCACGCAATACATGGATGAGTTTGCGTATGCGGCTGCGAGTGTGAAGTTTCAGTATGAGTATACTACATGGCATCGGTGACTGTGTGCCTTCTTCCATGTTTATTTATTCATTATGAGCAAAACGCACATGCTTTCCACTCCATGCATTCCTTCCCGGCGTTTAACACTAGCAAAACTCGCGGAGATGCATAATGTAATATTTTTGTACATTTTATATGCATGTCATTTGACAACGTGCAATTTTAAAAATTCTTGAAAACACATAAGTTCTTTACCACCTGCCACTGTTGGCGGGGTGAAAGTTGCGCATGGAACGCGAAAACATGATTAAGTCGTGGACCAAATGGTACAACCAAATGAGGGATTGGCGGAGCGTGTGGGTTGGAGCACACATTTGTAATTACGTAAAGAGCATAAATACTGCTGCGTTCAACTAATGAAAAGTATCTTACAGCATCTGAGACGCGAAAAATCCATTACTTATCTCTCCCCAACGTTTGGCCACAAAGCTAACTAATCTGATTGTCAACAGCAAAAGCGAGTTTTAGTTTTCTCATTTGTTAGTTCCGGTTGCATAAGAAAACTATATAAGAAAATATGAAAATTGCATTTGCTACATATAAATAAAATAATAATAATATAATAAATTAAAATGAAAATTAAATCATAAAATTAAACAAAAATCTTTTAAATCATTTTGTGTATGGTGCATTTTTGGATACTTTCGACTTTTATTAGTATATGTTTATAGACATACATATTTATATACAGCATTCCAGTTGAGACATTCCTTATATTAGTTCCAAGAAACATTTCACAAGATTCTTACAGAGTTGTCTATTTGTTTGAAGAAATATTCAACAAATATTTGAAATGTCCATGTCCAATTTCATATACTGAATATTCAATAGTTTTGCAAGTGCGGTCAACGCAGTCAATATTTGCCTGTACTTTATATGTATTTATATATATTTGAATTCATGAAATGTTTTTTTATTTGTGTGTCTCAATTAAACCGAGCCACCAGCTGTGCGTTAACAACGTATATTCATGAGTCGCTCGAGTGTAGCAGGTTTACAATTTGTATATTATTTATGTATGTAGGTTTATAGCTACACATACACACTTACAGACGAAAGCACAAACACAAACATACACACATACACACAAATACATATTTGCTGCCAGCGATATCTGTTTGTATGTTTGTAAACATTTCAGCAAGTTTTCGTATCAGTTCAGAGCAAAGCGAAGGGGCGGCGGCTTGCCCGTAAATTACTTGCGAATGCGGCAATTAATCATACGCACTGTGTGTCCATGCGTGGCAAGGACACACACTGACCGTTCGACCGATAACAAGCCATTCATAAATTTCATCATTTCAAGTAGACTTCCGCTTGACCCGATTTTGTATTATTTCTAATGATGCAGGCAGTTTAAAATCAGCAAAATATTTTATACTCCATAACTAATTAATGTCCTTAGTTAAATAATTTTTTTCCAATAAATCGATTGCCAAACAAAACAAATCTTTCAATAGATTTTATGGCTACACAGTATCTGTTAGTCAGTCAGCCTAATCTGCATTTATTCTCATTTTGTTTTCTTGCCTTTAATGCAGTTAATTTGCATTTCACAGACGAAATGATATTTATCGATACTAATAAACCCAATTTCGTATATTTTTACAGCTTCGCTTTAGCAGGTGATGTTTTTCGTACATCTGGTTATTTCAATGCAATTAAATCTCCTTTAAATCGACAAAAAAAACTGTATTACAGGCAGGCTTTTAGCAAAGAAATAGTCACTCAGGCGCATCATAAATTGAATATAAACAGAGGCCGTCAAGCGGTACTTTGATGGCCATCTGGTTGGTCCCGCAACAGCCCAAGCCCCAAAACGTGTGTGGTTCACATAGAAATTCATGAATTTTAAAACCGACCAGAGATTGCTGAGGCTTAGGCTCCTCCGTCCGTTGTTTGCCCCCAGTTTGCTGTCCGCTTTGGCCTAACGCTTGTGGCCTGTGTTGTGGTATAACCATTAATTTGATACCAGACATTCTCACACATGGTAACCACATTCCCAGTGATTGACAACTCTACTAATTTTCTACTCAAAAGTAATTTACGTTCAAATTACATTTCCAACTTGCCGCTCAGATTACATTTCGCCTGGAGTCGCCATGCACATGCTTCCTGCGCATCCAAACGACATGTTAGGTCCAAATTGTATTACCAATTCTAATTTATTTGTCGCTTAAATGTTGCCAATTTGAACACAAACGGCACATGTGGAACATGGCAATTGAGATGCGTTGCACAACTCCTCGGCGCAAACGAAGAAAATATATGTACACAAAATGACAGAAAATTCAGACATTTACACATTATTGATGGTTAGCCGAATTGACGCTTAGACGATTATCGATTTTATGCCAGGACAGTATCTGGTTGATACCGTTACTTTTACAAATAACTGCATAATCAATGCAATCAAATTGTTCGCTCGTTCAACTCGCTTGAAGTGGCAAGAAAATGTCTGCCAGTTGCATGCACCTTCTGCAGCAAACTGTGTTTGTTTGGTATATTTAGTAATAAGAACTTTCAATCAATTTACTGAAATCATCAGAAAAACAACAATAATATTTTCGTCACAACAATATGATTAAAAAAAATCCAATTTCTCGCAGCTGACTGAACTAAGTAGAATAGAAAAGCAAAGTATAGAAATTTGGGTGCCAATTTAAATATAATATGAAAAAAAAGTTTTATTCAAGCGAAAAATGCAGCTTAACAAAACCTGGAATTTGCGGAAAACTATTTTAATATTGAATATTGTTGCATATTTTTATGACATGCGCAAATATTCTGTCATAACAATTTGAAATATTCTTAACTTTTAACTAATGAATGCCGAAAATAAGCAAATATTTTTACAGGTATTCCACAATGTAGTTTCATTTGCGCAACTTTGTTCAAATTAAATATACCCATCACTGCCATCAGTCAAAAGATGCACTGGGAAATCCCAGAGAACTCGCAATCTGCTCAAAACATAATCAGCTTACGACTGGGAGGCAATAGTTGGAGTCAGTGAATCGTCACCGTGTGCAACGGTATCTGGTAACAATGGGAGATAGGGCTTCAGCTTCAACATGAAATTATTGCGAATACGGGCGTACAAAATATTCCGTATACGCAGCGTATTATTTTATCTATGATATTCTCTCTACGTTCGTGTTTTGTCGACTGTCGTTGACAAACTGCAAGCTGGATTCAGAGGGAGTTCCGCGCGATTGTCATATATCCTCTGACTGTGTGTGACAGTGGGCGCAAGTGGGCGTGGCTAGCGTATAAAAACAACAAATGAACATGCGCATATGATGGAGCGCTTGAATAGAAATGACGACACTTGAAATTGTATCGCGCACTTCACCTGGCATATTCCTCCATGTTGCCAACAACGTCGTCACACGGCACATTCATCAAAACTCCTACGA
The DNA here is from genome assembly GCA_037043605.1 of Drosophila multiciliata. NCBI lineage: Eukaryota > Metazoa > Arthropoda > Insecta > Diptera > Drosophilidae > Drosophila > Drosophila multiciliata. The sequence goes on from JBAMBF010000589.1 coordinate 2,647,778, forward strand.
CATTCATCACGTCATTCAAGTCGACATCAACAACACGAAACCGTCATGTTCGCCGTCAGTGTCTATATCAGCGTTTAGAATGCGCTTACTTTAAGTACATAGCTCTTTACATACACTATAGCCAAATAGCTAAATGGGTCCAAACGGTTTGTCAACCCGTTAACGTTTTTAAAAACTGAGTAGTAATTTGCAGAGACTAAAGTGATTTGCTAGAAACTAGAAATCTAGAAATCTGCAGAGTAAAATTCAACAGTTTATAAAAAAAAAAATAGATTTATCTTAGCCAAAAGTTATTGGTCGAAATAGAGCAACTTGTCGTCGTTAACTGTTTAACACTCTTATCTGTCAAAGTGTGTGCTTGTGGTTCAAGATGGTTCAAGATGGTTTCTCATTTTTTGCTTGCTATAAAAATAAGATAAATTAGCTGGAGTCCTTTTTAGCTGAAGCCTTGGCCCATGACCCATGGCTAAAAGAGAGGAAGCACAAACCGAAGCTGAGGTCGAGCGGAACGCAATGCAAACACCTGAGATTTCCGCTTCCGCTGGGACAAGAAACGTTGTTTCTTTTGCTGCGTTGCTTTGTGCCGTTACTCTTATTCTCTCAATTTCTATCATGTCTTGCATTCTGTGCTACGTTTCCTGTTACCTTGCCAATATCCGCTAACCATGTACCTTTAACTTTGGCTTTATCCTTACCCTTACCAATTGCCTCTGCCTTTGCAATATGTCGTTTCTTGTGTTTTTTTTTGGCTTGCCTTAATTTATTTATGTTGTCAAATTACACGCCATAAATGAATCAATGGCTCCTGCGGCAATTGCCCAATACACATACAGGTCATGTGCTGTAACCCCTCTCAAGGACACCTGTGTGGCTGTGTGTGTGTGTGTGTGTGGCTGCCAATTTCAACTTTCTGCGGCTGCTGCTGACTTATTATGAAAAATTGTGCATTGATTAATACCAGGCAGTGGGGCGTGGCAGCAGTTACACATTATAAACCCATACATCTCACACACACACACACTACCACACACACACGCACACACACTCCCTGGCTTGTACGTGCTGATTGCAGTTTGCTTGTTTCACTGTTTGCTGCAGCTTTGGAGAGTTGGACTAGTGGGCCAAAGTGACATATTGCCAAATACTTGAGCACATAAATCAATTCATTGAAAATGTCAGGTTACATTGTAAATACAAACATAAATACGAACACACAAACACAGATAAAACAAACAACTGCAATAACAACCAAAAACGCACAAATCTTGATCAAATCTAGCTGCGTGAATTGTTGAGACAGTCGGGCTATACAAATATTGCCGAAAATAGAAATAAATAAACATGTATGTATATCTGTGCCAAGTTTCACGCTTTGCCGTACTCCTCGGTCTCATCCACGTCCACGTCCCGTGCTCAAGAGACTCTCAAAAACTGTCTACAGACTGGCTTTTAGCCATCTCCCAGTTGTTATTGTTGTTTTGTATTGTCCTCTTCCGCTGAGTTGTGCTACATCATTTAATGAAGCTTTCATGTTGGTTTCTACTCTGGCTTTCAATATGAAGTTGTTTTCTTTTTATTTGGCCATTTTTATTAATGGTTCCCGTGCGTTTTCAATACTGTCGTCTCCGAGTCTCCCAAGCGCAACGCACGTACTGCAAAAATGTCGCCTCAACCACAATTGTGTGTCTTAATGGGATGTACATACATTAAAAGAGAATCTAGTATTTTCATTTTATGACCTTGTCACGATGAATGAATTCCTCTTAAATTTCTTAATAATACAAATACATTATTCATTAAATTCATCGGTATCGCATGAATTTATTTACTTAGATATGGATATTCAGCATTTTCTGTGAGATTTTTTTTTTTCAAAATTTCAGCTGCACAGCAAAATTTGCATTCCTGCAAATTTTCCATAAAATGCCTAAATTTGCTGCACTTGATCCACTTATGGCTTTTGCTGCCGTTGCTAAAATTCAAAAATCTGTTGGCCACTTTAAGATTTTAAATGTCAGAAATAGCTTTAAAAAATAGCTTGCTAAACTATACAAAATTAAAGTAGATTTGAGTCTCTGAAATATTTGTTTGTAAGTGTATTCAAACGTTTATTTGCTCGTAATATTATCAAGTCTAATTGAAAGTTGTATTAAACAACAATTTGGTCAAATTCATTGGAATTTATGTACATGCCACATAAACATCATGAAAAATTAAGCGGAAAGAAAATACATTTACACAAACAATAAACAAAAATACAGTCAATACTTGCCAGTGAAGGAAAAAGAACTGCTGAAAAAGCCGGCAGCTGATAGATTATCTGATTAACCGAATGCGCAGTTTGTATCTTTCGTTGTTTATACCCTTTTAGCCATAAAAACGAGTGTGGAATTTTGTGGTAAATAAAAGTAGAGTGAAAACATATGGATTATATATATGCAGTTATAGTCAGCCAGATTTGTTATAGTCAGCCAGATTTGTTGATATTTCATGCATTTAAATATAACCATGATGAGTATAAATAAGTTTTCATTTAATGAAATATTAATTTTATTTATTTTATTGGGTAACCTTAAGTCGATCACATTATAATGAATGAAATAAGTTTTTATTTAATGAAATATTAATTTTATTTATTTTATTGGGTAACCTTAAGTCGATCACATTAATTTTGAGCCTTGTTTGTTGTGTGCACAACATGTAACACTGCAAATGAAAGTTTATGCCATGATTTTCATCACTGACCAGCGGCCAGGCGATAAGTGAAATTAAATGAGGTAGCAGTTCAAGTTGCCGCCTCTCCTCCGGTTGGCAACCCCGAGCCCCCCAAGGCCAATCTCTATCCGAAGCAGAACAACCACTCTTAGAGCCCAGTAAGCAGCTTGTGGTCTTGTAAATTCATTTAGCAAACTGGCTAGGAATGTTTGTGACCATTTTTGCTGGCTAAACTTTTAAGATTTAGTTGAAGATGCCGGTTCCCCAAGTTGGCCACCTCTAAAATCCATCAAAATGCAGGCGAGCAGAAAGTTGGGCGGGGTGTGGGCAGGGGTGCACTTCGGCAGGGCAATGGGTTTTTACGAATGCTTTTGTCCAAATGCTACAAAAATGGTGAAAAACTTTTTTTCCGAAAATGCTGGGCCGTCAAGCGTACACACTTTGTGGGTGTGTGTGTGTGTGTGTGTCTGTGTGTGAATGTGTGAATAAATTGTTGTCAAACTGTAGCCAAAATATTTTCAAGATGTTGAAAATTTTGTTGTGGACAAGTTTTGTTCAGTTATTTAATTGAATTTACCACCCGAAGGCGTTGTAGTGCTCTCTCCTCAGCGCGCTCTCTTACACTCTCGGATTTCACTCATGTCTCTATCTCTCTCTCTCTCTTTTATCTGTATATCTCATTCTGTATATGGTTTTTGTTTGGGTATTCGAACGCTTAGATTTGTCCTTGCCCCCCAACCCAACGCCCCAACCACAATTTATGTTACTGCCAAGCAAAAATGATGTGGTCACAGGATTTTGGGCTGCACTTTGCAATCGCATCACGGAAAACTTTCTATGACTGTTTATTAAAGAGCTAAGCGCTTTTAATAAGCTTATGGACTTTTGGGGCGTGGCATTCGCCTGGCCGTGGCCCCGTCAAGCTGCAGTGTCGAGCCCTTTCCGAGCCCCTTTCCGAACGAATGTCGAGCAGAAAATGTTCTGCCATTTACAATTCCGAAAACAATTCAAATTAAATAGCAACTCACAAATGCCTCAGACTGCCTTTGACTTTGTCCCATTATTTTCCCGCTCTCTTCTGCTCTCTCTCTCTCTCTCTCTCTTCATTACGCTCTCTATGTTTCTTTCTATAATTTTCTGTCTGAAATCACGCAACAATGGCTCCTCAAACGATGCATTCTGCAGTTGTTGGAATGTGTTTTTAAAATAATATTGCATAACTGCAAATGCAACATTCAGTAAACTGTGCCATATGGAAAAAATATGTAAACTTTCATTATTTAATAAAATAGAAAATTATATTTGCCAAGCTATGTGGAGTCATTGCAGGCCACAGAACTATTTCTCTATATCAGAAAATATGGTTTTTCCTTCAGCACAAAATTGAAGTACAAACATCCGGTTAAACTGTGAAGGAAAAAATTCTAAAAAAAAACCCCATCAAAGCTGTTAAGCACGAAACAACAATTTTTAATTAATTTAGTCCACAGTGTCAACGCCAAAAGCAAACACAAATCACGGAAAGTGTGTGTGTATAAATTGATGTGTGTGTGTGTGTGTGTGTTTGTGTGTGTGGTTGCGTGTGTGTTTCGTGCAAACATTTTAATTGCACAAACATATGTACAGCGAATTATGTGTGGATGGATCGATGAGGAGTACATAGCTTTGCTGATGTATATACCAAAGGGGGAATAAGAAGATCGCAGATTGATGCAATATTCTTTTGCCCTGTAATCAGATCAAATAACTATCGAACCGCGATGTATGCCAGACCTTGGCACTCATTAATATGCGTTAAACGGAATGCGAAATACGCCGGATTTAATAATATTAAAACGAGGGTCACGACGATGGCGACGACAACCTCCAGTTACCACTTAACATAATGATGGCTGTGGGTGTAATATGGTTTGGTGTGGTTTTTGGTTGCCATTAAGCGCTATTAATTGCTCACACTTCACACAAACGAAACAGTCACCCAGGAAACTGGGAGCTGCTGACGACACCCGACGACATTTAACAATCAACAATCAGCAGTCCGTCAGCATTTAGCTCTGGCTGGAGCCGGAGGGAGCCGGAGGGAGCCGGAGAGATAATGGTGATGTGGTGCTCTTAATTACGCACGTTTGGCTATTTAAATTGGGTTTGCTGTCGGTTCGAAATATTAGTTTTATGTTAATTAACCATTGTTTATGGCAATTATGGCTTGAGATTTGCCTCAAGTGCTCAGCAGAAGCAGGAGTCAGCAAATCCAAAGGATTGCTGAAGCACTTAAAGAGTCCTTGGATACAAACCGCAAAAGATTATAATAATTTATAAACTGCTAGAAAATTGTTATTACTTTTATGTTTATACTCAGCCGTAGTTTGGAACGGAAACCGATAGGTTTTATGGATGTAGCAAAGATATTAAATTTCTTTAGTCATCATATTTAGAAACCGATTAAATTTCAGAATTCTGATTTAAATCAACACACCTCAAAATTTATTTCCATTTTTAATGTGACAGTAAAATGAAATGAAAATTGTGTTGAATGTTGAAAAAGTGCAGCAAATTCAATTAGAAATGTGTACAAATATTTGCTTTAAAGGAATATCAACTTTATCTCAAATATATATTTGGCCACGTTTACAATGGCTCAATTGTATCAGAAGCAAATCCAATTTATTGTGGCTGCTGCTCTAGTTAACCATTTCCGTATGCGAGGAGGACTTACGTCTAATTCATTTAAGGCTTATACGAAACAAAAATTTGACAAGTGCAGCCTGGAACAGTAACAGAAACAGAAACCGGATTCGCCTGTATGATTATTGGGTTTCCAGTTGCTGCTGAAAGACAATGGGACGTGGGTAACCAAGGATCTGCACTTGGCCCCACCTTTTTGGTCTTGGTCTTATTGTTGCCAGTGCCAGACGCTGTCATCCACACATGTGCCTTCTCTTCTCCACATAATGTGTGTGTAGATTATATACTGTGTTTTTTTTTTTTTTTTTTTTAGCTCTTATGTATACTGTAACCAGCAAATTCACATTTTACTTAAGCTCTTTTAAACATATTTAAAGTACGTGATGTTAAATGTCTTCAGAGCATTTGGCAACACACACACACACACACACACATGCCTAGTGTTTTTTGAGTGGGTTTCTTTCTTTACCTTTTGCATAAGCAAATTTTAATATGTTTAACTCATTTCGAACGGGCACGAAACAGTTTTAAATCGCAGATCGTTAATTTTTAAACAGCTCCCGCCCCGCTCTTTCTTTCTCTCGCCCTAAAGTAATTGTGTGCATGTTTCGGTGTGTGTGTGTTTGTGTGTGTTTGTGTGTGTGTCCCAGGCACATAAATGTCAACTGGCGCACTCATCCATCAATGAGCTTTGAAAAATTAACACTGTGAGTGACAGTAGCAAAGGACTGGCCCACGTGGCCAGCAAAATGAGAGAGCTCTCCTGGCAGCCAAACTCTCTCCAACTCTATCCCAGCTGGTGACTGTTGGGTACTCCCGACTGTCGCCTGTCACTTTAAATTATGCAAAACGTTACAATTCCCCGGGCTCAAAAGGTATGGCAAAATGATGAATTGTGTTGCGGCCAAAGAGTTGCGACCGGCATTCCATCTCTGTGGCTGTCGACAGTTTGGGCGTGGACGTAGTGCTCGAAGTGGACAAACAACTACTCTCTCTCTCTCTCTCGTCTATGTCTCTCCAACCAAATAGATTAAATTCGATTAACTCACATTGCACATCAGCATCCCAAATCGCTACGTGACTAAATGGTGTCCGAGCAAGTTGAGGACTCTAATTCGAATTTGTATACATCCGAAAAAAAAACATCTTATTTTATAGCTAGAATTCAAATGAAAATCGAAATTTTATGCTCGAGTTTCTAGCTATTAAAATGGAAGAAAATAAACTGTGATCAACACAGAAAATATATATATATATATATAAAATATATTGTTTCGCTTCCAATAGAAAAATAAACCACTTTTCCTAACTTTTAAATAATAAACCACAAAAAAACTTAAAAGAGACAAAGATATTTTATTATATTATAATTAAGCATCTACTAAAATTATATAAATTTAAGCGTTAGTTAAGCATACAATTTAAATAGAAAATGTATGTAAATATCTACATTAAGTGCCACATTAAATGGTTGCAGTAACCAGATTTATTGACTCAATTTGCAACAGAATTTTCTTTTTTTATTTACGAATATTTGTTTTTGTTTGGCCTCTTTAATTGAAATGCTTTCCATCTCAGTTTGCTTAATGATTTAGCCAGTAGGCAACACCATCCAAAATGCACAGAATCCATCACAATTATCCTGTACACCCCCCCCCCACACAACAACCCCCACTGCCACTCTTTCCCCCATTCTAGCCTGCTAATACTTGTTTACGTATTTTTCTTGTCTACTTCTAGTTGTGCTTTAGTATTTGCCCATTTTAATGAGTGTAGCTAAGAACAACAACAACAACATCAACAACAACAACCAAATACCCCCAAATACAAAGCATTATTTACAACAACAACAACAAAGACAGCAATCATCAAAACAACACAAAATGTGACAATAAAAACAGAGTTGAATAGTCAAAAACAAAAACAACAAACACAAAATACATAAAAAAAAAATAATAAATCGAATTTTAGGAGCAAAACACAATAACAACAACAACAACAACAAAGAAAAAAAAACGCACAAATCAAATCAGCTATAAAAAGAAAGGATAACAACAACAACACACGATTAACATCTTCTTAGTTGTCCTTAATGCTGCATATATCCTAGAAATAACCTGCACATTTACCGTCTTGCTGTCTTAGCGTGTGTGTGTGTGTGTGTGTCCCTCGTGTATGTGTGTGTGTCTTTGTGTGTGCGTCTGCAGTATCCAGTGTTCTTAGTGTTCTGCTTAACCAAACCCACTTTCCCGTCCCCGCCAAACCCACCCACCCACAACACACACTTTATCTTTCTTTCTCGCTCTCTGTGTGTCTCTCTTTCTTTCTCTCTCTGTGTGTCTCTCTTCTCTCTCTCTCTCTCTCTCTGTTTCTCACTATCCAGCCCTGTTTTTTATATGGGTGTCCAGCACTAGCACACTAGAGCACCCACTCAGCCAAGCAATCACAGCACCACTTGCAACCACCGCGACGCCAAGCAGCGGGCCAACAACAACAACAACAACAACAATAGCCACAACTAGTAAAAGTACAAGAACAACAAGAACAAGAACCACCGTTACAGTTTACAGTTAGCACCCGCAAACGTGCCCGCGCCCGCTCCCGCACCCGACCAGGTCAGTGTCAGTGTGATTACCCTACTCCTGCTCGCCACACCACCCACATACCAGCACCACAATTGCACATTACTACCATAGATACCCACGGCAGTATTACTACCGCATGGAGCGCGGCACCAGCGGTGGTCAGCAGCATCAGTCGCAGTCGCACCACCAGCAGCAGTCGCACCATCATCAACAACAGCAGCAGCAGCAACACCAGCAGCAGCAGCAGCACCACCATCAGCAGCAGCAGCAGCAACATCAGTCACGGCACCAACATGTCGTTTCGGTGCACAACTACGATCCGTATTTGACGGCGGGCGATGCGGATGAGGCGCACACCTCGGGCACATCGTCCTTTGACAATCCGGCAACGAAAAAGAAACCACCCAAGTTGAAGCCCATCCATCGTTCGCTCTCGATGGCCATTGATAATTATGCACCGTTGGCTACCGATCTGGAGTTTGATACGGATGATGGGTTTATTGTGCATGAGCAGCCGCTGATCCACCGCTCGGCGTCGCCGCTGCCCGTGCGCTCGTCTGCACCGCCGCAGACCCTAGCACTCCCAACAACAGCACCACTACAACAACAACAACAACATATTCCCCAACAACATACGCAACATGTGGTGGCTGCTGGCGGTAGTGGTTCCGTATCGCCGGCACTCTCCGCCCGTCAGCACCACCACCTACAACAACAACAGCACCACCTACAACAACAACAACAACACCACCAACAACAACAACACCAGCTGCATATGCACACTTTTCAGCAACTTGCCGCTCAGGCACAGGCTGCTGCGAGGCACCACCAATTGCCAGCACATAGTACGCATGCGCATCAGCACCGCCAACACCACCCGCACACAAGCTCCACCAGCTCACCCACCTCGCATGCGGTCAGCCCAATACTCGGCCAGCAGCAGCAGCAGCAGCAACATCTACAACAGCAACATAGACAACAGCAGCAACAGCCGGATATTTATCTGGTCAGCAGCAGCAGCCTGGGCGATAATGTGGGCGGATTGGGCTTGGGCATGGGCATGGGCATGGGGATGGGCATGCATAGCGGCAGCACATCACCGATACAGTTCATCGATGTCGATGATATGCTGCCACGGGCTGCTGTCGTCGCACAGCAGCAACATTTGAAAAAGAATCTCTTCCGTCGCTCCGACACAATTGACGTTCATCCGTCTACCAATTTTCAGATGAAGAAAACGCATTCCTTCCACGCACAACAGGATCCCGCCGCCATGGAGCAAATCCAGCTGGCCGTTGCCGCCGGCTCCGCGAGCTCCAGTCGTCGCACCAGCTCGGTGCGCGCCAACTTTCTGATGCCCGGACCGCCAGCCGGTGGCAAGGAGATCACCCGTTCGCCATCGCCCAGCCGAAGGGGCTGTCGTTCGCATCGATCGTTTAATGATCCGGGTCGTCGGCCGAGCAGCAAACCGGATGCGCTGGCAGAGTCCCAAATCCGACATGCATCGCTTAACGATGATCTGCTGGATCCCATCGACAATCGATCACTCTTCCCACAGTCGAATCTGTCGCTGGAGAACGAGCTGTTTGTGGAATCGCGCTCGCGGAGCAATAGTCACACCAAAATGGAGGAGCTGGGCATGGCTGAGCTGGCGACAGCCGCTGTGGTCGTGCAGCGCATGCGCAAGAGCTCCGGTTCGTTTGAGGAGACTGCGCCTGGTCTCGCCGCCGGTCACAGCGCCACCCATCCGCCCGCCACATCCGCCTCGAACAGCATCAAGCAGAAGCGCGAGCCGCATCCCCACTCCCGACAGCAGAGCACCCACAGTCTGGAGCTCGATGGACGACCATCCACCAGCAGCGCTGCCGCTGCCGCCACGCATACGATGCAGTTGCATAGCGCGGCGGCAGCGGCAAGTGCCGCCTATCATTTCAAGCGTGGCGCACAACACGGTCGCTCCCTGTACCTGTCGCCCAGCAATCTCGAGGAGCTTACAGTGCATCGGCCGGGCGTGCTGGCTGCCGCCGCCGCCTTCCAGGGCACCAATGCCAGCGCCAGCGTGAAGCAGGCCAAAGCTATGCACAGCGCCAGCGTTCGACTGCGCAGCTATCGCGAGGCACTAAGTGCGTCCAAGAAGTCGAAGAGCTTCATTGGCGATGGCAGTGGGAGCGTTGGCGTTGCTGGTGCCGGCGATGATTTTGAGCTGAGCTCACCCCACCGACGCAACAGTCGTCCGCTATCGACAGCGGTGCCCGGCAGCGTTGCGAGCGCCGCTGTTGTCAATGTGGATGAGATTAAGCGCAGTCCACGTCCAATATCCGCTGCCGCTGTCGCCGCCGCCTTCATCGAGGAGAAGCGTCCGTCGTTCGAGAGGAAGGCATCGCTCACCTACGAACAGGAGCTGAGCGATGCGGCATTTGCGGCCCAGGTGCTGCGACCCTTTCATCACAAGTTGGCCGCCGGACGCAAGGCATCCATTAGCGGTGGCTCGCACAAGCTAAAAAAGAAATCGCTCAGCGATGAGACTGACGAGGATGAGGAGGCGGATCGCAAGCGAAAGCGTATCGTATGCATTGTGCTCGCCACGGTGCTGCTGTGCCTTGTCTGTGCCAGCGTATTCGTTGTCATTCTTACGCTCACCTCCGGTCAGAGCCAATCGGGAAAGAAGGCGCACTCTTTCAGCAGGGACACGCCCGTCCACTATACGGGCATGCGACCATCATGAACTTCAACGACAACAACTGAAACTGCTCCTGATATTTCGATGACATTTTTGGCTTTCACTTCCGTTGCCCCCACTTTCCCGGCATACTCCTCACCTTGTTTTTCCACGTTGTCACTTCTGCACTATGCTGCGCTCCGTGTTTGGGTTCGTCTAAATCGGAGTCCGCTCCACTGCCACAAAGCAGTCGCAATATTGGCCAACGCAGTCAGCAGATGGCCAACTGAGGAGCAAGAGCAGAGGGAGCAGCAGCAGCAACAACCAATCTTGGCAAAAACTGTGCGTCAGAGAAGCAACTAAATATTTACAGTTAACTGAGCGCCTGTAAGTAGGCAACATGGTTTTTATCGCTTACTGTTTATTTTCAGTTATCGATATCGATTTCTTATTTTGTGTATATCGAATGGCAACTAGTTGATACATCAAATTTGAATAAAAGTGAAAAGTGTTCTTATCGAAAACAATTTGTGAAGTGGATGGATAACCAATTGACAGTGAAATATAAATTTATTAACCGAAGTAAATGAAAAAAATAATTCCAAAAATTATTTATTCAATGTGTGTTTTTGAGTTTGTAAATATTTTGTGAACTAAAAGTATTTTTCTCAATATTTCAATTTGTTTGCCACGAGAGCCAATTGCCGAAGTCAATAATAAATTTCAACATTTTCACTGTTGAATCAATATTTTTGTAGTCATGGCATGATTTTTAAATATGCCAACTTGTGCAAATAAATAATATTTATTTGCTTTTTGGCTCTGCTGAATTTGGCCAGCAGAAATAATAAACATTTTATGGGAATTTAATATGTTGTAGTAACGGGATTGCATGTGTTTTAAATTGATTGAAATATTTAATTCAAGCAAATTTTTCAAATACGAAAAATAAATTCGGAACACAAAAAAAAATATTATGATAACAAGATAAGTTCTGCTATTTAAAATATTTTATATGAAAACTCAAAAATCGCTGATAAAACATGATTTGAAGAATACTTTATTTATTCCATTTATATATATATGTTTTTAGCGAACTCCAAATTGTATGCTGACCTTTGATTTGGATTTAACATATGCAAACACATCCAGTGAGTTGGCATGTGTCCCACATAGCCCATAAGCCCATAACGTACTCCCCAATGAACACCAGCAGCAGCCAGATGCTGACTTAGGAAAATTGAGCTGGCAAAAGCTCAGCAAATCTCGAGCATTACATAACTGACTCAATGACTGGCACCAGTAAAAGCAACAGCTACAGCAACACACACACACACACACACACACATTCGTGGCACATAAAAAATGATACTTACCTCGACTTTAATGATTGTGGCTCCGACTGCAGCAACATACCAACAACAACAACAACAATAACAAAAAGGCAAAAGCACCAGTCGCACTTCACCAAAGCCAAACCAAGCTAATCAGCACCATGTGTGTGCTTGAGTTCGTGTGCATGTGTGTGTGTGTGTGTGTGAGAGTGTGTGTTGTCTGCCGTGTTGGGCTGAGGCATCGACGACTGACTGACTCACTGACTGAATGACCGTCAGCAAGGGCTGCGTCTGCAAGGACCTTTTTGTTATCATGCTCACTTTTTATACTTTCACTAAACAGTTTGCCTGTGTGCGTGTGTGTGTGTGTGTGTGTGCATCATTACGGCTGGCATCCTTTAAATATGTGTGTCCACAGATATGCACGCTTATTTACACACACACACACACACACACAGTCGTAATTTTGCGTTTTACGACATGAAACTAGGTTACTTTTCCATGTGTGCGTGAGTCAGTGCAGCAACAACAGCAACAGCAACAACAACAACAACACTAACAACAAAGAGCATCAACAATTGTTTACAGTTAGTTGGCAACGTGGCTAGTGTGCTGGTGACATTGCCACATTCAGTAGGCGTTCACGTCCTTGTCAATGTCCTGTGAGCGCCAGGAAATGCCCACGTGACCAAATAAAAGGCCTCCCAACCGCCACCACTTACCCCCCCCCCCCCCAGGATTGCCCACATCAACGGCATATTGACAGCGACATGCATGAGTCTGATAAGAATGTCAAAGATTCCTCCATTTTTATTTCCAAATAATAGACATTCAAAAATGTAAATGAAATCACAAATAACAAGCGAAGAACAGCTTTTCAATAGCACCGAATGATAAATACTCTTCCTGTAACCATTTGCTTGTGGAGCAGATAAGAATTCTAATTTTAACTAATCTAATTTTAAATTGTTTTTAATCCTTAAAGCAGATCAGAGAACAACAAGCAAATGTCGACAGTTTTAACAATCATTCAATAAGCAATTAATATTATTTAAAAAAAACATTGCATAATCCGAAATAAATATTTAAATTCGATAAAATGTTCGCACTCGGATTACCAAATAATAATTTGCAATTATAATTTTATTTTCGACTACTTTCATCGAAATGAACTAAAAACCAATCGGACTTCATTTATTTCCGGAAAATGGCAGAAAAGTTGTCAGATTCAGTGAACATCACAAAAAATGAAAGATTCAAAATTATCAGCAAGGGAAATGCGAACAAGGAATTTAAAAAAAAAAACAAACATAAACAATTTAAAATCGAAAATATGAAAATGATTAATGACGTCTGCTAAAAATGTGATTTGAGTGGGTTTTTTGTTAAATTCTCGTAGAAGCGAATTCAGTAAATACCTCTTCCAAATATTTATATATATCATAAATATTAATCATAGATTATTTTACCATTTGTTTTTATTTTTTAAGAATGAAATTATAATCGGGTATTTTCATTTGGCAGTCAGGTGGGCATAATTAAATTGGCTTCATCATGGCTATTACCAAACATTTAAGCCAACATCTTTTATGGGTTTGCTCTCCTTGAGGCACAAACAAAAGGGAAATTCCAAAATGGCATCAATAATTTCAAATTGAATGAAAGAACAACTGAAACAACAACATGGCTTTCCAGCCACACCTTGGGTGGTTGACTGCACCCACTCCGAGGCCGGAAACTAATTAGATGTAGTTACATAGTCGTCGGTCTTCATCCGTCAAGGCATCACAACATGCAGTCACTCGGCCAGCTGGGTACGTGGCATCACTATCCGTCTCTCTCTCTCTCTGTCACTCTTGTGGTGTCCAGTTGTTGGCCGGGGCTCGGGTGACGGGGGTAAGCGTGCCACAAGCTGTGCTGTGTGGCTTTCAACATCGCATTTATAATTAAACAACATGAAAGACACAAAGCAGCAAACATACACACGCCAGCCACTTGCACCCACCCACACACACACAGATACTAGTAGACAAGCACACGCGCACCTGGCTCACACACACACACACACACAAAGACACACCTATACAAAGGCAGGGAAAGTTACACGGCAGCATTTATGAGCGCCCATAATGGCTGTTAACAATTTAACTTGTTTACCAGTGGGAAAGTTCTATGTTAATTGGTCTCAAATAGCCACACTCTCTCACACACACACACACACACACACACACACGTTGGCCAGGGCATGGCAGGGGGAGTGGGGGCGCCATTATACTTGTTAGCTGTGCCGCACTTGCACAAGTGAATAATGGCAGCCAACCTCATCGTCACTTGTGTGACTACCCTCGTCCCCCCCTCCCCCCCCCTCCTCGTACCCAACGCCCTTGTCGTCATTAACACTTTGTTGCCCATGGCTCAAAGCGTTTGCAAAAGGCACCTGCAGCAGGACACTGCCTGCCTGCCAAAACAGAATAACAATTATGGCCACAGACCACATCGTTCGCTAAGGACTCGTGAGTTTGAGTTTGGAGCTGCAAGTCCGTTTTGTTGCCGGCGACAAAAGCGCGCTCCGTTGCCTCATTTTATTTGAACATTGTTGCATTTACCAACTTTGTACATTTTAAAGCCGCATTCCTCCGACTCGTTTACATAATTTAATTTGTTATTTTAATACTCTGCGCATAGCCCTATGCAGCGCGGGGCATATTGTTTACAGACTGGAGTAAAGCTGTGAATATTAAAATATTAAAAAATTTTTCGTATATTTCTATGAACTGTATAAAATATAAGGAAATTTGTGACAGCACTTCAAAGTTCTACTGTTGGAGCGAAAATCCTTTCCCCGCGTCAGGGAATGCCTGGATAAGAAAATTAAAACTGAGGCGCACCAGCGTTGTGTACTCAAACGAAGTTTATTCAAGACTGTCAATTAACATTAAAATTATCGATCATATGGGACTTAACATACATATGTTATTGATGCACGATTGCATTGAATGTAAAATAACATTATTTTCAACATCTACCTTAGGCTTCGTATACATTAAAAGTTGAAATTAATTAATCAGTTGATTGTTTTTTCATTGTTAGTTCTTAAATTTTGGGTGAGCAGCTAATTGCTTTTTAAGTGAGATGCCAAATGCAGCAAATATATATAAAATTTCCTATTCCTATATTCGAAATTAGTTTAACTTTTAATTAGTTCAACTTTAATGTATGTTTTTTCAATTTGTGTTTGAGTAACTATGCAATTTGTAGTTATTGCAGCACATCTAAATAGTCGCGCTTTGTTAACTTGGTTTAAACCACTTTGCTGCAGTCAATAAAAAAACTAACTAATTTTGCAATTTAATAAAAGCGTTTGCAAATTACTCGAATATTTTGGTTAACATGTGTGTGTGAGTGTGGCTGCTATTTGGGGCAAGTATTTTTTAATTAAATTTCAACTGGCAACTGGCAACTGGCAGCGTGCAACTTGCAAATTGCCGGCCAGTGGCTATTTTTTTAGGTTGGATCCTGCAGCTGTTGGGAGAGTTGCCGAGTTGCCCAGCAGAGTAGAAAACTTGAAGCGTGCAAATTGAGGTGCAGTTTCAGCTGCTGCTATGTTGCAATGTTGTGTTAAATCTTCGTCAGGTTGGGAATCCAACGAAAATCCAAAAAAAGAGCAGCAGACACAAATTCACAATCAGACCACAGGCCAGACGCTGAGTACAACTTTCTGCCTGTCCGCATGTGATTGATTGGCAAACAAATTTTGACACTTTCGAACAGCTGAGGCAAAAGCAAAATGAAACTTGCCCCGCCCCCCGATTCTCAACGTGTCAATTTGTTTGGCCTTAATTAAAACTGATATAAAATGCACAAAAGCAACGCGCCAAAAAAACAGCCAAAAGCGCCGAAACGTGGCCCAAAGAAATATGAACTGTGCGCGAGCGAAAAAAAAAAACATATCAATACACAAAAATATATCTGTTGAACTGTGCTTAAAGTAAATAGTCTGGATTGATGAAAGTTTTATTCAAGAATTCATCAACAGGCATTTACTTCAACTGCAGTTTACACAAAATGCAACAAAAGAAGTGATGAAAAGATAATGAAACTTGTTCCATTAGAGCTATTACGATTTGAACTTAATTTATTCCATTATTCAAACTGTTTTCTAACTAATTAATTATTTAATTAACTAATATAAATAAATGTATTTATTTTACTGTCTGCTCCCAATATCAGTGCGTCAGGAGAACGAGCGCAGCATGCGTGAGAATTTGGAACGCACTCTGATGATGAAAAATCTAACCGAACTCAATCTGCAGCGTCAGCAACAGTTGCTGTATCAGGCACAGCAACAGCAGCAGCAGCAGCACCAACATCAGCAGCAGCAGCACCAGCAGCAGTTTGCAGCGCTACAAATTCCATAACAGTCGTCACGACTTGCTAATACCCTACTTGCAAAAGTTATGCGCACAAATTAAACTTTGTTACAACTACAATTTAAACAGGAAGATTTAACTAACTAAGCAAACCAAAATCAAAATCTAAAACAAAAATTAACTTGTTAGATATATGAGCGATAAGAAACAAACACAATACAAGTATTTAACAGATTGTTAGTCAAGTTGTATAAAATAAATAAATAAAAAGAAAAAACACAAAACTAAACACTAAATCAAAGTAACAAATCAAAAGTGATCCAGTTTAAGCCTCAGTTGTTGGGCTAAATATGTTATTTATAAAGTTGGTTCGAATGCATTGTAAATGTACTTATTGTCATGTATGCTAAATGTAATTTACGTGTTAAATCAAAAAAAGGACGCAGTTATTGTTGTTGTTGTCAACGCGCTACCTATAAAAACCCT
Source organism: Drosophila multiciliata (assembly GCA_037043605.1). Classification (NCBI taxonomy): domain Eukaryota; kingdom Metazoa; phylum Arthropoda; class Insecta; order Diptera; family Drosophilidae; genus Drosophila; species Drosophila multiciliata. The sequence goes on from JBAMBF010000589.1 coordinate 2,664,612, forward strand.
TAATCAGTATTAAATATAATTTCAACTTTAAAGAAGAGCCATTAAATAAAGTTGCAGTTGATAAGCTTCCACTAAAAGATACTCTGTGGCCAGCAAAAAGGCTCTAAATTGGTTAGCTTCTATCAAGTTGGTTATATCAATTTCTATTTAGTTAATCAACCCACTCGTCCCCCTCTGCTTGCAGAGTATTCAAAAATAATGATACACAAAGGTTTCGCTAGTTCAGTCAGAGTTGGTTCATTGGTTTCACTTCAGTTTTAATTTACTTTACTATCTCAATAAACTCAACTTTACTTTTAGCACAATTCTGATAAACAAACCCTCTCCGCCCCCCCCCCCCCCCCCCTCTTTACCCTTGGCATGTGCGTAGCGTGTTTGGCAAAGAAACGAAACAAAAAACAAAAATAGTTGGTCAATAGTTATGTATCTCTGAAACAAAGTTGTTAACTGAAAGTATTCGTAAGTGAAAACGTTAAAAGCAGCAAAAGTTTTTGTATCTCTTAAGTAAATGGTAACTAGGAAAACTAAAAAAATAATAATAATAACAAAAACAAATGGAACACATTTTTCGTATTACATAATACAAAAAACAAAACACACAATAATAATTGCATTATCTGTAATAATAATAATATTAACAACAAATTCATTAACTAGATTTATTCTCACCTCGTTTTCGTGTGCCAAAAGCAGTGTTAGAGAAAGCAAAAGAGATGAGCCATAACAAATAATTGTTGTATAGCAAATAGTATATAAACTAGACACTAGACAATTAACATTAACAATAAACAAAAAAATGAAAAAATAATTAAACGTTACTTAAGTGCAAAACGAGCTTGTTGTCGAATTACATTTAAATTTATATATAATTTTAAATTTAGCTAAATTATAAGTTACAATTACAAATGAAAACTCCAAATTTCAAGCCAAAATGTTCAATTTGTGCAATTGTAAATGTAAATGCGACTACGATAAATGTGTACTATAACTGTACTTTAGTACATATTACAATACAATTATAAATACATGTATGTATTTTTGTTAATCATTGAAATTATACATATATATACAAATTGTGTATATTATTTCAAATTCGGTCTCAGCTATGCAAATCAAAAGCAGCTTCAATTGAGTGTGTTAATTTTATAACGTAGGTGTGTGTGTGTGTGTGTGAGTGTATGTAAGAGTAGGTGTACGTTTTTTGTGTATGAAATTGTGTGTGTGTGTGTGTTTGTGTGTGTCTACTATTTTGCTAATTTAAAATAAAATTAGCTTGAAGCGTACTTTTGTATATTCTATCGGTTTCAGCCGCAAAAGCAATGAAAAGCTCAATTTTCAGGCACAGAACGAAGTTAAAATTTGAGATTTTTTATCAGTCAGCTTGAGAATTGGATACAAGGGAAATGGAAAATAGAAGAAAGTACTTATTACGAGCGAAATTGATATATACTAAATACTAAAAGTTGGAGGTCGTCAATGGTAACACTAAGAGATTTAAATAATAAAAACAAAAAAACAGCCCGAATTTTTGTGTAAGATTGTGCCTAATCAAAAGAGAAAATTATAACAAAATGAAAATATTACATATACATATATAAAATAATAACTAATAATAATAATTGTGTATATCTGAAGCGGCTCTTGGTTAAGCTATTCGAGTTGCAAATTAAATTAGTTTGAGCTAAACAAAACAAACTAAATCGATGTCAATAACGTTAACTGCTAGTAACTATTAATTAACAACCAAACCCAACTCATTTTTTGAAATACGAAGTTCATAGATGAAAAATTACACAAAAAAAAAAAAACAGTAAATGAAAAGCTTTAAAATAAATCAATTTAGAAAATCAAATCAAACAAAGAACTAAATAAGCAAAGAAACTAAAGTTAAATGCGATACGAGTACATCAAAAATTATAGTAAATAAAATACACAAACGTCACAAACATTAAAACACACAAACAGATTGTAAAATTTGCATTTTTGACAGGTGCATTTCAAAATCCATTTTATTATTGAAACGACAAAAACCAAATGATAAATGCATACACACACATATTAACACACACCCTGAAGCTGAAAGTGAACATGCATATTCACACAAGCACAACCAAGTGCACACACACCCACACACATACACACACACACAACATCTTTCTAAATTCCCACACATGGCAAGGGATAAACTGTATAAGGCTCAAGGCATAGCAAAATATGCATAATATAAAATCAAATGAAATGGAATTTCGCAAAAACAAAGTACTTTGTAATTGCATTTAACATTAGTAAATTGAACATATAACTATAATATACATACAAATACAATGAGCGTAATTAATTTAGTTAATTATTGAAGATGATGATGATGATGATGAAAACTTAATAGCACTTAATTGCTAAGTGTATAAATTGTAAGCTGAATTATTATACAATACAATACAAATGATACAAATGAAATCACAGACATTCGAGTAATAAACTACTTTGTAAGCATTAATATTGAAATCAGAATTCAGAAATCAGCTCAGATTTGTAGGCTCCGAATGTTTTTTTCCCATATTTTACAGCTCAGCTCAGCTTGGCAATTGAAGAAGGAGAAACTCTCCAGTTTGAGCAATTATTTACACACAAAGTGAATTGCGGCAAAATGTAAATATCAAAATTTAAAATTAATGAAATGCTTGATGCGTATGTAAATCAAAAGTTTGCAACTGCAGTAAATTAGTTCTTACTGTGCGTACATAAAATGAAAAATAAATAAAACTTAACACCTTAAATGTGTACGAGAACTTGTTAATTGTTGCTCGATATCAAAATGTAATTGAAAATGAAATTCCAACATTTGAACGCATTCAGCGTTCTATTCATCAAACAATAAATGTTGAATTCAGCTAACAAGAGATAAAAACAAATTAAATTTAAATAATAAACGAAATGAAAATCAAATTATGTCACATGTTTAGTATATCAGTATTTGTCACTGAAGGGTATTGAAATGCGAAACAAAAAATAAAAGCAACTTGAACAAAAGTAAAAACCAATGAAAATAAACAGAGTTTTTAAATGAAAGCTATGCATTTTAATTTCATGGAGCACAAATATATAATATATTTCAACAAAACCTTGATTTTATTGTGAAAGTTTATTTATTTACTGATAAGGTTTCTTATGGTTTTAAAATCGGCGCTAAGCTTGGCGGTGCCACCTAGGTAATTAAGTTACATTTAACAGCGTACGCGACTCTTAACAGTTTTGCTCCTCACTGAACTGCCTTTCCGATTACAAATATTGTGCCATAACAGTTCGCGCTCACTCGATTTTTTATTAAATTGTAATCGATGATAAATCCAGTTTACATTGGATTAATCAAAGTGAGTGCTTCTTTTTAAAATCTGGTGTCTTCGAATATGCGTTCTAAGGTACAAATAAAATAAATTAATTTGACTCTAGTTAGTAGTGGTAAGTATGTTATAGCTCGCATCCCACTTAACAGATGTTGCGCCGCTGGTAGTAACAGTTCTGTTGACAAACAGCTAGGTGAACCAGATGAACGGCGGTCAGGGCCTTCGTTCGCTCATTAAGTGTATAGTGAATCGTTCGATCGAACTTATTCCATGCGATTCAATACAACTCTAGCAAATAGCCTGTTGCGCAGAAAATGGGGAAACAAACCCAATTAATTAGCAATTAACAGCAGTAAATAAACTGCAGTTCGCGAGTAAATTAAAAACATTTGGATCGTCAAATTCAAACAAGCTAAATAAACAAACGAGTAACGACAACGCAGCAGTCTCAGCCGCCGCCAGTTACAGTAAATAACAGAAACAGAAGCGAATCAGCCAAACAACAAGCAAGTCGCGCTCTTCTCAATAAAAAATTTATTTTTGTGTTTAGGCACATTCACCGCTCCGCCAGTGTCGCGTCGTTTATCAACGCAACTCTTGTTTGTATGTGTTTGTGTGTTATATGAAAATATTTAAAAACAAATCATCTGCGCAGACAGACTAAAAACCTGGCCAGGGGTCCCAGGCGGTACAAAACAAGAACAGCAACAAAATAAAACAGAAAAAAAATAAATAGACAATCGAAAGCAGAAACAGACAGATAAACAACAATAGCAGCAACAGCAGCAGCGACGTCGTGCTCGGTGACGCGTCGCGAGGTGCTCGAGGCCAGTTCAGCACATTTCGCGCACGGCCGTTTTCCGACGCTCAGCTCCCCGCAACAACCCCGCAGATCCACACCTCTCTCACCCCCAGCCACCCGCGTAGAGACAATTCAATTCTCACTCAACAAGAGAATAAACAACAAAAAGCATAACATCAGTAAACACTGAAAGCAAAAAACAATAAAAAAAACAGTGAACGACAGACTCACGCGCAACTCTTTTTTTTATTGTTCAACTGATAACCCGTGTGGCCGAACGCTGATAAAAATATCAAGTGAAAAGTCGTAACAATAATTGCAAGTGCGAATGCGCCCTCAATTTGTATGCCATCAGCAGCGTTCCTACTCACAGTCACCATCACGATCACCATCATATTCACGTACCCATTCTCAATCTCCCTGCCCAACGACGACCACTGACGTCAGTCGGTTGGATCGTTATCGCTATCCTAAAATGGTGATACCTCGGCCCGAGCCCACCATTAGTGCCGGCTTCAACCGTACACCGTTAACGGAGCTGAGCGGCCAGACGCGCAGGCAGCTGGCATGCATGCTCAATCGCAAAAAGGTGCTCCGCTCGGAGGAGGGTTACGAGCGCGACTGGCGGGGCATTGCGTCGCTATCGGGTCAGCGGGAGTTTGTCGACGAGTGTGCCAATATGCCCATGGATCTGGTTATCAGCAATTGGATCAAGCATAATCCGCAGACGGCCGAGGTGGGTCATCTGGAGGAGTTTCTGGGCATCATCGATCGCTGGGATGTGCGTGACGATATTCAGGAGAATCTGAGTGAGTTTACATTTAATCATCTTAGCTCTCTCTAATCATTCACCTACCTAGTCAAGGACACAGATCGGTACAATGTGAAGCAACAGAAACTGGAGCAATCGACTCGATTGCGCGATAGTCCAACGCCCACTGACAAGTGCGTGGAGAACAATAACAACAACACCATGGCGCGTGATGTGAATCTGCTCAGCTTTGATGATGAAAAGTGTATGCAAAATGGACAACCCTTGCCCCGCTACAATGCCTGTGTACTCTACGCAGAGGCGGACATTGATTATGCCACAAAAATTATGAATAACTTAGAGTCTCCGGCCTATAATCTCAAGGTAACTTGTCACCGAAATGAAAAACAACCCAGAAGAACTATATTTAAATATATACACTCGTATAGCTATTCTTGAGGCATCGGGATTTGCTGTTGGGTGTGCCATTTGAGCACGTGGAACTGTCGCACTTTATGGCCACACGCTGCAATCATTTAATAGTCGTTCTCACCGAGGAGTTTCTCCGAAGTCGCGAGAATACATTTCTAGTGAATTTTACACAAAAGCTGCAAATTGGTAAGTAGTTGAATTGCTAACCAAACTGGAGAATTCCAATGCATATTAAAAACACTATCAATTCACTTAGAAAACAACTCTCGCAAGATTATACCCATACTGTACAAGCAGAACATGGTAATACCGCAAACGCTGGCCATCTACACACATGTCAACTACGAATCCAGCTCCAGTCTTTACAATTTCTGGGACAAGTTGGCCAGATCACTGCAGGATGTTGATACTTCATCCATTTACAGTACAAGCCTTCAGCTTAGCACGTAAGCCATGAAGACTATAAACTAAATTTTAATCAAAAGCAAAAAAAAGGCAAGCTAATTTATTACTTATTGCAGAAACACAACACCAGAAGCGATTGCTCTACCGGAAACGCCGCGTATTCTTATCAATGGCGCTGACGTGCCTGAACCGCCCGACTGGAATGTAAGCGAGACAAAGCTAAAGTCTATGTCGGGCAGTACATCGGATCCGTTGCCCGAACTGAAGGTGAAGTGCAAGGACAAGCTGATGCACAAATTTAGTTTTAGTTCGACGCCGCGAAGTGTTAGGTTAGACAAAACAATGAGACATGCGCAGTCGGTGAGCGCCATAAATATCCAGGAGCAGAATAATACCCTCACCGCTAGCAACTCCAATCTCTCCACCTATTCGGAGAGTAAGAAAAGATCGAACAAATGGAGCTCCAAGCTGCTAAGGAAGTTCACGCGCAGCAGCACCAAACTGCAGACGCCGAGCTGAAAGGCAACGCTGTCAACAACACTAGGAGCATCAAGCAAAAAGGCAGCTAAAAACCCTCGTTCAGATCGTGCTGCCAAATGTGTATTGTGAATTGTGAATTTCCTTATCTTACGCCCAGTTTGACGCGATATCGTCACCCCCACTCCAACCACCCTCCATTTTTGTAGTGATTTCGTTTTTAATCGATAGCCTAAAAAACCTAAGCAAGCCAACTAACTTAATGTATTTAGACGCACTTGTTAATCTATGTAAGTCGACAACGAATAAAGACAATATATACAAATACATACATACATATAAACATACACACGCACACACAAACACACACTTATATAAAGACACTAAAGAATACAAGATAGATCAACAAATGAAAAGAAAACAGAAGAAAAAACAAACGAATTGCCAATTGTCAGGTTAATAAAAGCACACAATAAGTTGTTAGTCACGCGTCTGATAAGTGAGTTACTTAATTCAATTAACTTAACAAATGCCCAGCCCACAGCTCACAACTAACACCCTCAAGCCGCCCAAGCTTTCATCGCCCATCAGGCAAAAATGTATGCGTTCTCTGAAAACCATACTTGTAGATGACGAATAACATGTGCGCGTTAAATATCGTCCGACATTGATGAATAATGTATGTATATATATATATATATATATATATGTATATCTGTACTACTTTATATGTATAACTGTATATATGTGTGTTGCTGTGACAGGTAAATGATAAAGCTAAAGATTTCGTCACTTTTTTGCTGAGTAATTCACACATACACAACATACTTACATGTATAAGTCACGTGCGCATATATATTATAATTACACTTGAAATTCTTAAGTGACTTATGACTTTTAGTTAATTTGAAAAAGTTGCGTGATCAAGCAATGTACTTAATCAACTCTGTAAATGAGCCCGGTGCCAACTTTTCAAGCAGTAAACTTTATAACGAATGTTATGCATAAGAATATTTTCAGAGCTCAATACTTTATATAGTCAACCACATTACAAAAGAAAAATTGATAAAAAAAAACAACCAACGTGCTTTGTTTGTTAAATAAACAGTTTGTGCAATAATCGACTTGGTCTTGATCTCAATGTGTGTCCCTTTTGAGTTCATTTCCGTTCGCCCAAAGTAATTAATTATTCCATTTTATTTAAATTTTTTTTTGTATTTATTTTTCATTTTATTGTTTAAATCGCTTCATAAATAACCTTTTTGTTTTTACTTTTGCTCATGTTTCTTGTTGTAATCGAATTTTTATTGTTTTTGTTTTTTCTTTTACCCATGGTGAATGTTTAGTTTAGTCCAATTTTTGTTTTTATGAATGTTTATGTTTTAGTTTATTCGTTTGTTATGTATTTACTTTTAGCATGTTTTAAATGTGTTATTCATGCTTTATGTGTGTTTTCTTTTCTTTTGTTTTTATTATTATTAAGAGCTCCTTTTACTCGTTTGTGTTAAATTTGTTTTATTTATATGTTTTACAATTACGTTTTTGAACAAATTTTGTTGTTTGTTCTCACAACTTGAGCTTGTTCTTCATTAAACTGTGTTTTTTTTTTTTGCTTTTTAATTGAATTTTGTTTGTTTTGTATTTGTATTTACTTTACTCTGTTTCTTCTTTTTGTATGTGTATTTGTATATTTATGTTTATTTATTAAGTTTTATTCGCATTTTTAACAAAATTAATAAAAACAATTCATTATTTGGTTTTCTTATTTATTTATTTTTTTTTTGTCATTTATTTCTTTTTTTATGTTTTTTTTTCTTGTATATATTTTAATTGATCAATTTATTCGTAATTTGTAATATTAAAACAATGTAACGTATAATCTTGCTTTTTTGTGTGCCTTGACCACTTCCAATGCCACATCCAAGGAGGAGATATCAACTATCAACCGCATTTTTTTCTCCATCCATCCTAACTGTCGCCTTTAACTTTCCTTAGCCATCAGATTTGTAGCTTAACTAATGCAACTGATTTCGTTTTGGATCTGACATCATTTTCATTCGTTTATCTTATAAATCTAACTGATTGCATTTATACAGAGTGTTACGTGTTTAAAGTTTAGTCGGGGTATTCTTTCCATTTCTCGTTTACTATCGGATTGGCTAAATAATCATAACTAAGGGGAGACTGTATCGAACTTAGGCTTAACTCTGAAAGATAAGAATATCTCCCAGTATATTAACAAAAACAGTGGGCTACGAACTTGTCTCGTTTTTAAAGCGCTATTCTTTATAGTTAAGTGTTAACAATGATTATGATTATGGAAGTCAGTTGAAGAAGTCAGTATTCAGTATTCAGAATTCGGTATGGAAATTTGAATTTTTTTTGTTATATACTGCGAGTTCACTTATTATAAATGTAATGCAATGTATCTTTGAGTATGTATAGGTATTTTTTTACTTTTTTTTATATATATAATAGTGCCTGTTGCTGTAGCACTCGACTTCTTCTTTACGATCATGACTCCCACTGTGGCTTATATTATATATCATTCTTGTTGCATGTGTTGCTTTATTCTTTGTTTTCTTCTTTTTTGGTTGACTTACTAACAAATTAAAACAACGCTAATGAATTCGTTTTCTTTTCTTTTTTTCTTGTGTGTTTTGTTTTACTAATTGTGAGTTATTTTTGTTTGCTTTGTTCTTATTGTTGTAACGTGTTTTCATTGTGGTTTCCATTCTCTGTTATAACTCTTTGTATTTATTATCATTTTCAATCAATTATCGGTTTGATTTCATACATGCTATGTTTGTGTTTCATTTTAATACACTCTTTCTTATTTGCTGTGCATTGGACAAATGTTCTCTTTAAAAAATGTTTGACTGTAGATCAAAAATCTGTTCTTTCGTCCAAATGTGTGCCGAGGGGTAAGTAAAGGGTGATGTGGGGGGTTGAAGGGTGATAAAGAATATATATATATTTGGGCCAATCGAACAGTATCAGCTGATTCTTTCTTAAGTTCAGACAGCTGATAAGCTATATCTATTTTAATAATTGATTGAAATGTGGTAGAGGGAAATTGAGCACAGATATTATTGACGCTGCACTTGAAATATAGCCACAACACACAAACTGACTTTATTAAGTGTTACGATTACAATCAGCTCCGAAATATTTGAACAATTTTTTTTGTTGATTTTTACAATAACATTTTAAAGGTGATTTACCCCCTTTTTTTGTATTAATTTTAGTGTATTCTTATATATTTTGCTTTTAATTATTATTTTAGTTGTTCTTGCTAAGAACCTTCTGCTGTTGCGCACCGTGGAACACTTCACAAAAACATAGTCACAAATAGTTTGAGGAATTATTTATGTAGGATCCAAACAAATTGAATTGAATTAAAGTTGTTCATTATTGTTTAACAATATATAATATGACAAATGCAATTTTGTTACGAGTATTGTTATTAACTTGTTGTTGGCAGTGTTTCAATTGTATGTATAATATGTTAATATGTTATTTGGCTTTTTTAGACATACTATTTAATCTCTAATTACACAATCATCGCATCACTGATCGCTCACAGGAACGCAAAAGGGCTGGCATGGGGCTGGTAAGAAAGAAGGAGGGGGTGTGTTCACAATGCAATGTTTGTTCATTGCTATACATGCCTGTTGATTACATTTGTCTCTGTTTTGTTCTTGTTTTTGGTTTTTTTTTGTTGGTTTAGTTTCTACAATGTAAGTATAACTACAGTTAATTACGTAATCATCATTAAGCCAGACGATCATCATTGTTTCATTTCCATATACACACATATATATGTAGTATGATTAATGCCAAAGTGTTTTGCTTGGCTTTGGGTTGCACGTCATTTTCTTTGAACGTTTCACAACACTACAAATAACGGCAGTTTTGAAATGCTGATTCAAGGGAAAGTTTAACTTTAGATTACTTATAATAAATAGTCTAATAGAAGTCGAAACAACATATATGGAAGCCATGAAAAACAACTGCAAGTAAATTGGGTTCATATTAAATACCAATGTGCTCTTTTCAGGAATTCAACTGAGGAACTTTACAAAAGAATATATACTAAATACAAATATACATATATATATATATTTATATGTATAGGTATGTTCTTTGGCACTCTTAGAACTGATTGATTTGGCCAATGGATATAGTATACTGTTCCCAGTACTGTGATCGCTAGAGAACAATATTCTGAATTATCTTCAATAATGCAACACTTTTTAAATTAAAGCGTTCTCCGCTGCTAAGCGATCACTGCAGAAGTATTTGGTGAGTAAACTGTAATATTTGGTGGGGTTTACAACTAAATAAGGCATGCACTAGGCCATTTGGCACACAAATTAATAACAACAATTATATAAAATTAACAAAACAATAAAAACAGAAAATACTTAATGTTATATGTGCATTTACGGTTCGTCACGCATGGGTTCCCGGCCAATGAGAAATTCGCTAAATGCTACGAAAACTATTTCGTTTATATTGGCTTTTCAATTGTTTTTGGTATTTGTTTTTGTTTTTGTTTTATCAATATTCTCATCTCTTTCTGTTTTTTATATATTGTGTTTTATTTGGTTTGTTTGTTTGTTTGTTGTTTTTATTCACTTTTATGCTTACTTCACTATTGTACAGTGTGCTGTTTCTTTTCTTTTTTTGCATTTTACTTACGTTTTTATAATTCATATATTAAGTTTCTCTTTATATGTGTGTTGGAGTGTGTATGTATGTGTGCGTGTGTGTGTGAATTCATGTTTGTTTCTGCGTGGGGGGAGGGCGGGGCACCATTGTGCGTCCGGCCTTGTCTAAAATGCGCTAATTATTGATACCTCTTGCATTCATTACTTCGTTTGCTTTTCTCCATTTGCCACCATTAGGTGAGTTATTTATTTATTTGTTTATTTTTGCTTTAAATTCTATCCTCCTCGTCCTCCTCTTCGACCTCCTCGCCGTTTTCCTCGAGCTCCTCTTTGTAGCCGGGATGCTCAGAAATGGCATAGTAGTTGCCATTATAGATGACGCCCAGTTCGCGCAGCGCATCGCCGCGTATTGTCGCCTTTATCGTCCAGTTGTAGCAATCATCTGACTCGGACTCGCGATCCAGACGCTCCACGTCGAGTATCTTGGAGTTGAGGCGCTCCAATATGATGCCGATGTCCTTGATGCTAAGATGACGCTTCTGGTCGACAGATAGCTGATCGATGAGCAGCAGAAACTTCTCCGTCGTCGTCTTATCATCCTCCATCACCGTGTTCTCCGTCTCACTCTCCGAACTGTCGCGCTCCGGTGCAATGTCGAGGAAGCGAACATGACCCTTGGCGCCGGATGAGCGGCGCTGCATGCTGCCGCTGCCGCCTAGCATAGGATCCATAACCGATGACGACATCGCCAGCGTCGCCTGATGATGCTGCAGCTGCGGCTGCGGACTGCTGCTGCCGTCCTGTATGGGCGACGTGGCCACGCTCTTGTGCACGGCTATCTTGCGCCCCTCCTCGTGCAGTGCACAGCAATGAAAATCGCATTCCGTGGTGCTCGGGCTGCCCGCCCGGCTGGGCGTGTGCGCATGATGTGCGCACTCTGGCGTATGCACATGCACGGCGCCCACGGCGCTATCGAAGGAGCCGCCCTGCTTCGAGAGCCGACGACTGCTGCTGCCGGGTATCACAACGCCCGGCGGCAGGACAACGCCACCCGGATGGTAAATACTAGCCGGTCCCTCATCGCTGATGACCGTTATTTGTGGGCTGGCGTATCGCGGCTGTGATGACTGCGACGATACCGACTTGTTATCCAGCGAACTTTGTGCTGAGAGGCCCTTCTTCGAGGGTGAATATTTGTCGGATGACAACAGTCCGTTGCTGCTGCCCAGACCGGGGCCCATGCACATACCACCTCCTCCACCACCACCTCCTCCGCCACCACCGCCTCCTCCTCCTCCGCCGCCCTGGCGCTGATCCCAGTGCAATACGACCGTGACACGCCCTTTATTATCCATAATCTTCCAAGATGGTGTCTCATCGTGCAGTTCCAAGGCATGGATCGTCTCACAGACGATTTTCGGTATAGCTGATATAGCTGCAAATCAAACAAAACGTCTTTATACTTTCCGTATTAGGGGGGAAGAAATTAGCAAATGACACTTACCAGCCTTTATGACATCCACACCGGTTGGATACCATCGTTCGCCTTGCCTCAACAGCAACAGAACCGTATTGTTGGCCAGGGTGCGAAAGTATTCGCCATCCTCGATTTGGGTTCCATCACACTCCAGAACAACGCGCACGGGCTCTGAAGCAGGAACCCCTAATTTGTCCTTGCCGCGTACCAATAGCTCCTCAAATGTACCCACTACGACGCCCTTGCGCACATTCCGCCAACTATCCCAAATTTTCAGTGGTCGCTTGCCGCGAGACTCCTGCAACAAGATAAATATCCAGATTAATATTAAAGTTGATGCCCTCTATAAGGTAAGTACCCTAATATTGTATGGATAAACAACCCAATCTCTTAACAGGATAACACTCACAATAAGGTTATCCTAGGATCAATAAAATTTTTTAATTGTGGCATATAACTTGTGCATAACATAAAATTTCATATATCACAATTCAGTTTTAAGAAAATTTGTCAACTATTCACAAATCAAATTCAATTAGCAAAGAAAATTGGTCTCTGGACGCGATTTAATAATAAAGAAACAGAATGAAATATGAAATTGAAGGAGACCAGAGATAAGGTGCATAAGGCGGATAACAAAAGCTAAAATGCTGCAGTTTCTTAGCAAAAAGTAAATGCACAATAAACCAGCATTTCATTATCATATCAAAAAAAAAAACCACATCATGTTTGTACATAGTTAGTGTTTACTGTCGTGATTAGCATGAGGATTATGCTGCTATATGTATATGTCTATATGCTCACATATATTTTTAAATGCGGGCATGGGGGTGTGACACCTGTGTGTGTGTATGTGGGGGTGTGTGTGACAAGTAGGTGTGGCAGGCCCGGGCAGCATCACAAGTTGCACTACTAATTGAGGCTTGTAGTCTCTAAAAAAGAAGGGCGCAAATGTCAAGGCCGCTGCCAGCTTCAGTTCGTGGCAGCATCTGCAGCTGATATGCCAGTTTATCTGGCCAAGATTAGAGTATATGTGCACGCCAACACACACACATACGGGCACATGAAGCATAATCGGTAAGCGAAAAACAATTTACAATTTATATTAAGAAAAACGAAATACATATTTGAGGTTTCATTTCTATATAACAGCGGTCACAGCTGTTGTACATTTACAGCGCACTGTTAGCTTACAGAGCAGCTTTCACTGAAAGCAGGCAGCATCAAACAAACAACAAAAAAAAAAACAACTGCATAGTAGAAGTAGAAGAAGAAGCAGCAGAAGCAGTCATGTTTAATGTATTGCAAGGACATGAGTGTGGCGCTCCAGTGACCCAGTAACGAGTGCAGCGCACGAGCTGAATAACAACGAAAAAAGAAAGGAAGAAAAAAAAACAAAAAGAGTACATATGTATTTATGTACACATGCATTTACCCAACCCAAGTAAAGAACTATGAAAAATTACTCAAAATGCTTCTTGACGTTTGCGAAAAGTTTCGTTTGTCAAATTGGAGTTGGCAGTTAACATGGGATTGAAATTGCAGTTTGTAGAATACTTTAAACAGTATTACACCCAACGCACACACATATACACGTACACATACAGCAAAAGAGAAAGAGAGAGCAAACTTTTTGTATATATGTATATGTATTTGTGCTGCAAGCACATATTGGGATAGGTCAAGTCTGCTGCCATATGGCCATCAGCTGCTGCTGCTGCTACTGCTTTGCCTCTGTTGCTATTGCAGCAAAAGGGGCGTGTATATATTTTTTGAATGCATATCGATAGTAAGTTATTTGATGTGTATATTTTTATATTTTTTTTTTTTTAATATTTTACCCCAGCTGCGTTTGTTGCGGAAGTCGGTCCTGTGGTGATAGCTGCGCCAGCATTTTGGTTGGCTGCCGCAGCGGCGGCTGCAGCGGCCGCCACTTGTCTGATGCTTAGGCAATTGCAGAGTGGCTTTGTCACGCCCAGTGTGCACAGAGCATTGGACCACATGGTGCAACTGCTTGTTTCACCTTTGAGAGCCACTTTAAAGCGATTACTAACACTTTTCCCCCAATTAGATTAGTTCACAATAACAATGGCAACAACAATAAAATTAACAACACTGCACCTCAAACAACAATATGAAATAAACATTTTACAATAGTTTTATCTTGCATTATTCCTTTCTTTCTTATTTTGTTATTTTTTTTTTTTTTGGCTTAAAAATTGTTATATAAAATTCATAAAATTCGCACTGGTTTTTGTGTTGTTGTTTTCTTTAGAAAAATTATGATTATAAAACGTTAAAAAGCTTATGCCTAAGTTAAACGCGTTTTTATTGTAGTTGTTTAAATGCCATTTGGAAAAATTCGTCGCGTAAGGCTATAAAAATGTTAACAAATTGATTTGCACTTTCACCAAAAAAGAAAAACCAAAATGGAAAAATACTTTTGCAATTATAATAATAGAAAAAAACACTTAGTAATAATTTTTGTATTATTCTCGTTCAGAAATTGGAATTTTTGACAGGTTTTTTGGTTTTTGGGCCACAGCAGCTGGGCTGGGCTGGGCTGGGCAGGCGCTAGAGTTGACAAGAGTTGACCTTCGCACTTTCACTTTACTACTACGCGCGCCTTGCGCCACTTTGCGTGTGCCTGAAACCGCCGAGTTTTCATTTGGTGGGGGGATTGAGTGGTGCTGCTGCTGGTGTTGCAACTGGGGCTAAGATTGAGACTGGGGCCAGGTGCTGCGTTCGATTTAAGTTTGTGTGGCACACTTTCAGAGAGTTACAAATTTATTTCACAGTCACAATGTGAACTACAAATTCTTTAATTATTTCTTTGTTTTTTGTTTTTATGTGGAAAATTATTTGTTTGCTGCCGCAGCAGCAGTTGCCGTTGCCGTTGCAGTTGCAGTTGTCACACCCAGTTATAAATTTAATTTTTCAACAATGTGCCAGCGGAATCACGTAGCTTGTGAAAAGCGCTCGTAAATGAAAGTAGCATCCTTGATAGCTGGCTGGCTGTGGCTGGCTGCCTGGCACACACTGCTGTCTGCTGCCTGCCTGCTCCTGGCTCCTGGCTCGTGGCTCACGGCTCATGGCTCATGTCAACGGCGTCGTGTGGTCATCGCTGAGCATCGCTGAACCGAGCAGAGCAGAGCACACAACACTATCGCCTCTGTCCTCGCGTCGCGATTTTGTTACTGTTTTACTCTGCTGCAGCTGCTGCTATTTGGTGTTCGCATTGCAAATGCATTGCCAGCCCCCAAAAACGAATCGAAACGAACCAAATGCAAAGAGGCAGAGAGACATACAGAAGCAAAGTGGCAGAGAGGCGCTGCTGAGAGCGAAAGTTGTGCGCATAAATGGAGAGAGAGAAAGGGAAGAGCAAAACTCGTGAGCAGCTATATTATTTATGTGCATGTGCGTGTGTGTGTGTAAATGTTAAGCTCTGTTAATGAGAAATCATAATTAGCTCTCAAGCTAAAATTCGAAACTTTAAGCACAACACATTTTAAATTCACGAATATTGCTTAAGGGTATTTAATGTTTCAATATATTTCAATCAAAACTCTTAGTATAAATAAAGAACGTTAGCAAAAATATATAAATAGCGAGGCTCAACTGTATTCCATAGTATATTAATTGAATATTAACGCATTCTGATGCTCAACGCAATCTGCACTGTATTTATCATCGGTCACACACACCTTTCTAACTCTCTCTCTTTCTCTGTCGCTCTTTCTCTCTGTCTGTATTTAGTAGTAACATCTGTGCTTTGGCCTACATTCTCAATGTGATATAATCAGGGCGCGCTAAAGCTAACAGCCAACATCCAACAGCTAACAGCTAACAAAACGGGCGCACGAACGCTCCACAAGTATTCAGGATTCACAGCTTTACACAGCTCCCGACTCCAGCTACCATTTTTTTAATGCAACATGAATGACAGAAGCTCTGTCAATTAGGCACATACTCACAAACATATATATTTAAAACTATATATATATATATATATATATATATGTATATATAATATACATTCGCAGGTGCTGAGCGAGGCAGGCTCAGAAGTTGCACAAGGTTGCAATTGGTTCGTTTGGTTGGCTCGCTTTCATTTTCATTTGGTTCGCTTCCCTTTGCTGCACCTGATTAAAGCAAAGCAGCGCTTTTGGCAAACATTTATTTTAAATCAATCCTTCAAATAAACTTTCAGTTGTTTATCTTTGGCACATATGCAGCATGCTGTACACAATTGAAATTTATAATTCGCCGCGCTGGAAAATATGCTATAGTTATTGTTAAGCTATAAAAGGCCAATAACAAAAATTTATGAAGCCTTTATTCGCTTTATAAATTCGATAACTAACATTGTCAAAAAGTAATTTTACGTATAAGCATGTTAAATATGTGAAGATATAAAAATATATTAAAGCTATAGCAAATAACATATATATAACATTTCAAAAACATTTACCATTGTCTTCAACTTAAGTTTGATTTCAAATTATTGTTACTTTCTTATACTTGATTTTCATACTTTTATAAAAATCCTCAGATTTATTTGATAAACTCTAATTACAATATTTTTTGAATTTGAAAACAAGACGAGAAAGCCAAAGCTATCACCAGACGCATATGGTAAAAGAGAAAATTATGGTATTAAATTGGAAATAAATAATGCAAATGTTACCCATCTATCAAATTTATCCAGAACACTTATCTCGCCGCAAGAGCAGAAAGAAACCATGCCAACTTTTTAAATTAACTGAATTTATTTGTTAAATATCCAAAAAAAAAAATATTATTTTACTTTTTTTCTCTGTGCATTTTATGTGTGCTATTTATTTGTTCATAACTGCATAAACGCCACTGCAAAGAGAGAGAAAGAGAGAGCAACAACATTTATTGCAATTTCAATTTCATGTGCAGCAAAGCTCCTCTCTATCGCGCTCTCAACACAATCAGCATTGCCAGCTGTAAGAAAAACTAACATATCTCCCAAAATGTTAACAGTTATGTGGAGCTCCTCGTTCTGAACACGTTTTGATCAAACTGACAGAATTATGCCGCAATGTAAATAGTAGATAATTAAAAAATTGTTTTTTTTTATAAAATACATACAAAATGATTAATCAAAAAAGCATTCCAATTACACTAGGTCCTTAGGTTCACTGTAACTAAATATATTATTAGTTGGTAAGCGATGTAATTAACATGTGGGTCATCTGCGAGTGCTGCTAAACCGCCCTCACAAGCCTAATTCAGCCAACTGATATGGGAGTGTCATTAAATGCAACTTGCTGGCTCAGCCTGTCGCTGTAGGGTGCATTCACTCACACATACACACTAACATAGGACTGTTACTGTTAATTTTGATACTAAACACAAAAACCAACAATAAACACGCAGACCACACACACACAAACAAAACGTGGGGCATCAACAAAAGCTACATGTGCACATTCAGTAGGGTGTATAGCCATAGTTATTTGGGTCAAAGCTATTCACTCACCCGCAAAGCAAAGCAAAACGAATCGAAATGAAGAAACTGCATAAAGCATGCACACACTGACAGGCACACACACACGCACGCACACACACTAATGCAGTTAACAGGAGCTTAGTCGCAGCTCAGCGGAGAATTGGGGAACAATTTTAAATCGACAATAAATAGCAGAGGGAAATTTGGCGGATGTTACAGTTGAATGTTATAAGTAACGGCAACAACAAACCTATGTAAGGCCTGTAATATTTTAATTCACAAGCAATGCATAACTATGAATATATACACATATATATATGTTAGTGCTTATGTGGGCGCTTTTCGTATTTAGCTTAGCCTGCAAGAAATCTCTTACTTACCTCTCTGGCCATTACGACATGTCTCAAAAGCAGCGCCCGCTTAGAGGGTCTGCCATTTGCGTTGGCTTTAACAACAACAACACGTCCTTCTCCTCCTCCCCGTCGTGGTCGTCGTCGTGCTCGTTGGCGTTGTCGTCGTCGTCGTCGTCGTCGTCGCCGTCGCGTCTGTCGTCCTTTGGCGGCGGCTAACAGTAACAGCAACAACAACAACACCAACACCAACAAATGTGCACGGCTTACACTTTTCGCGCATACGAGTCTCTGTTTGTATATATGTCAACTATGTTTGTATGTGTGTGTGTGTGTGTGTGTGAGAGGGCTCTCGGCGGCTGTGGGCGGAGTGTGGCTGTGTGTGTAGAGTGTGCTTCAAAAATTCTCTACTACACGTTTATTTTCAATCTTTCCGCAACGCGCCGATGCTGAGCTGTGCTGCTTCTTCCTCTTGACGTTCCTTTTTGGCACCGTGCTTTCTCTCTCTCTCACTCTTTTTTGGGATTGTGTGTGTGCATATGTTGGTGCTGCTGATGCGTGTGTATTGCGTTTATTTGCGTATGCTTTTTTTACAATTCTATTATTTATTAAAGAATTCTTAATTTCATTGCTTGGCTTATATTGCAAGATATCTGTCAATTATTATTATTATTACAGCTATTTTCCGTTATACACTATACATTGCCTCCCACCCACAATATACACATATCGACATATGTACGTAGGTGCGGCTGCAAAATCGGCGGCTGACTTAACGAAGATTTCTGTTGGCAGTGTTTATAAGCTTGTGTGTCTACCGTTATCATTTTAATTCACACTGAACACATTTAAAAATCACTCGCGATTATTTGATTGCGGCAAATTTGATCAACAAAAAATTGAGCACATGAGCCAGAACCCTGAAGGCGCACACGCACACGCACACATACACGTATATACATACAGGACACGCTTAATCTCTTGCTTTGCTTCTATTTTCTAGTATTGCTGGTACCCACGCCTTTCATCTCAAACTTTTCACACCATTAACCGAATTTAATTTGTTTAGTTTCTTATGCGATTTTAGTTTAATTCTTTTCAAAATAGTTTTGTTTGAAACTCGAAATTAGTGCAATTTAATTACAAAACAAACACATTTTAACAGTCAAAAGCCCAGAACAAACATGCAAATCAATGCTCCGCAGAGGTCCAGTGCTAAGAACGGCTAATTGCGGCGCTGCCAAACACTGAATTTCAGGTCTAGCAACACTAAAATTTATCGAACACCTAACATAAATTTAGCAGAATTCTAATTCATATGAATTATTTCCATCACAATCGAAATAAAATGAATTAATTTAATGGTTATGAACAGAAAGAAATACACTTTTACATATGATAGATAGGAAGAATGTTTTTAAAAATATCGGAAATATCATTGATCTAACGATTCATGAAATAATAACGAATTTGAACTGGTGCGAATATATTCAATTGATAAAGTATATCGAAATATCGCAAAATTATTTTGCCATCCCTAGACAGCACCTGGAACTTTGTTAATATTTTTACACAAAATTACGTGTCTCGATAGGAATTTGACAATATGGTTGACAATTTACCGCCCCTAGAACCTAGCCTGCAAAACCTAGTCGATCAAGAATCTCTGAAATGGATTTTTGTGGGCGGAAAAGGCGGAGTGGGTAAAACAACTTGCAGGTAAGAGACTGAACACAGACCAATGCAAATTCTAATTGCAACAAAACTATTTATCATGTGGAACAATGATGAACCCTCCGCAGCTCCAGTTTGGCAGTGCAATTGGCGAAGGTGCGCGAATCCGTGCTCATCATCTCGACCGATCCCGCGCACAACATATCCGATGCATTCGATCAAAAGTTTACCAAGGTGCCGACAAAGGTGAATGGCTTTAATAATCTGTTTGCCATGGAGATCGATCCAAATGCGGGTCTCAGCGAACTGCCTGAGGAGTACTTTGACGGGGAGAACGAGGCGCTCCGCGTCAGCAAGGGTGTTATGCAGGAGATGATCAATGCCTTGCCCGGCATTGATGAGGCCATGAGCTATGCCGAGGTGATGAAACTAGTGAAAGGCATGAACTTCTCCGTTGTCGTATTCGATACGGCGCCCACAGGACACACTCTGCGCCTGATCGCATTTCCACAGGTTGTCGAGAAGGGTCTCGGCAAGCTGCTCCGTCTCAAAATGAAACTGGCTCCCCTCCTAACACAATTTGTATCCATGCTGGGCATGGCCGATGTGAATGCGGACACATTGTCTCAAAAGCTGGACGACATGTTGCGCGTCATCACGCAGGTCAACGAACAGTTTAAGAATCCGGTAAATATGCAATGCAGTCAATACAAAATATATTAGGAATTAAGAATTTAAAATTGTATTTGCAGGATCAAACCACATTTGTGTGCGTTTGCATTGCCGAGTTCTTTTCGCTTTATGAAACGGAGCGTCTCGTTCAGGAGCTGACCAAATGCGGCATCGATGTTCACAACATAATCGTGAATCAGTTGTTGTTTTTGGAGAAGTCGCACAATTCGTGCAGCATGTGCGCTTCCCGTTTTAAAATCCAAGAGAAGTATCTGGATCAGATTGCCGACTTATACGAGGACTTCCATGTAACCAAGCTACCATTACTCGAGAAGGAGGTGCGCGGACCAGAAAGCATTAAGGCGTTTTCAGAAAACCTTATGATACCCTTCAACCCGAAAGAGACTTCCAATAAGTAAGCATTGCCTGTACACCGTTCTAGTAATAAGCTTTTCAGAAGAAAAAACAAATAATTGTGTATATGTTTGGGTGTGTGAAAAATAAAATCAATTTAATCCCAGTCGATTTAAAAAATAGCGCAATATGTTTTCAATTTATCGATAGACTACTTATGCACATATTAAGTGAGCGGTCACTCTCAATTGAAATCGAAATGGAATATTGCAATTCTGTGTGATACCGAACTAAACATCGATATAACTTAATTTGAATGCGGTATCGATGAATGTAGTCATCATTAGGTTTTATTTTGCGTCGTTTTTTGCTGCACACAACAAATTCGTGTTTTGGTTTCCTTCGTTGTTTTCAGTCCTTAATAAATTAACCACTCCACTTGTTTATAACATTATTTAGTTCACAAACTGAGATTTCCAATTATAATTTCGCCTGCCTGCCACCCACTCAATCATTCAATCCGAAATTCTCAAGGATTTTTAGGACGACAACAACAACGAACAGTTTACAGGTGAGCTAGCTAGCTGTTAATTGAGCGCCAAAATGAGTAAGATTTGTATGTACATATAAGTGAATCGAAGAATAAATAACTGAATGTGATTGTGACTGTGCCTCTTGCAATCAATAATACAACACAAAAGCCAACCAATCAACAAACTCACCCACATTCGTCCAAACAATGTGTAATAATAATGAACGAGAACAATAACTGCTATAAATAATTATATATATATATATATAATATATATTTGTTTGCTGCGTACGATAATCAACTCAACTGAAGGGTCAATTCCGTTTATGCACCCACATCCGGATTGGATCTACTCTTAGTAAATGATACGATTTTTGTCCTTGGGCCTGCGTCATATTATAAGCCCACCGTCAACTTGGGCCACATTCAATGCATATCGCGTGACCTTTGGCTATTTCCTACCGGGACTAGAATATGCATGTGTATACAAACTATATATTTATATATATATGTAGAGTACTTATATACACTGTATAAACATACATATGTGTTTACTTAATTAAATTGGTCTAACGGCCAATGGCGAGGCGCCCCTTTTTTGGGGGAGGCATCAGGGCTCCATTTATGGCGCGGGCACGTAGTATGCATCGAAAGCCGTTAGAATGGCCTTATAATAAATTCAGCAAGTCGCAGCCAAGCAACCACAAAAATGTTTTGCTTGTAGAAAACATTTGCGACCCATTAGTCAGTTGACGCTATCTTGGAGCGTTCGAGGAGGCCTTTCTTTTATCAAAAGATACGCTTCGTTTACATAGTCCAATTTAGACTGTGTGTGTGTGGGTATATTTAATATATATTGTATATCTGTAATTTCGTTATCAACTCTCATGCTTGCGACTGGATTTGAAACAAAAGAAGTGAATATGTCGGTCGCAGGCTTAAGGCAGAGCCTATTGCTCTGGAGCGTTGACTATTGGAATCTGGAAGGTAATTGCTATTGCAGCTTTGATATACAATAGTTAATTTAATCGTTAAGTTCAGTTTTCGTTTTTGTTTCGTACCTCAGTTTAAGTTTCACTTCCATATTTGTTATTATTTTACAATAACCAATTCAAATAAGTTGAACTTGAATCGCCCCTAATGTAATCCCGTTTAACCAACTCTTGTAGCTGTGATGGCGGACAATGTGTTTAAGTCGCACGATTTCGGGTTACGCGCTCAAAAGAAAATACTCTCACGCATGGCAACGAAAAATATAGCGAAAACTTTTATTGACGGCACAACGGCCTCGCTCTTGGATAATCTCTACAAGCTATGCATATTGCACACGAACAGCAAGCCCCAAGCTGAGAAACTCTTGAAAAACATTATCAAAATTGTCATTAAAATTGCTGTGCTACATCGGAATAATCAGTTTACCGAGGAGGAGCTAAAACAAGCTGAGCTCTTTAAGCGTAAATTTCAGGTAAACTCTACATTTTTATCGGTTTTTTACTCTCATTTAACATCAATATATTATCTTTTTATAGAACACACAACTGTCCATCATATCATTTTATGAGCTGGACTTCAGTTTCGATCTGGCATATTTGCAAAAGTCCATCAGAGAGTCGCATGAGGCACTCAAGCAAATTGTGTTGCCACATTTAACGAACAAGTCGATAGGCCGCATCGACGATGTATTTAATTTCTTTGGCGATGCGTCGCTGCTGGAAACGGCATTCAAACCGGATTCGCCATATCACGAAGTAATGGGCAAAATTGTCGCAGACATTAATTCGGCCATTGAAATGGGTGATTTGTGAACAGAATGCAGGCAAATGCTGCAATGCAATTGCAAGAAAGGCTATTATCAAACCAAAAATGGAAAAACTACAAGAAAAAAAAACAATAACATGAAATATAAAAAGCTAGTTTAAAGCCTGCACTGTCCAACAAAAAGAAAGTTAGGAAATGGAATGTAACAACAAAAAGGAAAAATCTCTGCAGTCAAAAGGCAAATATTTATTGAATTGGTGATATCACTATTAACACTTATTAAGTAGAAGTCCAAAAACGTCCAGATCGATTGATATATTCTAAGACAACGTTAACATTTTTCTCGTTTAGATTGTAAGTGAAATGCATTTCGCCAAAGGAATTCACAAACAAACAAATAAGCAAACTCACAAGCAAAATACTTTTATTATCATTATATTGTAGTTATATATGTAATAAGTGTGTAAAAGTCTGTCTGTAAATGTTTTGTGTGCGTTTTGTCTGTTGTGTGCTATTGTTGTGCACAATGTACTTTAATATTTGATACTTTTTGTCTGTTTTGATACTCCAAAACTCGCTGTTCTTTAAATGCAATTATATACTTATATACTCGCTAGATATTGTACAAACTGTTGGATGCGCATATATGTATTTATGTACTTAATAATTCACCCATGTTTTCTGATCTCCACACGAGTTTCCTATCTAACCTAACCAACGCACAAGAGAAAATACACGCATATTAAAAACATATTGTTAGAAAAATGTTAGTTAGAATACACAGATATGAAGAGTTGTTTTGTGCTAAGTTATAAAAACCTGTTTAACATGTATTTCTTATTATGAATTCCAACCTCAAAGCCAAGGGCACCGGGGTCAATAGCATTAAGCATTATTTATGATATTCCCATTGTGTTTTTGCAAAACAGATATATTCAATGTACCCAGAACATATCAAATTGATATACCCAATATCATTATTATAAAGCTCTTGGCACATATTTATGATATTACACGTAATGGTTTAAAAGTTATAGTCGTTTAGTTGGTTTTGAAACACATACATATTTATTTGTTTAGAAAACAAATTTACGTTGATTTTCACAATAAAAAGCAACAATTATAATTATAAAACTCAACTAAGTCTCTTATTTTAACACGCCTAACAATCTTACTCGGCTCGCTTTTGCTCCAAGACGCCGTCCGCCTCCAACTGTTGCTGCTTGAACAGCTCGATGAGCTTCTCGGTGGCCGTTTGTGGCACATCAAGCGGCTGGGACGCTTCGCTGCTGGGATATGTCTGGTTGTGGGCATCGGGTGTGCGGTGTAGAAATGGCGTCCAAGGACCTTGAATTGATGGCACATCTGTGTGCCACATTTTACGTAGACGCAACGAGCTGGAGCTGCCGTTTTGTGTCTTCAGCAGATCGATCCACTTGGAGATCTCAGTCTGTGTGCTATTGCGACAGCTTAGCCACTCGCGATCACCATTTACTGAGGGAGTGGATAAATGTTCACATTTATGTATTAAAATGTAATTTATATATGAGATTGTTTGGCTGATGCGCCTACTTACAGTATTCACCCACAAGAACAGGGGTGCGGTGGCGTCGCGGCTTTACATAGACCACAATGCCAGGATTCTCTTTCGCAAAGTCCACCAAATGGTTTTCAATAAAATCTCTATGTATAACCGATGGTCATTTAATGTAAGCAAACAAAAAAAAAACAAGTTTATTTGTTGCTTACCGCATGCCTCGACTGGAGCCGTTGTTCTTACAGAATTTCAGTGTAAGGCGCTGCAGCTGACACACATAGCGGCCCACTCCATTTTGAAGTGGTGCGCGGGGGAAGCCGGATTTGAGAAACAAATGACTATTTGACATTTTGAATGTTTTTCTTTATTTTTAATTGAAAAAAGCGGCAATATGCGTTTATTACAGTATTTCTCAATATTCGTAACCAAAAAACGACGTAACACGCCGCGAACAAATAACAGCTGTTTCTGTTGCTTTTGTTGCTTTCTACTGACAGGGTTGTCTAACTTAACGAATCGGCATTTGAGAGTGTGGTGTTAAAATAGGCTAAATAGTGTGTAAAAAACATAAACAGCTAGCACTATTATATATATTTGTTAAATGTTAGCACTAACAAGCAGAGTTAATTACAATTGCAACTATACTAATAATTACATTGGTACTCATAGATCTATAGGTGTATATATATGTATACATAGCGCAGATATTTAAAACCGGTTTTGTCAGTCTGTGTGACACTGTGCACGACGAGTGCTTAGCCGAACAGCCCTGCTCAATTAACTGCTGATAACGGCGAAGAAGCGGCACAACAGAGAGAGAGTAAGAGAGAGAAGCAAAGAGAGCGTCAATGCAAATGCAGCGGCGTAGCGTCGTTTTTCTTTTGCTCTGGAAAAAGAATTAGAAAACGTGCAACGTGTTCGTGGAGCTCGACCTGTGGCTGCGTTTTGAAACGATTGCGGCATATTGGCTTATCAGTGAAATAGCTAAGCGCAATAATGGCTACGGTGAGTAAAAATAAATAAACACTTGTGCCAATTCTATTCATGTAAACAAACAACGCCTTTGACAGACTTTTGCAGGTTCAAAGTACCCCAAGCTTAACGATGATGATGACGACGGCGACGATGATGATGATGACGGGGAGGAGGAAGAAGAAGACTCGGCTGAATCGGGCTCGACCAGCTCGTTTAGTTTGCAAGAATGCATTAACGAGTTTCGTGCTCGTCGCATCAGACGTGTCTCCACTCAAAGTCGCGATCGAGAAATGCCAGCCGAGGAAAAATCAGCAGCAACAACGGCGGCAACAGCATCATTGCCACCCCAAATCGCTGTCGACGCGCATCTAATCAACCAGAATCTGTGCAACAAGGCGCAGGAGCGCAAGGGCAAGCCCTGCAAGAATGGCTTCTGCTATTGCTTCACCAGCGATAGCGGCGACTGTGCATCCACAGCACCGCCACGTGACTGGCACGTGCGCCAGCCTAAACGTAGCAAGCGCCCCGAAAGCAATAAGGTGCGTGCTTGCTTTTAATTTTTTTTAAACATATAATTCATATATATGCTTCGTTTTTTTTTTACAGCCTCTCCAGAATAATCTAAATGCTCAGCAGAGCCAGAGCCAGCTTCAGTCACGTCGTCAAAACCAGCAGGCCGCTGCTCCAACAGAGCGAGCATCCACTGTTCGTGCCACTGGTCCAATGACGGCCGTGAGTAGTTTGCGTGCAGTGGGCGAGGATGCACCGCTTATACACATTATACAGGAGCTGCGCGACAATTGCGTTATTTCCGAGGTGCGCGTCAACAGACAGAAGCTGTCCAGCGTCAGTCGCTCCACTGCGGCATCTTCAGTAGTTACAACAGCTTCCAAGCCTAAGCTAAACATGAAGCAGTCTGAGTGCATTGACTATATGCCCTCAGCGCCCGCATTGTCCAACATTAGTGAGCAGGAGACACCGCTGGACGAGGAGAGTGAAGACTTTCGAACGGAACAATCAGCCAGTGTGGCAACAGGCAACAGTTTGCACTCGACACGTCGCAGTTCACGTCGTAGCTCCAGTGGCGGCGGGGGTC
Organism: Drosophila multiciliata; assembly: GCA_037043605.1. NCBI lineage: Eukaryota > Metazoa > Arthropoda > Insecta > Diptera > Drosophilidae > Drosophila > Drosophila multiciliata. The sequence goes on from JBAMBF010000589.1 coordinate 2,691,400, forward strand.
GTTTGTTGCAAAAGCGTCTCTCTCATGGCCAGGTGAATTTCAAGGCGCGCAATATGGAGCAGCCGCCACCGAAGCCGCCGCGTCGCAGCGCACAGAGTCTCGATGGTAAAATTTCGTTATCATCGTCGACCTCCACGACGCCATCGGTGCGCGATGCCGAGCATGTCTTGGATGAGTTTCTGCGCAAACATGGCGTCCAGCTGCCCACAACTAAAATAGATAACCTGCCAAAGTCCAAAAGCAAACGTAAATCATATCCATTAGGTAAGTTAAAGGAGAACTAATTATAAAAAGACGACCCAAAGGTGTTGGTTACAATTGGTAGTTAATTTAAACTTTAAATTGTAGAAATTATAGAAAATAAACCTTTTGCTAAAAAATGTTGATTGTTTTCACAAAAATATGTAATTTTAGAGAATATATTCAAAATGGTTTTGTAATCTGTAGTTAAGTTGATATGATCTTGGCTTCTATTTGGTTAAATATTTTTGTCTATTTGATGCTATATCGTAAAGTTTTCAGCAAAACAATCTTCTTGAAACAACCGAATTGGTAGTAATCATCATTTCCATATTCCAGCAATACTTATTAAAAATTATACCTCGACCTCCTAATAATATCCCTTTTAAATTACAGCTGAAGCTGAGAAGCAAATGCATGGAGTTCAGTTGCCGCTTGCCACATGCCCCTCGCTGAGTGACATTGAGCGTGTGGTGGAATCCAAGCGTGGAGCACACTATGCAAAGAATATACATATGGTGAGCATTAAGAGCGCTGTGGCCGATAAGCCCATGAAGGAGATTATGATTGGCTGGACAGAGCCAAAGATCAATGATATGCTGAACTACGATGCTGCAAAGCAGGCGCAGTTCAAGACACATGCACCACAGCCAGCGCCACAGGTGATTGCTGGTGGCAACATAGGTTGGCAGGGGCCAGTGGTGCCAAAAATAGCGCTGGATACGGTCGATGGTTATAGCGACAATCTCGCCGTCAATATTGAACAAAAGCACACTCCGATTAAATACCCCCGTTTGCCGACGGGTCACAAAAACAGCAGCAGTCAGAAATTCATTTGGGGCGAACAGTGGCGCAATCTGTCGCCTTGGAACAAGCGACCAGGACTGCGCAGCAAGTCACGCAACTTTCTCAATAATTCCAAGAAGAAAATTCTGCGCTTTGTCTCCCCTAAAAAGAGCAACCAGCACGAACAGGAGCAGCAGCATCTGGAGCAAAGAATTAGACAACAACCCACACCTCGACTGTGCACAGTGGGTGTGCAGACCTCCAGTTCGCAATTGCAACTGGATTTGCAGTCACAATCCCCGCCAGGCAGCTATCATTCGCCTGTACAGACAACGCCCTCAGCCACGACCAGTTCCACGAGGCGGCGAGAGTACAAGAATGGCTCGGAACAGCCCTATTTCGATTTCGAGCGCAAGGTTAAACCACCAACACCACCCAAAAAACTGCCACGTGCACAGCGTCCACGAAAATTGAACTTTCAGGGTGGGAGCACCGCAGCACCCGCTACATATCGCTCATATCACAAGGATCTCGACCAGGATGTTACAATTACCAAAATGGGCTATCTGCTGGGCAGCATACGCGCCAAATTGGAAGCCAGTGATGAACGCGCACTGCGCACATTTCGGGTAAGTTTTTGGACATATTTCAAAATATGTTGTCCTTAAATAATTTAACGTCCGTAAAATCTGCTAGGAATGTGTAAAAATCATTTCGAAATTTGCATTTACAAGTAACAAATAATTTTTATTGGGCGAAACAATATAAATGCTACGCTAGTGCAAAGACTGCACCCAGTGCGTAATGATCCGAGCCGAGGTAGTGATTGGGTATGTCGCCCACTTTGGCACAGCAGTCAACGGTGGGCAGCTTGTAGACGCTCAGCACCTGCAGCTGATGCTTGCTTAGCGGGCAGACGGAGCGCAGGATGTAGTCAACGGTGACCCAGTTGTTCTGAAACGTTGAGGCAGTGTTGTCGCCAAAATCTAGTGGCTCCAAGTTAAGCGCTGATTCGTCCGTATCCTTGACCTTTAGCAACTCCATGGGCGGCGAGCCTATGGGTGAGTTAAAGTCACCGGTTAGTATCACAGGTGTGATGCCTTGTCCTGTGCCGAGCGGCTGCTCCGCGGCAAAGTTACGCAATTCGGTTAGCAGCTTGGACACTTGGGCACAGCGCACATCGTTGCGTTTCGGGTTATACAGCAGATGTGTGGTGGCTATGATCACCTCCTTGGGCTCCTCTTGCGGACAGTGGTTATGCTTTAGTTGGAATTTGGCCAAAAGCGCCACATTGCCGCGATTCAGAAGCGGTTCGCTTGAATCGTAGAGTTCCACGCCTTGATGGCACACAAGTCTGACTTTGGAGGCATCGTAGATGATGGCACAGCCGTCGGTGCGATGTTCTGTCTTCTTCTTATACACATACTCAAGGCGCTTGCCGCTGCTAGCTGTCAGTCGCTGCACCAGCATGGGCAAATGATTATATTGCATCTCTTGGAGACAAAGTATGTCCGGATTCAGTTTGCTGATTTCACGTTGCAAGTTATTCAAACGCCGTTGCCAGGTCAGCCACTCGGGTTTTATATTTACATACAGAAATAAATGCTCGACTAGCAGATCCTGGGCGAGTATGTTGTAAGATAGCAGCTTGATTCTGGGAAATGGATTAGCCTCGATATATGGAGCAAGCATCCATTTCCTGTTGTAATCGTAGCTCTGTTCCATTTTAGGATTTGCTGGTCGCCTACTGTATTCGCGGCTACGTAAAATTTGTAAGCTCACGTTAAGGCGACGCATCGAGGATTTCGACATTTCATTAATGTGCAACAACCTAGATAAAGTTTCCACTTTACAAAAAATAAATACAATCCTCTTCAGCTGTGTTGTTGTGCCATTCACAGTTGTGTGTTTCAATTGCCATTCACTGGGAGACATTTATTTTTTTGGTAATCGTTATCGACTGCGCGCGTAATTTGTAAGTCCACAAAAATTGTACATTTTGTATGCTAACAAATATTAATTGATTTATAAAAGATAGTTTTTAGTATTATATCGCAAACGATACAATAATGTGATGTGCAATCGAAAGTCAAAGTGAACATTTAAATTTATTTACAGGAGTGCTCAAGCTTCCCCCACTCGGAGCATACAGATCTGCCAAGTGATAGTTTCGATTGTACCGATGGATCCAGCACTCGAGTTCTCGATCGTCAGGCAACGACTGCTTTGCGTCATGGTCGTGAGCTTGACCGGGAGCCCATTTACTCGGAAATTGAAGAGGACTTCATTCACATTAGCGGCAGTCCACACTTTGATGTAAAAACCGCTGCCAAGTCAGATGTGCGTCCAACACCCACTCCCACTTCCACACCCACGCCCACATCGACAACAACGGCAACAGCAGACGAGCCAACACCCGTTTCAACGCCTCTGCCCCCATGTGCAGATCCAAACGCTTTGTATGCCCAAGTGCAAAAGGTCAAGAAACCCGAACAGACTAAGACTGCGGCACAGCCCAGGCCGCTGGGCCAATTTCTACAGGAGTCGCTTATGAATGGCAGTTTCTTTCAGTTTATGCCGTTACCAGATGAGCCGGTCAGTGAAACATCCTATACGATGTCTACCTCAAAGTCTATTAATCAAGCATCCGAGCAAACAACCCTGCCGATGAATCACTCGCTGAACAACATAAAAGAAAAGCATTCGCCGCCGAAGAGTAATCGCAATCTGTCCAAGTCGGAACTTTCACTGCAGCGTAGTGAGATGTTTCTGGAAAATTTGTGTCGTAGCGAAATGGTGCTGGACCATGACGACAATTTGCGGCTGGAGAAGGTGCAAAATGTAAGCGATGAGAAAACCAAAATTTTCAGATCGTTACAAATTTAACTACTTGCAGACCTGCCTCAGAGCGAATGCTTCTGCGCACGCTGTGGACGCTAATGCGGATGATGTCTCTTACGATATGCCTCATGAGATCTATGACGGATATATTATTGAGGACGATACCACTGGCAGTCAATATGGATCGGTTCAGCTTGAGCCACCGCCGCCGTCGTCAGATAACCAGAGCACACCAAAGAAGCTGAATCAGCGCTTTACGACTAAGGTAGAGATTTTTGTCGATTCCTATTAGCATAAATGGCTTATCACACTGTATTTATCCACTGTACATTATCATCAATCCCAAAACCACATTACAAATATAAGCTTCTCGCATAATTAGATGTACCATAAAATAACTTTCCTGCTGCTTTTTTGCTTTAATCTCAACTTCAACTTGTTAATTATTAGCATCCATTTGTTAATACCTGGTTTGCGCCGATTTTTCAGCCCAAGCGTGAGCTCAGCATCGACATAAACGATGGCCCTACGGTATCAGGTCGTCCAACAACTGTTAGCCATAGTTGCCCGACGACTCCACACCAGCCCACGATGCCTAGACAGGTGAAAAATGCACACAGTAGCCTCAACGAGCTGGCTGAGATGCGGCCCAATGAGAGCCAATTATTGTCGGTGAGCACATTGGCGCGTTATCGCCTGCTCAAGGATGCACTGCGTCGTTCCTATCGCAAGGGCAAGGACTTCTTGCTGGCTGAGAAGCAGCGGCTGACGCACAGTCTTAGCTTGTCGCGTGACCAGTCCAATCAAACTGAAGGCGACCTGGACAGTAGCACCTATTATGCCGGCTTGAATCTGGACTTACTGCTCAACGAGTCACTGACCACTAATGAGCAACTCGCGCAGGCAGTAAGCATTTGTCGCCAAATGCCCGAGCTGGAGATCTCTGCCGAAATGGTGGAAGCTGAGCGTCTGCTTCTCTTCACCACGCTACGCAAAAAAACGCCGCCAGCAGCAGCCGTTATGCTCAGCGAGGCTACTTTGGCAGCCAGGCAGCAATCGCAGTGTCTTCTCATTGATGCTTTGCACTTGCCAGTGAGGGCTGATGTCAGTCAGGACATGTTCTTCAACTACTACTACATATGCACCATGGAGTGCGAGGGTCGCATTCGCTCCACACAATCGATCGAGTGTCAGAATGGAGCTGCGATCTTTCGCGATTGTGGCCTGGAGTTCTTTAGTGCTGGACAAGCGGAGGCAATGCAGCTGCGCTGTCAGATTTTTATGCTGCGCCTGCGCAAAGTCTCAACGCTATCGCTGGAGCCGCCCAAGACGCTGTTGGTAAGTAACGGCCAAAGATTTATAAAGTAATCTGTGCTCTCAACCTTATCGTTGTCCACAGAAACGGGGCAGTGGCAGCCTTGGCTCCGCCTCCTCCAACAACTCATCGCAATGTGATCAGATCGTTTCGCGCTTTCGCCTACACGCCTCCTTCACGCTCAAAGCCAAGGATCTGGCGCCCTATGAGCTGGTGATCAATGAAACCCAGCCCAGCGACAAGTTGTGGCTGCGCACCTCAAGCACCTGGCAACTGCCGCTGACGGCCCACACGAAATCCTCAAATCTACTGCCACAGATTTCGCTGAGCGGTCGCGTCGAGCTGCGCCTGCCAAAGGCCCAATATGCTGGTTACCTTAATGTTCAGGATACGGATCCAAAAAACAAACATAACTGGAATCGTCGCTGGTGTACGCTCGACGGACTACGTCTTTCCGTTTGGCAGCACGAACACAATCTCAGCGAACAACCACCGCTACTGGACATGCAATTAGCTTATTGCCGCCAGCGGCAACTGGATGTAGCACCACGCGAGCTCTGTGCTCGGGCCCGTAGCTTCTGGCTGCAGTGTCCCAACTCTGAAGCATTTTTTGCAGCCGACACGCAGTCGGAACTCGTCGAATGGATGCGGCAGCTAAATTATGCCCTCGAATTTGCCAGGCGTTGGTTAAGTGCCTCTTAGTGCCTTAGTTAGTATTGTTAAGCTTATTGTATATCATTCCTATTATATTTTTATAAATTTATATGTTTAGTATAAGATTTTATTATTGTTTTTGGTTAAGCAAAAGATGTTGCTTTTGTCATGCAAATTTTAAGCGAAATGGCATCTATATCTTGCCAGCTATATTTTTACACTATTTTTAAGCTATTATCTAGATATATATACCATACTTGTCTTATATTTTAGTCAAACGCTTTGTCTAGTCAAAGCTACACTCATATTAATTGGAATTGGGAATCCAGCCGCCAGTTGTCGTAAGCATTCCGGAATAGTCTTAAGTTAAATCATATCCTGATTTCATAACACCATAGTAGTTTTTTTTTTGTGTGTAGGCTTTAATATATGCACAACAACAACAACAATTTATTACATACATAATTTACATGGATTATAATATAATAAAGTTATAGTACACACAGGTATTTATATATATTTATATATATATATATTTGTGCAGGTTATTATATGATACATAAGTGATTTATTTTTATAAATTTTAGATGCATTTGAATGGTGCATTGGTAATTCTCACGCCCGCGCATATTTATGTATTTGATATTTGTTATATATTTAGATAAGCTGCGTTGTAATTCCATTTGCTTCATTACAGTGCAAAACATAAATTTTGAGGTTATGTTTGTTGTGGTATTCATTTGTCAAGCAATTTACATACTTATATTGTACTTTAATTAATTACTACTATTGATTTTAATCATATGAAATAATTTTGTGTGTTTGTGTGGTTTTGTGTGTGTATTTTTGTCACATTTACTATTTGGTTTTCTGTTGCTGCTTCTTAGGAGTCCTTATTGGGAACTATAGATAATTTGATAGTTCATAACTGCTATTAATAGTTTTCTTTTTTGCGATATGCCGTTCGTCTTTCAGATCTTTTCGAGTGCTGACAGTGTGCGTGATTTGGCGACCAATGCCTCAAGCCAAGACATATTTCCAAACGCGATTCGTTTGATGGTTGGTGCCTGTCTCTGTCACATACAGCGCCGAACCATTAACGCTGACGGCTATGGAATGTGGATTCTTGAACTCGCCCCAGTGGCCGATAATGGCCTCGGAGCGTGGATCTATGGTGAAGCCCCGTACGGGTAGCATTGATGTGGGTCCATTAACAGCAAAAACAATATCGCCATAGCTACTGACACCAAACACTCGACCCAAATCCGGCTCCTGTATGGTGGCCGCTGGTTGACCCTCTCCGTGCGATGACTTAAGGCCAGCTCTGCGAATTTTTACAATTTGCGATTAGGCTCAACCCAATTTTATAGAAATTGTTTTTTGGCAACTCACTTGGGGCACACAACGCGCATGTTCTCGCGATCAGCAATGCAGAGTAAGTCCAAGTGTTCCAACAATGTGATCGCGTGCGGCACCTGCAACGACAGGAATTCTGCAAATAGATCGAGTTAAAGAGTTATACTTCTCGTCAAGCTCATTGCGTATACGCACCGGGTGGTTGTGGAATGCTGCGTAACAATTTACCAGCGGCATTGAATTTGAGTATGCGGCTATTACAGTAGCCATCGGCTATAAAGAACTGAAAAACGCAAAATTATATTAATCATGCAGTAATTGATGGAAAGGGGGCGCAACCCACCTCGCCGGTTGTAGCCACAGCAATGGAGGTTGGCTTGCACAGATGCTTGACAGAGGCACCAGGTCGGAAGCGCTTGCCAATTACAAGCTGCGGTTTGCTCTCAAAGGGTCGGAACTGTTGTGAGAAAAGAATTATCAAGTGATCTTTGGCAAACCAGAACTTTTCAGTTATTAAAAAAGAATTCTAATTCTAAGTTATGATCATATTACTCAATAATTATTAATACTACTGTTAACCTTAAAAGCCTGGTGCATAGCCACATCGGTTATCCAGTAGTTGCCGTGCGCATCTATAGTCATGCCATGCGGCATGTAGAACATATCGGAGCCCCAGCCAGTCTTGATGGCACCCGTCTTCGGATCCAGCACGTAAATCGTCTTCTCCTTAATGGGCCCATACTCGATGAGATAGTAGATGTTGCTCTCGTTAAAGGTGCTGCAAGCGACACACCAAAGAACAATCATACATAAATTGTGATGTACACACAAACACTTGTTACTGGACAGCTGTTGACCTACTTTACGTCCCAGTAGCGGTCGGCGCGATGGAAAATTACTGGATTACCCTCGGGATCCACGGAGACGGCAGTGACTTGTCCAAAACTGTGCTGATCGGTGGGCCAATTCTCTACGAGCACTGGCACAGGCACACTGGCCGCAGGTATGGGCACATTGTCGTAGCTGCGTTGATTCTGCAAAGCCACTTCATCGACCACCAACGGCACTTGCTTATTCTGCCATTTCAGTAAAAATGGAGGATAAGCATCAAATTGAAGAGATTGAGGACTTGCAACTCACCTCCATGCGGCGCTTGATGAGCTCCCTGACCTCGTCGAAGAACCTTTCGTTGAGATTTAAGGCAGCCGCCTCTGGCAGGTGGTTGCCACAGACGGCAGTCAGTACACCAAGGCCAAGAGCCAGCAGCGCCACAAATAAAACGTGTCGCATTTTGAAGATATGCAGTTTATTGACAGGTTTTATTCAGTTATTTAGTTTGCGACTTATTTTTTTCTTGGCTGGCAAACTTGCTGGCAGCCTTAACATCTGTTGGAGTTGTCTATATGTTGAGCTGGCAATAACTAAACTGGCTCGGGGCCAACACACGCACAGCACCTACGCTTTTCGCTTTCACTGCGAACGCATGCGCCTTGCCAGCACAGTGGGATGCATAAGCCGAAACTTGTCCATTTCATATGGCTCCTGCACTGGCAAACCGTTGCTACCAGTGTAGCGCGCTCACATCCCCACGCGCTTTGATTTAAAAGCCTTTTATCGATTTTTCAATTGCCCAAAAATGGGCGCAAAAAGTCAGACAACAATATGGCGACTAAGTGCGAATGTTAATATTCACACAAATCGATAACACAAGCTCCAAATACACTCACAGTTGCATGAATGTTTACAAAGCTCCTTCAACGCGATTTTAAGTAAATCAAACCTTTACTCATTTCGTATGGAAACTCTTTAATTTTAATCAATCTTAAATACTATTAAGTATCCTCGCATTGTTATAGCGTTTCGTTTACTTTAGTTTAAACAAATGGGCATTCGATTGCTTAGAATATTAAGTTGTAGGCCACTTGGTAACTGGCTGCATACTTTCAACAGTCAGTGTAGCTGCGGTTGGTGCTCTTCTCGTTTTTGTTTTAGTTATGTTTTTGCTTTTGTTGTTGCTTCTGCTGCGATATGTTTGACGTCACGCGCTCAACGCTCAACGGTGCCCAACGCCATTTGGGTCCAGATATAACCGGTGTCCGTCATCGAGCAATATGCATTGTAATATCGTCCAGGCGAGCTTTAAGCATAGTAACTGTTATTATATGATACCTTTATGACTACTTTAAATCACTTCTTACCGGCAGTAGGAGTACTGTGGGCATTTGCAGCGAAAGAGATTCTGAAATTCCTCTTTGCACACCTCATTCCACCAGCAGGTGCGCTACAATATTAGCCAAAATATTTTAGAATCTTTTGAAATATGAGTACATGTTTTCTATATGTACCTCAGTCATGTAACCGTGCACGCTCTGGTCCGAGTAGCGCTTACTCAGATGTCCTTCGTCATTGCCGTGCAACGGTGTCAGCACCATTAGCAGCATCAGAAGCATGGGTAACCACCGTCCATGTCCAAGCCCAGTTCTGGTCAGGCATAACGGTATGGGCAGCGCCTGAAAGAAGGCAACAACAAATTAAATACACAAAAAAAAATATATTTAGCGTTTTATTTGGTCGCACCTTTTGCATTGCGTTGCGTTTCGTAATTGCGGTTTTTGTTATGTTTTCGCTACTTTTTCGCGTATGGCATGACGATTCACAGCTGCCGAAGCACGCACCGATACATTTAAACACACACACATACACCGATTATATCTTACAGACACAGCTGCATGTCCTGTGGCAACTTTACGTCTTTTTTGGCGTTGGCCTACTTCTGGGCGTCACTCGGCTTGCGCTCATCTTACATCGTTTTCCACCATCTAACACGCATACACACACATGCGTAAATTGTGGACCATTTTGGGGGCTGCAGATGCAGGACACAAAAACAGGGTGTTTCTTTTTTTATATAAAATAAATACATTCTGAATTAAATGCGGCTATTTTGAAAATAAGAGAATCTAAATTTACAGATTTTTTTATATCCGTCTAAATAAAAAACATTTAAACAAGAACGAAAAAGAGGCCAAAGTAATGTTTAAGTTTAAATGTTTAAATAGCATATTAAAAATGCCTTTCAACAAAACAATAATAAACAATTATGACAAATTTTATACGTCACAGACGCGTCGTGACTCAGCAGCAGATGCCAAAAATAGTTTGAGAACTCATTTATTTGCCAAAGTATTTTAATAAGTATCATCAAGAATTTCCACAGGTCTGAACAAATTTCTTCCAAGCGAATAAATAAGTAAAAAATGTAGGTGTTTATTTTAAAAGAAAAACAGAATCAGAAAAAATCGTAAATTCGTTCTGGCAATTTCTGTTCTTTGACTTCAATATGGTTCGGAAAAAACTTGTACAAACATAACGGCCAAAAATTGCAGACCATTGGCTTATAATACCAATCGAGCAATGCGTATATATATGTACTCACTGTATATATAATTGCTTAAGAGTATATGGAAAATGACTGAATTGTAAAAATTTGGTTAACGAAGCCAAACAAAAATTGCAATTCAAATAAGTTTTGTGAAAATAATTCTAATTACAAACACCATTTTCCAAACGGTCTGTGGATCATTTAAAATGTGTATAGAATTTTCCATGCATCGACGTCATTTCTGGCGTCTATGTCTTCCCCCATAAACAAAATAACAAACATACAAATTTTTTTTACACAAATATTCCATACCCAGTATTAAATAGTTAAAATATTTACGGAATAATTTTTTTAATCTTTTGATTCTAAATAAAAATTAAATTTAAATAAAAATTAATTAATTTCATTTCATTTCAGGAGACATTTAATTGTTAATTAATTGACTTGTAGAATGGGTATACAATTTATGCACGATAATATATTCGGTCAAATACGATATATACAGGTCTAGTCATAAAGATATAATGCTTGTGGGTGCAAACTCATATGGATGATGCCCGGCTAAAATTAGATGGCCAATACATTTTCATATTTTTAGCACATAGAAGATGTAAACAGTGAGATGTTGCTATAAAGCTGGCCAGAATTTTGAAAAGCAACACAAAAACGCTTCAGCCGCGAAACGGAATACACGCAAAAAGCGAAAAATTCAAGAGTGATTAATTAGCAAAGGTACAAGGAATGAAAATAATAATAATATTAAAAAACATATATCAGATACATTTGTTGTGGATATTGAAGTTATGTGATTTGATATAATTTGACTAACTAAAGATGTGCATTAACTGCCATTAGCTTTGCCTTCTCTTCTTCTTACTCCACGTAGATGTCCGTAGTGCCTCTAATGTTCCGCGACTGGTGGGATGAGCTCGAATTTCCAATGCGCACCTCGCGCCTCCTGGATCAACATTTTGGCCAAGGCCTTAAACGTGACGATCTGATGTCATCCGTTTGGAACTCCCGCCCCACAATGCTGCGCTCTGGTTATCTGCGACCATGGCAGCGTTCGGCCAACAGTCTGCAAAAGCAGGAATCTGGATCAACGCTCAATATTGACAGTGAAAAGTTCGAGGTTATTTTGGATGTGCAACAGTTCTCGCCAAATGAGATTACCGTTAAGGTGGCCGACAAGTTCGTCATTGTGGAGGGCAAGCACGAGGAGAAGCAGGATGAGCATGGATATGTCTCACGTCAGTTCTCCAGACGTTACCAACTGCCAAGTGAGTATTAAAAAGAAATTTGGCTTTTGCTCTTTCAAAGTTTGAATAAATCATTTGTTTTTTTTTTGTTTAGGTGATGTCCATCCAGACACAGTCACCTCATCTCTGTCCTCGGATGGTCTGTTGACCATTACGGCACCCATGAAAAAATTGCCACCACCCTCTTCTGAACGCCTGGTGCAAATCACACAGACTGGTCCTTCCTCCAAGGAGGATAATGCCAAGAAAGTCGAAACCACTTCACAATAAACGTCAATGATGATCGGACGAGCTACAATTTTTTACTTACATATACAAAACAAACATGATAATTAGATTAAGTATATAATACCAAAATATGAAAACTTTTGCAATAAATTAAACAAATGAAAAAGTTCAATTGATGGGGTACACTTTATTCAGAAAAATAACAATTAATCTGCAAGACATGACTACACATTATTTATGTTATTTATTTATGTTTTCAAATAGTAAAACAAAAATATATAAAAATTCAAGTAACAGTGCCTTATAAAAGAAAACTTCTCTCTATATCAAACATAAACCGTTTATGCCAATTTATTCATTAATTTCATCACATAAAAATATAAACTCTACAAACTACTATTTAGAGCTGATGAAATCATTTTTTATTTGCATCAGGTGCCTTGTTGTCCGTCTTGGTCTTAAGATTTTTTAGTTGTTCCTTTTGCTAAAACAGAAATAGAGCAGTCTATAAATGAATACTATAAATACTCATTGAACTCTTAGCTTACCTGCTTATAGAAGAACTCCTCTTCGTGTGCAGCTTCTTTCTTGCCAAAAGATCCGCCGGCTTCTCGTATGGAGCCACCGCCTCCGCCACCTTTGCCGGCACCGCTGCCAAGTTCACCCACATGCGACATTCTTAAGTGTCTACAATGTAGTTATTATAAATACAAATATATACATAACTAAATGCAATTAAACAATTGTAAGACGATATCTTATGCAATTCTATATCGAATATCTTCAAGAATTTTGGACACTTAGATATTATATTAAACTCACTGTGTTTGTTTTGGATATAATCGCTGACTGAGACGGCTGAATGTAAACATATTGATTTATATATTGCAAGATTATATAGTATATCACTTTCACTATATTTGCGTTGTGTGACTTATGCGATTTATTTCAATGCATTATGAAAATCTCAGCTGTTTTATTGCCGATTGGAAATGCCAACTTGCTTAAATCAGTGTAGACTACAACGGTTCGAATTTAAATAAATTTGGAAAGAAACGATGCGATGCGAAAATGTGGATGTGCAGAAAACAAAATTTTAAAAACAAAAACTAAATAAGAGGCCTACATTATTATGTAAGATCGAGTTAGAACGAATAGCGCTCGCAGCCTATATATCCTCTTCAGTATCATCCGGGATCTTGCCACGATTATTCATAACCTTGAAGCATTCGGTGCTCTGCTGAATTAAATAGGAATTACTGTAAATGTTATGAAATCGTTTAAGTGCACTTGCCTCATTCAGAAAAAAGGCTTCTTCATGTAAGTCCTTGTTCTTGTTGACACAAGTGGTGTCAGAAAGGGTTGCGTGATCTAAAGTTCTTTGGTATTCCTCCCACTTGCGCAAATAGTCAGCGTTCTTTGAGGTTTCGATGTGCTTTTGTATGTTGCACATTAGTCCATGATTGACAGAGCTAAAATATTCCTCTTCTTTAATGCCACCTTGCATCTTGCCGAGACCACCGCCCAACAAGATAATATTTGAAAAATTGCTTTTTGACTCTGAGTAACGTCTATTAAAATAAAATGTTGATTATTAGTATAAGCTAAAAAGAAACCCATATTAAATAATCTTGCTTACGCGAAATTAAGATTTAGATTGAAGGCTTTTGAACGTAGAAATAAGCCTGCGGAAAACATTTTTTCGTTTCAATATTTGAATGTTTATTTTTATGTTCTAAGATTTTATAAACTTTCCTGTTGTGCACAATTGTTAATGTCATCAACATTTAATGTCAGAGTTTGCTAGAATATAAGTAGAAATAAAAAACATCACAGAACTCTGCGAAAACAACATCCCGTTATCGGTAAATCATTATTCAGTCGCTTGTTGTTGTAGAGTAAATTAAATAATTTGAAATTCAATGCGTCCGTTCACTAAAGATAGCCAAAAGCCCGTGGTAGTTACAGGAAGACGTAAGTCAAAACTGGAGGCGCCCAAACCGAAATTAGCGGCTGCGCTCGTCAAACGCAAAAACCGCAATGCTCAAAAGAAGCAGGACGATGCCGACGGCGATGATTTGGACAGGGACTCGCGTCAGTTCGTTCCCGTTCGCCGCAAGCCTCTGGGGGAATATATAAACCTGAAAGAACCGATCTCGACCTCATCATCGTTGCAGAGTATGCCAATGAGCTATGCGGATGCCGTGCAGACTGGCCTTGGTGCGAAAGTAATGATATCGCCGTTTATCACAAAATCAAACAAATCTGGCAAGAGCACAGCCACTGAGAAATCCGCTGAAACAAAGTTGAGGACTTTCGATCAACAGCCCAAACCACACATTGCCCGTGTCGAACCAAATATTTTTCAGACTGACGTTGAGCAAAAGTCAAAGTATAAGGGCTGCAAACCGAAGAAGCCAATCGAAACCAAAATCCAACCACCAAGCAAGAAAATGCGCCGAGCAGTTAAAACCGACCCAGATTACGCTGATTTGAAAGCACTTAAGTTTAAACTCAAAGAACTATCAGGCAATGCAATAGGCACTGCTACAGTTGCAGCTGTACAACCAGCTAGACATTTGAATTTAATGAAGGACAATTTATTATTAGCAACGTCGAATGGCCATGTGAAGCATCAAAATAAATCGCCTGTATTTGAGGACTCTGTCACTTATTTAAACTATCATTATGAGCGATTGCAGCAGATGATAAAGAAGCAAAACATTTGCATACTATGCCTGCAATCGGCAGAGCCAATGAAGGTGCCACGTTTTGAGGACAGTCGCTTTAAATATCTGGAAGAAGCTGCACTTTTATCACAAAATCGCATAATATTAAAACGATGTTTGCACTCTGATCAACGAATTTCCTAGTAAGCTCGTTCAGACAGATAAATTTTTAAAGTTATATTATTGTGTTCTCTGTTTAAAACAAAATTTAAATACAATTGCAAAATAAACATTGGGCTGCCAACACAACGGACGATAAATTAGTATTTTTTCGCAAAAAACAATACTTTTTTTAAATACCATTTTAACCATATATTTCGATATATTTCTTGTGTATCATGCCGATGGTCACACTGTCTGTGTTTAGGTTGATTATTTTCCTTATTTTGCGTGTGAAAATGTTGTGTTGTGAAAAGCTCAATTTCCTCGCAATGCGAATTTAGTTTGCCCAGCCAGCTAGTGGCCAAAGTGCAAGCCAATAATGTTAACAAATTGATGGCATTACAGCAACTGCATGGCAGCGTCTGTCTAGCCAAACAGCAGCCCAGCAGCAAAGAGTGTGTGGCGAGTGAGTGAGCGAGCGAGCGAGAGGAGCGAAGCGCAGTGCGTTTTGTGTGTGTATATAATGGACAAGTTAAAAAACAACAACAAAGAACATGCAGTTATTGCATCAATTGAATGCTCCTATACCAATGCTGGTGACGCCGATGTCGATGTTGAGAGCAATAAGAGCACGCCCACACCATATTTTACGCCCCTGGAGTTCTTACAGACTTCCTTTGAGTTCCCATCGCCAACAACAGCAACAACAGCAGCAGAGCGAAGCACTGACGAGGACACACTGTATACACCCAAACAATTCACAATTGCTAATCCAAAGCAGCAGACGTCACAGTTACCGCAATCGCCGACGACGCTGAATCGTAAATTCAAGCGATTTTCATTATACGATCGCCGTTCGTGCTCACCGCAGGACGGACGCATATTTGCCAACAAGGAGAATACCCAACCGAAAAAGTGCAATGCCGATAACGATCACGATAGTCTATATTTATCTAAAAGCGAACACAATTCACCCACAATACTTTACAGGGGCGATGATAGCTCAACGACAACTCAGCAGCAGACCACACCAAATCTCCTTCATAACGATGCCAACCGCCTTAGCTACTCACCCAAACTGCTCGCCTCCATAAATAATCTCAATTTGAATAACTCACTATCCGGCTCACCGTTTAACCTTATCAATTCGGCGGGCTACAAAAATGGCAATTTCTTTCGCTTTCCCGAAATCGATCATGTCATACAGGATGTTGTGCAGTTGCAGCCCACAGTTGCAGCTGTGCCCGCCGCCGAGACAGACAATCAGCAACAGCACCAGCAGCAAGCAGTTCCACAACACCATCACCAGCAGCAGCAGAAGCAACAGGAGACTGGACGCCGTAACCGCAAGAATAAGAATAATCTCACCATACGCATCACAGATGTACAGTTGGCCAGCAGAAGCAACTCGAGTGGCAGCGGACAGCAGCCGCTGTCACCAACAGCGCTGGCCAAGCCAAAAACGCCCACCATTAAAAGCACAAAGGAAAAGGCGCGCTCTCTGGACTCCGCTGCCAACGAATCGGAGTTATCCATTGTGGTGCATCACATAAGCGAATCTCAAGATATGTCAGTACCGGGCAGCATCGCTGGCCATGTCGCACAAAGCAATATGCTGATGCAGCCCACTGCCTCCAGCCTGTATTCCACATCTCTTTCTCGTCTTGACACACCTCAGTCGATGCACAGTCGCCGCACATCTCGACGCAAATCTCCTGGATTGAGCAACAGCGATTGGCTCATGTATCATCGCAAACAGAATCCATATCAGAGCTCCCTGGAGGCGGATGACCTGAAGTCGGCGTCTAGTGTGGACAGCAATAGTGGCAAATTTACGCTAGGCGCCAATTTGGCAACGCGCAGTGCACATAAACTGAATCCGTTGCTGCACTCGTCCAGCACCAATTTGAAAACGCTGCCCGAGTGCCTCACCTTGGTTGAGTTTTCGCCGAGCGCTGCGCCAGTCGAGTCGCCATTTAAGCAAAAGTCCATGGATTTGCCCGGCGGTCACATACAGCCCAAGAGCATGACGGGCGGTTCGATGAATCTATTACAGAGACGTGGCTCCAATCACAGTCTCACCCTGAATCTCCACAGCTCGTGCGGCAATCTGATGAACAGTGGCTTGAGTGTCTCCAATTACAACCTGGGCTCCGTGAGCAACTCGAAGTCTACGTGCAATCTGGAGCAGCAGCAGTTGCAGCAGACGCAACACACGCAGCAACAGCAACAGCCGCACAACCAATTAACCGTCGCTGCAGGCAGCGAACAATGCATGCGTCAGGGTTTGTTCCGGCGGCGTGGCTCCAATCACAGCATAACCCTCAAAACTCACACGACCAATTCTTGCGGTGAGCTCAACTCCGCGGCCAATCAGACACCCAAACGCGGTCTGTTGGAGCGACGCGGCAGCAACCAAAGTCTCACGCTCAACATGAGCGGTCAGCTGGGATTAGTGGGCACCGGCGGCGTGGGAGCATCACTTGAGCAGAATTCGCTTGCGCAGCTGGATCATCCAAAGCTAACCGTCTGCATTTGTGGCGCTGCGAACGCTGGCCAGGCGACGAATCAACGCAAGTTCTTTAGCACTGAGAATCTGAACAGTAATCGTGGCGGCAACAGTTCGCAGTACTTAGATTTCAGCAGCAAGCAGCCGCTCTGCTTTGGCTCCGCTTCCGATCTGCAGCCCAGCGATCAGTCGAAGAGTAAATCGCAGGCGGGCAGCACTGAACCTGGCGTCGTCTGCAGCTGTTCAACGAGTGGCGGCGGCGTCGTTGGAGTCGGAATACGCAACATTATGACCCGTCCACTGTCGCCGCAGACGACCAGCGAGGAGTTCAAAATCTATTTGGCCAGCATACAGATGTTGCAGAGTGCCTCGAATCTCCTCAATCAGTACGATCTGATCAAGCTGAACCATGTATTCGATCACAGCTACAAAGTGAACCTAGGGCAGCCGCCAGTGCTGGTGTTGGGACGAGAGGGTGGCACACCCACAAATCAGCTGCCACCCACTTCTGAGGATAGCGAATTATTGGTCATGTATCAGACGGTGGTGAGGCGTATTGTGACCCCACTGCCCCAACTGGTGGACGATGAACAGAAGCGCATTTTTCGTGATCTCCACAAAGAGTTCTGGGATTTGCCGCTCAATCATCAAGAGAAACCCATGGTCTTTGGTTCGCAGACAAAGAATCGCTACAAAACGATTCTACCCAACGAGCACTCGCGGGTGCTACTCGAGAGTGAGGCGACCGAACTATTTAATCTCCAGCAACAACATCAGCAGAGTAACCTGCTCCAGCCACAGGCGACCACAAACGAGGAGCTAATGAGCAAAACGACGCTACTGGCCAATGAGGATTTGCCCTACATTAATGCCAATTACATAAAGGTACGTCCCAAATCCATTCAGTACTCGACTAAAGTAAAAGATCAACATTAAAACCCTTATTACACTTCGCTTTCAGGGCCCGGACTATGTGTCCAAGTGTTATGTGGCCTCGCAGGGTCCGCTGCCGAACACCATATTCGAGTTCTGGCTTATGATCCATCAGAACACGCAGCGTTATATACGTCGCTGCATGGACGGTGGCAGCAGTCCCCACGTGGATAAGTCGCATAAGTTGCAGCAGTACTATCAGAAAATCATAATGCTTACCAATTTCACGGAGTGCAACCGGCAAAAGTGCGCCATATATTATCCCATCGAGCTAAACGAGATTTTTGCGGTGGCCGCTAAAGGAGAAGTGTTTGAGTTGGACGTCATGGCACGCGACTATTTTGAGCCACACTTGCGGCCACCATTGCCGCCGGTGGAGGGCGCTGAAAGTGCCTCAAATGAATTGCAGCCGGAACCAGATCGAGATCAACAAAATAGTCGCTGGCACATTGGCATTGATTCGGTAAAGGTTACGCTGAGCGAGACGTTGCGACGTACCCTGCCCTCGGATGGCAGTTTCTTTTTGGCCAAAAATGTGGGCATTGTGCGACGAAATGGGTACTCTGTGCGCAAACTGGTACTGCTGTACTGCATCAATGTGCCAGAGAGCACCGGCCGATTGGAGTATTATTTACAAAAGATCTGTTGCTATCACTACTGGTATCCCGACTGGCCGGATCATCATTCGCCGCGCGACATCAACACACTGCTGGATATCTGTTTGCACGTACTCAATCTGGGTAAATGCGAGTCGGAGTTTGATAATTACGATGAGAAGTGGAGCACGCGGAATGCACATCTAACTGCACAACGGTTGGACATTTACAAGCAGGACATCTTCAATGCAGTGCAACCGCTGCCAGTTATACACTGCTCGGCTGGCATTGGACGAACCGGTTGCTTCACAGCCATCTTGAATGCTGTGCGCCAGTTGCGGCAATCTCTGGCATACTCTCTGACGGGCATGTTGAGCAGAACACTGACCACGGCCGACATGGGGGAGGCGATACAGAATTCCAGCAGCAATGCGGATGATGAAAGCAGCTTTAGCTGCAATACGATTCTGCACATTCAGCACATTGTGGAGCAGCCGGATGCGGTCAGCTTTGATCAGCTGCCAAAGATGCCAGACATCTTTGTCGATATTCTGGGCATTGTGTGCAATCTGCGTCTGCAACGCGGCGGCATGGTTCAAAATTCTGAACAGTATGAGCTAATACATCGTGCGATTTGTCTATATTTGAAGCGCACTTTGGCGCTGCGACGTTTTTAGATTATAGATTAAACAAATGATGACAATGTTGGATCGAGATGATGATTGACATCTAGTTGTAGACAATGATTATGATGAAGATGATGATGATGAAGAAGAAGAACAAAACACCAATTTACTATTTGTAAAAGAATTTTTGTGACCCTTATTTTTAAAATGCAACCAAGTACGAAAAAGAAAACCCAAAAAAACAACAAGAAAACAAACAAAGAAACAAATGGGAATAACCATGGCTAAATGAGTCTCGAAAATATATACTTATATAAATAATAATAGTTATATGGCGTATTGAGTAGAGGAGATATGTTTCTCAATGTTTGCTATATATACATACTTATTACCTATTACTACACATTATTATGATTATTATTATTATTATAAATGTTTATTAAGTGTTTTGAATGTATGTATGTTTAATGTGTGTGCATGTTATGTATGTACATAAGTGTAAATGTTTCAATATTTTTCGGTGTGAACAAAGAAAAACAAAAGAATAACAAGAACTATGCTTAAAACGACAACAACTACAACTAAAGCTAATTAATATTATTATTACCTTATCCTAACGAGCTAGCCTTTGGCGACAACCAGAACAACAACAAAAAAACAAGCGACAACAACGGTGAGTTGGTAACTGTTTGAAAACGGAAAAAGCTCAAACCTTTTTCAAGTTGTTTCGGAAATTGCTCCGTTTCTAACTGACTAAAACACCAATTTTTTCGGATTTCAAACTGCCAGCTCCACCGTTGTTGTTGTGCCAAAAATCTATAGTTACAGCAAAGGTTCTTTCATGACAAAAACAAAATACCAACAATTATATTGATAACAAAACAAAAAATGAACTTGAAAACTTGTATTAATGTTTATGCAATGGAACTAGTCAAATAAAACTTAGAAACATTTTAAATGTAATTATAAATGTGTAAAAC
The DNA here is from genome assembly GCA_037043605.1 of Drosophila multiciliata. Lineage (NCBI taxonomy): Eukaryota > Metazoa > Arthropoda > Insecta > Diptera > Drosophilidae > Drosophila > Drosophila multiciliata. The sequence goes on from JBAMBF010000589.1 coordinate 2,711,936, forward strand.
TAATGCATTTTCATTTATCTCGAGCGGGTGGGTGTGAAATAAATGCTAATTTTTACTTCAGAAATCCAAAAGCCATTCAAATTGATATTTGTTCATTCTATAAAAAATTCATTTCAGTTTTTTTAAGATTTGTTTTAATTGCCATTTTGTGTGTTCGCTCGGATTGTGATTTTTAGGTCGTATACATATTAATTAATTGGTTGTTTATCTAATTGACAATTTAGCCAGGTATTTTAGTTTTGCGTTTTCTTTTTGTTCAATTTAAATTTAGCGCGCGTGCAAGTAACGTTCGAGGTACCTTAGGGTTAACGATAAATCAGCTGTGTTTTTCTAAGTCTAAAGATCATTTTACAGAAATGGCAACACCTGACCTAAATTACTAGTGATTAAATTTAGTTTTAGATTAGATTTTAACAACGATGTGGGGCCTATCTGCACTCAGTCGTATCCAATACTCCAGTAGCCGTCGATTATTCAGCAATATGAAAGTAACTGAAAACAAGCATATTTTAAATATATAATATGCCAATTCACAAATTGCATATTTTCAGGTGAAGGTGCATGTTAAGCAAGGTGTGGTGGTTGGACAGCGCCAGCAGTTGCCCAGTGGCCTCGTATACGAAAGCTTCCTAGGTATTCCCTATGCACAGCCACCAGTTGGTGAGCTGCGTTTTCGAGTAGGTGCATAACTGAAAAACTTTCTATTATCTACTAAAATAATGAGCTAATTATAGAGCCCAGTGCCGCTGGTGCGTTTCAAGGAGCCAGAGCTTGACTGCAGCAAAGAGGGTGACGTCTCATATCAGCGTGATCCATTTATACAGGAAGTCATTGGCTCGGAGAACTGTTTGTTCCTTAATGTATATGCGCCCAAGGAAAAGTCGGCGAAGCTGCTGCCCGTCATGGTGTGGATTCATGGTGGTGGCTTCTGGTTTGGCAACGGAAATTGTGACTAGTAAGTGCTCGAAGATATTTTATACGAGAAATCTTGATAATTGCATAATATCTACCCCATGCAGTCACTTTCCTGCACAGCTAATGCAGCAAGATGTTATAGTGATTACCCTCAACTATCGCTTGGGTGCGTTGGGTTTTCTCAGTTTGCCAGAGGCCGGCATCTATGGCAACGCGGGATTGAAGGACCAGCGTCTGGCGCTACAGTGGGTGCAGGAGAACATTGTCAACTTCAATGGCGATCCACAGAATGTGACCCTTTTTGGCGAGAGCGCGGGAGCAGCTGCAGTTCATCTGCATACTTATGCGGAGCATGCCAACAAGTTGTTCCACAAGGCTATTATGCAGAGCGGCACAGGCAACATGGAGTGGGTCTTCCAACAGAATGCGGCTTACAAAGCGAGACGCTTGGGCGAACTATTGCAGGGCAAGAATATTGAGCAGGCGAGTCGGCTCCTGGAGTTCCTTCAGTCCGAACAGGTGACACCACTGGCTCTACAAGAAAACACTATGGGTGTGCTCAGCGCTGATGAGCGTCGACGCGGGATACCGTTGGCTTTCAAGCCCGTTGTGGAGGATGCGGAAAGCTCAGATAGTTTCATTAACAGAAACTTTATGGATCTGATGCAGGATAAGGATCGGTTGCGTGGAATGCCCCTAATAATGGGCTATAATTCCGCAGAAGGCATACCTATGCTTGTGAATGCGCGGCGGAAGTTAGAATTGTACAATGAAGATATGGCGCGAGTGGTTCCTCGCAATCTGGTGGAGAATCCTCATTCACCAGCGGCACTTGAAGCAGCCGAGGATATGCGTCAATTCTATTTGAATGGAAGTGCATTGACAAACAAATGCCTGGACAATCTGGTTGATATTTTCACTGATTACCACTTCAATATTGATCTACAGTACGCTGCAGAGATTCATGCTAACTGCCAGAGGACGGCGCCGTTATATTTTTATCGCTTTGACTATGTGGGCGGGCGGAACATGAACAAGCGCTTATTACAGGCTGAAAAACTACGCGGAGCATCGCATGCAGATGAGCTGTCCTATCAATTTCAAATGTTTGATGATCAGATGCCACTCGCCGCAGAGGATGGCCAAATGTCGCAGCGCCTATGTCAAATGTGGACCAATTTTGCGAAACACGGCAAACCGCTGGAAACATGGACGCCAGTGAAGAGGCCAGAGAGGAGCCCTACAGGTGAACTCGAGCCAATTCAGCTGGATTATATGCAAATCGATCAGGAGTGCAAAATGCAGTCAAATCCAGATGCAGAGCGTATGGATTTCTGGCGAAGCATGTACAAAAGATATAGGCCGCAATGCTATGATGAGCTCAAAGCAAAGTTGTGATTGATAATCACATTCAAATTGTTCAATCGATATTTTTGTGAGTATTACCACTGATAAGCAGTGTTGCCGTTAAGCATGTTATCACTTGAATGTTATTTGTACCAAGAACGCGCCAAGTAAATATTATTGATAATACATCGATTAATAAAGTACTCAGCCTAAAACTTAATTTGGCTTATTTATGTTTTTAATATGTTACCTAAATTTGTTGGCCATTATTCTCGACGACCTATACGATTTATTAGCACCAGTGTTGCTAAGTTATCGATTACAACCACAGTCAGCATACTCGGCGAAACTCTGTAAACTTTTGTTGTGAATTTGCAAGGCAAACAATATGCCAGGAATTGAAACAATTAAATCCAGTTGGGCGGATGAGGTGGAGCTGGACTACGGCGGCCTGCCACCAACAACGGAATCGATTGAGAACGGCCAAAAATATGTTACCGAATACAAATACAACAAGGACGATAAGAAGACGAAAGTGGTGCGTACGTATAAAATAACCAAGCAGGTTGTGCCAAAAACTGTTGCCAAGCGTCGCACCTGGGCTAAATTCGGTGAATCCAAGAACGACAAGGCCGGCCCCAATTCGCAAACGACAATGGTGTCCGAGGATATCATCATGCAGTTCATCAACTCCAAGGAGGATGAAAAGGCCAATGATCCACTGTTGGATCCCTCCAAGAACATTGCCAAGTGCCGTATTTGCAACGGCGAGCATTGGTCGGTCAATTGTCCTTACAAAGGTACCGCCATGGATACGAATCTTATGGAGAAGAAGGCCGCTGCCGCTGCCTCCGCGGCCGTCGATGCACCCAAGTCGGGAAAATATGTGCCACCGTTTCTCAAGGATAGCCAAAAGGGTGGCATGGGTATGCGGGGACGTGATGACACCGCTGCAATTCGCATTTCCAACTTATCCGAGTCGATGACAGAGGCCGATCTGGAGGAGCTGGTGAAAAAGATTGGACCGCAGAGCAAGATGTATCTGGCCCGCGACAAGAACACCGGCCTCTGCAAGGGATTCGCCTACGTTCACTTCAAACAGCGGAAGGATGCGGCCGCGGCCATCGAAATACTGAACGGTCACGGCTACGACCATTTGATCCTCAGCGTTGAATGGTCCAAGCCGCAAAACACATAGTGTAACAGGCCAGGTTGCCTGGGAAATAGATTTGGACCTTAAAAAAATATTACGATAATTATAACAATATTTGGAACTAATAAAATATAGAATTTAGATCTTCATCCTCTGTTTTATTTAAGGCATATTCTTGGGTTTAATAATATTTAACAATTTGTGCCGAACTTTATATTTTTGGCCCCAAATTTGGTATAAGGAACTTTCTTAATAATTACCTAAATTAATCAATGCTTATTATTATGTTAATCGAAATGTTCGAATTATCGTCTGAATTCTTTGGCTTCTGCCCGATGGATTATTAAAGCCTGGAGAAGCGGCTGGAAAAGCCTTTGGGACCAGGCCGGCGATCTGAGCATTCTTGCGGAGAGTTCTTTCAGTGCTGCCATAACATTCACTTGGCTTTGCGTCAAGTCAATTTCATTAAAGTCAGGTTGCAGCCAAAAAACGCCTTGATTAAATGACGGCGTTGCCTGGGTGGCAACATCTCGACAACGGTTGAGTGCAATAAATGCATCTGTTTGTGTCGATACACTTGTGTACAATCCTGTGGAGGTCGACTCGACCTCTGCTTTATTTGCGACATGCTGGGAGCGCAGCTTATGCAAATCCATCTTCGAATTTTTCATCAGCTCCATCAAGCGTGTCGCATCAATTCCGGTAATGCGTAGTAATTTAGTCGTTTCTTCCGGCAAGCGCTGCAAGCCCCATTTGGACACGTCTATTTTGGCTGCTGTTGTTGAGTTAAACCTGTATTTTACATTAAAATTGTTGCACAGTGGCGATGGGCACTGAAAGATATCATTGCTCGTATGGGATGCACGGGTGGGCGGCTTTTTCATATAGGTGTCCAGCACAAGAAACTCGGTTGGCGGTGCTTTGGATTCGTATAGACGCAATAGATTAAGTACTTCCTTTGCACGTTCCACAGCCAGTTTGCGCTTCTCCTTGATGGTCAACGATGGTGTAGGAGCAGCAGCTGCATCAGTTGATCCAGTAGCTATTTCCAATGTTTTACTTGGAGTAATAAGCTCGACATCCTTTTCAATTTCTTGCACTGGGATCTGGTCTAAATCAGCGGGTTCTGCTTTTACTTCTGGTATGAATAAATGTCTGGAAGCTGTAGTAATATGCGTCTGATCAACGCGTCGCTCCTTACGACTAGAGTGCGGACTATGACTTCTGCTGCGGTGTCGTTTCTTGTGCCCATCGTGCTTTTTATTCTTCTTGTTTTTTTTTTTCTTTTTCTCCAATTTTTCAAGCTGATTGACTTGCTGGTGAATGCGTTCGCTCAACTCCTCTTCGGTGTATTCGTTGTATGGCTCTGTAGATGGCCTCTCCAAATCCATGTCGTCCAATTGATCTTTTTCGCTGCACGTATTTGTAGCGCTCTGTAAGTCCTCAGCTGGGCGAAGAGCAAGAAATCCCAATGGGTAGTCAATGGGTTCCTCCTTCTTAACAATTGCTTCGCGCAACGTCGCCATTGTGTCGGACTCCAAGTCGTCCAAATAGCTGTCCGGCACGTCGGCAACATCATCGTTTGATTGAGATTCAAACTGTGTATACGAAGAGTTGTGTTGTTCTGTAACTGACAATCTGACGGGTGTTAAGTCATTATCATTAGTTGGGCTGCATTTGATAGACGTATCTAGACCAAGAAACGGAGGCAGGGTCGTAACCATGGCGTTATCCTCATCAGCATCGCTTTCCCAACCGGCACTGCCAGTACCGAAAAAAGTTGGTTCTGCAGATGGGTCATAGTCATCTCGCAAAGGAGTGCACTCGTCATCGTCTCTGGCTAGTAATTGTTCGTTTTTCACTTCAAACTGAGTGCAATGAGGATTAATTTCTTCGACCGCTTCATCCATTACGCTGTCCATGTTGAATGAAAAGGCGCACAAATGCAATGTGACCGTATCAAGCATACTATCAATATAAAATATCGAATACTGTTGCAAGGTGGTATGTATCGAGTGAATAGCAACATCGATATTTAGTCGCTGTATATTGCGAGTTAGTCATGGGTGCATTGTTTGGGAAAGCTAATAAAAAGACAGCTCCTAGTCGCATTACCGACCACGACAAGGCCGTTCTGGTAAGTACAACTTCTTGCCAACCTGTCTGTGATTAACAATAGCCGATAACCCCCTTGCAAATTACAGCAACTGAAGCAGCAACGAGATCGTCTAAAACAGTACCAAAAACGCATCGAACTACAGCTTGAAAATGACAGATTGCTCGCTAGGAAGTGCCTTCAGCAGGGAAGAAAGGAGTAAGCTATTTAAATTTAACGAAGGCGTTTCATTTAAGCAATCTAATTTATTTCAGCCGTGCGAAGCTATTGCTTCGCAAGAAGAAGTACCAGGAAAGTTTGCTTACAAATGCCGACAAGCAGCTGGAGAACCTGGAGAAACTGGCCTCCGATTTAGAATTTGCACAGGTGGAAATGAAGGTGCTTGATGGTTTGAAGCAGGGTAATGCGGCCCTGAAGAAGGTGCACGATATGCTCGATATAAACGAGGTGGAAAAGATCATGGACGAAACACGCGAAGGCATTGAAAAGCAACAGGAGATCGATGCTATATTAACCGACGTGTTGACTACGCAAGACGAGGAAGATGTGCTCGCCGAACTCGATGCCCTGGAGGCAGAGGAGCAGCGTGCACAATTGCCCGATGTGCCCACCGAGCAGCTGCCAACCGCAGCCGACTCGCAGGAGGAGGAGGAGGATGAAGAATTGGAAGAAGCGGATCAAAATGTGGCAACCAAAGCAACCAAATCAAAGGCTAGCGCTAAGAGAGTGCTTGTCGAGGCCTGAAACTAAATGCCATTTTACTTTATTAATATATTAAGCAACACCTTTGTTTATATCCCATGTATGTATGTGTCCCAGTGTGAAACATATTTTTATAAGAATATTTCTAACAGACTTTCAAACGCTTCCTTATTTCGCTGAAGCTGTATTTTCTAGTCTCTTGCCTTTTGCAGATTTGCTTACATCCAGTCGCACTCGCGAACGTAGTCCTTTATTTTCTTCCCGCAGATTCTCAATCTCTTCGAGCAGAACCACATTCTCCTGGAACAGCTTATCGTATTTCTTCTGTACGCTTTTGTCCTCTGCTACAGACTTGTAGCGCGCCAGAACAGTCTCAATCTGTTTTCGCTGTCGCGAAAACTCATCACGTACATCTGCATTGAGGGAAACGTAACGCTTGAGCTCATCATCGCTGGCGTGCTTGTGGAACAGCTCCTTGACGGCCTTCTTCAGACCTTCCGAGCTGTTCACCTCCCCGGCCACATAGAAGATATCCGAGCAGATAGCATTGAGGCATTCGCGTGACGATTTTGCACGATGGCGCTCCGTGCGCAGCTCGGCCACGTTGCTCAAATACTTGTCTCGCATCTCCTTGAGCTGCAGCTCCAACTGTATGTTGTTCTGATTGAGTCCCTCTAGTTCGTGCTCCATTTCGATGATGTGTTTGCGCTTATCGTTTATCTGGAATTCGCGCGGCTCAATTTGCGCTTTGAGTTCTGCTATCTTGTGGTTGAGCACTTGTTTGTATTTGTCCAGCTCTTGGTTTTTGTGGAGCAGCTCCTGTATGCGCTTCTCCTTGGCAGCGATAGCATAATCGCGATCTGATATATCCTTCTGTAGATCTTCGACATTGCGCAACTGCTTCTGAATTTTCATCTGTGATTTAAAATGCTCCTCTTTGAGTGTTTCAACCTCTTCCAGCAGATTCTCAATCTCTCTGCCTTGTGATTCATATTTCTTTTGAAGCACACCTGATTTGCCGCGCCACATCTGCGTTTCATTGCGCTCCGTGGTGAGCTTATTCTCGTAGTCCGTTTGGGTGGCCACCATGTTTCGATCATTCTCCGCCTCCACCTCCTGGCAGTATTTAATGAACTCTTCCTTTTTATCCTGCATCTCTTTCATCAGTTCCCGTATGAGATCCTTTCGTTCATCCAGCTGCTTCTTGTAATCGTTCTCCAATGCCTCAATCGTGTCCTGGAGCGTGCCCGTTGAGTTCTTTAGTTTATCTTCGTAACTCTCGCGCAACTCGAGCATATTCTCGCGCAGATTGGTGAACTTCTGGTATTCGATAAGCATGCGCTCCGAGTACTGGCTGGCCAGTGTGTCCATCTGGGATCGAAAATCTTGCTTCATATCGCTGATCTGGAAGGTTATTAGATTCATTTCCTCCGTGTGCTTGGACACCATCTCGTTGTTTAGCTCCTTGAGCTCCTCTAACGCGTTACAATAGCTGCGATGCACCTCCTGCAGCTGCTGCCCATCGAATATCTCGTTCTGACTGAGCTGGTATTGGAACTCCTCCGCTTGCTGCTTAAGTCGCAATTCCAGATTAACTATCTGTTCGACTTTATCGTTTAGCTGGGTGCGCGGAATTAACACCTCTTGGCTCTTCATCAAATCCTGATCGATGGGCGAAACCTTCTCATCAATGTTCTCCATCAGCCAAAAGGCAACGGTGCCCCGCTTTGAGATGGCCACCAGCATTGTGCCATCATACGTGAAACGTAGCTTGTTTATCGGACCGTCAAAAAAACGAAAATTTGTGAAGGTGCCTCCGCCAGCTTCCAGGAACGGCAGCTGCATATTGAACAGTCCACCCTCTTGATCAGCTATAAACATGATCAGATCGGAGCGGGCCAGGCATAGATCAGAGACGCCTCCCTTATTGCGTGACGGCACCGGAATCTCACGTTGCAGCGTCGCGTCCTGAAATTCCCTTATGGTACCCTGATTGGTGCCAGCGAATATTGTCATCGGATCGTTGAAGCTGACGCAGATGGTCACATACTCGGTGCCCTTCTGCACTATCTCCTGCAAACGTGCCCCCGTCTCGATGTCCCACTGATAAATCGCACCCTCGGCTCCACCAGATATCAAATACTTATCCGTCTTTGTCCACGCAACGGAGAGAACGGTGCCATTGTGTCCTTTCAATTGAATCACCACCTCCAAATTGTAGACTGATGTGACGGCAATATTGTTGTCATAGGCAGCCGCCATAAGGTGTCCAAAATTCGAGTAACGCACATCATTGCAGTGTGGAAAGTTGTAGGTCTTGACAATCTGCAGGAAAAGATAAGCATGATAATATCATATCAGAAATTTAAAGAAGCATTCAAAAATCCATTAAGGGTGCTTAGAATTTATATAAATTCTGTATTTTTATATGTATAATGATGCTACCACATATTCCTTAGCAGAAATTAGCTCAAAAACTTACGTTTAATTCATCCATAAAGATCTGAGTGATACGCAGCTGATCGGAGAATCCAATGGCTGCCATAAGCCCAGTGGAATTCAGCTCCACAATGTTGACATCCACCTGAAACTTGCGCACCAGCTCCACCTTGGCCGTCTCATAGTTCCAGATGCGTATCGTTTGATCTCGTGCTACATAAAAGTGCAATAAGCACAAATTCTATATTAGGTTGGAGCTACTCACAGGCAGTCATAATGATGGGTTTCCAGGCGCAAACGGACACGTCGACGACCTCGCCGATGTGTATGAGCACGCCGAGGGGTTCAAACTTGAGCTGTTTGGTCTTCAGAGTCTCCGGAACAATCAGGATGCCAACATAGATCTGGGCATGGGCGCAAGTCACAATTACCGTCTCCTGTTTGTGATCCACAGCCAGATTGGTGATCTGATAGAGGGGTTCAGCATAGATGCTGATGGGCACCGTTAAGACAGTCTTGCGCTCGAATTTAAACTTGGAGACGCGCTCAAAGACGAACACCTTGTTAAAAATAATGTAGGCAAAGCCTCTCGAAAAGGCTGTCATGCAGAGCACCCGCCAATCGGGCAGGATGAGTGGCTGTATCGCTGAGTAGCGTTGAGCGTGTGTCTCGCGCTCCTTATCGAACATCTCCTGGTCCACCATCAGATCAACTGTTTCCGCAATGCTAGCCTTCTGGCTCAACTTATGTTCACCATTCTCGATGAGAATCAGTTCATCGCGATCGGTTCCCATCATCAGTAGATCCATCGAAAGAAATGCCATCGAGGTCACCCGATAGTTAATCTTCACATTACTGCTTATGGTGAATCCACGCTCCGACTTGCTCAGTAGCAGCAGAGTGCGTTCACCGGCAACGGCAAGGAAACTGCAGTCGCTTGGATTGCCCGCAATGCACTCAGCGCCGCCGTGCGAACCCGGCACCGTCGCCCGTCCCTCAATCACAGTGCCGGTCTTGTCCAAAAGCAGCATGAAGACCATCTCATTGGGTGGCTTTGTGACTAGAGCAATTGCTCGTGAATCGTTCGTGAAGATCATCTGCTGCACCTGTGCATTGCGATGATTACCAGGCAGCTCTAGATGACGTCGCTTCTTAAGCGTGGACAGCTCATATATGGATATACATCGACCACTGGATGGAGGGGAATGGGAATAAAAGCTATGATTGGAAAACCAATTCTACTATTTACTTTTTCGCGTGAAACTCGAGCACCGCAAGCAGTTTGCGATGTGAGCTCAACGCAATAATCTCCGGTGTGGTGTCCTCTGGGAACCGAAGGAAACGCTGCTTATTGCTGACATAGTCATGAAATGCCAGGACACCCTCCACCGGATACATGACCTCCTTGCTAAGATTAAAGTGTATGTTGCCAACAACATCTGTGCGCAGGCCATAGATTAGTTTCGGACGTATATTAACCGAATTACCCGTTGACGGTCGCCTTGTCTCCTCCATTTTTTACTAGAAAATATATATGTGGGTATGTAGTATTAAGATTAACTGTGTGACTGACAAAAACAAGTATGCGAAACTTTCTCAATGGTTGATAATTTCTAATAATTTCGATCAAACAATGACGGAATTGTTAAGCAGCCCTGACAGCAAATTCCATGGCATCCAAGCAAACGGCATTCGTAATTCCAACGACGTAGTGATTGTTTCTTTTGGCGCGCAAAAATAAAACGCGAGCGCTATCTTTATAATCAGACAGCGGCATAGTCCCATGAACAAATAATTAAACGCTTCTAAGTATGCTTTTAATTTACTAGGTCGCACTCAAGTCGCATTTACGAGTCAGTGGACTATTGGTTGACGTTGACACTTAAACAATGACAACAACAACAACAGTTATTACAACAACTACAGATATAACAATAACTACGCCGCTCTTGAACTCTAATAATTCGCTTAAAATGCCCAAAGTCGGATACTTCGTCAATCTGTCTGCAATCGGCAATCAGACAGTTGGACAACCCGCTCGTATTTATTATCTTATTTCCCTCCCTTATGGCCACTTGGCGCCGTAGCAACCACGACCTAACACAACGAAAAGCTTTTTCACCTTATTTAAGCAAAGAGAACGCAAGCAAGAAAAAGCTCTTCCGTTTAACACGGCAAGAAATTTCGTGCAACAAATTCTATTTAGTTAACTGCGCACAGCTGCGTTTGTCTTATATAAAAAACTCGAAGTAATTTTTTCAATTTTGCTTATTCAATATTTATTTAAATAAATGCCTACTAACTAATATGATTATTTTAAGACAAATGCTTAATAAGCCATAAGTTTTGTTAATCGGCTAACCCCAATTCGCTCAGTGTTCACTGTGCAGCCCTAGTCGAGCGACCAGCGACGCTCTTTTACGCGCCAGTACAAAGAACAACAGGAACAAACGTTTTCAGTTGTAGTGAACGCGTCGGCCGCAGCACAACGCATTAATAGCAGGCGGATTAAAGTTGAGTCTTCAAAGCGAGCGAAAGTGAACTGTGACAGTCAGAGATTGAGAGAGAGAGAGAGATAGGCAAAAGTAAATTGCAGTCAGCGCCACTGTTTAGTCCTGTGTTATCAGTCGAGGCAGTGGCAGCGACAGCGACAGCGAGCACCACGCATCATAACGTTGACGGAGGACAAGTTGGAGTGCAGGTGGCTTAGCCGGCGGCAAAAAGTCACAAAGCCCAAAGTAAATTATCCACTTAAAAGCTAAACTACATTTTTACTATACATGTAAGGTGTAAAAAAAATAAAATATTTCGCTGAGTGCTTGTCCTATGTACCCATAATTCACTTTGATTGTGAGTGTGTGTGTGTGTGTGTGTTTGAGTGTCTGCGTATGCTTACCTTTGTGTCTCTATAATTTTGTTTGTGTGTGTATGTTTGTGGCTTTTACCGCCTCTCAATTAACGCCCCGGACAGAAGGCGTCAGAGCCTTGAACCTGGTGTTCTCAGGTTGTCTTTGGTTAGCTGCAGGTTAAGCCAATAAATGGCATTAAATTAAAACGAAACACAATCAGCTCCATATGAAACCCGACACAATGAAACAAAGGGAATTGAGACGTCTGCCCACTAATGGATTTTCGTAGTTTTCACTTTCAATATACGAAACTAAGAGCGGAAGCAGCTGCAATAACATTGAAAATAATAACAATAAAATTTAAAGAAAACAAGTAAAGGAGGTAAACAGTAGCTGTCGCAATTAAAATTTCATTTTAATGCCCTATTTATGCACATGAACGTTTTCAATGCAAATATCGGGTAAATTCCAAAGAGTGGGTGTGTTCCTACGTGTGTGTGGTTGTAAATCTTTTTCATCTTTGGCCATTTGGGCAGGCAGAGCACGTAGCACGTACCGCGCCAAAATAACACGAACACGGATTCGGCATTTGTAAACAAAGCCAATGGCAGTGAATACAGCACATCTATAAGCAAAGAAATAAACACATTCAGCTAACATACAACAGGTCAAATTCAAATACCAACCGAAAATGGCCTTTTACCTCATTTTATATCTTTTTTGCAACTTTTGCTTAATTTAAAATAAATTTGCAGCCAGTCGTCGTCGCAGCCGCAGCGTTGCGTGTTTTGCTGCTGCGGTTACTTTGCTGCTTGCTGCACATGTTGGAAATGCTGAGATGTGGCAATTTATTTATACGATTTATGTTATTTTTGGACGACAGCAGTCGGCGGCAAGCGTATTGCATGCAGCGAATTCAGTTCAAGCTGCCTGTTCTCACTGTATACAATATACCATATAGAAACATGCATACATATATACATACATACATACATATGTCAAATATATATACATATATACCCGCTGTGCAGTGAGAAACCTATGACAACACGAAAAAACATATACGTACACATTGGCAGGCGACACACTTTTGAAATTTCACTGGGGAACTTCAGCAGAGGGGGTGGCAACACTTTGCAGTGAACAACGAACAACGCGAACAGTGACAGTCCGCAACAACAATAAAAACAAAAACAGCACCAGTTGACATTAGGGAATTGTCTTGGGTTGGGGGCGCGAACAAATTTTCAGCAGCACTTGAGCTTAAAGTGCATGGCCAAGGCACACGCACACACACACACACAGACTGAGAATATCTAACACATATACTAATACATAAGCATAACGGTATACATATACATAGCTAAAGCGCGCTTCTGGGTGCTTCTGTTTTTACGAGCAGCCCCAGCAAATAATCGCATTTTATGCTATCTACACAATTTTACACAGAGCAAAAATGTAAGAACTTAAACGAAAATTAAAAAATTAATAATAAAACTCGAGAGAAGTGTACAGCTCTCACACATAAATGAAAAAAACCAAATCTCTGGCACACAATTTCAGATTGCAGCTTAAGGTGCAATTGCAGCTTTCTTTATGAATATTTAACAACTAATAAATAAAGTTTTAAATGACGCGTACACTATAGCTGTGCTAAGTATGAGGTTAGTGTTGGTTGTGGGGGGGGGGGGGGGGTGTGGGGTCAAGTCTTGTGGGGTCAACTGACCTGCCTGCTGAGAGCACGCCAACTAGCACAAATATACACCGATATTGAGTGGCGCACACGCAGACAGTGGCAACTGTCTGGGCTCCAAATATAATGTTAACACAGCTGATTGATTTATTGTCTGTTCACTGGCTACCGCAAACATCAGCGCACACAATAACACAAACAAGAACGTACACCGAACACAAGCAAACAACAAAAGCAACAACAGCACGAATGCTAAAAACAACAGAAATACAAAATGCTAAAAGTCCTCACTAAGCCACAGTCGCAACGCAACGTATGCAGTAAAAACAAAAAAAAAACGAAAATACCAAAGTACGAGTACACACAGGCACATACATATGCACACACACAGGCACACACCCATAGAGAGACACGCACATGAACATATTGAGTAGAAGCAATAGACATGCAAGCGAAAGGGCAATTGTGTGTTTGTATGTGTGAAGTGTGCGCTTGTATGCATGCATGTATTGTCGTCATAATTAACGGGAGGGACGACGACGACGACGTCGACAACAACAGCGCGTACTAGCCGCCATTTTAATTTTACGATAACTGCTTTTACCTACTTGTTTTTCAGCCATTGGCTGCGGAGTGCATGTTCCCACACACAAACTCAATTACACACACACACACACACACACGCATACAAACGCACAGTAGCACACATTTTCTCGCAGTGCGTCACCAAGCGCCAACAAGTTTGAAATACTTATCTATCACGTCAGCAGCGTGCTTAGCTGTTCTTCATTTCTATATATTTTTATTATTGTTGGATTTGGGGTACCAAATGAAAATTTCTCTGAAAATTAACATGTAAATTGCGAGCACAATGTGGGTGCTTGCTTATAATGCACATTCTGTGGAAATTTGACTTCGCGCGTGCTTCAATTTTAATAGTTATGTTCACACATAAATCCTAACGCCTTTGGGTCTGGCTGGGTGATGTCAAGTATTAAGTTAATTGATTCCCTGTATGCCAATCCCTTATGCATACAGTAGTGTCAGTTAATAAAATAATATAATAATTGCATTATACTGTATACACCTAAATTCCTTTCAAAAATGTCAAATCATTTTGTTAAGCGCGCTCTCAATTTACAAAAGTAAACTCGTTTACAATTACATCAATTAAGTTTGCCCTTTGGGTCGCTCTGTTCCGCTGGCTGTAAATGCCATGTGACAGTTTAATGATACCACGTACAACAGTACACACATTTTAACACACACACACACACACTAGCAACCAGACTGACGACGGGACACACACAAGTACCGTCAGGTAACAGTCGTTACATACGTACGCTCGTAAATCCCTGGACGACACATGCAACTCATGCCACGAGATTCAATCAAAAAGGGAAACAGAGAGAAAAATAGGGAGACAGAGGGACACAGAGAGTGTTAGAGAGAGAGAGAGACAGAGAGAGAGAGATAGAGACGTCGCACACCGCACTTAAGCTACTTAAGCAACTTAACCAACTTAAATATATCAATATTTAATGTGGACTCTTTTCTTTTTCTTTTTCACATTCATGAATTATTCCACTGGGAATTGGATTTGTATGTTCCTTTTTATTGGGGACAGACATGATGAATGTGAGAAACTTTGAAAGTTGAATAAGACAAGTTGCATACCAAGCACCTTAAGTAAATTATTATTCATGTTGTTAGCAGCCAATTATATTTAAGCTTCGCAGAGTAGCTCACTTAATTTTCCCTTAACGAATTATAAATTAAATATTTGGGCAAACCTGTTGTGCTTTACGCACACATATATATAGACATATATATATGACATTCCACAAGCTATTTTCTGGTTGTATATATACTTTTTGTGCTCTTTATTATTGTTTAGGTTGTTTCTTGTCTCATGGAACAGGTGCACATATGTTTCTCATAAACACAAATGTATATTCATTCGTTGTATCTCTTGCTGAAAGATACAATAGAATAATCTGAATGTAATAAATTTGCAACTGTTATTCAAATCATTCCTAAGCTTGAAATGTGTGCATTTAACAATGTAAACCACAAACAGACAGCCATTCAAAAATTTTCCAGTGGTTAGCCACAGACCAAACATTCACGCATGATCAAATGCCTTGGAAACACAATTGCGTTTGAAGCTCAACATCAAATGCAATAAGAATCGAAATAATGTACAACAAAAGCACACAAGAATAGCGTGTGTATTATGTGTCAGTGTGCGTAAGTGTGTGTATTTTTGCGTGTTATGCGTGGCGTATGCGCAATGTTAGCCTCAAAGTATGCAGCGTTCTGTGTGTTTGCAATTTGAGTAATGAACATGGCATTACAGTTCGCTGGATATGATATATATAGAGAAGAACAAGTTGTTGTATATATAAGCATATATGCATGGGTATGTATAAGTAGCAGGGCAAGTTCTAAATTGAGTAATTGTTATCCTTTACTAGGGTAATTGTAATGTATGCAAATGAAAAACAATTTGTCTAATTCGTTTGGCATAACGCTGCCGGGAATTCCCATTAATAATCCAGCAACTTTGATTTATTTCAGCTGCTTGGCCAACAACAAAAACAACAGCAACAACAACAGCGGCAACAATAATTAACGACAACAAACAAGAGCGAAATAACGCAAAATAAACAGAGAATTAAGAAAGAAAACAAATTTGGAAAAAGAAAAATACATACACAGAAAAAAAATTCGCAAAAGAGGCGAAACTTGCTGCTGCTTAAATGATTTGGCAATTAAGCCAAAAATTGGTAACAAAATGGGCAATGCATAAAATTAAACAAAGAACGCAAGAAAAACAACAAAGCCAACAGCAGCAGTAAAGCAAATAAGCAAATTGTGGACGTGAAGGACGGCGACGACAGGTGGCATCTTGGCCTCCCGCAGCGCCGTCGCCGTCTCGTTGAAATAATTTCAACTGGTGGCACAAGGCAACAGCTCGAAAATAAACAACAACACGTAAATTAGCTGCTTGAAAACCCAAAAATTGAGACAACTGAACCGTAAAGCTGAAAAACCCCTCTTGACAGAACTTTCCCACATAAAATCAACGACTGTCAACTTGCGATTGTCGACTAACGTTTGTCGTTTGTTGGGTTTTTTTTTATATTGATTTTATATAAAGGCAAGAAGAAGAGCAAATGGCATTGAACGGTGGCAAAAGAAATAAGCAAAAACAAAAGGCAAACGCAATGTGAATAATTTGACTCAATTGGAGCACGAAGCAGCCAGGGAAAAGCAATTTATATATATATATAAAGATAAAGCCAATAAAACTCACATATTTCGCCCCACTTAAATATTGCCCTCTGATGATTAAGGACAACGCGCACACACACAAATTCCCATCATACACACACAGACAGCAAGCCCGTAAAAATGTGCTATACAAATAAAAACGCATAAATATCAACAACACCAAAAACAGAAACAGAAAACGAAAATAACACAAAAGTTCAAACTAAAGTTGAAAGTTTGTAAGAACTTAAGCAAAAGCGGAAACTTATAGGACAACAACAGTTACAATGCTTAATTGGCCAGGAAAGTAGAATAAAGCAGAGCAGAAGCAACATCAGCAGAAACGACAAAAGCAAGACTGATTTTTATGTTTTTAGTTAGCGTTATTCTTAAAACAATAAAACTACAACAACAATGAAAACCGACTGTAAAACAAAAAGCTAGAAAAACTCAAAACACAACGAACACGACCAACGAAACGGAAACCATAGGAAATCCGATTTGAGTTCGCCTTATTATCAACGCCATCATCAACAGAAACAGAAACAGGAACAACAATAACAATAACAATAACAGCAACAACAGAAAAAGCACCTGAAACTGAAACTGAAACTATTGAAGCGCAATGTTTTTGTTCATTGCCATCCTGTTTGTCAACTCCTGTCTAGCTGGTAAGTATCCTCAATGCACTCGCAGAAAAAATTAAAAAAAAAAATTCTTTATTGTTTGGTGGCCTCATTTATTTTTTTGGTTTTGTGTGCTGCAAAATGTTTTTAATTCCGTTGGCGATTTATTCTAAAGGAGATGTTCAACGCAATTTTTTTAGTTTCGTATTTATTAATTTTGAGCAAATGAAATATTTTACAGAACTTTGTTATTAAATATATATTTTACTAAAATTCAGAATAATATAATCATCTTAAATTATTTACTTTAACTTATATGAAAATCGATCCATCGAGCTTCTCTCGCCAGACCACTGCCTTTTTACATGTGTATTTTGTATTTGTTGTCATGTAAAGCCTACCCTCTGTATTTATATATATATATATATCTATATCCAATTATAGGACCATTACCAGCTACACCGGAAAACATTACCGTTACGTTTCTAACGCCTACCGCGGTGCGTGTTTCTTGGCAAACACAGATTGATCTGAGGGCACATCCTATTGACAAATATATTGTTACCTATAAGCCCACAGATGACAGGTAGGTACCTCTGGCATTCCTATAAAATTACTGGTCCTCTTACCAATTTAAACACACACACACATCACGCACACTCAAACCAAAAAACAAACTACAATCCTCAAGCCAGAAGGCACGTTCTTTAGCTTAACACTGTTCAAAAAGTTGCTGCAATTATGCAAAAAGGCGTCGCTGACTTAACAATATTTTATGCAATTGACATGCTCAAAGTTTCCTGTTGGTTTTTCAGTGTGCGTCTTGTGTGTGCTGCTTGTTTGTGTGTGTGTGTGTGTGTGTGTAATGGCCGTGGACTAAATAACGACGCAAGTTAACAGCCGTACGCTGAAGCGGGAGAAGTGGAGAGAAGCCGCAATAGCAAATATAATGTTGAAGCCAAAAAAACCGCGTCCAAAGGCAAAGTCCGAAAAGAAAAGCAATAGCCGCATGTACTTGAAGTGGCCAAAGTTGTTTTACACTCAAAGCCACAAAAGAGTGTAAGTTAAACACTAAGAAGGAAAAAAAAAACCAAGAGAAGGGGAATATTAGACAACATCTAATATTTATTAACTTTAGTTTACCATATCTGTTATGCATACACAAATATATATATTCGGCTCATTTACGTTATTTTTATTTATTCATGATATTCGTTTCATCTTCAAGAGTCTGGTTTGTTTATTAAAATAATTGGGCAAATTAATTGACGCTGTTATTTAAGATTGATAAATTTTAAATAGATGAATACAAAATGTATTGCCTGTAGTTACTTGAAAAAACAACACATATAGCATTCGCTCAGTGTAGTGCACTGCAGGAACGTCGAAAGCAACAAAATTGGGACTAGGAGGAGACAGCAGGGAACACGTAGGAGGAACAACAAAACATGCTTGTAATCGTAATATTTTTCCTTTAACCGCCAACAAAGACTCCGCTCTCCCTCTCCGCTCTCCCTCTCCGCTCTCCCTCTCGGTCTCTCTCTCTCGTCCTTCTCTTTTGCTCCCCGACTCTGCCAATGTAACTGCGATTTCTCTGGGCTGAAGGAGAAAAAAAATTAAAGTGGCGTTGCATATTTCGACTAGCAGTTGAACTGCGACCAGGAAGGACTTTGCTAACGACTACAAACTAAGGACTTCCGCTTTCGCTTTCTCCAATCTCCCTGCGCGGAGACGTGGCAGAAGATCTCAATGTTGGAAGGACGTTGGAATGCCGTGCTGTAATAAGTTAAGTGCTCGGCTTTTGTGACTTTTTGAATACTGCAGCTGTAGCATGGCTGCTGCCGAATTCTACCCCCTCGGTGTGTTTCTATTGTTTTTGTTGGTCAAGGTGTTTTCAATATAATGGCTGCTGTTGCGTTTATTGGAGTGTATTTGACTCCATCTTTTAGAGCGCTATTGTTGTTCATATTGTTTCATAAAGTTCGCGCCTTTATTAAAATTTTATTATGTTTCTTTCGTTGCATTTGTAATTAATTTGTATTTTTTTTTTGTGTTTCTATCTATTGGTTGCATTTCACATGTTTTAATTTATTTATAAGTCAGTTGGATTTTTAACTTGTGTTTTTCTTTTCCATCGATTTTTAGTACTCGCACTCGTTGCGAAGTGTGGGTTAGTCATAGGAAGGGGGCGTGCCGGTGTGTGTGTGTGCAGGTAGCTTTCAGACAGTTTTCCGAGTAAAATTGTGTTGATGAATAATGTATGATTAGCACATAGACAAGTCAACGATGACTCGACTCACTGAATGGGCTTATAAAATACTAGTAGCTTACCACCGATGGGACTAGCCAACCGTCAGACACACAAATGGACTTACATATATCTATATAAAGTACGCCCTTGCGACGGAGTCCGGACAGACGGTAAATTACCTATCTGGAACTGCATATATTTGTAGTGGGTTTAGAAAGTACTTTTATTTATCCAATGTCTGATGGCCTGTCGCTGAATACTTATTTCGTATTTGGTTTGTCAAGCACCATCAATAAAAATAATAATTATTAATAACAATTACTGTCCATTCAGCTGTCCGGACACTATATAAAGTGCTCGGTTACGCAATCAATCAATATATGTAAATGTATTTGCAGTATTTCCAATTTTTAATGTGTTGAAATTGCAGCCACAATATATCCACACAATACCGAGAATTTGGCTATTTATTCACATATTTCGAGTACTGGTTACTGACAGCTCCAAAGTATGTAAAATACGGGAAAGGCCAAAAGTCAAGGCCCAGTAAAGTGTGCTACACATTATTTCTATGACGTCCTCCACTTCCTCTTCACTTTGTTCCTCTCAATGGTCTAATTGTCTTGCATATTATCTTGCATGTAGTTTCATGGCAATCATTAAATTTCCTCTCTTTGTACTTGGAAATTCTACTGACTGCTGCGCAGACTGACGTATACATAATTTTACTTTTTAGCTGTACGTTAAATACAAAAGTTTCCACGTAAAGTTGGTCAACAAAGTGGTAAACGGGCTGGCATTCGGCAGTTGAAGTTGACTTTTACTCGATATTTGTTCGTAAGAGAATTAAGACCGCATTTCAGGGACTGAAACATGAAATTTTCATTAGGTATGCCAAGAGCAACTAAAAATATCGTTTGAAGACAAATCTGATGTTGTTTGGGTAATATAATTGAATTTGAGCTTTATAATAAAATAACAAAAGAAAGATACAATTTTTATTATTATTAATATTTTGGCATATTTTCAATCTAATCTACAACAAAAAGAAATTTTTATCAACAGGTGTATTTGCTTGGGTTAGATTTTAGATTAGAAATCATTTACATGAGAGCGCCACAGGCCAAAAAAGCTGATACCTGATTAAGAACCAAGTTTCTAGCTTCACTAAAGCTGCACATAAAATGCATGAATTTTATAGTCGAGTGTGTGTGTGTGTGTGTGTGTGTGTGTGTTCACATGACATCAAAACACAACCAAAACATTGTACTCCGCTCATGTGTGTGTCACAATTCCAAAAATACGAGAATTGTATGGCTTATGCACTGAAGAAATAACCCAAAACAAAAGCCAAACACACTGCCCATCATAAATTATTAAAAATGCCAAGCTGAGTGTATTTTACTAACTGCACACAGGAATGTGTACAACACATTTGGCTTGAATTTTCAATTTAGAGTTTGAGTAATGGACAGGGTTTTTTCAAAACGCTCGCTTTGTTAACAGATTGTTAATTTAATGGCAGCGGAAATTTAGTGGCCTGTTATTTTGCCATAAAGGGGTGTCGAATAAAAGGTTGCAGCGAAAAAGAGAACGCCAAAATTAAACGCGAATTTAGGCAATGCCTAAGCGTTAAACATTTTTCATTTCATTTCGAAGAGCAGCTGTTCATATTTATAAGAACACAAGTCTCCAGTGTATTGCAAATACCAATAAGTCACACAATCAATCCACCTACTACTCAGTGGCCACAGAATGGTTTGCGTGCGTGCAAATTGCGGGTAAAGTTTGCCGAATGCTCCGCAATGTGGCTCAGCGGGTGCTCCTACTCTGGCCATCCCTAGTTTCAATTTACTCAGTTGCATGGCATTTGATTTGGCTCCCCTCAAGCTAAATTTCGCCGTTAACTTTCAGAAGACAAACTTTAGACGTTGTCAAATATGTTGTTTTTGCAGTTTGGTTGCCAGCAAAGTTTGCCCAAAGTGGCCAAAAAATATACAATAAAATAAAAACAAAGTATTTTTATGGTACTTAAGTAGTACGTGGTGCACATGAAGTGTGCATTCAGAACGTATCTTTATTTAATGTAATGATTATGATGGGAATACAGTGGATTGATCTCATGGGCACCAACTTTAAGAAATATCTTGACAAGTGATAGACATTTATGGTAATCCAAGATAACATCTTGAAATGTTGTGAGTATATAAAAGAAACGTAATTATATTCAAGTATAAGTTTAGTTTTTGCATCTTGCTTTAAGGAATTTGTAAAGAAATCATATGTAGATTCGTCCTTTTTTTATTTGACCAACATTCCAAATAAACATAAACATATTCTTCATAAGAACTGCGATTTCATATCATCTTCCTTAATGTAAAAGCAATTGGTAATTGCAATCAAAATAAGTTCTGAATCCGATTACAAAATAATGCCTTAAATTAAATACTTTGCATTAAATCGAAAAGTTTTTTTTTTGTTTATTGCTGGAGGCATTTGTGTCAATGATTAAATAAATGAAGATTAAGCTAAAACAAATGTTCTGCAATTATTTCTACTTTAATTGGGAAGAGACTATTTCACAGGGTGTTTTGTGGTCGTTTTTTGTTTAGATAAGTGTGCAAACTTGGCGTTCGTTTTTTCGTTATATTTTATTTTTGGTATGGCTGCAGACAAGACAAAAGGTGAATAACGTTTGTTTTTGGGCCCTATTGGCGGTTGGCTGTTGGTCGATTCCAATGGGGCCCATTGCGACATTGTGTGTACGTTTACACCTGTGTTTTGTGTGTGTGAATGTATTACTGTATTGTCGGTATGAATAATGAATCATTTGTCAGGCAGTTGTAAAGAGGCCACGTTGCCCTAACACGGTAACAGGAGACATTGCACAAAGAGGCAAGCAGTCTAGCAACACTCTAGCCTATCCACGCACAGGAACAAACACACACTCATGCATCACTATACTATATATAGATATATACATATATAAGCAGGCTTAATAGGAGCTCAATTGCGGGAAAATCTAGGACATGTTTGGCTAACTGACAAAGTGAAATATTGGAGCCATGCTGTAATTACGAGCCACGGACCTGACCTCATATTTCAACGTCTGCTCGCAACTAACTATTTATTGTAGTGTGTGCAATTAGCTACATATACACTCTAACACACACCTACACACACCTACACACACACTCACACACAGACAAACATCTTGTCACACTTAGTTGCCGTTCGAGAGTTGTAATTGAATTAATTTAAGTTACAGGGTTGTACAGGACGTTGCCGGTAGCAGCGAGGCCATTGTCCTGGACCGTCTGTTACCCAGCACACAATATTCCCTAGCCGTCACCGCCATCTGGATGGGTAAGAAATACCGCAGTCAGGGCCAGATCAAATTTCGTACAATGGGTAAGTCCTATGCCCCAAGCAAAAATTAGTTATTAGTTTCCAGTTTTCAGTTGAGCAGAAATATCTTTTGTAGATCTGCCAAAGAACACATCACAGCAGGATTTTCCACCGGGTATTTATGGCAATGGTCGCAATAGCTCCGCTGGCAATGGCAGCTCGTTTGGTGACGATGTCACCTCCACGGCGACCAATACACTCACGCACAGCACCACCCGAGAGCTGCCAACGGTAAGTGTAGAGTTCAAGAGTTCAAAATCCATAAGGCTTATCATAGATTTCTTGAGAGGCGTGAGAGTATAGATTTTATATTTTTCGAAACGGAGCAAGTGCTTTAGAAGGAGGTATCAATAATGCAGATTAACTCTATTATATACAAAAAAAAAACTCTATATACAACAAAAGGAAACCACTGTCATAGCTTTGTCAATATCAATATAAATTAAATAAGCAATGACTTTTTAATTACAAGTTGCTTTCCAATTAAAATTCAATTTGTTCAACAGATACGCGGCGTAGAGATTGGCATTGTGCTCATTGTGCTGATGGTGTGGGCGGGGGCCATAGCGTTGTTCTTCAATCGATGGGGCAAGATTCGAATGCTGCTGCCTTATCAGCCGGATTATAAGCACGAGCAGCTCAAGGTGCCGGGAACAGGAGTGTGCACCGCCAGCGGCTGCAATGGCCAACATTCTCATCAGGTATGGATTATACGGGAATATATATATATATATATTGTAAATATATATAAAAATATATATATATATTTGTGTGTGGGGGAATATTTTGTAAACGAAATGACGCGGCGTTTATTGTGATTTGTGGGTTAAGCAGGGGAAACACATTGGGCTGGGATTTAAGTATTTGTTTTTTAATGAGCGAGAACTAAACTTTAACTATGATTCATTTCTGTTATGCTTTATTTATAGAACCTACACCCCGATTTCTTTGTCAAGGTATTACAAATATTTAATTTCTCAATTACTTACTGCATATGAAACATATTTTTTGCATTTCATTAGCTTTTGCATCAAGTCAATTAATAACAATTTCAATTTTTCATGAAATTATCTACAAAAGCGCACGATTTTCTTTAACTAGCGCACTCAGATCGTCCCTTTTCTATTGAAACGCCCCTTTGTCTATATCAAAATTTTGCTCTTTGAGAAATAAGACTGCTTATTCGCTATTTAATATTTTTAATGGATCTTCTTATTTATAAAGGGACATATAATCGATATCTGTCCATTTCTATAGCAAATTTAGAAATCGTTTATCCTTGTCTGTTTCACAGCATACAATCAAATTATATTTTGGTATCTTGTTCACATCTATAGCATACTTTTTTGAGCGCATGAAATATATCATTGGGAATACTGCCAATTTTTCTCAATACTATCTTAACTTCTGTAAATGGTTTTTGTAGAAAGCATTCTCTATTTGACTATTAGGTTTCACTGCTTTTTCTACTTCTTACCTTATTATTTGCTAAAAGATAAAGCTTTTTTTAGCTCCGTTACGTTCTATCTTATTTTGTAGAATGTGCTTGTGCTCTTTCAATATAAAATATAATTTTAAAGAGTGCTGCGGCTTCGGTGTGTACCGAAGATAGTTTTTACCTATTTATTCTTCTTCTTAGATACGTGCTTTAACTTCCTCCAATCAAAATATACATATATACATAGTCACATTTAGAGCTGCACTCAGGCGGTTGACCCTTGAACCTGTTCCACAGACCCTTGTGTATATGTTTTAAGGTTTCGAGCATGGAAAATGTTTGTGCATAACCAAACCGTATTCAAGTCAAGTCAATCCCATTTGCATTTCCTATACATAGTGTTTAAAACATACAATATATCGTAATTAGTTTAGCGGTTTTGGTTTTCAGCTTTTTGTTGAGCTTTGTTGAGGTTAGATCTTTTCAATGACATCACTGACAAAAGTTCCTTAATTCCACACCCATCCACTTATGGTTCGCTGTCGCCTGCTCTCTTGTGCTCGCCTGCTGCCGCTGCTACTGCTGCTGCTGCTCTCTCTCTCTCTTTCTCTTTCTTTTTCTCTCTTTCTCTCTCTCTCTCTGTTTTCGGCTGCACTCAGTGCTTGCCGCGCTGCGAGGGTTGCGGAATCTTCGATCGTTGCTTTCAGTATCCGCGCAGAGAGCTGGAGCGCGACTGCGGCTGTCAGTTTGCTCTGCTGCATAAAGCGGATGTGGAGAGCTAGCAACCAGTGCATCGTGAAACGCCAACAACGCCCACAGCGGCAGTTAGCCATAGTCATAGCCATAATCATAGCCATGACACGCCCATCAACACCTATATGCGCGGACCCAGCGTCGACAATCAGTCCATTGTGAACGCCAATGTGCTGGAGCATGTGGATAGCATAGATAGTGCCGCTCTCAAAAGAGATGACGTGGAAGCCAGGGAGAACGCTTGCCACCCATCAGAGGACGAACAGCTGCTGCAGAGGGAGCCAGCAACAGTGCTAGCAGCACTACCAGCTCCTCCTCAGCGCATGTTACCCCTATCGGTCAACAGTCAGGCAAAACAGCGTCGATTTGCTCAACAGCGCAGCATTTTGAAGAACTCGCAGGAGCGTACCTTTGTCGAGGAGAACGAGGTGCTGGAGGCCAAAAAGCAATTGATATTGCGTCGACGACGACTCTTCAGCCATTATCGGCAATACGATCAGTGGCGACGGCGACAGTTCAGCTATGATCCCAGTTACTTTCGCCAGCCTCCGATACCGCCTAGAGCGATGGCATATGTTGATTATGGGGCACCTGCCGTCGGAACAACCTGTGTCGGCATCAACATCGACGTCGTCGGCTCTACATCCCAATTCGCTGTTGGCAATGTTGGGCGACGACGACGACATTACCGGCGACAGTATTCGTGCGTCGATCGCAGTCGAGATGGATCGCGCGACAGTCGCGGCTCCTCACCGCTCCAGCTGCAGATGTACCACAGCATGGTCGCCAGCGATACCATACAGACCGAATCGTCCATGCTCAATCCCAGCAACTACAGTGAACCGGCCAGCGTAAGTGCTAAACGAACCGAACCGACTAAAAAAGAAACGTTCATTCGTTCGTTCGTTCGTTCATTTGATCCGATTCGTTCGATTCGCTCGCTTATCGATTCCGATATCTGCACAATCGCCATGCACCTGGTGTTGTACGTTGGGCACGTTAATCGTTAATCGCTTATCGTTAAACCGTTTACCGTTTTGATCGCCAGCCATATGCAGCATTGAGCAACACTTTACAGCACCCTTTAAATATATACGCACCTTCCACACATATAAAACACTTCTGTTCAAGTTTGAGAGTCAATTATTGACTTGCGCTTCACCAAAGCACAGCAAAAACACAGCCGCAAATAAAACCACAACACAAAAAACTATCACAAACAGTTTTCGTATCGCTTTTGTAGTGTTTAGGACAGGTTGCTTTACGCTTTTCGCTTGCTGTTATCGTTCTTGTTATTGTTGTTAATCGCCTCAAGAGGAGTTTTACTTCAAATAGTGCCATAGTCCATCGTTGAGGGATTATTAGAGTTCCAATTCTTGTACAAATAATGTGTGAGTGTATGTGTGAGCCTGTAATGTGTGTGTAACGTCTTACATTTCTTCCATTTCTTTCTTGGTCCTCTCTTTATCTGTTCTTTCTATTCCTTCTTTCTCCCTCGCTCTCTCTCTCTCTCTCTATTTCAATATTGCAAATTACATTGAGAATTCAGTTCGACAGCAGTGATTGTGGCGGCACCTTTGCTCACCCACCGTTGCACTGCAATAGCCGCGTAAGAGAAACAACCACATATCCCAAGAGTTGGCCTCATAAGTGAATGCCTTGCTAATTAACTTTGTATTGCAGCACATCCACATGCTCGCCGAGGAGCATTCCACATCGATATCGGAGCGTTGCACGCGCAGTCGCATCAACTCGGCGATATTCGTATCATCCGAGGGTCGCGGATTCGATTCCATTGAGTTCCTCCGCCGTCACGGCTCACAGAGTGTCCTTTGCCGTAAGGCCAAGAGTGCCGAGAATATTACCGAGAATGGACGCAGGGTAAGTCCGTGTCCGCCTTAGACCCTTTTTACCCATGCAGAATGTATTAAATAGTCGTGAAACAAAACTGTCATAAGCAAAGGAAGAATCTCCACATTTTCTGATACTCAAATTGGTTCAACATCTATAGCTTCTAAGCTTATTAGAAAGTTGTATTATTGAATATCTGGCCGGATCGATTCATTAATTCATGTATATGTGATATAAGTTTAGGAGATTAGCTTTAAAGAAGAAATCATTTTAGCTATCTTAAAGGCAATTATTAAAAGAAGCGCTACTACGCTCTGCAAGGGTATGTGAGTTTTGCCGGATTACGGATATCTTTCAGTTTGTTGTTCATTTATCAATTTTATAAATTTATTCGTTATGTAGAAGAGCCTGCGACCTTGGCGAACCGATGATGACTCCGTCCAAACACAGCATCAGCAGCAAAACTCCTCTCAGGACATTGAGCTAAAGGAGTGTGGCATGAACGCTGGTGAGCTACTAACGCTGCCCGTGCTGCATGACAAGCATTCGCCAACAGCTGTGACCAGTTTGCTGGCGCGCTCCTCTGCCATAACCACGGCCAATGTTATTGTTGGCAGCATTTCATTAGAGGCACCCCCACCATACATGCAGGATGATGATGCGCACTCCACATTGGCGCTGATTCACAGCGATGTCTCGGCCGTAGTACATGACTCACAGGACTCGGGGGAGACAGTGGAGGAAATGGTGAATGTGCCACTATTGGGAAGTGCGTCCGCATCCGTTTCGCTCACCTCCACGCCCAGCATGGCCATTGAGGCAAAGCCACGCGTCCTGGTGCACCAGCGCTCCTCGACGGCTTCATCGTCGCCGCACAGCAGCCCCAAGAATCTGGGCCTCGGCCTCAAGATCATCAAGCCGAAGATCAGTGCCGTGCCAATGGTGTCAGTGTCGGGTCCGTCGCCGCCGATTGAAAAGCCACCATTTGCTGAATGCTTGTAACAAATGGCAGCCGAAACATTTATCTAAGCGCGCTCACTCAAGGCAAACTGGACACCCAGACGCAAACACATAGAACCAGACACACACACAAAGAACCATAATCATCACCAAAACACACACACACTCATCGCCTCCATCCCTCACTCATACGGAAAGGTGGTTAGAAGTATGCCAGCTGCTCAAATAAGTGTTTCGGTAGGGCTGGAGAGGATGAAGACTCGACTCTCCAGGCAGTAGAACTAGAGCTAGAGAAGTAGAAATAGGCATAGAAATACGAATAGGCTTAGTTATTGAACCAAAAAAAAGAAACGATGAAAAGGAAGAAAAAGGTCATCAGCATGCAAAGAAAGCTTTGTATATTCAACAACGACTGAAGTATACACATATAAGAACACAAAACCTATATAGATCATGTTTATATAGGGCGTTCTAAGTATATATACATATATATTTACAACTGATAAATCAGCTTTAACGACAAACAAGTAAACTATCAGGCTTTAATATTATGATGAATTTCTGGTTTAACCCTAGTCATAGGCAGTCTAATAACCTGTTGAAGAAGTTATACTCTATATTGTTCTCCCATACCAACCTATATCTATATAGACATATTAATAGTTATACTTATAGCCAAACCTTGGGCACTCACACACACACATCTTTATATGGTATATACACCTCTATAAATATATATTTTCACTCGTAGTATATACACTGTACTCATTGCAGGTAGTTTAGAAGATTAACAACTTCAAATACTGTAGTTGCTTGTAGGCACCGAAAATTAAACATCTAGTCAAATCTGTTACTTATATTAACTATACATATACATACTATTAGGTAACATATCAATTATCGACCAAAAACGAAACGTTGAAAACTGTAAACTAGTCATTAAATTAATGTCCTACAATGATATTGATTGTAATTATTGTCAAGTAAGAAAGTGCCCAGGCTGAGTTCTAAGTGTTTTTAAAACTACTTGTACTTGTACGTTTATGTAGTATACATTTAGATGTAATTTGAAAACATATACTTCTATATAGATATTAATATA
Source organism: Drosophila multiciliata (assembly GCA_037043605.1). Lineage (NCBI taxonomy): Eukaryota > Metazoa > Arthropoda > Insecta > Diptera > Drosophilidae > Drosophila > Drosophila multiciliata. The sequence continues at coordinate 2,740,815 of JBAMBF010000589.1, forward strand.
CGTATATATATCAATGCATGTAGCAAATCATGATGTATCCTTGTAATGTATAACCATGCATTTTTAAACAGTTTCACTTGATGTACCTACACATACATATTATACTACATATATATACATATGTAAGTTTTATCAATTATGAAACTGATGGCAGCACAGAAACCAATTGCTCTCTCTTCTTTAGGTAGCTCTTTACACTTTAGTTATGTTACCCAAATTCCCTGAGTAATACTTAAATATTTCGCCTTTACTATATAAAAATACTATATACGTGTACTGTTCATGATCTACAAAATCGGTTTAATTAAATCTTAAGTAAATACACCCGCACATGTACCTATGAAAGCTCTAAATCCCACTTTACATGTAGAATCTATACAAAAACTATATATTTAAAAAAATATATATATATATATATATATATATATATATTACAAAATTTAATTTAATATTTAATATCTCCACTGGGTAATCATATGGAACACAAAATGTTATTATTAAGGAATTGTCAATTTATGGTCCAAAGCTACAATAAAAAAAAAACCATTTAAATGGGGCGAAAGTAAGCTTAACTAAGTTATACTTTCTCAAAGTTCAATTCGCTATTAAATAAAAATATGTGGATGTGTATTTTTTGAAATCAATAAACGAAATACATAATTAAAACACTAGTTTTATTTTTTTCCAGAACAGATATTTCTTAAACGCATATTCAAAAAATTCTATTGATTTTTAAAATTGATTTATCAATTGCTGCACTTTTCAAAGATGACACAATGGTTGCCCTGATCGTAGTAGCTTCGTCTGAGGACCACACCCTCCACATGTGACACCAAACTCTCCAATTCATGTTCCTCAAAGACATGATAGTAACGCAGAAACGTTGTGCGTTGTTCATCTTTTGTTTTCCAGGGCACATAGACATCCTGTTGCTGGAACTCGGTGCGATTTGTGTGCACAGGCAGTGGCACTTGCATCTGCAGCTGCTGTTGGTGATCCAGCTCCATGTTTTCCAAATGTTGTGCCAACTTTTGGCGCTGAGCTTGCTCCGTGGTCTGCTGCTTGTTGACGGCTTTATTCTGTCGCAAATATGATGACTTCTTATCATTCTTTCGTTGATCCCTAGCCCAAACGTAGACTAGCGCCCGACCGCCAGGACGCAGCACGCGGGCCATTTCCAGTAACGCTGCCAGCCGCCGCTCGCTGCTGGCCAGATGATGAATGACCGCAATGCTGATGCAGCCATCAACGCTGGCGCTGCGCACCGGCAGCTGCAGGCAATCGCAACGAAAAACGCTCTGGCCACGCGCGTTGCTAACGCCCAGCAGACCCATGGACCGATCGCAGCCGATGCTTAGCAATTGTGGATTACAGCCAAGATACTTGCCATTGCCACAGCCCACGTCCAGCAGCACCGAATGCGCCTCAAAGCTATGCAGGAACTCGGCAACTTGCGGCCAGGGCGTGTGACGCGTATCGCTAAAATGATCAGCGATCTTATCATAAACTTCATGCACATTTTGCTGTTCCAGGTGGCTGGCATGACTTGCCAGCTTATCCGTCACTGCCTGTGGAGCTGTCGTCTGCCGTGTATCACAGAGCGTGGGATATTGACACTCGCAGGCTCCACGACGCAGTCTCCGAAAGGTGAGCGATGTTCTTTTGTTGCGCGCCTGTGTGGTCAGGCTACCAGCTGCCGTGGGTAGCACATCGATGTGCTTGGGCTTGATGCCGTGTGTCCAATCGTAGCGAGACTCGCCGGACATGATCAGAAGGGAGCATCGTGGCAGCAGCACGTGCACCAGCTCATTGCCGCGACGAAAGTCCATTACGACATCAGCTTGCAGTGACAGCGAGAGAATGGGATCCACAAATGCACTATGCGTGTCGACATGTGGTGGTATGCCCTGGCCAGGCTCATACTCATTAACGGTCAATTGATCCGGAAAGAAATTACCTAGGATTTCGGTGCTGGCCAAGCGCTGCCACAAGATATCGCATGCCGGAGGGATGGGCTGCTCCAATGGTTGTGTGTCATCAACGTTGTTGCTGCCGTATAGAAATTCATACCCAAAATGCTTAACGTGCCTGTGCTTCAAAGCGTCCTCCGTGCAGGCAGTGCCATTGTCATCAATATCAATTGCCTGCAGCAACAATGCCTCCTCTGATTCATTGATAAAGTTAGGCAGCAACACGAGTCCACTTGGCAATGGCTTTTGCCAGCCATTTTCCTCGATCTCCCGTGGTAATTGCACAACATAGCTGAGATAGGCAACAGCGCCCAACTGACCAATAGTCGCCACATTGTGCATTCCCTCGAACACATGCTGCGCATCCGTCAAGGTGGCACAGCTCAGAAAGCAATAGGATTTCGATGGAAGCATCAGCACCTTCGACACTTGACCGCCTGTTGCGGTAGCTGAGTCGAGCAGCGCTTCTTCGGTGAGTCCATTGCTGAGGCCAACGTTGAGTATGGCTAAATTTAGAGTGGGTACGTCACTGGGAGCAACATTGCAGTCGGCTTTTATAATCGCCAAGCAACGTCTTTGTTTTTTCTCCGCTTTCTTTGCTTTGTTTACCTTTTGCTCAACGTGCATTTCGCAAATAGTGCCTAAATAATACCAATGCCTTAACAGTGTGTACACACCATCATTTATGTGTAGCTAAGTACGCAGCTCATCTTATTCGTTAGCCAAACCAAAAAGAAAACTATTTTTGGTTATATGAAGATTATTATATTTACTGCGTTCTGCATAGAGAACTAGGGTTATATGTTTAAAAACATTTGTCTTTAAGTCCAAATGTTTTTTTAAATCGATGCATATACACCTCTTTACAATTGTCTTTTTTACCTAACTAAAATCTTATTTGTAGTGTTTAAATTCTACCAGACTCTGTCAATCATACTATTGTCCTGCGGCTTCTGATTCATCGTTGTCAACTGCTGATGATAATTTCGCATCTGATTGCTGCGACGCGGCTGTGCTAAATATTCGAACATGCTCTGTAAATGCTGCGACAACATTTTACTCAGATCGCTGGGCATGGGATCAGTCCAAAAGAAATCGTGATTCAGGGCTGTATCCGCATCAATGCGTTTCTTCGGATCCAGTGTCAGCAGTTTGTCAAGTAAATCACAGCCAGTTGGATCCTTAACATATGGACGTAGACGCTCCTTGACGCGACGCTTCTGATTCTTTGGCAACTCAATGGATTTGTACAGTTCGAGCTCCTCGACGCCAGGCCAAACGTCAGGCGTAAATGATCCGCACAACTGTGATATGAACGTTAACTGCTGTTGCTCCGTGTTGCCCTGCATAATGGGCGAACGTGTCCACATTTCGGCCATGATGCAGCCAGCGCCCCACATATCCACCGGTGGGCCGTAGTTGCGATCACCCAGCAGCAGTTCTGGAGGACGATACCATAAGGTAACCACACGATTTGTATAACGATTCTTACAATCATTCTTTGGAATACTAAATGCACGGGCCAAACCAAAGTCAGCCAACTTTAAGATGCCATGTTTTGTGATGAGCACATTAGCCGCCTTCATATCACGATGCAGAATCTGAAAGAAACCAGACAAAAAATAAGCTCAAATTGTCACGGGTTGTAGTTGGAATGCTCACCTTGTTGCTGTGTATGTAGTATAGGCCGTTGAGCAGTTGCTGCATAACTTTTTTGATCTCGCCCAAGCTAAATTTAACATTCATATTGGACAATAGACCGGCCAGATCATGCTCACAAAAGTCGAACACCAAATAAAAGGTCGATCTGTAGCCATTGTGTACGGTCGCCTTGGTACGGCAAATCTCAATCAGGTTGACGACATTCTCGTGCTTCAGCAGCTGCAAGATGCGAATCTCGCGAAGAGCCGTGATGGGAAACTGAGAAACAATATTGGTCAACACTGCATCAATGGCCATTAAAGAGTGAGTCACTTACGCCCTCTTTTTCATTATCCATGAGCACCTTCTTCATGGCAACAAACTTTTTGTTGCTCTTCTTTTCGCGTGCCTTGAACACCTCCCTACGAAGAAAACGGAAGTTGCTTAACTGCCATACAAATATGTAAAATATGGCTTGTATCACTCACCCAAAGGTGCCCTGGCCAATTTTGGCGACTTTCTCATATTTACTGCTCTCGTCGCAGTAGGGAAAGTCATAATCCTCTATATACTTCTGCTTCTCCATGAGTGACATTGTGCGCGACGAGGTGCCCGAGGGACCGCTCGAGGGCGTTGATGTCTGGGGCAGAACGTGTGACATGTGCGCCATTATAAGATGCTCTAAATCGAGTTTTATTCTTAAATATTATTTGTTTTAGAATTGTTTTAATGTTTGCCCATACAACATTCACAAAATAAATCAACAACTGATAATATCAGCTTTGGTACGGTAGGTACACACTGTTATTTGTCAGCTGGTGTTTTCATTTATTTTGGTGTGTGCACACTGGCCAAGTGATATAACCTAGCGAAGCAAATTGCTTTTGGATGCCCATTAAAGTTGTTATTTATGAATAAACTATTAAATATAGCAAACGCTGTGCCACGCCAGTTCGTGCGTGACTATGCGTTTAAGTCAGATCTGAAAATCAAATGGGTAAGACCGGAGAAGATTTCATGCATCACGCCGGAAAAGAGCGGTGATCTCGCCAAGCTGCCAGCGCTGGGCGCCAATGAGTTTCTTCCGGATTACAAGGATTCCAAAGAGCTGGCGAGGTGAGACTGGGAATATTACCGTCCGGAGTTGTTTGTAAATTCATTTGCGTATTTTTCTAGTGCCGATGAAACAGTGCAATCGCTGTTCAAGCTAACCAACAATCCGAATCATTTGACCACTCGGTATTACCGCGATCAAATGATAAAGGAGGTGCAGCGTCATGCCCAGGACTATGGCTCTATGGAGGCTAAACGTAAGTATAAGTCCCAATATGTAAGAGGCAGATGAGTTCCGATTCCCTAAAATATATTTAGTTGGTCAGGATTATCTGCTCCCCAATTGCATTTTAGTGGGATTGCAAGACATCCTCGGGGTATCCTTCCGGGCTAGATCGCTCTTTCATGACTCTAGTTACCCATAACTACAATAACTACATATATATACTTTCTACAATAACAGTGGCCAAGATGACGGCATTCATACGACGCTATCAAGAACATATGGAGGCGCATCCACGCGACAAAATGATGAAAGTGCGGCTAAAGGAACTGATCGATAAGCGCAAAAAGTTCCTGAAATACCTCAGACGCTGGGATTATCCGCGTTTCGAGTGGATATTGGAGAAACTGGACTTGGTCTACAAGCCACCGCCAGCTAATTTCCATTGGATAACACGCAAGGAGTCGCTGCAAAAGCTTACCGACATCTACTGCGAAAAGATCAAGGAGGAGCGCCTGGAAGCTTATCACAAAGAGTTGCAGGCACAGCAAATACCCTATCTGGAGGATGCCATCAAGAAAATGAAATTCGTGCGACAGGAGCAGATCGATTGTGATGTGCCCGTGACCGTAACAGAGCAGCAAATCGAGGACGCGCGACAAGAGCTGGCACAACTAAAGCAACTGCGTGAAGCGGAGGCAGCCGCAACACGCAAGCAATCGGATGAAACTTTCCATTGATCCGTTAACGACTGCATTGCAATAAAATCGTTGGGTGACTTTCTTAAATAATATGAATTTATTGATTATTATGGGGTGTGGTGTTTCAATACATGTCATGGGAAATGGCGCAGACTTAGAAAAATAAATAAACATCAGTATTTTCTTTTCCAACGAGGAAAAAAAGAGAAAATAAAAACAAGACAGTGGCATGCATTCTCCAAAGGAGATTGAGCTTAGAAAATGTCTAGCGACGAGTTTCGGATCGCTTTCTATCGCGCTTACTGTTGCTGCTGCTGGAACCGTTGCTGCTGCTGGAGCTGCTTGTTACTGAGGTTGTGGATGAGTCGCTGGAGCTGCTTGAGCTCGATGAGGACGACGACGAGTTGGATGATGTGGAGTCACGTGTGGCTCTTTTACTGCTAGCTGTCGCAGCTGGTGGCGGCCTTTCCCTGGTACTGCAGCTGCTGTTGTTACTAGTGCCATTGTCCTGTTCCTTGTTTTTCACATTGCTCGAGGTCACTTCATTGTCGCCCCACAAATCGTATTTGGACAAATCACCATCGCCGTCCTCGTCATCGTCTTCCTCCTCGTCGCCTTCATTGACACTACGTCTAGCGCGTTTTGCATCATCCTTGTCCCGTCCATCCTCATCACTGCGATCGCTGCTGCCGCCGCCACCTCTATCGTTATTTTTACGCTTCTTGCGGCGTCCAAACTCATCGTATTCGCTGTCAGAGTCCTGGCGTTCCTTGTACTCCACGACGCCACGATCATTATAGCCGCCGCCAAAGCCTGCGAATGCATTTCCAGAGTCAATATTGAATCATTGCATGTTGGGTGTGCCCTTCTACTTACCTGTGCGCTCCTCCACATCGGTAAACTTGGGAGCATTACACATGTTGCAAGTCTGTCGGCGAGCCCAGTTAACGTTCGCACATTTGCTACACTGCCAGTCCTCGGCACTGAACAGCCCACGTGACTTGTCTGCGGCCACTTTGCCAATCTCTGTGCCCAGTTTCTTTTTGCTGGAGCTGCTGCTGCCATTGCCACGATCCCGTTCACGATCTCTGTCCTTGTCCAGTTTTTCCGTGGCGCTGCTCTCGCGCTCCCGATTGCATTTATTGCATTGTAGGCGACGTGCAAAGTTCGAATGGCGACAGCTGCAACACACACATACAATGCATAACCAACACACACAACAGCCGTGCGCCAAGAGGCGAGCGGTTGGAGGAAGAATAAGAGTAACAAAACAACAATTTATTGCATTTGTCTGTTAAGGAAATTTTTGTGGAAGGGAAGGGGAGTAAGAGATTTTTGTGCTGAAGAGGGGTGTAATACTCTCAAATCCTACGATCCTGGATCGTTACGCTGAAGCTCTACGCGCACTCACTCAATATCTGGACATATCCAATCGCCACCCGAGACGCTGATGCCGCCGCCGCAGACGACGCTGCCGCCACCACCACCCCCACAACTGGACATTTTTAAGCTCGTTCTGTTGCCTGTGGTTTTTTACGGATCGGTGCTGTGAATTGTTTTGGCAAACGCTCAGCAGTTGCTCAACTGACATTTAAAACATTTTTATACAATTTCTGTATATGAATCTTTTTCCGGTATCGTTCTTTTTTTTGCAATAAATTTTTGTGGCGTTGCTAGTAGGGTTGAAATGCTAGACAAAATGTGGCCAGACAGACTGAAATTGGTGTTGCCATTAAAAGAGTCGTCTGAACAGTACGGCAAGGCTACCGGCAGAACTAAAAAATGCATTTGTTTATTGCCAATTTACGCTTTCATACAGATTTTTATGCAAATTCTCTTAAATATTTATTTCCTATATCCCCCCAGCAAGCAAACACCAAGTTGTATTTACTTTTAGTGTTTTATTTTCTTAAGCATATAAAACAAGTCTCTCGAAAAGAAAACAACCGATTTGGATTTTGTGTTGTTGTCGTTTAATGATTAAAAGTGAAACTAACGCGTAACCAGCAGCTTTTGGGAATTTTCGGTGCGCGCCACCAGCAACACACACACACCAATCATGATTCCAGCGCGAGTTTTACTTCTTGCCGGTGCCGATCTTGGCCTTGGCGGTACCACGGACCTTCTTCATCCTGTTGCGGCGCTCCTTACGCTGCTTGCGCGTCTGCTTCTTCTGCTCAAAGAGACCGTGACGAGCCAAACGGTATTTGGGCTCGAACTTCTTGGCAAAGTCAAGCGTGTCGTAGATGAGCGCGAAGCCCGTGGAGCGGCCACCGCCGAAGTTTGTGCGGAAACCGAAGGCAAACACAACATCGGGAGTCACCTTGTACATAGCGGCGAGCTTCTCACGAATCTCGGTCTTGTTGACCGACGAGAGTCCGGGATGGAGGACATCGCAGACCATTTGTTTCCTGGCAAGCAGACGGTTAGTCATAAACTTGCGGGTGCGGATTGTGGCTGTTGTACCAGTGGACATCTTGACGGAGCTGAAAGAACGACACAGCGAGCAAATTAGACAAACAGTTGATTGATAATTTTACACACAAATTCGCATGTTGTCACAGTTTACAGGTTGGATGATTTTGTTGTTTTTGTTTTGAACATAACCTCAACGCGAGGGACAGCTCCGCTGGGCAATTTGAGCCTCCACGTGTGACACGCTGCACTTGCCACTTGCTATTACACGTTTTAGGCGGCTTGCATTCATAGTTAGCTGGCTTCACTTATTAGTTGCACACTTAAAACGCATTTTGGCTTATATTTATACAATTATTACCTTTTAAAACACTCGTAAAGGTTTTAAACACGTCTGCTGTGCGAACGCGATTCTTTAGAAAGGAAGATGGCTGCCGTCGATTGCCCAAAACTTGGCAGCACTTTTTTCAGAGTTGTATTGCCTAAATTATTATTGCTGCGAATACAACCCTGGGACTGGCGCAAATTCAAAATGTAAAAAACAACAAAAGAAAGAGATAGAGAAAATTATTTAGCTGACTTTTACCCTTTATTAGTTCACTTAAGACTAAATACATTTTCAATCTATCTTTAATTTATCTTGGAGTCTTTGGTGTAGTTTCGTTTTCTTTGCAGCGCATATACGACCCCAAAGTAAGTGGCAACCAAAACAGCACAAAATATAGCCGCCAAACCAAAATAAAATACAAACAAATCAAAGAGATGCAAATGATTAGAGGCAATATCGATGCCACGTGTTCTAATTGCCGAACCGCCCTTGTGCCGCACCACATAGTTCACCCAGAACATGGCGTTGGCCAATGCGCCCAATGGTCTGTCTCGAAACTCGCTGGAAACCTTCCGTATGGTCAACTGATAACTCTCCTGTGTGATGAGCTCATCCAATGCCCAGTTGAGCGATGCCTTACTGAAATTGCTCTGATCCAGCTGAAGGCCAATGCCAAGGTTCACAGCCAGCTGCATGTTCTTGCGTTCGTTCTGGAAGATGGGTAATCCCAGCATGGGCACATTTCGCATAATGCCCTCCTGCACACTTAGCAAATCGCCGTTCATGATGAAGGCACGAATGCCTGGATGAGCCAGGATATCGATCTGTGGTACTGCATGCTGTATCATTACATTCTTGGGCTGTCCCTCCAGTTTCGTCACATCGTGGCACGTCCAGATTACACGCTCCTTGCGCGCATTTAGAAAATCAAAGATCGTCTGCAACTTTTGCTTGGGCAACTGGCCGCAAGGCTGTTCATTGCCCAGCTGCATGTAAATGACACCAGCGCGAGATTGCTCCACATATCGCTTAAAATGCCACGGCAATTCGCGGGGACCACGGATGTGCAGACCGCCGGCGGGCACAATCTGCTGTACCAGTGGACGCGGAGTCCACAGCGGCACGTGATTATTGAGCAAGAGCAGGGCCAAATGATTCGCCTGCAATTCGTGAACAGTGGTTCCAACTGTAAGATCAAATTAAAATTTGTTAATTTCAGTTATTTAAATTAAGTAAAATCGATTGGTAGACGATTAAATCGAAATTGAGTAGACGTAGAGTTGCCACCTTTTGTGAAAGCACCTTTGCCATTCACAACGAAATACCGCCAATGGCAAAAAGATAAAAACTCACTTTTAAAATGTTTGCTAATCAATTGATCCTGTGCCGCATAGTTTTCCTTGCCGAATTGCTTACGTCGCGTCATACACTCACGTATACTGCTCAATCGCTCCATGAAACCCTGCTCCGGCGTGTAATCCTCGAAGTTAATGGGCGAGCAAGCGGCGGGCACCAGCGATTCCTGGACAGAATTCATATAATTGCCAAAATCCGTGCTAACAATGCCAATGGTGGGCTTATTGTGCTTGTAGCCCAGCGCCAGCAGCGCCTCCGTATAGAAATAGTCCACAACGATGACATCGAAATCGAAGTCAGCACTGGGCATCTGCAGCAGCGCCTGCAACGATGGCTGTGTCAAAAAGTGATCTAATGCCTGAGCACCAACAGTGGCCAACGAGCTACGCAGCCTGCTGTCCGTCAGGCGGCTTAGATCCTCCAGGCTGCCACCAGCTGCACCATGTTTCTGCACTGCAGTTAATTGTGATAAACAAGTTGTAGTTGCTTATAACCTTAATTTCTATCATCTTCCTCACTTACAGTGGCTCCAAAAGTCAAATTCCGGGCCGACAAGCGTCTCCGTAATGCGCTCCAAACGCTCGCCGAGTCCATGACTTCCATATAATGTTACCTAGCATGGAATCGAAATTGTGCAATTATTGTACATTTTGGCGATTGCTATAAATACTCACATTGTGCTCCCTGTCCGCCAGCTCTGTGACCACAGTGCGCATCACATTGAAATGACTCTCGCTGGCATGTGGAAAGATGACAAGGATTTTGGCAGCGCCGCAAATGCCACTGCCCATCAGCAGGATAAGCAAACCGAGCGAAAGTTGTTTCTAAGTAAGACATATTATTATTACTATATAGTATTGAATGGTGTGTATTCATTGGTACACATCAGCAGCGACTTCCTCTTATCAATAAACTATTAATAAGCCGTATGATCTCCATGATCCCCATTTCAAAATTTCCACGTACCATTTTGAGAGCAGATAAAGTTTATTCCCTTGGCAGCTAATATTTAAATATCAAAATGCAGAAAAATTGGAAAGCTTTTCCGCTTTTCGTTGCTGCTCTCGAAACGTCTTGTTTCGCAGCACTGACTGCCAATGAGCAATAAAAGAAAATAACATAATCTTTGAAATGCGACAGCGTCCAGAAATTCTATGTTCTGTGGTTGTTCCATGTATGTATGTGTGTTTGTACATATGAGCTGATTGTCTGGCTGTGTGAAAAACATGTGTGGCACATGAGATTGCTGCCGACATAAACAATACACAATCTACACACATGTGCATCTGCATATGTACGAGAGTGTGTGTGTGTGTGTGAGGTACAATTGCACTGACACAGGCAAATTTGTAATGATTCCACGCGCAGATCCTCTCTCGTTTTTAATTGGCTCTCAGCTTGCTGAGTTGCAAGTTGTTTTAGTGGCAGGGGTTAAAGAAGGCCTGTTAACACGCAGAAATGCATACATACATATTGCACTCCTGAAAAATGACTGGAAATATTCGCAGTATGTCAAATATTTACTTTGCGTGATTTAAAAGATTTTTCTTGGTTTATTGCTGCTGCTACTAATACTTCAAAAGCATTACAATTTGACAGCGTAAAGCTATCAATGATATAAGCCCGCTTAAGGGTTAATAAAATAAAATCGACATGTATTTTAATTGGAATACAAAGGAACGGCAATGGTCGTATAAGAGTTGAAAATTGTTTATAGTTCTTAATGTCATCTTTATAAAATCAAGGCTGTTGTACAAATCGAGCAGCTAAAATTGGCATTGTCAAAAAATAAATAAATAAAGTAAATAAATATGTGCACAAACAATTGTCGAACCGTTGCTAAAATAAAGAACATGACTCGAATTTATGAAAGCGACAGACAAACAGCGACAACTGTGTCAATTTTTTTTTTTATCACAAACAAAGCTCTGCTAGAATTAGTGCATCAAAGCAAAAAACAAAAGGCATATAAAATTAGATATGGAAGCTGTTGACGTTTAAGAAACCGGTTCCCAATTAAGGGAGACAGCAGAAGTGGCAAGAAAGTCAGTACAAAACAGGCACAACACACATACACCCACACACACACAGGGACTCACACATATACCGAAACCAGTTCAATGAACCGCAGCAGAAACAGTAAAACTGAAAGCCAAAAACTAATACAAACAATAGTTTTTCTCATTTTTTTATCACATAGTTTATTATATTGAATTTCTAGGCGTTACAAATTTGAGAATAATTGAGCAGTATATTGGCTTGCTTAGACGATAAAATGGATTACAGATTTAGAGTTATGTTTCAATTAGATTTAAATGCAAACTCAACGTTTAAGAGTTGAGAAAAATCGATTGGCGGCCACCCAAAATGGTTCGATGTACTCTAGATTCTAGTCTTTAATGATAGTATTTTATTTCATTGATTATGTTTAAAAAGACGCGATTAAAATTTGCAAAGTGCAAAAGCTAATTAGTTATTAGTTATGCCTTCCTGCCCGCCTTCTGCTTGGTATTCCATCTTATTCGGTGGCATCCGTCTTGGAAACGGCAAAGGGCTCGGCAACGGCGATGGTGCCGCTGTTTGCAATCACTACATCCTTGACGGGACGGTCCCGGGCATCGGTGGCGCCAGACTCGATTTTGCGCACCAAATCCATGCCGGAGAGGATTTTGCCGAAGACAACGTGACGACCATCCAACCAGCTGGTCTGCTTGGTGGTAATAAAGAACTGAGAGCCATTGGTGTCCTTACCAGCATTGGCCATGCTCAACCAGCCGGCGCCATAATGCTTCAGCTTGAAGTTCTCATCCTCGAAGCGCTCGCCGTAAATGGAGCGTCCGCCGGTGCCATCACCCTTGGTGAAATCGCCACCCTGGATCATAAAGTCCTTGATAATGCGATGGAACTTGCTGCCCTTGTAGCTATTTTTATACATGTAAATATAAAGAGCAGAATTGACAATTGTCAAATTAGAGTCAAATCAAACGTAAACAAATTAATTTGTCACACAATAATTCTGGTTATTGCTCGTCGCTTTGTTAACTAATTCTCACTTAAACGCCACGTAATTGATAGCAACTACTACGGCTCTAACCTATAAATGGCTACGTGTGTGCATGTGTGTGTATATGTGTGTATGTGTGTTGGTTTGTGTAGGCCAATTAACGGTGCATAAGGGTTATTAACACTTACCCCTCGCCTTGTGGCTTCTCAGCCAATTCCTTGAAGTTCCTCACAGTCTTTTCGACGGTTTTTCCAAACAAACCGATCTCAATGCGACCAGCAGGCTCACCGCCAATGGTGATGTCAAAGAAAACCTACGCAGAACATAACAAAATACACGTATCAAAATATATATTTTGTCATTAAGAACAGCGCAAATGATTTATCTATGTTGGTATTCGCGTATATATACTAAAATGACGCAGGTATAAATGACACGCACACATGCATGCATTTCGCTCTGTGTGTTTGTAGGGATGTTGCTTACCTTGTCGGTCACTTTGGGTCCTTTGCTTTCATCAGCAACCACAATGCCGGCCGCAATGGCGACCAGGCACAAAGCCAGTTGAAACTTCATTTTGTACGACTCTTTTAACAATACCTGCACTTGTTCCTACAACTGCACTGCTCGACAGCGAGATATAGAATGGGAGACGCCAACATGATTCTGCTTCTTCTTTTCGCTTGATGGTTTAAACTATCGATGTTTATATATCGAAAGTATGGCCTATCAAAATTGTGAATAAAAGTGACGGTGTTGCAAAAGTACATAAACTTTTCGATATCGTAACATAAAATATCGTTGACGAGTGCGCGATTTTGAAATTTGTATAAAAAGATTAGATTAGTGACTCATAAAATGAGTTCTTTTGTGTGCTAGTAAAATCGTAAACAAAATTTGGTTTACGTACTAGTTCACTTATATTTAATACGCACGAAATAATCTTATCGCGAGATAACAATTATTTTAAATTTGATTTTGCCTATTGTAAACAATAATCAATTCTAAATATGGGATTTTGATTAGAAATTCATATATATATATTCGTACAAGTAAATGTGCGTTTTTCATGCAGGACTCTTAAATAAAAACCCCTCGCACTGAGTATTAATTTTTTTTTTGTAAACAGTTGTACAATAACTTTTTAACATATATTTATGTGTTTTTTCTATACGATTAATTGTAAACAGATTCTGCAGTTTATCTAATTAATAGAGATTAACGTATGGAGAACAAAATGCTGGAATTGAGTATCAATTGTAGAGTATGGAGGTGGCATATTTAAGTATGTATTTTAAAGTCGAACACTAAATAGTTGGGCATACATAATTAGCACAATAAATTAGAAATGAGCTTCAGCAAATTGTAAGACCTATCACATAGAGATATACACTACGACTAAAGCTATTTACAGAAAATACAATCCTATTGTAGTAAACATAAGTTACACAAATATCTATTAATATATATGTATATCAGCTTAATTGTACGTAAAATTGCAAATCAGGATTAGCTCTTAACGTAAAACAAATTAGGAAAAATATATATATGAATATGTATATAAATATGTTATCTAATTTATTTGTTGTGCGAAATACTTGTATCAGCTACAACTACAAACAATCAATATATAAATATACATATATTTTTATATATATATTTATATATGAATTATATGTCGCTTTAGATTAAAGAACGATTCGAAACGAAGTCGTAAACAGCCAAATTTGGATTTGCATTGCAGTGAGCAATAATTCAATTTGCGGAAGCGCGTTTTTGAAAAGCGTTCTCCCAACCGTGGTGCGAATTCAATCGCTGCTGTTGATAAGAGATTCCTGCTGCTCGTCATCGGTGACTCTGTAGGCATTATACGAATATTGGTATATACTTGATGTTTATAGTATGTGGTATAACTCACCTAACAATGCTTGGCTTACGGCAGGCACAGACTTTTCTGTAAACCACTTTGAAGAGCTTCATAAGCGGATCTGACTCATCGTTGCGCATGAGCACCACAACCAGCAGCAATGACAAGATTAACGCCATGGAACCCATTCCATACATGGGTGTATACGGTTTATGCTTGACCAGCACATCGAAGGCAATCGTCAGCGGTAACTGCAGAGACAGGCTCAGCGTGCCAATCAGCGAGGAGGTGAGGAAACAGCCCCACAACCACAGAGCCACGGCCAAAACGGTGGAAATGAAGCCATTTAAAAAAAGCATACCAAATTGACCCTGGCTGGGCAACTCAAACATTTCGATCCTGGTGAAATGCAGTATAAAGAATATGGGCCACAACAGCAACAGATTCCAGAGACCAACAAAGCCTTTAAGATAAACAAATAAACGCGATATAATAAAGATAACCAGACAAAAGATTACATATATTTACCCAAGAAGAGTGGAATGTCCACTTTCTCCTCGGTGTCGTTTTTTTGCTTAACAAACACCAAATACGAGCCAAAGAAAAAGGCGCTGAATAGGGCCAAGAGCACGCCTCGCGTCATATTGGTATCATGCAAATCATTTGTTGAGGTGACCACAACGCCGCCAATGTTCATGGTGACAGCGATTACTTTCGTTATGGTCAACTTATCGCCCATGGCCGATGGAAATAATGCAGCCAATAAAACCGTAAATAGTGTGCCAGCAGTTGATCTGGGAAAGCATCGTTTAAAGTTTAATATTATTTAATTATAATATCCATTAAGGTTATGCGGTCGCTTACCTGATAAGCGTTATCATCGGCTCCTCGTCCATGTCCAGCGCCAATTGCGAAAAGTAATTGGTCGCAAGCCAAAGCAAACAAAAGAGCAGTGCCGTTTTGGCTGTCTTGTGATGGGTCTTCTGGCGCCTAATCCGCATGCTGGCTGCATAGGAGAGGCGTGCCATCAAAGCATCTGTCGCCTCATGTGCCGACATCTCGCGCACCTCGGCCATCTTGCAGAAGCGAACGCTGCGTACACTCGAATCATCGCTTTCCGCGCCGGACAATACGCCTGGAATGCTGCCCTGATTGGCAACGCGTATAGGCACAAAGGTGGAGTCACTCTGCAAACCAAAAGGATCATCAATCATCATTTCAATTGCTAAGCGTGCAGAGACTCACCAGCGCAGCCTGATTTGTATAGTAGTTCTCCTCATCAGCATGCTGCTCCATCATCTAAAAGTCAGACAGAATATATATTTTTATAAATTATGTTAGCGAACAATTATAGAAATTAAACAAACCGCATAGTTGCCATTTTGACGGTCGCAAGACTCCTTCCAAGGCGCTATAATGCCAATAATAACCAAATAGATGCTAAACATGGATGTATTGAAGTATGTGTAAAAGAAGGGCTTGTCATATCGATCATCCTCATAGAGAAACTGTTGCCGATTGGAGAGAGAGAGGAAAGCTTAATTTAAATACGACTTCTTATTGGTTGAATTTCGACTTACCTTTGTCAGTTCGTTGGAGGAGACCCAGAGCAGGTTGACTAGCAACAATACGGCCAGGCCCAGCAGCAACTTCTGTGTGCGTCCAAGCATGGTCTATTGTTTATAAACACCCTTTCCTCGACTTGCTTAATTCTTCTTTTTTATTTCTCAGTCTGGGGCGTTTATTAATTATTTACGCTTGTGCCTCCAACTTTTCTGTACCATTTTTGACACGGCGTCGTCTGTGCAATGAGTTTGATTGGGGGTTTTTTTTTTATTTGGTGGCGCAACCAGGCGCTTAGATTAAATTGTCCCAAGCTGTAAGATGTTAAAAGGTCAATAGAAAATCGAATTGCATCGCTCGCTTTATTCTATTGACTTTTGTTGTTCATTTTTTAAGTGTTACAAATTGAATTGAACGAGCTTGATTTGCTTATTGTGCCACAATTTAATTAACAGGCAAATCAGCCAATTAGCATCTGGTCAAGAAGCTTATTTAACAACTTCTCAATCTGTGTCTGTGGTTGGTCGTTGCGGGGGGTGTGTGACCGATAACAAACCACTTCCAGTTTACGCGCAACTGATAACAAGAATAACCATAAGTTATTTTAAAATGAATTATTGATATGGGAAAAAGCTTCAAAGTTGAGTAACTCAGAAGTTCAGTTACATTTGACAGTCAACAATATTTAACACACGCACACACACCAGTAGACAACAAAGTACAAAATCAATAAACACTCGAGTGTGGACAGCAACAAGTCTTTGTTACGCACCTGGAAACCAAACCTTTCGAAGAAGCACATCAAAAGCTAAGCATTTGAAATTTATGCAAAATTTATGCTTTTTTTACTCTGTTTTTACCTGGCTACTTTAGCCTTTTTCAAGCCACTCTTGGAGGCTGCTTCAGCAAGTAGGCGGCTGCTTCTTGCTTTGTGTTGTACGAGAGTTTATTTTATTGTTGTGCTACGGCTTATATTAAATTATTCTTTGCTTGTTAGTAATTGTTAATAATTAATAGTCCTGGTTTTATGGCGAGTACATAATTTTGTTTCAGTTCGACTTGTTCAGCTATAAGCGCAGACACACACGCAACAACAAAAAAAACAATACAGCTGTCTTGGCTACCGATAACTCTTGCAGCGGTAATCGATTCTCGCAGCCCTGAATATTCTGAGTCTGCCAACTTGCTCTTATATTGTTACGATAAGCATTTGGCTAAACGAACGCGATGCTTGAGGCGCCAAATTTAAATATATCTATGTGTTTGTTGAGTACTTGTCAATCCATTAAATTAACTTGTTTTACGTGTAATGCAATAAAATGTTGATAAATTACTTCGCTACGCGCTCAGTTTAAGTCGAATAAAATAGAAAAACGTAGCACTGCCTGTAACTAACATCTATATAAAGTTCTTACTTTATATTTACACAAGAGTTAAATACAAAGACAAAGGCACAGATCTCGGCTATTGCCCCTCGCTGCTGGCAAGCAACCAACCAACCACAAACATACAAGAAGACAGACAGACGGGAAAGGCAACCACAAAGCCAAACTCGGCACAGTTTCACTTTCATCACTTCAAACCTGATGAAGCACCTCATTTTATGTGTTATTTATCTACTGATTGGATGATGATAAAACGCCAGCAGACACATCGCGACGGGGGAGTAGGTTGGGGATACGTAAAGTAGCCTCCGTTGTTGGTGCTTTGTTGTTTGGGGCGTACTTTGCCGCGTCTATTAAAAGACAGCAAAAAATAAGCGTATAAATGCCGCATAAAACAATACAAAGAATAATAGGGTGACATTTTTCATTCCATCTACACCTCGAGGCACCAGAAGCAGACCAGGCCAGTCGAGGCCGAACCACGCCCGCTATGAGCACAATTTGCCTGCCTCGCACACCACATCCCGCACTATCCTCCCCAAATTGTCAGGGCAGGCAGCCACTCAGTCGGCGACACCTGTCAAACTGCTTGGCGCGTATGTGCGTAGGCATAAAATAAATAAATAAAAAATCGACAGAACGCAAAAAAAGGAGCTTCTCCTGCGAAGAGCGAGCAGTGAGCAATCCCCAAGATGATGATGACATATGTACATACACACACACACTCCCCCACACACACAGCACGTGGATATGCCTCACACACAGTGGGTGCTGCGGGGACAAAAAAAATAAAATCAACCGAGGAAAATAATATTATGTCGACCCATTGAAACGAGCATGATGTAATTTTCTTTTCCGTTAAGTTTCATTTGCTTCTTCCAACAAAAATGAAAGTAGCCTTCCGTCATTGACAGGAATCGTGGCTGGACGCGGGGAGTCGCAAGTCATGTTGGGGGTGTTCCTAGTGCCAGGGGCACGTGTACTCAACTGTAATGAAAATTGCTCTTTAAAGCAAACAGAGAGCGATCAGGTGTGGCATATCATATCTTGTAATTGACTCATGACAATTGTTTAGTTAAACGGTTTGCAAATCGCTTTCATTATAGTTGCAAATCTTAAATAATTTTAGAAAACGCATTATATTATTACAACGCTGGCAACGCTACAACAAATTGAAAAATTAAAAAAATGACGTCGTCTGGGGTTGCGTTATAATCGCTTAAGGATCGTATTGTTGTTGTTACTTTTAAATCTCTTTCTCTCTGTCTCTCTTCCACTCGCCACAAGGAATAATCAAAACGGTTAAGCAGGGTCGTTAAACCGGTTATCAGCGCACTGCTTAATTGCCAGTCACTCCATTTCTCTGGCAATCTGGCAATTATGCCTTTAAAGTTGCGACCATGACCAAATATATATTTGTCTGTGTCTGTCCACATATATACATATAAAAGAAATACACTCCCACACATAAAATGACATAATTTGTGATTCAATTATGTTGAAGTTTTGGCCGCATATTACATAAGCAGATTACAGCGCTGATAACAAAGCATTAAACTCATTAGACGCAACGCAATCAAACACATGCCATCCATATATACATATAGATATACATTTATAAATATATATTTATATATATATATATGTATATATATACATATATATGAGTGCTTGGGTACAGGAAGTGAGGGATAACGGAAGAGGTCATGTTAGGCCGTGCCCATTAAATGAACTTATCAATACAGCACAACACAACAATCCAAACAAATGTGATCCACCAAAACGCTCCACACCCTAATAAAAAGTCCTTTAAAAAAAAAAACAAAAAACGAACACAAGAGGAGCAAGTAAAATTCGACAATAAAGGCAAACAGAACATAAATTGAAGCAAGCCGCGCCAAATATCAACAATACACAACGCTTATCCAGTCAAAGCGACAAATACATACAGACATACACACACAAATACATTGTGCACACTGTACATAAAATACTATATCGCATATCAAGGAAAATCACAACGAATGACCGCCAAAAATTAAATGTCCCCAGCGGACACAGCCAACAACAAAAGTAAGCGAAAAGAAAGCAGAGAAAAAAATGGAAAGGAAAAGCAAGCAAAAAATGGGAATGGTTGAGGGGGAGTATTTTGGTTTTTTGTGTGAATGGCTGTTAGAGTGACTGACAGCGCTGAGCCAAGAAGAAGGAGACGCGGCAAGCGGAGAAAGAGAACGACGATGAGAATGAGAATGAGCGAGAGCGAAATGAAAAATGATTGACTTTTATGGCGTAGCGCATATTCGGTCTTTAACATAATATTTGTCATAAAAGTGGGCGCTGTCGGCAGCTGAGGTTGAATGGGGAGAGCAACGGCGAGAGAGGGAGAGAGAGATAGAGAGAGAGAGAGTGGGTAATATTGTCATAAAAAAATTTTGCTAAATGTTGTCGCCGGCAAAGAGCAAAAGCTTCCGCCAAAAGCGACAAGAATGGATGAAAAAAAGTTCATGCAGTTCACAAATTTTACACACACGCAAACACACACACAGGAAGTGCGTTAGTGTGTGTGTGTGTGTGTGTGGGGAGGGAGGTTATCCGGGGCAGCACACACATTTCCGGTTAAAATAATAATGTGGGCCCCCATAACAAAAACAATAATTATGGCAAACGAGTTTGCCACGCCTAAAGCCTTACGCCCTTTTTTGTAGCACCCGTTTGCCAGCTTCTGACATGAGCCTTAACCTACAAAGATGCCCTCCACACACACACACACATACATATAAATATAGTTAGAGAGACATCGGCACGCTGTCATACACAAGCAACAAAGCAATCGAAACTGCCACCAAACCCCAGCCCGCCCCTACCCATCCTTGCCCAACCTGACTTGATTCCCAGCAGAAGCGACCATTGTTGGCCACCCATTCAGCTACCAAATGTGTGTGTGTGTGTGTGTAGGTGTGTGCGTTTTGCTGTGTGTATTTGCAGGAAATTTCGTTTTATGCGCGAGACAAATCGCACCTTATTATGTGCGCGCATGTGTGTGTGCGTGTGAGTGTGTGTGTGCGTGTGTGTGTGCTGTGGGTGTTGTGTGCGTTTCGACTTTTCGCCGCGCCATTATCCACACTCGTGCAGGCCAAGCTATATCTATGGCTTTATCACCCAACACACACGCTCACAAACACAGATAAATTTACATTTTACGTGCAGCAGCACACACATATGTGTGTGTGAGAATGTGTGTGTGTGTGTGTGTTGCCAACGAATGCGCTATGTTGTTAAGCATAAAGTTGCTGCATACTTTTTAGCCAAACTAAATCAGGCAGACCCCAAAGCAAGCAAACTTAGCTAAAATATACACATACACACACACACACATACACACAAAAGTACCTTTATTTGTCCTGAAAATAACTTAATCTATGCTATGCAGGTGTGACCAGATCTAAGCTTCATCTCAGTCCTCTTTGTGGCTATAGTTTTGTATATTTATTTCTTATTCTACTATCACTGAAGCCAAAGTTTAAACAAATTGGAAAGTTGCACAGTCATTCTGATAAATTTTGAATTTTGAAAAATTTACAAATGCTGATTTGGAATGTTAAGGTTGTCTTTGTTGAAACCAATTTGCTGGTGTATTATTAATTTGCTGCTTGCAAATCCCGAGTGTGTATAAGATAAAGCGAAGAATATAATGATCTCCAAATAAACTATGGCGGTGCCAGAGAGAGTTTTGATCCAACCATCTTCTAAGTATATTTAAAAAGAAGCAATACAAACTAATCTTTGGCGCGATAATTCACATTTTATTTCATTAAAAACATTTATGAAACACGGAACCTGTTTTAATAGATCCTCAAATATTGTAGGGCCTAATTTGTATACCAAAATTTGACTTAGTTTTATACGAGGCAAGCAAATTTTGTGAGGATCAGATTGAGTGTCATCTGTTGGACTGCGACAGAAGAGGTTAAAATAATTGTGGGTCAACGCATGGAGCCACAAACTGTTTCCCGCTTGCCGCATTTGCTTTGTGTACGCAGCGTCATCATCGATAAATGCTGAGTATTAGTTTAGTTTTCTGGCTTGAGCCTTCCAGCAGCAGCAGCAGCAGGAGCAGCAGAATTCCAAGAGCTTTAATTCCACCTACAGACAGCGTTGCTGCTAAGGCGACGCCCGCGAGAGCGACAGAGCGACGGTCTGCCTGCCCAGCGGCAGATGTTGATTCCCTTTTGGGGGTCACCACTCTCTCGCTCTCTACCAAGCTGCTCTCCACTGCTTTTTACGTTTCGTTTGGGTGCTTTTTTTCTTTTTGCTACCAGCTTTGAACTCAAAACACAGAGAGCGAGCGGCATTGTTTGCTTTGCTTTTGGTTGCCCCTCTGCTGGTCCCGTTTGCCTATGTGCTTTGCAACTGTGCATCCGCCTGCCGCGTGACTTGCTAGCGAGTGTGAGTCTGAGAGTGCGAGTGAGTGAGCATGAGCATCTGTCTGTGAGTGCATGTGTGTGTGTGTGAGCGTGTGCGTGAGTGTGTGCTGTGCGTGTGTCTGAGCGCCACATTAACGTTATTTGTGCGCGAAATTTCATTCACAAAACTTGAGCTGCCTTTGCCTGCCTCTTTTTTTTCTTTCTTTTTTTTGCTTGCTAGTTGCTGTTTGTTGTTGTTGCTGTTGTGTTACTGTGCGTGCAAAAAGAGCAGAAATCTATAACCGCCCGCCCGCCCGCCTGCCTGCCACTAGGCTGTCAGCAAAACTGCGCAAAATCCTTGCCGCCTGCTTTCGTTGCCCAGTTTCGTGGCAGCAGCAGCAGCAGCAGAGCTGGCGGCGTCCTTGTAACGCTTATCTACCAAGAACGTCTGTGCGCCAAGGTAGACATTGATTTCGATTACGATTACGATAACCGATTGACATCTCAATTTGCCATACTGCTTGCTGTCAATTGTAATGATGCTGCCGCTGCTGCAGCCTCGGTCTGTTTTTGACATTTTGCTTTTGTGCAGCCTTCGCATTTGTTTTTGCCGTTTTTTATGCGCAGTATGCTGATCAATGCAACAATGCAGGCTATTAACATTTGCCAATTTATATATATTAAAAATAAAATAATATGTAAACAGCTGCTAAAGTGTGGATTTAAGCACAATTAGCTGCTGGTAATTGACATTTGCCAAAGGCACGGGATATTTGCAAAAGCTTATGATCTGCATACAGAGCTTAAGCACGCACTCACTGGCGAAATTACTCTTCAACTGCTAATAGAATTTCTCAGAATTGAGCTGCCATTTTCGTAGATGTTGTTGTAGCTGTTAACAGTAGTAGTATGGTTATTGTGCTTCCATTTTTGGTTTTGTTTTCCATTTTCTCTCACGCACACACACACACTCACACACCCTCTCTCACTAACTGGCTCGCCGCTCTTAGCACAATTTCTTCTTTAGGGTTATTTTGTTTCTTATCACTTTCTGCACACACACATTTAAGGGTGTGTGTGTGTGTGCGTATGTGTGTGTGCCCGCATAAGTTTAACACATTCATATCCATTCATTGTGCGTGTGTGTGTGTCTTCTTTGACGCTGGCCGAACAGCTCTGCCAGTTGCTCATCCTCTGTCTCTGCGACTACCTCTGCCGCTGCCACTGCCGCTAGCTCTGCCACTGCCAAGAAGCATATCTTGGCACTTTCACTCTCCTTGCTGATGATGTCCTTGCCTGGTTGCGTGGTTCGTCGGTTTGTTGGTTGCATGTGTCACAGTTATTGATTGGAATGCGCATAAATTGAAGCAAAATGGTTTCCCAGCCAAATTATGTGGGATTCTTTTTTCCTGCGTCCTTTTCTTTTCCTACTTTTATTATTATTTTTTTTTGCATCCTGCTTTTAAGTTTTTCTTCTACTTTGTTTTGTGTTTGTGTGTGAGTTTGTGTTGTTTTTCTTGTTCTCCTTTGCCCTTTGTCTGTCGCCTCGTTCACTTTTACTTTTACTGTTTCTTATCCTTATCAGCATCGGGTGTGGTCAGGAAAGTGGACATGGGGCTGGGGACGGGGACGGGAACGGGGACTGCTTGGTGTCAAGCGAAAATCCACTACGAACTGGCTTTCGAAAAGAAAATCTCTGTAAATCCCAATGTTCAGAATTCTAATCAGTGCTTTCCATAAAACATAAACTTATTGAAATTAAACCAATTTGTTTGGGCAACAGGCATTGGGACCAAAAAAATGCCCTTTTTATGAATTGTTTTCCCAAAATTTATTGCTCTTATAAATATATTTTAATTTATAAGCATTTAATTGTTGTACTTTATAAACATTTTCTTTCCTTTCAGTTGTAGATTAATTTTTGAGTAGATTAAAATTATAAAAAGACTTCAGGTTTTAAAAAGCAAATACAGATAAATAAATATAAATATATATAATATATTGGGAACTTCTTGAAGTTTGTTAATGCAGTTTCCATTTGGATTTGGCCCCATTTGATATGTGGCACAGTTACTTAAGTTAATTAACAATGCTTAATAATTCAAGTGAATTTGGATTCTGCATCAGATTCCGTTTCAATTTCATCAGGTTTGGGAATCAGCTGTCTGTTCTTTGGCTGTTGAAGGTCGTGTGGCCTTGGATTGTTAATGGCAAGTTCGTTGATATCAGCTGAAACTGTCGACTGAGTTCCATGACCGACTTTTCAGCTTGAATCCTGCCGTTAGTTTTCTGCCTAACAACTTTGACAGCTTAAAGTTGAGCTCAAAGTTATGCTACGACATTTTCAATTCGAATTAAAGCAAGAGGGAGAAATAGAGAGAGAACTGTTATTCTCTCCTCATCGAACGAGCTCATTTGGAACTGTCAACTGCAACGGATTCGCTTTGGCTGGCTGCCTTTTGTAAGCTGCAAAGCAAAACTAAAGCACGTTGAGTGGGATTAAACGACATTATAGGGTATTAGACATTTAGGCCAAGTGAGACAAAACGCCGTAACGAAACGCGGCAAGCATGCAGCACACACACACACACATATAAAGACACCAAAGAGAAGAAACAGCAAAAGCAGAGGCGAAGCCAAAAGCAGAGGCGCAGGCAAAAGCAGAGGCGAAGGCAAAAGCAAAAACCCAAGTCAAAGCAAAGAACGTAATCCGAGTCGAGCGTCGAGTTGATTCGATTCGAGTCAAGTGGAGACAGCGCCAACGCACTTTGAGTGAGTTAAGGTTTAGGCATTGTCGCTGCCTCTGCCTCTGCCGCTGTCGCTGCTAACGCTGGCTTTGGCGTCGCTGTCATTAGTGATTAAGTGCCCTGCAGCAAGTAATTTTTCTTGCTTCATCTCAACATAGCGACACACACACGCACACATATTTACGAAACTGTTAAGGTTTTGCTGTTAGGCTGTTCGAAGATGTTACTTAACAGCACTGGAAACTTTTTTTTTCGAAACTGTCACACACCAGAAACAGAGAGCAACAGCGAGAGAGAAAGAGAGAGAGTGAGCGCGGGCGAGAGAGTGCAAGAGCGTCGTAATCAGCGGCTCTCTGTCGTTCATCTGGATGTCAGCGTGAGCGTGGCGCCGCCGTTCGTGTTTGCCCCAATGGGCAGCTCGGGACATTGGCATATTCCAGTTAAGCGCCATCTGCAATTTGTGGCACAGTCAGTGCCGTTTGGGGCCATCAGCAAGAAGCAGGATTGTAACGGTATATCCTGACACGTCGCGCAACTGTTTGTCCACAGAGTCAAGCAGCAAAGAACCAACAAAAAAAAAAAAAAGAAAAAAGCAAGCAAAAAATATACAAAGAAAAAAATAAGAAACCAACCATAATTATTAAAAAAATAATGATCTTAATAATAATAATCTTAGCACACAATGTAAATGCAAAGAAAAATATAGAAATGAATCGAAATAAATAAAAAATAAACCAACAAGAGGCCAAAAAATGTGAAAAGTTGCGAATCGAAAAACGAGCCAACGTTCATTGAGTTATCGATATCGTTATCGCCATTCTCAAATTGAAATAAATAAATCAAGAGTTATTGCAAATGAAACGCGGTGCCAATTTTATAATTTTGTTGGTGTTCAACTCAAAAAAAATCTACGAAACATAACTCTCAAAAAAGCACTGCCTACAACGCCCCCTAAAACAGCAGCTTTCCCCACCCTCCCGCCACAGTCACAGCCTCCGCCCACGCGGCCGTTACGGCAGTTGATGCTGCGCTCTTGGAAGAAATATCCACACATTCACCAGCACAATGAAACACATACTCACACACACACACACACACACGCACACGCGCGAGCAGATACATTGTAATTATGTACACACGGTTGCTTAGGCATTTGTTATATTAGTTTTGTACGTAACGTAAGAGAGCATTTCGTTTACGTATGTTTATATATATGTATATATATACATATGCATATATATATATTTATATATATATATGTGTGTGTGTGTGTGTGTTTGTGTATGTGTATTGCCTCGATAGATCGCGATCGATAGAAACGATTGTGATAATTGTGAGACATCAACTGGCCACCACATAAATCCTGCAAATGTTGCATGCCAAATGTTATATAATATGTGAAAATCAACTCTTGACACTAGAGCCACAAAAGTGTGACCACGTTGCATAAACAAAAGCCCTGTAGCAAATTGCAGGAAAATCTACAACGAAAAGTTCGCTTGCGAATAGTTTTTGTGCCATGCTCCGGGCTTATATAAGCAGCCCCCATACAGAAACAGCAGAAACTCGAAGTACTACACACACAGACGCACAAACGCACAAAAAAGAGAAAATACCTCTACATATACATATGCATATATATTTGTGTGTATATGTATGTGTGTGTGTGCGCAGTGTCAACGCAGCAGCAAATAAAACAAAAGTGAAAGTTAACAAATACACACGCACAGTGTGGCCAAATGAGAGCCCATTCAAATTTAGCTTCCCCACTCGACTACTTATGATGATTATTATTATGATAATAACAATAATAATATTTTTTGTTGGTTGAAAAGCGCAGCGCCTTTTGTTACAAGCACGCAGCAAAAAACAAAGTACAAATTAAAAGAAAATAACAGGCAAAACAAAAAATGGAAGGTTTCGCCTGAAAGTATGCTGCGCTTATTGTTGGACAATCATCAGCAGCAGCAGCAGCTAACACCAATACACAGCCATAAAAAAATTTACATGCAGGCGCCGCAGTCGCCGTCGTCTTTGGCTCTGCCATAACATCTACATACATACATTCATAAATACTTACATACGCGTATACGTATACGTACTTACAGTTACCACCAACACTAGTACGCACAGTGACAAAGAAGACGGCGACTACTCTTCATGATGCTACAAAAGGCACGCCGAGTGCTTGCCTGGCTGCCCTAAGTAACTACTCACATACACACACACACACACACACACACATATGCATACAGACATTCATACATACACAGCGCTGCTGCTGCTACACCACCCACGAGCGACTCGGCCGCTGTTTTGTGTTTGCAGCAATAAAAACAACAACAAGCAGCAGGCTGGCTGCTGCGAATTATATAAATTTCTTTGGCCTGTGCGTGTGTCTCTCAATACGTGTAAATGTGTCTGTGTGTGTGTGTGTGCGTGTACTAGGGACGTTTTTTCGGCGTTCTTCTTTGTGCGGTGGCTGCTGCTGCTGCGGCTGCTTCGTTTGACTTCGTGCTCGTCATGTGCTGCTTCCATTCTACATTCGCCCTCACTCCCACTCTCACTCTCTCATTCTATCTCTCTTTCACGCTCTTCCTCTTGCGTTCATCTCTCGCTCATACTTTCGCTTATTGGCTCGCTTAAAGCTCGCTGCTGTGTCACTTGCGAACATGGCTTTTGTTTTTTATGCGTGGACAACTGCAAAGCAGTAGACAATGCAAAATGCAAATGCAAATGCAAAATGCTAAGTTGTTGTCATAATTTCAGTCTTCCAAATTGCGTTTTGTAAGCTGTGCAAAGCACATAACGCATGTAACGGCATTTCAAATGCAAATCAAATGCAAAGCACTGCTGTAGATTGCCAAAAAAAAAAGCAAAAGAAAAAATGAAAAAAAGAGAGCGCGCAGCTGAGTTTGGAGCGTGGGCGCACAAAATTGTACGTTGCGTTGGCGTTTTGGCCAGAGAGAGAAACAGTGCGAAAAAAAGCGAGAGCGTTAGAGAGTGAATTGTGGAAGTGGAAATTAATATGGGAGAGACGAAGAGAGCGTGTTAAAACCGAAAATCTCGTTTCGAAAAGCGCAAAGCGCTGCGGCAACCTTAACAGTCTTTTGTTTTTTAAAATTACAATTAAAAAATATATAAGTAAAATTCAAAGATGAATTAAACAGCTATTAATTAATTATGAATGAATTATAATATTAATAATAATAATAATAATTACAGTCCAGCCCAAAATTTGCTGCTATGTGACCTTCGCGTGAGGCTGTATGTTGAAAAAGAATGCAACAACAACAACAAAAGCAGCAACAAAAGCAGTAGCAGCAGCAAAACAAGTAAAAACACATACGACACACAAATTTCAATTTAAATTTCAAGGTTAATGTGCAGCAGTGTCGCAATAACATCAACAACAACAACTGCTACAACAACATAACAGCGGCCCCAACAACAACAACAGCAAAAGCGAAAATTGCATAAAAATAATAAATAAGTGTTGCTAATGGCAAACAAAAGATATAAAATGTTTTGTGTTATCGAAATCAGTGAAAATTAAATCGTTAATCGGCCGCCAGCCTCAACAGTCGCGACTTCCGTTAAGTTACGTTACGTTGCGTTGCGTTACGTTTGTTTTTTTGCTCCCAGTTTCTTTTCACTTGTCATAGTTCGACTTCCGTTTGCATTTGCTTCATAACGTTACTACGCCTTCTACCCTCCCTCCCCCTCTTACTCATTGAGGCTGCCATGTCACGCTGCGACGCTCCGCAGCGCCAAAAACAACAGCAACAACACCAACGACTGCAACAGCAACATCAAATTGCAGTGCAAGGTAATTGACAGCAGCAGCAGCAGTAGCAGCAGCCGCTTGAATATAGTGTGACCGTATTACAGAAGTGTAGCACGTAATTCATGCCGCTAGCCGCCGAGCGCAGAGTTGAGCCGAGCAGTTGCCAGGATACGGAAACGGTGACGCTTGGAGCCGCCTTCCAGGCTGCGCCATCGAAACAGAAAGCAAAAGTAGCAGCAGCAGCAGCAGCAGCTGGAGCAGCTGAAGAGGGAGATCGAAACGACACACAGGATATATTAATGATGATGATGGGGCCATGAGCCCATCATTTGTCGCATTGAATTGGAGTCGCAAGCGCGTCTCAAGCGGGCCTGCACCATGCTAGCACCGCCGAACCCGAGGTCAATATGCGGCCAGGACCCGGGCTGGTCGTGATGGCGCTTGCGTTTATTTCGGGGGCTCGGCGTGCCAGCACCACCAACATCAACACCAACACAAACACCATCAGCAGCAGCGGCAGCGGCGGCAGCAGCAGCAGCAGCAGCTCAATAACAATAACAATACCAACAACAACAGCAACACCGGCAATAACAACGACAAGAAGAACAAGAACAACATTACCGTCCAGCTACGATTCGGCCACCAGTGGCAGCAGTGCCGGTGGTGGTGGTGGCGGCTTCTCATTTCTGCTGTCAACATTGGGCAACGGTAGTCCCGGTTACGTTGCCCCCGCCCGTGATTCGTTTGAGCTCAACTTTGACTTCTATCCGCACAGCCGAGCGCCAGACGAACAGTTGCCAGGGTTCTCGACGAGACACACGCGCAGTCTCGCAGCAGGCAGCAGCAGTCGAGGGACGAGCGACGAGGCACGAGGCAGAGTAGTCGACGCTGGGACAGAGTCAGCGGCGGGGGCGCCCGAATCCAGCGAGGCGACACTCATCAGCGAGAACGAAAACGAGGAGACAGAGACGGATCGTGAGGAGCGACAACAGCAGCTGGACGAACAAGAACAGGAGCAGGAACAGGAGGAGGAGCAGGAGCAGGACGATAACAGTGGACTGCCCGTGCAATACGCCTCATTGCGTGCCTCATCGCGTGCCGCATTCGACGAGGATTCGGAGGCGGACACAGACGCTGTCGCAGACGAGGACATCTTTGCGCTGGTCGCCGAGGACGATCTGCTGTCGGAGGAGTCATTCGATCGACTAATAAACCTCAGCGAGGAGGACGAAGATTACAATCTGGCTGCGAGTCTCGCCTTGACACGGCGGCAGCAGCAGCAGCGAAAACACGAACCGGAATCGGAGCAACAGGACGAGAGTCGACTGATCGATGAGAGTCTGCTGCATGCGAAACACCTCGAGAACGAACGGGAAACAGTCGACAGCAACAACAATAAGCGCGAGACGAGAGAGCAGCAGGCAGATCGGGTGCAAAAGCAGGAGGAGATCAGAGTTAACGGCGCCTATGCGTCGCAACTAATCGCTATTGCCCAGAGGGACGGTGGCACATTGCCATCTGCCGTTGCAACAGCAGCAGCAACAGCTACTGGTGCAAGCGGCAGCAGCAACGCAACAGCGCCCGTAGTGGATCTCAGGAAATCTATACTCGGCACTGCAACAGCCCTAACACGCCTTAATCCTTGGATATCAGCTTGTGATCTGGCACAGCCGGGCATTACCGGGACCGATCTGCAGGTAAGAAACCAAAAAGAGTCATTTCTGTATTAAGATTGGTCGCATTTCAGCAGAGATTTTATTGGGAACAAGTATTATTTATATAAAAGAAAGATTTTTATCTTTAGTTGCTTTAGATTAATCTTACATTAAATAAAAGCTACAAAACTTAAGTTTGAACAATATTTGCACTTGCTCGGCAAATGTTAATGAGATTTGTATGAAGATCTAATAAAATCCTTAATCAAATTCTATATGAAGTCTCCACAGTATTTGGAAAATTGTGGTTAAGTTAAAAAAAATCGAAAGATGGATTTATAGCATCAGTTAAAATAAAGCTTGGGCTTTATATTTTATTCTCTCTTTTTGTATTAAAACAATATATTGTGGGAAAGATGTGGTGGACAACAGTCACTAAATCTATATTAAAGATTTTCCATATTCAAATATACATATTAGTGTTATGATAGGTTCCTAGATACGTCAAAGATTGCATATCCCTGCAGACCGCATTTCATCAGTCTATATTAATTTTCTATATCAATTGGAAAGCCGACCGATAGTTCGTATAAAAGTTATATGAAATAGAAGTCCATTGGTAATGATTTTACATACAATAATTCATCTAATTCTTCCTATGGCAGTTATCTTATATCCGACATATTTTTCGGCTACAGTAAAAAAACGTATATTTTGCCAGGTTTCATCAAGATAAAGATTTTAACTGACAGACGCATGACAGAAAAATTGCTCCATATGTCCTGACTATGGATTCTGATCAATAATATATATATATATATATATATATATATATATATATTGAGCGAGAAAAGGCCCTCTGGCAGTAAGCTTAAGTTGTTTTCAAGGAAATAATTAGCAATTTAGTAATATTTTAGTAAAATAGTTACACAATGGGAAGGGAATTGCAATTGAAATGAGTTCTTAGGAACCCCGCCAAGAATATGGCAAATAGACTGATGCACAGTAAAATTGAAGATATTTTTTTGTCTGACAACAGCTTATGCTGGCTTTATTCTGGCGGCATTGTCAAGTATTGATATTGATATTGATTGTGGCATCGCTGACTTCACTCGAATGCGCAATTAAATGTGTAATATCTTATTGAAATCGCTGGCGTGGGCGAAGGCGAGGCGACCTTGCACGTGGCTTGACACACAAAACAACTGCAGTCCTCTTACCATCCTCCTCCTCCTCCTCCACATTGGCCACATGTACATAATTATTTTCTGCCAGGAAACGCAGGAGTAGAGGAAGGCTTAAGGAGGAGGATGAGGAGGAGAAGGCGGAGGCGGAGGAGCAGGCGGAGGTGGAGGTCACGCGCATGACACGACCAAGAGCGCTCTGAAAAGACACTGCTTAAGAAGCTATGACAAAAGCCAGAATTTTCCATTTTTTTTTTGTTATTATCCTTGCTTTTGTCTACGAGAAAGAATATATAAAATTTATTATAGATATGTGCAAATGTTTACTTTAAACAGTCTTCGGATTATTTTCCGATGAATACATTGCATCTTAAAAGAACTAATATATATAAAAAATCAATATCTTACTGGTTCTTAATAAGCATAGAAATTGTTATCTTTTTTACTGCCCACGCAGTGTATTAAATAAAACGGTTTCTTGATTTAATTTCGATTTGTATAGTGCCTTGGGGCGTATTCTCTTTCCTGTCCATATTGCCTTTACAGGCGATGCAACAAAGCATAGAAATAAAGATACGATTGCAACAAATAAAAATCGATAGTCGTTTTCCTATTTGCCACAAATTGTAAAGTGATTCAATATGATTTCACACTGAGTGAATAGCTTTTTGGAGATACACCGATTGGGCTATGCTGCTTAAATTCAATTTTAATTAAAT
The DNA here is from genome assembly GCA_037043605.1 of Drosophila multiciliata. Lineage (NCBI taxonomy): Eukaryota > Metazoa > Arthropoda > Insecta > Diptera > Drosophilidae > Drosophila > Drosophila multiciliata. Next base: position 2,772,816 of record JBAMBF010000589.1, read on the forward strand.
TATCGCAAATGCATAGAATTTTACAAAATGTTTAACAAAAATTCGGAAGAACCCTGAAACGAAATTAATTTATGCCAGTTTGCGAATTGTGAAATTTAAGTGTTATTTTTTGTTTTCATTTTTTTTTTGCTCTTGCTAAATATTAAATTGCATATTGAAGTAGGGCAGCAGCTGCAACTGCCAATTGGCTTCAGCGCGTTAAGCGACAAGTTTCCATATACTTTTATTACTAGTGTTCCTCAAGTTGAGTAGCAGCAGCAGCTGAACGAGCCATCTGTTTGGAGTGGGCCAAGGGAATGGCAAACGGCGAATGGTGAATGGTGAATGGTGAATGGCGAATGGCAAATGGGAAATGGCAAATGGGGATGCCACTCTGAATCGCAAGGGGAGATTTCTTTTTATTTCGTTCTTTTCGTTCATTCTCTGATTGTGCATGCAAAGTGTTTGTGTGACAATTGCGCCACATCTTGGGGCCACTCAAGTTCTACTTTCCACCACCGACAGCCAAGTTGCACGTCATCATCGCCCCATCAAAATCATCGTTATCATCATCTTCATCATCATCAGCCTGCAACGTGTTACAAATCAACGAAAATGGCTCTGGTAATTGTGCCAGGCGACAAAAAAAAAAAAAACTGATACCCAAAGAAAACGAGCAAAACTTTCAATTCGTTGTCTTTTTTTTTCTTACGTTTTTTATTACAATATTTTTTTTCGCCTTCTTTAGATTATTCTTTGTATTTTTGTTGTTGTTGTTGGTTGTTGGCTTTGTGTGCGCTCTCTTCAAATCAGTGGCCGACTTTTGAAACGTTGCCAAAATGTGCGACCACACCTACAAACACCCCTACAGCGACTACACTCGCCCCTCTCCCGCACAACACCCCGGCCACTTTCAGTTCGACCACAAAATGAATGCCTTGGGCGGATTTTGCTTTCTTTCGGTGTTTTTTTTTTTTATCATAAGATTCTCATTGGGCTGCCAAGTATAATTCAACATTTTAATATTTATTAACAGCCGCCATCGTCATCGTCATCGTCATCGTCAACGTTTATCGTTTTTGTTTTTGTTTTCGTTGTCGTTTTGCCTGATTTCTTATGCAAATCTAATTCAATTTGATGCCATTTCTCAATTGCCTTTTGATTGCGATTGCATTGGCCCGAGGCGAGTTTTGGCCATTGCTACATTGCTGGCTGGGCTTGGCCAACGAGACAGCTGTGTGTGGCCCGGATAAACGAACCCCAACAAAAAACAATTAAAATGTTTGGCATGACATAGTTATTCTATTTATCTGACAGAGCGACTTTCTATGCCAATTAGTTAGCCATTAGTTGTTAATGTTCTTCTTGTTGTTCTTGTTGTTGTTGTTACTTGCTCTGCAATTTCTTTCCAGAGTATCACGTGCCTTTATTGATTTTTAATCACAGAAGTCCTACACTTCCTTCCCTTAACTTTCCCCACCTGTCCAGTTGCTCCGCTTGTCGAACTGTTTGGTTTGGTTAGTTGTTGGATTATTTGCGGCCAGCGGCAATTAAACAATCAAGTCAATTATTCCATTTAAATGTGCAACAACTTAAGCAGCTGACATTTCTAACAATCTGTTGCCCGATGAGAGTTGCAAAGTGTTTTTATTAAGCTTAAACAAAATAAGATTAATTTACAAATATTTCACTCTAAACTAAGTAATGTTAAGAATTGCAAAATAATAATTTAAAATGAGTTGGATTATTACAAAAAGACATCAAATTTGATGTAATAATAATTATAGTATAAAAACACTCAAAGAATATATTTGGGCTTAATATTTTTAAGTTTAATAATTTCTACTTTAATAAAGAATATTTGCTTAAATATAGTACTTGCATTTCCGCTTAAACTTTTAAGACTTTTCTTCAACACTTAATTTAACAGTTATTTCACAGTTTTTACAGCTGAAGCTGCCTTTGTATATAAAATCAGTTGTGAAATATTTAACTTACCGAACAGCCCTCGCTAAAAATTATTTACATAGCTAAGAAGCACTTGCAGTGAGTTCATCTCAACAGATTTGCTTTGGTATTTGGTTTGCATTTAATTATCATATTTTTATATTCTGGTACTCTCGTATTATTGCAACAAATTGTGGTAGCTTTAATTAAAATACAAAATGTTGTTGTGTTGCGGCTGTTAAATGCGACTAAACCAAGTTTACAAACCTTATTGGCAGTAGAATGTGGCAAAGAGAGAGAGAGAGAGAGAGAGAGAGAGAGAGGCAGCATAAGTTGCCCAGTCAATTAAACTTGACAACTCGTCTAAATGATTTCTAAAATGTGCAAAGCAAATCTCGAAGGTCAGTGTCAATTAGCCATAACTGCGAATTAGTTAAGACTTAGTTAGCCAAATCGAAGTCTCAGCAACTATTGCTCTTTTACGCACACTCGCACAACTGCCAGCTGTCAGCTCATTGGGAATACAAGTGCCAAATGTGCGGAATTTCTGATGAGGCCTCGTTCTTTCCACATCGACATCCACATCGCCATCGCAATCGGCAAAATCTTTTGATTTAGCTTCAGCTTCAGCTCGGGCTTCGCGGCCTGTTGATGTGTGGATGCCCGTCGTCAAGTGCTATGCGGGTTTATTGTGCACATGGCTTATGCTGCCTCCGTCTGCCTTCCGCCTGCCGCCTGCCTGTCGCCTTCCCTTTGCTAACTGCTACATATGCATGCACTCAGCACATGACATGAGTGCCAGTCAAGTGTGCCTCAGTTCCTAGCTGGCACATCTACATTTCTGCCTTTACCTGCTCCACTTGCCCCTTCTTTCGATCCTCCTCGACTTTCTCCTGCTATGCCTGGCGTGGCCTTTTTGGTTTTATGCTGTGCGTTATGGCCTGTTTTTTGCTACACTTAAAGAACCAAACCAGTTAAGAAATAATTGTTAAATACCAAAACGAAGTGTTTTTTCTGTGCTTCGAATTTTATAAGTTTACTTGGCTTTTTTGCTAAAACAAAACTTTTTGTTCTGAAAAATGCTAAGCTGCCAATTCTCCACATTCTTTTTGCTGAGTGTATTTGCTGTTTTTTTTAATGTTGGTTTGCACGTTGCATAGTCGAGTGGAAACTGAATTTCTGCACAAACATTTATGGCAACGAAAACGAGACTGCGAAGCCAAATGGGGCAGCATGTCTGGATGGGGTAACGGGAAGCAAAGTGGAGCTGTTGCAAGTAGCTGGCTGTGTGTTGTGTGCGTGTGTGTGTGTTAGTGTTGGCAAACAAATCGACGAAGCTTTGTGTCCATTGCTCATATTATAGAATCTTGTGGCAGCCAGCCATTTTATATTGGATTAACTGTGCACAACGCAATGCAACAAAACAAAATGCAACACAGAAACAACAGAAAACAACAGAAAACAACAGAAAACAACAGAAAACAAAACACAATTCAACAGTTGCAATATTTATATATTTTACATGGCCATTTTGTGCAGCTTTACAAATTCAATTAAAAACCATTGCTTTGTCAAATTTACTACAGCTTCCAGTTAAATTTTCGCAGTTTCACTGTGTGTGTGTGTGTTGTTGTGTGTTTATGTACAGTGTTTATTTGTGTCAAGGATGTGCACACAAAATCAATTATTTTGTAAGCAGGCAAAACGCAGCAAGAACACCAGCAACAGCAACAGCAACTGCTGCCATGTGCAATATGATTACATCATTTTCACTGCCAGCACAAGCACACACACACACACTAACACATATATGGAGAGCTGCGGGAAGAGTAACTCAATCCCAATGCCAAATGCCAGACAGACAAGCCAAATTGCAGTTGAATGCGAGCGCTGTCATAAATTTCCGCTCTGGTTTTTGATGACGACGACGACGACGACTACGAGTAAAAGCTGGCGCTGCTCCGCCACTTGAATGGAGGGAAATCGTTGCGAGATGCTATGAAACTTGTGGCCGCCAGGGATTTGGACAGCCTGCAATAACACTGATTGAATGCGCCTTGCCTTTGCTGGCCAAGCGGGGCTAAATGGCCCAATGCGCCTGTCGCGGCCATCTCAAGCAAATATCCCGACAATCTGTAACAAACAAGCAGCACAATTACACTCAAAAAAAAAGAAAAATATCGACATGCAACTCAGAAATACGCCAAGAGCAGTTAAAGTTTTTTTTTTGTAAATTTAAATCTATATATCTTTAATTTAGCAAAATATTTTTGAAATTTTATGCATAAGCAGCAATTTTGTTTATTTTTTCTTAATTAGAATTAATTCTTTTTATACATTTTTTTTTATCAACTATTAATTTTTTTTTTCTAAGTTTATATCTCTAAAGTTATAAATATGTTGTTTTTGTTTTTATACATTTATTGTTGACTTAAGCCAACTTCTCAGAAGTGTAGAAATTATTTTTCAAATCGGAAAAGCTGCCCAGATTACGGGTTGATTTTTTCTTTAGTGCTGCGACAAACACAAACACACAAATATATATATATATATATATATATATCTGCAATCTGTGCAGTTGTTGGCATTGTGTGTGGTGAATATGCTTCGTCGATACCAGAAATAAGTAAAGTGCTTCAGGTTGTCATAAGAAATTCATCCTTCTCGTTTCCAATCTTACCAGCAATTGAAGCTGCTTCTAAATTGTCTGTCTTTCTGTCTGTCTGACTGTCTCTCTGACTGTCTGTCTGTCTGCCTGTCAATTCATTTTTGTGCCACGCAAACTGCTTCTGTGATTGTAAATTACAACGTGGGTTTTGTTTTATGTGCAATTTGAAAATAAATTGCGCAACAAAATTTCATATGTCATCCACAATGAAAATTAAATGCCACTCAAATCAGCAATTGTATACAAAGTGCATTCAAATTAATTTGTTCCGATTAAAATAGCTAAAAATGGTAAATAAATAATGAAGTGTTAATAAACTCGTTACAGTTAGAACAGTAATTATATCTATCAACTTTCAACTTAAATAATTCTATTTAATTGTCAGCATATTCTGCTTGCGCACCACATAATTCAATTATTATTTTACTTGCACTTTGAATAATTAAATTATAATTAATAAATTACATGAGCTACATCAAAGTGTCTAAAATTTCTCTTCTGCTTAAATGTGTAAATTATTTATAATTAATTTATATTATATATTTGTAGTCTATACCAACTTTCTACTCCAGAAGATTCTTTTTATTTATTAGCATATATATATAAATTATTAGTATTTTTGTGGTAAAGAGTATTATTACATATATATATAAATATATATATATATATTGATATATATTCTTGATGAGCATCCCAAGCCGAAACGGCTTGATCTAATTTTCCGACCGAAACCCATTAAAATAGGGAAAAAATAGATTATAACAGGAATTGGAATCGAATCAGACCAACAAATCATATTATTGTTATTTTTATTATTATAATTATTATTAGTATTACAATTGTTATTATTATATTTACTATTGTTATTATTATTATTATTAAAATTATTATTTTTATTATTTTTGTGTATGGCGATCTGCTGGGCCTGTTGTGCCTCTTCTTTTTAATTAAGTTATATATATATAGAATCGCAGTCTGCTTACTGTCGGGCAATCTTCCAGAATGAGTTCTGGAATCTCGTCAGTCTGCTAAACGTTGCATGTCTTAGCTGCATTAGATGTATTCCTAATCTTTGCAAACTTTCACCTCAACTCAACTCAATTGTGCTTAAATGTCAGCCTAAACTGTCAGCACATTAATTACAGGGATTTCAATTAGTTGCTCGACTAATTAGCTGGGATTAGTTGAGTAGGCGCTTTGCAGGACTCAACTGCCTATCCAGCCGTCTCCATGACTCCCTCTCTCCATCTCTCCCTCTCTCTGTCTTTCTCTTTCTTTCGACAATGCGGCAACTTTCGTTGAGGCCACATCCGTTAATTGCAGATAATTTGCATTTGCAATTTGCATGCCACCGCTGGCTTGAGGCAACTTTCTTGGTGGCATGTGAAAAATGCTGATCGGGTCAGCCGTCGGCAGCTGGAGGCATCAGCTTGACTGCTGCCACGCTTTGTGGCATGATATATGCATTGATTAAGGATTTTCAAAGTGCCCCAAAGAGTGCTGCACAAATAGTCAAACAGTCACACAAACACACACACACACACACACACACATACATACACATAAACCCATTACATTCAACGCAGTTGGAGTCTGTGCACGTTTCTTGCTCCGCCTGATCCTTAGTCCACATCCAGCCAATCCCCCACACACCGCCGCCCATATAAATTAATGCAATTATGTGCGGGACGCTCTTTGGCAAGGGGTAAAGGGCATTCGCTTCTCGGCACGTAAATTGCCGTGGGACTAGCTTAAGTGGAGCACTATTCACCCCAATCTCCCCCATCTCTCTGATGCTCGTAGGCGGAAGCCAAATTCGTTTGCTTTTCTTTTTTTCCCCCCCTCTCCCTTTCTCGAGTTGGAAGCGTAAATTATTCAATGAGCATTGATGAAAAGTTGCAAATGAAATTCAGCTGTAGAATTTTATTACGGGTTCAGAGGCAAAAACAAATGTGAAATTTCAACTGGAGGCCATGAGAAATGGCCATTGAGTCTAACCATATAGCGAGTGCCAAGTTGCAGCTGGCGGAACCTCTTCGATGGACAACTTATATATGGATATAAAGAGTAACGAGTCGAACAATTCGACTACTCAATAATCCACAGTCCTTTTGTTGTCCAATATTTCTATGGGCAAACAATATTATGACGAGTGAAAAGTAGCGAGTCAGCAAAGGGATGCTTAACGAGATCGGCTGAATTGCAAGTAGCGAGTGAATGCAAATAAAATGTAATGTTTTCTATTTGATCTAGGTTTTAAAAATAATCTGCGACTGATAAACTATCAAAAAATTGTAACAAGTTAGGAAAGGGCAAGTAGCGATTAATTGTGGCTTTATCTAATAAATAATGGCCAAGTTTTTAGTTAGGAAAGGGATGCCAAACGAGACTTTGACACTTTGAATGGCGAGAGACGAGTGAAGCTAGCTGAAATTCAACCACTTCTCGTTGATTATCAGATTGTAAAACACTCCAAAAATGCTGACGAGTGACGAGTGACACTTGAAGAGTAGCCGAACTCGTCTAAACAATAATTTGTATCAATCAATAAAAATGTGTGGATTGACAGAGTCGTCGACTCTTTAATGTCCAAACTGTAATGAGAATTATTTTGAATGGGCACCGCAGAGCTGTCCACAACTGTTTGCAACTCATTTCATAAAATTAATGCCATTGAGTTGCTATTATGCACAGCGACAAATACTCAGAAACATATAATATATATATATATATATATATATATATATAGAAATATTTAGTGCCGGCAAATGTTGGACAAATTAATGTTGATAAAATTGTGTGGCATAACGACAGGCGCAAAGTTACCCATTGCCCATTTGCCCCTGGTTATTATTGTTATTATTATAATCAACATTTCTGCTGTTGTTGTTGTTGTCGTTGTTGTTGTTGTTGTAACTGTCCAAGCGAGCCTTTCAATTTGCAGCCACGAGTAGAACAAACAAATGCGAATATATACGAGTATCATTCACGTTGATGGACAGGTGCGTTGCCACATGCCACATGCCACACACCCACATACCAGCAGCTTGGGCTTTTGGCCTTGCTGTGGCGTAATTCGGCGTTACGATTTTGGGGCGCGGCTTTCCGGTTTCAGTTTTTCGTGGCGCTTGTTTGTCCATTAATGGGTTCTAACGGTAATATAGATTGATATATGCATAAATAATGAATGATAAATACTTGCCCTGTTTAAATATGATTAAAATGGCTTCTCGCCCCCTCTCGCTGCCAGTCTGCTTATACATTTTGGTTTTATGAATAATTTTTCGCTTTCTATTGCATTTTAATAAAAAACATATGGCAACTTTCCCCTAGTAAATACGATATATAAATATAGTTTAGTTAGGGAAGTCCTTTAATATAGTTGGAACTGCTTAAATTGGCAAACAAAATGCAATGTTGAACTTTTATAAACAACATAAAAAGCTATATTTTTTTTTTATACTGCTTCCAGCTTTAACCTTTATATTACTTGAGAATTGTATTTTTTTTCCGCACTCGACAATTACGTCAGCTGTGCGTGTGTTTTTTGTGTGATGGAAACATTGAAATGATTTGTCCCATTTGGAGGTTATACAGCACCTTGGGGAGCACTCACTGAATTATGCACGCATTTCTGTAATTGTCCTGGCTGGCGTTGCTCGCAACGTGATTTCATCCTCATCCCACGCGAATTTTAACGGAACTCAGCCAATGCATAAGGAATTCCCATTGACAGACGTAATAATATCACTTGACAACTTGGAAATGCCACTAGATGAAACTGACACAAATATAAAAATTTATATCTATTTTTCAACAATGAAAAGCAAACAGCGATTTATGCCAATATCCGCTATGAAATGTATGTCATCTTTCCATAACACATTTTAATAATATGTCAACTTAATATAAAAGCTATTGAATCGCATTTAGTATATTTTTAAAGTTGAAAAACTGAATTAATGGAATTAAAATTCATTTAAACAAAGCTTTAACTATAAATGACTTTTTTATATCTTTTATGTCCTTTGAAATATATTTTAACTCTATTTATCTTTATCTATTAATTTAATCGCATTTAGAATATTGTTAATGTTATTTTAACAAATGAAGGAAATGAATTAAATGACTTTTTTTGATAGCATTCATGTACTTTAAAATCCATATTAAATCTATCTTCATCTACCTATTGAATCGCATTTAGAATATTGTTAAATTTATTTAACAAATGAATGAAATGAATAATTTAAAGTCACCGAACAAAGCCTCAACTAATAGTATTTTTTTTCATAGCTTATAGTTTTCAAATGCTTTTAAATAAATTTTAAATAAATCTTTTATAAATTGAAAAGCATTTAGAATATTGTTAAAGTTATTTTAACAACTGAATGAAATTAAATTAAAGTCATTTAAACAAAGCTTTAACTATAAATGGCATTTTTTTTCGTTTGCTTTAAAATGAGTTTTATATCTATTTATGTTCATCTCTCAATTAAATCAGATTTAGAATATGATTGACGTTATTTGAACAGCTGAATGAAAAGATTTGAAAATCATTTAAATGGCTTTTATTTTGAAATATCTCCGTATATCTATTTAGTCAGATTAAACGGATGCTATTTGTACGATAAATATGTTGCACAACTTTAGAGGCACACACTCAAGTGTGTGTGCGTGTGTGTAAATTAATGAATATTGCGTGCAAATTGACAGCAGTCGAGGTAACACAATGAAAATGACCGCGTTGCATGCAACTAAATAAGTGCTTGAATGTACGGGGAAGGTTGGCGGGAGCAGGGAGCAGGGAGGAGGTAGCATTATAAGTCATAAGGACATGTTTATGATTGGTGACAACAATGGCAAGCGGCAACGGGCAAACAACAACAAAATCAAGGTGAAATTATTGCCAGGGGCGTATATTGTGAAGGGTTGAGCTAAGGGTAAGGGTTAACTGATGTGTGGGGGGGAAGAGGCTGTGGGGGGTGTTGCGACTCATGTGCTTGTGCATATCGCGGCACGTCAAGTGACAAACAATTAAACGCAGGCCCAACATATAAACACCTCCCCCCCAAACAGCCTAAGCCGGGCTAGTCCTAAATCCAGTCGTTCTCTCTCTCTCTTTCTGTTGCTGACCTGCTCCCTTGCGGCCTGTGTGTGTGTGTGTGTGTGTGTGAGCTGTCACTTTTTTACGCTTCTGCCATGCAAACACACTCGCATACACACAACTCACACACTCTGGCATTGCATTTGGAAATTTGAGTGCTGCTTGCGACATATTCTATGCTGCTGTTGCTGTTGTTGACGTTGCTGCTGCTGCTGTTGTTGTTGCTGCTGTTGCTGTTTTGCACTTGCATTTTTCTTGCACCATTGTTGACAAGCGTTGAAATTTGACACACACACACACCACACACACACACATGCATACACTCGCTCGCATTGTTTGAATTGCCTGTCGAGGTTAAGCTGTAACATTTAAAGTGTTGTCGGTTCCGCTGCCGTTGTTATTGTTGTTGTTATTGTTGCTGTTGTTGTTGTTGTTGCCGCTGCTGTTGGTGTTTAGCTCAAGTGCACTTTTGGTTGCTTCCTCTTTTGGCTCTGACAGTTGCCCCTGCCATGTTTTGACTGGGGTTTGTATGAGCTGTTTTTTTTTTGTTAACTCTTCTGTTTTCTGCTTCGTTTCTCTTTTAGCGCATTTTAATTGTTTGGCCAAATATTTGTGTGCTCTTCAAAAACAGCTGTAAATTTCTGTGAAATTTATGGAGCATAAGTTTTGAAATGAAATCCTTTGCCTGACACGCTGGCTGATTTCATATAAGCTGCGTGGATGTATTAAAAACTTTGTGTTTGCGAATCAAAGGCAGAAATCCTCTAAAATGCTCAGACTGCCAGAATAACTTGCCGCATTAGTGGGCAAAATTTATATTCAACAAAAAAATTAACATAACTACGAGTTGTTGATTTGCTGACAGCAAAATGCATAATGCATTTAGCAAAGCTTCGAAGTTTTTTTCATGTTTGGAAAAAAACGACTTGAGGAAAAATAGAAGAAAAAAAACGTTGAAAAAACGTTGAAAAAACAAACGGCTGAAAGCGTTTTAAAAACAATTATGGTAATATGTGTTTGCCGCCTGTCACTTGCCAGCTGCCAATTTGCAGTTGGCTGTTGCCAAGAGTTGCCGCAGCAACAATTGAAAATCCACATGCAACATGCTGCATTACTCATGAGAGTCACAGTGAGAGCGAGAAAGTGAAATGAAATTCGAAAATGTTTGGCATGAAATATTCATCGTCATAGCATTGGGTAATTGAAATTGCAACAGCTGCTGTTGCAACAATGAGTTCCCCTAAAAACTAAAACATTCATGTGTCTGTGGGCAGAATTTTAGAGCTTTTAGGCAACAATTTTCTCTATTTCTCAAATATTTGTTGCTGAGTTATGCAAGTTGTCGTTGTCATTAAGCCGTCGAGCTGCAGCTCTTTATTGTTGCAACAACAACAACAACAGCAACTTGTCTTGTGCCTTGTGCATCTTGCCTCTAATCACACAAAAATAAAACACTCACACACACACACACACACAGCAAACCTTAGACAAAGCTCTCGCATAATGGAGTGTATGCATTATGCCTAAAAGCAGACACACACACACACACACACACCCACACACACACACACACACACAGATAGCTAGTTAAATGTCCTTTGTGGCAATGAGGCCTTTGTCTGCGCTGCCTGCCTCTGCATGTTGCAAGCTGAAAGCCTCTCGTCCAATAAGCTCAACACAAGCCAGTTCCTCTCCTCCCCCACTTCCCGTCTTGTTGCTGACAATGACTTGTCAGCTGGATTGGATACTATCCGTCGCCGCTGGCCGCAGTCCGCATTTGACCCAGGACAGCTCAGAGCAAGCGTTGATGGAGCTGCTGCATATTATATATATATAAAATGACTTTTATATGTTTTTGCTTTAAGCCAACAAAAAGTAATTTAAATTCTTTCCATAATATCTCTTCTAAAAATCATTTGTTTCCTGCATAATCTTACAAAGTTATAAATATTTCTATATTGTGTGGTAAAAAACCTTAAAAAAATTTACATTATGTTTGGGGACTTGTTTTTTTAAACATAACATGAAAAAGATATGAATTATTTAACTGCACTTTTACACATATCTAAACTGAGATTTTGAATAAGTTGTCAAAAACATATTTGCTTAATTTGATGTATTTTTCTGGACAGGAATCTCTCCTCTTCTGTTTTAGTCCTCCTCAAGTTGTAATCTATAATCCGAGCTTAATTAAATACTTTTAGCTTTATTCTGCAGGTTATAAAGTAAATTATCCTTGCACACATATCCTGATAAATAATTTCCGCATAACTTTGCACTTAACTCGATTGAAATACACATTTTTCATCTTCGTTAGACGACTTTATAATAATTAAAAGTTATTATTTCATGTAGTCTGTGGCTCAGCTAAGGATTTTGCCTGCAGGTAAGACGCTTTTTGGCCCCGAACTCTGCAAAACAATTTGGCATAATTAAGTGTTGGCCATCTTGAGTTACAGTTCGAAGTTCATTTTATATTGCCAGTTAGTTAGCCAATTCAACATTCTGCCCCAAATCAACCCCTTCACTAACCCGCTAACAGCGAAGCAACGCAAACTTTTCATATTTTTCTCTTGAATTTTGCATTAACCAAAAGCTGGGAAAAGTTTTTTGCAAAAACTTTGCATTTATTTTGCATTTTCAAACTGTTTGAACAGCCATCGGACTGAAATGAGCGCAACTAATCAGAGCGGCACTCGAGGGGTGCGGAGGGGTGGGGTGATGTGGGTTGTGGGGTGATGGGGTGGACCCTGTTTTACAAATTGTAATGCCAGTTCATTCTGTAATTTCTTATTTCGCTGTTGCGCATTCAAGAATTTATCTTGTTGCTGTCTTGTATTGTCCGTTAGCTGCAGCCCCCTCAGCAATCCCCGCCCAACTCCCACCTCAACCACCAACCCGTCGACCCTCGACCCCTCAAACACAGTGCCCAGTCCGTAACCCCAACTCAAACCTTGGACAGCAGCTGGATGGGTCGCATTGTTGTGCACTGGGCCGCAGCTGGTCTGCCATTAAATCAACAATGGCACCGGGTACACGTGCTTCCCTCTTTGTCTGTATATGTATATATATATGTATGTGTGTATGTGTGTACATGTGTGTTTGTATGCTTATACCCTTTACTAAAGTAAGCAAAGAGTTGCTGATTTGTTGCTTGTTTAGTGCATTTTTGAAATGCGAACCAAATTTCTTGAATAAAAAGTCAAAATAATCAAAATAATTAAAGCATTTATTTTTAAATGATATCAAATTATATTTGAAAATAGAGTAGAACATTAAAACCAAATTTTTATAGTAAACAAATGTACTAAATTAATACCAAAGTTGTTTTATATTTTAGTAATTTGAGCTTACAAAATTATTTAACAGTTATCGTTTTTTTTATAATGTATGTACAAGAAATAAATATGTTCGCATGTCGGACAAGTTATATATGTATTTATTTATGTAAACATTTATAAAACACTTCTTATATATTTTCCGCATAATTCAAAGGGCATCTTTTAGTGCATTGCTGTGAAACTTTTAGATTTTTTCTGGGCATGTTGTTGCTCATTGTATGATTTTTCATTTTGCGTCAGATATGCAAATTCGGATGTGAATTCGTCTGTAATCTAACCTATACACTACATATATATGTATGTATGTATATATATATATATGTATATATCTATGTGCATTTATAGGTTGCGTGCGTTCCGCTAAACTAAGGAATTCAACTTATTGTTATTGCCCTGGATAAAACAGTTTTGTGAGCCCAGCCGATTGAGTTTTTATGCGCCGTTGATTGCTACACTTTTCTTGCTATCTCTCTCTCTCACACACACACACACATGTGCAGAGCCAGACAAAGTTCAACAGTTCGCAAGCACGAAACCCACTCAGAAGTCGTGTGACATGCAATATTGATGTGCCTTGTAATGCAATTTGCACATTTAACTTTGCTCCATTTGTGTTTGCTTTGAAATATGTTTCTGATTTCGATTTCTGTTTTCCGTTTTCTGTTTTCTGATTCACTTTACAGTTTTGCAGCATTCTGCCACTGTTGCTGGTTCACTTTTCTGTTTCGATTCCTATACAAATTTAATTGGTATTTGGTTGCCACATTTGATTAGCTTTTGTTGTTTACTGGCTACTAAATGTTCATGTTTGTAATTCAGTTATTGGCTGCATTTTTTTCCATTATTTACTTTATACCTAGTACAAGTGTGTAAAAGGGTGTTATAGTTTTGAGCAAGTGTGTGTAACAGATAGATATATATATATTCTTGACCAGGACAGCCGAGCTGATATAGTCATGTCTGTTTGTATGTCTGAAAAGACTTGCTGAAGACTATGATAAATAAAAACCCCAAATTTGGAATATAAGCTATCGTATTTCATTTAATTTCAATTTATCGATAGCTTCATCGGCTTCGAGAATTTCGATACACATCGAATTTCATCAATAAAAGCACTTACTTTAAACCGAACCTTTTAATTATTATATTAACAAATTATTGATTAACTGCGCAGATTTCACCAAGATCTTTTAAGAAGCTGACAAGCTAAAACCAATTTTGAAAGTTGTGTTTTTAGTGGACTTTAACTGATATTTCTAAAATTAATATCAGATGCTCTACCTGGTTTTTGGTAAAGTTTAGTTGGTTTGAAATCGCTGCTTTTCAGTTTTGTGGCGCTGTTTTGCTTTCGATTTATATTTCTTAAATTGATTTGCGCTTAAAGTTTTAATAACCCGCATGTGAGGGCCATAAACATGTGGCCAACCAGTTCCGCTTGGCTGTTTTTGTATTGATACGTTGCCGCCATAAACTGTGCTGCGATTATTTTGATTCACTTATTTTTTCCAGCTACTTCTGAATTTAATGGCGGCGCATGTGGAAATGTGGAAAATTCCAACGAAGTGCGGTCATTTTAATAACGAAAAACATCAGCTTTTTATGCACTCATTTTGCTATTGTTGTTTTTGTTATTGTTATTGTTATTGATGTGCTTTTGTTTTTGTTCCTGCTGCTGTTGTTTGGCATCTATTTTACTTGTTCTTCTTCTATTTCTTTTGCTTGTTGTTTCTGTTTTATTTTATGACTTTCCCCGCTTCTTCTTGTTGTTGTTGTTGTTGTTCGTTGCAGCAGCAAAACTTTTTCAATATACCAGAGTACTTTTTGTTTTCTGCATCACATATTCCAACTCACCACACTCTCTCTCTCTCCCTATTTTGCTCTCTTCTTCTGTCTCTGTCTCTGTCTGGCGTGTGTGTGCATTGCATTTGCCGGCTTAATTTTCATATAATGCATAAAATTGACGCATTATTAAACATATTAAAATTGTTTGCCTGTTTTGGCCCAAACTGTGTCTCTTTTTCAATGTTAAATCGCTTCTTGTTTTAATTGTTGGCTTATTTGTTTCTGCTTTTTAGTTACAATTTAGTCATAAATTGCATATAAATAAAAAAACATTTAATAGAATAAATTGAATTGAATTATGAATAATATTTTCTATTCATTTTCTTTCTACTGTCAGTTAATATTAGTGAAAATATAAGGAAAAACATTATTGTCAGGAAACGCAGTGTGGCAACTGCTCGTTTGTTATGTGGGTTTAATTAAGGAACTTCATTGGTTTTTATTACCTCCACGGGGTACAGATATGTATATATATAATATAGATAATATTGCATTCATAACTTTTTATTAACTTGTTTGTTTTTACTTCTGTTTGTTTGCACAGGGTCAGTGCTCGGCTGGCACACTGCCCATGGCCTGGGTCGATGAGGGACCCGGCCCGCCAATCTGTCCGCGTTCCTGTGCCGAACAACAGCCGACGGATAGCAGCGCCGAGGCGCGCACCGATAATAAACTCAAGTATTTCATAAATGCAAATACGATTAACTATAAGTCGCCGCATACGCGTTTAAGCCACAGTCAAAGCAGCAGCAGCAGCAACAATAACTATAAAGCCATGTCGAGAGTGCGACGCGATAGGCAATGGGAGATGCAAGATGCTGTTGCCAATGCACCAACGGAGCCAACAGCAGCAGCAACAGCAACAACAACTGAGCAGGATGGACTGCTCGAGTCATCCACGATGTCAGCGACGGCCAGCAGCAATGAAGCGGACGAGCTGGAGGATCAGTCGATGCCAACGTTGCACTACAGTCATCTGCAGACACACGAGCAACACAGCGCCAACACACAACAGCAACAGCAACAGCAACAACAAACACAGCAGCAACAACAACAGTGCCTTGATTACCTGGGCGATGCGGCCGAGACGAGTCCACAGCATTTGTGCGGCCTGCGGTCGCCTGGACAGCTGCTGGCGCGTTTGCGCACACTGCGCCTGCGCCATTGCTGCGAGCGCAGCGTGTTCAGTGCGTTGCACACACTGGCGCTGAATGCCACACTCTCCGATCCCAAAGACTGCATTCGCCTGCTCAGCGATCTGCTCGACGTGGATGCACTGGCCAATCGCATCACCTGCGAACTGGCCGAGATACTCTTTCGCTTCGATTGCCGCCAGGTGTATTCGCTGGTCAATCAGTGCGACGACTGCAAGGTGAGTAGTTCCCCCATTTATTGGTTAATTTTAATTTGAGTGTTCTTTGTCCATCTGGAGTATTTAATTGTTCTTTCTTGCTTTCGACAAAGTCTCAGCTGAGTAATTGCAAGTTCTTCTGTACTCAATTCTCTAGAGCTCTTGCGATTTCTTTCTGTCTCACTCTTACACTCCGTTGCTGTCTCCGTCTCTGTTTTTCACTTGACACGCGCTCGGATTACATCATGCTTTAATTAAATACTGGGCAATGGGTGGGCAACCCTTGCCACAGCAGCGCGCAACTCGACTCAACTCGACTCAATCTCTTATTTAAATTCAGCCCGTTAACCTAAAATGTGCCATGCCCCAAACCGAATGCCCCAAACGCCCAAGCCGCAACCCGACAAGACAAATGAAAACAAGCAAAAGTGTTGCAAGCATCGAGTATTCAATTGCTTAATACCCTATAAATAAATGATGACTTAAGATATTAAATTAATTATTTGTAATTAGTTGACTTTCTGGATTTCTACTTTATATTCTCATATCTGTAATTAACTTTCCTTCACTCTTTACAACATGATTTTAAATATTTTTACAAAAGAGAAAAATTATTTTCATTTTAGTTATTTGAGAAACGCATTACCAAATTTAATAAGCCGGGTTATAAGCAATTCCTTACTGCCCACTGCTATTCACTGAGTATAACAAGCTAATGGCTCTGTTCGCTGTTGTTGTTGGTGCACCATTTTGCACAGTGTACACACTCAGCTAAAGCTAAATCGTAGTCCGCAACACTTCCGTGCGGCAAGAACGCTGCGTGACATTTTTAGCTGCTCATTAATTATTGATGTCGCCTCTCGCGACTGCTTTAAACTGGTGGCATGGGGCACGCCTTTGCATCCAATGCCCAAGTCCAGTGGCAGCTGCGCCCACTTCAGAAATCCGCGCACAGCAGTCGTCCAAAAAGTGAAAAACCCTCACTTTTTCCTGGCCAGCCCTCGGCTCTTGGGTTTTATATTTCTGCGCGTAATTATCAGTGCTGAGAGCTCAAAGCGGGTTGCAGCGACGGGTGACTGCTAGTGGGTGGGTGGGGGTAGGGTGCGGGTGCGGGTGTTTGGGTAAGTGAAAAAGCAACGCGTTGCGGTTAATTTGTGGCACTTAGAGGTCGCCAACTGACAACTGTGGCAACTGTAAAGCTGCTGCTGCTGCTGCTGCTGCTGTTCCTGTCATATATTTCAACGTCTGTGCAAACATTTGACTGCATATTTAATGGCCATTGCCCTGTGTGTGTGTGTGTGTGTATGTGTGTGTGTGTGTGTGCGCGTGTAATTGCCAATTATTTGCTGCGAGCCTTTAAACAACTTTCAACAAGCAGCTGACCAACTGCTGCAGTTCTTCCAACGATGTCAATGTGCACTGCCGATGCCGAGCCGAAGGGGCATTCGAAGGGGGTGGAGCTTGTTTAGGGGCTGCGCGACAATGAGACCGCTAATGAGCGCCACAACTAAACAGCATACTGGGGCAACGGGGGCATAAAAAAGGAAGAGCTTTGCTGGGGCACAAAAAATAAAACAGAAAACAGAAAACAGACTCGTAAATGGGGCCGAGTCGAAAAAAACAAGTTGCAAGCGAATGTGAATTGCGTTGCTGATTAAGTAAAACTTGAGGCAGCTAGCTAAGCAACAACAACAACAACAACAACTAAACAACATACACACACACACACATGAATTTAAATTTAAATTACGCATACGCCCGGTGTGTGTGCGGCTGGCGCACACTTAAATGCCTGCACAATAAGAACAACAACAAGCTATCAGCCTGCGGGTGGAGCCTGCTGCAGACACGCAACTAACACCCTACTCCACACCCACACACACCCCCCCCCTCCCCTCTCATGCCTTACAGCAGCAGTAGCAGCCTTAACATGTTTCTAGTTCGAAACGCGTCTGCTGTGGAAATCAGGTGATGACAAGAGAACAACCAAACGAGAGAGCGAGAGAAATAGAGAGAGAGAGAGAGAGAGCGTCAACTGCTCTCCTAAATTTTCTCTCGCTCTCTCTCTCTCTCTCTCTCTCATTCTGTGCCTCTTCGCTATTCAGCGCCGCTCTCACATGACACGAAACACTTTTCTGTTCTGTAATTTTTCCGCAGTTTATATAAGTTTGCCATGGAACTTTTTTTTTATGCCCACTCTTAGAATATTACTTTAGCAAAAAAAAATAAAATTACAATTTATTGTTATGTTTTTATTTCATTAAAGTGACTAGCTGCCTAGTTTTTTAATACAACATTTTCTGCTGTTTTGCAAAGTAATTCAAATAAAAATTGTTCCTTCGACATTTCCAGTCGCTAGATTTTTGAAATTATTAACTGCGCGCGCTCTGCGCCACTGCTCCACATTCAGCGCCAGTCACAGCTTCCAAAAAAAAGAAGAAAAACCGTAAAGCATCTAGAAAAAAAGTAGAAAATACAACAAAACAAATAATATAAAAAAAAAATGTGTTTCGACTACAGCCCTCGCATTTTGGCTTCCAGTCAGGACGCGAGCTTGTAGGCCTCCTTGAGGCTCTGCAGTTTTGGCCAGTTTTAAATTAATTAACTCGACAACTTAGTTAGTTTACGACACATACACATATATGTGTCTTATCGATGTTGTTGTTGTTGTTGCTTGTCGGCCTCATATCATAATTACAGCCGTGTGTATTTATGATTACGTTCACCGCAAGTCGTCTAATTAGTCAAAAGGACACTTGCCTGACATTGTGGCCGAACCGCAGGGACCGAAACAGTCAACTTAGTGGCAGCTAACACCCACAAACACCCACACACACCCACACACACACACAGAGTAGCAAATCTCTAACCAGTTTTCAAATTTGGGTTACGAGTCTTTTGATGGTCAAACAAACGCAAATTAGTTGATGGGCGTAGAAGTTGGCTAAAACGTTGCTTGGGTCAAGCCAAAAAAAAACACGCCCAAGCCACACATTAATTTCATATTGCCTACCTTTGGGGCCGCAGCTGGTTGCTAAGGGGCCTTGAGACTTTTAAGGGTTGGTACATTAGCAAAACTATTTGGGAAGCCCAATTGAATGAAAAGTTATGTGCATGTTTTGTTTTCCACTGTCGAATTCCATTCAAGGATTTATTTCACATTTTTTATTGTATGTTTCGCAAAAAAAAAAAAACAATATTTGGGCGGAATGTTGCAACTATGCTCAAAAGCATAATTAAAATAAAAAAAAAACAAAATAAAATATTTGCAAAAAGTTAATGCGCAAAGTCGAATTTTTTGTGTAGTTATTTCTCGATATTTTATGATTGCGTTAAATAAAAATGTAATCAAAGAAAGTGTTTTATTTCCCTCAGTTTCTATAGTTAACATAGGCCAGCTCAAATCCTTTCAATATTTTATACTTTTCACATGGTTTCCTGTGACAATATTTCAGTTTATCTTTTCTTTTCTTTTCTTTGGATCATTTTCAAAAAGTTTTTCACTAAAGCAAATTCTTTTTAAGCTGTCCTGTTTTTATATTCATTCTTAACTTGAGTTCATATGAGTGGGTTCAAGGTTAAAATATATATATATATATATATATATATATGTATGTTTGTCTACCTGCCCCACTTCAAAGCGACTTTTAACACTTTCTCAACTGCCGCTGCTTGTGGTTTATTTTTCTTTATTTATTTCTAGCCCAAAACTTGTTTCTTTTCATCGCATTTTGTTGCTGGGCATCATCATAATCTATTCCTCATCGAAGATTTCGATACACACACACACACACACACACACACACACGCATTCTAGGCATGTGTGTGAATTTGCATTTTACGTATTAAAAAGACACTTACGTCATCGCTGATACGTTGTGAGACGTTATTGGTTTGGGTTGGCGTGTTGAGTGGCTGGGGGTTGTGTGGGCGTTGCAGGGTATTCGGGGGCGTTGAAAGGAAAATTGTCAAAAGCGGAAGTAGCGTAATTTCATAAATGATTGATTACACACACTTTACACGCATTCTCACTTATGTCCACACACACACACACTCACTCACGTAAACATGAATATTGCTTAGGCTCTTGTCGTTGATGTTGTTGTCCAGAACAGGCGACAGCTGACGCACACACACACACACACAAGCCCACAACTATTGCCGTTTTGTAATGCTTCACCTCTGCACTCTGCGAACCGCCACCCCCCTTTCCGCGCTTGCTGCCTGCCAGCCTATCTAGTGTTTTTTTTACTGCTGCTGCTGCTGCTTCGACCCCAGCTTCTTTTTCATACTTTTTATTTTTTCTCTGTGGTTTTTGGACACATGTGCGCCGGCTGCCTAAAGGCAAAAGAAAACTTTGCTG
Source organism: Drosophila multiciliata (assembly GCA_037043605.1). NCBI lineage: Eukaryota > Metazoa > Arthropoda > Insecta > Diptera > Drosophilidae > Drosophila > Drosophila multiciliata. Next base: position 2,793,411 of record JBAMBF010000589.1, read on the forward strand.
CGGTTCCCAATAATCTTTTTCTTTTACGCCACTTTTTTGCCATCAACATCAGCATCAGCAGTTGCTGCTACCTTTTTGCCCCAACATACCCCCCTCCACCCACACACCACTCGTTTGCTTGCTGTGTGTCTCCGTTCGCTTTATTTACAATCTAATAATTTATCGACTTTTGCGTGGGCGACGCTCGGCAGGCACGTTTACTGAAAGGAAATGGCAATGGGATTGAGAACGAGCATGAGAATGGGAATAGGAATAGAAATGAGAGTGGGGATGGGTATGTGGATGGGTAACGGTATGGGAATGGAACATTAGATCTCTGTTCGACAAGTCGACAAGCAGCTAAATTGCGTATACATTGCGTGGGCCGCTTCCGTTGCATGCAAATGTAAATAAAAATGCGAATACGAATGCGAATAAGCATTAGCAAAGGCAACAACAATGGAAATGAGCATTGGCCATGGACGAGGGCCAGGGCAGCGTGAATGAGAATGAGAATGAAAATAGACAAAAGACTTTGTTAGTTATGGCGCAGTGCAGCAAATGCTGCTAATGTGAAACAGCAGCAACGGCAAGAACAACAACAACAACAGCAACAACAATAGCAATATCAACAGCAGCAGCAGCAGCCGCAGCCGAAGCAGCACTAGACGATTAATCAATAAAACGAAACCTGATGAACAGGACACATAGACAGAGGAGACACGGGGACAAAGGGCGGACAGGCAGACATACAGATAAATAGCCCAGTTGGAACGAAATGAGTTACAATGGGAATGTGAATCGAGCCAATAATAGGAGTTAATAGGGACACAGCTAACTAAGCTGAAGAATATTGCATAAAATAAATAAAAAATAACAACTAAAAGATTAAATAAAATAAATGCAATTTTAGTGCGTATTTTATGCACACAAAACATGTATATTTTTAGTGATAAGCAGTGTTTAGCCTTCGGCCTAACTAAATACGGAAGAGTAAAATTAGATGAAAAGTTGCAATTAATTAGCGGCAAAGTAATGTAAATTTCAGGGCATTTTTCATGGTTTGCTTTGCTGCTGGGAAGCTGGGGCAAAGGGTAGCTAAACCAAAGTGCTTGAGCCAGCTGCTGCCGACGTCGCTGCCGCTGCCGCTGCTGCTGTTTGTATAAAGACTTGTCAGCAACGAAATCACATACACAAACACACTTTCTCACACACAAACACACACACACAGGCACACTCAAGCTGGGACAATATGAAAAATGTTTTGGAAAACATGTTCGTAATCCACAATCGACAAAGATAAATCACTTTTAGTGTGCTTCAAAGCATTTATTTAAATTTACGCTCTCTCTCAAACGGGCACGCTCTCTCGCTCTATCTCGGTCTCCCACTTTCTCTAGCTTATTTTGTGTGCATCTCTCTCGCTTGCTGTCTTTTGCCTTATATAATGACAGGCGAGACAAAAGCACAAAGCTAGCGAACAATTGGAAAAGTTAAAACCAAACCAAACTTTAGCAGAACAACCCGGAATGAACCCAAAAATGGTTTAAAGTGGAAACGATGGAAATGGAGAAAAAGCACAGTTAACCGTTGACTAGGTTAAGGGGGCGGGACGTAGTAGGAGCTTGGTGAAGTGCTGTAGCGATTACAGCAACAAAGGCAAACGAATTACTGGCGAAACACTCAAGTGCCGGCGATTGTCTCACTCGTTGTTGCCTTTGTTGTTGTCCCTCACTTGAAGTTTAAATGCCGTTATTGTTGTTGTTGTTGTCGGCATCTTATGCATAGCCTGACGTCATGTGTGTCTGCCCGGTGCTTTTGTGAGTGCGTGTGTAACTGTAACAGCGTATTGGTGTCATTCATACTTTTGGTTTTGTCTGCCTATGTTTTCAGTTTGTGAGTGCTTGTAATGAGTTGTGAATGACGCACATTTGCCATTGATAAATAACAACTGTAATAAAATGAAGCGAATCGTGCAAAAGCTTACATTTTGGAGATATCTCTTCACATATCTATTCTTCTCTATAAGATGTTGCATATATATGTATTAAATATAAATAAATAAATATAAATAAAGGTCGCAGTGCACAAAATAAATTATGTATTAAATATGAATAGCTATACAAGAATCCACATTACACTCCAATCTTTAAAACTATTCTTATATAAATATATCATAAATTAAAAAGTGCTCAAAAAACTATTTTGTATTGGTCGGTCAATTATCATAGGTTTGATAGTTCATTAGTTATTCAACGGCAAAAGCTAAAGTTAATTTCTGTATATATCTTTTAATTGTATATATCTCTCAACAACACTATATACGATGATTCATTTATATATATATTGTATATACATACAAGAATATAATTTACGTAATATTGTAGCTAATCACACTCCAATCTTTAAGACTATTTTTATATATTTATATATATATCATATATCAAAAAGTGCTCAAGCATCTATTTTGTATTGGTCTGTCTACAATTATCATAGGTTTGATAGTACAATAGTTGTTCTATGGCAAAAGTTAAAGTCAATTTCTGTATATATCTTTTAATTGTAGATATCTCTCAACAACACCATATAAGATGATTCATTTATAAATATATATATTTTATATGTATACAAGAATCCACATTACATAATATATTGTAGCTAATCACACTCCAATCTTTAAAACTATTTTTATATATTTATATATATCATATATCAAAAAGTGCTCAAGCATCTATTTTGTATTGGTCTGCCACCATTTATCATCAGCTTGATAGTTCAATAGTTGTGCCCCTGCTCAACGGCCTCCTTATTCTCTGCTTTAGTCAGAAATGGGTCTTCATATTTTTTTAACAATGGCATTTTTTTCCTTTGTCCTGCCATAGACGTATCATCTATTTACATATATCGCACACATTTCTATTTATTTGCATAAACGCAGTGTTTAGTTTATTTTGCAGTTTCCGTCCGGCTGTCTGAATCAGTCAAGCGCTACTGATAGCAGCAACCGCACTCCTACACACCCTCTCCCCTCTCCCAAACGGCAACTCCTTGTTTGTCTGCGTGTTTCCCTTGCACGCGACGACATTGTGTGTGTGTGTAACGAGGAGGATGACAAGGACAACGAGGACGCTGGCTGACGGCGAAGGCGTCTGCGATTTGACAATGTGCGAGCTGTGCCTCAGGCTGTGGCGCCCAGCTTTAAACAGAGCTGCGGGGCACGCATCAGTGGCATGGAGACGCAGAGCGAGGGTGTTGAAGTGTGCTGTGTGTGTGCATTTGGAACACATATGTTGGCTGCAGCAGCAGCTGCGAATCTGCGCCTTATCTCAACTCAGTTGCCTACAAAATTCATGTGGCATTTAATTATGCAGCTGATGATATTTCAGAACCCATCTCTCCCCTCTCTCTCTCTCTGTCTGTTGCCAGTTTAATTAAAATTTAAGCGTTGTTCTTGTTGCCGCATTTGCAACTCAACTGAAATGCAAATCAATTGCGCTTGACTGCCACAATAATTCGATTGCTGCCTCGCATTTGCCGTAATGAATTGTTATGATTGTGGCTTATCGCAAGTTTTCTGGCTGATTTACGTGGCCTTTGCACTGAACTGAACGCATCTCAGATACCCTGTTGCCAGATTGGGTCATTTTTCTTGTGGCACGCTCATTTCCTAAAACTGGTCTGTGGTTTTAGCCACAATGATGCGCTTGGCCCAGTTAATAGTCCTTTGTGGCGCATATCTCTGCTGCTGCTGTGGTAGCTGCCCCTTGGCGGTACAGACAGACAAAGTTGTTGCAACAATTTCGAATTTTTATGGCACGTATTTAACGCAAATGTGCACAAAGTTGTCACTGTCAAATAATGTCGAATTTTAATTGTCCACCTACATGGCAAAAAAAGTAAAGACTTAAATAAATATTTAAACAATATTTTTACAATGGATTTCAAACTGTTTCAGCTTAAAAAGGAGGAAAGCTTAAATCTAAGATTTACTTATATAATCCTTGTTCAGTTTAAGTATATAAAAATAGTTGAAGTAATTTCTGAATGATTCGCTTACTTTGCGCATTCTAAAATGATTAATTAAGGATTAATTAAGGACGTTTGTTGAGTTTTTAGGGCCTGTTGAGTATTGGCTCGTTGAGGAAATCAAAGTCGATTGAATCTGATCTGCTTAATTTCACATTGCTCTTCATTTTCTTGACTTGCAGCGTTCGACAACTGGCAGCGGGAAACACTTTGAATCTCAGCTGGCTCAGGTGGCTCTGGCTGTGATTCTGTCGGCTGCCTTTCATCAAAGACACGCAATTGGCATTAGATAGTTTTTTTTTTTTGTAATAAATGGAATCTACTGGTTTCGATTTACTACTTAATAGCATTGGCCACGTCAAGTCAAGTCAAGTCAAGTTGGTAACAGCCAAGCAGACAATTTGAAGCTCTTTTCGAGCTATACAATTACAGCACGAACGCAACTTTGATGCGTTTCAGCTAACCCCCCCCTTTCTCCCTCCCTCCATCTCTCTATCTCTATGCACGTGTGTGTGTGTGTGTGTGTGTGTGAGTGTACACACAATAGTAGCTGGTTGTAGCGCACTTGACCAACTGTGGCACGTGTTGTCGCATTGGCTATGGCAATAAGTGCTGGCACAGCCAATACATATGCACACATAAGCACCCACACACACACACACACACATGCATACCCATACTTAAGTAATGCTTTTGGATCCAAGGATAAACTTCTATTTTACAAACCATACTCAGTCGTTCTCAGCGTGTTTTTTCTTCTTTCGTTCAACAATTTTTTTTTTTTATTTCTGTTTTGCAGCATGCAACGAGGCAAACGTTGCAAGCACATTGCGGATACTGGTTCATTGCCTCGTTTGTTTTGTTTGCCACACGGTCACGTGTTACCTTCGTTTTCCTTGTCGAGTACTGTTTGCCCCCCTATCCCCTCATCCACCCTTGTCATCCTGTTGCCAGCTACGTGCACTCGAGTGCAACTCGGACGCGACTCAGAGCGTTTGCAGCACAAAAATTTAAAAGCCACAAAATCCCCACACTGAAAATGCCAACTTGTTAAGCTGCCAACCAACCAGCTTTAAAAGGTGGCCAACAGACCGTGCCATGCTCAGCTGCAGTTCCGCAACTAATTGTCATTAATTTGTTTACACAAATAGTCGCAGAGCCAACGGCTTGGGTCAATAATTGTTCCATGAATTTGTCTAATCAGCGGGCAAATTTACTGGCAAATTGCATTTACTTAAACAACTGGGAAAACAATTCCAGTGGCCCATTTTGTGATTTGCGGCTGAAAGCGTCATTTAAAATGTCAAACCGGAAAAACGAGTGCTTTACTTGCGTCCTGTCTGGCATTTTTCCTCTGCTCTACTTGTATTTTTAAGCGCTTTTTTAATGTACCCAACATACACACACCTACACACCTACACACACACAACTACACACACACACACAGTTTTTATTGTGTGTACTGTGTTTTTCGTTGGGGTTTTTGTAACGCGCTTGGTCAAATTTGCATATTTAAGTGAAAATTTAATGTTTTTTGTGTTTTATGTGTGTGTGTGTGTGTGTGTTTTGTTTGTCCCTCTTTTCCACTTTAGTGTTTATGACGGATATGTTTGTTGTTGGGGCAAGTGTTGGTATTTATATATACCATGCAGCATATACCCATTAGTTATATATATTTATGCACACATCGCACATTCACAAATAACAATGTATATTTAAGCTAAATTGTGATATAAGCAAGTTTTTGCACACACACAAAGCATTTGCATTTGGTTTTTAATTGGGATTTTGTGCTAAATTGTCAACAGAAATATATACAGCTCTGTTCAGAAATTAGAACAGGGCAAAACTCATTTGAAATGATTTTCATTTTGGTAGCAGCAGCAATTAATCCAAATTTAAATGATTTATTTATTTTCACATCATTTGTTATTTTTTTTTTATAAATAGTTTTAGCAAAATGTCAGATTATATATTATTTGAATTTCTTTTAGTTGCTCTCCTCTATTTTCCAATCAAATTTATTAAATTAAATTGAGCGCATTTGACTTTCAATAAATGTCGTTATCAATAAATTAGCATGAAAGGCGGTTTTTTAAAATTAATTTGTAACATTTTTAAAATCCACGTTTATTATTTCAGCTTATTATTTATGAGTTGCAAGCACAACAAACAAGAAAAACAAAAAGCAACTCGAAAAAATGTAGCATACTTTTATGGGCAGCAAACACAGTTCGCCTGCTGCGTGCGAAACTCGCTTTTATTATACATACGAGAAATGCACACACGTACACCGTTATGCAAATTGCTTACAAATATACATATTTAAATATATAAGCAATGTAAATAAATAAAAACTACATATAAAGAGTCAAGCAGCGAAAGAAACTATAAAGCTCTGTTGTAGCCAAAAAGTTACTGCAATCGTACAAATCAAATCATAACTGATTTGCATACATAAGACTGACTTCTGTGTGTGAGTGTGTGCGTGTGTGTGCACTATATCAATTACTTTACATACATCGCAGTAGATGAATACTGCATATGGTGTTGCGTAGTGCGCCAAATCTTTGGCCAATTTTGTCACGTAGCGGCTACACACAGCTGCTGACCCCAAGTCTCTAGCGAAAGTGTATTAAAATTGCTTAACAGCTGACCCCCCCCTCTCCGCTTGAAGGTTCACTTTACGTTGGGTCATTTTGACGGCATGTGCTGCTGCGATTGCGAAGCGAAATTGTTGCTGAGGAATCCATAAAATATTTATGCTTCCAGTCCAATTGAGGGCCAATGCCAGAGGCATTACTTGAACCCCAAAGTGAGATCTTTGCTGTGCTTGGTAGCCGACAGAGTTTGATGGAGTAATGGAGTTGCTGGCCAGCTGCAAACAAAGTTGATTATATTGTGTGTACACACTGGCCACCAGGCAAATTGTGGCATCAACAATGCACCAGCGAAACAAATGCTGATAATATGGAAATTAGTTTGAGGCACACAAAAAACAAAGCTCACGAAAATTGCAAAGATTTTGTTACGAAAACTAATATGCAACTTTGAAAATCAATTCTCAAACAGTTTAGGCCATGTTTGCCCAACTAATCGGCTTATAGCAATGGCTAAGCCAAGAAGAAACAATACTTAAGGCTGACTAGATCAATATTTAAGTTAATGTTAAGGCGATGCAGGTGCTTTTTTGGCATATACTCAATGCTTAACTTGGCTAAATCTGCAACGTTTCTTGTGGCACAATGCCAAGCACAAAAATCAACAGTGAATTGCTGCCCCCATTTGGTCATTTGGGGCGTTGAAACAAATTATTTATATATTTCTTTATTACACACTTCTCAAGCCGCCCACACTTGGAGATCGGGTCGAGTCTTTGTTGCTTCTGCTTTATCCTCGGAGCGGTTCAATGGCACATGAAATTATGATAGTTACTCCGTGTTTGGTATTAGGTGTTTTTGGTATTTGTGGCCGTAAATCTCGCTGCCACAAAGTCTGCTTGATTTGTCAAATATAAAGGCAATTCTTTGCTCCGTCCATTAACTTTTATGTGTGAGTGTGTGTTATATTTTTGAAAATAGCCGGTCAATGGCTGTGGACAGTTCAAAAGACTTTTCCACTTCTTTGTTCGCATCATCCCAAAAATCTGACTTGGCTAGACGCAAAATAAGATTCTCTTTTAAGATTGGAATTGCCATAAATACTTTTAATTATCTTCTGCTAAAAATAACTATCAATTAGTAAGTTCAGATTACAACGGATTAAAGAGACTAAACTTATTTCTATATTCTTAAATTCTTTCTACGAAATGAATTGATTAATTGCAGCAATCGTTCAAATTGTTGCAAGCGTGTTGGCATGTTGCACAAAAGTCGCTGCACGCATCATTACCAAAATATTGAATTTTGTAATACTATTTTGCAGCATTTCGCTTCACCTATTCGCCTGTCAGTCACTTCCAACCCCTCCATTTCCCTGCGTCCATTACATGCATGTTTGGCATGCAAAATCCACACGCAGTGGGGCAAGGGCTGAATGGGGGGGGGGCAAGCGAGCTAAGAATGGGTTTGGTTGAGTAACCGGATTCGCATCAATTCGCCACATAGCTTGGTGTCCCTCCCGGTCACGAATATAAATCCCCCCCGTTCAGCTGTCCCTCCCCCAGTTCATTTGTCGAATTCATTCTGTGCATTCTGCATGTCAACGTAATGGACGAAAACGAGATTCTGACGTAGGCAGCCAAATGCTGGGAAACCATCCAACCACCGAGAGTGTCGACTGTCAGTTGGTGGCGGTGTGGGCAGTGGGGAGTAGCTGTGGAACGGAGGAGCAAAGGATGTCTGCGGTGCCTGCAGTGCTGCGAGTGAATGACTTTTGCGCCTGGCAAATGGATTTAGCCCCAGTCAAAAGTGAACCCGATGTGGAAACATATACTCCACAATCTGCATATACACACACATATATATATATGTACAGCATGTGTGCGAACTATGCTTATCTACTTAATGCCTTAGGCCTTGTGCAACTCAGTTGGCTTTTTGGCACAGCCCATTTCAACTTTTGACTTTCAATAAAAAGGTTAAAATTCGTTCCATTTGCAGTTGTGTGGTTTTTACCTGGTTGTAATTAAGTCTCGCATTTGACTCGCCCTGCATGCCGCTAATTGAGTTGTTACTTGCAACACGCCTTCACCCAAAACACGCCCCAAGTGACTCCTCCGTTTGCTGCGCTGCTTTTTCACTTTTCTCACCCTTTTCCATTTATGAAAAATACTTTTCATAATTAAATAATTATCTTGTGCCTTGTCTCTTTATGGGCATGTCTAGATAAGGAAGCACTCCTCCTCCCTTACCTTGCTTACTTTCTGACTTTCCCAGTTGTGGCAGCTGCTTTCCCCCAATGCATGTGTGCACCATTGTTGCACATTCACATATCGGGTGTGTCTCCTGAGTGTGCATTGTTGCTGCTGATTTCTCAGAGGCAGCAAAGGGTTAAATTTAACAAATTTATTTTCAGAATGTGAAGTTTTTAAAAAAACATATTTCAATTAGATTTATTGGTGTTGATTTCAATCAAAATTAATTACTTGAGCAAGTTTTAAGCGCTTTCTACAAACTTTAAAAACTTGACTTGTAATAATAAAAACAAATAAAAAATTCTTTATGAATTTCTCAGCTTTTGCTTTTTAATTTGGGAATTCTAAGAAAAATATATTTCGGCTTATACTTTTTTTTGGCTTTATTTTAAGCAATTCTTTTTATTTGATGCTGCAGGATTTCACTTTGATTTGTCAGCAGATTTGTTGTTCTTAAATAAAGTAAAAATGTGTAAAAACATTTGAATATTTTATTTCAACATTTTCGTCTTTGTATTTGAGTATTTGAATTATTTTCTTTTATTTTTTTGTATTGCTAAACATATTTGATACTTTACCTAACATTTGCTATTTTTGAGGACAAATTGTATTAAACTTGTGCAGTTTCCTTATTCATATTCCTCGTGTGGAGTTGGACACTGCTCCTAAAATCGATTTGATTGTCATCTTTGCTGTGTATCCTGCAGTTGCTATTTGCATATCTTGGCCTGGTTTTAGGACGGGCACAGGTAAAAATATTTAGTAGCTGCCCAAAGGCAAATATTTGAGCTGCCACTTGATTGGCCAAAGTGCAAGAAAATGTTGGCAAAATGCAAGCAAAGGCAACGCTGATTGCCCAAATCGATTATGGCAATTATTTTGGCCAGAAAACAAACACAGCAATAATTGAATTTAACTAAAGGCCACCCACCGCCCCCCCCCCCCTTTCGAAAATTTCTCATCAAATGCAAACAGTTATATGTAACAGCACACACATGCACACGGGTACATACACATCACGTATACGCATTGTGCGACACACTCAACAAACCTAATCGTTGTTGTTCGCAATCGAAGCCAAAATAGTTGACCACCCCCCACCTCCCCGCGCAACCATGGCGCCTCAATGATATATCGAAAGGGGATAACATTATTTGTGGCATAAATCAGGCGATTAGAAATTCAATGCTATTAGCATGTGGAGTATGCGATTAAGGCTCTAATCACATAAGCTGAACACAAGTAGAAATTAAGTTTATGCTTGCCGAGCCGAATTTAATCGTTTTAATCATAATTTTAGCTTAAATTAATTTTAGCTTAAATTTTGAATACAGCTTTTGAAATTCGTTAGTTTTAGGTAATTCGAATGTTTTCTTTTGTGGGCTCGACTTAAGCGCATTTGTGACTTTAATTAAGTTTTCAAGCACTGTAACCAAATCCCAAAGAATAATTTTATAACTATTTTTTTTATTGTTTTTAAGGCTTAATCTTTATAAACTTAATATTTTTTTTGGCAATTAATAAACCGAATTAAATCTATATTTTGGGGTCTCTCACATTTTCCTCATAATTTTGTGAAGCTTGCAATTTGAAGTTTATCTATAAAGCATTTGAAATGTATTTGTATCCATTGTATTTGCAGGAAGCTTATCGCCGCTGGGTGTGCAGCACACTGGTGCCGTATTATGCAGAGCCGCAGGATGTTGTTGCAACGCCAGCCGATGAACTCGCCACACGAGGGTCAACCGCTGCGGCAAAGCCAGCGGCGGCCGCTGGCAAAAGTAAACGTGGTGTTGGTGGCATGGCTGGAAGTGGAAGTGGAGCTGTTGGTGGCACGGCTGATGCTATAAGCGGCAGCAAGCATAAATCTCAGAAATTAATCAGCAATAACAATAAATCAAATAACGGCAATAACATGAACGAGCGCCAGATTAATCAGCAGCATGACGAGAACAATGAGCCACAAAATAAAAATCCAAATGTGGCCAATGTGGCGCAGGCGTTCTACGATGCCGTTGGCATTGGCCAGCATCAATCCCAAATTCAAACCCAAACCCAATTCCACTCTCAGTTCCAAGCCCACAACAACAACCGAAACAACAACAACAACAACAGCAGCAGAGGAGGAGCAAGTGCCCAGCAACAATTCAATAATTTCATATCGACTGCCAATAATGCGGATCCCAGCGCAGCGGATCCAGTGATATCAAAACTACAAAAGAGGTAATCCTATTTAGACAATTTAATGTATTTTTATATATTCTAATGTTGTATTTTCTTGGGTGTCCACAGATCAACACGCAAGGCAGAGTTCCGTAAGCGCCGCCGCATTCGACCCTGCCTCAGCGTGTGCCAAACAGTGGAACAAAAGTGCCCCTATTTGCTGCCCGCCGATCGCGCTCCCGCGCTGCCCACCCAATATGCCGGCGAGCCGACATTTGTATGCCTAGGTGAGTAGTAGTAGTCTGGGATTGATGGCATCCGTTAGCAACACACAAAAGCAAAATAATATTTTATTTACCCGCCACATTTGCAGATCAAAACATACCCGAAACTGGGGAGCAGCTGAAGAAATCCAGCTACGGCCCCAATGACTGCTGCTACAGTTACTGCAATGGCCCCATTGAGGGCATCTGCACCATCTGCCAGGAGTTTGCAGCCCCAGCCGCGGACAACAGCAGCAGCAGCCAGAACAGCAGCTCGACCGGACGACGGGTGCACAATATAACGCTGACGATGAGCTCGCCGCCGGGGGAACATGCGCGTGCGGCCAGCGTGTCGGTGGCGCTGAGGAACGTCAGCCAAGCGTTGCCGGATGGGGCCGAGCTGCTGGAGCGTCTGCCGTATTATGCGCGCCACGACAGCGTCTATTACTATGACGATGATGAGGGCAGCGATATGCCGGACATGGCGCTGTCTGGCGGCTGTGCGCCGGTGCCACCGGTAAGCACACGCTGTGAGATGCCCTATTATGCGTCCGGTGTAGCGCCGTCGCCGCCAACGCAGCTGCTCGTTTTTCTGAGCGCCCTGCTCGGTCTGCTGAGCAGCTGTGGGGCGGCGCGACAGCGCTGCGGGCGCACCCGCAACACAACTGCCCGTGTCGACTGTCAGGCCAGCTGCCACGAACTTTTGGCCAGCTCGAGCTCGAGTTCGAGTTCGAATCGGTGTCGGAGTCGGAGTCGTAGTCCGAGCCGGAATCCGAGTTCAAATCAGAGTCAACACTCGCAACAAGGCGCCGACAGCTGGCGAGACAGCAGCGGCAGCGGAAGCGGATGCGGAAACGGAATTGCAAGCTACACTGCCAGCCAGCGACAGGAACAGGAACAGGAACAGAACAGAGCCTGGCCATGGTCATGGGCGTGGACGTGGCCATGGGCATGGCTATGGGCCTGCCTATGGGCGTGGCCATTGAACACGTGCAGAAAAGTGCGATACTTTGGAAACAGCAGCAGTCGCAGCAAATTAAAATGCCATCGGGTTGCAATGTGGATGATGATGCGAAGGTGGTCGAAGGATCGTTGTCGTTGTCGTATAATTAACTATAGAGACTTACAGCAACTACAGATACGAATCAAGTGCAGCGATAGGCATAGGAATAGGAATGCTAGAAACTATCGCTATTTCTACTACTACAACTACAACATCAACGATTGGTGGCGAAGATGGAAGTGGCACGTTGGCGGTGGTGCGGCAACCATCATCTCAAATGGCGCCTTATAGTGCATGCAACTCGTATGCGGCCACACAAACCCTCAACACACACATCCACACACAGACACAAACATACACACAGCCACACACACACACACACACTGATTGCAGATTTCTTTACAGAGATTTGCAGTTGGAACACAAACAAACACAAGAAACAACAAGAACAACAAATTTCGTACTCTAGAAAATTACTCGTAATGCTAGCTAATTAAAAACGAAAACAAAAAGGAAAACAAAAAAAAAATACGTTGAGTGTAAAAAAAATAAATAAAGTAATAAAGAAATTGCAGGTCGTTCTTCAGCAATTTTTTTTTTGGAGCCAAGCCGTAAAAAAAATAGAGACGAAAATTAAATGCGAAACGAGAAATGAATTGGGAAAAGTAGGCAGAAGAAATGAAATGAAAACAAAAAACAACACTTTAAATATTTATGGTCCTCTTTCAAGTGAAATATAAATAACAAAAGAAACCAAATATAAGAGTAAATAAATTATAAATCTCTATTAAAACCTAAAAACAAAAACGAAAAAAAAAAACAAAAAACAAACGACAACAAATAGCATATTTTATTACAACTAGAAACAAATATTAATATTTAATTAAACAAAAAACAACTGCCACAAAAATAGGTTTTTTAGGTAAACATTAAACAAAACAAAAAAAAAAAACGAAAATAAACAAATACCAAAAACCACAAAACACGAACATTTAACGAAAATGTATGTGTGCAAAATGGTACATAAGCACATACATATAGTTATTAACTTAAATAAAGGCGGATAAAAAAAACGAGAACATTTTAGGTTAGATAAGTATAACGAAAAACCAACAACAACAAAAACCACAACACAAACACCACATGAAAATTACAACCAGACTAAAGAAATTTCAATAAAATTATATATAAAAAAAAAACACACACACACACAACTCGCTGCAAACAGAAATAAAATAAACAATTAGTCGAAATTCGCTGAGTATAATATGAAATCACCCACATATTCACACACACACACACACACACTCACACATTTCACTATACAAATTGACATTTAGCCCGCTTATCAAATCAATTTCAACACATTGAAAACCAAAATAACTGGAAATCCCAACAAAAAAAAAAAAACAAACAAAGACGAAAGAAAACCAAAAAAAATGTAACATGAAAAACTTTACTTAATGCATAAATTAGTTTAAAAACAAATCAAATATTTATAACATAGTCACGAAAAAGGAGGCGATTTGATAGAAGAAGTAAAATAATAACATAAACAAGATGAAGTAAACGAAGAAGAAGAACAAGTAACAACCAAAAATGTGTCTAAGATTGTCTTTATTTAGTTTTTAAAAATGAACTTTGTATAACCAACCAAAACAAAAAAAAAACATAACAAAAAAAAACAAAAACAAAAACAATATAAAGCGCACAGAAAACTTAAATTTTAAGGTTCATAAACAAGAAAGAAATGAAATATGAAGAAGAAGAAGAAGAAGCATACGATTATAATCGAGGTTAGGAATGGGGCATCTAAAGTAATGCCTAGGTATACAGTTAGATAAAAAAAAAACGTGCAACGCAACATAACAAGAAGAAGAAGAAGACGAAGTATAAGAAGAAGATGGTGATGATAATGATTATGATTATGAAGAAGAAGAAGCAGTTATAGAAGCAGTAACAGCAAGAACAACAACAACAACAACAACATACCTACTATATAAATAGTGCATACAAATAATAATAATAATAATAATAATTTTTGTAATAAAGTTAACTCTATGTAGCGTACATAAACATAAACATAAAGAACATAAATATATATATTATATATATTTATAATTAACAATTAATCGTACATACTTGCAAAACAAAACAAAAAAAAAACAAAACGATAAAAAAACAAAGAAACAAAAACAAATGAAAGAAAATTGAACCTATAGGCAAACAATAAAAAAATTGAAGCAGAAAAAAACATTATGATATACACATAAGTATTATATGAGAATAATTAGTAACTAAATGAAATAAATGATAGATGTATTTGGTATTAACTAATTGCCTATCGAATTAAGCATGTACCACCAAAAACATGACTCAACTCTCAACTCTGTAAACACACCTTCACCACCAAATCTTTCTCAACTCTTAACTGTATCTCTCTCTCACGCTCTCTCTCTTTTACTCTCTTTCTGTGTCACTTGATCACTAGTTTATAATTTTTCAAGTTCTCGAACCACTCGCACCATCACCAACCACTCGAGAGTTTTTCGGCTCTCCGCTTTTGCTCTCTCTCTTTGTAGCTTTCCGTTATTTTCGTAAAGGTTGCGGCACTGCAGGCAGTACTAAGAACCCTAATTTTCAACAATTTCTTTGGTAGCTTTCACCTTTTAACTGACGCGTTACTTTAATGGAAAAATGTCACTTTTAAGAAGCAAAAAAAATAGCACATATTAAAATGTGGATCAGCACTTTTAGTGTGGTATGTTAAATGTTGTTTGTAGATAACAAACTCTAAAACGTAGTTACAAACACTAGCTGAAAGTCGCTTTTTAGCAGAAAATTCTACTTATTTACTATTTTCTCTCTCATATTTCCAACTCTGAATGCACATTAAAGCTTTTTAAAGCTGTTCTTTTAACTACTTTCAGCTAGTGTCATTTTCCCATAAAGGAGTTGAACTAATTTCATTTTAAGCTTC
This sequence comes from Drosophila multiciliata, assembly GCA_037043605.1. Taxonomy (NCBI): domain Eukaryota; kingdom Metazoa; phylum Arthropoda; class Insecta; order Diptera; family Drosophilidae; genus Drosophila; species Drosophila multiciliata. The sequence goes on from JBAMBF010000589.1 coordinate 2,808,680, forward strand.
ACAATGAAACTTATGCTCCACGTTCCCACCTGAGCTAAATAGCTTTCACTCCTAATTTTCATATCAATTATCCAATACAACTGAAAACCTGCTATTTGCCTTTGTAAATACACACACACACACACTTACACACCTACACACTCACACACTCACGAACATTTCACACACCGTTGAAGAAAGTATGCAATGAATTTTAATGTTATGTTTCGGTTCTTTAATTAATTTATGAGAGTTCTTTGGTATTTGTATTGTTTTTCCAAAAATTGAGATATGAAAATTTACATAGGAGTAATTTGTAATCGCACTCGATTTTTGTGTGAATTTCTAATTAAATGCGGGTTAACAGGAGGAGGAGGCGGAATATAACAACTAAAAACAAAATGGAAATGGTAAAAAAAACACACACGCTTTGAGAAGAAAGCACAAAAATAATAAAAAAAAAACAAGAAATAAACAAAAAAATAAAAAACCATTTCAAAAGCGAGAGCCGCTGGCACAAATTGCGCGAATATGCAAATTGTTATGAATTATTGTGTACTTTTGTAAAACTTTTTGATATATATAATATAGTTAACATGAATAGATGCCTATATAATAAATTAAATGTTAATTTATTTAAATGTAAACAATAAACAAAACAAAAGAAGCGAGAATAGAAATGCTGGCGAAATTGAAATTGAAATTGAAATTACGTCGATTTTGAATGCGTCTGAATTGGTTGGATCACTTGAGATCCCAATTGGCGTATATCTAACTAGTTGATTGGTGGAATGATATTGTTATAAATACGATAATACGAATACGAATACGTAATCTGGAATCTGGAATACGGAATACGGAATACGGATCGAGCATAAAATTACTTTACAGCAACATTTACATTCAAATTTTGTGTACAAAAGTAACAATTGAGCAAATGCCATTGCATCATTTTGGACATTTCATATTCGTAATGTTAAAGGTCATTTGAATGAATCAAAAACTTGAAGCCGAAGACGAAACAGAAACCGAATACCAAAAAAAAAAAACCGAAAAAATCGAAATCAATACAAATAATTAGCACGAAAACCAAAATATATTATAAATAATTAAAATGAAAAAAAAAATCAAACAAAAACAACAACAAGTATATACAATAATTTTGTAAATGCGGCACAGCTGCTAAAAAAAAAACAACAACAACAGCAGCTGAGCGAGCAAAAAAAAAAATAAACAAATAAAAAACAAAAAATGTTATGGCAAGGTAGCAATTATTTTTTACAAAAACAATAAAAAAAAACCAAAAAAAAAAAAACAAAACTATTTAATGTATGTAAAAATAAAAATGAGTATGAGAAAAAATTTTAAAATGAGGGAAATGCAAAAACCAAAATTCTTTTTAGGCCACAAAACGAAAACAAATTACATAATTTATGTGCCAGGCGAGAAATTATTCAATGTATCGTATTTGATATCATCACCAAAGCGAGCACAATATAAATAAGAAAAATATAAATAATAATAATAAAAAAAAATTAAAGCAAACAAAAAAACTCATGTCAAATTTAATTAAATGCAAACATTAAAAGATTTAAAATGCAAAACGCGTGCAGTCGATTTCAAATACTCTTACCAAAAAAGTATTTCAATTGTGTGTGCACAGTACTCTGTATAAGCCCACATCCTAGCAATCCACACACCAACACCCCACCCCACCCGACCTCACTCCACAACACCCCACCTCAACCCCAGGGTTCCCATCCCCCACGACACACTCTCGAGATGCCAACAAGCAGCCAAGTCTGTTATTTAATTAGTAAATGAGAAATTATTATGAAAACAGCTAAAAACTTTAAAAACTCAAACTGAAATCTTCTGTACTTGTTAATTAACAACAACAACAGCAACAACAACCAAATCAAAGCCACATAGAGAAAAAACGGAATAAGAAATTTAAATTAAAAAAGCGAAAATGATAAGCAAAAACTTTAACTATAAACCGAATTAAAACTGATGAGCCTAAGAGAAAACTTTCGTAAAGAACCCCCTAAAATAAATACTTGGCCCCAGTCGAAATGATTTACTTAAGTCTAAAAAAGAAAAACAAATAACAAAGCCCCATATGGAAATCAAATATAAAATTGAGAGATAATGTAATAGTAATACTATATAAATAATATGGCATATAAATGAAATGAAAAACAAAAAACGAAAACAACTGGCATAATTATGGTAATTGTAAAATAATTAAACAATGACGTAAACGTAAAAAAAGTGAAAATAATAAAAATAAATTGTTGTTATTGAATGTATTTGTATAGAAAATTATTATGATTATGACGATGAATAATAAATGATTACAAATAATAATTATTGTTCAAAAACCCAAAAAAAAAACACACACAAAAACAAAACAAAACCAAACAAAACAAAATAATATATATACATATATATATGAGAATAATGTCTCCGACTTAATTTTATTCAAACAAAAAGAAAGCGGCAAATTTCTCAAGAGGATCATTAAATGCGAGCTTTTTGGGTAACATAGAAAAAAGGAGCTTTTTAAGCGCATTCAAGCTCACTTTACATCAAAAGCTCATTTGCCGGGATTAATCTAATGAGCCGGCGTCATGCTCAGTTGGTGGCATTTAGCAACCTGCCCCAATGACCCGATTGGCCGCATTGCGTGAAAAATACGCGATTCGTTGGCGTACTAAAAATTTATTCACTATTTGCCTGCATTTATTTTTTATACATTTCCTTAATGGCAGCAGAACCGACAAACAACAAGCGAACCGTAATTAGAAATGCGTTGGATAGGGAGAAGGGGGAGTGGGCAGCAGCAGCAGCAGTGGCAGCAGCAGCGGCAGTTGAATCGAGTCAAAGGATCCAATTCGGTCGGTTCTGTGAACGAAGCAGCTGCCGAAGTGGCCGCCTTCAGGTGTTCGCTGTGGCAGCAACTGTGCCGCTGATTCAGATTCGTTTCAACTCGCGAAAGGGAAAGTTCGTGGCACGGACGCTCAAGACGTACATCCAATTGCCAATTTGCCACTTGCCACAGTTGCGTGACTCGCATCCAAGTTCAGATACGCACCAAAAGCCACAGTTGTGCCACTCTGTGTGTGTGTGTGTGTGTGTTTTTGTGTTTGATTGTGTGTAAAACTGTTTAAATATTTGCATAGGCCACACGGATAAACGTTAACGAGCCGACGGTCAACTGGGCCTCAAAGTTTTTATTTTTTTTTTTTGCAGCAGCAGCAGCAGTTTTTGCTGCGGTTAAATTGCGGTTTATTTTTGCATATTTTTCGGGTCGCTCAACAGGAAAAACAACAGGGGGGAATGGAAAAATGTACAGAAAACATGTGCAAAAACTAATTACAAATAACACGACTCACTTTTAGCCATGTCAGCTGTTTCTCTGTGTGTGTGTGTGTGTGTTTGTCTTTATTAGTGTTCATGTTAATTATGACCAACAGCATCAAATCCAAAATGGCCAAAAGTGCCGCCTTTCTAATTAACAGGCAACACGGCTATCCACTTTAATTTGGATAACAATATGTTTTGTACAGGCAGCAAATGTACATATTTAAGCCCTCTGACAAAAGGTCAAAGCCTAATTGATATTGACACTGAAATGTGACTAGAGTTGGTTCAGAATATGAGCATTTTTTATGTGCGAATGCATTAAAAACTAATTTTGTGAAACTTTTCTAATTGTGTTAATTTAAATTTAATTACTTTCAAGCGTGTAATTTTCGCTAATTATGCTTTTTATTTTCTGTTTAAGACAGATGAAGTTGGTTAAAGCTCGAAATCACATTTAATTGTGCTATTTCCAAAACAGTTAAAAATATAATTAGCAAATATTGGTAAATATTTAGGCAGAGATTATAATTAAGTTTTAGAGTAATATGGCAATTTCTTAAAGTATTTTTCAGATTTTCAATTTTCCATTGAGTTGCTGAATTTTTAGGTAGAATATCTTTCATTTTTTGCTTAACTTACACACCTGTAAAATTTTTATTTTAATGTGTAAACAATTTTATGGCATTTTAAAATATTGCTCAATTAGGATGCAGAAGCAAAACTTTTGTATGCAAAAACATATTTACGTAGAATAACTTAAAAACTTTAGTTAGAAAACTTTAATTTAACATTTCCAATACGTAACTAAAAGTTACATAACTGACAGTAGCGTTTATCGTTTAATTGTATTACAGTTTTGATAGCAGAAATTTAAATTGCATTTTAACTACTCCAATAAATAAATTTGAACTGAATTCAATTTTGTCATTGACAAATAAATTAGGGAAAGCAATCAAAACAGTTACTCGATAGGTCGGCCAAAACGTTGATCAATAAATGAATAATTGATAAACGGCCATTCTGGTCAAGTTTATGACCATTAAAAGTCTGCGTCAGTTGGCTAAGAGCCTTGTTGCACTGGTTAAATGCGAATGTATCTGTGCTCAAAGTGAAACGTGACTTACATTAAATTGCTACACAAATATAAATAAAGAAAACCACAACAAACAGCAGTGGAAGGAAAACATGATTTAAAAATGTTGCAAGTCAAATATCGCGCAACGCTGCCGGCAACGTTAATCAGCGCCCTGCTGCTCTGCACATTAATAATTCAAACGCAACAGAATGACGCAGCAGCAGCAGCAGCAGCAATGTCGGCAGCGACGCTGGCAGCGACTGCAACAAAAGCTCAGCGAATACGCGAACCAAATGTTGTGGTGAATAAAGCGTCAGTCGAGACGCGCAATGGTAAGTAGCAAGTACTGTTGCAGCAAGGGGAAGGGGCGATATATTAGGTATATTTGAATTGACAGCTGTGCGTCGCTTGCGGCGCAGCGTGTTCCATGTGCGCTGGAATCCCAATGAGAAATTCATTGTTGAGAGTCGCGAAAGTCCAGCGATTAACTCATCCAAACTGGCGCCCCATCCGCGCCTGAAGGTGTCCAAGAACACCAAGCTGACGCTCAGCCCGAAACTGTATCTCTGCCACGACAAGTATGCGGAACAGTGCCACAATAAGACCGCCTCATTTCGCCGTCGCATTGTGCAGACGTTTGAGCGCTCGATGAGCGAGGCACTCAACGAATCCAATCATTACAATGTGGACTATAAGCCGGTGTTTGGTGACAGCTTCGAGGAGCAGTATTATCCCTCCGCCTGCCTGGTGATGGAGGCGGGTGTGCGTGTCTTGCGTCGCTCCGATGAACCGTTTAACAAGCTACCCTTCGGACGACTCTTTCCGCGCCAGAAACTCTTTCGCAATGTGAAGAACATTAAAACCTGCGCGATTGTCTCCAGCGCCGGATCGCTGGCTGGCTCCAAGCTGGGACGCTTTATAGGTGAGTTGCCATATCACAATTCTCGGCGCACACTCGGAAGATTCCGGTTATTGTCATATTCCGACCAGAAGTCAACGCGTGATTGATACGATTCCATTGGTTTCGTCGTCTACTCCAATTTCGCTAGATACACACGATATCGTCATGAGATTTAATCACGCACCGACCCGAGGACACGAGGTGGATGTTGGCAGCAAAACTACAATACGTGTCGTGAATTCCCAAGTAGGTAGGCCAGCGGTGCTGTTCCGCTCAGTGTTCAAGTGCTCAGTCAATCATCAATCATTGTTCCAGGTGGTGACCAAGCCCGAGTTTGATTTCGCCCATGCGCCGATCTTTAGGAATGTGACGATCGCCGCCTGGGATCCAGGCCGTTATAATGGCACCCTCGAGGACTGGCTGACCAGCGCCGACTATGATCTGTTCACCAACTATGAGATCTATCGGCGTCGCTATCCAAAATCACGAGCTTTCCTCATCGATCCGCACTCCGTGTGGCGCCTCTGGCAAAGCCTGCAAATGTTCGCCGGCAATCGATCCATTCGTCGTAATCCGCCCAGTTCTGGTTTCATAGGTAAGTTTTGGGAGTAGCTATGGAAATTGAATATTTAAATTAAGCAGACTAAGATTTAAAGCAATTAAATTTGATTAAAATTAGTTTAAGCTCAAAAAGTACATTTTTAGTGAGCTGTAATATAAATAAATATTTTATTTTTTAATTAAATTCAGCTTTAATTTTAGTGTGCATAATTTTTTACATAAAAAATATTAAAAATTACTCTTACAGATTTTTATAACTTTTACAAAACGAATAAAATTATTAACAATTTTTATTTTTCTTAGCAAACTAAAATTGGACAGACTTAAAAACTGTTCACTTTGTAAATAAAATAAAATAAAAAGTGCATTTATTATAAATAAAAAATAGTGAATTTCCTTTCAGCTTAAATATTGCTGTTCATAAAAAAAACTTGCTACGCATTTTGCAGTATTAAACAAATATTTAAACAGCAATTTTTTTTTTTTTTGATTAATTTACAGGTTTGGCGCTGTTGCTGCCACATTGTCCTCAGGTTGATTTTGTGGAATATGTGCCCTCCACGCGGCTCAATGGACGCTGCCACTACTACAGCAAAGAGGTGAGATATATATATTCAACTGGCCACTGCATCTCACAGATTCCCATTTAATATGTGGGATGAATTTACAGATGAATTCCGCCTGCACATTTGGCTCTTGGCATCCGCTGGCCGCGGAGAAGCTGATGGCGCTGGACATGAATGTCGCCGACGACATGTCCGTCTTCCAGTTTGGCATATTGCGCATCCGACGACCCGATAAGCTGCTCTGCGGCTTCAACTTCTTCGGTTACTGATCCCTGATCCCTGATCCCAACAATGTGCATTTAATCAAGCGGTTTTCACACTCACGTTTCAGAGGCTGCAACTATTAATATTTGCAATAAATAAATATATATGTATATCTCTATTTGTTTATATGGGCGAAGCAAGGCGGAAGCTGGCATAGCCTTGAGCCTCCTCAACTTGCAGCTCAGCCTGCCACTGAAACTGGGATTGAGACTGAGACTGATTCGCCCACGCAAAGATGCCTTTTTTTAATGGACAATGAAGACAGACAATTTGTAAAGTGGCTGTCGTACTTGGTTTTGATTGTTTGTTTGCTCACAGCTCTTAAGGGACAGGTAAGGAACACAGAAGCAACTGTAAGTAGCAACCGTTAAATACCATTGACAGACTAAAAGATACCCTATAGCAGCGTAATGCACAAACACAGAATATCACAGAAAAATATCACTGCTGGGAAAATGATTTGATTACAATTGCTCGACTAACAAATACCCTATAAAGGTGCTGCAGAAAAAACCATTAAAAGCTGGGTTTAAAGGGGCAAAATTGGTTTGTGATGAATACAAGGATTAAATGCGTTTCGACTAAAAAGAAAGAAGAAAAAATGCTTTATATAAATAGTACCAAATTTCAAAATAAATCAGGAGTGGGAATCTACTCTCTGTGGCTAAGATTTACCTCATCTATATTGACAAATAAATAAATACGCTTTAATATAAATATTCAAAGATAGTAAAAAAAAATCTAATTTTTAAAAAAATTAGCTAAGAAGAGAAACACATCAAATTATAAATGATTTTTGCTACCAGTCAATACTTTATAGCTATGCACGCCCCACACAACACTCACATTACAGGGTATGCAGTTGATTGCTGCATGTTTTAACCATTAAAAGCGATAACTGTTGTCTACACAGTGCAACTGAGCGAAATATTATTGTAAAGGTGGTGTTGTGTGGGAAGAGGGGGGGAGCAAGGAACCGAGTCGAGTTTATGGATTAAGGGCGGGGTCTGGCGGGGCATTGCTCATTAATACGTGCTGTGGCAAACGAAACGTGCCCGGAATACCAACTGCTGCAGCAGGCGCAAAGACCAAGACGCACCAGCCCCAAAAAACAGCAAACACCCAAAAAAAAAAAAAAGCAGACAAGAGCAGAAAATAAAGTTATGATGGCAAGTACGCGGCGTATGCGTAATTCTTGTTGTTAACAGAGGGAGGTGGGGTAGAGGTGGCAATTAAATGAGATGCACGAGTGCATTCCCACATAAAGTCAGAGTAAACATTTAAAATTGACACTAAAGCGAAAGCATTGAACCAGGAAATACAAACGAAAGTTATAGCAAAAGGACGCATTTTGTATTTGTTGCATCCACACGTGCCGCACAATCCGCAATCCAAATATTACGGCGAATGACACCAAAAAAAATTTGACGCAATTCGCAAAATACACATAAACAAATCGAGATTTCAAATTGTGGACAGGTGGGCAAATCAACCGGAGAGTTCATCTAACCCATCCGCATTGGTCGTCATCGCTGCTCAAATAATATAAATAATAAAATAAATAAAATAAAAACTGCAACTCGCATTTCAAAATTTGCATTTTCACCAGCAACATCCATTTGCGGCTTTTGTTTGGCAAATGCAAATACGGGCCGCATGTGGCATGTGTTCACTTGCCGCTCTGCACCTGCCCCCTCTCTCTCTGCTGGTCTTGCCACATCTGCAATTTGCATTTGCATTTGTTGTTTTTGTTTTTGTACATTTTAACGTGAATCAATTGCTTACCTCCGCCACCCCCTCCCGCAGCACAATTTTGCTAAGAATTTTTGATATGTTTTGATTACCTTTTAAAAAGTTGCGTTCAACGCCCGCCGACCAAAAACGTGACTGTAATGCCGAAAATTCATCCAAAATTATTATATATATATTTATAAGGCCATTGAGTCTGACTCAAAGCACATTCAGAACAACAAAACAGTCCAAAACATTTTCCAATCTCAGCTCCACATCGGAATCGGAATCGAGATATTTTAAATAAGTCTCAATTTTTGAAGATAACTTTGCGAATGGAAATACTTAATTTAAAAATGCTGTCAATAGAATTCTGATAAACCATTAACGAGCTGATCTACGAGTATGTAAATATATAAATAATATATTAAATAATAGTATATATAAATTCGAATAACTGTTGTTTTGCATATGAATCTTGGTTAATTAACTCCGCTCGAGTCGTGTGAATAATTAAACGGATTTGCGGATATGGTAATAAAATGTAATTATTAAGCCAACTACTAATTGACGTCGCAGATGAGTGTTGGATTAGGACGGGGGTTGCGAGTGTGTTGATGGATGCCCCCTTTGGGAGCTGAATGCATCCACGTGACCAGAGAGTCAAAATGTGTTGAGCCATTGGCAGTTGCAATTGTTATTATCTGTGTTGCATGTATATTCAAAATGTGTGTGTTTTTTATTTCTATTTGGTGTTAAATGACAGCTCTGGTCGCGGCGGAGGGTCAGCAACAATAACATCAACAACAACAACAACAACAACAACATTTATAGAAACATTGGCAAACGACATCGACATGAATTTCGCGTCTGGTTTTATAAGTTGCTGTCAAGTGGATTTGGCTACACTTCAATGTTGCACTAATTGGAATCAGACTCAAGCACAAAGTCTGCCTGCGTCCCCTGCCCCCATCTGACTGCCAATCGTGCATCGAGTCATCCCACTCCAAGAACTAGTCCATCGCTTGCCTCATCTGATCTGCAGATGCGACACTTAAATTTAATTGCTAGCCAATTTCCTCAAATTTTATTATTCATTTCTCGTTTCCATCGCGGTTTGACAATTTTTGGGAGCCAAGCATTACTCAAGACATTTCTGTGAATTCTGAGCTAGTCACTCGCAATATGAAAGTCTGACTCCCAGCTTTTGTCACCCAATGAGGCATCAGGGCGTGTTTTAGGACCACAGAAGCACGTACCACAGAAGTCCAGCATATAACTTGCCCCAGGAGACCTGAGGCACGAGACAAAGGTGGCTCAGACACGCAGCATGCGATACGCAAAAGGCAGAAAGAGTCAAGGTTAAATTCAAGTTGCACGCGTGTCGATTGCCATATTTGTGAGGCAGACAACTTTATTTGCCGCCTGCCGTTAATTGGCTCTGTTCAAGGCCAAGTTGCGTGTGCAACGGTAAATACTATATATATGACTCAATATTAATAGCGAATTTATAGTCAATCCTCAACAATAAATCAATGAATAGTTTTACACTTTTAAGTCGTGCTGTGATCGATAAAATATAAAATACCTGCATAAAATCGAAATAAAGTCAACTTTAATTGATATTTATGTAATTTTTGTACTTTTATTCATCTTTTTTTAATCGTTGAGTGCGACTCAAAGAACATTTGCTGCTGATAAATAATATGCATATATCTCAACCACAAAAATAATTTTAAAAAAATGATCAAAGCAAAAAATAAAAACGTTAAAATTTGATTAAAAAAAAATTGAAATTGAACAATTTTAAGGCTGCTTTCTAATTGGGTTATTATTATTATTGGAATAAATTAAATGCTCCAAATGTCAATCAACTTCAATTCCACATAATTAATATACTGATAAATTTAATTGCTAATCAGAATTTTAATGTGTCACAAATAAATAATAATTTGACTCATCGAATGAAACAACAATTTGTTCAGAGTGAAAAAATATGTTAACAATAGGTTTTATTCCCCAAATTACTGCAGTCACTTTTAATCTATATTTATACTTATATAACAACATAAACATTTGTATAAATTGTGTACAAAACATTACCAAAATCACGCCCAAAAGTATGCTAGGTGAAAGATTTTCCAGTAAGTTGGCTATGAATGTGAATAAAGTGAATTATTACGAAAATACTCTCAATGAATAGCTCCTTAATTAAATGAATTTCCAGTCTCTTTAAGAATCATTTTCAATTAGAAAGAGGGGTATATGTAGGGAGTGGTCAATTCATTTGATTTGTTGTCAGTTAAACAGACTGACTTCCTGGCTGAATTATTTATTGCTAACTTAAATGCTTGGTTTATGCGCATTTGTATGATTTCAATTGTATAAAAATAATAAAATAATGGAGCCATTAAGGAATAAAAACACACACACAGCAGGAGCAGCAGAAGAACAGAGACATTCCTGCACGTTCGATTGTGTATAAATCAAAAACTAAGAACAATATAAAATTAAATTTAGCTGTAACAATAACAAAAAAAACAACAACAACAATAACAGCAGCAACATTCGATCCATCCGTTTGAGACCTTGGAAACGGCTTGCATGTCAAATGATTCAGAACTTGAACTTCAGACGAAGAATGATAACGATGAATGAATACTCCACAAACATAAATTCAAATGTGCTGCGGTTTTGGAATCCAGATTCAGTTATTATCGACAGTGCGTCAGAAGTGTGGAGCCAGTGAAATGATTGATGACTCATAATCAATCCCCAAACTCTATATCAGGCAGATGAAACATAGTCAACACTTTGTTCGCACTGAGTCTGATGCAGAACTAAGGCTAAATGCAATTGTTTTTGTTGTTTTTTTTTTTATCTAGTATCAACTGATTGTTGTTGTTGTTGTCGTTGTTTGCTTTGCATACTTCCCAAAACAAATGAGGAAGAGTCAAACACACTACATTGAGGCATCCGTCTGACAGGGAAGGACGTCGACATCGACTGCAACAGCGACTGCGACTGCGACTGCGACGTCGACTTTAACAGCGACAGCGACGACTGATCCGATTGGATCGTCGCATTCTCGTTCTTGTTGTTGTTGTAACGCACCCCTTGATCCGAGCCATATAAAAGTGTCTAAGCGCAGCGGCGTCGGCTTCAGTCTAGTTGCAAACTCGTGAAACTGTAATTGAAATTGAAATCTGATACTTTTCTTGCTGCAGTGCGCGCGTTGCTTGAGAAATAAGGCTCGAGAAATTACAATTCAACAGAAATTAATCATTATCCAAATATATTGTCAAAATACTCCCTCAAGAACTGTGAACTGTGACGCAGACAGCACCTAAAAAGAAAAAACACACAAAAAAAACAAAACAGAATATTTGCATAAAAAGCTTTTTGCATTGTTTATTGGAAAGCTGTTTTCTTGTGTGAATCATTATCAAATAAATTGAAACTGCTGCTGAGCATAACAAAAGCCAAGAGGACTTTCTCAACATATTTGTTTACTATTGGAAACTTGAGGTAAGTACGCTGTTCAACTATAAAGCAGCTCGAGAGCTTTTCAACTTTTATTTGTATTTATATTGTTTTGTTATGGCCTGTTGCTCGACTCCCAATGGCAACAGCTTTTCTGTGCGCCTGCGGCCAATTCGACCACACAAAGTGCCAGGAAATTATTTTCTATTTCGACTCCTATGAAAAAGCCAAACACTAACAGGGTGTCTGAGTATGAGTGTGTGTGTGTGTGTGTGTGATTTGTAGTTATTGTTACTCGCGTGACTCGACGACGCTAAGCTCCCGTTCCAAATGCGGCCTGAACTATTATAACAAATAGAACATGAAAAAACAAAAATTCGATATTACGAATATTCTATACACTTTATTTGACAAGCCTATTATTTACAGTATATTTATGAAATGTACTCGAAATATAGCTTTAATTATCATACTGATCTTAAACTTATTCTTAAAACTTTATTTATAATCCATACTACATTTTTCGGGAGTAAAATCTTGAATGATATCAGTTTGGACTGAACGACTTTGCTTTTAATTAATATTAATATATTTTCTAAATAATTTATTTTAAGCCCTTAAGCTGTTTTTATGCATATATTTTTGCAATATTTTCTGAATTCTTTTCTAATTACTGTAAAAATATCATATGAAGAAAAATATGATATTAAGATATTAAAACAGATATAATACAGGTCAACAGAGTTGACATACTTTACGAAAAGATAGTGTATCAAAGTACGAAGTCGCGACATATATGCAAAGTTAGTACAGGTAATAGGTAATACTCATACCATTAGAATTCAAGACACACACACAAATTAATTGAAAAAAGAGAACAAGAGAGCGACAGAACGAGAGAGAGAGGAGTGTCGCCGGCATTTGTCGCGCCAAAGAAACGGCATAAAGGCAACCTAACATCGAGTAATTTAGCCTGGACAGGCAGGCCACCACGAATCAGCAAGCTGTGGAGTCAGCAGACACAGAGACGCACAGGTGTGAAAGCGGGGGTAGCTAAGTGAGTAAGTTAGCGAGAGTCAGACTGCGAGAGGGAGAGTGGGTGAGAGCGAATGAGAGAGGGCTAAAGGCACAGAGTCAACGCGTTTGCAGTGGCTAAACAACAAACGGGAGTCGCACACAGACAGTGCTATGAAACGGTTCGCGTAATCCAAAGAAGTCGCTTCAAACGATTCGCAACGAGTTTGAGTTCGAATTCAAAGTCGAAGTCGAATTTTGATTTGTTGCTCACCCACCTGGCGGCTCGCTTGGGAGTTATTGATAGTATGCATAGGAACTGCCAGTTAAATAAACAACAGCAACAACAACAAATCAACTAACTAGCTAAGCCAACCGTTAACTGCCTCAAAGTAGTGTACACAAATCAACTAATTACTAAAATTAAGCTGCTCCCAAGTGAGAGTTATTAGCCTTGTGCCAGTTGTAGTTGCCAGTTGGCAGCTGTCTGCTTGATTCACTTATCTGTCGTTTGCGTCTGCATCTAATCAGCAATTGGCCAATCTTAAGGGCTTCTTGCTTGTGATAAAAATACTAACCATCCGCACCTAGCCGCATGTTTGCTTGCAATATTTGCGCTGATTCTTATCACAGTCTGGAAAGATAAACTCACGTGTTACGCTAATACCAATTTTTGATTGCTGCAACTATTGCCGAGAGTCAACCTTCAACACTCACGTGGTAAGTAAGCAACTCGGATTGCCCGCAAACCCGATGACGCACATTAAAGTCATCCCCAAACATGTGTATGTGGAATATACCAGTTGATTCTGATTTTAGTCAAAATATATATAGAATATATATATATATAATTTATTTAGTTATATCTGCTTCTAGCTTATAAGATATCAATCAATTCCATATTATTTAAATAATTTTTCCTTGTAAAAATATGCCCCTTTTGAGATTCGATTTGTTATAGCAGTCCTAACAAATTAGATGGTTTAGCCACACATTGTATACAAAAAAAAAATAAAAACTTTATACTCCAAATATCAACTCCATATTGGAAAGCAATTCCAAATTTATTCAGCCTGTTCATTATAATAATAATAAAAACAAGTGCATTCATTTGAGCAAATTATAATCCTAAATTGCATTGGCAAAAGCCAGTTGTTCCAATGGATTCTGTTGTTGTTTGTTCTTTAAACATTGTCAAACGCAGGCACGTCGACCTATTGTGTGAAATTCAAATTCAAATTGGAATCTGAATTCAAATGCCAATAGCAGAATTTGAATTACGAGTATGCGAATGACCGAGCTGACCGTGACGTGATTAAGTTTAGAATCAGCATTTGCAAATGCCAAAAATAACAATAACAATTAGCCTGATGACAACAGATAACTATTATTATACTTAATAAAAATATGGTCATTATTATTATTATTATTCTCGCTGGCATAGCACATATTGAAAAGTTCATTTCACTCTCCCTACTCGAATGGCAATGAACCGGCAGCAACGACAGATCTATAAAACAAGAGGGGGAGACACCCATCTATAAATACGATAAATAGTTGCCATTAAAGCGAAAAACAAAAAGTCAAACAAAAGACAGAAACAGGCTCATAAATATTTCATTGTTCTTGCCAGAGATGAAACCGCACAAGATGAAGCTGATGCTTCATGGGGGAAGTGGATGTGCAACTGGGAATGGGAATGGGAACAGCGATGACAACTGCAAGTTGTCATTGCCATATAGAGGCGGGTTCGCGTCGGGTCGCGATGAGTACCAGCTCTTGAGATCTGAAGTTTCTCACTCTCCAGTTGCCTGCCGATCTCCGATGGGCCTGTCAAAGAATCGCATATGCAATGCCACAATTTGTGGCACTTTTGTTCTCTGTTTATGGTATGAGATCTTAAGAATTATACATTAATTTCACACATTGAACTTTTCATTGAATCATCTCGTCTGTGGCCAAAGGGCGACACTCACACTGTAATTTTCCACTAGATTCCCTATAAATTATATACACGTGCGCATTTAATTTGCAGCTACTGTGATTGTTTATCCGCTCGTAAGTGGGGTCCACGTTGGGCAATTTACTTTTAGTATTTGTTCATAGGCAAATTTTCGGAACATTGCAGATGAGTCAGAATTTGATTCATAAACCAGAACTAAATATTTTATTGATGTTAACAGGCAATGGGACAAAAGCCAGACAGGCGTCGACAACAAAGATTTACTAGAAAGCATTCCCAATGACTAAACTGATATATATATAAAAAGTGCAGTTATGTCTGGTTTAAACCACTTTAAAATTCAAAATACTCGACCTATCAAGTACCCTGTAATAGGCTCAGCTAAAATAAGAAGTGTTAATTGTCGCAATGCCGAATAAAAGTAAATATTTAAGTAGATCTAGGTAAATATAGCAATAAATTTATAGTTATAGGTGAGGACTTGAAGTAAATAAAAACAGAGAGGTGATAATTTGTACAAAGTATAATTAAGTCCGAAGATTTAAGAGCAGGCCTATCATTAAGTAAATATAAACTTGCGTTATTATTATTTATTTATTTATGCACCATATATGCACATTTTATCTAATGTCTAACAACTCCGTAGAGCCCAGCTTCCTGCTTTGCTCTTTTAGCTTAGCTCAGCATCAGACAATATGGCGTGTGTCAGGCAGGTGTTAATTGTCGCACACACAACGCACACACACAGAGACATATTATCATGACTAATATTCATTGAGCAATACAAAACCACAACTTGAAATTTGCAAAGATCGAATTTGAAACTCAAGTTGAGATTCATTCATAAATTTGTTTATAGTGGAATTACCACGCCCACATGCTTAACCACTTTCATCATGAGGGTGCAAAGATTCATAAATTCAATGGAAATTCCACGAGTTTTTAAAGAAGCAGCAGCAGCAGCAGCAGCGGCGGCAGTCGTTAAATGACAGGGGAGCAAATGTAAACTGTAAATGCGTAAATATACAACAACAAAGCGCACGCTAAACGGTTAACAATAGCTGCCGCAGCCGCTGCCTCTGGTGCTGCTACTGAAGTCGACGGAGAACATGACACATGTATCAGCTTCCAAGAAATTGCGATTACTCATACGCCATGCCCCAATGTACCGCAGAGCACAGGTTTAAGAGGTTGTGCACCAGCAGCAGCCACACCAACAGGTTTGACCAGCCATGGAATCCCCACTGCAAAGCGCACTGTTAATGTCAGCTTTGCTGTTAACTGTGCTGCCTGTGCGTATGCGAAAGCTTTTTTTTTTATGTTTTGTGCGCAAACGCAAAAAGCTTTCGCTTAGCTGAGAGCGCCTCGTACTTTGTGATGCGCCGTTGGATCAGTTTAAATTTGCGCGCTGCTCTGTGCGGTTGTGTTTAGCGGCAAGTGACGACAATTCGATCAAATTTTAAGTTAATTAAAAAAAAAAATTCAAATTCAAAGTAACAGTTGCAAGCAATTGAATTGAGAGTGAAACAGAGTTTGCAAAGTGAACAACAAGTGCCGTTTTTTGTTGCAGTTTTGCGGAAATAGTAAACGCGTGTGCACAGTGTCAGTATATATATAGATATATCAATTAAAACAAAAGGATTGTCTGTAAACTGTCTGCCAACAAATAAGTAGATAAAGAAATACAGAAAAACATAAGTCAACGCCAACAAAAAACGCCCACACACTCACTTGATATATGCAACGAGCTAATTAATTAATTTGTTAAAGTGTTGCATGCGACAACATTCAGCAGCAGCAACATCCGCAGCAGAGGAACAAAGAGAGCAACAGCAAAAACAATTGCAGTCGCTGCTGCAGTTCATTGATCTACGTACATCGCTACGAGACTCACAATTCTCATGTAAGCAGCCGCAGCAGACCAACCCACAACGAGTGATAAATCTTCGTGTTAAACCCATTTAGTCATCTAAAACTGTATTAAACAAAACACAAAAGAAAAGGAAAGGGAAATAGAAATGAACTTGACAACTCTAGTTACCCGCATAAAACCGTTTCCTTTTCTCAGTTATTTAGTGATTTAATCATGACACATCAAACATATTTCTAAGGTCAAGTTCTAAAGCAATCATAATTTATTTATTGATTATGCGCTGGCCATTACAAATATTTGGTAATTCTCAACCCTGAGGCAGAATATATCGGCGCATATCTTATCAATCCGTATTTTCGTAGGCACTTCAACAAGAACTTGAAGAAGTGAAAAAAGAAATAACTATAGCATTACTGATAAGGCGCCACTAAAAAAAATACAATAACTCATTGTGTAATATGACGCATTTCTCTTACAAACCAACAAAACTGGCCAACAAAACTGGAAATGCTATCATAAATTACACTGAGCGAAGAAATAGTAAAATAAATGTGTTTTATTTCGTGTGCCGCAGCTTTCAAATGCGTAAAATACAGCTTAATTTTTTCTCCCAGTGTCTATTTTGAGCAACTGCTAAACCTGTTGGCAAACATAACTTTTTAACTGCTATTTAGAGGCCGCAAAAAAAGGGGGAACAATAAATCTAGAAAGAATGCTAAAATAATTAGCATATAAAATAAATTATTATTAATGCATATGATTCACATTCAGCTGGAAATATAGAAAATATTAGCATAGAATTGGCTGGCATAGTTCATTCCAGAGAGAGGTTCACAATACATTTATACAATTATTTACATACGTGACCCACATTGCGTATAACGCTTTGATATTAACCCAAAAAGTCACTTCAAACTACATTGCAATTTTTGCAGAGAGCTCAGAACTTGCCACAGAAAAAATTCCGCGTATTGATTAAACAACAATGCAATAGCATTCATCGTTATAGTGACTCCGACTCTGTGTGGCAGAAATAACTATCTTTATATGAGTTGAATTGTTTAGTCAACCAAAGCGAGAGCCGCATTGACGGCTTTAACCTTAAACCCACAAAGTGACGACCTTCAACTCGACTAATTGTTCCAAATTTAACTGTTTATCTATATATCTGAAAACACACATGACTTGCCACTCAGCACATGTGTTAGCTGCACGCACCTAACTAGGCCCAAACAGTAAAATGATAATACCCATGTCCACATAGAAATCCCCCAGGTGATTAGTCAATAATAAAAACAACAACTACAACAAAATGCAGAATTATGCGTCTCATTTGGCAAATATTGCTTCTCCCGTTCAGGTTGTCTCTATTGTTGGGAGTGTCACACCCAAAAAGAGCAAGAAAGTAAATAAATATATATATATATATATATCTTTATCTGTATCTGTATATGTCGTTTACTTTTGGCTCTGAATGGAACTGCGCTCCTCATGTCGTATACTTGATAGCACTTATCGCACGCTGCTGACGTCACAGCCCAGGCAAAAAACATTACAAAGCACAAACTAAATTTATTCAGTTATTTATTAAATATTTTATTTAAGATTCAATTCACTTTTATTTCAAATTGTTTTTTTTTTGTATTTTTATTTAATAAAATAATTGTAATTTTTTTTGTACTTTCCGTTGCAACTGCTTGTTGCTATACAGCGCAATTTTTGTGGCTGTTGTAATTCAATTTTATAAAGCAATAAACAGTTAGTTAATCCCAGTTCAAATAGAGAGAAAGTGCATGTCGTATACTTAACTTGACGTTTGTCATACAAAATAGCATTATATTATTTTTAGGCATATCATTTTATTTCACATGGGGTAAATAAGTGTCGTCTAAAGTGAATCTGGCTATCCTTGTGCAAATTTGCATTTCTAAATTTAGGTTCTAATTGGGTGTAGTCTAAATTTAAGTTCAAGTGTAGCGTGGCACAGCCACATGACTGCAACAGCAACTTCAAAACAGCTGACACCCTCTAAGCCATAATGAAACACACACACACACACACACACTCACATAAACGTGTAGTTACAACCAATTTTGTACTACTTGGCTGTAGTTGGCGTAGTTTGCCATCACTTCCGTTAGCCGTTCCAGGCAAAAAGTTGTGTGCCATTTAGGCCCAGTTACTGCTGCAGCCCATCGCAGTCAACCTGTTGGCAAATAGGCCCCGTTTCCGTTTGCCCTTTTGCACTTGGCCCGTTTGATGGCGGCTTCTCTTATGACTGTCTCTAACCGTATGAAATATTAATTGACCTTTTTGCTTTTCTATTTCTATTTCTATTTGCAGTGCGCAGTTGTTTATTACAAAACTTCAGTCACGACTTGAAGTTCAAAGTGCGCCCCACACACAACAGCAACAATAACAACACAACATTAACAACAATAACAACAATAACAGCTACAAAATGTCCAACACCTGCCAAAACAACGCATCCGTGTTCATACTCCTAGGCACATTCCTGTCCATTCTGGTAGCCGCCCAGAGTGCGCCGGTTTCCTCAACGACAAAAGCCGAGGTAAGTGTTTGTTAATCCCAACTAAACCAGGAGCAGAAATAATTTAATGATCCAAAGTGGAAAAATTTGAAAATTAAAATGAATTTGAAATGAAATGAAAATAAAATGTTGAATTTGGGATCTACTTAAAACGATGGAGATTTGGAAATAATAATAGGAATTTTCAAGGAATTTATTATTTAAAAGGGAATCTAGATTAACTGAAGTAATAGCTAAATACATATATTCATCGATCGATAGTTGATCAAATATGAAAACTAGATAAACATAAATTACTTTCATTTATTAAAAACTTTAATACGCTGAGTAAATATCTACTTTTAATCTGTGCAAAGCCATTTGTCAAACCCTATTTTACTATTTAATTTTAGGCAATTATATTTGGCATATTTGCTTATCTCGCATGCAGACAATTTGGTTTGAAAATGATTTGAAATAAACATGCGATGCTAGCTGGAGTCATGTGACTCAATTGCAATGTCAAGACCAGAATGGCCAATTCCACTTTGAAAACAACACACAAAATCAATGCATCTCCAGGCAGAGAGGCAAGGCTATAATTAATGCACTCACATGAATTGGCTATCAACAATATCAACAGGCTAAAAGGCCACCAAAAGGCTAAGGTCGTAAAAATTTTAGACGGCGATAAATGTATATAATAATATATATATATTTTTGTTTATTTGTATATTTACGCTGAATACATTGCGTGCAGATGTGACTCGAATAATTGTTGCACATGCACAGTTCGTTGCATGTGCAGCCAACTGGCTACATATATATATATATATATATATATATAATAAACCATTGACAATGGCAATCGCATTTTTCTGCTCAACTTTTGTCAAGCAAATCGGAAGTAAATTGCGTATATATATATATATATATATATATATTCTAATAATAATGTGAACCATGCGGCTGCAATCAGTTAAGCTAATAAAAGATAAGTTTGTTTGGGTTGATTCATGGTCTCAGTTTCATTTTTAATTGCTTTGCACTGGGCCACGATTAAATGCGTTTAAATTGTATTTAATGACTTTATACATTTTTCTATATTCAGTTTTATTTTTTTTGCTTTTGTCTTATTTAGTAAATTATACAGTTGCAATTATTTGATTAACATTCCATGGAAAATTTGTCAATAATTGAATACAATTTGAAATGCGATTTATTAACGTTTATGATTATAAATCTGAGCAGACTGACAGCGGCTCCTTTTGTTCATTGAATCAGTAATTCAATTTAATTGCAGTGACTTCAATTCCCACGGGTCTTGCCCATGTTAAGATGCACATATTAAATTATTGATTAAACGTGTCTGCCTCTGCCACTGCCTCTGCCACTGCCTCTGTCACTGCCACTGCCACTGCCTCTGTATTCGTTTCCGTTTGCCAATTTGCACTTGTAATGGCCAACATGCATCAAGATGCTGCTTTGCATGTCATTAAGTTAAACTAAACTTGATATCGGCCTAATGCCAAATGGCTGTCATGATTATCGTTCAGTGCACTTACAAGAGCAGCAACAACAACAGCAACAACAGCAGCGACAACAGCAGCAGCACCAACAGCAGCAACAACAGCAGCAACAAATTCGTACAAATCCTTAACAAATCCTTAGCAAATTCACATAAATTGCAATTGGCACGTGACTGGCGACTGGTTTGTGGCTTCCCTGAAGGGAGGGGGGTGCGGGTGTCGTCTATCTTTCTCATGATTCTGTTGTTGTTGCTGCTGGCGTTTGACAAGGCTGTCACGTTTTGCGGCACAAAGCGATTTCTCTTGTTGCACGATTGCAATCTGCATAAATTAATAAACTACAACAACAACAACTGCAGCAACAACAGCAGCAGAAGCAGCAGGTGCAATCCATGTCCGTCGGAGCCGCACCTTTTATTTAAATGTTAGATTAAGTTCTAAGCAAGTGTTAATTGTGCAGCATCACGCGGTGAACTTGTAATGTGTGTTCAGTTCCTGTCTGACCATTTACGTCGTCTGATATCCAACGAGTTATCGATAGATGGGCAGTCATCGATCACTTGCTGGGATCGATCGCACGCGCTGCTCGAATGTAATTGCGTGCTTAGAACAAAATATGAGCAACATTTGCCAGTTTAGCTTCTATGTTAACTAATTGATATGTTGAGCGCGTTGCCAACAAGTTGGCGCGGAATCAACTGGCTATCTGCCTAGCTGACCAGTCGCCCAAAACGACGACAATAAGTGCTGATGATAATGATAATGATCATCATCATAATGTTGTTCATAGAACACATACGTCAACATTGTGCGTTCCATGTTTGTCTCAATTCAATGTCAAACACACAACTGAATTCCCCTTCAACTCTTCTCCTGCTTCTCTCTTCTCTTAGCACTGCCAAATTGCATTGCATTTTTCCATATTATTAGTTTGCTCAATGATTGGGCCTAATCAAGGCGAATACACTCAGCGAATCATTTGCTAAACAAGCTCTTTGCAATTCCTCATTTTTCTCTGCTATTTAATTATTTACCTGTCCAAAATGGGTATCTGTAGCAGCAGCCAATGCAGGTTTTGTGAGATCGAGGAGGAGTCTTCAACTCACATCCTAACAAAATGCACCGCCCTTGCCAGGAGAAGATGCAGCATCCTTGTGAATGTCAAAGACATAGCAGCCCTCGACCCATCAAAGATCCTGACATTTGTTCAGGAACTCGGGTTGATGGAGGAGCTATAAGCTCGGAAGGGGGCACAATAGATCAATCAGGTCGCTGTGCACAAAACCCCAAATAAATAATAATAATAATTATTTATTGTGCTTTTTGGCTCTGAAACTTTTTGTTGTTTTCGCTGATTCATTTAGGGTTCGAAATTGTCTTGTTACTTTAATTGTCACCTGTCGCTTGACAGTTTACATTACGTTTCCACATCGATAAAAATCACATCGTATTACATACAAATTGACATCGTTATGGGTAAACGGAGATAAAGCGTTTTGAACTGCTCAGACGTGACTCATGAGTAAGTGCAGCATTTTGGTTAAGCGTGTCGTGTTTAGCACAGACACAAAATGCCTGGCGTCATACGCTGCGTATGCATAATAAATAATGTCGAAGGTTAATTGTGGTTCATTGAAATGAGCTCAGCAATGAACTGGAGCAGCAGCGTCATCATCATCATCAGTCTTTCTCTGTGGCTGCCCTAATTAAAAGTGCCTAAGACCAAAATGGGGCGCCACAAAAGTTTTACAGCAGCTGCAAAATAACAGAAGAAGAAGAAACCTGGCGAAAAACTTGTTCGTTACTTCAATAATGACGTATTTTGGCTAATTATAATAGTTAAAGCAGCCCCCCCCCCCCCCACCCCATTAAACAGAAATTGAACAGCAAACTGGGCTAAAGTTGCCCAAGAAAAAAAAAATTCGCGTGCGTCACGCAGCGCTTAGAAACAGCAACGAAAATAGTTTCCAGAATCGAGAGTTGTCCAGTCAATCAATAACTTTAGCTAAAACCCAGCACAACATGACTAGAAAAGTGTGTGCACAACACACACACAAAATACAATTTTGATTGATTTGTGCAAACAGCAGAATTGAAAAAGTCATGTTTTGTGTGTGCGGCCTTCGCGAGGTGTTAACAAAAGGATACAAAAGGAGGCAAGCTGAGCAGGTAAACAGCAAGGATAACCTTGCCATTTTGAAAAGACGTATGCAAAAAGCAAATGTTAACAGCCCAAACAAATGAGACTTGTGTGTGAAACATCCTTCCAAGGTCAAAATGCCATAGAAAAAAAGGGGAAAAAATTAGCAATACTCTGTACGAAAATAACCTGACAAATATACAAATATATGAGTAAAATTCATATAAAAAATGCAAAGCTAAAAAACAAGCTAAAAACAGCACAAAAAACGACAAACAAAATGCGATTCCTTTTTAGCCAACTTGTTGGCGAGGCGTAGCTGAAGTTTTGCATAAAACACTTTTGTTATCTTCAAATCTGGCGCTTTATTTATCGCCCAGGGAATTAGCAGAGGGCAAAAACCGGAGCGAGAGACACCTTGGCAAAGTTTGGCGGCTAAATGTCAACTGGGAGTTATGGGAATTAGCAGCTGACAAAGTTATTAGCCAGGTTTTTGGCGCCACTCTCCGTTGTGCCACGTATTAGCCCGATTAGAGAGTTGCGCAACTTGGCGGCTCATTTGGCCCAGTTAAGCGCCACGCTCCCCGCGTTACACAAACCCACTTTATCGAAGAGAGGCGGTCTCGACTTGGCTTCACTTTTTGAATTATGTAATGAAAGAAACAGTCAACGCACAACTTGGCCAACTAAACGAGTTGGTCAAGTGCTGCCTGGCTGCTTGCAGATCTATCGACAATTACCTGTTAACAGGCTGCACTCCATCACTTTCTCAATGCGTCTATAAAAATAAGGTCTAGGCTTAAATAGTTGCACAGTTGCAGGAGCTGGTCATTGATCCCGACGTGGCTTGACCCAAATCAAGGTGGGAAATTTAAAGCGTCAGCAAAACGCACCCCAAACGTACCTAGACCTAGACACGCATACTCGTAAAACACACACACACACACAAACACACACATACTAGCCAGCCAGTTGAGTCACCCACTCGCCCTTCCTTTCAGCCGGACAAATACAATTTTCTCCTCAATTTCCGGCCAAGTAACTGCTAGGAAAAGGAAAGAAAGAAAGGAGAAAAAAAGGCGAAAAATACTACGTACGCTGGTTGTTTATAATTTATGCATGTCCTGGTCTTGTTTGGCCGGAAATAGATGGTACGAGAGCCAGTTGCCGCCTTTGAGTGGCACACGGGCAGGGTCGAAACATGCCACACAGCGAGGCGTGAACCAAAGGCATTTCCACTAGTTTTTGGCTCTGGGGTCAATGACTGACTGACTCAGTGGCAGGCAGTCGGAATTTACAGTTGCATTGGTAACACACGCAGTTGGCACTTGTAATTCGCCAGCAGTTTAAGCCGATTATCGCTGGAGCAGATCTTGTCCGACTCAAACAGCAGCAATCATCGAATTCTTGCAGAACTTTTAAAGCAAACTGAAAACCTTTTTTCAGGCACACAGTGAGTACGAAAAGTTTGCGCACACTTTTGTAGTTTGTTTAACTTTGTATTTATTTTTAATTTGTTTTTTTTTGGCTTTGCAAATGTAAATCCCTTTCGGCATTTCGTGGCAAGTGCTACTGCTGCTACCTGGCAACTGTTCAACTGGGCTGCCGCCTGAGGGGGCGTGGCCAGTAAAGTAGGCAAAGAGGTCAGTCATAGACAAATGGCGAGTGCTGCAAGCAATATTCATATCAAGTGTCTGCATTTAGTTTAGTTTTGAGCTCCTTTTCAGCTGTTGACATTTCCATTTACATGTGCAGCTGCAGCAGCAGCAGCATGAGGCAACATTGAAAATTGCTGCCACATTTATTATTATTATGTGTGTGTGTGTGTGCACTTTTTGCAAATCGTGTCAATGTCTTTTTACTGTGTTTGTTTTGTCATCATTGAAGTGCAATTTCAACGTTTCCAAGCCACGATTTAAATTATAATTTATATAATTTGAGTGCTTATCTAATTTATAATAAATCAAATGCCAATTAACAATTGAAATTGATAACAGAATGATTGCAATTAAATATTAAATATTAATAAAATTAATTTAACAATTATATTTGTATATCTGCATTTTATTGATCTGTTTTTATTTATTTTATTTTATTTATCTGTTCTTATCGTATTTCATTTCTACAATTTATGATGCCATTTCCGCCTCGCACTTCCGTTTCGAAATCCAAATTTTATATATATATATATATATTTGTTTATGACGCATTTCATTCGTATTGGGAACGTTCGAAAGATTTGTCAACTGGGTGAATCATTAAAAATATGGCTGATAAGTTTATAAGCCACTCATTGGTAATTCTGCTGCCACTTCTCGTCTTGTCTTCTAACATATCTTATCAGTGAGTGGTGCAAACACAAACAAACTCCAATTGTGACTGGGCCAACTCATCAGCAGTTGTTGCCTTTATGAAAACATGTTCAATGAACGCATTCCTCAGGGCCAGAAAACTGGTTGGAAAAATTGAATGCAAATTCTAATTGGAATTTCAAAGCGCGTGTTTGCCCCAGCGGCTGCTTTCATGTGTTTCCCACGAGCTGCATTTAAAGCTGTGTTGCAACTCATCGTTTCATTTGCTGCATTCAAAATGCAACAATTATGTTAATTGCATAATGCATAAGCCGAGAATTCAGCACTGGAATGTGCAAACAGCTTCGTTCAACTTTGTGACTCAGAATGACTCAAAATTCATCTCAAGGTGAATTGCCAAAAAAAAAAATAAAAATAGAATTAAATAGAAATTCAAACTGAGCTCATTCCGAGACCCATCGAGATTAACCGCGAGTTTAAAGGGAATTACATGGAATCAAAAAATCTAATTTATTAAGAAAACAACAAAAAAATTATTGCTCACAAAAAAATTCGAAATTTTGAGTGTGACGCAAAATAGAGAATAATTAGATTGGATTACTATATTATTTATTATAAACAAGCAACGGAAGTTTATTTTAGTAATTGTAATCCAAAAATATAATATATAAAATAAAATCTGATCTTTATAGGAAATGCGAAAGCTATAAAATCTGTATTTTCCTGGACAAGGCTATCAAAACAGTGACTGATATAGCCAACGACAGTGACAAAAAAAGATTGAGAGAGAGAGAGACAGAGAGAGAGACAGAGAGAGAGAGTGAGGGAGAGGGAGAGATAGATTAATTTAATTGTGTAATAATTTTGACAGCAAGGCGGAACGAAAATTGAAAATGATTTGCATATCGCTCTTTGTGTACGCAATTCTGCTACTGATTCTGCAATTGTTCAGTTCTGGTTTTTTTTTTTTATATATATTTTGTGCTTTTGCCCAGATTGATTGCCGCTTGTCAGAGTCATGTTTACAGGAAAAGCAAAACAAAGCCACAAAAGCGTCTGCCGCGCTCGAGTTCAATTACCTCTCGAAATCGAGGAGTCTAAGGCCCTTTCCCCACACCCCCGCGCACTCTCCTCCCCCACCTCCGGCCAGCAGAAAAGTGACCAATTGTGGTTACCCACACGCCAAGACACGGCAGCACCACCCAGTTTATTAAGTATTTGGGATGAGGCAACGTCTCGCATACTTATGCGATTCAGCCGAAAACGTTTACTTCCTCGGCAAAATAAAATACGATATCATTAAAAGTTCTATAAGCATATATAAAAATAATAAAAAATAAACTAAAAATAAAAATAAAAAAAAACCGAAACTGTGCAGTCAGCTGAGTTGGATTGTTTGGTATTATGCAAGCGCCATTTCTGAGTGATTCTTTATTTTATATGGCACAGTATACAACATATGTATTGTACATATATACATATATATATATATATATATAGATATATATGCTGCTCTCTTCTGCTGCCCCATTAAAATGTGCGACACATGAGGCAGACGGCACATGTTTCACATGCCAAATTGTTATTACGTGCCCAACAACAATAAAAAGAAATACCTAAAGCGGTTTTCCAATTAAGCTTAAAGTTTAATAATAAATGAATATAAAAGTTTTTTTTTTTTTTTATTTTTTTTTTAAGTTGCATTTGCTTAGTATAAACACTAATTGCTGCAATTAGTGCTTGATTGTAATTGCCGTTTGGACTTTGCTTGGAAAGAACCGTTAGGTGCATCTCTAACCTCGCATTGTGCAGTTGGCACTTCCTATGGAGACTGTTCTCTGTTCTCCATTCTCCAATCTCTGAGATTCAATGCTAAGCGCAATTAGCTATTTTAGTAAGATTTGCGTTAGAATTTAATTCGACTTTCATGCGTTCAATTAACTGCAAAATCGCCATAAAATGCTAAACACAACAAAAACAATAACAAAAAAAAAACAAATATATAATATATATTATATATATTATATATATTATAATATATACAAATGAGAAAACACTTCCTTAACTCGACTCAACTTGTCTCGTCGCAATGAGCTGATTTGTTTTGTGTTTTCACACCTCAAATCGCATAATTAAAGTCACGTAACTGTGAATCGCTCTAAGTATTAGCCAAACGCTCAGCTCTAGTAAAAGGGGTGTGGGGTGGGGGGAGTTGGTATTAAAAAACATTGCCATGCCAGCTAGTTGGCCATAAATTATGCAAGTCAGATAGTTTTTGCTGCTGTTTCTTGCGGCAAATTTACTTAT
Source organism: Drosophila multiciliata (assembly GCA_037043605.1). Lineage (NCBI taxonomy): Eukaryota > Metazoa > Arthropoda > Insecta > Diptera > Drosophilidae > Drosophila > Drosophila multiciliata. Next base: position 2,836,277 of record JBAMBF010000589.1, read on the forward strand.
GCACCCGCAAAAAATGTGACGAATGACGAATGGGGCATGCATCAAAAAGTGGGAGTGGGAGGTGCTGTGGCTGGACAATTAGAAGGCAGGCAAAACGTGTTCTATCTGATCAAAATAAATCAACGACAGTTGGCAAACCTATTGATCATGCCCCATGCCCCATGCCCCAATGCCTCAACTTAAACGCACAACTCACGTGCCTCACACACTTGCCTCTTGCAGATCTACCTGTCGCAGTTTGGCTACCTGCCCGCCTCGGCTCGCAATCCGGAGAACAGCGGACTGCAGGACAAGCACACATGGGTGAGCGCCATTGAGGAATTCCAAAGTTTCGCTGGACTCAACATCACCGGCGAACTGGATGAGGAGACGATGAAATTGATGTCACTGCCACGTTGTGGTGTCAGAGATCGTGTCGGCACTGGCGACGGACGATCCAAGCGCTATGCCCTCCAAGGCAGTCGCTGGCGTGTAAAGAACCTCACCTACAAGATCTCCAAGTACCCGAAGCGTTTGAAGCGCATCGATGTCGACGCTGAGATTGCTCGCGCCTTCGCCGTCTGGAGCGAGGATACCGATCTAACCTTCACCAGAAAGACATCCGGCCCCGTGCACATTGAGATCAAGTAAGTGCCGCCAATTAAGTATTTCAGATTTAGGATTCTTAGTGAATTGCTCTAATCCTGTTGCCGTCCCTCCCTTTTCTCTCTAGATTTGTTGAAAGCGAGCATGGAGATGGCGATGCCTTCGATGGCCAGGGCGGCACTTTGGCCCATGCATTCTTCCCCGTTTTTGGCGGCGATGCGCATTTCGATGATGCCGAATTGTGGACAATTGGTTCGCCGCGTGGCACAAATCTGTTCCAGGTTGCTGCTCACGAATTTGGTCACTCATTGGGTCTATCGCACTCGGATCAGAGCTCAGCGCTGATGGCGCCTTTCTATCGCGGCTTTGAGCCCGTCTTCAAGCTGGATGAGGATGACAAGGCGGCGATACAGTCGCTGTATGGACGCAAGACGAGCCAGCTGACGCCCACCAATGCCTACCCGGCCTCCACGCACAGACCGTCCTACTCACCGCCCAAGGTCCCTCTGGATGACTCCATTTGCAAGGACTCCAAGATAGACACGCTCTTCAACTCAGCGACTGGCGAAACTTACGCATTTAAGGGCGACAAATACTACAAGCTGACAACGGACTCCGTGGAGGAGGGTTATCCGAAACTCATTTCCAAGGGCTGGCCAGGATTGCCCGGCAATATCGATGCTGCATTTACGTACAAGAATGGCAAAACGTACTTCTTCAAGGGCACTAAGTACTATCGCTACCAGGGCACCCAAATGGATGGCGCGTATCCCAAGGAGATTAGCGAGGGCTTCACCGGCATACCAGATCATTTGGACGCAGCAATGGTCTGGGGCGGCAACGGCAAGATCTACTTCTACAAGGGCAGCAAGTTCTGGCGTTTCGATCCCTCCAAGCGGCCACCCGTCAAGGCCACCTACCCCAAGCCCATCTCCAACTGGGAGGGCGTGCCAAACAATCTGGATGCGGCGCTCCGATACACCAATGGCTACACTTACTTCTTCAAGGGCGACAAGTACTATCGCTTCCACGATGCACGCTTTGCGGTAAGTTAAGCTGATCAATCATGGGATTAGTTAATAATCTGAAGTTAATGGAGAAAAAATCAAAGAAATCTGAGAATACTTTGAAGAATCTGAAGTATTAAGACTAACTAAAGTATCTGCAAGAAAATCTGGGAAGGAGCTCGAAATAAGTCTGCAGTTTTGGGACTAAATAAAGATTAAAAATCATTATAAATTAATTGATATAAAGCTTTTCCTAGTAACTATTAATTCCAAGATTTGCATTTCTTAAACTGAATTTAAGGAAGAGTATTTTGAGCACAAAATTGTATACATATTAAATACTCGCTATTCCATTACAGGTGGATACGGCAACGCCGGCATTCCCGCGGCCAACGGCGCACTGGTGGTTCGGTTGCAAGAACACGCCCTCGTCCACAGGTAATATTATTGAGGATAATCGAATGGAGTCTGAGCTAAGCTCACATCTAACTGCCGATGATAATAATGGTGAAGTTGACCTGGAAGCAGGTGAGTGGCATCGACTCAGCGGTAGTTTTGTTTAAATCGAATCGCAACCAAATGCAACTGTAAACTGAAAAGAAAAAACTGTATCGAATCCATTGAAAGATCGAAACAAAAGTCAAAAAGATCTCATAAACATGAGTTGTATGAGTTGTTACTTAACCAGCCAAGAAATGTTTAAAAATCCTTAAAAAAAAAAAAAAAAATCTTGCAAAGTCTATATATAAAGATAGACTCAATAATGAAATGAATTTATACAAATATGGTATGTTTAATTAAGTTTATTCTATGTATGTATGTATGTATCGTACTGTAGTCAATTCTTTTACTGTACTCATTGTGTTTGTTTTTATTGCCCAACAAATAACGAATGAACGTAAAAAAAAAAAAAAAAAAATGAAAACAGCAAATACATTGTTATTTTTTACTGAAAACTAATTCTCAAATTGTGTATGTCAAATTTCTTCTCATAGTACTCGTAGATCTTGTAAACAATTTGATATATATATATTTATTATTTTCTCTTCTGTGGTGTTTTACTCTAGTTTGTTTCAGTGTACTCAAACTGAACCAGCTGACGGTTACACTTTCCCCTCAACACTTGTACACTTGTACTTGTACTAACCACCACCATTATCCAACTATAACACTAAAAATCTATCTAATAATTTCTAAAGCATCCTCTAAATGTTAACCATTTAATTTTATCACCATGTTTCTGATTATCTATACTAATATCAACATTTTTAAAAGAGTTACCCATTTTTTATTTTTTACATATTTTTTTATTTTTATTATTTAACAAACTAATTTTATTTTATTCATAACATTTTTTTTATATTTATCTAACATATTTATCTACTCTGGCTTGGTACTCCTAATATTAACTAACTTTTCTTCTTCGCTTGCTAACCAACTCAATTTAGCATACCATGAAAAGCAAAATAAAACGAACAATTTCAATAAAAGGTTTAAAAATACTCATATAATTACAATAGGTCGTATAATAAAAGACAATATAATAATTAAATATTGCTTACAGTGTAAAAAAAAAAAAAAGAAACAAACTACTGGTCAGTCGGTCCCACTAACTTCACCCCCGCTACCATTTGGGGCGGCACCAGGCAATAAACCGTTACTATCTACATAGATTTAAGTCTTAACGTGCACCCAAAACTTTGCATGCGCCAACTAACTAATTAATCTAGATTAAGAATTGCATTTAGAAGTTCCTAATTTACCTCATCAAGCACTTTATAACACTACACTAAGCGTATACTTAACAACACTTTTACAACACTTTTACAACACTATTTGTTAAACACCACAATGAAAACAAGTTTCTACCTAGTAGTAAAACCACACAGAGTGTAGTTCTTGCAATCCTCAGTACGTACACCCACCCACCCACCCACTAAGTTTAAGGTATCTTATGTAGCTCTATGGTATTATTAATATTGTGTGAATCCACCCAACTAAAAATATATATGTATGAATATCCTGTAGTTATTATGGCATTTTTCAGCACTCTATGCGTAAAACGTTTTACTTGAAACCAAACAATTTCGTTACCCCTTTGACACCTGTGGCACCAAATTCAACTGGCTAAAGGCTTTCTATTTTAAGAACTTTATTAAATCAAAAATCCTTTTGATTGCATGTTTTATCAATAACACTAAATACACGAACCGCATGACCTACACGTACACATACACACCAATGTCCACACCCACATACGCATACATTCACAGAAGCATAAACTGTAAAATGTTATGTATGTGGTCCAAAACCGTTATGTTTTGACCCAGTTTGCACGATTGCCGGCGTTCTGTTGGCCAATTGGAATAATTAACACTGCATGCACGTGCTTGTTGGCCATAACCCGTTCAATTTACATAAACCGAACTGAACTTCAAATGCTGTATATGTCATGTATGTATGTATTTCTTGCAGGCTTTAAGAGACGCGGATAAAAACGAAACAGAACAATTAACATCAAACAACAACAACAACAACAAACCTAATAAAAACGAAAAGAACAACAATAACATCGAACTCCAAAACACACACACACGCACACACGCACGCACAAACACAAGCAATCGAAACAATAAGAAGAGCAGCAACAAGACAAAAGTAACGCGCGCATATCGAAAGCTTTACCACGCCCAACCGGCAAATTGCCGTTAATGTTTATTTTGCTGCACTTTGCTCTCTTTGTGTGTGCGACAGCAATTAAAGCTGCTCCCCCTCAACTGTATGTGTGTGTGTGTGTGTGTACGTGTAATTAAGCTTTATTAATTGTAGATCATTGTGCTTCATTTTGTATTTGTATTTATGCTAGTTGATTGAACTGATTATTAGTTATCACTATTGCTATTAATTGTATTTCGTATCCCAATCGCATTCGCATTATTCGTAGAGCAAATGTTTGTGTGTTCGTAGTTACGTCACAGCACTCACAGCGCACGCCCAAATCTACCCCGCCGTAGACGCACCAATACGGACAAGCGCTTCTAATTTCTGGAATTGTTATTTATGCGATTATCTCTTATTTTGTTTCTCCATTTTTCTTTATTACATATGTGTATCTTTCATTTCATTTGAATTGGTCAAATTGATCAAATCCATCCATGTATTGCCGTAATGCAGTACCGCGGTTCCCAAATACGAATCCAAATACGAATACGAATACGGGTCCGGGTACGGGCATGGGTCTGCTGCCCGGCTGGATGTGGAGTCTGACGAACCGTTACTTTTAAAGCGAGTTTCTTCCGAGTTTCGTGTTTTCTGTCCACCAACAACAGCAACTACTACAACAGCAACAACTATATACATAGCTGTGTTAATATTCTATATATATATATTAATATATACATATAAACACTGTATTTGTATTAGTACCGATTAAAAACGCGTGCCTTAAGTTGTATTACGTCCATATACATAGCTCTATGCCTGCTTGAGTGATCTCTGTCTCAAAGTAAAGTCACAAAATATATTAAATATAAATAATTAAAAAGAACCACACACACACACACAATAAAAAAAACATACAAATGCGACGCCCAGAAATAAAAACCTGCGCCGCTGCCGCCATTGAATAAACCTGCCCAGAATATTGTCAAGAAAACGCCAAAATTCAATAATGAATTCAACTTAAAAACATTTGCGCACAGAGTGGAACAGTATGTTGCATTAATTACTTATATATACATATATATTTTTATTTGTTTCTTAAGATAGCTTAATTTTAGTTCTACTCTTTTTCCATATTTCGACATTTATGATTTTTTTTTCTTTTGTTTTTTATTTGGCTCAAACACTCAAACTGTCTAAAGTGTTACACTTAAAAAATTAAACCACCATCTCCGTCACAGAACTTAGTTTAAATATACCGCACAGTACTTAAGTCTATGTATTAAGAACTCTATTTTTTAAATATTTTCTAATTTGAACTTTCTTGTTTTTCTCCAATGCAATAAAAAAAATAGCAGTCGGTGATCACCAAACCAATGATGAGCCTATCGTGCCCGAAATGTCGGAACGAACTGGATCTGGTGCGATGTCCTATCAGCTGCCCAGCAGGTCAGGTGCCAGTGTGCTTCTGACCACGTTCCTGCTCTGCTGCCTTTCCAAGTACATAATTAGCTAAAATAACTGAACATTGCGCAATTCTTAGGAACATTTTACTGGGAAAAATATTACATTTTTGTAAAGTTTTGAAAATTTTACTGCACTTTGCAAAAACTTGCAATTGAATTGTGTATTCGAATAATACGAACCTACATATTATCAAGGGTATAAAAAAGAAAGAAATTATATATATCATGTGAAACAGGTGCCTTAAATTCATTGTTGTGTAAATACAAAAAGCAGCATAAAATGTAATTAAACTTAAATCTTAAATAGTTTTTAACATTCCAAGAAAATACAAGAATGCAATATAAAATGAAATAAACAAAAGATCAGGATTCATATCATAGCCGAAACTACGAGTATGTTATGTAACTTAAAGATGACAATTTGCGATATTAACTATAGCCAGCCATATGAAAAACAAAAAAAAAAAAAATATTTTAAAAAAGATACTAAAAATCGATAAAGCAACAAATGATAAACGTATTTTAGTTTAATTCGAATTGTTACACTCACTAAAAGAGCAAGAAATTCAATGTTGTTTAGAGCTGTGTAACAATTAACTATAGAAACTAATGCGGTTTATCGAAAGGACTTATGATCGTAAATAATAATAAATAAAAGATCATTATTTAATTAAGTGTAATTGTAAGATTGTAAGAATTCTGTAAGCGATATTTGTTCGGATTTAATATTTAAAACCGAAATATTATTATTATTTAATTAACGTATTACTATTATCGTGTTACAATTTATAATAAAATTGTACGTTGCAAACGTGATCGAAAAATATTCAATAAAAATTAAAATGAGTGTTAAAAACGTCTACACTATGCTTACATATATGTATGTACACACAGAACGTACCCACATACATAATGCTCTTTTGTATACGGTAAATTAGGTCTCTTACTTTAACAATTTTGAGAATTCAACTCAAGTCTGTATCCAAATTGGCTCAGACATGCACATGTACAACCTCGAAATTGGCTGTTCTTGGAGATTTCTAGATTGTGGTCTCATTGATTTGCTGCCGTGCATTTGATTTCATATTTTTGCAGCGATTGAGACCTGAAATCAAGCAGCCAAACCAATCGGATGCTAAGTGAACAATACAATACAGTAACTTAAATAGATAGATTAATTGTTAGATGAGTTGTTGCTGGTTTTTACATTTCATAGGATCCTCTGTGCTGTCAATGGGGCAAGTTGTGGGTCGATATGGCGAATTTGAAAGGGCATCTGGCAACAAATCTGGTTCAGGCACAGTCGTACTTTGATTTATACCTAAATAGTCATTTTCCATTTTTATATCATAGCTGGAGCACGGTGATAGAGAGCGATGCATATAGGATGACTTGTGTGTTTCTAGATCCGATTGAGGCTCTACTTTGGTAATGACATTAGCTGTAAATGAAGAAGCGCTAACTTAGTTTAGTTTACTTAGTTCAAATCATCAGCAATGAGTCGACATTACCAATACTGTTCTCCCGCTTCTGTAAGCTGCGGATGATCGCTCCATGCTCGGCAACTTGCAGTTTCAGTCGCTGAATTTCCTTTTCCTGTGCAGTCATTGAGCTCTCGCGTTTCTTTAGTACCAAACTGCTGTTGAGTAGCGTCTCGCAGTGCTCCTCATCATCGCTGTCAATTATGGTAATGGACTCAACCGGCGGCGGTGAAATTATGCGGCATTCAATGTTATCATCATCCGTTGCAATTGTGTTGATGGTCAGACTGGATATGGCGTCTATCGGTTCTGGTGTCAGATTGCTCTGGCGCTTGCGTAGGCGTCGAAAGCGTACAGTGAGTACGCGATTATTTATGGTACGACTCACCAGATCCCTGAATGCTTCCCTGGCAGTCTCGGCGTTGGAGTAGCGTACAAATGCGTAGCGTGCGCGTTTCTGTCGCTTCATCACGCCAATGTCGATACGCGTAGAGTTGACAAACGCCTTTATTTCAGCAGCGTTCATATTGAACGGAATATTGCTCAAGTACAGCGAACAGGGATCAATGCTGTCGGCCTGCTCCTCCTCCGTAAAGGTTTTCACCTCGGCGTGCAGATAGCCCTGGCCAAAACGCACTTGATTGATCTCTTTTATGGTGCGGTCCACATTCTCTTCAACCTTGAGACGGACAAGGCAATATCGCTGTGCTACATTAATGGGAAATATCACATCCCTTATGCTGCCAGAGAATCCACTGACAGACGCAACACTTATTTGGGGATCCGGAAAACGAATGAGCAGCGTCGGAGCGTATTCCGATTTCGTGGCCAGTTCACGCTCCAGCTCTAGGGCCCGCAATGCATTCTGACGTCGTAGATCGGCTATTGCTTTGCGATTAAGTTTAGCATCTTCTGGAAGTGATTTAAGAATTAGCTGCTTGACATAAGAAAAAATTTAATCAAATTTCCTGCCACTTACTCTGCGAATTGGCTTTGGAAATGACGTCGTATTCAATGAGTGCTGTCCCGTTATTACTCTCATTAGCGGATGTCTTTGAGTCACTATTTGACATCCAGGAGCAGAGCTTACTGCCCGCGGGTGTCTGTCGAAACATAAAAGACTCCAGTGAAGGTGCACAGCCATTGCCAGTATATGGTGCAACATGATTGCTGGGCGATAGACTATTTTCGTGATGAACTTTGTTGCCATTACAATCCGGTTGCTCGACTTCATTTTGCGGCATGTTGTATTCGGGCTGTGCGTCGTTTGAATCTTTGTCTGTGCCCGAACCCAAATCCTGATCTAACTGCAACTCTCCTTCTTTTACATTTGTAGCGCGCTTGGCATCGGGGCCATCGCCAAGGCCCGTTATTGACGAAGAACGTTTTAGGTCCATTTATTTACGGGAAAAACTATTAATATTTGAGGACTGTGTCGTTAAAATACACTTTTATTTAATAAAATATCAGCTTCTTATTAAAATACAAGCTTACTGTATTGAGTTGCTGATATAGTGGCAACGCCAAACGCACAGCTGTTTTCAATAAACACAATGCGTACTATGTGTAATTTCACATCTGTTAAAATAAGTATGTTGTTAAACACCAGGAGCTATAATCACCCTGTGTGAATAAATTGTATTATTTTATGATTATCAATAAATGTGATAGCAACAGATACACGAGCAGACTTGTAAAAAATCTATTTTGTTTGCATAATCACATTATGAACCGCACATGTACTTTAGTTTGATATGTAATATTTTTGCTTAGATCGAGCACTGGTCGTTATCAGCGTACTATGCCTCATATATGAAAAAATAAAGCAAAATGTGTGCGGCACTTTTACGAAACAGCATTAAATGCATAAATTTAAGAATAAACACAAAAACTGTACCCAGATTAAATGTATGGTAAGCAATTTATTAAATCCCTATAAAGCATACACAATTTATAGGCAACACTTTATTTCAGCACAAGCGCCACACGCTACAAGTGGCGCAGCATTGGTTCTGTTGATGTTGAGCGTAATTTCTTGCGAAGCGACAACTTGCCGGACAATTACCAATTGATTTATCGGGCGCCGATGGAGGATTATGTGGCATGGACAAAAAATGTGTCTACTGCCACAGTAACGTTAATTGGCATGGTTGCCGCCTATCAATTGGCCACAACGATGAGCTTTATGAATATTGCCAAGAAAATTGATATTGCCGTGCTCGTTTCAAATGAATCAGACATTTACTTCTTTGCTGCGGGATTTGTTCTAATTAACCTGGCCATTCGCACATTTGTGGCTAAATATCCGCTGAGGATATACAAATGCACCGATAAGTAAGAAGGCATAAGTTGAATAGAGTTTGGTGTTTACAGCAATTAACTCGATAATTTTCTTTATTTTTAGATATGTTGCCGTCTTCGGATCACAATTGCCACTGGGCACAGTAAAGCATTACTTCGAACGGGGCCAAATTGCAGAATACAAAAATGTGCTGAATCCTTGGAGTCACATCATGTTTAAACTGGGCAATCGGTCGTCTATGCTCATGATTGATTACTTTAAGACGCCAGCGGAATTTCACCAGTTATTTGAGGAAAAGCAAGACTAACTTTTATTTGTTTATATAATAAAATAAAAACCTGTTGAATGTAGCACAATTTGTTGTTTTTTCTGCGTCCGTTGAGAAAAGTAAACAAATGCGCGGTGTTGCCACTTTATTTACTTTGGGATATTGGCAGTACTGCAACTATCGATTCATTAAAACTATCGATATGATGTCAACTATTGAACTCCACGTGCATAGCAAGTGTTTATGCTCGCAGAATGGAGCTTAAAAAAATGAAGCCACTGATGGATACAGAGCCGACCACAAATGAGAATGAGCCCGGGATTAAGTCGGGGAAAAGACGCAATCCCTTCAACACACAACGCATGAAGGACGAGAAGGAGCGCCGTCAAAAGAAACGTGCTCGTCTCATCGTGCGCAACATCAGCTACAAGTCGACAGAAGAAACGCTGCGCGAGCATTTTGGCCAATGGGGCACCTTAGAGGACGTGCAGATCCTAAAGCGCGGAGATGGCAAGCTTGTGGGCTGCGCCTTTGTGCAATACGAGACCATTAACCAGGCGACCAAGGCCATAGTACAGGCAAACGGAAAAGATATGATTGGTCGCAAGGTATTTGTCGATTGGGCCATTGGCAAGGATGAGTATGCAGCCAAGCATCAGAAGGATGACGAGCCTGAAGACAAAAAGCCCAAGGTAGAAATTAAGGAGGAGAGTGGCGAAGAGGAAAATGGAGTTGGAAGCGCTGATAAGAATGAAAACGAGGAGAATCCGGAAATAGAAAGTGGCGACGAATCAGAAGAAGATTCAGCTGCAGAAGAGGATGCTGATGATGATGGTGAGGAGGAAGACGACGATGAAGAGGCAGAGATGACGATGACGATGACGATGAAAAGAAGGACAAGAAAGAGTTAAAAACACAGTTGGAAAACCTAAAGCAGGAAAAGCACATTTCTAACGATGTGCAACAGGGATGCACGGTCTTCATAAAGAACGTGCCTTTCGATGCCGAAGATGCCGATCTGAGAAAAGTGTGCCGCAAGTTTGGTGTGGTCAATTATGCGATTATCAATCGGGAATCTGTTTCCGGCCACTCCAAAGGCACTGCCTTTGTGAAGTTTAAGGCCAAAGAGTCAGCAGATTTGTGTCTGCAAGCTGGCACCGAGTTTACACTGCTGAACGATGTGCTGGATCCACATCCGGCACTCAGTCGGGATGAAATCATAACGAAGCAAACCAAAGACTCTAAAGATGATACAGGCAAGGATTCACGCAACCTCTATTTGGCCCGAGAGGGTCTCATTATGGCTAACTCAAAGGCAGCCGACGGTGTGACTGCATCTGACATGGCCAGAAGACACGAACTGGAGCAGGTGAAGACGCAGGTGCTAAAGAACCTGAATCGGTAAGCAGATAATGCCTTGCAATACTTGCAATATCCAACTAATTCCTTTCCTGGTTTAGCTTCGTTTCCCGCAATCGTCTGTCCATTCACAATCTGCCTCTAAACTATGACAACGAGAAGCTCAAGCAGATGGCAACCAGCTACACGGGCTTTCGTCCGCACGAGTGTCGCGTGATGAGGGAACACAAAGTTACCCCGGAGCATCCGCAGGGCAAGTCAAAGGGATTTGGTTTCCTCTCATTCGATACGCACCAGCGGGCATTGACTGCGCTGCGCAAACTGAACAATAATCCCAGCATTTTTGGCACGCAGCACGTAAGTATATCCTGGATGCAGGAAACATAACTCAGCAGAGACCTGAGCTAAGCTAATTTCTTGTATTTCTTATAGCGACCGATTGTTGCCTTCAGCATTGAGGATCGCGCCGTGCACAGAATAAAAGAGAAACGCACCGAGCGATCTAAGCAAAACAATCCCACCTATAAGTCCAAGCTAGAGCAGCGTAAGGAACGGCGGCAGCAGCAGCGAAAGGGTCAGAAGCCAGCTAAGCCTACAACAATAGCGCCACAAAACGATAACAAGGTCAAGCTTCAGAAACACATAAAAAAACTGGAGGCATCACGTGCGGCCAAAGCGGAAGGCAAGAAAGAGCAGCAGCAACAGACCAGCGATGTTCAGGGTGAATATGTGGGCACGGCGGCCAAGCCAGGCACCTCCTTGCGCATGCGGTCCAAGAAAAAGATCATGGAGCAGGCGTCGGAGCACATGAAGCGCGTGAAGACCGAAAAGCGCAAGCAGAAGAACAAAAAGATTCGCGAATCGCATCTGGCGGAGCGCAAGGCAAACAATCGACCCAAACAAGGACGCAAAAATGAAAAGGACGATCTGCGGCCATTGATTAACAAATACAAGAACATGATAAGCGGCAACGAGGGTGGCGGCGGCGTCACTGGCGATGGCAAAGTGAAGAAACCCAAGCGAACCAAGTGGTTCACCGATTGAGCTCTACTCGACTGTTATGTATATTAGCAACTAGAGATTTAGTCAGAAATGTTTTATAAATAACTGGAAAACCAGTTTGTGTGTCGTCCACACACCCCGTATCATTGTGGAAATGTGTGTTCAAAAAGAATAAAAAGCATCGTAGTCTACTAATGGAAACAAGATTTTATGCATGTTGTAAATTACAGGTTAAGGCTATCATCAGACTGCCCAATTTCACTAAGCCTCAATAACTATTCCAGCCAGAAGAAGCGAGATCCGTATTTGGCTGGTGGTGTTGGATAATCCGCTGGCAGACCGGGTGTGGCATCCGGATACGTTGCGATTGGCTCCTTCTCGGGCGCTTTGCGTGCAGTCTCAATGACCTAAATTTTATATTTGTTTTAGAAATTCAATTTACCAGAGATAAACATGCAGGTAAGCTCACCTTGGCACGAGCAAAATAACCATAGGAAGGACGTTCCCAGTCAAAGTTGTCCTTTACGCACTTGTCGAAGACACCTTGAGTTTTACGGCAACTGCGAATAGCAGAAAAAATTAAAATGCGAGGAGCTATAAGCAAATATAATATTTACTTACTGTCCGAAAGCCATTGTTCCGCTACTTTTGTCCAGGCAGGTTGCGTATTGCATGAACTCCTCATGGCAGCTCTTCTTCACTTTGCGAAAGAAATCCATGGCACAACCGGTGACGGCACGTCCCTCGCCCAGGCAGGCTCGCGGATCATCCAGCTCTTGCCGACAGAGCATAAACTCCTTCAAAAAAGACGCGAAAATCAAACGTAAACAAAACAATCGCCAAAAGGTTTTGAGGTTAGGTTATATAACTAACTATTGATGCCGTTCAACCGGAATAGGTATACAAAAACTATATGAAGCCATGCAATCCATGTTATTAACCATGGCTTAAAGCCACCGACATGGCATTAATTTGTGGCAAATACTAACATTGTTGGCTGCTTCGCATTGCTTGCCCAAGTGAAAAGAACCAGCGCGCAGGGCAGCCGACGATAGATTCAGCTCCTGTGTGGACAGCTCTGCCTCCTCAGGAAGTGTTATATTGCTTGTAATGACCATTTTTTCGTAGTTGTGCTGCCCGTTGATTTAAGTTTGCAGCAAAGCCGTTTCAATCGCAAACAAATGCGTTATTTTGTCAGTTTTCGAGTCACAAATCTCGTTTCCAGCCAAACAACAGCTGTTTGCTATCGTGTTATCGATAGGCATAACCGTTTCACTCAAGATTCACAGGCAACTGCGGTAACGCCGACATTTGACAATCGATTAATTGCACGTTGAAGTTTAATTTAAAATCAAATTTACTCTCAATCTGGTCACAACAAAAAAAATCGAAGTTTCTCGTGTTTTGATTTTACTTTTGCACGCGTCCATTATAAATTATAACATTTGTTAATCTTAAACACCTTTAAATTTGATGTTCAATGATGAACTCATTGTTGTTATTTCTCCTCATTTCTTTGCTGACTACTTTTGTAGTTCCGCAGAGTGTGGTAAAGTTTCAGAAAGGCCATGACAGTGTGAAGACGCTTAGTTACCCAAACTCTGCTAGAGAGATTGTCAAGGATCTTATTGCTAGCTGGAACTCGCCGCTTGTGTATTTAAAGAATCGAGGTTACCTCAGAACGCCTCAAATGGGCTTGGAAATGATGCAGGGCGAGAAACATTCAGACGAGGCCAAGGCGTCGAAAGATGACAATAAGATGCAACGTAAGGCACGATCCAGTGAAGAAGAAGGCACCAACGATCTTGGCTATCTTTTCCGTACCCTCTTCTCATCCAGTGATAAGAGTGTTTCGGATAAAATGAACTCCAAACTGGGCGGGCCGTGGGACATGAATGCTCTTAAAAAATCAGTTCGCACCGAGGCCCACAAATTTTACGACAAGTTCTATGAAAAACGCCATCAGCAAGCAAAGCATTAAATAGTAAACAAGGGGAGGAAAATACCGATATAGATAAGCAAGTAGCACAGCTTTATCCATCTCTCGTAAACACACCCAACAAAGAACAGGAAAAAAATATATTGAGCCAAGCGAACAAGCTGTGCACAAGGAACCGAAATTCTTAAATGGCATGGCCAAACTCCTAACAAGTTGGGCCAAACCACTTCCGCTGCAATTGGAACAGCCGAAAGAGACAGTCCAATTGGACAATCTAGCCACATAAAACAAGAGGTTATAGTTGCAGTTTGCTTTGATTTCATTAAGTAGATTCAATTCTTTAGTTCCATCATACTTTAAAATTGAAGCTTGAAGATTAATTAGCAAAACAACATATTAACGAGCCCTTCAAAACCAGACGCATATGGAAGCAGACATGAGGAGCAGAGCAGAGCAGCAAATCCAACTAATGTAAATTCATGGCTATCATAAGCAGCAATTAATTAAAACTCGTTTTTATTTGAGCCCAAACAACAAACGCGGCCAGTTTATAAAAAGCTGATGTTTCTCGAAAATCATAGAGCTCGGAAAATGTTGAATCATGTGAGTTACGATTTTATTTCAAACAGAATTTCGGAACTGACTGTGCAAATCCTTAAATCCCTGGAAACTGCTCAACTGCGCATGCTTCACTCGGTGTGGTCAGTGCCATTGATCCCGTCCTGCTGAAACATGCCAATCAACAGAATCTGGATGGTGCGGGAGGTGGACAACGGCGTTAAACAATCCGCCCAGGCCAATGTGACGGCCGAGAATGGTCAGCCGAGAATGGTCAGCCTCCCATACGAGTCACCTATACGGCCGATACTACCAGATTTCATCCACACAATAGAATCCAGTTAGCAAGATTCGTTTGACTTGTTTACGCAAAAATTAAAAATTAATAAAATAAAAACAGCAACAAGAAATCAAAAATAATGAAAACAATATTCGGAATTCCACAGAGAAATTAAGAACATTGCTGTTGTTCATAACGACTGTAAACTACTCTGTTCGTAGCGTAATATATATATATATATATATATATATATATCTCATTCGAAGGCAAATAAAATTCCGTTATTAAGAATTTTTAAATCAAATTCAAAGTAAGATCTACAACTTGCAACCCCAACTAATCTTTCTCAAATTTAAACATTGTTCATTTGAAAATGTGATATGTGGTTTGTATATACTCTAATCTCTTCGGAGTCCAGAGTATACAATCGAAATGGGATACAATTTAATGAAGGTCACCGTTTAAATTTATGGGACACGTTATATTTTAAGTAAATAAACAAGACAGGTACAAAACATATATGTATTTATATATATATATATATATATATATATATATATAGTATATAGATATTCCTATATGTACATATATATATATGCAATGTATAATTTTGAGTTGTTCAATGGATTTGGGTATAAAAGCCTTTGGCCAAGTGCAGTTGATACCAGAAAACGCAGCATGTACAAATACGTAAGTTGACAGCGTTCCCACTGCATTGAATGGGATAATTGCCACGCCCTATTTTGCAGGCAATCCTTATTGTGGGCGTGCTGATCGCCACCAGTTTGGCGATTGACGATGACGCCCATGCGAAGGCGCACGAGTCCAAGAAGCAGGATAGCCATGGCAACTTTGCGTACAGCTATGACGTGACGAACGGGATTGGAGCAACGGAGGAGGGCGATGAGCACAATCATGTGCATGGCGAATTTCATTTTAAGTCGAAGGAGGGCATTCCCATTGCGATAACCTATACGGCGGATGAGCACGGTTATCAGGCGCATGGAGACGCTGTGCCAACCCCGCCGCCCATCCCAGAGGCCATTCTCCGCTCTCTGGCTTACATTAAGTCGCATCCACCGCACAAAGAAGAGCCAAAGTCACAACCGGCCAGCTCACATGGACACGGTAAACATTAAGCAGTCCGATTTGCATTTCCCCTTCTCTGTTTGAAGCACATTCAATTGAAATTGGATGCGTCTCCATCAGTTGGACATAAAAATAAAACTTTACGATGCAAGATTTTCTCTCAAATGTTCTATGCTAAGCGTAAAGGGGAAAGGAAGGCGTTGAGTGCGTGTCACGCGTCCAACTCTATGACCAAAGTACCCATTCCACACAGGCAAGTCCATAAAATTCGCATTGTCATATTAGATGGCACTTGGGAGGGGATCCGGAAGGGATGGCCATGGATGCCATTGTAACTGTTATATTCAAATGCAAGGAGATTTCATTGTTCGCCGTAAATGCTAACCCATGTTGAACACGTTCAGGAAGTGACAACTTAATGGAATACCAAAAGCTCTCAAGGGATGTATGGGGCTTATCCGGGTCCTTCCACTTCCATAACTTCGTCAAAACTGAACCGATTTTCGCTACAAATTTACTATTCATCGTTTGACCTTAAAATTAATTTGACTTAAAAAATTTGATTAATACTGGAAAGGTTTTTTTTTTTAAGGTACTATTAAATTAATGAATAATATTTAATGATTAATCTATATCTGACATTAAAATAATTTTAATATAAGCATACATTTTAATATTTAGCTGTTGGCAGGATTATCTGCCTAAAATTGTGACAAAATGCGACCGATTCTTGCAAGGCATATCTTTTTGGTAAGCGTTGTTTCTTTGGGTTGAGTCAATTAATTTGCAGTAAGTTGAAAAATGTAATTTTTCAAATTGTAGTTGAATCGATTGCTGGTATGAAATTTAATCTATTATATTTACATATAAGATTTAAAAATCTAAGCTAGTTATTTACATCATTCTCACAAGCAACTTATATGAAAACTGGCTTGGAAAATGTTTGATTCTAAAAACCTTCGTTAAAGCTTAAAGTGATCCGGTAATCTAAATTTAATAAAAAAAAACATAAGTTTTAAAGAAATTAGGCTTTACTTTAAATGCAATAATCAACAAATACAGGCTTTACAATTTAGCAGGGTTGCGTGCCAGCTCCATGTCCACCGAGGGCGGATTCACCAGTTTGCGCACCACATCAAATTTAGGATTGTTCTTATCACGCACCAGGTCAAAGATGACGCTCTCGCTGGTTGTTATCACGCAGCCCGCCTGGCGCAAGCGTTCCAGAGCCAGATCGCGATCCTGTTTGAGGCGAGAGCAGCAGCAATCGGCAACAATGTACACATTTATGTCCTGTTCCCGCAGATCGATGGCAGTTTGTTCAATGCAGATGTGTGACTGCTCAAAAACAAGGAATACATTTAATGAGAAACTAAGCGGAGAATCTGACTAAATAATATAGACAACCTCAAGACCATATAGCACAACATCCTGTGGTTTTTCGCCAAAGATTTCGTTAATGGTGCTCTTCACCTGGGGTGTTATCATGCTAAAGTAGGTTTTACCATGAATGAGTTTAGCATGATTTACGTCCAGCTCGGCTACAGTTTTTCCCAGTTTCTCTGGATAATGTTCCGTTACAATCAATGGCACATCGAGAGCTTTTCCCGCCTTCGTCTGCAAATCGAATTAGTTTAATCTTCCTATATAGCTTAAGATAAGATATTTGCTACTGTGTAGCTACAAAGTTCACTTGCCAGCTTGTCCACATTTTTAACCATATTATCAAAGAATATCGCACAGCAGGAAAAGCGTCTTCTTCGGACTTAGGTGGCATCGTCTGAGGGCCATTTTTATTATTAGTTAACTGCAACTGATTACAGAAAACGAAGTTAATAATAAATCAAAATGGATCGGTTTCTTAATTATGAGCACAACAAATGCTAATCAAGAGACAAGTAAAATCAGTATTATTTAACACGATTGTCAGCTATTTAAATGCTCAAAAAGCATATTACATATCTCACTTATGCTAGACACAAAGTTCGTCGATTAGTGATTTTCCAATAAGCTCAGACAGCTGTTGCTATTGCGATGCGAAACGGTTAAGCAATATCGATATTCATAATAAAGACTATCGCTTTTAGGAGTTGCCACACTGATTATTAAAGTTGCAACCGGAGATCGCAAGCGGGCAAATTCCATAAATTGTAATTAACTGATAAGGCGGAATGGTAACCAATCATTCTAAAATTTGTATTTCATGCAGTTTTTATTTTGTGTAATGGATTAGATAGCACTTAAGTAACAGTCGCTTATTAAATGCAGCCCAATGGTCTTAACACAAGCCAGACTCATGCCCACAAAGTAAACAGCCAATAGGCATAGAGTAAACATTTATCAACACCCTCCACTAATCTTAAATCCCAGACAACCCTCACAGCCATTTTGTGGCACACTCAACTTTGGTCTCGAGCTCCCAGAACCCCACGTGGCAATTAAACTAAATTGTGTGGACCCAGACAAAACTGCGCACACAGGTAGCTGATTTATATTCATAAGCCAGCCAAACAGCTGTGGGGCACTTCTGAATTCCGGATACGATATAAGCCAGACGTTGTAGAATGAGAGGCATTTATAATTGAATTCCTTAATACAAAACAACCCAGTCTTCACAGCCTTCGACAAAGTATTATAGTAATGAAGCCTCAGTCAATTTCAATAACGCAATCAAAAGCGTGCAATTTCAAAAACCACAAAACCCAAAACCAAATGCGTACCAAATATCCATTGACCATTGCCCAGCGACACACGCACTTTCAGGCTTCATGTTGGAGTGTTTCTTGTATTTTATTTTTCGGTTAACTTTGGGTAACTTTGGTATGCCTGACACGTAGTTTTCGATGGCATACCGCTCTCTGGACTTGCCAACGCCTTGATAATGGAATGGCAATGGCCATTGCCCGTACTCACCCCCTATCCTTCACATCCTGTCTGTGTAAGTCGCATGCATATTTCAGCAATTTACGCTACCTTTTCCCCTTATCTTTTTGGGCTTTCACTTAGATGGGCGTGGCTAAGCTGTTAGCCATCTTCGAGTACAGTTTGCAGCAGTTCCGACTGCATACATTATTTATAAGTTACCGAGCTTGCGGGTGCTGCAAAAAAGACCGAGTGCCCCATTCAACATCGTTGGAAAGTTTCAACCGGAATTGAAAGTGGACACTTGACTTTTTTTTGCTTAGTATCTATGCTCCAAAAATCTCAGACTGTTCGATACAGTCCAGCTTCCTTAAGATGATCTTTTTTTGGGTCGGGTTGCTTGATTTACAGGTAAGATGGACCTTAATTATTATTAATAATTATAATTAATCAACTCGTTTTAGTACCAATTGGAAGAAAGGCGTAAGTTCAGCTTATTATTAAATTTCTTTGAAATATTTCTATCAATGTTTGCAAAACTTATTTAAGTTTACTTTTAAGGATCACACCTAAATACAGAGACCATCTAATTATCCAATCCTTTCGTTATATCCATGTGCTCTGTATCTACGCACAGTCAATAGGCATATCTATAGATGTGTGTGTGCATGTGTGTCTGTGTGTGTATGAGCTTAGACGAGTGTATATCTGTATTCATAGCGTCACATGCTAGTCAAAGCCATTTTGAGTTTTCAATTTCAACGCCATTTTCGCTTCAATGCGTCGAGAGTAATTTGCATTTTTTATTTGGTTTTATTGCCCCCAACAAGCGATGAGACTTTGGCAATTTTTACAGCTCATCGCTGCCTGCTCTGCCAGGTTAGAATCGAGAGGTGATAATGCTAATAATAAGTTGACTCAATTGCCACAACAATATTGGCAACGGCATCAGCAAAAACAGTAAAACCAACCAGCATCAATTCATTTGCTGCACAAATTTTCAAAATTTGACAAAACAACAAAGTCAAGTCGTAAACTTACACTTACACACACACACATATATATACATATATATAATATAATATATATAATATATATACATATGAAGTCGCTTTGGGAGCGTGTGTGTATTTTTTTTATGTGATTTCATCACTCAAGAACTTTTAGAAATGGAAATGGGTAGAGCTTTCTCAAGCGCAAAAGAAGGAAGCAAAATTTTATCGCATTTATTTACAGTACACCAGGACTCAACAATTGTAGTATTGTATGTATATATATACATATATATATATGTATATATAAATATATATATGTATAAATATATATTTATGTAGATATGTGTTATATGTATAAGATGCAATTTATTCAATGAAATGCAAATGTGACTCAATTGTAGTTTATTTTGTAGTAATTCTTGATTGCACAATAAGCAAAAGTCATTTAATTTCGATTGCGCTCTCTTATTTACCCCATTTCCCATTTGCCATTTTCAATTTGCATATTGCTCGAGGCGTCCAGCAACTACACACAACAACAACAACAACAACAACAATGTAGGACTTTGGCATATGTCTGACTTCTTCGCAACAAAACTCAGTCTTGAGTTGAACATGGAAAGACACTTTGTGCTTTGTGGCTTTTCAATGCTTTTGATAGATGTGCAAAACTTTTGTTTCGACACTGTGTATATGGGGATGCACAGTATATATATTTATATACATATATGTGTATATATATACATATACATATGTATATGGACACTAAATGTCAACCCCTTCAATTCCGCATTTATTCGCTGCTCCCATGCCACAGTTTGCCTCCAGACTTTTTTGTTTATCAACGATTTTCAAATTGGAAACCAACTGATATGCCAAACTACACATTTGCCCTCCCCGCAACACCCCTTGTGTGGCTCTTAATGCCCCATATAGTCAGTTCTTTATACATTTGAAGAGATGCTGCCATTTTGCGTAGGCAGCTTGTATAGCTAATGCTTGTCACGTTTGGCTCCAACATTTGACAAGGCAAATTCGACATACGAAAAAAGTGCAACAACAACAAAAACAATAAAGGTAAAACGAAAACAAAAGAGATCCCACAAAAGGCTGCGTGTGTGTGCGTGTGTGTATGTGTGTGTTACCTGACAAGCCCCAGAGATACCCTGTTTTGCAGGTGGGCTTAATGAATATTAAATTTCTTTGAGTATGCTGAGATATGTATTATGAATACCCTGTACTAAATAACAGCTGATTTATTTAAGCGTTGCCACCTTTATATTAATTTACAGCTATTTTGCATTGGGATTAGGTCTAATTAAATGGGAATCCCAAAAGTAGACTATGCGTTTTAAGCAGTACAAAAATGATGAAAAAATATCAACATTTCAAAACAGTTATTGTAGTTAAATACTTTAATACATAGCTTCTACCATTCATAACTCATTTTAGATTGATTAGTTCCAGGGCATCGCGAAATGTACAATGAAAAACCTTCACGTTGCTTCAAAAACGAAAAGAAGATAATCAAACAAAATAAAAGAGCAAATGATTTTCACAGGTGAATTGGAAAGCGCGTAATGTTCTAATGTTTGACTTGCCAGCGGGCACGTGCTTCTCCCCTATCACACGAACCCGCCCAGACATACGCTTCCCCCTCACTCCTACCTGGCCTTACATTCAGAAGTACTTTCAGATACAGCTCACATGTCGCAGCGTGTGAAGTCAAGCAAAACGGCAGTCGGGGCACACTGCGAGAGTGGCAAGTCGATGTCGACGTTGACGTTGACGCACGTGGCGTATGCGTAACGCGACGCGCCACTTTTGCAAATTGGATGAAAATCTTTGGCTTTTCAGCGATGCCGTCAAAGGCTTCAGCGCAACATTTCGTGGATGCATTCGTCTGTAAATTGACATGTTTTGATGCTGGCTTCCCCCGGCTGGCTTGTCCTCAGAGTGCCAGGCCAATCCAAGCCGAGCAGAGCCGAGCCCGGCTGCAATTTGTGATCTCAGTTTTGTGACAGTTTGCAGTCCCAAACAACATAAATAAAAAGTTACCCCAAGCCGATTCGTCAAGCTCACCCATCCCCACTGAAAGGGCAACTGGCAACATAAAACTTATGGCAACACCTACACAAGAGACACACAACAGACGACTGAAGTGGGAAGCCGAGTGGTTGTTGGAGCAGAAACATACAAGTTTCGCTGGGTCCGGCTTTTTACTCCTTTGTGGACTTTTGGATTATGTTGTAAACTTTTCAGTTGCGCTGCTCGCATAAGAAATAAAACAAATTCGAGTTTCAAGTTTCAGGCCAAAAATGCTTAAGCCGAAATGCTTGGTTTGTTGGGGCAAGAGTTTGTAGTGTGGGACATACCTTAAACAACTACTTGCCATATGCTACAAAAGGACCTGGCAAATATATTACAGCCACACACGCACACACACAGAAGCACTCCAGCACAGGTCGTCGTCGTCGTAATTCTTGACAGCAGCTGTTTGTCGTTTTTTATAGCCACAAAGAGCAGCAGACACGTTAAAACATGGTCGAAAGCTTAAAGCGCTTCAGACTGCTAACTGGCCAACTGGCCAGCATCAGACTGCAATTCAACTGAGCTGAGCATGTGATGACACTAAGAAAAAAGAATATTCTATAGTTTAAAATATATCAGCAGAAGAAAGTATTTAAGAATACTAAAATATTAACCGATTTTCTTAGGTCTTTATGTCATTTCTATTATAAGAGTAATGATTAAGTAAACCAAAAAAATGTTTACTAAGTAGAAAATTCTTAGAAAGATTTTGGAATGTGACTCCATAAATTCAGATAATCTCTCAACATTTTCTGGGTATTTTAATAAATAATAAATTAGTGATATTTTTATTTGCAGAATTATTTGCTAATACTTTTAAATTTAAGGAAAATTTAAAAATATTTAAAAATAGTAAGAATTTCACGTTGTGTATCGGAAGTAGATTTTGTTGAAATTCTTCAGAGACTTAACTAAGAACAAAACTATTTATTTTATTTCAAGAAAATTGTTCATTATCGCGGTATAGAAACTTTAATGGACATCATTTGAAAACTAAGAATTCTTTGCAGGCATAAGTATATTAAAAATATTTTGTTAAATTGCATAAATTACCCAATTTTTTTCTCACTGTAGCTGCTTTTACCACATCTTGCTCCTTGCATCCCCATCTTATTGAAGTTCATTGAACCAAAATGCTGAGCGCATTTCCGTGTTTGTATTTGACTCTGAGGCTGCTTAGCAGCAAATAAACTTTTGAGCTGTTGCTGTTGTTGTTGTTGTTAATGTTGTTGTTGTTGCTGCTTCTGTTACTTGTGCTGTTGACATGGCGCTGCGCCAGTGCACTTTGAGTGGCCACCCAGAGAGACTTGGGCCCGGATAAATGTGCACATAATTATCCTTTGAATGCGCCCAGCTATACGAGCCAAGTGTGTGTCTGGGTGAGCCTGACTGGTTGTGTGAGATTCTGTCACCTGGTCTGAGACGAACTGGAATTGGGTGACGTGATAGTTAAGTAGCAAATGCGCTTCAGCAAACACACTACCAAAACTACAGCATCACAGAGTCTCTTTAAAGCCCGATTCGTGCCTTAATTAAAGTTGCATAATTAAAAAAAAAACGCCTAACAAACAAAAAATAATTCAAAGCGGGTGGCATAAAAAGCAAAGCGCAAGCAAAGCAAAGCCAAAAAAACGTAAGCAAAGAAAAACATTAAAAAAAACGAAAGGAAAAGCGGCAACCAAAAATTCCAACAATTACTTTTCTTTTTTGGTAGCAAGAAAATTTGTAGGTGCTGCCAAAGGCTTCAAATGAGGCACCCAAAAGGCCTTAAAAGTCCAAAGGCCACAAAAATGCCAAGCAAAAAGGCAAACAATGAAGGCACAGGGCCCAAAGCACAAGTAGAGGGATAATAATGTGTAGGCATTGCTTGTGTTATTTGAAGTTGACATTGCGCCACCTACACCAACACAAACGCCACGAGCCGCCCTCAATTTGGCGCCAACTTTTAATTATTCCATCATATTCATAAACTTTTTCCGCACAACATGCGGAGGGGGGTGCGAAACCTCTGCAAGGGGCAAGCGGCATAGTGAACAGGCACTCATTATGTGCGTCACACACACTCGAGCTGTGGGCGTGGCTGTGGCTAAACTAAACAACAAGTCGTCCCTCTTCTTGGTGTTTATACCCTCAAAGCCCTACAAGGGCTTTAAATAAGTTATAATAATTTGTGTGGAAACAGCAGACGGCGACTGCTCTGAAATCTTATATAAATAAAAAAAACATAAGCCACAAAAAATCAAATAACAATTGTGATTAAATAACAAAGGTGATTTTGAATATTTGACAATGGGTTAGCTGCGAGACCAGAATTTGAGACTTCCTCACGCCCATTGTGGGTGCAGTTTTGGTCGTCTGCTAAACTTAAACCTGTCAAAGTTGAAGATGAAATCTATGATTAAAGTTGATTTATGAATTACAGTTTTATGACAATTTACAGGGTATCTAAAAATTACATTGTTCGCTTTACAACGCTTACTTGTTCGCAATGTTGTTGTTGTTTTTGTTGTGGATGTTGTTGTCGCTGCTTTTGTTTTTTTGGTGTAATGCCAACAATGGCGTCTTCAGAACGACGCCTTTTCAGACACTTCTGTGGCGTCTGTCGGCTTTGCCCCTCACATTGCATGGTGACTCTATGCAAGGGCAGGAGACTGAAGGCGTTGGGCAGAAGTCAGGAGACGGAAGGCGGAAGGCGGAAGGCGTTACTCCATAAAAATGAACAACAGCCTTTTTATTGTCGAACAATGAACGAGCAGCGCTCAAGTTTTTGGCCTTCCTTTCGTTTCCTTTGTTGTTTTTATTTTTGTTGTCATCGACAACAGCATTTAATGAGGCTGTCGCCTTATTGTGCTCAATTGTGCTTGGGCAGCCTTAGGAATTTCTAATATTAAGAGCTAAAACCTAGCAACGGGGGGTGTGTCGGAAGGTGTTGCAGTTAAGTAAAATGAGCTGACGTTTTCCCCCATAGAATTTGCACCTATAAATTTACAAACGATTGCATATTTAAGTTTAGTCGGACTTGTCACAAATGAGAATTGTGAATTTATGGAGAAAAGCTAAAATTTGCAGTTGTCACATGAATATTTCACCAAAATTACTTTTTCATTGTCAGCAGATTTGGCTGATATGCTGGAAATGCTTTATTTTCTAGTATTCTGCATTAATGAAGTAAGCAAAGCACTCAAACAAATATTTAATTAAAAAACTGTAAACTAGACTATATTATAATATATTATTTTAAATCAGCTTATAAAATTTCGTTCAACATTTTTTAATTAAAGCATTTTATATATACTAAGCATATCGGAATCGGAATAAAATATTATCTAATTTGGAGCAATTGTTTCCATTATTTATAACATAAAAAGTAATATAAGGAATAATAAAATAATAAAATAAATAAAGTCAAAATTGTAATAGGGTATCAATCAAGTCGACTGTTCTCAGCCAGACTTTATTTGGCAATTTAGTTTTTTGAATGAATTTAATATTTTTATTTAACGCTCGAATTCATTGCCACTGAATCACTTTGATGCACTGCGATTTTTGGCCAATTTGTGGTGCCAATTAAGTGAACTGGCATTGCATGTCAAAAAGTTGTATAACATGTCATAAGGAACTGGCAACCGAACTGAAGTTTGCGCTTAATGAAGCTAATGAAACGTCAGACGAGCTACGCTTCATGGCGTACTGCAGATAAAGAGACAGAAGAACCAAGGCTGGTGCGGGATGTGGAGCTATGAGGGACTCAAAAGCTGAACGATACTCAACGCTGACACTTAAAGCCGACAAGTTAAGCGTGTCGCGAAGCTGAAACCCGTGCGGTGCCCCCATTAGCGGCAGGGAGCCACTGCTGGAGCAGCGAGGATAACAGCTGAAGCTGGATGGATGCGGGGCCTGCTGATGGGGTTGACTGCTGACTGTAGGCTGGACGCGGGCTTGGTTGTGGATGTGGACGACCACTTCATGTAGAGTGGCACACGTTTTGTCAAACAGTGTCCTTAGCCCGCAGCGACTGTTGGCTATAGCGGCACATGCGACGTATACGTAATATTGAATTGGTGCAGTTGCAACAGACGCGACATCGTGCTGCAGGCAACTGGATGAGGCAACAGGACGAAGACGAGGGCGCGAGGATAAGGATGAGCACAAGCCTGAATGTGCATAGTTAGTGATAAACTGCTTTGGCACGGAAATGGCCCTGGAAATAGAAATGATGTCGAGTGTGTGCTCGTGTGCATAAAAAGCCCAATTATATGACAGAATCAGATGCAGATACAGGCTGCAACAAATACAGATAGAGATACAGATTCAGATACAGATACCGATGCAGGTACAACTGCACTGATAACTCAGAGGGATTAACAGGAGTCTAAAAACTGAGTAACCAAATGGGGTATCGAAAGATTTATAATTTTTATGGAACAAAACGAAGGTGCTAAAATGCATTAAATATTATTTAATTTTTTAATTATTTATTTATTTTTATAAGCCAATAGATATTTTTATTATTTAAGCTCACCCGTATTTTATCACTCTTTATGTTTATTGGAAATTAGAACCTTTATAGAATCTGTGTTTTCTATCTTCCCAGCATTGAAACAATTAGTCTGCCACTTTTTAATTGAAACACACAAGTTATTTATGCGAGGACAGGGATTAGGGACAGGGATTGCACTCCTGAGCCTAACTATGAGATTCTTTAACAGCCAAACTGTGCCTTAGGCATTTTTATATCTGTTTCGTAACGATTTATTCTTCAAATATAAATATATTTTTTGTTTCCTGAAATTTACGCGGGCAACTTTAAATTAACTTCACTTGCAGAGAAATGAAATAAGTTCAAAGCTCGTATTTTTAAAGTGGTTTGTCAAACACACACACTCACACACACACACACACACAATCACACACACACAGGTAGGCATTCGAGTAGCTATAGATAGCTTGGCTGAGCATAATCAAGAAGTTTTAAATGCATCATAAAAAACTTTTAGCATGTGCAATTTGAGAGCCTGTTTTTAGGCTGTTTCCACATGAATGATGAATATGTGCCACGATTTACGCTTACTTCCTCCGAGTACTCACCTGCCCCACCCTTATTTATGAGTGTAAGTGACAGGAGCTGGAGCAGGAGGACTTGGAGACAGCACATTGTTGGCTGTCAGGTGCCAAGGCAAAACAAACTAACAAAAATATTGCAAAATACATTTGAAGCACACAAAAACAGCGGGCGATTCGCGCATATCTGTCGACTACAATAAAAAAAGACGAATCGTAAATAAAGCCAAGTATTTACCTGAGAGAATGCCGAGATTGAAAGTAGTCGACTTGGGCATACCTGCCACATGTTGTAAGAAAAAAAGCAAGTAAGAAAAGAAATGCTCAAAATAAATAATAAAATGAAACCAAATTGTTTTTGTATACCCATGTAAATTATAAATCCAAAAATTGTATATTTTATTTTATTATAATTAATTTAAGTTTCTCTACTTAATTTTTAATTATGAAAAAAAATGTAAGTAATGCAATGATTTTTCCTGTATTAGCCAGCTATGCCCCAGCTGTTGGGTTAGGGTGTAAAAGACGTAAAAATATTTATAGCTGCCTAAACAGTCGGCTGACTTTCAATAAACCAACTGCATGCATAAATCTACCAGCATCCAAGCCAGATGAGCTTCACCTGTCTCTTCAGTCGTCGTCGTCGTCGGATCCCCAACGCATTTGGAGCCCACAAAACTTGGCTAATGGGATTTTATCATTGTTGCTGTTTTTTTTTTTTTTTTTTGTTGTCGCCCTGTCCTTGGTCCTTGAACTTCTACGCCGTGGCAGTGCCCAACTGCTAGAGATAGTCGCGTGTGCATTATACGTAATACATAATACATTATGCGAGATTCGAGATGCGAGATCCGAGCTGGCTGACAGCGCACCAAATCTGTACCAAATCGGCCATGTCAGGGCAAATAAAGAAACGAAAATTTCTGGTACATAAATTATCAGTAAGTCGACTGTTTCATGTTATTTTTATTGACAGTTTTCTGGCTTTACGAGTGCCGCATAGATCAACTATGTCTGCCACCATTTCCACTCCATGTCAAAGTTTAGTCCTGATTTGTCGGTTTAATGTGGCCCATTGATAAGATTTGTTGCTGCAAATTAAGTGCAGCTGTTCTCGGCGCAAATATAATTTCAATTATTTCATCTTGTTCGCATCTGGATGAAGAGCACTTCACTGCTTCAGGCCATAAATATTATTAATTCTCCAGTGCATCCTTTGGCGTCGACCCTTGATTGAGTTTCGAGAATCACGGCACGGTTGTACAAGATGCTCAATATTCATTTAACAGCAATAAATACATATACACATGTATGTACATCTCCCAAATGACAGCAGCTGAAAATGCTGCTTTCGAAAAGTGGATGTTTTAATTAAATGTTGCCTGCTGGGTTTTTAATCATGGTTTAATTAAAAGTATCTTTAACATATTAAAATTAATATTAAATTTATATTAATAATGCCTCTTAAAACTAACATTTAGCTTTAAATTACTTGATTATGTTTATTGATTTTATCATTTATTTTAATCAGCTTTTTTTTATTGCTTACAGAAATGATTTTGTTAAATAAATAAATACAAAATTTGATAGAATAATGATTAAGAAATCTATAAAGATTATTTATATATATATTCCAATTTTTATCAGCTAATGTCATTTGAGCTACAGAAATTTAATTTAATGGCACAAACAACAAGTGCTTTCAACTTCTTTGCATGTGTATTTGCGTGTCGGTCTATGTGTGTGTGTGTGGGTGAGTGGGTGTGTATGTGGCTTGCTGTCAAGTGAATTTTCCGCTGTCAATTACACACAGACACCTCTGGATCTGGCAAGGTCTGAGGCAAAGGACCTGCGGCTGAAGTGATTCCCAGAGGCTGCTGCATCTTTTGTTATTACACTTTGATAGGCAACTGTCAGAATTTGAGCACATAATTCAATTAGACTGCACTTATCAGCCAAAGTTGACTATCTCCCTTACTCCCTATGTAGTCCACCCACTAATTTTACCTCTCCCTTCATCTCTATATGGTTGTCATCTGAAATGCTCTCAATGCAGCACTTGGCGCATTGTTTCGCTTTTAAAATATGCTCGAGCACGTTGCCGGGGCAAAAGTGGCCGGGTCAGGATGAAGTGGGTGCAGGAGGTGAGAGAGTACCGGTTGCCGGTGCCCGTGGCAATTGACCCACTTCTTGCTGGCGTCTGACAGCTTCAATTGTTTGGCGCTGGCGCCACTTTCACTTACCTAATTAAGCGCCTGCACTCGGCGCAGTTTCCTCCCAGAGACTCCATCCGTTCTACAGCAAATAAATGAGAAATTAATTCATTTGCAGCAACGCTGCCCCCCTTCCGCCCGCCTGCCAAGCTCCCCCACTATTTCCTGCTTCTATCCGAAAGTACAACAAGAATAGGGCCAACGGCATGCAAAATGTACAAGCTACAAACTGCAATGTTGTCATTTGAGCCATGACTGCAAGTTAGCCTGGCTTAAACTTTACATTGCCTGCCCACCTTCTGCTTCTGCTGCACACTCGTTAGTGGTAATTTAATTCCTTGCTTTAAGTGCAACTGATGCATGCCACTGGCATTAAATTTAATTGCCTTTTACTGAGGCCAAAGGAGCTCTGAACTCTGATAAACGATCAGCCAGCTGTGAGGGCAATTTGGCTGCCACTTTGCTTATCTGAGCTAATTAACTATTTTAGTTGGCTCTAACGGACAGCTAACAATTATTTTTTTTATTGCATATGTAAAAATATTGTAACCCAAATATATAAACATCTAAATTTGTCGTGATTTTCCCTAGCATTTGAGAACATTTTAGTTTTTTATAGTTTCAACTTATTATTGGCAACAAGATCTTTTTTGGCTCAAAGGGACTTGCAGGCCACATTAAAATGCCATTTCTGTGTGTGTCTTTCAGTTGAGTTATTTATGTGTGTTGCTACTTGATGTTAGTGCAGAGTTTTACGATCCAATCAAGTGTGTCCATAAAAATAAACGCTGTTGCAGCGAAAAAGACTGTAGCCAAACTGTGGCAAGCCTAGGGGAACCAAATAGGAAAGAAAGTTGAGCAAAAATGGGCAAGTCTTAAATCGTAACTACAAACATACATTTTGGGATGCCACATAAAAAAGCAAAAGCAATAAAATTTGGAGAGTTCGTAGAACAAAACGATCAACATAAACCAGATGAATGTCAATCTCAGAGATTCCCCTTTATAGTTCTCAGGAAAGCAGCAGAGTCCCGCCGGCTGGCTAATGGTCATCAGAGACTGTCCAGGCTGCTCAGGCGCTAGTTTGACAGCCCACTCAAAAGGGTGTTAAGCCCATGGCTAATACACACACACACACACACATCTAGCCACATACAAATAAGCAGCGACTTATTAGATTTTTTTTTGCACAGTAACAAAATGTTGTTTATAATGTAATATATATTTGAGATTGCCGAGATCAAAATCAATCTTTAAAATTAAAAAATATTCTATTAAAAACTAATATAAATGATTAGGAATTTAATTGAATTAAAATTAAATTATTGTCTTAAAATAATCTGAACACAATTGCACAATTTAATTAAGAAAATTGTTGAGTCTAGTTTAATTTGTTTAAGTGCAGAAATTCATTTGAATTTGCAATTGTTTGCAGTGCTTTTGGGTTTTGCTATTTGAGTTGAAGTGCAATTGAGTAATCCTGACACACTCCAACCAAAGGACATACACACACACAAATACACACGGCTGCCTACGCATTAACAACTTCATTAGTCTGCCAAACACACACACCTACACACACACACGTACTATTCACACACTCACAGCAATGGCCTACGCTAATCTGCTGGTGGCGTTTTGGCAGCTGCTAAACTCAACTGTGAAGTACATTAATTTGGAGCTTAGGAAAGGCCAAAGGCAATAAATCTTCCACGCAAGCGAAGGACACACAGGACACATGCGCAATGTACGACAAGGCGAGATTGACAGCTGGCTGACTGGCTGGGTGGAGTCAGAGGAGTCAGAGGAGTCCGTTCATATGACTGCAAGAGTGCGTCAGTTTTGACGAATCTAATTGAATCTCAATCAATGCAACAGCACAAAAACATGCAATGCCACACAGCCACACACAACATGCAACATGCAGCAGCAGCAGCAATATTAATTACTAGCAACACAAAGAACAAGCCGACTTCAACTTGCCACATGGCCACACAATTCAGACAGCAAGCTAACAAAAAAAGCCATACAAAAGCGAGATTTGCCAGCAATTGGCCAACAGAGCCAAGCAGCTGAATACAAATCAAATTAGAGCTGGAAGCGAATGAAGCAGACACAACAACAGCAGCAACAACAACAGCAACAACAACAACAACCGCTACAACTGCAAACAGGCAAATAAAATGCAGTCTCAACTTTTGGCCAGGCAAAAACTGAGAGTTTCAGTGTCCGCAAGAAACAAACAACAAACTGACAAGCTGATGCGGGGGGAACAGCAGCAGCATTTGCAAATGAAACTGAATTCTTATTTTGTCCTCGAAACAGGAAATTGTCCAGCAAACAACAAGAATGCAGAGGGGTGAAGAGTGACAGCGGCACAGCAATACAAATGTTGCTGTTGCTAAGCAAATGGCCTTTGATCAAAGAAATTGTGTTATTTTCGAATAAGAACTGCTCTGTAAACAGGAGTAAAGATTGCTTAATTTTTTAAATATAATTATACAGAATAAAAAAAAATTGTTAACCAGACATTTGAAACGGCTCTAAAGCGTAGCTAGATGCGCATATAAATAATACAGATTCATGATTTAAGCTTTTATTAAAAACCTTAAATAATTAATTTTAATATTGACAAAATTAATTTAAAAAAAATAAGTGTATATATTTTTTCCAGTAAATCCTATTATATCTTCATTTTATTTATATTTATATACATACATTTTTATTTGTAACAGATGCTTTTCCTTAATTATATCACATAAACTTAATCAGAATCAAGCAGATGCCTTCAAAATTATATAGTTGAAAACTTTTCTTTAAACTGATTCAGCTTGCCGCTATTATTGGGAATTTATCTTCATTTCAAAATACCCTCTTTTCTCTAATGTTATTAAATACTTAAAAGTTGCATGTTTTAAGCAATTTACTTGTGCAACATTATTAAAGGCATTTAAATGTATACAGTTTGTTTGCCTCACATTCAATCCATAAAAAAATGATAAGTAAAATATAAACATTTGCATATCGAAATTGTTGCCTAATTATATGCCACATTGCGTATGCGTAATGTTATTTTGTTGCTTATACGCAAAGTTGCAAGTAACAATGCCAGTTACCCAGTTAGCAGCAGTAAATTTAAGTGGCAGCTCAGCTGAAATTATTTGACGTTTTCTGCAGGTAAATACACACACAATCACACACACTCACACACACAATTGTGAAACTAATATCGTTTGTAAATCTGCAGCTTGTAGTCAAAAACATTTTCGCTCGGAGTGTGTGTATTTTGTGTGTGTTTATGTTGCACGTATTTGCATTCAACTTTCACCGCAAAGCCGTCAAAGGTTTTTGCAAATTTCATTACGCTTCAAGCAGAGCCAAACGCACTTAAATGGTTTTCCTTAGCTTAACATACATTTGAATACATTTTCGTGCATTTAAATACATTTTGTTGCTGTAACTGTAAACAACTGTTGCCAAAAAGCAGAAACAAACAGCTTTGGCTGAGTAGCAAAAACGTAGCAACTGCAAAACATTCATTAGGGAGACAAACGAGCATTTCTCTGGCAGCTACAAATTTAAAGCGACTGCCAAAACAGAGCAGATCAATGGGAAGAAAAAAATTTTAAAATTTTTAGTATTTCTTGTTGAAAATAATGTTATTTTACATTCAATGCAATCGTGCATCAATAACATATGTATGTTAAGTCCCATATGATCAATAGTTTTAATGTTAACTAACAGTCTTGAATAAACTTCGTTTGAGTACACAACGCTGGTGCGACTCAGTTTTAATTTTCTTATCCAGGCATTCCCTGACGCGGGGAAAGGATTTTCGCTCCAACATTTCTTAAAATATATTTCTAGCAAATTGTTTTAAATATAAAATATACTCAACTAATATAAAAAACGATCATTTTATTTATGAATTAATAACAAATAAATAAATCTACAAATCAACTTGACGGATCGCAGTTCTGCAAAAGATATGTGATCGATATTTTTAAAGAGTGATGCTATTTTTTTTAATGACAATTTATTTTTTAAAATAATAATTACTGCCAGCACTGATTGTGAAAATTCCCTAATTGGCATCACTGTTGTTTGACTTTTTTCTTGAAGTAAAAAACTAACTTTTAAATAGGATTAGTCTTTTAGAAACTTTTTGCCACTTCGGGACATACATCAAATGGTTGCCAGAAAATGCTCCTTTATTTTTGCGGTTAGATTTGTTATTCCTTTTGTTCATTAAAACAACTTGCTTGTGTATATGTGTGTGTGTGTGGGTGTGAGTGTGTATGTCTGTATATTTATATGGTTTTCCCATCTGCTGTCTTTGCTTTCCTCATTTTGATCAAATGAAAGTATTAAATTCTTCGCCTGCTCATTTTGTGTGTGCTTAATATGCACAGACTGAATACTACAGACTATATATATATATATATATATATATATATATAAATATATACATACGCAGATGTATTTGGGGTATATCTATTGTTTAGTTAAGGCATTACTTGGGCCAAGCCTAATGGAACATGGCAGAACGCAACGAGGTCCTTTTGTGGCACGTTCTGCAATTAGACGAAATCACTTTCTTCAAATTTGACATTTAATTGAGCGCAGTAAATAAAGAAGAAACCAAATTTCAAAAGCTGAAAATTAAATGCGCTTACTTAATGATTTTATTTAAATTGTTGCTAAACAGGTTTTGGAATATTGCATATGGAAATTGCAAATTTAAGAAAAATTAAAAATAATAAATGGCTGTAAGTTTTTGAATATTTAAATGAGTTGCAAAAACATTGGTAAACTCAAATAGTTGCTTAACAATTTTATGGCTAGTTAATTAAATTGTTAATTTTAATTTTAGTTTGGTAAATCAAAAGCAAATTGGTAAGTCGCAAAATTCCTTAAAAAATGATAGAATCCTCTCGCATGCGTATGTTGGTTAAGAGTGTACCAT
This sequence comes from Drosophila multiciliata, assembly GCA_037043605.1. Classification (NCBI taxonomy): domain Eukaryota; kingdom Metazoa; phylum Arthropoda; class Insecta; order Diptera; family Drosophilidae; genus Drosophila; species Drosophila multiciliata. Next base: position 2,870,459 of record JBAMBF010000589.1, read on the forward strand.
TTTTTTTTTCAATTTTAGCCTGCTCTTTGGACTACTTTGGCATTCCCTCAAAGCCACAGTATCAGTGTCTAACTAAGCAGAGCACATGGAGGAAAACAGAGAGGCGGCTCCAAAATGTCATCGGGCATGACAGAAACGTTTTCAAAGCCAATTAGATAATGTGCTGCACCTTCCTCTCTGTCTCTGTGTGTGTGTGGCTCTACGTTGCATACTTTTGAGCATTTAAAATTACGTATACGCAACGCAGCACTGGGCGAGTGCTAGAGGGGAGTGGAAGAGACAAAGCAGTGTGCATAATGCAAGCATTTGTGGCACTTGCTTTGCTGATGTTGCGAGTGTCTGACTGGCTGTGGCCTACTACCACTTCCTGTCAACGGATGCGGTTGCAGTCCAACCCGCTCACCGCCCCCGCCTGGGTGCTGTGCATTACTGTAATTTACATTTTAATGCGCTATTATTAGACGAAATGAATGACAAGTGATTCAATTAGGCCAACTCGAACAGCAATTGCTTTGCTCTGCTCGGCTATAATTGTCTGTGTGTGTGTGTGTGTTGGTGTGTGTATGTGGGACAATACTGTCGCTGGTTGACAGTTGACAGTTGACATGCAGCTGTGCATTAAAGTCAATTGCAGGATATCATCTCTTTTTTTTAATGATTTTCTCATTTCGTTGGCCATTTGCATTTCCTGGCAATTTCAGCTACCATTTGAGGCATGGATTTGCATGCTGCATGCCCATCGATATCACGCACTTAAACCTCACTGATTAAAGCTCGCCATACCTTGGACAGCTGCCACAAGCCAAATGCCACATGCCACCTGCCACCTGCCACCTGCCACAAACTGATTGGCTACTGCAGTCCAACAATTTAATATTTAAATTTCCATAAATATTCAGAACATTCAAGCGCACAGCTTGTGTGTGTGCGTGTGTGCTGTGGTGTGTGGGAATTCTGATTGTTGCACGTTTAGCGCTGAATTTATTTTGCAATTTTGTTCGCAATGCTCATCACACAAAAAAAATAAAAAAAACAACGCCGGAAATTGATGGATGGTCCAAGCCCGAAAGCAATTTCATAACTCGGTCAATTGAAGCTCAAAGTGTATTCTATTAATTAACAATTCCATTAGATTGCATGGATTTCGTTTTAATTAAATTGCGCATAATTATTGTTAAGTACATGCATAAGCACACACACCACACACACACACACACACACATCACACCCACATGCATTGACGCACACGCGTAATCAGCTTTTCAATGTAATTAATGAGTTTTTAGTTGAAAATAAATTTGCCTGTAATAATGACTCGTTAGAGGGTGTCGCCGGGAAGGCAGGGAGACAGGGAAAGTGAAAAGTGGAAAGTTGTTGGGCTTACTTGGCAAGGAATAGCTGAAACATGTGCCTGGCATTTTCACAATTTGCATGTTTTCACACACACTCGCTTGACAGCCGGCAACAGAGCTCATTAAATGCTTTACATGTGCTCGTTTCAACTCTGCAACCCTCTCCCTACCACCCATTCTACAATTCCATTGACACTCCTCCCCACTCTTTCCCCCCGGTTTTACATGTAATTTGATGCTGTTTCTGTGCACAAAAGTCAAGAGCGGGAAACAGTTTTCCATACAAGTCTTTAATTTATGTAAATTTTGCGTGTGAATCTGTGTTTTTACACATATATATAAATATATATATATATATATAGGTATATATATACACATATGTGTGTAAATGTTTGCGCTCCTCATCAATTTAACATTGACAAAATAAATAAAAAATTCTGACGCAGCTTGTAAAAGCCAACAGTAATTTATATAGTAAAAATACAATTTTCTATAGTAGCGCAATGTAAAGGTCCCCAAGGAGAGTGTCCAGCGGGAAAGAGAGTCCCATGAAATGTTTTATTTATTTAGTGATTTGTAATCTCAGACTAAATTTAATTTCGTTAAAAACTTTTGTTGCTGCAACGAAGTCATTTGTTCAGTTAAAGAATACTCAAATTTGCCTTAAAAGTTCCACGATTTTTGTTAGAGAAAATAACTAATTTTTATAGAATCCACTAAACAATATTTCACTTATTTAACTACCTCAACAGTTTCAATAAAAAATTCTTTAATAAAATAAATCTATTTTATACATATTTTATGCTTTATTTATTTTTTCAATTTCAAATATGTTTGTAATATAATTATATTAGATTATATTAATATTTGGCATAACCACTTTATTAAAAATGTTACGCTTATATATTTTTTTTAAATAATTAAGTAATTGTAATTTATTTTGTCTGTTATTATCTTTAGTTTTAATGAGGGTAAATCTATTTTTTAATTATGTTGTACTCAATTTCTTTTTTTCTAATTTCAATAATATGTTCATAACATAATTATGTTAGCATATATTATTATTTGGGATACAAATTTCTTTAATAAAATAAGTACATTCATATTTTTTTTAAATAATTAATTAAATTAAAAAAAAAATATTTTTGTCCGTATTAAAAATATTTTTAGTTATCTAGAAGGTTTTAATAGAGTCCCTACACACTCAATATCTAACTGATATGCGCCGCAATTAGAATTTAAGTTAATTTGACATTCATTTACCATATCTGAGAAGCGCATATATCCCGTCGGATAAGGCCAAGTCAACGTGTAAATCGCTGTCAGCGATTAGTGCCAATTTTCGAGGCGAGATATTAAAAAAAAAATAGCTTGAGCTTTTTGATGCAGAGGAGAGCAATTTCCATCAATATTCAATGCGATTCGATGTATGTCAGCGGTTGCCTTTTGTGTTTGCTTATGCGGCCAGCTTAGGCCATGATTAATGAACTAGATAAACGATATGAGACCACAGCAAATACCAAACTATTGATGGTGACAACAAAAGAGAGGGAGAGAAAAAAAAAAGAGAGAGAGAGTCACACACGTAGCAAAAAGCTTTCCGTCTTATCTTATCAAACAATCGAATGCACACCTGAACACAAAGCACAAAGCTTATGACTAAGTGCGATGAGTGCGAAGAGTGCGGCAAGATTGTGGGCAAATGTCAGTCAACTTTTCTATTGAATAAGGGTAAAAAGTATTGAAATCGTATTAAAGAGAAATAATGTGCAGTGATGTGGCAACCTCAAGAAAATGCTCTAATTTCAGAAGGAAAACAAACACAAAAACGGTTTTAAAGAATAATTTTATGTATGTTTTTAAGTGTTACAATTTAATAGAAACTAAATATTATAATACTACTCACAATACAATAAATAGAGTCGATATAGAGCTGATAGAATCGGTCTAAAATTTAATAGTTCTATCACGCCTAATTTTGAGAGTGTCTTTGAATATTTCTCGACTTATTGTGATCCAGCAGATCTATAAGATAGATCATCTAATAAACACTTATAATACTTTAAGAACACTTTTAAGTTCAAAGTCATAATTTTTGGTGATGTTCACAATATTTAATATATTAACGTTATTTAATTTTATTTTCAAATATATTTTGTAACAAATAAATATTTATATAATTAAATACACATTTTTATATCTAATAATTTTTTTAATTTTAAGCTCAAATATATTTTGTAACAAATAAATATTTATATAATTTAATTCACATTATTATACATAACTACATTTTTTTTAATTTTATACTGAAATATATATTTTAAAAACAAATTAATATTTATTTAGTTTAATTAAATGTTTTAACCCAAATTACCTGAATATAAATCTAAATCACTCGTAAAATAAATACTCACTAAACTTAAATAACAATAAAATTGTTAATCTTTTAATAATCGTTTTAACTTTCTCAAGTATATTCCGTGCTCGATTTTTCAGTCGTGCTTTATTTTAGATATATATTAATAAGTCAGCCCATCTCTAAACACAGCCTTTGAGCTTTTTACTAGTTCCAGCGATAAGATAAACCATATCTACCACATCGAGAATGCCAGTGTCGCAGTCAAGAAGCTCAATTCACAAACATTTTCAATTTTGTGCAGTGTGGTTGCCAACACGTTCCAAAGAGCACCAAACCCAAATCCATGACGAATACACTGAGGATGAGTGTGCATCGAAGGTGGAATTTTGCCTTCCTGCTGGTGATAGCACTGCTTGTGTCAGCAGCTAGGACAGAGCTCATCGATGCAAATGATGAGGAAGTTGATCGCTTCTGTTACCCGGCGAAGCATCGCAATACGCGTCTCTCGTGTGAGTGCAGCAATGTGAGTGCCGCACCCTGGGGCATGCGTGCCCTGCACATCGACTGCAGCTACAAGGACTACAATGCTGAGGATCTGACGGAGCTGCTGCCGCTCTACGTCGATACTTTGGATCTGTCCTGGAACAAGCTGAATCGTGCCCCAAACTTCAAGAGCGACAGTCTGCGTCTGCTCAATCTGATGCACAATAACATTAGCAGCATCTCATCCAGCAATTTTGGAGGATTGGTTAACCTGCGTGAGTTGTACTTGGGCTGGAACAGCATACAGCTGCTGGAGGCACAATCTTTTGCCAGTCTGCCGCATCTGCAGGTACTCAACTTGGCTCACAATAATCTGCATGCGCTGCCCAGCCAGATTTTTGGGCCACTTCTAGTGCTGACCACACTGGAGCTATCGTGGAACAGGCAGCTCAACCTCAGCATCTCCGCTGAAGCGGAGTTCTACAGCAGCTATGGCATTAATGCCAAACTGGATGCACTGCGTCTGGATGCATGCAATTTGAATGAATTGAAGTTGCGTATCGATGCTCCACTGCGTGAACTTTCGCTGCGTCGCAATCGCTTCCAGCGTGTGCCCACCCAGCTGCCTGCTGCCCTAGAGCGTCTCGACATTAGCGAGAACCTTCTGGAGCACCTGCTGCCCGTGGATCTGGCCAATAGGAGCGAGGTGCGGCAACTCTATGTGGAGGATATGCCGCTGATGCAGGGTATCGCAGCACATTCGCTGGCATCGCTGCAGCATGTCGAGTTGATGAGCTTCCAGAACAGCCGTCGGCTCACCCATCTGGATGGTGATGCATTTGTGTTGGAGAGTGGAAATCCTACGCTGCCCCCGCTGCGCACTTTGAGTTTTCGTGGCACTTTGGTGCGCAATTTCAATGTTAGTTTGTCACCGATTTTTAGGAAACTTACCGAACTGGATCTCAATGGTCTGCCGCTTTACTGTGACTGCCAGCTAGAGTGGATCAAGGATCTGACCATCCAGACGAACGGACGCTGCCTGCGACCAGCCCGAGTTCGTGGCATGCTCGTCTCCTCGCTGCGACGCAACGAGTTCAGTTGCGAGAGATGGCCACGATGGGCCTATGGACTGATCATTCTGGGTCTCATTGGACTCTGCGCCGCGGGCGTCTATCTGATTGTGATGGGCCTGCGACCGCATCGAGGCGTCACCATGCGACGCAAGGTGGGCGCTGGCAGTCCATATGCACGAGTCACCATCGAACCAAATCGCCAGGAGAACTTTCACTGAGATTTCCCCTCTAGGCTAGGCTAAATCTTAAGTCTGTGTTAATTTTTATCCATATATATTTAACTAACTGAATATTTTGTCAAATCAGTTGTACTTTCATCGATTCGTTAGTCATGGCTCTGTTTACTCACTGCCAAGCGGGTTGCTAGAAGAGTTTTACAAATTAATAAATTTTTTACACATGAATTCTAGAATTTTAATAACAATATCTAAAAGTATTATGAATATTTTCCTTTACTTATTTATTTTTAATTATGTTGTTTAAGATCTGCTTTATTTTTACTAAACATTTTTTCAGTCATAACTTTTTGAACCACCCATTAGAAAAATTTTGAGAGCTTATCTAATCGCTTATCAGCCCTATTTGATAATGCCTTAAATTATTTGATATTGAGTTCATAACGTAAACAATATGGCAAATGTTTAACTTTATTTAGTGTGCGCTTATAAGCCAAGTTAATAGATTTCGAAAGAGTCCTTTGGAGTGCAGTGGTATTTTAAAAACATAGACTTTACCCTCCCACAGTTTATTTATTTAATAGGTAGCAAATCGAAGATTTTTAAAAACCGTAGCAATGTCAAATGCATTTATCGATCTCGAATTTCTTACGGGAAACTTTAGCAATAAATTATCATCGCCTTTTTGTAAAGTTGAGCTGTAATCCTTGGCCTGGTCAAGGTATTTGCACTGCCAAAGAAACAAAGTTTTCACTATCTAAACTGCAGTAAGCCAAGTCCGAACGAACACTTTGCCTACAATAATAAAAATTAAAGTGCAGCTCGAAATCGATTGTAAGTAATTCAAGTGACAGCCTAAAATAACACAGAAAATAATTTAGTAAATTAAATTGTAATACAAAGTCATAAAAAAACCCCCATAAAAGTTGACTTAAAGTGAAAACTTCAGCAATTAACAGAATTTATGCAATTCATTCATTGTTTTCAGAATGCAATTCTGTTAACGGGTTTCGCGAATTTTTGATTGAGTATTGTGAAATTGTGCAATTCATGTTGTTTCCCATCTTTTGTCAGAACCATAAATATTTCAATTGAATTGATTTGAAGAATCTCATTCAATGAATGGCACTCACAACTGTAAACAAAATATAATTTATTGTGTTCAGAGTTCAGTCAATTGTGCGCAAATAAAACGCAATATTAATAATAATAAAGTTTTTAATACTGATGCCCCATAAATACGGCGAGCTGAGAGCAGCCAAAGGACGCGGAATAATCCAACCAACGGTGAGGAATACACAGCCAGCTTGAAGAGATTTACGAGCTTGTCGAGCATCGGGGAATGCGCATAAATAAATGTCGATGACAATAATGAGTGCTTCAATTATTAATGCTGAATGTCAGTTACGCAATTATTATAATCGATATGACACTTCAGCAACAAGAAACATACATGCTCAATTTATGTGTATCTTGTGGATAAGTCATAAATAATACACAGAAAATCTTAATTAATAAATTGCGAACAAAATCGGCGAATAAGCAACTGTAAATCATTTTAATTTAATTTTAACAGAGTCTTTGGAACCGTTTTGGCTTATATATAAGTTATAATATACAGTTTAAATTATAAATAAATAAAATTGAATTTTAAATTGAATTTTAAATTGAATTTTTAATTAAATTGTTGCTACGAATTTTGTTGTGATATCCAAAAACAAATTAAGTTTCAATGCCCTCGAATCAAGTATTCGCAATTCTAGGATGACATTTGACTTGTAATTTTAATAATAATATTATATAGTCAACTGACTTTTAAATCGGAGTTAATTGACATAGTAATTGTAATTTTTAAAAATGATATATTTAACTAAAACTGAAGCTGATTTAATTTACTACAGAAAATGTAGCATATTTAAATACTTGAAACTATTTACGAGAGTATTTGGCAAACTCTTTACGCTTAAATTGGTGTGTAGCTATACGAGTAGTAAATAGAACATTTTGTGAGTAAAAACAATTGGCATTTTATATGTCAAATTTGATGAGTTTTTAAACCAGGCCCAATTCAAACAGAGCGAAAAACTTCAACGATTATTTTACGACGCGTCGTTGATTTGAAGAGTGTGTGTGCTTAGAAGTGTGTGTAGTGTGTGTATGTTGTGTGTGTCGGTGTGAGTACTTAGAATTGTGTGTATATTGTGTGTGTGAGTGTGTGTGTGGGTGCGGGTGTGGGTGTGGGTGGGTGCTTGAGTGTGTAGTTCCAGCAGCCCTAGTTATTTACTCCGAAAAGGGCACAACTTGCAATCAGAGCGCACAGTGGAGAAAAACAAGGAAAATTATTTAAAAATAAATTGGCAAAAGCGTAAAAAGGGTGTTGATAATTTGTTTACTAATGATAATATATATATATATATATATGTATAATTTTAGTTAATGTTTGGCAACAGCAAATGTTTTTTAATTATTTAAATAGAAAAAAGAAGCAAATAAGGCTCATCTCGGATATAATTAATAAATAAGTATTTAACCCAATTTGGTCTCTGCTTTTATATATAAATAATATCTGATTACAATTATAGTAATTACCGTGATATTACAATATATATCAATGAATTTACCATAATACGTGCCCCTCTCAACTTGAGCACCCATCTAGAGTCTGTTTATGTTACGCTCACGACGCATGCGCAGAGTGGCAGTGTGCCAGTGCCCCAGTGCCACGAGTTGCATGCACCGAAACGAGACGCGAGACTCCGAAAATCAGTTGCCACGAGTTTAGTAGTATGTTGGCAGCTGGCAGCAGGCAGCTAAAGGCAGCATCATTCAGATTCATAACTTGCCACACAATCAGTTGAAGGCAGCACGCCAAAGGCAGCGCACGCTTTACGCTTACGTCACGCAACACGTTACTAACGGTATTTACTTTACGTTCCACAGTGCTTACGTGATATTGTTGTGCATGTGCTTAGTTGTGCGTATTTGTGTGTGTGTGTGTGTGTGTAACCACATTAAACTAACAGTGAGCGTAGTTAGCTTTGGGCCACTCCAATTGCGCATCCAGCCAAGACTCAAATATTCCCCCTTCCTCAGCCACACACAGACAATAATAAATGAAAATGGCTATAATAATTGCTATGCTTCGATATGCAATATTTAAAGCCGCTTATTTATCAATAAATTACAATAGCCTAATGCCAATTGACAGCTCAAGCAGCTCAAAAGGCTCAAGCAGCAGCAGCAGGCGCCGCAGCAAGAGGCGCCGCAGCAAGAGGCGCCACAGCGCTTCATGAATAAAATATCAAAAGCATTTTAGTCAGCGAGAAAAGGCTGCAACAAAAAAATCTTCTCCTGGGTTTTTATCATCAGCAAAAAAAGTACAAAAAAAAAATATCAAGAATATAGAAATAATAAAAACAATTCTCTGGTGCCATTCATAGTTTTGTGTGTAGCATTCAACGCTGCCCCCGTTGGGGACTGACTCTCCGCAGTCCATTTCAATTTATCAGCAATTCCAAGAAACAGCAGACACAGCTCAGATTTAGGCCAATGCTGAGCTTATAAATGAATCGAGCTGGTTTTAACGATGCAAATTTAAATATTATTACATTTATGATTTACATACATAAATCCAAAATTTTTATTACTTAAATACTGTTACAATTTATGTGTAGAGATTAAATTGTTGAATTATTTCAGAATTATATAGATAAGTTTGCAGTTTAAATGTTTATATTTATAAAAATCTGTTTTTCCAAAGTCAGCTTAATGATTTTCTAATTAGAATGCATAAATTTGTGAAAAAACTGTTCCTTTACTTGTTTTTCTTTTCATACAAAAAAAAAACATTAAAACATAATATTTTTTGATGCTGCAAGTTAAATAAGTTTCCAATTAGAATGCATATATTTTAAAAATAGTTTTTTGATTTTAGTTTCTGCTGTTCTATGAAAGTTGCCGTTTTTAGAAATAGCATATTTAATTATAAATTTAATTGAAAATAAAATTAACAATTTAAATTACCAAAAATTCAACTCTTATTTTTTAATTTCATTTCATTTCATGCATATATTAAAAATATTAAAAAGAGAAAAGAAAGTTTAGAAATTAATTCATATTTAAATATAAAATGAATAAAATATTATCAATTCAATTTGAATCTTTTGAATTGTTTCGCTTTCATTTTTCATTTTTCATCCTTCATTCATTATTCATAAGTATCAATTGAAATTGAAATAAAAACAGCAAAAAGGGCAACTTTTTTTTTAATTTCTATTCATAAGGCATATATTAAAAATATTAAAACGTGAAAAGTAAGTTTAATAATTAATGCATATATATAAAATATAAAAGAAAATATACCAATTCAAGTTAGAATCTTTTGAATTGTTTCTCTTTCATTTAGGGGTTATCGGGTTTTATATATATACTTATACGGATTAATATATGGGACATCTGTATATAAATTAATTCATACATAAAATACGGTTTTATATAGGGTTTTTAATAAACTTAGACGGATTAATATATGGGATATTTGTATATAAATTAATTCATTTATAAAATACGGTTTTTAATATACTCAGACTGATTAATATATGGGACATATGTATATAAATTAATTCATATATAAAATATGGTTTTATATAGGGTTTTGAATATACTTAAACTGATTAATATATGAGACATCTGTATATAAATTAATTCATATATAAAATACGGTTTTTAATATACTTAGACTGATTAATATATGGGACATCTGTATATAAATTAATTCATATATAAAATACGGTTTTATATAGGGTTTTTAATATACTTAGACTGATTAATATATGGGACATCTGTACATAAATTAATTCATTTATAAAATACGGTTTTTAATATACTTAGACTGATTAATATATGGGACATCTTTATGGTCTTCGTTCATTGTGTTTTTGGTTTGTTGGGCGCATTTTACGTTTCTTTATTAGCCCCTTTTGCATTTATTAAATATTCAACGTTTATACGGTTATTCGTGCGTCCTGTGCACGGCAATCTCTGCGTGCGCCCCGCTGCTGCCCTCTTGCATGCCTCTCGTCCTCGCATTGATCCTTGGCGACTGGCGGGCGTCTTTGATGTTGCTGCTGCCGCGGCTAATGCCGCTGCTCATCTCGAGCTGAGCCCCAAATTCCAAACGCAGCCAGCATGAGTGTGAGTGTGTGTATATTGACAACAACAATGTACACACACCCACACACACACACACACACATGTAAAAACATAGCTGGCTGACTGTCTGTTTATCTGTGCCAAAAAGAAACGAGAGAAAAAAACGCAGAAATATATGGGTGCTGTGCAGCCAAAAAACCACCAAAGTCAAATATATAGCCAAAAATCTGATTCCATCTCCAACTGCGACTCTGAGACAGAGTCAAAGTCATGTTTATATAATGGTGCGCAGAGCAACTATTAACTGGGCAATCTGAGGGAGTGTGGGAGTTGCTCCGACTCTATGTTTGTTATTTATTATATTGCCAGAGTAGCAACCACAACACACACACACACACAGCCACACACAACCCATTCTCTGACGGCATCCTCTCGAGCAACCACAGCGGCCATTAGATTTAATAAGGCTGTGCTGGGAAAGGAGTCAGACGATATCAGTTAGTCGGCCTGTTACGGGCATAATTATCCGACTGTTGGCCTTAATGGCCCCATGACACTAGCTGAAAATGTCACTTAACGATAAGATGAATCCAAGCCAAGAAACAGTAGAGTGGAAAACAGCATTAATAATGGACACTGAATGAATCAGCATAAGCAGTTGGCTCAGGGAGTCTATTAAACCTTGCCACAACCCAACTGTCTGCAACATCAGATTTGTGTATCAGTTTGCTGACTGACTTTTAATTATAAACATCGCATTTACATAAAAAATTCAAGCATTTCAAAAATAATTTATTAATAAACAATGCAAATGCATAAATTTAGTATAAGCCAAGTTCTTTAAGTAAAATACAAGTCAGTAATTAAAATCGCCTTAGCAGTGATTAAATTCTACTTACGATATGCAATTCAGTTCAGGCCAACAACTCAAATTAAAGCCAGCTTTTTAGCTTGAGTTGTTGGCAAGTCAATCTGCTGCTGGATTAATCGAATAACTTGAAGCCAACAAAAATGAGGGCTTCATTAGCAGCTGGCACAGATGCGCCTAATGAAAAGCGAAAAAGAATTTGGGTAGTTAAGCGAAATGAGAATAGAGCTCAGCTGTGGCCCACAGAGTCATTATACTTATTATCACACCTGTTTTGGGGCACACACACACACACCTATCCATACGCACAACAAAGCAATTGTCAAAAGCGCGCACAACCAAAAAAAAAACAAAAAAAAATAACACATTTACAACAGCAACAACAACTGGTCCAGTGGAAAACGATAAGCAGAAGACAGTCAACTGAAGGAGCTAAAGCCAAGGTTCGAGCTGATGCTGATGCTGATGCTGATGCCAAGGTGCTGGGTAACTGGAACAGGAGCAGGCGCAGGAGCAGCAGCTGGAGAAGAAGCAGCAGCAAGGACAAGCGTAAAACGACGACGACATTAACTTCATTTACGTCTCGCCACAGTTGAAATAAACGACTTTACGACACTGGCGGATTTGCTAAAAAGTAAGTTAAGAAATACCTTCACCGACCCCAATCCCCAATCCCCCACTTCCCGCTGCCCCCGCTCCGCTAAGTGTTGTCCGCTGGCCGTGCGATTTCTTTGCCGCCTACTTATTTTTTTCAGCTTCTTTCACCTGCCACAACCTGCTGTTCATTAACGCCGCCCCTTGCACTGTCAAGCGGGGCGTGGTTTGAGTTTGGATTTGGGTTTGGGTTTGGGGAAAGAATGCTGTTAAAAAGCACCGCCAGCTGGCAGCAACAACAAGAAACGAAGTCAACTGACTGACTTCCGGAACGCGGCGACTTTGACGGCGCCGCTGATGGTGACCGTTGTGCCGGATGTGCCGAGAGTGCGAGTGTTTGTGTATGGAAGTGTGTATGTAAGTGTGTGTGTGTGTGTGTGTCTGCGGCTCTCAGCACAAGTTGAAGTTGAGCAAATTCCTGAAATTCGCTTTATTGTTGGCCCCCCCCACCAAATGGCCGTAAATGCTTGACATTATTGCAATTTAGCTGTGCGTTAGGCAAAGTATGCAGCTCCCAACTTTTTCAAGTCATGCAAAAATACAAAAAACAAGAAGCACTGGTAAAAACTCAATTACCACAGAAAAAAAGGCAAGTCAATAGATTAAATCTTGAATCGAAGTCATTAAGAAAATCAGTTGATTGCCAAAATAGCACAAATCATCAAAAAAACGAATTAGAAAATGTTTTTTAAAAAAATGAGTAAAGTATATAAAAATTAAAGAATAAATTGTGTTTCTGCCTGTCTGAATTCTAGGCGAATAAAGTTCATAAAACTAAGATTTTGCTTATTGCAACTACTTAAATAATAATCAAAAATTCTCTTTGCACTAGTTTCTATTAGCAACGTAACTTTTTTATAAGAAAAGTTACTTGTTTTAACTTACCTAATTAGTTTTCGTACTTAGCTAAGTTTTTTAATTTATTCACTGCAAATAGGCGCTTTCAAAATACATTTGCATCTCAGCTTAAAATCATCCTTTTTGCTGGCATAATTCCTTTTCATGGGCTGAATAATATAAAGAAGCATTTATCCATGTGGATAAATAGGAAATACAATTTGAAAGTCACTATTCAATAAAAAGCCAATAAATATATAGTTTAGATTTATATTTAGATATATATTTATGGCATGCACCGTTACTCATGCGCTGCCCGCAGTTAAAAGCCATTTTCTGCAATATTTGTAGCATATTTTGCGGCTGCGCCGTATGCAAAACCCGTTGCACAAAATGCATTTTGCCTGTTTGACAGTTTGCCAGTTAGCCTGGCAAATTGCCGCGGGCCAAACACACACACAAATCACACACACAATACCAGGCAGCCCGCATCCTGCGCACAACAGGACAACAGGACAATGGCGGGCAGCAGAAATAGTTGATGCAAACTGTGTGTGTGCCACAACAGCTGCTGCAGGTGGCATTAAGGCAGCTTAGTGCTGCGAAAATAGAAATATTAAATGTTGCTTCCTGAGTGCCACATGCCACATACGCCACACACGCCACATGCGCGCCACATAACCGTGAGCAACTGAGGCAACCAAAAAATGTCACACAAATATGTGGCACATGCAAGATAACCCCCACCCACCCTGCTGCACAACCAGCAAGACAACAGCCATAATCATGGTTGGCCGAAAAGGATTTATGCTTTGCAACAACAGGAGCAGTGACACTCTGTATACTATGACAATGACAGACAGACAGACGGACAGACAGACACATCAACAAATTTATGCTCGACCTGGATCAATGTGCATAGGGGAATAACAATTGTGTCCTGTGCTTAAAGCTATGCTTTAATCGGATATAATAAACAATAAGGCAGAAGGATCTCAGTGATAAATACAATTGAAACAAATACAACTGAAACTTGAAATAAATAACGATCATATTTGCTTAGAACATCTGTAATATAATTTTAAATATATTTTACGCGATTTAATATTGACTATAAATATATATTTAAAAATTTCATAAACAGATTTTAAAAGAATCTTCGGCTTAATTCAGAATGATTGCCAGTTGAGCAATTCCATTGATAGCGTTGGTTAATATTTTAATTTACAACTGCAGCTGCCACATGCAGTAAGCCGCACTAAAATAGAGAAAACCACAATCTAACTGTGAAACTGCGCTCGGAAGAATTTGTCAAGCGGCAGCTGGCAACATTTTAAATGTGTTTGCATTAACTAAAACCTCGGCGAAATAAAATTATGTTGATGCCACAAGTTGAGAAAAGAAAATCTAAGAATAAAACTTGTGAAGAAACTTACGCTTCATGGATACTTCAAATTATGCTTCTACCTAAGTTTATTGCTCTTATGTATATAAATATATATAGATGTATATATATGTATATATGTATATGCTTTATGTGCCTGTCGTCTATTGAATATGACGCTAACAGGAATCGCAAATGCTTTTATACAATTTATATAACAAGCAGCCGAGCCAAAGAAACTGCAAAGTTCTTCAAGCCAAATAACATGCTTAAAGCAACGCATACAAAAAGAAAACATGTTTGTGAACAAGTGAAAACTAAGACAGTTGCTAGAGATGGGAGAGGAGAATATATCGAATATCGAAAAAGGAAAGTCAACAGATTTGCGTAAATTATATATATATATTTAACCAACAAATGCTAGCAGATTTAATATTAATTATATTATATTCTTGTGACGCTTTCGATGAACTATAATTTCTATAATTGTTTCTTTCTTAAATGTTGCTTAAAAGCACTCATTTTAGCCAAATTATTAATATATTGTAGTTTTTAAAACAGTGACCGATTGAGTTTTATTAGAATACCTAATTTATTACTAATGCTTGAAAAAAAAACTGTTAGAATATTGTTAAATTGGTGATAGAGTAAAAGGAAGGATTGGCACAGTGACTAGTCATCTATGCAGTAAAAAGTAAAGGAAACAGTTTTAATATATTGCTTATTTAATTATTAATTTAAAGCTATATATTTTGAAAATAAATACACAGAGTCTATAATAATATTTATATACTTAAATCCATTTGCCTATATACGAATTAAGCATGCTGTTTATTTTGAATATTTATATCACAACTGCAGAACTTTATCACGCGCTCATCTTTGCTGCAGCACGCCCCAAAAACACACACACACACATGCAGACATATAAGCATATAGCAAATGTTATCACTTCGTGTTTATCGCGAACACATCGCATACAGACGAAGGCGAAGGCGAATGCGACTCGCTGGAATCAGCGACAATTCCCACTGTGCCCGAATTGTGAGTGTTTCGAGCGTTGAGCGCTTTTTGCTTTTGCTTTTCCCTTTTTGGCTTTCTCTCTCTCTCTCTCTCTCTTCCTGCCTCTGCTCCTTACACGCATTCGTTATTGTTACTGTGCTGCTGTTGTTGTTGTGATGACGCCGTTTTGCTGTTATTATGCTTGGCATTATCATTGTATCGTCCTTGTCGGCACCCGCAGCTACAGCAACCGCCGACGTCGACGTCAACGCCGCCGCCGACGCCGCTGACTTTGGCAATTTTTATTGTAGTTATACGAAAGGAGAAAGCGAGCCAAGTTCTTATTTTTTTTTTTTTGCGTCATGCGGGCGTCAAGAATGTTGTGGAAGGGGGTTGGTCGGGGGATATGCTTGGCGTCTGGCGGTTGCGGCGCCAAAGTTTTCTTTATGACCTCTGTCAGATAGAACACATCCTAACACATCCTCCGCAAGCCTTAGTCCATCCCCTTTGTCTAGGCTGTTAGCCAGAATTGATTGATAAGCATTTTGTAAACACTGCCAAAATAGATTGTTCTTATTGTTGTCGTTGTTGTTCTTATTGTTTTTGTTGTTGTCGTGTCTCACAGTTTTATGATGTTTACGCTTACATTGGAAGAGATTACGCATGCGAAGCGTTGACTTAAAGCGGAAAAACTTTGTACATCAAAATACCGCAGAGAAACCAAGCGAACTTTGAGTTATCCTTGCAGCAGCTGCTCCTTGTTGCAAGTCCTACCTACATTTACTGTTGTCCAAGGCTCGTTTAGTTGTCCCTTTAGGATATTAACATACTACTCTTGTTATTGTTGTTTGCCTTTGCTGCTGCTGCTGCTGCTGCTGCTGCTCCTGGCTATAAAAGCAACAAAGAACATGAATAACAGTCTGCAAAGGTTGCCAATAAAAAACTGTGCCACTAATTTGAAGTACGTTGAAAGTTTTATGAGCCACCGGACCAAACTCAAATATGCGGCTAATTACGTGTGTTACTTTGTGCAAACAACAGAGTGTTTTTGTATGTTTGAATTTATATAAGCTAATTGCAACTTTTATCGCGATATATATGACTCTTTAATGACCCCACGCAAAAGCCCGAATGACCCCAACCAAATCCCTGGACAGCTAATGCATCAAATTACAGCAGTGATTTTACACGCACAACTTTCTATCTTAATTGGGGAGTATTAAAAAACTTAAAATAAGTGCCATTTGCTTAAGTTTCATGCCACTGCCCAATAGGGACGTGCTTTGATTTAGGCGTCACAAAAACCGATTTGAATTGAAAGCTTAAATTAAGAATCAACTAAACGACTTCTTTGAATTTTAAGAGGATGGCTTTAAAAGTATTTAATATTTAACAGACGTGAAGCAGCTCAGATATAATTTTTTTAAGTTGCCCCACACAGAGGGGGTGACTCGTGGCATCATATTTTTTACGCGGTTTATGACACAAGTGAAATATAATTCATATTGTATAAAAAAATTTTAATGCCGCCTGAAAAATAACGTCCAATAAATAATCCTTAATGTGCCTTTGTGTCCCATGTCCTGCAGCACAACATGCTGCTCTCTGTGCGTGTGTGTGTGTCTGTTTGTGTGTGTGTGCGTGTGTGTGTGTGTGTGTGTGTGTGTGTACCAACTCCCTTGCACATTGTGTTCCCTCTACATTATATTGTAACTTGTATGTTGCCCCGCGTGTGATTTCATTTTACACGTCTCTTGTTTCTGTTGTGGCTTTTATTTTGTTGTAACCACAGTCGCCCAGTCATTCATATATATATGTATATATATATATATATATACATATTGCGGCTATCAAGTACTGACAGTATTATGACGTGGCCTGTCTCGCTTGCCACCTAGCATGTGAAACATTGCCGCGGCAAATTTGTCAGCTTTTCATCGTGAAAAGCAGCAACAACAACAACAACAACAACAAAACATAATAAATTGCCTGATTTTCCGGGCTTTCGCTTCTCGATTTTATATTATATTTTTGCATAATTTTCTGAATGAATAACACTAGCTTTGAAAACATATTAAAGCTTCCAACGCTTTTATGTTTATTAAGTGCTTACTCAAAGCTCTGAAATGAACTGTAAAATAAGCTTATTTCAAGATGTGATAGATCAATTAAGTAAAGTAAACTTTTAGAATCTCACTCAAAGCAAAAAGTCTTTGCTTTTATTAGGCATTAATCGAAAAAAATCTTAAATTTATAGAATATCTAAAATTTAGTGCCTTGGTACGAAACGGCACCAGAAGCGCTCTGGCGGATCCATGCGAAAACCTTGAATACTGGCCAACATGTCGTGGGGGGTGCGCTCGGTGGGCAGCAGTTTGTAGTGCAGCACCAGCTGGTAGATCATCGCCTTGACCTCCATGAGGGCCATGCGATTGCCGATGCAGCTGCGCTGACCCAGGCCAAAGGGCAGATATGTGAAGGGTTGAATCTCATGCTTGTGCTCATCATCGAAGCGCTCGGGTCGGAACTCTTCTGGTTGTTCAAAGTTATCCGGATCGTAGTGCAGGGCCACAACTGGTATGTGCACTAAATCATCCTTGTTTAGCTTCACTATCAGCTCTCCAGCTTCGTCGCGCAGCTCAAAGTCGGCAGCGCACATCCGATCAATGACAATTGCAGGCGGCCATTTGCGCAGTGACTCGGAGATGATGCAATCCAAGTACTTCATGCCCATCAGGCTGTCATAGTCCAGTGGTTTGCCATCCAGCTGCTGCTCCACGTCCATAATCTCCTCGTAGAGTCTCTGCTGCACCTCTGGATTCATTAGCAGCTCGTAGCTGGTGAAGCTGAGGCAGGTGGAAACCGTTTCAAAGCCGGCTGTAAAGAAGAAGAGGCACTGCGCCAGCAAATCCTCATCATTGAACTGTGCGCCATCCAACGTCGTCTGTCCCTGCTCTTCTTGCTCTCTAAAGAGGATTTGCGCATCCATTAGATGCTGTATCATGTCCGGGCGCACAATTTTCAAGTCCCGACGTTGCTGCATGGCGCCGAAGACCAGTCGTTTGAAATAGGCCACATTGTTAAGATCGATGGGGGAGATGGGCAGAGCCTAATCGATGATGGAATATGGGAGATAAATTTATATATAAATATATAAATATATGCATGTATAGGTACACTTCAAGTATGTTTATTTACCTTCATCAGCTTAGGCAACAATATGAAAAACAGCACCTTGATGCCGCCCCAGAAACTGAACTGCGAGACGCGCTGTCCAAACGTAAAGAATTCATTCTGCTCATCCACAAAGCTGTTCACTTTGATGCCAAAGGCAGTCGTCGCAATCACATCGTTGGTGTAGCGCGTGAAGAACTCTTTGAGCTCCAGTTCGACTCGGTCGCCGTCCGTTGTTGGCTGCAACTGTTTCTTTACATACTGCAATGCTTCCACATTGCACGCCTGGATCAGCTCGAACATGAGTCGTATTTTGGCCCCGGTGAATGTGGGCGTCAATGTGTTGCGCATTTGTTTCCAGCGGCGATCTCGCAGAGTCAGCAGAGATTTGGACATGATCGATACGTCGCCTGTGTCGTGCTCATTGCCAATGCCCTGGCGATGATTGGTGAAGATGTCAAAGTGCTTGATGCCCACCTGGCGTATCAGCTCCGTATCAGCCAGAAAGTAAAGCGGATCCCTCAGATTATAGACGCCATAGACCTTGTGCGCCTTCAGTCGCTTATGCAGCTCGATGGTGTACCGCACGTAGGAGCCATTTCCGAACATCAACGATACCGGCAAATTGCCGAGCAACGGCACGGGCGGCTCATGGGCCACGCCCCGGCTCCGAAAGTAACCATAACTCGATTTGGACCATCTGAAAATCAGTGCGCCGAGAAATGTGAGCACAAAGAACAGCTCCACAAGCGCCATTGATTTAAATTTGGTTTGGATAAGCACCGCAGACTCAACTGCCACAATTCCGTTGGTGACTTACTCAGCTGACGACTGAAACACCACTGAACGAATCAGCTGCTCGCTCTCAGAGAGCACCGGCAAAGACTGTACTTCTGTTACTGAGAGCCTAGATATGCGAAGAACGAAAAAAGAGAAAAGCATGCGAGCATAAGCACGTGATAATCATGAACAAGAGAGAGAGAGAGAGAGGGAGAGAGAGAGTGAGCAGTTCACATATTAACAAGTAAAGCGAGCAGCAAACACAAACATTTCGATGTTGCTCAACTCATTTTTATGTAAACAACTGAAAAAGTTATGATACTGACCAAAAATAATAGGAATGATATATATTTTATTATATCCACAAGTAGATTTAAATATTTTTGCTTATGATAGACAAGGTTCTAAAGGATTAAGTTTGTTACTATCAGCATGAGCGAGAAACAAAATTGAGAGTGCTCATAGAAGAGAATAAAGAGTGCGAAGAGTGCGAAGAGTGCGAAGAGACACTAATTTGCTCGCTCTATTTTTTGCTCTTACCCACTTAAACAGTCGTAGTGGGAGTCAGGTGCTAATAAATGATGCAATAAATTAAAAGAAAGAGAAAATGAATAAAATATTAGCAAAAGCAAAGAGCAACTAAGAAAAATTAGGTCTCACCAAGAAAGTTCCATTTATTTGATAATACACCAAAAGTTTATATAGTTGAGAAGATTTCTCAGCGCAGTAAGATTGGATTATTCATTAACCAAATTCCACAAGCAATCCATTTATCTCTTAACAAAGAATATGTGAAAAGTTAAGTAAATCTCTTGCAGCTGGCAGACCTAATGGATTAAGTAATATTAATTAAAATGTTATACGATGACTGTCATATTAATTATTCAGCCAGATTCTCAACTGATTTGTCATCGGAAACTGTCGGCAAACAGAAAGAAAATACATACATAAATATATTGGCTTCAACTAATTTCAACATTAATCCCCTTAAGTGACTCAACCATTTATATAAATAAAGGACTTACCAAGCAAAGAAAACAAAAACACACGCAAAGAATATATCGTAAAAGAGATGACAGCAGGTGCAGCAGCGGAGTGGTGTGGCTACGTGCCCAAATCCGGAACCAAATCCGTTGCCAAAAGCGACCTGAAATTAAATGAAAGTTCTGTCACCTGGTGACAGGCTTTGAAACTCAACCAATACTGGATAATGGGAGGGCAGCTCCAGAAATAAACTACAATACTATATACTAACAAAGAAAATTGGCATATATATGTTTTACATATGTATATAATAAATGTTTCTGCTACTTACAAGAATGTTATTTATGACATATTTTTATATGTATCCTTTTAAGCAAATTTAAACTATTCTTTTATATTTTGCAGTTTTATTCTTATTAAGAATTTCTTCAAAAACACTCGGAAATTGAATATTTCTGTTTGAGTTCAACTTTATTGATGTCCGTAGTCAGAGAAGCAATTTGGAGAAGCTTTTATTTGGTCGGTCAAAAGCAGAAGGAGAACTTGGTAGTTCTTGTGTAATCAAATCACGTCTGAAACAAATGACAAAATTTGGTTGCATTTAGTGAATATTTAGTGCGCGCATATGGTGTGTGTGTGTGGGTGTATAAGTGTTCATGTGTATGTGTAAGACAGTTGGACACGCGCCAAGCTTTTGAAATTTGTGCAAATGAGAAGTTATTGGTCAGATGGAGTGGAGCAACGAAAGCGAAGCGACAACAAATCTACTAAAAGGCAAACGTCTTCTGATTGCTTACTTTCTCTCTCGCTCTATCACAAGTATATATATATATATACATATATATATATTTATGTTTGCATCGGCGAAGCGTGCTTATCTCAATCTTAAACTGCAAATACGTTAAAATGTAAAGTAAGTGCGTTCAGCACACCGGCAATAAGTGATTCTATTGCGTGCTGAACGCATTCAGCAGGTGCCCTTATTGTTAAGCGAAATGGAGGAATGGGGAACAGGGGAACAGGCAACACGGGGAATAAAGTTTGCCACAGCAGCCACAAACAGGTCTTCAAAGCATAGAACTGAAAGATATAGCAGAGAGATATCTAATGTGTTTACATTGGCAGCAAACAAAGAGCAGAAAAACTTGCGAAAAAAAACGAAAACAAAAAATTTATATATATATATATAAAAAAGGACATGAAGTGGATGAAATTTTCACCATGTTCTTCAAGTTTTTTGTACACTTCATCGCCGTGTCCTGCTGTCCGGCAGTCCATATTCATGTTCTGCCGGCTGTCGCCCGTTGTCCTCGGGTCAGACATTTTGAATTGGCTGTTTTCGTTGTCATGATGTTTTCACTTCTCTGTGTTCTCTCTCTCTCTCTCTCTGTTCTCTTTTTGATTTCTTTTTTTCTTTCTTTTGGATTTTTTTTTGCTTTTTTCTTTTTTTGTGCTCTCTGTTTTATGTGCCATTTCCATTAGAATTCAAGTGCCGCAAGACTTGAAAGTGAACTGGCCCTCAAGGACCCATCGTTGAGGGCGTCTCCCAAGGCACCACAACCTTCTCTCCCCCCCCCCCTCTCTCACTCTCTCCCACTCTCTGTTTTATCCGCATTGCTGATATGCGCTTTTTAGCAGCTGCTCCAACCTCCAACCCTTCGACATCGCTTGTCCTTCTGCCTGCTCAGTTTCGCTTTGGCCAAATCAAATATCACATCAAAGCAAATATTGTGGTATTACTACCAATTAGTGCAAATGTTTTGCTTCAATTAACAACGACTAATAACTGCTCTCCAATACGAGCCACATAACTACAACAACAACAACAACAAGAAGAAGGCATGCGACAGCGCAAACATTTGCTTAGCTTCATGTAAATTTTACCCTTAGGTCCTCAGTGGGTTTATGTCCGTATGTGTGTATACGTGTGTGTGTGTGTGTGTGTGTGTTTGATTGTACAAGCACACACTTGGCATATTTCTTAAATAATGTTTATCTCCTTTTGAGTGCCAGCTGGCCTTAAACACAAATGCCTCACATTTCCATTTACGCTCTTTCCGATTGCTAAAGCATTTAAAGAGACCCTTCTTCAATTTATTTCTTAGATTTTCATTACAAGCACGTTAAATTTTGTGATTCGCCCAATAAGAAAAATATATAAATATATATATATAAATGCCCCAGATACGTAACTTATAAATGCAAATGTTGAGCAGAGGTCAAAATCTGTGACTTACTCAAAGTAAATAAAATATGCTGGGTATTTTTATATGTTTTTTTTATTATGTGAATCCCAATTCTAACTTATTCGCCAGACTTGCTGCTTAAGGCACTTTCTAAGCTTATAAAAAAAGTCTTATTTGTCGTTTGCTGTTGCGTCTTGCAAAAAGTTGCATAAGTTGCATAAGTTGCAAGGCAAAATGACTGGCAATGAGTTGCCGGAATTTTGATTGCAAATAACTTATTAAAATGCAAGTTTTTTTTATTTGTATTTCCCAAATCCCTTGTGCAGCTTATTCGGCACTCGCTTTAGCCGATAACGCTGTGAATCTGTGAATCAACCGCAGTTCTTATGCCGTTTATAAGCACATTACGTATACGCCAAGTGGTGCGCTGAGCCAAAATAAAAATTCGGCAAGCTGACCAAAAGGAGGCCGCTTGCCGATGGCAATCGCAACGTCCAATTCAAATCCACTTTGAATAACTGCTTATTGGAATGCCAAAAATATATATATATATATATACATATATAATGATAATCGCGCAATAAAAGCCATACAAACTGCATAATGGTAAAATCCTTTCACACACACACAAAGCCTCAAAACGAGAAAGCCAACTATGAATGTGTTTGTATAGAATATTAATTTATGGCCTTTGTGCCAATTTTCCGGATTATATATAATCAAGATATTGTATGAATGCAAACAAATAACGGTTGCCAAAAGCCGCTTAAAATGTTTATGTGGATTTTGAATTGAAAATTTATGACGGAAAACAAAAGCCAAAAACACACGCACACCAAAATTATTGACCACATATTGTTTTAATACCCTGTGTAACAATTGAACGTGCACAGAATGGGTATAATAAAATTAGCATATTCTTTGCAACAAGTAAATTAAGTAGATTGCTTTAGGATATAAATAAGCCTATAAATCATCGATATTGGGTATACGATTAATAAAAAAACTTATTTTCAGAATAATTTGATATTATAATAATCATATTATTATTTAACTTTAACTATTTTTTTTTACATACATTTTGGGACTGAGTCAAGCTTTTTTTTAGTTTTATAGAAAATATCTATTCCTCAATCAAATCTGCATTATAATATTAAAATCTGAATCTATAGTAAAACTTATATGTTTGCCAGTTGCTTATTGATTTGTTGCTCACCATGAGGAAGAGGATGAAGATTCTGCCAGAGACAGAAGATACCTCTGTGGATACCTGGCCTATCAATTTATGTAAGCATCGACATCGAAGCAAATCGAAAATATTTTTTATGCTCGCATAAAATTTATGACCAATGGCTGGAGTGCTCCTGCATAAATGTATGTGACCGTAGGGCAGTCTCTGCCACATGTTGCTCCCCTCTCTGCCTTTCTCTCTGTTTCTCCCTGTCTGTGTCTTTGCCATATTCGATTTTGCGTGTCTGCTGCAGCTCTTTGAAATTTGTCAGACAAATATTTGGCTAGGGGCACTGGCGATAAACCGTTTTCCGCGATGCCCCCAAAAATGCTGTCATGGTCAGTGGCCCCAGGCTTCGAGCGTTGTTAATGGCTTTGGGGGATTGATATATAAGCGCACTCAACGAAAACAAGAAATCCTAAAAGTCCTAAATTCCAAAATTTAAAGTTTGTGCGCTTTAAATAATAAATGGGCTTAAATCAAGCTTGATTAATGTGTTTACCTGATACGAAACGAAAATATTGCCAGCAAAGTCAAATAATAGTTTATAATTCAAATTCTCAAATGGTTTTGTTTTGGACTCGATTAAGTGGCTTACTTCAAATTGACAGTTGTTGGCCTAGTTTACAGCCAAATGCTTGGCAGTCGGCCTAAACCTAAACTAGTCACTAGTTGGGTCCACATTGAGAATCACAAATCACTGGCTCACACACACACACACACACGCATGTGTAGTGCATGACTGGCAGGTGTGCGATAAAATTGTGTGTGTGGCTGTGTGTGTTTAGGTGTGTGTGCACACGCATTCAAATTTATGCCCATGCCTAAGCGCTGATTATGACAAATATGCCACGCTTCAATGGCTGCGGTTCGTTGCCCCCCGCACCCATCCACAGGAAGGGGAGCGGTGACCTTGCAAAGCGCTTTTTGTGCTTCGGTTGGCCTGTTTTTTGCGTTTTGGTCGGACAGTTATACGCAAAATCCTAAAATAAATACAAGACTTATTATTAGCATCAGGCACAAAACACACGGCTAGCATTGCCCCAAATAAGTAAAATAAACCAACAAGCAAAATAAAACAAATAGGAGGAAATTGGTGAGGGATTGGTGCAGGAAATACCTTTCTCTCTCTCGAAGCCCCAATCCTAATGACACATCACTTTGAGAGCTTGTCTGCGAATCCCCACATGGAGGCGACGCGTGTCAACAATTATAATGTGCAAATTGTTTGATATATGTCACCTGCCACATTTCCTTTATTGCGGCTCATTACAAATGCTCAGCGAGCAGAGCCCAGCTTTGCCTGGGTTAGCAAAGCAAATAAAAAAGAAAACGAACCCAAATGATGCACCCATCCACACCCACTTACACACACACACACACATAAACATATCAACATCGGATGACAACAATGACACCTTCCATTAATGGCTGCTTCTCGTTGATCTGTATCATTCTGGCATACACTGTAAGAAAGTCGAGGGAACGTGCTATACAATTTTAAAGAGCTGACAAATGATTTTCACATTTTCTAAAAATAGAAATGTTTTATTTTTAATTCATAAATATTTGATGTACTTTTATATTGATTTTTTAGCATTGAGCTAAATAAACATGTCTATTTTTAAGTTAAGAACAGATTAAAAATATCAGAAATTTGCTGTATTTTGTGCTTTTCTATTTGAAAATAGCAATTTTCTTTCACATTTTCGGGCGCCTGATAAATTTTAATACTTGTTTGCCTTTAACAAACAAACAGTTTCGAAGAAAAGCTAAATTAAAAACAAACAAATTATAAAATACTTTTGACAAATAAGGCAAACAGCATCCAAAAGATTTATAATCTTCCCATAAGCTCAACCAATAATATTAAGCTAAAATTATTTAATGTTCGATAAAGCCAAGTAATCAAACTAATCATTGAGCTGTCTTTTGCTGTCTGGCCAGTTTTTTTTTTTCGATAACTGGGAGCTTAAATCATTAAGCAGCTTTAAGCAAAATTATGGTAAAAAGGCATTTCTTGCTGTTATCAAACAGTCAGCAGGTTGAGGTTTCGACAGCTCTTAAGCCACATATTTATGGTTTAACCCTTGACTGACTCTGGCCACACAACGATTATCGATTCCAATCCAATTTTCGTTTGAATTTGTTGCCACATTTTGCGCAATATTTGTCTTCTGGGCTTTGGCACGTATTAGTATTGCAACAATTTGAACCCAGAACCGGGCTTACACAGAGGGTTAGCTGCGATTAATGACATCACATCACAATGATTCCGCTGGCTGGCTGCCTTATTCGTTTTTTTTTTTTTTTTTTTTTGGCTTGGCAGATTTGAATGAGGCGAGAAGTTTGGGAGTGTTACAACTGCTGTGACATGTTGATGAATGGAGCCATTTGTGTAGCGTATCCGGCGCTATTCAGAATATGTGTGGAATGACCTCGTTGTGTGCCATAAAGAATAACCAAACAGCAATTTGGACACATGATTTTGCATACAAATTGTCCGGCAGGACAATTGAAGTGTGTCCAGTTAACCGCTTAAGGGCTGCCAGCACATGCGACTAATTTGTTGACTTGGCCTGGCGTGGAGTAGATTGGAGTGGATTCAGTTGTTAAGCACGAATATTACGTATACGCAGCACAATTGTTAAAAACCATTTCGACGCCGTCTCATATCTGGGCATGAAAACAATCAGCAAACTTAGCCAAATGATGGCTCCGACAACCAACAATGGCATCCATAACTAAGCCCAGCACTAACCCCAACAGAAACAAACAAACAAACGAACAAATACACATTCAGACAGAGCCAAATGGAAGGGAGAGAAAAAAAAGGAAAAAGGATTATTTTTGATTATTTTGCGTGCCACAAAACAAATTCGTTGCTTTTTTCCCATTGTGATTGTCTCGGCTGCTTAGTGTGAGAAGAGATAACATTGAAACCGACTAAATAAAAAAAAAAAATAGCACGAGCAGCAAATATACTCGCAAGTTGGGATTTTAATGGAGCTGGGAATGAATGCGCTGCAATCTGCTGCTCTTTATTTCAATGAAATGCCTTCAAACGTAATTTTATCATGGTCTGCCGGACAGCCAGACGGACGGGCCAACGTTTTTTTTTTGCTTATCATCAGTTTATAAAAGGGTTGCCCAGATTGTTTCTTAAGAACATCTTAATTAAATGTATAAAAAAAATCAAAATAAGTGTCAAGCGAAGCTTTTAATAAGACAGTGTTGAATAACTTTCCATAAATGTGAGCAAATTTGCGTAATAAGAGTTAGTTTTTGTATTATATTAGACTGGATACAAATTTAGTGTTGAGTACCGATAGAAAAAAGTGTGGTAGTCAGACAGAAATATATAAATACTTATTTATTCTAAATAATTAAGCAAAGCTTAGAATTTCTATTAAAGTGGATACTAATTTGATTTAATTTAAATTAAAGTTGAATAAATATGCACTTATATTTAAATTAATAGTAATTTGTTTAAGGATCAGTTTAACTTTGAGTTTTCTTCAATTTTATGAGCGAATTTAATCTAGCTCATTTCAACAAAAGGCCCTTAATAAGAGCTGAAGTGCAGTGTCCTTTAAATCCTAAGAGCTAATCCCTCCACGCAATACGCACTGGGTATGCCTAATTCATGTAGATACAATCCCAAATAATTCTTTGTTACATGTTTTGCCCCATGTTGTTGCCACAAAC
The DNA here is from genome assembly GCA_037043605.1 of Drosophila multiciliata. Taxonomy (NCBI): domain Eukaryota; kingdom Metazoa; phylum Arthropoda; class Insecta; order Diptera; family Drosophilidae; genus Drosophila; species Drosophila multiciliata. The sequence goes on from JBAMBF010000589.1 coordinate 2,897,861, forward strand.
AGACAGTCGCAAGTTCAAAGCCAGCCGATTAACATGAATGACATAAAAAAAATAAAAAAAATAGTCCTTTTGCGTGTTGACTCAGGCGGCAGAATGTGAAACGAAATGCTCATCGCTGTGCATTGAACAAATCTCATTTCAGGGGCATCGACCAAAAACTTGCTTATTTGGCTCAAATATGCCACAGACTCCAGCCACCATTTCATCATCTATGTCTGTCATTGCTTTCTTTTGTAGACTTACAATCCTTGTGGCTAACGAGCTGGCTTAGCTCCAATAACAGCAACAACAACAGTCGCAGCAGCCGCAGCAGCAGCAGCAACAAGAAAAAGAAGCAGCAGCAGCAACACGACGCCGGCGTTGGCGTCGATGCTGGCGTTTACACGCTACAACAGCCGCATAAATTTCCGCTTCAATTGGACGTGTACAGCGGTAATTGCAGCTTTGATTACCAGCAACACGAGCTACCATCCGGCCATTACCAAAACCAGCAACAACAACAACAACAACATCGTCAACGACAACTGCAGATCGCAGCATCAGCAGCTGAAGAGCAATCAACACTTTCCATACGAAATCTGAAGCGCAGCACAAATAAGCAGCAGCAGCGGGAGAATTGGAGATTTTTAACAAATTCGTCGGATATTTACGAGACGAAATTTATTGAAAGTTCATCGGGTAACAAAAAACAAAAACAACACTAACAGCAAATCACAATCGAAGATGCTTCAACGCATTTTCATCAATCAGAATTTAAATGATTTTTCCTTTATTTTATTTTATTTATTCTTTGCCGAAAGTTGAAAAAAGAAAACAGCAGGCGTTAATATAAGAAATCAGAATTTGAATCCGAATCACAATCACAATCAATGCTTGAATTCAAGCTAAGAAATTTGCATAGTATCATTTGTTAAACGAATATCTTTTTTCGTTTTTTATAATGAAAAATGCCTTTTAATATGAATTACAAATTTATGTGTAATGAAATTATAAAAGAAATTGCTCAAAGGGTATGCTAAAATAAATGTTCATTGAGTTTTTATGGGCACATGAATAAATTGTGTGCCCTTCAATTATAAATTTTTATTCAAATTCAACTCTAACTTCGTTATCTAAATTTGGAGATACTTTTTTATTTTTAAGAGCACAGCTCATTACACATATTTGGAAGATTTTTGGGGCAAATTAAAAAAAAAGAATGATAAAAGTAAAATTTTTTTAAATTTATGATAAAATTGTTTAAAAAAGTTTAAAATTTTATGTAAAGTATTTAATTTTTTGGACTTGAAATATTTATAATATATACTTTTTTTAACCTTATAGTTTAATTTTTTTTACTTTGCATATCAATAATATCTATGCAATTTATATTTACTATAAAACAGCTCAGACAATGGACGATATGATTTTTCAGTGCAGCAATCAGAATTCCATTTACGTGCTTAATGCCGGCTACAGCCCAACATATGGGGTAAGTTTTCTGATTTTATCTTTTTTTGCTTAAGGGTCAAATTGTTTGGCCAAGTGCTGGATATTCAAGGGTCGAGTTTTGCAGGACTTTGGCGCAACAGGGCGTGAAATGAATGGCAGCAGGACAACAAGAGGCAGCACAAGCAATTCAATTGGGGCAAGTTATTCAAGTGGCGCCTGCAGTTTGCAGCATAAATTCAAAACTTTTGGCACAGTCAACGCCAGCTCGTCAGCAACAGCAATAGCAGCAGCAACAGCAGCAGCAACAGCAACTGCAACACCAGCAGCAACAAGCCCAGTAATATCAACGGCAACAGCAACACAAACAATAACAGCAAACTATGCGAATCCGGTCGCTACATCAATGTCAACCGCAATGTGTTCACCGGCAACGGCAGCGCTGCAGAAATTGTTCAATTGCAACGTCGGCGACGTCTGCCAAAATGTCAGCCACAGAAATCAACAGCAGAGCCACAGCAACAGCAGCAACAATTGCTCAGTTAGGTGCCATAACAATAGCAGCCTGTCAGCGACAGCGTCATACAGCAGATGCTGCGATCCGCACGATAGCGGAACGGCAACGGGGCCAGCAGGAGGAGCAGGTGCACTGCATCAGCCTCTGCCGCTGCCACTGCCATTGCTTGGTGCCGTGGCGAACAGGAAGAAATGCACCAATGTCAAATCAACGCTCATTGCCAAGAAGACAAAGTTTTTGAAATTTCTCGAAGAAGAGAAATGGCGCAGCAACCAACAGCTGACACCGGATGATGCGGATGCCTGTGGCGCCATCCAGCCACAGACCAGCAGGTGGGTACTTTCCTGCCAAACCAAAACCCCCTAACCCATTCCCTGCACACTACTCGGTGGCAAAACTTATAAATTCTCATAAATGTTATAAGGCATATTGCGGTGCTAAAATTGTGGGCAACTTTTTATGGGGCACAAGTTTATTGGGCCAACGGAATTTTGCGAGTTCCTACGCCAAGCATCCACGCCGCGGGGGCAAGCCGCAGCCGGCCAAGTATGCGCTGGCATCACAACAACTTTGTCGTTTAGTTTGCCACGCTGCTGCAGGACTTGGCAAGAGTGTCCTAAATAAAAAAAAATATATTGCCGATTTCTGATTTTATATGAAACGAAATGCAATCACAAATAATAAATAATCGAAAGAATCGATTTATTGCGGTTCGAAATAACAAAATAGTTTATTAATAATCGATTAAAGAGAAAGAAAATTAAAAGCTAAACACTCTGCAAATTGTCAAACTCTTAATTAAAACTTTGTCTTCTTACAAAACTAAGTATTATTATTATCAGAAGTTTTTAGTCTGAGCCTTTTTTTAATAGTCTAATACATTATTTTACTTAACTTAGTTTTTCTCAGTACTCCCAAAGTTGCTGCTACACAGCCTTTAAATAAAGTTGTTCAACACCAAAAAAAACAACTGTTTTTTAGGTTTCATCCATGTTCTACTTAAATCTAATATTTATCATTTTGGCTGCTGGCTTTAAGTAGTAAGTGATAGACTTTTAATATATTATTAACTTGATGCCTGGCTATGTGAAAGTAATCAACACAATTTATGCTTGGGGCACATTTTTATGGCAGTCACGCTGCAAATGAGTTCAACTTGGCCAAGCACATGTCCCAGCGGCTGTTAAACGCATTCAATTAGCTGTCCACAACATGGCAGCGGCATCCATCCCCAACCACGACCCCCCCTCAATCTATCTCCGCTTCCGCATCCGCAACGGAAATTTTGCACGTTGTTGTTTAGCCGTGCAAGTTTATTGCATGGTGCATGAAGCCTGATGGGGAAGAGTGAGTGAGTGGCTGGGAGTCGGTTTTGGGTATAGCCATTTGCGAAATTGAAAAATTAACGCGATAAGGAAAAGTTCGGTGAAGCGCTTAGCGCGCCAAAGGCCGAAGCCCCATCGTGGAGCAGTGCTGCCATAAAGTTGATTAAAATGCATGCCACACATGCTGCAACATCTGCCACCACACAATATTGAAATACAATAATCATATATCAATAGCTAACGATCTGCTGGGGAATGCTGGGCGTGTCTGGCAAAACACCCAAAAAATATAGCTGAAATAGAAAAAAAAATGAGTGCTTGAAATAATCATGGTCAATAAATTGCTCTGAATTGGTTCTAAGTTCTAAGTTCCTAGTCGGGTACTTTGAATAACCAGGAAATATTAATCACAAAAAGTTAAATTAAACTAAGGGAACAGAAATCGATATACATTTCCCATTTTAAAAGTCTAACCAATTTAATGGGCACAAAAAAAGAATTCAGCCAAATTAAATTTATCGCAGGACAATGTTTTCACACTGCACAAATAAGGCCCAAATAGTTTTCGACGTTAACTTTTCGCCAAGTTTTACCCTCGAAATTCTTTGTCGTAATGACGATGTCAAAATGCAAGGCGCGGAATATTTCATTAATTGCAACTTGCAACGAGGCACGACGCGAATGGCGGCAAGTTTTTCTTTGATTTATTAGCGACTTTAATTAGTACGCAGCGTCAGCAGGAAAATGTATTTGGCCTCTTCTGCTTCTGACGCTTTTCCCAGTTGATAACAAGTACATTTTGTGGAGCACATTCATCAAGGGGTGTCGCGAATTCTGCTCAAACAACTTCATCAAGTTGCATAGTGTCGCAAAATATCAAGCAAAACATTTTTTTTTTTTCTCATTTTTTGGGTGGGTGAATAAAAGTTTTTGCACAGTTTGCAACTATTTTTTTTTTTATTTTTTTTAGTTTTTGTAGCACCCCCTCAAGTGTAATTTTACCCAGCGATGTCTCTCGCTTCCCTGCTCCCTTTCTCTATTTTTTAATGGCCTGCATTACCGTTGATATAAAATAAATGACCTGGGCCATTAAGTGACGAGGCGTGCCAGGCACAGATGAAATATGTCCTTCTAGGTTGACATGACTGGGTGATAAGCCTGACAAGTTCCAGTCCAAGTAGATGACAACCAAATCACGTAACAGGCAATATTTGCTTTGATTTTATCGTAATCAAGTTTATTTTATTAATTATTCTAAAAAGTAATTATAATAATTTGTTATCTGTATAGTCTTTCATAATATATACATAGATTTATCGGTTTGCAAAAAGTATAGAAATATGTTTAAGTTTTTCCAACTTAAATGTGATAATGGAACATTTTCTTGTAAACTTCCTAAAGACACAAATTATGTCAGACATGTTTTAGGGGAAGTAAAATTTCTTACGAAATTAAACGGAAGTTGTGGACAACTAAATAAACTTATTTATTATTTATTATAATTAATGTATTAATTTGTGTATAAATAGAAATCGCAAGCAATAACAAGTTGTATTTCAACATTTAAAATAGAAACTCACTGAAAAATATGCTTAATTTTCTCTCAATTTGAATACTCTTCGTTTTCCCAGTGAGCACACTTCCTGTGCTGTGAGTTCCTGTTCATTTGTGCAGTTTAGTCAACCGAAAGCTAAATACACAACGAGTAAAACTTTTCATTTCAGGGCCAACAGCAATGAGGCGGATCCTTACACAGTGTCCGCCTCCACTGGCACTGGCACTGCCACTGCCACATCCACTTCCAGTTCTACAACCATGTCGGCGGTCGAATCATCATTTGCCGGTCACTCAGCCAGCAAGAATAACAACAGCAACATGAAAAATCAAAGCAGCAACAGCAACAACAGCAACAACAGTCAACAGGCAGCTGGAGTTGAGCAACAGCAAAATAAATTGAACAATTGGAGCATGCATAATAACAACAACAACAACAACAATAATAAACTGGCAAACTACACACAACAACAACAACAACAACAGTCACAGCAAAGGGAGCGGGAATTGTATAAACAAGCCAACAGGTCCTCCAGTTATGAACTCTACCAGGAGGCGGCCGATCTGCTGGGTCTCAGCTGCAGCCTCTGTGATAATTGCCGTTGCTTGGACTGCCAGGTGCGTATTTAGGGAGTAAATGAATCATAAATATGATCAAGGTGCGAGTAAGTTAAACTTAAACTCCCACAGAGTGGCTACTTTGATTGCGCCGATGATGACGATGAGAGCTACTCGGAGCAATCACTCATGGATGAGTACGATGAATACGATTATGGCTACGGCTACGGCTACGATGAGCAAATGCTGCTCCCGACAAGCGCCCATCCATCTGAGCAGCCCAATCAGCCAGAGGACTCACAGCAGGAGCGGGAGGAGGAGCGGGAGCCGCTCTGCTATGCAGTTGATTGCCAGCAGAATTGCATCAGAGTGAATGAAGCTGAAAGGGAGTCGAAATCGGAGTTGGAGTCTGAGCATCGTTTGGCCATTGATGTTGATTTAGTTAATGCAACCAGCAGCCAAGTGCTGGAAAATTGTGTAACATTCAACGATTTAAGTTTATTGGATGCCGAACAGCAAGTGGAGCCATTCACGTAAATTTTCAGGTATGTGTAAAAGCGGGTGTAGATGTGTGTGTGTGTGTGTGTGAAATTTCATAGCTCAATTTTCATAGCTGTAAATGTGGTATGCCAATATGCTGTGAGTTGGAAGTGTGCTAAAGTTGAAGTTGATTAGCTTTAACTGAACTTTAGTCAGCTCTAAAATTTTATCCCTTAATTTATTGTTCTACTATTTTTTTATGATATGCATGCCAAATCTTAAAAGCATCCCTCATATTCAATTAAAGTTCTGAATCCTCAACTAATTTGAAATTCGCAAATTCCCCTTTGAGCTTAGTTAACAGACTGCAAATTAAGCACATCATAAAAACCATCAAGGGATTTCCAATTTTATTTTCACAAAATATAAATTTTTTTGTATTCTTAAAAACGAAACACAAAAACCTGAACTAATTTTTGAACAATTTACGAGCCAACTAATGATAATATGCTGACCACTTTTTTCTGGTTTTTTCACAAAAATTCATACACTATAACCCTTAATACTTGATACAGTAAAAGAGGCAGTAACAACAACAACAACAACGGCAACAAAAGGGTTTTTTATGCAAAAGCAGCAAATTGCATTTTACACAAAACTAAATGCCTGCTGAGTTGGCAAAGCTCCACTTCTCCGTTTGGGGCACATTGCGGTGTCGGGGGCAACAAAGGGAGGGGCGTGACAGTGGTGGGCGGTTTTGGGGCAGTGGTAGAACCGCAACACTGGCAATGCGAAACCACTTGGCCAACTTGACCAGTTTATTGCTTTTAGCCAAGTTGTGTTTTCTGTTATTGTTGTTGTTACTTTTAACCGATTGTTGTATACGAATGCGCTGGTGCAACATTTTTCTTCCTTTTTTTCCCCCTTACCCTCCTACCTTTTGTAGCTCAGCAAATTTGATTACGCACACACACACACACACACACACACAACTGTGTGTAACATGGACAAGTGCAATTTCCATATTTGTGCAGCAATATGAAAAACCATTTGTGCATTTGTAGCGAGTAGTTTTAGTATTAGGAATAGAAGCGCGCTTTGTGCAACAAAATAAAATTCTGCAAATTTTTACAATTTTATTGAGAGCAGCCAGAAGTCAGAAAAAGCAAACGAATTCTTCATCAGCAACAAAAAAGTAGAACTAAATAAAAATCCATTTGCTAAAAGCGCCCAAATTCTCATGAGAAAAACAATGAAAGACATTTTTTCAATCAGTTCTTAGTGGAAATCAGAGTAAATCTAAGGATTGCTTTAATCCTTTTATACTCTAATAAAAATAAATTGGGAGCTTAGAGCGTGGTAGAATTTGGATTTCAATTGTAGACAGTTTATTTAAATTATCTTAATGGTATTCAATTAGTTTAAGGCTCATTGAAATTATTGCAGCTGGAATTTATTTAGAAATTAATAAAAGCTTAACACTAGTGACAAATTAAAATAAAAATATTATATACAACCTTAAAGTAGTAATTCCATTTAAAGTCCAAATTGTGTTGACAAATTCTTAATTCAAATTAATTGATCTAATTAAATTACTGACAGTGGTTTGTTCACATTTTCGAACAATTTTAATTAGATAAATATTTATATCAATTTAACTTTATATAAATTAAAAAGTTTGATTTAGTGGTTGCAATATTTCATTAATTATCTGTAAAAAAGGATCACATTACATGCAAAAAAATAATTACCACTTGAAAGTTATGCAATTAAAAAATGTGATAAATAAAATATAAATACATAAGTACATAAAATCTCTTGAAAGTTTCACAATTAATACGGCTCAAAAACTTTGAAAAGCTGTTGAACAGGATAAAATCATAAACTAAATAAAACACACACGAAACATGCAATTTACGCAAAGTTTGATTGTGACAAACAAAACAGGCAACAAAATGCAACTCGAATCTGTGCAGAGCTCTTTATGCAAAGTGCTTTCTATAAACAAATAAAAATGTTTGCAGCTTAGATAAATTCATTGCCATCACAATGGCAAATAGCAAATGGTAAATGGTAATAAAAGAAGAGAAAAGTAAAAGTAAAAAGCAAATGGCTAAAGGCAAATGGCAAATGGGGAGAATGGGGGAATGGGGAATGCCTTAAACTTAAATCGAATTACATTTGCCAAATGAAATTTCAAGCGTTTGTGCGGCAAAATCCTCGCTAGTGAAAAATTGCCTGAACAAGCGGCGCAATAAATAGACGCTGTGTGTACGTAAAGCCCATTTAAGCCCAAGACAAGGATGCACGTGTGTGTGTGTGTGCTGTATGTGTGTGGAGGGGGTCTCCAGCAAAATGCCTCTTCGAAGTGCATTTGCTGTTGTTTAAGCCAAGTGAGCGCATCTGGCGCTACTCTGCCATTCCGCTTGGCTCCACGCTCGCCAAACTGCTGCTCCTCGGCTCAACTTTTGTTTTGTAGACTTGGCCGGTTGCCAGAGATACAGCTAAGACAAGCGCAGTTGGCCCAAAGAAAAATGCACTTGGCCACATAGCACATAATATACGAATGTAATAACATTTTTGCTTATTCATTTCATTTATATGTGACCCACAAATTTTGTTCACATTTTCCTCTGGGTTGATAAGCAAAATCGGAGCTACTTAGGCAAAGATCCATACAAATGATAAAATATTAGAATAAATTAAATGAATGCTGTGAAACTGTCAGACGTCTTGAACCCGATGAAAAATGATTGCGTCTTTGGTTTTAAAGACCAGTTGAGCGCTTAACACACACTTTAATTGTCTGTTTGATAAAAACAACATCCGATGCCATAAAATTACACTCCAACAAATGAAATTTTACACAGCACACAGCCAACACAAGTAGTTGCTGGGGCTTTTCAATTACCCAACTGCACTGTGGTTCCAAATCTAATAAAAATTGATCGATTTTAAAAGGGGGAAAAAACTGCCTGGTTGCCTCTGTTTCTGATTTTGATTTGTCTAATTAAAAATTGGAAAAAATCAAATAATTTATAATAATTATAATCCTCATAGGGAATTTATATTCTTGTGTGAGTATCAACAGCCTGAGTCTATAAGTAAATTAATTTTATTTAATTTAATCGATAACTTCCCCAGTTTCACGAATATTGTGACAATTTTTGATAGCAATAAGTGAAACATTCGTAAAGTTATAGAATTTCAATTGATATATAACTATAACCTGAAATATTACTGTAAGATTATAAAAATGCCTTAAGAAACGCAGATTCAGTTAACCAAACAACCCTATTTTTAGCAAATTTTGTTCTATTATAAAAGATATTTGATAAGAATTAGAATTTTAGTCTTTGATTTAAGAGGATTACTTAACAGACATTGCGGATTAGGCACATATCGTTGGCATAAGTTTAAAGCTTTCTAAAACATTTTGTACTTAAAGTAAGAACACTTTCTGTTCAGAATCTGCGTAATGAGGACACTGTGCAGGAGCTTGGCTGCAAATCCAAATGCAGGCACACCCACAGAGTGTCTACTTTTGCCAGTGCCATAGCCGCTTAATGATGCTTGATTTAATTAATGCCGCATTGGCCACGTGAACGCCACTTGGAATGGGCTATTGTTGGGGAGAGGGCAGCTCCGGGGATTGGGAATGCGGCAATTGGAAATTGTAAACGCAACGAGAGAAGAGCCACAGAAAACATCCACCGAGTCATTTGCTGATGATGATCATTTATGGGCCTGAAGGGTTTTGCGGATTTCGCATTCGAAACCTTATTTCCTCTTTTGAGCGTGTTCAAATATTTGCACTGGCATTTCTTCGTCTACTGCCACACACACACAGACACAGACACACACACACACACTCAGGCATTAAGCATCAGGCATCAGACGCAGAACAAATTGTTTACAATATTTATTGTTTGCGTCTGCGACTGTTGACAATGATGAAACGGCAACTTAATGCTCCACTCCTTCTTACTGCTGCAAAATCAGAGCCATGGCAACTTGACTTGACCAGAAACACAAGTCCAATAGCAATAGCAATACCAATACCAATTCCAATGCCAATACTCCAATGGCCACCATCCACAATTCGCAATCCGCACCAGCAGCGGCGTCAATGCTCATTTCCGTCGACATATTTTCATTTCCTTTTCGCTTTCTGCGTTTCCCCCCCCTCCCCCCGCTTACTGAAGGACTTTCAGGACCGCCTTCTGCCAGCCATTGAAAATTGTAATTCATTAAAGTTTATTGTACAAAATTTTTGGTAGACCTGTTTTATTTTTAGGGGGTCTTGGCTATAACTAGACCGTTTGGCCCTTAATTTTGGTCCAATATTCGCCAAGTGCAAACTTTTTGCCAATATCCTAAAAGTATAATTAAAAATTTTGGCCTTAGTGCTGATAAACAAAATGAATTTTCCGCCAAGTGCTGACTTTGCGCTACCCTGCAATGATTCAGTTATTGGTTAAGTGATGAATAACTCAATGTGTGTGTTAACTTAATTTCCTAAATATATATATTCAAGCTGACTTCAAAGTATTTTGGCTAAGTCAATTTTGTGTTTATTTGGCAACCCCTTGAAACCCCCCTTGTTTAGCTAATTTCTTGACAAAGACAACTTCATTAAGCCCTTTAGTCAAATGGGCTACGGTAGCGCCTCTTCCGCGTAAACAGTGGCAAGATAAACAAATCCATTTTATTATGCTATTTTTTTTTTTTTGTAACTCATTATAAATTATAATAAGCAGCCGCAGTGTGTGTGTGTGTGTGCGTGTGTGCTTATTTGTGTGTGAAATTTACTTGCATATCTCACGCGCCAACAAATTTTACCAAATATATTAATGAAATTATTCAAAAAGTTTTTGTGCTGCTGCTGCGGTTTTTCATATTGTTGTTGTTTTTGTTGTTGTTGTTTTTGTTGTGGCTGTTGTTATCAAAATAAGCAAACAAAAGCGGAAACAATTCGCACACTTTGGCGCCAGCGGCTACGCAATTAATTTAACTTAACATTCATGGACAAAATGAGGCACGTAGCCGATAATGAAAACCACAGCTACCACGCCCCAGCCACCATCACTGAACCTGATGGCACGCCCACACAGACACACAGCAGACGCCCACTTTAATTGTGCTAACAACTTGATTCCAGCTGAAAGACTTTCAACGAGTGAATGGACACAAAGTCAGTGGGGATCTGGGGGGGATGTTGCTCAAAATTTGCACAACATAAAAGGATTTTATGACGTGTGAGAGACTCCCAAAAAGTATTCTATCTAATTGTAAAGGCATCAAGCAAATGCCACTATCTTGTGTGTGTGTGTGTGTGTGCGTTGGCACTAAAAATTCGCATACATATATTTTTGTGAGCCTGGGAAAATCCCACTTTTTTTGTGACTGCTGCAGTTCCATAAATTTAAAATTCAAATTTAACACAGTACTAGACCAAGAAACAACACACACACACAAATACATACGCATACACATACACTCATACACACACACAGTTGGGTGCAAAAAACAAAGTTTCATTTTGCGGCAAGTTACAAAGTTTCAATCCTCATGCAAATTGATTTGTGTCTTGTGTTTCTCCAACAAATTTCTGCAGTTTACCTAAAAACCTGTTTGTTTGTTTGTTTTGGTTTGCATGTGGGGTGTGCGTGTGTGTGTGTGTGTGTGTGTGGGTGCGCATATTTGATAAAGGCCTTATATGTGTGACATTTCACTTAACATTGTTAACTTAAAATCAACACGCAACTATTAACTGTGAATTCACATGGAAATTAATTAAAATGTCACTTGAATTTACTTTGTCATTCAAAAACCATTCTTTCTATCTCTCTCACTCTCTCTCTTCTAACTCTCTCACACACACTCTTCTTCTCTTTATTTACAAACATATGCTGTTATTGTCTTCTTTAGAGCAAATTATTCCAAATTAATTTTGTCTTAGTTGCGGCATATTTTAACTAGGCCCTGTTTTAATTTGTTGAAGCACACTTTTAGGCGCCGTTGTCAAGCATTTGAAGATGATTCGATTGGACATATATGATTTATAATATATGCATCTGTGCACATATTTAAGCTGGCACATAAATTATGCAAGTGCTGGAGACTTAGTAGTATATAACAATTTTTGAGCAGCACCACAGCACTCTGGGCGCAGCCGATGTGACATGATTTAAGGCCAGAAAGTACATTTTTTATGAGCCAAAATAACGCTTGTGTGGGTGTAAGTATCTGTGTGTGTGTGTGTGTTGGCTATTGTGCCTGATATATGTAAAACTGTTATAAATAATTTATGCATTGCATGTGATTTTTAGACCGAGCTGATTACAACAATAATAATCCAAATTATCTATTTGACACTTTCTGTTCTCCATTTGCAGATGACGATTTGAATGTGAAATATGCAAAAGTAAACAAATTGCAGTTAATTATATCAAAATGGAATAAAGCATGTTAATTGCATATGACAGTGTATGCAAATAGTACTACGCATTGTGGTTTTGTCATTTATTTTTTAACTTAGCTTCAATTAAATTGCCAATCGCCAAAGGCAACTGATCAAAATAAAACAGCTTTGTACAACTCCTAAAATAACGAGAGCAGCGGTTAAAAACAAAATAAAGCTAATTAAAAGAGTATATAAAATTGTGTTAAACCAGGCAAACTATATTCGAAATATCTACAATATTTATTATACCTTTGCAATAGCATTTTGATTTTTCCAGTTTACTTAATTTCAGCTCTTCCAAATAAAAACAAATAGCTGTGCCAAATTATAAAAAATTAAATAACAAACAAAACCATTAACCACAACTTATAAAAAACAATTAGAAAGTTTAGAGTGTAAAATAAAACTGAATATTATCTGATAATTACATGAAAATGTTGATGTTAGTAATAGAAATATACACATATATATATATATATATAAATACACTAAATAATGTGAGTAATTCAATTTGTTGTATTGCAATTAAGAAACTTTTGTCGTGTCTGGTGCTTTTTAATCGTTTAATTGATTTCAAATCAAAATATACGTTTGAAAACTCAATGCAAATGTGTTTTAATTATTGAAATTGCGTTAATATAAATGGTAACAAATGTTAAGTATATGATACTTTTAAATATATATAGATAAATGATTACAACACTCTTTCCCATTTTATAATAGATGTTTTATATTATATTAAACCAGGTTTCGAGTGGCTGCGTAAACAATTTGAGTCAAAACCGATTTTTAATGCAACTCTGAAGCAAAAAGAGATTTGCATTATTGCTCGACACAAAGAGAAAAAAGAAGAGACGCAGAGATAGAGACACCTTGACACAAACACTGTGCCTAAGTATGCGTGTATAATGCAATAAAAACAACAAAGGAATTTAACTCAGGTGCGAGGCGCTCTTCTCGAATATGCATATGGAGAACCGCGCGTTATGCAAATGAGCAAACGTTCGGTAAAAATCTCTCAACGCAATGCACAGAAAAGAGCGATAAGTATATATGTATAGGTGTGTGTGCGTGATAAAATGTGTGGGTGTGGAATGGGGGTGTGGGTATGGGCTGTGATATAGGCGTGTGTGCTCATGCATACTAGCTATGACTGTGGGATGGGGTTAAGGTGCATGGCAAAGATTGCGCATACCATGCAAGCTGTCAGCCAAAAAGCCAAGCGGCCATTCACTTTAATTAACGTTTAACGACTGCAACTGACTGTGATTCTCTGTTTGGGTTAACGGATGCTCTTGGGCCTTTGCAATGGGGGCAACGGAGCGGCAACAAACATACAGCACGTCAGGCTGGCTGGCGGGTTTGTATAGTGATAGCCGAAGCTATTAAACGGGCGGGCAAAAATGGTAATCTGCTTATTGAAGTGGGTACCTAGAGTAATGGTGATAAGGCTATATATACACCACTAAATATAAGAGAAGATATAACAAAAAATTAATAACAGCCAGCCTAACTAGTGAATATTCATTCGCATTCTGCCAGCCAATCGGAGTTGTCTTAATTCAGTTAACGAGTTGCATGTGAATCGATTTAAAGAACTAATTAAAATGCAATCAATGACTATTGGAAATCTACATTCATAAAGCCGTATCCATTCATATCTTATCGTTAGACATGCGACAGGGCTTTCAGTGAATCATTGCTACCGAAAATAAATTCTACATAATTCAAAGAAAGCAAATTGAAATACGCACTATAAAGAACAAAAAAAAAAAACATTTTTAAATGGATCCGGAAACTTTGCTAATCTCTTTGGCCCTAATATGTTTTTGCCTCTTCTTCTTACGCGTAAGTTAGTAGCAAATATTATTGATATTATTATCGTAACATATGTTCCCACACTGAATTGCAGACCATGATGCTAGTCTGTCGCTTTTACTTGATGAGACGACTAAAAGAGGCGACTCAACTCGAACAAGGTGAGCATTAAGATAAATGATAATGTAACAATACAAAAGTTTTTACTAGTTTTAACAACCGTTTTTTTACTTATAAAATTACACTTACATAGATCAATTACATTTATATATGGTTTATTCAGGCATCACGTCTCAAGTAAATAGGTTTTTATTACAATTTTTAAGTGATAATCACCAAAATAATTGCAGTCTTATATTATATGTACAAATTCGTGTGTAAACATATTTCCTATTCAAAAGATTTATATAAAAAAAAAGAACTTATGATAAGTAGGCAAAGAATGAAATGACTAATCCCTACGCAAAAATATTGACTTAAAAACTGGCCATAAATCATAAAAAAAAAATACGATATACATATGTACAGATAAAATTGTATAGTATACAAACATTTCAGCAGTACCCATTAAAGAAGGCAGCACGCACTCCACCATTCCCCTTGTCAACGCAAAAATTGTATGATATCAGACAGAGAAAAGCACAGAACTTAAGCCCTATTTTGCTACTGATTTTGTTAGCTTTATCAGCAAATGATTACAAAGCAAATATGTGAGCCATGTCTGAACCATGATGACTGATCGGCAGTCAAATAATTAGGCGCATTTATTTTCATGTCTTCAGTTCAGTTTGAGCGGGCACATCGAGTGAAACGAGACTAGTAAAGCTACTTGTGGAGCTGCTTCCTGCAGCGAAATGGCGCACACATTGGCAATACCAGCATTAAATGCAACAACAACAGCTGCACCAAAAACAGCTGCAACTGCAGCAGCAATAACAACAAGCACTCTGGCTAGCATTGCGACCAACATCACGTCGAGCACTCCTAGCTCAACCACCACTGTGACGAATTGGGATTACGGTTGGAACTATGGCAACTCATCGATTAACAACGCTCCAGCTCCAGATTATGTGTATTTCTATTACGGCAGTGCATTTTATATTGTGTGGCTGTGTGTCTTAGTCTTTCTGATGCTATTCCTCATCCCATTGGTAATGCAAATGAAGTACATCTGCCCAGACTATCGCTAACTAGCTTCTCTCTATTTCCCCCTTAAAACGAACCAAAGAGCGTAATAATGCGCAGGCGTAAGGATAAAGCACGCAGACTAGCTATGCAGAGGCAACGAGGTAATTTTTGTTTTGTTTTTCGCCAACAAATTTGTACTTTAATCGAGTCAAAGGTGCAGGCCAGTAGAGCTACAACACCTGCTTAAGCGCGGCCAGAAATCCAAAGTTAATCAGACCCAAATAGAGGTAGTAGATATTCAGCTTGAACAGCTCCCAGCGCTCGTGCAGCCGCAAACGCCAACGTATCGAAGCAGATGACTGTTGTGACAGTTGCTCCGCATATGAGGATTGCACACAGCACTTGGACATGACCCAGAAGGCGGTCATACGGTTTTGGGTGCGCAACGTTGCCTCAATGCCACGGATCAGATCATTCGTCTTCAATATGAGCAGCATTTGGCGATCCACCTGCTCCAGCACGTCCGAAATGTGCGGCAGCACCAGCGATGTATTGCTCTGCAGCGTATTCTTCTGCAAAACGATAAAAATTAGGTTAGATAATTCTTTAAAATTTTGAATTTTGTGTATTTCATACACTCACCTCTTCTTTGGAATATTTGACTTTGTTAATGCCCTGCATGAGCGTTTCCCAGGGTCGACCTGTCACCATGCACACGAACAGACCATATAGATCTCCCTTAATGCCCAGCTGTTCGCTGTGCTGACGCATCGCCTTGCGATCTACATTTAATATGCTCAGCCAGAGTTTTGAATATTCATAGCGAAACTTATCACTCAGATTGGCATAGAGGCCATGGTCCAGCAGAACGATTTCCAAAGTATTTTTATGCGTCTGACGGACCAGTATATTGCCCGGATGGGGATCGCTGTGCACAAAGCCCGTGGAGAAGATCATCTCCGAGTAGAGTTTACCAATCTTATTGGCCACCGCAAAGGTATCAATTTTGTGCCGTTTTATATAGTCCAAATCGTTGACATGACCACCCTCCAAATATTCCATGACTAGGACACGGGATGTGCTCAGCTCCCAATAGATTTTTGGTACGCGTAGCCAACTGTATTTCTTAAACTGCTCAGCAACCTTTTCCGCATTTTTGCCCTCGTTCAGAAAATCCAGTTCAACGGGAAGATTCTGTAAAAGAAGATCAATAGGGTTAAATTCCATCAGATATAAAAACTTTTGCAACTCACCTTCTTGGATTCCTCGACTAGCCACTGGATCTTGAAGTCGGGAAATATGAGTGCCAACATCTTAACGCCCATTTCCATAGTTTTCATATCCACCCGGGAGTTGCCCTTCACATATGGATGCTGAACTTTGACGGCGACAATTTCGCCGGACTTCAAGCGTGCCTTGTGCACCTGGGCCAACGAGGCAGTGCCCAGGGGTTCGCGCTCAAAACTATCGAATATATCCTCAGGATTGCGTTTTAGGTCCTGCCTGATCACCTTGTACAGATCCTCAATGGGATTCTGCGGCGCATCCGAGTGCAACACCTTCATTGCCTGCACAAATTCCTTGGGCAGCAGATAATCCAAGGCACCAATATGCTGACCCACCTTTATATACACACCCTTATTCGTGCAGATCAGCTCGAGCAGCTTCTCAGCGGCAATCTTGTGCACCCGACTTTTTTGCGCCTTATATTCGGGCGTAGTCTTGTCCCACTCCTTGTAGTACAGCTCCCGCTTGTAGGTCAGCGAAACATCAACGACGGCACAAGCCGCACGCGACAATCGCACGATGCCCAGCGAATTTAGCTCATAGTCATTCGTGTGCAGACTTAGCCCGGTGCTGATAAGGCCGGTGCCCAGGGCGCCATAGCCAAGAACGCGTCGCAGCATTTATGGCAGGAAATTTGGAATTGGGAGAATAGCACAGATTGTCTGCAAAAATCGTACTAATTCAGATTATTAATTCAGCTTTGTCAACTGCCAGCAGTGCCGGCAGTGAACCGTAAAGTCAACAAGTTGTCATTTCGCCTGAGTGTCAAAGTGTCAACCTTTAACCCTCAAGTGGTTGACAAGAACTAGTTAAACCGCCAAAAAATCTTTGAACTGAACAATGTTTAGAAGCTTTGGTTTGAATTCGAGCTTTCTTAAAGACTTTTGCGTTTGTTGAGTTTAACAAATTTAAAATGTTGATATGTTAGACATGCAACTTTATAAACTATCATGCATAGTTAATTAATTATATATCAATTAATTACTACAACACCAAAACAAAAATTTATTTATCATTAATTTTGAACTTTGGCTATGGATCACCTTTTGCTACTTGACGCGCACCTTATTGTAACTGAATTGAGTCACATTAACATATTTTCAGAGTCAAAAATACAGAAAAACACCTGATAGAAACTTTCACCATTTGATGGGCCAACAACGTCAACAATCTCTATTATATAAATGACCGATCGAAGTTAAACTTTCAGCCTTAAACACTTATTGTGCAAGCCGTTATACTTACAATGTATATTCGTGTGTGTATGTTTTTGTAAGTGACTCTTGCTAAAAGTTACACTAATATAATAAAGCTGCTTTCAATTTGTAGCCGCTGAGGCCACCAGCTGCGCGCTACTGAACTAACAATCAGCTGTTGAAGGCACATATACAGCAATTTCCGCGTAAATTAATCGATAAGAATGTGACCATTCGTTAGTATTAAATCGATAAATTACAATTTAAATTTACGGGCTTGAAAGATAAGATTAAGGATATAAAATAAATAATTTTGTTTCTATTGATTGCTACATTTTATCAGAACGATAAGCGTGGCAAAGATATAATTTTTGTGATAATATTTAATACTCGTTTATGATTCCCTTTGTCTCCAACACAGCACGGCAACAAATGGAGATTAGCATCACCAACAATAGCACAGTGTGTGGCAATGGCAACGAAAATGTTTGTGTTCAAGCCGACGAGTTAAACGACATTCGTATATTACCCAAGGGCATGGATCTACCACCCTGTTACGATGATCTTAGCATGAACAGCACTGTTAAGCAAAAGTGCAACATGGGGTCCTCAACACAGACAATAGCCACCGATTTGGAGTGCAGCAATCCTAATCTGGCAACTGATTTAAATGAGCCGCCACCAGAATATGATCCTAGATTCGCGGGCAGTGAAGCACCACAATTAACCACAATATCTACAACAACTGTTGTTTCGGTTACGCCAAGAATCTAATTAAACAGCACTTAATTGTATTTTACAACTACATATATTTAATGAAATTAAAATAAAAAAATGCACTTCTTCAAACGGAAGCTTTTGAAAATTTCTAAACTTAACTCTAGCAACGTAGAATTTCGGCCAACTGTGGCCCAAATCTGCCATAGGGATCCTTTGGTAATATAAGTATATTATCGCACCACGAATATCCAATGACGCGATTCTCGATAATCTTCTTAAACGCTGGATTCTCATGAATCAGGTCACGATAATTATCATTTGAGACAACCGCTGCGTTACGCTCATACGCCAACTGTAGGATAAAGCTGAAATGGTCAAATATATATTATATTATATATTGATTATACGAAATTGACTGTTAACGTACCGATCATCGTAACTGATACTCTGTTGATTTGGCAAATTTTTACAGGGTGTAAATACAATTTTTCCATCCCTGTGCAATTGATCGAGAATCTCTGGATTCGACGATTTGGTAGCATTGCGGCGAAATAACGGTATAACGGCCTTCACATCATGTCCCATTTTCTGGAAATACTCCACACAATATTTGATGCCCTCCGACGAGAACTTGTTGGAGCAGCCATGGCTGTTAAAGACTTCAATTACAAAAATGTGTTTAAAAAATGCGTTTTCAAAATGAGCCTCACCCGAAGGCCACATTGCTGCCATCGATGATAATGGAACGCTTATTTGAGATGGGCTCATCCGCTCCAGTTTCCTTGCCAGGATTATATGTGTTGCTATTGTAATCAGCCAGCTTTTTGCGTTCAGTTGACGTAAATAGTTTCGGGTTCATACGCTGCCTGTGCATATTTGGCGGACTTGCAGCCGTTCCCACATTATCCTTCTCCTCCTGCTTCTGCGCCTGATTTTTTAACTTCTCCAGTTCCCCCTTTTTGTTTTTTTTATTAAGTGGCCTGCTTGGCTCATCGTCCGTTTGCAGAGGTATAAAACTCTCTTCAATTATTACCACACTATCGTCCAGCGAATTCATTGTTTTTTGCTTCTGCGTCAGCTTCTCTTTAGGCATGTTGGGAAGCTGACGATCATCGGTAATTGCAACTGGACAATCATCTCGATTATCATAGCTATCATCTAATACAATGCAACTATCATTAGATACACTTGAGGGAGCGAACCTTACGGGATGGACAAAACCACGTCCTGATCTTTTTGACCAAATATCAAATAATTGACGCTCGGGCTTTGTGTCTACCTTAAAATGACTGCAGCTTGCATCGTTATTGTCTTCGTCGCTCGTTGAAGATGGTTTTACTGGCGGAACTTTGTTGGTATCGTCGTCAAGGCATATATTTGTTACATCGGGCGTCAAAAGAATGCAGTCATCGTCATCACTACTCTCAATCTCTTCGATTTCGCCCTCCTCTATTGCGGTGTTTAGAATTTTTCTGGAACCCGTTGACTGCTGCAGTTGTGCGACATAAACGAAGTTCAGCAGAAAGCAGTAGAAATCAATTCATCTTCTTGATTACCTGTTTGTTGCGATAAAACTTTTGTTTTGGCATCAAAAATTGCCGCTGTTTTTGCTGCGTCTCGCCTTGAAACACAAACTTGCGTTCCAATGCTTTCGATGGTGAAGTTTTCCCGGTAAACGAATTAATTGCACGACGCTTTATGTCATTGGCGAGCTTTTGTGTGTAGCTGCATTTCTTTTGCTTTGGTTTCTTATTATTCAAGCGCTTTAGCGGTTTCTAAAAGTAAATGGAATGTTAAATCAAAAAGAAAGAAATTTCGATGTTTTAACATACCTTTACCCGATCATCCTTGAATTTCTGAAAGTTTAGACGTCCTGGTTGCTTTGTTGATTTATCCATTTCTTTATTATGAAACTGATGGCAAATAAAGAATATTCGTGCATTAATATCCGAACTTTTCTTTTATGGATTTTGAAAAGTATACAATTTGCAACTTTTCATACTTACTGCGTTTAAATATCGGTTAAAATTGTTTTCATTGTGGTTCTTTAAGTAAAACTACAGTTTACTTTGATTAAATATACATCGTTTTTATTTCATTTTTCAATTACAACATTTTTGACAGGCCAGAAAGATTACGTATCTTATATATCATATCATATATCATGATGTAACAGAATTACATTGTGATTACGTTATATTTGACTCTAATTTGCATATGGCTCCAATTTGACGGGGATCAAACAGCAATAGGATAAATATAGTAAGTTGGCGCATCCAGTGTTAATGCAGCAAGTGAAGTTCCTCAATACACTTAGATGACAAATTTCATTAACTAAACAACTTGTAATATGTCTTAACCACAGGTTTCGATTTCCATTAAAAGAACAAAACACATTTATAACCCAAAAAAAAACACATGTATTAAAGGCAAAAGATAAGAGGAGAAAGCAGAATAAACCATTGAACTAACTACTCTGACAACTGAAAATTGATTTACCCCTTAAGCTCTTTAATCTCGTTGCTTATGTTGGTCCGCGCCAGCTGCTCGTACTTGTCATGGTACTCGGCTGTTGCATATATGCACGGTATGAGCAGTAGTGTCTCCAACACCCTAATACGCATCGATTTGTAGACCTCATCATCTAGGTTCGCATACTCGTGCCGCAGCAGCTGAGTGTAGTGCTTATACTCCTCCGGCGGAGCACTGTGCGTGAGATTAGATTTTGAAATTCACTGCTTTTCCTATATACATACCCTTGCAGAAGAGATTCAAATCGGTTTACTACTAAAAGTAACTCATCTGCAAGGGTATTTTAAATTCGTATTGTATATATTTTTATTGATTACATACGCAAGCACAACCAGATCCACATCTTGCAACAAATTAGCCTCGTCATCATGCGACCAGGTGACCTCATTATCAGGCGATTTGCGACCGAGCAGGTTACACACCAGCGCCTTGGCCTCTTCCTGTGTAACATTCAATAGCCTTGTAGAATGCGAGTGTTAAAACATAATATGCAGTTTGCCTACTCACATCCTCAATGTTGGCATCGCGACAAAATTCATCGAATACCTCGCAATTCTGTTCCACACAGCTACGATTGCCATCGAAATGATAATACTGAAAAAATGCAGCAAGTGCAATGCTGGGCGCACAGTCGGATAGATGCGAGTGCTTGCGCTGCATCATCTCCTGCCAGTTGTGATAAGCGCGCGTGGGACTGTCATCGCTTAAATGCTGTTCGATCCGTGCAAACCAGGTGCTGCTCACATCGTCGGGCACATCGTAGTGAGCGCAAACATTTCGCCAGATTTGTTCCATCTTCTGATTCCCTCTTTTTTGCTGTATTTCCTTATTTGAATTTTTTGGTTATTTTTTTGGTGGGTCTAGTTACACTTTTTTTGGCCACTTTTTGGTTTGACAAATTCACTATGATTCAACTTGCTGGAAATTATCTGCTGGAACTCACTCACTTTTTCGGAGCGCTGGCGCTTGCGCTGTCTCGACTTGCAGGTCGCATTCCCAACAAAATCTACCCCCAACCCCCCACATTGACACGATATATACAAATAAGCAACTAAATATAACCAATAACAATGAGCTGCATTTTACTTACATTGATTTTTCGTGCTGCACCAACAGGAGCACTGGTAAAAGTCGCGGGAAGAGCACTTTTTGATTTGTCTTCGCACGTGCTTACGGCTGGAAGCGCACTTAGGGCTGCTCGGCTCGGTTGTTGGTTCATAATTTTTTTATGCCGGTTTTTGTGTATGTAGGTCTTTTTCTTGAGACGACTTTTCTTTTTCGTAAACATTATCCACATTTATTGCGCCACAACTAACAAAGTATTATATGCAAAATTCACTGAATATACCAGACATACGCAACAGATGTTTGGCGTTGCCACCACGTCAGTACATATCGTCAAACTTTGTTCAGTATTTAAAACATTTTGAATATGTGTTGCATTTTGTGCTTTTATTTTCACTGCCACGACTCAATGTATTTTGGTTTTGTGATCAATAGCTTTGGATTGAATCATGTCCATCAAAAAACAAAGTTGTAGCTAACATGTTGTTGCCATTTTGTAATGGGCACCCTGACAACCCTATGCAATGTGAAATGTCAAATGTACTTGTGAAAGTAATCATTTCCAAATCTTTATTTTACATTGTTTGTCCTCAATAGTTATTTGTTACAAAAAAGAGTGGAGCTACAATTTATCGATTTTCACATTTGAAAACGTATAATCCCTTTTCATTAAATTATCCCAAAAGTTCAATTTAGTACCAAATTGCATTGCATTTAACTTAAAGTGAGTAAATCGGACCATTTGTTGCCCTTTGTTCCATGTTTAAACGTTTTGCCATGATAACTTTCAGGTTAATATGGACGTAGAAAAATCTAGCAGTAGCTCGTTTGAAGATCTACCCAGTGCCGATGACACCAAGGACATGCGTGCAGCTCAGGCAGGCATCGACGATTCTGAAACATCCGAAACCGAGGACGTCCCAGCAGAAGCTGCAAAAATTGACAGTGCTGCAAAGGTGGACGATGAGGATGATGAAAACGAGTGCGACATTTTGGGTAACAAACAGCTATTGAAGCGAATTATTAAAAAGGCACCAGCTAGTGCTAAGCGACCCAATCGAGGCGACTTGGTAACCATAACATACACCGGAAAATTGGAAAACGGTACTGTTGTGGAGAAGGAGGAGCGCTTCCAGTGTCATGTTGGCGATTTGGAAGTAGTGCAGGGCTTGGATATGGTACTTCCAATGATGCATGTTGGCGAAGTGTCAGAGATCACCGTTGATCAACGCTTCGGATATGGCACTGCCGGACTTAAAACAAACAATCCGCCAGAAATCGTCATACCACCAAATGCTCAGGTAACTATCAAAATACGATCTTTTAACCATATTCAAATTTTTTTCTTTTCTTTTTTGTTTTGATTTAGTTAATCTACGAATTGGAATTGGTAGACGTTAAGTACGAAGATTTTGCAGATTTGAAGTCGTTTGAAGTCTTGCGTAAATATGGGTGTGTTTCTCGAAGCTCCGTATTGAAGTTAAGTAATACTAATCATTGTGATTTTAAACAATCGCAGATCCAGGAAAAAAGAGAGAGCCAATTACTTTTTTAAACGGGTGGAATACAATAATGCCATACATTTGTATAGACGCGCTTTGGACTATTTAGATCATCGGGATGGCGATCCAGATGCAGAGTTCGGCAAAGAGGACCTAGAGGTAAATGTGATAAATAATATAAAATCACAATTATATGCATATATATTTGTGTACGCACAGCTATCAAACAGTGATCTGCAGAGTCTCTTGGAGGATCGACTGATTGTGTACAACAATTTGGCAATGGCCCAAATAAAAATTGGTGCCTATGACGCCGCACTTCAGTCCGTTGATCATGTGCTGCGATGCCAACCGAATAATCCAAAGGCATTGTACCGCAAGGGAAGGGTAAGTTCGAGCTATTATCAACTTCAAGTCAAAGATTTAGCAATCTTTTTCAGGTACTTGAGGGAAAGAATGATACGCAGGGCGCAATCAAGTTGTTACAGAAAGTGGCCACATTGGAGCCAGACAATCGCACCGTGCAGTCAGACCTGGCTCGTCTCTTTATAAAGGCACGCCGGGATGAGCACAATGAAAAGGAGATGTATCAGAAGATGTTGGGTCAAGCTAAGAAAATGGAACAGAAGACAAGCGTCAGACAGAAAGCGCCATTAGTTGATAACTCAAAGGTATGTAAACGCACGTCTCAAGAAATCCAATTTTAATTTATTAATTCTTTTATAGCTAAAACTACTTGGCTTTTTAATGGGTTCAATATTAATTGGTGTAGCTGGTGTAGCCATTTATCGCTACAAGTATTGAGACGTGCAGTGTAAATTGGAATCTAAACTACCGAGTACTTTAAGCCATTCAAATGCATTTTAATACAGAAGCGAAATTATTAAAATTGAAAAATAACTGCTATCTTGTAAAGATGTTTTGAAGATATTTACTATGCACACATTAAAAAATAATAATAATAATAATAAATTCAATGGTTTTTGGATAATTTCAATTCTTTATTTTATACATTCCCTTGCGAAATATCGATAGAAATTTTCTCTCAACTAGCCACTCGTTTTATTCTAGATTTTTAGAACATTTTTACAGTTGCATATGTTATTAAATATAAAAATAACAGAATCGCAGACAACAGCCCTGTTAAACATAGCGCCGTTTGGCCAAATTCTGTATATTTTCTTTGAATTATATCAGCGCGGGTTATTATTTAGCCAATTTTTTTCTCGCATACCTATAATAAAAATATAAACAAAAATTTCAGGTTCTAATTTCAACAGTGCGGTAAATCCAGTTCTGTATATATTTGTTGATTAAAATAAAACTAAACATCTGTAAAAAATTGTTTATTATTATAAATAGATTTCTTAGAAACTGAAAACACTAATAACATATTCTTTTATGTTAACTCATATCGCCGTTTGGCCAAATTTAGTATATTTTCTTTGCTGAATCATTCTCTGCGCAGTATTGAATTATCAGTAACCAAATTAATTGATTTAATCAGTCGCCAGTAATCTCATAAGCTATAACGTTATAAAACATCGAGTTCAGTGGACATGCATAAGTCTCTGCTGCTGCTTGCCGTTTGCCTGGCCTTGGCATGGGCCGATCCAAAGTTGTTGCGAGTGCCGTTAAACAAAGCCGAATCCGTTCGCCGGTTTTTCGCTGATGTTGGCACCGAACTGCACCGCCTTTCCATCCGTCCTGGCAAAGCTGGCCTCTCACCCGAACCTCTTTCCAATTATCTGGATGCGCAATACTATGGGCCCATATCGATTGGTTCGCCGCCGCAGAACTTTAAGGTAGTATTCGATACGGGCTCATCTAACTTGTGGGTTCCGTCCAAGAAATGTCACCTGACCAACATTGCTTGCCTTATGCACAACAAATACGATGCCACCAAGTCCTCGACTTATGTCAAGAACGGTACCGAATTCGCCATACACTACGGATCGGGCAGTTTGTCCGGTTACTTGTCCACCGATACCGTCAGCATTGTCGGGCTGGACATTAAGAATCACACTTTCGCCGAAGCACTGAGCGAACCGGGTCTGGTCTTTGTCGCCGCCAAATTCGATGGTATACTTGGATTGGGTTATAGTTCGATATCTGTCGATGGTGTCAAGCCCTCATTTTATGCCATGTACGAACAGGGTTTGATCTCCAATCCGGTGTTTTCGTTCTATCTGAATCGTGATCCCAATGCACCAGAGGGTGGCGAAATTATCTTCGGTGGTTCTGATCCTAATCATTATACTGGCGATTTTACGTACTTGCCGGTCACGCGCAAGGGCTATTGGCAGATCAAAATGGACTCGGCTCAAATAAAAGATATTGAGCTGTGCAAGAGCGGCTGCCAGGTGATTGCAGATACGGGCACCTCACTGATTGCAGCCCCAACTGCTGATGCGACCTCCATAAATCAGGCCATCGGTGGTACGCCCATTTTGGGTGGACAGGTAAACAGCTAAACTATAAATATAAATATATATATAATATATAACTGCCTTTTCAGTATGTCGTATCGTGTGATCTCATCCCCAATTTGCCAGTGATTAAGTTCGTGTTCAATGGGAAAACATTCGAGCTGGAGGGCAAGGATTACATTTTGCGCATAGCTCAAATGGGCAAAACCATTTGCTTGTCCGGTTTCATAGGCATGGACATACCACCACCAAATGGACCCCTTTGGATTCTCGGCGATGTCTTCATTGGAAAGTACTACACCGAATTCGATATGGGCAACGATCGCGTTGGCTTCGCCAATGCCAAGTAAAGCGTCGGCTTAAACCAAAAAAATTTAACTATTGAAATATTATATCCCTATAATCAAAACAAATTAAAAATATGTGAGAATTATGCAAATCGAGAGACTTTTCTGCAATTGCAAATAAAATGAAAGAATTTTAATGTATTCTACATAATTTTTTTTTTTTTAAATGGGAGCCAGACAATCGCACCTTGCAGTCAGTCTTGGTTCGTCTCTTTATAAAGGCACGCCGGGATGAGCACAATGAAAAGAAGATGTATCAGAAGATGTTGGGTCAAGCTAAGAAAATGGAACAAAAGACAAGCGTCAGACAGAAAGCGCCATTAGTTGATAACTCAAAGGTATTTAAACGCACGTCTCAATAAATCCAATTTTAATTTATTAATTCTTTTATAGTTAAAACTACTTGGCTTGATGAAGATATTTACTATATACATTAAAAAATAATAATAATAATTAAAAATTCAATGGTTTTTGGATAATTTCAATTCTTTATTTTAAACATTCCCTTGCGAAATATCCATAGAAATTTTCTCTCAACTGGCCACTCGTTTTATTCTAGATTTTTAGAACATTTTTACAGTTGCATATTTTATTAAATATAAAAATAACAGAATCGCAGACAACAGCCCTGTTAAATATTGCGCCGTTTGTCCAAATTCTGTATATTTTCTTTGAATTTTATCAGCGCGGGTTATTTAGCAGACCTATAAAATAAATATAAATAAGCATTTCAGGTTCAAATTAAGCTATAACGTTATAAAACATTGAGTTCAGAGGACATGCATAAGTCTCTGCTGCTGCTTGCCGTTTGCCTGGCCTTGGCATGGGCCGATCCAAAGTTGTTGCGAGTGCCGTTAAATAAAGTTAAATCCGTTCGCCGATTTTTTGCTGATGTCGGCACCGAACTGCAGCACGTTCCCATCCGTCCTGGCAAAGGTGGTCTCCCACCCGTGCCGCTTACCAATTACAACGATATTACATACTATGGGCCCATATCGATTGGTTCGCCGCCGCAGAACTTTAAGGTAGTATTCGATACGGGCTCATCTAACTTGTGGGTTCCGTCCAAGAAATGTCCCCCGACCAACATGGCTTGCCGTAACCACAACAAATACGATGCCACCGAGTCCTCGACTTATGTCAAGAACGATACTGAATTCAGCATAAAGTACGGAACGGGCAGTATGTCCGGTTACTTGTCCACCGACACCGTCAACATAGCCGGGCTGGACATTAAGGATCAAACGTTCGCCGAAGCACTGAACGAACCGGGTCAGGAATTTGTCAACGCCAAATTCGATGGTATACTTGGATTGGGCTATAGTTCGATATCTGTCGATGGTGTCAAGCCCTCATTTTATGCCATGTACGAACAGGGTTTGATCTCCAATCCGGTGTTTTCGTTCTATCTGAATCGTGATCCCAATGCACCAGAGGGTGGCGAAATTATCTTCGGTGGTTCTGATCCTAATCATTATACTGGCGATTTTACGTACTTGCCGGTCACGCGCCAGGGCTATTGGCAGATCAAAATGGACTCGGCTCAAATAAAAGATATTAAGCTGTGCAAGGGCGGCTGCCAGGTGATTGCAGATACGGGCACCTCACTGATTATAGCCCCAACTGCTGATGCGACCTCCATAAATCGGGCCATCGGTGGCACGCCCAATTCGATAGGACAGGTAAGCAAGCAAACTATTCATATAAATATATATATTGCATATAACTGCCTTTTTAGTATATCGTATCGTGTGATGTCATCCCCAATTTGCCAGTGATTAAGTTCGTGTTCAATGGGAAAACATTCAAGCTGGAGGGCAAGGATTACATTTTGCGCATAGCTCAAATGGGCAAAACCATTTGCTTGTCCGGTTTCATAGGCATGGACATACCACCACCACATGGACCCTTTTGGATTCTCGGCGATGTCTTCCTTGGAAAGTACTACACCGAATTCGATATGGGCAACGATCGCGTTGGCTTTGCCAATGCCAAGTAAAGCGTCGGATAAAAACCAAAAACTTTAACTATTGAAATATTATATCCCTATAATCAAAACAAATTCAAATTATGTGAGAATTATGCAAATAGAGAGACTTTTCTGCAATTGTGAATAAAATTAAAGCATTATTAATCAATAAAATATTATTTAATTTTTTTTAAATTTGTGATGACGGTTGGCTGTTATTGCTATTATTTGTCACCCATTTGCTTATCAAGTGGTGAATAATTCTTGTTTTATTTTCGCCCCAATGATTAGGTATGTTTTGTATAAAGAACCACAAACTGTTTCAACTCGAAATGCATGAATATTCAATAGCTGATCTGATGTATGTATGCTTATACATATAATGAACTTTTTGCTGATAGTGAAAACCATGCGCAATGCGTTAAATATATACTAATGCAAACACTATCCTACAAGAAAATGTTTTGTCCAGCTAAAATTATCAAATTCCTTGAAAATAATCAAAAAAAAATGTATATAATTCTTAAGCTGGAATATATAGATGCCTAAATATGCATTTACATATTTTAAAATTTAACTACATAGACAAATTTCTTTCTTTCTTTCTTTTTCAGCTTTAACTGAAATTATATTTACCTTGCTTGCAACCGGCAATAATTGAGCATATATTCAAGTCGAAACCTTAAGCTTTAGATTGCATCATTTTTATTGATTATGATGCTTGATTAATTGTGATTAGCTGGGCTGAAAGTCAAATCGAAGCAATCTGTGTATAGGCCACTGGGTTAGGTCGATGACTTCCGCGTATGGGGTGGTCTCTAGTCTGATAGAGTGGACTGGAGCTGATATGAATTAAATCGTTTTGCGTTTGTTGGCCATAGCGCGCTTTTGGGCGCTGTGCTTAAATAAATGACGTATTCAGTTAACATGTTTATCAATTAAACTAAGCAATGGTCAAGTGAAAAACTTGTACTTCGCACTGCTCCACACAATTAATCAGTCATTTACTGATTTACGTTGCCTAGAATAGGAATAACATGACAATGGAATGACAACTAATGTAGATAAGACAACATTTAATACTAAAAAGAACGCTAATAGAATAGACACAAAATAAGTAGAGCTACATTTATAATTTAAGGTCGAAAAATATTGTTAATTTTATAATTTCCGATTTACATCGCCCATATCGACAGCTGGAGTCGTCGCTGTTGTCGCTCTTGTAGATGTAACGCCTTCCCCAACATTTGGTTGTTGCTGTATTTCCACCGTTTCCGCTGCTGATTTCAAATTGGGCAGCTCGTGCTCTTCATCGGATTCGGTGGATTCGCGTATGAGCTGCAACGGCGACGATGCTGCTGGCGGCTGTAGATGACCAACTTTGTACATATCACAGGTCTCGTTGACGTAGCGATTGAATACGTCCGGTTTGTCAGCATACACATGATGACCGGCTCCGGTTACAATTTTAATGTCCACCATATTGGTGCCACGCTGTGATTTGATTTTCTCGCCCGACGACGAGTCGATCCAGCTGCGTGAACCATAGATGAATGTGATGGGTATATCACTACGCACATCCTTGATGCGATGGATCATGGGATGCTTGGCCCAACCGAACGATTGCATCATGCTGTGGAATGCTGATTCGCCGCTCGGACTTTGGGCATTGCATTGATGTATGTACTGGGCCAGCAAATTAATGTCCTCCTCAACGGTGTGCTGGAACTTTCGCATTATATCCGGCCGCGTCTTTTGCACCACCCACTGGCCAAATGGGCCAGCGGCACGCAGAGCCCACAACGGATTCAAGGGCGTCAAAATGCGCGCAAGGGCGCGCACCAGTAACGGTATTTGTTTAGTGTTCGTCGAATCGGTGGGCTTCTCGGGAAAGCCCCAAGGATCAGCCAGAATAAGATGGCGTACACGTTCTGGATAGCTTAGCGCATAACTGGAGGCAATGAAGCCACCCATGGAGTGGCCCAAAAGAATCATATCGCTGATGTTCATTTCGCGGCGCCATTCCTCGACAGATTTAACCAACTGCTTCTCGCACACCAGCGCATCCTTGCCAAACTGTGGCCTCGAACTGCGGCCAAAGCCGAGCACATCCATCGCAAAGACCGGACGATCCTTGGCAAACGAATCGAGATTCATCACCCAGAGTGCGACGCCGGCGCCCAACCCGTGCAACAATACCAAGGGCACCTCCTTGGAATCTGTGTTCATGCTGACCGTCCATATTTTGTCAGCCTCGCCCACAGCTGGTCCAATGTCCACAAAGTAGCCTCTGTATGGCAGCTTCAGATATGATAGAATCTTCTTCTCAACGGCGCGCAGCATTATTGGTGAAGTCGACGTCCAGTTACAAAACCATTGCCATAGGAAGAAACCTTTATTTTTGGAAACCTGTAATTGAATATATGGAAAATAAACTAAAATTGAACAATTATTTATTAAGACATGGTTCTAAACATATTAATTTTGCATAGATATAAATTATCTTTTGACAATTTTTGAATATACATAAAACTAAAGGAAATATTGTTTAAAAAAAAGAGATTATCGCGTAATAAAAAGGTGATTGCAAAATCCAGATCTGTTGTTGCTGCAACAAATACGGAAGTGGCGCCAAATGGGATTGGATTACCTAACGGGCGCAGCGATCGCGTCCAAATTGAAACTGCGCAATAAACTACAATTCATATCGCATTTTAGTGTTGGCACTTTGCAGTTGCTAGGCAACATAATTAAGACTATTTCAATTTTTTTTTAATAGAGAAATCAATATTGGTCATTGATTGCGACGAGATCCTTATGCATCCTTATTTTGGCTTACCTCTACATCCATAGTCGGATCTTCGGCGAGAGCTTTTACAGCGCCTGTGGCGTTGTTTGGCAATGACAGCGTACTACTCATTTAATTTCTTCTTTTTTTTTTTGTTTTTGACCGCTTGCCAGGAGAGCGAGATTTTAGAATTCCTATGTACTAACCAACAGTCAGCGTCAGTGTTAAAACATTTGCGCGATATAATTTAGACGAGCATAAGCAAAACAGATTTAAATACCCCTTTCGTTAAGTGCTGAGTTGCGATGACTGTGAATTTTTTCGACCTATACTGGCTGGTATCATGTGCGCCTGCCGTCTCTCAGTAACAAACTTTTCTAATGGTGAAATTCTATATTGTTGTCATTTATTTATATTTGCTCACCAAGGCAAACTAGTACAACAGCTGTTCGCCTTCCGCAGCCCTGACAGATGTTTTGAATTGGTACTCACTTTGAGCTGTAAAATTCAGTCATACCTAAAATTTACCAACACTGGTCGGAAGTTATCATATTTGAATAGTCGCGGTAAAAATCCACTCGTTATTTACTTGATGGGTAAATAAGTTTATAATGAGAGAACTTTGTTGTTTGTCATATTTGAATAGTTGCGCCTAAACTTCTATTGTTGTTTAACTTATGCGTATCGATAGTTAGTATCAAAAGAAAAAACGTCCTGATCTTTGGTATTTTGTTGGTATATCTTTTTGGTATATTAATACAATGTGAACAACAGACCGGGGGGGCTTTTACACCTAGCACGCGATATGGATGGAATTAATAAATACAACGAATTTGTGGCGTTGCACAAGCCGCAATTGGAATCATCTGCGGTACCGTTGCATCTGTGGCCGGCATTATATCGCAAGCTGACCACGGATAACTTTGATGCCGGCGAAGTATTGCAACTGATGCTCATCGATTACGATGAGGACGAATGCTTCGATGCCAATGATGACGACAACGCCAAGCCGGCGTTTGCTCTGGCAGTGGCACGCGAGCAGGGCATCAAGGCAAGCGATCCTCAGGCCATATATTTGATAGATCATGCCTGGACTTTTCGACTGAATAGTGCGCGCCAACAACTGGAACAATATCCACAGCTGGCGGATCGTATGTCTGCCATCACTGGCGTGGATTTGGAGCATGAACAGCGCATTAAGAAAATATTGCGACGTCTGTGGCGCTATTGTCATGCGTATTCCATTGCCAGCGAGAGATTGACCGATGAAGAGCGCACGCCCATCTGGTATGTCATGGATGAGGTTGGCTCCGCTGTCAATCAGTCAGATGAGCCCAGTTTCCGTGTGGTGCCACTGCTCTATGTGAACACACACACCACCTACAGCTTGCTGTTTCCCATTAGGGATTGTGAGCAGGGTGAACAGGTGACACGTGACTTTGCCGAGTATGTGTCGAAGGATGCGCCACAGCGTTATGCTCTCCTGCTGCCCTGGAGCGACAGCGATTTAAGTGGCGAAAGTTTTTTGCAAGTAGAACCCGGTGCCAATTATTTTGCTAGTGGACACATTTCGGAAACGTATCCAGAGCAAGTTGACTCGGCAGCTGTTATCGCCACTTCGTCACGCTGTGATCCCCTCAAGGTGTATGCCCAGTATGATGTGCTGCGCGAGCATCTCACAGCGCCCGAATTTGTGTTGGTTGATAGCGCCGAGGATGCTGATGTGCTCTGGCTCACCTGCCACTACAAGAATTTCGGTGAGCTTTCGCGTGAAACCCCGCAAAAGTTCATCAATCAGTTTCCCTTCGAGTATGTGATAACCATCAAGGATCTGCTGAGTATTGTGGGAAGACGTGCGGCAAAGGAGCATCACAATGCTGAAACGCTGGAAACGTATCCGGCGTGGCTGCCCACTACTTATAATCTTAGCACGGAACTGCGCGAATTTGTCGCCTACTATCAACAGCGGGCGGCCAGACAATTAGACAATCATTGGATTATCAAACCCTGGAACTTGGCACGTGGCCTGGACACACACATCACGGACAACATCAAGCAGATTGTTCGTTTGCCCGCAACGGGTCCCAAAATCGCACAGAAGTACATCGAACGTCCAGTGCTCTTCCAACGCGACGAGATGAATGGTGCACGGGTCAAATTCGATGTGCGTTATGTGATACTGCTGAAGCGAGTGAAGCCACTAGAGGCGTATGTGCATCGAAAGTTTTTCTTACGCTTCGCCAATCGAACCTTTGCGCTGGACACGTTCGATGACTACGAGATGCACTATACGGTGATGAATTACCAGGAAGAGGCGCAACTACATCATGTGAAATGCGATGACTTTATGGACATGTGGCGCCAGCAGTATCCAAAACACGACTGGGCCTTGCTGGAGGAACAGATCTGCGGCATTTTGCACGAGGTGCTCACATGTGCCAGCGCAGCGCAGCCACCCTGTGGCTTAGCACCATGTGCTCAGTCGCGTGCCCTCTACGCCGCGGACATTATGCTGGGCTGGTCCGGAAAGGGGGATGAGGAGCGCGAAATGCAGCCGCAACTGCTGGAGATTAACTGGACGCCGGACTGCAAGCGTGCCTGCGACTACTATCCCAACTTTTTTAATGATATATTCAAGCTGCTCTTCCTCGATGAGCAGAATAACGAGACTTTCCGCCTGTTGACTGCCAATGGTCAATAATCACTGCCATGTGGATCAACATAGACGACCCATATTTAACATATGTTAATCAATTGAGGTGCATTAATGTATGTTTTTATGCATATAAATGTTACCAATGTTTTTGTTGTTGGAATTTATAAATAATTAAACATTTTTATGCATTTACTTAACAATTAGAAAGTGTATTTTATTTGTTGATAGTATCTTAGTTATTTGTAAACTACATATACAACTTAATTAACGCGCATTTGTACAATATACAAAAAGTATACTCGTAATCGTATATTCTATATGTAGTTGGGAACTGATCATGTACAGGCATATGCTCTTAACTAGGTGCTCTGCTCTATATGTGTGTGTGTGTGTTGTTTGAGTGTCATTTGTTCTTAATAACACTATATACCAATGCTCTCTATATAGCTGCTTGATAGCTGTTTAATTTTGATTGGTTGTGTGTGGAGTGTGAATAGGTGTTTTTTGGGAGGGGTGTAGGTGTAAAAAGTGAGCTTAGGTGTAATGTAAAAATGTGTTTTGTTGTTTTTACCAATTCTTAATTGTAATGGCACTTGAAATGAAAAACAAAATGGATTTTTGAAAACTCTCTCGGGGAGCAGCATCCAGATGGGCAGATTGATGACAATAACTTATTTAGATGATACTTCAAGTCAATATCGATTTACATTTAAGGCAATTTCGAAGGCACAAAATTAAATCTTCATTAATGCAGACGATATACAGTCTAATGAAATATGAAAAATATATAAAAATAACTTCAATAATATATATGTATGTGTATGTATGATGAAACTTAGCTGCTAGCAAAATGAACTCAACTAATGTCGCTTAGACTAATTAATTGTAAACTTAAATCAACTACCTAAAAGCTATTAAACGCACACCTCATCAAAGTCTAAACGTATCTTCTCGTCAACGGAAGCTAACTTATGTATAGTCTTTTTAATGCGCAGCGCTGGCAAACGAACATTCGGATTCTGATGCCAGCACTCCCTCATTAGCTTGGACATGCCGGCAAGGAGCTGTTCGATAAAATGAATGGCGACAATGGTTAAAGATTTTGGATTAGGTATATGTAAATGTACTTACCGAATCTGAGCTCCAGCGATTGGGTATGGATGGTCGATAGTTATCAATGCAGACCACTTTGCGCATATCCTCGAAGCTGGGATCCATTGGGACCACATCGTAGTAGGGCACCTTGTACTCCTCGGCAATGCCGCACGAAATGGTGCGGCGGCACACCTCCCACAGCACCAGGCCAAAGGCGTAGATATCAGTGCGGCGCAATGCCTCAAAGCATTCCATGTCAATGCTATAGTCATTAGATGGAAACAGTTACAAATTGTTGGCTCAATATAAATAAATAACTATACCTTTCATCGAGAACCTCGGGTGCCATATAACGCTTGGTGCCCACTTTGGGATTATGACCGATATCGAGTTGTCCTGTGACATGCGAGTGTGTAACGGCCAAACCAAAATCGGCTATGACACAAGTGCCATTCGATGTGACCAATATGTTCTTTGATTTCAGATCACGATGCGCCATTGCGGGCTTGCCCTCGGTGCCAAAGATCTCGGTGTGCAGATGCACCAGCCCATTGGCAATCGACAGACAGATCCAGATCATATCGTTGTGACTAAGTGCATTTCGATTCAGATGATCAAAAAGCGAACCCAACGGATAGTAGTGGGTCATAAGCCAAAGCTGCGTGCACGAATTACGGGACGTCATATCGGAGCCAATGAAGCCAAGTATGTTCTCGTGACGCAGTAGCACGGTGCTAAAAATTGAGACAAAACCAGAATAAGTAAAAATGATTTTTGGTTGACTAGTACTACTATATAATTAATAAGCATTTAGAATATGAACCCGATGCTTACCTGTAGATTTCCGTTTCACGCTTCCAGGACTCCTCGTCACGGCTGAAGAATATTTTGACAGCAATGCTCTCACCGTGCCAATGGCCGCGCCACACTTCGCCGTATTTGCCACGGCCAATGCACTCGATGAGCGTCACTTGTTTGGCCAGGGTACGTTGTACGAGCAGCGGCAAACCACTGCCGGAACCCGAAGTCACAGAATGCTGCAAATACTCGCGCAAAGTGCTGTCGCCGGCGCTGGTGCCGCGCAGCAGTTCATCGTTAACTAAATATGATTCGGGATCCTGCTTAATGCGTGTTGCAGCCAGCCGTTTCCGATGGCTCCGTCGCATAAAATAAACAGCTACCGCTCCCATGACCATAATTATAAGGAATGGACCCAGGATGGCGGCGGTCATTTTGCTAATGTTGCTGCTGTCGGCGGTGATCACCGTGGACACATCACTGCTGACAAATGGTGGCAGCTCAGGGAATTCGCCGTCATTGCAAAAATCGCTGGCACAGCATACAACATTCACGAATTTTGCCGTGTTCCGCTTTGAGGGACCATTCAACTTATTGCGAACACTCTGATTGCAAATTAAGGGCATTTGATCTGGCGCCGTGGTGCAGCCACGGGATACTTTCTCCTCGCCGTCAGCATCGCGTGTTCGAGATTTCCAGCACTACAAATACGAAAAAAATTTAAAATTTATTCGAAAATAATTATTAATTCGATGTACACCGCTCACCTGTACGGCATTCTGGCAAGTGTGTGCGTGTTCATTGGGATCGAGGCAGGGCGGCTCACAGGCATAACACTTTAATCTGTATATGACGCAATAGTAGTAAAATAGTAGATTAAATAAATAATAAATGCAAAAATCGTACATTAAATAAATAATTAATTCAAAAACACCAAATTAAGGGGAAATGGCGGGCAAATGCTTAACAGATTTACCTTCTTTTCATGCGTCGCTTACTCTTAACATGTCTCCTTTTTTATTTATAGAGCAGCATTTAAATGAGTTGGGAATATTAAAATAGGTGGTTAGAGGAGTTCTTAGGCAATAGCGATAACAAAATGGATTCAATTTCAACTTCCAATATAAAACTATAAGGCATGGCTCTAACTTGATGAAGTTTAGTGAACTAATTTTTGGGTAATTACCTGGGATGCGTTAGCAAAGAGTTTTGTGGTATTGCTGAAAATTCCTTGCCATTGCTGAGTGGTGGCAACTCCATGTCCATATCCGGTTGCTCGTCTAGCAAAAGTCCAATAATTTCCGCTGCAAGAACAAGAGATAAATAACAGTAACACACACACACGCACACGTTTGTGTATACACAAATGAGACACACATGCGTATGTGTGTGGGGATTAAATGCATTTTATGCTACGTTCACCCACAATCAGCATTCTTAGAAATTTATATAATACATATTTTTGTGCTTGCGCATTATTTACATGCTACTTAAGCCAATGAAGGGCTGTTTTGTTATACATTTGGCATTATACAAGGGGCAATTGGTCAGTAGAGTAGCATATGAAAACAAATTGTGGCCCAAAGCACACACACACAAGCAAACAAATCAGCAGCAGCAGCGTAAGCATCATTTTTCCAGCTCGCTTTGCCGCTATTGAATCCGCACAACTTTGTTGGGAAAATGCCTGCATTTATAGCACATATATTGTTTGACACTTATGAACAGAATTTAACACACCTTTTGCATTTTTATATAAAAAAAATGACAACAGAAACACCAAAAATAAATTTGACTCCATTGCCATTGTTTTTTACCCAGCACTAAAATGTGTTACATTACCCAACACTAACAGCTAGCCACACATATGTGGGCACCCCATTATTTTAACATGTTCTGTAATGTTAACTCAAGTGATAAGTGTGACCCCGCTAACATTTGAGAGCAAATTGGAGTTTACTATTTAAGGCTCTTGTCGTAAGCCCACTCAGGTCACACTGAGCCGGCCCTCAGCTTGCTTCGCCTGGAAAAAATTGATCAGCTGAAAAACTTCTAGAAATACTGAATTAAACTTCAAAAGTAGTTGCACAGCAGCAATTAAAAAAATATACAAATCTAATAACGTTCTTTGCGCAAAGTATTCAACGACAGACTAATACACGTATGTATTCAAATATATAAATATATTTTTGTTATAAGCTGTATGTGTGTTGCAATTGTATGTGTGTTTGAAGACTTGAAGAAAATTCAGTCGAGCCTAGTTATATTTTCTGCAATTCTGTAAAATCTGCATGGCCATTGACTTCTCATCTTGATTAAGTTAAGATTGACTACTTCATTAGAATAATTCTCTATTTAAATCTTGTCTGCTGTAAGTTCATTCGGACCGGTTTTACAATGTGGGCCACATTTAAATGCAGCAATGAGAAAATCTAGCAATTCAGTACTTCATATCGCTATTGATCAAACTATTCAATTTGAGTGTATTGATTGGTTGAAGTCATGTCCCACGTAACTGTAATAATTTTCCCCCTATTTTTTTGTGCGCTTACACATACTAACGCACGTGTTTTATCGAGCTCTGCATAAATCTTTTATTTTAATATCCCATACACAACACCTAAACACACATACATTACATTATGTATACAGAACTAAACGTAGAACGAAAAACGACGACAGCAAACACATACAATTTAGGGCAAGTGGTTGGCTAGTTGTCTCTGGTTATCTAGCTAGCCTCCTATCCCTCTCTGCCACTTTTTAAACACTTTAGCATGCGGTCTCCTCCGTATTTGCCGGCGTTTCTTGCGCTCATTTGTACAAATTCGAACGCAAACAACAACGCCACTCGCTCTCGCAAGCACGGACACGAAGCAACGGCCACAACAAAACGGCAAACTACGCAGTACGTTTTTTTTACATTGGCTTGTGCTCAATAATAAAACGCATGGTTCTACTGCGTGTTCTTTTCTAATTTGTCCGCTCCTCTTCACTTATGTAACAAGCTACACACTTTTCAATAATATTAAATTCTGCAATTGATTTGCAAAATAAAGTATTCAGCGCAATACCACCGGCAAATTGTGTGAGAGAGAGAGAGAGCACTAAAGAGCGCATATATATATATTTGTGTGCTGGTTGATAAGGGGGTGGGGGTGTGAACTTAATTTTATTTAGTAACCTACGACAATTGAGTGATAAGCGACTGCTTGATTGTTTGCATACATTATTTTGAATTTAACTGCATCTGTCAGCTGTAATAAATTAACTTATTAATTTTCCGTTTTATATATTTACAGAAACTACTAGAACATAATCCACAACATCAACAACAATAAAAAAAAACAGAACTTAATCGCATTTCAAAACGGCATTTCTCAATAACTAAAAATTTAATTGATAAAAAAAAAAGAAAAAGTGTGATAAATAACGAGAATACAGTGATAGTGTTAGTGATTTTGAAGCAATGTCTGCCGCTGCTGCACGCAACAAACACTCAAAGATCCACGGCAATGAAAATGTTGACATAACCAAGGGCGAGTTCGACCGGATGCGTCTCGCCTTGAAAGACGAAGAGTTTCGCAAATTGTTCTTCGATTATGTGCAGGAAATCCAAGATCCCGAAAATCGTAAAATCTACGAACAGGAGATAACCCAACTGGAAAAGGAGCGTGGCGTCGATGTCACATTTATACATCCCAAACCCGGTTTTGTGGTTAAAACGTCCATCGATGGCGAACTAAAGTGTTTCATCAATATTTGCGGCTCAACGGTTGTGGAGCGACCCAACAATGAGGTTGCCATGAATTCGGAAACGGGCGAAAGAGGCCTCACCTGGTACATACCGATGGCCCAGGCACCGCCTCGCGACGATATCGATGCGAACAAGAAGATTTGCAAGGTCTACGATGTCGTCTTCCATCCGGACGCCTTGCATCTCGGTACGCGTAATTCACAGTTCCGGAAATGTCTGATAGACACCGCATTGGATGGCGTGGAACGCGAATATAATGTCAATTTAGATCGTACCAATCTCAAGTATCCCAAACTCGACTACAAGGGCGAGCCGCATGCCACTGTGATACGCAAGCTGGAAAAGAATGCCATGGACGAGCAACGCGAGCCGCATCCCCTGGAGCATACGTACCCCAAAAAACCGGAGGCAAATGCGGGGAAACCCAAAGTGCTGCCCCTGAAGAAAAATTTGCCGTCGACGCCAACGTTTACGGTGCCCAAGTACAGTATCAAGCACAGCCACGTTGTCGACATGGCACAATACACGGATGAACTGGACGCCAAGCTCCAGGTGACTGTGCCACGTGCTCTCATCGTCGAAATCGAATTGCCGCTGCTCAGCTCAACAGCAGACTGTCAACTGGATGTGACGGAGAAGTCTATCTATCTGCTCAGCGAGCGTTCCGGAGCTAAATATCGCCTCAAGCTTGATTTGCCCTACGCCGTAGATGATAAGTCGGGCAATGCTCGGTTCGACCCTGAGCACAGGCGTCTGTGCATCACGCTGCCCGTGGTGCGTTCGTCGGCTAGTGAGCAGCGCCAAATGCACGACAATGTGTGCATCCTTAGTCGCGAGGATAGCGGAGTGGAGCTGAACTCCAACGGCGAATCGCCTGCCGAGGAGGAGGAAGTTGGCAGCGAAGCCATCGTTGAGCTGACAACGATGCAGCAGAAACAAACTGATAATTTCGATGCATGTAAGTAATAGTTGATCATACTAACTGTATGCTCCCGGATAGATCCGGCTTAGATATAGTTCGTGCTCACTTGTTTTTCTCTTTCTCTCTTGTTTATTAGTCCCCCCAATCCAATCGTTCCTAAAAAGTGATCTGCATTATCAGATGCCCAATTTTGACTGCAATATCGTGCAGAATGTGATGGCGTTTGTGCTTCACGTGCGAAATGTGCAGCCAGACTCGATCCAGACAATGATAAGGGAGGCACGCAGTGTACATCTGCAATTCGCCTCCATGGGCAGTGGCTATTATCCCACCAACTATGCGTTTCTAATGCAACTGCCCGATGCAGCAGATCCCCAGCTGCACATCGATCACGTCGAGGCGGATGCCTCCGATGATAATGTCGTCCTCAGACTGTTTATGAGCGAGTCCTTCATGACTTCGTCTAGCTATCTGGCCGGACCCGATGGCACAGATCTCACTGAGTACGATTGCTTTCCTCTGTGCAAATACACTGAGAATGAGAAATTCGACTTGGAGTCTGATAAATCACTGCGGATTAGCATGTATCACAATGAGTTGGACAATGAATTCGAGGTGACTATTATTCCACAAGACGTCAGCGAGCAAGTTGATAAAGAGCAACAGCAACAGCATGAAGAACAAAAAGAGGAGGAGGATGAAGAAGAGGAGCAACAGCAGCAGCAACACAAAAAGGGTAACAAGAAGCAGAGCAAGCGCGAATCGCCTGCCGAGGAAGAGGAAGTTGGCAGCGAAGCAATCGTTGAGCTGACAACGATGCAGCAGAAACAATCTGATAATTTCGATGCATGTAAGTAATAGTTGATCGTACTAACTGTATGCTCCCGGATAGATCAGGTTTCGATATGGTTCGTGCTCACTTGTTTCTCTCTCGTTTAATAGCCCCCCCAATCCAATCGTTCCTAAAGAGTGATCTGCATTATCAGATGCCCAATTTTGACTGCAATATCGTGCAGAATGTGATGGCGTTTGTGCTTCACGTGCGAAATGTGCAGCCAGACTCGATCCAGACAATGATAAGGGAGGCACGCAGTGTACATCTGCAATTCGCCTCCATGGGCAGTGGCTATTATCCCACCAACTATGCGTTTCTAATGCAACTGCCCGATGCAGCAGATCCCCAGCTGCACATCGATCACGTCGAGGCGGATGCCTCCGATGATAATGTCGTCCTCAGACTGTTTATGAGCGAGTCCTTCATGACTTCGTCTAGCTATCTGGCCGGACCCGATGGCACAGATCTCACTGAGTACGATTGCTTTCCTCTGTGCAAATACACTGAGAATGAGAAATTCGACTTGGAGTCTGATAAATCACTGCGGATTAGCATGTATCACAATGAGTTGGACAATGAATTCGAGGTGACTATTATTCCACAAGACGTCAGCGAGCAAGTTGATAAAGAGCAACAGCAACAGCATGAAGAACAAAAAGAGGAGGAGGATGAAGAAGAGGAGCAACATCAACAGCAGCAGCAACACAAAAAGGGTAACAAGAAGCAGCGCAAGCGCAACAAGAAGCAACGATCGCTGTCCGAATCCGCATGTGAGGATCTCAAGGCGGAACAAGAAGAAAAGCAAAATCAGAAACAGCAGCAGCAGCAAGAAAAACTGCCTGAGAAGTTGTCGCCAGAACGTCATATTGGCGCCATTTCGGAGCCAATGGCAACGCTGAAGTTGCCACAGCGCAAGCAGCGTAGCTACTCAGAGTGCAACGAGAGCAGCAGCGTTCAACGTGGTATATTGAAGCCTTTCAGTCGCTACGGACCGCGTCCCTCAATCTCCGAGAGCAGCTCCTCGATCGATGACTACTCCTCTTCGTATTCATGTTCTGTGGATGCGGCTGGCATCGGTTTCTCCCAATCATTTGGCGACATACCCGAGGAACGGGTTGTCGCTGATGCAGAGCTTTCGGAGAGCTGCAAGAAGACTGTTAGATTTAATGATCACATCACGAAAAAAATGTTTAGGTGCGTCTAAGAATAGATCGCAAACCTCAATTGACGGTCTAATCAAAATCTCGCATCTCTATTTTTAGGCTCGACTCAAGTATACTGGGCCAGCGGAAGAAGAATCAGAAGCGTCGCGATTGCAAATTGCGCGCTCAACAGCGCCGCGTCAGCGAGGGCGACTCCGCCGACTACGAGGAGGTGGAGCACGCCTCCAACACGCAGCAGACTGCCAACAAGGTGAATATATGACTTAAGATGATTTCCTGATCACTTTGTGTTAGCTCGCTAAATTAAGCTAATTGAACTTATAAACGCAAATATTGATTCTAAAGTAGAGCGCTAAACACAAATTCATCTTTGCTAAGGCAATTTGTTAGAATCAATTGTATGAATTTCGCTAGCTCTCGTTGATAAGTGCAAGTAAATTGCGAATTAGCTAGAAACTAAAGCAAATAACTAAGTAATTTAAGCTATTGCGATTTAAGGTCGTTTAGTGGAAAATTGCGTTTTATGAAAGTCAACTTGACAATTGATAACAATTGTTTTCATCCTTGGGTTTTATTGCAATTTATGGGGCATATATGTAAATCAACCAGTAGTTGAGAGCTCAAATTTTAGCTTGACTTTAAAAATGTTTGTACTAGCCACTTGTCGTGAAATCTTTGGATAAATATTCAAAGCTCTATTGTGATAAGCTGTATTATATTTTTACAACTAACTCTTTCTGCTTACTCTCTCCACACAGACCGCTGCTAATGCTCAGTATTTTAAGCAGCCGCAAAACAACAATAATTGCAAGAATAACAAGAACCAGCCGCTGCACGATAGTGGTGTGGACTTGACCAACAACAATAATCACAACAACGAAGAGGCCACTAAACGCAATGAGGCTGACGCTAAAAATGCTCTGATCTTCGAAATGGATGACGATGATGAGGACATGTGAGAGTCGTAACAACTATAAGAATTGAAAAGTGGACATCTACTGCTCTACTGCAGGTTGTCGAAGAATTTTTGAAAAAATTTATGTACTGATCTATTTTTTTTTTAACAAGAAATTGTTTAGTTTATAATCGGAAAATGTTGTTGTTTATAGGCAGCAAACACGCGCTCAATTTAATATCCATATACAATTGCAAATTGTTTAGATACATGCATAAATAGTATGTAGGAATAAATGCTAAATCAGGGCAAAACACATTTAAAATCAAAATCAAAAACTGAGAACTAAAAGCTCTACTTATGTACATGGTTATACATACATACATCCATCGAATTGTTATTTAATTTGGTTAAACTCATTGGCGAATTGTTAAATTTCAACGTTTGTAATTTACTTATTTAGTTTTTAATGTTCATTTTCATTTGAATAATATAATATCCACAAATACACACACACATGCAAAACATACAAAATAATATTTTTAATGCGAAAACGAGTCTCTGATTGAAACAATTGCAAACTACAAATGTCAACTAACAACAAATATCAATATCAATAGTTAACAATGCATCTAATAATAATAATAGAAAAGAAACATAATGCATACTTAGTATGTAAGCTATTTACACACACACACACACACACACACAAACTAACTGCCGACAATGAATTTTGTACGTGTAGTATTTTAACTTTTTTAGTAACTCAAAAGTTAAATATATAATGTATACATATATATACAGATTTAGATATACTGATATACGGATAATCTCAGAAACGCTCCTCGAGCTGTTTGCGTATGTGGGGCGTTTGCTGCAGTTCCCGTCGCTTTACCTCCAGCACGTACAGTACCGGGCAATCCAAGGAGCCGCATTGCAGTTGACCCAGCCGACCACAGCAGGCCTGGCATATCTGCTGGGTCAGTCGATAGCCACGTTCCAGCTGTGCCAATTTGGCCTGCAGGGTCACCACACATTTGCTGGCATTGCTGGCACAATCCGGGC
Organism: Drosophila multiciliata; assembly: GCA_037043605.1. Classification (NCBI taxonomy): domain Eukaryota; kingdom Metazoa; phylum Arthropoda; class Insecta; order Diptera; family Drosophilidae; genus Drosophila; species Drosophila multiciliata. The sequence goes on from JBAMBF010000589.1 coordinate 2,942,156, forward strand.
AGATGCCCGCCTTGGTCTGACGGCCACAGTCAATGATGCAATTGGTTGTGGAGAAATATTGCGAGATGGTGGACTTGGCGCTGCCGCGATTCATTAGCTCGCCAGCTGTGGACATTGCCGGTGTCATCAGCAGCTTGCGCGGCAAATTGCTAAACCTGCCAACAGTCCAAACAGATTAAAGATTTGTCTTCTCATCTAGCTAAGCCAGCAGCTTACCAATCATTCACATCGGCGCCAATAAGCAGCAGGCAGCGATTCAGGGGCGGTATAATGGCCTTGGTTATGTAGTAAATGGCATTCACCTTGTAGCCCTCGTTGCCCAATAGCTCGTGGGGACTGCGCACCAGGCGTATCAGCTGCATTCCAGGCGGCCCATTTACTATGCAAAAGGGCACACGCTCGCCGCGACGCGGCACACGTCTCGGATCCTTTTGCATCCATTTGCTGTGGAATGAAAACATTTTGCAATTTAAAAAAAATCACCCAACTTATTGGGTTTCTGGACTCACCGCGTCATCTCAAGTGCCGGCACACAGGCGGTGGGCTTGTAGCCGTTGAGGCCACGAAACTCCTTGGCGAATATTAGATCCTGCAGATTGGCGCGTCCGGATAGCAGCTTGGTGAATTGCCTGCACACATACTGCTTGATCTGGCTAACGTCGGCGGTTTCGAAGAGTAGCCGCAGCACCTTCTCCAGCATTTTGGCCACCGCCGGGCAGCCGTCGCGTCGCACTGTCTCAATTCCCTTGGCCTCGTAGACTGGGTGCTGCTGGTCAGCCGTTTCGTACATGTAGCCGACGTAGCGCTTCTTGGTCTGGAGCATGCAGGGCTGATACACCTTCTCAAGCTTCAATTTGACCGGATGTGGATACATGTCGGTGACAGCCTGTGCGATTTCCTCACCAATTCGAAAAGCCTCCGCTCGATTGCGTCCCGGCACTAAGACAAACATGGAGTCCGTGTCGCCATAGACGACGCGCACCTTCCATTTCTCGTTGCGCTCCACCAGCTTGATGGCGCGCTCCAGCGTCTCCCGGCCCTTTGACACCACCGAGTCGCCCACTTCGACGGCGGGCATGCGTCCACTAAAATTGGCCGCCGTATAGCCATAAGTCACATTCGCCATCAGCTTGAGGCCCAGTTGGCGCGAGTGCAGCACACGCTGAAGCGCCGAGTTGTCTCGATGCAGTTTCATCGACTGCTTCACCATTTGTCGCGTGTCCAGGATCTCGGTCAGCATGCGCGGCAAAATGCCTTCGCGCACCTCTCGCTTGACGAAGACAACGCCACACGGTGACACCGTCACCAGGTCACGTTCCAGCAACTGTTGGAGCAGCTGACGCGAGACGCGCAACTGGGACGCACCAAACTCGAAAGTGCCGCTGCTGCCCAGATGCTCCACACGACCCAGGCATGTGGAGAAACAATAGTTGTAGCCGATAATCATGCTGGGATACAGACTCTGAAAGTCCAGCACAATCAAGGGATCTGCATAGAAACGTGACTCCGGCTCCATGATGAGCGCCAGATATTCCGGTGCACGCATATGGGCTCGTTGCTGCACGCTGGGCGACAGTGGGACCAGGTTCCTTGGCTTCGCAATGCTGTAGAAAAAGATTAGAATAAACACATTAATTAATATTAAATATATTATTTAAGGATCGCTTTTCACCCACCGAAGCATCATGCTCTCGACGCGAAACTGTGAACCACGGGAGAGCACCTCGTAGAACTGAATGCCAATCAGTTTGGCCATCTCACTGGTGCGTCCCAGCAGATCCAGTTGATCGAGCAGCGCCAATGTGCCGCGCACACGTTCCAGATAATACTCGAGCACAATCCAGCGAGTGCAGGGCGAGGCGAACCAGTCGCTCAGGGAGCGTGGACTGTGCCAGGGGCAACGCTTGTGCAGAATGTGATACATGACGTTCTCGAAGGTGTACGAGGTGAGCGCAATTTCGGAGCGCATGAGACGCCACACGTCCAGCAGTATGCGGCCACAGAGCTTCATCTCCACATCCAGGTCGGTGAACTGTTCGCGATCCTCGTCGACAAAGTCGCGCACCTTTTGCGTCGGCACACGCGACAGCAGCGGAGCAATGTTGAAGCACAGATGCTTGGCACGCTCGATGACGTAGCCCCAGGAGCTCATTTCGATCTCGTAGCCAGCATAGATGTCCGCATCCCAGCGCGTGCAGAGTGCCAATAGGGCTTCGAAAGCCTCTGCCTCGCTCTGCACGACCTGTACTTGAATATCCGCATCCAGACCATGTTGGCGTCCCTCGTCGAGCAAATCGTGGACATCGTTGACGATAATATAGCCACAGTACTTGCTAGGCAGCGACTCCTCTGTGTCTGCATTCGTCGGCAAACTATGCTCGATGGCATAGAACAGACATCGTATCTCGTCGTGCAGCGGATCCGGCTGCAGCTCCTCGCGCGATGGCACAAACACCTCCAGCATCATGGTGGTCAAATAGTTGCACTACAAATGAGAAGACTTGAAATGTTGGCCTGCAATTCTCTGGCTGGCTCCAGCTTACCTCAATATCCGCCTTGGCCTGCTGCAGATTCTCCAGATTGACCTTGAAGCCGAAGGTGTTGTCCAGCGAGGCATGATTCAGTCCAAAGCTGAGCTCGTTGCTGTTGCGTCCGTTGCTGCTGACGCTCTCCAGCTGGCGCACGAACGAGCTACGCTCGAGTGCATCCAAAGCGGCGCTGCTGGCGACACTCTGTTCACTCGACTGACTGCTGACCGGTACCTCATCCTGCACAGCCTGAAACTGCAGCTGGGTGCCGCGCCTGCTACGCCTTTCCTTGCTGCTGAGAGGCGTACCTTTGGCCTGCTGCTTGAGCGATCCACTGAGCTGTGGCGTCATGGGCGTTAGAGTTAATCCACTGCAGCTGAGCTCCAAATCTTCCTCACCACTTGGATTGCCGTCGTCTTCGTTCAGCATCATGGTTATCTTTTGACGCTTTATTTTAATGGGACTGTCCACATCATCAGTGGTCAGCACGCGCTCCTTTCCCTCTTTCAGCAGCTGCCTGGCTTTTAGCCAGATTTTGGCATCCTGTTTGCTCGGCGGACTCATTGCCGGCTCAATCAGCAGACGCTGCTCGCTGCTAAAGTACGCTCGCAATTGCTCCTCGCTGCGATAGCGTTGCAACATGGCCGCTCCACCAATGTCAACCAATTGCCTGCGCCGCCAAGCGGCCAGACCACGCTTGTTGCCAAGCACGCTGCTCTGAAAGGCCTCCAGATCGCTGAGTTTGTTGCCCGGTATGCGCAGCACCAGAAAACCAACCTCCGTCATTTTGCTGACATCCGCCGGATTGCTGTAGAATGGCTCCTGGAAAACATGTTCGGGTATGTCCAGTTTATGACAGCTATGCAGCACCTCCTCATAGCTGGGCGGTAGTTCTAGCGGTGCTATCACAATCGCATTGGAATTGGCGGAGCTTGGCTTGGAAACAATTTTGGACTGAGCGGGTAGCTGTGGACTGGACAAATCATCGCTGAATACGGATGGACTGTTGATAATCAGCGAGTGCTCATAGAAACTCTTCATCAGTTCCGGTGTATTACTCGCACTGCTCAGTGGACTACATCGTGGCGAGTCACATGCTCCATTTGCATACTCTGTTTGTGCCTGCGGCATTGGACCAAAAAGACTCGTTGGCGTTTCACTTGCTGGAGTTTGATTCGTTATAGGGTCTTTTGCTGGACTTTGACTTGGTAGACTCCTTGGGGTTTGTCTCGATTGACTCTCTTTTACATTACTCGCTGGAGTGTAACTTGTTAAACTTTCTTTCACAGTAATCTCTGGAGTCCGAACTGAGAGACTCTCTTTCACTTTACTCGCTGGAGTTCCAACTGAGAGGCTCCCTTTCACATTACTCGCTGGATTTTCACATGAAAGACTCCCTTTTACTTTACTCGCTGAAGTTCGAACTGAGAGGCTCTCTTTTACATTACTCGCTGGAGTTTGATTAGCAGCACTCAGTGCACTTTTACTCGCTGGATTTTCCCTTGACAGACTCTCTGCAGTTCGTCTCGCTGGAGTTTGATTAGCAGCACTCGCTGCTCTTTCACTCGTTGGATTTTTACTTGACAGACTCTCTTTAACATTATTCGCTGGAGTTTGATTAGTAGCACTCAGTGCACTTTTACTCGCTGGATATTCCCTTGACAGATTCTCTGCAGTTCTACTCGCTGGAGTTTTACGCGTAGTACTTGATGCTCTCCCAGGAGTTTCCCTATTCAAACAGTCTTTCATATTACTCGCTGTTGTTGTACTCCAAACACTGACTGCTGTTTTACTCGCTGGAGTTTGTATCACAGGATTCTCAACCATTTCACCGACTTCCATTGGACTTGTTGGCGTCGCTCTTTTGGCCAGCAACGAATCACGAAAGCTGCTACGCAAGCGTCTCAAATTTGGTGTTTTACGCAGCTTGAGAATACTTCTTTCGCTTTCCGTATCGGACACGATTGCCTCATCATCGCTGGTTGCAGTTGCTGGTGAATTTTGTTGTTGGACTTCCAGGTGAGAATCTGCTTGAGTTGGCACCTCCTCCATAACCAGTCTGCTCATATTTCGTGCACTGCGTCGTGGCTTCTTGGACTCAGATGCAGTCTCAGGTGTGCTTGCCGTATTTTCTGCCGTTTCCTTAAAGATCTCTGAGATGCGCGCATTCTTTCGACGAGGCGTTAGGGAGCAAACGATGTGTGTTTTATCCAAATCTCGCGTGCGAGTTCGGCGGCTGCGTCTTAGAGGCGTTCTAAATAAATTGGCAACAATTAAGAAAAGTTAATGTTGATGATTTGATGGACTTACGTTTCATCCGACTGCGTTGCTAGTTTAGATTCCTGAGTGGTTGGCGGTGCCGAGATGGTTTTGCGGCGCAGCTCCGTTATGGCCAGCTTCTTGCGCAGCGTTAGAGCTGGACTGATTGAGAAAAGGACATGACTTTTACAAAGAGCTTAGATATTTATAGAGTATATAATATAACCTTCTGACGCCGGTGTCCAGCTGCTGACTGAGGCGTGCCTTAACGCTGCTGCCCGCTGATATTGCAACTGTTGCTGCTGCTGCTGCTGCGGTTTCTGCATTCTCTGCAACATTAAAAACAAGAATTAAGAATTTACTCTCTACACAGCAACTGCAACTTACTCTGTGTTGATCTGCTGGTGATGGTGAGCTGCAGTGGTGCATACTTCTTGGCCGCACTGTTAGACTTGGGTGTGCGTGGCTGCTGCATGCTTATGCGACTCCTGGGCGTGGTGGGCGTCCGAGGCGGACTGCGTTGCGTTTTGGCTTTCAGTTTGGTGGGTGTCCGCTGCAGTTGCTGATCATCGGCGCCATCCATTTGCGGCAGTTGCAGTAGCTGACTGGGCTCGGCTGCAGGCTTCGGCTGACTCTGGCTAAGCTTGAGCAGCAGCTCGTCAATGTCATCGAGTGCCACAGAGAAGTCAAGCAGATTGCCGGCTGCCGTCTCCTCATCGGAGTGGTCGCTTTCGTCATCGGAGAGCGGCTGCTGTGCGGCTGCGGCGGCTGTCTGCTTGTCCAGCAGCTCAGGCGTGAGTTCAACTAAAACCAAATAGTTGACAATTATTTATTTAAACAATTAAGTATTCGTTTTAAGGCTTTACACTGCTTGTGCTGCTGCGAGAGTTGCGCCAGCGAACTGTCCAAATCGATGTGCGGCTCATTTGCATTCTGCTCCTCCAGCTGTTGCAGCACATCGAGCAGTTCCAAATCCTCCTCGCGCACTGTTTAAATATTGTTTGTCAGCTTTCTTTAATTATCAAAAAAAAAAATCAAGCAACATCAACTCACAGGTGGCATCATGGGACACTGGACCCTGAGATTGAATGAGCTGCTCATCGATAAGCGTTTCATCCAAAAAGGCAGCCTCATCATTTGAGTTATTCTGTTGTTGTACGATGCTCTGCAAGCTGCCGCTGCCCGACAGATGATTCTGAATGGCGGAGGCGTTCATAAGCTCCTGTGTCTCCTGGGTGCATTCCTCGGGGTACACGCAGTTGACCAACAGCTTTTGCAGATTGAATTGTCGACGCTGCTCTTTGGCGCTCGTTTGCAGCGTCACATTTGCATGGCTCACATTGCTAATCTGTGTCTGATCCGCGTTCGTTTGATCCGTGCTCAATGTCTGCTCCAAAGTGAGCAGCTTGCTCTCCAGCGTTGCTCGAAAGAAACTATCGCTCTCAGCTATTTCAACATGGGGTCGCTCCTGTGTGGGCGGCACTTGCAGCACAGGCAGCTGAATAACAAATAAATTGAAATGAGTTATGAATAGCAAAAGTTGTATTTCAGCATTTACCTCATTTAATTTGTGGCTATCGGCGGCAAGGCTTTGAGCCAGTTTCTGGCGCCGCACATGCTCATCATGCCAAATGGCCTCAATGCCCGGATTTGAATGTGTCGTGTTGCTCTTGGTGACCAATTGAAAGCGATTCAATATAAAATTTGAATTAATATCCAGTTCCAAGGCGCTGCAGGCCATCTTCTTAACAATCATTGTGTCCAGCAGCTGTTCGGGTTTTACATCCGCATAGGGCACAACTGGAAGAGAGCACTTAAATGGATTATGCCGCATGATAATTGAGAGATCATCAGAGATATACCATCCTCATCTGTATTCCTGCGAAACTTGACAATCTCGAGCGGCACATGCAGATAGCTCATGCCATACAGATTGTAATCGATCATAAATTGCAAAATGTACGGCACATGCGATTCGTGTGGATTAAAATTCCTGCTGAGTATGGCGCCGCTTTGCAGCAAATTGGCAGCGCGCCGAACAAATCGTGGATTGAACATGTAAATCTTAAAAAACTGATGCTCGCCACGATGATAGCCATAGAATGGTCTAATAATGGGAAAGGGATTACAATCATTGATTTTTATAATATGCTGAGACATACTCACATTCCCTTAACTAATTGTATTTTAAATACATGCTGCGCATTGGAGCTGCTCTGGCCCAACGATATATTGATGGCCTTGTCCAGATGCATCGCTATTTGCAGTATTCCCCGCTCCACAGATTCAAAGTCTCTTTTGTCGAAGGGTATGTAGAAGTATGGGAATACTCCGTGCACATGCATGCAGCTCTTCTGGCCATTGCCATTGGCCCCAAATATGCGCACAATGGGCACCTTTCAATTTAAATTACATTTGAAATTATTATATTTTCAATATTAATATTATTTATGTTATTTACACGTTTGATTTCCTTGCCGCGCAACTCGGAGTAGCAGGGATCCAGGCCAAACACCGGCTTCTCCATATAGAAATCGGCAATTACCAGCCGCAATGAATAAATGCCATCTATGCTGGACATTTTTGATAAATTCTAGCAGCAGAATATTAGAAATTCATTCAAAACCAGCAGCAACTTTATTTAAACCAACTTGTTTACTTGTGTGCTGATAATTTCCAGGGCTGGGAAAACACGATACTGCAACATTGTGAAATTCGCAATTGACTCGTTACAACTATGAGTACTTGTGCGCGAGTACTTTAATTCAAACTATTGGCGCCAATTGCTGTTAAATTAACTTACGCTGATGTAAACTGAGCTGCCAAAACACTGTTATACTTTGTATGATTCGTGACAAATATAAATATCTGGGAGTAATTGGCGCTAAATTCAAATTTAATAACAGAAGTCGATCAATGTATCTTCTTTTAAAATGCGGTAACTATCTTTTAAATTATTTAATGTAGTTAAAGAATACAATTTTATTTAATGAAGTTAAACAAATTAATTGCCTTAATTGCTACTCAATAACGACGGCGGCATTAAAAAAAGGAATAGTTATTGCAATGATTAGACAGTTTTGTTGAACACTTTTATCTTCAATTATTCACAATTATGCTCATCTGGCCGGAGTATCCTATCACTATATTTATATATTTTCATTAGATATATATATCGACTATTCATATCTTAGAACTAATATTATTGTTTAAGTTTGTCAGCATCTTATGAAAGCAAAGATAACGTCAAAGTAATTAAGCAAATTAATTATTATTATTGCAGATGTTGACACTTCTCGGAGTTACTGCTTATCAGAAAAGCACGTTTCAAAAAAAGTCCCCACTCCGAGTTGTGCTCGTGCATGTTGAAGATTCTTAATAAATTTCCCCATTGTGAATCCCTTCAGTGGGCATAACAAGAACAAAGGCACACCATGGCTATATAAATTAAATGTGCAACTCGGTGTAGCATTATCATTTCCGATTCAGTAACCCAACCAATCACAACCATAATGAAGTTAATCATGTGCTTCAGTCTGCTGGTGCTGGTGGTCCATTCAAGCCAGGCACATCCTGTTGCGCAGACGCAACTCGTGGAGCAGGTGCAGGCCCCAATAGAGGTACACAAGGATGTGGCAGAAGCTGTAGAGCCCGAGTTGCATTCACGTCAAAAGCGAGCCACCTGCGATCTGTTGAGCAAATGGAATGTGAATCACACAGCCTGTGCTGCCCATTGCATTGCCAAGCGTTTCAAGGGTGGCTATTGCAACGACAAAGCAGTTTGCGTTTGCCGCAACTAGAGGACGCCAGGCAGATGAATGAATGAATAAAGAATAAATACATTGAGCATAACGCATAAATTGTTTAACTTGAAACGTTTAGTAGTATATATATAATATATTTATTTATTGCTTCAACGAGCCGCCTAACTGAGTTTCCCTTTAAGACTTGTTGTTGTTGTTGTTTTTGCAGCTGTGCTAAAGAGCATTTCGTATCTTTGGCTGACTTACAAATTGCATTCGTTATTAACGTTTGGTATTTAAAAAAAATTGATTAGGATTAGCTAACAAATTGAATGGCGATTGTGCGCAAAAATTGCTAATTGTAAAATTTGTAACATGCATATCATTAATTCATTTAACTAGTTGACTTTTTTTGTTTAGTTTTTTTTTTTTATATAAGTTAAGTATAAAATTTGTTAATCAATCGTCATATGTATAAATTATTCGATTTTGTCGTATATTGATTTGATGTAATTACTAAGTTAACTTGATTAGAATTAGTTGTAAGTATGTATGCAATATCAATATACATATTAAATATAGATATATATGTATAAATATATATTTATATTATAATTGAGAAAATGTGTTATTATTATTATTATATATCATATCATATTTGTTGTTTCCCTTAATAATTTCATATTAAACAATTTGTTTATTAGTAAAAAAGAGTTAAGAACATAGCACAGTTTTCTTTCGTGTTGTTGTTGTTTTTTGTTGTTGTTGTGTATTAAAATCTCCATAAAATTGAGTTTTATAAAGAGTATATGAATATATAATATAGTAAGTATAGTATGTATATATTATATATATATATATAAGAGGCTAGCAGAGTTCATTGTTTTTGTTTTGTTTTTGATCTTCATGCACACTTGTATAGATTTCGTTTTTGGCCAAATCACAGGAGAATTAGAAGTAATTAACAAAATGAGACATACAAAAAGTTAGGTTTCAAGAGAGGAAGATTGTAAACAGATATCTTAATAGCATAAAATACCACACCAAACACACACACAGACTCACAGTTATACATTCGTACAAACACGTACACACACAAATATTTTAAATTAAATATTATAGTTTATAGCTTATGAACACTCTTTTTTTTGTGCTTTACCAACTTGTTTGTATTTAATTTGTTGGGCCTCGCTTTTGATTATAGATTGCATTTAATCCGAATTGAAAAGTGCATTCAAAAATTGTTGATTAAAACGCTCAACTTGTTGCTTTATTTGCTTATTCACTTCTCTTCAATTTGTTATATAGTTTTTGCTTTGATTTAATTCAATTCAATTCGTTACGTGTATATTTTCTTGTATAATAAATTATGACTATATATATTCTTTTTTAAGAAGTATGTAAGTAGGAGGCGCACAATTTTCATTATTTTCTCTCTTGCCCTATATATATGTATGTATATATATAAATATATATATAGTAATACATATGTATATGGTGTATTTAGTGAATTTTGTGTTTGTTGTTGTGTTTGTGTTTCCCTTTTATTACTTCACTTTACTTTACGACTTAGAGATACAACTTTTAAAAAATTGTGTTGCTTTTTTTTTCTTTTTGTTTTTCTTTTAGAAAATGTGATATATATTATTTCGTAGGAGCGTTAAAGCGAGTGATTGAAATTGGCTCACTGACAGCTGTGTAAATATTTCGTTACTCGTTCTGCAACGCACAGCTGGTTAACAACAATATGTAAAAAAAAAACAATTAAATACAAAATAAAGAGAGAAAACAAGTAATATACAAATGAAAATAAAAGTAATATTAAAAAAATAAATAGTAACTAGTGAAAAATATTTGCATTATGCATATATATATAAAAAAAAGTACACGTTACTCGTAAACCTATATGCAGCAATTGCCATCATCGCGGATCAACCCACAGCTAGCTTTAAACGTCGACAACCATCTTCTTGTGTATATCCGTATTGCCAACAACCGAACAGAACTCATCGAATGAGATTTTGCCATCCTCATCCTTGTCCGCGAAACCGATTGTCTTGTCCACAATCTGTTGCAGTTGCGTGTCTTTCAAATTGTTGCCCACCATCATTTTTAAGACCTGTTACAAATAACAATTAATATTTGTTTTACCAATTGGATTTGAATTGTAATCGAACGCACCTGAAACAGTTCACCATTCGAAATGTAGCCGTCATTGTCCATATCATAGATGCGAAATGCGAAGCGCAGTTTGGACAGTTTATCACCTTTAACACTGAACTGCGAGACGCCCTGAATGAACTCCTTAAAGTCCACCTCGCCGTTACCATCCGCATCGAAAATGTCGATAACACGCTGCACGAGCGGATTCTGTTGCAATTCCGGCAGCGACATAAACTCATCCACGCTCAGTGCACCCGAATTGTCCAGATCCAGTTTGCGGAAACGTTTGCCCAGCCGACGTATTTCATCCGCATCGACTGTGTGTGATTAGGTGTGTGTGTGTATCCGATAAATATAAGAACTGATTAATTTTTGCTTTTGTTATGATTTTGTTGTTGCTGCTGCTGTTTGCTCACAAGGTGATTTCATAAGCTAATTATTTGAGTTGCACGTGTGAGTGTGCGCCCTGTGTGACTGTGGCTGTGGCTATGCCTCTGGCAGTGGCAGCCTCTACGAAAATGTGACCGCTTTATTTTTAGACTATCCCCAAATATGAGATGATAAAGAACAAAATGTTATTGATATTCACGCAGTGCATAACTCGATCAACAAGAGCGGCTGAAAGCTAATTCGCTTTAGACACAGATTAAAATTACACTTTTTATTCACATAAAAACACAAATATTGAACTAGTTCCGTGAATTGTAAACAAACAGCTAATAAGAGCTTTATTTTTATAAATATGGCAATGTTGTTGTCTCGCTCTAGTTAATCGCGCAGCATTACTAACAAGTGTCATTTACACATTTCAATGATAGTACGCAACTAACAAGTGTCATTTTAGCATAATTCGTATTCCATAGACAAATAAATTGCCCATAAAAGCTGTTGCTGGCGCTGGGTAAACATTCAGTTAGCCAAATAACTGTATGTATGTATCTTAATGTGCAAATGCAGTTAGAAACGTTGGCAAGAAATTACGGAGCACGCGTTCATTTGACACATTCCACACAGAATTATTAAAATGTAGCAACGTGTTTTAATATGCATATTTATGAGCAACAGCACCTGGCCAAATTCCATTCAAAAATGGCATTGACAATCGCAAATTTACTTACAATTCGAGCACATTTCCATTGGCAGCGACGTTTCATTTCCCTGCAAGTAACAAGCAAAGTTGTTGCCAAATTAGTACTTTTTTTTTAAATACAAACAAAAGAAGCAGCAGCATTCGATTAGAAAAAGCTTTTCAAATGTATGTTGCCAAAAACCTATAAAAGTTGCGTATTTTTCACGCAGCATTTTTCTAAAATTAAGTTAATTTTCTTGCGCGCTCACACAATTTATTACCATTTTGTGTTTGGCCTTATGTGGTCGATTTCCTTGGAAGCTATAAATGTATAAACACTAACGACGATCTTTTTCTTGGCAATTTATAAAAGACTTGGACTTTTCTTTTTTGGCGACTGCGACTGCGACAGCGACACACTTTTGTACACAATGGCGTCGGACTATTCACAGATAACGCGCACAAGAAGTCAGCTGTTCGCCAATCGGTGTGACCAAATATGGAAATTCTTGCGTGTATGCACTCATGCTACTAGGCGGCCAATTTAAATTAAAATGTTTTCTGTTGTATATTAGCTTCTCTGCTATAACTCTGCCATAATTATATTCATTTGGGCATTCGAAGTGTTAAAGTATTTAGTTGGTTGGGAAGATAACGCTTAAAGAGCTGTACGTACGCAAATAGGAGCATGCAGAGCTGCAAACGCAGCGATTACAGGATATCGAATCTGCAATCGATTATTTTCTATAGAGCTTAGCTCGTCATTGTAACGGCTTTTTGATTTTCGTTTTGTGTGGCAACATTAATTTTATTAATTGTTTATATATTATACAGAATTACATAACAGTCAACGAAAAGCATTCATTTGGATTACTATATCTTTTCTTCTGTTTTGAATTATAACAATAAAATTGAATGTTATTTCTCTTTAAACATATTTGCTGATTTTTCTCTTTAACTAAGTCTAAGAAAATGGAAAATTGTCTTTGTCCAACATTGTATTTAATTATTGACCTACCCTTTGTGTAAGTTGGTAATACAATAATGTGAACAAGAGGTCTTAGCTCGACATTATGACTATCATGCCTTTGTAAATTGGATTGCCCATTGATAACTGTTCCGCGTAATTGCAATTGAAAGTGAAAACGCTGTTTGCAGTCTGCGGCGTTTGCCCCATTGACGGGAATTGCGGCTGCAGTTGTAGAGCTTCCCCGCCGTCAGTGTGGAACTCTTATTTAGTAGAGTGTACTGTCGGTGAGATAGCATTTACTGCCTTCGCGTATTTTTATCATAATAACAAAAACCTGGTAACTATGTGGTTGCAACTGAATCTCATTACCCGTGCGACACCCCAAGCGAACGGTCATAAGAACTCGAATCCAAGTCTTCCAAATCAAAAACAAACCCAAAATCATGTCACAGAGTATCAGCTACTCAGATAGCAACGGAGTCGCAGCAGCCCCTAGACGAAAGGTAGCCATTGTGGGTGCCGGTCTGGTAAGTATTACCTCTTATCTAGCATACTAAAGCCCATTAGGATTAGGTTGCCCAAAAAATAGTGTGTGGTGTTATCAAATACGAATATAAAGATATAACAAAAGACATTTTATTGCGAGCATTATCATTGAAAAGAACAGAATGAACATAAAATAATGCTATTTTTTGGGTTGTAAGATAATGTGATTATGTAATTAATAGTTTATAATGCTTATCTTCGGCGCCTTTATAATCGTTCTGGTCGTTTTTTGCCATGAGGCACAGCTCTCATAATTTATGCACTCAAAGGCCAAAGAGCGACAAGCCAACCCATTTTGGATACTAAATTATTATATGCTCAACAAAATTTAATAAGCAAAATGCCTTGAATGGATTTTTAGGTTGGTTCCTTGGCCGCTTTGAACTTTGCACAGATGGGCAATGAGGTGGATCTGTACGAGTATCGCGAGGATATACGAAAGGCGGAGTTGGTCCAAGGCCGCAGCATCAATTTGGCGCTGTCGCAGCGGGGTCGCAAGGCACTCGCCGCCGTTGGGCTCGAGGAGAAGGTGCTGGAGACAGCGATACCGATGCGTGGTCGGATGTTGCACAATGTGCGCGGACGCACCAGCATCGTGTTGTATGATCCGTGCACCAAGCAGTGCCTCTACTCGGTGGGCCGCAAGCAGCTGAACGAACTGCTGCTGAATGCCTGCGATGCATTCCCCAATATCAGCTGCCACTTTGAGCACAAACTGTCCACGGCCAACATTGCCGAGGGCGAAATGCAATTTCGGCGGAACAAAGAGCCGCAGCTAATCTCGGCCAGCGCCGATCTAATTGTCGGCTGTGATGGCGCCTTTAGTACGCTGCGTCAGCAGCTGGTCCGCACTCCGGGCTTCAACTACTCCCAGGAGTACATCGCTACGGGCTATCTGGAGTTGTGCATTCCTGCCAAGGATGGCGAGTTTCAGATGCCGCCCAATTATCTGCACATTTGGCCAAGGGATTCGTTCATGATGATTGCCCTGCCCAATCAGGACAAGTCCTTTACGGTCACGCTCTCCATGCCTTTTGAGCTGTTTGCCGAGCTGAAGACGCATCAGCAGCTGTTGGATTTCTTTCGTTTGCACTTTGTGGACGCACTGCCAATTATTGGCGAGGAGCAGTTGATCAAGGACTTTTTTAAGACACGGCCACAGCATTTGTTGTCCGTCAAATGCAAGCCGTATCATTTTGCTAACAAGGCTCTGATCCTGGGCGATGCTGCGCACGCCATGGTGCCCTATTATGGCCAGGGCATGAACGCTGGCATGGAGGATGTGACGCTGCTCAGCTCGATACTCAGCCAGCAGTTGCCACTGGATGTGGCACTCGCTCAGTTCACCGAGTCGCGCTGGCGTGACGCGTACGCCATCTGCGATCTGGCCATGTACAACTATGTGGAGGTGAGTCAGCCACAATTAATTGGTAAAATCCAAAAACAAATTCTTATTTGATCAACATTTCGCGTTCATTTTTTAGAATCTATAAATACGTTTTTTAAAAATGATTTCAATTTATAATTAGATCTTTAATACGGACTGTTTAAAAATTATAGCCATATTGGTTTGACATCCATTAAATATCAGTGAATTCTTAGTTCCCAAAAAGAGAATTTTTTTTCAATAAACATTTACTTTTTATTTTGACAGATTTTTTATATGCATCATATAAAAAATGCAAATAAAAGTTCTTTAATTTTTTTTTATTAGATTTTAAAAGCAAATAGTTCAAAAGCATTTTTGAAATCCATTTTTGGTTCGTTTATTTTAGGAACATTGATACACCTAAAGAAAGACTAAAGTACATAAATTTGACAAAAAAAAACATTAAATTGTGTAGACTAACAATAATAATAATAAACAGCTCCAAGATGCACTAATAATAATTTAGATAAAGCTGTTCATTAGAAAATATTTATTTAATTTAAAAGCAATACACATTAAATCATGATTTGGCATCCAGATAAATACAATTTTTTTCTTTTGTATAATGAGATAAGCTTCAAATTTAATTAATGACTAAAACAAATTACAGTTTTCACAGTTATAAATAGCTCGCTAACAATAATAACTTTTGAAATCTAATCTTAGTAGCTTTATCTTTTTTGTGTTTACTTTCATAATAAACAATTTTGTTGCGATTTATTGCAGATGCGTGATTTGACCAAGCGTTGGTCCTTTCGCTGCCGCAAGTGGCTGGACACAACACTTTTCCGTCTGTTCCCCCACTTCTGGGTGCCGCTGTACAACAGCGTCTCCTTCAGCAGCATGCCCTACAGCGAGTGCATCGCCAATCGCCAGTGGCAGGACAAGCTGCTGGGCCGCGTGATGAACTTTACGCTCCTTGCAAGCCTGCTCGCCTGTGGCGCCATCTTTGCAAGACGTTTGCACTAATATTTAATCCTATTCTAATTGTATATTTGCGCTAACTTTTATTGAATCCATGTTTGCATCTCTTTTGTGTTTTGCAATTTTCTGAATACTCTTATTGTGTTTCACTCAAGAGGAATACATATCGGGATTTTTACATATGTATATATGTGTTAAGTATATTAATTGTATTTAGCGCGTGGTTTGATACTACGCATTTAATTTGGCAATCTAAATTTGTATGTATTATTTATTTCTGTTTATTTGCGGCGTCTAAAAAGTCGAATAGCAATGTGCAAAGCCAAAAATATGTCATGCCAATGTACAAATGCATTCATACATCAAACACACACACACACACACACACACACACACACACAAATGCACATACTCAACTATTATCACGTGTACAATCGGATGCTTATGGCGGATATTGCAGAGAAGAACGCATTTTGTTATGAATACGTTACTCATTGGCTAAATGAGAAGATGAAAATAAACTAAAGGGTTTGGCAACACTGAAATTACAATTGGCAGCACTGTCAAGCAAGGCCGAAGCTTTCTCTCGACGCGCGCGCTCACTCACGCTCACGTTCTCTCACTTAATTTCAATGCCGACGCCGGCCGGTATTTTTTTATGACTTACGCTTACAATAACAACACATTTCATTTACACGAAGTGCGTGCGCTGATCTTCAATTTGAAAGTTCGCTCTCTCATTCTCACTTTAAATATTTCGCATAGAGTTGCCAGCAGCAATAAGAAACTTTTTGCAAAACTAGGCTTAAAAGTGAAAACGCCGCCACAACATTAAGCTGACCCAGTGCTGTTAAATGAGGCAGAGCAAAGCAGTGAGAGTGAGCGAGAGCGGGAAGATGAACATTTATTCGACGCTCAGATCGACTATTTGTTGTTGCTCATTTTGCTACGATTAAAATTTGAATATTTAAATGTATTATATATATATATATATATATATATATGTATACAATGATGGTGTGCTTATGTAAATTTTTGGGTGTATAAACATACATAGATGTTGTTACTATATGCCGCCGGCGATTTAGTTATTTGTGAACATTTCGCTGCTCACTTTTTATATTCCGTTGTTTTTTTCTTGCTCTCTAGAAAAGTTGTCGTTGCACAGTGGACAGCCAATTTTCTGATACGACAGACAGGTAGGCAAATGTTATAGGAAGAAAAGCAGAGTCGGCGTCAAACTGTCAAACAGACTATTGACAAAGTGTTTAAATTTTTCTTTAGTAAAAACTTCGAGTTTATATGTTTACAAATCTATTACATGTGAACAATATCGGATAATATTTATGGCTTGCGCCCATACAATTCAAATTCAATTTCGATCAATAACATGCGCATTTGGACCACTGTGCGTGGCCGACATACGCGACGCGTACCTGCCGCGATTTTTCAACAAACATACGGTTTTGCTTAAGCAGCGGTCATCAGTTGCTCGTCACATGTTCGACACTCAAGTATAGAGACTACATCAAGATACAGAATTTGTGCTAAACAAATATAAAAAAAAATAAAACTAATAATTGGACCAACGATCCACGACAAACAATAGATTCCTTTCTCGCAGCAGTGTGCAATTGAAAGTGAAGTGATTTCAGATTTCGAATTGAAAGTCGAAAGCCGCCGCAAGCAAATAAGTTGAGTGAGTGTGCGATATATTTACAGATATAGGTAAATCAAGTTCTTAGATTATAAACCCACGTAGTAGTTGCCAACGCGCCGTTTGCCGCCCACAACATTCTCGAAGCTTTCAGACAACGTGCTTTGTGTGTTTCTTCGCGAGTGTTTCTCAGTGTGTGGAAAATCAGAAAAGCGAAAAACGGCACCAAAAAAAGAAAAACAGTTAGGGTTTTATTTGTCAGCCATTAGTGTAGCATAGCGGCTGCTGACGACTCCCGTTCACGTAATATTTTAAACAACGATAGAAAAATCAAACCACGATAACAATCTTGAGCTTGATCGCCGTCGCTGCTGCAGTACTCCGCGCCCGTCAGCCAACATTCGCCGCCAAAGAACACGGCAATTGTCTGCAGCTAAGAAACGAGTTGCATTTTTCTTACTCTGCATCCCCCTTTTTATTGTTTCATTTTAATACAGTGAAACAACAATTCGATTTTCTGTGTGGGTGTGATGTCCTGTGTGTCTATATTGCCAAATATATTTGGCGGCAGAGGCTTTGCAAAAGTGTAACTAAATAACGGCAGATTAACAGTAGCAACGGACAACAATTGTGTCTCGTGACTATCACCCTCTGCAACTCTCACGCATTTGCAAGAGATATTCAAAAGGTTAGTTTGTTACGTGCTCGCCCTCTTCCATTGGTCGTCATCGTCGTGTCCTCGTCGTGGCCGTAATGCTTTCTCTCTCTCTGATCTGTTTGCTATTTCCCCTGCTTTCGTTTGCAGCGCCGACGTGTGTTTTATTAGAAAGCAGAAGGCAAAGCAAAGCGAAGCGAAGCAACCAAATCGTTTAAAATAATCTTCGTTAAATCGCCGAAATAACGCGATCTTGTAAATTTTGACTTTGTATTGAGCAACAAATTCCCCTAGGTAAATATACCAAGAAGCTTATCAAAATATTGATCTTGTTATTTGTGTTGTGGGGCACGTGATAGCTCTGCAAATTGTACAGCCGGGTAGATAAAAAAATTAAATAAATAAATAAATAACTAAAAGCAATCATCCAAACAAAATGCACTCTCGCTCTCTGTCGTACGTAGAACGAATGTGTACATTTAGAATTTTCACACGTACTTCTCTTTGCATAGGGATTCGGTCATTTCCGGCTAAATTTTCAAATCACCTTCGGCCAGATTCTTTGTGATCTTGAGCGCTGACGGAAATTCGAATGTTTTCCTGTTTTCATTGCTATTTTTTTGACATGTGAATCTACTATAACAAGTACCTTAAATACGTATGAGTATAATCTTTTAAGCTCAATTTATGATTAACTATTAATTACACTTATTTCAAACAGCGTGCAGTTAATAAGTGATTTCAGTTCTTTGCTGAAGTCACATTTTTCCAAGCCATATGAGAATAGTTCACTAAAATTCCTTTAATTTCTAAATGAAATTAATATATCTTTTATTGATAAATCATTTTATTTTTATTTACCTTATTTGACTCATTTATAGCTTACTTTTGCCAACGTTCCTATTTCTGCTTATCCAATGTTTATTGATTGGATATTTATAGTTTCCATTGTTAATAATAGGGAAACTTTTCAGTAATTCTTTCTGTTTGAGCTCTATGAGTGATAGTTATATTTAAATACATATAGATGTATGTATGTATATACCATATACATTCATCATTCTACTATCCAGACTAATACAAATTTACTCACTCACTGCACTCAATAAATTTGTTATTCGTAAACAAATTGTGAAACAATATTGCTCCTTATGGCACAATAATCCCAATTCTTGGTGGCAAACTAATTAAACTATTTGCCAGTGGCATAACAAAATCAATTGTGATTGCTTACACACAAACAAACATACACCCACAAAACGTAAATTTTTAAAATACATGTACATACATACGTACGACAACTTTGCATTAAAAGAAACTTACATCATCTTATCGTGGGCTCGTGAGATATAATTCACACTGCGATGAGGACAGAGAAACAGTGAGAGAAAGAGAGAGAGAGAGAGTGAAATAGAGAGAGGAAGACCGAATGAATGCCAGAAATGGTAAGCAATGTTGTTGTTTTTGTTGTTCTTAGTATTGGTTGACGCGAAAGTAATAGAAATTGCGCGTTGGAATTGAAAACGACAGCGCAAACACCAAAATAACTATAATAACAAAAACAACTCCTAAAATGCCGCGTAATTTGGTGTTCTTCCTTTTAGCCAAAAAAAAAAAAATAATAAAAATAAAACAAATAGAAGACAAGTGAAAAACAATCGTTATAAAAAGTGGCAGCAGCAAGGTTAATGCGAAGCGTCTATTTTAGAAATAATTTGCGTTATAAACAAACAAACTAATCTTCTAAAAAAAACTATCAAAAAAAATATACGCTGGTTTCAAATTTTTTTAAATATTTCTTTCTTTTTCGTTTTTCATGTGATATTATTTGAATATTACCAGCAAGAAATCGATGAGGAAACAATTGAAACAGATTACATAAACTGAACCCAACGTCAGTTAGAACATAAAAGACTACGAAATCAACAGCAAAAAAAAGTTATTTTTTTGTGATTTTTTTAATTACAAATATTTCAAAAGTACAACGAAAGCTCATTTAAAAAAAAATCGCGTCGTCGATTAGAACGCCAAAAGTGGCCAAAACCACAAAATTCTAATAACAATAACAAAACCGAATAGAAACGAAACGAAAAATAAAAATAAATTAAAAACAAACGCACAACAACAAACGTGGCAATAAACGAAAACACAAAGCTGTGCCTAACAACAGCAACAAACGAGAGCAGTGACAAAAAGCCCGTGAGAGAGTGCAAGTGCCATATCAGTCTGTGCGCCGCAGTGTTTGAGTGAGCGAGATCGCGACAAGTGAAAAAGAAAGGGAGAGCGCAAAAGAGTAAGCGATCGAGAAATCGAGAGCGCACAGCAGAAGCAGAAGCAACAATAACTTCAGAGCTGTTAAGCAGAACCGCGGTTAAAGCCAATTGCTCATAGAACAAGCACAGAAGCACATTTGCAAGCGCATCAGAAGCATCAAAAAATTGTTTATAAATCCACAAAAAAAAATACAAATTCAAATTTAAAATAAATTAAAAGGATAACAAAAAAAGAAAAACGGCAAGAATAGTTTCAAGTGTTAGGACAACGACGACGATAACGTTACCATTGTGAAAATGGTAAACAAAGTCAATGGCAAACAGTCGAAGGCGGACAAGGACAAAACGACAACGCAGCAGCAGGAGCAGGGACAGCCACAGCAGCAGTTGCAGGTGCTAAAGAGCAACAAAATTAACAGCAACAACAACAATCAAGTGAAAAACACCGAGAAAATTAAAAATGTAGGCAACAAGTGTAACAATAACAACAATACCAACAATACCAACAACAGCAACAACACAGCGCGTGCCAAGCAAGGAAACAGTAAAGCACAACAACAACAGCAGCACCAACAGCAACAACAGCAACGCAGCAATAAAAAAGCGCGTCCACAGCGACAACAGCTATTCATTCAGCCACTGACGCGCAGCAGCAATCATCAGTTGCAGCTGCAACGTCAACAATCCACGCAAGATGGCAAAATCTCTAGCAAAAGCAACAGCCATACTAACATGACAAAAGCAACAATCACAGATCATGGAGCTGTAAGTAAAGTGAATGCCGCTGATTTATTAACCGCCACCTTGACTGCGCCCTGTGCCAAATGCTCCAAGCCTGCCATGCTGCTGCCCTCGTCCGCCTCCAGCAGCAGCGCCAGCTCGGAGGCAGGCAGCTATAGCAGCAGCAACAGCAGCACTCTTAAGCAGCAGCAACAATTCGAGACAGCCGTTATTTATACAGGCAAACAATATCGCAAATCCAAATCCTATATGGGCGCCTCACAATATGCAACCAAAGCAACCGCTGCCAACAACAGCAGCAACAACAGCAACACAAACAACAGCAACTCTGTGCCTTATCGACGATCACAAAGCGATCGACGCAACTCCTTCGATCGCAATTTCGCTGAGCGCAATAGGGATTTTGTGCCCATTGTGCAACCGTTGCGTCCCGTTCTCTCCTCATCCAATATTGCTGGCGTTATCGCTAGCGCCAACAAGCTAACCATAATCGAGCGTTTCGGCAAAGGTCGCGTCGCCTATCCCAGTATGCAGGTGAGTCAAGTATTAATCTTCTGATTAAGTTAAGATCATTTGTATTTTATAGCTTGTTCATCAAGTTTGGATTTCATTTTTTTTTATGTTGAGATCTTAATTAAGTCTCATTTTTATGGACCCATTTGGTAGCCAAACGTGAATATTTTCTGAAGTTAATAAGTTACTATATAATAGCTTGAACCCATCTAAAAAGGTATTTTAAGAATATCAGAAAGAATAAAAGAATATATATATATTTTCTTGTTCAGGACGAACAACTGACTAAATATAGTCTTATGCGTTTGTCTATTATTTGGAAAAGAATTCTTCGCATACCATACGCAAATCAAGTTAATTTTATTTTATCTATACCTTCTATCGATATGGATGTATATTGGTGTCCGATAGCAAAAAAAGCTCTAATTTTAAACATATAGATTTCTAATTGGTAGTTTATACCCCATATAATCATCATAATACTGATACTTTGAAATAATTTAATCAAAAACCTTTGAGCAATATTGAAGGGCAACTCAAACATTATCTGTATACACTTGAACACATACAAATCTTTATATATATTACCTGAACCTAGGTCTTTACTAATCACACATTACATATAATTATTTATATACATATGTGATTGGTAACATCTTATCTCTTTGTTACTTATTAAATAACAAGAATAATTGAACGAAAACATATATATATATATGTACATAGATATATCAGTCTATTATGTGTGTAATCTGTCAGTCAGTGCAGTTATTGTTGTTATAGATAATGTTATATATGTTAAATGTATGCGATCTGTGAGTCCCGTTCAGTTATTCTGAGTTTATTGTGGGGAAATCCCATCAGATTATACTCTCTAATAGTCTTGCTTGCTTAATGACTCACCTGCCCATTTAAATTGACTTGCAAATTGATGAGAACGTTATAATTATTATGAGCAGATTTCATCAATCATGGCAATTGTTTTTTTTTTTGGTTTTGCGTAATCTTTCGTAACTTTCCATTTATGTGTTGTTTGTCCCAATAGAAAGATTATAGAAGTTCTTTCTAATCAGCGCTACCAAAGGAAGCGATTCTAATTAATGGCGCAAAAGCAGTTATGTGATAAGGCTAAAAAGAGAGATAGATAGAGAATAGTATTTTAGACCAACAGCAAATACAAAAATAAAGTATATATTTAGAAAGAGACAGATGATGTTTTTTGTTGTCGCTTTTATTGTTTTAGTTATCATTGTTATTTGTGTATTTATTAGTCATGATAATATTTTCATATGTATATTGCACCATAGTTTGAATACCGTGTTTGTAATATTAAATATGCTGTTTAAGCAACAAGCTCTATTTGAGAAAATTCAACCGCTTTAAATTCTAAAGTATTCTTGTGTAATTATGCTGATATTCTTATCACAGCTTTTTGTGATTTATATATTTATATATTTGTTTGTACTAAGCTCTCTAAAAACACGCAGGTCCAGGCTATTTTCGGCTAGGTTAGGACAAGTCTCACATTGCGTATACCACCTTATTTAAATATTGTATTTTTTTTACATATTGTTGTTAGCTTCTTGTTTTAAATTGTTTATGTAAATTCACTCTTCAATAATAACGATCTTTCCAGGAACCTTTGCATTTTGTTCTCTCTCGATTTGTTTCGGTTTCGATTTTTAGTTGGGTATAGCTGATTTTGACAGACGAGCTTTGGAGTTGATAGATATTTTCTATAATGCGGAAATTGATCAGCCTTGGAATATTTACGAAATCCAAAACAAAATAACGAATGTTGTTTTTGTCTGTTAACAAAAACAAACAATAAGAATAAAACAAAAATTTGAGTAAAACTTATTTTATGTATGCTAATTAGTCTAGTCGCAAAAAATAAGTATGTATAAAAAACCAAAATATCGAACTATGATCAGCATTGATTAGCATCTGCGTCACTTCCATCAGTTTTGGTTGGGCGGGTTGTTTGATTACCTTCAAAGACCGAAACTAGTTCTATTTGTATGCGAAAAGGGAAACTTGTTTATCCACCTCTGGGATACATTTTAAAATCGAGAGTAAAAAACGCACAAAAAGGTTTCGTTGTTTTTTATTCGTTTCAAATAGAATCTAATTTTTGTGTGTTCCGAAAGAGATTGTTGAAAGAATTTTTAGTTAAACAATTTGATAGACTTAAGCGGAAATTTCAAGATCAACAGGGCGACGAGACATAGTTTAAACAACTGTCGAGTGAAAAGTATACAAGAGGTGCTAACACCAAAAAAAAAAAAATACCAACCTTGAGTAACACTTTACAAACAATTTTAACACACATTTATACGTTGGCTTAATTACCCAACACTCAATTGATATTTGCTGTTAATTGTGAACATTTTAAGCTTGATCGCACTCTATTTTCTAAAAGAGATCGTATTTTAAAGGGGAAAAGGGAAAAGAGCGCATCTATCTTCACGTGAGCGCAGCTTTTAGAGCCAAACTACTCTCCGTTCTTCGGCAGCCTCGCGCTCTCTCTCTCTCTCTCTTCCTCTTCGTCTTCTTCCCGCTTCAAGCTCAGCCTTCAAAGCACAGTGGTTCGAGTAGTGTTGAAACTTGTTTGCACAACACGTGGCAAAAGCTGCTCAACTGGGCAGCGGAAACGAACTGACTTACGTACAGATAAGATAAAACAGGCGACAGTTTTCACTTGTCATAACAAAACACCAAAAATCAACTTGTCACTATATATATATATATATATATATAAACAATATATTATAATATACAATATAGGGGGAATTTTTGTTTTTGTGTGCCTCGCGAAGCCATTGAAGAGCTTACAAGATTCACGCATCGCTAGCTCTATATATATATTAGAATAATGAGGTTTGGTTATCAGCATTTGTTGCCTGCATCGAAGCAAAAATAAATTAAAACAAATTATAAAAAAAAATTAAAAAAAAAAAACAGAAACAACACAATATAGAAATAGAAACAAAGCAGCAGTACACAGGTTGTAAGCAAGGTAAATATTGGAACTTGTCGCTTACGTCAAGTAACTGACTTCAATCGAAAAAAGTATTACACAAATGTGTATACATCTGAGCATATTACATACACATATGTATATATATATGTATATTTAACTTATTTTGTAAGAGTAAAAAGCTCATTAATTTCGTTGAAACCTTCAATGGGGCACAGGTTTTAGGAGAACCTAATTATATTTTAACACAAAACTGAAATAGGTCCGTCTACTGTTTTTTTTTTCTCAAATAACTTTTGATTTATTGACATTTATGTTGACTCGAGAAAACAAATTTGTTATTTTATCATATTGCTTTAGCATTATTGTTTTTCATTATTTTAGACTGTATGTTTATCAACGTATTTCAAATAACATAAATAAATATTATAAACTCTTTGACATTTCCGTAATTGTTAAATTTGCTTTGTTTTTGTGTTATTTATTTGAATATGCTCTATAAATATTTCAAAACCAAGTTTTAGATTGTTTTCTATTCTAACTATCAATATCGTTTATCGATAACTGAACTGTATAAGGGCTATCTTTAGCTTGACAGTTGTCATTTTTTACGGAGTAATATTATGTTATTGGTTTACGACTTTTAAAAGCGATTAAATTGATCAAAAATTGTATATATTGTTCAGTTTCTTGTTTATGTCCACGATAAGATGAGATAAATTATGATTAATGTAAATTATACTCCCTTAGGGTAATTTTTTTAACCGAGTTTACTTAATACCTTAAATTTTTCTCATTTAATTGTTTTTCATTTAATTGAGCAAGTGGCAGCTGTGTATGAATTTTGCAAATATATTTCAACAGCTTGCGTTTATTTTATATATATATAATATATATATATACATATATATTATATTTATATATATATTTATATTATTTATATATTATTTGCGTCGCAAAAATTGTTGCTAAATTAGGTTAAAAAAATGTCAAAAATCAGCAGCTGCAGAAATCAAATAAAAAAAACTAAGATAATACTAATAATAATAATAATGAGAATGAAATAATGATCATTATAATGATTATCATATAATATAATTTGTTATCACGTTTTCTACGTTCTGCTTATCAGCGGTGAAAACCGTGCAAAATTATATATAATAAATTGGCTTCAAGTGAGATTTTCTTTTTTCGTAGAAAGTGCCATATTTTCAACAACAGTTGTCGAAATAAATTGTTTATTTTTATTGTTTTGTTTTTCTGTTCATATATTAATTTTATTTGCTTATTTGTGAGTGTTCAAATATAATTATTTACAATCACTTGTTATTCAGCAAAGAGGTGAAAAAAGCAAAATGCTTGACTTTTAAATGTGAATTTGAAAAGATTATGGATGTGCTGGGATTGTTTTCCTGACAAGCTCCCCAAAACAATTCATTCACCTCAGATCTTGAGTTGATATCCAATTCTTGTATAGTCGTTGATTTTATTAGTTAAATTAGCTTTATTTGTTAAATCACCGCATTTTTTATATGCGATAGGTATGAAAATCTTAAGCAGCTCTATAAAATATCTACTGCGCTGAGCAGCATTCCTTGTATACTGGTTTTTTTTTAATGGAATTAACTTTTAAAGTTATATCCAAAAATAAACATATAATTTGATTAACATAATTAGTATATGTTTCTACATATTTTGAAATTTGTATTATATTTTAAGCTAGACTCTAAACTAATTATTCATTTAACTTTGTTTCCAACAAACCGTTGAAATAGCTGCTGATGCCATTAATTAACTACAAATAATAATCGAATAAACTAATTAATACGTTGCACGACCCATTATTCAATCAAACGCAATCTTTAATTAAACGTTGCAGCTTAACAGCTAAAAGTATGCATTGAAATAAATTCTTGCCTAACTATTTAATTCTGTTTTTAAAGCCAACCTGAAACTATGCAACGAATATCAAAATAACTTCGATTGAAAGCGTCGCTTAACAGCTTTCGAGCGACAAAGAGAATAATATAATAATCGGCAGCACATTTGACGACTCAGTTGACAGCTTAAAGAATAACCCAAATCGACCTTTGACTAAAGGCAGCTAATTAGCTGGCTTTTGGTAATTTGAGGCATGCCACATTGTGTGGCTAAACAATGCGCGACACACTCAAATATCGAGTGCCATTAGACAGCGAAAAGACAAAGAAACCGAGTTCGACTCGCTGCTGCTGACCCAAGTTGACAACACATGAAATAAATCACTCAGTTGATAAGACAAGTAAACAAATACTAGTCAAATATATATAAATAAATATATGCTTATGCTTGTAAATATATTATTGTTTATATTAGGTAAATACACATATTCAAATCATAATGCTCAATAACTAAGTCTTGCTACATGTTTATTTGTACAACAAGTACACAAAACAACAAGTACAAAAATGCAACGACATCAAATTCTTCTGATAAGAGTCGCAAATGAATGTGAAATGAAATGTTTATGGTCTTTTTTTAACATTCTAGTGATAAGAATAGAAGCCTCTTCGCCATTGTACATTGTATAGAAAATTCACAATTTCAATATCAATTTTTGATAAGCAATACAAAATTGAGCTTTGCTTTTTTTTTTAGAAGAGGTGCTCATCGACTCTGTGACAATTCTAAATTAAAGTTTTTACTTTATCAATTCTAAGAGTATCACTTGAATAATTAAAATATATATTAAAAATATATACATATATATTATATATGTATATTACAGATTGTTTTCTTACCTTAATCGCACAATACTTGGAACTGTAATTGTGGTTTATTTATCATTGTTTTTCTAGATAAAACTATTCATGTAAACTAATTAAATTTCATGGCTTATTTTTCTCTCTTTTCTTCTTCTTACTTTTTCTCTAGAAGTATTTGCTTAGAATTATACACGTCATTAAGTTGTGCAGATTATATAGTTGGAACTTAGATGCAGTTGGACAAGTTTCTTTAGCTTGTGTTATATGTATAGTTATATAAATTTGAATAATTTGTGCAACTGGCTTGTTGATGTAGTTAAATATATTTAACGGTAATCTTCTTGAGTGCTGTTAATAATAATAATAATATTAATAACCAAAAACTAGAATCTGAATTCCTCAATTTAGCAGTGAAGTGAATTGAATCACATACAATAAATGTATGCAAGCTATGCAATGTGGCTGACGATGTTAATGCTGATGTTGTTTGCCTATGTTTGTGTATAAGCCAGAAGACAGACAGACACACAGACAGACAGACAGCCTGATGGACAGACGGGTAGACGCGGACTGAGACAGAGAAGGAGACAGACACAGAGAGTTGTTGTAGTTCTTTGTTCAAAATGCTTGCAATGCACATTTCGTGTGTGCACCTTTCAAATTTTTTCGCCTAATCTGAGTTCGACTTGCAATCGTCGCGTTGCTGTTGTTGTTGTTGTTTTTGTTGCAAGTAGTAGTTGCCGCCGCTGTTGCAAGTTTGCCACAAAGCAGAGGCGAGAAGGCCGCATATGTTTTTGTTTTTCCTTGCAAATTGGTAAATTGTTAAAAATATTTCTAGTTTTTTTTTTTTTTTTTTTTTTGGTTATTTAGTTTTGTATTGTATTTGGTGTGTTTAAAACGATTCATAATTATGCACAAAACTTTCAAAATTTAAACTTTATGTGGCGCTTCTTGCGCACGAGCGTTGAAAGAGGCGCTTCGATTGGTATTTAAAGACATTTAACATTTTATGCACGGCTGCCGTTACTTAGCCGTCTTGTCTGACATTTAAGCCTAACAAGCAATCGACCCGTGCGACAGCGCTTATGCCTCAATGACACTAGGCTCAAGTGCCACTCAAGTCGCATTAAAAATAATAAAAAATTAAACTTCAGCTCCACAAGAGCAGCGCTGAAAAGTGCTTATGAGAAGAGCTCAAGCAAAACTTAATTCCATTTAAATGGTTATGGAAGCTTTAAAGGTGTCCAACTCAGCGTTTTTTTTTCATTTGTGGCTTTAACTGATTGAGATGAAAGTCTTGAGGCAAGCACAAAGCTCATGTCTCAGCTGCATTTTACAACTTTCAGTGAGCTTCAATTCTTAAGTTGCTGCTGCATTGCTGTTTGTATTTAAGCCATAAGCTAATTTCATTGGTGCATCACCTTTAACCAAGTTAGAGCTGATGCGGCATTTGAGTTTAGTTTAGTGCGACACTATCTCAAGGGCTTCTGCTTTTTTTTTTGTTGAGGTGCACTTTAATGTTGATTAGTTGCTTTTCTTGTTTACCATTCCATGGGTTCATTAACTGTGGCGCAGCCTTGACTGTTTGTCGTTGACTGTGTTTGCTCTCAAGTTGGCTAACTAAATGGCTTATCAGTGCAAGTGTTTATCAGTTCTTAAGTGCTAACATTTTGCCTGTAGTTCAATTGATCTTGCTGCCAAACTAATTGTACTGTTTTTTTTTATTTTGTTTTTTTTTTTAGTTATCATTTCCAAGAAATGTTTTACATCATAAAGTCTTGCCAAATTGCGTTTGATAAAGTACTTTTTTATCTATTGTCGAAAACGAAAACCACTAAAATACCAAAAACAAAAATGATAAATTTGTATTTGTTTTTACTTCCGCTAATTTCTAGTCACAGTTTCTATACTTTTGTTTGTGTCTTCCATCAAAATACGAATAGCAAAAATCAAAATAAAAAAAAAACTCCAAATATTAAAGGTTAAATCGAAATTGTTCAACAATAATAATAATATGTGGGCTTATTTCGCTGTATTGTCCGGGTTATTATTATAAACATGACTTGCAGATTAATGACAAAAACAAATTAGAAAACAAAAATCAGCAGGCGCACCAAATTCGTAAACACTATATTTAAAATTAATTTAAGCCAATTTGGTAACGATTATGACAAGGCAAATATGTTGAAATTATTTGTATTATTCTTACGAACTGGGCCAGTCAATCCGATCAATGGTTAATGCACAGTTTTGAATTTATATTTAAAATATATTTTATTAGAATATTATTTTAAGTCAAATATTTTATGGATAAATATTTTAGGAAATCTTTGAATAAAGCGAATATTTTATAGAGCAGGAAAGGGTTTTAATTAACTATAACTTTTCTATCTAATTATTTTTGATTTCCTTAATCATTAACTGGTCTAATTGGATTTTCACAAGCAAATAAATCGAACCTTTTTTATATTGAATTTTCTGTGCATTATTTGTTGCTAATTTGGATCTTTGGGGTTGTTCTCCATGTTGAACCATTTTACATTTAAATACACTGAATATTTTATATTACTTGTTACATTTTTAAATCTAAACTTAACTGTGAATACTTTTTTCTTATGATTTATTGACTTTTATTTTTTATATGTTTAAAGTTTGTTTATTAAATTGTAATTTTTTCAAGTTTGCAGACTAAACTGAGATTAAGGAAGACACTCAATAACGCATTGCAATCCAAAGATTTCGAACACACACACTTGGCACACACACAGGCAGACAAGTGATATTTTATTTTTATAATTATTTGATAGACATCACTAAAAACTAAACGAAGTTGAGGTCGATAATTGTTTAGCATCTATTTGATGGGTATACTTGAAGACCTGTTGCCAGCCTGTACAAACGGTACAAACACACACAGTACATAATACACAATACTATATAACAGCAGTTTCCAACTGACAGCTACACATGTCGAGTTGTCAGTTGTGTTTTCTGTTTTCTGTTTTCTGTTTTTTTTTTTTGTTTACACAATCAAACTCAATTTAATCGAATCGTTTTATAAGTACGCCACAATTATAATTGTGCTCGCCGTTTTTCCAAGTATTGTTCACTAATAAAAAAAACGTTAGATCAATTCTAACTGACTAACTGAGTCATCTTGCTATATTTCTCTCCCGCTGCTGCCTCTGTTTTAGAGGGGGGTGTCGGGGAGTATATCGCGTGCTACTATTTCGCAGCTTCAATTAACATTGAAATAAAACTTCAGGAAAACCATTAATCAATTTTTTTTATTTGTTTTTTTTTAAATTTTGTTTGCTTGTTTAGCTATTTAGAGCGCAGAATGCGGATGTTGAAAAGATTACGTTTCGATCGGTTCGCATAAACGCAGTTTAAATGTATCTATTGTAGTAGCTAAGTATCTAAAAGATACATACATTCACACATATCTATAGATATGTGTATGTATGTGTGTGGCATCCATTTATGAATGACGTATTTATACCAAATGATTTGCCTTGTTCCGCTATTGTGTGTCTTCCATTCAAAAACTTCTCTACCAGCACCAAAAAAAATACCTCAACAAATGTGTTTTTTATTTTTCATTTTTATTATTATTATTATTATTATACATTTTTTTTAGTACGCTTGCGTATTAAGCGCCGCTAATTCTATTATTGCGACTGTTATTTGCCATGAAGCGCAGAAAAGAGCTAAAAAAAAGAGTTCGGAAGACTACCTGCGGCAAGGTCGTTCAACACATACACATATACTGCAGTAACTGTCAGAGTTATTTGCCATATATACTCTCTATCTACAGGGTATATTAGCTATGTAGTCATATGCATATTTATATAAATATATGACTACTATATACCCTTTTTATTGAGTCCATAGAATTTTAAGAAAAAAAAGCTCCTAAAAGTAATATTAAATTTACTGATATTAATTTCGGATTTATTTCTAGGGTATTTAATTGAGGACATATATTGAATATAATTTCAAGTTGTGCATTGGTCTGTTTATTTATGGTGAATTATTGAATTATTATTTTTTCGAACTTGTCGGTGTCTCCCCTCAATCTTGAGGACGCAGCAGTTGAAGGCGCTTATTTATTTAGTATATCTGTTACTATACATGTATAAATACTTAAAATCGGTTTATACATTATTAATTTGATTTTTTTGTTTATTTTATTTAATATTCGCATTGCCTTGTGGCATTTTTAACTGTGCAAAAAATGGCCAGCTTTGATTTAGACTGAATGCGTTATTTGATGGGTTTGCGAAAGCGTCAAAAGACCACTCGAACGACGGTGCCTTGGCTGGTATGCGCCTTTAAAGAGAGACCTCAAACCACTGTTTTTCTTTTGGTTTTGTTTTTATTTTTGATTCGCGTTTCTGTACAAGCAATTAAAGTTTACCTTATTGTTGGTATTTCCAAGTCAAGCGGCTGGCTACTTGTTTTGTCGGTTTCTAATTGGCTTTAATAGATTTATTTATTTATTTTGAAAGGTAAATACCTTAAAGTCTTGAGAATAAACTAAAATATATATATAATATAATACTTAATCTATATAATTCACTAGTGAGTTAATGTTATGTTCTAAATGCTTACTTAAAATATTTTAAATTTATTTTTGCCACAAAAAGTTAACTTTAATCTTTAATTTAAGCTGGAGTGCTGAGAAAGTGAGAGGCACTGCTCGAGTTAATGGAATCATATAAAGATCGTAATCATATAAAGATAAGCTAAGTTTACTGTTTCACAACCCTTTCATCAGCTGAGCTGATTTAAAGTGTAGCTTTCATCTTTAATCTTTCATTTATTCTCTGCAGACAGTAAGATTTAAGAAAGAAAGATAGGCGGAGATACAGCCAGAAATCGTCGATTATATAATGCAGTCTTTATTTTTTTCTTTATGTACTAAAATATTTTTATTTTAATTTTTTTTAAATAATATCTGTCCGAATTCCATTGAACTGAATTAGCTAAATTGCCTTTTTTTTATTGATTAAAATGGATTGAATTTATAATTATCAATCAAAGGCATTTACTTATCGAATACGCTTATAACCTTAATCTGATTAAATTTGCCTGCATATTTACTAGCCTAGACTGGACAGGTATACGGCTCGGACTTTGGTTCAGTGAAGTGGACAAATTAAAACGCCAATTGCAAGAAATGAAAGGCAGGCAGCGTCAGCCGCAACAACAACAAGTCAGTTGTAGGTTGGGTCTTGCAAAATAAAAAATATAAAAAAAAAAATAATAACAAAAAACTTTAAAAGATACAAAAATAATAACAAAAACAAGCCAATCCAATAACCAAACAGCTTCAATGTCAATCCAATGCAGGTGGCTGCGCCCCAGCTTTCAGTTTCAGTTATTGGTCAAAAAATGGTAAACCAAAAATCCGAAATACAAAAACAAAACAACGGCGCTTTGATTTATCTGTAACGCTTGTTAAACTGAACACAGATACAGATACAAATGGTATACGTTATCCACAGACTTGTTCGGTTAATTGTTTCGCTTGGCATTTTGGGTGTTTTGTAATCGCTTTCTGACTTAGCCAGGGAGAGACAGAAAGAGGGAAATATTTGTATCTTATATAACCATTAAAGATAAGTAAAAATTATATAATGAAGTTCTACAAAAGTATGTAGAAGGCAGAATAAACAAATAGATATATATATATATATATATATATATATATATTTGTTATCAGTATACACAGCCATGTTTCTCAGTCTGCTTATAAGTTTCCGTTTCCTAAAAACGCAGCTAAACTAAATCGATTGTTTTCTTTGTTTTGCAAATATCGATTCAAATCGATTTCCAATCACGATCCTGAAATTATTATATTAATTATTATAATATATATAATAATGTGTTAATATATCTAAAAGTAGTAAACTCATCGATATGTAAGTCCCTGGGTATACCAGGGTATCTCTTAGTCGAACTCTATCTGCTGGACTTTTGCTACTTTCCAGTTAAATTTTGGCATATGATTCTTTCTTTTGTGTTGACTGTGCTCCACAGATTCACAGATCCGGTTGGTTGCTAAGGATCTATGTCCATGTCAGCATTTATAATCTGGCTTTATTGTATTTTGTATTTTATTTGTGCACTTTAATTCTTAGACATGAATATAATTCACATGTTCTGCAACTTGAACCGCACCCAAAACCAGCAACCCAAATTCTTGACAGGTAGCTTAGCCTACACTGAACCAAATTGTTGTATACATTTAATTCTTTATGCGTGCGCAAAATAATATACTTAATAACTACTTTTTTCTTGACATATTGAAATTGTTTACATTTTAAAGATATTCTCAGTTTTATTTAGAGTTGTCACTCTTTGAATCAAGTTTTTTTTAACTTAACTCAAGGTCGTTTCAATTTTATAGAAATTGCATGTTGCGTGATTTTCGCGCAGTGCGTCACTTGTAATTTGTTCAGGTGACCGCTGAAGGATTACAGTAGCTTTAAATTGAATTGGATTGGATTGGTTTGAGTTGAATTGGATTGGTTTGGAATGGATTGGTTTGGCCAGCCAAAGCAATAGCAACAGCAGAGCAGCAGCAGCATCTTGGCAGCAAGTCCAAGTTTTGAGTTCGTTGTCTGGCAAAGTTGCAGCACAAGCAACACCAGCAGCAGTAGCAGCAGCAGCGGCAACTGCACTCAGCTTGTAAACTGGAAAGATCGGTTTCAGGTTTCAAGGACTTTTGGTGGACATTCACTTTTTTTTTGAGACAGCAGCAGCAGCAGCGACGAGTGGTGCATAGAATCACTGGCAAAGCTGACTGACGACTACAACAAGCTCAATTCACTCGCATTCGCTTGCTCTCTCACTCCACTCAGTAGCAGACCTGCTCTCTTTCTCTCTCTCGCTCCCGCTCTCACACCCGCTCACTGACTGACTGGCACACTGAGCTGCATTTTATGCCATTCGAATTACGATTGTGGACCACGAGCGCAGCGCATGGTCTGACAACTGCCACCCCCTCTTCACTCTACCCACTCCTCATTCTTCTCTGCTGCTGGTGCTGCTGCTTGTTTGCCCGTCTCTCTTCAACAGGTTGCGACTTGTGCCATTCGGCAAAGTATTTTCATCAGCCCAACTGGACCAGCCCTGGGCCCAAAACAAAAACACAACTAATTTGGCCCTGCATTGGTCAGTCAAACTTAAACACAAGCATAATATACACAAACACACTAGCATATACACACACACACACACACACTAGAAAAAGCACGCAATGCTGCAGTTTCCATTAAAAAGGTTTCAATATTTCAGCTCCCTCTTAAATGTGCGAGTTTTTGGGTATTTTTTTTCGTTTCGCTTTATTTGAAAGTCATACTCGTTGCTGTTTTGGTTGTTGTTGTTCTTTGTGGTTGCAGCGACTGCTGCTGTTGCTTATAAAAAGCAACGGTATTTTGTCTGCTTGTGTATTTTGTGTATCGTATTTGCTGCTTTTTTTTCATGCGTAAAGTAATAGAGTATATTGTATACCGTCTGTATCTTGAAGCTGGACTTGAAAATTGGAATTGAAGTGCCTCGCTTGTAGCTGTAAATTTAGTTTTAATCCTGGTGTGAAAAAAAGAAACAACAACACAGCTTTTTGAAAATCAGACTTTGACCCGAATTAAACATTTTTCGGAGTATTAATTAATCTTATCAGCTAACAGAGTATTTTGCAGTCGTCTACGACCAATTGCAAAGCTCTCATTTGTTTTTTTTGTTGACTTGCAAATGTTTTGGATATTGCACACTTGTCTCGTTATACCCAGCACTTTTTGGATTGCAGACACAGGGTATGTGTTTCATAAGACTGTTATGTAAAGGAAGAAATGATTTATACTGAATTATTTTAAGCTAAGCCACATTTTTGATTTGATTTTAACCATTACAATTTCAGAATAGTTTTTAAAAAGGAGCTCTAAAAAAACACCACAAATATGATCACGAAACGTAAATCATGTTAAATTGTAAACATAATGTAATAATTATACATCAAATAAATCTAAATGATATATACAAGCTTTCATATTAATATTTGTTTGCAAATTAGCCTAATTTCAATAAAATTTATGGATTTGTACTTTAATTATCAACATTAACATGACTTAACTTTAAAAAGCATTGTATTATTTTTTGCTAACGTTTCCAGAGGGTATATAAGATGTTTTTTATATTTATTTTATGCAGTCTTATTTATTGTTGTTGTTATGGATGTTGTTATTGTTGTAGTATTCATTGCAATCATTACACAATAAATTATAATACGGGTTTGCCAGTTTGTCGGCTCGAAAAGGTTTGGAATGTCATGTCTGAAATCG
Organism: Drosophila multiciliata; assembly: GCA_037043605.1. Classification (NCBI taxonomy): domain Eukaryota; kingdom Metazoa; phylum Arthropoda; class Insecta; order Diptera; family Drosophilidae; genus Drosophila; species Drosophila multiciliata. The sequence goes on from JBAMBF010000589.1 coordinate 2,977,698, forward strand.
TTTGCTGTGCATCATCATCATCATCATCATTATTAGATAATCATTATCATTTCGTATGTTTGTGCTTGTTCTAATGCTCTTTGGCAACTTGTTTCGATTCGATTCGATTCAATATGATATTCATTAAGTTTTATGTAGTTTTATGACCAAGGTGCAAACTTGATTCGCATTTAGTGACACATCTGCAATTTTGACATTTCGACTCAACCTTGAAATCATTTGAAATGTGAACTGTTGCCTACCCATTGCTTGTTGCATACCAACCTTCCCAGCACCCCAATTCCCCCCCATTCACCCGCAACCCATCCATTGCTGCCTACTTGTGTGAGAGACTCTTGTCAACCACTCGATAAGAGTCAACTCAATTTGGTATGCGCCTTGACTTGGGATGTGGAATATGGAATGAGGCTTTGCCTCGTAAATTCTACGGTTTATGAGCCGATTGCCATGGAACAATATGCTTTGATTGGGTTTCATGTTTGCTGCTTTTAGTGCTACTACTACTGTGGCACTCCAGACCGGCTAACACTTAGACCTGACCGCATAACTATCTGGCAACTGTCAACTGTTTACTGTCATCTAAATTGTTGCCATAAAGGTCATTTGACCGACTGACTGACTGCGTTTTCCGTTGCGGCTCTCTTGGCTTTGACATTGTGCAGCTCCTCCTTCGTTAAGAACACCGCCCACGCATTCAGCTAATGCTTGCAGCTCTCACTCAGCAAGAGAGCGCTTTCACGCATATTGCGCAGTTCTTATTCCAAGCTTTGAGCTTTCACTCCAACTTGAAGCTTGCTACTTGCTGTTTGTATTGCTTCAATTCCACTCAGCGCTTGCGCCTAGCCAAAGGTCAACAAAGGACTCAGCTAGCTCTTGTGAGCTTTCGCACTCTTGCTGGTCCTCTCGCTCTCTCTCTCTCTCTCTGTGTGGGAAATTTTATGAATGAAATGCAGGCAAGCGCACAGTTGAGTTGGGCGCCAATTCGCCCACCCACGCAACCTACGACAATCTGTGTGTGGTTTTTCTTCTTTTTTTTTCGCAGGAGCGATATGAATGAATGACGCAGTTTGCCGCTTCTGGAAGCTTTGCTGCGACTCATTCACAATGACGTCAGCATGCGTAATTTTTGCGCTTTGTAACGCAAACATACACCTACACACACACACACATACACATATATACCACCCTAATCTAAAAAAAACAGCTCCTCTTTCCGCAGTTAGAAGGTAATTGCTGATTTGTAATCCTTTACGTTAGTTGCGTGTGGCGTCTGTTTGACTTTCCTGATAAGATATGGTGTATGTGTGTGTGTGTGTGTGTTGTACCTTTTTTTTTAGCACAACAGTCGCCTTAGCAACTAATGTGGCCAATTAGGGACCCTAGCATGTGCGTTATGTTGCCTCTTACGTAAGTGCAAGCTGCTAGCTTCACTTAAATTGCGCTTAATTGACTGGCTTGTTTCCCTTCCGATGCTGTTGCTCCAAACTACTCCTACACCTAATCCTATTGTTACTCCTGCTGCTGCTGGTCATGCGCATGCCGACGCCTTGTGTCGCCATATGGGCGCCACGCCCATTGTTTTAACAGGCGCCATCAGTCGCCACATGCTACATGCCACATGCCGCATGCAGCTCACTCCCCAAAAAGAGAGTGCTTCAATTGCCGCTTGCCATCGCTTCCCATATGCCCAATCGACGACTAACCACAAACAAAACGAAAATGTTTCCAGCTGGCTTGGCCAACGGAGCATCGGCTGGAGCTGGGCGCCTGTCGGCTGCCCCATTGGTTTGCCCCGAGCTGTTGCTGCTTCATCGATTTTTCATTAAAGCCAAGCAGCATTAATGGAGCTTTCTCGAGGCTGAGAGAGATGGACTGGCGTCATCAAAGCATCAGCGTCAGCGTCAAGGATCTGTCGATGGGTAACGAGCTTTGTATCTTGAACAGCTGCTCCCGACTCTTTCCACTTATGGTTCCATTTCTTTTCTTTTTATTTCACTTACGAATGCTCTTTCCTCCGTCGAATCACTTTAGATTTTCCATGTGCTTTGTCATTAAATATGTTTTTATTAAGTTTAAACTTTTTTATCTTTATTTCTGATTAGTTTTTCAACTTTTGTTTTGTTACATTTTATAAAAAAGTATTTGTTTTTTATGGATTTCAACTGGTTTCATATCAGCAACAAATAATCAGTAATTTTTCTACATTTTTTTGTTAAAACTCTACCAGTTTGATTTTTGATTTGATTGGAGTAAAGAAATCATTGGATGTGCAACCTTTTGGAACCCGTCTAGACTACAACTGAATATCAGGTTTATTTTACAATCGCTGTGCATAAATTTTAGACATTTTGGGGGTATTTGTTGTTATATTGATAGCATCAACTTAAACATCAAATATATGAAACTCATTATGTAAATGTATAATTTTATTTAGTTTTTATCTCTCTCGCATTGGCAATATTACAATGTAATCATTAATTTGAATATGCTGTGTGATTAGCTGGAAAATTAAGAAGCGACTCCACAGAGCAATTATTGCATATTCATTTTAATATTTACAATAATTTCATAATCCAGCTTTCGGCTTTTTTTTTTATATATATTTGAATAAAAATCTGTGATTTTATTTTAGGCTTCTTTAATTGATGTGATAAATAATTCAATTTTAGAATAATTTTATGAATTGTAAGCGTATTTGTTATTCGACTAAAGGTTTTCTTTCCATTGAGCTTATTTGGCCAACTTTTCCTTTTTTTTTGTCTCATTTTATGTATTTTTATATTTATTTTTATATTGGTTTGAAGAATGCAGGCTGTCTATTTTTAGCTGCCACTTTGTAAATAGACTGACTGCCAATACGGAGGACTCTCAATCAAGTTAAGTCAAGTGTGTGTGTTGGTGTGTGTGTTTGTTTGTCAGTGAATGACTATTTGAGCTGTGTGTGTGTGTGTGTGTGTGTGCGTGTGTTTCTTGCTGATAAACATTAAATGCTTATCAACCATTTTGCAAGCAGTTTTGCTCGCCCACACAAAATTCAGACAGGAAATTGTTAGTCGTGATTCTCAGCACTCTCTGCTGACGTATTCTGTGTGTGTTTTTTAATGTTTTTATATTTTATATATAATACCCTATAATTAATGCAATTTTTGGCCAAAAAACATGAAACTTAGCAGCAGAAAACTAGACAAACTAAAATCTAATTTGCCATGTTTGCTATTTGACCAAATGCAGCAAGTTAAATTTGTAAGTTATAAATATGCTATTTATTTAATAATATTAGCTATAATATAATTAATATTACTGCCTCTTGATTTGTTTTGTTGTAAAGTTTTTAATAAATTAAATACAGTTTTCGGGAAACTTTAAAAAGTAATTTGATATTAAATTATAAACTAAAACCAATAAAAATGGATTTAAAGCCTATAATGAAGCTGTGGCATGAACAAAGCAGATGTCGGCGATTTCAGCATATTAACTATAACTATATATATACCTGATCAGTAGGTCGGGCGATCTAACCAAGTCTGTCTACGTCTGTCTGTATAAAAGTCGCTTTTCCAGAGCATTCTTAATTCTTATGAAATGTGCAAATTATCTGAACACTTTTGTCGAGTTTTAGCAGAGTAGTCAAACTATTTACAGGGTATCTATTAGTCTTGCACTTTAAACAAAAACAATATTTTTTTTTGGGTTGACTGTTACTTTTTTTGGGTTTTTAACTGTGGCATTTCGACGCCTGCAACGCGACAGGACATCAATTTCACGGTCATTTCGTTTAGAGGATTGCAGAGGGGGTGGGTGAGGTGAGCAGCAGAGGGTGGGGTCTTGACTGTTGCTAAAATGGCATAATTTAGCATTTACCGTTTTATGTTGTTGTATTTGTTTATGTTCTTGTTTTTGGTTGCCTTTGCAGCGGTTGTGTTCACGCTTCGACAAGTTTTCAAATGCGCCACAAAATGTTGACGGCAACTTTCAATTTTATTTGATTTTTTCGCAGCAAATAATTGTTGTGCGTGTGTGTGTGTGTGTGTGTTTGTGAATTATCAAATTGGTTCATGGCAATTCTTGTGCGTTGTTGTGGCAGCAGCAGCACGAGCTCGTTAACGCCGCCTAATGGAGGCTGCATGCCACGGAGGCGTTGCGCCAAGTGTTAGGACACAATTCAGACGATGACAAATGAATGCTGCAGGCAGCAGCAGCAGGCAGCAGCAGCAGGCAGCAGCAGCAGGCAGCAGCAGCAGGCAGCAGCAGCAGGCAGCAGCAGCAGGCAGCAACAGCCACAGGCAATGCCGGAGTCACAGTTGCAACCAGTTCCATTCTAATGCGCCTGCAAAGTGAGCCGTTTGCCACAAATGCAAAAGCCAAAAGCTACACTTGCCGAAAAACTTGAAAAGTTGCTCCATTAAATAACTTGTTTTTAATTGATTAATTACAGTTTTTAGCCACAAGTTGTTTAGATCTTTTTTGATTTGATATATGCGTATTAAGTTGGCGTAGTTATAATTAATTATACATATATATATATATATATATATTTTTTTTTTTCTTGTCGCTAGCTGCTGGATCTATAATTATTGCAGTGTATTTTGAGATATGGTTTTGAATACTGAGTTGCTTCAGTTACAATTAATGCAAAACATTCTAGTTGCTTTTTTTTTTAATTGTATTTGATCTTTATTTAATTTAAACTTTTTTTTTAGCTTTTTATTATTGTTATGTAATTTGGAATCAAGCGAATTATATCTGTCATTTATTAAAATAATCGAATTTAATTTGATTTACTTTTAATTTTAAACAATTTCACATTTTTGAAGGCATTAATAAATTTATCTCTATTTTGCATTATTTAAATTTTTTTTTTTTTACAAATTTATACAAATTTATTTTGTCAGAAAATGTTCACAATATTGTATAGATTTTCTATATAGTCGAATTTGCTTTTTCAAACTTGACAAGCACAAAACTTGCGTTTTCTTAAAAAACTGAATTTTGCTCGAGGCTTAAGCAAAAATTTGGCATGCAAAAAATAATTTATTAAACGTTTTGCTTTGTGTTTAGGGCTTAAAATTCGTTGAGTGCAAAACTGTTGCAAATGGCTTAAGTATATGTTGTATGTATGTATGTATGTATGTATGTATGTATGTATGTATGTATGTATGTATGTATGTATGTATGTATGTATGTATGTATGTATGTATGTATGTATGTATGTATGTATGTATGTATGTATGTATGTATGTATGTATGTATGTATGTATGTATGTATGTATGTATGTATGTATGTATGTATGTATGTATGTATGTATGTATGTATGTATGTATGTATGTATGTATGTATGTATGTATGTATGTATGTATGTATGTATGTATGTATGTATGTATGTATGTATGTATGTATGTATGTATGTATGTATGTATGTATGTATGTATGTATGTATGTATGTATGTATGTATGTATGTATGTATGTATGTATGTATGTATGTATGTATTTATGTATGTATGTATGTATGTATGTATGTATGTATGTATGTATGTATGTATGTATGTATGTTAAGTATGTATGTATGTATGTATGTATGTATGTATGTATGTATGTATGTTAAGTATGTATGTATGTATGTATGTATTTATGTATGTATGTATGTATGTATGTATGTATGTATGTATGTTGGCCATAAGTATGTTGGCAAGTTGAGAATGCATGCAGCATTGTTGCTGCCCTTGGAGTCGTTTCTTGACTATGTTAATTCTGTTGCTGCTGCTGCTGATGCTGCCACAGAATTAAGGTCGTTGTTGTTGTTGTTGCCACTCATGGTTGCACGTTTGGCTCTGGCCTTTCGTTCTTTCAGTCGTAAATTTGTTTGGCAGCACACGTGTCTGGAATTCAGGATGCGCCAACTCTTATCGCTGTTGGCCAAAAAGCATCACACAGCAAGCGGCCAAGTCAAAAGCAACAACAATTCAACTAAACACAACGCTGCGTATACGTAATGCAATATATGTGTGTGTGTGTGTGTGTATGTGTGTGAGTGTGTGTAATCATGTGTGTTATGTGTGTTGGTGTCGCTGTTGTTGACTTTCACTTTTGCAATTGAAATTCTTGCATAAAGCCAATTTAATTAACGTTTCTTACATAATGCCCCAAAAGACTGCAAAAGAAATATAAAACAAATGCCTGCGCCAGATGCTGCTATTTGGCGTTTATTGGTTCTATATATATATACATTTATATATATATATATAGATCCTAGAGGGCGTCACTTGGATACACTCCCTATTTTTGTTGCCTGCTGCTTGGTAACTTGAGGCATTTGAGCAATTCACTTTGCATTCGGTCAACAATAAACGACATTCTTTTAACTTGTTGGCAACTGCAACTATAACAACAACTATAGCAACAGCTGGCAGCCAACACCCAAGGCACACACACACTCGCACACACACACACACTGGAACACACTCAAGTCAAGCCAAGAATTAGTTGTTGCATTTAGTTGGTGCCTTTTAGAAGTCACACAGCAAATGAGCTGTAACAAGAAGCCAGCCAAGAGACTAACACACACACACACACACACAATAACTACTACTATTTGTGTGTATGTGTGTGTGTGGCCAACAACTAAACCAGTCTTGAAAGGTGTCTTTTAACCTGGCATAGGCCGAACAGGGCACCCCAAGAGCAACTCAAAGCGAAGCCAATCCAAGCCAAAACCAAGTCAAGCAACCAAGCAGCCAAGCAACCAACCAACTCAGCCAAGTCAACAAGTCAACAAGTTAAATGTAAGCAAATTAAACAAGTTGGTAGCTCAACTAACACATACCCTGTAATGCAGAACCGGGTGTTTCTCTTTTTAAATGTAGACAGTATGTTAATGTTAATGGTAATCAACAAATGATAGGCAAGAGGAGTGTTTGGGAGAAAGCACGAGACAGTGATAAATATAGAGCGAACGGAGAGAGAAAGAGAGAGCGAACGGAGAGAGAAAGAGAGAGCGAACGGAGAGAGAAAGAGAGAGCGAACGGAGAGAGAAAGAGAGAGCGAACGGAGAGAGAAGGAGAGCGAACGGAGAGAGAAAGAGAGAGCGAACAGAGTGAGAGAGAGAGCGAACGGAGAGAGAGAGAGAGAGAGAGAGAGAGAGAGAGAGAGAGAGAGAGATAGAGATAGAGATAGAGATAGAGAGGGAGATAGAGAGGGAGATAGAGATAGAGATAGAAATAGAGAGGGAGATAGAGAGGGAGATAGAGAGGGAGATAGAGATAGAGATAGAGATAGAGAGGGAGATAGAGATAGAGATATAGGGAAAGTAGCCACTTTTTAAACTTATATTTATATCAAATATTAATCAATTATCTAAATTAATCGATATCGACATGTGCTCAATATTTAATGCACATTAAGAGCATCCCCATCCGATAAATATCGACATGTATTAATCTGTCTACTGGCTTATCGTTAAATATATAGATAATACAATAATATAAATATGTCTGGCTATAATATACATTATTTCAATCTATATAAATATTATTATCAACATCAAAACATGAGTCTTCAAATTTCAAGTTATTATCGATTTATTTATTTTGTTTAGACTATCTTAACCATTTTTGCGTGTCATACAATCGTCCATAGATTTTCAGATCCAACTATGATTGCGTTGCAAGCCACTCATATTAAAACTAATTATAGCTAATCAAAAGTAGTCAATCGATGTTATCGATAACAATAATTATTTGTGTAAGATTAAAGTTTTGTGCTGATTGCATACTCGTTAAAGTGTTTGACTGGTTAACAGGGTATTCAAACTAAAACATTTTGGCCAACAAGTTCTATAAACAACGTCGACGACGACGACGACGATTACGAAGCTTGCTGCTGCTGCTGACGTCGACGTTGACGTCGACGGCGACTGCGGCGCATTGAAGCGTGCTGCTATCGACAGACTTCGACGTCGACTTTGTTGTTGTTGTTATTTTTGTACATTTTGGCTTGACTTGGGCTTGGACTTGGGTCTCGCTGGGCTAGCGAAGCAGTAGGCGTGGCTGACTGGGCGGGGTAGGGTGGTGCGAGGGTGTCAGTGGGGCAAAAATAAAAAGCATTGATACAATTTATAAATGAATTTGCTTTGTATCTATAACAAAATGCTCGTTTGCTGCCTGCTGCTGATTTTATATTTTTTTTATTCTTTTTCTTTTTTTTTGTTGTTTTTTTTTTATTTTTATTAATTTTTATTTGCGATTTTGGTTGTTGGTATTCCATAGTCAGATTTCAGTGCATAAAATAGCAATTTAAACGTTTACTTGTTGTGTGTGCGACTGACTGTGACTGTGTGTGTGTGTGTGTGTGTGTGTGTGTGAGTGTGTTGTGTGTATGTGCGTTTTTGAAAATCGAAAGCAAGGTCTTTTTATTCTGCGCAAAACACGCAGACAACAACTCAGACAAACAAGACGGACGACCAAGTTGCCTTTGTTGTTGTTGTTGTTGTTGTTGTCTTCTGTTCTTTAAGCTCCACTTTTAGTTTAGAACGTAATTAATATATGTACACACATATTGTATATATATATATATATATATATATATATCTTTTTTTTAACGCCCCAAGTCACATGCAGCAAACATACGCAGAGCCCAAAGGAATTCGCTTGTCGCTTTCAGCATTTCTGGCTTAAAGCCCTAGAAGCCAATCTCAAACTATTTTTAACCGCAAAAAGAGCCAACAAATGTTGTCTATATTTGTCTGTCTTTCATTTGTCTTGAGTTTTGTTTGTTTCCATTCCATTTCACTAGTTGCATCTATTTTGCGCTTGGGCACGTGTGTGTGAATGCAGTCGGCCTAATTGCAATTAGCGTTGTGCCCCCAACTAACTACCAACAACAACTATTAATAGGTAGCAACAAACACTCTAACACACACACACACACGCACACAGATAGCTATTGTTGTCAAGGGCGTTGGGGCACAAATCTTCGATAAGAAGCAGCAGCAGCTCCCCCACCTCATAAATATAACTGTGAAATGCATCCTGTTTGCTCTGCGTGTGTGTATGTGTGTGTGTTGCTTGCTACTGATAGCAACAGAATGCAACAGTAGCTATTTATTTATATATATATATACATTTATTTATATAATACTTGAAGTCAAAAACACTCGAGTTCAGCGCACTTTTCATTTGCTGCTCATTTGTCTTTGGTGTGTACAAATGAAATAGTATCACCAAGCAGATAATAACATTGTATTAGGGATAATAATTTATTTACTTTGTATTGTCTGCTTAGTTTTAGTACATCAGTAATTTCTGTATCTATTAATAATATTGATAATATCGATAATATTGAGCAAACCTTAAGCTGAACTAACAAAGTCCACTATTTTGCTTGATTTCTGATTAAATTTATATACAGCTAAATATATATAAAATAATCACTCAAATTTGTAGATACTTTTGAGATAAAATAATAATTTTTACCGGTACTTTTTGTGCCCTTTCGCAGTGCTCGAATTTTTCTTACAAATAATGATATATTTTTTCGCCCCACAATAAATTTTGATAAGAACTTATTTCACAATCCCAGAAAAATACTTTTAGAACTAACAACCAATATTGATAAGAAATGAGTGTCTCTTTGATGTAACATCTTTAAATCTTTGTTAACTTTTATCAAAATTAATTATTAGAAATATATACTCATCGAATTTCTATGATATGACATGGGATATGTAAAGCTAAAAACATGGATAAGATAAAGTTTCAAGGGTTGTTCATAATCAAAAACATATCTTAATTAAAATAATTCCATTTGTCTAAGCTTTTAAGATCTCATCTGCAAATATATAAAATGAAAAACAAAACTTAGATAATTATGACAGAATTTGCGGCTCGCAAATTTCAACAGAATTATTAGCAAGTCAAGAAGCAGTTCTTCTGTCATAAACCCAATCCACTAATTTGTCAATCAGCAATCAAAATTAGTTGCCAGAGTGCACACAATAATTATAGAAATGTTGCCTTTGGTATTTCGCATTTACTAAGAATTCATTGGCAGAGCTATAAACTTATTCATTGCCATTGACTTTGACTTATGATTATAGTCATTCTCGAGGCATTGACTACAACGATATCAAAGAGTCTACAAGTCTACAATCTATTTATATATGTATTTGGCTTTAATTATACTAATTGAGCGGATAGCGTATGATAAATTAGCCAATGTCACCAAATATGCACTAATTAAAAAGATGATTGCCATGGATAATAATTAAAATAAACTTTTTTCGCTTCTTCATTCAGTCAGTTTTTATATTGCAGGATATACTCCATATTTTGTAGTCAGCAATTATTCAGGATGTTTCTATTACCTTGCAGTTATACGCTTAAAATTTATGCATATGTCAAATCAAACTTGAGTGGAAGATACAATTTTATGATGGTTAATTTTTTGTTTTTTTATTGTATGCCTCTCAAGCAGTTCAAATTTGCTTAAGTCACATAAGTTGCTCTTGAGCAAAGAGATGTTCACACTGCGTATTCGCGATTTTCAGTGTATTTGTATGCATTTTTAGAGATTTTCGTAATATTCGAGTGTATTAAAATAAGCAAAATAAAATGAAAAGCAAAATAAAAATAGTTAACTTCTTGCAATCTATGCAAATAAACGATGCCAAAAATAAGGCGACAAAACTGAGAGAAAAAATAACAAGCAAAAGAAAATAACTAAAAAAAAAAAGTAAAACACTCAACAAAGGTTTCGTTTGCAATTTTTACAGTTGCTTTTGTGGTTGGGGCGCTAAGCTTTTTTTGCGTTGTGTTGTTCTTGTTTTAAATATTGTGGCTGCTATTTCGATAGACATTCAAAGTGAATTGCATTAATTGCGCGCACACACACACATTCAAACATTCGCAAGTGTGTGTGCTTGTGCACAATATTTATTTCTAATTAATTTAATTTTTGTTTCGCTCGCCGTTTTGTTGTTGTTGCTGCTGCTTTTTGGTGAGCGCTGCTCCCAAACATGTACACATACTTATGTATGCATGTGTGTGTATTGGTGTGTGCCTATCTGTGTATTTTTGCTTGGGTCGCGCATGAATTGAAAAAAAGAACGGCGCACGAAATTCGTACAAGTAAACTTTTAGTGCAAAGCTTTACGGCCTATCGTTGCTTTGTGTGTGTGTGTGTGAGTGTGGGCACCTCTGACGTAATTGTGCTGCCGCCGAAGCCAAATCGCCAAATCGCCAAACGCACCAACACACACACATACACATACACACATACATATACATATATAGCAGCACCAAAACAATGAGCGTGTATAATTTGTTGCTTCTTTGCTACTGATCGACGCAGCGCTGCTGCTGTTTGCGCCTTGCCGGTTTCGAAAATCCAAATAATAAACAACAACAAAAACAACAGCAGCATAGCAACTAGTGTCGGTGGCGCAAATATAATTAAACTTTCGAATGGGATCAGCAGCAGCAGCAACGGCAGCAACAGCAGCAGCAACGCTTGACAAGTTTTTTTTTTGTTTTTATTTCGTTTTCGATTATTTTGTTTTTGCTGTGCTTTTCACTCAATTTAAGAGTCGCGCTTGTGCTTTTGAGAGCTTTACTGTTGCTGCTGTTTGCGGCTGCTGCTGCCGCGGTTGTTGCTGCGTTTTTTTTTCACTCAATTGCTGTTTGCTTGGGAACGGCATAGTCAAGTTTCATGCCACCAACGATTGCCGTTGAATTCAGTCGTTCAACGAGAGTGACCGCGCACGAAAGCCCCAACAAGCCAACAGCGGAGCCGCACAAAATTAAATCATCAATAACAACAACAAATTGTTTATACACATTTAGAGTGAGAATTTAACACATATACCTTACCAGTTGTACTAGAACAGAAGAAGCCACAAATAAATCTGCAGCGAAATTTGTGCAAAAGAAAAGTAAAGTAAAAAATAAAGAAGACCGAATCAAAGTTCTAGAAGAGTTGCCCTCGTCTCTAAAAACACTCTAGAAAACAGCTTTGCATACCTTCAGGAAAAGTACTCTCGCTCCTGCCGTTAACTCTGGTGTATCTCCTACTCTTCAGCACTCTCTCACTCTCGCTAACTAAATCACCTCTGATTTTGTCACGTCACGACGACAACGACGACGACGACCCTTCAGAAGTTGCGTACGTGCCTGGCTGCCCAAACATATGTTTGCTAGAGCAATAACTGCAATTAAAGCTTCTCAGTCTGTCGAAGACTGCTGTTAAATCTAACATATGTTTGGCCGCCAGAGGCCGCTTTTGTCTACCAAAGTGCAGCTGTGTGCGTGTGTGCCCAAAAAGCGTTTAACTTACAAAATTTAGCATAGAAAAGAGAAGTAAATAAAAAGTTTTATATAAATTCGTCGCGTTATACACATATATATTTAGAAATATATATATATATATAGAAACGTATGTAAAAGTCAACGACGTGTGTGTGCAGTGTACAAATCAAGACAACAACAACACAGCAAAAACCGTAGAAGCAAAATAAGAAGAAGAGCAGCAAAAGTGAGTGCAAGTGCAATTGAAAAAGTTGTCACAGCTGCCAAGCCCCGCACCGCACCCCAACTGAAGTGTGCGCACTTGAAATATTTGTAACTCTCTTTTTTTGCAACAATTTGTGCGGTTTGTGCCGCCCACAACAGATTTTTAAATGAAACCGGAAAATTGGCTTGAAACATCTGCCTCAACATCAGCAGCAGCAGCCGCAGCCGCAGCATCATCATCAAAATCGGCAGCAGCAGCAGCAACGTACACCAGCAATGCAAAGGTAAATGTCACGCCCACAAAGACACGCCCCACGCCCCGAAGTACCCCCTACAAAGCAACCCACAAGTGGTAGCCACAGCCACACCCACACATAATGTCACTCACACATACACACACACACACACAGCCCATTCGCAATTGTAGCATATGGCGATGAAAAGTTTTCCCGTTGCGTAGCTTGTTAAAAATGTGTTTTCACATACCCCATGAAATCCATCTCAATTGGGTTATAGCCAAAGAAGGGTAAAATAGAAATATATCTCTTTTTTTCAACTAGAAATAACTAGCTTATAGCATCAGTCAGATATATATATATATATACATATACAATTTTATAGATCTTTATGTGCAACTGGGTAACTGTTAGTCAAGCATTGCTGCTATTTGGGTATGTTTCGTTTCTGGTATTTTTGTTGCTCTTGTTTGTGGCCCATTAAGTGCCAAGAATTCGGTTTAATTTTGCGACCCCAAAAATTATTTTGAATAAAAAAAAAATCAAAAACGGAGACACATTTAAAATACAGTCAAATTGAATTTCAATTCCAATTTCAATTTAAAATCAATATGCGACTTTGATATTCCAGCTCGATGCAAAAATGCGTGTCACAAATATATGTACATATGCTTAATTTATAAACAAAAGCAAAGCAGCTATAATAATACACTTATATATATATATTTATTTGACTAGACACTATATACATGTGCATATATCCGGGTTCATTAGCGTTGCGCGCAGTGAAACCAAATGACTTGGTCAAAACTTTGATGGGGCGCAAATAAGAAGGAGGTGGAGAAGGTCAGGGTGGGGTGAGGGGGTATGTGTGTGTGTGTGTGTTCGGTGGTTGTTGTGTCACGTGTGACACCCAAGAGTTAGGCCCACCCAGACACATTTCACAAGCGCAAATTACATTTTGACGCTGCAAAACCTCACTAATTACATTACATTGCTCCTCATATTGTGTGTGCGTGTATGCGAGTGTGTTTTTATATATATATATGTATATATATCTCTTGGCACAATAGTTGCACCTATTTTGTGTTTTATTTTTCGTTCGCCTCTTTTTCTATGTCAACTTTTGTGCAGGCAGCGCACGTTGCCAAACGCCATCCAATTGGGCTGACTATCAATTGTGGGCAGCGTGTTTGCTGCTGCCTCTTCTTCTTCTTCTATTTCACATATAGATTACACAAAGAAAACGAATTTCAAAATTTACACAAATAAACTTTTTAGACTTCAAATTTAATTCAAGTCTTGAATTTTCTTGTAACATATTTTCTTGGGATTACTGACTATCTCTTTTGCGGGGTCTGGCAACGCCCAGTGTAAGCTGCAATCAGAACTATAATTTTAAGCAGAAATCTTTCTTATATATAACTTGACATAATATTAAAAATCTATTAAAATTGAATTCAGATTGTTAAGAATTATTAAAAGAAAATAGATTTAGAAAATTATAAACTATTTAATTAAATTTTCTTGTAATATATTCTCAAGATATGTGAAGAGTCTTCAGCAGAATCTGGCAACGCCAACTAATTCCTGCTAAGGCTAACATAACTTTAAAATTTTCCCTCTAGCAATTTAAGTCTAGCTAAAATGTAGTTTGTAATACAATTTGTAACTCATAAATTTCGCTCAGTGTGTGCGTTGTCATTCAGACCCGGGCAGCAATTATGTAAACCATTTATTGCCTAGTCGATTTGCTGAGTGTCTCTTTTATTTATTTTTTTTTCTTGTCTTCTATGTTTTTTTTTGTTCACTTTTACAGCTTTTTTGCGCCCATCAATTGATAATATTGATTGTTTGCAGCCACGTTGCATGATTCTGGAATTCAATTGGTGTTTGACTTGTTGTTGTTGCCACAAGTTACAAATGGCAAATAAACAAACAATTTCAGTTTATTTGCTGCAAACATGCATATTCCACTTAAACAAACTATAAATAGACGATTCTAGTTAGAAATGAATTTTATAGATGATTGTTTATACAACACAATAAACCAGATGAGTTAAGAGGAGGGTTCTTATGAAACACCCGGGCACACGCAATGCAATCAAGATATATAAGAATATATATATATATATAGTTCAATTTGATCTACCTGACATTTATGTATCTTATTTTTTATGTTCTTTTTCTTATTTCCCTTTGTCGATTGCGAAGAGTTCGTTAACCCGCCTTAAAGATTGGCCAATCTTTTGGGCAGCATCTACCTGTAAGAACTTTGACGATTATGTGTCTTGGTGTGTTGGTGTGTGTGTGTGTGGCACACGCTTTGCTATCGATGTTTCTTAGCATCTGACCCCATTCAAAGCCATGTGGCAACAACTGTCGTTGTTGTCTATTCTGCTTCTATTCTTAACTCTTGCCTGAAGCTATTACATCGTTCTCACACGAAAAATCCAATAGGTAAATGGCCTACGCATTGTATTATCAAAGTTTTCTTTATTTTTATTTTAATTTATTACTATTTTTTTTTTTTGTGATTTATCTCCAGAAATTACATAAATCACGACACAATATTTTAAGATATGCGAGTTGGGTTTGTGCTTTCAATGCAATATTTAATTAGAATTCTCAACTGGCTTAATTAATGAGATATATATTCGTATTACAACAATACCTTGGCATACATTAACCTGTTGGAATTTGCTCCAGTGGAGAGAGCTCGACTAGGAGAATACCCTAAATGAATAAATGTAATTTAGTAAATTCGAATTTACAATGTTTTTTTCTTCTCATTTTTGTACTTTTTATTGCTATCGGTAATCGATAACTTATTCAAATTTTACCCTTTTTGATTTACCCATTTCGAGTGTTTTCAGGGTATAATAAATAGAAAAGCCCCAGCTGGAAAAAGTCCCCTTTGATAAGTAATTGTGACAAATTAGCAGATAGTAATAGGGGTTAACCTAAATTTATGCAAATGAATTCAGCTCAAAATAATGCAAATGGGCCAAACTGAAGCATTGATAATATTCGAAATTTGTATGTAAATTGGTTTTTAGACTCGCATACGAAAGCAATTTGAGTTTGCTGCTGCTGCTGACGACGAGTTAATGAGTTTGTAATCATAATCACAATTACAACAAATGCTTCAAGTTACCATACAAATATATATATTGTGATAGATGTTGCACAACCAACCAACACACACACACACACAGATGCAGACACAGACACAGACAACAGCTTGCGGGGAGTGAAAAAACGATGCTGCAACTGAAGCTGCCAAAGAACTATTAAATAGTCTGTGTGTGTGTGTTGTGTGTGTAGTGTGTGTGTTTAAGTGTCATAAAAACTTCGTTTAACAGTTTTAATTTTTATTGTTGTTGTTTTGATGCTGCTATTTTCAAGTCACGACGCTGAAATTGAAGCCAAAACGAAATCGCACGCAAATGGTTTGTTTGTTATTATTTATTGTTGCAATGTGCAATTAGATTTTTCGGCCTAACGTCTCACAAGCTAAGCTGCCACAAGCTGCGACTGTTGCAGCAGCAACAGCCACAGCAAGCAAACAATGCAAGTTGCAGCTTTGTTTGGGGTTGAGCAATCACTCAAAATTTTTCGTATAATTCGAAATAGTTTGTTCGAAGCAGCTAGAAAAAAATAGGCGTAAAAATGCTATAAAAACTAATTGCTGTAATCGAAAAAAAATATGCTAAAAGACTATGGAAAGCATTATAGAAATATAAAAGTCAGCTTAGTACACAAAATCCTATTAATATCCATCAGGTTATTTATTTATTTAGTTAACGTCAACTAAATTTAGTCGACTTTTAAAATACACTAAGCAAAAAATTAAAATAAATTAAATCACTGAAATTAGTTCGTAAAATTCGAAGCTATAAAAAACAGGTGCAAAATTGCTATAAAAATTAATTGCTTAAATATAAAAAAACTATGCTAGAAAGTTGAAAGCATTTAAAATTCTTAAGGCTATGAAAAGCATTTGTGCAGGTAGAACCCAGTTTAGAACATAAAATTGTTTAATTATTTATTTATTTAATGTCCACTAAAATTGGGTTAAATTAAATTTAAAGTTAATTTGAAAATTATTATATTACAAATTAAAAATAAGAATTATTTGGGATATTTTTGACGGTATTTAAAAGAAAAATCAATATTAATAGTTGAGAACATAAATTATTATTAATATACATGAAGTGTCACCTAAAATTAAATTAACATAATATAAATAAATTTTAAAATTAAATGTAAAATAAAAATAAGAATTTTTTTTTTTCAACATTTCGTACATGAATTGGGAAAAACAAAACAAAATTGGAAAAACCCAAAAATATTAGTATGACTAAGATACGATTTTGAATAGATAGTTAAAATCTATTGTAATCATTACAATAGACTTATGACAGCTATAAGAATATAAATAACTCTTTAATATATCATTCATAAATAGTATATTTATAGCTTTTCAGAACTGTTGAGAACAAATATGAATTACAGTTTGAGTTAGTTTTTTTGGTGCCACATTAATTTAACTCAATTTTTAGTTAGAGCATCTTTAAAATGGCACTTTTAAATTCTAGAAATAATAAATTTGTTTTTAGTTGGCTTAACTGCAAGAGTATGCAGTATTCGGCGCTGTTTTATAATTATCTTAGCAAAAACAAGCCCAGTTCGAGTACCCGGATTTAGTTCTGTTCAAGTGTTTTGGCTTGTTATTCTTTAGCTGTTTTTCGAAATGCAAGCCAAAGCCAAATAGCAGGCGGGGGTCAGCAATTGCTCTACTTAATGCGCTGCTGCTGCTGGTTGTTGATTGTTGTTAGTTGTTGTTGGTTGTTGTTGGTTGTTGTTGTTGGTTGTTGTTCTTGTTGTTGTTATTGCTATTGATTGTTAACCTTGAGATAAGTGCGACGCAGCGTACACGGCGAAGGTCGCCAAGTGCGTTGTCCGTCGGCTATTTCATGCACAAACTAAATAGCTAAGCAGCTAAATAGCTAAATAGCTAAATAGATAAATAGCTAAATAGCTAAATAGCTGTGAGCTATACACAGATACATAGACAACTAGACACATACGTCTAACATATGTCTACGTAATACATTAACATATTTGTGTGTGTGTGTGTGTGTGTGTGCTGTGTGTGTTTACCGCGATTTGACTTTGATTAAAGTGTTGTTGTTGTTGTTTTCTGTTGTTGGCTGCGTTCTAATTAAAAATGGGCGCAGTTTTGTTCGATGTTTTTGTGTTGCATTTGTTGTTTATTGCTTTTCGTATGCAGAAGCCAAAACGTCAGTTAAGGACAAGAGCACAATGAGCACAGCCAAATGCTAATTTAATTAAGACTCAAACAGAAACAGGCAGCAAAATGAGACGACGCCCAACACAAGGCTCTGTTGAGACAGAAAAGAGAGAGACTGGCAGAGGGAGAGAATAATCGAAAAGAGAGAGAGAGAGAAAGAGAGAGAACTTGACCCAGAGAGATGCAGTCAAGTTCCATTTGTAGACAATTTATTAACCGACCTTCCAAAAGGGATTTAATGTTGATTTAGGCACTTGATTTGGCTATTTGATGGCAACTGAAATATAAACAAATGTATAAAAAAATAAAAAAATTATTTTACATATGAAGAAAACAATTTAAATTAGCCCAGAGTGTTTTGAGAGAGAACCCAAAACAAAAGTTATCATAAAAGGCAGTTGTAAAAATAAATCACCCTAATTATAGATAAATAAAAAACATTCTTTAAAAAAAACTGTTGTTGATATATACTTTTTTTGGGTTTTATTTTTGAGTTATTTATTTAAGTTGACATTGAGTTCAATGGGATTATTTTTATATAAAATAAAAATGTATATAATTTATTTATTTATTATTGATTATATATTTTATCCATAAATCCAAAAGTTCTGCAAATATATACAAAAAAAATAATGATTGATAGCACTAAAAACTGATGATCTAACAAAATGTAATTAATCTAAAATATATAAGACTAAAAGACAATCTGTATTAGCATAACCCAGACTATTATTTATCTCATTTCTGGTAGCAGCTGTTTTGTTTATTTTTGGTTTTTTGAAAGTAGTAACTTGTTTTCCAGTGCCCCCATTTATGGAGATTATTGAACATGAACAGATGAAAAATTCCGTTGAAATGGGCAATCAGGCCTAAAAGATAAAAAATAAAAAGAAATGGGAAACAGCTGTGCCAACAGCTGTCTAAATTTAACCCATATAAATAATTGTTAACTTAACCGAAGTAGTACGCAATTTGTTTGAATTGAGCTGAGCTGAGCTCAATTCAATTGATGCCCAAAATAAGCATTGTTCTCAAATGCGGCCAATTTATTTTATTTGCTTTTGCCTTTATTTAATTTTTTTTTCTTTGTTGTTGTATTTTTATCAAAATGAAAACAAAATCAAAATTAATTATTTGTATTTGTTTATTTATTTTCTTATTTTTTGTGCTCGTTTGCCTTGAGCACATTACCAACATAAATTTGCGAATTTTTATTTAAATTTGTTTGTTGCTTGCGTACATCAAATTCCAATCCCCCCCAGCGTCCCTCAGAGATCCACCTTTTCATTTGTGGACGGTTGTCAAGCGCCCAAGATTTTTATTTTAGCAGACATCGCATTTGTTGCTGTTGTTGTTGTGTATATTTTTAAATAACATTTCACATTTAGACTCAACGTAAATGATTTTATTTTAATTTAACACTTTTTGTTGGTGTTTTTTTTTTTGTCGCTGACATTTACATTGAGTTTGTGGCGCCTTTTTTGGCTACACTTTTATTGCAGGGTATTTAAAATTATTTTTATTTATTTATTTTTCTATAAAATAATTAAATATGTATAGAAAAATATACGCTCTTAATTAACTACAGATTTTTAAAAGTGTATTTTTTAAGCTTATTCAAACAATGATATATTTTGTCAAAAACACTTGATGTGCTTGTTTTAGAATAAAATTTGAATTAAATTTGAAAACTGTTTATTGATGCAGCGTTTTGCATATTTCTCTTCTATTTGCAGGTAAGCCATTTTCCCCTGCGCATTGAATCATTTTGAATCATTTGAATAGCGCGAATGAATCATTTGAATGATATTCAATTGGTGTGGCGTAAGTAAACAAATCAGAGTAAACAATTTGACGACATTATTTTAGTGTTTGTAAATATTTTGACAGCTATAAAATGAAGAGGAAAACATTAAAAAAAACAGTAGAAAAAAAACAAAACTCACTTTAATGACCGCAAACAGTCGTTGCGTTTCTTTTTTTGTGTGGCTGCAACAACAACAACAACAACAAAAGCAAAGAAAAGCGCGTTTTCAAAGATTTCACTTTCACGCCGTAAACAACAAAAGAGCCACAAAATGCAAATACCGACAAAAAGATAAGCTTCACAGATCTTTACAAGCGTCACTCCCCTCCCCTCCTCCCTCCTCTCGTTGTTATCGTAGAATTCAAATTATATATATATATATAACATCGCATGATAGAGTATGTATAAAAATATCTGAATCATGTTCTATATGTAATTTGAGCTTTGCTTTTTAGAATTTGCAAAAAGACCTGTAGAAGAAAATTTGTACAAATTTGGAAATGTAAAATTATAAAATTATAAATAAATTTTAAAACTTAAATAAAAATATGAAATTTTGTTAAAAATATACACCAAAATTTTAACCCTTTTACCAACCGAAATAATAATTTTAAATATTCGTTTAGCAAAAATTTCCTGATTTTTTCTTTGTAATTTTTTTTGGCTTAATAAAAGCGCAGCAAAACTCAAGTTTTAACTATAATACGATATAAGAGCAAAGGCAACAGCCACTGCCACAACAACAACAATAAAATGCCACAAAATCTCACGAGCTGTTGCAGTTGCAACTTGCAACTTTAGCTACGGTCAGGTGGTTGGTGGCGCGACTCTGGTTGTTGTTGTTGTTGTGGATTGTGGATTGTGGCGCAATGGTTTGGCATGTGCATGTGCATGTGCATGACTTGGGGGCATTGTAACACACACACACACACACACAACACACACACTCTGCTGCTGCTGTTGTGCATGCTCATATTTTGTGTTGTTTTGCTTTTTGCTTGAGAGGCATTCAGTTGCCACAGCGGCATGCAGCAGCAGCTTTTTGTGGTTTGAGTTTTTGATTTTGGTTTTGTGGCTGCTTTTGGGGTTGGGCATTCCGTTGTTTGTTTGTTTGTTTGTTTGTTTGATTGCTAAGTGAAAAGCGTTGTTCGCTGCACGCAGTTGTTGTTGTTTGTTAGTTGTTGTTTGCGGACAACACACTTGCCACTTGCTTATTTTCACCGGCAATTGTTGTTGTTGTCGCCGTTTTGTTATGGCCAAGGATCAACATGCTTTTTTGCATGTGGCATCAACATAAACAAAAGCAGCAGCAGCAGCAGATAAATAAAATAATTTTAGACGCTTCTTAAACCAATTAAAATCTAATAAAAAGATTTATAAAGCAAATGTGACAGGCAAAGAAAGATTTCAAAGAGTATATCGAATCTTGATCAGCAGCAATAAATATAAATTTTAGTTTGCTTCTCTTTTATTTTTTATTTATCATTAACTTCTTCTGTTTTCCCAATCGATTAACTTAACTTAAATAAAATCCATTAATTTTAAAGTTATACATTTTTGATTACATTAATCATCTGCAAAAGTTGCATCAATATCGATTTGGAAACACAGCGAGTCAAGTCAATAAATATTGAATTACTTCAATTTGTTTCGAGTTTTGTTGAACTGTAAATTGCTTAATATTTTAATAGAGCTGTCATTATTTATGGCTATTACTTTTTTTTAACCCATTTCGTAGCTCTTTTTTTGTTGTTGTACCTTTCACCCAGCAGGACGCCTACCAATTGCTTAACCCAATTGCTTGGCAAATTGGGTTGCACGTTTGCCTGCAACTCAAGGAAGTTGCTCATAAAACTTTACAAATTTTATGGCCAATTATTTAGTAAAAACAAAAAAAATATAACTATAATAAAATAATATAAAAAAAAATAAATTTTAAATGCATTAAACAGCAAAAATGCAAGATAAATGTTTGGAAAAAAAACACCTTTCACTTTGTTGAAATTAAACGAAGCGCGGTTTCAGTTTCAATTGTTGCCGCCGTTGTTGCTGCTGCAGAATGTTTGCCACATTGCCACACACACACACATACATATACATATGCTGTAGCTGGCATTTTTCAAAGTTCGACTGACACAGAGACCAACTAAAGCGCAACGAGCAAAGTCCACAAAACCAAGACAAAAAAATATACACAAAGACGCGCCGCGTTGAATGAACTTTCGGCAAAGGCAGTGATTGTGCGCTGTTTAAATAAATCTCAAAATACCCATTAAAAATATGTAAAGCGAGTTGTTATCAATAGCCGAGTCAATCCATACAAATCCGTTTTTTCAGCGAAAATTGAAAGCTAAAAACATGCAATTAATATTATAAGTTGAAATAATTTCAGTCCTAGTTTAAATATATATTTTTTTTGTCGCTGCATTAATTGATAATAATATTGATTAACTGCCTAAAAATAAACGCATATTAAAATTTACTAAATTTAAGATTTTGTTAGAGGGTATTTCCCAGTTGATCTCTGTCAACTAACTCGTTTTGTATTTTTGCTTAATCACAACTGAATATTGCGGACTCAGTAAAGATTATAATTTACAGAAATCATTAGTCAGTACAACTAAAAAAGGAATCTGAACCCGTTTCAGTTTTTTTAGTTTATTGCGTATATGATTAAATATATATTTATAAAAATTCGCAACTCGACTTCAAGCAGGAAATGGGAAAAAATAAAATAATAAAATTTAAGTCAGCTACAAATGTTGCACGTGGCGTATGCGTAATGTGTAAAGTGGGTAAAGTAATGCTTGGCTATGACGAACCGGAACACAATCTGTGGTTGCCAGGCAGAACTATGAATTGAAATTGAATTTCTATTTTGCAAGTTGCAAGTTGCAAGTTGCGCTTGGTTGATTTTTCAACACATTCGCTATTCACGCCTTCTCAGTAAAATAAGCTGATTAAATTTATAACTCAGCGCACAACGTGCAACATATGCAACATATGGGATAGTTGGACTCCAAGTAGCATCATCACTCATCTATTTTTGCTCTGCTGTGGGTTGTCATCTCAACATTTTGATATACTTCACAATTTATAATTCTTTTTTTGTAGAACCCTCTATTTTTTTTTGTTTACTTTATTTTTTTTAGAGCTGGCGTTACGTAATTGGTAACTTTGTTGTTTGTGTCTTGAGTGCTATTGAAATTCATTTCGCTTCTTTATTTGTTTCGCGCTCTTCTTGAATTAATTTAATTTTAATTTTAGTTTCAGTTTCGATTTCCATTTCGATTTGATTGCGCTTCGTTTGTCAATTTGATGCTGCCTCCTCTGCATTTTGGGAATATTTATCGTTTATCGTTGAGAAACGGAAGCATCTTCAAAATAGAAGTACTCTAAAAATGTGATTTATGTTGATTGAGTATGGTTTTGTCCAGGCTCATTAGGCAAAGACATTTCTCAAAAGATATGTTTAGAGATTGTCTCAACATTTGAGTCAAAACTAAATTTAAACTTTGCATTCTAAACTATTCATTATTTTATGTTTCTATTTGTTATAAGCTGAACTCATTAAAAATGGGAGAATGGGAGAAGTTGTGGCGCAAAATGATGTGGGAAGCAGCTCTAATGGAATAAGCTATATAATCGAGTCAAGCATGATTGATTAAGAATATATTATATAATCGAACGAGTTCAACTTTCATATTTATTTTTGTATTTATTTATTTAACTTGAACTAAAGTTAATCAGCACAAAGAAATACAAAAATATATAACAATAAATTAAAATTAGAATTTCAAACGAAAAGATAAGGCACATTTGTAAAATATCTGCCAGTATTAAATGCAAAATGTTTTTAGTTTATTTTTTAATCCAACTTTATTTCCTCTCATTAAATGCTCGAGTATATTTTTTCTTCTTCATTTTTGTGGAATTTTAAGTTTAGATAAGAGCAGAACTAGAAATGTATTTATCTGCCACATATGTATATTATATGCCTAGCTGATTGTATTATTTAACAGAAATTTCATTTGTTTTTCGTTTTTTTTTTTTTTTTTTTTTTAATATAATTCGATGCACTGACTTATTGCCAGACAGTTCACGCCGACGATTGCATAATACCCGTTATAAAGTTTGATGGCCATAGCCAATTTTTGAGCGGCACGTAGCCAAAAAGTCCAGCGAAGAAAGTGAAATTACAAAACTCGCCGACTTTGCATAGTTTCGAGTACCGAAAATTATGATAAAAAACAAATGGAAAACAAAAAAAGAAATGGAAAAAAATATATAAAAAATAAAATAAAAAATTTGTAATGCAGTTCAGACAAAGTGTCGATTGTGCAATCGAAAATTTAATACGCAGATCATTTGACCCGGCTCTAAACGGCAAATAGATTAGTAAATCGTTTGCTGAATGAAAATAGTATATAATATATAGTAAATTCTATAGATTTTAATGGGTTGCTTTCAGTGTTTGATTTTGATGGGGGCCAATGAACGCTGAAAGTGGCTCCATTCTGGAAGGCGCGTTGCACGTGCTCAGACTGAGCTGGGATGATGGGCCTGTGATTGATGTTGATAAGCACAAAGTCTGCTCTATATATATATAAATATATATATATATGTATAGTATATATATAACGATTTATATATTGCTACATATGGCAATTTATTTACAGCGAATTTTTGTTTGTCCCAGCACTTTATAAAAATTTAATATATTTTTGAAAGCTGTTGCTGCCTAGCTGCATCTCATTCGCACAGCTGCACACTGATATATTTCTCTCTCTCTCTGGCTACATCTCTCTATCTATCTCTTTCCATCTATCTCCATCTCTGCCTGGCATTGGAGTGCATTCAACTCATGCCTCGGCCTGACATTTTGCGCTGACAAGCGAATGAAAGTAGCAATGGCAATAAAAGTCATAAGAAAATAAATTAAATAAAACACAACAACAAGAACAACAACAAAATAATCAAAATTATATTTAAACCATTTAGTCACAAAAATATGGCGACTTTTAGTGAGTCTTCGCTTAATTCTAACTGCAATTTCAAAGCCGCATTAATCACAGAGGAAGACACGTGTTGGCAGCGCCGGCAATCCCCAGATTCTCAAGCGTTAGTCATGCAACAGGCATATGAATAAATACAGATATAGATATAGATATATATATATATATATATCTAGTGATAGATTCATAAACATATTTATAGATCTAGCCATAAATAGGGGCACCAAAGCAAAACACAAAAGCACATTTTGTGTGGGTAGCTGTAACTCAAATATTTCTTATATATATATATAAGTATAGATATATATATAGATATATATATCATTAAATTGCTGCCCATCTTTGTTCAGCTAAAACAACATCAACAACTAAAACACCTGAGAATATATAACACATAAAACACTAAATACTTAAAAAACAATGCATAAATAGATATCTTTATATATATATAAATATATATATATATATGTGAAACTAGCACACACTCGATATATGTTGATACAACTGTTGTTGTTTTCTTCATTTGAATATAGCTGACTGTTTATTTATTTTTATTTTTATTTATTTTTTAATTTGTTTACCAAACTTGCAACAAAAATTGTGCCAAGCTGGCAGATTCTCATTTAAAGCAAAGAAAAATGCATTTCGATTAATTAATAATCGCAGGTTTTAAGCAGTTTTGTGGCTTTTCTTTTAATTATTATTTTTAGAATTATTTTTAGTATTATTTTTAGTTATTGTAACTATTTGCATCCCATTACAAAGTGCGACACGTGCCTTGTTTTTTTTTAACTATTGTTGCCGCTGCAACTTGAGGGGCTTATTCAGTGAATTCAATTAAATAAAATTTATATGGCGCAAACTCTTTAGTATTTATTTGTTTATTGTCTATTTGTTGTCTGTCGCTTGTCAGTTGTTTCTGTTGTTGTTGTTGTTTTATTGTTTTTTAGTTGTTTGTCTAAAACTTAATTGTATTTTGTGTTCTATTCACTTTTTTCGTTGTTTGTTTGCTTTGGCATTGTTTTATGGCGTGACTCGACACAAAAGTCATGCAACCAGTAATTACAGCTATGAAATGACAGATGAGTATCGAAAACTGTATAACATACGATCAACCAAAAGATACAGATTTATATATATATTTATTTTAATTCACATATACAATTGTATCTGGAATCTGTACACAGTTTACTTTTGAATGGTAAATACTCTGAAAAAGGGTATCAGAAAATTGCTAAAATTCTATTAAATTCATTACAAATTATTTGACTTATTTTTTAGCTATAATTTAAAAATGATAATTATAATTTAAACATTTTTTTTATGACTTAATGTTTCATATAAATAATTTAGAAAAAAGGACCTCTAAATTGACATCCGCCCTCGGACTTGCTCCAAATCTATAGTTTTTAGTTAGACAACATTTTTCTTGAGAACTGCTATTGTTTGTTGTTGTTGTTGTTGTTGTTGTCAATTGTCGCTTTGTGTGTGTAATTAAAATTGATAAATAATTTCGTTGCTGCTATCAGCCACTTCCTGGGAAAACGACTGCTCGCAAATGTTTGCCTATTCCAAAATTGAATGTAATAAATATCGTAGTTCAACTTGACATATATGTATTTATTATGTATGTTTATACATATTAAAATACAAATATATACGTCTAGTTAAGATCTCCCACAAGTTTTAGCTGCATTCACTTTGTAATTATTAACGTGATCATCTTAATTGCTGTTCGTCAAATGCTCACACACAAATTTAACGAGTGGCAATCTAATCAGTCAATTTAATAGGCCATAAACAACCAGATTTCACAATTAGTTAATTGCTTTTAAAGGCCAAACAACCAACTAGAAACACATATAAAATAAATCGGAATATAAATATTTTTATTATTAACTAAATTATATAGTAGCAATAGTTAAACCATTTTTTTATAAGCTGAAAAAAACAAGTCAGAACTGTTGATTTTTTTGCATTTTATATACACTAAAAGCCAAAATTGAATTGTGATTGATATTTTAACTAATTAATTAGCAACAAAGTTTGCTTTTTTCCTTTTATATGATGCTTTCATATCCGCATCATATTTTAAATTGGTTTCTTACCACTTTTCGTGGCATTCTTATCTTGAAATATTCAATTTCCTGCTAATTCCAGGCCTTCAAATATTTCCTCTTGCTTTTGGTTAATAAATAAAAGTGCTCTAATAAATACATATATTTATCAAATTGTTTTCTTTTTTTTGCTGCAAACACACGCCACACAGGTGTTGTTTTCTTCGATCAATGTTTACACAAACTGAAATCGAAATGGAAACTAAAATGTTTTTTAATTTTTAAAAAACATTTGCACAATTGCGGCGACATTTGCACATCTGTATTTGACTAGAATCGATTTGCTTACTCTGTGTAGGTGTGTGTGTGTGTGTGTGGCTGTGTGTTTATCTTATTTACCAGCTCAATATTTTTGTCTATCGAAAAACAATCAACTGTCTTTGTTTTTCAGTTTGCACAATATTTACTTTGTTGGGTTTTACAGCTGAAATCCGGGGCAAACTTTCGAATTATTTGTAACAAATGCAGGTTGTTAATTTTAAATAAGCTGCAATTAAGTTTTCGCACAGTGCTAAACAGCTTATTTAATTCGCTATTCTCTCTCCCTCTCTCTCTATCTCTCTCTCTGATGTATGTGTGTGTTTTGTAAATTATGTTTTCAATTAGAGAGTCTCTTTTTTTGTTTTGTAGATTGCATAACGATTGTGTTTACGGTTCAAGTTGGGTTATCTAAAAATAGGCATAGGACGCAGGGACAGACCCGCTGCGAAATGACCCCATAAAATACAAATGCAAAAAACACAACAATAAAGGCGCAGCCAGCTAATGGAAAAAGAAAAGCAGCAGCAGCGAGTGTAACAAAAAAATAAAGTAATTTAATTATTCAAAAAAAATTTTTTTTTGTCGTGCTTTTGTCGTTAAATATGGACTTGAGTCTACAATTCCATTTAAAGCCAATGAGCGGAGATGTTACAGGGACTGGTCAGGGGGCTAGGTAGGGGGGCGGGGGAATGTCTGAGCACCTGGTCGCAACAGCTCTGCACGACGGCGGTCACGTTTTGTAGCGTTCGGGTCAAGATTAACTGAAAACTAAAACTGAAATACTAAACCCAAAAAGCAACGGCAAAGCAAAGCAAAGCAAAACGAAACAAAAAAAAAAAACGAAATGACGACGTCAAACGAAAGCCAATCAATAACGTCAATGCTTCCTAAAATGCAAAGCCTACCACTAACTAAACCTGTCAGCCTACCCCTCATTTACATAGCTAAAACAAAACGCAAGACTGAGAAGGAGAAAGAGAATGAGAAAGAGAGAGAGAGAGAGAGACAGTTGCGGGCACAGTTGTTATTAAAGCTCCGCAAGCATTTCCGTCATCATCAAAAACGGTTCCAAATTCTCGCTTTGCGCTGCACTTTCATTTTCGGTTTTTCTTTGTAAACCTGATAGCCTATCTCCCTCTACCACCCCTGCCCCTTGTAGCTCGTCTGTGCGGTATGTGAAACTATGCCAAAAATCAAAAAAAAAAAAACGCAAGTGAATCTTTGACTGTGTCTGTATGCAAGGTTTTAACTGTGTGTGTGTCTGTCTAACTGTCTTCGGACACCTGCCCTCCTTACCTCCTTGCCCCTGCTTTACGCTTCTTGGCGTAGTTGTATAATTGAATTGTAGTCAGTTGCGCGCTTTGCGTATTTGAAATGTCGGTCGAACCGGTTTCAATTTGGCACTCGTGTTTTCGGGCCCGGCATAATAATTAAGTCTCATTTGCATTGTGGAGAGAAGGCAGCGCGCTAGAATTCGAATTCGAATTCGACTCAACTCAATTCGATTTGATTCGATTCGATTCGAATTTGATTCAATTTTGGTATTGGACTTGGAATTGTGCTTTGTAATTGGAATTGGAATTGGAACTTGGTCTGCTCGCACTTTCCTTGGCATTTTATTAAGTACAGTAACAATAGCAACAATAGCAACACCACAAATATCGAAAATAGCCTCAAACCATGTCGACTACTTTTGGGGGACACTGTAGAAAAGCAAGTTGAGTACGAATTATGCGTAAGAATGTTGAGCGTTTTACAGGAAAGCAAACATCAAAATAATATTTTTGTATAACAAATTAATAATTAATACTAATATTTTACACAGAGCGTAAAGTCTAGTTAGATGTTTATGACTTTTCTTTAGTTTGTCTAAAATTGTGGATACAAATCCTCTCGCTTTCTTGATATATATATATCTTATTTTTAAAATCCTTGAATCAGTGCTCCGATTTCAGACTTTGCAATTATCATAATTTTTTTTCTTAAATATTCATAAACGGCATTTATAAAATGATAAATTATGAATGAATATTAACGCTATAATTCATGGATCAATTTCTTATTTATATTCTATATAAATTGTAAATTTCGATAAAAAGCATTTAAAATATTTATGACATATAATGATCAAATTGTTATACCCTATATATTTATATATATATATATATATGTGTGTAATCACAAAACAGATGCTCTTAAATTTTTCTGGAATTTCAATGCAATGCAGCAGTTGCAGATGCAGCTAAAAGATACAAGATACAAGATACATTTGACTTACTCTAACTGAATGAAAAATGAAAGAAGAGGAAAAAAAAACAATGCCAAATGCCAAATGCGTCAAACGGACAATTTGCGCTTGCGCATACTTATTAGGTCAGGGTCAGACTGAATGTGAATCTGAATTTGAATCTGGCTGACTAACTGACTGCCACACTGACTGCCACACTGACTGCCACACAGACTGCCACACTGACTGCCACACAGACTGCCACACTGACTTGAATGCGAACGCAGACGCGGCAATCTCTTGCCAAAGAGCGCAAAGGCAACGCCAGCAGCAACATCATCATCATCATCATCATCAGCAGCAGCAGCTACAAGTGGCATTAGATACAGCTACAGATACAGATACAGTGGATATTAAGATACATGGATTACAGATGCAGACAATAAATGGCATTAATAACAAAGCGAGGGCTGCCACAGCGAGCGAGGGGTGCGAGCGATTTCTAATGCAGTGCAAGCTATGTGCAAAAATACTCATGCAAAAGCGTGTGTGTGTGTGTGTGTGTGCGTGTGTGTGTATCTGCAAGATACATTAGCGTTGCTGTAGCTGAAATTAAAGTTTGTTGCTGCTGTTGTTATTGTTGTTGAAGTTGGCTGTGGGGCATCCATCAGTTGCCATCATAATAATAAAAGCCTGCAAAATAAAACAACATTAATCTTTTTGGCCAAACTGGCAGTTGAATTGCGTTACTTGCTGCACATCTGTGTGTGTGTGTGCGTGTGCGTGTGTGTGGCTGTCTTTTATTTTGTTTTTGGGTTGTGTATTGTTATTAGCTGCGTTTTTATTTTTTGTTAATTTTTGACGATTCGATCCGCTGATTAACATTGAACCACAGGCCACCAGCAGCAGCAGCGCAGCAGCAGCTAAAAAATAATGCCGATCATTGCGTTCACCGCACAAAATGCCAAATTAACGGTAAATGTACATGTATTTATATATGTATGTAAATGAGTACATAATAAAGCTCTGTGTTTACGATTTAGACTGCCTGAATTTAAAAGGCCAGCGATTTAAATGAGTCGAAACCAAAAATAATAATCATAAAGACAAAAACAGCGCAAGAATCATTAATACATAAATAAAATATGCCAATTATTATAAAACTGTATATTTAAGTATTTAAAAACAACAAAAAAATAAAATAAAACAAAAACAAAGCAAACACAATCAGTGTGTGTATATTTTAATGCTGTGTGTGTGCTTTGCATGTGCCGTTAATCTATTTTCGGCAGCGCATTATTGTGTAAAAGCTGTCAAGTTTCAGCTTTGCACACTTTGCATTACATAATTCTTTGCACTAAGTTGAGATCAGCGCCTGGGATCTAAATTAGAATTCAAAGCTCATTGCTCGGTGAATTGT
This sequence comes from Drosophila multiciliata, assembly GCA_037043605.1. Lineage (NCBI taxonomy): Eukaryota > Metazoa > Arthropoda > Insecta > Diptera > Drosophilidae > Drosophila > Drosophila multiciliata. The sequence continues at coordinate 3,008,600 of JBAMBF010000589.1, forward strand.
GCCTGCTGTTTCTGCAGCTGCAGCTGCTGTTGTTACTTGTGCATTTGGTGCCTTATCTGCTCTTTTGGTTAATCTTCTGCTACATTGTGTCGTCGCTGCGAGCTTTGGGCAGCGTACAGTGTATGGACGTCTTCTGTATGCATGTACTTTGTACGTATTTCCTTTCTAAGCGCCCTCGTCGCTTATCAGCTTTTGTAAGCGTTGTCAGGCCCCATAGCGGTTGATTTTTCTGCGTTTAACTTATGGGTATGGAAAGGGGATGCGGAATGCCTGAGGCATAGCTGGTAATTAGTAAATAAAAAATAAAAATAAATATCAGTCTAAAAATAGAGTGGTCGCCGTCAAAGCAAACGGTGCAAAAGAAGTATTTAAGCAATTTGCGTTGTAGCAGCAGCAGCAGCACCACCACTAGCAAAAATAAAATCAAGCAGAAACAAAACTTGTTTGCACAAACACAAAAGCTCTTAATTTGTTGTTGTTGTTTACATGAGAATTTAACGAAAAAATCTTACAAATAATGAAATCGAAAACTCGCAAGCAGCAAAAATGCATTACAAATATGGCATAAAAGCAGCGCACCACACACACAAGCACTCACACACCCACAAAGTGCATAGATCGTCGGCCGTGTCAGCTGAGCGTGCGAGCGAGAGAGCAACAGTAGCAGCAGCAGCCGCATTGCATCGGGCAGCGACCGACTAACCGAGCGGCCGTCAGAATTTACCTGCAGCGCCATGCAATGCTTGCCCTTCTAAAAAAAACACTGGCACATATACAAACATACACACTTACACACATGCATACAGACAAGACAACCTCAACACAAAAGTCACTCAAAGCTTGTGCAGCACACTCAGCTGAGCAACGCCTCTCACCAATATTCACTCACTCAATGCCTCAGAAAAGTCACTCGTTGAGCGGCAAAAGCGTCGTGACGTCAGGCCAAAGCTTTCGATTTTGGTGTGTGCGCGCCAGCCGCTCACTCGCGAATATTCTAATAAGCATTCCAATTCATTTGGTTTTCAAACGCGCAACGTAACGCAACGTAACTGATCAACGCGCGGCGCACTTCGTAGCTTCAAAATTTCAAAAGTCTACAATAGTGTTAACAATTTAATAAGCACACCAAATACATATGCAAGTCGTGTAGTGCGTGTTATAAAGTGAAAAGTGCAAATATTCGCATAAATATATCTAGTGAATAGTTGTGGTAGAAAAATAAAAAAAAACCACACAGCTGCTGCAAAGTCCCCAAGCAAAAAAAAATTCAAAAGAAAATTAAGATTAAAACAATAGTCGCGGGTGCGTCGTCTTCGCTTGTTTTTAAAAACGGTAATTGCTGTCCGCCCGTTTATACTCCCTCCAACCCCTGCTGCATCCTATATTTACACATACATACATCAGTACATATCTATCACACATGCGAATGAATACTTTTGCTTCTTCTACACGGAATCCATATTTGTTTTTGCATTTGTTTTTTCTTCTTTTTTTTGGACATCACACGCACACAGCTGCCTGCTGCTATGTTACACTTGTTTGAGCTTTGCTTTGCAAACACTTTCTGTTGCTGCTGTTGTTTTTCTCTTTTTTGCTGCTATCGAACAAAAAAAAAAACAACGATTTTCACTTTTATTTGAGACCAGTCCGCCAGTCCAAGTCTGTCTAGGCCACCAGGCTCCACCAAAGACCGATACACCTGTTTGCGTGTCTCTCTCTTTCTCTCTCTCTTTTGCTCTGTATGCGTCTGTATGTGTATGCAATCCAACTGCAGCCAGCAACATAATAATCATCATGTTAATACATAATGAAGTTGAACCGCCATTCATTTTTGCTTAATAATCATAATAAGCAGCAAAATAAATGCCGAGAAGAAATTGGTGAAAATTGCAGCGTTAATTTATTATTTGTGGAAAAAGTACACACACACATACGAACACGTTAAAGTACATATGTATATATATATATTTATCTGTGTTAGTGTATGGGTTCAACGAATACATTGTGAAATTCGCCACTGCAAAAAAAATTAAATACAGAAAAAAAACTGTTGTAAATGCCAAATCACAAAAAATAGTTTTTTTGTGTTGGCTTTTATCGCAGCTTGCGGACCAATTAAAAAGCCTTATCTGCAAATCTGCAACAAAAATAAATGTAAATTAAAAATGATTTCTTGAAGCACAGCCAAAAAAACAGCTTAAAAACTGTGTCAAAATAAGTAAAAAGCAAAAAAGAAATGCACTATAGACATTAAGAAGTGTGAATACGAAAAACAAAAAAAATAGTGTGCTAATTTTAGTTATGGTGTGAATTTCAGTTACAAATTTTGTATTATGCATGCGTTTTGTGTGTGGAGAGGAGAAAGTAAAATTCCAACTTCAGAGCTCTGTGACATAGATTGCGATGGAATCCCATTAATGTTGAGAAGAGTTACGAAAGGAATTAAATAGAGTTTTGCTATAAGCTGTAAATTTACGAAATGTGCGCTTAATTATTGTGTCTTGTTTTTGTTGTTGTTGTTGTTTTCAAATGGAAATTGAGCACACAATCAAAACAAAAACAAAAAAAGTTTAGAAATAAAATGGGAAAATTGCGACTGTAATAACAATTATAAATTACGATTCCATGCAATAAATGCATTTCTGCCAGCCAGCGGCAATTAATAAATAATTGCAGAAGAAAAAACGCCAACTACACTGGGCAACATTGAAACAATTTCACACCCACCCACCCTCCTGTTCCGTTAGACACTAGACTTTAACACTCAGCTAAAAGCTAAATCACATTAATAATTCTGCTCCTGCAAACGCAGCAATTCGCAAATTCCCAAGTTGATCACAAATAAAACACTTAGCAACAATCCCCTTGAGCCAATAAATGTATTCGAAAATTCGCCAGTGTTCCCAGTGTTGAGCTCTGTTCGCACCCAATTCAATTGAGTTTATGCGGCAGACGAATCATCTCTCTCTCTCTCTCTCTCTCTCTCTCCGTGAACATCAAAAGAATAACCGAGAATCGAGATATTTATCAAGTGGTTAATAAAAGCACTTCCTGTGCATTTTATTTTAACCTACTTAAATCAACTCTACTTAAAAGCTTGAGAAACAAGAGATAATCTAATGCTCATTGTCTTTATCTAATATCTATCATTGGGTTTATGACAGCTTAGGCAGTTTCCGCTAATTAGTTAATGTGTTGACTTAAACATGTGCGTCAAATGTAAATTGTGGTTACGCCTCTGTTTTTTATTTGCCCTTTCGCTTTTAGTAGCTGCATTTCCATATTTATCATTCAGATTCACACGCAACCACAAAATCACGATAAGCGCTAAATGTGTGTTTTACGAAACGAGTGCGGTCAAACTGAAGTATTCTAATATATATTTAGTATATTATTTAGTTACTCACTCGAACAGCAAAACACATAAAATGTTGCAGATAATTCTAGTTACTTGTGTGTGTATTGTGATAAGCAGATGAAATATCAGTAGTCAAGGATGTAAGATAAAACACACTAATCAGCAAATCAGTTAAGCAATACAAATTATTATAATTATTATTATATTATTGCCAAATTAATATCATAAATCATAATTAATTTTATGTATATATATAAGAAAAAATATACAAATACGTGTATCAAGAAATTAGAAACAAAAAACCAAAACAGATATACATTAAATGATAAGCATTAAATTTTGAATCAAAGTAATCGAGTTATGTTTGCTCGTGTAAACGTTGCATACTTTCTCGAACTTTCTGCAGTATGGCTGCGTGTGTATGTGTGTGTGTGTGTTTATCTATGCTGGGTAGCTCAGGCAAGTGAATCATTCGCATCAGCCAGCCATCTATTTATTTTGGTTTATGGCTGTCCGAATATTTGCACGCAGACATAGACCTACAAACACACACACTCACACACATATATATATATCTATATATATATATATATATATCTATATATATATATATATATGTATATGATATCTACATAAATGCACGAGCACAGCAGCAGCAGTTAGTTATGCTAGATAATTTAAATCAAAAAAATACAAAACAATACGATAAAAAAAGGCCTACGCACACAGCAACAGCAACAACAACAGTAAAGTAGGCACGCAAATGTAAATGTAAAGAGAAAAAGAGAAGTAGAAAATAGAAAATAAAAGAAAGAAAAATTGATAGAGCTAAGCGATAGGTATAAAATAAGCATAGCCCCGACCCAGACCCAAATGCCGATAGCCGCAAAGCAGAAGGCAAACGAGAAAAAAAAGACGTGTTGAAGCGGGGGGAAAGACGAAGAAGCGCCGCCGTCGATAACAACGCGGAAATTTCAACTCGGATGGCTGAAAATTCTATTTTAGTTTTGTCAAACTGTATATAATGTGTACGTAAAGAAAAAAATTCGGAAAATTAAGAAAGAAAAAAATGCATCGAGCCCAGTGGAAAGGCAAACGTTAAACGGTGAGGCAGTCGGACAGTCGTTGATAATAAACAAATAAATTAGTAAAACATAAAAAAAAGCCGAAATAAACAACCAGTTGAACATTATATTAAATGTGGGAAATTGTCTAGCTCAAAATAATATACACATTTGGAGGCACTTGTGTGGGCGAGGGGGACGCACACAAACAGATACACCCACACAGACACAGACAGAAACACCAACACAAGCGAAAATTGAGCAAATTTAAAGCAAATTAATTAATTAAAAGAAGCCCCCGGGGCTGGGCAATTTAGCTGGCATTGGCGCAATAAAATGTCATAAAAGCAACAACAACTATAAAATTAACGAGAACGAAAACAACAAACTAAATAATAAAATAAATACACAGCTCAACAAATTGTGTGTTTTCAACTAGAACACATATCACTAATTGGAGCTGAAAAAATATGTTCAGCTAAACGTGACACGTGATTTATAGCCTGCTTAGGCTTTGAGACACTCAATATATAATAAATATAATAATAATATAATAAATGAAGACTATGAATAATCATAAATGGAATTATTAAAAACTCTTAACTGAAACTATCTACAATTATGCTTATCCCATCATAATTTACGTTTATTTTCGTTTAATATTTTTATTATGTTTATTAATCATAAATCATAAATGAAATTATTAAAAACTCTTAACTGAAACTATCTACAATTCAGCTTATCCTATAACAATTTTCGTTTATTTTCATTTAATATTTTTTAAGTTTACAATAAGATTAAATGAGTCTTATTTATACGATTAAACGTATTTTACGACGTGAAATTATTACGCCCTTTCTTCTCTCGTCTTTATTGCGTTTTTAATCAGAAAATCTGTTTTAAGCTTGTTAGAAAACTTAACATTTAGCCAAAAATGCGCCTTCCACGACTTAGTCAATTTTTTTGTGTGAATAATATTTCTTTAATAATAAGTTCGAAGCAGATATGATTAAAAAGTTAAACAGTTTCCAAAGCTGTTAGTTTTTCAATTTAAATCCACAGAAAAACTTTAAGATAAGCTTAGTTTTTTAAACTAAATCAATTATTATTTTTTTAAGTAGTTTAAAAAATTTAAAGTCAAGCTTAAATGCCAAATCTGCTCATATTAAAGATTAATATTTTTTTATTTTTTTTTGAAGAGTTTCATTACTAAATTCAATTTTTTGTTTCTTTTGTGCTTGCAGTGCGGGACACTAGACGGAGCCGCCGAACCGTTATTTCATCAGCAGCGCAACAACAGAATGGACGTTTACCAGATCGACGACGGTTTCCATTCGGATGGCGGCACCGAAACGCCGCCGCCATCGCCCAGTTCGGGTTCGTCGATAGCATCGACCTCGGACCATGGATCGCTGGAGAGTGTGGACACTGGGGGAACACAGCGGCTGGCTGTTCTCTCGTTTGAGCAGGTGCGCAAGCTGCACGACGTCATGGACGAGAAGGTGGCCATACATGGACGCGGTAATTTTCCGACGCTCGAGGTGACTCTCAAGGATCTGGTGAATGTTGTGCGACGCAAACTCGAGGCGGATGTGAACAGTGGCGGTGCTGGCGTCTTGGTGAAGGATATACGCCTGAATGGTGGCGCTGCTAGTCATGTCCTCGGCAACGAGGATCAGCAGTATAACGATCTAGATCTGATCTTTGCCATCGAGCTAAGCTCGCCGCGTGTCTTCGATCGCGTCAAGACCGCCGTGCTGAACACCCTACTCGACCTGATGCCCGAAGGCGTCTGCAAGCGTCGCATCTACACTGGCTCCCTCAAGGAAGCCTACGTCGGCAAAATGGTCAAGGTCAACAATAACAACGATGGCGATCGCTGGTCCCTCATCTCCCTGGGCAATTCCCCAGGCCACAAGAATGTTGAGCTGAAGTTCGTCGACACGATGCGCCGTCAGTTCGAGTTCTCCGTGGACTCGTTCCAGATTGTGTTGGACTCGCTGCTGTTGTTCTACGATTGTGCCGCTCTGCCCATATCGGAGAACTTCTATCCGACTGTGGTCGGCGAATCGGTATACGGTGACTTCCAGGAGGCGCTGTATCACTTGCAAAAGAAACTGATCTCAACGCGCCAGCCGGAGGAGATACGCGGCGGTGGCCTGCTCAAATATTGTAATCTATTGGTGCGCAATTATACAGCCGTCGATTCGCAGTTGATAAAGACATTGGAGCGCTATATGTGCTCCCGATTCTTCATCGATTTCCCCGACATCAACACACAGACAACGAAACTGGAGGCCTATTTGCGCAATCACTTCTGGGGGATCGATGAGGAGCCGCTGCAATACGAGTACCTGATGCATTTATACAATGTTGTCGAGATGTCCACCGTCTGCCTCATGGGGCACGAGCGTCGACAGACTCTGTCGCTCATCCATTCGCTGGCCAATCAGGTGAAGCAGGCACAGGAGCAGCAGCAACAGTATCACCATCATCATCATCACCAACAGCAGCAGCAACAGCATCATCATCATCACCAACAACAACAGCAGCAGCAACACCATCACCAGCAGCAGCAACACCATCACCAGCAACATCTACACCAGCAACATCAATTCCTACACCAACAACAGCAGCAGCAGCAATTGGATCCGCAGCAGCAACAACAGCAGCAGCAGCAGGGCGGAGTGCAAACAACGCAAGTTTTGACACTCGTTTCAACAACGGCGCCGCAACAGACGCAAACGATTTATGTGCAACAGGCGACGCCGGTTTGCTGCACCACAACAACAACGGCCGGAGCAGGAGCAACAGTCGCTGGCACAGCAGCAGCAGCAGCAACAACAGCAGCAGTTGTCGCCGGCACAGCAGCAACAGCCGAGCAGCAACAGCAGCAGCAGCAAACCATACAGATTCAAGCTGGTCCGCCTGGACTGATCTATGCCAATGGCGTCTACTATGCACCTGTGATTCCCAGCACCATTTGCACCTGCAATTCCACCTGGCTGAGCACGTGATTGGAGCAGCCGCAGCAGCAGCCGCAGCAACAGCAGCAGCCACTCGAGACACAACAACAAGAGCAACAACAACTAGAGCAACAACAGCAACAACAACAACTACAACTACAACAGCAACAGCAAAACTATTACAACCACAACAACAATAAAGCACTGGATGAGGAAGTGGCAGCCACAGGCAGCTTGGTGCTGACGCAGCAGCAAATCAACAATTTGCCCGTTTACCAACTGAACAGCAGCAGCAACAATAACAAGAAGAAGAAGCAAAAGAAGCAACAACTGTTGCTGCAACAGCAACAGCAACAACAACAGCAGTTGGGCACCTACAGTGGTCAGTTTGCATATTTCTATCCGCATGATGGATCAGCGCCCAGTTTGCTGCTGCTCGGCGAGGACTCCTATTTAAATGTGACGCAGCAACAGCAACAGCAACAATATCTATAAGAAAACATATGCAATGCAGTTTATGATATAGCCAGGAATTGGATTAATTCGATGTACATACTTGATGTGCATATACATCATCTATATAACCATAAATATATATTCATACGTCCTGATGGTTTCTCGAGAAAACTTTGTATGATCTGTTGCATGATGATGTTGTTGTTGTTGCTGCTGCACATGACACAAACACTCAAAACAAATGAAAACAAAAACAGAAATCTATAAAAATCGAAAGAAGCCAAGTTTCAACTAGTTTTGCACTGGAGTCAAAAGCAATGTGGCAGAAGGAGAGATGCAACAAATATGAAAAGAAAAGATGCCACAGTCCTCCCGGACAAAAGCAAGCAGCAAACAAAACCATCAAAATGCAACATCAAAATTTCCACAAACAAAAAAATTCCAAATTGTCTCTTTTGCGTCGTAAAAAAAATATTTGTTTTTTTCTTGTAATCTTCTAAATGCTCTAACAAAAAACATTAAATTTTTCGATAGACCCTCCCCAAAAAAAAAACTTACCAATTTACCTTCTTCCCGCATTAATTTCGATATTGATTTTGTACTAATAAAAAGAGAGTTAAAATTGCGGCGCAACACACTTAAAACCAATTTTTATTTACGTTTTCCCATTTGTTGTTGTGCAGCTCCGTTGTAAGCCAGCCAACCTTCCCATATTATATATAAATACAATGATATATTTATATATATACATATATAAATCGCAGATAGCCCATTATTATCCAATATTTTAGTTTTTTGAATTTGTTCTTATGCTATTAGGGGAAGCTGCCTCCGCGTCGCATCATAGAAATTCCAAGCAAATTATCTACGTATCTACACACACATACATAAATATTAAACAAATAAATAAATAAAATACAATACATAAATATATTTAAAAATCAAAAAAATAAAAAAACAATTACTTATCAACCACAAAAAAAAAAGAAAGAAAAAACAAATAATTTCAAGGCAGAAATTATGAAATGTACATAAGCAAAAACAAAAACATAAACAAAAATAAAAACAACAAAAAAAAAAACACAGGAAAAACAAAAAAGAATAAATATTAGTCAAATTTTTAGCTGATGTGCAAGTAAAAATTGTATTTATATATTGTATATGATTTAATATTAATTTTTAACTCTTAACTGTAAACTCTAAACTCTTAAAACTTAACTCTTAATTCTTAACTGTAAATGTGTCGCTCTTAGGTACGGTACAATCATGCAATTACAGTTATTGAAACCGAAACTAAATGTATCTCAGCGTGAGACGACGATGCTCAATGGAAAAGCGGAAAAACTGATAACTGAAAAAAAAACAATGTTAATGAAAACTTAGCAAACAGCTTATAATTAAAAAAAAAGCAAAAAAAAAAAAACCACTAAAAACAAAAAACACTTGAAGCATGTCAAACGAAGAACGCAAATCAAAATCTCTAAAAAAAAAATTAAATTTTTTACTTAACTGTTTTTTAAAGCATCAAACAGACCACTTTGCTAAAATATTTTCAGTGTATCCTTTATATATATATATATATATGTATGTATGTATGTATGCGTGTAATTGTAGTTTATATACAAATAATAATAATAATAATCTAACTAAATATAAAACTAATGGTATCTAGTGAAGTTTAACGGCAGCAGCAACATAATTGATTGATTGATTGATTGATGTATTGTGATGTTATGTGATTGAGTGACTGTGTTTTTGGCTTGTCTGTTTGTTTGTTTGTTAAAATCTGCTGGGTGATAATTTATGAATGATTCAACTGATATACATATAGCGCATATTATATATATATATATATATACATACATCTATCCACAATTAACCATACTGATAATAATACAAGAATTAACTCGATATAAGAGAAATATATATAAATAATTGTATATTGTATTGAAAACAATATTCAATGAAAGACAACAAAAACGAAACAAAAAAAAAACTGAAGTCCAACACAAAATTATACATATATATTTAAGTGTATATATATATATATATATGCATACATATGTATATGCTATGTTTCCTCTTAACTGTTAACTGTACTATTTAATTTTGCTTGATTGCGTTTTGTCATTTTATTTTTTCCAATTAACATTTTCTTTGCATAGGCTCGAGAATTTTTTGAATTTTTGTATTGTATTAACTTTAGTATAAGCAAAATGTGTGACACTGATTGATGTTTATTTATAAGTATGATGCGTATGTATATATATATATATATGTGTGTGTTTGTCTGTGTGTGTTTGTATGTATGTAGTGTATGTATTCCAAAAGAAAACATAATGAAAAACCAGATAATTCACAACACGTTTTCGACCAACGAGAAAATGTTTCAACTTTGCTCACAACCCGGCTTCATTTTTATATATAACTGTAAACAATATATATATATATATATATATATACATACATATACACATATACATATATATAGATATATATATATATAAATATTAGTAGCTGTAAGAAAACGAAATGAGAGCGAATGATTGAAGCAGATAATGATGATAATGATGATGATGATGATGATGAAGATAATGATGATGATGATGACGATGAGGATGATGATAAATAGAGCGAATAGTCTGTAAGTGTGTAGAAAAATACAAACAAAATATATAAAACAAGTGAAAATTTTTTGAAAAAATATTGCTTGTAATATGAAATGTATACAAAACACAAGATAAATAAATAAATGTAAATGAAAAGTAAAAGAAAAACCGAAAGGAAATCAAAATGAATTCAAATCAAATCAATCAACAGTCTATTGAGATTTGTATATAATATTATAATTATTAATTATACTATATACTATACTATATCACACTGTACAATATATGTATATGTGTATCTAATTAATATACAAACAAACACACACACACACAACACACACTATTTACACACACATACTCGGACACACACACAAATACACCATACACCATACACACCCACAATATATAAATATTACTTACATATTACATATATATATATATATATATATACATATATGTATATATATTATATAAATAATCTTAATTATTATGTATGTATCTACAACAACAATTTACCATATACATATTACTTCTGTGCGCTTCTTGCGATCTAAGGAATTTCAATAAAAACAAACAAAAAATACCTAAAAAGTATAAAACCAAGAAAAATACAAAAAAAAAATTGCATTTATTATTATTTATCGACCACTCGATGAATTTTTCTTTTATTTTTTTTGTCCACTGGCGATTTCCTCCTTTCCAATTCGGCCAAACATCTGCTGATTATGACAGAGACATGCGAAGAGTCTGTGATCCAACAGCTGCAGCTGCATCTTCATCTCCTCCAGCTGAGGACCGAACTGGAACTGAAAGTGAACCTGGCGGCTTTCGCCTGTTCCTCCTCCTACTACTCCTCCTCCACACTCCTCAGCAAAACATATTTTTAAATTTGCCTGTTTGTTGTATAATTATTTGTTTGGCCAAACGCAGCAGCAGCAACCAACTTGCAGCATCCAATTCCCGTATCATATTATAATGAATCTTCAATCAAGCTTAAACCCGGCTGTGTCGATAAGTGTTTGTAATTGCAAAATATGAAAGATATTCAAATATATTTGCTGTCGACATAATTTATGGACTCTGATTAAGTTGTGTCGGCAGCACACACAAAAAAAGGAAGATATTTATTGCGGAAATAGTAAGTGCATATTAGTATTATTGTTTTTGACTTTCGGTTTTCAATTACGTAACACTGCAAAAATTGATCCAACGCAGCTGTTTATCCAAACCAGCTTTTTAAATTTGTCAAGTCTGCGCGCCACAGTCTGCAAATGGACAAGTGCAGCTAGCTTTTGTCGTGCAGCACGTATGTAGTTTCAAAAGCGCTTTTAGTATTTTTTCCACTACCTTACCATTTGTCATTTTTTAGCGCTAATCTTTGGGCACTACCTCAAGCCCCCAAAAGAATGTAAGCCCGCAAAACGCGAGCTTTTTAGTGTCGAACGTGGATTCGTGACGAGCGGTGGGCAGAAGCGACGAGCTTGACGAGCCAGTTTATTTGCAACACACACACACAACACACAAAAATACACACATTAACACCCAAAAAGTGCACAAAGTGAAGTAATAAACCAACAAAAAGTGAGACATAAAAATCGAAGAAAATATCAATCAAGTGTTGGGAAGTGTGTAAATTGTTCAACGATTTGAATATCATTGAGAAAAGTGCGTAAAAATTAAGCAAGTTTTCATTTCTGTCAATACCAATACAATAACGTTCATATACATGCATACACACATTTGTAGAGTTACCTGAAATACACTCGCACTCTCACACACACACACACACACCGCGCCTAACACTGACTACCGCATTTTCTTTTTTACTCCCAACGCCTTCATCACCCTCCCCCCACCACCCCCTGGTACGCTTGTGTGATTGTGTGTATTGATGTAACTGAGCGTGTGAGCGTAAATTTTAGATGGCGCTTGGCTGTTCTTCTTCTTTGTTTGGTGTTTTCATTTTGAAAAACGTCGCCAAAGTTGTCGAGTGTGTGTAAAGTTTTTGCAGGCACTGTAGTTTGAGACATACCTATGTATTTGTGTATATGTAAATATATAATTTAATACATACAACTGTTGTGTGCAGTTGTGCTTCTAATTCCAGTTATACAACAAAAGTAGTTTTCAACTAAGTAGGTCTTAAAATAATAGCCTTAAGCCTCTCTTACTTGATATGTTAGAATAAACACACACACATGCATACAAACAGCTTAATAGAATAGACACACACACACACATGTGTGTGTCACTAGCGTAACAAAAGGTAACCTTCAAAAGCTTGTGCAACGGTTTTGCAGACCGACTCTGCAGCTGCAGCAGCATCAGAAAGAGAAAGCACAACAACAAACTAACTGTAAGTGGAAGCCATTAAAGAACGTCATTATTTATTATTGGTCACTGGTCGCTGGTCGCTACTCAGACTGGAGTAAGTAAGAAAGTAAAGAAGAGGAAGAAGTTTCTTCATTTCTCTTTAGGTGCAGAAAAGTTTTCTCTTTATAAATAAAAAATCGCGTTCTGACTTACATAAAAACTTAAGTGGGCAAAACGACGACCTCTATAAGATGTCCAGGTGCAAGACTGCAACAAACAATGCCACACACAAATGGACACAGGCACAAACTCCCACAAGGGCAGCTGATTAATTGTATGAATTGGACAATCGTCTACCTGTCCTTGCGCCACTCAGAAACCCCCATCCCCCCTATAATCAGTTTACCATCTGCTGTGCATACATGTGCCTTTGTACTTTGTACTTTGTTTATCCAATGCACACAACAAACAGATACAAATGAATGTGTGTTGTGTTTGTGTGTGTGTGTTTGTTTACTCTATGCACCCTGAGCCATTTCCCGCCTGAATGCGCACTAGCAGCTCAATTATCAAATGCTTTTAAGGCCCTCCTCCACTTAAATGTGGCACTCAGAGGATATATCGATCATAAAGAGTTCAATTAGATCCAATTTCTGATAATCAGATTACATGAAATTGTATTGACTCCCATCGGCCTGCTATAACAATTGAAAACCATTTTCCAGTTGAATTCTTAAGGGTATGTTACACGTATCGTATACGTATTTTTTGCATTTACAGCGTATACGCCTAGTCCGGCAGACGCTGATAGACCAAAAACCTGTTAGGAACTCAATTAAATAGTAATATGATTAGATTACTGTGCGATACAATGGGCAGCTAACAGGGCCAAGTGAAACTCTGAATAAATAGCATGAGGCACATTAAATAGAATATATTGTTAAAAGGAGGTATAACAGTTACTAATGAATGTGTCAGATATGCGTTATAGTTGACCCGCTATGCTATGCTCGCCCAATACAAATGAATGCTTTAATGATTATATTAGCTATTAATAAGGCACTCGGCAAAGAAAACGTCAATTTCACGAGTATGACACTGAATCGACTCTAATCGATTACAACCACACACACACACACACACTGACACACACACACACACTCGCAGTCAGGCATATTATTATATAGCGTGTTTTTACATATATAGAAAGAAATGTGAACATTATGTAAATGCATTCGTATGTGAAATTGATATCTAACCAACCAAAAAGCTTTTGGCTCCAATGTGAATAGCTAATGATCGTCGTAATGGAAATAATGGTGATGGATGTTATCCACTGCTTTTTGGAGAGAGAAACAACTATGCCCGATTCTCAGATTAGTTTGTCGACTGAATGATTGAAAAGAGTCGGAAACCGAAAACTAAAACCAAAACGGAGACCGAGCCCAAAAGGCGCGACGAATGACGCATTCAAAATAAATATAAACATGGAAACAACAGACGAGACACAACAACGCAATAAGAGAGAGAAGAATAAAACAATAACAACAACAACAAACATAAAAACAATAACACTGAATATGGTTGACGTTTGGCGTTAAGCGACGAAACTCGAAGATAAACAAATCGAACTCTCGCGCTGACTGGTACAAAAAAAAAAGTTGGCATTGTCATTCGGAATGCCCAATCACCTACCCCTTCCCATTCCCAGTGCCATTGTGAGTCCCTTTCACCTTGCCGCCCATTTGTCGCTCCGTCGTAAGTTTAGTTTAAGCCTCGACACGTTTCCTACGTTTGCCTTTGGTCTCTTTATGGACGTATTTTCGGCCAGAGATCGCAAAAAGGCAAAGGACAATGCCAACAGGCCGTATACGTAATGCTTAGTTTCGTGCCAAGCGCAGTTGCCACACAGAAAGATATATATATACATTTATATATATATATTCTGTATATAGGCCATATGAGCAGGTATCGGAGGCATTAGTCCTTGCCAGTCCTTGGCATGTGGGCGACAATTTCGCATTGATTATGCAACAGTTTGGCGGATTGAGCGTGTAGCGTAAACAAAACTCTGCAACGCGACCCAAAAAATACAAAAAAAAAAACTACACAAAACAAACCAGCACTGCACAAAAATCATACAAAATATTTACAAGGCGAGCACAGGCATAACAAATGGGAAATGTTACTCAGGAGTAATCAGAACAACACACGGAAGAGTTTCCACTGCACTGGCAGACGTAATCTGCCATGATCGATGCAGCGGATGCCCTGTAAATATGGTTTTCACTTCATATTTGCTGTGCCTATTTTTAGCTTTTCTTGTATCAAAATTTAAGTGCCTTTTTATGAGATATTTTGTTAGACATTTTGAATAATAATCAACTCTATATTCAATCGAAATTTTTTATATATATTTTGTATTTATATTATATATTTGTAATCTCTCCAATGAAATCTGTCAACTTGATTAGAAAATCAAACAATATTTTTGTCAATATTATATTTTTTTTTTGGATTATCTTCAGTTAGCAACTGAATAATCAACAAAACGACAAATTTAGACAGTCTCAATCGAAACACACAGAATTAACATTCATATTAACGTTCAAAACTTTCCACGATTTTTGTTTTTATTTTTTTTGTTTTTACTGAAATTGTTGTTTTTTAAGCATTTATATAAGAATTGTCACCATTGTTATTATGCATAAAGTATTAGTCAGCGCCTGAGAAGTTGCTGGGGAAAGCACACAAATTTCTAGACTGAAAAGTCTGACATTTAAGCAAAGCCACAAGTAAAACTGAAAATAAAACAAAAAACATGGCATGCAGTTGGAAAATAATTGGCAGAAGCACGTCAACTTCAACTAGACAAGAAATAGTAACTACAACAACAACAACAACAACAGCAACAATGGTTAACACTCTTCCATTGCTCACTGGGCAGCTAAAGTCGTTTGTTGAAAGGCGGAGGCGGTTGGGGGTGTGTGGCTGGGCGTGACATTGGCGATTGTATTCTCATATATATAATTTAATTCGATTTTGACATTTAGCTATTGTGTTGTGTGTGTGTACGCTGCGTATACGTAATGTATCCAAATTGTCAATTTGCTGTAACTAAATATCAGTCAACTCAACGGGCCAAGCTTTAAACTACTAAGTGATGATGTGATCGTCTGACGCAAACACACACGCAAACACACACGCACACACACACACCAACACACACAACTCCTACGCTGCCGCTAAGCGTCTAGCACATAACGTCTAAATATTTGTTGACGGCATTTGTTTGCCCTAAGTTTGAGAGAAGACAACGTGCGACAACGGCGCTTATCAAGCCTGACCAAGTTGAGACGTAGTTCATTTAAAAGTCAACACACACACACACACACCCACGCACACACATGCATGCATGCATGTGGGAGATAGAGCCAACTTTGTAGTTAGTATTTTAGCAAAAAATTAGCAATTACAATGGTTGTCATTAACAGCACAGTCAAACAACTGCACATACAGCTGTCCCCACACACACACGCACACACACACACTCCCCCTTCCCCTCTTTCTCTTTTCTCTTCGCGTAAATATTTGTCAATTTTGATTTACCGGTAAGACCAGCTCGACGTGTTTACAGGGTGCGCCCCTTTGTGGCGCAGCAACAACGAAAACTGTAAACAAACGACACAAATAAATCACGATGTGTGCACTAATAGTGTGCACAACACAGATGCATATATACCTAAAATATATGACTATATATATATAGAAAATCTGATGCATTCTCGCGTCATTCCAACTAGCTAATTTATTTAATTTAGTCAGCTTTAAATATAGCTCTGTGTTTATCTTTCGCAAATACTTTTTGAGCCAACTGTTGACTTTTCCATGGTTGGAAGAATCATGAACAATCTGTCGCTGACGACATTAGAGATTCTTCCACCCTCCCTCCCAAAACCATTAAATTCCACTTAAATTTGTGAACCAAATAGAGTTGACAAAAAAAGAGATTGACAGACTTTTGTTTAGTTATGCCTGACACTGATGAATATTTACGGGTTGGAATTAGAAGAATATTGTAGAAATCCAAATTACGTGAGGAATTAAGAGATCACATTAAAGTCAAGAATCTACAGTCTAAACAAATAAACGTCTCATGGGAAACTGTTGAGAGTTATTTAAGATATATATATAAATAGATGATTAATTCACATTTGAGCAACAGCGAAAAATCCCCACTTCAATTATATATAAGTAAATGCAAATTTTAATTAGCTGGCTTAGCCAAATCTAATTAAATTAAAAAATAATTGCTAGAATGCAAGATGGAGAGATGATTTCCGCTCCTCAAACAAATTCTAATTCAAGGGTAATCATGAAGTGAATAATAATATTAAGAAATTTTTTTTCAAAACCAGTTTTCTTTATACTTGCAGCGAGTATTTTAATTGAAGGCAAAGTCTGCGAAACCATATAGTATATATATTCTTGATTATCATCACAAGCCGAGTCGAAATGGATTTGTCTGTTTCTACAAGTTTTTTATTTAATTTGTATATCCATTATTTAAGCAGAACACTGAAAGATCGGTCGTTGTTAAAAATATGAATATTTACTTAAGCGAAAAATGATAATTATTATGATTAACTCGTGTCTACAAGGGTATGCCAAATTCGGCTTGTCTAACGCTATTATTTTCTTTCTTGTTAGTAAATATATTCCTATTGTGGGTTATTCCCCCCGTTCGAGATCTCTCACAATGCGCCGCCACATCTGGTTGTTATTTCACATTAATGTTTGGTGTTTGTGAATTGAAATGCAAACATATTTGCAGATTAATTTATCAATGTGCGTATTGTCTACAATTGAATATATAAATCCCCATACATGTGTCTTATATAATAATGGCACATACATTTATGAGTTTACTGTTTGCGCACATGTGCCTAACGGGTGTGTGTTTGTGGTGTGTGTTTGTTGTGTGTATTTGTTAGCATGTTGTTCATTGTGCTGCGCTTTTGTTATCATCAGCACTCGAAAATGGCACCTTGAGCCAGATTACTATAGCCAATTTAGGTTAGTGCCTGGACTATATACCACATAACAGTTATATAGCTACCAGATACCAGATACTATATACCAGATACTATATACTATATATATAGTGTACTATATACTAAAGCACACCTGCAGTTTGTTCTAACTGCTGTGCCAAAAGGCCAAAGTTCAACTGGTGGCTGCGGGTTGCAATAAAGAAAGTCGTAGACAGAAAAAGCGAGTGGGGGGAGACCAGGTAGATAGATGAAGCACTCAATGTGCACGCAGTGTGTGTGGATATGGCAATTAGGCAAGGCAGCAGGCAGCAGGCTGCAGCTGCAGCTGCATTGGTTGCATGTTGCAGGCTTGAAAAAAGCTGCAGGCGCTGCCTTTGTTTTCACCTGCCGTTCGACGAGTGACGCACATGCCATAAATAGCAGCAAGTAAGTGGATTGCGGAGGAGGATGAGGCACTTTGGAGGCTGCCAGTGCATCACTTGAGATAGGCTCTGCCACTGAATTTTTCATTCGGCTTGAATAAATCGCAAACGTAAACGAAAAATTTAGGTTTTTCGCATTGGTTGCATTTTGCTGTTTGCTTGCAAATTGGACAGCTGTCGTCAACTGGGTTGACAGACGTTCAGCCAGACATGTTTTTTGTTCAGCCAGTTCGTTGACGTTTCCGATCGTGACTCACGCTCCGTTCCCGTCTGGTCTGGTGTGGCTCGTTAGCGCCGAGATAAGCCAAGTGTTTGCATAGAGATTTCGTTGAGCTTTTGGGCCAGTTTTCAAAATTTAACAGCTGACCCCAATACAATATTTACTCCAACATCTGAATTGTATGTCAAAAAGGGTATCTGCAAGTCGAGCTAATTTGTGCAACAGACAGCAGCAAACACAGTTGAGCACATTAATTATATACATTATTAATTGGCGAAAACAGTCGTGTTTATATTGGCAACATGAGAAACAGTTACTTCAAAATGTGGCCTAAATTTAGTCTTATCTGAAATATATTTAAATTTTAAGGGTAAACGATATATTATTTTTGTGTAGAGCACACTTACAATGCTCATGGATGTTTTGAGAGTAGACTGTAGACCAAGGTGGATTATCATGCAGTTTGGATAAGAGTTAAGAGTGGTAATTGGGGACTCCATAGATTTAACTGCATAGTTATAAAAAGTATAGGATTCATCTTAGGAATTGGATTTAGCGTATTGCGTAGTCAGTTTTATCTAACTGTAAGATTTTATGGTAATCTTTAGTTAACCTTTTGTCTTAACCACTTTTTGCTAGGCCCAAAAACATTGTTGTTTTATTATCTTCTTTCCTTGATCCATCACATACTGTATTCTCCATCGTTTTCACTTGATTCTTCCCTCTCACTCACACAAACACAAACTCATCGTTAGAGATCTCCAAATATATTGTTTCTATAACCAATTCCTGTTCCATTGTAGCGCAATGCGTCTCGACACGAACTCAAATGTGGACTTCAAAGCGTTCGACTCCAGCTCCAGTTCCAGCACCAGCTCATGTGTAAGTCTCAGACAGAGCTCTCAGTAAACCAGTGATTAATTGCCTTTTCTGATTCGTTTCCAATTAGCTTGTCAAATTGGATAATTTGGCCACTTGGGGTGGCTCACAGAAGACGGACACACGGCTGCCCTTAACGGATTATTCCACACTTGGCGGGCCGCGCCACAATTGCAGTCCCTTTCCCCTGTCCAAAGATGTCAACAATCGCCTGGTGATTTGGTGAGTCCACCACGTTGCTCTACCTCTCTCTCTCTGTCTAGCAAGCTAACCTGTGCACCTGTGTCATTCATTCAAAAGGGATGGCGACATGACCACACTGGAGGTGGACGCCATCACGAACAGCAGCGATGAAACCCTGACTGAAAGCAATTGCATATCGGAGCGCATTATTGCCGTTGCGGGCAATCAGCTCAAAGAGGAGCTCAGCACAACTGTTAAGGGTAAGGCCACTGTTGGCATATATCCATCCACATGGAATCATTGACGTATATCCTTGTTTTAGAGTGCCGCATTGGTGATGTGCGCGTTACGCGTGGATACAATCTGCCAGCCAAGTATGTTCTGCACACTGTTGCACCCGCCTACAAGGAGAAGCTGAAGACGGCCGCCGAGAATGCGTTGCACTGCTGTTACAGGTGAGTCTCTGCCTATGACATACACACACTCCCTGTGCACCCCTCTAATGCATTGCCAAATCTATCCAACACAGAAACGTTCTCTGTAAGGCCAAGGAGCTGAATCTCCGCACAATCGCCGTGTGCAATGTGAGTGGCAATCAGAAGACATTTCCAGCCGATGTAGCCGCGCACATTGCCCTGCGTGAGTAATGACAGCAATCTATATATTTATTTATATATATTATTATAATATATATATATTTATATATAGTCATCTGGTTTATAATCATCTGATTTGATTGGTAGTTTATTTTTACAGTATGAGTTGTGTCCTTGACTAATGCGTTTTGCTTAAAATAATAGTCTTATTTATATAACAATATTTACTAATTGTTGAGCTTTTTTATTGAGTTGTTTTGAGTTGTAATTTTAAACTGATTTTGTTGCTCTAAATACTAGTCTTTATACATAATATATATACATAGAAATAACTATATTTTTGTTCGATTTATATAGCTGTAGCTAGGGAACTGTTTGCAAAACACTTTAATTATTTATTTTATTTTCCATGAAATTTGTTCATAAAATAGTTTTATTCTTAAACAATTTGTATACCTATATATGGAGTATATACATATATAGTATATATATATATATAGAATATAAAGATAAATCCTTTTATTTACTATTTATCATTTTTAAATTGCAATGATTCCACACTTGAGCTGATAGTCAGTTTCCTCTGTACAACAAACCATCAAATCAGAATTGTATATAGACTGCTTGCAAGTCAACAATCTTTAACTGGAGTTTATCTTTTTTATTCATACACACACACACACACACACAGGCACCATTCGTCGCTTTCTGGATAAGTTTACACAACAGGTTGTGATACTGTGCGTCAACAGCAGCGAGCGTGGCACCTACGAGGTGCTGGCGCCGCTCTATTTCCCACGCGATCAGCTGGAGGAGCGCAGTGCGCTGTGGCAGCTGCCCAAGGATACCGGTGGCGAGTTGGGTGAACCTCAGCATCCCGATCCGGATCGACAAATACGCATCATACGCAATCCACACCACAGTCACAGTGTGCACATGCGTCATCGACACGGTGAGTGTTGAAACGATGACGTTTCTCGTTTATCGATTATCTTTGATCGCTTATCAGTTATCGCTTATCAGTTATCGCTTGCTTATGTGTGTGTTGCTTCGACTGTGATTTTGATATCGTTCCATTAGGCTTATTGCCTTGTTTAGCTCGTCGACAGCTGACGATAATGTCAATGTCGATAAGATTAGACCAAACACACACACACACACACACACACATACACTCTCTCTCTCTCGCTTACACACACAAACAAATATTTGATATATGCTTGTGCGTTGGCCAAGTTCCCATTCCCAATCCGAATCCATACACATTTCTATGGTTTCAGTTACGTTTTCAAGACGCCATTGTGTAGTCATCCATCCAAACGGCAAACGGCATCAATTTTACGCTTTTCTGCATCGTTTTTCATATTGCACAACTGATTAAGCAATTGCGCTTCAATTGAAACGCGCCAAACACAACAATTTAAGGCACAGTTGTAAGTGAATATTCAAAAGTTTGCAACAAAATAGTGTTAAATGAGTGTTCATAAATCTATTCAGAGATCTTAAACTATAAACTGTGTGTACAAACGGCATTAAATTGTTCTAAATTATTCATATTTGTTAATCTGATACAAAGTTGTGACGATCTACAACATCTCACGCGACTGACGTCAGCGTCGAGTTTGCCAGTTAATAAAATATGCGAAAAGGTATTGCATACTTTCGGGCGGATTAAAAAACAAAAGCTGGCAGATATGAAATCAAATTTAAGTACGTAAACAGTCAAGGCAAAAAAAAATGAACGCTTTGATATTAGTTTAGGTGTTTGAAAAAGGGAATAGTCTGCTAAAATAAAATAATAATAATAATCTAAAATATCAATTTCCATAGATCGATTAAAATACAATTTATGATTTTGTTTATATTTTAATAAAAAAAAGTGGAGTTTTTGAAAAGTTTTGTTAATAATATTAAAAAAAGTAATCCTAGATAAGCTTCTGTTGGTCGACGACAAAATGTACGTGATAAGATTGTTCTACGTTTGAGATGCTGCTTATCAACTACAACAAAAAAAAAAATAGATCATAATCAAACATTTAAATCAACTGTGCGGCTTATCACGACAGTTGGCTAAGATGAGTGTCGGCCATGTTTTGCTGCTGCTGTTGTAGTTTTTGATGTTGTTATGGCTGCTTGTTGTCTTGGCAAAGTTTCGTTTTGGCCCACTTAAATCATGTCAACGTTTTGAAAACAAACGCAACTCGCTTATCGCGCCCAACTGACGCCCCTCCCCCTTTGCTGCTTATCCACTGCTCTCTGATCACCCTTCGCCCAACAGCTGCTGCAGGGGGGCGTCTTGCTGCTTTCCCCGTTCGCTCGCTGGCTCAGTCAAGCGCTCAACGCTGTCGCTGTCGCAGTCACAGTCGGCGTCGGCGCCGGCGCCGCTGTTACTTCTGCAGCTGACAAAAGCGGCGTTCAAACGCTGATGGCGCCGGCGTCGCTTTCAGTTGATATCAAATTACGCAGCGCTGAAGTTGAAGGCATAAGAACAAAGTTTCCGACGCTTAACAGCGAATTGAGTCTGAGCTTTGATAACTGATGAGTGATAATAGATAATTCAGCAGCAACAACAACAGCAACAACAACAAAACAATAACATAAACAAATATGATAAACAACTCATTTGAGTTCTCATGTAAATGCAAATGCCATTTCTAAATTACTCTCAATTACAACTTAACTTTAATTCTCTCTCTCTCTCTCTCTCTCTCTCTCATCGCACAGCTGACGACGATTCAGACGTGAGTCCCCACGATATGGAAGGCAACAGCTCAGATCTGGAGTATGGCGGCCGGGATATGAATGGCCTTACCCTCAACTCCTACAGCAGTGGTCTGCAGGCACAGTTACAGGTTAATTCACCGTTAATATTTCGCTCTCTCTCTCTGTCAATATCTCTTTATTCTTGTGTTATTTATACTTACATTCTCTTTCATAAACACAGCTTGATCTGGACAGGCAGCATTTGCTGAGCGATCGGCCCAGAACTGGCGTCTACGAGAGCGTCGTTGCCGAGGGCATTGAGGGCATGGAGCATCAAGAGCGGTAAGTGTTGGAAGTGAATTCAAAGCTAACAGCTAAAGTATACAAGAAGCTATTTGCTCACTGGAGTGTTATAGCTGCAAGCTACTTAATTATAGGTAGCTTAATTATGGGAAATAGCTTTCAACTCAAGTATAACATGAATATGCAGATGCAATATTATTACAGATAGACTGTTTTTCTTATGTATAATTATATGTGCTTATAGTCCTTGTAATATCGGTTAATATGGAGTATTATAAAGTGAAAACAATCCTCTTTTTGCTACTGCTACTGTTTCTGCTTTTATCCGGCAAAAAGATAAACAGACGCATTCATATCTGGACATGTCAGTTATTCACTGCTTGCGTCATTAAATACGTTTTGTTCCCCGTTTACAATTACTATTTAGCATGTCTTCCCAGCTGCTCCAGCTGTAGCTCGTAAAACTGCCACAAGATCTAACAACTGTCACCTTACCCAACCAACCGCCGCGCTAAGGTGGCCACATAAACATTTTCTTTAGGTATTTCTCGTAATACTCGTAAATAAATAGGTTTCGTGTGTTTAGTGTGCGCGTGCCGGAAATATCTTAAGCGTCTAACAAATGACTTCTTTTGACCGGGTTGCCTTTGCCTCTGTGATTGCCTATTGGCTGCCCAAATGCCGCTGCCTATAACTAAGCCTATGCAAATTTTACAGGACATTGGCACGCGAGCTAGTTTCGTGCAATTGAAGTAAAGTCCTTATCCCCCCAAGCCTCACACTGCTTGCAACCTGAAGTTTCTTGACGTAATTGTGACCAAATTAACTACGTCATCGGTTGCATGTCCAAAGACCAAGTACATTTTTGGACACACACTTCCTAAATATAAGTGCCTTATAAGTCGGCTAAAAATAGTCAAACAGGTGCCCAAATGGGACTTGGAAACCCTTTGAAACCGTTGCAAGAATGTCAAGCGATAAATACAAGGGTGGTTCAAAGGGTGACTGACGAAAAGAGAACTAATCTATTTATATATCTCAATTTTAATTTGACATTGTGTTTAAGCTGCCCTCGCAATATCTTTTGTTTACCTTTCATCTTTGTGGCGTTTTGGTTTGCGTTTCGCAATTTTATTTATATTGTGAACCCAAAACGAATCCAAGCCAGATACAAAATATGAATAGCAAATAGGAACAATAAAAAAAAAACAAAACTGAAAAAGTTTCGTATAAAATTTAATACCTTTGACTTTTTAATTTGATATTCAGTTATGCTACGCTTCAATGTCAATGCGATGACATTAATTCTGTCAACTTAATTATAATTATATTAATTGTACATTCAATTCATAACTGTAATTAACACGTGAATGTTGCAGTTCATTGAATCTAACCGCACATTTTTTTCCTGTTGTTCGACTTGTTTCCTACTCAAAACTCGCTCGGATCAGGTGTCATCGCATTTTGTAGTCATTTAAATCTTAATTTCATTTAATAAATTACATTTATTTATGACGATGGGTTCAATGCATTCAGCTGGATTTAGTTACAGTTTATACCCTGTACAAATATAAAATTGTTATATCTGGAATGATATCACTATGCACAGGCATCATTATTAAATATATTATATGATATTATTATATTATATTATATTATTAAATAAATTCTTATACTAAAAGAATGCGCTTTAGTTGATTTAAGGATATCTTCTAGTTTATCACATGTTCTCTTGCTGATTGTTTGTTTTGCTTGCTGCTTGGTTATTTGCTTAGGTTGAAATAGAAATTACGCATACGTCACGTTGCGCTGTCCAAAAAGTGGCACAAAAGAACTTCAACATTTGACGGCTCTCCACTGTTTCGTTGAGCAGACATGGCATTTGCATTATGCGATTGGCGGCTGACAAGCAACCAGGCAGGCATGCAAGCAACATGTCCTTGGATAGTTGTATCCTGTGCACCCACAATTGTTATTATGGTTTTAGGTAATTTTGATGTTGTTGTTTTTTTTGTGCTGTTACTGTTGATGTCATTGCACAGCTGAAAAGGCGCAGACGCAAATCAGAGAGAGAGAAAGAGGCAATGCTAACAGTTAGGTAAAGAGATAGATAGAGAGGGGTGGGTAGGAGAGCGAACTTCCTGCTGCTGCTGTGAGTTAAGTATCTTGGTGTAGACACGTACCATCGATACGATTTGCGTGTGGCCGTGGGAGAGCGTTAGGCGAGAGAGGCATTTTGGACTAAAGAGCAGCGAAGAACAGCCGCCGAGAGTCAGTCGAGAAACGCAGCTCGTGGCGAACGGTTGTGTTGTGTTTGTGTTACGGTTCGAATAGATTGCCCAACTGATTTATATAAACTCAATACTTATTCTCACATACAATACATACATATATATATTTGTAACAGTAAATGTTTATACATTTTTCGGCTTGCCATTATTAGTATTATTGACGCGGCTTCCGTACGAAACGCAAAAGTCTGGCAAAACTAGCTGCGACATTTCGGGCAAAAGTTAAATATTGAGAAATCTATTTATAAGCGAAACTGAAAGAGGCAAATCGCCTGCGCCATTTGCGTCAATTTGCCGAGAAAGTGCACCCACCAGGCAAAAAACGCGAGTTCCGTATAGTTATTCGTTCAACGTTTCGCTCGATCGATAAACCTTTAAAAGGGTACAACAACAACAACAGCAGCAACGTAATTGAACAACAGCTAGCAAAAGCAGGGCAGCAAAACAGAAACAAATCAAGCAACCAAATACCCAACCCACCCACCAAATCACCCAACTATCTAAACCACTCAGCCACAATGACAATGCTCGAGGGCATGACGTCCATTGACTTGGGATCCAGTCCCATGCAGGAGACTACTGGGGATATGATGGCGCCGGATGAACTCATGGAGACTCCCGAGGAGAGGTAAACAGACGAAAGACGGAAGAAATTAATTGAACGTTGCCACTCAGTCAGTCCGTCACTAACAGTCCGAAGTGATTGAAACACTTTTTAACCCACACACGCACATACACACCCCACACACCCACAGTGAGGAAATCAGAAAAGTCTTCTCTGACGTCGTTTGGCATTTCTTTCATATAAATTTCCAAATTGATTTTTGTTTTTAATAGCGTGACGTCATTGGCTATGACCCCCATTTGCCCAAATCCACCAAGAAATTGTTTTTTCGACTCGATTATTGCTCATAATTTCAGTAGTTGTCATTTATTTATAGCGCTCGATATGCCACATGATTATAGTCGTTGTCGCTGCTGATGCCGATAAGGTCCTGTAGACAGCTCATCAGCAGTCATGCATTATTGAAACCACGTTTACGACCCTGGGACCTGCCTATCTACCTATCTAGTTGCCAATTTAACTGAACAATGGCATGCAATATGCGGGTGGGCCCGGAGAGGGTGGTGGGTAGTAATCAATGTATTCAGTCGAGAAGAATATTTCCGGGCTGCGCTAAGAACGCAACTCACAATCACAATCAGAATACAATATGCAAGTCTTAAGTTTATTTTCCGCATCTAAAGCACTTCTTAATAACTGAGACATAAAACTGCATGCCAAATTAGCACGTTTGTTAGCCAATTTCACACGGGAATAAACATTTCATGTTCCTAAGTACAACGTATAATTAGTATAGTTTATACAAACATATTACGTACACTTATATGGTACATGCATAATTATCTTATTTGTACACTGCGTCACAATGCGTCACTTTTGGGTGTAGAATCTTGGATGCTGCTTATCTAAATCTGCTTTGGGTCATGCGTTGCAGATGCTGTCGCTGCTTTTATCATTTTACGGTTTACATGCTTATCTCTCGCAGTCAGCTGCTGCCGGACAAGGTTTTATTAAATGCGTCGCATTGCCGCAATTCAAGACACAAACAGATTGGCGACTCGTGTGGCAACCATAAGCGCCAAAACTGTTTAATTAACACCTGAATTTTACCTGGAGTCAATAAATTAAAAATTGACAAATAATTATTAATGTGTGTTAACAGTTCGAGTTGCTGTTAACAGTCTGTTAAGCTGCTTGTTTGTTAACGATCACGAATATCCCCAGAAAAAAACATTGCAATGCAATGCTTATTTTTATATATTCAACATTAATTAATATTTAATTAGGCCGCTCACTTTACAGCTTATCGCACAAATATTTGCGCTAATTTTAGCACAACAATAGAGCAAATCCCCTTTAAAAGTCATGCACTCATAAAACTGGTACACCTTTCAAAAAACAACCAAACAAACAAATAGACGTGAGTGCGAATTTCGAGCAGTTAACAAGGCAAACACAATTACGATTCAAAAATATATTTTGGTACTCGTCATCATCACTATCAACAGGTACTGAATCATTTTGGCTGACAGTTATGTAAACAATTAGCTCAGATGCTGGATATCTAACCAGCGGTAAGCCATTAGCACATTTGTAGGAATAATTAGGAGCTATATGAAATTTTTCAAGTGCTTGTAGATTATTGAATATCGTAAATGTAATATTTATTAATGTGTTTTTATTTATTATTTTTGTTTACAGATATGAACGCCTTTTGCAGCGCGCACAGGTTGAGGATCTCAACGAAGTATCTGGAATCGGTTGTCTATATCAGAGCGGCGTAGATCGCCTCGGCAGACCTGTGATTGTATTCTGTGGCAAATGGTTTCCAGCGCAGAATCTTGATTTGGAAAAGGTAAACTCCCATTTTAACTAATCGATGCAATGGAAGATGATTAATATATATTGTTTGATTCTTCTAGGCACTGTTGTATCTGATAAAACTGCTGGATCCGATTGTCAAAGGCGATTACGTCATCGCATACTTCCACACACTTACATCCACAAACAACTATCCATCGTTGCATTGGCTGCGTGAGGTCTACAGTGTCTTGCCATATAAGTAAGCAATCGGTTTATAATGCATCTTCTTAAATAATAAATCTACTATCAACCATCTTTCGCATAGATACAAGAAGAATCTGAAGGCCTTCTACATAGTGCATCCCACGTTCTGGACTAAAATGATGACCTGGTGGTTTACCACATTCATGGCGCCTGCCATCAAGGCCAAGGTGCACTCGCTGCCCGGCGTGGAGCATTTGTATTCGGCCATCACAAAGGATCAGTTGGAAATACCCGCCTATATTACGGAATACGATATGGCAGTGCGTATTATACATATTAATTCTGATCAATTCTATATTCTAAATCGATCTCTTTCTTATTACAGACCAATGGCCTGCATTATTTTAATCCAGTGCCGACTGCTTCGTAGATGGCGGCCATTGTGGCTGTTTAGACAGCTGTATCCACCAAGCATACACATATACACTAATAAACATACACACCCACACACCACTCACACACACACATACACACTAACCGACAAATATACACCCTCAAACGTATAATGCAATTTTTTATAAATTTTATAGAATTGTACTATTGTTTTCTTTACTAATTATAAGTACATTTTTTTGTTGTATTGTTGAACTAGATTTTTGTGTAGGTTTAAATTTGAAACTAACCAAATGGAACGCGAGCTGATCATGTGTAGAACTAGAAGATATACCACTATATATATAGTGTAATCCGATAAAACAAGAACAAAAGGAACACGCAACCTGATAGCTAAAAATTAAAATGTAATCCCAACAAAAATCAATACTACATGTAAAACATTCTTATGAAATGTATGAAATTAGTAAGCTATCAAATTTGGTTAATTTGCTACAATTAAACAAAATTTATAAATTTATGAAATTAGCAAATCGTTATATGGCCAATCGAGGAGGTTAATTTGCCAGCAAGCTGAACAAAATTATAATTCGATTACAGAACCTGAAACATTGTTATAGTTAAACAAAATTTAAGAAAAATAATTGTATCTCTGAGATGTACTTATCTACATATAGTGCATATGTTATCTCCATAACTAAATTATCGGCTGAGAAGCGTATTAAATGATAAAAAAAAAGCGAGCCCAACTAACAAAACAAATACGTACATACTATAAATTCAATTGTAATTATACAATTATACAAAATACAAGATTATATATATATTAAATATACACATTAAAAACCAAATAAACTAAAAAATATATATATACATATATAAAAGCGTACATATATATAAATATACATATGTCAACATGAATAAAAATAGAAAAAACAAAAACGGAAACAAAATTAATATATATTTTAAAGTTGTTAAAGGAAGGGCGTAAATAAATCTTTTGTAGATACATACTTACACAATTAACAAATTAAATTAAATAAATTAAACTTAATTAGAGCTCACCGTTAGGCCCACAATTGAAACACCAATAAAAGAGAACAGCCTAACGATCAATAAATGTTAAATGTTAATTGGCTTAAGCCAAAACTGAAAATAAAACACACACACACAAAGACACACACTCACACACACACACACACACACTTTAAGTCCTTGTTAATCTTCCATGCACCTTTTGCGCTCAAAAAAAAAAACGAAAGATATTAAAAAGAAAAAATTTAATTAGAAAATTACTTAACGTTATTTCTTTACTTAACTAAAGCACAAGCCACAAATTTTTGAGATTGGTAAAACTAAAAATGTAAAATCTTCGTTTCTAAATGTAGTTAATAAATAAAAAACTTTTTCAATTAGGGCACTCGCGCGCAAGCAGCACACAACCAATTCAATTCTATAATGCTGAAAACTGAAATCTTTCTAGACAAGAAAAAAACAAAATGTTTTTACTTATTACATAACAAGCAAAACACCAAAAAAAAAACCAAGAAAACCTAGCAGCAATAAAGCAAGCAGAGCATTAAAGCGGTTACAAACAAAAAACAAAAAAAAAAGTAAAAAATGCACTCAGGGATTGATTTAAAGCAACCAAAACCAAAAACAAACAAAAAAAACCCCAAAAAAAACCACAAGTGAAAAATATGAAAACCAATTTAGATAAAAGAAGTACGCTTTTTGGAACCACAGCAAATATCGTAAACCTTTTTGCATTGTTGCGCCCAATTCGCAATTCGGCTGCCTGGCTAGTACCTAAACCGTAGAAATAATTTAAAGAGAGAGCTAGCATTTAAACGATATGATATGATATGATATATTATGGAATTAGCAAATGTTTTTAGGCTCTTTAATAATTGATAGCAACCAAATGAAAATCCAATTTTGAAAAATGTTAACTCATCATCATACCGCATACAAAACATATATTAATTATGCCAAAAACTAACTTAAACATTTTATATTGCTATTAACAAATTAATCAAATTATATTTATATAGTTAGAATGTATAGCAATTCAATTGCTTATAGTATATCCGATATACATACATAACACATATATATTTTTACCACCCACACACATACGCAAAAGTAGATTCCAAAATATGCAAAAATATATAGAAAGTGATTTATAAAAAAATGAGCGAAATATTCAACTAGCCGCAATATACAAATACTACGAGTACTTTTTAAGCAGAAGCCCACAGAATATATTTAGTTTTTACTACAGTTACAGAGATAATCATATACATAAAGCGAGTACATATGTCCTAAAAAGATATACAAAAAGAAATATTTGAAAAATTGTTGTTATAGCCGAGACACAATACTATTTTTCGCATGTATGACAGAAATGCATTTTCTATACCCAGATGTAGGTGAGCTGTATAGTGTCATATGCCACGACAAAGAAATAAATACAAAAACCCTATCGTATCACATAACTAAAACACAACCAAAAAACCCAGTTATGCCAAGTGTTCCTTCTGATATTGTATTGTACGCGTACTTTTACAGAATTCCCTAATAGATTTGAATATCTTTTATTTTGAAAGTAATATTTGTAGATATTTTATATAGTTTAGTAATGAAACAAAAAGTTTTATAGGTTATTTCATATGATTTAAATCCCAACATATTGTTTTAGTAAGTACTTATTGCAAAATGGTGATTTGTTGCGAAAAAAAATAAAAGGAAATGAAATCCAAAATTAATTGTACCTTACTCGAAAAATTCTGCGATTGAATTTAGTGTAGCATAATATTGTATTTTTAAAATTCCTTATATATAGTTGTTAAACCAAAATTCTATATAGTATATACAAATGAAAAGTTAAAAATTAAATGGAAAAATTGGATTTAAGATCATGGCACAAACATAAAAGCAACATTTAGTTAAGTTTTCCAATATGAAATTCGAATCCTACTTTTCTTTTTGTATATAATATTTATGTACGAAGTAACAAATTTAATTGGTAAATTAATAATAATAATAATAATAATAAAAAAAGAACATACGCTTTCGTTAAAATTAACCAACTAATCTTCTTTATTGTGTACACTTAACTAGCAAATGCTTATAAAACATTTAATCTAGATTATAAATCATTTTTAATCACTGCAAAACTTCATATCAGTATTGTATTAGTTTGAATTTGTGCTTATTTCATCGTAATTAATATTTTATGATTAGGATTAGCACTTTTCAGTTCAAACGCATTTGAAAAACTCATTTCAGTTAAGCTTTAATGTGACCTTATATCTATGATATAAAAATGCCAAATACGACGCTCTAATAGGAGAGTTGACAGTCCCGAACAGCTGGGTTGTGCATGTGTATGTGAGCTTAGTGTATGACCAGCTTCGTCTTTGCTGAATTGGGCGCATATTTTTCCTTATACTGATCGAACATTTGCTCAAGTGCCTCCATTACCTTGCCATGGATCTCATCCACATAAGCTGGGTCCGGCTTCTCACTTTGTTTGACATCAATTGGTGCGCCAACTGCAATGGATAAGTTTGCAAGTTAAAATACGAAATCAAAATCAAGATCCATTATTACTTACCAACTTGGACAATGGGTCGCCTATAGGGCAAGAAGCCAAAAGTATAGTTGAAGAAGCCTCGACCCACGGGTATCAGCGGTGAAATGCCCGTTATCTTCTTGACAATCGTCTGTATGGTCCGCAGCAACGAATCTGGCGGGTTATCCACCTGATTAAAGATATCGACTTCACCAAACGAGATAGTGGGCACAATGGAGGAACTGTGCCATAAAATAGTGTCAGATTTCATTCGATGCCCAGTATGAGATACACTTACCCCGTGCGTATGGCCATCTTCACAAATCCCTTGCGATTCTTAAGGGTTAGAATGTACTTGCCAGGATGTGAATCGAGTGCCTCCTGAGCGCCGCCCACTAAAATTGCCACTGCATTGGATGTGAATCCATCGCGATTGTTTGGATGCTTCGGGTCATTGGGCTTGGTGAGATAATATGTCAGTGATTCTTTTGAGACCGAAACCAATCCAAAACTGCGCAAGAAGTCCCTGAGAATGGGTATCAAAAAGTGCTGATCGAGTGTGCCCACCTTGGGACGCACTTGGGGAAAGAGCTTGAGCCAATGGCTAATGTCAAGGCCCATATTGATGGAGACGCCTGTCCTATGGAGTGAGTATTACAAATATTATATATATATATATTATATATAAGTGTAATATTACTTGATAAGATATCTTACCCAATAATTCCATGAGGAAAGCTGGCTAGTATATAGTTTTTATTGGCCGGCAAATCGGCGGTCTTCACCAACGAAACGGGAAAATAATTTCGATAATTACGATATATGCGATTCGTTCGATTTATCATCCAGCTACACAAATTGAAGCGTAAAATAAAAAATCTGGATAATTAGATATGGTAGACATACCCATTACTGTCCATGGCTGAGTGATTCCGCTTGTGATCTACATATGAATAAACGATATAGATTACCAGCAGAGTGCGTCCCACAAGTCCAAAGTATAACTGTACAGTACAATAAATAATTAGTGACTATAAACAAATTATTAAAATTATATGCAACTTACCAGGAGTGCAGCAATAAACAGTATTGACGTAATGGGTAGCGTGAAAAAAAATAAGGTAAATATGCCAGTGATGAAGGTCTCCAAGCGACGCTTGGATGGCACATTTGCCGGAGCCCATTCAACTTTCATGTCGAGCTGATGTTCTGACGGAGATCAGGGAAGCGAAAATTAGAGCTTAAGGCGGAAGCGACCGACTGGTTAGAGGAACCCTTAGCGACTGAATTGTCGAACGAATGAATTTAGAATGCGTTCTTATTCTTATCGCTACCAAAATGTCCATCCGAAATCGCGTTCAACACTTTAAGAACCACCAACAGTGATCATTTAACGATAAGCAATGCCTGATAAACAAAACTCAACTTGCATGCCCGAAAGTATTATGTAGAAAAAATAAATTACTTTCTATCGACTCAAAAGAGTATTACACTTGCTAATCTTTACGGGTTGTACTTAGTATACAACATATATATAAATATGCTTATGGATTTTAAAACGTGTTAGGTAAATCTTATCAATATGTTGAGACCAGTCTGGCGTCTTTATGTTAGCACTTATCAACTCAATTTAACTAATTAAATTGGGGTTTTAGTATTACTTATCAACGAACATATAGTCGTATATCAGTTTTTTAAACTAGAGGGTGCAAAGGGTATGTTTCAGCTGTATTTAAGATTTGTAAAAGATACACATTTTAGACATTACATTATAAGTGCTTTGATAAGGCTCTCTGCTCTTACATTTCTTCTATCTTTTTCAAGCACTCTTTCTATATCGCATCCCTTTAAATTTGGTAGTTTTAAAAGGAATATTGTGTAAATCTTAAATGAGCGAGCTTATTAGCTAAATAACTCATATAAAGATAAGAAAACTATTTAACAATTATACACTTTCACTGTTTGTCATGTTACTATAGGCATAAAATAATGTATGTGTCACACATTTTATGCATGTGTTTTTACGCAATGTTGACCTTTAGATCGATACTATTTCTAGAACTATAAACACACATGTTGTACCGTATATCATTAGCTGTAGTTCACAACAGTACTGGTTTTTTATGTACGTGAGGATTGATAAGAGAGAGCAAGTTAAGTTTTTTGAATTGTTTGCCTGGTAAAATGCTGGTCCTAGTCTTATCAATGTAGGCGAGTGAGCAAGTCTGTCTTGTTGTGATGACGATTGTACGTTACAAATAGGCCCATCCCACAATTGTATCACCCATGCCGCATGTCGATCGCTACACACCTAATGATCATATAAGTAAATAATATACTATAGTCAATTGTTGTTACAATCGACTTGTTTTATCGTGCCGTACTTATTTAATTTACTTATACTTGTTATTGATTCAATTAACAAGCAACCGGTTCAAAACGATTAAAAACAAGCTCGGGCAATTAAAGATATTCACTGCCTTTACTTAACACAAAGTCAGGTGTATTGCTATTGACCTTAGTACGTAGGTAAATTGTTCTAAATTCTGAGCGATTCGTCAACGCATTTGCAAATAGTAGTTTATTGAAAAGCTCATTATTGGTTTCGAAAGATTGACAGCCATTGACACTTAATTATTTAGTGAAAATAACAGCTGATCAACCGTATAATAAGTGTCCAATTGCACTCTCTGTGAATATTGAAGTTTTACTCTTTGTTTTTAAAAATGTACCCGTTTAGCCCGCCGAAAGTGAGACCTTATAGTCAAAGACTGAAAATAATTAATAAATGTACTCTTCATGTAGAGCTGGTCATACTTTTGTTTATGTGAGCTGTTGCGCTTTGGTGGAAAATATAAAGGGGCAGTGTATACATTTTTTTACAGTGCCGTCCAAATTAAAGTGGATGCCCCTGAAAATATCGTTCATAGCGAATATACACACACATTTGTTGCGCCTCGGGAGAAACGATATAAAAACCATGGCGACCGAGGAGCATCAACGTTTGGCCAACATTGTGAAGAACTGTCACGACAGTTTACGTCAACTCACCAAAGTCTACGGTGCCGAGCGTGCCTGGCAGGAGCACACTGGACCCCATAATGCTGAAAAGCTGGCAGAATACGCGGATGCAATGCAGCAATTGGCTGGCATCTGGGAAACAAATGCCACCAAGACGGAGCTGCATGCACGCAGTCGCATCAAGTGGGCCATCGACTATATAACCAAGTACTTCTACATCGAGGGCATCTATCTACAAAAGCGATTGCGCGAACAGCGTCTGCTGGCCTCCTATAATGAGCTGGCCAATGCTGAGTGCGCCTACATGGAGGAGCCACCCGACAAGCTGCGTGTGCTAGACGTGGGTAGCTGTTTCAATCCCTTTGGCAACACCCCGCACCTGGAGGTGACAGCCCTCGATCTCTGCCCCGCGCCCGGTGCACTTGTGCTGCAGGCAGACTTTCTCACGGTTGGCGTGGATGGCAAGCTGACGGAGCCCGAGATCAGTGATCAGAGTGTGAAGCGATTACCTGCTGGGTACTATCACTGCGTCATATTTAGCCTACTGTTGGAGTACATGCCTAGTGCAGATCAGAGATTGCTATGCTGCCAGAAGGCCTATGAGCTGTTGCGACCCGAGGGAATCCTAGTCATCATCACACCCGATTCACAGCATGTGGGCAAAAATGCCAGCATCATGAAGAACTGGCGCTTTGCCTTGGCCAAGCTGGGTCTGTTGCGCATTCGATTCGAGAAGTTGCCACATATCACATGCATGGTGTTCCGCCGAGCCATCTGCCAGCAATTGTCGCAGCACTGGGCCAGCGTGCACCGGGAAGAGGGCATCTGTGAGACAATTCGCATTCCACAGGATGAGCATTAAATCTAAAAATTAGTTGTCGTAATTGTAATTGTATTCTTTAATCTAATGGATGTGTCCTTATGCCTAGAGTATATTTATGAGTTCCTTCCTTTGACTTATCACTATGACATAAATATTAAATACTAAATATTAATGCAATTGTATTTGTGGTTGTGGCTGTTGTTGCGGTTCCGACTTCTGGGCAGCTGGTGCAGTTGGCGGCTCTGTGGATTGGGGGAAGAGCGTTGGGGCGGCAGCCTTGCTGCCCTGTCGCTTCTTCATGGCTGCCTGTTGCATTATGTTAGGTGGCAGTGGTTTCTTACGATCCGCCTCCCATTCGGCGCGATGTAATCGCTGGCGATGCTTGTACATGTTGGCATTTGAGAAAAACGTCTGCGGACAGTTGGGACAGGTGTACAAAACCTCACCCGTGTGCGTCGATGTGTGCTCCTGGCAAGCGTACAATTATTATAATTCCATTTGATCTATGAGATTTCACTTACTCTCAAATCCTGTGGCCTCTTGAAGGCCTTCTCGCACATGGTGCAGCGGAACTTTCTCTCGCACTGATGATTGTGGTAAATGTGCCGCTTGAGTGCTCGGGAGTTAGTCGACGTCTTATCGCAGATGGGACAGCGGTGCTCGCCACACGGCGGTTCATGCACCGTTTTCATGTGCTGCTTGAGGCCGGATAAATGACGCAACCAAGTGCCGCATATCTCGCACTGCACCGGATCAGGTTTGGGGCGTGGCTCATCGGAATGCTCCAGTTCGTGGTGTTTCTTAAGATTGGCCTGGGTACGAAGCGTTTTGCCGCACTTGTCGCAAATGATTGCCGTCTCCGGATCGTGCATATATCGTCGATGCTCCTTCAGCTTTCGCTCTGTGGGCAGCCTGTAAGCAAAACCAACGATTTTAATTGGAATCAGCAATGAGGAATGGGGAATCTTTTGCTTACTTCTTATTGCACTCGGGGCAGGTGTATTTAAAGTCCGACTTGGGCACATGCTTGGACATGATGTGATACTCGACGGCGGCCTTTGTGGTGAAGGTCTTCGGACATTTGTCGCACGGATATATGCGTTTGTCCTTCGCATCCGCCAGGGGATTCGTGTGCGTTTGTTCGTGCGCTTCCAGCGTCTTGGAGTCCTGAAAGACGCGACCGCACGGAGCGCACATGAAGTGATCCGGGTTATTATGGACCAGTACATGCTCGGCCAGACCTCTGCGTATGTGAAACTTGCGACCACAGCAGGCAATGAAGCCACTCTCGATATTGTGAGACATGCGCAGATGGCGACGCATGTCTCCGAAATTGGGCACTAGCAGATTGCATACGTGACATGGCAGCTTCTTGAAAAACTCAAATATAATCTCATCGTATTTCTTTTGCTGCTCCCGTCGCTTGGCGAGATCGTCGCGACTCATGCGCACCGGCGCCACCAGTGGCTTGGGACGCTTTCGATACTTTTTAGGCTTGACTACAACCCGTTTGGGTATCTCCGCATAGCGCTCCTCCGGCTCGACATCGGGCAGACTGTCGCCAGAATCGCTGTCGCTGCTCTCGCTGGAACTGGCACTGTCCTCAGTGCCCAGCACTGCTTCTGCGGCCACAAAATCCATATCCTGATCATTATCATTA
Organism: Drosophila multiciliata; assembly: GCA_037043605.1. Lineage (NCBI taxonomy): Eukaryota > Metazoa > Arthropoda > Insecta > Diptera > Drosophilidae > Drosophila > Drosophila multiciliata. Next base: position 3,046,063 of record JBAMBF010000589.1, read on the forward strand.
TTATCATTATCACCATCAGGTTCAGCCTCATCAGATTCCGATTCTCTTTTCAGACTGGTTGCAGGCGATTCCAATGGGGTTTTCTCTCGGCGTCCACGTCGAGTGCTTCTACGTAACTGTCGTCCAATGAGAGGCGATACTGCTGCTGCTGGTCCTACTGACTTTGCAGTAGTTTTCAGATCAAGGAACTCGGCTAGGGGAATGTCCCCATCCGAGTCACTGGAGATTCTTAGCAGCTCGTTTTTGATGCGCCTCTTAGTAGCTGAACGTTCGACACTGGCATGTTTGGATACCCTGCTCTGCTCCTCGACCAATGGCTCATCGAGCATTTCGAGCTTAGGCAGCGGTTCCAGTTCGTTTACTTCCACCTTGACATCGCCGGACGCAAAGAAATCCTCGGCCAGTGCATCCAATTCACCGCCAAAGGCTAGAGGATTCGCTGCCTCCGCCTCGTCACAGAACTCAATCGTTACGTTCTTTACATCACAGTGGCGCTCCTGGTGCAAGTTGTAGACGCGCTCGTATAGTTTGTTAAAGTTGCTCACGACCTGCCAGCACTGGTGACAAATTTCCTCGCGTTCGCTTCCCGCTGCGCTACTCAACTGCAAAAGAGATGAACATCATTCGAATGCACTAAACCAGGTATAACACATTTTTACCTCCAGCCAAAAATGTTTGTTTATTGTTTTGCAAATTTTGAGCCGCATTCCGGCCTCGGAAAATATTTTGTACGACTCGCCGCTCTTGCAGCAGTCGAAACATAGCACACAGGCTGCCATCGCCTTTTTTATTGTTTATGTTTGTCGCTATCACTATGCAGTCGCCATTTGTGAATAACATAAACAAATAAAAAATTCGTTAAAAAAAAAATTGTTTTCTATTTGTTTGGTATTCGGCAAATCTGTGGAGGCCGGCAGATTACAGCTAACAAGCCATCGATTACAAAACCAGTGTGTGCACACTAAATAATATTCTTTACTACGGTCACGCTGATTGGAATTCAAATAACGATGCGATAAACATCAGTCAGTACGTTTTCAACGGTCGTCCGGTGTGGTTGTGAAAGAAGAGAAGATTGTCGCGGCATCAGCTTTAGATTTAGACTTTCTAGACCGAGATTAACGTACAACAAATGCAAAAAAATTTGCAGCAGCCAAAAATGTAAACAAATACATAAGAATTAACGTTAACATAATAAAACGATAATGCGCATTTAAAGTGACAAAATAGAATAAAATAATAGTACAATTCGCAAGTGCAATTTGTATCCGACAATGGAAAGCCACTATTAAAGGAATTTGTAATTGAACGAATCACTTTTGCGTTTTTTGTTTGCTTATGCAGCTGTTTGTCTGTCTGCAAAATTAACACTTTTTTCCAGCTGTTTGGATTTCAAATTGGTTGCTTGGTTGGCTAACTACTGATTTTCATTGCCTGTTTTTCTACGTGGTAAATGGTTAATAACTCGTAAATTATTGCAAAATGTGTGTGTCATAAAATAAACTATGTATCGACTTCCTTCATTTTGCATGTGGAAATATTTTTATTTTCTCCTATGCATTTGCTTGGATAATTATCAGCTATCTTGAACTTGCACCAATTCAATTAAATCTGCCCGACCATGGATAAACGACGCTTCCAAGTGTCTCCCATATCTGGCATTACACCGGATCCGGCTTGGGGCGTGGCTCAGTGGCAAAGTTATGCCGTAAATAATTGCCATCTTCAAACTAAAAACTTCATGACACATTTGCGAACGAGAGAAACAAAGACAGACTTCCTCTATTAGACCTTTTACTTTTGTTTATGATGAATGAATGCGCAATAGCTTTGAGCTGCACTCTAAAACACTGAAAGTGCGCTCACCCATTCACTAACTGCAAGTAACTAGTAACCAGTTGCCGTTGCATTCCGCATTTGCTTGGGACTCGGAACGAGCTACACTCTAGGTGGCGGGATCTATGCGGCAGCCGGTTCACTTCGCCTCGCCTCGCATCGCCTGTCACTTTTTAGCCTGGTCTGGTTTTCGGATTTTCTTTTACGTAACGCCTAGTCGGGCACGAGCCAACCTAGTTAACAATATTTGTATTTGTTTTTATTGTTTGTTTTGAAGACCGACAAGTGTCTGCTTCGCTTCATTTTCACTCTTTGTCTTGTTGTTTGCTGCACTTGCACAGCCAACCAAGTCAACCCTCCCATCCAAGCCCAGTGCGACTCGAGGAGCAGCACGTTTTGATTATCGCACATTTCTTATGCGGAATATTAATAGGTACACCGAGCAACAACAACAACACTGATAGTAACAATTACAAGTAATAAACCAAACAAACAACAACCAAATTATAATACTCGCATCGCTTTTGAGGAAATGGAAATCCAACGGTCCCGTTCATTGGCCAACTGACATCAAAAACGGAAGTTGCACTGTGCATAACTAAGTGAATCCATTGCCCCCGATTAAACATTCTACTCAGAACAAACAGACGCATATTAATAACAAACACAAAACTAAAACTGTGCCAATCTTCACCCCAATAAGCTATATATTTTGTTTCCAAATTTACCAAAATGAGCAAGCAAAAATGTTGCGCAATTGTGCGGGTTTTAATGGTGTCGTCTGTTTTATTATTGACATTTGTTGAGCAGAGCCAAGCCTACGGATTTGGACGTTGCCCGAAATATCCGTCGATGCCAAAGTTTAATATGAGTCGCGTAAGTTCCTAATAAATATTAATACATATTTTAATATAATTTTGGCACTATAAGTTTAAAAATAACAAAGATCAGCTCGGAAATGTTCCATTAATTAATGCAAGGCGTCAAAGGCGATGGTATTTTTATTTTAGTTTTATAGATTGTGCATAAGGTTGAACTTGAACCAATTTTAACCGTGTGCAACAAATGTAAAAGTGCAAACCTGTTTACAGCAAAGGAGATAAAACAACTTAATAAAACCTTAAAATCAAATGCGTATATCTTCAATCGTTATGATGGTCGTGTAGTTGCCAATGGCAAACAATCCACTTCTTTATCATATTTAAGAAGACTACAACTACCACTATTGACTATTGACCATGTCCAAGCAAGCGGCTAACGTCTTTGGCACGCCAAGGACAACAACAATGAGACCAAAGCTCTTTTTCACGTTGTCGTTGTTGTTGTTGTCGTTGTGTTTTGTTGTTTTTAAGTTGGACAAACTAGAAAATTGCCTTTATCAATTTAGCAGCACAATTGCATTAATCATGTGCGGAGGGGGGAAGGGAGGGGATTGGAAACTTACACATAATCCCATTTATATTCAGTTGACCGCCTTGAAATCACTTAAAGTTCCATTTGCTCAAAACGCAAACGAAATAAAATTACCATATAATACATACAACATCATAATACCCCAATGAGGGCAGCTAGAGATGGAATTAAGAATGAAATCAACTTGCAACACTATTTGAGAATGAATCAAATAAAATAAATAAGAATATATCATTGATAATTGTATTGCAATTTATCTGGGCTTATGGTTTATCTTGGGGTTACAGTTAAGTCAAAAGGGACTGAAAGACCTATGAGGGTTTAGATAAATATATATATATATATATAAATACATAACTATATCGTGTTAGATAGTGCGTTTCTCATTTCACATATACAGTTCCCCCTTAAGCAGCAATGCGTTGGGGATGCAGCTTCATTGTTTGGACTTTGGGCTCAAGCCAATTGGATAAGTCGTCGAGTACAATTGAGTTGATAAGCGTGAGCGTTAAGAGCACTTTGACATCGTTCGCTAGGCCGGGGGCAAAGACCCCGACCCCAAGAATAATGTTGTATATAGTGAGGGGACAGCCCAGAGCTATCTGTGGAAATTGCTACTGGGCACTGCTTGGACTCTGCGCGCACTAAAAACCAGTTTACAAAAATAACAACAAAATAAATATAAATGCTTGAAATGTTTATGTTTTACGCTGGGAGTGGAGGCAGTTGTTGTATTTTTTTTTATTATCTCTTTTTGGTTTTGTATAATAGTAACCCAGTTAATTGCTTACTCATCGCCTCAAAGTGAAACGTAGGCAGGCAATCAGGCGATCTTATTGATCTTGTTTCTAATACAACTATGCCATATATACATTTCTAGGTGCTCGGCCACTGGTTCGAGGTGGAACGTTCATTCTATTTGCCCGAAATTGCATCGGGATGCACCACTTTTGAGTTTGAGCCCTACAACAAAGCGGATCTGTCCAAGTTCAACAACTTTAAGCTGGAAGTGGCCATAAAAACCGTCAATCGCATGTAAGTGGTGGGCTTAAATTGATGTAAGTGAATAATTCAATTATCTGCATATATTACAATTATAGCACTGGCAATCCCAATGTAAATCTGGGCTTTGCCACGCCGGAGAACAGCAGATCCTCTATTATGGACTTTAAGGTATGTCCAGCAAGCAATCTGTCAACAACAATAATACACTATTAATTCAACGATTTTGATTCCATTAGTTCAACACTCGCTTTCCCGAGGTGATTGCCCGCCTGTTGCCCGGTTCTGGTAAATACCAAGTGCTCTACACGGACTACGAAAACTTTGCCATATTGTGGTCATGTGGCAGCATTGGCTCCCTGGGCTATGCCGATCAGATCTGGGTACTCGGACGCGATACAGACTTTGTGGTTGAGATACGAGAGAAGATCTATGATGTGCTCAAACGACTATCTCTCGATCCCGAAAGACTTGTGCTCAGCAAGAATTCCAACTGCCCCAAAAAGCACTGAATCCACACCGATACACATCCGTTTAGATATAATTGTTATTGTTTAAGTATCATATTGAATATCATATTGATAGATCCTAGGCTTTAGGATTTAGGCTGCTGTGATATCGCCAAGTTAAGCTCTGTTTTGTATTGCCAAACAACAAATATAGAAATATATATATATATATATATACATATATATGCGAAAATTGATATTTGACCGCAATGTCGGGGATTTTTAGCCCGATGAGTTGAATTCACGCCAATTATAATCAATACTCTAATTAATTTGGTATATGTATTTAAAACTTGCCAACCCAGAAATCAAATGGAATTGTTTTAGTCGCATTAAGAAAACGGAACACGAAAGATGTCGAAACTTTGGATACTTTTCTTACTCGCCTTGCTGCTCGATTGCCTGCAGATTTCGATGGCGCGTGGTGGAGGAGGACACGGTGGTGGAGGACACGGCGGTGGAGGACACGGTGGTGGAGGACATGGTGGTGGAGGACATGGTGGCTTTGGCGGTGGTGGCTATGGAGGTGGGCGACCCGGCGGTTGGGGTGGAGGACGCCCAGGCGGTTGGGGCGGAGGTGGCTTTGGACGACCCCACGGCGGCTATGGAGGCTACAGACCTCATGGTTACGGCGGTGGCATAGGCTTCGGAGTCGTACCGGTGCCCGTGCCTGTTCCGTATCCATGTCGTAGTCCGTATTCATACGACTATGGCTACTATAATAGATACTATTGCTGATCAGTTGAAAAGAGTAAAAGGACATTTTTTTTTTGGTTATGAAAGGTATATTGTACAAATTACATCAACATATTAGTTACAAGATTGTTATGTAAATGTCCTAAGAAATTGAGGCTGTAGACAGTTCTCTAAATATTTAATATTTCTTATTGTTTTGATGGTCTTCGGTGTTTTGTGAATTGTTTTCAAAATTGATAAATGTGATAAAATATCCCGAGTATAGCGCAACTTTGACAAGGAGCTCTTAAGCTTAAATCTAGTAAAATCCGATTGGAATTCAATCCACTGGGCATACATACATGCGATAATAATATTATTCCATATGTATTTATACTACATATATATATATAAATAATTAAAGTTATATTGTCTACGGACTAGATATGAGTACCAAATAAATGGCTGACTAAATGCGTTCGTTGTGGAAAGAATATCATAATGATAATTGTCATAATATTAATCAATATCTTCAAAGAACATCATACTAATATGTGATATTAATCATAATATTTGTGTATATATGTAAACGAGTTCGACTATGGAGTTTAACTGTCTGAGGTTCCATGAAATAACTAGCAAAGAAATAATTGTAGAAATCAAATCGAAACAAAAAAAGGCAGCGAAATAATTGCCTCACAAATATTTAAATTATTATTAAATAATGAAGACTATAAAAGTTGATAAACTTTGGACATTTTCATGCATATTTTGTTCGTTTTGGTAATTCAGTTGATAGTTAATTCATGGTACTCATGGCTCCGTACTTTGATTATGTGTGTGCTTAGTGCGTCTGCTCCGGAAGACAACTGGAGAGCATTCAGATTTCGGATACGGATACGGATCCATTTCAAATGGCTGAAACATGACGGATTAATTTCGATTAACTGTGGTTGACTGGAGTCCACAAAGTCCAATCTAGAGCATCGCCTTGCACTCGCACTCGGCGATGCTGTGCTGAATGCAATGATTAATCTCCGCGAAGCCAGGTCGCTCGCTGGGCTTGCGATTCCAGCAGCGGCGCATCAGGGCATAAACCGACAGCGGCGTATTGTCCGGACAGCCGAGCACGTTGCCCTCCCTTATGTACTTGATGACCTCCTCGTGCGTTAGACCGTAGTAGGGCTGCAGGGCAAAGGAGAAGATCTCCCACAGACAGATACCAAAGGCCCACACATCGGACTCCAGCGAGAACTTGTTGTAGAGAATACTTTCGATGGGCATCCAGCGTATGGGAATGACATCGTTCTCATCCCCTTTGTAATAATCCTGCAGATAGATCTTGTGCGAGAGACCAAAGTCCGCGATCTTCACCTGCATCTGCTCGTTGATGAGGCAGTTGCGCGTGGCTAAATCGCGATGCACAAACTTGCGCTCAGACAGGAACAGCATGCCGGCGGAAACATCGGCCGCCATGTGGAGCAGCTGCAGCTCTTCCAGCTGCTGGCGATTGCGCGGCTGCGCCTGGTGTGTAGCATATGGCGAACAGGCACGCAAGAATTCACTGAGATCTCCCGGCGACATGTACTCAAACAAGAGACACATGGGCCGGCCCAAGGCGCAGACGCCGAGCAGCTTCACAATGTTGGGATGATCAAATTCGGCCAGAAGGCAGGCCTCACGTTCAAAGTCCGTCTGCATCTGATCGCTGGCATCGTCCTTCAACATCTTGACGGCCACCAGCAGCTCCTCATTGGCCGACACCAGGCCAGGCGCCTTGGCCTGAAAGACGCGCCCGAATGCTCCTTGGCCCAGCGAGCGTACGTAGACAATCTCGCCACGAGGATACTCCAACTTCTCGAGGCGCGCATTCAGCTTCGTCTTTGGCTCCTGCACCGCTGCAGTGGTGGTCAACATGATGCAGTTGCTGTGAATGGTTGCGGTGCTCCTTATGGTACCGCATTTTGTAGCGTTTGTGGCGGCAAAAGCGTTTGAGCCGAGCGTCTCGCGACTGGCAGACAAATTGCAATCACCTCGCATGGAGGCACCGCATTCGCCGTGCGCTGCTTGCGACGGTTGCGTGTAATCCTTGTGTTTGGACAGCTTGTAGGCGAGCAGGATGATCAGGTGCAGTGCCACAATGCCAATGAAGCCAATGCCCGCCAGCAGAAATATCATAGATGGCGTGAAGAACTCCTCCATTTTAATAGGCGTATTTATATCCTTGGCACTGGGATCCACATAGTCAGCTGCAAGGCAAAGGATACCGTTATTCCCTGCTGCAGAAAACTGTGGTAGAAACTAAACTTACGGCAAATAGGAATATCGCAATGCTGCCAGCGCACAGATTCGTCCAGAGTATAGCACCAGGGCTGCGGTTCCTCGCCGCCCGCATTGCGGCAGTAGTTCTCACCCTCGGTCAGCTGGGCAAAGACCAGCGGCGGCTGGATGTGCTTGTGCGGATGCTGGGAGTCCCACCTTTGGCAGGGTATGCCCAACTTGCTCACATTCATCGTGCCCATATAGTAGCGGCCGTTGCCATTGCGACAGTCATCTATAAGAAGCCATGATCAAGAACAAGCCCATGCCAAAAAGTGTCTCATACTCACAGCTGACTTCTGCCTCCTTAATCTCGGTTAGTCCTATGTAGGAGCAGCTGGAACGCCGCATGCTGGCATCATAATGTGGCAGCGCTGTGCAGTTTGGTAGCCTGAAGTGGGCGCGACTCTTGAGGAACATGTTGCGTTCCCGCTTCTCCTCAATCAGCACCCAGTCATTGTAGCAGAACTGCAAATGAGTCGCCTGGCAATCCTCGAGGCAGAGCGGCGCCTTAATGGCCCGACCGTTATCCACATGGCAGCGTGGAAAGGCATAAGCACACAGCATTTTCTGCAAGGGATGCGAGAGATTAAACTGGGTATTTTAGAAAGTTGAGGAAATGTTAACCCACCTCGGCTGCTTCACGGCAAAGGCCGGTCAAGTCTACTATCAGCTCATCCCAGAGCGCTGTGGTGATCTGCTCGTTGCGCCAGCCACCAGTCGGATCTTCCAGGCTGTACCAAACGGGGCCAGCGATGAACTGTTTGCACACCTTGCCATTGTACGGTGCACAGTAGCCCTTCTCCTCGCGTTCACCGCGTTCCCGATCCCGCTCGTAATCGCCGTGGTGCCGCTGATGATGGCGTCGCGCCGGCTCCTCCATGTCGATGGCGTTTAGTGAGTTGGCGTCCACTTCGCATGTAAACAATAACACGCACAGACCGAAGGCAGCTACCACAAAAACATATACAAAAGTTTGGCAACCTCTGCACCCCACACGGCCAACCCCCAGCCTGGCCATGCCAGCCATGGCTGCACCCCACTCTCAACACCTCTTTCGAGTGTGAGTGTGTGTGTGTTGTGTCTCTATATGTAAATACTTATGGAGCAGGTTTCTTTTGCGTGCAATTCACTTTTGCGTTTTGTTTGCTTATCTTTTCCGAAGTTCAAATCGGTCGTCTTTTACGCGCCTTTAACTTATTTTAAAATATATTTTTATTCAAATATTGCGATACTATTTTTTTAATAGCAAAACTTTCTAATTAAAGTGTAGGGCACATCAAACTTTGCACTCCTTACTCTGCGCTCGCCTCTGTCGACGCCTTTTTCAGAATACCACAAAAGTTGACAACCCAATTGGGCGAAGCGTCCCCATAGGGGTGGTTTTTCCGAGCACAAGCTCAAGAACAGGGTTGTTTGTTGCGCGGCAAGCGTTGAGTTTATTTCACATACATACAAACATACATAAATATGTGATTGTTTACCATTAAGTAAACTTAAGTCAGAAGAAATCAAAGCAATCAAACAGTTAACTACTTTTTAATCTACTCTATTTTCTCGTCCTTATTGGTTTTTTGCGTCTCTTTATTCGGAATATCTGCAGCCTCATCTTCAATATTTTCTAGACCCTGTAAAGGAATGCGCTTAAATATCGCTTATCAAGTGCTAAATAATACAATTGTACAAGCTCTAACAATAACTGAAATATTTGCCTTAAGAATTTTCGATTTTCAATTTCGTACTGTATATTTATTCACTTTTGCACTTAAGCTTAATAGAATTTCAACTACATAACATTTAATTTTTGGACTCATCTGGTATAGCATGGAGACCCTGCAAGAGAATGAGAAGTTTCTCAATTTTTGACAATCAAAGATAAGCTAATCAAGTATGAAGTATTAATGAAGTTAGTTGGGAAATTCGTGCAACACAAGGGTTAAATGAAGATAGTTTATATTTCAATAAGAAATAAATGATTGTTTATCTGTGAGATTAAACCAATGCTGTTTTTTATATTTTACATGAATGAAAGAAAATAATAATAAAAAAGGAATAACACAAAATTAGACATGTTAAAAAATTGAAAGCGACTCTTGGCAAGCAAAATTAATATTATAACATAGAAAAATAGACTTACATTCATAATGTACGGATTGTTGGTCAGTCGGAAATCGCGTTGATACATCACACGATCGAATCGTTCGTCCATATTACGGCGATAGGCCTGTAAAGTCGTCACAAAATTAGACATTTTAGTAGAATCAGTATTTATACAAATTCCATGTATTTTGGTGGGCTTTCTGCCGCGGTTAAATCATGTTTCATAAAATACGTTTAATGCACAATCAAGGGACAATATTATATAAGAATTTCTTGACGCTGAACCAGACACTTACGTTGCCGATCGTCAGCTTCTGCAGGCCGTACATGGCGTATATGGGCACGGACAGGGCCACGGTGATGATTCCGGCGGCTGGTAAGATTTCGAACCACATTTTAACTGTGCCACACACAAATTATTGTTATTTTTCTTTACGAAAAAAAAATTACGACAAGTGACGGAAAGACTTACAGCTGTTGTGCTTATCGATATATCGATAGATCTTAACAGAATATGCAATACTTTTTGTATGACGCGCAGTAAAAATTCTTTCTTTAATAAGTCATTATAAAGTGCTATACGAGCCAAAAAAACAATTTTAGTTCGATACCTATCGAATTTTATCCTGCGGTGATACACTGTTCAATTTGAGCAGCTGAAGTGTGTCAGTACGGCAACGCCAGCGCTTACAAATATACATACGTATGCAAAGGAGTAGTCGAATTACCGCAAATCATTCTATTAAAGGTGCAGCAAAGAACGCAGAACGCGGTAGACAGCAATCCACCTACCAAATAAGCGAGCAACAGCGCAAAATTCTAGGATTGCGTACAGACGAAACTCAAGAATATACTGAATTGCAAAATATAGATAACGACAATAACAGCGGCAATAAATTTTTGGACAATATGACTAGTGATCTTAACGGAATTGTCGAGTCATCGTTTCCCACGGGTGCATTGGTATGCATTAATCTTATATTTTATGTACTCTATGCAATTGTCATGTGACAAAATTCATATTGTTCGCCATCACTCAGGTGCCGAAGGTGGAGACGGGCGTGCTGAACTTTTTGCAAAAGTATCCGGACTACGATGGTCGCGATGTTACCATTGCCATTTTTGATTCCGGTGTAGATCCACGCGCTTCAGGACTTGCGGTTAGTTTTTCTTAATACAATTATTTAGATATTATTAATGCAATACAATTATATAATTATTTGTTTATCTATTTAAATATGTATTTTTCATATTTATTTCCAGACACTGTGCGATGGCAAAACTGTGAAAGTTATTGAGCGCTTCGATTGCTCGGGCTGCGGTGATGTTGACATGACCAAGAAGGTGACACCCAGCGAGAAGGGCACCTTCAAGGGTCTGTCTGGACGAACGCTGCAACTCAGCGCTGAACTTTTGGCACTCAACACAGACAAGGATCGCGCTGTACGTGTGGGCCTAAAGTGCTTCAACGATTTGGTGCCGGCAAAGGTGCGCGACAAGATTGTCGCCCAGGCTAAACTGAAGAATTGGGACAAACCGCACAAAATTGCCACTGCAAATGCCAGTCGCAAGATCGTTGAGTTTGAATCTCAAAATACGGGTAAGCAATCATCTGATATGTTTCAACAACTGGTTTTGTTTAAGGATTTTCTGCTTTCTTTTAGGTGATGGCTCAAAGCTGCCATGGGACAAAAAGATTATTAAGGAGAATCTGGACTTTGAATTGGAAATGCTGAATACATATGAGAAGGTCTACAATGAGGTGAAGACCTCATTTGACTGTGTGCTCTTTCCAACCGACAATGGATGGATGACCATTATCGATACAACGGAGCAGGGAAATCTGGAGAAGGCGCTGCACATCGGCGAATACAGCAAGACGCACGAGACTAAAAATGTCGACGATTTTCTGTCGATTTCCGTTAACGTTCAAGACGATGGCAACGTGCTGGAAGTGGTTGGCATGTGCTGTAAGTAGTGGTTTCACCGTCTCTTGCTCCACCTGCACATGCCATATTTATTTTTCTATGCCTCCTAAGCCCCGCACGGCACGCACGTTGCTTCGATTGCCAGTGGCAATCACAGCTCCAGGGATTTGGATGGCGTGGCACCAAATGCAAAGATCGTTTCGCTCACCATTGGTGATGGCCGCTTAGGCTCCATGGAAACGGGGACAGCGTTGGTTCGCGGCATCTTAAAGGTCATGGAGCTGTGCCGAGAGGGTCGCCGCATTGACGTGATCAACATGAGCTACGGCGAGCACTCGAACTTTTCCAATTCCGGGTAAGGAATCTGACTCATATTCCATATATATAAACATATTTGTTTAGGTGTCGTTTATATTATTCTGCTAAATGTTTCACTTCCTGTGTTTGCAGACGTGTTGGTAATCTGATGAATGAAGTGGTCAATAAGTATGGCGTCGTGTGGATTGTCTCGGCGGGTAATCACGGACCAGCGCTCAGCACTGTGGGCACTCCGCCGGACATCAGTCAGGACAGTTTAATTGGCGTGGGCGCATACGTGTCGCCGCAGATGATGGAGGCGGAATATGCGATGCGTGAGAAACTGCCGGGCAATGTGTACACTTGGACATCGCGCGATCCCTGCCTTGATGGTGGACAAGGGGTGACGGTTTGTGCACCCGGAGGCGCCATCACCTCCGTGCCGCAGTTCATGATGAGCAAAACGCAGTTGATGAACGGCACCAGCATGGCGGCACCCCACGTGGCCGGTGCGGTAGCTCTGCTCATCTCTGGCCTGAAACAGCAAAATATCGCTTATTCGACATATAGTATTAAGCGCGCCATTAGCGTTACGGCCACCAAACTGGGTTATGTGGATCCCTATGCCCAAGGACATGGCCTGCTCAACGTGGAGAAGGCATTCGAGCATTTGGTGGAACACCGCAATTCCAAGCATAACATGATGCGGTAAGTGTGAATAAAGTGAGTGTGGTTTGATAATCAATTGAAGTTATAAATCTCTGCTTCTCTTTAAGTTTCTCAGTGCGCGTGGGCACCCACAATGCGAAGGGCATCCATCTGCGGGAGGGCGTGCAGCGCAAGTTTATTGACTGTAACGTGGACATTATTCCCATCCTATTTAATGACAGGGAAGTGGGTAAGTGATTGCACCTATAATTGATATGTTGTATAATTTAACTTTTTGTACATTTCACGCAGATCCAAAGGATAAGTACAATTTCAATGTGCGTCTTATTTTGGTGCCTTCGCAGCCTTGGGTGCAGTGTGGCGCATTTCTGGACCTCAGCTACGCCGGCCGCCCAATAGTGGTCAGAGTTGATCCGACTAGCCTGCAGCCGGGTGTGCACAGTGCCGTGTAAGCAGCAAACCCGAATAAAATTAGCTATGGACTTTTACTTTTAATCCATCTCCGCCTCGCCAACTTGCAGCATTCGCGCCTTTGATACAGACTGTGTGACGAATGGTCCATTGTTCGAAATACCTGTGACAGTGGTGCAGCCGCATGTGCTGGACCATGGACAGAATACGCCCATTTATGAGCCTGCCTCCGTTAAGGGTGATAGGAGCATTGAGTACCAGCCAAACACCATAACAAGAGACTTTATTCTGGTGCCCGACAAGGCCACATGGGCATGTGCGTGAAAGCGAATCTATTGCTATAATTAAACATTATTACTATATTATATTCATTCATTTTGATTTTAGTGCTGCGCATGCGGAATACGGATCCGCGCCGGGGCCACGATATTGGCAAGTTCTTTTTGCACACGAACCAACTGTTGCCGCATTGGTCGTGCCGCAAATTGGAATCAATGAAAATAGTTGCCGTCAACTCGGAATTTGAGACAACGACCACTTTCCGCGTTCAGGTAAATTGTTCACAAATATGAGAAACACACTTGACTGAGCTTTTTTTGTTTTGTTTACTTTTGCAGGCAAATAGGATATTGGAGTTGTGCCTTGCCAAGTACTGGGCCAATCATGGCCAGACCCATTTGAAGTACAGCCTTGAGTTTCACGGAGTCGCCGCCCATAATCCGGAAGCTTGTAAATATGAATAAACATTTGAATAATGTATTTGCCACTATATTTACTGTTCTTTGTTTCGCCAGATATCATGCACGCCGGTCGTGGCATACACAGATTGGAGGTTGACGCGTTGGTGGCGGAGGAGATTCAGCCAGTGCTGCAGCTAAAGAACGCCGCCGTCGTGCTCAAGCCCAGCGAGGCAAAGATCTCGCCGCTGAGTGGCACACGCGACGTTGTGCCTGAGGGTAGGCAGATCTATCAGAACTTGCTCGTCTACAATCTCAACGTACCCAAGGCGGCGGAGGTGGCGCTCTATGCCCCGATATTCAACGAGCTGCTATACGAGTCCGAGTTCGAGTCCCAGATGTGGATGCTGTTCGATGTGAACAAGTCACTGGTGGCCACCGGCGACGCGCACTCGCACACCTTTTTCACGAAGCTGGAGAAGGGTGAGTATACGGTGCGATTGCAGGTGCGGCACGAGAAGCGTGATCTGCTCGAAAAGATTTCGGAGGCAACGCTAATTGCGTCATACAAGCTGCCAAATATGCTGTCGCTGGACTTTTACGACAGTTACAATAAGTGCATTGTCGGAGGCAGCAAAATCACCTCCTTCAAGGTGCGCCAGATTACAAAGATGCTCTACCTCGCTCCTATTGCTCAAGAGAAGCTGACCAAGGCAAATCTCCCGGCTCAATGCGCTTGGTTGAGCGGGCATCTGGCGTTCCCCAAGGACGAGGGCGGACGGCGCATCGATTTGCATCCGTTCACTTACATACTAAATCCGGCAGAGAAGAAGTCGTTCTCAAATGGGGCCGCCAATGGAACTGCCGCAACCAATGGCTGTCCCGCAGCAGCAGCTGCTGTCACCGCCAATTCGGCCAAGCCGAAATCGACAACGACGCCTCAGGGAGCCACAAGTCCAGCCAATTCAACTAGTGGCAATAGCGCCACGCCGCAGAATGAGATCCCAGCTAGCAGCGGCAATGGTTCACCCAGTTCGCCACAAAAGGGCAAGGCCAGCGGCGATGACTATGCAGATAGCCTACGAGATTTCCAATGCATGCACATAGCCAGGTGTGGTAAGTCCGTTAACCAATCCAAATTAATCGCTGTTTTCCTTTATACATTTTTAATTATTTATATTTAGAACTGGGTATGGCGGAGAAAATATACAATTTTGTTTTGACTACACATCCAAAGCATCTGTTGGCCCACTTGCAGCTGATCCAGAACATTGAGTCGAGCGAATTGAAGTCTCAACTGCCGCTGAGCTTTGTCGCTGCCCAGAAAAGACACAAAGAAGGCGACAGCCAAAATGTGGATAAGCCAGATGATACTCAGAAACAGCGATGCGCCTTGGAACGCATTATCAAACTGGCGGATATTGTAATTGGAGAAACAGATGCTGATGCTCTACTCTCCTTTTATGGCATTAAAAACGACACTCGTCCCGATGCGGCCAAGATCAAGACGTAAGTTAAGCAACGCTATTTCTAGTTCCAGCTGCATATTAATAATCTTTGAGATTGCAGAGCCATGGACAAACAGAAAAATAATCTCATTGAGGCGTTGACCAAGAAGGGCATTGCACTGTCCAAACTGTGTGTGCTGAATGACAACGTCAAGGATCATTTGGCCGAACTGAACGAAATATATACAGAAATTATTAAGTTTGCGGATGCGAACGATTCGAAGACCATTCAGTTCTCCATTTGGCACGCCTATGCACATAATCATTATGGACGCATGCACAAATATGTAACAAAAATGATGGAGGATAAGCGCACACGGGAACTGTTCGAGGAGATGGCGGCCATTAATAGTGCACTGGGCTACGAGCATACTCGATCCGTCATCGATCGCATGGCCGTTTCTTTTTTCCCAAATAGCTTCCGATTGTTTTAAGTGTGTTCCTCCTCTGGCGCCTTTTGTGTATTAAGCTGGGGAACATTTCAAACAGCACATTTTAATCTTATCACTGTTTTATTTGTATTGCAAGCCGTGAATTAATCAATTAAATAATATGTACATGAATTTAGTATGCTATCTCAATTGGTTTATTTTGGTGAGCAGCTGTTTTTTGTTTAACAGCTGCATAATCTATACATTGTTAATTGTTTACATGTTAAACTCAAAATGGCGATGTATAGAGTGACCATACCAAGAGTGCAATTATCACGTTGGTATTTTTTATAAAAGCAATGTGGTGTTTTTGGTGCTGGTAGTTTTAGCTCACACTGGTTAAGATGCAGTACTCCCAAACAATGCACACGCGAAAATAAAATGGGTAAGATTGAGTTAAAAAGTGCAAAAGGTTACTAAAAAGCTGGTCCATATTCTATATGAATGTTGATTAAAACACTAAATAGTGATAAATGTTTGTAAGAAAAGAAAATGCAAGTGTTTTCGCTGCTGGAAAAACTGTCTTCTACGTAGTATGTGTAGCTTCTGTGCGCTGTGTGTGCGTAGTGAGTGCGATGTGTGTATGTGTGTGTGTGTGTATTGGCCGATCGATTTTATTTTGCAAATTCAAGGACAACTGCAAATCCTGTGGGATAGCTATGCCGACTTAATTACAGTGCAAGCAATCAGTTGAATTTAACTCTAAAATATACAGTTGCACAGTTGGTTCAACAACTACAACAACAAAAAACCGTTGTGCGGATGTGAACAATTTCTATGGAATTTATTATCTCAAAGAATGTCGAATGCCGCGGTTATGACTCAAATTGCAAATCCAGAGGTTGAACCGACATTATCAGGCAATCTGTGTACACACAATAATATACGAATGTGTGTGTGTGTGTGTGTATTTATATATATATATATATACATGTGTTGCGCTGTTTCCTTTACAAAGGCAAACAAAAACACGACCGAATGACAAATGCTGCGGGTTAAGCGGCAGATTTCTCTCTCTGTGTGTGCACTGGAAGATACAAATATTGAAGTGAAAGAATGAAAATATTTTAAGGCCTGTGTGCCACATGAGGGCGCCGCTCTGCCAATGAATGGGAATCAAAGTCGAACAAATATGTGTTGGCGTCAATGCTGCTGTTTCTGGTGGTGATGGTGGTGGTGGGTGTTAAAATCCATGCCACCCACACACACACACTCTTATATATATATATATATTCCCTATGGTATTATTATGGAGTGCAGCTGTTGTTGTTTGGTGTTGATACACCACATGCATACTTAAGTTAAATATGCATTTATATAGTCGTATTTATTTTTATATTTATTTATGTGTATCTTGCAGAGTGCCCACAAATTGATTTATATGAATTCCTCACCGAGTCCGAACTGCAGCAATATTACAATGCCATCAAGTGAGTTCTGTGACCCAAATTGACCATGGTATATGGCAAGGCTGGTATGCTGATCACGATTAATGCGAGCAAAACAAAAACTGTTCCATATGTCAACAATGATTGACAGAGATAGAGAGAGAGGGAGAGCGAGAGCATGAGCCCAATTGTAAACAAATAACTGCTATATTTTCTTTCGTTTCTATAATTTAATACCAATGTGCAGAAAATGTGTATGTATTTAAAATTCAAAATAAGCGAAATACGCAAAGAGAGTGCCTTCAACAGTGGTTTTTGTTGATTCGTCATTAATTGTGAACTGCATACCAGGCTTAGTTGACGACGCAACTCAATTAATTTCCCCCTTTTACACAGAAACGAATTAAAAATAACAAATGCAGCACAATTCAAATATGCAGCGGATGAGGATTTACGTTTCATTGGCCTGTCGAGACCGGAAATCCGAAGACTGCGTAAATTCTATGAAAAGCATTTCCCCCACAGTTACCTCAGCAAAATCAAGCGTCTGCTCCAAACTCCAGCGACAATCGTGAAGCGCGAGGATGGCGCCGCCGGCGGGCAGGCAACAAATGAGAGCGGCGCCGCAGCTGCAACCGCAACAGCGT
This sequence comes from Drosophila multiciliata, assembly GCA_037043605.1. Lineage (NCBI taxonomy): Eukaryota > Metazoa > Arthropoda > Insecta > Diptera > Drosophilidae > Drosophila > Drosophila multiciliata. The sequence goes on from JBAMBF010000589.1 coordinate 3,063,873, forward strand.
CGCGGAACGGGGCCAGTTCACCGGGCAGCAAGGTGCCCAACAATAAGCACATCATACCAGCTGATTCGATTAGCGTTAACAAGCAGTTGGGCATCGGGGAGTTCGGTATTGTGCAGCAGGGCGTCTGGACGAATGGCAGCGAACGGGTGAGTGAAGTTGTTTCTCCCACCCCTTTCCTCAAGGGCTTCCGCTTGAAGTGAGTAATTAATTTTGACTGCTGCTGTTGCACAGATTCAAGTGGCCATCAAGTGCTTGTGCCGCGAGCGCATGCAATCGAATCCCATGGAATTTCTCAAGGAGGCAGCCATAATGCATTCAATTGAGCACGAGAACATTGTACGACTGTATGGCGTTGTGCTGGCCACTGATTCGCTGATGCTCGTCACGGAGCTTGCGCATCTACGTTCCTTACTCGAGTGCCTTAAGGATTCCGGTTTGCGTGTCAGCTTCCTAACGATACCCACCCTCTGCGAGTTTGCGCTGCAGATCTGCAATGGCATGCGCTATCTGGAACAGAAGCGACTCATCCACAGAGATCTGGCTGCACGCAACATACTCGTCTTCAGCAAGGACAAGGTGAAAATCTCGGACTTTGGGCTGTCGCGTGCACTCGGCGTGGGCAAGGACTACTACAAGACGAATTTCAATGTGAATCTTAAGCTGCCGATCGCTTGGTGTGCTCCGGAATGCATTAACTATTTGCGCTTCACGAACGCCTCCGATGTGTGGGCGTTTGGCGTCTGCCTCTGGGAGATGTTCTCGTATGGATTTCAGCCATGGGCTGCGCTGACCGGCCTCCAGATACTGGAGGCCATCGATGCGCCCAATTATCAGCGTCTCGAGCAGCCGGACTGCTGTCCGCGTGAGTATTACACGCTGATGATGAAGTGCTGGCAGGATGATGCGGCCAAGCGGCCCAAGTTTAGCGAAATCTATGAACAGCTGCCCGACATGAAGCCCGAGCAGCTCAAGGCCGTTGTCAACTGTGTCGAGCCGAAGAAGGATCATCTGTTGTATCGCCAGGGCGACATTATCAGTGTGCTCGATCGGAATACGGGCACGCCCTTTTGGAAGGGAGTCCTCAGCACCGGCAAGACGGGCTACTTTAATCCCTCAAATACTGTCGCATTTCTTGAGGGTTTGCCCTGTGCCTCCAATCGTGACTCCTTCAGCCGAGTTGGGGATCATCGTATTAGCAAGCGTAAACTGCGCACGGAAATGATTTCGAAGCCACAAAATGATTTTAAACACACCGGACATGTGGGCATCGATGGCGCCACATTTGGCGACATTGCCTTTCTCGGTAGTTCCCAGAATGTAAGCGAATCGCAGTCTAATGGAACTTATCTATTAATTGTCTTCCTTTTTACAGTATAATCATGTACCCAAGCAGATTGTGACGCCCTACAAGCCGTCGGAGGACATTGAGCAGACGCCGTTGCTGTTGCCACCGACACCGACCAGTCCCGATTCGCTGCAAACGGCAAGCGGTTATTTTCCGGAGGGTGCTGGCACCTCGATGAATCCCACGTTTATTCCCTCCACGGAGCACACGCCCAAACTGATCCCAAGCAATGGGCACAGCTCTTTTGATTTTGCCGGCTCCACAAATCCCTTTGCCACCCACAAACTGGACGAGGAGCAGCTGGCCTATGCGCTGCAGAACAACAACTACGGCGCCGATGGTAAGAGCATCCATTCTGAGCCCAATTGGCGTGCTAGTTCGCGCAATACGACCGACGATCCGCACGAATATCACGAGATATCCGACGATGAGATCACTGGCGACAAGTTGGACTTTGGTCCGTCGCTGCTCGATGAGATTAACTCTATGTTTGGCTCAATTAGCGGCGCCTCTGGCAGCCAGCCAAAGTCGCCCGATTTTGATCATGTCAATACGAAAAACGAATTTGCCGAGATGTCAGCCAAGTTCGGACACAAAACGGCCGGCGACAGCAATGGCAACAAGCAGCACGGCCATGGATTGATGTCCAAGAAGAAGGCGGCAACGGGCACTGTGAAGGCCATTTCGGTCAAGGATGAGAAAATACTGAATCATGCCATCGAAATGGCCAATGAGATTAGCGCCAGGTAAGGCAACAGCATGATACATATTATAAATATATATATATATTTCTGATTTACTAATTGTCCTTTGCAGATCGATGATTAATTTGGTCTCGGATCAGCCGCCGGCGACGCACAGTCCCAAGCGGAAGTTCAGCTTCCGTTTTCCGCATCTGAGCAGCGGCGGCGACAAGTCGAGCAGTGGCTTGGGAGGCGCTGCTGGCAGCTCTGCGCATACGCCCACTCATGGCACCGGCTCGCCCTTCTCCACGAAGAAGAACTTTACGGAGGAACTGCAGAGCATACCCGATATACAGGTGAGCCAAGATGATATGATGATGATATCTTAAGTATTATATTTAGAGCTACAGGCATTGCTAGTATATTTATTTTATTTTGGCCATTTTTGTCTGTTGCTAATCCGGACGTCTTTTCTTGTCTACACTTTGCTCTCTCTTTCTTCATCATCGGTGCGCTCCAATCATTCCCCGTTGTTTTGCTCTTTTGGTTGCCCGCTATTCGTTTGTTGTTTTGTGTTCCTCTTGGCTTTCGTTTTGTTTCCGTTTTTACACACACAATACACCCCTCACACACACATACAAAAACATATCAAGCAGCGCTTTCGCTCGCTGAGCGAGATCAAGAACAGCTCCGATCTGCGCATTCCCATCTTCGACAAGGAGAGCTCCGACTTTCTGTTCGAGAAGTCGCGCGAGCTGCTTAGCCGTCCCCTGAACCGGGAGCCGAGCAGCGAGGAGTCGCGCGAACCGAAGAGCATCAACGATAATATTATGGATATTGAGAATACGCTGAAGGCATTGAACTTGGACTTTATGCACACATACACGGAGCTGGACAAGAGCGACTCGAACGACACCATTCTAAATGATCAGTTGCCGCATCAGTTGGTGGGCTCGTTGGACGATGGCATCAGCAGTGCCACTGGAAGTCTCAAGTCCGCTGTTTACAGCTACAGCAACGGGGTGCAGACGATGTTCGACTTCAATGCGGCAACCAGTCACCTGGACAAGCATCTGCAGTACATGCACAACCAGGCGCAAGCGCAGCTGCACAGCCACAGCCAGCAGCCCGAACAGAAACTGGTCGACGATAAGCGCAGCAGCACCCCGGACACGGGCTTCGCTTCGCGGGACACAAACATCTCGCTGTCGCGTCGCAGCAGCCAGAAGAGCAGTTACAGTCCCCAGGAGAGCTATTTCCCGTTGAAGAGCGAGGTGCTCTTCAGTGCACCGCCCGTGGTGATGAACAGCGGCTACGAACGCTTTGGCAACGGGCATACCAAGCAGATGCTGGCCAGCGCCTCGCCAGTCAAGTCGTGCTTAAATGCGAGCAGCACTTCCGTTTATGCAGCGGTCGCCAAGAGCTATCGCCAGCGTTCCACATCCTTTAACGAGAGCTTCCAGCCCATTTCGCCGGTGCTGTCTGATGCGAAGCAGCGCCAGTTCAGACAGGAGCCACTCCACCAGCAGCAACAGCACCAACAGCTGCAACAATCGCAGAAACCGCTACAGCAACAATTGCAACAGCACCACCAGCAGCCACTGCCCAGACGCACTGCCTCATACAAGCCGCGTTCGATACGAGCGCGCACTTTGCGCCGTCTTAGCTACAATCCCATGACGCTCGACTCGAGCAGCTCCTCTAGTGGGGGTGAGGACGGCAAGCACAGCAAGCCTAGCCTGGCGCGTTCCGAGTGCGATATACGCGCTCGTGTCGTCGCCAGCTCCAGCAGCTCCCTATGCCGCCGGCGCCGCGCCGGTCTCAGCCGGCAGGTGCAGTCCGCGTGCCACGATGAGCGCGAGGCGATCATATCGCCGCGTCAACTGTACGGCTCCAACTCTAGCATTAAATCGGCGCCGCACTACAATATGGGCGGAGGTAATAGGCGCAGCTTCCATCGGACTGGAGCCAATCCTGGCTACGAGCAGTTCCACTACGATGAGCGCATCTACGACTTTGGCGGACGTGGTCCGGGCAACAACTATACGACGGCCCAATTGCAATTGGCACAGCATGCCCTGTTGGCGGCACCAACGCAAGCGCAGAAGCTCAGCTCAGGGTCTGGGTCATCCTCGGCGGCCTCCTCGGCAGTGGCCACATATCGGACGGCTGCCTCCGTTGCTGCTGCTCCAGTGGTGCGTCCGATAAGCGGCGCCACGTTGCATGAGTTTGACATAAGTCGGCTCACGGGAAAGAGTCCGACGTCGACGAACTTTGTGGGTAGCTCACCGGATGAAATAAAGCAGCAGCGACAGTCGCAGTTGATAACGGTAAAACCGCAGCGACCCACAGAGTTCCACTGGCCGGAGAAGATTCGTGTGTCCGCGGTGCAGCAGCACGAGATGAACTGGCGCCAGTTCCAACAGCAGCAGCAGCAACAGCAACAGCATTCTCAACAGCTGCCATTGGTGACGGCGGCGCATGACTCGAGTGACAGCAGCTCATCCTCCAGCACGGAGAGCGGCGATGAGTTTCAATTCCGGCGTGAATTCGCTGCGCCACGCATTCCGCCCAGCCCGGCGCCATAACTAAGGAAAATGCTGAAATATGTTCTCAATTTACTATTCGGACATGTGTTATCGGATTAGGATACACACTTGAGTGGGTGGTGGGTGTGTGTTGGTGTGTTGTAGTGTGGTGTGAGTGTATGCGTGTGTGTGTCGCAAGTTGTGTCGAAAAGTAAATTGTAGAAATATTTACAGCCACATATATTAGTCGGTATTAATATATATATTTTTTGGATTTAAATATATATATATATATATATACATTTATATATATATACATTTACATACATATATTTGAGAGTGTGCCTTATTCGGAAACACGGAAGACCTCTCAGAACAGATGATAATAATGCTCGTAATGTGCAGTTACAATTACAGTTACATTTACAGTTACACAGAGACAAAGAAATACAAATACAGATACAGTTACAGTTACAGTTAAAAGATACAGATACAGATTGAGTTGCAGACAAAGATACAGTTGATATTTAAGATAAGCAATATGCTAAACAAGTTCAGAGAGCCACTCGAAAGGGAAACAGACTCTCCTCAGAATTATAACTAAAAGCTCAATAATAATTAAAGCAATATTAATTAGTTGACATACATATAAAAATAAAAGAATATTAACTTCGGATCGCCGAAGATTGAATGCCCTTGCAGAAGGTTGTTAATATGATTATAATATTGACTCACATTTCGCCGCGTATAATTACCAAACATGGTTGATGATTAATTAGTTTGCCTAAAAAGCACAACTTTTTGTTTATATTTATATTTTATGATATCGCCAAATATTATATTCTGCAAGGGTATGCAAATAAATGAGTATTACTCTGATACCAGTTGCTAACTGCAAATCTGCTGACTCCATCTCTTAAATTGTGGCATGCACAATTTTTTTTTGGGTATTTGGACTCAGACATTCAAGAGAAGATAATATATATTAATATTTATTTTACCTTCGGTATCAGAGTATAAATAAAGAATACTCGATAACAAACACTCAGCGTAACACTCGTAAAGGCTTCCAGGACAAGGCTACTCAGTTCAGAATGAGTCATTCTTGTTTGAATGACGCTGGCAACAACCAAATAATCCAATTTCCTACAGATCTCAGATATCATCATAATATTATCCATTAACAGAGCTTGGTTGTCGGCGCTCTCACAGCAAGATGACGAAGAATTTATTGAATAGAGAAAGAGTATCAGTATTAGCATTTCATTAAACACTAGACACTTGAACAATTCGAGAACACCTCATATAAGGGACAGGGTATAAAAAAGAACAAAACACACACACAGCAACAACAACAACAACAGTCATCCTCTACACACAGACACACAAAACCGTTGACAATCGTCCATCGAAAAAAAACTTCACAAAAAATAAAACTTGCCTAATTTATAAATGAAAATTGTCCAAATCAAAACAAAATAAGAAACAAAGAAAGAAAGAAAGAAAGAAAAAAGCTAAAACAAAAAATCGTACATATGCAAATGTGTATTATGTGCCATATCCTTACGCTTGCATTTTTACTATACTATATAATTGATATACTTACTATATATATTTAAAAAGAAATCTGATTAGAGCACTCATACAACTTGTATGGAATTGCAGGAGATGTATCTCCTCAAACATATTTTAAGTAAAGAATATTTAATTCTTCGAAAACGATGTACTAATTATGAAATATGACAAACGGTTTGTAATCACAGTTGTTCGATTGTCGAAATTTAAGGCGTCTACAATTTTATAGAGCTCTGAAAATGAGCACCAGATACTTGAATTATGTATTAAACGTATTAAACGATTTGTCGCATTCTATGCATTTATTGATCAAGTTAACCAAAATCGAAGTGAAAAGCAAACACACGAAATTACTTATATACAAAGTTTATATACCTACGATTAATCGTACTTACATATATAAATACAAATTCATATACATATTCATATCTACATTTAAAACCAACAACTTATACTACAAAATGATATTCTAAAGCATGCGTTCGAAGCGTTTCACAAACCAAATGAAAACCAAAAACAAACCTAAACTTAAATCTAAACTTAACTTAAAATCTTAATATTTAAAAACTAAACTCTTTTTTCCAAGTATTATACATACATATTTATAAACAAATGAAATGAAAAGAAAAACTACAAGTTTGCATTCTAAGAACCATACAAAAAACCAATTGGTAATCAAAAAACGTTGTGTATATTTAAAGGGATTCAATAAAACAAAAGGAAACCAAATAAAAAAAAAACACTTAGAAATTGTCCATTAATTAATTTAACTGTTAAGTTGACAAAGTAATTGCAATTAATTTAAATTATTTTGAATATTTACTGTTAATTATTAATTTAATTGTGTTAAGAAACTTTAATTTGGTTTTAATTTGTTTCTTATTTTCATTTTTATATTTTTATTTTCTTTTCTGCCTCTTTAACCCGCGACAACAGACGCTGATTGGCGAGGAGGGTCGCGAGGCGTACAACAGTCTGATTGAGCGGAAGGGCATGCTCGACATTGGTTCCAGTCCGGCAGCGACACTGCTGCGCCACATGGATACCGACGAGTTCGAGCTGATGAACGCCAAGACGCTGCCGCGTCGCCTGGGCAGTCAGCTGATGAGTCAGCAGAGCGTGCCGGCCGGTCACCTGAGCCTCGAGCCTGTGGCAGCCTCGAGCTGTGTCACCGCTGTCGAGTCGGAGAATGTTCGTCCCTTGCAGCAGCAGCGACCGCCACGGCCCATGACGCTGCCGACACGTGGCGCTGCTGCCCAGCGCGTGCGACGAGCGGAGCAGACGAGCCTGGAGCGACAGAACAATGAGAATCGCAATTCGCTTGGCCTCAAAGAAGAATCCTGCGAGAGTCCCAGCTACATGACACACGCCAGCTACAAGTTCCCCGATCCGCCGCAGGAGGCGAATGCTCTGCCGCTGCCATCGCGCGAAGGCAAGAAGCAGGTGAAGACCAGCGCCAAGCGGCACGTCCGCAAATATCCGCTTATCATACCGGCCAACGGACTGCAGCGCACTCTCAGCAAGCTGACTGATTTCGGCGAGGAGGCGGGAAACAGAAGCGGCGACGCCTCGCCGCAAGAGCAGCACCAGCTGCAGCAGCAGCCGTCTACACGTTCCATAGAGGTGGTGGCGGCCGTGCGCTCGAGCAGTGTGCGACGCCGTTACTCCGAGGCCAGGGAATATGAGAATATGCCTGCTGCGACGGGTGGAGCAACGGCGCATACGTACCAAAATCTGGACAAACTGATGCCGGCTGATGCTGCCGGGTTGACGGACAGCGCTTCGCTGCAGTTTGAGTCTATACTGGAGGCGGACATGGGCAAGGATGGCGTGCTTCAGTCGCCAGACGTGACCGATGGCTTCTACAACTTCTCCATTCAGAAGGAGCACTATAACAAGAGCAAGGATGTCGGCTTCGAGCCAGCCCAAATCTCGGGTCTCTATGTAAACGACGATGAGCTGCGCAATTTGGATAAACCACTGGCGAGCAGCAGCAGCTTAACTACACTGGACTCCGAGGCAGTTCCACAGGAGATTGCGCCAACAGCTGCCTTAGCAGCAGCGGCAGCTGCAGCTGCCGCAACAGTTGCTGCTGCAGCAGAAGAGCCTCAGGAGAGCAGCATCCGTCGATTGGTCATCGCAGACAATGAGCTGGCGGGTAATGCGCTCTTCAAGAAAGTGCGCGCCTCTGTCAACATGGCCATGAATCGCAACTCAATCAACGGCAACGATACCAGCACCGCCACAGGTCATCTCACATCTACCCCTGAGCCCAAGCCGCAAACGGAGGCGGAATATTTTGCAGCGACAGCAGCTCGCTTGGCCGATTCCAATTCCGTGAGCTGTGAGGATTTGCTTGAGTTCTCCGACAAAAAGCCGCGAGGCTGTGAACGTGGCGTCGACTCGGATGAAGTGCGTATCATGGTCAAAGTGCTTGGCAAGGATGTGAGTTAAATGACGAATTTAATTTTAACTTTTAATCTTAATTAAATCCATTACTTCACCCCACAGAGCACGCCAACACGTTGTCTGGGCGCCTTGGAGTTCATCAACTGGGATGTGCACAAGTCCATCAAGTTGATTAAGTTACAGAATATTCTCGCCGATGCAAATCTCAGCCTGTCTGCCGCGTACGAGGCGCTGCAGCATCAGGAATGGGATCTGCACACAACTGCCGTCAAGCTGAAGGGGGTCAAGCTCTAAATAATGCTGATCTGCATACATATATATATAAATATATATATATATACATGCATAGCTGTATAAGTATATATCCTACACGCAAACCATGTGCCTGTTTAAAACAACCTGCTTTGGGCCTTATCGTATGTTTCTAATTGTATCTTACAAGCATTTCAAGTTCGCTTCGGATATTTTGCATCCTACAATATATTAAATTATACTATAGCTTATAAGACATTTTTATATTGAACTCTTCACTCAATCACTGCTCAACAAAATGTTTCTAATGTAGCAATTCGTACACTTCGCCTATTGTATGAAGGAATCTCAGCATGTACTTATCTAATAATGCAATGTTTCTAGTTTTTAATTGTACTGAGTAATCCTATATCGCCAGTTTCACAGGATCATATAACATTCACAAAATAAATACATCTTACAAGAAGAAATTCCAAAATAAGATTACTTAATAATCGGAATAATATATACATTTTGGGGAGTTTTAAGTTGGGGGTTCGAGATATGCTTTCCGACACAATTTCAATGGAAAAAATTTATATTACTCAGATCGAATCCAATCGAGAGACAGATAACATAAATGAAAAAAAACTTTAAAATACATTAAATTTCGTTCTATAAGGGTATGTAGTCGTCGGCGTGCTTAATAAAGCCGTTTTTCCTTGTTTATTTTAGACTGCACTGAACAAATTCTAATGTAATCAGTGTAGCCCTTTTGATTCATCCTTAAGGTGTGCTTTATATTTTTTTAGCAACTTAGTAAATGTTCATCAGTTTTTTAAAAGACATGAATCGTCATTATATAGGACAATTTAATATATATATATATATTTCAACTAATTGTGAACATATTTGTGCACATAGGGTTTAAGTTTAAAATGGGTTTATTTAAACACGACTACGTAATATACATACAAATATACAAACAAGGACATCTTGCACACAATTTAAATATAACTTAATGCAAAACATACAAAAAAAACCAAAAAGTCTAAATTCAAATTACTGAGAAATGGGTTAGGGAGGGGATAGGTTATTGCGTCGAGTGCGATTTGCCACGGCTGCGACTTCCACTCTGGGCGGCCGCAACTTTCGTGTTGTTGGTGTCCTTGAGCTACTTGTATTTCCAGCTTTGTCCGGCCGGACGCGTTTTGGTGTGGACATTCTCGGATGACCCTCGGTCATACTCAGCTCCTGGGATAAGCGCTTGCGGGTCATAACCATGGTGCTCAAGCGGTGTTTACGTGCCGAATTTCGCGTTACGACCCTGTTAATCGGCGTGCTGGTGCTCGCCTCCGTTACGGAGGAGCGCTTACTCGCCTTCGGAGTTTTGTGGCTCGACTTTGTTGCTAATGCCGATACCGGTGCTGGTTCTGTGTTCTCCTTGATGGATGATGTGCTGCTGTTTGTCGGACTAGCAGTGACTTCTTCAGTTCCCTTTTGAGTTACTTTCACGCTGCTCAATCTTCTAGGCGTTTTGCCATTTAAACGCTGCTGTTTATGCTTTGGGGAGATACGGGAAGAATCGGAGCATTGCGACATCCGCGCTGACGTTCCACCCTTCGTTTTTCGAAGCAAGCGTTTGCGCCCATTGCGCAACGGCGTTTGGATCTCGAGATGTAGAACTTTGCGCTGCAGAAAAACAAGAAGAAAATAACTCAAGGAAGTGTAAAAGCAAATGCGAAAAAAAACCAAAACATCGAAAACTTAATCTTAAATCATATGCAGGAAAAGGTCTTCACATATCGCTTACTAAGTAGCTTAATAGATCTCGTTGGTTGAAAGAAAACAGCTTTTTTTGTGTTGTTGGTTTTGATTGTTGTTATATGTTTTTAACTTGTCTTTTTTTTTTGGAGTTTAACACTTTCCTTTAGTAGAAAGCTTTTGAATAATTACAGGCTAAATATTAAAATTAAATTTCGAATTTTTTAATGCGCCGCACGAGGAATCTACTGCTACTGTCGGGATCTGCGTGTGGGTTTAGGTTTTGTTCTGGTTCTGGGCTCTGTGCCTGCCTAGAGGTGGAAACGCAAGCGCGTGGTACTCACTTTGCTGCTGCCCGGTGGCGAGTTTCGAGAGATGTTGCTACCGATTTCATTTCGCTTGCGCATCGAGCGCAAACGCAGACGACTCGTATTTTGTGTTGTTGTCGCCTCATCGGCGGATGCGCATGTGGGCGAGTCCACAATCACTTCCGAATCATTGTGCTACAGAAAGGGCCCGTTGAGATAAGCATGGCGTGAAACTCTAATTGTTGCATACAACTTACCGTCTGCTCTCTGACAGGACTATGACTTTCAACAGCTACTGATTCCGGTTCAACTACTGTTTCCGCCAATGTTTCTGAGGATTTTGGAGTCTCTGGTTGCTTTTCGGGCGTTGTTGAGGCACGTGCTATTGCTTCTTCTAGTCGATGTTTCGATTTGGGCCTACTCATCATGCGTCGACTTATTGCCCTAGCTCCCTCTTGCTGCTCGACTATTTCCGCAATACCCACTGACGACGCTGGCGATTGTGGGCCGCATATGCTCTCAGCATCCGAGTTAGTGATAGAATTGTGGAGCGAACGCCGTAGGAAGCGAATGCCTACTTGATTCTTTGCACCAAAAGTGGTCAGCACAGGCTCCTTAGGTGTGGGTGTTGGCGTTGGCGTTTCCACGCTATCTTCTCTTGCTGCGTCTTCTATTGCGATTGATACTTCTGTTATTTTTATGGCTGGTACCTGTTCGCTCTCAGACATCGCTGTTACTGCCTCACTTTCCGTTGAAGCCGCCGCTGGACATTCACTACCGGCTGCTGTGGAGGCAGTGATGCTCTCATATTCCTCTGCATCCACGTCGCTGTCGTTGCCTTCGGGTTTGCGTGCAGGCGGATTTAATTTGCCGTTAAGTATATCCTTAAAGTCCATAATGTTTTTTACCATGCGCGGCTCCAGTTCACTCTGCAAAAACATTTAGAAATTAGAAATAGTTGGTTTTCCGTTAAATTCTGCGTACATTAATCAGCTTGTCGGCAAGCTCGAACATTTCATCCTTCAGCTTCGGACAATTAAGCACATTCACTTTGAGCGTGATCAGCTCCTTGGCCAACAGGCGGCACATCTCCTTTCGTTCCGTATAGTAGTCATGCATATATTGTAGAAAGCTGAGCGCAATGCGATTGTGCAAATTGTTCTGTGGCGTATTGTGTTCCTGCTGAGTCAGATCGATGAAGAACCGGGTCACATGATCCGGCAGAACATCGTGCAGCACTGAGTCATAACTGCTGTTCATCACGGACCACACAATGGGTAGCAGGCAAGGCTGAATCAAATGCTGCTGCTTCTGCTCGACAATATTCCCAAAGAACATGCCCAGTACCTGGTGAATGATGGGCTCTGCGCATAATAATAAAACAAAGAATGCTGGTCAGTTTTTAATATATATTTTGTATTCTTGTAGCTTACCCGTGTTTGGATTGAAGTAGCGCTTAAGCAGCTTCTCAATCACATCGGTGCGATTGTCGAGCTGCCCGCGCAACACCAAGCGGCACAGACCGCGCACAATGGCTAGCAAGATGCCCTCGTCGACGACCTTCTCGATGAAGAAGCCCATTATGTTGATAATGTCCGCATTCTGGTCGCTGCCCTGCGTTTGACTGCGGTCCTCCTCGCCATCGAAATCCTGCATGGTAAACAGCATACGCCGCTTCGATTTCGGTGGCTGATTTTGACCTGCGGTCACCGGCTGATTTAGATCGATCAAGTATTCCACACCATAATGGTCCATAAGCTCGCAAACGCATTGCGCCGATATTTCGCAAAGTCGTAAATTGTTGTTCTTGTAGAACTCATCAATGAGCACGTCGAAGACCTCTTTCGTGTACGCCTCGTACATAATGCTGAACGTTGTGCCGCACTTCATGGCCCACTCAAAGGTGTCCATTTCTGTCGATGCCAAATGTCGGCATATGAAGTCCTTCATTGTGAATATATAAGTAGATTTTACAGCTACACAACAAATATGAAATTTTCAACAATCTTACCTTATAGAGTTTGCATATGCTGGGATTTAGGGAGTGCACATGCTCGGAGGCGACCATGTAAAACGATAAGTACAGGCCCTTGAGCACTCGCTCCTGTTTGGAAAGCTTGGGCCGTGAGGGCAGCTCCAGTTCGCCATGCTTAGCAAGCAGTGGCTGGATGAGATCCTTGTACTCGTCCCGCACGGCCATTCGCTCATCGTTGACGGCCTGCGCACGAATGTACTCCTTTTGCCGCACAAAGTTCTCCTCCAACTCCTCGAGCTCAAGAATTTTTACCTTTAACGAACCGATCTTCATGACCAACGAGGTGTCAACATTGCCCAGCAGCTTATCGGTTAGCTCGCGATCGTGCACTAAATCATTCTGCTTGGCATTCAGCTCGCAAATCTCGTAAATTATCTCGATGAAGTATTGCATACGGGCACCCACATCGCTGACTAGCTGCTCCACGCAGCGCACCAGCACGGCAACAATTTTGTGATCGAGCAGGCACTCTTTCAGCAGATGAGTGATTAACTCCTTGAGGTTCTCGCGTCCAATCTCATCGCCCAGATCATAGGACTGCAGTATTTCCACCAGCGACAGCAGCATGCACTGGAACTGAATCTGTGCGAATTTTTCCATGTCCGGCTTCTGGAACTGACAGTACCTGCGAAAACACTCAGTGAATATTTGTTTATATATAAAGATTATGCATTTGGAACCTACTTTTTTATATAGTCGCAGAAGACGCTCAGCTCGGGCAGCACTTCCTCAAACTCGTCGGCTTGGGTCTGCTGCAGGTAGGTGCTGAGGCACTGCCAGTAAAGTACAAGCTCCACAGTGAGTGCTTCGTGCGGCACACACCGATGCAGATCACAGTCCTCGGTCAGCGGCAGCTGAGCAAGTAACTTGCTGTTGTCCTGCTGCTTGAATATTACGAGCAGCATTTGGCGAGCTACGCGTTTGAAACGCTTCAGTTCCTCTTCATTGGAATCCAATTTAAGTGCACCCGTGAGATGTATGTAGTTCTGCTGGTACGCCTCTATCCAGGATTTGAGCATATACTTTATGACATTCTTTTTCACACTCTCCGCGCTATCGTTAAGGCCGCGCTCGATAAGTGTCAGGCGCTGCGCTACCTTGTAGGAGCGCACCGGATAGTTGCACAGGTGAATGTAAGTGTGGCGTCGCACCCTCTCGTCCACATCCCACAGACGCTGAAGGATATGTGGCAGAGTCAGATAGTTGCGGCCCATGCACGAAATGATGCACTGTCGCACACTGGATGAGGGATCCGAACTGAGGTGATATTGATAGGCGCACAGCACGGGATCGTTGGGGTGATCGGGCACCTGTAATCGCTGCATGGCAAGCACCGCCTCCTTGCGCACACTCGCCGACACATCCTTTAGACGATCCAGCATGTAGTGCAGAATCTGATCGCATTGGGAGTCATCTAATGCCGCATATGGCCCCATATGCTTTAATATAAGGTTCACCGAGAAGCAAATACGATAGCGTATTTTCGGCACGTTCGAAATTGTCTACGAAACAACACACAAAAGTAAGAGTTGTAAACAAAAAAAATGTACAGTAAACACTCACCGATAACAGCCAGGAGAATATTTCGGCCAGTATGGGATGTGTTTTCTCCGATTCGAAGCTTGTGACGAACTTGGCGAAAAATGTAAGCGCCGTATTGCCATATTCGTTGCCCTCATCCGCCTCCAGCACCGTTTTAAACATCTTGATGAATGTGAACATAAACGTATCGTGGCCGAACTGTGGCAGAGTTGATCACAGATGAAAAAATAAGATAAGTTATTATCCCAACAAGAATTGTAGCATATGCCACATGCCACATACCTTGGAGTACAGTTGCTGCAGCTCTTTGATATAGCGCTTGTGGAAGGTTTCGTTGAGCTGCGCATTCGAGAAGATTGTGAACATAGGTCCTTGGCTCACGGACCGATTTTCGTTGTTGTTGGCGGAGGCGGTGGCAGCAACAACACCGGGCGCCACTGGGACGCCACTTTCCTGCTGCTTTTCATTTTCCTTTTCCTTAGTTTTCTTGTTGCGCTTCGTATTGGGCCGACCTTTTTTGATCATTTTGTTTTTATTTTGTGATTGCTTGTCCCGCCAACTTGTTCACCTTTTAGATTTGCCTCAATGTTAATGTTTTTAGTTGTTAAGTTGGAAAACTAGCTTTCTGTTTGGAAACTCTCTTGTCTATTAAATTCAACGCAGCTCAATTGAAATTATTTCCTTTTCCTTTTTTTTTTTGTATATTAGCGAACAAACACAAGCGTCGCGTTCTTTTGCGTTCCGTTTTGCAACCCTATTCGTTCTGCCGTTAATACGATTTCTTTGCATTCGGCGCTGCCAACTTGGTGCAAATGAATGCTTGCATCGATCAGCACAGTTTTCATATAAATGTTAACTAAAATTGTGTAAATTATTTGAATAAATTAATTTTATAATAGTGGTTTTACACAGTGAATGTAATTAACGTAAACGGAAATTTATGCGACCAAAACTCGGTTATTGTGGTCATTAATTCACTGCGATCAGATATCGTCTGCAAGCAAGACTGCATGATAAAATGCTCACTGCTATAAAATATTACAAAATATAACGTAATTTCATTTTTTTCCGCTATTTTAAATTTTAAATTTTTTACAACTAAGCAGACAATACAGGCAATTCTTAGTCCCAATACTTTATAAGTTATTCATACTGTATTGCTTTTTCAATCAAATACACATATAAAAGTGTGAATATATTTTTATATAGTTTATTGAAAAATGTCGGGCGGAACTAAGCGCATATATGATGCTCGATCGCAATATTCAGATCGTACAAAAACCAATGAAAATTCGTTTTCGCCGTTGACTGTGATTATTAAAAACCTTGATACAAGCCTATTGCTATTAAGTTCCAAGGAGGAGCCAGTAGTGCAACAGGTACTCAATCACTTGGCCGAATTTGCCCGCACTGCTGATCAGAATATTGAGGATCTGAAGCAACAGAATTTGTTGGAGTTGCTAGTTTACAAGGAACTGTTTATCAATGCGGATAGTGTGATTATCCGTCGTTTCACCTTGTACCTTATAACGGTGCTCATGGACCGCACGCAACTGGCCGAGTTTCAAACTGAACAAACGGCAAAGCTGCTCGAGGTGGGCTTCAGGTTCTATCTGAAGGAGATCGATGAGTTTTGCATCGAGTATCTGACGTACATAATAAATATGTGCCTGCGGGATCCGAAAATCGCTCAGAACACACTCGCAAATGTTGAATTTCTAGAAAAATTCAAGATAATTTTCCATAGTTCGGATAATCCCGATACTGTGGTCAATTCCATCGAGGCAATGCATAAAATCCTACAGATTCAAAGCGCCAATGAGATGTTGGAGTTTACAACAGTACCCGGATCCCCCATAGATCGTGTCATCTGTGAACTGACCAACGATTTCTTGCAAATACGTCTTGCCGCCATTAAGGTGCTAAAAATCCTACTGGCCGACACCGGCGAGGCGAGTGCTTTTGAGCCACTGCATCGTTGTTTCTTCGTGCTGGAGCAGCTGGTCAAAGCCTTCTGTGCGAATCCAAAGGCACCCGATGCCCTTGGCATTATCGAGGTACTAGCGACGGCGTTGCGGTCTGAAAAAATGACAAAGCTCTTCTTCGAGCAGAACCTCTTTGACCAGATGGTGGAGCATTTGAACGAAGACGTTGACATACTGGCCCCGGAAGTCTTTTGTACCATCATTTCCATATTCTCCGAGGTGGCCAAATATCAATCTTATCTGACACGCATCCACAGTGCCAAAATTACTGAGATGCTCCTCAACTGCCTGATGAAAAGCAAACCGGAGCCTTCACCATTCGTTATTATGGGTTTAACTCGCATGACTGTGCACCCGGATGCACTGCGCACTATTCTCTCCGCGTACGAGCAGGGGGCACTGGACCGGCTTATGACCCTGGTGCATGCGACGGAGGTGACCATTAAAACGCGCGAACAGGCCGCTGAGCTCATTGGGAATCTTTTGGTCAGCTCTTTCCGAACCACGGCTGACCAGTTAATGCTGATGAACATTTCTGAAGCACTGACCAAGACCATAGAGCAAGGATTGTCGGTATTATCGATAGATCTAATATTGTCGGTGCTGGCAATAATCGAGACTTTGGCACAAAATGTTGAGCATCGCAAGATAATGGGCGAACATATTCCACTCACTGAGCAAATTTCCCAATTACTTATGGTAATCACTAAAACATCGGTTATCGATTAACTAATATCGACTACAATTTATCACTATACAGCGTTCATATGCACACTCCATATTGGTTCACAACATATTCCGCTGCCTGTGCACCATCGTCGACGAGCAGACCGTTCGCTCGATTCTTCTGAGTAATTATATAGTATCCTCAATAAAGCGAGCCCTAAAATCCGTATCGAATCTTGTCAAGACCGCTGTTACCAATTTTATACTGCAGACCACACGTTTCAGTGAATTCGTAGATGCGTACATTGATCGCGGCATTCTCGAGGTGTAAGTGCATCATTTATCTCTATTTACAGATTAACAGCTTCTGTCTTTTTGCCTTCAGACTAATGAAATTCCAGAAGCATGCGTTTTGTGTGTCCACCTGGAGTCCGGCTATTGAGAGCATTCTGTCCAAGTGCCCCACCATGAAGTTCTGTATTCGCAACAATTTGGGCTTTACGGACGTGACCGCTGGAAAGGATTTCTATGTGTCCAAGCGCAAGTTTGAGGATTTCCGGTGCTTTCAAGATATATTGAGGCAGGACTGCTCACCACTGGATACAGTGTTTGTGGTGAATTTTGACCGCCCATCAGCGGATGAGAAAGATTTGATTTGTGTACCGCCAAATTGCCTGGATTACATTGATGTCTGTGGCGATCAGAAATGGTCCTACTGCAAAAGACCTGGCGACCGGAAGCTACACGAATTTCTGGAGGCCCTGAATGAGAATTTGGCAGTGAGTACCACAATCAATCCAATTAAGCAATTATACTCGGAATGCTATAATTAACTGTTAACTGCTCGCCCCAGTTAAATGGCCTTGTGGAGAATCCTGATAAAATCAGGAGCAGCATTGACTATGAGAACGTGGCCAAGCGCAGCAAGATCATTGCCGAGGCAGTGAACAGCGTTATGAACGTGGATATTAAGATACTCGATCTGAACACCACAGAGGAGTGCTCCCGCCGCACAGTGCGTTGCCATCTGGAGAATCTGCGTCACGTCTTTCACACCAACTTCATACCACTGGGCGAGGTGCAGAGTGGATGCCAGTTTGAGCGTGCCGTTCTCTTCAAATGCTTCGCTGATCAAATTGGTCTGCCCTGCACCCTGCAGCGCAGTGTGGACGGACGGATGCTGTACAACGAGGTGCCGCTACCACTTGAACTGGAGAAGGACATACACTGCGACGAGAAGACGCTAAAGTTTATGCCATGGCGCATGCTGCGCCCGACCCACATCGTAGATCTTATGTACAACATTGGCGACCTCTATCCCATGCAGTGCCGCCAGGCACTTCAGTACTTGCGTCTCTACTGATGTCCAGCACAGATTTTATTGTTGTTGGAGTTTCAAAATTTTTATGTTTGCCACAATAATTATTCCGTATTATTATATTGGGCGATGTGATTAAAATGCGGCAATTATAATTCTTTTCCTTATTGGATTGGATGACAAATATTTTGATATGCAAAGCTCTCAAGTTGCTATAAATTTCCTTAATTAACAATTTTTGAAATAAATGAATTTACTTTTTTTTAAATAATATTTATTATATATATATTAATATATAATATAATATATCGAAAGCAAAAAATGTATTTTTATGAGAAAACAAATGCGCTGGTTTGTGTCTTCGCTAACAGTTGGATTGGGCTGCCAACCATTGCCAGTTTGCTTGGAGTACGCATGTCCTAATCGCCATTTCTGCTTCGGTTGACATTCGCTGTTAAGTGTCAGTTGCTGGCTTTGCATATAAACAAAAGTTAATCGGCGGCTGCACGGGTATATAGAATTAGTTTTTTAGCTGGCTGGGAAGGCGTTAATTGGCGCAGTTGGCGGCCAAATCATGTCCAGAGCGCTGCTGACACTCGCCTACTTTGTGTTGACCTCCTGCTCCATTGTGTTCACCGCCTGCGTTAATAACGGTAAGTGTGCCGCCTTGTGACCTTCGTTTGGGCAAAATCAATAAATTCAATGCAAAACTCTGATTTGGCAGTGACTGGGACGGGCACCAGCTCGCCAGGATCGGGCCCCAGCTCGGCAATCAGCCTGAGCACATCGTTGACCAACAGCGGGCATATCCATCGCACGGCAGCGGCCATTGAGCGGGTGAACAAGCTCTGGTGCTATGCCTGCGATACAATGGACGATGGCCCCGCCTGTGTGGATGTGCTCGAGCGCAACGAGACGACGCTAATGAAGAAGTGCCAAGGAGAGGAGTTTATTTGCATGGTAAGAAGTACTTAACATATATATGTACTGATTTCTGATGTAATCTGCCGTATATATCTAGGTCAAGCGATTCTCGTACACAACCAGCACTGAGAACTCGACTAGTCCGCCAAAGATGTGGTCACTAGACCGTCGCTGCGCTGTTAACTGTGAGCCAGGTTGCATTATCATTGGTGAGCGGACCAAACTCTATGCCTGCACCTCCTGCTGCGAGGAGTCCTTTTGCAATACGGGCCGTGGCGGCGCCTCGGGCATCTTTTATCGCGAGGCAACGGGCATTGGAACGCGCATCTTCTGGCTGGCAGCCCCGTTCCTTGTCAACATATCGCTAATGCTATACAAAAGGCATGCCGGCCATGCGCTCATCCAGCTGCAGTAATCCCTCGACAGCGTGTGTACCTTATTGAATTTAGCCAATCTAAGTAGCCACTAACTAAGCTCTTCACTTGCTCAAATCTAACTAAACTAAAACAATTCAACTCATCTTAATGGAAAACGTTGTTTGTCTGATTACAATTTACCTAATTATAGAATATAGCCAAGCGCACACAAATTCATCCGTGCATATTTTTAAATATGTACTGCTACACAGCCAGGACATTACTCGTGTATAGCAAGCCAATGAATATGGTGTGATAATAAATGAATCCAAGTGCCAATCAGTGCGAGTATTAATCAACTTTTGTTTATTATGTTTATATAATTTTATATAAATATTATTGCATAATTTACATATTTCACACATGCGTCGCTAATAAACGGCGACAGTTGGGTTTTCCATTTCCATATTTTCAGTTTGACGCAGGATTATATTCAATTATTTTTTAATTAAAATACGTTGCCCACACATGATTCCGTCAACACATGCCCACATGCAATACCCTGAATCAATTTCGACTCAAACCATATTCATCTTTTATAGTTGGATAAATGTGTAGTTTTCTGTTTGGGTTTTGTTGCTTCTCAGGCTCCTTCAGCCGTTGATTTAGTCTCGTAATGCATTACATTTCCGTTTCCACTGTATTGTCTGCCACTCAACAGCTGACTGCATCCGCAACCGCACTCACCCACACCCACAACCATCATTCACAATCATCCACATCCGTAGGGTGCACGCCCAGTTGGCCACTCGAGCTACACTCTGGGCGGCATTTCCGGGCAGACAACTTACTTGCAGCATGAATTATTTATTGGACAAAGTATTCATAAGCAGACAAAGTGGGTTAACAGCATGGGGAGGTGAGTCCCTGCGCTAGCTGGAGGAGCTGTGTTCCTAATCAGCTTCTCTCCCACTTCCCGTTCTCCTCTTTATCCACCTATTACTGTATCTCTTTTTCTAATAGGGTTGCCATTAAGAGCAGATACTTGGCTACATATGTGCCTTGTGCCTTGTGCCTGGTCTTTCACGCCCACTCATTTGAGTTGCTCTGAGTGTACACAATTCTTCTTCATTGGATGAATTTGCTCCAGCTTGGGCTGCTGTCTCCTGGGCCCAGTTGCAATTGGCTTTGGATGAATGTAAGTTATGGCCAAGTTTTGGCTACAGTTTGGCTAATAAATACGAGACAAATCTGTTCATTTTGTTGCTTAATTTACATAAATGGCCAGCAGCAAAAGCCGCCTACTTGGAGGCGACAGCCAGCTCAGCTCGATAGGGTTGTCGTCTTGCGAAGCCGCAGTGCATCCATCATTTAGGAGTGTTCAGGGAAAGAAGGTGGTGGATAGGGGGCTGTGTTCGCATCCTCTAGTCTATTGGCTTTTTGCTTTATGTACTTTTGTGTTTTTGGCGTTTATTTTGTGGCTTTTATGTCGTAAATCTTCATCAGGCGGCAAATTACGTGGCTGGCTGGCAAGCCGACGGCCCAAATACCCCTACTCTCCCTCTTTTTCTCCCACTTTCCACCTCCTTGAGCGCGTTCCTGGCCACTTTTTGTGCTGGCAACTGTGTTGGCCATATCCGGCAAACAATAAAGTGACCGCAATGCCAGGCATTCAGCCAGTGGGTGGTAAAACAATAAAGCGGTGACAAAAAACCAAACAACAAGTATTGCAAACAGCAGCAACAACAGATACAACAGACACAACAGCAACATCAACATTCCATTGACAACAGTTTCATTTATGAAAAATAATAGCCGAAGCGACAGCAATATGCGAAATTTATTATTATTATATTTGCGTTGTGCCGCAAAAATGTGAACGCTACCGTAGCCATGCCCCATAACACCCACCACCCACCACCTTCCGCCTTCCACATTAACAGCCTCAACACACATACCGAGAACCCCTAAAAGCCCCCTCAATGCCGACCCCGAACTCGATACGCCACGGTTGAGCTGCCTTTGGCTGTCATTGCGTACATTGCCAATGGGCAGCTGCAACACGGCAACACGGCAACACCACCAACATCAACAACAACTCCAGCAATAAGCCATAGCAATGAAAGCAAATAACAATTGTTGTTGTTTTTGTTGGTATTGTTGGTGTTGTTGGTGTTGCTGCTGTTGTTATTCGTTTTATTCATTCATTATTATTGCTACTTTGGCGTTGTTTCTTCTCTTTTATTTTTTGTTGTTGCATTGTGTGATTGCTGGCGACACGTTGTTGTTGCTGTTGTTGTTGTTTTTGTTTTTGCTGCTGTCGCTGTTCTGGTTTCTCGTTAGTCTTGTTGTTGTTGCGGCAAGTTCACAAAGAAATTTCAATTAAAATGCAACAATGCCGCACTCCATCATCAACGCGCCAAGCTGACAAACCGCGTACATCCCCTCCACCCATCATTGCCACTGCCCCAATGGTTGGCAACGGCACACTCTATATAACAAACTAACCCAAAACCACCCATTTAGTCACCCAAACCCAACCGAAACCCGTAAAAACTGCAACTGCAAAACTGACTGTGAGTTGCGTTTTTCAGTGGGCTGCTTGAAAAGTTTGCCAACGGTTCAAAATAGTTTTCAAACGCCAAGAATTAAATTATATGTAAAATCTTTGGTGAGCTTATCTCAATACTATACTAAGACTACTTATTAATTTTATTTTATTGGTAATTTTTATGTATTATTTCTGAACATGGTTTTTTATTTATTGTAAAAAAAACTATCTTATTTATATTTTTTTTTTTCCATTTTTAGCAATATATCATATTTTATGTAAATAGATAAAATTGTGTCTGATTATTTCTCTGTAATTTTCTTTATTTTAATATTTCAGCTTTCCACCAGTTAATTCTAGTTGGTCTACCAAAACGACTGCCAATTTTTCAAGTTGTTAGGCAACCATCGAAGCTGATTTGTTGTTGCTGCTGCTGTTCCTGAGTGATAAATCTTTGTAGCCAAGCAAACATGGCGCTTTGCATGCAGCTCTGGCAACAACAGCTGGTTACAAGCAACAGAGAACCGGAACGAGCAATGGCCAAGGCCAAAAAGGCGTAACATTCCAGTAGCCATGCCAAAAATGTTAGTGGCCTTGTAGCTGCGGGCGAATCCCCTATTCCCCAGACCCAAGCCCCCAGTCCACAGTCCCCAATTCTCGGTCTCAACCCTAATTCTCAACTCTCAATTCCCAGTCTCGCCAGAGCGAACGTGTAATTAAAAGTTTGAGCAACAGCCACGAAACTACGACAACAATTGACTGAATGCCAGACTGGCTGCCTGGCTGTCTCCAATTATGTCTCTCTCTCTCTCTTTCTCTCTCTTTATCTCCCTCTATGTCTTTTCTTGTAGTTGCTTGGAGCTGGGTGTAAGGTGGCCTAAGCCGTCGCTGTCGCTGCTGCTGTCAGTTTTTGGCTCCACACTTTTTGGTAGTGTGAACATTTCTACTTCGATTTAATAAAGTTTCTCCGTGAATCCTTGATTGGATCAAATCCAATGCAGCTGACACTGATGGTGCCTGACCTGAGCCGTCTGCTTTAGCTGGAGCCAAAAGTGTGGCCATTTATGGTGCTACTGCTACTGGTGCTCCCGGCTGCTGCGATTTGCGTAAATGATGTTGATAGATTGGATGGGATTTGTGCACGCTTTTATTTTGTCGAATCCACCCAACTAAATGGGTGTCGGGGCAAAAGCAGCAGCTGAGCTCTCAAGCTGATTACAAGTCCACCAGTTTTGTGTACTCCGCTGGTTAAGCTTCACTTTTCTCCACTTTGCCGTTAATTCCTGCCATTTCCGGACATGGACACGAAAATGCACTACACACAAATTAGAGTGCAAAAATAAAAAATAAAAAAAAAAGACATGGGAGTGCGACGAGGAGTTGTGCGTGTTGCAAATTGATTTTTTGTGTCTGTAAGCGCACTGGCAAGGCTGCCACTTGTCACGCATAATCTCTGCTCAAAGCATTCCTCTTTTCTACTCTTTATCCTCTCCCTCTTTCTCTCCCGTTGGTGCTCAGCCCATGGCAACATGAATTTGCATATTAATCTGGCCAAAAGCAGCCGCTCCAGCGACCCCAAAATTACATGAAACTACACATTTTGGTTTGTCACCTCAGCGCACAGCAAGTAATCAGCTCTCTCTCGCTGGGCTGGTGTGTGTTGTGTGTGTGTGTGTTTTGTGTATGTGTTTTGTGTTGTGCGACGCTTTCGGCTCATGTCCCCACATCCTCCCTACCTATGCTCCCACGCCTGCTCCTAAATGTATGCAAATGAGCACCGGCGAGGACGAAGACGATGTCGAGGACGACGGCAGCTGCTCTCAAGGCGACTTAACGCCTGCTTAATGAACATAAATTAGTCACCAGGTGTCACGCTGGGCGTGTCAGTGGGCGGCAGTAGTTAGACTTGCTGATGGGTTAGGTGTGGAGCAGGTGCAGGTGGGGTGTGCTCGTAACCACGCATTTATATTTCAATTTGTGAAGTAAGCCGTAGATTGTTGCCACATCGTAGTTA
This sequence comes from Drosophila multiciliata, assembly GCA_037043605.1. NCBI lineage: Eukaryota > Metazoa > Arthropoda > Insecta > Diptera > Drosophilidae > Drosophila > Drosophila multiciliata. The sequence goes on from JBAMBF010000589.1 coordinate 3,088,107, forward strand.
AATGTAGTTTGCCAAACTCTTTAAGAAAGCTCCAAATTTTAGACCGTTTATTTTTAAATTTAACAATTGGTCAACAAATAGTTTGCTCAATTTTAATTTTTATAGTTTGTTTGATTTGGTGTCTCTAGAAATATGCTTTTATTGAGGCTAATCCTTCGATTAAGTAATTTCACATTTCAAAAATAAACTTTATTTGTTTATTATTATTTATTATTATGATTATTATTATTATGATTATTATTATTATTATTATTTATTTATTATTAATGGACAAAATAATCCATGTACATAATACAAATGTACATAATCCATACGATAAAATACCCAGTAAGGTTGAATTGAACTCTTCATTCATTCCATATTCCCAGTTCGATATGTGTGTATATATTAATTCAGTAGTTGACTGCTGATTGGATTGCGATTCAGCAAAAGCCATAATACAATTTGTTGCACATCCGGTTCGGTTGCAGCGCATTGGGGCAGCACTTTGATGCAATTAGTTTGGGAATATTTGTGAGGCATTTCGTATGCGCGTAATATGACTCGACGGCAATTCAGAATTGATTGATGAGTATCCATGGACAGACGTATGTATTGATCGCTTACTGACTGTTACTACCAGCGAGTGCACTCATGAATAGTGAATGAATATTTGTTAGCCATAATTGCAATTTGATTGACCGAACCCCATGCACTTTTATGGAGAGAATCAAGTAGTCTTTTAATTGCCCCTTCCTCGCATTTTTTTGGATTCATTTTCATTCATTTTCTGATGGATATTTCAACCGAAGATCTGCTCAAATACTCGAGATCTCAAATACATTACGAGTGATTAATGTTTTGACCCCATTCGCCATAAAGGGGGTGAAAGTGCTCCTTTTTGACCCAGTTTATTGACTCTTGTCTTCAATTACAGTTGGCTAATCATTGCCTTTCGCTCATTACAATTGTCAATCTCGTTGAGTGCTCAACCCTCCCAATATCCAGTCCTTTCGGCACGTATCCCAGTTTATAGACAGGCAACAGTGCAACTAATGGCGCCCCTTTCCCTCCACCACTTTGAGTGAACGCAACTTGGCCGCAATTGTATCAGTTGAAACCACACACACTTATACACACTTACACACAACGAAACACCCACACACACACATACCGCTAGAGGCCGAGTGGATAGTGTGAAAACCGCGGGCACACAGTCTCCGGAACGCTGCTCGTGGAAGCATCTAATACCACAAAGGGATGATCACATAGAGAGTTAGTGGCTTTGAAAGCCGCTTATGCGAAGTGCTGCACTGCGGCTGGCCAAATCACACGCATATAGTGGACAGCCAGAACTCTTGTCGAGTGGTTGGATAACTGACTAACTGGATAACAGGCAACAAAGGCAACATCCGCTGGCGACTTCCGCTTGTCTCTCTTTGTGGCTGACAGGAAGCAATCAATAGTGTAATGGCAGACAAAAACATCCGCCGTAGTTTGGCACTAGACTGACACAGGTCCAGCAGCAGGACAGGTTCAGGGGGCGAGGGGAAATTAGGAGGAACAAACCAACCATCGAAAAAGAATGCAAAAATGTTGAACAAAATCAAGTGAAGGCTATGCAATTTGTCAACCTTTGCCATTAGCGACTCCCCCCTATTGTTCCACGACCCCTCACCGGGCCAGACTTGAGCTCTGTCGCATATTAAATTATTCCCCCTTTTTGCTCCGCTTGCTCCAAATGTAAATAATGCGTTTTAATCAAAAGAACAACACTGGAAAATCCATTAACGGCGTACGTGCCGCACCCCATTTACCCAAGATGCCCCAAAGAGGGGACAGTTCTGTGTACACCTTCCCCTCGCATTCCTCTTCCCTATGCCTTTTAAGGCCTGTCTTAACTTTTCGCATGCTGCGCGCGTCATTTGCAGGTTGGTTTACAAATTTATTTAATGAGGCGACGACAACATTTTTAATTAGCACCTGTTAAGGTTGCACGAATCTCTCACTCGTAATCCCCCGTGCGGGGAGTGTTCCATGGAAATTAATTTCCAACTTTGCTATATGTACTCTTTTATCCTATGTTTTGCTTGTGTTGCTCACGCACTTCCTCAGCTTTGCATTCATATGATGAAATTCTGATGCGTCGCGTGGCGTTGACGTTTATCCTGTGGCAACTTCTAACCCATTCACGTCATGTACTTGCCCAACATCCACAACTGCTGCAGCCCCTCTTCTCAATCCCTCTGCCTCCATATCTTATCTCCATCTGAGCTAAGTCCTGATCCAATATCCTTATGTCTTTCAATGTTTGCTTCGCTTTACCGATTTTTGTTGCTGCCCCTGCACATGATGTGTAGTCTATTTTGGATTCAGTTCCGACTTCCTCTCTGCTCCCCGCAGTTAGTTGCTCCACTGATGTTGCAATAATATTTTGCAAGTGGCTCTTAACAAGTACAAAGTCATGTTTCAACAGCTGTAGTCTGGTTTCCTTTCACTGCTGTTTTTATTGCTATTTACCAAACTGCCTCCAATCCGCCCACCAACCATCTCCTCGCTGTACCCATACCTTTTCATGTGCTGTAATTGTTGTAGCTGCCGTTAACTAAACTTTTGCTGCACATTAAAGCAATTTGGGCAACATTTATAGACTGATTTAATGGAAAGCAAAGGGAGTGCTTACCTATCGCATAGAGCAGGAGATGGAAGGGGTATGAAAAGCCACACACAAATGAGATATTTCCACATAAGTGAGCAGATCAGCGCCGACAAAATTTCAGTGTGTGCACTTGGAAATAATTGTTTGACTAAATGAGTGAATCTCCCCTCTGCCCGTTCACTTCGCTTAACGCTCATACACACTCACATGAGTATGTAGCAGGGGTTGGATAATGTGGGAGTCATAACAAGAGAACAGCAATAATTATGGCAAACAACCCAAACTCCTGGAGCTCGTCAGACAGGGCCATATGCAATTTTGGGGATCCACTTTTGTTGAAATTCATTTAATTCCCCGTCGCATACTTCAGTGCGATACGACGTTGACTCTTGGCGTTGTGTATTATCCCAGACATCCCGATATCCCAGATATCTATGTTTGAAAGTGCCTTTCTTTGGGCATGTTTGTGGTGGTTCATGTGCTCCACTGCTAGTCCGTCTCATGTTTCTGTCTTCTCCTCAGTCAAATGGCTCGAAACGGTTGCCATAATGAGTATGAAATTGAAGTCTAAACAAACAGAAATCGTTTCAGCACATATCTGAGGCCAAACGAAAGCCAGGACAACGCCATGAAGCAGATGTAGAAATGCTGAGGAATAAGCAGCAAATAAAAAGTTCGAGGAGTCTCCATGGAAATTGAATATTTAATTATGCGTCGATGGAAATGGCGTTTGAAGATGGTGACGAAAATGGCCCAAACAATCAAGATGATGGCGACAAGGCAAAAGAAAGAAGATGATGAGGAGTGTTGTCTAGGAAAATTGTAAACGCTGGTGCCCCTTGGGTAGATGCAAAGTTTCTGTCAAAGCAACAGCAAAAAAGCTACTAAATAATTTATTCTAATTTGCGACAGATTTGCCAAGGCCAAGAAGTTAATATATCAGCGAGGGAAAAGTAGGAGAAGTGTAAGAGGGGTGTCGCAAATGAGCGAGGGAATGTGTAAAAAGATTTGTGGACTATCATTAAATTAATTTGAGGGAGTCGTACATGTAATGCTTCCTTGAGGTTTGATAGCTGCTTTAGTTTTAGTTGTGGCTTACAGTTGGTTTGACTTGGGTTTCCTAAACTGCACTCAGCGAACATCTCTTTTAGAAAAACAACAAAGGGAGGAAGATGAAGGGGAAGAGTGGTCTATCTTTGTTTGTCTGGGACTGTTAAGCACCTTTCGCTTATCTAAACAGACTCACACGCTTCCCCCAACTCTGACAAATCCCCACTCTCGTATGGGAACTCGTATCTATGTAATTTACCTCTGCCGGCAATGGGTTTGTGGGTCGCAGCACGAAGTACGTGAGCACCACGCAAAACTTGCCCCAGCCCCAAAGGAAACCCGGCAGCTGGCAACCCTGTCAGTCTGGCATCTCGGCACCCTGTAGAGTGAAAGGGAGATTCGCATATTTATGAATGGCTGTTGTTTCGAGTTTAACGCACTTCGGGAGCTTTATCAGCTCGTAAATATAAATTAGAATTTAATTTTTATCGCCGAGGAAAGGTGGCTCGAGTGTGGCACTGAATATGGCTGCAGCCTTGGGAGCAATCGTCTGGTGAGTGGCACAAATTGGCACTGAAGTAGAGCAGAATAGAGTGGACTGGCACTGGTGGCCAAGGCAACCGACCCACTGCAAGCTGAGCAACAACAGGATTCATTTTCATTTGAGCCTGGCACATGGCACGTGTCGCAACATATCAAAGGCATTGATTTACCTGAGGCCAGTCAACCCCCAGGAGGGAAATCGTGTGGCCACATATTAAGAGAGAGAGAGAGAGAGAGAGGTACAGAGGGAGAGAGAAAGAGTGGTGTAGATTCACCTGGGTTAGCTGGTTGGAGGTGTAGTAGGATATCCTCCAGGGACAGACCGATTCTGGCTTCGAGTAAATGGTCTCGCCGGTCTGGTCGCCCATTGGCAGCAGGGCGGTGGCATAGAGTGTGGGCGTGGGCGAGCTGCGGAAGCCTGTAGGGAAATAAGTAGTTTGTGTTCGATGACAAACATAATATTGGGAAGGGAAGAAAATGAATGACTTACGGTCAAATATGCTACACGACTTTTTGGTATCCACCGGATATTTGTTGAGGCTGGCGTGGTCGCGTAGGTGCCGGTGGCACTCAGTGGTCGTCCGAGAGGATCAAGGCAAATGAATTCGTTCTGGTGACTGCCATAATCCGCATGGGTGAAGCTGGTACTAATGGAAAGGTGGAGACAGGAGCGGGGTAAGTGTAATAAGCGGATAGATAATTGAATTGATGGGCCAATCAATCGGACTTACTGCAGCGAGTCCTGGCGCAGCTGTTTGCGAGCTCGCACATACATCATGCTAGCCACGAGGCCTACAGCGAGGACCAGACCCAAAGAACAGGCCCCTGGGAAGGGGCGTGTGCTGGGGCTGGCGACTGATTCGGCTCCGGTGAGACGCCTGCAGTGGCAATAAGCAAAAACGCTGATATGTGAGGATGACAAAGTGAGTGAGAGTATTGCGACTCGAGCTTACCCTTGGCACAAATCTTGTTGCGCTTGAAGTGGAGACGGGTATCGTCCTTGCACTACCATGTTGACATTCACAGGCAGTTGGAGGCTGGTGTTGCCCGTGCAGGGCGGATAGACCAAGAAGGACTCGATCTCCTGCGGCACCAGCCCCTTGTGCGGAATGCTCAGCGTGGGTGTGCCCAGAGCATCCTGGTCGCTGGCGTACTCGATGCTGATTAAGTAGCGCAACTGAGAAGGGACAAAGGGGGAGACACCCAGTTAATGGAGTGCAAATCAAATTGAAAGTTAAAGGGTGAAGATGAGGGGAAGGCTTACTTACTAGGTAAGCGATGAGACTCTGCCAGGAGAACTCCAGCTCGTGCACATCTGCCGGGACGGGGACGGTGAAGTGCATCGCGTATGTGTTAATGGTTCCCTCGTGAACGTAGAACAAATCCGCCTCCAGCCCTGCGAATGCGATGCGAATGAGAATGTAAGAAGAATTAGGATGAGATTGGGATGCGGATGAGGATGCGGATGCATTCCAGGCATAAGGAGAAAGTTTATTTCACAATTTGCTTTGTTAGAACTTTCCCTTGGAGTCTCAGTCCTCGCAGTCTCTAGCATTTTCTACTGCTGTGCAAACTTTGTGCATTTTGTGTTTACTTTTTCCGCAAGTTGATGGCTCTGTTCCCCTCTCCAGCCACCAGCATCCACCTTTCAACTGCAACGGAAATTGATTTCCTCGACAACGCAACAACTGAGGGTGGCAGCGGGTTGGCAGAGGGTGAATGAATTTCGGTAAACAATACCCAAGACACAATAATAATCGAAATCGAATCCATCACCGGCAGGCAACAATGCAAGTGGCGTCAATCGCTTATATCTCTCTGGTGGTGGAAATAAATGCGCGACAGGCATGCGGAGAGAGATGATGATAAAATGAGTCCAAATAATAAAAGGTGTCAAGTGTTGTCCAACTCGATTGGACGCAAGACAACAGAATCATCACCATCATCATCGTCATTCGGTTTGCTTTGTGTAATTTGTGACTAGCTTGGGACTAGTCCTATTCTCAGACCCGGACCCCGGCAGTAACTCATCCCTTTAGGCAGTGAAAGACGAGCTGCTCGAGATAAAAAGACGTGAAATTAAATTATTTCATCCGCTTTCATTGTTGCCACTGCCTCACTGCCATCTTTCCCTAACTTCGCTCCTTACTAGTCGGCTGCTTTATGTTTACTCCATTTACTCCATGGGATCAGGCTTAGTATCGCTTTGCATTAGAAGTCGCAAATACTGTTTACTCTCCTCAGCTTTACTGCCCTCTTCGCCTCGTCCTTTGAGACAGACTGTGCGTCTGTTGCGGATGTTGAATGTTGTGTTTCCGGCGTAGGTAAGTCAGAGTGAAGAACAAAAAGCGAATGCGAATGTGCGTATAAATGCATTGCAATAGAAGAAGAAAGGCTCGCCCGATTCTTAATACAATTTCAAATCCAATTACAGAAAAAGAAAAAGCATTTTCCTTCTATTCTTGGCTCGCCAAACTCTTAAGCCATTTTCCTGAACAGTTTCATTTTGTTTTTGAATTTGAAATTGTTATGCACCCCGCTGACTTTCTAGTCCTCCAAGTTATCCAAAGTGAGCTATTTTTTGCTTTTGTGTATTTCGTTTTCCGTTTTCCGCTGACAAACTGCACAGCTCTGAAGCAGTAAAAAGTAGAACCAGAGGAAAGGTGCTGCAACTGGCTCTCAATTTTCCCCATTGGTCTTGTTTTTCATTCATTTAGGATATTCTTCGCAGACTAAACAAAAAACACAAACATAACCTCAAAGCGAGTCACATTAAAAATGCACAAACACTCAAAGAGAACAATGTCACTCAGCCCAGAACAAGGATAAAAGGATACACAAGATGGCAGAGGAGGTGCAAGTGGTTTCTCGTAGCCGCAAATGGAATGAGAAATGCACTTTTGCCAAGCTTAATTAATTTAATTCTGATTGAAAGCGGATGTGATTCACGTTTAGAGATAGTTGAACTCTTCGATTGGCATATTTGGTTAAATTTAATCCACATCTTTAATTTTCACTCTGCGCTTGTTTTACTAGCTCAGTTAAAGAGGACATCCAACTTGGTTACGGGTCCAAGTTCTGCTCCGTCGAACTTTGGCCGTCTTTCATATCACGCGCCTTGCACAGCTCCAACTTTGCCGCCGCCTGAGAAACTTTTGGCTCGTTCGCAAGTCTTCTTCTTCTGCTTCTAGCTTGCCCCAGTAAATTCCCCGGCCTCTCCACCATAATTATAATACCTGCGATTGTCTGAATGGCTTCGCCACACACACGTGACACTGCAACCGCAGACGCTCGCTGCCAGGGCAGAGTAAGGAGGGAGGAGCCAGGAGGCAGGAGACATAAGGAAAGCTGCGTCTGATTCCGACTTTGACAATGGCGTCAGACAATTTGCATAAAAGATTAAGAGCATAATTAGTGTCATTAGCTGGCAGCCGCTTTGAGGGAGTGCAACGTGCATTCCCTGAAATTATAATCTATCCTTGTCCCTTCCCACTAACCTGTTCCATCAACTCTGGGTGACACCTCGACACGGCTTATCCCTTTGCAGTGAATGCAGTGTTTTAATTGGCTGCGCTCCTTGAATCAGAGTCGAGCTCGGAATATAATTGACACAGTTTACACATCTCCCACACCTTAAATTCCTTTCAAGTTATCCATTTTTCTCTTTACCTCAGCAATAAAGCGAGTCGACACCAAAACACATTGATAGACCAGAGGAGGAGTTGGGGGTGAAGCGTCGAGGGTTGGTTTATTAATGTGGCGATTTTCGGGCTGTTTTCTATTCATTAAAAATAATTTTCTTTTGCATTAACTTTTAATTTAAAGGGAAATTTCACAGCACAAGGTGGGAGAAAGCTCAAGATGGAGAAAGGTCCTGTTTCTTGTGGGGTTCGGGGCCAAGAAATGTGCACATCAAAGTGAAACTTGTTGAAATTGCATTTTTACGCGCCCTTGCACACCGAGTTCTAGGACGGGAGAAGAGGGTGCGGATGCGGATGGGGATGGGGATGAGGGTGGTGATGGGGCAACCCTGCTTGACTGGTGGCTGACGCTGACTGGTGTCGCTGGCAACATTGGGACGAAAATTGCTTGTTGCTGGGGCAACGCGATGGAATGGAAGGCAGAGCGGAAAATCTTCAACAAAAGCGTAAACAATATTTAATTTTAATGTTGTCGTCACTCCTCCGAAGGAGAAGGAATCAAAATACATATAAAATGAAGAATAGTTAAGCGAAGTAGGAAAAAAATCGTTTAACTCATGCTTACTGCACAGAGTGTGGAACTTTCCTTCAAATAGTGAGTAGACATGTGGAATACTGAACCGAACTATGCTCACGATTTTTATTGCGAGAATGCATCACGTCAATCACAGCCAGGCCAGTAATGGAGGCTCAACCAGAGAGTAAAAGTATTTCAAAAATGCGCACATTGAAAAGGGCGGAAGAGATTGGAGTTGGGGCTTGGAGTTGGGTTATGCAGCCATGACGCGACTTCCACATGAACAAATAGCCATACATACCATATGCGGAGGAGGGAGGGGCAACCTGAAAACAAATCATGCAACAGCATGTCGCACGCTGAAGGAAGGGAAGCTGTTTATGAAAATAAGGGAAAGGGGAAGGGAAGGTGGGCGGGTCAGTTTGTTTGATTTCATGCTGCTTGTTAATTTTGAAATGACATTTAGGGTGGAAAGTAATGCGGGGGCGGGGGTGTTAACTGGTCGTTAAAACCATAACGAGTTCTTTGGATGGGGCACAAAAAAGAAGAGGAATGGTGACTGAAGGAAGTGCCAAAAGAAATCTATTGGAATCGTGCAAGGCAGAGGAAATTACAAAGAGCAACAAACAAAGTGGAAGATTCTCTGAGTTGTCGCTAATGAAATCCAATTTGCATTCAAAGAAGAAAGCTTGTGGGGCTTACAAGGGGGAAGAGAGGGACAAGGCCGGCCGATAGAGTGCATCATGCCTCAGCGAACTCGATTCTAAACCAGGACAGAAGCGAAAGGAAGGGGCTAATATGAGAACAAGCTTACAAGGGAGCGGAGGCATTAAGATGGGGGTCAAGTGGAACGGTGACGTTGGCCACTGTTGCAGCTCAGATTTGTGGGTCATTCATCAATCTGGGACTCGTGTGGCACTTGTGTGGATTATTTTAATTCTGCTCAACTAATTGAAGTGCCGTGATTTGGCGATTAGGAGTGACGACTGTGAGTGATCCTGCATAATGAGACGAAAGCATTTTGCTCCAATTACAGTTAAGTGCCGGAAAATGCTGTGCACAGCTAACGGACGAATGATGGAGTAGTGGAGTAGGAGAGATTTGGAATTGGAATTGGAACAGTTTCGACTCACATTTTGGAGCCATGAACCATTAATCAACGCGAGGCACGACGTCATTCCGCCCTGGCACGCCGAATGAATTCCTATTACTCTAACTATTTTTGTGGGTACGCATTGGAGTAGGGCCCGGGGCGGGATGAAGGGAGGGAAGTTCCTGACAAGGTCGACCTGGAGGCACTTGAACCGTTGGCGCCATCAATAACGAGCCTCGCGTTTAACAACAAGCGGCAAAACAGCAAAACAAACAACAAAATGCTCAGCTCTGGACTGTGAAGTCGTTAGCAATTGGAAGAGGGTGGAGGATGGTGTAGGAGGGTAGGGGAGGGTAAGGAGAAAAGCTACTTGCAGCTGTCAACAAAGTGGCAAAGGTGCGAGGGTGGCTCAGTTTTGGTTTTGGTCTCCAGCCGGAAATCGATTTGTGTGGATTTGTTTTGTCGTGTTTTCGCGCAACTTTTGTGGTCGTCGTCGTCGTCGTCATGGTCAACAATTATTTTGGAACTATTAATGATTGCGACGTGGTCTCCGCCTATTCATGCCCCCTCTACCGAGCCTCCTCCCCCTCGCAGACGTAGGCTGTTTGTTTTTCCTGTCGAGGAGCAATGAATTTGTCCTGTCGCACTTTGCCATTCAACTATTAATCATATCTGTGGGGCGGTCTTTGTGGTGTGTCTCGAAGTTCCACCAACGATTATTTCCTAATCGATATGTGTTTTTCCACCCTAGAAAGATTGGTCTGTGATCTGGACTTACCCATCAGTTTCATCACTTCATGGTGGCTGATGAAAATGTTGAGATATCCGCTGACCGATTGCAGCTGCCAAGTGAGCAGCGAGATCCAGACGCACTGCAGCAGGAAGCAGCGTCTGGTGGCCATATTGAGTAAGTGGGGATCTGCTTCAACTCCTCCTCCTGATATAAAGTCTGGTTATGCTTATCTGCGTGCCAGACGTTGAGTTAATAACTTGTCAGAGCATGTGTCGCCACAATTGGGGCTCATTTCAATGGGTTTCCCCTTTCTCCTGGTGGAACTTCCCCTTCGCCCTTAGCTCTGTGACAGCCAATTTCAGAGTGTGGCAATTGAAGCGTTCAGGATGCACAGGCGCAGGAAGTAAGCAATAAGGAATGGGAAGCAGACTCTTCCGCTGGGGGCACAATTTTGTCTAAAAGAAGAAGCGTTAAAATCAAATTCAGGCAACAGCAACTGCTGCTAACAGTTCCGGATGCGGCCACAAAGCGACGAGGATTCAGTCTGCCAAAATTTGGAACTTTTCAGCCGCTGCAGCTGCGTCTGACTCTCCACTTCCCCTCAGCTGTTTACTCTCCCCTTTTGCACACTGGGTTCAACTTTTCCAGTTTTGTTTTTGTTGCGGTTGTTTCTCTTGTTGTTGTTGTTGGTGTTGTTGTTGCTGGATTCGCCTGTCGACTGCAAGCGGCATCAGCATTTTCCCATCTGACTCTGCTGGACTTTCGTTAGTTAAGTTTTTTTTATTGGCCACTCCTCCTCCCTCCGTTGGTCACCTCCTCCTCCACTGTTGCTCCTTTGACCAACTGCTGCTGCTGGTTTGGTTCTTCTCGTTGGTGACGTGTTCCCAGCTGGTCAGCAGAGAGTGGACAACAGTGGCCAGTAGCCCGTTATTGGTGTCGAGCACGTGTCTTGGTTGTCCTCGTTGTTCTGGTGGCCTTTTTGTGTCGTCTGCTCGTCTAGTCGTCGGTTGCCTGGTTGCCTGGTTGGTTGGTTTGTTCTGTAGAGAATTCTGTTGAATAGAAAGTGATTTAGTTGAGTTTCGGACAGTAGCTAAAACTGAGAAGTTGAAGTTGAAGTTGATGTTGGTGACACTGTGTGGCTCGGGAGTGGGAAGCAGAGTGTGGTTGAGTGGCTCTGTTGTTTGTTTCGAATATTATTTGTGAATATGTTTCGCAATGAAAGTTTTCTAGCTGTAAAAGTAATTACAAAGTTCATAAAAAGATTAACAGCTTACTGAATCGGGAAGGGGAATTCCTCTTCTGATTTAAACCCATACGAGTTGCTTCTATTAAGGCTTTAATAAATACGTGTTAATATCTTGCTTCTGCGCATTAAATTATTAAAGAAGCATTTGGAGAGCAAACGAGGAAAATACGAAAAACTTTTGGCTTTTGGGTTTTGTGGTTCAAGTGGTTTTCTGCCCTTTGCTTTCCCCTTTTTTTGCTGTTAGTTGTGTGCAGCTACACGAATGGAATTCCAGGTGCAGTTGGAGGCAAAACCAAAACCGAAACTGGCGACCAGGTGGAAAGTCAAGAGTTGGCAGAGTTAAAAATAGAAGAAATGAAATTGTTGCCAAGAAACCGAGCTCCAAATCCACCTGATTCTCCCTTCCCTTTTCGCGTTCTCTAATCTCCATGGCAGCAGATTGGAAATTGTTTCATAGTTTTTTTTAGCCGCAATAAAAATCGAAATCAGAAAACTTTGCTGCTTCGTCCTCTTCGGTTCCTGTTCCTCTTATCATGCCTATATTTCCCAAAAGCTATGGAAAAGTGCTTAAAGTTTTCCAATGCGTGGTCAAGTCAGCTGAAGGCATGGAATGGGGAATGTGCCTGGGATTTAATTAAACTTATCTGCGATGAAAACGGACACTGCAAGGATGCACCAGGCGACGGCTTACTTGATTAAGAGCCAAGTCATCAAGAGACTTCAACTGCAACTCAGGTCCGTTCAGTTGAATTCAGTTCAGATGCTGGCCAGGTAACCACAGCCTCGGCAAGCACAAGCCCACGCCGGAGGCTGAAGCCATTCAACGAATTCATTAATAATTCAAAAGACAAATAAGCAACTGTAAGATGAACATGTGTGTGAATATTTGTGTGTGTCTCTTGTGTGCGATTGTGTTGACATTGCGAGGAATGTAACTGATTTCAATGGAACAGCATATCCTCCTTTTGTACGCCGCCCATCCTCACTCAGCAGCTCAGAAGCTGCCAAGTCGCGAGCGCGAGGAAAACAATCGCTCAAGGATGCGATGTGTCCCAATGGAGGAGCGCCCATCATCGACATCGACAACATATTAACGACGTCAACTCAATCATAATCAGGACGAAAGAGGTGCAGGAAAAATTGGGAAGACACAGACTAAGATAGAGATAGGGAGTTCTCTCTAGGATGTCGCAGACAGCGAGATTTGTGTGGAGGCAATGCTGGAAATTTTCTGCTTAGTCACACACATCATCACCACCTTTCACTCCTAGTCTCAGCTACCCAGCTTCCCGAGTGACAAATTGAGCGACGGGTTTTGTCTTTGGGTTGTCGATGATGCTCGCGAAGCTGACTATGATGATGTGAGTTCTGGCAGTTGTGTCAAAAAAGCTTTTCAATTACATGATTCGCCATCTAATGAAAATTCATATCTCCAGCTTCCAGCTTCCCCTCCGCACTAACCATTATTATTATTGTCCTCGAGTTAAAATTCTGCTCAGCATTTGCTAATCTTGCGCTGCTTCCAATATCTATTGATGTTCAGTTTGTCTTTGGATTTCACTGGATTAAAAGTAGGCGTCTCTGGCTGGGGGCGTGTTCTGCCTGCCAGGCTCGTTTCAATTATAAAATGGCTTTCGTTTCTAATTGAATCCGTGAGTTGGAGCGTTGAGCTAAGCAAACGTCAATTTCCATTACCCCCCGCCTGTGTTTCATCACCTGGCTCCATGGTGACTTTAATTGCGAGGCAGACCACGTTCTATTTTCCTTACCACCCCCGCCCGGAGGTGATTGGGCGACGAATCGTTGTGCTTTCAATTATTTTTGTGTAAAAAATGTGAGCAGTTAAGTCGGGTGAATAAGGAATTTAAAGCCATTGTTTTCCTATTGAAGAATGGAAAATATAAACAGATTTATTATAATCGGCCATTTCATTGGCTATCGCAAAGCAGCGTAACACTATTTGTATTCCACCAAATCTAAAAAAAAAAAAATGCTGACAGCAAAGGGGATCAACCGAGGTCGAGGATTTGGTGAAATTCCATGCCAGTTGTGTTTTTAGACAGCCGACGGCACTTCGCTCATTCCGTAAATAGTTTTTGGCTCAGTTTCAGGCTAAAAAGTATCGAATTGCATTTCAAGTGAGTTTTATGAGCTTCCATTGTTTCCGCTAGTTCTTCCCGTTCCCATATCCGATATTGCTATGCGTTGAATAGCCGCTGGCTTTTTCCATTAACTTTAATGTGCTCCACACATTTTCGAATATAAACAAGTGGAAAATGCAATATGAGAGCGACGAACGGATGTTGAACAGCGGCCGGAGTGGTAGGGACGGTGGTCCACTCTATTAAAATCGCGTAAATGTTAAACGCAAAATAACGCGAACAAAATTAAAATGAACACTAACTATAAATATACATCCAGAGTCCTCCTTCTGGCCCTCCCGCACATTGTGCAGACAAATTTAAAGCGATAAATTTTGATAACTGATTAAAAATAACGAGCGACGCGCGAGCTTTTGTTAACTTGCCACACGGCAATTGTTTGAGTGCTTACACTGATCGGCTCGAGGGGTATATTGGTTAAGGACAACAATTGTAGATTTAAGTTATCTATGACTCTTTCGAGACTCGCTCCTACTACATAGAAGTAACTTATATTGACATAATTGGAATATATTATAAATTGGGGCTTCTGCATTGCGACCTCTTAGATCTGAGCTTATAGCTCGTCCATCAACCCCAGTTACTGCCAGAATCTTTGTTGGGTTGAGGGATTCTATGACATTGATACTCATAACATGCATCCCTAGGATGCTGCATCTTTCCCTGGATAGGGCAACACATTCTGTTCGGCTGTGAGTTGAGGACTCCTCCTCACCTTCACAAAACCTACACCGATTGTTACTATAAATACATAGTTAGGATAAGTGGCTTCTCAGTCTGACATAATTGGATACACAGAAGCAAACTTAATCTTTTCTATCTACATTCAACTCATATATTAGTTTTTACTAGAGTATCTGTCGGTCTGCCCATATTAAATTGTTCGTAAAATTACGCATTATGCGTTGGTCAGCTTCCAAATCGAAACGTTTTTGTTTTCCCAGCTAATTTGTAAGAGCAATTAATTTGCATTAGGCATGGTGGGCAGTCCTTCCCCTTGTGGGGAAGGAGGGGGTTGGTATGTGAAAGCAGCTTTGTTCAAGTTGAAATTACCTGGCAGACGACAATTTTAGTTGCCATTGTTAGTAGCCATTGTCGTGTGTCAGGTAATTTCTGCTTTTATACATACACATATGTATGTGCCAGCAAGTAATATAAAGCGACAGTCATAAAATTAATAAATAAATTATACAGATAAACATCGAGATTAATTATTATAATTTACGCCTTTCAGTTTATGGAAAATTAATAGCAAGTTTATAACTGGATTAAAGCGAAACAAATTTAATTCAGTTAGGTTAAAAACCATATTAAATGAATATGCAAAAATATTAAATATTAAGTTGCAATTGCATAAAATGAGCAATCTCTTTAATGGTTGCATCCGTTTGGGTTATTAAGGGAAAATGCATTTATGCACTTTAATGAGCAGAGCATTAAGATCAGGAGTACACAGGGTCGGTGGTCGACAATATATCTTGGTTATTATGGTGTCAAATTGTCAGAATAAATCTTGATGGGATATTGAAAGCTGAAACGTAGCCAATGTGCCCCAGACAGACCGAGAGCAGCGTTTATGTTCGTGTCATCGTTTTTCTGCCAGAGTTTATGGGATTCCAAAATCGTAAATGTGATTATCATGGTTCACATTTTACAGAAATCGCACTCTGAAAAACCACCTGCCATTGGGACTGGGCCCCCAAAGCTGGAAGCCATTTGGCATGAAATACAACCTCAATTACGTTTTATAACTCAACACTCTGGCAGGGCCGAGGAGGGATCCATAGCTGGAAATTTTCAATATTATGTGGCTGAATTTATTGTGCACAAAGCGACAAAGCGACAGAGCGACAAAATGACAGAAAAGCCAGCTAAGCGACACCAGACTCGGACTCGGAGAACAAGACTGAGACTGAGACTGAGACTAAGGCTGAGGTCTGGCCAGACTTTTATCGGCCAAGTGGCCCATAAAAATTTCTCGGATTTCTCCAGCAGCCACTTTAAAGCGCCGCAAAAAAACCAACTCAAGCTAAAAACGAGCTCCCAGCTGACGCATCCCCTTATTACCCGGCCCCGTACAATGGGCAATAATCATTGATTTATCGCTGTCATTTTGGTTATTAAAGTGAAATTTGTTTTTTACGCAAATCTCGACTGGCAGCCACTGTCCGTCGTTGGCTCTAGCCGGTTACTCGTCAAATTGTAGGTCGAGTCAACGAACCCTTGATAGAGCGTGAAAATTATGCTACTAGTCTTAGCCTACTTAGGTCCTTGTCCTCTTGACCAAATTGAACTAGTCGAATCGTTCAGCCGTGTCTGCGCCTTATCTCTGCCTCTGCCCATGTCTAAGTTCATTTACCCATTTCCAAGCTCACCTAATTTCCAGCACTCACAACTCTCCTTAAGGTAACATCAAAACTGCAGCAATCGAAATTTAATTTTAAATTTAAGCTTAACTATTCAGCTTAATTATGGCAAGTTAGAAAGCTGTTGTAGAGTGAGCTCGACTACGATATTAGCTGAAGGCAGGTGTTTAATATATTAAAGTTTTATTTTGAAAAATACCTTTAAGAGTTTTGCTTGGAATTGCTGTCATATTTTAAAGCCGGCGTAGATATTGAAAATAAATAACTTAAATCATTTATTTATTCACAAGCTTAAACTAAAATCACTCATTTGCTAATACATACAAATATACATATTTACGCTCTCTAATATTTGAGTTCCTAAAGTTTCCGCTCTTTCTTATTTCCATATAAAGTAGAATAAATCACTTATCTAAATTTCTGTTAAACAGACAAAATTAAATTTGTAAATTAATAAAGTCGATCAGCTTAAGTTTAAATTATTTTTGCTCTATACATTCAAGATTCTCACATATAGCCGATTAATTCTGCTATTTACAGGGCATACAAAAAAATTTCAGCACACACTTTAATGGACACACAATTCCTATGCACTTTGGTTCTGAAAAGTTTTCATTATTGTTGTGGTTGTTGTTGTTGTTGCTGTTGCTGTTTATGGGGCACATCGAAGCCAAAGCACTTAGTGGGCATTCAATCAAACCAAAGCAGAGGACGTGAGGGGCACGTGCATTGAAAAGTGTCCGAGCGCAGCAAAAAATTTGCATAATTTTCTATTATGGACGGCCCGAGGACTTGGGGTAAAGGGGATGTTGAAAGGGAACTCATCGTTTGTTTGGCATTACTTAGGGCCAGTTTGGTAATCTCCGGCATATTTCAATTAGTGTCAAAATTTTTGATTTTTATATAAACACACGCCCGGAGAATTAATGACAGAGGATACGCCTCCTCAAAATTACATAATTTACAGCACACACGGTCCACACACACACACACACATCACGAAAGCAAAGTGAAGCCACATACATGAAAACTGGTCACGCAATGCTGCGGTTATTGGGTGACAGCTCGCTAACTAACACATATGGATACTCACACGCACACACACAAACACACACAAACACACACACACACTCGCAAAATACACACTAGAAACACACATGCATGTTTTACACACAAAACAGCACAAAATGATTAGAGTCGAGCTTATTCGATCATGAGATACCCTGCATTAAAAATGCTTGCTGAAAATTGAAGGGCCACTCCGACATCTCAGTATATTGAGAGATTAACAAGAGTATCCACAAATAGGTAGACGATTGCAAATTAAATTTAAATTTAATAGTAAAAGCTTAATATCTTTGACAAGCTTAGGCCAGGAAAATTTAAATTTAAATTTACAGGGTATTAAATATTTGTTTGCCTGCTGATTGTTTGTGTATCCGTATGAACTGTCTGTTTGCTAGATAGTTTGGCTTCTGGTGTTGTGTTCTGTTGTGTTGTGTTGTGTTGTGTTAAGCAAAAGCACACACTCAAACACTCAAACACTCAAACACACAAACACACACAACACACACACACACACACACTTAGGTAGGCGCACATTAAAAGCGTACTTATCGAAACGCAATCAGTTAAAATGTTGTTTTTCTCGTCCTTGTTGTCACCAGTTGGCCAACCAGTCGAATGGACTGATTGTGGACTGTAATGCGTGTTAGAGCCACTTGCCACAAGTATTTTCAAGTGGCAACCAACTAGTATTCCTGTTAAAACAGATTACAATTTTCGAGCAGTATCCAAATAAATAAAATGACTCACAAAATCTGCTAGAAGTAGGTTAAACGTAATGTTTGGCAATCCTATAATCATTTCACACTGACAAGCGAATCGGGAACAAAAGGATAGTAGACCTAAAAAAAGGGACTTTAAGGCGCTTAAAGCTGACCATTTATCGATTATCAACGCTCCGCTTGAGGCAGATTCAGGCAAAGTTCCTGGGTGCCCAAAGCCAAACTCTGTGGCAGTTGCAAAATTGTCGTAGACACGCCGCAAAGCCCATCATCCGGCAGACAACTCCCAAATTTGTTTACATAACAAACCCAAACGAAACCCGGAATCCGACAACCGAACCCTCTTCCCCCCCGTCACACCATAGATGGTGTCTACACTCACGCACACACACACACATAGTAAGGCTGCGTGGTCACATGCGCAATGGCTGCTGTCTGCCCCTTGTAGATCCCACTGCATAGTTGCAACTGTTGCGCCTTCTTTTTTTTTATAGCCAGGCATGCAAATGGACTTTAATCCAATCTGTTGCAGCGGGACACATCTCGTATATATTCGCATAGCTAATTGTCAGTTTAAAATGCTGTCCAATTAAAGTTGTCCAAGATTTGATTAGACCAAAACATGCAACGCCAGACAAATTGGACAACTTTTCAAAGTCAATTACATAGTAGGGAAATTCTCCGTCACAAGTTCGTATTGATTTTCGGTTTTGATTTGATTTTCTTTGAAATGTGTTACCCACTCGAAACTTAATTAAAATCATTTCGGCAGCGTTCAATTTAGTTAGAAAAAATGCGGAAAAAACTTGGAAAATGCCACTCATTAGCAGCAGAGCGAAAATCAAATGCCAAATGGACGAATTTTACAATTTTCTTTCACCATTTGCTGACTGGCTCAGCGGGAAGCAGACTTTGGATTTTTAATTAAAAAAACAAATGTAAAATATGAAATAAATTAAGGAAAATATTAAATTTAAAATCAAAACAGAGGCCTATGAAATATAATTGAAAATGTGTCCGCTGTGCTGCGGAAAACCCTTTCCTAGCTCGTTGCGTCATTTATTATGTTTACACGTGCAACAATCGAGTTATTTGCAGAGATTGAAGATTAGTGAATAGATTTCAAGAAGGAGTCACGTGTCTCGTGTGGTTAATCTCTAACAATAAAATGCGGATTCAAGACAGGGGTTTCCTGAAGGTGTGCTTTGAAATAACAGCAACTGATAGCTTACAGCTGATAAGCGGAGAAGTGAGCAGAACCACATGAGAACCACTAAGCCACTAGGCGTGCACTTATCAGCCAACCGCCAAGGGACACGCCCACTTTGCAGTAATGAGTCCAACTCGTGGCCAAAGCAAACACAAAAAGTGAGTCAAGGGATCGGCAAGGCGAGCCACCACCCCGTGCAACAAATGTGTAGAAAAAGCTGCAAGGGACGATAACAGTACACAACAAAAACAAAAACAACAATTGACAGACGCTTAAACTGTTGCAGGAACTGAAAAAGCTGCAGCAAAGTGGCAAAGTTCACACCAACCTCGAGCAGACGAGAAGGGCAAACGAACAATACGAGCAAAATCCAAAGCACTACACAGAGCGTGGATAAGGATAAAGAAAAGAATAATAATGCGAATGGAAGTACAAAAAAAAAAATAATAACGAATTTGGCAGACGGACGTAGACGAATATGTGATACTCTGCAATCGAATAATTAAAGAAAATATAATAATGAAGGGATCATTTAAGTATCTTAAAAATTGTGTATCTTCAGCATTAAAATATAGGCGGTTTTTGAATTGAGTATATTTTACAATTTGAAAAGGAGGAAGCCAGCAATCTTCATGGGTTTTATTTATAAGGGAATTAAAAGTAAGGTTTCAATGATTTGCCAGCAAAACATATCAATCTTAACACTTTGTCTAATGCAGACAAAGTTTTCAAATGTTTTCATACGTATATGTGTTCAGACGGACATGGGACAAAACCAATAATATCCTTTGGAATCAGGGTATATCAAAACTGCGAGACTTAGTCTGTGGATGCGACGGAATACAAACTGAAAATAGAATCAAATCGCAATAAAACGAAACGCAATCCCTTTAATGCGCCATGTAAACAAAATGGGCACGTGACCACCCTTCAACTGCCATCATCCTTGCCCAAAACTTGGTCTTGCTGGCGCCGAACAAATTGCCCCGTGAATATAATCCAGCCAGGCAGCAAATGCAGCAAATGCAGACGCCGCCATAAAACTGGGAGATTCTCGACTCGACTTGAAAGATTTTCAACTGCCTCTTCACAAAATGGGATGAGGAATGAATAATTCACACTTGACCAAACTCTGCGAATGCACTTTTCATTTCCTCCTGCCCCTTTTACTATGTTGCACAGTTATCAGAGTCCTTGAATGACTGTCGAGTTGTGACCGCTTTACAAATCGTTTCAGATTCTCGGATCAAATATCCGAAAAGGGAGAAAAGGAATAAGGGGAGTGCAACAATATAAAAGATGTATCTCTGATGTGTCCGATGGGAGTCCGTTGCAATCCTTTGCCGCATTCCGCAACAAAAGCAACACAAACTCGGACGCTTGCTGCCACATTTTGGGGCATTTCCTTTAACGCCTTCCAATCTTATTGTCAGCAGCTGACAGTGGGAAGCAGAGCTGAGGAAAGCTGCTGCCATTTGCAGTTGAAATGCCTTTAAATTTGATATCTCGTGTTTCCGGTTGTGAGAGATTCCACTTGGCCTGTGGCCAACTGCCAGGTTTCTATTGGTTCTGGTATTCCTCACTTGCTTCCATCCAAATAGTTAATTACCTCGATAAATGGGGAATTACAGCACTCAAATAGCATATGGGGGCAACAACCCCGTCAGACTTGGCCCCAACTAAGTTTCAAACTCAGCTCCACTCAATTTTATGCGTCACTATTTGCTTTTAGTGATTCCCTTTCCGCAGATATGTTAAGAATCTCTGACAGGACTCGCAACTATCAAGATTTTACGAGTGAAGTTATGAAGTCTGAAGGATAATAATGGACCAACACTTTATACTTGGCACTAATTCAAAATCCCCCAACAAGTTTGAGAAACGCCTCTGGCCAAGGCCAAGTTGGCCTGTTGGCAGCCGAAGTAGATATTTTTACACTGAGAGAAATGCAGTCGAAACTGTTTGACTGCGAATATTATTATTCAAAAGGAAAACTAAATGCGAAACTCCAACCAAAAGTCAAGCGAGTCAATTGTTTGATGCTTTGAGGCACAAACTCAGTGGCATCCGCATTGTCACATTGATAGAGGGGCGAATAAGGAAGAGGGTGGAATTATGTCGGAAGCGACGGAAAACTTTGCAACCAACAACAGCAGCAGAAGAAGTATTTATCGGACTGGGTCCACTTGAATGTCAGAAATCCATTGCACTAAATAGATAAGCAGCATCGAAACATATAAGATCTGCCCATCCGAGGCACAATGGAAAAGGGACAGAGGACACTTTCTTTACACAACTTCTTGCAGAAAGGAAGTGGCGCCAAATTTGTATGATTGGAAAAACTACATAGACAAAAATGATCTGAAAATGGGGATAAGAATGGGTGAATGCTAGAATGGAACGATATGATGAAACTGTGGTAATGAAGTGTGACGCTTTATTTTCCATTGATTTAGTTTTATGGGTCTACATCGGATGTAATTGAATTATGCAACTTGGCGCTGACGCCCAACAACAGACAGCAGACAACAGACAGCAGACAGGAGACGGCTTTATTAGCATTGGATCGTAAAAGTGACTCGTCTGTGGATAGGGGATGATGACATCCGTAATGACGATGCCAATGATGATGGACAGCATGCGACTGTTGCACAAAATGGCTGCCGGGGCAGGTTTCGATGGTATTTTGATGCGGACAGGAATAGGAACATGGCTACGCTTTTTAGCGGTGATATCTGAATTCGAGCACAACACGCGATGAAATGAGTTGGAAAATATGTCTGCGGTTGCCCGCCAGTCGGAGAATGGCAGAAGGCACATCGACATCCTGCCAACTCACTGAACGCTAAAAATTTCCATAACTCAATAAAGCGCCACATTAACTGATAAGCAGCCGTTGTCAGAGTTGGATTGGGTGAGTGATGAGTGATAGAAACATAACTCAACATTTGATGGAGTCAATGCATCGATGGATTCAGCCAATGCCAATTAGGTGGCAATTTGAACTGCTCAGAGCCAGAAACAAAGGCAGATAACAAAGGGATGCATACAGTCTAATTGAGTTCAAAGGATGCCCAGCTGACATTTGATGTTAACTCCGATCCAAGGATGAAACGAAACTGAAACTAAAACCATTTCAGGGGCCAAGCAACACGCGTTTGCTTTCAGGTCGAGGCTCCCAGGGGAACATCAATTCGAATAGACATATACTTTACAGAATGGAATCGGGCTTGCCTTCAATATTATGCATCAGTGTCTGGGATCTGCCCATAATTAATATGCGAGTTGCCATAGAGCAATCTGTCATTTCATATGAGGAAGCCACCCTCAACCTACCCCGTTTAACAAACTCATAGAGAACTCAAGTGACGTGTGACAGGAGGACAGATTCAGATACAGATTCGGACAGCTCGCTTCAGTGGCTTCCAATTACAGTTTCATATACCGGCAGAGCATTTTCACTTCCACTCGGTGCGAGTTCAAAATCGAAACCATGAAACCAATTGAAATCAAAGACATCCCACTGAACCCCTCCTTCACTTAGCCGTCTCGTCCTACTCCCACTCCATCCTTCTTTTCAACTGCAATTGGAGCTGCGATGCATCGCTATGTAATTGGTTGGGGAGGTCCAATTGAGAGCTCTACCGTTTGCGTTGTCCTTGTTTGTTTGCGTCCTGTTGGACAAGGAGTAAGCTGTGTAAATGACAACTGGTCAGCAGGCAGCTCACGCACTCACACGGAGGCTTACAAGGCTCGCCCGATATCGTAATTCCAATCAACACGAATTGGAGCAGGGAAACACACAACAAGTTTAGGACTAAGCTGCCAGTAGGCAGATTGCAGATTGAAGATTGCTGCAGTCGTCGAGTGGGGAACAATGCAGTTTAGTAGAACGCAAGGCGAGTTCCAAGTTTGGTTCCAAGTTTCTTTTTTCGTAGACGAAAATGCTCACGTCCTGAGTACGTGACCAAAATGTTTTCCCATAAATTAGGAAAATATGAAAATTAAGAGATGATGCAAATAAAATGGAGCACCTCGTTCATCCTCAAGTTTTGTCAGTCAGTTAGCGACTTCATATGTTTCCCTGAGAACAAACTTTGCACGAATCCTTTGAAATATTTATCAATAAGTTGTAAGTCGCAGCTGAAAGGCATTGCTACGTCCTCGCTTGCTCCCTCTAACCACTTCTTCTACCCACAAGACATTAACCCCAATTGGCTAAATGGCTCATTAGGTCAGTGGGGAAGTTCTCTGAAGTGCCTGTCCGTGTGTCTGCCCAAAGGTCTGTCGCTAGCTCATCTATGAGGTAAGCAGCCAAAGTCAGTGGACTGCCATTCAGAGAAGTTTTCCCCATTCAACCCGTCGCTTGTTGTGGCATTTGTACTTCCATTCATTCGCTCGCAATAGAAATGGAAACAAAACGCAACCGAGTTGCACTGCTGCGTGGTCAGTTATAATTAGGGGGCGCTTTTAGGGTTTTATGGGGCAAGCGATTAGCGCAAAGAGCCAAACCACGAACCGAGGAAAGTGAAGCCGACTCGTAAACACTTTTGCGTTGACCCACTCGAGAGGATTCCATTGTAGTGGTGGGGTTTTTCTTGTCTCTTTCTTATTGCCTATTGCCTCCATTGCAAATTCAATATTGTTAATTGGCGACATGGTTCCAGCAGAGTCTGAAGCCACCATAAACCTGTCATAAACCGGTTACAGCTGTATTCCAATTCGAAGCAGCTCAAAGTTATGTTTGCAATGTTTGTCTATCGTGGGACTGGGAGGACAAAAAAATGGGTGCGGATGAGGACATGCATAAGTCAATGAAAATAAGTTGCTCAACCTAGGACTAAGACAGGATGTTTTGTGGAGTTGATTAATTGGTCATAAACCAAACGATTAGCATACTAATTCTGAGAGCAGGAAACTGTCTAACTCAAGAAAGAGCTCAGATGAACCCACTTGGCAAGGGTGGAATATTCACATATCGAAGACGAAATGATATGTCTGGAACTGGACCAGGGGATGAAATGAATGCCACTTGGAGTTAGCTAAAGAACCGTTGAAGTTTAATTTGCCTGGGCAACGCACACCGTTATGATTGAGGGCTGTCTCTTTCCTCTCTCCCGAATGTTCCAGGGAGTTTTTATAGCTTCCCCAAATTAGGGGGATGTGGATGTGGTTCCAATTCTCAAAGGGAAGGAGTACACGGTACATAGTACCCTGGGCTGTAATTGCTTAATTTGATTACGTGCCGCCGTAAAAAGCAGAACAGGAAATTTGCACATACACTGAAACACACACACACACACACACTAACAAGCTCAGACGTTAATGAAGTTGATTCGCTGCTCCAATGGATGTATGGTTGAATGGCTGAACGGTTGAATGGTTGGATGGATGGCTAGCTGCCTAGCAGGCAATCGCACATGGTTGCTTTTAACATATTTTTCCACAATCTCACCCAATCGTCCAAGTTCCCCATAGCAGCAGTCTGGCAACTTAACCCTTATTTTAAACTATATTTAGATCCAAAATAACTTAATTTATGCTTTTGGGCGAGGCTGAGGCTTTTTGCCAGAATGTCGCCATCGTAATTTGCAATAAACAACAGTGCGGACAGCAACAACAGAAACAACAACAAGGACAGCTAACTACATAAGTGTAAATTTAGGAGCAACAATAAAGCGTCAAAGACACGAAATCCAAACCAGTTTGCTTTCGGTTCGGTTCGGTTCGCTTTGGTTCGCTCGTGCGATAATTAGAAAGGACCTCTGCACGCTCAATTAGAAGCTTGTGAGCAGAAGTGAAAGGGAAAATCTGAGTGGGGGATGGGGGAGGGGGATTGGAGCAAACACGTTTATTTAAACACTCTCTGGCTCAGTTGCAGCGAAACCAACAAATACAACAGGAGAAGGCAACATGGCCGCATTGGCGAAGGGAAACACGCGACGAACTGCAGCTGGACATGGTGAGGGTGATGTAGGGGGAGGGAGAGACAGGAGAGAAGGAAGGGAAGGCGAAAAACCGGCATAGAGTCAGTGGGTGGTAAGGGAGCAGAGAATGCTTGAATGTCTTAATTAACTGTTAGTTGCGCTTAGCAAAAGCAGCAGAATGGGGTGTTGGCAATGGAGGAGAGAGCAACTGGTAGGGGCAAGGGAGGAGAGAGTAACTGCCTGTCGCCCGTTGTTGCCACTAAATAATGTGGAGCCGTGCCTCAACTTAGTATTTATGATTCACCGTTATTTTAGAGAGGGATTCGCTACGCTTCGGTTTTGAGTTGTGTGGCACTGAATGAAGAATGGATTTGGGTGCCGAGGGGAGGTAGGAGTTAGGCTCGCTTATCTGATTTGGGGATACACGAAGTGTGCATAAACCTGAACACGTCCCCACCATTCACATACACGTATACAAACATACACACACACACCACACACACACATGCGAGTTGGCTCTTTTGTTTAATTTTATATTTTTTTGTCGGCGCCAGACGAAAGTGTTCGCTAGACAAATGCCATGTGAAAGAGGAGGGTTAGGGATTCAAGGGGCTTCTGATGGAATAGAAAGAGAGATGAAGTGTGTGAGAGAGAGAGGAAGAGAGACTGGGCTGCCATGTCACTTGGTCATAAAAAAAGTTTATGTCTGACATGAGCCAAAAACAATTTGCATATTTTTCCACTGGATAACAACTTAATTTAGGATACATTCGAGCAACGACGATTGCAACTATTGCGTATGGATGTGGGAGGGGATTCTTTGGAGTGGCATTTGTGGAGCTACTTGTGTGGCTGTCATAGCAATTAAAACGAGCTGGCAACAACAGTAGTTTAGTTGCACGCTTTCTGCCAACAAACTGTGCATTTGAGAGATATTCTCTCAGCAATTAAGTTGGCTTTTTACGACAAGCTTTTCACCTAGCTTATTGGCTTCTGGTCTGCTTCTTCATTTTTGAATTTGCTTCGGGAATCAGGAATTTATAGCATTCATATTATTCAATCAGTGTCGCATTGTACAGGTGGGCGGGTACTTCCAAACCCAGATGTTTGAATGCTTTATGAGTTTCTTTCAAAGCAGAAAAACTCTCTCCTGTTAATATTAAGTTTTTTCCTTTTCACTGCGTTTTTCCTCGCTTTTCTTTCACACCTTTTGGTGGCAGTCGCGGCAGGTAGTTGGAGTCTTCTGAAATTGCTTTTCTTTGTTTTTTTTTTTTAGAGCTGAGCTCCTCTTTGGCTTTGCAGGTGTGATGAAAGTTGCACTGCAGCCGAATGCAATTTATTTGCTGTCGCGCACATTAAACGCGCTGCGCTGACTTCTGACTGACGCCATATTTTCCGCCACATTTGCGGCACCTCGCTGTTTCCGATGCCTTATGACGACGTGGCTGGCTGCCTGTTGCCACGCCCACACACCATTCAGGCGCCCATTCATTTTTCAAAACTGTCAGCTGCGCGCCCATTTCACAATCTCCCCAAATACAACAAAATCCGAATTTTTCAAATCCCACACTTCAATTTTTCGCATAACATTTATAAAACTTTCTAGCAGAAACCAGCGAAATTTTTTCTGAATTTCAAGATTGATTTTTCGATTTTCTTAAATCAGCTTTTTTTGCTCTGTTAATAAATATATTTTACAATTCAACATTCCAAAACATTTGAAACAGAAAAGTTCAGAAACATTTTTCATTTATTTCTAGAAACCAGAAATTATTCTCTGATTTTTAATTGAAAAAGAAATGCCTATTTTAATTTTAATGTTACTCCAGTTTTATTTTGAGTGTACATTTTAAAATGTTCTCTCTCCCTTTGGATATTGCCACACCCTGCACCCTTATTGGGGTACATGGAAAGGGTGCGGGGTTTGTTTTCTTTTGTGCAAGTGTCGCACTTTGTGCTTAGCCATCGAAGTGTGGAGTTAATGGCCAGGAGCAGTGAGAGAGCTGAGAGTTGGGGCATACAACATGAGCATTGCTTTCACTTTACTCAAAGGCCTTAATTACGGGCCAAGGCAACAGCAACAGCAACAACAACAACAACAGCAAAAACACCTAAGTGGTTAGAAGGGGGTTTCAAATTATGCAGCATTTTTCATTAAAGTGGCAAACGGCATTGGTTGTGTGCCCCGCGGCGGAAGTGGAAGTGTAAGTGGATGTAGAAGCGGATGTGGCCAAAGTCAAAGACGTCCCATGGATGGATTTGTGTGGCTGACAGGTCCTTCTGTTCCTTCTGCTCCTGCTGCAACTGCTGCTGTTGCTGCTGCTGAACATGCTTCAAAACATGTTCACTCGAAACTCGACTTGGAAATTAGCATAATCAACATGAAAAGGCGCCACACACACACACACACACACACACACTGAGAGAGAGAGTGAGAGAAAGAGTCATAGACATGACTGTAGATTTAAGCAACTCACTCGAGTTCTTTGCGAGTCAGTGCCTCCGGCCTGGGTGACTGGGTGCCCGGCTGCCTGACTGACTGTTTCTCAGCTGTGGTCGAGCTTTTTGGAGCGCCTTTAATTACACAGCGCTGCACAAATGATGAGCTGGCAAATTTCTTGTGCAGTGGGCGTGTCCCTTTGTGACGTGGATGACTAAGATATTGCGCCAAAGAGCCCGCAGCAAGAAGCAGACTAGACCAAACCAGGCCAGGCCAGCCCTTATCCAAGCCAAAGCAGAGTAGACAAAGCGATTAGTAATCGTATTTTATAGAGTGCAGATACAAAAAGTGTAAGGGCAGAGAGAAGATCCAAATTGAGATATACTTGAAATAAAGTGGACGAAAATGAATCGTATTAAAAAGCAGATGCCAGCCAGATGAGATGAATAAGTGTAATAAATACCCAACTCTACACGCATTCATTACAATTTGCCCTTAAAGAGATCGTTGTAAGGATTCAATTGTTGCTCAAAAAAGCCACAGAGCCTTCTGCTATTGTTCTGCTGGACCAATGCTTGAACAATGGAAGAAGCATCATTTCCGAATCCAAACAACTCCAAGTGAGACAGCTGACAGCTGTTCAAAGCTGACGGTAGGTTAAAAGCCTTCAAAGTGTCAACAAAGATTGATTTCAGACAACAACACATTCAAAAAGCTGCTTCCAACTTCACAAGTTTCTTTATATATATATATTTTGGTTGCTCTTAGGGATTAGAGCTCTCCTACATGTGTAGGAGTGAGTGTTAGGCAGGTCGAGAAAGCAAACGAAATTAATTTCATGGCTCGCAGAACTCAAATTGAAAATAATTGTGAAAACTGTGAAAAAGCCACAGAAATGCTGATGAAAAGCTGCGAAAAATAAAAGCTGCTCAAGGTGTGAATGGAAGCACATAATCAAGTTCATTGTGTGTGTGTGTGTGTGTGTGTGTGTGTGTGTGTGCTCTTCATTTATGTGTGTTTACACCCAACTCCTCAACAAAAAAAAGATGCCAAATCCTGCTCTGCTCGTCATGTGTGGAAAAAAGGTGTAGTGAGAGAAGGGATTACACATACACACACACGCATATTTTCACACACACACACACACACACACACACACACACAGGTGTTGTAGCAGCTTGTAAATAAAAATTAAAAACATGTGTTATGAATATTTGAAGTGTGTTCAAAATGTGTTTAAAATGGGCTTATGTAAGAAAATTAGACTTAGGAATTGACAGTTGTCAGTTGAGGAAGAACTGCGTTTTTGACATCCGACAGTGTTTAAATATTAGCAGGGAAATAGACACAACGCTTCTGGCCACATTGCTCTGCTAATAGCTTGTGTGAAGGCTTATCTAGTTTTATTAATTTAGAGCCTAAAGACAAAAGACGAAGGGGGTAGGCCAAAAACACTAAGTCACATGCAATTTGCACTTTGCAGGCGTATCACACAAAGTTTGGCAAATTATTTGATTGGCCAATTGTCTGCACTTTCAGCTATACTGCAATTAATGTTTGTGGTCTAAGCACTTCATGTAGAGTTTTGCCATCCAATCCCAGCCAGAAAACACTTTGTTTCAAGTGTTTTCGCATGAAAAGTGCACTTCAAAGTGCAACTTTCAATACTTGTAATTGTGGGCCAAGATTCTAAAGTTGGTTGCAACCAACTTCGCATCAAAGATGCAAGGAATGTGTATGTGTGTGTGTGAGTTTGTCCCTGAAAATAAAGGAGAGCTTGCAGCATGGTACAAGGAAATAGCAAGTTGGGACACAATGCAGCACAAACTATTCAAGGGAAAGTCAAGGCAAGTCGCAACTAGACTTGAAAAGGCAAGGGGAACAAACAGAGGGAAGGGGTAAGCGGGTGAGTGTTGTGGGAGTGGTGGGTTGGCAAGTGGTTCTGCTGCATTGGTAATGTAAATACATGTGCGAAAGCGAGCACCTGAGATATCAATTGTATCAATTGTCTGAGCCAGCACGAAGGTGGACGGATGAGGAGGCGTGGAGAGCCATAATAAAAATGATACAAAATGCGGCAACATGGAGTAGCTTATTGTGAACTGAATTGGTTGAGCGGGTAGAGGGGAGGGGGAGTGCAGATGTGTATGTATGGTATGTCTCTCCATTATGCGTTGTGGCATGGATCTAAAATTGAATGTGAAATTGCGGCCGTGCAGAGCGCAGCTCAAATGAATCAAAATGAATCAGTATGAATCGAACGTGGGTTGATACACGTGGGAAATGCGCCAACTGATGGCAACTTGGCAAACAAACAGGAGTAGCAACTGGCGCTGTTAGAGGAGGAGGAGGAGGAGGAGGCGTGACAGCCAGTTAGCTAGCCAAAGTCGGCAGACTTCTGCTAAATCATTCAGCGGCCATTAAACTGGCAACGAGCAACGTTGCTACCAAGTTGAGGGTCACATTGTGGGTGTGGGTGTGGGTCTGGTTGTGGGTGGCTGCTTGGCAAGAGTATAGTTGGCCAAGTGTCATTGACTTGGCTGCAACTTAAAGCTGTGGCCAGCAACAGCAACAGCAACCAGCTGCAGTTGTTAGCCAGACACAGACTGCACTTACTGGTGGCTACTGGTGGCTACTGGTCAGCCAGGCGTTGGCCTCACTCGTAATTCCTGTTGATAACTATGAGGGTCGGTCGGCCATAAAAAGCCATTACATCTTATCTCGGCCAATTGCTTTCGGTCAGCTTATGGTTGTCTCATTCCGCATGTACTAAGGGGAATTTATGCGCTGGCCACGGCCAAAAGCCAAACATGCGAATAATTTAAATCAGCTGCGGCGCAACACCTGTGAAAATGCCTTCCCATCAACACCTGACTAGGCTAGCCACAGGTACATTGTACACTGTACATTGCCTGCCAGTTCGCCCTTTTAACGGGGCCAAATGTTTGCCAAACGGTATTTCAGGCATTCTCTTAAAGCAAACAGCAAAATATCAACGATAGCCAACAGACAGAGTCAACCAGGCAACCAGACAGCCATCAGATTGGCCAAAGTTTCCCCTTCACTCCTTCCATTCTCGGCACTTCCTGCGACTCGTACATCATGCATATTTGGCTGCTTGGCTGCTTGGCTGCTTTATGCTCTTTGAGCTCCTCCCCGCCACATCCTACCCCGCCCTGGCATGCCCAGTAGTCGTGCCACTGCCTTCCGTTATATGACTTTATATTGTTTGTGGCAACTTCATTGAGTTGTTGTCGACGGCGTCGCCCCACACAGATTTTACGACCATGATGGCGCATTAAATTTTATAACTTATCAAAGAGACTCCCGAACCCAACACAACTTCGAACAGGGGGGGAGGGGAAGAATGATGACGCCTTGCCAACGCCAACGTTGAACGCCACTTTTCACCAAAGTCATTCAAATGTTGGTTAACTGTAAATTGGCTGTGGGCTCCACATGAATGATGTGCGTTAATTGAATTTTGCGCCAAACAAAAGACTCGGCGCCTCAAATGTGCCCTGTCACATGAGGTTGAGGCGGGTTAGGGGCACAGTAGAAACCAGGAGCAGGAAGAACCCAGCGGAAAGATACGCCTACATAGATGTATCCAATTTATGTTAATTTAACTTGGCGCCGCTGATTACGACATGCGAGGAAATTGCCTCGATTCATGTCAGTTCAAATTGTGTCGCTTCACTCATAAATCAATTGCCGCAAACTGAAAGGTATCCAAAGATCTGCTAATTTATTAAATTTAGTTCAATATTTTAAAAAAAATTCTGCTACTTTTACTAAATCTGTATTCGTAGAAGAAATTGGATTAATTATTTATTTAATTATTCTTTAATTTAATTCATAAATCTCGTTCTTACAAGTTTTGTAAGTGAAAATCTGATTTTAATTTAAATTAGACTGTTTTAGGATGTCAAAATTCGTAACTTTTGAAAATAGTTTCGTGTGGAAATATTAAAAATATTAGTACTAAATTAGTCACAGCTGAGCTTCCGGTTGAGTTACGCAGGAGAAATTGTGAACCCACCATCCTAGGGTTCACTAGGCACAACAAAAATGGCGCCTTGCCAGTTGACACAACAGCTTAACTCTGATCAGAGGGCGACAGGGAAACAAGGAAACAGAGGGAGACAGATTGAGTCAGTGGAAGGTGGCTTGAGAGTGACAGAGAGAGAAATTTGCATGAATTTTTCATGGACTGAGCGGAGTGGAGGTGTGTGCTTGAGTGTGAGTGTGTGTGTGTGGGTGTGTTTGTGTGTGTATGCATAACCATAGCAATAAATAATTGTTTGTGCTGGTTATTAAATGCAATTGTTATTTCGCAATCAATGCCAATTAAAATCGCCATCAATTTTGTTATGGTAAATGGATTTTTGTTGTGTCTGATCTCTATACCACACTCACACACACACACACACACACACACACACACACACACACCCACTAAGCCACAAGTCAAACAAATGCATGTTGCAAGCATTAACAAAAATAACAACAACAAATCTGTGCGGCAATTGGCTTAAATTAAAATTTAAATGAAAATCGATTAATTGGCTCGAGCGCAAAATTCAATTGAAATTTTCGATTCGTGGTCAAAATTGAGGCTCGAATTGAAATTGAAACTGAAACTGCATTAACTGAATTTGCAACAGTTGTTGTTGTTGTTGTTGTTGTTGTTGTTGTAGTAGTCAATTATAGCCAACGCTGAATGCAGCAGCCACAGCAGCAACTCTTGTTGCATATTTTCTGTGGCTGAGAAAGACAGAGAGAGAGAGAGTCTAACAGATAGATAGAGAGTGTGAGAGAGAGAGAAGAAAGCATGGCAGTGCCACATGTGCAACTCAAAATTGGTTTTGGCTGCAAATTAACAATTTCATTTGATAAATCAAAGGGTCAGTTTCGCCATGGCTAGGAAACAAATAGCAAACCGATCCCAAAGACACTCACAGACTCATTCACACACTCAACACACACACTCACAATTCGAAAATCACATTCAGCTGAGATTCAGATGCACGCATCACTGAGCAATGCTTGGTGTGCGTGTGTTTGTGTGTGTGTGTGTGTGTGTGTGTCTGCTGTGTGCGCATATTTAACATGACACGAACATATCGAACACCCACGCATCATGGAGCATTCATTATGCAATGTTGCACACACACAAAGCCAAACACACACACACACACGCGCACACACACTTTGACATTTGCATAATTGTGTCTGTCATTGACATTGGTTTTCTGGCAACAATTGCAATCGATTTAACTACCTCTCTCAGTTTCCCATTTTGCCCACCCACTCTATCTCTCTCTCTCTCTCTCTTTATCTCTGCCTCTCTCTCCATCTCTTTCTCTTATTGCTCTACTATAAACTGAAACATTTTACTTTGTGTTCAACATGTTTAACAAGCACAATTTTCCATTACATTGCATAACTTGCTACAAAGTGTTCCGAAAATTGAATTCGCTTATCAAAATGTGGCAAAATAATTACATAAATAATAATTTTGGACTATAATCAATATCTCTAGTCATGTAATAATAATTTAAAATGCTATTCCACATAATTCTATTTTAAATCAATAAATTTAATTTAATTGTAAATTAATTAAGCATAAAATATGTTCCCACCTTTAAGCAGTTATTAACTGCATCCATTTGGATAAAATACATTTAAGAATCAAACTTTTGTACATTATTAAAAAAAATATTGTCAGTTAATTAACTGAAAAAATAAAACTTTTGGTTTCGGAAAACATGTTTATGACAGGTATTTTAAAAACGCTGGGCGTAGTCCGCCCACACATTTTAACTTGGCTTACTTGAAAATTAAAAAATTCATAACAAGAACTCTTTTGATTTATGCTTTAAGGACACTTTACCTAGGATGATTATAATATAAAAAAAATACCATTCGAGATTCATCAATCAAACAAACATTTGATAAACACAAGTGTGAAAGAACTTGGGCAATTTAAGCAAATTTCAGAACATGAATGATTGATGACTGTTGCAACAAACATGGATGTATATATACATATATATTTATAGAACTGCATCTGAATAAAGCTATATGAATATTGCATGTATGTATGTGTATTTGTATATGTATTCACATATATGTATGTATGTGTTTTGCTATTTGTTTTCGCACTCTGCAGACTCTTGATACAGGCAAATAAAATTGCTGACAGGGTCAGAGATTGTGGCAGAGAGCAACAGCAATTGACGAGCAGGGGAGCAGCGGAGCAGACCTGAGGGCAGTGACTAGAAATTTAAAATCAGAGCAGGTAAATATTGACTCGACAAAGGTAAATTTGAGCAGACATTGCCGCCGAATTCGCATTGCAGATGATTTCACATTTTTAATTAAAAGGTTGTGTGTTGGCCAAAAAATTTGCTGTTAAATCCAGGCGCACACACAACACAAATGTGTGGAAGGAGAAGGAGGGAGGGAGGGGGGTGGCAGTGGGTGCGTTATACAACATCCACAAAATATATTTTTATATTATTCACTCTGACAGGCTGTGGGAGAGCAGTTTGCTCTTGGGACTGTGCTGTGTGTTGGTAGTTAATCAAATTTAAAACGAATCAATAAGCAAAGTTCAAATTCCCTTAGAGGACAAAAGATATCAGCCTTATCCACATTAACAGCTGAGTCATTTATTTTATGAGGCATTTCTTCATCAACACACACACACACACACACACACACACACACTCGCACACTAAGTTGCTGTTTTGTGTGAGTGTGTACACTTCATTTATTTTATGCGTTTTATCCCTTCTTAAATGTGCATGTACTTGGTTAGTCACTCTGCACCCCGCACCCCCCTCAAACTGCCATCGCCTATGCTGCACAAAATTTATTTCGCTTTTATTATCATTTTAAGCTTGCACCAACCATCCACCCAAGCCCCTCTCACATTCTCTGCAAGCCGCCGGAACACATTGCCACCCACACATATGCAATGACAAACAAACAAACAAAAAAAAATAAATTCCGAGAAACGCCTGCAATTGACCTGCCCACCTCCAAGTCCACGCCCTTTGCTCCCCGCCGCCTTGGCACGTCGCGAACAAGAGGCTATAAAATGTTTTTCCAAGGGACAACGAAGCCAACCAAAAACAAAAACAAAACAAAAACAACAAAACAGACCAAAGCACGACGAAAAAATGAAGTGGCAAAAAAATAGTTGCGCCCTCGTTTAAAAATATGTAAACTTTGCAGCAAAGCGATTCTCTCCTCAACTGCTGCTTGACAACAACAACAACAACAACAATAGTCGCAATAACAATGGCAACTGTTACAGGGGGGGTGGGGTGGGGTGGCCCGTTACGAATTGCTGTCTATTTTAGTTGTTGGCGTAATTTTTTCCCATTTGCCCACTGTGCACTCGCTCGCTGGCTCGCTTGATTTTCTTTATGTTTACGCTCAAATAATGTCATTTTGTAAATTGCTTCAGTTGTCGTTGCCCACAACACACACACACACATACACACACACACAGAACCTCACCCTCCAAGCACAACCACCCCCTTGTTGTTGGCATATTTTTTTAGAGCTTCTTTCACATTTGCTGTGTTGCCGCTGCTGTTGCCGCTGCCAACAATTGGCCTTTTTGTTCCTTACAGTCGTTACGTCCTTTTGGTCCTGCTGCCTTATTGCTGTAGCTTTTGTCAGTCCCACAATCTGCTCGCATGGCCTGCTGCTCCGCTACCCACCGACAGCGCTTCAAACTTTTGCCTTTGTTTGGCGCAAAATCAATTAACGCGCTCAATGAGCTTCAAAAAACTTTATAGCACACACACACAGCAACACACACACGCACACCAATACACATGCACACAGGCATTGAAAACAAAGCCAATTTACAGTTAACCAAAATGTAAATAGCGTCAAGGGAGCCGCTTGTCCTGAATTCGAACCTGAACCTGAACCAGAGCCTGCCGCAGTTGCCGTGGCTGTCAATGCGGTTGCGAGCCCAAAACTGAAACACAATCTGTAGCGGGGGGGAAGTGGCAAACAGCAGCGGCGGATGGTAGGTGGATGGCTGGGTCAGACGCAGGAGTCGGTGCTGCGGAAGTGTCAACTGTTTTGATAAGCTGTAAAATTAAATGTGCGGCATTGTCATAAAAATCTGTGGCAAGTACAACGCGCATATATGAAGACGTGGAAAGTGGAGATGATTTTGAGTGGCACGCTGTGGTGCACGTTGTCTTTGATGTTTGCTTGTTCACATTGACAATAGAAGGTTTCCCCGTAAAAAGATTTCCCCGTGGAAACTTGAATATCATCTGCATGATTCATATAAAAACTTTTAAGCCAGTTCAGCCAGTTCCGCGAGTGGCAAGCGACAGCTGTGGCTTTACCCACATGCAGCAGTCGCAGCAGTAACAGAAGCTGCCACGCAATTCCATATTCAATTTTAGATCAATATAACAACAGCTTACCAATACATTCAAACATTCAAACAGTCAACAATAGGTGGGCTGCAATTTTTTATTGCTGGCTTGCGGCGACGCTTAAGCGATTTGGTAACAAGCCAAACCGAGGCACAAGCCGAGTCGCGTCGCGTTGTGGCATGGCCTGTTGAGTGCTGATTTCTCAGGTGGTCGCTTTCGCACACGTATTTACATTGGCAATGGCAAACGAAGACACTCGCAACTCGACTCCAGACCGAAGTAAAGACAAACACTAAGACCAACCCACCGCCGCCTCAACCGAATGCGAATCGAGGCCTGCCGACTTCGACTCACCTTGGCTGACAGACGATTCACTTAGTCATGTTGCAAGTTGCTGGTTGCGTGTTCACATGAATAAGCCCACGTTGCAAGTCTTTGACAAGTCAACGTCGAGACTTGTTCAACAATTAAAAGTAACGTTCAAGTTGCAGTTGAAAAGCAGTTTGCAATCAATTCAAGTCGCAGCTCTTGGCCCGGTTAGACCAAGTCGACCACATGTCCGGCTCAAAGTGTGAACAAACTGTGAACAATTGGCCCAATCAAACGAGCTGCATACTTTGACATCTGGTTTCCGTTTCTGGGGCAACACTTTTCATATCCTCTGCGCCTAAATTAGTTTTAAGAAGTTGGCCAAGAGTCAACACATACAATAACCATAATAAAATTTATATTAATTTTTCATCTAATTTAAATTTATTTATTTTAATTTAGACTTTATATACAGAGTATGTAGAACTTCGTTACTGTGAACATTGTGGCAAGTGTCCTCGACAGTTGTATCCAAGACAATGAGCAATGGACTTTTATTGTGTCGGCTAAGGAAAACTTCAGGATTTATTTTTGTCTTTTTCACATGTCGCTTTATTTGGTTTGCCCCAAATTCTTTCACTTTGTATACCCTGAACACATTGGAAATGAGTAAAAAGGCTATAATGGTTTTCTGCCAACGTATGTAACAAGGTGAAGAAGGTATATATATATCAATATATATATAGGTAGAGACTTCAAATTTGGAATATAAGTTAATTAATAATAATATAAGTTTATTTAAGCGTGCAAAACGCTTGAAGAGAAATTTGTTAATAAAACTACAACATATTTTTTACAACTGGGTTCAGGGTATATCATACTCGAGCATACTCGACTACAACATTCTTGTTTGTTCTTTGCCAAATTTGATGCACTGATGCGTGTAGTGCGATGTGTGAATGTGTGAATGTGTGTGTGTGTGTGTGTATGTGTGTGTCTATGTGTTTGAGTGAGGTCTTCTTCTAATTGTTTACGATTTGTGTTTTTTGAGCCATGAAATTAATTTCATTGCCTTTGTGGAATTCCGTTAAGGCCACTTCCAACGAACTAAAGTGACCAAAAAAACTTTTATTAAGTGCCAAATGCCTTTTGACCTTTATCTGCTGCAAAGTTAACGCCAATACAGTAAAGTTGAAAAGTATGTGCACAAATAAGAGAGAGAGAGAGAGAAACACACAATTATTGGCATTATTAAAGTCGAAATCTACCAATTTATTTGCTGTGAGCTCTGCTTAACTCAGTTTGTATTATCCAATGTCAAGCAATTTATTTATTTCATTGGTATTAATTACAAAAATGTAATATAAATATTGCGAATACCAAAATCATTACCATTAAATAAAAATAACTGGAATTTTTAAAAAAGATCAGATCTGTGGAGAGAGAATTAGCTATATAATTGGTAACATTTGCACTTTTCAAACACATTCGTTTAATAGTCAAACGTCAGAAAGGAAGGTTTAAATAATATTGAATCCAGTTAAACTGTAAATATTACATTGTAAATTTGCAAACGGAATCAACGTTGCGTGATTTATTGCCACATTCCCGGTACCCCTTTTCCCCTTTCCCCTTTTGCCATTTTCCCATTTTGCACTCCCCCACAGCTCCACATCCGCATATTTGGCGTACCCATGCCAACCGGGGTCCATCGAATGTCTGCGTCGGACGCCAAACCACTCACATAGAAGTGCGTCGAGCCGTGGATTGTCCGCATGCATGAATGCATCTTGACTCTCAACTCTCAGCTTTCATCTCTGCCGTATTTCAGCTCTTCTCTGCTCTCGATATGCCAATTGCAAATTGCTAAAGAGTTTCCTCCATGCACTTCACAGACCTACTCTATCACTGGCTCTGGCTGGCTGGCAGTTAGTGTTGCCTGGACAACATTAACCAGCAACCAGCAAACCAGCTCGAATGTGAATCGCAAACTCAATTCCAATCGCAATCAGAAGCAGGCAAAGCTTGTTAACGGCCTCAAAATGTTTTTGGGCCGTCGCAAAACCTGACCTCGAGTTGCCTGCCCCGGAGAGCTCGATGACATAGCATTTAAGTGACATCTCAGGATTCGCGTAATTGACTAAGAGCTGGCAACTAGCCTTGGATTAAAAATGCTCTCTATATGTACGCAGATTTTGGAAATGGAAACGGATGGAGCCACTGCCAGCAGAGATGGACCCCCGGCAAATTAGCTTAAAAGGCAGTGCCAAAAAATAAAGAACAAGAAGCCAGCAAATTAATTTCAATTTTGGATGAATTTTTTGTCAGAGCTGTGGAAAGTTTTTCAACTCGTGTTGCTCTGCGAAGCAAATTCGGTTTGACAGTGAATAAAATTGCGAGCTTTGCGTCTGTGAAATAAAATTCATTTGGCGCCATTTTGGCGCCCCTCTGCAAGAGCGAAGAGCAGAACGGAAAAAAATGTAGGAATGTTGTAGTAGAGAAAGTTCGAATTGCTGATATCCTAAAAATATTTCAAATTATCAACTATTATTAAAAACCAACTTTTATCGATATCAACTCGAATAAACTTACTTCTACACCTTTTACACTTTTGCACAACTCTATTAAACCCTTTTTTACACAATTTTAATGGGTACAGGGTATATAAAATGGGACAGATCAGACAAAGTAGACAACGGAGTCGCAGCGACAAGCAATATAAAAGTTTTGACTCGTTTTTGGGCTTTTCCAAACTTTCAAGTTTATTGGCGTGCCAAAGTGTTGGCTGCTGCCAGTGTTGGTTAAGTGCTGCCACATCGGATAAAAAAAAGAAACCAAACGAAATCAAGAAAGAAAGCGATTTTTGCCACATCGAATATTTCATACCCTTGCAGACCAAAGACCACCAGATCACATCTGATTCTAATTATTTACATTAAATAAATAATTATAAATAATATAAAATAAAATAATATAAATTTAGTAACTTCAAATATTGACTCATACAGGAGCACATCTTCTGGCTGATAATTCTAATGGCAGCTATATAATAAAGACTTAAAGACGGAGACGATCATCATAATGAAGACATTTGTTTTTGACGCTTATCGAGTTTATAAGATCAGAGACGTCTTCCTTAATAATATTATGATATCCTGTGAAAGGGTATAAAATTAGAAACTCACGTGACTTTTAGCTAAAATCGTGAAAGTAAAAGAAATCTGCATTTGAAGCCTGCCAACATTTCAGGTATCAGGCTGTGCGTATTTTGGGCAATGAGTAAATGGTTTTTGGATTGGAATACACAAAATGAATGAAAATTATTTAATTTTTGGGGGCGCTTTCGCTTCGGCTTTGTGCACTTAGCAATTATATTAGGTTAGATTCGCTGGTTGGCAAATGCAGCGGAAATTGCCTTCAGTCATATCATTTTCGCCACTCACTTTATGAAAAGCACATCAAAGCCAGCCTCAATTTTGCTGGGCATAAAAATTTGAAATTTAAATGCGATTTCCATTTAAGTAAAAAAAATACATTATAAATTGAAAGGCAGAGATGAGGGTTGAAGTTGAACATTTCATTTAAAATATTTAAATCTATATCTTAGTAACTTTAGGGCACAACTAATTGCCAAGAGATAGTAGAGAAGCGTCTTGTGGCATAAGTTGCAGCTTGGATTACGCTAATCTATCACCTGCTCAAAGCCAGTGCCTCACTGCGTCTGATCTGAGAAAGTCATGACACGATGAGAAATGGCTGCCAGAAAGAGTTTCCATTACGCTTATGCATCTCTCTCTGTCAGGAGGGTAGAGAAGCTTCTCTAAGTGGTCTGGCGTTGCACGGATGAGCGGATGAGCTCACGGCTATTGCAAATGTTGCAGAAAATATGGCGTCAGTCAAAAGTCAGCCCGACGACGGCAAATAAATTGCGTTCAAGGTGGAAGCCGCAACAGCTTCAACAAATCTAAAGCCACTTTAGTTCTAAGTCATGGCTTAAAAGTCAAGGGCCACTTTGCAAATAATTGGTCAACTCTTGACTGTTTTCTGGGCAGTCGAATCAAAGAAATTAAATTTCGTATTCACAGCCAAGTGCCCAAACTATTATTACATATATGCATATAGCTACAGATATGATCCATCCATTCCCCTCCCAAGCAACTAACGCAATAGTCTCAGTTGCCGTCGCCATTGCTCGAATGTATCCTAAATTAAGTTGTTATCCTGTGGAAAAATATGCAAATTGTTTTTGGCTCATGTCAGACATAAACTTTTTTTATGACCAAGTGACATGGCAGCCCAGTCTCTCTTCCTCTCTCTCTCTCTCTCACACACACACTTCATCTCTTTCTCTATTGCATCAGCAACCCCTTAAACCCCTAACCCTCCTCTTCGGCATGGCATTTGTCTAGCGAACACTTTCGTCTGGCGCCGACAAAAAAATATAAAATTAAACAATAGCGGCAACTCTCATGAGTGTGTGTGTGTGTGTATGTTAATGGTGGGGACGTGTTCAGGTTTATGCACACTTCGTGTATCCCCAAATCAGATAAGCGAGCCTAACTCCTACCTCCCCATGACGCCCAAATAACTTCTTTGCTCAGTTCCACACAACTCAAAACCGAAGCGTAGCGAATCCCTCTCTAAAATAACGGCGAATCATAAATACTAAGTTGAGGCACGGCTCCACATTATTTAGTGGCAACAACGGGCGACAGGCAGTTACTCTCTCCTCCTTTGCCCCTACCAGTTGCTCTCTCCTCCATTGCCAACACCCCATTCTGCTGCTTTTGCTAAGCGCAACTAACAGTTAATTAAGACATTCAAGCATTCTCTGCTCCCTTACCACCCACTGGCTCTTTGCCGGTTTTTCGCCTTCCCTTCCTTCTCTCCTGTCTCCCCTCCCCCTACATCACCCTCACCATGTCCAGCTGCAGTTCGTCGCGTGTTTCCCTTTGGCAATGCGGCCATGTTGCCTTCTCCTGTTGTATTTGTTGGTTTCGCTGCAACTGAGCCAGAGAGTGTTTAAATAAACGTGTTTGCTCCAATCCCCCTCCCCAATCCCTCACTCAGATTTTCCCTTTCACTTCTGCTCACAAGCTTCTAATTGAGCGTGCAGAGGTCCTTTCTAATTATCGCACGAGCGAACCAAAGCGAACTGAACCAAGCCGAGCCGATTGCGTGCCTGCGACGCTTTATTGTTGCTCCTAAATTTGCACTTATGTAGTTAGCTGTCCTTGTTGTTGTTTCTATTGTTGTTGTCCACACTATTGTTTCCTGCAAATATGATGGCGACATTCTGGCAAAGAGTTTCAGCCTCAGCAAAATCATAAATTAAGTTGTGTCCGAGTTTAAAGTCGAGCGGGTTGCTAGACTGCGACAATGGAAAAGGGGAGGATTGGGTCACACCCATATGCGATTGCCTGCTAGGCAGCTAGCCATCCATCCATACATTTAACCATTCAACCATACATTCATACATCCATCGGAGCAGCGAATCAACTTCATTAACGTCTGAATTTGTTAGTTTGTGTGTGTGTGTTTCAGTGTATGTGCAAATTTCCTGTTCTGCTTTTTACGGCGGCACGTAATCAAATTAAGCAATTACAGCCCTGGATACTATGTACCGTGTACTCCTTCCCTTTAAGCATTGGAACCACATCCACATCCCCCTAATTTGGGGAAGCTATAAAAACTCCCTGGAACATTCGGGAGAGAGCCCTCAATCATAACGGTGTGCGTTGCCCAGGCAAATGAAACTCCAACGGTTCTTTAGCTAACTCCAAGTGACATTCATTTCATCCCCTGGTCCAGTTCCAGACATATCATTTCGTCTTCGATATGTGAATATTCCACCCTTGCCAAGTGGGTTCATCTGAGCTCTTTCTTGAGTTAGACAGTTTCCTGTTCTCAGAATTAGTATGCTAATCGTTTGGTTTATGACCAATTAATCAACTCCACAAAACATCCTGTCTTAGTCCTAGGTTGAGCAACATATTTTCATTGACTTATGCATGTCCTCATCCGCACCCATTTTTTTGTCCTCCCAGTCCCACGATAGACAAACATTGCAAACATAACTTTGAGCTGCTTCGAATTGGAATACAGCTGTAACCGGTTTATGACAGGTTTATGGTGGCTTCAGACTCTGCTGGAACCATGTCGCCAATTAACAATATTGAATTTGCAATGGAGGCAATAGGCAATAAGAAAGAGACAAGAAAAACCCCACCAATACAATGGAATCCTCTCGAGTGGGTCAACGCAAAAGTGTTTACGAGTCGGCTTCACTTTCCTCGGTTCGTGGTTTGGCTCTTTGCGCTAATCGCTTGCC
Source organism: Drosophila multiciliata (assembly GCA_037043605.1). Taxonomy (NCBI): domain Eukaryota; kingdom Metazoa; phylum Arthropoda; class Insecta; order Diptera; family Drosophilidae; genus Drosophila; species Drosophila multiciliata. Next base: position 3,130,580 of record JBAMBF010000589.1, read on the forward strand.
CCATAAAACCCTAAAAGCGCCCCCTAATTATAACTGACCACGCAGCAGTGCAACTCGGTTGCGTTTTGTTTCCATTTCTATTGCGAGCGAATGAATGGAAGTACAAATGCCACAACAAGCGACGGGTTGAATGGGGAAAACTTCTCTGAATGGCAGTCGACTGACTTTGGCTGCTTACCTCATGGATGAGCTAGCGACAGACCTTTTGGGCAGACACACGGACAGGCACTTCAGAGAACTTCCCCACTGACCTAATGAGCCATTTAGCCAATTGGGGTTAATGTCTTGTGGGTAGAAGAAGTGGTTAGAGGGAGCAAGCGAGGACGTAGCAATGCCTTTCAGCTGCGACTTACAACTTATTGATAAATATTTCAAAGGATTCGTGCAAAGTTTGTTCTCAGGGAAACATATGAAGTCGCTAACTGACTGACAAAACTTGAGGATGAACGAGGTGCTCCATTTTATTTCCTTCATCTCTTTATTTTCATATTTTCCTAATTTATGGGAAAACATTTTGGTCACGTACTCAGGACGTGAGCATTTTCGTCTACGAAAAAAGAAACTTGGAACCAAACTTGGAACCAAACTAAGAACACGCCTTGCGTTCTACTAAACTGCATTGTTTCCCACTCGACGACTGCAGCAATCTTCAATCTGCAATCTGCCTACTGGCAGCTTAGTCCTAAACTTGTTGTGTGTTTCCCTGCTCCAATTCGTGTTGATTGGAATTACGATATCGGGCGAGCCTTGTAAGCCTCCGTGTGAGTGCGTGAGCTGCCTGCTGACCAGTTGTCATTTACACAGCTTACTCCTTGTCCAACAGGACGCAAACAAACAAGGACAACGCAAACGGTAGAGCTCTCAATTGGACCTCCCCAACCGATTACATAGCGATGCATCGCAGCTCCAATTGCAGTTGAAAAGAAGGATGGAGTGGGAGCAGACGGTAAAGTGAAGAAGGGGTTCAGTGGGATGTCTTTGATTTCAATTGGTTTCATGGTTTCGATTTTGAATTCGCACCGAGTGGAAGTGAAAATGCTCTGCCGGTGTATGAAACTGTAATTGGAAGCCACTGAAGCGTGCTGTCCGAATCTGTATCTGAATCTGTCCTCATGTCACACGTCACTTGAGTTCTCTATGAGTTTGTTAAACGGGGTAGGTTGAGGGTGGCTTCCTCATATGAAATGACAGATTGCTCTATGGCAACTCGCATATTAATTATGGGCAGATCCCAGACACTGATGCATAATATTGAAGCCAAGCCCGATTCCATTCTGTAAAGTATATGTCTATTCGAATTGATGTTCCCCTGGGAGCCTCGACCTGAAAGCAAACGCGTGTTGCTTGGCCCCTGAAATGGATTCAGTTTCAGTTTCGTTTCATCCTCGGATTGGAGTTAACATCAAATGTCAGCTGGGCATCTCAACTCAATTAGACTGTATGCATCCCTTTGTTATCTGTCTTTGTTTTTGGCTCTGAGCAGTTAAAATTGCCACCTAATTGGCATTTGCTGAATCCATCGATGCATTGACTCCATCAAATGTTGAGTTATGTTTCTATCACTCATCACTCACCCAGTCTAACTCTGACAACGGCTGCTTTTCAGTTAATGTGGCGCTTTATTGAGTTATGGAAATTTTCAGCGTTCAGTGAGTTGGCAGGATGTCGATGTGCCTTCTGCCATTCTCCGACTGGCGGCAACCGCAGACATATTTTCCAACTCATTTCATCGCGTGTTGTGCTCGAATTCAGATATCACCGCTAAAAAGCGTAGCCATGTTCCTATTCCTGTACGCATCCAAATACCATCGAAACCTGCCCCGGCAGCCATTTTGTGCAACAGTCGCATGCTGTCCATCATCATTCGCATCGTCATTACGGATGTCATCATCCCCTATCCACAGACGAGTCACTTTTACGATCCAATGCTAATAAAGCCGTCTCCTGTCTGCTGTCTGTTGTTGGGCGTCAGCGCCAAGTTGCATAATTCAATTACATCCGATGTAGACCCATAAAACTAAATCAAAGGAAAACAAAGCATCACACTTCATTTACCCGACGAAATCCCCCCGCAGTTATGGCCCCATCTTTTACTCTCACATCCTCTCATTCCATATAATGTCTGGCGCTGTATTTTTTCCAATCATACAAATTTGTCGCTATTTGCAGCAGTCTCTTTCCAGACAGCAAAGAGTCATAAAAGCGTTGCGAAAGAAACTTTCCTTAGTATTCATCGTCGACTCTCCCTTTCCATTATCCTTTGGATAGGCAGATCTTATATGTTTCCATGCTGCTCATTCTATTGGGCCATTGCCGATTGCTGACATCCAAATGGAGCCAGTCCGTTGAAGACTACTTCTGCTGCTGTTGTTGGTTTGCAAAGTTTTGCTTTGCTTCCTTATTCGCCCCTCTCTCCCTGTGGCAATGCGGATGCCACTGAGTTTGTGCCTCAAAGCATCAAACAATTGACTCGCTTGACTTTTGGTTGGAGTTTCGCATTTAGTTTTCCTTTTGAATAATAATATTCGCAGTCAAACAGTTTCGACTGCATTTCTCTCAGTGTAAAAATATCTACTTCGGCTGCCAACAAGCCAACTTGGCCTTGGCCAGAGGCGTTTCTCAAACTTGTTGGGGGATTTTGAATTAGTGCCAAGTATAAAGTGTTGGTCCATTATTATCCTTCAGACTTCATAACTTCACTCGTAAAATCTTGATAGTTGCGAGTCCTGTCAGAGATTCTTAACATATCTGCGGAAAGGGAATCACTAAAAGCAAATAGTGACGCATAAAATTAAGTGGAGCTGAGTTTGAAACTTAGTTGGGGCCAAGTCTGACGGGGTTGTTGCCCCCATATGCTATTTGAGTGCTGTAATTCCCCATTTATCGAGGTAATTAACTATTTGGATGGAAGCAAGTGAGGAATACCAGAACCAATAGAAACCTGGCAGTTGGCCACAGGCCAAGTGGAATCTCTCGCAACCGGAAACACGAGATATCAAATTTAAAGGCATTTCAACTGCAAATGGCAGCAGCTTTCCTCAGCTCTGCTTCCCACTGTCAGCTGCTGACAATAAGATTGGAAGGCGTTAAAGGAAATGCCCCAAAATGTGGCAGCAAGTGTCCGAGTTTGTGTTGCTTTTGTTGCGGAATGCGGCAAAGGATTGCAACGGACTCCCATCGGACACATCAGAGATACATATTTTATATTGTTGCACTCCCCTTATTCCTGTTTCAGATATTTTATCTGAGTATCTGAAACGATTTGTAAAGCGTTCACAACTCGACAGTTATTCAAGGAGTCTGCATATTGTGCAACATAATAGAAGAGGCAGAATGAAATGAAAAGTGCATTCGCAGAGTTTGGTCAAGTGTGAATTATTCAATCCTCATTCCATTTTATGAAGAGGCAGTTGAAAATCTTCCAAGACGCCGCGAGACTCTCCTTATTTTATGCTGGCGACAAGATGACTCTCTGAAGCTGCATCTACAGTTACTGCCTGGCTGGATTATGTTCAAGAGGCAATTTGTTTGGCGCCAGCAGGACACAAGAGCATCGTTGTAGTCCAAGAATGTTGGGGGGGAGACGTCGCCCTTCTGCGGGTCACGTGCTTATTTTGTTTACATGGTGCATGAAGGGGATTCCGTTTCGTTTTATTGCGATTAGATTCTATTTTCTGTTTGTTGTTGTCCTCTGCCTAGCGTGTGTCTGCCTGCCACTTACCACTTACACCCAACATACACACACAATACACTTCCACATAACTCACTCAATACACACCAAGTGGCAGCCACAGATCGAGTTTCACATATTTGTTTTTGTTGTCGCATTCGCATTATTATCCTTTTCCCTTAGCCTTGTGCCGCTTCTGCGCATTTTCCCTTCTCCCTTTGGCAGGCATCCTTACTGCAGGGGGTTAGTGTGAACTTTGCCACTTTGCTGCAGCTTTTTCAGTTCCTGCAACAGTTTAAGCGTCTGTCAATTGTTGTTCTTCTTCTTGTTTTGTATTGTTATCCTGCTTTGCAGCTTTTTCTACACATTTGTTGCACGGGGTGGTGGCGGCTCGCTTAACCTTTCATTTGAACCCACCCTCCCTTTCCCTTGATCCCTTGACTCACTTTTTGTGTGTGTTTTGGCCAGGAGTTGGACTCATTACTGAAAAGTGGGCGTGTACCTTGGCTGTTGCTTCCTGCCTCCTTGCTGATAAGTGCACGTCTGACGGCTTACTGGTTTTCATGTGGTTTTGTTCACTATTTCGCTTATCAGTTATAAGTTCTCAGTGGCTTCGAAGCACTCCTTCGGGTAAACGCTTGTCTTTAATCGGCTATTTCTTGCAAGTCCCTTGGTCGCTACTTAATGGCATCACAAGACACGTGGCAACTGCAGAAACTCCACTCTCCAATCTCGCATCTGCAATTAATTCGACTGTTGCACGTGTAAACATCACAAATGACGCCACAAATTAGGAAAAGGGTTTTCCACTGCACAGCATGAATATTTTCAATTATTTTTAAGAGGCCTCTGTTTTGATTGTCAATTTGATATTTTTCATCAGTATTCCTTTTGGCCTTTAATTAAAAGTTCAAAGACTAAAGTGTCCTTCCTGCGGAGACGGTCAGAAAATGGGTGCGAAATCATTTTTCTTGGCTGCTTTTTAGGCGGCTTTTCGTTGCTGGTAATGAGACATATTTAAGGCGTTTGGCAATGTAATTGCGAACTAATCAACCTTTTTTAATTGAATTTCTGTAGCTGGCAAAGGCAAATAGCCAAACAGCCTGGCCGACTGGCTGCCCCCCCCACAAACCATTCTAAAAATCAAAGAAAGTTATTTCATTAAAAAATTTTAATTGACATTCGTTCTTGCTGCAAATTGAGCTTTGTGTCGGCAGTTGACAGCTTCGGCCATCTGTCAGACCCGGACAGGTCCTGCCAAATAACTTTTCTTGCCCAAATGAATCAAACTGACAGATTTTATATATATATATATATTTATATATATATATATATACTTTTTTGTGCAACGTTTACTTTTTCTTGGTTTTTTTTTTTAGATATTTTGATGTAATTACAACGACAAGTTGCCCAATTTGCTTAGTTTGGTTCTAACTTCGTTGAGTTCGTTTCATTTAATTAGTTTTGGAAATGTTGCTCCTAACAGTTCATCTTCATGTTCTGGTTCTCTTCGAACACTGCCTCGTCTTCGTCCCCATCCTCGTCCTCCTCCTTAAATGCTTTCTCTTCTTTTTGTTGCTGTTGTTGGCAGGCAACAGGAAATTGCTTCATTTCGACGGCTTTTGAGTGACAAATTGAATTTGTAGCGCAACAAATAGGGCTACTTGTCACAGCCACACACACACACATACACACATGCATACGAGTGAAATACAATTAAATATATGCAAGTGTGTGTACGACACATGAGCTCAATTCCGTTGCATGCTACATTCTCCGTTGCAGTTGGGCCCACAAAACAGCTGTAAATCTTGTCAAAGCAATTGAAACTATGACAATGACAAATATTCAAAAACGACAATGATTAAGTTTATTTTGCATATAAATGCATTACGATTAAAATGCGTTGATTGCATTCTAAATAGTTGATAAAATGTTATAGTTTTTAGAGAATTACATTTGCTTTTCTTACTCCATCCACAACACATGAAAATGTCAAACGATACTTAATATATTAATAAATTAATAAATAATATCCTTAACAGTTGTCGATGATTTGATTAACTCCTCCTTAATACTCCTAATGAATTGACAAAATCAAAAATCAACCATTATTCCCAATATGTAATTTACTTGCGTGTTAAATAATTAATCGTGTCTTGTAAAAATATTCCAATAATTATTATTAAATTATTTGATATGCTTATTAGCTTATCGCTTAACCATAAGAAATCAATCGGCAGAAACTCTCTCTACCCCCTCTCTCTCTCTCTCTCTCTCTCTCTCTCTCTCTCTTGAAAACAAGAGAAGCCAAAAAAAATAAAAAGAGCACAACAATAACAAATGCTCCACTTTGGCCATTTGGAAAAAAATGCGCAACAGTTGCATGTGGCAACAGCCAACAAACAATTGTCCTTTCTGCTGTTGCAGAGACCCCCAAACCACACCATGCCCACTCCCCCAAAACCCACCCAGAGCAACCGGCATATTTGAGGCCAAACTGCGCATGTGCCCACACAGGCTAAGAACGAAGTTCAACTTCGGCTCACCTCGTGTTTCTTATGGGGATTTCGGTATTCTGTCCAACGGGCTGGTTAGTGCAACGTTTAGTCGCACACAACTTTCCGGTAGAGTCAGTCGGCCGTGGAACGAAAAACTTTGCAAAATCGCCGGCAGTTCAAAAATTCGCAGGATACAGTGAAACAACGTGCTTCTCCGTCCAGTTTAGAAACAACCGCAAAACATTGCATTTGTTTCGAAATCCCACAAAAATCATTAATAAACGTAAACGCAGAACGTGCTTCTGGCCTTCGTTGACGTCGACGTCATCGTGTTACCATTATCATAATCATTATCAGCAGGAGCAGGAGGTGGAGGAGCAGCATTTTGCTTGTTCGCGGTTGCCTCTTGGCTTGCTCGCGCGTGCTGTGACAACCAGAAGCGTCAGGACACTGAGCCCCAAGTGGCCCAAAGAGCCATGTTGACAGGCTTAAATGGGCTCTTAAGCGCTTAAATTTCGAGGCGCTTTTCTCATTACAACGCGTCAGTTTGTTTTGCTCCTGTCAGCGCTTGGCATTGTCCTGTGAAAAATGATATATTGCCAACCAGGCAAATGAAAGTGTTGGCCCAAAGTGCGAATTGTGTCTCAGCCAAAAAGGATTAAGCTGTGCGAGTGTCTGTGTGTGTGTGTGTTTTGTCTGTTTGTCTGTGTGTGTGTGTTGGCTGTGTGCGTGTTAACTGGCCATCAGCAACAGAGCACGACGCGTCTGTGTCGAATTGCCAATGAAAGGATTAAAAGCATAACATTTCATATCATTTGACAGTCCGCACAGGGCACGGAGCACAGGATATGGGACACGACACAGCGGACTCTGCTGCCTAAGCTGATTGCGTTTTGATAAGTAAGCATTTAATGTGTTTTGCTAAACACTTTTTTCAACACTCAAACACTTCAACAACAACAACAAAAACAACTTAAACACCCGCACGGGCACACACACACAAATCGAGGACACATCTCGCATTCGTCTTAAATCCAAATGCAGCAGCCGTGACTAACCAACCAGCACGGATCGAGATGGGACGTTGAACAGACGACCCACTTCAAAGTGAAACTAAATAAATATTTTCACATTTTCTCAAATCGTCCTTTACTCATACATATAAATGGGTGCGAGTGTGTGCGAGAGTGTGTGTGTGTGTGTGTGTAAGCTCAGTACACTAAACGACAAACTTGAAGCTAAGAAAATAGGTTGCATTTGAAATTTGAGCTTTATAGAAATACGAGTAAACATTCAAAAACATAATTTCAACTTTCAATAAATTAAAAAAAAATCTCTTCATCCATTTAAATTAGAGCTGAAATTTCTGAACTACTTAAACTTGTATATAGAAATATTTAATTCGTTTCATACGAGTTTAGCATGTTCTCTCTTGTCATCAATTTTCATTATGACTCAGTACTTTCTCGCAGTGTATTTTTGTTTGAGATGTGTCTGGTGTTAAGCGTTGACACTAATTGCAATGTGCGACAGATTAAAAGCTTTTGGCCATCGTTTCAAAGCGGACAATCCAAACATGTTGAGCCATGACAAATGCCCTGTAAAACTATATATATGTGCAGAAATCAGAATTATGATGCACATAACTTACAGCTTTAGTTCGTCATGCACCTCTTACGATGGAATTATAGGGTATACAAGTAATGCTTGCATCCTATTAAAAGTAAGCGAAAGTAAATGGCCGCAAAATCCGTTCAAATCTAAAGCGGCAACAACAACAACTTGAGAAAGCGTAAAGTTATGCAAATCCTGCGCTGCGCTTGGACAGTTTTGAATAGTCTGCAACCCCGCTACTCCTCTCGAACATTTTGGCACGCTAACGCCCCAGACACGCCATGGGGCACGCTGATGGAATGCCTAAGTGCTCGGCCAGGAGTCACGCGCGCTGAGCTTGCCTCAAACATAAATGGGCAAACATTAGGAACAACAATGGGTCCTGCCAAAGTGCAACTAAATGTTGCCCCGCAATGTATGCCACAGCTACAGTTTTCTCTACTTCTTCTACTTCTTTTCTTTTGACTTGTCCTGCTTTTTCCCGTATATCCATTTTGTTTTCCCTAGTTTGGGTCGCCTGCTAAGTGGACGGCCTCTGATTATGGGAGCAACTTGAGAAATATGCATAGATTAGGCACGCTCTTAGCGCCCTACTTTGTGGCACGGCTTTGCGACTCGATGTTTCAATTATAGAGGACTTTGCCCCAACCTCCCCCCATGCACTTACAACTTAAAAAGGTCAAAAGAATACTTGAATTCTTTAAGTTGAATATCCCGCATAATTTTCTTTATGATTTCAAAGAGTTTAAGGTCATAAAACCAAAATCTGTACATGATTCGTTGTCGTTGAGATATCATTTTAATAAGACCAAATGACAGCCATAATAAATCAATGATTATTGCCAGCCATTGTCCTGGGGAATTGCCCAGCTCACATTTCGAGACTTTAAAATGGGTCTTTGAGTCGAGTTATTTCTTTTTATGGCACTTGCCAGATAAAAGCTACAGCCAGACACCAACAATGCTAGGTTCGAGTGGGTGGCTGGGTGGTTGAGTGGTTGGGTGGTTTGGTGGCTGAGTGGTTTAGGGCTCCTAAAAGTGTCATCGCTCGGCTGCGATTGTGTCACATTCCCTCGGCCATAATAATAAATTTACCGCACATAATGTTGAGAAACGGCCACAGACGACCACTGAATTTAAGAGTTATCGAATGGGGCTCATAAAGCATAATTGGGAGTATTTTCATGTCTCTTTCTGGCCATTATTAAATAAATAGATTTGTACTTCAATTAAGCAATTTTTTTGTTTATTTTAAATATTTTTTCACAATCTTTCCAACTGAATTTTTATTTGCGTGATGTTTAAATAAATTATTATTATAATGAGCCACAGACACAACCAGTTTCCGGCACACACACACATGTGTGTTCGCAATTCATATTATTTAAGTAAACGAAATTGAAATAAATTTAAAACTTTTGCGAGTGATAAAAGTTTTTTTTTAAGCTGAAACTGTTATGCGTTATGCGAAATAAAGAACAGATATTTTAATGGCAAGAAAATAAAATAAAAATTGCTGAATGAAAATGAATATTTTGTAGTGGTTTTTACTATTTATTTTTGTGTTTGTGTGGCTCAATTATTAAATTGAGTTAAATTACTGTTGCGTATTTTTTAAAAGCAATATTGTGCAAAGCTCTTAAATTTTGAAAGATGTATTCTACTGGCTAGAAAGGAACAGTTTGTGGGTTGCTACAAAAGATATACTTGAGGTAGCTTGAGTGCTCTGCTATAGAAGTAGGCCAGTGTATGGTCGTCTCGGAGCAAAGTAATCCTCAAAAAGTCGTTGAAGCCTTCTTCAAGCAAGTGAAGGGAAGTTGAGTGGAATGGTGATGAAGTTAATCAAGGTATTTGTTCAAAATTGAAGTAAACTTAAAGTTAAAGTCTCTATTTCTGACTAAGTGATGGATTGCTTCTATAAGTCTGGTTATTGAAATTAGTTTACAAACATTTTCCATATATATTCAAAAGAATGAAATTGCATCGTTTTATAATTATTTTCCTAATTGTGAAATTCTTTCTAACAATTTAGTTATTCACTTGACACATTTGTAGCCTTAAATAAACTGTTCGAGTTCATTGCAAATTGCACAAATTGTTCATTAAATAGCAACAAATTAGATGACACAGAGCCGATGCCACAGGCAGCAACAATCCCACCGCAGCGATAGCCAGGCTCAACCACCATTTGAGCCACAGGCTTTATTAGTGTCCATGGAGTTGGGATATTTACTACACATGTTCCACTATACACAAACGACACATCGTCTCGCTCTCCAACTCTATCTATCTCTCTCCATAACCCACTTCGCCTCAATATTACATATGTATTCCTTCCTTGTTGCCCAGCAGAGCGGAGCACCAAAATGATACAATATCACACAAATGGCAGGCACAACCACCTTTCCATCCGTTGCTGCACCACACAATAATGGCCATCGCCCCAGGCCCAAATGTAAATTAATTGCCTGTACAAATTAGCCAGCCCGACGAACATTTCAAACATTTTGTGCACTTTGTACATTTTGGACATTAGGCCTATCCAGCACACACAGAAAATGGACGCACAGCTTTTGCTCTCCCTAATTCCGCACACGCAGTAATTGCCCAATAACCAGCAAATGGAAATCATTCGAAGTGCCCAACTGAAATATACCTAGTCCTGCTGCGATAAATTTAATAATGAATATGAATGCATTAAATGTGTAGCTTTATTCATAGCATTACAATTGGAAATAGTATTTATGGAGTGAAGAATATGCTAAATTACTCAATATAATTAAATACGCATTCTTAACCAATCTGTTCAGCTTAAGTAAATATTTTAGACTGCCTTAAAAAATAAAAAAATATTACAGCTTAAAAATTCAGGTGATTTTAATCAATCAATAGTAAACTGGTAACATATTCAATGGCCAGGCAGTGTATACCCATCTATTTGAATTCAGGTTTATAGATTTAATGGCAACATTCTGTCATTGCCACGTAAACAGATGCAAATGTCGCTCGTTATTTTTAATCAGCCATCAAAATGTAAAGCTGCAAATTTATCTGGAACATTGTCGAGAAACAGGTGGAAACAGTTTTCATTCTAGGTGAATTTTAATATTGTGAGTTACATTTTTTTTCTTATTTTTTTTTTTATAATATTTACGTTTAGTTTAATGAAGTCGTTGTGTAAACGCACCCCCCCCCCCCCCCCCGCCCTGCACACCACTCTTTACACTGCGAGTTTTGTTGTCTGACTTTTGACTGTTTGTATTAATTTATTTGTGTTTGCTGCATGTTAAAACTGCCGCAATGTTGCGCGGCTGTGGCAGTTGTGGCAGTTGTCCATTAAAGTTAATGAGCAAAGTGACGCAACATTTGACTGGGGCAAATGTCGACCAGCTATTTGCGAAATGAGTGGCAAACAAAGTGCCGCTGGGCAATGTATTGAAATCTAGTTGATTCGCGCATACAAATATCTCAAATTACTCAAGAGCTCAATTTTAGTTTATTCATTTTTCTTGTCTTTTTTTTTTGGGGATTTTTATGTGAGGTTTATGGGGCAGCTTAATAGCCAAGGCGACTTCAGCTGCTGGTTTTGGCTTGCAATAAAATCTGTTGCCAGTTTATCATCAACAGCAATAAGAACAACAACAACAACAACAACACAAAACCAACAATTGGGAAGGCAGACAACAGCCCCTGTGCCTACCCCGTCCCCCGGCATCTTTTGTGTCTGCAATTGAAGCAAAAGCAAATGCCTCGCGGCTCTTGGCAACACAGCAATAGGAACGAGTCTAGAAATGGCAAATGGAAATGGAAATGGGAAATGGGAAACGGGAGCAAGTCGAATCTGGCATTTAAAGTCGCCAAATGGGGGAAGGCACTGGGCAAATAGCTCCCCAAAAGGGAGCAACTGGGTTGAGGGTGGACTGGCAATTGAAACAACAACGAGGCGGAAATAAAATATTAACTTTACTTAACTCAAACTCACGATTCAATTAGAAACGAAAGCCATTTTATAATTGAAACAAGCCTCAGCTGCCAGCCAGCTGCCACGCCCCTAGGCGGTTTCGTATCCCTATACAAACCCAAAAGACCACCCCCCACCCACTTTTACTGTACCGAAATTAACGATAAGCAGGAAATGTTTGTAAATATTCCCAAGCCAAACAATGAAGAACATCGATAAATATCGTGTGCAGCAAAAATTAGCAAAGTGGGTGGAGCAGGGAAGTCTATAATGATAATGATAATGGCTTGTAGGGAGACGAAAGATGATTATTCATTATACAGCGAATCATGTAATTGAAAAGTTTTTTGAGACAACTGCCAGGACTCACATCATCATCGTCAGCAGCCCCAGAACACCATCTTCAGCCCAAAACAAAAACCGTCGCTCAATTTGTCACTCGCAAGAATAGGATGGATAGGGAGGCGAGGGACGTGGCAGCTGAGACTAGGACTAGTCGATGGTTTGAGGTTTGGGACTGACTGATGATGCGTGTGACTAAGCAGAAAATTTCCAGCTCCGACTCTCCCCAATAATTTACTTACTTTTGCCTGTCGCCTGCGACATCCTAGAGCGAACTCCCTGTCCCAAATTCCTGCTCCTCCTTCGTCCTGATTATGATTGAGTTGACGTCGATAATATGTTATCGATGACGACGATGGGGAAGCAACGCATCCTTGAGCGAATGTTTTCCACGCGCACGCGACATGACAGCTTTTACTGGTGAGGGAGGATTGGTGGGGTGCCAAGGAAGGGGATTGGATGGCAACTGCTCGGCTGCCGGTTGTTTGTCTGCTGCTCCATTTAAATCAGTTACATTCCTAGCAATGTCAACACGCACACTCACACGAGTCAAACACAAACACACACACACACATACACATACACACACACACGCATATTCACACATATGAGCACTTACAAGTGCTTATTTGTCTTTTGAATTATTAATGAATTTGTTGAAGAGTTTATCCTCGGGGCTGGGCTTTGGTTGAAGCAGTCGCCGTGGCTGTCTGGCCAGCTTTTGTTCTGTATTGAGTTGCAGTTGAGGTCTGTTGATGACCTGGCTCTTGATGAAGTGAGTCGTCGGCGGGTGCATCCTTGCGGCGTCCGCTTTCATCGCAGATAAGTTTAATTAAATCCCAGGCACATGCCTTCGATGCCGTCCTCGCGGCTGCCTTGACCGCGCTTTGAGAAACTTTGAGCACTTTTCCGTAGCTACGTGAAATATTGGCATGATAAGCGGAACAGGAACAGAATGTGGTAGCGGAAGAACCAGCAAAGTTTTCTGATTTCGATTTTTATTGCGGCCAAAAAACTCTGAAACAATTTCCAATCTGCTGCCATGGAGATTTCAGAATGCGAAAAGAGAAAGAAGAATCAGGTGGATTTGGAGCTCGGTTTCTTGGCAACAATTTCATTTCATAGGCACTTGACTGCCGTTCTTCCTCTTCTATTTAAGTTCACCTCTCTGTTTCCATGCCAACTCTTGATTTTCCATCCGTCCAACTGTTTTTGTTTTTGTTTTGGTTCTGGCTCTAACTGCACCTGAAATTCCATTTGTGTAGTTGCACGCAACCAGCAGAAAAGGGGGAAAACCAGAGAGGAAAAAACCACTTGAACCACAAAATCCAAAAGCCAAAAGTTGTTCCAATTTTCCTCGCTTGCTCTCCAAAAGCTTCTTGAATAATTTAATTCTCATAAACAAGTTATTCACACGAATTTATTAAAACGCCAGCCGAAGCAACTCATGTGAATTTAAATCATAAAAGCAACTTTCTAATTCCTTCCCCCAAATTGTGGGCAAGTGCATATGCGATTCCCTAAGCTGATAATCTTTTTTCAACTTTATAATTACTTTTGCAGCTAAAAAACTTTCTTTGAGAACCAACCACATTCACAAATAATATTCGAAACAAACAACAGAGCCACTCAACCACACTCTGCTTCCCACTCTGGAGCCACACAGTGTCACCAACATCAACTTCAACTTCTCAGTTTTAGCTACTGTCCGAAACTCAACTAAATCACTTTCTATTCAACAGAATTCTCTACAGAACAAACCAACCAACCAGGCAACCAGGCAACCGACGACTAGACGAGCAGACGACACAAAAAGGCCACCAGAACAACGAGGACAACCAGGACACGTGCTCGACACCAATAACGGGCTACTGGCCACTGTTGTCCACTCTCTGCTGACCAGCTGGGAACACGTCACCAACGAGAAGAACCAAACCAGCAGCAGCAGCAGCAGTTGGTCAAAGGAGCAACAGTGGAGGAGGAGGTGACCAACGGAGGGAGGAGGAGTGGCCAATAAAAAAACTTAACTAACGAAAGTCCAGTAGAGTCAGATGGGAAAATGCTGATGCCGCTTGCAGTCGACAGGCGAATCGAGCAACAACAACAACACCAACAACAACAAGAGAAACAACCGCAACAAAAACAAAACTGGAAAAGTTGAACCCAGTGTGCAAAAGGGGAGAGTAAACAGCTGAGGGGACGTGGAGAGTCAGACGCAGCTGCAGCGGCTGAAAAGTTCCAAATTTTGGCAGACTGAATCCTCGTCGCTTTGTGGCCGCATCCGGAACTGTTAGCAGCAGTTGCTGTTGCCTGAATTTGATTTTAACGCTTCTTCTTTTAGACTAAATTGTGCCCCCAGCGGAAGAGTCTGCTTCCCATTCCTCATTGCTTACTTCCTGCGCCTGTGCATCCTGAACGCTTCAATTGCCACACTCTGAAATTGGCTGTCACAGAGCTAAGGGCGAAGGGGAAGTTCCACCAGGAGAAAGGGGAAATCCATTGAAATGAGCCCCAATTGTGGCGACACATGCTCTGACAAGTTATTAACTCAACGTCTGGCACGCAGATAAGCATAACCAGACTTTATATCAGGAGGAGGAGTTGAAGCAGATCCCCACTTACTCAATATGGCCACCAGACGCTGCTTCCTGCTGCAGTGCGTCTGGATCTCGCTGCTCACTTGGCAGCTGCAATCGGTCAGCGGATATCTCAACATTTTCATCAGCCACCATGAAGTGATGAAACTGATGGGTAAGTCCAGATCACAGACCAATCTTTCTAGGGTGGAAAAACACATATCGATTAGGAAGTAATCGTTGGTGGAACTTCGAGACACGCCACAAAGACCGCCCCACAGATATGATTAATAGTTGAATGGCAAAGTGCGACAGGACAAATTCATTGCTCCTCAACAGGAAAAACAAACAGCCTACTTCGGCGAGTGGGAGGGGGCATGAATAGGCGGAGACCACGTCGCAGTCATTAATAGTTCCAAAATAATTGTTGACCATGACGACGACGACGACCACAAAAGTTGCGCGAAAACACGACAAAACAAATCCACACAAATCGATTTCCGGCAGGAGACCGGAACCAAAACTGAGCCACCCTCGCACCTTTGCCACTTTGTTGACAGCTGCAAGTAGCTTTTCTCCTTACCCTCCCCTACCCTCCTACACCGTCCTCCACCCTCTTCCAATTGCTAACGACTTCACAGTCCAGAGCTGAGCATTTTGTTGTTTGTTTTGCTGTTTTGCCGCTTGTTGTTAAACGCGAGGCTCGTTATTGATGGCGCCAACGGTTCAAGTGCCTCCAGGTCGACCTTGTCAGGAACTTCCCTCCCTTCATCCCGCCCCGGGCCCTACTCCAATGCGTACCCACAAAAATAGTTAGAGTAATAGGAATTCATTCGGCGTGCCAGGGCGGAATGACGTCGGGCCTCGCGTTGATTAATGGTTCATGGCTCCAAAATGTGAGTCGAAACTGTTCCAATTCCAATTCCAAATCTCTCCTACTTCACTACTCCATCATTCGTCCGTTAGCTGTGCACAGCATTTTCCGGCACTTAACTGTAATTGGAGCAAAATGCTTTCGTCTCAATATGCAGGATCACTCACAGTCGTCACTCCTAATCGCCAAATCACGGCACTTCAATTAGTTGAGCAGAATTAAAATAATCCACACAAGTGCCACACGAGTCCCAGATTGATGAATGACCCACAAATCTGAGCTGCAACAGTGGCCAACGTCACCGTGCCACTTGACCCCCATCTTAATGCCTCCGCTCCCTTGTGAGCTTGTTCTCATATTAGCCCCTTCCTTTCGCTTCTGTCCTGGTTTAGAATCGAGTTCGCTGAGGCATGATGCACTCTCCCAACCGGCCTTGTCCCTCCCTTCCCCTCTGTTAACACCACAAGCTTTCTTCTTTGAATGCAAATTGGATTTCATTAGCGACAACTCAGAGAATCTTCCACTTTGTTTGTTGCTCTTTGTAATTTCCTCTGCCTTGCACGATTCCAATAGATTTCTTCTGGCTCTTCCATCCTTCTTTTTTGTGCCCCATCCACAGAACTCGTTATGTTTTTAACGACCAGTTAACACCCCCGCCCCCGCATTACTTTCCACCCTAAATGTCATTTCAAAATTAACAAGCAGCATGAAATCAAACAAACTGACCCGCCCACCTTCCCTTCCCCTTTCCCTTATTTTCATAAACAGCTTCCCTTCCTCCAGCGTGCGACATGCTGTTGCATGATTTGTTTTCAGGTTGCCCCTCCCTCCTCCGCATATGGTATGTATGGCTATTTGTTCATGTGGAAGTCGCGTCATGGCTGCATGACCAAACTCCAAGCCCCAACTCCAATCTCTTCCCCCTTTGCAATGTGCGCATTTTTGAAATACTTTTACTCTCTGGTTGTGCCTCCATTACTGGCCTGGCTGTGATTGACGTGATGCATTCTCGCAATAAAAATCGTGAGCATAGTTCGGTTCAGTATTCCACATGTCTACTCACTATTTGAAGGAAAGTTCCACACTCCGTGCAGTAAGCATGAGTTAAACGATTTTTTTCCTACTTCGCTTAACTATTCTTCATTTTATATGTATTTTGATTCCTTCTCCTTCGGAGGAGTGACGACAACATTAAAATTAAATATTGTTTACGCTTTTGTTGAAGATTTTCCGCTCTGCCTTCCATTCCATCGCGTTGCCCCAGCAACAAGCAATTTTCGTCCCAATGTTGCCAGCGACACCAGTCAGCGTCAGCCACCAGTCAAGCAGGGTTGCCCCATCACCACCCTCATCCCCATCCCCATCCGCATCCGCACCCGCTTCTCCCGTCCTAGAACTCGGTGTGCAAGGGCGCGTAAAAATGCAATTTCAACAAGTTTCACTTTGATGTGCACATTTCTTGGCCCGAACCCCACAAGAAACAGGACCTTTCTCCATCTTGAGCTTTCTCCCACCTTGTGCTGTGAAATTTCCCTTTAAATTAAAAGTTAATGCAAAAGAAAATTATTTTTAATGAATAGAAAACAGCCCGAAAATCGCCACATTAATAAACCAACCCTAGATCCTTCACCCCCCACCCCTCCTCTGGTCTATCAATGTTTTTTGGTGTCGAATCGCTTTATTGCTGAGGTAAAGAGAAAAATGGATAACTTAAAAGGAATTTTAGGTGTGGGAGATGTGTAAACTGTGTCAATTATATTCCGAGCTCGACTCTGATTCAAGGAGCGCAGCCAATTAAAACACTGCATTCACTGCAAAGGGATAAGCCGTGTCGAGGTGTCACCCAGAGTTGATGGAACAGGTTAGTGGGAAGGGACAAGGATAGATTATAATTTCAGGGAATGCACGTTGCACTCCCTCAAAGCGGCTGCCAGCTAATGACACTAATTATGCTCTTAATCTTTTATGCAAATTGTCTGACGCCATTGTCAAAGTCGGAATCAGACGCTGCTTTCCTTATGTCTCCTGCCTCCTGGCTCCTCCCTCCTTACTCTGCCCTTGCAGCAAGCGTCTGCGGTTGCAGTGTCACGTGTGTGTGGCGAAGCCATTCAGACAATCGCAGGTATTATAATTATGGTGGAGAGGCCGGGGAATTTACTGGGGCAAGCTAGAAGCAGAAGAAGAAGACTTGCGAACGAGCCAAAAGTTTCTCAGGCGGCGGCAAAGTTGGAGCTGTGCAAGGCGCGTGATATGAAAGACGGCCAAAGTTCGACGGAGCAGAACTTGGACCCGTAACCAAGTTGGATGTCCTCTTTAACTGAGCTAGTAAAACAAGCGCAGAGTGAAAATTAAAGATGTGGTTTAAATTTAACCAAATATGCCAATCGAAGAGTTCAACTCTCTCTAAACGTGAATCACATCCGCTTTCAATCAGAATTAAATTAATTAAGCTTGCCAAAAGTGCATTTCTCATTCCATTTGCGGCTACGAAAAACCACTTGCACCTCCTCTGCCAGCTTGTGTATCCTTTTATCCTTGTTCTGGGCTGAGTGACATTGTTCTCTTTGAGTGTTTGTGCATTTTTAA
Source organism: Drosophila multiciliata (assembly GCA_037043605.1). Classification (NCBI taxonomy): domain Eukaryota; kingdom Metazoa; phylum Arthropoda; class Insecta; order Diptera; family Drosophilidae; genus Drosophila; species Drosophila multiciliata. The sequence goes on from JBAMBF010000589.1 coordinate 3,148,704, forward strand.
TGTGACTCGCTTTGAGGTTATGTTTGTGTTTTTTGTTTAGTCTGCGAAGAATATCCTAAATGAATGAAAAACAAGACCAATGGGGAAAATTAAGAGCCAGTTGCAGCACCTTTCCTCTGGTTCTACTTTTTACTGCTTCAGAGCTGTACAGTTTGTCAGCGGAAAGCGGAAAACGGAATACATAAAAGGAAAGTAGCTCACTTTGGATGAGTTGGATTACGAGGAAGTCAGCGGGGTGCATAACAATTTCAAATTCAAAAACAAAACGAAACTGTTCAGGAAAATGGCTTAAGAATTGGGGAAGTTCGTTGCCGAGCCAAGAATAGAAGGAAAATGCTTTTTCTTGTACTGTAATTGGATTTGAAATTGTTTTAAAAATCGGACGATCCCCTCTTCTTCTTCTAACCTAAATGCGCGCACTTTCACATACGCGGCTCAGTCGTTTTCCCTCACTCAGACTTTCCTCCGCCGGAAACGCAAGATTCAACATCCGCAACAGACGCGCTGTCTGTCTCAAAGGAGGCAGAGGAGAGTAAATAGTATTTGCGACTCTCAAAGCAAAGCAACACCAAGATAAATACGAACGCTACTAAGCCTGATCCCATGGAGTAAATGATGCAACATAAAGCAGCCGACTAGGAAAGATGGCAGTGGCAACAATGAAAGCGGATGAAGAAATTTAATTTCACGTCTTTTTAACTCGAACAGCTCGTCTTTCACTGCTAGCAGGGATGAGTTGCTGCCGGGGTCGGGGTCAGAGATTAGGGCGCTCCCAAGCTAGTTACGAGTTACACAAAGCAAAGCAAATGACGATGATGATAATGATGTTTCTGATGTCTCGCCTTCAATCGAGTTAGACAACACTTGACACCTTTTAATATTTGGTCTCACCCCATTTGAAATCCCTCCGCTCCCCGCGGATGCCTGTCGCGCGTCATTTGAGACCACCCTAGAGCGAGAACCAATTGACGCCCTTTGCATTGTTGCCTGTTTGTGACGGATTCGATTTCGATTATTATTGTGTCTTGGGTTTTGTTTACCGAACTGCGCTCGCCCTCTGCAAGCACGCTGCTACCCTCAATTGTTGCGTTGTCGAGGAAATCAATTTCCGTTGAAGTGGAAAGGTGGATGCAGGTGGCAGGAGAGGGGAACAGAGCCATTAACTTGCGGAAAAAGTAAACACAAAATGCACAAAGTTTGCACAGCAGTAGAAAATGCTAGAGACTGCGAGGACTGAGACTCCAAGGGAAAGTTCTAACAAAGCAAATTGTGAAATAAACTTTCTCCTTATGCCTGGAATGCATCCGCATCCTCATCCGCATCCCAATCTCATCCTGATTCTTCTCACATTCTCATTGGCTTCGCGTTCGCAGGGCTGGAGGCGGATTTGTTCTACGTTCACGAGGGAGCCATTAACACATACGCGATGCACTTCACCGTCCCCGTCCCGGCAGATGTGCACGAGCTGGAGTTCTCCTGGCAGAGTCTCATCGCCTACCCAGTAAGTAACCCTTCCCCTCCCCTTCACCCTTAAACTTCCAATTTGATTTGCACTCCATTAACTGGCTATCTCCCCCTTTGTCCCTTCTCAGTTACGCTACACAATCAGCATCGAGTACGCCAACGACCAGGATGCTCTGGGCACACCCACGCTGAGTATTCCGCACAAGGGGCTGGTGCCGCAGGAGATTGAGTCCTTCTTGGTTTATCTGCCCTGCACGGGCAACGCCAGCCTCCAACTGCCTGTGAATGTCAACATGGTAGTGCAAGGACCTCCCCGCTTCAACGATACCCGTCTCCACTTCAAGCGCAACAAGATCTGTGCCAAAGGTAAGCTCGAGTCCCAACACTCTCACTCACTTTGTCATCCTCACATATCACCGTTTCTACTTATTGCCACTTCAGGCATCTCACCGGAGCCGAATCAGTCGCCAGCCCCAGCACACGCCCCTTCCCAGGGACCCGCTCTGATGAGTGCCGCTGCCTGTGCTTTGGGTCTGGTCCTCGCTGTAGGCCTCGTGGCTAGCATGATGTATGTGCGAGCTCGCAAACAGCTGCGCCAGGACTCGCTGCAGTAAGTCCGATTCATTGGCCCATCAATTCAATTATCTATCCGCTTATTACACTTACCCCTCTTCTGTCACCACCTTTCCATTAGTACCAGCTTCACCACAGCGGCTTATGGCAGTCACCAGAACGTATTCATTCGCCTTGATCCTCTTGGACGACCGCCCAGTGCCACCGGCTCCTACGCGACCATCGCCAGCCTCAACAAATATCCGGTGGATACCAAAAAGTCGTGTAGCATATTTGACCGTAAGTCATTCATTTCCTTCCCTTCCCCTTAACAATCCAATATTATGTTTGTCATCGAACACAAACTACTTATTTCCCTACAGGCTTCCGCAGCTCGCCCACGCCCACACCGTATGCCACCGCCCTGCTGCCAATGGGCGACCAGACCGGCGAGACCATTTACTCGAAGCCAGAATCGGTCTGTCCCTCGAGGATATCCTACTACACCTCCTCGCAGCTAACCCAGGTGAGTCCCAATTTACCCCACTCTCTCTCTCCCTCTCAATCTCTGGCCACACGATTTTCCTCCTGGGGGTTGACTGGCCTCAGGTAAATCAATGCCTTTGATATGTTGCGACACGTGCCATGTGCCAGGTACAAATGGAAATGAATCCTGTTGATGCTCAGCTTGCAGTGGGTCGGTTGCCTTGGCCACCAGTGCCAGTCCACTCTATTCTGCTCTACTTCAGTGCCAATTTGTGCCACTCACCAGACGATTGCTCCCAAGGCTGCAGCCATATCCAGTGCCACACTCGAGCCACCTTTCCTCGGCGATAAAAATTAAATTCTAATTTATATTTACGAGCTGATAAAGCTCCCGAAGTGCGTTAAACTCGAAACAACAGCCATTCATAAATATGCGAATCTCCCTTTCACTCTACAGGGTGCCGAGATGCCAGACTGGCAGGGTTGCCAGCTGCCGGGCTTCCTTTGGGGCTGGGGCAAGTTTTGCGTGGTGCTCACGTACTTCGTGCTGCGACCCACAAACCCATTGCCGGCAGAGGTAAATTACATAGATACGAGTTCCCATACGAGAGTGGGGATTTGTCAGAGTTGGGGGAAGCGTGTGAGTCTGTTTAGATAAGCGAAAGGTGCTTAACAGTCCCAGACAAACAAAGATAGATAACTCTTCCCCTTCATCTTCCTCCCTTTGTTGTTTTTCTAAAAGAGATGTTCGCTGAGTGCAATTTAGGAAACCAAAGTCAAACCAACTGTAAGCCACAACTAAAACTAAAGCAGCTATCAAACCTCAAGGAAGCATTACATGTACGACTCCCTCAAATTAATTTAATGATAGTCCACAAATCTTTTTACACATTCCCTCGCTCATTTGCGACACCCCTCTTACACTTCTCCTACTTTTCCCTCGCCGATATTTTAACTTCTTGGCCTTGGCAAATCTGTCGCAAATTAGAATAAATTATTTAGTAGCGTTTTTGCTGTTGCTTTGACAGAAACTTTGCATCTACCCAAGGGGCACCAGCGTTTACAATTTTCCTAGAAAACACTCCTCCTCATCTTCTTTCTTTTGCCTTGTCGCCATCATCTTGATTGTTTGGGCCATTTTCGTCACCATCTTCAAACGCCATTTCCATCGACGCATAATTAAATATTCAATTACCATAGAGACTCCTCGGAGTTTTTATTTGCTGCTTATTCCTCAGCATTTCTACATCTGCTTCCTGGCGTTGTCCTGGCTTTCGTGTGGCCTCAGATATGTGCTGAAAAGATTTCTGTTTGTTTAGACTTCAATTTCATACTCATTATGGCAACCGTTTCGAGCCATTTCACTGAGGAGCAGAAGGAGGAGAAGCGCATGAACTTCCACAAGCATGCCCAGTGAAAGGCACTCACAAACATAGATTCACTTACGCACTCACATGGATATCTGAGATATCGGGATGTCTGGGATAACACACAACGCGAGGAGCTATCCTCGTATTGCACTGAAGGATGCGAGGGGGAATTAAATGAATTTCAGCAAATGTGGTGCCCAAAATTGCATATGGCTCTGTCTGACGAGCAGGGGGAGTGTGCCATAATTATTGCTGTTCTCTTCGTATAACTCCCCCATCGCCCACCATTTACCAACCCCTGTTACATACACATGTGAGTGTGTGTGTGGGGTTTAAGCAAACTGAGGCACCAGCCAAATAGGCGAAGGAGATACAGAGCCAGAGGCAGAAGTAGAGGGGAGACTCACTCATTTAGTCAAACAATTATATCCAAGTACACACACATAGAGAAACATTGTCGGCCCTGATCTGCTCACTTGTGTGGAAATATCCCTATCCTTACCCACTCTATGCTAGTGGCAAGCACTCCCTTTGGATTCTATTAAATCAGTCTATAAATGTTGCCCAAATTGCTTTAATGTGCAGCGAAAGTTTAACTAACGGCAGCTACAACAATTACAGCACATGCAAAGGCATGGGTGGAGGGTGGAGAGGAGCATTGGTGGGCGGATTGGAGGCAGTTGGGTAAATAACAATAAAAACAGCAGTGAACGGAAGCCAGACTACAGCTGTTGAAACATGACTTTGTGCTTGTTTAGAAACACTTGCAAAATATTATTGCAACAGCAACAACAAAAGTCTCGAACGAACCGATGGCGGGATCAGAAGAACAACTTACTGGGGGGCGGAATCGGGGGAGCAGTGAGGCAATCAGACTACACGCCATGTGCAGCGGGTAAGCGAAGCAAACACAGAAAAGCATTAGGATATTGGATGAAGACTAAGCTCAGATGGAGATGAGGATTGAAGGGGATTAAGTGGCTGTTGCGGTTGAAGATGTCGAGTAAGTACATAAAGTGAATGGGTTAGAAGTTGGCACGGGATTCGCCTCACCGCCACGCAAAGCATCTGAATGGCATCGTTTGGGGGCAAAGTTGAAGAAGTGCGTGAGCAACCCAAGCGGAATATACGAGCGAAGGATAGAAGAGAGCATAGACAGAGCAAAGTTGGAAATTAATTTCCATGGAGCACGCCCCGGCACGGCGTATTTTATGCAGATTACGAGAGAGAGATTCGTGCAAAATAAACAGGTGCTAATTAAAAATGTTGTCGTCGCCTCATTAAAGAAATTTGTAAATCAACCTGCAAACGGCTCGCGTCGCCTGCGAAAAGTTAAGCCTTGGCCTTAACAAAGGCATAGCAAATGGGAGGGAGGGGCAAGAGGAGGATGTAGAGAAAACTGTCTCCCTTTGGGGCAAATGGCGCACATGGGGTGCCGCACGTACTCCGTTAATGGATTTCCCAGTGTTGTTCTTTTGATTAAAACGCATTATTTACATTTGCGACACAGACCAAAAACAAATGGCAGAGTGAGGGAGGGGATATGGAACCACGGGGGGGGCGAAACGCCGTTGGCAATTGTTGACAAATTGCGTAGCCGTCCGTTGATTTTTTCAACAAATGTTGCACAACTTTTTGCCTGCGTTTTTTCTCTCTAGTTTCGCTTAGCACTTGTGGACAGGTTCAGCTGCAGGTTTTGTGCCCGGGCAAGTGCCAAACTGCGGCGGATGCTTTTGTCTGCCATTACACTATTGATTACTTCCTGTCGGAGGGACAAGCGCAGAGAGACAAACGGAAGTCGTCAGCGGATGTTGCCTTTTTTGCCTGTTACCCAGAGAACCAGGCAGAGAAAAGTCGTTACAGGAAGAGAGAGAGAAGGGAATGGAGAGAATTTCGACTGTCCAACATGGGCTTTGTGAGGGATTTGAGCAGCTGCAGTTTGCGGCATAGGCCTCTGTGGTTTTCACACCATCCACATTTCTGGAGCAGACACTGGATGCGATAAGATGGATGCTTTGCTTGTTGCTTTCGACGGATTTCAGTGCGGTGTGGTCAATGTGTGTGTTAACTACCTGAGGCTATGGGGATAGAGAGCGGAGAGCGGTGGGGACACTGCGTAAATCATGGTTTTGCTTGTTCAATGAAACACTGAAATCTGCAGACAACAATGACTTATGTTGTCCACATCTGATGTACAAATAACATTAGCTCAAAGTGTCACTTGAGCTGTAGCAGACGGGTTTAGTAGTAAGTAAGCTTTGTCGAGGATGCAGTTGCTCCGAGCGAGCACAAAGCACTCAGTTCAGATTTAAGACTTACGACTTATATTTACTTTTCTTTTACCAGAGTTTTTTTGTAATTTTAACCAGCTTTCTTGTAGCTAAACCTGAGATTAAATGCAGCTTTCAGGCGAGCTTTATTTTTAGCTTTATTGCAATATGTAGAAAAATAAGTGTAACTTTTAAACTGACTTTAAAGATTAAAGTTTGGTTCTCCTTTAATCAGTTGTACTCTTAATTAACGGCTTCTTGTATTATGTTTAACCCGTAAGCAGCTTAACCTGTTTGCTTACCAGTTTCTACTTAATCTGAAATGCTGTCAATGAAGTTGGAAATAATTCAATTATCAGCGATGCTTTCACCATTTAGCATTTTGGGTTAGGCTAGGCTTACACACAAGCAATCAATAAATTAAAGTCAAATCGAAAACATTCTAAATAACAATTTAATTAATAAACACTTTTTTGAAGCAACAATTGAATACCTAATGAGAGACACTTAACTGTGGACGTGTCAACAGGCACGCGATGTTTAATTGAAAGGTAATTGCCTGTAATTTAGTATGGGTATGGGTGTGTGTGTAAGTGTGTGTGTGTATAGACAGCGAAATGGGTTAAGAATTTTAATTGAGGCTCGTGGCTTTTGGGCCTTTTAATTATGCATTAGACGCCTAAGACCACAACAAAAGGCGCCCCAAAAAGTTGTCAAACTGTTATTAAATGTTCGAACGTTTCGCTGAATCTGTGGAAGGGTGGCAACGCCAACTCATCAAATTGGCATGCATCAAAATTCAAATTAGTTTCCCAGCCAATTAGAACGATCACACTCCCCCACACCCCCCCAGCCAATAGCTAAAAGCCAAATGCGAAATTAATGAGAGTCAGTTTAAAAATAAATAAATGAAAAAAATTCTTCAAAAATTCCAACAGTCTTGATTAAAGGCTCGTCTCAGCTCGACTGCAGAGCTGGCAAATGGGAATTGGGGAATGGCAAATGAGAAATGGCATGCATCAAAAGGGGGCATGGCAGCAGGCAGATAAACTTGGCAGGCAATCAGGTAAATTGAAATATAATTGAGCTACCAGCTCAGGTTTGCTTGCTGCATGCAGCTCAAACTTTACGTTTGTCAACTGACTAATTTCAGTTCATTAAGATGCCGCTTGCCATTGTAATGCCAAGGTGACAGCTCGTACAGCTCCCCCTCCCTCTCCCCCCCTCCACCATAAAAAGCAGCCGTTGTCGTTGCCTGTGGCAATTGTGTGTAGCTGCAACAGCAACAGCTAAAGCCACATCTTCAGTCATTTGCATTTTTCCTTTTGTTTTCAAGCTTACAACAATTTGGGGCATGCACAGTGGGCTTTTCGAGTTAGTTAAATGATTTTAATCAAGTTATAAATTAAAGTTTAATTGTATATTTTTTATTTTTAAGACTTTGTTTTTTAATTGGCATATTTCTGTTTATTTACTTTCGATATGCAAAATGGCTTACATTAAAAATTTATTATCAATTTTACACACAAATGTTGCAATGAATTTTTCAATAATAATTTATCCTCGATGGAGCCGAAATATTGAAAAGTAAATAAGGGGATTCTAACAGGACTACAAATTTTCCAAACTTGCCTGTTTTACTATAAAAGGGAAAGTTTCGTAATTCCATTTCCACTCTTTCAATATGTGCTGAGCCTTAATCACCAGTCATCAATCAATCCGTCAGTCAGTCAGTCAGTTAGGCAGTAAACTTTTTATTTATATATATACCATATACAATCAGCCTTTTCCAACATTTTGTTTACCAAATAAATTAAAAATTTTTAATTTCTTTTTGTTTTTTTCTGTTTTGTTTTGCACTTACTTGTGCCACTGTGGCTTACTGAAATTACAGTTAAATTGTCTCGGGCTGTAGCTTATTGTTATAGTTCGTGTTGATGCCGCTGCTTGTTGCTAGTTGCTTCTGTCTGATGTGTGTTAGATGAAAGTTTGTGTTGCTGTGAGGCACACGAAATGATGGTAAAATTGTCAGCAAGCATTTTTAATTACGAGCCAGTCAGCAGCTCAGCGCTGTGGTTGTAGTGTGTGTGTGGTGTGTGTGTTGTGTGTGTGTTGTGTGTGTTGTGTGTGTGTTGTGTGTGGGCAGCCGTAGAGCTGCAAGTGACATAAACAAATCAGACGCCTGTCAAGTGTGCAAGCCGAAATTTGTGTGTCTGCGAGTGTGAGTGTTGGTGTGTGTGTGTGTGTGTGGGTGTTGTCATTTGCACACCAGCAGTTACGCAGCCAACACTCCTGCCCCTCAACTACCCTGCTGGCCTGCCTGCCATTTTCTGTTGTCATTAGAAATGTCACAACAAAGCCAAACAGCTGCAAACCAAACGTCAACATTGCCAACGCTTTGAGCAATGTTTTTGCTGTTGTTGTTGTTGTTGTTGTTTTAGCTGGCTGTTGTTGGTTATGTAATGCCAAGTGTCGTCTATGTTGGCAAGCTAGCAACACACACACACACACACCCAGCATCTCCCACCCAAATCGATCTCTTTATTCGCTATTCTCCGACACCCTCCAATTCCACCCGCTTTTGTCGCATAGAGTTTAAAATTTGTGCAAATTTATACTAACAAGCAAACCTCATCTCTAACCCATGATGACTGCCATATTCCTCTCTCCCTTCCCCTCTCCCCTTCCCACCGGTTTTCCCATTTCATCTGGGGGGTGTCTGTGCAAAGCGCGATGAGAGAACTGCGACTAGAAAGTCAGTTGACAGCCCCAACAAATGCTATCCAATTTTTGGGGTTCAAGCAATAAGCAATATGCAACAACAACTTGAAAATCCAATGCAATATTGTCTGTTTGACATGCACTTTTAATATGCCACACAAAAACAGCTTAGCTGTTTGTGGCACACTGGATAGAGGGGCATGCTGCAGGTGGTTGCCCCGCAAAATGCAGTGCCTGCTTTTGCAATCGAAATTGGTCATCAGCATCAAAGTCAGTTGAATGCTTTTTGATGAGACTCAGTTGCATTGGCCTCTGTGGATCGGAGCCTGAATTATTGATGGCAAACTGTGGCCTCGTTGCATTTGACAGGCTTATAAATCCATTAGAATCGCATTTAATCACAAAATGTTTACTTTTCTACTATATACCAGGGGACAAGATTTATTTCGCAAGTAATTTTTTAATGTTTTAGTTTTAACAAGTTTAGACAATTATTTACCAACTTTTGTCATTTAATTAAATGCTAATGAACAATTTAACCCTTTTGTTGTTGGTACACCCTTACATAAATTACATTTAGTAGTAACTGTTTATTTCTATTTTTACCTATATATATATATATCCGACTAAGCTTAACTGCAAATACATTTTTAGTCAACACTTCCTTTAAGCCTATTACATCAAATCTAATTACACTTGACCTATGCTCATTAGGGAACAACTCTCTGCTAAAATATTACTTAACAAAAAAGCATTAAATATACAAATTTATTTTTATACATATATATATATATATAAGCTAGAGGGAACCTTGTACAGTTGGTGCAATAAAAGCGACGCCGGTAAAGTCCGCAGACACTTTTGTTGTGCTCTGTCGGTGACATTGCTGTTGTCGCAGTTTTCCCGCCACCCCCTTTACCTACTCCACAAGCCCATCGCGTTCCGTTCCTGGCTAAAGCTGTGGCATTGTGTACTGAGCGCTTTGCATGTCGTTGGACCAGTTGGACGACAAGGATTTATTGCCATCGCCGCATATACGAACTGCCGCTGACGAGGAGGAGCGAGAGCGTTGATGAGCCGGAGCCCAGAGCCAACTAAGGCAGGATCTAGTATTGGTGTTGGAGTTGTAGCTGGAGCTGGAGCTGGAGCTTTGATGATGGAGTGCGATACTGTTGCCTTTTAATTGAATTTTCTTTGTGCGACAGCCGCAGCAGCAGAAACAAGAACAATAAAGGACAATGCTGGTTTCACAAGAGTGACAGAGAGAGAGAGAATGAGAGGGAAGATGTGGCAGAGGGTACAGGAGGGATAGGCAAACTGTCGGAGTAATGTGGCAGTGAAGGCAATAATGAATAAATAACAGGCAACAACTATTGTTTTTATTGCTGCTACTGGTTGCTGTGGATATTGCTGCTGCTGCTGCTGGTTGTTGTCCTGTTTGCAATTGGCAGAACAATTGCCAGGACAATTGCCAACAGTCGTGTAGGTAGATAGAGTAATAGTCCACAATATTTTGTGGCAAGCACACGCATATTGTGTCGCCTCGAATGAAGCTGTTTGTTTTAATAAACGTTATCGTTGGCCAGTCTCTCAGGTGGCAACCAAATCCCTCTTCCCTGCTGCATGCTGCCTGACAGCACAAATGGGGCAAACGCGCCGTGCCACATTTATGTAAATTTCCACACCAAATTAAGAAAGAAATGAAGAGATTTTTCTTGAGTTTATTAGACCAGCGTATTGAGATTCCTTCTCCAGTGTTGCCACTCTTCTGCCCATACCCCAGTTTCCGTCCCAGTCGGGTAAATGATTTTCGCTGTGTGAATTTTATGAAAATAAATGAGCTGCTCGCTGGGCTAAAGAGAGTCGCTACTAGGTCCTCTGCTGTCTGCCGTCTGCCTATCTCCTATCTGCTCTGCTTATCTTGAGTGCCTTTCAGGCCCCTATCCACCCATTTCCGCCCATCCCTCCTAAGCCCTTGTTTATACAACTCAGCCAGCAATTTCCTACAGCTGCGCTCGCCATTGTTGTTGTTGTTAATGTTGCTGTTGTTGTTAGTCGAGGGCTTGGATTCTGCTTACTCCTGCACCTTCTGCTCCTGCTCCTGCTCCTTCTCCTCCTTCAATTCCCTGTGCCTCGTCCTGGCTTCTGGCCCCTGGCACAAGGCTATGCAAACATGCTCGACGAATTAAAGCTTTTTGCCAACCAATAAATTATTCATGCCGTAAGACAACTACGGCTCTCCCGGCGGATACGGCCACTACCCCACCAGCTGTAGCCCCCCCCCCCCCCTTCCCATACTCTGATAACTCCACCATGGGCCACACTCCCTACTTTATGCACAAATTATGGCGCAGGCAGAGCAAGCAGCGTTTGACGGAGTTGGCAATGCCAGCCAGTTGGCAACATCAGCAGTTCCTTCAAGCGGAAACGGAACTCAATTCATTAAAATGAATGAACGGAGCGCAGCCAAGTGCATGACTAACGGTAAACGGATGCAAACTGAAAGATGCAAATCCGGCAGATGAAATTGCGTTTTCATTGCCCTTTTTGTTACATTATGCCTGCCGGTAGCAACACCAAACCTTACCACCCTCCTCCCTCTCTCCACACTTCAATCTTCTACTACCCAAAATTCATTAATTGTCCATACCCAAAAAACCATTTGTTTTTAGTATACAAATAGAGTTGAACACTTTTTGATAGGACACAGTTTACATAAGCGAAAGGTGATTGAGTGATTCCTAAAGGGTTACAATCGCTTGTCTTATATAATACTTACAAGTTCTCCAGAAATATTAGCAGGAAGTCTATAAATAGCAACAAACTTTAATTTATGTTTAATGGGTCAATTTATCTTCAGCTTTATCAAACTAATCAAAGGAGAGTTTATCGTAACCACGAAATAACAATATTTTGCAACAAAACCACTTTAAATTGGGTTTCTGCACAGCAACCTATAAGATCTAATGTGCCCATTCTAGCTCCTTCATCTACCCCATTTCCTGCCAGAATCGTTGTTGGGTTGAGGGCTTCTATGTCATTGACACTCATAACATGCATCCCTAGGATGCTGCATCTTTTCCTGGATAAGGTGATAGGATGTGAGTTGTGAACTCCTTCTCACCTTCACAAAACCTACTCTGATTGTTACTATAAATACCCAGTTTGAATAGGTGGCTTTTTAGTCCACAATGTCCTGTCAGTTGACAGACAAGTATCCTAAGTCTATTCCTATCCATGCATATTACTTGCTTAAATCGTTTAAGATTATAGCCGCCCAAAAGACATTTGGCCTGTCGGAGTACTGGTTTCTCTTCCCAGCTTCGTCGTCTCCCTTTGTCTCTCTTCGTTCCTGAGTTGTAGCCGTGTTCCTATGCCAAACTTTAAAATTAAAACCAGTCACAAATACTAATACAATTTAAGTCTGAAATTCTTATAACCAATTCTTTTGCCCTTTTCTCTGTCGTTGGCCAGGTCTGCAGCATGTCCACTCCAAAAAGCAGTCGAGGCAATGTGAGTGGCAGCCTCTTTGGTGGCATTGCCACCGGCAGCACCATCACTGTGGCCAGTCATGGTCATGGGGACAAGACCAAGGAGCGTCTGCGTCGCATACCCAGCGTGCAGCCGGGCGCCTTGAGCTATGAGCAGCTGGTTAAGGAGGGCACCTTCGGACGCATCTATGCGGGCAAGCTGGGCGAGACGTGCGATGCTCTGGTGAAGACGGTAATCGATGGTGCCTCGTTGACGCAGGTGGCCTGCCTGCTGCAGGATGCCTCCCTCCTGATTGGCGTCAGTCATCAGCACATATTGGCGCCTCTGTTGGCCAATACGGAGCTGCCCGGTCCGCCAGAGATTGCATATCCCTATCCGTCCAAGGGTAATCTAAAGATGTGAGTTGAATACAGCTGCTCACGAGATGACCACTAATATTTCCATTACTCTGATTTATGTCATTGACAGCTACTTGCAAAAGTCAAGGGAGTCCAGCACAGCGCTGAGCACTCGTCAACTGGTCGAGTTCGGACTGCATATAACCAAGGCTTTGGCTTACCTCCATTCGCTGGGCATTGTTCACAAGGATCTGGCGACACGTAACTGCTAGTAAGTACACTGGCAAGTTTATAGGGTGGGGGAGGGGAATCATTTATAATGCTCATATCAATTCACAGCTTGGATGAGGAGGCGTATGTGAAGATTTGCGACAGCGCACTCTCGCGCGATCTCTTTCCGGATGACTACGACTGCCTGGGCGACAATGAGAATCGTCCGTTGAAGTGGCTGTCGCTGGAGTCGTTGCAGAAGAAGGTCTATACCACACAGGGTGACGTTTGGGCACTGGGCGTACTCTACTGGGAGCTGGTGACACTCGCCCAGATGCCGCACGAGGAGGTGGACATATTTGAGCTTACCAATTACTTGGCTGCCGGCTACCGTTTGGAGCAGCCCGTCAACTGTCCAGATGAATTGTGAGTAGACTTAACTGTTGTCCAATAACCGACCAAACCCTTCACACCAACCCAAAACAAACCCGGCTCCATCCGTCTGACCCACAGTTTTACGGTGATGAACTGCTGCTGGCACTGCGAGCCAAAGCAGCGTCCGACACCCTCCCAGCTGTTGTCCTATCTGCAGGACTTTCACGTTGATCTGGGCATGTATATCTAAGGATGATGAACTGACTGAAAGAGCACTGCAGGCCGAGCATTCATGTGGATGTGGATAGTGGTTGCAGCCGGGGAATTTACTGAATGCAATAAATGCAAAAGCGAGTTACTTAAGTAAGATAAATTTAATTGAAAACTTTTGCATTTTAAATGTGAGAATTTAATGTGAATTACCTGTTAACAATTTCCCTTGATTATATGTTTGTGTACACACATATATATAAATATATATATATATAATGTGGAAACATATTGTCTAAGTAAATATTATGGCGTTTAAGTGGCACAAATCCAATTAAATCAAATCCAATTGCAGACAATTGCACTCCAAAACTTGCAGATGTTGCAACCAGATCCAGGAGTGTTCCCAGAAACGTAATCTCCTCGCTTAAAATCAATAACCTTTCCCATAGTCCATGTTGAAAGTGGAAAGTGTCTATGAGGCAGCTCAACAATTCGGCTTAAGCGTTCTCTGGAACACATTCCCGTAGCTAGAAATTGAGTACACATAAGAACACATGCTTATATAATATATATATAATAATATAATATAATATAATATATGTATACACTTCAGATTGCGATTGCAAAGTTAATTAAAGATATAAGATTGTATAGAGTAAAGAGTGCATATTTTATTGAATGTGTATAAGAAAAGAATAAAGTAGACACAAAAAGAGAGAGAGAGAGAGAGAGGGAGAGGGAGAGAGTGAGCGAAAGAGAGAGAGAGAAGAAGTAGAATTGAATGTGCGACAACAAAATACGGAATCTTTTGTTCTCAAATGTTGTCCTCAATTGTTATGAAACGATATATTTATATTTATTTATTTACCAACGAGCATTTTTTTATTACATTTTATGATTATTATCACATATAATATTATATAAGAAAAGAACTCTCAAATGGAGTCCAAATGAGTCAAAATGTGGCACAGCGGCGTCTGAAGTTCAAATTAGAATCAGAATCAGAATCAGAATCAGGTGAAAACGGCAGACACTGTGAGACAAATGCAATTGTTAAATGTAGAATTGTCAATGAACCGAGCTAAAGTTAATAGTTATGAACAAATTACTTAAGAGACTCAAAGCACAAAAGCCACACACAACACACACACACTCACACACATACACAGCCTATTTAGTTTTAGCAACTGACAAATACTTCAGATAATTCTACAATCTACACTTTCTTCCAGGTTTTGAGTAGAGCAACTATTTAGCAGAGTGCAATTTAGCTGGCTTAAAGATAAGCTGGCATTTTGTTTGATATTTAATTCAATTGCATTAACTCAATACAAAAATCAGCTCTTTACAAACTTATTAATTCTATATGTGCATATTTGAACTGATTATCTGGCTCAGAACTCTTGTTTTTGGGGTGGCATTTTGGCCAAGTATTCCTGCTCGTCCTGTTTCCAGCTTAGATTAAGATATTATTGTTGTTGTTTATGTTTATTCTGTTTTTCTATTTCTATTTCTATTTATGCTATTATTTGCATTTCAGTTGACAAAAGGCAACTTCAAGTTGCTCATAAGAATATGCAAGCAAAAAAAATTGAAACTTCTAACCAAAAACAGGCAACTAAAATAGTAACCAGCAACACATCAAAATGTAGTTTAAATGTTTTTGTAATTGTTGAAAGTGCAATAAAATCCAAATACCAACAAATCAAAAACCGACAACAACAACAACAACTAAAAAAAAAATACAGATACTAAGTAATTATTTGAAAACACTAATCGCTGCTTATTCGTCTAGCTATGTAAGCTATATCACTAAATATATGTTTTTATTTTTAAGCATAGGCAAAACAAAAAAAATTAATTAATGTCAACTCAAGCTCAAGATATTTACTTGCACTCAATGGTAATGGGAAAACTGAAAACTGAAAATGAATGAATATGAATGTTACTACTACCAAATACGAGTACTCACTAAATACTCAATGAATAGAAAATAATCGAATTCTCTGCTAAATGTGTCGCATCAGATTCTGATCTCTCAAATGTATGTATCTAGTATATATATGCTATGTATGTGAAGCTGCTAGGCAGATGCATCTAAGTGTAAAACAATTTTAAATAGTTAATTATAATTGACACAACACACACACACAGCATTCACACACACACACACACACCCACACAGCATACACACTTACTATAACTAACTGAATGTGTTTCATGTATTTATATATAATACTCTAACTCGTACTTGTATGTATGTATGTATTTGTATATGTATGTATCTATGTATATTTGTCATCACATTTGCGAAACGAATGCAAAAACAAATAGCCAACAATATCCCCAGGGGACATTTTGCGACTATCCAAATACGAAATAGCAAAATGAAAATACAAAGCTGCAAAAGGATACGATGACTAAAACATGCATCAAACTAGGTTTTCTCTATGTATTTTTAAGACAACCACACACACACACAGACACCCACACACACCCACACACACACACACACACCCAGACACACATAAATATATCCAAAATACACTTACACACAGCAACACAAACAGACGCACATAAATATATTCCAAAAAAAAACTTACACACACACACACACACACACACAGACACACGCACATATGCTCTGCCACACAGCAATCAAAGAAAAAACAAAAACTTAAAAATTATCATCATTCAGATTCTAAACGTCTCTCAATCTTTAACACTACCCAATTTTTATATAGATGTATTCACTGTGTCTGTCTAACTTAAGATATATGTGTACCCTAGTATACTATGTATGTGTATTGGATAAATATTTGCTAAAGTAACCCACACACACACACACACACAACCCACCCCACAAACACATACATACACACACACACACACACACACACCCTAAATGTAATATCATCTGTGCGACAGTTTTTGGGTTCTTCTGAGAACTCCGACTCTGTGGGTGGGTGGCAGTTTAAGATAGCAAAAAGAAAAGAAAAAAAAAACAAGAAAAAAAAAAAGCAAAAGCAGAAATTCAATTTTTGCTCAAACGACAACAGCAACATACAACAACAACAACAACAACAACAAGCAACAAGCAACAAACAACTAAATGAAATGAAAAACAAAAGCAAATTAAATAAATGTTCCTTTGAATCATCAAAAACACACAGAAAGCTCTCTATTTATTATTATTATCTCTTATTCGGTTTTACAGCATTCGAGGAGTCCCTAGAAAGAGTTGTTGCCACAGTTGCAACAGACAAGCCAAATTGCAACGTGGACTGCACTCCAGCTTGCAACGCGTTGTCGCTTGTTTGTTGGCTTTGCTTGATTGCTTTGCCTTGGCTAATGCGGCGTATGCGTGATGTCCGAGCTGTGGCACGTACGCAGCAGCCCAGTGGAAACTATGGCCACAAACCACTCGCCACATAAAAATGAGAGTCATTTTTTTCATTTCCACCAATATACACTTGCCACAATGCTTGCCTCGGTAAGTCCAAGCGGAGTTATTCATGTTATTTTCCCTTCTGCGAGCAGTGATTTTGGCAGGTACATTTTTCTCACTTTCCAGTGAGAACTTACATATAAACTTCATTATAAAGTAATTTTTATTGCTTTTAATAGTACCAGAAACATTAGTTATAAGTGTGCTGAAATAAGTGCTTCTGTGAGCAGTGCTTTTAGCATGCTTTTGGCCGGAAACTTCTTACGTTCAGTCAATTTCAGCTTGGCTCTTTCCCAATACAAATTTGCTGTGCGTGTCAAATGCTGAACTCGTCGCATTTCCAGAACGCCCTCTGACATCCACTCCTCGCACGTGCTCCTCCTCCCCTCCCTCGTCCTGACTACGCTCTAATTACAAAATCACTGTCAGTTTTTCCTCTGTGTTTGTTTTTTATTTTTTCCTTTTTTGTTTTTTTTTTTCAGCTAGTTTGGAGAACATTCGCTGTTGGTTTTCATAACGGCTACACTTCGTTGAGTGGCAAATGGCAAGGGGCAAGCGTCATGTGGCAAATGGCAAGTGGCAGAATAAAAAGTGCCACGTTGTGTGTTTTGCTTGCTGAGCTGGCAAAAACTGGAACAACTCACAGTTGACCAAAAGGCTTTGTTGGGTGCTGCCAAAGTTGTTTGCTGTGCGTGCCCAAAAACGAGTGCCACATACGAACATCGGTTGCGCCACCAGTTGTACACGCCCAGCCAATCTGTGTTTTGTGTGCTGGATGCTTAATAAGTTTTTATGCGTTCTCATAATTGTCAACACTAATGACGTGTGTGCATTTGCAACCATTTACAACACTTAGCAAGGGCCACAGATTGCGTCATCGTCTGCGGATCCCTCGTCAACAATAAATGGATAAATAATGTGAAATAATGTTTTATATGGCTACATTTTATATATTTAGAGTGATGAAAATTTAAGCTTCCTCAGATCGAATTTAAAAATTGCCCTTTTTGAAATTAAATCTAGAGATCAAGTTGTAAGGCATTAATTTAATTTGAAATTGGCAACCTCAAAGCAAATTTATACCTTTTGAATTATGCATTTGTAATGTTATTAAAATTTAACTGATTAATGTATTAAATTACAAAATTGGCCATCAAGTGCCGAATTATATCCTTATATAAGTTCTGCTCTAATTTCAAAGCAATTATTGATTTATGTGCTGATTAAATGGATTTTAATTCAATTAGTAAATGTAAATATTTGATGGAAAAATTGTATAAACATTTCATAAAAAAAATATATGTAAAAATTAAAGTGTTTTGTTTCCAGCATTGTTACTTTTGTCACATAATACAATTGGAGATTTTTATTTAGTTATTTTTATGTGCAATTTATTTGATTTTTGAATTCTATGGAAAGTGTAAACAAATTGCGAAACTCAGCGAATATAATCAATTTCGTGGCTTGGGAAATGTGTTTTTTATGCATCCTATTGCTACTTTAATTAAAATTATATATACAAATTTCTGTGTGTGTGTGTTTTTGTGTGTAAAACCAATTTTATGGTGAAACGTTGATTGCACTACGCAAAACTCACAACCACAAAATAAA
The DNA here is from genome assembly GCA_037043605.1 of Drosophila multiciliata. Taxonomy (NCBI): domain Eukaryota; kingdom Metazoa; phylum Arthropoda; class Insecta; order Diptera; family Drosophilidae; genus Drosophila; species Drosophila multiciliata. The sequence goes on from JBAMBF010000589.1 coordinate 3,167,254, forward strand.
TACATTTCAATGCGTTGCAAACAAGAAAAAATCAAAACAAAATAAGGTAAAATTGCTGTTCTTAAGTTGATATGGTTTGAATACTCTTACAGATATCCAGATATATAATCAAATCAAGCCAGGTTATTTTTTTCCTGTCTTGTTATGTCTGATTTAACTCAAACAATCATTTTCATGAGCTGATTTTTAATTATTTCTATGATGCTCGTAGAAATAGTTTTTAGTATACGAAAATAAATTGTAATAAATAAGAAAAAACGATTTTTATATTTTTTGAAAATATATTTCCAAATTCATATAAAATAAAAATATAGTCATGAAGGATTTATATATTTTCTGAAAATATATTTCCAAATTCATATAAAATATTTCTGATTCTTATGTAAAATTTTTTCTGAAATTATAGTCAAGAAGGATTTTTATATTTTTTGAAAATATATTTCCAAATTCATATAAAATATTTCTATTTCTTACGTCAAATTTTTTCTGTAATTATAGTAATGAAATTTTCTATCTCGACTGATAGCTATAAATAAAATGCTGCCTTCTTCAGAGACCTCGTAGAAATTGCACAACTCATAAAATATAAATATTTATTAATAGTGTAAGTAAAAATACAAAATAATAATTAGGCAAAGTTCTCCAAACCTTTAAACAATTTCTTGCAATTGAAATATTATCGATTCTAATTTGTTACGCATCTCAGCTGTCCAAACTTGGATGCTGTGTGCAAGTGTATGAAAATCCGATAGAGATTATGTTTACTGCAATTTGAGAGGAATGAGCGGAATGTACAGGCGGAGTTGTGCAGCAATATATCTATGTGCAGCAATGTGCGCACACATGTACAGTTCACAAGGGGGCAACTCTCTGGCACTATAATATTATTATTACAGTTTCAGTTATTGCAACGGCTTTTCCATTTGATTAAACGTAAATATTATATGGAAAAAAAATATACATTAAACCAAGAATGTGCCTTTGATATATATTGAGTGTGTGTGTTTAAGCATTTTCAACTTTTCATGCAGAATTAATATTTATAAAAAGCACTTTAAATTGTCGATAGAAATTCAGAGATATGCATGAAAATTCAAAGAAATTGTAATTGAGTGGGGAAACTTAAAAAGATCTCTTTTATTTGCATAAAAAGCAATTTGAGTCTATCTTTTGGTTGCAGTTGCAATTGTTGCTGCTCGGCAATTTATTTATGTGTTGTCAGTTTCAGCTGGGTGCGGCAACAAGAGTTGCCATTGTCTTTTGGCGTTAAATGTAAACTGTATCGGGGTTAATTGCAATTTTCCGCCAAATTTGTTGTTCGCATCTCGCAATGGACAACAACAACGATAATTCAAGTCAAAACGAAACGAAATGAATCGAATCGAATCGAATCGAGGCGAATGATAAAGGCAGCAATTAAGCCACAATAGACAATGGCCAGACAATGGCCAGCTGAAGATACAAATCGAGGCAGGCTGCAGACAGCTGTGAAGAAAAAGTGCTGCATAGTTTTGGGGTTTGTGGCAAAATGAATCACTTGCAAGTTGCAACAACTGCTTGCCACAATAGTAGCTTATCTCTTGTCTGCGGTCAGCACAAACAGATTTGTTTACAGTTATTGATAAAAATTGCGCAACAAACAGTTAAGAACTTTGTGAGTTTGCAACAAAACATATATATATATATATATATATATATATATATATATATAGCCGACGGCATATTTAATTTACGGTCAACTGTGTGGCACTTTAAGTCGAGTTGCCGCCTGCAGTGTTGCGATTTAATTAAAGCGCCATTAAGTCAGCAATTAACAACAACAACAAAAAAAAAAAACAGCGGCAGCTGCAACAACAATGGCAACTGTTGGTGGCAACTTTAAGCGACAGCCGCTTTGAGCTTTGAGGCAAAGCAACTAAGCGCTTTTATATGCTTTTTGCTTTATACTTTACTTGTTGTTGTTGTTGTTGTTGTTGTTGTTGTTGCCATGCCCCTTTCTTCTCTTTGTTTGTTGTGCTTTCAACTCTTTGGCTGCTTCCCGTTTCCTTTTGTTCCCGTTGTTCTTGGCATTGTTGTCGACTGCTGCTGTCGCATTAGTTTCTTTTTTTTACTGCTATTTTGTTAGCAGCAGCAACTAATTCCAATTGCTGGCAACAGCAGCGGGGCAGGAAAATGCGCCACAAACAGCGAAACACATTAAAAACATAAGAAAAAAAACACACGCTGTGACTGAGTCCGAGAATGAGAATGGGAATGGGAATGGGAATGGGAATGCTTCTTCCTGCTTCCTGCTTGACGGTTTTCTAATATTTGATTTTGTTTGCAATACCCTGTAAGCAAAGTGTTAAGCGGCTATGTTAAACTGTTGTGCAACTCACATTTGAACGACGTTCAAAACAGTTAGAACTGAATTATTTGTCTATCTTTTTTCTTTATTTTCAACAACAGAGCTCTTCCTCTTCCACAGCTATCTTATCGATAAAAATATTATGCGTCACTGATAACTAAAAAAAAACACTCTCTTCACAATGTTAGTTATTTTAGACAGCTTTCATTATAAAAAAAACAGCAGAACAGAAACTTGTAGTTATTTACTAGTTTTCATTAATCGGATTATCTTAATCGATAGTCGAATAAGGACTTATCGATCAATGGCAACTAATTGCATATCTTTAGCTACATAAATAAATAAGACTTGCTTTGGCTTCTGCAATTTAATTATTATTACTGTCAAGCCAATTAGTTATTGTCGTGAGGTCTTATGCATTATCTTTTCGCAAGAAATTCTGATAAGGTGCAAAAAAAAATAAACTTAAGGTATATTAAATATTAAAGATAGGAAAAAAACAATGTCAATCATAACACAGCTGCAGCTATATAAAAAGCGATTGCAACAAAATAAAATCAGAACCAAACGAGGAGTCTTCAAGCAAGCACAATGAAATTCCAATACAGCTGCGTTCTTCTGTTGGCCCTGTTCGCCGCCAGCCAGGCCTACAGTGCCTCCTGGGGCAAGAGGCAGAATTCCGACCATCTGCTGTCCCGTCAAACGCAGGTGCGTAGCCCAATCAGGAACAACTACTCGAACATCATCGTGGACTTCCCCCGTGCCGTAAGTGAATATAGAATTTCATTTAGTCTGCAGTTCATTTAATACAGATTTTTTTCTGTTTCTTAGGGTTCCAGCAACATATATAATATTTCCTTAGTCAATGTGATCGATAACTTCCGCAACAATTCTGGTGCCGCGCCCAGTCTGTGGTCTGGTGGTCCCGGCTATCGCTTTGCCCAAATCAATCTGAAAGGCCAGATTAACCAAGGCATCAACTCGACCATCGAGATCTGGGGTCGTTAAGTATCCGCTTGCCCCCGCACGAAAATCTTGACTACTCGCATCCAAATCATATAAAAAAAAAAAACAAATAAATAAATAAAAAGTAACAATAAACTTGAAATATAAAGAAAGCAAGCGAAAAATGCAAAACTTATGACTCAACTAATATTTGGTACTTGCAACATTTTGTAGCAAATGATTGCTGGGTATTTGGCAAGTCGCCCAACTGGGCTAATCGCGACGCTTTGTTTTTGAGCCGGCTGCAAGTTTTATTATGGGTACGTGTCTGGATGGCAGTCACTGTGTGAGGGATGTTTTAGGGTTAAGGACTGGCTTGTCAGGGTTCGCCAAAGGTCGGGGGAGGGGTGTCTGTGCCTTAGTGTGAGTGTGAGTGACTGGCGAATGAACTGAAACTGTCAAAAGTGCACATTCCGCACTTGACATTTTTCCAAAGCGCATTTTCAACTCTGCCCTGCAATGGGTTTTTGCAAGTTGATGGTGAAAGGCAGCGAGGAACTGTATGTGATGGGGGAGGGGGGAGGTGGAGGGGCTGTGAATTTCTTTTGGGGTGCGCTTCAATTGGCATTGAAAGCGTAAATGAAAGGGAAGCCTTTGCATGTTTAACTGAGAAACTCAGAAATGGCACTGCCAGCACCGGAATGCCAGTCAGACTCACAGCTAACGACACTTGCCGAGGAGACTGAAGAGGGTGGCTGGTGGTGGCTGCAACGTGCTGGGTGCCGGTTGCCACGCGCTGCCGCCCCCTTGTCAAACAGTTAAACAAAAAAAAAAAGCGAAAAAAAATACCGAGGGAAAGTAAAGAACGTGGCATAAACCCAGAAATTTGCTCGTACGTTTATTGCTTTTAAATTTGGCAATTGTCGAATCGAGTTTAACAAGCGATTGCGTGTGTGTGTTGGTGTGATGGGTGTGTGTGGGTGTGTGTGACAATGAGGGTACTTGCCAGCTGCAAATTGCTTATCGGGCAATGCTTGCAACAGCAGCAGCAACAGCAGTCAGCCGCCCTTAATTTGCCCAATTTAAAAATGGAAATCGATTCCCCCGAGAAATATAATACCCCCCCCCCCCTCCCATTCTCCTGCCACGCACTACTCCACCTCTTGTCAAATGTGTCAATAAAATGTGATTAAAAAGTTTTGCATAAAAATGCCGACAGTCGATTGCAATTGCGTTGCTTTACACCCCCAACCCCTCCCACCCCCGCAACTGCTCAACTGGCCACAGGCATTTTTCTTTTGTTCAAATCCCAAAGCGCAACAGATCCCCCCCAAACCCCTTCCCATTGACTTTTTTTGTTGTTGCTAGCAAGCGTGGCAAATTATCCCTTTCATAAGTGACAAATATGTCTGCTCAACTGCAATTGGGAGCAGGCAGAAACAACAACCACCCCCACACCCCCACAACCCCCTCCTACTTTGGCCTTATCAGTAGCATGCTTTGGGCTGCTGCAAGTAATGAGATTTTATTTCGAGCCAAGCGACTTTTGGGTTTTGTAATTTGCAATAAATATGCAGCCAACCAGGCCAAGAGTCACTTCGTCAGCAGACGCCAGTCCAGATAAGAGCTAGAATCGTATATTTTATGCGGGAAGTGGGCAGCTGGGGGACAGGGCAGGCGTGTGGCAGCCAGAACGCCCAAGGGGGGAGGTCCTCAAACCAACTGCAACCGGCTCAGCTGACTATGTATGAACTTGTATAAGCTCCGACTGCCTCAGCTTTTGTATTCAACTCAATTGGCTGAGCAAATATATATAACACAAATGCCGGGGGATTTCCTGGCCAGACATTTGAAATATTAGTAATCAGCACTTTAATGAACCCACAAACTTTGGGCATAATTAAACAAATTCCGCACATAACAATGATAACCTCAGGCCAAAATGGATTGTTGCTCGTTCCTGGCGAAAACTGCCTGCCAGCACAATTTATATTCATAAGCATATATACATATATATATATATATGTATATACATATCAACATTCTGGTTTTTGAATACTGCAATCAATATGGAATTGTTTGAGCGCCAATGGCACAAATATCATTTGAAATTTACAGAGTAATGAATATAAATAAACTTTTTTTTTCCGGCTCTTTGATAAGTGTTGTTAAAGTATTTTGGGACTTCAAAGTAATTATAATCTAATTACAGCCGCAAGAGACACATTTTCTATTAAATAATGTAATTTTCTGTCGAATTCTGAATTTAGATTCTAAGTCACTGCAAATAGCAAAAAAAAAGAAAAAAGTGCTGTTATCGCTCAGCATTTGTGAAATTGTTGAAAATAAATACACAACAAAGCTGATAAGCCCTTTAACTAAAAAAAACCCATGGTTTTATGATTCCCGTTAGTAATTAAATCAAATAATTAAATTAACTATTCGAATTTAACGACTTTGGCTAGCAACAGCAGCTGTTATTAAAAAGTCTGCGCTGTGCTAATTAACAGTGCTCTGTTAATAAAAATAACATTATGTTACCATGCAGCCAGAGAGATCTGAACGAATTATTCTTAATTCCCCATCAGAAAAGTTGAAATTAACCCAATAAACTAATGAATCACAAACATAATTAAAAGAACAATTGTTGAATGAATGGGGAAAACCAATTGCAGGCAGATTCCAAATGAATGTTAAATGCAATAGAATAGATTAGATCGCCAGACGTATCGATAAGCATCGATAATGTTATCAATTACCAAAAATATCATTCGCATTGTTGTTGCGAATAGTTCCAAACACACTTTCTGCTTAATCAACAAATTATATAAGAAAAGTACTCCAACCATAAAATAGATAACCACATTTAATCACAGAAAATCACAGTTTTTATTGCACGAGCAGCTGCCACGAATTCGAGTGCACTTCAAAAGTTTTGATTTTTCAAATAATTTTGATAACACCAGTGTCGAGTGCCGCTGGGCATTTATATCATCATTCGATAAAGTGACTCAACATTAATTGTAATAATAAAATAACTATTTTCTCACCTTATCAATTTAACTGATTACCCTGTCTACCTGTCAGCTCATATTTATGCGGGTGCAGATCTTACTTTTCGCCAGACCTGCCTACGCCCCTGGACCCGGCAGTGATAAGCTGGCAAAAAAAAAAAAGCGAACATTTCGTACCAACAAAAAGGTAATTAAAAATGGAACAACAAGACAACACATATATGTAAACAACACTACTCATGTCATAGTCTGCTATATAATGAGCGATCGGAGCAGAACTGAATCACATTCAAACGAAGAGTCTTCAAGCAGCCACAATGAAATTCCAATACGTCTGCGTTCTGCTATTCGCCGTGTTCGTCGCCAGCCAGGCCCACAGCGCCTCCTGGGGCAGGAAGAACTTCGGTGATACTCTGTTGTCCAGACAAAGAGAGATCCGCAACCCAATCAAGAACAACTACTGGAACATCAACATTGACTTCCCCCACCCTGTAAGTCAATAGAGAATTTCATTTAGTCTGCAGTTGATTTAATACAGATTTTTTTTCGGTTTCTTAGGGCACCAGCAACTTCTATAACCTAACCTTCATCAATGTGATCGATAACTTCCGCAACAGTTCTGGTGCCACGCCCAGTCTGTGGTCTGGTGGTCCCGGCTATCGCTTTGTCAAAATCAATCTGCGCAGCCAGGTTAGCCGAGGCCTCAACTCTACCGTGGAGATCTGGGGTCGTTAAGTTATCGCTTACCACTAGCATTATCTAACGCTATGAAACTCGCATATAAACAATAAGTAGATAAATAAAATAAAAAAAATAAAAAACAAACAAGAATAAATAAATATGAATTAAAAAAACTACAAAGTAAAAATTACTTATCGCATTTATAAATAATTTTGTACTGCTTATTTGCCCCATGGAAATATTATATTTAATTAGGCGTTACTAACCCAATGCTTGTCTATTATGCCACACTTTAGGCCAGCAAAATAGAGCTTACAGATAACATAATTATACTTATTTATTTAAAACAGGAAATTCTTTTGATATTGCTCAAGGGAAACTTTGAAATTACTGCTATAAATCCCTAATCGGATAATCTTGATGAGTAGAATGCTTGATAATAAATTTATATAAGGCTTGAACATATAGATTTCCATATAGGTTTCCAGTTTTCGATAATAAAACCTGTATATCTTATCTGAGCATGATAAATAGGTCAAAGTATTTAAAATAGAGTGCGAAATCTAAACATTTGTTTTGCTATCGAAAAGAAATTTATTTCGAAAACAGAAACTTATCGAAATGTTTCTATCAGCTTCACACAAACTCTTGCATAAATCAGAAAACACCTCTAAAAAGTATTTATTTGAGAGTGACTATAATTCTTCAGTTTATGACAATGTTTATGTTAAAATATATTTCACTAATTTACTCATAAATGATTTTCTTATTATACCCTCTTAACTTTATGCTAAGCCAAGTTTACTAGCTGTGCTGTCACACAGTTTATAGGCCACTTTGTTGCATTAAATATATCCATAAATTGTCATCTCAGATATCAAACGTCAAACTGTCGGATAAATGACTTTCTAATGCGCAATGATGGTTGCCATTTTGGCAACAAATTGATCATCATCAGCATTTGCATATAGGAATATTGGCGTATTAGCCCCAGTCCTCAGAACTTCGTTCCGCATCCCTCGCCTGGGAGTTGCTTGAAGGGTGCTCCTTGCCACAGGCACAAAGGACTAAAAGGAAACTGAAAACGCTAAATAAAAAAGGAAAAATATTTGTGCTGCAGGCAGCAAAGGCAAAAGAAAACATTCAATATTTAATAAATATGTATGCGAGTACTACACACACACACACACACACATAGAGAAACACACACATATTTTTTCAGTTAGCTATTTTGCAGAAATCCTGACGCAGACATCACAAACAGCACAAACAGCGAGGGGTTGCCAGGACAGGCAAGGACTTTCATGGACTTATTGGACTCATTTGACTGTGTCTGTCTGTGTCTGTGAATTTGTATTCGAAATGTTGCAGCTAGAGCCGGTGATAAATAGCAAGAAGCAGCAGCGAGTGTTGGCCAAAAGAAAACGTTAAGCGATACGGTCAAACGGATGCGCCCGAATTCCTTTTCCTTTCTTTTTTTCCCCTTGAATCGAATTTAAATTTCAATTTCAAATGTCTTGGGGCGACAAAAAAGGGCCTCAAAATCGAATCGACTCGAATCTCCCGGAGCGGAGCAGAGTTGGCTTTGTCTATGTGTCCTTGTGTGTGTGTGTCGCTGCATGTACATAGGTAAATATTTGTGCAGGACGCACCAATGTTTGAAAAGTCGTCAACGAAATGTTTCACTTAGTTAATATGCAAAACGCGCGGCTCGCAATGCAAAGCCGGAGCCGGATATGTTTACGGATGCCGCTACGGATACACACGCCATCTGTTGGCCCAATGCCACAACTCTGCCCCCCATCCGCTTCCCTTTCCAGCACAAAAAAATGGAGTGAAATCTGAAAAGAAAACTCTCAGTTGAGCTGTGACAACTGCAACCAACGAAGGCTGCCCAAAAATATAAAAAAATAAATAAAAAAAATTGCAAAGTCACGTACAATATTTTATTCGTATCAACAGAAATTCAAGTGAATCAAATGAAAAATCAATGTTGACCACAAAAAAAACTATTTATTTTTTAATATTTAAGATTAAAAATCACGCTTACAATAAATGTTTAAATAAAATTATGAGCAATGGAAAATAAACAAAATATTTGGCTATAAATTAAAAGATAGCCCAAAAACAACGATTATTGAAGCTGATTATTTAACTGGCACGTTTTTTGTTATAAGTATTAAATAATTTAATTACGTCCAAGTCTAAACTTTTTATAGATAAGATAGTCTAAAAGCCTGAATAAATGCCTAATATATATATCTGCAGGCTAATTACTAATTGAAATGGCAGACGAATTGAATATTAGTTGAGTTTGGTCAAAGAACAAACTTTTCTAGTCAAGTTTACAAGCAGCCCTCGTTGCCAGCAGCTGCTGCAGGAATTGGCAAATTTGCTTCGGGGCGCATTTATTTTGTCAAATTTCGCATACGCCGCGTGGGTCGCCTGCTGTTGCTGCTGTTGCTATTGTTGCTGTTGCTGCTGTTGCTGTTGCTATTGTGGCTATTGTTGGTGTTGCTGCAGTCGTTTTGGTCAACTGCCTAACTTAAGCCGCTTGCCGGCTAAGTTAAGCTGACCACTACACGGCTGCCCCAGCCATGCCACCCCTTTCTGGACCTGTGCAACAGACTGCGGCATGCTTGTGCCGAGGACGTCGACGACGATGTTGGCAACAGCTTGCAAAGCAATTACTTCAAACTACCCGGAAATGTCGCCTGGCTGACCAGATGCCGGTGACCAGACTCGGCTTTTGGCATATGTGCCGTGCTGCCTGTAATGCCAGTGTTTCTGATGTGTGTGTGTGTGAGTGTGTGGGTGTGTGGGTGTTGCTGCAACAGTTACTGGAGCATGACAGTAACACCGACCGCACTGCGGCCCCAACTGTCGCCTGTACACTGAGAAAAAAGAAAAAGAGTGCCAAATATCTTGAGACAAAAATAAAAATTTTTATTTACTTTAAAACAAACAAAACAATAAATATTTATAAACAAATAAAAACTAAGATTTTGTAAGAATTGCTGAAAATTAATTTTAAAATGATTCAATTGAAAATATATGTTTTATCAATATTATTTATAGAATACATTTATTTTGCGCTGTGTACACAGCCAGCAGAAGCAGAGACACAGTCAGCACAATGGTTGGTGCTAGCATGCCACCAGTGTGCCTGCCACACGAGGCTGGTTAAATTGCTGATTTTGTAGCCTGCCACATTGATTTTTAATAAATAGCAATTTGGCAAACCAAACGGACTTGTTATTATTTTTGCAGCACGTTCGCACAATCTGCTTTCAGGTGTTTACATTTACGTGCAAGCCAACTACAGTTAACAACTCCCATTCCTACCCCACACACTCCTCCTTAACGACAAGGAGCAACATTCGGAAAGCGACTCAAATATGCAACAAGCCAGAAATTTTGAAACGTTCGATTTTCGACGTGCAATCTGCCAAAATGGATAAATTAATGCCAATGCATGGCTTTGAAAATGGTTCACTAATGTGCTAGTCGTTACCCCAATCCTGCCACCTCCCATCCAGTAACCCACATTCCCCTTCCCCTCCTTGTAATGCACCTTTGGAAACAGTAAACGTCAAAGTAGCCGTAGCACAGTGCAGCTAAATGTGGCAACTGGAAATCGAAATTGAAAATTGCAAGAGAAAAAAGCGAAAACTTCGTAAATTAAGATTTTTAGTTTTATTTTGAATTTCGGGTGTTATCCAAAATGTATACAAATACATAAATAAAAACTAAAAATATTTGCTAGAATTTTGCTACAATATTTGTTGCAAGTGTTGCAGAAAAGCCAGCGAAATCCAATCAGACCAAACAAATTTATGGCAAATCTAAAATGAATTAAGGCCAAAAGAAGAAGAAGAGAAGAGTTACTGACTGAAACTCTGGATGAAAGGGGAATATAGTGGAGATATAGATTTTTCTTATTGATTTGAGTTTTTACCCAATCTTATCGATGATTCTTGGTAAAAGGGGCTTTTTTGTTATAAGCACTTTTATTATCAATGTTTTTTTTACCGTTTGCAATAGGAAATTAATCAATATTTAAGTGGATTTACAGAGTGACTAATTTCCGATTATTATTTACTTATTAAAAATGACTTAATTAAAAACAGTCTATAATTTTTAGAACAGCATTTAATAAAAACAATAATTTAAAATTAAATTGTTGCATAAAAAAAAAAACTTAAATAAAATTAAATCAAACAAAAAAATACAATAATATATATAATAATTCCGATAATTGTTCCAAATTAAATTTGAAAATATAAATATATCTCTAATCTATATAAATTAATCTCTAAATTATAATAATAATATTTTCTACATTTATAATTTTAACATACTTATAATTTAAACATTTTTACCTATTATATCATATTTTGTTATATAATAATAAATTAGTTGGCTGCCTAAAACACGTAAATATAAATTAATTTGTATTTTTTACACATGAAAATGTTTTTGTTTATGTTTTTTATTTTCGTTTGTGTTTTGTGGCACTGTGCACTGTGCGTTGGCCACTTTGCGGGGAGTGCAAACGTAATGAAGTATTTATGATTGGCTGATTGGCTGATTGCAACGGGGTGTTGGCCAATTCGTTGCGCCTGTGTTTTTGGCCAACCTGAACGTGGCAACCAGCAACAGTTTTTGACAAGCGCTGCTGGGGATTTGTGGCATAACAAATTCGTGCCGAAAATTGTAAAATAACACGGCACCTGCACAACAACAACAACAACAACAACAAACACAGCAACGGGCCTCAATCAATATTGATGAGTGGCAACCACTTTGAGCAGTTGGCAATGTGGGAAAATATTTAGAAAAAAAAAAATAGTAATCTCTGGAATTTTGCTGTTAAGTTTTTTGGTGATTTAGTTTTCTTAACTCAATAAAATTTCCCATTGGTTATGGCCATAAAATATGCATTAAATTTTTGTTTTTTTTTGTAACATGCATTTCATGAAAATTAAAATACAATATTTATATATATATATTGTAAATTGTTATGCAACTGGCATAAATGTCTAAATGTGAAATGCAATTTATTTAATCGAGCTGGCCTAAAAATTGATTGCCATTTAAGTAACTTTTGTGGATTGTTGAGCTTAGTGCACATTTGATTGAATTATTTTTATCACAACGCCTCCGACAAAGCGCTTAACAAACAGGCAGACAGACAGACAGACAGCTTATGGAAATCAAATTTTATGACAAAACATGTTTAAAGCAAATTGGATGGCAAGTTGGCAATTAAGTTGGATTTATTTGCAAAATAAAACAGGTATCACATTTCAAATGAAATGTTTGCTCCACTTAATATTTAAGCTCATTTATAAATGCCCAATTAAAAGTTGTAGATAATTTAAAAGTCTTATTAAAATGTCAAAGTAGAATATAGAATAGAAAAAAACAAAAATATTATTTATAACAAAATATGTATGTTTTATTTCTTTAAGTCTTTACTGCTTAAATACGCTATACAAATTTACAATAATTAATTCAATCAATTGTCACTCTTGTATTATCACATTATTTATCATACAATTTTTAACTAAATATTAACTTCGTTCACGCAGCCCATCAATTTAAATTTAAACAACTGGCTAATTTCGTTAAGTTCACTCCACCAACTTAACGAAAGTCGCAGCCTTAAGCGCAGCCAACTTTGTGTGACAAGAACTTGGCGCTTAGCACAGAAACACTCCAGCGCCTGCTAGCCAAGACACAAGCCAAGACAATTACAGCGCCATAACGCTATGTTAATAGATGGCGACACTGCTTAAGCAAAGTCGCACACCCGCTGCATGCCCAAATTTCCAGAGTTGCACACAATTAATAATCGACAATGCCGCAATTGATTTTAATTATGGCAAATGAACAATGAAAAATGCTTGAAATTTCTGAATAACAGAAAAACTCAAAGTACAGTTAGCCATAGCTAACTGTGCATCTAACGGGCTAAAAAAGTTTTGTTTACGCAGGGCAAACAAAATGAGACAAATTTTATGCAAAAACCCCTTTTGCAAATCGCAAGTTAAACAAAAGTCTCCTTTTTCATTTACATAAAACAAAGCCATAATTTGTTCAAGTACATAGCACACAACCCCCCCCCCCCCTTCCTTCATCAACCACCCACTCAGTTTGCACAGCAACCCTCGAAAACTGCTTCGAGTTTCCTCGCGTTCAACACATATACAAATTCACGCAACCACTAACACACACACACACCAAAACCAACACACACACACACATGCACACACAAATGTACACACAAATATACACATACACAGAATAGATAGGCGCAGTGGCATTTTCCTTTGTTGTGTGTTTTCCCTTCAACTTCTCACTCACTTCCCTTCCTTCCTCTTCTCTCCCCCCGCACGTTGCTTCAAAGATATCTTTCCATATGGCTGATTTTGAATGGTTAGCCACATTATTTTTTTTTTTTCGTCTTGCTGTCATTTTCATAATGAGTAATGCGAGGCAAGCGACGTGTTTATTTTTTTTTTTTTCTTTTTCATCCGTTTGCTTTGGCTGGCAATTTATTTGGCTTGGTCTTTAATAACAATATTCAGCGTTGTGCTCAATCTTAACTCTTGCAGCAACTGTACCTCGTCTTCATTTGTACTTAACTCTAATTAAATAGTTTCAATCTATCTTTTTTTCGTTCTTTCCTTCGTTCTTTCACACGTCAAGTTGCACCTTTGCGGCCATTAATTTAAAATCAAACAAACTTTTTTGTTTGCCTTATTCTATTTTTTCATTACAACCCCACCCACCCTGCCCATCAATCAATACGTGCACACACACACACACACATATATATACTTATGTACTCCTCGAAACTCGCCCCTTTTCGGTTTTAGAAACGTGTTGCAGCCACGCCCGAACAACCCGAGTGGCTGACCGAATCACGTAGCATGCTGGCTGCAGTCCAATCGCATGAAACGCACACACTTCGGCTGACACTGTCGGCTGTCAGTTGATTGGTCGCTCGTTTCGTTAAATAGCCGACAAATCGCTGTGCTACATTTCATTCGTTCGTTCGATTTGCCTCGTCGTTGACGTCGCGACGTCGTCGTTGTCGTCGTTGTCGTCGTCGACGTCGTGTGCTATCGCTCGGCAACCGGTTTGTCTTTCTCTTCTGTTTCGCTGTTCTCTTTTCAGCTCACTCTCTTTTGCAGCCATTGAGCAAGAAGAGAGTCGCTCAACCCAAACGATTCAAATTACGTGCTGTGACCAAATTTGTACAGTTTGTATTTGTTTGCGCTCTCTCTGGCTATCTCTCTCCTTATTTATATTTATTAATGTTTTACTGTTAAGTGTTTTCTTTATTTTTGATTTTGTTGAGATGCTTAGAAGAATTGTTGCAATGTAATTTTATAACGTAAGCAAAATAAATAAAACTGAATCAATCCATTGAGAAATCAATCAATAATATCTATAAATCTTCCAATATTCTCCTCGCACTTCTTCCAGAATTTTGTCTTAAAAGTACTCACGAATAATTCAATCCTGATTTGAAATAACTTCTAGAAATTTATCAAATCTTTATTTAATTTTGTATTTTTACACCAATTTTTTGCGCTGGGAGCTAAATGAAATTTCCGTTGCAATCAATCAATTAGCAGTTCATTATGTTGACATCAGCAAAGGGACTAAAAGTCGGCGCCAATGTGCCACCGTGCCACATTTCCACATTGCCACATAGTGGCTTCCCCCCTGAACTCTAAATTTGAGCTGCTGTCACAATTCGCTTTGTTCCCCCATTTTAGACTTGGCAATAAAATGGATACATCAGCAGACCGCAGGCCGCAGCCCCAACCCCCCTCCCCTCCTGCATTATTACCAACTCCTACACTCTAGTTGAAAGTGTGAACGATTTGCTTCAAGTTGGTAGTCCGTTTGGGCTTTAGTTTATTGCAAGACGGCAGGCAGCTGCCAGTTAACTTGCCACTTGCCACACAAATCACCATTTTTAATTAAATGAGCTGTCAAAACAGCCGTTACTTTCGTCGCAACTCGCGGTGGCAAACACTTTTTATCGCTATATTCTCCACATGCAGATTACACAGTTTTTTTTTATAGGTAACTTACTTTTTAAGTTATTTGTATATAAAAAAATTAATTAACTGAATTTTTTTTTCTACTTTCAGAAAAATAAGATAAAGATTTGCGCAGAAATGTAAATGCTTCAAATTGTTACCAAGTTTTGAGTCAAATTTGTTAATTATGCCAGCATTTGTCTATCGAATCTGGAAATGAGGAAGTAATATTTTAATATAAATTGCCACCTGAAGAGGAAGGGAAAAGGTAAAGTTAAAATCACTAGAAAAAAGTATTGGAAATGTTGTTGACTGCTTAAAAGTTTTATTTCCATGACACAATACTTAATATTTTACTCAAATATAGTCTTTTGTGCATCTAATTAACATAATTGATCGAGTTGAGCAACATTCTTTATTGCTTTGATCTTAAAAATCGAATAAGCTTTATATATAATCATTAAATAGGCAAATAAGATGGAAAGTTTTATGTTTAATGTCTCCCCTTATGCTGAGATGATAATAATAGCCATTTTTTGCATTTACCTTACTTTTACATTATTAATTGCTCTAAGTACAAATCAATCCGGATTAAAAAAACTTGTGGAATGGTTTTCTAGGGAGTTGCGGATAACGAAACGAGCTGCTCCCGTGCAAGTCAGCCGCAAATAACACGAGATTCTGCGTAAAATACCGTCCTGGACAAACAGCGAAATAGGACCAGGCAACGGAGGGGAAAAAATAAAAAAAAACCAGTTAAGTAAGTAATATCCATGAAGAGAAGAAAGTACATAGATTACTCATCATAAAGTCAAAATTGTCATTACCAGAGGTCTTCAAATTTGCAAAACTTGTGCTTATTTATATATCTATTTAACGTCAACTAAACTTTGCCGACACAAAAAAATACAAAAATATATAGAGAATAAATAAAATTTCAATTTAAATGTAAATTAAAATATAATATACATTAATAAGTTTTATATGATAATATATATATATATATTTCTAAAAGTAGTGCAGACAAAATCATTCTAAATTAGAAATATAATAAAAGCTTTAGATACATTTTTAACTCTTGCGCTGTGCATGAGGAAAATATCTTAAATTTTATGGGCAGACTTAAGTTTTATTGAAGTTGTGTTAAATTTCTTTTAAAATTCTGTTTCAAAAATTCAACAGCTTTTGTTATTCGTTTAAATTCATATTTGCGACTTAATTTGAGTAACAGTAAAAAAGACCTCGCTCCACGCGGCGCCTTCTGCAGCCTCTTTTGCCTTGACCGCAGACTAAAAACAAAGGCAAAGAAAAAAGAAATAACTGTGCACAGCCTTTGCTCACAACATAAAATGGCGTCGCATCAAAATGCAGCAAAGACTTGCGTCACCAAATTGACGTCATGCCGTTGTGCACTGCGTGTGCCACAAACACACAGAAACAGTTACAAGCACACATGACAGACAGTTGGACAGACACCGACATAAACTTGAAAGCTTTTTAATCCAATCCCCCAATTTCCATTGATGTTTGTTTCGTATTTTAATTAGAAACAAAAAAACAGAACGAGCAAAATCCAAATAGAAAATGCCACGAAAAGCAACACGCAAAAATGCTATAATTAAATTTTTATCACATGGCAAAACAACGCAGACGGAGAAAAAGCGACGCCTTTTAAAGAGCAATCGTTGAAAATAATTTATAAATAAATGAGTGCGTGAACGGGGCAAGAGAGGGATGTGGGGCAGGCATTAGCCGAGGCAAGAAGACATTAAGCTATAGGTGATAAAAGCAACGCCATCTAGTTATAATAGTCGAAAAGCAAAGCAAAATCGTAATTACAACATTTGATGGGCGACAGTTTTCCTAATTTGGTTTGTTATTGTTGCCTGGCTGCAAGGGGCGTGTGCCACACACAAACACACGCAGAGAGTATGGAATGAGGTGCAGAAGAGGAGTGCATAAAAAAGCTCATCAAATGTGCCAGCAGCAACAGCAGCGGCGTCAACTTAATAATCGCCATAAATGGCGCCATTCGTAGCTAAACACAACCATCCCCTCTCCACTCAGCACCCATCCCTCTTCTGTGCTCCACTACAAACTGGCAAACAACCCACAATGACGACTGAATTTTCGCCATGCTACGTAATGATGAAGTGTGGCAACAGCGCCGGCAAACTCAAAAGTAAATTATAGTAAAATGCGTACGAATGTGTGAGTGTGTACGTGTGCTTATGCATGTGCATGTGTGTGTGCGTATCTCTGTTGTGACCTTTTTCGTGATGTTGCGAGCAACTGACAAGATATTCATTCGAGCTCAATATTTTATTCGAATTTCGAATGTGAGAGCAGCGGCAACGAATTCGCCGCAAGAGAGTGTGAGAGCGAGCACGAGAGCGAACGAGAGCATACTGCATGTAAGTGTGCGTCTTCGTGCGTGTGAGTGCTGATTTTGATTCAAAACAGAAAAGCGCGGAAAATTTTATAAGCGCGCCACTTTTTGTTATGTTTTGGGCTTGTTGTATGTGTGTGTGTGTGTGTGTGTGTGTATTGCTTCATTTTGGCTTTGGCGCGGCTGAAAAGCGGCAACATCGCATTTGCTGCCGTTTCTGTGTTGTTCAGTCGCGTCGCTGCTTCGCTTGCCGATGCCGATAAAATAATTGAACATCCGAACGAACGAACGACGAACGTTCGCTTGCCAAAAGCAAAAGCAATAACAATAACAATCACACCAACACCAAAACACTCCAAAATACACACACACACACACAATACATAAACACTTAGTTTGTTTTTTTCCTACGCTTTTTGTTTTTGTTGTGTGTCGTTTTTATCACGGCTCAACTAATTACATACAATATTTTCAGGTGCTGTGTTTTTTCTGCTGACGTGTCCAGTCACAAATACAAATTTGTTGTTCGTGCTGCTCATTTATCGCATCACTTGGCTTTCCATTGTTTTTTAGTCTGAAAAGTTGGCAAACTCTTTTGTTTTTGGCCCACAACTCGTCCAAAATTGGCTAGACGAATGCAATTTCACACACAAAAGAAGGTCTACAGAAATAAAACGGAGACGGGCAAAAAAACAGCCCGAAGACTCAACTAATTTGAAGTTCACTTTCTTTGAGTTTAGCTTTCTTTTTTCTGTGATTATACACCAAAAAAATATTGCAAATGCCTGTTGAAAATATTCGAAATATTAAATATCCAGCAAAGCATTGTAAATAAGTATAAATTCCATAAAAAGCTTTCGTGTAGATATGAATTCAATTAAATTTAAAGTTGATCGATTGAAAATCGACAAATAATTACAAAATGCTTGCTTAAATGCGGCTAAATATATCTGAAATTGTGCTACTTTGGAAAGCTGTGTATCTATTCTGGAATTAAAAGCTTTCTGCTTAATAACTTATTGTAATCTTGCACTTCATATTTATTAAAGAATTATATAAACTATTACTTTAAAAGGATTAAATTACAAGCCGAGCTCTTAAAGAGCTGTAAAATTGTAACTTAATGTCAAGTTAACAAAAGCTGACTTTTTCTATTGATATATAATCTGTATTCCGGTTTTTCTACTAACATCATTTTCGATTTCTAACATGAATATTAAATGACAATTTAGTCGCCATTTTTGCGGAGATTTTCCGTGTTTCAATTAACCAACATTTTTGTTTTTGCATGTCAAACATGAAAATGTGTTTAAACTGAGACTTGCTGGAGGAAAAGTTAACAAAAATCTGATATAAAACTATGTATGTATATAAGTATTTATCTTATAATACAAACTTAACAGTAAATTACTAAAAATGCAGTATATTTTGTGAAATATTCGTCAAATTTATCTACAGGATGGTATATGTTATGAAAAATCAACTGCTTTGTATATTTATGCAGTTAAAAATTCATAAAAATTATATAATCAAGTAGTTCAGCAGTAGGATTCATTAAAAAATATAATAATCTAAATCTGTACACTAAAAGTTAAAGATTTTGTAGTATGTCAAATAAAATTGCTGTGAAAGTAAGTGGGTTATGGCGGCTGTCAGCTATAAGGAACACCCAAAGTTACAGTTATGTGTATAAAATGGAAATTCAAGTATATATAGTATATATATTTCCTGTCCACTTAAGAAATCGTTAAGAGTTATATCACAAAGTTGTGAAAAAGTATGTAAAAGGCAGATGAAGCAGATAAGTTAATGATAAGTATCACTAGCCAACTCATCAACCTAGCCATTGCCATCTACCCATCCGCCAGTCCTTATCTTGAATACCCAATAATAATGCCTCAGTTTTAAAAATATCTTGTGCAACGTTTATGCATAAATTATTGCTAAATGCAGTTGTAAGTAAAATCAAAATGGAAACCTTAACCAAAATAATATCCTTTTGAGTTCAATATATCTACACAAATGTGGAATAATCAGTTCAAAATCAACCGTGAAACTGCATATATAAAAAAACCTTAAAAACATAGAAAAACACAATAATTTGTCGAGCTCGGGACTAAAACTTAAATGTCAACAGCTTAACTCCGATTAAATACCCTGTGGAGCCCCTCTTTGGCCAACATATAACAGTTATCAAATCTAGTACCAAATGCGAATTTTATTAACTCATCCAGTTGTACTTAATTCTGGATGGATTAGTAGCAGAGCGGACCAATTATGGCCCAAGTGAGTTGGTGTTATTTAATCTTTTTTATATCTTTCTTGTTTTGTGTAATTGTTATCCGCAAACTACAAAAGTGTTTTGACAAAGAAAAAATACATATTTCCCATTTCTTTTACATAAAATAGACTTTATTTTTGCAGTTCCTTTTCTTCTTATATTTAGACAGTTATGTGCAGTTCTAACAATAAGTTAACATGATTCCATGAACTCCACTATTTTAAACCAAAATTATCCAATCTTTGGAGAGTCGGGGAAATGTTTTGAAATGTTTGTTTTATTAGGCAAAAGATGAAGATTATTTTAGTAGCTTTTTATCAGCTTTTCATTGTATGTAGATCAGGGAAGAAAAGCACCCTTTGGCAGTTTTGGGGCAAGTAGATAAAACATGCATATTTACAAAATAAAAGTAAAGAACTTTATTTTATGGTAGTTTATATAAAATAGTGTTGTAAGTGTATAAAAGTTAATATTTTGTTTGTTATTTTTTAGTATAGTATGTATCTCATTCACACC
Source organism: Drosophila multiciliata (assembly GCA_037043605.1). Lineage (NCBI taxonomy): Eukaryota > Metazoa > Arthropoda > Insecta > Diptera > Drosophilidae > Drosophila > Drosophila multiciliata. Next base: position 3,187,490 of record JBAMBF010000589.1, read on the forward strand.
GCCGTGTTGTGTGGAAAGAGGACAGAGCGAAGTTTCTGATAAACAAGAGCAGCACAGCTGAAAATGGCAAAGGTCGGCAAACAAATCATGCCGAAAAGCGCAGTAAATAAGTGCATGAATTTATGTAAGTACATAAATAAATGTACTGCCAGTGTATGAATTTGTTGCTATTGTGTTGCTGTTGTTGTTGCTGTTACTGTTGTTGTTGTTGCTAGTTGTTTTTGTAGCTAGCTCAGCCAGCTGTATGCATTTGGATGGCAATGGCGCAAGGCAAACATGAAAATAAACAGAAGCAAAACGCTGATGTTCCAATTTAGCACAACTTTCGCTAGTTGTCGCCGCTGGGGCCAAACGATAAAGCCAGAGGGACGCTCCCTATGGAGAGGGGTTGGTGGGGAGTTGGGGAATGCTGAGGTGACGACGTGCAAAGCGCACACAGACAGACTGCGAGACAGACAAAGCGACTGAGCGACAGTCACAGCAGCAGCAGCAGCGCCCCAACTCGGAGCTGTGCAAACGTCATCAACATAATTTTCATCACTCAGCGATAAACACGAAATATGCTGATGAAAGACGCCGAACAGAGCGCGCCGAGCTGAACTGAGCAACAGCCGAACGGGCGAACAGCCGAACAACGAACAAAACCGAACGCGAGCCGAGCACGCGAGAGAGGTAAGCGTTGATAAAGAGTATGGGACTCCCAAGGGGCGAGAGGTGGAGTCACAGTCGGTCACGAACAAAACAACGAACGCGCCAGAGAGCCTGCGATAGATAGACAGAGAGAGAGAGAAAGAGACAGAGAGAGAGAGAGTGTGAGTGCAGTCAGCAGTCGGCTTGAAGCTTAGTGCCCAGTTTGCAGTGCTGTGTTTGTTAGTTGGCGAGTGGGAGTCGCTGTACAAAGGCAAACGGCGGAAGCAGCTCGCTGCGACTTGCCAGCGACAAGCGACAACTCACAACTCGCAACTGGCAACAACAATGAGCGCAACACTCCACACCACACACACCCTCTCCTTCCTTTTATTTTTATTTTATTATTTTCTTTTTTTTTTTTGCTTTGTTCCACTGCAGCCAGTTGTGTGCGGCAGCCGTGACACTCCATTTTTATTTTGCTTCGCTTCATCGCAGTCCGTCTGTCCGTCCGTCTTCCCAGTCTTCCCAGTCAGCGTACACAGCCACAATATGCTCTTGGCACGAAACCTATGCATTGTAACCAGTACCCAGCAACTCTGTGTGGCAACTCAGCTCGCAGCACTAATTGAAGCCCATGATTAAGTAACTTTTGCAAACTGTAGTCGCTCACCACAGGCACAAAAAGCCAGCGCCAACAATTCCAGCGACGACGACGACGACGACGACGACGAGGCGACTTTCCGGCATTTGTCACGAAAAGGTCTCTGGAGCTGCAACTTTTATGGTGCACCTTCTCTTTTTTCTTTATTTCTTTTTTTTTTTTTGCCGGCTTGCAGCGCTACGGAAAATGCCAAAATATAAATCAATTAACTTTTGCGAACACAAAAAACTTTGCACAAAAGTTTTCACCATCGAATTGCGAAAACCAAATGCGACACGGATTTTTCTCAACGACATTGCAAATTGTTCGGCTTTGGGGTATTGAGTATCGTCTATTGAATTTGTGTAGATGGGATTTAGCTGTGAAATATTGTAGTTTCTCTAGTGAATTTTAAAGAGAAAGACATAAGAAGAATTAGTTATTTTTAATATGATCTAAAAACAATTAAGCATATTTTACAGACATTGCAATTGTTAGGATAATGACAAACTTTGTTCAATAGGGATACAGAATAGAATATTTTACACAATGGAAGTAAGGCTGTATTTAAATATTATATGGTAGATGTAATAGATGTTGATATATATAAAAAATAATTGCAATTAAAGTAAACTGTGGAGGTAGTCAGCATTTTAAATAAGCTCCAATAAAATAGTATGTTTCTTAGAAGTGCTCCAAATTTACAAAGTATTTCGGTTTTTTTTTTTGGCAACATGGAGCAAGCCCTAAATATAATTGTAGATGGTAAAAGATTGTAGCATATTCAAAAAGTTTTTGTCATATATTATGATGAAATAGTTTTGCATAACTATGATTGAAAAAGCTGAGTATTTTTATAATAAGTTGATTATATATTGAATAACTTTTATTCATTCGGTAGCAAAATTAATGAAAAGCAGTCAACAGAAACACCACAAATGAATACTCAAAATGGTGGCTAAACACATAAAAAAAAAGATTCAGATAACAGTCAAAACCAATGTGTTGAAGATGCATTGAAAATGTGACCTTTTACTCCAAAAAAAACTGATAAAGATCGAATCAAGATTGCTTTATCTCCATGCACAGCTGAGATCTGAGAAGCGCCGCGGATCACTTTCGATAGATAAACAATCGATTCGAATCGAATCGAAAGCGCATTAAAGTTAATGTCCAGCATAGAAAGTTAATCGTATATACAAATGAGTAAGTGTGTGGATGTGTGTGTGTGTGTGTGATGTGTGTGTGTCTAAATATTAGCTAAGAATGCCTTCATTTGAGTTATTTACAAACAAACAGTTGAGTGTCTCTATGAGTATAAGTATGAATGCGAGTGAATGAATGTGAGTGTGTAGCAGAATAAATATGTATGCCCATAATAAGTATACCAAATACTATCTGTGTTAATATGTATATATATATATATATATGTGTATATATCTGCCCAGAAGATAGCTGCTGAGTTCTTCAAATAAACAAAGAAATCATTTGAATCCAATTAAAGGCAAAAGCCAAAAAGCGGATGTTTACTTGCAAAGCCAGACAGATAGACAGAAAGAGAGAGAGAGTGAAAGAGAGAGAGCGAGAGACATTCAGAGAGAAAGAGCGCCCAGTTTCATCCATTAAAGTCGTCTTTATTAACAGTTTGATTGAGCAATTTCACAATTTACAACTCGCAGCAAATAAAAAAATTACATTTTGAATATGCAATTAAAATGTTTATTTAATAATAATGTTTATATGAAAATGATAATGAATACAGCTGCCACTTAAAGATGCCGTCGACTTAAGATCAAAAACGATTAGTTGCACTTTTCGCTTTTAATATTAAAGTTGTTTTTTTGTTTGTTTGTTTTTTTTGTATGCTTTTATTTTCTTTATTTTTTAGCTCAACTGAAATTTGATACTTTTTTTTTGGTGGATATTTCGTTGATAGTATTTGCTCATCCTGAAGCCAAATTCGTATGCCGAAAAATCGAATAACAAATATAGTCCGACTCTGATTTAAAACTCGCATTTAATGCTGAGACAGCAATGGGGGGAGGGGGGCATTGGGGGCAGTGGGAAGGGGTGTGGGGAAGCTGCATGACAGTGTCTGAATTTAGATGCCGATAACTAAAATGTATCTGCGGCAAAAGCCGAGGTGCAAAATTCAATGCGAAAGCCAGCCAGCCGACTACAACAACAACAATAACTACAACAACAACAACAACAACAACAACAACTAGCACAATACCAAAAGCGTCGCCAGCAACAACAATAAAGAAACTTGCATAAATGGAACCAGTTTTTAGAGGCCCACTCAGCCACAGAGATGGAGACGCAGACGCAGCCGGAGACGGAGACGAAACTAAAACTGAATCTGAAGCTGAGGCTGAGTCTGGGGCTGAGGCTGAGTCGGAGTCTGAAAGCTGGAAAGCCGCCTCGGCTTTAGTTAGCGACAGCGACGAATAAATTTATGCAGCCTAAAGCGCGTTTTGTGCCCGAACCATTCGTTATAAGCAAGTAGGAATCGTTGTAGGAGCGGAAGGAGGGGGGGGAGTGGTGGCAGGCGGGAGGTAGGCCAAAGTTGGGTTAGGGTGTGCAAGAGGGGAGGCACAGAGCAAACCAAAACAGAGACAGCAAAAACTGAGCACGAGGGAACGGCCTGTTTAGACAGTGGAGAAGGCGCATTGAGGAATGGGAATGGCAGTGGCTTTGGGGACGCTTGAAGTGGTGAGATGAGGAGTGGGGCATGGGGGCATGAGTACTGGCGACTGGCGACTTTGTTGCCCCGATAACAGGGCCCCCGTAACTGGTCGCGCATACCGACGAACGACATGTGAATATTAATGTTTGCCGCACACAACAAAACGGATTGGCAACGGATCGCCAGTCTAAACTCAAATGAATACTCAAATGAATGCCCAAACGAATGCTCAAACGAATGCTCAAACGAATACAAAAAACTCATTCGAGATCGGGTGACAATTTTAGAGTGTGCTTGCCAAATGATTCGCACTAAGCAGATGCAATTTGGATTCGTCGAATCGAGGGACATTTAAGTGACTCAATTTGCATTTGGAGTTGGCATCATCATATAAGGATCAGAATATGAATAGTTATCCAAATTTTGGCATTAATTTATTGATTAGAGTATGAATAGCTATGCACAGTTTGAGCATTATATTGATGTCAACTCTAGACGCCAATCTATCCTATCCTATTCCTGAGACAAGGCTGATCTTATTTGTGTGGAGATATATTCGAAGCTATTCAATTTTGAGTAAAAGTTTTATTTGACAAGAAAGGGAAATAAAACAATTTTATATATGTAATAAAGTCTTCATTCTGAGTATATTATTATCTCATATATATATTAATGATGAAGTTGAGATATTATTCGATTTAGGTGTAAGTTATATTTACCTTAATTATAGACATGTCTATATATATCTATATCTATATCCATAACTATATTTAAATTTATATCTTAAACTGTGTCCATATCTATATCTGTATCTATATCTGTATCTATATCTGTATCTATATCTATATCTATATTTATATCTATATCTATATCTATATCTATAATTATATCTATATATCTATTTATATATATCTACATTTATATTCACAACATTCCTTTATATCTATGTCTATATATATCTTTATTCACTTTCACATAATGGCATTATAGGCCTAAATCAATCTGGCAAGAAGAAGATGAAGCCTTTTTGGATTTCAGTACAACCTAAACTACAAGATGAGATCATCATGCTCAACAATTAGTATAATTTTGATAATACGAATGATATATATTTTAAGTATTTGACAAGGTTGGGTTCTTATAACCAGTACAGGGTGCACCCATTAACAAATTTAAAAAGCTATAGCTCAAGCTCAATTTATTTTAGATGCTTTTGAATACGTTCAATGCACAAAAATAAGTCTACTTTTCATATATCAATTAAATATATTTATATTATTATTTTTATATTCAAAACAAGATTATTTTCAAACAGCAAAGGATCTTCTGAAGGAAACCCCATAAAGGAAAGCTTTTACGATTCCAAAAGGTTATGTACAAAAAAGGATCTTTTAAATTAAGTTTTGTATAAAACCCACAAAGGAAAGCTTTTCCGATACCAAAAGTATATGTTTACTGATCTAGCTATGTTTTACCTGGAATACAAATTTTATGCTCTATTATCTACTATAATAATACTCTGTTCTAAACTTTAACCAAAGTCATTTTAATTAGTCAATAAAAATAAACTTTCATGATAAAACATAAATTATTTTTGAAATTAGTCGGAGCTTCATGGGGCTCTATTGAGCCCCCTTCTGAACCTGTAGCTCTTCATTACATAAATGCTTCTTGCTGGAATTCAAGAATTTATATCTTTTTGAGGGCTTCTATGTTTGCAGAATGTCACAAATGTGTTCCTAGGATACTATATCTTCTAAATGCATACATAGATCTGAAATAAAAAAAAACACAAAAACCATTTTTACTTACCGATTAAATACCAAATAATAAGTCTTTTTTCAGTGATAATTTCTCTTATATTTTTTAGTATGCCTACTAAGCATTATTTTTCTTGGAATGCAAATAAATATAGATATTTAATTTAAACATAATTCACATAATCATTCCTGATCTGTAAAGTGAAAAGTGATTGCCTATTAAAGGAGCAACCCTCGTTCAATTGCAAATTACTTTTGTTGTTTAATTTTTGTGGTTATTCTTCTTGAGAATTGTGACCAAGTAAAGCAACAACAACAACAACAACACGAAGAAGAAGAAGAAGAAATCAACTTTAACTACAAGATGCGGAATATCCGTGCGTGTTAAGGATCCAAACGAGTTTCGTCCACATCCCAGGTCAGACTCATTGTCAGTCGTACGCCATGACAACTTGATAAAGATTTCATGCCTTTGATTAATATATTAAGTCCCCGAACGTGGAACTGGCAACGGGATTAGGGAGTGGGTAGTGGAAACGAGACGGGAACCCGAACACCGAACACCGAACACCAAACAGCAAACAGCAAACCGCCGGCAAACTGCAAACACGAAACCCATACACGCACACACACACACAACCACACACACACACACACACACACACAGGCAGACACACATTTCCAAGTGTTCCGTAGTTGGCTGGCAAAAGGTGTGCGGAGTTTTGGACATGACCATAAATCAACTAGCGAGCTGATGCCTCCGTTGGGGAAACCTGCAGTTCCGCTTGTCTAATGCCAGAGACTCCGTGTCAATTAAATGGCACTGAATTTCATTGAAGTTCAGTTCGCTTGAGTTTTCCTGATGAATTTCAAGTGGATTTCTAACGCTCAAATGGAACTAACGCTCCTCGGGGAATACGAGTACATCAAATGGCCAACTCGAATGATGCATTCATTCCAAAGTATGAGTTCAATTCTGAAATGAGTATTCGATTTGGGAATTTGCTGGTAATCGACAAAGAGTTGTCTTGTTGAAGTCTGTTTAAAATGTGGGTTTATTTAGATATATAGAGAAAAAATAATACTTTGTCAGTATTAATATAATTAATAATTATAATTATTATATAATAAATAATTAATATTTATTCGGCTACATCCTAATGATCTTTGGTACTCTTCTTCTTTAGTAGATTCACATATATTTTGACTAGAAAAAGAGAGCTATGGAATTTTTATGGAGTCTTTGTATCTGGGAGACAACTTTTGAACTGGCTCATTCAAACATCGTCCAAGTCTCCAAGTTCCTGATTCCCCTTTCACATTCTGTAGAATCTCAACTCAATGCCCGATTTAGAATCTGCATCAAACATAGATAATATAAAAATCTAACAACTATGGAGGGAATTACATTAAAATTGGGAAAACAAAATCAAGCTTTCAACGCATTCCAAAACTAAGGCAAGAAACAATTCAACAGGCCAGACTCGACTTAGCTGAAAAGTTGCTTTCCTGAGCAGTTACCTTATTGGGTATTTTAAGTCAAAACGATCTCGACTAGAGGTGAATCCCAAGAATGATGATGACTGCAATCCAAGCGCGGTTCTCTTGCCGCTTCTGTTGATTCCTGTCTCGAATGCAGTCGGCTAGTTATGTAAATCCCCTTACACCCCAGAAGATAACACAAAGTTTGTGTGATAATTTACTAAAAACTCACCAATTAAAAAGAAATAACAACTAAGATCGGTTATCTTGGGCAAGTCGCAGATTAAGTACCCTTGTAGACCGGAGTTAAATTGAAGTCATTTAAATAATGCTATATATATAATAGATATAGGAGTTTTAGAAGAATAACTTGCATAACCTAAGAGTTTAACTAGAATTAATTTGAAACCGATGGACATTACTATATAGACTCGGATAGTGAATTTCTAATGGAATGTCAGGTATGAGTTTAGAAAATACTTTTACTTCAATGTTCAAAAATTGTATAAATATTTGTTTAGGCCAGTTTTAGATATATTAAGTACATCAGAAATTAATTAGCTAAAAGAAAGGTATATAAATTTAGGAGTAATTCCCCTATTGGAAACATTATCTTTAAATACACAATAAATAAAGTTTTGTAACCAAAAAGTTTTATTATTTCATTCATTAGTTCTTGGGGCACTCGAACAAAAGTAATATTATTAAGGTAATAAAAGTTTTGTGGAAAACTTTTTGAATTTTGAACAAGCTGCAGATAACACTTCCAACCCATTTTCGATGCATATATCTGTGCATATGTCAATTACCTTTTGTCTGGTGGGGGGGAGGGTATTTGTGTATGGGTAATGTGCACTAAAAGGTTACGGGAAAAAAGATGAAGACCAAGTTTGGGCCTTGGGCTTTGGGCGAACAACCCGAACCAATCATTAAATGGCATAATTGATGCTCTGGGGAATTTAGGCAGGACAGAGCCACAGCCACGGCCGAAATCTGAAAATATAATAAAATAAAAAGTCGAATAAAATGGAAATGACAAAAACAAGAGGGTGGCCGGAAATAAGGACACAACACACAACGGAACGAAACAGAACAGAAGGCTGAACAAAATAATATAAAAACGAACTGTTAGCCAACCCCAAATGCACACAACAACAACAAGAACAACAGCAGCAGCAACAACAACAAAGTGTGTGCAATGTCAGTAATGTTCTTAGCATAAAAAGTCAAAAGCAAACACAAATTTACCGCGTGTGCAGCTGTGTGTATGTGTGTGTATATATATATATATATGTGTGTTTGAATTTGTGCACCGCCTCAAGCGAGTGTAAAGCACGCGCCAGAAAGTTTCTGTGAGAGGCGCTGTGGACCACCCACCGCACACAGAGCTGAGCAACTGAGCAAGCTGAGAGAGCAGCAGCAGCAGCAACGACAGCAGCGCATCAAAATAGAAGAAGAAGAAAACGTTGTTGCTTTTTTTTGTCGCTGGCAAATTCTTTTTTGCTTTTCGTTTTTACTTTGCTCTTGTTCTTGTTTTCTTGTTCGTGCTCCCTCTCCCCCCTCTGCCCGTTTCATGTGTTCAGCATTCAGAATTCAGTTTGCCTAGTCCGCTCCACTGGCTCTCCTGGGCAAATATTTAATTTTTATAAAGCCTTCATGCTCTCTGCACTTGTGCGCTCGTCAACTTTGTGTGACTGTATTTGTGTGACACTGTGTGTGTGTGTGTTTTGCTCGTCTCTGTGTGTGTGGGTGTGTGTGTGTGTGTGTGGGCTTTAGCATTTTGTGTGGGCTTTAAAAATATTAAAGGATAAACGCGCACACATAAAGCTCACATTTTATGGCTGTGAATGCTGTTTGTGCGCTGGGATGAGACTCAGTTCCAGTAGCACTGGCCCCGGGGGAGCACTTTTCAATGTGTGTGTGTGTGTGTTTAGGTGTGTGTGTGTGTTTTGTTTGTTTTGTGTGTGGCGCCTCGATTTGCCTTCATCAATTATTGTTGCAACTTTGCCGCATCGCTGCTAATAGTTAATAAAATATGCATACGAAAATGGGCCTATCATTACACGTCGCACGTTTTGGGTTTCTATTTGACTATCGTTGTCCTTCCGTTCGGTCTGTGTCCTGTTCGCAGTGCGTGTCCTGCGTACTGTGCATTAGGTTCGCCTTCATTACAATGCATGAGGTAGCAGCCCATTCATTATCCTTATGTTGTTTACCACGCTAAGCTAAACGCTTTTGTATTTTGTGGGGTGACCAGGACCTTGGGAAAGTGCTTAGAAGGGATAACTGTGCTTTGGTACAATTTACAATTTACTATGGTTGGAAGGCACTCGAAAGATTGTGGACACATCTATTTAATCTTTATTTCAATTCAAGTTTCATAAATGTAAATTCTTTTATATATAATTGAAATTGAAATGTTAAATACGCAATTTACAAACAAACAACAGACAAAAAAAAGATCTATAAAGAGAAAGTTCACTTTTTCAAAGCTACAACTGATCATCAGTTTGGAATTCTAACTGTGTATTTCTAATCCACCAGCGAGAGATGAAAGAATCTGCAAAATAACCAAAATATTTCTCACTTAAAAGCATCTATGCAAAAAAAACCGACAGAAGACAGTGAAATGTGAGAACCGCGCTTCCAATTCGAAGGCAGCAACAAAAATCTTCCAAACGAAAGAAGTTTGTTGTTGTTGTTGTTGCTGTTGACGTCAGCTGGTCACCCTAAAACAACGCATACAAAATGGAGTAGCTAGCGCCTGTGTGCGACCCTTTCTCTCTGTGTGTGTGCGTGCGTGTGTGTGTGTGTGTGTGTGAAGGGCTTGGCTGGCATTCAGTTTATTCGTGCGCTTGTTATTTTGTTTTCTTTTTTGTTTTTGTTCAGCTGTAAATCCAAACTCAAAGAAGAAGCAGCAAGCAAAAAGCAATTTCGAGAAATGCTAAAGGGCCGCTGCCGCAGTCGCTGCCAAGGGCTCTGCTAGCAGCAGCAGTAACAGCAACATCAACAGCGGCAGCGGAAACATGTTCAATTATCGCAGCGTTTTGTTGTTGTTGCTGCTCTGCCTGCTTGGCTGCTTGTATTTTACCCCGATGGATAGACTCACACACACACACACACATATGTATATACATATAAAACAATATCTGTATGTGTGCATCTGTATGTGTGTACTGAGTGTAGTCCCAAAATGGTTTGAGGTTAAGTTGAATTCATGCAATGCGGTCGTCGTCGTTGGACGTTGATGTTAACGTGCCATGCTTTACACACCCTTTACAGAACGGCTCCCCCTCTGCAAAACGAACTTTCCACCTCTCTCAACTCTTTTAACATATGGAATTGGCGTGTCGACGCTGACGTACGCTAGCATTTTAGAGTGGGTGGCTCGCTCGCTCGCTCTCTCTCTCGCTCCCTCTCTCTTTCAGACTTTTCTCTTTTCGCCTCATCACTCAACTGCTGCTGCTGCTGCTGCCGTTGCTCCAAAGGGGGCGGCGTAAAGCACTCAGCAACAGCAATAACAACAACAACAACTACGTAAAGCGCCCCTGGGAATTTGACGTTATAATTTATTTTAAATCTCGCCCGTTTTGCCGGCTCGCTTTAAATGTGAACAAGAGCTTTTTATTTGCCTGCTGCCGTCAGCCATAAAAACCGTTGCGAAATGCTCGTGTATGAAAAAAAAAAAAAACATTTAGCCAACTAATTAGCTTGCGGCCAAAAGGCGGACTCTGAGTGGGGGCTTGTGCCACGTCCACACAGCCCATTGACAGCTCTCTTTTAAGCATATAGTTACTATTATTAGGCTAAGTTGCTTTTCTTGTTGGCTGGTTAGCTGTTGGCTATAATTGAATAATTGCCATTTATATTACTTTAACGACAATAGATAACTGCGCTAATTTAATAATATATAATATTATATAAATGTGAAGTAAGCCTTTTTAAGTCTGCCAGTGTTGACCAAGTCTAAGTAGTCTAAATCATATTCAAATTGTGTAGCAGAATTGAGCTTTGAAAGTGGCTAGTTTTAAATATTACTTATCATTTTTGGTTTTTCGGATAAAATTCCTGAAATATGTGTGTATAATAAAAACTGCTTGCGAAATATCAAAACAAAACCCGCTTTCATCATTTACTGCCTATGCTTGGCAATAAGTACACTCAGAAAAATAGTCTACAGCAGACAAACTTCAGCATTTCTCGATTGCTGAAAACTAGTTTCATTACTGTTCTTAAAAATAATAAAAAAAAATGGTTGGGCATTTCTACTTGTTAAAAATAGGTTTTTTATTATTTACACATAAATATCTCACATATATAAAATATATATAAATATGCAAATTCTTAATAAATAAATATAAAAAAGATGCCTCTAATTTTTAGCACTTGTTGCGGCATATTTAGAAGTTGGTTCTATAAAAATTACCCATCCACTTTTTAGTTTTTAGATCGACTTTTCTTTTAGATGTATTATAAAGAAATTGTATATTTTATACACTGTAACTATTAACTATGGTAACTCTGCTTAGCTTTCTATATCCATCCAATTTTAATGTTAATTTGCTGTAAATGTAAATAACGAAAATAGTTTAGGGCTCATAAAAAGTTATAAGCCAAACTAAAAAAAACTCAGCTGAAAGCAAGAAAATCCGGCAATTAGCAATAAGTTTTCTGGCCTAAACAAAGCGCTGTCTTTGCAACTAGTATTAACCAAACAGTTGAAGCCAAAAAGCAGTTGGCATAAAAGTTGTTAGAGGCATTGTTGCTACTTGCAGCATGTTGTAAGGCTCACACAGAGACGGAGAGTGAATCAATTAGTGAATGAATGAGTGAATGAGTGAGTGAATGAATGAGTGAATGAATGAATGAATGGGTCGGCGTTGCGTGGAGTTGATGACAACCCCTCAGAATGGCCCAATTGACATTTAACGCTGCCTTTGACCCGCTGCCCGCACCCCGATCTGGACTGGGCTGGGCTGGGCTGGCCTTGCCATAGTGGTGGTGGTGGTGCAATTAACCGCAAAGGTTTCCTTTTGTCACTTGCCACTCGCCCGCGTCCCCCCGCAAAAGGCAGAGTCTTCTCCTCGCACGAACGAACACCGTGCCGTTCCTGCAAGTACCACGAGTACGGTCCGAGTGGGATTCGAAGTTGGAGTTGGAGTCGGAGTTGAAGTTGGCTTTAAGTCATGAAATAATAATGGGCCTCGGCATAACTTTAATGGCACAGTTATTAACTTTTGTCCATTTGCCGGGAAATGATTGTCGTTCTACACGAGACTCCGATAATATTGTTTTCGCTTATCGCTATTATTGTTATTATTATTTTTGGAACCAGATATAGCTCAAGGCACCGACTCCCGACTCCCGACTCCCTGCCTCGCCTGCTTGCTGCTTGCTACTTGCTGCGTGTCTGCGTCATTCAATTCCCAATGTTTTTTCTTCTTCTTCTTTTTTCAGACAAAAACAATTCCAATTACTTCATTTTGTGCTGATAACTTATATTTTTTTGTTCTTTGGGGTTTTTGCTGTCCAATTTCCATTAAATTTTGATAGCAACGTTGTGCAAAAAGTATTTTAGTTATCTTTCGGTGAACATAACTGTAAAATATATGACGTATTTGATATACGAGCTGAAATACTTAAACTTTTTACAATTTTTCAAAATTTGAGTATTTTTACTTAGGAACAACTCCAACGAACAATCAGCTAAATAATAAAATATGGCATCCTTGGGGAAAGCTTCACTTTTATTGCCAACAATTTGTGCTTCCTCCTAAAACCTCTTTTCAATTGCTGCTGATTGTTGGTATTCCCAACAGGATAACGCTTTTTTATAGCTGGAATACATAAGATCATTTAATATAAATTAAGCGGAAACTTTATTAGAATGTTTTTGCCACAGATATGCCCTTTATTCAAAATTATTAGGCCAAATTTGCCAAATTTAAAAATGCCTTTTACTAACAAGCTGCATTTTGGATCCGTTTAGATATTAAAACCTCTCCATATTAATGGGCAAAATTCTGGAATCAAATACAAATTAAAGCTACTCAACTGCTTGATATTTTGACAACTCTTCTGTCTAAAATTTTACTCAAAAAAGTTGAATATTAGATGGAATATGTAAAGTTTAGATATGCATGTCAAAATTCGATAAATTTTTCAGATGGTTAAATATCTAAGGAGTTTCACTTTAATATTATATGGCCTCTTCAGTGAGCCTAGAAATTGTACAGGATTTTCTTTAACATTTATATGCAAATAGCAGCATTTAGCCTCTTCAATTACTTAGTTATTTCGATAAAATTACAATCCAAACCCCGCTCTTCCGATAAAAAAATGTTGGAAAAATTACAATCCAATCCCTGCTTCTCCAATATTCAGACATGTCTGGAGACGCCTTTTGACTAGGGTTATAAGAAATAAAGCAAACATCAATCTCAACTCACACTTTGCGTAAATATTTAAGTCCATTAGCAGAATGTTGACATCGTTCAACTTATGCACTCCGCGCACTCCCCACACTCCACTTGATTTGTGGCGCACTCCCCTGAAACCAGTTTTCTAACGATTGCCACGTAGCATGTTTGATTGTGTGATTGTTTGATTGACTGACTGATTGGTCGGTCGTGAGTAAGATGTAAGATGGGATATTTTCGAGTAAGCGAAATGCAAGTTGCGAAAATCTCAATTTGACTAATAGATTTTGACTAGGGAATACAGATTGCGATTAAAAAATATTGTTAAGATTTTACATATAATGCGCATGTGAACTTATCTTATCTATCGAAACAGGGATATCGACTTCACTCCCAAAAATCAGGCACAACTATTCGCATTAAGAAAGGACACAATTACGTCTAAAGTAATCCGGGAACTGTAAGCCAACCTACACCAAACCAGATCACAATACAAGTTTCCCATAAGATGGACTCCGAATAAGGTTGGCATTGAGACGGAAAATGAGAAGAATATTTACTGAGAGGCCTCTAATAAAACATGAACCTGATTACGGAATATTATGTCGATTAACAGGAAATCACAATAAAACATAAATTGAGCTGTGTACAGAAACTAGGCATAAAAATGGGAAATATATATTAATTTTTAATAAAAAGGCAAGTAAAATTCATAGAAAAGTTAAGGAAAAGATAAGGAAAAGATAATGAAAAGACAATTGACTTTGTCGACTTTGTCGAAGAGATCTTCTAGCTAAAAAAGGCTAAAGATTAACTGAACCTGCCAATTTTGGTAACAATAACGAAAAATCGCCTTAGCCAAAAAGCGATGTATTTTTCTAGGGAAACAAGTATTCATAGAAATATTCAAATCCAGATTGATTCTCGAATTTGAGCACAAAACATGGGGAATGAAATAGTTATAGGATCTATAGGGATCTAAAAAAGACACAAGACATGATGCACTCCGCTAATAATAATAATAATAATAATAATAATAGTTGTAATAATAATAATAATAATAATTATAGTAATAATAATAATAATAATAATAAAAATAAAAATAATAATAATTATAATTATAATAATAATAATAATAATAATAATAATAATAATAATAATAATAATAATAATAATAATAATAATAATAATAATAATAACAATAAATTCATTATTCACCAGTTAAGTTAGTTTAAATATAAATATGAATACTAGCTTCAAGCGGAAAACTCTTTGAAAAAAGTCAAGGAAATTTACTAGAAAACTTGAAGATAAAAATTAGCCACCTTTCGATTTTTGAAAAAACCTGCTAAATTGTCAGATTATGTCACGTTGAACTGGTATGAAAACTGACACAAGCAATTACTCAATATGTCAAAGTAAGTCAATTGTTATGCATAAATGGATATATGCACTATGTATATAAATATGCAAATAAATCAATCAATAAGTGGATATATGTACTACATATATATATATATAAATATGCAGATATATCAATCATTGAGTGGAGCAACTCGTTGTAGACAAGTGTTTGGAATAGAGAGGGCTACAGAGCAAATGCGGATTCGATTACCTATGCAATAATGTCTCAGTATCGACTTTCAGCTGTTTGTCATCGAGTCTTGAATTGTTGCACAATGCAGTTGCATATTGAGAGTGGTTTGCATAGCGACAAATTGCCTAATCAATTCATATGAAGTAATATTTATCGATGGAGCAATCAATAATGCGCAATATTTGCATTCCATATTTGTGGTATGTATATATATATATATATTTATATCGGGTTTTGTCGAAGTATTTATTATGGGGCAGCAGCAGGCGGTTTGCAAACGTCGTGTTGTAAAACGCATATAAAAAATAAAAAGAAAGTCGTAAATTAAATAATTAATGCAATAAAATTTTTATAAATATTGCACACATTTGAGTCACGTGGCGCCTGCAACCAGTTTTGTCGGCCACACAAAACATAAATAACACAAGCAAAAAAACAAAATATATAAAAATAAATAATATGTAAAATAAATGCAAGAAATGCTTTTGGCTCATTTAGTCAACAAACGCGTACAGACAGCAATATTTAAATTCGAATTCCAATTCAAATTCAAAAATGCAAATTAAAACGATCAATAAAACTGCGAATATATCAATAAAAGTCAAATGCAAATTTCGCTGCTCAAAAAGAAAAAAAATAATAATAAAAAATGCATTCGCCAAGTGACGAGCGATAAAAGCTGAAAATGGCAACGAATCAATATGAAAATTTATTTACGCAGTTGGGCTTATGGCCAAGCAGCAGCTGTGTGTTGGCAGAGGGGTGTGGTGCAGGGTGTGCAGCCACAAGGGGTCTGGGGGCCGTGTGCCAAATATAGCAAAGATCCGACAACGATCGAATACCCCCATGGGTGCTAAATATCGAAAAGCGAATAAATTTTTGTGCAATTTTCGTATGCAGTGCGCAAAAACAGATACAAATAAAAACACAGATACAAATACAGATACAGATACAGATACAGATACTCTGCTTAGAGATGGCTACGTGAGTCACGTGCAATAAATGTAATAAATAAAACACATTTTATCCATATAAAACCACAGAGTAAAAAGTTGTTAATGTTTATTTAAGAATTTTTATTTCGAGATTGGAATTTAAGCTTGCAACAACTTTAAGTTGACATCAGAAAATTATTTTTAAAAGGATGACGGTTATGAGCATACTTAATCTAAATATAAATAAACTTAATTATGAATAATATATAATATATATAGATATATAAATAGGAATAAATACTTGTTTTAAGATTTTTGCAGCTCTGTTGACTCTTGATACGTTTTATACTTGAATAAATAATATATATTTTTGGTATCTGGTTGTTGTTTTTTTTTAGTTCTTGTTTGTATTAAACATGAAATCAGCTCAATTTATTATACAATTATGTCTTAAATGTGTGCGGATCTAATTTATATAAATTATTTATTTGGTCTGATTGGTTTTTTCTGGGTTTTTTTCTGGTTCATGCAACAAATGTTGAAATGAAAATTAAATTAATGAAATGAAATACTCCCAGAAATCTTAAAATTATATCTTATTTTTAAATTTATATATGAATTTAAATTTTATTTTAAATTGAATTTAATACAATTTTCTGCTTTGTGTATTTTTGGTTGTCTCCTGATTTTAGTCTATAATAAATAAATAAATAAATACATATTTATTTGATTTAACAAATATAATTGACTTCTTTAAGCTTTAATTCGTTCCAATTGAATATAAATGATAAACTTTAAATGCCAAATTTTGGGTTCCATGCGCTGTCCATGATCTGCCATCACTGAAAACCCAGTCACGAAGCATTGGCAGTCGGAGAGCAATCATCATCATTAGCAGCAGAGAGTGCGCGTAGGCAGCGTAAACATTGGCAGCACGACAACAAAAGCAGCAACGTCAGCAGCAGCAGCAGCAGAAGCAGCAGCAGCTACCGATCCCCGTTGCTGCCGTCTTGGGAGCTTTTTGGTGTGGGGCGGTAGCTGAGCTGGCGACACGAAGCGTACGCCGCGTCGTTTGCTAATTAAAAAATGCGCTCGCTACAAAATAAAACTTAATTGCGATTGCATTTTGCGATATGCGCAGCGCGACGCGACGCGACTCGACGCGACTCGGCGCGACATCGTCGCCGGGCATTGGCGCAGCAATTGAGTGACAGAGGCAGAGGCAAAGGCGGAGGCGGAGCGCACGGGGCGTATGAGCGAGTGAGCGCCGGCAACGCGCGTTGACAACAACTGCAACAACGGCAGCAGCAACAACAGCAGCAACAGCAACAACAGCAACATATCGCCAAATTGAGCACAAGAGGCCCACTCGACTTTTGTAGCACAAAAGCGAAAAAAAAAGAAAAAAAACTAAAGCTGCCCAAGTAGCAGCAATGGCAACAACAACAACAAAGTAAAGTGATGGAGAAATCTGAAGCACAGACGTGGAGCGCAAACTGCCGCAAGTTGCACTTTAAACAGGTTCAGGTTTTTGTAGTTGTTGTTGTTGCTGTTTTCGTATCTGCTGCTGGCCAGCAATGCAATTTGGTTTTTTATTGCGCGACGCCACTGCAGGCAACGGGCGCGCTTAATAAAGATTGATTTACACACAAACACACACACACACACACACACACACACACACACATACAGACAGACAGACTTACATAGTTGCGGTTGCTGGTTTTGAGCAACTTTAATGGGCTGCCAGCACTTAATACCCAAAATTATGGCGAAATTATGGCGCAAGGGCGCACTGAGCGCATATACAAAGCTTTCGACAGATTAAATTGCTCAGCGCATCGATCTCCCCCACTTTCCCACTCCCCAAAATAAACGGCCGAAGAGTGCAAGGCGAAAACAAAACAAAGGGCAGCACTCTAATGAGCACCGAAAATTATAGCAACTAAAGCAGAGAGCGAGAGAGAGAGAGCGCGCCAACACTCGAAAATGTTCGATCTCGCCGTCGCCGTCGCCGTCGCCGAGACTTCAACTCCGACTCTCAATCAGCAGGCGAGTGCAAGAGCCGCTCAAGTGCCAGTGTGTGCACAAGGCGAAATCAAAACGTCTTTGGAGTGGGAGAGGCAGAGCGCAAGCAGCATGCACAAGCACACAAACACACACATGCATATGAATGCATACAATTCCAATCACAATGCGACGACGACGCTGCTGCCTGCTCCCAATCAAAGTGACGTCGACGTCGGCGTCGAGCGCAATTGCCATTTATGGCCTTGATTTATGTATCTCTGCTACTGGATCTCTAATGCGAGCGCAGACGTACAAGCAAACACACACACACACACAGATAGATACAAACAGACACAAGCGAGTATATTGAATTTATTTGCAATTTATTTCATTTCCTTGGCTTGCGGCATGCGGCATGCGGCGAATGTCCGAATGGTCCGAAAGATGCATGGCAGTGTCTCTTTGCAGCAGATTTGTTGTTGCTGTTGTTGTTGTTGTTGTTGCATGTGTACAAGTATCTGTTACCGAGTGGCAAAAGTTTGTACATTAAACTGTAACCAAGGTGATGGGAAAATGCTGACTTGCCAGCAAATATCCAAACAACAGAAAGGGTCAAATTTGACCCTCTTCCCCTACCCCCCTTATCAGTTATTGACAGCTTGTTTGTGGGTAAACAAGTAAAAGCTTAAAATGATTTGCTTTGCTGGACATTTAAGTAAGCATAGTTTAATATTAGATTAAGTTCATTTTCTCAATGTGGCCTCAAATCGAATAAACCCAGAAAACACTAAAAAAAAAATATAACCCATAAACAAATCACAAAATGTATTTGCTTCATTGGTTATTATAGTGAACACTGGCAATGGATTTGGCACATCGTTTATACGTCGTTTGCCCAAAAACCCAAACAAAAGGACACGCGGTCCCGTCCGTCCACAGGATCAAGGACCAACCCCCAAAAAAAAAAGGGCAATCGCTGTAATCAGCAACATCCCCCATTTTTGCGGTCAATGCCGACAACAGCAACTGATTTCTCTCAAACCAACAACAATGCGAATTGAATTCGAAAGTTAAGATGCTAGATATCATCGAAGCACTCCACTTCACTTCACTTCCCCCCTCACTCCTCTCCACTCGAAAACTCGATACTCAATTGGACCGCAGCACTAGAAAACGGTACATTAGACGCCATTGTTGCTCGAAGGACAACAATCGAAAGGAAAAAAAAAAAACCATCTCAAAAATAACAAAACACACTTCACTTTTCCGTTGAATCTCAATTCTTAGATTACTTTCAAAGCTGATTATTAAAATTGCTACTCAAGAATTATCCGAAAAGTTAGCTTTTTAATACCTTTATTTACATTATAAAAACTAAAAGTAATATTCTGAATTAAATACGAAAGGATATTTTTCAAGTTATAACTAATCAAATGGAATGAAATCAAATTGATAAAACAACGATTGTGTTTCTTTTTTGTTGAATAAGTTTAATATCAAAAAGCATATTCAAAATATATATATTTCTATATAAGAACTGAACATAAGTGTACCAGCTAGAAATACCTATGAAATACCAGAGCAATTTAAGTTATTTTAATAATTAAGTGAAAAATTATAGTTAAATGAAAATAATTATTGTAATACTACAATTTTATAATACATTCAAATATGCTACTTAATTTAAAATTATTTGCAGTTAGTAAAGAGGGTGACATATATGTCTACGGCTATCCCGATATGACATATATATCACAAATTGTAACGTAAAAAAATATAATATATCGAAACCTACGCTAAAATTTAAATTTCAGCAGATTAAATCCGGTCTTAAAAAATATGTTTAATCCGGAAGACAACGATTCTTTCTTGATTAATAAGCTTTTATATTATAACTGATTATTCCTATATATATATAGTAGTCCTCTTCTGTTATCTCCGACTGCCTTCAGAAGAAGACAGATTAATAAACCAAGTTTCTCTAAGATGGCTCTTCAGCTGACGGAGCTCTGTGCATATAAAATATCGTACAGACGGACGATGCTGATCCAGAATATATATACCTGTGCAAATTTGTAAAAATAAATACAAACTCTGCAAATAAAGTTATTATTATAAATTTTTAACATGTTTTAAGTACGAAGGATTTTAGATTGCTGCTACTAACTTGTTTCGCGTAGCAGTTAAATATTTCTTTTCACTTTCTAATTGCGCTAAAAATACTGCCTGCAGCAATAAAACTCAAATAATATCATAATCAAGACTTCAAACCGGTTTAAACCCAATGCAATTCAAGCCCGATGAGCCAAGTTAAGACAAAAAAAAAAGCATGCAAGCTTGATAATGATTCTTAACTGAATATTATGGCCCAATAAAACTGCAATATGATCATAACCACATGGCTATATACTATATATAAACTCGTAATTCTCAGTAATGGAAGCGCTTTCAGGGGGATAACATCCGGTCCAATTAGCCTCTGTAGAACTACTGAGAATTACTGAGAATTACTGAGAAATAAGCACTTTAAATATTTTTGTACTTTTGTGCTTTTGTACGAATCTAAAATGGGTTTGTTATTGTTTGCACAGTTTAGTTTAGAGTCAACTGCTCGCTTTTCGGGCTCAAAATTTGCGCTTAATGAGTTAACAACGGAGGCTAAGGCAAAATGTGCCGGCTACACCCCTCCAACTCCTCCTCTCTGGCTGGGAAGTTTCAGACACATTTGTGCACATATTTGCCTATTTAAAAGCGAACAAACGTTTTCATATTTGAAATTTTAATGGAAATAAAGTTGGCACAAACCTTGAATATGGCCTGAAACTGAACTTGTACCTTAACCACTTGAACCCGTTCAAAGTTAACGCAGCTCCAACCAAGGAATCTCCACACAGAAATATATATATATATATTTTTGTATATTTATATATATATTTGTGTATATTTATGTATTTATTTTTGTGCATATTTTCAGGTATTTCAGCAAGTTTTCTGTATTTTCATTTGGACAACATTTTTTCAACAAATGCTCCGTTTAAGCTTTAAAGGTTTGAATAACATAAAGTTTTTAAGAGTTATTTAAGTTTAACTTATATGTTTGATAACGCTAACAATAAGTGTTTGGATGATATAAGTTTTGGTAAAGAAAAAGTAATTTTCTCATTTTAAATATAGTAATTGAAGTTTAAGCAAAATATACATTTTATATATTATAATAAATATTATATTGCATATTTATATATAATTAAATGAATTGTTTATTAATCAAAAGATTGATTTTGAGTAATATTTTCTGATAATTTTAAGTGTCAGCACTTGAAATCAAAGTAGAAAACATAAAACTGAAGATTCTGGCTATAGTTGTAAAGATAAACCGATTCATAATTTTGCAAATTGAAGTGTAAAAAAGTAAATAATATTTGCATGTAATTTTCCATCTTCTGCACTCATTAAAATTACGAAAATTTGTACAATGAGGTTGTACAAAAAGATTTATCATGGAGAAGTTAGCATTTATATCTATTTCATAGGTTTATGAATATTCTTCATAAAAAAGTAGTTTTTAGCCATATTCGCAGAGCGTCTCTGACAGAAACTAATGAAGCTAGAGACTTTAGATTTGGCATATAAGATCTCCTGTACCCTGCACATATTTAGTTTATTTTAGTTTATCGATTACAGCTACTGTTTAGCAAATATCGATAAGAATCTTTTGCTATGGCAATAAATGAAACAATTATCAAGAATTAGCATTGTTAGAACTCTGTCTATTTTGTGATAATAAAAATTAATACTCAAAGCACATCGTAGCAGATTGTATCATCTTAAAATGTGTACTATTCTAGGGAAACTTTAGAAGCGACTAAGAATCCCGCATTTGTGTGGGAATGGAGAGGCTATAGCTCAAAGGGGTGTCAAATATATCCAAAAGATTGAATGTATGTTAGTTATATAAAATAAACTGACATATTATCGATCAACTGTAAGATTGAATAGTAAGCATAGATTTTAATAAAAAAAAAAAACTATCAGCAAGTTTACCATTTTATATGTTCATTTCAGATTCGATTTTTTATACCTGTTTATTATTAATTTTGGATAGGTGAACTCTGTCGACTGGAGCATTCTTCATTTTGAGCTATTTGTATGGCCAATGCTGTATTTTGCGTTGCGTTAGCCATTTTGCAAATACAGAAAAGAGCTGCAAATGCGTCGGAATTGTGGTGAAATTGCTATTGTGCTGAAATAGGTTGAATTTCGCATGCTTCTGATAGCTGCTAGTAAGCAATACATACAGACATATACATATATATATGTGTATATTTATATATATACATATTTAGTTCTATGGGCATAGAAAACACACACACACACCTCTACACATGTATGTTTAAAATTGCTGCGAAAATTGTGCAGACTCATGGAATTTAACACACGGAACAATGAGATTTTCTACTTTGGACATGCCGCGACGTTAAGTTGAAGACGCCGAAGACGGCGAAGACGAGTGACAGAGGGACAAGCGACGGACGGTGACTTTGAGAGGCCAAGCACAAGATGAGCAAAATTGTTTCTACGCATTTTTGCGCAAAACCCCAGCAAGAAGAAGAGCAAAAGCAGAAGCTGAAGCTGACGCAAACAAAAAAGGCAGCGCTAATGCGACGCGAGAACAATGGAAGTGAAAATGCCAAAAATACAAAACGAAACTAAGGCAAACACTCTAAAACACAGACGGTCAGGCAGAGAGAGATAGAGAGAGAGAGAGAACCAATTGCCAAGTGAGTGAGTGAGAGCGCAAAAGTTTCTAAAGCGTAAATAAGTTTTTATAAGGCTTTATTTTTATTGCATGCACAGCTTAAAGTCTAAAGAGTATCTTGTCTTTAGTGCGAGCGACGACGCAGCGTCTCAAGAGAAACGACGCAAAAGCAACAGCAACAGCAACAGCAGCAGCAGCAGCAACTTACACTAACACTTACATGCTTTATTTTTAGCTGACGCCGCTGCTGACGCCGCCGTTCGCGCCGCTGCTTGGCTGCTTGACTGGCGCTGTTATGCGAAGCATAAAGCCGCTAACTTGACGCTCATGTGCCAAGAGCAGTCGTGGCCGAGCGGTTAAGGCGTCTGACTAGAAATCAGATTCCCTCTGGGAGCGTAGGTTCGAATCCTACCGGCTGCGGAGAGAGCGCGGAAGGGCGGCATAACCAAATATGCCGACTTCTATTTTTTTCTTATTTTTTCTTCTTCATATTTCCCTTTTTGTGTTGTTTTTCTTAACACGCTTCATTTCGTTTTGAGTTTTTATTCTACTTTTATGCCGCTTAACACGTTGGGCATGAAAAAGAAAACAAAATAAAAAATGAAACAGAGCCCACCCACAAGTGCGTCCGTCTGCCGTCTGATTTACCTGCTGTCGCTGTCCAAATGAATCAACGAATATGGGTGTATGAATGAATGGGCGAATGCTGTGTGCACTTTGTTATCGCTGCTTGCTCTTCTTGTTGCTGTTGCTGTAGTTTCTGTTGTTGTTGTTGTTATTGACTTTGTCGGTCTGCGTGTTTTACCTGCGGCCAGCGACGGCGTTTTTATGGTATTTTTATCTCACATGTGAGCCAAACAACAACAGCAACAACAACAAGCAGTCGCAGCGTTGCCACTGTGCCTGGGCATACAGCTTAATCTGGGGCTGGTTAGCTCTGGCATCGCCGCCATTTTATGGTTAAGGTCGCCCCCGTCGGCCGTATAGAAATTTTATGTAATTTTCTGACGTGAAAGCATCGCCTCGCTTCGCTTCTTCGACTGCTTCCTTATGTGTGTAGGTGTGTGTGTGTGTGTGTGTGTGTGTAGAGTATGTGTGTGGGAGTTGAAACGTGCCGATTGCCAGTTTTTATGTGCAGCCGACCCAGGAACACAGCCTAATAACATGAATGCGACACGGGTTACGGGTTGCGGGTATCGCTTACGGATATGGATATGGATATGGCATGTAGGGCGTACATATCTAAGCCAAATTATGGCAATTGTCAATACATTCCTCAGCGGAATTGAGTTAGCCCACTCACAGTCGATCTGTCTGGCAAAGCAGACAAATATTGTTAAAACGTGTTAAGTGCCATTCAAATTTTTAAATTGCTGTGACGAAGATTAGCTCGAATAATAAATTTATATAATCCCGAATTTAGTCTAAATTATGCAAAGCAACTTAGTAACAATATTTAAAGTCAAGCATGCATTAATTTAAGAATATAAAGTTAAATTCTGTAATCATTTTTGTAGTTCTTATAAAGAAAAATATTTAAACTTATATAAATCATATAATTTAAGTCGATTTAAGCCTCTTTTCACTCTTTGCTGCCATCAAATATTCCTAAAATTGTACTAGATAAAGTTGAGATATTTATTTTATATATTTCAAAAAAAGTAACGCAGTTCTTAACACTATATTACAAACTAATCAGTGAAGTATTCCCCATGTATTGTCAACGATTTCCAATAATTTCTTACCTCAAAATAACTTCGGCAACTTACAACCTATTCAAATAAGTAAGTTTCCTAATTTAAATCGCAGTCTAAAATCATTTTTTAATCTGAACTTTAGTAAATTCATGAAATTAATTTGTGAATAAGCTGGTTCACTGCATTAATTAAGTTTAAGAATCGATTTTGATCAAGCTCCATAAATTTGAGTGATATTTGATGTTGTAAATACTTGTTTTTAAACAGATGTCGTGTTTGATAACGAAATAACAAAATTTCAATATATTGTTTGTTTGACTGCTAATTAGCAAATGAATAAAACTCAAAAAAAAAAAACCCATAATATAAGTAGTATAAATTTAGCAATAATTCAAGTTCAAGTCTGTTTTGAGTGTTTCACACTCAGCTTAATATTATATGGTTGTAGCTATAGATTATATACATATATATATATATTTTTTGTGTATGTGTTGTCGATGTTTGTACTTATTGAAGGCCTCTCCAAGCTCGTCAAGCTGCATATCAATTTTGGTTCGGTTTTTTACGGCTATTCTGGCTGTCGCCAATTTTAATGCTTTCCAGTTTCTATATTTGTCATAACTCAAGACTTATTGGCAATAAAATATCTCAAAATGGCCGCAGCTGGTTTTCGTTTACGTTTTTCGGCTGTCGCCTTTCTTTTTATTTTTATTATGTTCACAAAAAAATATTGCTCATGTTTTTATTTAGATGGGGAAACAATATTTGTGTGTTGAGCTTTTGCGGCAATTTGAGAACAGCTCCAATGGAGAGCAGTAAAATTTGCAATTTATATATTTTTATAGGTGTAGTCGTAGAATATATATAAATATATATATTATATTGTAAACCCTTCTCTAATTGATGTATAAATCTTGAGCTAACCATATCTCTAAAAAAAATGCACCCTTACTTGAAATAATAATCTAGTGTTATATGCCCATTATTACGGTTGAAATTTGCCGTAAAACTTTTTGCATTTAACCCTTCGGGCAAAGTGCTCGTTAAATTACTTAAAATATGCACCCCTTTGGAACGCAATTATAAAATATTTTGAATATATATACTGTAACGTATGTGTTGTTTTTAATTCCAATTAGAATTTTGATTTAGTTTTAAGTGAATTTTCTCAAAATGCAACCCATCTAAAAATATGAACAAAATTGGTTCGGTATTGACTAGAAAACCTGTAAAATTACAAAATACTTACCATATTCAGTTAAGATCTTGAATTTTTTTTTTGTAGTTGCTTAATACCTGTTAAGAGCAGAGGTTTCTTGCCTTGAAAATGTTTACATATACCTTAAAATACTTAAAATAGATTGCAAAAAGTAAGAAATGTAATAGGAAATACTTGATGAAGTGAAAATTCCTATCGAAATGGGAGGAATTTTCACACCGTTTGTGTTTAATCAGAATAATTGAATATCACATACATTATAATCAATCATAATTTATAAGTTATATGGAGTTAATGTGTATAATATAGAATACTAAGCAAATATTTTTAAAATACTGCAAAATTGTATGAAAATCACGTATATTGCCACTACTTGAGGCAAGCATAATTATAGAATTATAGAAATGAGTCCAATTTGACACCTTTTGACACCTGAGGAGTGTGCAGAATGCTTTACTTTCAGCCTGATTATATTTAATGTATAAAAAGGTGCGAACTGAATGTACATAAATGCCACAAAGTACTGATAAAGGAAACTACAGGTATTTCAGGTGTTACCCATAAATTCTGCTAGGGTTCATTGGAGATTGGTAAGCGTTGCAAATTGTTAACTTAACTTTGCGTATTGCAGCACACCTGTAAAATCTTATTACTCGGCTAGTTGAGGCATTAAGATTCCTGAAATGGTTGTTAAAGCATTAAAGACAGTCAGAGTTCCATAATATAATGTGGGGGGGGATAGCAAAATGTGAAACATGAGTCACGTATTTCACATGACAGGCAACAACAAATGGCGTAATTGAATTTCCTGCCTGTTGCCATAGCATATATCTGAGGTTGAGGCTGATGTTGATTTTGATGCTGATGCAAAATCGCAGCGATTGTTGTTGCTGCTGCTGCAGCTGTTGCTGTTGTGAATGCCAATCAAATTGGTGCACCTCGCGCCGCATGGCGTCGGCGTCGTTGTTGCTGCTGCTGCTGCTGTTGTTGTTATTGTTGTCGGAGCCAGAGACAGAGTCATCAAAGAGCTGTCACGGACACGGACAAGGATTTTTATGAGTGTCTCTGTGTGTGTGTGTTAAAAACGTTGACTGTTATGACGCCATTTTCAATTTGTGCTGAACTTTAAAAACAGTTGTACATCATCAGGCGGCGGGAGTCGCGTCAAAATGTAAATTGCTAATTAAGATTTATTTAACCGAGTTGCCACCTAATTACATTCACACTTAGCGTTGCTGTTCATTTCAATTTATGCATTTTTTCATGCTCAACGCGATGTGCAAAATAACGAGAGCAAAAAGTTTCAACAACAACAAAAAGTGAAACATTTTATGAAATTGTACGAATATAATTAAAACGATTTTCCATGAAATTTAAAAGCGGACAAAGTTGGCAGAGTTGGGCGAACAAAGAGTGCGAGCGAGCGGGCGATAAATGTGAAAATAATGCAAAGTCCGTAGTCCGTTGGACCCAGACTGAACTTTATGCTTTATGCTACACACACACACACACACACACACATACATACATACATGCCAAAGTCCCCAATGCAACCCATCGCATAGCACCCCAACCCGCTAGAAACCCAAACAACCAACGAACTGCACGCGAACAAGGCGAAATTGCTAGAAAATTGCAAAGCACATACAGCAAAGAGAGGCAAAGTGCTGTGAAGAGAGCAGCAGCAGCAGCAGCAGTAGCAGCAGCAGCAGCAGCATAAGCAGAAGCAGCAGCACAAAGAGGGCGCACTTTTTTGGGGCCAAGGGAATGTAGTTGAATAATAAGAAGCAGCAGAATAAGCAGTTGAAGTGGAAGAAGAAGACGAGAATAAGTAAAAAAGTTTGCAGCTTATGAAGATTGCGGACAGCTGAATAGAACGTGTAAATAGGTTTGTGAGGAAAGTGGTGGGGAGGCGAAACGCTGCAGGACTGAACGGCAAGGGAATAGTAGGTCTAGAAAAAGCAAGCCAAAACAAACTAAGCAAGTGCTTGATGAATGAAGCAAATGGGGCGGCAGCAGGAAGGAAGGAAGGATGACAGGCAGGCAAGCAGGCAGTCGGTCGGCGGCGGTTGGGCGGGTGGATTTGCAAGAGAGAGAGAAAGAGCAAATAAAAACAAGCGAAGTCGCCGCCGCAGCCGACACATGACAAATGGCGCACTATACTCGACGTCGGCAGAGGCAGCGACTGCGACTGTGAAACTTTTGTAGTGGCAGAGCCTGAACATGTGAAAAAAAACACTGTAAAATAAAATGTCTGCACACAAGGGTGAGCGGTGCGTGTGTGTGTGTGTGTGTGTGTTAGAGGCATACATGTATAGAGTGTGTAAGCGAAAAGCAAACCTTGAGCTGCAAAAAGTCAAAAAATAAAAATTTTATTAAAAATGTGCTCCATTTTTGGGGTCGCCGTGCGCTGCAATTTAAATTTGCTGTCAGCCAGTCAGTCATGTAATGAAATACGTATGCCAGCGAATAGCATAAACAACAAAAAATGTTCAATCACAACAACAACAAGCATAACAACGACAACAGCAGCGCATTTTCAATTTGTTCATACGAATTTATTGCTTTTGTCGGAGACGCGCGAAGCGAGAGAGACAGCAACTAGACAGACTGAGCGCTAGAGAAGGAGAGAGAGGGATAGGGAGAGCGAGAGCGAAAGAGGGACTTTTGCGGAGACGGCGGCGGCGGCGACAGCAATGCTGTGGAATTTTTGACCGAAAAACATTTGTTGTTGTGCTTTTTGTTGCTGTTTGCATGCAATGTGAGCTGAGCAACAAAATGAATGTTTTGTTGGCTGTTTTGAAATGTGTTCCCGTTCGCACAATAAGCGAGAAAAATGCTAGCATATATTGTTTATTTATGATGCCCTTGTCGACACTAAATTGCAAGTTCAAACTTTTAGTTGCGCTCCATTAAAAAACCAGCACAGCACAAATACACACACACACACACACATAACTGTATATCCAAATATATCTACAGATCCATATATCCATATGTATTCGAAAGCATTCTTCGACAAGTTGTGTATTTATCAAGCATTTGCTGACAGATATTGCTTTTAATGTGCTTTTGGAATTCCCCAAAGCTAAAAACAAGCAAACTTATCAAATAAATAAATATTTTTTTTTTTAGTTTTTATTGGCTTAGCTTAACTCAGCCCATGCTGGTTTCACACATTAGTTTAACACACACGCATTCAAATTCTATTCTGATGGGATTCGTATTTTTTTGTGAAACCTGCTTCAGGCGAAGGTCAAATAAATTTCATTTTAAGATTCGTATCGATTTTGAACAGATTATTTAATATGTGTTGCTTAGCACAGAGAGAAGAATTGTGCATAATATTTTTTAAACACAATTAAGTATTTTTCCAAGGCAAACTTATAACTTTACCGAGCCGATAAATGTTTGAAAAGTTAACTCAAACTCTTTCTTTCTCCCCTCTCCTACTCTATCAATCTATTTTTGTAAGCCAACTCTTTCAACTATTATCACACATTTATCGCAATTGAAACACACAAATTATTCTGCGGCAAATGTTGAAAAACTCGTTGAATAAATAGTATCAATTCCTAAAGCCGATTAAACATATGTCCTGATTTACCCTATGTATATATATATGCATACCATAAAGTAAAATATATGCAAGCATCCATTTATAATTGAGATTATACATTCAAGTGAGCAGAACTTAAAATAACCCATCCAAAAATAATCTGCATTTTATGGCCTATTACGAAATTCATAAAATCAACAAACTGCAAGCATATTGCATAATGAAAGTGCCATATTTGCCATATATCACATTGAGATCAGCAAAATATAAATCAGCATTTAGTGTGCTAAGCCAGAAACAGTACATCTTTGATTTTTATAAAGTAAATATGTATTTAATATTCATAAGAATAGCAGATTTTCAATAAAGATTGATTTACGATAAGTTTAAAGTTTTCCATTATTTTTTTATAATGCAGTGAACGAATAAATAGCTAAGAGTTTCTTATGGGAAAATTAAAATTTCTATCTAGTTACTAAATTGTTTCTGATTGATTGATAATAAAAAATAAATATATAAATAATAAATAAAATAAATAAAAAATTGTAAGTTTTAAAATGTGACTAAAAATATATGTTTTGATTTTAGTTTATAAGTTTTGTGACGTATATTTAAGAACCATATAAAAGCATTTATTTTTAATTAAAAAAAAAATTCTGTCAATTGAATTGAGAAGTAAAATAGCAATGAAAATAATAATAATCAATGTAGTTATTTTTATAGAGACAAGTAGTCAACTTTTTTATTAATTATTTCTTTTAGTTATGTATGCATTTAAATGATATATTTCTGCTTTATTTGCATAAATCTTAAGCTTATCTATATGGGACCTGATTCAAAGAATATGAAAGGCTCTGATATCGATTACCACTTCCGTCAGACAAACAGCTGAAACAAGATATTTGCTTTATAAATGTGATATGAAAGTAAACAAATAATCAAAATACAATTTGAAAAACAAAGCACTTTTCGTTATTGTATAAATCTTCAATAATTTACCCTAAAAACTTTAATTTATGTGTGGAAACGGTCAAGGCTTAAGCTATAAAATCTACACTTCGTTTTATACTAGATATAAATTTTCAAAATGCATTAAATAACTCTATAAATATAGTAAAATAGATTCAAAGGAACATTTATTTAACACTCAATATTTATTTTTCATTGAATTTGAAAACACTTTTTGTAATATAAATATTGGATTTTGAGTAACTTATGTATTTGTAAGCTTTACACAAATTGTTGCTGAAGTATATAATTTATTATTTATATATTTACGATAATAATAATGATTTTATAAGAAGTATGTTGAATTATGTGCTTATATTGCCAAGGAAGGGTGGCCTTTAATTGAATTCCAGCCAAGTAAATCAGAAAACATATCAATTGGGGAATGTATATATATATATATTCTTGTTTATGCATCTGGGAAAATGTTTACTTGAAAATTGACAAGAAATCGACAAGAGATCGGGTTGCGAAGCAAGAGTTGCGGGCAGCAGTTGCTGCTACAATTGAAAAAAATTCGAAATCAATTAGAAGTGAATTTAAAGAGCTCGGAGAAACGCTTTCAAGTAGCACCGCTGGCCGGGCTGCACAAACTTTACAAAGGGGGGGGGGGGGGGGCAGCAGCAGCAAAGTTGCAAGTTGTTTTTTCTCACGCACAAAGCGCCGCGCACTTCACAAATGAGTGCACATCTTTTTTGATGGGCTCCCCATGCCCAAGTAAAACGCAGAAGAAGAGGTAATAAAATATTATGTACGTATGTGTGTGTGTGCTAAAAATCACAAAACGAGGCGCAAACATAACAAGGCGAGAGCAGTCTAAAGGCGGCGAGGCTATCATCTTCCATTCCAACGAAGCGAAGTATTTCGAAAAACACGCCAATTGGTCATGTTTCGACCTCGGCTGCAGACTGCAGTCTGCTCTCTGTGTGTGTGTGTGTGTGTGTGTGTGTGTGTGTGTGCACGCGCTTATTATTCGATTAACTTGAATACCCCTGCAGCAGCAATATAACTTTTATTTGAGTTCCGCCTACAGTCTGCCAGCGACATGAAGCTGACAACACACAAAAACAAAAACAAAAAAAACAAAGAAGAACAGAAAAAAGCAAAAACAACAAAAACAACAAAAACAGCAAAAAGCAACGCAAGCAATTTTTTGTGCTTTTTCGAGCAAACACAGAGAAAGAGTTCATGCAAAGAGCGCAGTGAACGGGAACAGGTGCATGCTCAAGCAGAAACACACACACATGCACACGCATATACATATACAGGCATATAGAACGTCACTCACTCTCATCGCATACACCGTTCGTTTTATTCGATTTTGACTGCACGTTCACACATCGCACAGCTGCAGCAGTCGCGTCGGGACGTGCAGAATCTGAATCAGAAGCTCGGCAATTGCCAAAAGGCAAAAAGCAGACAGACAAACAGACAGAGAGACAGACAGACAAACAGACGGACAGGCAGGCAAGCATCTGCTAACCAAAGGCCCCCACAGTCTCCCTCTCTTCGCTGCTCGCTCTTCCACTTACTGCTCGACTGCGCCTGCCTTTGGCAACGGCATCCAATGAAGCCGCAAAACTGTGGCTGGCTCCGCTGCGTTGTTCAAAATGGCAAATTGCCATGCTAGCAGCAAACAGAGTAAGTAACGGGAAGGGGGGGAAGAGTGGGTTGGTGGTGATTTGAGAGCGTAATTGAGTAGGGGAGTAGGAGAGCGAAGAGCGGAGAGCAACAACGAAATCGAATTCGCTTTGCGTGTTTTTCGAATATCGTGTGTTTTAAGCAGTCGAAGTTTGGGTTTTGGTTTGGGTTTGGGTTTTGGCATGCCAGGGTTAGGGGCCAGGGACGCACCTTGAACGCCCGCAACTGCAAAAAACGTGCAGAGGATTCGCTTGGTTAACGCTCATTTTGTTGTTTTTACAATCGCTCGCTCGCTCGCTGCCTCTCACTCACTCACACACAGGCAGCCTGAGCGCAGGCACTCCTTTCACTCTGCTCTGTCCTTCTCTTTCTGACCTTTTCATTAGTTTTAATCGCTGCAAAATATTGCTATCGAATTCGAATTGTTGCCAGCACAGTCTGAGTTCAAAGTTGAAGCGTGCAGCGGAACGTGATGCCGATTGGGGCATGGGCAACAGTTCCCCACTGGGTGCATTGCTTTTGTCTCTGGTAGTTCTTGCGCTTATCATGCACACAGATCTCTCCCTCTCTCTCTCTCTCTCGCTTTCTCTATCGCTCTTTCTTTCTTTGAAAATAGAAGAAAAGTGCTTGCAAAGATAGCGCCACAATTTTAAATTTCCCGTAATTGCGGTAAATAGTTATACCAATGAATCCCAGATAAGATTCCGCCAAGCGAAATTTTGCCATTGTGTTTGAGCTTTTATGACCTCTATAAGAACATAAAACTACATCGCAAACTATGATTGATTTTTAGGTGCGATTTAATAGCCTCAATTTACTTAAATCATATCGTAAACAATCATTGCAAATTGACGATTTCATTGGGATATAAAAAAATTGCAGTCAGCAGTTTATTCCAATTTTCGCAATTCCCTAATAAACCTTAAAAAAAAGTCTTTTGAGCTTTTGGAAGTCTAGAAAAATAGCTTACTTAGAAATCTGACTCTTTTTGCTGATGTTTTCATAAGCGAAACCATCTTGGAAACTGATCCCATAGCCAGATTAACTATTTATACCATTAAATACAGGACAACCCGAAGAACCGCAAAATTACTGGGTAAATTCGACTTCTGAACGAGCAGCCTCATTTAATACATCATTTTTACTCGAAGTATAAATATATTTATAGCGTTTCTTTGTTATAATCTTAAGTATAATTGTTTATTTCCAAATTTGAGATTTTAATGCATTTAATGTGTATTTAATATAAGTTAAAAGTAATTTTGCAATGAGCAAACTTAGGGAATTTAAAATATCTTTTGCGGTTACAAATATTATTTTGTTTTTTTGTGCTTTTGGTAAAACTTACTCATAACTTTAAAATTAGATACAGCGAAAACCTTTTTTGTACTGTATTTTATTTATATCTTTTGGTTTAAGCTTAAATTAAGCTATTTTATCTTGATTCTTCAAATTTTACATATTTTATTCCTTTATTCAACGCTGTATTTGGAAATAATTGGCAATAATATTCTTCTTAATAAATAGTATAACTTAAACTCAGTTTATCTAGGCTCTGTTCTAAGTGAAAGTGTTTTACACCTGATTTCCAATCACTCTAAAATGCTTCCCTTGTCGAACCAAAAACAAAGGGCTTATAAGACAAGCAGAAAGATTTATAAGTTTACAAAATTGGCTTAACAAAATAAGTTGTAAAGCTTTAAAACAGTTGTGTTCTGCGGCTCATCCCGATAAATGCGGTTTTATTTGGTTTTCATGCCTGAGCAAGTCCGAATTTCTCCCAGTGGGGCAGTAAGAGTCCGCACAGAAAGTGGGGACACTCCGGTAGCTAGTTTGAGTGAATAAAACAGTAAAACCCTTAACAAAAGACTCTGAGCATCCAAGTTACACATCTAGAAAAGTAGTTTGCTTTTGAGAATGTTTGCATTAGATTTAAACAAGAAATGACCGACCAAATACTGAATTTAAAATAAATCAAGTAGCTATATATTTATTTAGGAGATGCTACAAGCTTAGTGTAACTATTTCTATATACTAAAGAAGAATAATATTGCCAAATAAAGTGTTGAATAAAGGAATAAAATATCTATAATTTGAAGAATTTGGGGGACGCCTTAGATAAACTTTTTTAATTTAAGCGTATGCCAAAAGATCTACATAAAATACGGTATAGGAAAAGTTTTCCCAGTATCCCATTTTAAAGTTACTTGCAACTTACTTAGTGGATTGGCAACTAAAATGCATAATAATTTACAAAATGTAACAAAAATTTAACTAATCACTTTTTGCTAGAATTTTCATTTAATACTTCGGAACTTGATTCTTAGTAGAAGCTGATTAGTGATTGGAATAGTTGCTTATTGTTTTTTTCTTGTTGTTTTTGCGGCAAAACTCAGTTTTATAGACTTACTAAATCATTTAAAAATTATTAATTGTATTAAATTAAAGCGAAATATTCAATAGAAAACTTTTAGAACCCATTTTCCCAATTTCCAGCGGCCATTTTGGTGTTTAATTAAATAATTGCTTGTTAAAGAAAGAGTTTTACATTTCGGATAGCTTAATATATTTTTCAAGATTTGTCAATTAAGTTTATACGTTAAACAAGACTAAGATGACATCGATGTGATCAAATTTGGATCTCTTTACTGTGCTAAGCAACACATTCTCGTGGAGATTCAAATGTTCAAGTTTATTAAATTAAACAACAACAAAAAAATTAAGTTCTCCTGCTTCTCGTTTTTATTTCTATTGATATAAATATCATTCGCAGTTGAGTGGCATTCAGACATGGAGATAATAAAACACAGCTCAAAACTTACTTGAATACATCGATATGCACAGAAAACATATATTTATGCATATGTAATGTTATTTCTCTTCGTCAAATTCAGCTTTAAATATTTGTAAACACATCCATCAAAGGGAATTTAACAGTTAAGGTTCGCATGATTGATTCACTTTTAATAACCCAAGCGTATAAAATCAGAGCTTGCAATTGAAAATTGATACTTTTTGGCCCGAGTCATATGATTGTCGAATATAAATAGCTCGAGGTGCTTGAAGGAGGACAGGGGAAAGTTATGACACTTACATATATCACAGCGCATAATATAGATAATAAATCATAACGGTTAAGTGTTTTCAATTACCCAATTTACCAATCGCAAATCGCCAAGCTGAGCACGTTCCACACAAAGCTGGCAGCAAACGGCAGCAGCGAAGGCAAAACAAAAACAAAAACAAAGCAGAAATGTTAAATGCTATTTATCAGCAGTAAAGTAACAAAGCTGTCTAGCGGTGGGGGGAGGAGCGTTGGGGTTGGGGTTGGGTGTCTGACTGCAGGCAGGCGAACGAAGGCCGGATGAATGCGACAGCCGCCAGTCGCGACGACTTTAGCAAAGCTCAGAAACGACAACAACAACAACAACAAGAACAATATAAAAAGCTGATAAGTTCGTTTTCGCAAATGGATGTAACGGGAGCGCGCGGAGGAGCACAAACAGAGCAAGAGCCAAACGTCGTTGTCACCCCCCCGCACACCCCGCTACAAGCACTTACCCAGCACTCCCACTCCCTATCACTCAATTGTATGATTGTATTAGTGTTTGTGTGTGTGCAGTAAAGTGCGACATTTTGCTGCTGATTAAGTAGCGTTCGTTTTTAATAAAAGTACGGCAAACAAATAAAACACAACAAGTAGCTGCACAGACACACACACACACGCACACACACATACACACATGCATACAAAGATAGACTGGCACCCAGAAGCTATGGCCTCGGCCTCGCTGGCTCTCCCTCTTTCTCCCTCTATCCATCTATCTGTATCTCCCTTTTGCCTTCGTCCTCGTGCTTGTCTTGTTCGTCCGACTCAACCCAACCCGCCTTTGTCATTGCCTTGAAGGTTATGGCACGAGTTCGGGCACGTGCCAGTTGTTACGTATTTGCGGCTGTGGCTTTGGCATTAGGCATGAGTATTTGTATGTGTGTGTGTGGGGGGTGTATGACGACAACGACGTCGACTTTGGTTTTAGCGTGCCGCCATATGTTTCCGGCAAGTGTCCTGCCCCTCACTCCCTCCCGCACCCGCACCAACACGCTCACCCACTCCCACTCCCGCTACCGCTCGCTCCCCTTCCTGGCAAGCGTTGAAATCCGCAATGCCAACAAGTAAAGCAGTAAAGCAGAGACAGACTCAGGACTTTGCCCTGACACTGGGTGTGCAATTTTCCAATGCGGGGGTTGGAATTTCAAATGAAAAACCGACAGCGGCCGACTCGCCCCTCCCTTCTCCAACACCCTACCCCACACACACACACACACACACACACACCCAATAGCCTAGCTCGCCTCAATGCCATTTGGTAATTCATGTTAGAGATGCGCGCGTGACACAATGCAGCACGACTTTAGCACGAAAAATCGAATAAAAATAAAAAGTTGATATGTAACTGTAATTAAAGCTGCTAAAAAGATGATAAATATTAAATAGATAAGAATTTATCATTGCACTGAAACTTCAATAGCTAAATACCAACACAAGCAACAACTTGATTAATATGCAGATTTGCTTTCGTGTTTCTTCGTGTGTAAAAAGAGCACGACACGCGCTTTGCACTATTGCAAGTGGAGCGTATAACTGTAACGGCGACTGTAACCCGATACTCGTATGCGTATCGTGCGGAGTAAGTATCTTCGTATGTATCTTCCTGGCCGCATAACGACACCTTCTGTCGACGCCGTTGTCGTCCGTTTCGCCCGTCCCCTCCCTTCGCCTAAATCATCAACGCCTTCGCACTGATTTATCAGGGTCATAAAAGCGAATGCGAGAAAAAGAAAAGGAAAACGCATTTGTCTATTTTGTGAGTGTATTTGTTTTTTTTTATTTTTTTTTTATTCATTTCATTCATATTTGAAAATCAGCTAATTTATTGTTTAACTTACAATTTTTGTGTGGATTACATGTGAATTGCGGCGAAAATGGTTCTAACAATATAATATATATATATAATATATGTATCTAATAATTATAATTTATGTAGTATGTGCACACATTCAGATTTTTAAATATAATTATTTATATATGTATTTATGTTTTTTTTTTTGTATATTTAGTTAATTTCGGCTTCAAAGTTTAAACATTTCATTTGGAACAAACATTAATATCAGCTTAAAAATAATATAATTTTAATTATAGTTTTTGCACGGTGCTAATAGCCAGAACTTAGCTATAGATTCATAGAGTAATAAAATAAATATACAATTGTTAAATTTCTCATCAATTCCTTTACTTTGTTTTGTTTTTTTATTATAGTTTTTTTCTTTTGGGAATATAGCAACAATTTCGAGTTCCCATATGTTAAGTTGCTTCGATGCACAGTTTCCATGGCTACGCGACCATATCGATACTGGTAGGTTTTTTTGAAAGGGGGTTGGGGTTTTGATTTATGTAAATTTGAACAAATTTTTGACTGAAAAAGGTGGTTGAAAGATCTCTATCAGCGAAGGGTTGTTTCCTTTTCTATCTGTAGATATTAATATTTATAACTAGACGGTGTTTAGAGAGCCATTTTACGCTATCGACGATAGCATCGAGTGAGTGGAAACTGCGCGTCTCGGCCACATATATTATACATTTTGGCTGTCGTTGCGGCCTTTAAACTTTATAAATTATGTACATATAAATAACAGATAAATTGTATACACAAAATGCGAATTGTGAAATAAATAAACTACGCAATTTAACAGACCACAAAGCAAACGTCACGAGAGAGAGAGAGACAGAGAGAGATATACAACTATAAACAAAACAAAAAAAAAAATACAGAGAAATTACCATGTAAAGCTTTGCATGACGATATTTATCGATATAAACTACGATAATCTACTTATTAGTTGCTAAATAATTGTGTTTATGCGTAGTTGCCCAAGATCTAGTATAGATTTATCGATAATCGCTGAATTATCGATATCGAGTTATGTTTAGATACTTGGTATACATTTTTAATATTATAAATACAGTTTTATATTTTTGTTTTTTTATTTTGGTCGAAGCTTTAAAAAATAGATTAGAGTTTTGTGTTCAACTTTTTGTTTAGTCGTTGTCGCTTCGATATTTTTGAATTTATGTACAAAGTTCGTGCTGCAATTAAACGTAGCACGCTTAAAACACTAAATACGAAAAGGTATCTACAAGTAATAATAAGTGTATGCATATATATATATATATATATAAATGTATATATTTTTGTTGTATATATGTATCTGTTGTATTTTGTATCTTTATGCTTGACACGCTCAGGCTCAAGCGGCGCAAAATCGTTAAAATTTTATCGCCTCAACGAACGTGCTCACTGTCCGTGTATGTGTATGTATGCGTGTGTGTGCGTGTGTGTGTGCGTGTGTATTGGCTACTGTTCACACAACACCACCACCAAAAAATCTAAAGCCCAAAACCAAAAGCAAAACGCTCGTCAACAACCAGCGCTAAGTGCGCGTTTCACACTTGGCCAGAGACGAGTGGAAGAATAAAAAAATAAAGAAATAGAAAAACCAAAAAAACAAAAAAAAACCAATTCACTTCCGATATACGATTATAAATTTATGGTACGCTTCTCGATTTCTCATCATATTCAATAATTTATACATTCCCTATGCGATTTGTTTTGATTTTTAGCTACGCGCTATACTACAAAAAAAAAAACAAACATACAAACCGCCTTTTCATTTGCGTACTACGTGTTATCAGCTTGAAATATTCCGTTTATAGACTAGCAGATACTCTTGGGAGATTAGTGGCCTACCCCTTTTGGGTATAGTAAAGACTTTTGATACTATTTGCTCAACTTTTTATGTGAAACTTTTCGTTTTACTTCGTAACGAATGCTATTTTCTGTAGGAATCGGATCACTAACTGCTATAGGAACATTATGAGAAGGGTTTTTCCAAGAGATTGCTTTAGGTTTATTTATAGCACTCGTTGTTGTTGTTGCAATAGCGACGAATTGGGAGTTTACCGACGAGTTGAATTCGTTGTTGTTGTAAATGCTGTTTGTGTAGAGTATCTGCATTTTGTTGTTTTAGTTTTTTGCATTTGATATTTGCTGATATTTTATAATTCATTTTCGTTCGCTTTTTTTTTTGTTTTTGTTTTTGTTTTGCTATGCCAACAACAAAAACAACAACAACAGTTGGCTTTGTGGTTATTTATTTATATTTCGCATTTTTGTGTCAGCTTTTTTGTAGCTGTTGTTGTTGTTGTTGTTTTTAGCAGACAGATATATATATATTTATACATACCTATATGTATAAATATATATATATATATTTCCATTGGGTTTATAATTTATTTCGACGCGTACTAATTCCAGGCGCAAATATTTACACTTTTATTAGTGCATGCATACATATATATATCTACATATATGTGTGTGTGTGTGTGTGTGTGTGCGTTTTTTTTGCTTTTGTTTCTGCAGATGTGTGCTTTGTGTGTATCTTGTATCTTAGTGTGTGTGCGAATTGGGTTAATATTGCTTGTCAAATGAAGGTATTTACGGTTAAGTTGCAAGGCTTATTCGCTGCAGCGACACGTGGGCGAGTGGGCGAGTTGCGAGTGGTTGCAAGAAAGCTGACCTTCTCAGCGCTTCTCATTCGATTAGAATGCCGTTCAAACGGTAAGTGGCACTGGTAATCGAATTGGAACTCGCATTAATTGCTGTTGGTTTGCTGTAGACTCTCCAGTGGCGCCACAAGATACATTTGCGTGCCGCACATCCATAGAAACGCTGCATCGGGGAAAAAAAAGAAAATAAATATATATATATATAAGTTCAAGTATGAAAATTGCTATTCATGGATGAAAATACAGAATGATGTAATGTCCGAGCCGAATGCGAGAATGATAAACTGAACAAATGGGAGAGACTGCGGCGAGACTGCTGCGAATGCGGCTGTTCATTAAAAGGCAAGCGCAAAAAACAAAAACAAAAACAACAACAAAAAAAAAACAACCAAGCACTGCATAAAAACAACTACGAAATAAATAAAAAGAGTTGTTGTTGTTGTTGTTGTTATAACGGCAAAAATAAAGCAGCGCTCGTAGGAATGACCGACCCAACGAACCAGCGAATGCCCGAGAAAACGACCCAAGAGCAAGACCAAGAGCGAGTGTGACAGAAAGAGAGAGAGAGAGAGAGAGATGGATATGGAATGAGAGCGAACAAGCGACCGCGTGAGCGACAGAGAGAGAGTTAGTGTTTTGATAGATGGGGCAGAGAGCAGCCGGAGGTGAGGCTAACGTGAAAGATACACGTTGACGAGCTGTGCCCGCTAAATTTGTGTATAATGACTACTTGAGAAAAATGGAAGAGGAAAGGAAAAAGAAATAACAAGAAAAGCAACAACAACAAGACGAAGAAGAAAACGCGCAAACACGAAATGTAATTTGTATAATTTGAGTCTGTTTTTTTTTTGGTTTTGGTTTTTAGTTGAGTGTGGGAAACGCGCCAAAAAGAAAATATATATATATAGCTGTACAGAGAAGCAGCACGAAAAGAACAGCAATAAGTAATAGCAATAGAAAGAAAAAGAAACGCAAGAAACTCATTTGACTTAAAAAAATGCAGAAGACACTTAAACTCGTTTGCCTAAAAAACATAATTAGAATGGAAATCCTAATGAAAGCAACAAAAAAAATCATGAATACAAAATATAAATAAAGCAGTTAAGTTGAGCAACAGTTAAAGTGTTTTAATTAATCTTTTTTTTAGTTTTATAAAAGATAATTGTTAATAATGTAAAGAAAGTGATTTAATTAATCTTTGCTAACTAAATTTTAAAACAGATAGTTTAAAGAAGCTTGAGAGAAGCTTAAAATGAGAACATAATTATATACATATATAGTAAAATATATATATATCAATCAATCAATATCAATCAATATCTCAAAAGGTCATCTGTCAATCACTCATTAAATTTTAATGGAAAAGTCCATAAATTTTTTCTTTGAAAGCTTTTAATTTTGGATTTCTTTCAACTATTTGTTTTAAATAAAACCTAAAAAAAATAACCAATAATTAATTTTTGAAGTCTACAATTTGTTTGCCCAAGAAAACTCTATAAAAAGCAATACGAATTGTGGCAGCATGCAAATGTTGCACTGAAAAAAAGATGAGCACTTAACTTAAGTAAAATATACTTAAAGCAAAATGAAGACTTTTAGCTGAGAGATGAAAACAAACTTAAATAAAAATCAAAAAATGCGTAAAAAGAGAGAAAGAATAAAATCGCAAGTCTAGAATAAAAATCTTTGAGTTAATCTTGAATCAAGTTTGTTGTCTGCTTAAAAAGAGCGCATTTTTGATTCGCCTTTGTAGGGATTAAGTTAAGATTTGCATTCTTAATTTAAGATTTCCATTCTTAAGTTAAGATTTGCATTCTTAATTTAAGATTTGCATTCTTAATTTAAGAATAAATTTCTTTCAAGCCATTAGCTCTTTGCATATTTTAAGCTGCTGGCTTAAAGAGATTTTAGCTATGATTTGTGATGTTTGTGGCACTTACCTTGTGACTAAGCGGAACTTGCCACCGATGCCAGAGTGTCGGTGGCGGCAATTTGTAGAGGCGGCTTTGACATTGAGTCGCTGGCCACACTGCTTACCGTCGCATTGGCCACACTTGGCATGGGCAGCGATGGCAGCGGCAGTGTTGCAGGCGTTGCAGTTGCTGCCGTTGCTGCTGTTGCTATTGTTGCTGTTGCCGCTGGCGCCTTGGCATCAGTTTTGGCCACATTAGCCGTACTGCTGCTGGGCGATTTTTCCAGTTCCGGCGTTTTGGCTGCTGCCACACTAGACACAGCCAAGTTGCTGTTGCTGTTGCCCGCCTGTGGCACGAGTGGCGCCTCCTCGGCAAGTGCGGCTGCCTTGGCCTCGGCGCGTATATTCAAATTGGCAGCAACTTGATCGATGGTTGTTGGCTTTTTTATTGCACGCGGCGAGGTGGCTGAAGCAGTGCTGTTGTTGTTGTTGTTGCTGCCGGGACTAAGCTGTGCTGTTGCTGCTGCAGCTACTGTTGCTGCTGTTGCTGCTATTGGCGCTTTGTGCTGGTCATCAGCTTTAACCGTTAACGGCTTGACTGCAATATTTGCTGCTACTGCTGCTGTTGCTGTTGCAGTTGTTGCTGCTGTTGCTGCCGTTGGCGTCGCCTGATTGCGAAAGGCCAACGCTGAGGGATTGGGTATGCTGCGCACAGATGCATTTTGTGGTCGCACCAACGCATTCTTTGGCTTATTCTCATACATGTTGCCGCACTTGATCGAGATCGAGATCTTCTCGCGCGCCGTCGCCGACTCGGAGAGCAAATGCAGATTTTGCAGATCATCGGCAGCAGCAGCAGTTGCTTTTGCTTTTGCAGTTGCAGTTGCATTGTTGTTGTTGTTGCTGCTGCTGATATTATTGTTGTTGCTGCTGCTGCTGCTGTTGCTGTTGGCGCAAATGTTTTGCTTGATTTTATTAAGCGCTGCCTCCAAACTGTTGCTGCTGCTGCCATTGTTGTTGCTGTTGTTGTTGTTGTTGCTGTTGCTTAAGGCTGTTGTTGCTGGCTGTTTGGCGCTTTTGCTGCTGCTTGTTGTTGCTTGTTGCTTGCCACTGCCACTGTTGTTGTTGCGTCCTGTGCCCGCTGATAAATCAAGTATGTCAGCATCCTTGGCAATTGTTGCTGCTGTCGTGCTAGTTGCTGTCGTTGTTAATGCTGCGACTGCTGCTGCTGTTGCTGTTGTTGTTGGTGGCCGAAATTCGCGCAAAGTTGTTTTCGACTTGTCCAGCAGCTGGGCAACAGTTGCCGCTGCAACGGCAGCAACTGTTTTCTTAGCATTCGCCTCAGCTTTGGCTTTCGTTGGAAACGGACTGTGCAGATTGATTAAGGCAGGCGGCGATGTGCGATAAGCCGCATTGTTGTTCAGGTTGTTGTTGTTCAGATTGTTGTTGTTGTTCAGGTTGTTGCCGCCTCGTTGCGCACTGAGCGCCACCGACAATGGAGGCGATTTCACCATTGCCGGCATGGACAACGGCGGCGATTGTGCTGAGGCGGCGGCGGCACGCTTCGTATTGTGCCTGGGCAGACCAACAGGTGGACCCATTAGACGTGCGCCCGTTGCCGTTGCTCCCCCACCCCCCAATCTCACAATTTCCAGCGGCGGCAACGTGGACTCCGTATAGGGAT
This sequence comes from Drosophila multiciliata, assembly GCA_037043605.1. Lineage (NCBI taxonomy): Eukaryota > Metazoa > Arthropoda > Insecta > Diptera > Drosophilidae > Drosophila > Drosophila multiciliata. The sequence continues at coordinate 3,230,752 of JBAMBF010000589.1, forward strand.
AGCTCAAGCCATGCAATGCACTCGCCTGGTTGCGTGGCGTTATAGTCAGCGTTGACTGTGGCAGCGTCAGGCTGAGGCCGGCGGGACACAGCAGCGGCATGTTGCTGCTGCTCATCGCTGTCGTCGCTGCTGCTGTTGCCGTCGTCGTCGTCGTCGTCGTCATCTTGTTCAGCTCCGGGCCATAGAGACGCATTTGTGGCGCATAGCTTTTGGCCTTGTTGTTGGCGGCATTCAGCTTGTTTAGCTGCTGCTGTTGCTGGTAGTCGAGGCGTGGCTGCTTTGAGAGCAGCAACTGTTGCTGCGTCTCGTCCAGGGAGAGCGAGCGTTTCGGCTGCTTGTTGGCTGCGCTGGCTATCGAGCTGGGCGTGGAGAGGTAACGTTGCATATGATGCGGCGGCAGCGCCGCTTGACGCATCGGCGTTTGTGGCACAACAAATTGCGGCGTCAATGTTGGTTTGCGAATGTTGTTGTTGTTGTTGCTGCTGTTGTTGTTGTTGTTGTTGAGCTGCGTTTGTTTGGCCGGCTTAGGCTGCAGCTGCTGCGGCGCCGGCTTCAACTTAATTGGTGCAGCGGCAACAGGGGCAACTATTGAAGCAGTTGCTGCCACTGTGGGAGGCGCAACTGTTGCCACTGTTGCAGCTGTTGTTGGAACTGTTGTTGCTTTGAAGGCTTTAAATAGGCTAGGGGGCAGCGGCGGAGAAGCGGGCAATTTCAGCTCCTTCTTCTCAACAGCAGCAACAGCAAAAGGAGCAACAGCAGCAGCAACAGCAGCAACATTTGTGTTGGAGTTCAAAATCACATTGGAATTGGAATTGGAGTTGGAGTTGGCTGTCATCAGGCTATTGATGCTGCGCGCCTCCTCGCCCAGTGTGCGATTCAGTGCATCCGACTGGTTGGTTGCCGTCGTCACTGAGGCTATCGCCAGCTGTTGTTGCTGTTGTTGCAACTGATGCAGTGCAGCCAGCTCACCGCCGGCCAGCGAATGGGAGCGCTTCAAGTCCAGCTTGTGCGCCCTGTGATTATGTGTCGTGGTTATTTTCATCTTCATTTTGCCATCGGTTTGTGAGGAGATTTCCGCATGGAGTTTCTTCCGTTTGCCATTCGCATCCTTTGGCTCCTTCGAGTGCTTCTTCTTGCGTTTGCGATGCGAGGAGGATGTGGTTGTTGTGATTGAGGTAGTGGTGCTCGCATCGGCGGTGCCATTGGAGCCATTCGTCGAGGAGGAGCACGAACTCATTGGCGATGCATTTGGACTGTATTTGAGCGCATCCGGCGGACTGGCAACAACTGTTGCTGCTGCTGCCGCTGCCGCTGCTGTTGGCTCAATTGGTTTGAGTCCAATATTTTTGGCATATGTCTCCAGATCGAGCTGCTGCTGGGGCAGCACATCCGACAGCTCCAAGCGCGCATCCGCCGACTTGGGCATCGTCAGCTTGGCCCGCATGCTGTTCAGCTCGATCTTGAGCTTGGGCAGATGAGATTGGGGCGACTTCTTGTTGGCCGTCTTCAGCTCAAAGGCGCCCTCATCGGCATAGCCAGCGGATTTGCTGAGCTGCGACTGCGGAATGCTGACCACAAAGTTTGGCTTGCAATTGCCCGCCAGCTCCTCCGGCTCGGGTTCGCTCTTCACACGCAACAGCGGAGCAGCAGCTGGAGTTGGCGCTGAATTCGAGCTGGAGCTGGAGTTGGAGTTGGAATTGGAGGAGTTGCTGACTCCATAGTCGCAGTAGCGCATATCGTTGCTGCGCAGACTCTTGAAATTGCTGGGTGCATAGGCTGGGTCCTCTGCCTGTTCCCGTTTGTTGGCCAACGCCTGGGATTGGGCGCGCTGCTTGCTTTTGGCCAATTTCGTCGTCGATTTGCTGCGCGTCGATTTGCTTGTGGCTTGCAGCAGACGCGACTGCGTTTCCACATCATCGGCAAAGGTCACCGACTTGCCACTCTTTGTGGCAGCCGTGTGGCCGCCGCCAGCAGCAGCCGTCGGACTCAACTCAATATCCTGATTAACCTTTGACAAATTGTTCCCATCGTTTTTTGCCATCGCCCGCTCGTAAACCAAAATCCTATAACGAAATTCCATGGGCGCATGCTGTGGATTCAAAAAAAAAAGGGTGGTGGCAAATAGTAACAAGTATCGCAACTGGTCGAAGTTTTAATACCCTTTCGGACAACATTAAATATACAAAATTTTGTATTCTAATCCGATAAAACTTTGCCAAATAATCCAAAGATTTCCGAAAGGTTCCTATCGGAAAAGACTCCTTAAGAGGTGGATATACGATTCCTAGATCGTAACAAGGCAAGTGATATATTTATAATATAGTAAAATAATTTTATTATAGTTTACTCTACATTTTTAAAGTTTATTTGATATATATATTTAATATCTTAATGATTTTAATAGATTTGAAGTTGATTTAAAATATTAAAAACTGAATTTTGTCCTATTTTTACTAAAGAAAAAGACGGAACTATATCTAGTTTCACTCCGATAACTATATAGAAAGTTAAGTTCACAAATATAACTAATCAAAAATATAGAAAAGACTTTAAAGTTGTCGGTTACACATCTCATGAGATTATAATGAGACTTGGGCATGGCAAACCCTGGCATATCCAGATATACACTCCACAGTGGACACTCTGAGGGGGGGAACACTAAACAAGCGGCAAAATCCGATTTGCCAGCGGCTAATTTGAAGTGCCAGGCACAGACACAGACACAAAAACAGGGACAGTAAAAATTCAGAATCCCCCCGTGAAAAACAAGTCTGAAAACTCACCCGCTTCCACTGGTAACAATAGCCGACGTCCATCAGCGTAAAGCTGGGCGGCAAAACCTCATCCTCATACGTGACCTCGACCTCGACATGTTTGTTCTCCGCATCGATGTCGTACTTGGAGCAGAGAAACCGCTTCAGATGCACAACCCTCAAGTCGGCAGGGCACTGCAGATAGCAAACGGGCGGCACAAATTCATCGCACTGTTTCAGCATTGCCGGATGATATTCTAGCGATAAACTGTCCAAAATTGAATTGAAAACATTAGGAAAATAATGAAATATGCACAAGTCGTTGCTAAATATTAAATATAACTAGGCAGCTCAAGCATAATCCCTGAATAGAGGAAATGAAAGGAAAAACTTTACTTTACTTCACAAAGATTTAGGAAATCGAAAGAAAATAGAAAATTAAGTAAAGAAATTAAAGAAATTAAGAAACTAAAAGAAAAACAGATTTCCATTAAATGTAGTTGACTATTTTACAGTTGAATGTGGACAACAATTCACAGATTTCAATAGGAAACCAGCCAATCAGTTGGCTTAGTTTGTCTTAGGAAATAAAGTAAGCCCAAAAGAGCGAAAGAAGGCTGTAGTTGAGTGAGCTCGACTGCGATATACGCTGAACACAGCAGTTATATACATTCTAATTTTAATGGCCAATTTCTCTTTAAAAAGTTGTGCACCCAAATGTGAACAGTTGATATAGAAAATGCTTGACAGAAATAAGATCAATATTAGAATATATTTTAGACCATAACTTTGGTATTTCTTATCAGATCTTCATACAAATTTTGTAGTTGAACTCATTATATATATCTATATTCTGTATTACTTAGAAGATTCCGTCATTAAAATGATCAGAATTATTGCTATTGGAAATCATAATGTATCGATAACGGAGAAACGAACGTAGTTATCGATTAAAAATGAAGCAAGCCTGATTTGCGATGGATATATTAGAACGTATAATCCCAATTTGAACACTCTAGCTTTTATATTCTACCAGATTCTCTTAGTCATATAGACAAACGGACATGGCTATATTGACTCGACTGTTGATCCTGGTCAAGAATATATATACACCTGCTGGGGTCGCAAATGCTTACTTCTGCTTGTTAAATACATTTGCAAAAAACAATTATTATAAATATATATAAATTATAATAATAATATTATAAATAATTGATTAAATGATACAAATTAAAATCAATTTAAAAAACTTGGAAAGTTAAAGTTTTCGATTGGAAATAAAATGTTTTTAAACTGAGAAGTAGAAATACTAGAAATGTAACGCACCTAATAGGCTCTCCGGGCGTAAAGAACTCCTGTTGCTGGTCCTGCTGACCTGCTGGCCGGAGCACATCCTCCGCATCGTCAACCAGTTCCCGATGCTGTTCCTCGAACTCAACGAGACGCTCGCATTCGCGCTGATAGAGACCCGGCACAAGTTTATAAATCAGGGCGCGCAATGTGTCATCGGATCTGCATGGGATTAGGCAGTGGTTTATTTTTAGAGTGTGCAGAAAGAGAGAGGGGAATGGTGGCAAGGTAGGGGGGTAGAGAGGAAGTTTGCACCTACCTGAGATTATCCTCGTTGATGTGCTTGCCACCGCTGCCCTTGCACTGTGGGCAGTAAACATCGCGCAGCAAATGCTTCAATATGCAACTGCGGCAGTCTGGCAAACAAAAGTTTTGTTGCATGTGGGTTGTTTACAGATACATGTTGCATGTGGACACAAGTTGGCCAAGATACTTACATGTGTGATAGCAATAGTCAACGGATGTTGGCTCTATCATATAACCCTGGCAAATGCGACAGGTTATCAGCTCATTGAACTTTCTCATCTCACGAGCAGCTCCTCCTCCTCCTCCTTCGCCCTTTGCTGCTGTTGTTTCCGTTTTTAGATGCATTTTTCTAACTGTTTGTATATAGCCTCTATATATATTTTGGTATTTCTTTTAAGATGCTAGCATGTCCTCCAAAAGACAACAGCGGCACATAAGGAGTTACTAAAAAGTTGCCAGAAATTAAATCGTTTTTCTAGATTATGTAAATATTTTCAAGTTGTTTATATTAAATTATATATATTAATTATTAAATCTTTTTCTAGATTATATGAATATTTTTATGTTTTTAATACTCAGTTTGTTTAATATTTCTTTTGATTAACTTAAAATACCGAAGATTTATCAATTGTATCATTTATATATAAATGTAGTATAATTCCTGAATAAGATGAACAAGATTCCCAAAAAGATATACTAATTGCTGTCAATACAACCCCTAAAAGCGATCAGTTTATATAGACTTGGATGGCAATTCAAATACTGATCAAATTAAATATGTAAAATACACTTTATAAGAAAAGATTTGTCTGCTGGCAGAATAACAACACCTTTGCCACATTTATGAAAGACTATTAATAAATAAGATGGGGGTTGTCTTTATGTGGCACCTCTGCAAAAAAAACCAATGACCACAAACTGTTGCGTCTGCGCAAAAAAAAAAAAAAAAAAAAGAAAGAAGAAATAAAAATAATAATAAAAACGGGTGGCAAAGGCACAATATAAAAGCTTTTAAAGCGCCACATGGACAGCAGAGACAAAGGTAACAAACAACAATAACAAAAAAAGAGAGAATGAACACAACAACAGAAAAAAAGTAGTGAAAAAGCCAACTGTGAGAAATAACATAAAGCAAAATCACATCGCCAGCAAAGACCAGAGACCAACGAGCAACGGCCAACAACAACTGGCAAACCATCATCACCCATCAACCATCACCCATCAGCCATCAGGCATCAACATGATTGTGGTCGGGTCGGGTCGGTTGGGTCTCCGGGTCTGCGTCTCAGTCTACGTCTCCGTCTCCGACTCGTCTGTCGTCAGAGCGTCAAACAAAAGCCGCACATAGAGATGACTTAATGTGTAACTATGTAGCTGTTACTTTGTATCTTTGTATATATATCTGCAGCTGTATCTTCTCAGCTAGATGGCAACGTCAGCGGCGGCACTAGACACAAAACTTTAGACTAGTAAGTCAGCCATCCATGAATCGGAACAATGCCGAAACAAACAAAAATAAACAAAACGAATATATGAAAAAAAAAAAAATAAGAAACGCAGAAACCCAAGAACCAAAACTCATACGCAGAAGGCGGCTAAAGAGGTGGCTAAGCAGAGCTAGGGGAGAGGGGAGGGGAGGGCTGCTGGGCTTTCGGGCGCACAAGCGACGCCCTTCGTGCCACACAGAGGGCACCCTACAAAAGCTTACACACACACACACACACACACACACACACATGCACTCGACGTGTGTACTTGAATCTAGTTTTAGGTTTTGCCTCCTCGTCGACATCGTCGTCGCCGTCGTCGTGCAAACGAATAAAGTACGAAAATTACGCTCTTATGTGCCCTACACACACACCAACAAATACACACACACGCACACACATACGCACAGTCAGCCAGTTGATGATAATAATAATGCTGCTGCTGATGATGATAATGATGATGATGATAATTATTATTTTGTGGGCAGCGAGAGTTGGATCAGCAGGTTGGAGGAGAGCAGGTCTGTCTGAGAAGCAGAATGTATGCCACATACGAGACGCGTTAAGTTGATGAAGAAGAGATTTGAATGGTGCAACATATACAGCAAAAGCCACACTAAATGTCATGTTGTTAACATGTGTACATACCACACTATATATATTATATAGAATGTCTAGTTATGGGCTTGCCACAAGCGTCTAGGAAAGAGTCCTAATTGTGCTTGCTCAGCAAATTCATGTTAACCAATTAGATCATTATAATTTATGCTTAAATTCATATTTCTTACACAAAATCTGATGTTAAAGGTGACATATATGATTTATCAGTTAAACATTAAAGAATTCTATAATTAATTCACAATTAAATTTTTTTAATTTCTTTTACAATTCTCAAACTATGAATTAATTATTTATCTTAATATTGATCAGCTCGAGTTAAGTTCCTACTATATCTAAACTATAAATGACTGATCTCTAACTTAAGATTGATCGACTAATGATCTCTAAAGTATAATCTATAATATGTATAACAATTATTTTTTATATTAAAATCAGCTCAAACTTTGAATAGATGATTTCAATGTTAAGATTACTCGACTAATGATATCTAAAGTATAATCTGTAATCTATATAATAGCTGTTTCATCAAAAACTAATCTATTAATCGTATAAATAACAAATAATCAAATTAGTTGTCAACTAAAATATATTAATTATATTTATAAAATAAGTGTAAATCATTTAAAGTTGTGCATTTCCAAATTAACCAATTTTAAGACTCTTTTTAAGCTTGATTTGTTTACTTTACAGTTTTAATATGCGTGGAAATAGATGAAATTTCCACTGGGAATCAGTTTTGAATGGTTTTTTAAGTGAACTCACAAAAACTAAAGGAAATTTGGCCAGATATGCACTTGCTAATAGAAGATGGAGAATATATATATATATATATATAGATATCCCTTTTGGGGACGCATATTAAAGCAGAGCAGTGTTTTGGACAGCTGTTCAGTGAACTCCCCCCCGCACACAACACAGTCCGCAAATCTAAGCTGCTGTAGGGCAAATAAAAGTCGCCTTGGCCCGAAATGCGCTGCCCACTTTTTTTTCTCTCTTATTTTCTCATTTTGTTGTAGTTGTTGCCCCGTTTGCCTTTGACATGTTTCTGCTCTTTGTACGTCACACGCTCACGCGAAACTGGCACGAAAGCAGCTTGTAAAAGGCAAGACGAAATGACAACAAGCCGAGCAGAGAAGCTGCGATGCGATGCTAGCAAAACAAAAACAAAAACAAAACAACAACAACAACAAAAAAACAGCAAGCAAAAGAAAAACTATAAAAAAAAAAAAACAAAACAAAACAAAAAGCGAGCAAGGCAGGCAACAAAAACAAAAGCGCTTCAAATACAGCTGGAAACTAAGCCAGAACAGCACACAAGGATTGACGTGGGGTCAGACAGGGAAAACATTTACGAGAGGGGGGGTGGGGAGAAGCAAGGCGCGGGGATGTGGAGTAAGAAAGCTGGACACAACAGTAGTTGCAGGAAAATGCAAACGTAGTCATGGCTAAAATGAGGATAATGAGAATGTGAGGCGGCCCATGAGCAAACAAGCTGAAATGCCATTCATCAGCGACGCCCACGCCCACGCCCACGCCCACAAACAAAAACTAACACCCACTCACATTGAGTGCTATGCTAAAGTGCCCCACTGTGCCGGTCTTTTATGACTAGGGGGGTGGTGGTGGGTGAGATGGCTTCAATTGACAACGTTGATGACGTCTTCAATGCGGCTGACGTATTAGTTTACGGCGAAGGCTCAAACCAACACACACATACGCGACTCGCACACACACACACACACACACTGGCACACACTTGGGCGCATGCTGACTGTGACGAAATATGGCCACAGCTTGCACAGTGGGCTGAGTTTTATTTTTTGCCGCGCTACTATCGCTATCGAAACGAAAACAATAATAACAACAAACACGGCAACAGCAGCAACAGAAGCAGCAGCAGCACCAACGACTGGCGCCGGCATAAGCGCACTTTACAACAACAACAAAAGCCCGCAGGGTGGTTGCTACACACACAAACACACTCATACACTCGCACTCGCACACACACACATACTCAGTTATAGACACGACGCGCACGCAACAAGCTTTGCCGAGAAATAATGTTACAGCGAAAACGGAAAATTGAGCGTAAATATGTCTACAGCACTTGTAAAATAAACGTGCGCTGTGTCCACAACAGCAGCCGCTGAAAATACAACTGAATGCCATGCACGAAATTCAAATGTTACGACTCTGCGCGTTCGTATTGTGTATGTTGTACTGTCGTACTTCGTGCTCGTACTTCGTACTTCGTACTTCGCCGCGCAATTGAGGCGAAACGAGCACACGACGAATATTCGTACGACAACTACGTTTACGAAGCGCAGACGATACAAATTTGTATCTATTCGCCGCGGCAACGCAACGCAACGCAACGCAGCAAGAGAGCCGCCCTAATGTGGGCTGTGGGAGAGAGCATGCAAGCAAACGCGGCAAAACCAAAACCAAAAGTCAAAACAAAACTTTCTACAATTTGCGCGCGCGTATATTCGCCGTTTCGCCGCGTTTTTCGTTTTCGGTCTTTTTTCGAAATCGCCGTCGCCGTGTATCGAAAATTCCAATACGAAGACGACAACAACAGTAAACGCACACCACTTGTCACGTGTACGTGTGTTTACAAAATTTTCACACACACACACACACGCACACATATAGACACGGTTACATTTCGCCGCGCTCGCCGCACAATCAAAAGCAAAGTGAAATTTTCTTATTAGAAATGTACACACAACAGTTTTCAGTTTTCAAACGCTTTGCGTTTCTCTGCCTGCCAATTGTCCAAAATTGCGACGCAAATTGTTCACGTTTTACAATAAATGGGTCTATTTAGCCGGCTGCTTAGAAGCTGAAACTAAAATGGGAAAAAACATTTTACGCACAAGCATAAATCGATTCGAACCAAAAATGATGAACTCTTCTTCTTACTTTATAACACTTGCCGACACACACATACACATATGCGGTGTGTGTGTGCCCGCTTCTTTCACTTCAGCTGCTACTGCTGCTGCTGCTCTTATCGATTTCTCATACACGTTTTTATTATCACGAACAGCGGCTGAGATTTTCAAAGCTCTTACTCCCTGTCTCTCTCGCTCTCTATCTCTCTGGCACACTCTTGCACTCTCACTCACTCTCTCTTTTGCCGTCAGCGGACAAAAATTGACTTTACTCCGTCCACAAAGTGCACGGCACGAAAACTGTTCAAAGACTGATTCTGATTAGACCTGCCAACGATTTCGGTACCGTGCTGCCGTTGTTCGCGTCTGCGCCCTGAGAGCCCCTCGTGAGAGCGAGAGCAGGCGAAAGCGAGACAAAGAGACTCGCTGTTGCCGTTTCGCGCCATTGCTGTACCGCCCACCCTGCGGCTGTCGTGCGGCTTGATTGGCTGCAACTGCCATGCTCGGGAACTTCGGCTCCGGCCCGAGCTCGTCGTGTCTGTACCTCTGCCTGTGTGCGTTGCGTTGTGCGTTGCGTTGCGCTGCCTTTATCTTTTTGGGGTGGCTGTGCGTGTTGTTCGTGTCGTTCGGTCTTCGTGAGCACGTGTGCGTGTGTGTTCGCTTGTGTGGGTGTGTGTGCCGTTTTTAATTGAATTCAACTGTCAAATGAGAGATTAACGCTTCTGCATTGACGCTGGCTGCGATAGCGGCAGCGACGTCATCGTCGTCGTCGGCAATCGTGCCAGCTACGTATTGGCCTTGGTGTTTATAATTATCGCGAATTCTCGTTTGTCGCCGTCGCCGCTTTTGGTGTTTCTCGCTCACTCCTTGCCCGTTTGGGCATTTTGCGTAAAATATGAAAATGCACACATATGAAACTCATCTCAATTGGGGCCATATGCAAAGGTGTCATTCTCTCTCCACACTTTAACTGTGTGTGTGTGTGTGTGTGCATGTGAGTGTGCGTGTGTATCTGTCTCTGAATCTGTGCATCTCTGCCTGTCACTGACACCACTTGAGACTTGAAGTCTACTTGATCTTACGCTCGATTCTTGTTTTGACAGACGACGTAGTCAAATAATACCAGAGCGGAGGGCGACGGTGGCGAATCACACACAATTTATGCCTGCTGCGAATTTTTATTTATTCGAATTCAATTGAAAACGACTTCAGCGCCTGCCAAAAATTTGCATATCAAAGGCTTATGCTGACGACAACGGCGACAAGTGCAGAATCGCGTGTCCTTGAAAGTACTTTTTTTTTTTTTTTTGTAATGTTTTCTGTCACGTCTCCGCGTATATTTCAAGGCTCGTTAGACATTAATATGCACAGGAAACGCTGGAAAACGTATTTCTTGCTCATACAATTTGATAAATGGTGCAGATAAGCGACTCCGTGTGGCAGCATGTGAATACATATCGCTTACAACGCGCTCATCTTTAAATTGCACTTTATCAAATCGAGTTTAATTTTATTTTTACTCAATTATTTTAATTCACAGCTTCTGGACTTGTATTTGATTTCAACTGGTTATTTGTGCAATTAATTTAGAGTTTATCTTATATGCCCCACAAAAGATTCTTTATTGAAGAAATTAAGTATTTGACAAATATAGGTATAAGCAGATCTTTATTCTGTGTGTATCAAGTCCTGTGTAAAATATACCTACTCGATTGAAGAGTGTTTTTTTTATTTTTTTATTTATTTATACGCTTTACAAAATTTAGAAACTGTTCAGAAAATTTAAGCGGAGTTGAATTATATATAATTATAATTATATTAAAAATAAAATTACTCATAACATATATATAAGTGATCAGAGTAGACTTATCTCTACCTTTCAACCATTTTTATACATATCAAACACACTAATTTGTATAGTCATCAAAATCTAAATAAATAAAAAAAATATAATTATGGTTTAATATTGAGATGCTGACTAAAGGAATGCTTAATTTAGAAATAACATATACTACATATCGGCTCAGAAATATCACCCAAGGCGAACCATATCCCATAAAGTACAGTTATTATACATTTTCACACATTTTAATGAAACATTTGTGCTAAGAACAAATAAAAAATATGCACAGAAAGTGTTTAAAAATATATTTCAATGATCTGGGGATCAGGAAGTAACTGGTACAGATTTTCTTGTAGTTGGACTCACTTATCTAGACGCTGTTTATATATAAATGCCTTAGCATTTTTACCGGAAACCTTTTCAAACTAAGGGCACAAATATTACACATCATATGAACTACAGATCGCCCTTCTATGCGATTCTCTCATAAACAAAAGAAAAGATTGCAGATTTCTATGCGTAATTAAGTATATTGTTTACAAATCTTATTATTTTCTCAGAACAACTCTTATTCATATTCTATCTCTAAAACTGCGGGTATTTTATCTTATTCTCTTATTTGCTCTGCTGAATAATATTGTTTACTTATCTGAGTTTTTTCCTGTGAATCATATATATCCAATATTTATTAAGATTACTATATTTGTTAATAGAAGCTGTCTTATGAGTCAATTAACTGTACAATACATGTGCTACTTTTAGAATATATAAAGACTTAAAAGTTAGATTCAGCAAGAATGCGATTATTAAGTAAATTTGAGATAGTATTTGACAATTTAATGTATACAGGACAAACATATTTTTAAATAAATTGGCAAAGAAGTTATATATGTATTTCGCTTAAGAAAACTGAACCCAATTCCGCTACTTTCAAACTGTTAAGTGGTATTTTCAAATCTTATCTCCAAATAATGACTAGGAATCTATATTTATTCGTTAGAGTAGGTTCTTATGATAAAAGAGTGCTTGTCCGAGGCGGTTCATCAGTGACTGCTTCTCTTTCTCCTCTACACCCACTCTGTGTGTGTGTGTGTGTGTGTGTGGAAAGCCACAGGAGTACTGCATGTAAATGTAATTATAAATGACCCACACTGCTTCAAGCTGATGCGGAAGCCATATGGGAGCTCCACTGCAACTATAGGAGATCTGCATAGATACACACATACATATATGTGTATGTGTGGGTGTGTGCGTATCCTGCTGAACCAGCTGGAAGTGAATCCTGCTGGTAAAACAAATAATTAATGTGTTTGCAGCATTTGGCAACTGGAAACTGGCTGTGGTTGTGTCTATGTGGTTGCATATTACAGCTAGAGGAAGAGATATCTGTGGCAACATTCCGTACATGGCACACACACACACTCACACACACACGCAGGTATTTCAAAATGCGCCATTAAGTATCAGCAGTTGAGCCGTTAAATATGAGTTTTGTTAAACTTATTAAATTTAATTTAGGATAATAATCGCCTATGCTTAAAAGTGTTTTTTTTTTTTTTGGATTTGTTGCATTTTAATGATTAATTTCCCAGCTTACTTTTATTAAAGTTATTCTTTTATCTTAACTTTAATCGTTTATTTTTACATTTCATTTAAAAATTCCATTTGCTAAGTTTAATTGCAATTCCTTTAATTTACAATTAACTTAGTTTAATATTTGCTTAAATCCAGTTCAGTCTCCTCTTCTTCTTCTTTACATTTAATTTTAGTTCAATTGTGAAACTGTTCCATTTTCATTACAGTTCAGCGCTCAAGTCCCACTTTTTCCTCGCGACAAACTGTTAAATGGGAAATAAATTTTGACAGGTGCGCTTATTACGGCTCTTTCATAGCAATTAATGTCCCAGTCTTTCTCTTCCCCACTCCTTTCCTATCTCTCTCTCTCTCTTTCCTCTATGTTTGTTGCGTTCCGTTCACGGTCTCGCCACAATTAGGTGGAATGTGCTTTGAAAGTGACATTTATCAAAAGGGCGCATAATTTATTAGAAAAGTACGCACACAAAAAGACAAAGACAGCCGACGGCTTGCAAATGAGCTCAAGAGCGAGACAGAATGTGGGTGCAGATGAGAAAAAAAATACATGCAACGCAAATAAAAACTGAAATGAAAAAAATTAAGGGTATAAGCGAACGAGTAAACATGAAAGATTTGCGGATTTGCGAGGCAGCAAAAATTGTGCTGCGATATCTGTTCATATTAACCCTCAAAAATTTCATCCGTATATGCATTTGTTAAGGTGTGTGTGTGTGTGTGTGTGTGTGTCATGTGTAGTAGAATACGTAATGAGCACTTGCGGTACACGTAAATACGGCACTACGTCTAAAGCTGAATGCCAGCCACACTCTGTGCGCCCGAATACCAACCACAGCAACAACAACAACAACAGACTCTCTGCTGCTCACTCACCACTGCCAGTTACACGCACACACACACACACATGCAAGTGCTACGCTTTCTTGCTGCTGCTATTGCTATTGCTTTTGACTCGTCGTTCATCGTTCCCATTTAATGTTGCGCACACACAGTCACACAACTCTCACACACACACATACACACACAAACAAACTCACACACAACCCAGTGGCCAATTTAGTCAGCGCGTCTCATTTTAGATATGCCGATGTGCATCCAATTTCCAAGTGGGTATTGTGTTCTCTGAAGCTGCTTCAGTTCGTGCTCTGGCCTAGCCAGGCAGGGCAGCATACAAATTTTGCTGCTGTTATTGACGTTGGCAGCGACAGCGGCAAGTTTCACGTCGTGCGCAAACATGGCGATGGCGTTGCTGTTGCCGTTGCCGTTGCTTTGCGTTCCGTTTGCATTTGCTTTTTACGCTACAGATATAGTGTGATAGTCACATACATATATACGTATGTAAGTATGTATGTATGCATTCAAGTGTATGTGTATGTATAATATTTACTTTTAAATTGCAAGCAGGCAGCTCCGCCAGGCAGCCAAGCAGGCAGGCCGTCGTCCAGCCCCAGTGCAGCCCCGCATACAATACACAACCACCACTTAGCTGTCGCCGCGCTGCTGACGCTGGCAGCGACTGCGGCATATTTACATTTTGATTGGGAAACTGTTGAGGCGCATTTTGATGCCCGCTTTCGTGGGTGTAGTTTAACAGGCTGCTGCTGCTGCTGTTGTTGTTGTTGTTGCTGTTGTTGTTATTGCATTGCCTTTTTGTTTCATTTCGTTTTCACACACACACACACACACATATATACACACTTACATATGCGTGCTTTTTGTGTTGTTGTCGCTGACTTTTGCTTTGTCCAATTATAATTTGTTTCGATTTATCACACAACATTATTGAGACAACAACACACAAGGCGAATGGGATATGATTAATGATTAATGGTTGCGGCCAACGCAAGCCTTCAAAACTCTAATCTCTTAACAATCGCTATACTATTTGTCATATGGCTAAGATACAAATATCCGCCTGGCCGGCTGTGCTATTTATTTTTTCAGGTATTCAGTCGCGTAAACCGAACGCTTAATTGAAATGGCAAAAGCAAATTTTTCATAATTATTACGTAATACTTGGACTATGACCTGTGGGACTTGTCGCACCGCCCCTTCCCTCTTTTATACCTGCTGCTGCTGCTGCTGCAAACCCATCACAAACGAATGCGACTTTTGAAATTATGGCACTAATTAGTTTATGAATGTTGCGCGACGCTGATGGCGACGGCGGCGGCAACGCCAGCCCTGACGCCTTTTTCGCCCTGTGGGTGGGGTTGAAAAATTCCAATTTGCTAGCGGGCCACGGGCGGGTGGCGGGTTGCTTGCTGTATGGCTAGTGGTGGTGGTGGCGGTGGTGGACAAACTGGTGGCTGTTGGCTGACAGCCTTTTTCCCCTAGGATGTTGCGAAATGTGCAATTTAAGAGATTAAATTGTTGCCGCATTGTTCGTTACTTGCCCCGTCCGCTGTTGTTGTTGTGATTGTTGCCCGTTGCTGTTTAATCTTTAACTTTAAAATTCCAATTAAAGTGAATTTAAATTGCTCGCAATGATTTCGCAAGCGCCTCTCCTCAAGTGCCTCGAGCGCAACCAAAATTTGCATAATCATATCAAGAATGTGGCGCACAACTCAAAATTTGTCATACATAAATGTGTAATTCTATGTGCAACATATATTTGTACACGTTGCCAAAGTAAATACAAATTGTACACATGCGGCACATGTGACAAATTTTGAGTTAATCAGCTTACTTTCAAGTCAGATTCGCTGTAAATGGGTGTGGCTTTTGTAAATGAGTCACAAACTGTTATATCTGTATATATATATATGTATATCCAATTATTATTGCCATCAGCTCAGATTTCACATATGGTTTATCTGTAGAATTATGTGACTGCATTGCGACCGATTAGATATATTTTGCCCAGTTTTACGTTTATTTTTAAGTATTTTTTTTATCTAAATTAAAATATACAAAAATCTAGGTATATCCAGCTTTTCATGAAAGTGCAGCTTCACTCTAAGCCGCCCTCTTTTTCCAATCTAACAATAAATTGATTTATCTGTCATCGATTTCATTTTATATCTAATACATTGTTGCTATCAACAATGGATAAGCTGATTATTAAGAATTGGCTATTAGACAAATGTACACATTTAATAGAGTGAGTAAAGCATATCCGATATATATACTTAACAAAGATTTGATCAGCTTCTAACAGTCACCAGAGACAGCGGAAATCGATAACCTTTTATCGCTTTAAGGAAAACTTAATAAATTATGGTTTAACGCTAAAATCTGCAAAAGAATTTATCATTTCTAAAAAATGAAACAGTGCAACACAAATTGAAGTATTAAATTATATTAAATATTTTTATTTTCTTTTTCAAATTTATCTAATTGTATTCTATTATAAATATACAAATTAATATGCATGCATTTTTGAGTGTATATTTATCTAATTAACACTTAGATCTAAGTTTGTTAGTCCAATTTCTCTCTTAACTTAATATATGAAAAGGGATTTAGTAAATTTCGATTAACTAAAATTATTTTGCGCTGCAATAAATCATAAAGAGGCGGAACTCAAGACAAGGATTCATCTTTTGACCAAATTTTCTGCTTCTGTAAATTTGCTTATAAACTCAACTTATCATCAAGTTAACAGAGAGATTACTGCTTATATAAACAGATAAATCAAACAGACAGAAGGATGGATATATCCAGGTGACTGGTGATGATGAATATATCCTCCAGAAGTGAATAATTACTGTAAATATTTTAAAATGAGCTACTGGAAACAAGTTTTAATATGCGCATATTTTTTGATTGAGATTGACAACTTTGTAATGTTTTTGACACCTCAGAGATGAACCCTAAGCTGGATATTGCCATGTAGATATATATTTTAATTTGCCATTAGCTATATTCTGATATATCTGATGCCTATGTATATATTATTGATTATTTCCTGCTGCTATCAAAGCAATATTCCCTGATTGGAGTCCGGATTATGCTTGATTTGTTTGCTTTTTTAGCTGCACAACTAAGTCAAGATTTATTGTGTTAAAATCATTATTAAAATCTATTTCAAATTTAGTTCTTCGTTATTTTAACTCACAAATTATAATCAAAACTTTGACTTGTAAGTCTATAAAATTCCTATGACTCAAAATTATACAGATTTTTAGGCGGAAAACTTTGTTGACCCCGGTTTAACGGATGTGCGACTCAAGGGTCGAGTTCACGTAGAATTCAGCCGGATAGTTGGACCATTGTTTTAGGAAGTTTTAAACTAGTTAGATCAAGAATTGTTTAGAGAAATCTAATCCAGTTCCTGTTAAGTGTTGGACAGTAAAACAGGAGATGTTAGCTAATTTCTGTCTCTAATTCTTTCCTACAAAGCTATGACTCCAGTAGCAAAACACTTTCTGGAAGATTTCCTGGCAACAATTAGAGACTCACTCAGTTGAGGTTTTACTCCATGAATGATGGACAAAAGAGAGCTCTGAGACGAGGAGAATTTATGACAGAGCTGTACTTAATAAAGAACTGTAGCTGATTAAGCTGTGATCTGCATTATATATCCAACTGGACACAGTGCACAAGTTATAATAATTTTATATAATAATATATATATGATTCCAGTCATCATCGGAAAACTTTACTTATCAAGTTATGGGAGTAAGGAAGTCCATTGGGGATCTTAGCTTCCTTTTTTGTTGACTTGACATGACTTGAAATCTACTTGAATATACATTTTTATACCCTGTCTTAATAAGGTTCCCAACCAGGTAAAAAATATAGATTTTTAATGTGTTTTCCTATATATATACATACATATGCAGAATTCGCTCAGTTTAGAGAGACATCTTGAGGAAAAGTGTCTCATATTCATATTTTGGATAAAGGAAGCATAATTCTAGGAGATAACCAAATCGGACCACTGCATTCTATAGTTGCCATAGGCACAATCAGACAAAAGGTCAGTTTTAAGTGACATTTAAGCCAATCAGTAAAAATTGTTATCTTTTGCTCTTCCAAGATTACACATCCCATCTTAGAGCGGAGTTAATCTTATGAAATCTAAATGTTAGTTTAGGGTTTGAAATATTATGTTTTGGAACATGTTCTATTGAGCTAACCGTGGTCATACTTGTCATCTTCTCACAAAAAAAAAATATAATTTAAAATATGAGAAATAATAAATTCGAAGAAATAATGTATAAAACATGATATAACTCCGAATCGCCAGAAAAAATTACTCTTGGGTTTGCCTATGATAAACATTCTTTTTTGCTATATTTATCATTTAAATTTCCAACAATTCTTGCCTATAAATAAATAGTAATACTTCCGCTCAAGTTTAAAAATAAACTTGACTTGGTTTTCTGTTCAAAATTCGTACCAATTCACATTTAGAGGCCGAGTTGAGTACGTCATTTTGACAATGACGAATAATGTTTCCGGTCAGGATTAGAATTAACATGTAATTTAGAATTTATGTGAATAAGATGAGTGTAACTTGTAGCTTGGAATCTGGACAATCGGATGCTGGAGTCGCACACAGCAATTTTATTTGAAGAATCAGTAATCTGAAGCTAATTGGATAGCAATCGATCACGCCCACATGAGATCATATAAATGCCCACACCTTCCAAGAGTTGTTTGACTGGATTCCAACTGAAGGCTAAATATTTATAAGTACCCCATTTATACCTATATAGATACATTTATATTTAGGAAATTCCCAATATGTCGACTTAAATTAAGCAAAATATGCAATCAATAGCCGAAAATAGCTTAAGTTCTTTATAAATGTCGGCAATGAAAAGTATTTAAAAGCTGTCAAACGTGTTCATTAGCTAATTGTTCACATTAGATATATTTTTATATATGAAGTCTCCTCAAATTAAATATCTCTCTGAACATATCTCCTTTAATGCTGCCATGTCTCGTATTGATTTCCTGGCAGAAACAGATATGTAGCCTTTTTAAGAGGCTTATCCCAATTACAGCACTTGGAAGGAGATTGTCTCAAAATCTGTCCAGTCATTGTGGACTACCCTTTTTAAAATGGGGGCAGTTTGCTGGGCACAAGCAAGAATTATCCATTTACAAAAAACATAAATCAAATTCGATCAAATTTGATTTTTCAATTAATTTACAAAATGTCGGCATTATAAAAACTGAAAACTAGCAGCTCCAGAAGAGTTTATAGGGGAAGAAAACCGGGAAAGGTTGCTCAAAATGAATCATATTTCCAATTTTTATTTTCCTTTTTTATTTCATTAATTGAATCTATAGATTTTATATATATTTATGTTAGCTACACACAGCTATTAAGTATTTAAGTAAAATTTCTCTATTAATTTAATGTTTTGGATGAGTTATAGTAAAATTCGATTAGCCAACATCATTTGCAGTGCAATAAATCATTAAGAGGTCAAAGTTTCCACTGCAGCATCTATTTTCCAAGCGATTTAAGTGATCAGACTTGACTCAGACTTTTTCATAAGCTGTACAAAAATTCCCTTAGGCTGTTTTCATTTTTTTTTTTTTTTTTCGATGGCCACAGTCTGAATAATTTTCACTGATAAAATGATAAATAAATTGAATTTCATCCGCTTTCAGTCTGCGAAAGTCGACCTTTTTCTAGCTTAATATTGAATGCGGACTCTTTCTTTTTCCCCCGGCTGTCAGAGTTTTGTACGTAGCCGGATTTCCTTTCACATCTTCGCTAGTTGTTTTTGTTGTTGTTGGTTGTTCCTTCTGTCGGAATGCTAAGCATCAAATTGGCGTGAACATAAAAAAAGTTGTACGCGACTTAGTTGAACTTTTGCACAAGTTCTCCTTCAATCCCCCAATCTCTCTCTCTCTGTCTCTGTCTCTCCAAGTGAAGCTTAAGTTTTTGGTTAACTTTTGCCGTTATTTTGCTTGAAGTTCTGCCTGTGATGTGGTGTAACGCCCCCGTTAGCCGCCCCCACCTACGTAGTCAGCACAAAAAACCCATATCAACTTTTCGCATGTATTTTTTTGCTTTTTTGCAATGTAACTTGTCAGTTTCAAGAGTTTCAAAAGCTATCTGTGTATTTATGTATGTGTGTGTGTGTGTGCATGTTTATTGGTATCTTACGGCTACTGTCGCTGTCCATAGGTAACTTTAATCAAATAATTTATTATCGGCAACGCCACACACGTTTAATTGAAACTAAAATATATTTTTGATTAATTATTTGGCAGCAGCGGCAGCAGAGACAGAAACCTTTTGTTTTTGTGCAAACTACACCAAAGCTAAAGCCAGCGGCGTCGGCACACGAGCGCCGCTCTCTCTCTCTCTCACTCTCTCAAGGCTGTGGGTATGCTCGGTATTCGGTATCATGCTGAGCGCTGTAAGCGTCGCTGCCAGCGTTGTTGTCGTCGTCGTTGTCTTCATTGCCCAACCTTTTGGCCCCCCTGCGCTTGCTTCTTCGTTCGTCCCTCTAGCTGTTGTCACAATATCCACACACACACACCTAGGTATATACATGCATTCAGTTCGATTGTGCGCTATGTACTCGGCTTTACGCTTTGCGCCGCTCATTCGCAGCACACACACAGTTTCGTCAATTACCTTTCGCTTCTCTATATCTGCCTGCTGCTCTCAGCGACCCTCACGTACACACATATATTTTTCGTTTGCTTTTGTTGTTATTTTCGCTTCGCTTCGCTTAATGCTTTTGGTTTGGTTTGGTTTGGTTTTTCGGTTTGGCTTGGCTTGGCCGCTGCATATGGCTTCGCTGCCGACGTCATTGCTGGCTGCGCTGCTTTTGTTGTCAGTTGTTTTACCTACTACACCGTTCCACACATCTTCGCTAGCAGTTGCCTCTGCTGCTGCTGCGGCTGTCACTGGCAACCAGTTTGCTGTGGCTTTGGCTCTGGCTCTGGCTCTGCTTGTGCCTTTTCGCCCATTCGCATTGCTGGTTCGTTTTGTGGCGCATATCTTGTATCTGGATAGTTAGCAGCCCCGTTGCCTAACTTATGAAGCCAGCATATTATTTCTTTCCCATTCTTCTTTGTTTTACTATTTTTGTTTTGTGCCTACCCCAGACGACGACTGTCACTTTGTCTATTTGTAAGTATGTATGTATGTACATATGTGTATGCACTATATGGAAAATGAGGACGAGGAGTGTAGTGAGAAAACTCATTATTATGCTCTGAGCGACAGCGAACGCTTAGGCTCTGCCACTGTCTCTGCCGCTGCCTCTGCTGCTGTCCATGGCTCTGTGCACGCGTAGATAATAATGAAACATACGCAGACAGAGTTGTCGATTGTTCTCAACTTATTTTATTGGCACTATTAAATCTTAAAAATGTTATAATATTTTATAAATTGTTTTTTTTTATTAAATATTGTTTTCAGACTTATTGTCTGTGTAAATGAAGAGAATCCGTTTAAAAACTCAAATAATAAATAAATAGTGTTTAATTATTTAAATATGTGAAAAAGAAACACAATCATTATTTTAATAAGTCAATATCAGCAATATTTATTACTCAAAAACATAAATTTTCATAATATCAAATTCGTATACACAAAAACTTTAAGGGTTATTCTCAGTATTTATTGTAGATGAACTTTGGATGCGTTGACAACCCTGTTGCGCCTGTGACTGCTTGCCACGACCGACAGCAACAGCTTAGGCAGACACATGCACACACACAACTGCAATTATTCACACACAAACACATAGTGCATAGTGAGGGCATATAAACATCTGCTGCTGCTGCTGCTGCGGCTGCTGTTGACGTCGCTGGTAATTGGGAATGGTTATATGAGGCATGCGGCTAGTGGCAAGCTGCTGTGAGGCATTCAGCATCGTTATGATGATGCTGAATGATGTTCAATGATTGTGAGGCGCTTGTGACGTCACTAGGCGACGCGTATTGGGAAAATCTACTGGCAGATACAAATGCGTGTGTATATATGTATTTGAATATGTGTGTGTGTGTGCGCGTATCTCGGCATGCGCTCTGAATACAGCACCGACTAGCGAGCAAAACAACAACGAATGTTTTCTGAATCTCAGTTTTGAGCTGCGCTGCTTTGCTGCTTGCTGCTTGCTGGTCGGTCATTGCTTGCGGGATTTGTCGATGCGCTGTGCGGCGGAGTAGGAGCTCGGCGACAGCAGCAGCGAATGGGAAAAAGAGAAACAACAACAAAAAGAGGAAGACGAAAAAAAAAACGCGACGTCGGCACAACACACAAATTAAACTTAAATGCCCCCCATTCACTTGGAGGCTGCTACTGGAGTTGCTGCCGTTGTCGTTGTTGTTGTTGTTGTTGTTGCTGACTCTTGTTGTTGCTGCGACTGGGAATCGTCGTGCCACTGGCCACGACTTTAGCAAGAGCAGAAACAGGCACAGCAGTCACAGTCGCAGTCGCCGCATCAGCTTCATATATCTGGGCACATTATTAGTTTCTCTTTCCCATTGTTGTTGTTGCTGTTGTTGTTGTTGTGGCGCTTTATCGCATTTATTGCTGCACGGGGTCTCAATTAAGCTGTTAAGACCAGTTGAGGCCAATCTATCGGCGGAATTAAAGCCAATCAATAATTTACGACAAGCCCCAGACGGAGTGAGTGCTCGGCAAACTTGCAGCTTGCAACCTGAAACCGAAACGCTTAGCGAAACGACAGGATGAGCTCAATCAACGGTTGCATTCATGGACCAGACATGAGGCACAAGGGAACAACCCGTTGATGCGACATCACTTAAAATGGCGTTCACAAAATGATGTAGTTGTGGTTGTTGTTCTTCTTGGAATGGTCAATCTATATTGATACCCCCCATTCAATTGCAATCTCTTTAATTACTGTTATTCCTCGAATCATAAAAAACTATACGATATTGCCTTAAATAGCCACAGCAACTGGAATTACAATTAAATTTAAAATACTACTTTATCTTCAATAAGAAACTATATTTTTAAAGTTCGCTACTGGAATTTGTAGCATTATACTGTAAATATAAGTTTATAAGAAGCACTACCAACATTGTTCTTGGTTATGATATTAAAGTCTTCAAAGCTCGTTATTAACTATACCCTTAAGACTTTCCACAACAATTTTTATATACTTTCAGTAGAATAACTCAGTATGCAGTTCCAATAATTAAAGAAACTTTATTTATATATTCTCCAAAAATCAACGCAATAAAGATTAAGTAAAAAGAATTATTAACTTGTGATTATTAACTTGTTTTTTGAATAATATCTTGGAAACAAATGGGTTTTTATGCAATGTTTTTTTTTTATTATAATTTTAATTTCTGTTTATGATAAATTATATCTACTTCATTAGTATTTCCGTTTAAATGCATGATGTGTCATTGGTTCGACAACCGATATGAATCAGAGTCAACTCTGAAGCCAATGTATAAAATGAAATTAAATAAAACAAAACATTTTTTAAAAATTGTTGCGGTTTTTACTCTTTTTTAACTTTTTTCTTAACGCTTCAGAGAGATATCTGCAGTTTTTTATCCCATGTTTTTACTGGGAATTTCAGCACACAATTTGAAAGTCATGCATTATATATGATTATTTCATTCATATCTTGCTCATAGTTTGAGAGTGTTTTATGAGCACAGAGGGCTAAAATTTACTGCAATATGCAAGAAGTTTAAGTAGAATTCAGTTTTTTAGGCTAAAAATTCAAATGTCTGCATGCTTGTAAAGATAATAAGCCACCCGAAGATTACATTTGTTTCTAGATCAGAATCAACCCTTCTACATCTAACTTTCACTTTAGATTTAAAGGGAAATACAATCTATTCATCCTAGGAAAGCTATACATTTCAGCATTCCGATGTCAATGACATTTTTGTAATGTACAAAAATATGCCAACGCATTACTTTAGATATCTTGCTAAACAAATATCAAGTTTGTTCAAAAACCCATATTTCGCCCCATTATTCCTAAAGAAAGCCATTTGATAAAGTAGTCCGATCTGTATGATTTATAGTGCAAATGTAAGAATCATATTGAAACGCATATTGAACAAGTTTTCAACCCAAAAGTTGTTAAACAAAACTCATCTTTCGACCGATCGTTCCAATGAATGCCATATAATATAGTAATCGGATATGGCCAGCAATGACATGCAGCAATAAGTCTAATAAATGACAAATGTTCATTGAGATTACTACAAAACTAAAGAAAGAGACGGATAAGGCAGTAACGAATTGGCTAATTTATATATATAAATATATATATTCCTTGTGGTATCGGCAAAGTCTTCTTCAATGCATAACGATAAAATTATGTACCCTTTAAAAGGTCTAAATTAATCTATATATTTATAAAAGAGAGAAATATTATGACAATGCATTACTATTTAAGAACTAATCGATTTGTATCGATACTCTAGCAGATGGTGAAGTTATCGATAAATTAGTTGATCTGCGCATGGCATACGAGAACTTATATGATTGAAAATGGGATACTCAGATACTTTCTTGCTACTATATATATATATTTTTGCACCCATTTTCCATGGTTTCCGTTTGTGAAAATCAAAACCTAAAAGAAATTTACAGATTTTCTAATTGAGATAATTAACAATTCTCTTCCAATTTTGAATTGTAAAAAAATTGCTATTAAACATAATTATGAACTGCAATGAACTGCAGTAAATCAACTGGAATTAAGTTCGTGATATGAATTTCTTCACTAACGACTTAATTAGAGCGATCATTAGAAGAGATCTCCGGGAACTTGTGCATAATTCGCGCCAACTATTGCAATTGTTATTATACCTGGAAGCGAACTGTAAACGGCACAGAAAGGAGATAAAAAGCAACAGAAAATAGTAGTTGAACCAACAGCAGCAGCAGCAAAACAAACGTCTGATAAATGACTGTGCAATGTGCAAACGTCGACTGATTGGAGAGCTTTTTTTGTATCAGCAAAAAGAAAAATAAGACAAATGCTGATTGTTGATTTTTGCGCAAAAAGCACAAGCATTTTATGAATGTATGTATGTTTATATCCGTAGTATGTGTGTGTGTAGCTTTATCTTTATAAGTTGGCATATGTATTTGGCATGCATGGTATGAGACATATGTAAGGCTGTGTTTGTGTATATTTGTATACACACCTACGTGCTAAAATGCATATCTGTCCACGGAAACAACGAATTGCGAAGTGGGTAGATTTCAGTGAGGCAAAATCACAACAAACTTACTTGAACTATTATATTATCGAAAGTGTATTGACTTCATATTGAATGGGATGACTAAAGTTGTAATATTTTTGCTATCGATTGAGGGAATTTATTATGAAGCAAATACTGTAATAATTGCCATAAAATTATAAGTGCTTCTCATTTTTTAAATTGTCTCCCTTTTCTTTAATTCATCTTTTAAATAACTTATGCATTTGACTTATCAATTCAAGTATCAAAATTCTTTTAAAATTCAAACGCCTGACATTATTTCATTTTATTTATTATATCAATAAAGTGTATTAACAAAGATTAAATTCTAATTTTTCCGTTACATTCGCAAAAAAACTATACTTTACCATTGTCTTATATTTTCTTACTCTTATTTTGTACAGTTCTTTGAAGTTCTTAAAGAAAATTAATAAAGATAATTAACAATTTTAAAATATTATAAAAAGTGTTTTTCAATATATATGCATATATATTCATCGTTATGGATACCTTTCTTCGAAAGATGAGCTCTGACCTTTATTAACTTATTTGTTTTTCAAAATAAATAATTTTTCATTTTATAGTTATACCTCTTCATACATATTTGGCATTTGACTTTATATTTCGTTATGGAGAAATTACTTAAGTGTTTATCGTTTTAAATTGCTTAAATCATCTCGAGGCCCATATTATCTATGTTCTAGATCGGTATTTCTATGCCAATTTATATAGCCTGTACTTCTGTACTCCTATCATCATTTTGTAAAGTAGTCCCTCAGTTTTTAACATATCTTTATGTATCTTGGAAACGTGGCTGAACAGCTAGTCGAAGCCAAATGAATCCAATCAGAATATTATATTGTTTCTGTAGAAAAATTAATCGAATTAAGAGTTCTATGTTCTTTACAATAAGCATATTTAGTTTAGATATTGCAGCAAAATCTTTTCTAAACGAGTCTAAATTAATGCCTTCACAGTTATGTAAATATTGAAATACCTAAAGATCTAACTTGCCTAAAGTACATAAAATATTATAAAATATACCAAACACAATACGTACAATGAATTTTAATATACAACAAAGCTGTAAATGTATCTCTCCGAAGTCAAAATCATAATTATCAATATAAGCATACAAGAAAAGTATTCGAGTGTGGTAATACTGGAGAAGCAGCTCCGTTACTTGAAGCCAATGGTTACCGCATAAAACAAAGATAGTTATTTATATAAGTAAATACTGCTAAATATATATATACACAGCCACCTACCCTCAAAATACTTACACATATAAGCACAATCGTAAATGTGTACACACTTTTTCAAAAGGCTAATAGAAATCATTCATATACACGTAATTACATATATACATACATATAGTATCGTATTATACAAAGTTATACATACAAACAAGAGTATAATTACATACTTAAGTATATATGAGCACATCCGTACCTTGAGCAGAGAGATCAAAGCAAATAGGTTTACTTATATACTATGCACACACTCGTCGCCGAAGGGCACCCCTCGCAAAGCACGCTTAACTGTTATATACAGCTGTACATATAATATGTACATTCTCATATTAAATGTGTGTGTACACACTCCTTCTACATATCTAGAGCGCTTTGTATATAAGCATAAGCCATGTACGCGTTTCAGTCGTCGACAATGAGACAGCCGACAGCCCTTTCCTTTCACACAAACGTGGAGTGGAGCGGCAGCAGCGAGTCGAAGAAACGAAGAAACAACAGGCGCAGCAGAAGAGGCAAAAGGCAACGGCAACAGCAACAGCAACGCCAGACGTCGCCAGCTATTATATACACAGTTCAGTGCAAAGCCAACTTCGAACGTGGACGGTTCGTTACTCGGTCGCAAGTAACGAATGAAAAATAAAAGCCGTCGCTGTTCTGACTGAGAGAAGCAAAAGAGACCAACGTAAATAAAATCCGACAACGACGACGACCGCATATCGAGAACGCAGTGCTTAAGCGTAAGCGAGAGCGAGTGCGCAGCAGTTGCACGCCCAGTGAGAGTTAGTGTGTGAGCGAAATAGCATTGTGTCAGCCACTGAGCGCACAGTAGTCAAAAAGGAAAACGAAAAACAGGCAGCAGAGGGCAGGCAGTTGGCCGCCGTAAATGTAAATAGGCGTTGCATATATGTGTGTGTGTATGCGTGCGAGTTTGTGTGCGAGTGCGCGAGTAAATAACACAACGTTAGCAGCGCCGCAGCGTCAGTTGAACGCTAAACATTGGGTCGAACGGACGTGCGCGGACTTTCGCTGCCACATTCTAAACTGAATCAACTTAAAATCACAATTTCACGGATTAAGTTTAATAAAATAACAATAAATTTATTTAAATGCGAATAAAAAATATTTAATTATTTAATATTATCAAGCGAAAGCAACTTAATATTAAGTGTTTGCCAGTGCTAGAAATTTCCTTTGTGTCTCGTGTGACAAATGCCGAAACAACAACAACAACAGCAACGCAAGCAGCTTGCGTATTATATACACCAAACGTCTATGTAAACGTCGCCTCGCAGTCGCAGTCAACATTGCTGCGCGCGCGTCAGCAGCGTTTGAACTATATGCGTGCGTGTGTGTGTGTGTGTTCGTGCATGCAGAAAACATAAGGCAAAGCATAATACACAATAAAGGTGCTCACGAAAGCAAATAACCCAAAGTGACAGCCGCAGCAGCGCTCGAGTTTCTATGCTATCTGTGTGTATGTGTATCTGTGTGTTGTGTGTTGAGAAATATCCGAAGCAGCGGCGAAGTAGAGGAGTAAAGTGTAAAGCAAGCAATAAAACGTAGAAACGCAAACAGCTGAAGCTGACTGAAGCTGAAGAAAGAAAGGCACAAGAAAAATTGTTGAAAATCTAATTAAAACCAGCGCGAAGAATATATATGTATGTATATGTGTGCGTTTATTTGTTGGAATTGTGAAAGTGTGCGTGAAAATGTGCCAATAACTGCACTTTGGATTATTACAACAACATCAACAACACTGCAACGCGTTTTGGATTACGTATATTAATTGCAGCAACAACAACACAAAATGTCCCCCATTCAACTGGATTAGCAGTAAAAACTAAAAAACGGGTAAGAAGAACACAACAAAAAAAAAACAACAATCGAAAGATTTGCAATTGCATTTAGTTAGTGTTGTATATGCTTGCATGTTTACGCTCTCTTTCTCTTCTCTGCTGGGCATGTGTCATTTTACAATACTGCCGGCCTGTCAACGCACAGCTGTTGCGCTCTGCTGCTGCTTGCTTCGGCCCCCCAAAAACACAAATCTCTTCACACTCACACACACACTCATTCACTCACCCTCTTACTCCATGCGAAACAACAGTTGCTTGCCTGCTTGTCTCCTCCTCTGTTCTCCACACACAGCCTCTCTGACAGCAGCAACAAGAAGACCAAAAAGCAGAACAAAAACAGAAGCAGCAACAGCTTTTTCTGTTCTGTCTGTCTGTCCCCCCATTTTACAATGTACATTGCGATTGGCTTTGCTCTCTCGTGCGTGTGTGGGAGAAGGTAATATATGTATATATATATATATATATACAAATAAATATATATAAATATATATGTATATGTATTCCTTTGTAAAATATATAGTCATCATTTGAAAGTGCTGCTTACTTCTTTTGTGCACTGCTTTTACTCAATGGGAAAGTAGTGCGTGTCTGTATGTTGTGTGTGATTGTTTTATTTTCGTAAAGCAGATAAAGCCTGGGTCGCTGTTGCAGCGTAGTCACCCTACAGCTGGCTGCATCGTATTCTGCATGCACTGCATTTTGATGAGTAGCGCTCTTTTGCAGTCGCGCATGCCGTGCCTTCGCTGCTTCCAACATTTATTCACGTGAAATTCCGCTGCTTACTTTATATATATCTTTTTTTTTAAATTTTTTTTATTATCCTTTTCATGTTTTGTACTCACTTCATTTTGCGCGCGCGTTCGTCGCTGCCTGACGCAGTTGTTGGGTCTGCTTTTTTTCGGGAAAGGGTTCAACTTGGGTACACGCTATATGCGTCTGTGTGTGTGTGACTGTGAATGTGTACACACTTTAATTTTATGTAAAAAGGATTTTAAAGCAGGCAACGTTTGCTCGTATTCGACCCCGAATACATTTCATATTCATTCATATTTCCCCATTTAGCTGCTGCGCTCCCCTCTTTACTTGCAAGTGTGCATAGATGTTTGTAAGTTTGGGGGGTTTGCAGTTTCCTTTGAGTTGTTGTTTTTGTGGGTTGGTAGGTTGGTCTAAAAAGTTTTGTGTTAAAAAGTTTTTGCGTCCGACTTTTTACTGGCGCGTTGATGCAAAAACAACTTGAAATTGTTTTCAAATACATTTCATTTCGCACTCGCATTTTGTGCAAGCTCCATTTAAGCCGTGAACAAACCCAACTTATCTGCCTGTTAAACAGACAAACCCAACCCCCAACCCCAATCCCCCACCACGCCCTTGAGTGCCCTTTGCATTTTACACAGGGTCTCTCGCTGGCAGTCGTTAACATTCCCATGGCAACTATATATGCAACACATTTATATACATACATATATATATATATATAGGGGAACTGAATGGGGGACATCCAGGCATATTAGCCATCGACTGATTGCATATAATAGTAGCGCACAACATTGTTTTCACCGTGTGTTGTCCTGGCCAAAAGGAAGCACTGCAACAACAGCTTTTTTGGCCAGCTTTGACTTTCAATTACTCGGTTCACTCACACAAACAGATACGACGACTACGTCGAGGGTCAGTTATGAATTTAAGATGAACTCTGCTGTTTATGGTTCAGCCAGCTCCAAGTTGCTTATCAGTTTTGATTAACAACACTATTTTCTTATGATTATAATACACTTTTATGGATTTAATGAGGGAAAACCCAGCTGTTTAGCTCTCAGTTTCCGGCGATAGACTTTACTTGGAATTTTGTTGTTTATTTGTGTGCGTCTGTTTTTCCCCCACAGAGTTCTTCGAGTAGAAATTTAAGAGGGGAGTGCTTATTATTTTTTTAAAGTGGTTTACTGTGTTCACATTTTGAATTTAGGTATTAATTAAATGTTGAAAATTTCATAAATACTGCAAATGACGAACATAGTTGGATTAGTCATTAAATATTACAGTATTTAATAATATTGTTGAGCTAAATGCGATGGCGATGCTTGATTATGGAACGCTTTATTAATAGACATGAAATAATTTTAAAGGAATGAAATAATCATAATTTATAGACATATAATGATTAAAAAGTACTAAGTATTATAATTTACATTTGAACAAGTATTTTGTAGCAAAGCAATATTATCTATTTAGCTTGGTTTATTTGCCTGGCAGTCTATAAACACCCCCAATCTCTGCAGCAACTCTTGCATATGCATCATTTATATGTATATATATATATATATAACATATGTGTATGTATGTGTTCATATTTGTTTGTCGTTTGACTGCATATTAAATTTCCATTTTTTTCTCTACTTTTTTTTTACAGAAACAAAGGCGTCGAATATAGCGCGACTGTTGTTAGTATTATTATTATTATTATTATTATGATGACGCCGGAGTCGAAGGCAACAGCAACATCAGCAAAAACAACAACAATGGCGCATGCAGCACAAAAGGCCGCTGCTGCGTCGCCGTCGTCGTCGACGTCGTCATCGCTGCATTTGTCAACACTGGCAATCGCGAGTAAGGCGACAAAGACGACGACGACAGGCAAAAGCTTTGTCAGCAATGTGCACAACAGCAGCAACGGCAACAGCAACAATAACAACACTAATAGCAACAACAACAACATCAGCAGAAAACACGCTAATGTTGATAAAATGCAAATGCAAAAACAACAACAGCAAAACTTTGCTGCGAGAAGCATTAAAATAAAAAGTGAAAATACAACAACAACAACAACTACAGCTGCAACTAATGCATTTACACAAAGCGCAACAGCAACAACAAAAGCATTGCTTGAGTGCAACAGCAGAAGCAACAATAACAACAACAACAATAATAATAATAAAAAAGAATCAACACCGCCAGCAGCAGCAGCAGCAGCAGTGGTTGCAACAACAGTTGTTGATACCGGCAACAACAGCACATCATTTGCCTCGTCATGCTCATCATCGTCCTCTTCTTCATCTTCATCCGCCTGGTCCAACATCGAGGATGCCAGCAGCAACGGCGGCGCCTCCGCCGATGAGGAGCCAACAACCGATGCCGTAGAGGCGCCAACAACAACAACAACGTTGTCAATGATGATGACAACGCCACGCCCCGTTCTTCTAACTGCCGTCAATCCGCACATAATCTGCCACTTGTGCCAGGGCTATCTGATCAACGCGACGACCATCGTGGAGTGTTTGCATTCGTGTAAGTTGCCACCCCCCCCCCCCCCCCCCCAAAACACCCCTAAACACCTAATCCCCCTTTTCACTCGAAGATAAATTTATATTTCTACGTTCGGGATTTAGAAAATCGTGGCTTAAGCCAGATCTTATATCGAAATATACATTTACAAAAAAAATTCACAGAATATTGCACTTTTAGAAATCGAAGAATTTTAATTTATATTGAATAAAACACAAGCTTTTTGTGCAATAAACATTTTCAGAAAATGTTACTTTTTTAAAGTGAAAGTATTTCTTGACTATATTTTTATATTTAAAAAAAATAAAACAACCTTTTCAAAGAATAATCATTTTTAGAAAAAGTGTCTTTTGTAAATTTAAAGCTTCATTTTTTAAAGTATTTATGCGGTTTTTTGTTTTTCTACTTAATTACAGCAATTTTCATTTTAAAGAAAGTTTTCATAAATTGAACAACGCTTTAAGAATGTGTCAGCTTTAAAAAATCCAAAGTAATTTATTTTTAATACACAAAAAAATAATTCAGCTTGCCTAAAATATTACTTCATATTCAGAAATTAGATCTTTTTAGAGCTAGACTAGTTTTTAAAAGTGCAGATTGAATTTATTAGCTTAGTACCAAGTAAAACTTTACTAAACACTACAGCAGACACATTTTTTCTGCGAGTGTAGTTTGGCACTTGTGGTTAGGCGCATAGACTAATTAGCCAAATGCCAAAAGCAACTCCCCTTTGCCTATCTCACCCCAAATTGGTCTCACTCCAGCCGTGTCTGATGCCGCCAAGCGATAAGTTAATGGGCGAACAACATTAATGAGCCTTCTTTTTCTTCTTCTTCTTCCTCATCTGGCTATTCTACATTTTGCATATGGCCTATGCCAATGCCTATGCCTATTTCTATATAGCCCCCCGAGTACTACTTGACTTGACTAATGCTGAAAACTCATTTTAGAGAGAGAGAGAGAAGTTAAATGTGTGTTGCACTTGGATTTATGTGTGTGTGTGTGTGTGTGTGTGTGTTTATTGCATATGTCTGTCTCTAAATAATTACAAATGCTTCTTCTCGTTGGCATTTTTTGGCTGCGAGTGGATGCTGCTCAGGCTTAATAACTAGTGAACCATAAATCAGACACAACTTTCAAGTGGCAACTGTCGCTAGTCACCCGCTAGAGTCCCCTCCCCCACCCCCTATGTCTCTCTCCGCCGGGCTTGGCTTAGTGCAGCCGTAAAACCAGACAGCGAGAAGAAATACGTTTAGTTAGTCGTAGACTCTTCAATATCCGGTTCGCTTCGTGTTTCATTTCATCTATTTTTTTCCATAGCCTGCGGCTTACTTTAAACTCGAATTTGTTGCACAAAATGCGTTTTTAGCAACATTTGCAATTCGAGTTGCAGTTGCAGGCGCAAATGTGTTTTGCCAATTAGTCAAAGTTCAGTTTGAATATTTGCAAATTAGAGCTTCATTTGGGCCCAGCTTTCAGCTAAGCCAACAACATCAATTCTGACATTTGCTAATCAAAGCCCGTTGCGGCCATTAACTCCTCCGCTCTGAATGTGGTTTTCAAATGCAGTTTTCTGCCTCATCTTGCCAGTTGACAGTAAATCGACTGTGTGGCACAAACCAAATGTGTCGATGGCATTTCATTTCATTTGTGGCACCCAAAGGCTCATTTAAATCTGTTGCCAGGCTACTTCTTACATATACACACACACATATATATATATATATATACAGACTGGAGTTGCCACCAACCATGTCAGCTTGTTGTTGCCTCTGCCTGATGGCGTTCGTAACTCACTAAATGGATGCCACAGCAACAACAGCTGTTCTCATTGTTGTTGTTGCTGTTTTTTTTTTGTTGGATGTTTGCCCTTGTTTCGACTTTGTTGCATTTTGCAGTTATGCCGTTGCTCGAGGCCATTTGGCCAACAAATTCGCAGCAGCTCCCAAACCACCCAAAAAAAAAAAACAACAACAATAACAACAACACTTCCTTTCCCCGCCCCCCATCTAGCCTTTACATCAGTTTATTTTTTTTTCTGTTTTACTTGTTGTCTCTTTCGTATCCAGAACTCTGACAGACAAGCGTAACAGGCGAACCGAATGTGTTTCCCATTCTTCCTTCCACTTACCACTCCCCCCGCCCCCCCCACCCACCGTTAGGCCAGAGCCTGTATTTCCCCCATGTCTGTTTGTCTGTCGGTGTGTGTGTGTCTGGTTGCTGCAGCCAGACCGGGTCCAGCCTCAGTCTCGGTTTCGGTCTCAGTCTCACTGTTCCTGTCGCTGGTTGACAGTTGTAGCGCTTTGGGACGAACGACGGACAGCATCAGCAGCATCAGCAGCAGCAGCAGCAGCAGACACACTGCCATTGACATTAAAGTCAAAACACACTTTTTTTTCTCTCTCTCTCCTTTGATGCTCTGTTGCTAAAAGTGTAAATGGGGTATATTAGTATTAGATATAAATATTCTTGAATAGATTTATTCCTCCAACTCGATTCAATTAATCCCCAAAAATCAGTTTAAGTTCTACTTAAAATGGAATTATTATATTTTTGTGATTGTAGTCGTTTCTAGATATTTCAAGCCTAGACAATAACTAGCCATCACAGAAAAAAACAGGCCTTTATTACAAAAATGCGAATAATATTACTATAAATAATAATTTCTAATCAAATTAGGCTTAATTAAACCAATTTCTCATGGCTTAAGTATTAGACATATATTATTAAAATATTATTTGAAAGTTATGACAGCTATTTCCAATGAGTTTTAATTCTGTTTTGAATCTGTAAACTCACGAGGACATGCACTGGAAACACAGAGTATTTATAAGTCGGTTTATATATTTATTGTTACTTGATTTTATAGTCAATAAAAAATCAAGTAGGCGTAGTTAGTTTGGGAAGTACAGCAATCAGTTTTAACACCTTAAACAGAGTATATTAAAGTCGGGGGTTTTTTTTATTTATAAAGTATGGAAACACAGTATTTAAAAGACGGATTATATTTAATGTAAAATGAAATTACAGTCACAAGAGATATTTGAAATTGTGACTAGAGCATCTCTCTTTAAATAGAGCATTTTTCAGTCGGTTTCTTGTCAAATGCAACATTTCTGTTTGTTTCCTACTTTTTTCCTGCATTTTTTTTTTGGAGCAATTTCTGGGTTCCGTGGGTGGCACGTTCGAATTGAATGGATGGATTTCGTTGCCTTTCCTTTTCTTTTTTTTTGTCCTCTCTCTTTCATATTGTATCCCCATTTTTAGGGGGGCGTAAGGCGTGGAGGGGAGAGAGGGATAAGCCTGAGTTGTACGAATGTGTCCGGGACGGAACAGTTGTGTGCTTGGGATTGTGGTGCGCTTACGCAAGGGAATTATTATTTTTTTTTTCTTCTTGTATGTTCAGGTTTTACATAAATTTGTATAATTTGAGTAGACCAAATCTCTAGAATTTCTCAATGTCCCTCAACGCAATAATTTAACTATATTTTTTTGTTGTATAACACAATTTGTAACTGTTTTCTTCATCTCTTCTTATTCTCGTTCTTTGTCCGCATCTCTCTCTATCTCTCTGTATCTGGATTGGTTGCAGTCTGCCACAATTGCCTCATCAATCACCTGCGCAAGGAGCGCTATTGTCCACGCTGTGAGATGGTCATCAACAATGCCAAGCCCAACATCAAGTAAGTACAAACCAACATCGAAATATATATATATATGTATACCATAGTTGCTATCTTATATATAGCGACGACTGTCGCTGACAACTGCAATTAGTTGGTATTAAACACAGTGGAACACTTGACTTGACTGCCTCACATTTGTCAGAGTTTTGAGGTGTTTTTTGTTTGAGTTCCCCCAACAAATCAGCGCTGTTTACTTCAATCTGGCTTTTAATTTGAATTTCATATGAAATATTGCATTAGGTTTACATTTCATTACATTCAGTCCATGCCAAAACGCCATTTAATTTTCTTTTCAATTGCTACATTAACTTAATATATACTTTATATATATTCAGCTCTCTTATTTTATTAGGTTAACTTAATTATTCCATTAAATACTTCCTTTTCAACAGTCCCAGCTCCCAGCTGAATTGGTGTCAAGTTAGCCACAACTTATCTCACTTACTTATCTTACTTCAGGAACAACAAAGCGAAAAAATAAAATTCCATTCACATTTTTGTGGGAAGTTCTTTAAAATGATTAATGGCTAGCTTTATAGCTTTCCGATGCCCATTAATGCTATTCAATTTGAAACCTTTGGCTATACAAATATCTAAAGATTATTTCGAACAGTTTGTTTTTTTTTTACAAGAAGCTAACCAATTGATAAATAACGACAAACCTTTCGAAACTTGGAATCGGGAATCTGTCTCCTCAGCCATTGAGAACTTGGCAAAACACGGAATAACTTTGCGCTGCTTTTTTGCCTTGTTTCCTCCATCCTTTCACACACACACACCCCCCTCCCCCCCTCCCCCACTCCATCTTCTCTTTTGTCTTTCGCTTAAATTTCGGTACCCAAAAAAAAGAAGCAGAGTGGGCATCACTCACAGCAGTTTTCAGTTGGTGTGTTTGTGGAGGAGGGGAGTGGGGAAGGAGTAGGGGTAGCCGTGTTATTCTCCACTCTGTTCGTGTCTGGTTGCCTTTGGCTTTTGTGCACTGTTTCCAGCTGCTGCTGTTCGCGTTCTGTTCGCAGTTCGCTGCTGCTCAGTTGCCGTCGGCAGAACTGAGCGCAAGACCCGCCCGTTAATTATCTCTGGCGTTTTTCGATTTGGTTTTCGGGTTTCTTGGAAATGCGTTGTTCCGTTTTGTTTTTTTTTTATTATTATTTTTTTTTTTGCGCGTGCACTTTATCAGTTGGGCAGTTGTGGATATTTTATTTTTTATTTTGGGGCGGGGGCGCCACACAACAATAAAAACATGGCCGCACATGGCGACAAACACAAAAGCAAAAAGAACAGGCCAAGCCAAGCCAAGCCAAGTTTTCAGTTTAGAGTTGAGTAGCATTATTTGTTTTTTTTTATAATTTTTTTTGCTTTCTGTTCTTTCTGTTTGACTTTGTTTACCTTTTGCCAAATAAGAAAATAAGTAATAAAAGAAAATAAATAAACTGACGCTTTTCTTTTGTTTTGCTTTACTGAAAACGTTTGTTTTTGTTGTGGTTGTTTTTCTTGTTGTGGCTTAAACAATAAACTTTTGCAATAAATTTAATTGGAGAGTCAAGACCACGTACAAAAACCACTTGGCTGTCTACGCTTTTATATAGAAGATTTGTATATATATATATATAGTTGTCTATATAGTTTTAGTTGTGCTGACTTCACACTATTTGTTGCTCGGCCAACTCCCCTATTCATTCATAGGCACAACAGCAGCACTGCCGCAACCCCTTTTGGCCCCCATGCTGCGGCCGTTTGTATTCATTATCTTTTTGTATGCAGTCGACAAGATTACAACCTGACTCTGCCTGAGTCAGTATCATCATCGTCATCAGCAGCAGCAGCAACAGCCACAAGGTAATGCTGGGAGAGAGAGAGAGAGAGTGAGGAGGGTCGTCTGCCTGGGGGCTGGCAACTCTGGCTGCGGGTGGTTTGCTCGTTGGTATTTATTAAAGCTGTGCTCTTAAATTGATTCGATGCTGGAAACGTGCCTTCCATTAGAAACGTGCGTGGCCAAAGCCGTCAAAACAGACAGCCGCATTCGGGAAACATTTGGTGACGGCAACACCCAAACAGAGCTGGCCATATCCACTTAGAGTGTGTCGAATGTTTGGCAGGCATCAAATAAAGTTAAGCAGAGTCAACTTTTTCGACAGCCTCAAAGTTCAGTTCAAGGTGCACATCAAGCCGCCACCAACAAGCAGCAGTCGCATTCGCATTCGATGCCCAACTTGGCTAAGGGGGAATCCCATAACCACAATTACCACAGCGAAAGTTCTGCGGTGCTGTTGGGCCATGTTCTACTCTATTCTATTCTGGTTTGTTCTGTTCTGTTCTGTTCTTTTCTAATGTTGCCAAATTCGCATCCCTCCTATAAACACAAATATATTCTTGCAAAGTTTACAGTTGAGTTGAGTTTGTTGTGGTGGGAGTAAAAAACACAGTTAGAACTTCAAAACTCTCATGAAACTTCAATGCTACCTAAATTTATGTGGCAAACCCCAAAGTCTGGAGTAGCATTTACTAACTGCTGCTTATTTCGGTCAGTGGAATACCAATCTCAGGAGTAGATTTCATATTTCTTTTGTTGTATAAATAATTTAATAATTTACATTTGCAGAAATTAACCTGTGTTTTAATAATATCAAAACTTTAAAAATTGCGCTGAGATTTTAATATTTGAAGATAAGAATGCAATTTGGGATTGCAAATTTGAGATTATAATTATAATACATAGTAATTAATTATATTTATAGTAATAATTAGCAATAATAATGATAATTAAGAGTTTGTCTAGCCGAGCTTAGCTAAGTGATTGACTTTAAAGTCGCAATATACATAAAGCTTTATCATAAATATAAAATCTCTTTATTTGCGCATGTCTTTTGCTTTTTATATTTCTTGGTTTTCGTTTTACCCTTGTGTTTATCGCTGCTCGCATGTAAATGATCTGCTTACCTAACTGTGATATTTGGGACCCTCGACCCGCTACCCTCGTGTACAACTAGTAATCTCTCTATCTTTACTCTAACTGTACGCTACTCTATCTCTACTCGAACTGTACTCTACTCTATCTCTACTCAGCTCTACTCTTGTTCTTGTTGTTGTTGTTCTTTTTCTTTTTCTTCTGCTTCTTCATACATTCCGTTCCTTTTGCTTTTCTTTTGGCTGCTATTCAATTGTTCAATGCCTTTCAAAGGCAACGTTTGATTGAAGGCGAGCGCCTGCAATACAATTTTCTATAAAATGCGACTTAATGCGACGAGTTCCTGTGCGGCGGCAGCCAGTCAGCCAGTCAGTCAGTCAGTCACTCAGTCCAGGCTCAACAACAACCACTGTTGCGTGGCACCATCTAATAGCTTAGCGCATGCCACACAGCTGCTTGCGACTGCCACTGCCACTGCCCCTGCCATAGTCTCTGTCTTTGGCTGCTCAGACCCTCGTTTTTTTTTTTTTTGGCGGCGTTTGTTGCGTGCCATTGAAGCAATTGCATCTGCCATCTAATTTGTACTTCTCACAGCACTCTTCTCCCTCCCTCTCTATCTCTCTCTCTCGCTCTCTTTCTTTGTGTGCGTCTTTTGTGAATTGTGATGCGCTCATTTCCTTTTAGCGGAAGTCGCTGCGCTGCTGACTTTTATTTTCCACTCATTTTTACCGAAATACACTTTAAATCTATAAAGAAACTTAAATTAAATTCAATATTGCTTGGAAAGCAAGTGGCAAGTTTGGCCTCAGCAGCGGGTGCAGCACATGTCAGCTCCTCAAGTAGAATCGCATACCAACTACCAGCAACATGCCACTAATAACTGAATCTGCTAGCCAATCAAGAAAATCTTCAGCAGGCAGCGATAAACAAAGACGAGTTGCATGGATCGATAAGACTTGCCACCAAAAGTCTTGTCTGATCTTGCAGCCTGCAGTTGCTTCTCTTGTCTCAGTTGCCTGCTCTTTGACACACACACACAGAAACACACACACACACTGGCCGCCCCTTTTCTTGCAACACCTCAACTAACCACGAACCAATCTTTACTTGCAGATCTGATACCACATTGCAGGCAATTGTCTACAAGCTGGTGCCCGGTCTCTATGAACGGGAGCTGATGCGTAAACGTGGCTTCTACAAGGATCGTCCACAGGAGGCGGCACTGGCAACGCCCGAACAGCGAGGCGATGACACAGAACATCTGATTTTCAGTCCCTCCGATGATATGTCTTTGTCGCTGGAATATGCCGAACTTGGGTAAGTTTCCATTGATTCCAAAAATCGATTGCAGCTCCTGAAAACTGAAACTAAAATAGAATAAATTAGATTTTGTTAACTTAAAATATGATTAACTTATTTTTATTAGATGGTATAACAGAATAATAAAAAAAAAATTCTTAAAAAAAAATATTTTAAATGCCAGATTTTGTTATTTAAAAATATAATTAACTATTTGTTATTAGATAGTAAAATATAAAAAAGAGAAGAATTCCTTTAAAAAAAATATTAGTTACCACATTTTATTAACTTAAAATATGTTTTTAACTTATTTTTATTAGATAGAAAAACAGAACAAAAATTTTCAATGTGCATAAAAAGAAAATAAAATAGAAAATAAATCCTAAAAAAAAACCGATTTTAAATGCCGGATGTTATTAACTTAAAATATGATTAACTATTTATTATTAAATAGAAAAAAAAATCTTGAGTTAAGATTTACTCATTTTTTTTTTTTAGATTTTACTATTTAACAATAAATCTTCTGCGGAGAATCTTTTTTTCTTCCACTTTCTAATTGTAATTAACACGTTTCTCTTTTGTTACTTTCTTCTGTCCATTTTTGTAGCGAGTTGAATGTGGAATCAGAGATGGAATTTGGTGATACACTGCGTCCCAGGTATCTGCAGTGTCCGGCCATGTGCCGGGTGAGTCATTTGAAGAAGTTCGTCTACGACAAGTTCGAGATCGATGCCCACCGCTTCAGCATTGACATCATGTACAAGGTGAAGACAATTGTGCTGCTGGACTACTACACGCTGATGGACATTGCCTACATCTACACGTGGAAACGGGATGCGCCGATGCGTTTCTATTTCCGCGTCTACGAATCCCCCCAGCCACTGATCAAACCTGCTCCGCCCGCCATCAAGGCACAAATGTTGGCGCCATTGAAACTGGAACCGGTTACAGTGCCATCCGCCACTTCATCTCCTGCTCCTTCTCCTCCCACGCCCACAGCTACTCCCGCACTGGTGGTTGTTAAGAGAGCCACGCCCTCACCGCCCGCTGTGCAGTTGACTCGGATTAAGGTGGAGCAGACACAGGATGAGTTTCGCATTGTGCCCAAGCTAAACTCGCCCATGGAGCAGCCGCTTAAGCTGGTCATCAATCGGCAGGTGTTGGAGAAGCGCGAGAAGACGCCACATCATCATCATCATCATCACCATCACCACTCGCCCAAAGCCAGCAGCACCAAGAGCCTGCCCTCGCCCAGCACACCCACGTACAACAAGGAGGAGCCGAACATTAAGCTCAAGATTGATCTGTCCAAGCAGAATAGCGTCACAATCATCAACATGTCCGATCCGGATCGCAAGGAGATTGTCAAGCCACTGAAGCCCGAGAAGGAGTCACGCTCCAAGAGCAAAAAGGACAAGGATGGCAGTCCCAAATCCTCCTCCAGCAGCGAACGCAAGCGCAAGAGTCCATCTCCGTTGACGGTGCCACCGTTGACAATACGCACGGAGCGCATCCTTAGTCCCAATGGTGTCAGCACTGTGCTCAGTCCACGCATCACCAGCGGCGCCTGCCACGAGGATCCCAAATCGGAGTTCCTCAAATCCTTTGCACTCACCCCCATCAAAGTCAAGGTGGAGTCGCCCGAGCGCACCAATGGTCTGACCAATCCCAGTCTTAACATGCCCACAATGAAATCCAAGGCACATTTGGATGACAGTCTGCTGATGAAGCCGCCCAGCGCAATGGCGCCCAAATCGATAGCCTCCTCCAAGCGCAAGAGCAAGGAGCCCATCAAGGCCATCTCCAAGAAGCCCAAGCTGTCGCCACCATTGCCACGCGAGGACTTTAAGATTCGGCTGCCTGCTGCCAATGCGATGCAACACACTGTGCCCCCTGCAACGGCTGCAAACGTGGACAAACCGCTGATGCCGCCGCCAACTGCAAAGGCACCAATTGCCGCGGCACGCCACAAATCGACACCAGCCAACAGCAGCAGCAGCAGCAGCTGCAGCATTAGCAATGGAGCAGCAGCAGCGTTGCCAGTAGCAACGCTACCGTTCCACGCACCGCCGCATCACCAGGGCATGCAGATGGCGGCACCCGGCAATCGGACGCCGATTGCCAAGCGATATCAGCCCATCCTGCCGAAGGCATCGCGTCCCAATCCCTTTGCCAACATACCCAGCGATGTGAACCGGCTGCTCAAAGATGCGGGCACCGAAATCAAATCGATTGCCAGCCAGGCCAAGCCACATGTCTATGGACCCAAGAGCCAGGAGCTCAAAATGGGTCCACCACCAGTGCCAGTCAGCAAATCCAACAACAGCAGCAACAACCACAACAACAACAACAACAACAGCAAATCCAACAACTATTTAAATTTGGCCTTGTTCAATGCGAGCAAATCGAAGGGAAAGGAGGCGCCTCCTGGCTGCCGCACGCCCATGTACACGCCCAATTCGCCCATCTATTCGCCCAGCTCGCCACAATATGTGCCCAACTATAATATACCCACCATGCCCACCTACAAATACACGCCCAAACCCACAACAACAACAACAACAGCAGCAACAACAACTGCAACAACAACATGCACAAATAACAACAACAACAACAACTACTTGCAACATATGCTAAACGGCAGCAACTCTGGCCTCGCCTCCGGTTTGGGCAGCCTTTTCCCCACGCCGCCCACCAAAGCGGATCAGAATACGAATCCCGCTGCTGCTGCCGCTGCTGCTGTTGCTGCTGG
The DNA here is from genome assembly GCA_037043605.1 of Drosophila multiciliata. Classification (NCBI taxonomy): domain Eukaryota; kingdom Metazoa; phylum Arthropoda; class Insecta; order Diptera; family Drosophilidae; genus Drosophila; species Drosophila multiciliata. The sequence continues at coordinate 3,272,710 of JBAMBF010000589.1, forward strand.
CGAGGATGCGCCCGAAAAGCAACAGGTGAAGGTGAAATCTCTGCTCAATTCGTGCAACATCAATATACCCTCCTCGCTGTCCATAACCATCTCGCGTGACAATGGGGATGCCTCCTCGCCCAGCAATGCGGCGCATGCCAAGCACAAATCTCCCGTCAACAATTACATTGAAATTGTCAAGTTGCCCGATCAACCAGCAGCAGCTGCAGCAGCAGCAGCAGCTGCGACGCCAGCGCCAGAGAAGGAGCCGATTAAAGCGCAGCCAGTCAAGTTGCCGGCGCCGCCAAGCAAGACGATACCCTCGCCACAGCATCTGTTGGCGCGCATGACGCCGCCACAGCAGCAGCTGCCACTGCCCACGCCCACGCCCACTGCTGTGGTGCCGCCCAAGAGCTCACCCAAAACCGGAGCAGCAGCTGGAGGTGCGGGCGCTGCCAAACCAGTGCTGACACCCCAGCAATCGGACAAGAAGACGCCCAGCCCCGAGAAGCGTAGCGCCCATTCGCCCAATTCCGGCGAGAATAAGTCACCGAAAGCAACGCAATCGGGCGGAGCAACTGCCTCCGCCGCCAACCACAGCACGCTCAACGGCGATTCGGCTGCCAAGAAATTTCGTCCGATTTTGCCACGTCAGAATTCGGTTAGCGCTGCCGAGCTGTCGCCCAAGTTGCCCAATGTGTTGCCCCTGCCACCTGGCTACAATTTTGCCAATAGTTTGCCCAACAACAGCAACAACAACAACAACAAGAAGGTGCCCACCAGCAAAAAGTCACCCAATCTGGCCAATTCGAAAATGTCGCTTAGCAATGGCAATGGCAACACGGCCACGCCCACGCCCACGCACATGCAGCACAGCAAGGGCGTTGCAAAGAAGAAGCAACTGACGCCGCCGCCAGCAATAAGTAACTCGCTGAAGATGTTGCCACCTGCAACACATCCGCATCCACATTTGCCCAATATGAATGCACCTTTGGGCATTGCCTCGGCAACGAATCAACTCGATTTGAGCAATTTCCTCAAGGAGAATCTGATGCGTGCCCAGGCCGCACAGGCCGCGCAGGCGGCTCAGGTGGCTGCCCAGGCGGCGAATCAATCGAATCTGTTGTACAACTTTGGGCCAACCATGTACAACTATCAGCAGGCGTATCTGATGGAGCAGCTCTCCCGGATGCAGCGTGCCGGCAACGAGGTGTTCAACGATTATCTGCAGAAGCTGAAGAGTGTCGCCAGCTCCAGCGATGAGCACAACAACAAGTCGGTGATGCCCATGCTGCCCACAGTCACCCTGCCGACGGCCGCCAGCCAGCAGGCAATTGCTGCTGGGGCGGCAAGTCCAAAGAGTTCGCCACATGCCGCCGCAGCTAAGCTGACGCCAGCGGCGACGCCGGCGTTGGCCAAAAGACAGCCAAGTCCACGGCCACAGCAGGCAGCCACCAGCAATGCCATGTCCCTGGCCAAGAGCAAGTGAAGTGAAGTGAAGTGATTAGTGAAGCGTAGCTCACCCACACACCACCCACCACCAGCCAACGAAAAGAACAGCAAACACCACCCACCACCCACCCACCACCCAACCAACTTGCTCAATAATTAATATTTAAAGAGTTTTTTTTATCTGCCACTTTTTCGTTTTTAGTTGTAAAAAATATGAAACTGACGTTATTTGTTTTATTTTACTTTGTGTGTAAGCTGTAAATATTAAAAAATACAATTTTACATTTATATCAAGTTATAAGCCAGATTCAGAATCAATTAATATAAGCATAAACTACCAATATATATATATATATATATATATATATTTTTTATATAGTCTTAAATTGAAACGTTGCAAAGCCGATGCTAATTCCAAAAACAAAACAAAAAGAAAGAAATTAAAAAATCCCAAAACTGAAAGCTTGCAGCGCCAATATTAAAGCTCCCTTGAAAAAATGGAAAGAATACATTTTAAAGCTTTTAACGCTAATTAAAGCTCAAAGCTCCAAATGCGAGCTCTGCTGAAAAAGAAATTCATTTAGAGACATTCTAGTTTTAAGTTCTTAATTTAAGTTACGACTAAATTGTACATAAACAAAATGCATTAATTGCATTAAATAATATTCCATAAATAAAAGCGATAAGCGATAAGCGATAATCGATAATAAATAAATATTTATATGAGAAACAAACAAAAAAGAAAAATGGAAATTCCTTTGATGGGTAAATTGAGAGTTAAATGCTAATCAGCTGCTGGCTCGGGTCACAAGGTCAACGCAGTGCGTGAAGGTCGGTCGGTCGGTCTGCAATTGTAGCCCAGTCCGGTTCGGTCCGGTTCGGTCCGTTCCTTTTCTAATCCCCGCTGTTACCGCGTGACCGCTTTGTCTGCGTGACGCGTCTTTAAAATGAAAAATGCCAAAAATGCCAAAAAAAAAAAAAGAAAAAGAAAAGAAAAGACAAAGAAAATAAAAGATTAGGGATTGGGTAGTCGTCGGCGTTGTTGGGTTCTCGGTGCCTGGGTTCACGGTCTGGCTGATAACTGTGGGTTCGATGCTCAATAAAAACCGTGCTGGAAATGCATATGCATTGTTGTTGTTGTTGTTGTTGTTTTTCTTTTGCCTTGTTTTCCTTTCTTTTCTTCGTTTTTTTTTTTGCAAGTTTCCGATTTCGAAAATTGGCAATTTTCAAGGAACGAGTCCCAAATGGCCAACCGTAGTAGTGTCTTCTCTGACAGGAATGCCCCGGCCAGGACATACATCTATCTAATGAATACGCCGCAGGCTGGAAACAAGGGTAGTCAGCCCTCTATATATCAGTCCATGTCAAGATAGCTGCACTGCTTTAAGGGTGGATTAGGTGCGAATTGGTTTAGCGGCGCTTAAAATCAAAAGATTTATGTGACTATAAAATATTGAATTATTAGGCATGATTAGCAGATACCCTGTAAATAGTGGTTGTGATAAATTCATAAGTATATCGGTCGATCGTTGCTAGACATTTATCAATTAGAACCAACTATATTTAATGGTAAACTAAATAGTTAACATGTTTTAGAAATATCAACATTTTAAATTAAATATTTGATGAAACGTTGGTTTTTTCCATAAATTTTAAAATTATACTAAAAAAGCTATGCATTATTAAATAATTAAAGACTTGCATAGAAACATAATCAAAATGATAAAAAAAATAAAATACTGCACAATTTTCAACACTTTGATTTATTTTATATAAAAAAATAAGCAACGCTTTTTTTGGAATGATTCATAAAATGATATTTATAATAATCCCCTGATGCATACATTTGCCAAGTTTTAACCCAATTTTTTTACACACACTTTGCGAGAGTGTAAAAAATAAATAAGTAAAGTTCAGCAAGTGGCATAAATTTTTTTGGCATTCATTCAAAATTCATTCAGAAAACTTTTAGCCAAATGCGGCGCCTTCGCCATTGCCGTTGCCTGAATAATGTATGGCAAATTGTGTGGTTTGAGCCAAAAACTCCAATTACAATAATTAAGCAGGCAACTCTTGCGAGTATTTATGAGTGTCTTATTTATTCACATGTGGGAAATGAGTGCCGTTTGAATATGTTTTGTGAGTGTTTTGGGCGCATCTGAAAACAAGTTTAATGCGCTTGGCTTTTAACGCATTAAATCAGCATTTATAAATCATTTGTGTAAGCGCACAGACAACCAGACAAGCAACAACAACAACATACACACACACACAGACACACACTCATACACACTCATACACATACTTACCGTTACAGGTAACAATCAACAGCTGCTTGTGGAAGTAATTAGAAATGCAAAATTGTGCTCAATGTTTATTTTCATACCGATTATTCAAATTGCTCAGCTAGTCGTAACAATTTAGATTGACTCACTGAGCTATATAAATAAATATATATATATATATATACTTTCACAATGCTTTCGAAAATCTGATCAGTTTTCCGCTAATCAACTTTAACTAATTTCCTTTTAAATTGTATTATTTGAATTGCTTTGCTTTTTCACATTATAAAAATAAAAATTAATCAAAGATCAGTTTTAAACTTGTAAACCGATAACAGATAATAATCGACATCAGATGAACTTGTGTTTAATTTTTCTGGAGACCTAATATCAAACCGAATTATATTTTTTATATATATAATTTATACAATTAATGTTTAATATTTTATAAATATTGCAGCGTATATAGATTATAATTCGGCAGCTCTAAATTTTAAATCCATCATCATTTTTGCTGGAATCATTGCTTATTTTAGATACCAAATATATTATTGACACAGCAAATATCGGTTACAAAATTACTTCTTTTATGATTGCTTTCAAAATATCTCACTAAAGACAAACATCAAAAAACACACAATATTAAATTAAATTCAATTTAAAACAAGGTTTTTAAAATTACCTTTATTTGTCGACTAGTAAAACAAAATTCTTAATTTTATGGCCAAAAATGTGTTGGAAAACATTCCAAAATTATTGAATTCTAACTTTTTAAATTGTCAATAGTACTTTCAGTTTTTAAGCTGACAAAACTAGATTTTTACAAACATCTTTTGCTATCATTAAACTTAAGATGATTATTATTATTATTTTTAAAGATGAACTTATTTTAATAAAGTATTTATTTAAATACTTAGCCTTGTAATCTATTTTAGGATTAATTTAAAAACCAATCGGTACTTTCTAGTGGAGCTATGTAATGTAGAAGTCAGATTTTGAGGAGTGGTAAGCAAATAAGTTCTTCATATATAAAGTGATCTGATCCATATGATGGAAATGATATATATACACTTATATTTTGTAAGTTTGATTCATATATCTTGTTGCACAGAAATGCTTGTTAAAATAGTATTTTTCTTTGCTGTATTAGCTATATAATATATATATATATATTTAGATATAAACAACGATCCGGTCTGTCTGTAACAACAGGACTGATTTGTGGCAAGTTCCATTAAGAAAGCTTGAAGACTGAGAAACAAGTTTACACACAGACAGACGAACATGGCTTTATCGATTAGTGATGCTGATCAGGAATATATATGATGATAATAATGAGAATATATGAATAAAAAAAAATAAATAATAATAATAATTATAAATAAATAATAAATTAGAACAGACAACACAAGCGTTTAATAATATCGAAATAATATAAAAATTTAAAAAATTAACATTGATTTTTTGTCATTCTATTAATTTAAATGATAGTCAATATACAATGACAATCGCTAGATATATATATATATATATATTTAAATATATATATATATATATATATATGTATCAAATGACCAGGTCATTAAAACCACAAATCTTCAAAAAGCTTTTGCCAATGGCCAAGAGCATCATTTGAAAGCGGCTTGTTTGCTGAGTTTTTGCTCTGGCTTTTGTTTAAGTTTGTGTAATTGCAATTAACGGAACTGTATTGAATTACAAAAGCAGCAACAGCAGAAGCAGCAGCAGCTATTGAAATAACTAACTGACACGACGAGCAGTTACCCATTAACAATAACTCAGAGTTCCCACAACAGTTCATATGTATGTGTATGTGTCTGTGTGTGTGTTTGTGTGTGTGTGTGTTTGTGTGTGTTTGTGTGTGTGTGTGTGTGTGTGTGTGTGTGTGTGTGTGTGTGTGTGTGTGTTTTTATGTGGAGCACAAGAGCACATCAAAGTTTGCCAACAGCGGCTTTAATTGAATGTGAGAAGTGGCAAGGGAAAAGTTGCGTCAACGTGTGCTGGGAACACAAAGTTTCTGGCCGGGCTTTTGCAAAGAGGGCGACGAAGTCCTTTAATTGCAATTTGTTCGAGTCGCAGTCGTCTCCCCGCTTAAATGACGATTTATGTGCTTAGCATTTGTGTTACATAATGGCGCTAAATTAGTTTTCGACTTTCAGTTAAGTTGACTTTGCCTCTGCCTCAGCCTCAGCCTCAGCATCTGCCTTGGCTTCTGGCCTGCTCAAGGTAAGAAATTTAATTAGCAATCCTATGCTTGTCGCCACATTAAGTGGCATTGATTGCGGCATTAGCCGCTCCAAGTGGCAGCACTGAAGCAACACTTAACAAGACTTATTGCCAATGTTTTTTGCAACTTGTTGAGAGTTATTAACCATATTTAACAGACCAACATTGAAGTTAATTAAGATGAACTTTCTTTTAGTCAATGTAAAGTGCACAAAATAGTTATTTTAATTTTATTTATACTATTACTTAAAGCAAAATATTCTTTCGCAGACTTGATCAATAAATTTCTGAGAAAATAGTTATTTAAACATGGAATTTACAGCAGAAAAAACGCTCGTAAAACGTTTCTATTTTCTTGCCAATCAATTTCAATCAATTAATCCCAATTACTTGGTAAATCTGTGCCACACTTCGTCATTTTTTTTTTATTTCCTCTTTGCTTGTTTTAATGTCAGCTTAATTGAATTTTATCAGACATAAATCAGTCGTGTATCGAAATGAAAACCCCGCATTAGGGTCCAATTAGTCCACCATTATTAAAATCCAGGACAGTTAATTTTTCCCGTACTCGCTTGCTCTTTCGCTCACTCGCTCGCTCTCTCTCGCTGCTGGCTGTTATTTATTTTTTGCATCAAGAAAAAAAATATGTGAAACCCAAAAAAAGTATCAATTTACAGGCAGTGCTGATGAAGGAACGTATGCATTCGTCTGCCAGGGTGCGAGCAGTCAAGGAGACGGCGAAAATCCTCAACCGGATATAAGAATAATAACTGCACAAATTGCCAAAGTAGCGACAAAAAAAAAAAATACAGCAGAAGAAGACGAAAAAGAAGCAAGCAGTATAGCAACGGTAAAGTTGTTTACTCGAAGAAGAAATCATCTCAAAATGGGCAGCTTTAGCTCTGCTTCTTTCTTCCTCATGCTTTCTCTCTCTCTCTCTTTCTTACGATTGATTGATGTGAGTGACGGGATTGAGTACTTCTCAATTGTCTCTGATGATGAGCTCTTCTTCTTGATGACTTTGCAATGATGCTTGCCGCGGCAGGTGGAGCACAGTGGTAGTCTAACGCTATAAAAGTCGCTTTAACAAGATAAATTGTCTGGTTGGCACGGCGGGTGGCGGCAACAACGCCAACAGTGGTGCCGAGCATTGGCGGCTGTTGTAATTAGTTGATTACACAAGACACACTCCACGCTGCTGCTTACAACACCTTCTCCCTCTCACTCCATCTCTCTCTCTCTCTCTGGCACTTCACTTCACTTCACTTCCATTCCACTCGTTACTTGCCTTGCGTTACGTTGCGTTTGCATTGCAAATGAAGTTGTTGCTAACGTGTTGGATGGGGGAGTTCGTTAGAGTTTGAGTTGAGTTTGAGTTGGAGTTGAGTTGGAGTTGAGTTGGAGCTGGAGTTGGAGCTGGAGTTGGGACTGCAGAGACGTCCACAGTTGACGATGCTGTTGAACAAGAGCAAACAGTTGCAGTTTGCTTGCATGACGCTGCCAGTTTGACGTTGCGTACTTTGTGGACTTTACATAACGTAATAAGCGCAAAATACACTGCAAATATATATATATATACATTTATTTGAACATTTATGCACATATAAATAAGTAAATACATACATATGAGTGTGTCATCCAGACCATTCAATGCCAATTTGCAGTCGTCGGCACATGAAAAATGTTGACATTTTTTTGCAGCTTATTGAATTATCAGCATGCCACAGCTTCAGCTTCAGCTGTTGCTGCTGTTGCCGCTGGTGTTGGAGATGGGTTGGTGGCACACAAATAAATACATACATACTTACATAGCAGAGTAATATATATACATATATATATGTACACACCACTCAGACCATTCCTTTGGAGTTGTATATAAAGAGGCACTCACACAAACACACAAATAGTCATAACCGCAGCGACGGCGTCAAAGCGACGGCAGCCAAGCAACCGGGTAGCCAGTGAGCCGTGCGGTTTTTACACATAGTCGATAAGCACTCCAATACACACACACACAATACGCACACATATATACGCTCGCACAGCCCACTTGATATAGCAGCAGCAACAACAACAACAACGTAGAGGGTGCTTTTGGCAAAAGCTACTGAAGCAGTAGCAGCAGCGACCGCGACGTCGACGTCAACATCGGCTGCCGTTCGCTTCTCTGGCAAATGAACCTAATTTGATAGAACATAAAACAATAACAACAACAGCAACTGCAATAGCAAAAGACAGCGAGAACGAGAGAGAAAGAAAGAGAGAGACCGGGAGAAAGAGTGAGGGAGATTGAAAAAGAAAAAAAGAAAACTGTAACACAACATATCGAGTTGGCATTGCAAGCAATAACAAAACAGAAACAACAACAACAACCAAAAGCGGAACAGTAGCGCTCATTAAATACTCTTTCTTTCCACAGTCTGTCCGTCTGTTGCGTTGCGTTTGGCCGTCCCCGTCTCCGTCTTCCTCAACATCCCTTCGTGCGTTTTGTCCCATTCCACTGTTCATTTGTCCTTCTGTCTGTCTGTTTTATTCCTTACCGGCTCTTTTGCTACGTGCGGGCATTGGATGGGAATTTAAATTGGTAATGCGACGAGGCCCAACTCGTGGTCGATGCTTGTTGTTGGTGTTGTTTTTGTTGTTGCTGATATTCGTTGCTATCGCTTTGCCGCACACTTGAATACACACACAAGCAAGAGTACACATAGAGCGAGGTTGTGCTATACATGGCTCTGTATATTTGTGCTTGTGTGTGTATATTTGTATATATGTTTGTGTATGTGTGCACATTTGTATTTGTATGTACAGCGAGATTCAAGATAGAATACAGTGGCGTAAGTTACATTAGGTAAGAGGGGTTCAAGTGAGGGAGTTGAGTGAAAATCATTTATGCATTTATAACAAGGAGAATAATAATAATAGCAATAATAATAATAATTGCAATAATAATTACAATTCAAAAAAATTAAAATAATAATATAAACAATACATTATTATCTCTATAATGGTAATTAATATTTAATTACGATTAATTATCTATAATACCTTTTTTAAGAAACACTCTTTTATAGAAACTTATTTGTTAATAAATAATAGCTGTATAAAAAAATATTATCCCATTTTTGTGGCAACCCTTTTCATAATTGCTTGTCTAAGCCACTGTGCTGTTAGTGTTCGCATGCCCGTGTTAAAATATTTTCGAAGCAAGCTGCGCACATAATGACCCCCTTGCCAAGCACCATTCGTGTCCCGTCCATGTCCAATGCCCCGTACCGGCCTCAGCCAGTGCTGGCTGGCTGGCTGGCGTCTCTTGCTGCTGTTGCCTCGGCCGCTATTTTTATGTACAAAATACATGGCACATAAATTGTTTCAGGCCGGCAGAATCAGAAGCAGAGCCAGCGCCACAGAGCCAAAGCTGGAGCCGAGGCCGTTTATTCTGATTGTGATTCTGTTCCTGTAGCACACCAATACACCAACAGAAACACCGATGAGAGACAGAGTATGAGAATGAGAATGAGTATGAGAAAACAGGGTTGAATGCAGTTCTGTGCGCTTTGTGCCTACTTGCACATGGACATGGCGTTTGTTTTTCGGTCTCTGTTTTTCGGCTGCTGCTGCTGCTATTGCTGCTGCTGGGAAGCAAAGAGTATTTTTTGTTCAATTCTTTTTCTACGCCTGTTTCCGCTTGCATGTTGTTGTTGTTATTGTTGGCTGCTGCAGTTTTGAGTGCCTGCTGCTTCTGTTGTTGTTGTTGTTGTTGTTGGTGCCTGATTCACACATTCCTAATTGAATTATCACGCATAAGCGACAGCCAAATTCAGATGTGAGATGTGAATGAGATGAGTTCAGGCTTGAAGCTGTTTTAGGTACCAACTGAACCAGATCGCTCAGACTCCCACTGCCCTCCTGCCCTTACTTCGCAACCACCCCCCTTCAGATTCATATTTGTGTTATTTTTAGACACTGATTTTTACAATAAAAACTAATTAGAGTGCTGAGTGCGAGTGGCTGTAAGTTGTTAGAGATGGGAGCGTGTCGTGCGTGTTTTGTTTTATTGGAGTTGTGAATGCAGATTGAAAACAATAATAATATTAATTTTTAATGCATTAAAAACACTTTTATTTATCTCTTTTGAAAATAAATTTTATAGACGAAATAATTAATAAAAAAATTTTGAATAAAATTGTAATTAGTATTAATAAATATATGGCTTTTGAAAAATGTCAATAATAAAGTCATCAAAACATTTCTGAGACATTTCTACTTTTTCATTAGGTATTATGGGAGAGCTAATGACTTCAAATAACTAGAATTTAAATTAATTTAAAAAAAAGGAAGGGCAAAGAAAATGTTACGCGCTCATCCCTAATTAAAGAGTGCGGTTCTGAGTCGCTTCAGTCCAAGAGCACGAGACAATCGGCTACCGTTAGAGACGGCAACGGCAACGGCGACGCCTTAGTCACAACCAAAACCCAAATTCGGTTTAGCTACACTGCGATATACCCTATATAGAAGGATATGTACATAAGTCTGCATGCATTATATAAAACTCGAGAAAGGTTTTCGGTGTTGATTTTATGTATTTCACGCCCATGCCTGCCGTTGCTGCTGCCTTTGCTAGCTCCGCACGAGGGTTAATCAATGCCTTGTGCGCTGTCCGTCGTTGTGTCTGTTGTTGTTGTTGTTGTTGTAGCATTTCCATTTTTATGTACAATTTTTCATATTGCGCTGTGCGTTTTGGCTTCGTTTTACAACTAGCATTTCTTTTACATTTCCGTTTCACAATATTCGCGCGCGCAAGTGGTGTTTGTGTGTGCGAGTGAGCCGTGTGTGTGTGTGTGCGGTTTTGTGTTATCGCTGTTGCAGTTGAAGCATCTGATGAGACACGTTTCAATATGAAGCCCTAAGCACAGCCCTGCTGTACCCTGTACTCTGTACCCACACTACACCATCCCTAAGCCAGGGCTCTGCTATGCCCAGCAATTTACTCTTTAGGCAATAGCCGTAAGCAAGGCAACAACAAATCCTCCACTTCACTCACCCTCACACTTACTCTCTTTCTCTCACACACACACAGAGGTACTCGAAACCGAATCGTGTGCGTTTATTGTTCCATTCTTTTTCGCTTCTTGTCGCCACTAATTGTAACTGCAAATGCACACACACACGACGCTTACACTATGTATATATGTATATATGTACTATTGGTATATAGGGCTGCCTTTGTAGATAGCATCCATCCATTCATTCGTGGCACATAACCCAAGCAGCAGTCGCTGCTTGTTAAATAAATGCGCCCTCTTCTCTTCTTCACTTCACTTCACTTTTGCTGTGAGTTTTCTCTTGTTTTGCTGCCTTCATATTCGTCCGCCTGCGTTCAACGCACTTCCTTCTCCACGTTTGACGTCTGTCGGCTTGTCCGTATGCCTGTCAGTAAGTGTGTGTGTGTGTATGTTTGTATCTAGCTACACAGCGACAGCCCCACAGGCCAAATTTTGTCATTCGCTTCATTCCTTCGCTGCTGCTGCTGCTGCTTCTGTAGAAGAAACTGATATTTGAAAGCAGTTGTTGCTTGCTGCTGCTGCTGCTGCTGTTGTCTGTTACCGTTGCTCTGGGCAAGAATTTCGAGCATTTCTCAAAAGTTATTTGAGGGATGGCGCGCTCGGCGTTTTCTGTCTGTGTTTTCTGTGTTCTCTGTTCCGTGTACGCGTCTGGGAAGCTTAAATGGATGGGATGGCCTCTGATAGCATCTGAGTTACTTTTTAATACATTTCAGCTAAATGGATATTGAGACTGATAAGCGGAGAAGCGCAGATTCCGGTCGCAATAAGTGGAAGTGGCAAGACCATTTCGACTTGTGTGTAAACATTTTAAAAATGAAATTATATTAAAAGAATTTATATTGACATTAAAAAATTGAAACAGCAGTCTTATCCTTTATCAAATTTTATTTTAAAGGCTTCTCTCCATGCAGTTAAATTTCCAAAGCCCCAAAGTTTTTTTATGCCGTCGGCAGCTTTCTTGAAAATAAGCCTTATGCTGTAAGTCAGTATCTTTCGTATCCGTCTATTTTGTTAGCAAAACACCAAGTCTACTTACATAAGTAGACACGCATGAAGAGTGAAACTTTAAGCATGAAAATTTAATTGAGTTCCTTCTTTAATTCTTATACATAAACCCTATAATCAGGAGAAATCATATAGAGTCTTCACTAGAATAGTTTTTACGAGCAAAGTGCTTCTAAGAAACACAAAATTTTCTACGGACTCTGTAATACTGTGATACCTGCTAAAAACAGGTTGAAAGTACCCAATAGTAATATTATTAAAAAAATCCTCTTAGGGAAGTTTATAAGTAAACTGCCTTCCGTTTAGTTAGGAAAACATGTAGAGTCCTGTTGTAAGTTCGGAAGACTTTGTAACCCTCAAACTGACGAAGTTTCTCCGATTTGTGCAGAATTTAGGATTAATGTAAGAGCTATAGATCGCAGCACCTTTTTAGTAATTATAATAACTTTCTTCAAAATTTTATTAAGGGAGAAGACTAGGTTATTTAGAGTTTATTGATTCTTCAGACTCCTAGTGGACACATTGTCGGGCATTAAATAAATATAGTCACATATCTTTGGTATTAGAGATAAGAAACACATAACTCTTCTAAAAATCGGAGGGGTTTACATACTTAGATTAACAGATACAGACACTTGATAAGACATAAGCTTTGTAACCAATCTAAAACTAGAATTTTCTACGCATGCCAGCGAATGTAGTTTCCTCCAAAGGTTTTCCATCTAAAATTTATTTCGTTACATGAATTCTACTAGGAAGTTAAAGAATATTTGGAATCTAAGCACCTTCAGCAATTCCAAAATTAGCCAACAGAGACAATATAGCAATAACTATGCTAACACAAAAGATACAAAATAAACATATGTTTTAAGTACAAGCCGCGAAGCTCAGAAAGAATACTCAACAGCTAAAAGAGTCTCCATCGAATGGTTGCTGTCAAAGCGACGGCATTTGCAACGCCGAGAATCTGTTTCGTTCGAAAACCAGTTTTAAAAGTTGCCCCCACTACGAACTCCAACTAAAATCGAGTCAAAACCAAAAAGACGACAACGAAAACAGAATCCAAACGAAAAACATAATTATAATTTTTTAATTACTGTATGCGCTATGCTGTGCCAATCCATTTCAAGTCATTGGCACTGAGCACGCCCCGAAAGTGTTGCACCGTCAACTAACCACCAATCGAAAATGACGCACTTCGTGCTGTGCACCAATCGCAGACGAGGCACGTAAAGCGACCAATGCGTCGCCAGCAGCGTCGACTTGCCGATACGTGTACAGCTCGTGTCTGATCTGAGACATGGCAACTCTACAACTCTACACAGTATAGAAAAAGCTCGCAAAAGCTTCGGAAAAAGCTCAACGATGCACAAATATACACACGAACAGCAAATGAAAAGAAAAGCAAATCAGTTATTTTTCACGCCCAAACAAATAAGTAGAAAAACAAATATGAGCATATTTAATTGGTTTATATGTCTTTTTATGTAAAGTGATTGTACAGTTGCACAAAAGCTGTAAGCATTCAAATTACCAGTGAATGTTCAGAAATTTAACAGCAAAAGTTTCTAAATTGATTTCTCGTTGAATTTTAATGCATACTTTTGGGTACATCTTTTGTTTAATTAAAAATCAGGCAATGCATGTTTTAGATTAGAATTAATGGCTTAAAAGTTAGAAACGAAACTTTCAATATATTCCTATTTTTAGCGTTTTGTTTAATATATTTTTGTATTGTCTTTTTTTTTTGGCTTTGATTCCAACACCTCCAGTAATTCAATTAGTTGTGGTTTTACTGAATTCTTTGGTTATTAAATTTTATGGTCAATTTGGCTTGTTTTTGTTTTGTTTTTATTAATTATTTAGTGACAGATGAAATACAAATAATTTAATTGATAGTCAAGAAATGGTGTCAATTTGGGAAGCAGTCTAGGAGCGGACGAGCACTTCGTAGTTGTCCAGGCGCACCTCCTGTCCACCGAAGGGGATGTACAGGCAGCGATGCGATTGATGAATCTTGCCGGGCGTAAAGCTGCCATTGTAGTGGCCACGTCCAATGTACAAGGGTTCGCCTTCGCTGGTGCGGCCGCAGACGACAGCGCCTGCTGGCACATTGCCATAGGAGTCGGGCACCCAGCCGTAGCCGTAGCCGGCAAGCAGCTCAAAGTCATACTTGACGTGCTCATGTCCGCCGTAGGCCACATAGCCGCAACCCTTGCTGGGTATAATCTTGGCGGGGAGCAGATCACCCTCGTGATAGGCACGGCCCACATAGATGGCATCGCCATCCGAATCGTGTCCGGCCAGAATGGTGCCGGGCACAATGTTGCTGCCGGAGCTATTCACCCAGGTCTCTGGCTGCACCAGCACCTCGTATGAATCCAGCTTGTGCTCGGCGCCACCGTACGGTATATAGAGGCAGCCATGCGACGGATGCACCTTGCCGGGCGTCAGACTGCCCTGGAAGTAGCCGCGACCAATAAACAGAGGCTCGCCATCGGAGGTTTGACCCACGCGAATGGCATGTGGCGGCACATCGCCACTGCTGGCCGGGATCCAACAGTAGTGGTGTCCGGTCAGGATCTCAAACTCATGCTTGTTGATCTCCTCGCCACCCCAGGCGACATAGGCCTGTTGCTTGTTGGGTATCACCTTGGCGGGCAGCATGTCACCGTTGTGATAGGCGCGACCCACATAAATCGGGTCATTGTCCGAATCGTGGCCACCGACAATAGCGAATGGTGGCATGCCATCGTAAACGTTGCGGGCAATCCAGGTGTGATCTACAAAATAAGAGAAATTATTGTTAAGAATTTCTTAATAAGCCAAAAAAGCTTTCGCTACAGTTATTCTTCTATGAGTGAGACTTGTTGAGCAGAACTGCATAATTTGAGGGGAAGTTGCGATAACAGTTTTCATTTTACTGTGTCTCAAAGCGAAACACTCCTGCCTGACAGACGTCGAGTCACCACACATAGCTGTGCTGAGTGTGGTGAATATGGAATGTTGGAATGAGTCGCAAACTTTTTCGCACTTGTGTGTGTTTACTCTGTATACACACTCAAACGATTCTTGTATTTAACTCAAAAACAAAACTGTTTTTCATTAGATCACAGTTGACAACACATATTTACTATTTAATTAAATATAAGCAGTGCGAATAGTGTTCGATATATCAATTTGTGTGTGTTGAAATCGAAGATAACAGTTAGTTAGGACAGTGCAGGTGTTTGGCTGTGTTATCAGTTAAAGTTTGAAATCGTGGCATTATTAACACTTCTTATCTGAATCGCCATAAAAGCTAATAAGTTAGCTTTAAGTTCCATGGATTCTAACTGTCGCATTAATGTGCCGGCCTTGATGTACGACTACAAAACTGTACTTTCTATAAGTTGGGACTAAATATACAACGATCGTCTAAGCCTTGCGGCCTCGCCTACAAAATTCGTTATCGATATCTAAGTTTTTTTTTTTTTATCACAACATGTTTTAAACTGTGTTTAAGTGGCCTTGACAACGGAACTTAGTAACACTTTTATGGGACATCATATGAGTTGTAAATATAAATTTTAATAGAAACTCATTTCATTTTTTTTTTTTTTTTTTTTTGTAACTATTCACTTTTTTAGTGAATATTATTTGCACTGATATATTTCACAGTTATTTTAAACACTTCATCCTTTGGTCAATCGCTTGCTTACCCATTTTGTGTAAGTGTTGTTAGTTGATTTGTTATGTCGGATATAACGATCCGTAACGTTCCCTCGGATATTTTTATATAGACTGACTGGCTTCGTCGCTTGCAAGTGTGTTATATGGGGGAGTCTTTTTCTTATCAGCCCGCACAGCTCCAAAAAAAGAATGTTGACTGTTTCCCGTCATTAGCCGACTACGATAAGATATCGTCTGGCGGTTTTTCAAGTGAATATGTTGACTGTCTATTTTAGTAATCGACACAACCGCAACTTCTTCTTGGACAACAAGTTGTCACACTTTGAAATTACTCACGCGGCACTAGGTTTATAATTTATAAATATTACATTTAGTTATCCTTATGGAATCAATAAATAATTTGTTTTTTATCAACAAATGTACTTTACTTGACTTTACTTCAACATTTTTGGACTTATCTTTGAGCGATTGCAATTTAAAATCTTATCGTGCAGCGTCTAAAATACATTTAATCAACAAACTTATGACAAATACGTATATGACATGTACAAAAAAAAAAAAACATAATTTCTAATGGAACCTTGAATTGTTTTTCGACTTGATACTAAAAACTGCTGATTAAGACAGGTTCATTAAAAAAACCTTTACTATTCGCTTACCTGAGGGCCTTTTTCTCTCTCCTAGTCCGAAAATAGTAGTTTATTCGAATAGAACCAGAAGTGCCTTCTGCACTAATTAATTTGCTAATAACGAAATTTATATAAATGGCAAGCGGTGGAATAATAACCACGTACACTGAAAGGTGATCCGTAGAGCAAATAATAAGACGACGATGTTGTTTAAGGTTCGAACACAGACTATGAATTTGAACCTCTTAATTATCTTACAGCTAGATACAATAATTCTTATCCTACTATGGACATTATCTAGTTACATATTTACTGCTGCAAATGCATCTAGACTCATTATCCTATCAGTTCGGAGAACTCTTATCGCGGTCACTATGGGTGCCGCGTACGTGTTTTTTTTCACGTGTTTTCATATCTTCGCGATAAGAATCCTCCTTGGTTATCCCAACATTGTAAGATTGAACATGCACTGTGCGATTATAAATATATCTCTAAATTGCCATAACTTTTTTTTGCAATTGCTGAGCAGCTAAAATTTTTTGTTTAAATTAATCACACAATGGGCTCACTCTCGGAATTTCGAGTTGATAAAAAACTCAACATCTGTTTTTGGTTGTTTTTTTTTGTTTTGAATGCCAAATGCCTTTTTTTGAGTCGAAAGAGTTTCATTTAAACAGCAGAAACAGCGCCTTCTTTATTTATTTTTGTGTATTCAAAAATAACTCAAATCGAAGTCAAACTGCCAAAAGCTAAATTTTATACTATTATTTATAGTATTGCTTGTATTGCTGATCAAGTATGTATATATATATATCAAAGAAGCTTTCTTCAATGCTATAAAAACTTAACTTTTAAACTCAAATAACCTCTTCAAGTTTGTAAAAGTAATTTTAAAGAAATTTGTCATACAAGAGTGTTCGTAGATTATTCCTGTGGCAGCTTGCTGATATATTAATCCGATCTAGTCATTGTGATATAATTTTAAAATAATAAAAATAAACTAAACAAAGGAAAAAATATTATTGATTATTGCGGTTTATTGTCAGGTTATTAATTCTTTAAATAGGAAACTATATTTATTTGATATATAGTTTTATATAATAAAGGGCGTCACCTCATCCCAACTCAGTAACGATAATTTTGACAACTATTTCCTGCTCAAATTTTTCTAGCCAAAATGTTGTTGTTGGCTGGTTTTACTGACAATCTGAACTGGGCCATACGAAATGAGCAAAACACCTGTTAAAAGGCACTGCAAGAAAGTTCCCCCAGATGTCAATTGAATGAGTCATCGTGACTGGAAAAGCTTTTAGAGCGAGTCGCTCCATTGGAAGTGATAAACGAACCCTACCGATAAGGGACACCACTCAAAAGCACAGCGATAAAGGCGAAAAGGCGATAAAAACAGCTGAAAGATTCTAACTGGGTGCTGGACATAAAAAACATTCCAGTTGTCGTTGCGTCTTTTAGTGAGCTATCAAACACAGAACTCGACGGTTGCCGGCTCCGCACACAAGTGGATATAGTAATCAGTATTTTTATATACTATATAGAGACATTATAAATTAAACCCATCCATCGCACGCTTATCAACACAACGGTGAATCATGGGTATGTATATATATATATATATATAAATATATATTCAGATATAAAGCGAAAACATGCGATAAATACCAAACATCTCCACACAAAAAGGATATCATTTAGTATAGTAGAGTTTTCACACTAATCCCGAGTAGCAATCGAGGCGATATCCTGGTCGATACTCAGCAATCATATTGCCAGTTGGTTTGGTGTTGATTTTTGTGATTTCTTTTTGGCACTCTTTTAGGATCAACGCAGTCAGGAGCAGTGTGCATTGGTAGGCGAGTGCAAGAGGAAGTGATGTCATCTCAACTCTTTCCCAGCGCCCAACATTGAATTGCGCTTTAAATTCAGTTCTACAAAATTATTTATTAATAATATCTTATCGCGCCTTGAATATTGCTTATCGGCGAAACCAGTTAATACCACAAAAACGGTGTCCACCGCTTCTCTCGTTGCAGAACACACTTGGGTGCACTCGACGCCATATGCCGCACTGCCTCCGTTCGCTGTCATTGGGGGTCACGATTCTGATCGGTCACCCATTTATGTGGGCCGCTCGTTCCACGAGGGCGAGAATCTGCCCGCCAAGGTTATACCGAGCAAGGGTTGCGCCTATGTCGCTTACGGCGGCACCGAGCACCAGAAGACCCACTATGAGGTGCTAGTTGGCCAGGGCTTTGCCTGGGTGAGCAGCTGCAGTGGTGGTGCACCACCAAATGCTGTGCGCACCGGCACCACCCGCTCCGGTGAACCACTGTTTGTGGGTCGTGGCAACCATGCCGGTTCGCTGTGCGTGGGCAAGGTGCATCCATCGCATGGTTGCCTCTATATACCGTTTGGCGGGCAGGAGGTGCGCCTCAACACCTACGAGGTGCTCATCCATCAGCAGAATGATGTTTGGGTGCCCGCCTCGCCCAGCTATACGCCACCCGGTGCCGTTATTGCCGGCCACGATTCGGATCGCACACCCATCTATGCCGGACGCGCTCTGCACGAGGGCGAGATGCTGCCCGCCAAGGTGGTGCCCAGCAAGGGATGCGCCTACGTCTGCTTTGGCGGCTACGAATTCCAGAAGCCCACCTATGAAGTCTTGACTGGCCACGGCTATGTCTGGGTCAGACCCCCACCGCACGGCATTCCACCCAATGCGGTCAGCACGGGTCGCGCCCGCAACGGCGAACCCATCTACTATGGCAGGGGACACCACCATGGCAGCCTGACGCCCGGTCTAATCTCCGCCCGCCAGCGTTGCCTCTTCATACCCTATGGAGGCCGTGAGATTCGTCTTGACTCCTACGAAGTGCTCTGCCGTTAAAAGATCTGCTTTCACATCCTCAATTCTTATGTTTCCTATCCAGATTCCGTGACTTCCAAAGACTTTAGTTTTGTATCGCTGTTAAGGCCATATTCAAACGATTTATAATAAATGCTGCGACTGCTTCCATATCACATTTGAAACCTGTGCCAACTCAATCTGGGATTCGATTTTAGTATCTATAAGTAAAACTAAACTTAAATGTAGGAAAATTCCTATTGGTTCCAAGCAGCAAAAAGTAACTTTGAATATGCCTAAAAATGGATTTCAATTAATAATCAAAAAGATTTTCCATGATTTTTAAGGGAAATCAAATTCAAATATTATTTTGCTCGCTCTTTTTCAATATCAAATCAAATTTCCCTTGTTTTTCTTTATAATGTAAAAATATCACCTTATCTATAAGTGACATGTATATATATAAATATAGTGTCACATTATCGAGTTTTCAACTGAAACCCATATCTTTGTGTCTACAAATTATCAGAAATATCAAATTTAGCCCATTCATGAAAAAATGATTATTCCATTAAAATAGTCGTTCCTAATTTTAGGTTTCTATGCGTCATAGTAGAATTATTATAATAATATTTTTGACATAATGTTTTGGATGCATCATAGTATTTTTTTTCTTTCATATTTCATATTTTTATTTTAGTTTCTTAAAGTTCTTAAACTAGTTCAAATCGGAAAATAATTGTGGAAAAAGTCGCTGATTTCTTGTGAAAATAAAGCCATTAATTATAATAATAAATTAATAATTGATAATAAATTAAGTGTGGTAAATTGAGGGTTTTTCGACAGGAAATATATAGTCATATTTTTCATTTTTGCAGAGTTGATTTGTGGCTTAATATTTTCTTGGTATTTTTTTTATATTGTTGACTATTTGATTTATTTACAGCTTTCAAGTGGGTGCATTCCTCGGCGTATGCATCACTTCCGCAGCACGCCGTTGTGGGTGGCAATGATGAGGATGGCGCCATGATCTATGTGGGTCGGGCGGAGCACGATGGCAACATGCTCGTCTGCAAGGTGGTGCCCAGCAAGCAGATCGGCTACATATCGCTGCGTGGCGAGGCGCTGCCCAAGGACACATTTGAGCTGTTGTGCGGCGAGAATCTAGCTTGGATCAAGTGCTACGATCACGTAATACCCGATGCAGCTGTGCTCTGCGGTCGCACCTCACTGGATCAGCCGGTGTACATTGGACGTGGTCACTACGAGGGTCATCTGATCATTGGCAAAATCTCCTCGGTGCATCGGGCTCTGTTCATTGCCTATCGCGGTGCAGAGCGTCGTCTGGACTCCTACGAGATACTTGTGGAGGGGGAACGTTCGGTGCCCGGCTGGCAACTACCGCCGCCGCCCACACCGCTGGAGTTGGCCGAAAAGTGCCCGCTAACACCACCGCCACCACCACCGCCGCCGGCGATTGGCCATAAGCCCTATCCTTATCCGCCGGAATTTGATGCCGTGCCCTTTCCGCTGAACGACAGGCCGCCACAGTACTCGCCAATGCCGATGCCCGGCGCAAATCCATACGCAACAGCACCACTACCACCACCGCAGCCAACGATCTTGCCCACATACAAAGCACCACTGGCCGTTCCAGTGGCTATACCAACAACACACCGTCTGCCGCCCACCTATACAACAACAACGCTGGTTCCAGCTGCCACGGCAAGTTTCACACCGGCTCAGGTGGCACCAGCTTCGGTCGTTGTTCCTTCCAGCTATATGCCGGCAGAGACTTATAAGCCACCACTGGATCCATATGGGCCCAGCTGTTCCTCTTACACGCCGGCCGTGTGTGCACCATCCTACAGCGGTCCATCCACCCATGGACCCAACACCGACTATGATCTGTGGATGGGTGCCAGTCCCGGCTACACACCACCCGATGCCGTCTTCGGTGGCCATGACAGCGACATGGCGCCACTGCTTGTCTGTCGCGCCTTCTATGCGGGATCGCATGTACCGGGCAAGGCGGCACCCAGTCGTGGTTGCGCCTACATCACACACGCCGGAAGGGAGCTGGTCGAGGCGCGCTACGAGGTGCTCATCGGGCAATCCAAGTACCACTGGGTGCATGGCTGCGATGGCAGCATTGCTGCCGGCGCCGTGGAGGCGGGACGTGCCAGCAACGGAGAACCGTTGTTTGTTGGACGTGGACACTATTGTGGCAGTCTGACCCCCGGCAAGATTCAGCAGTCGCATCGCTGCCTCCAAATACCATTTGGTGGGCAGGAGGTGCGCATCAGCAGTTACGAGATCCTTGTGCGCAGTGACTTCCATCATCGCCAGCAGGCCATCAATCTGAGCTATTAAATCCAAGCTGGCGTCACAGCCAGTTTTCCCAATTTTACACACATTTTATTCCTGAGCAGCTAACTCCAATTGGAGATTTGTTAATGTATATATATATATATATTTATCTATATTATCTGATATATCTGTTTATTTGTATTATCTAATAACAAACATATATTTACTTAAATGAACCAGTTATTTTTGTATCATGGGAATGCACAAAGTTTAAACACGTTTCGGGTAATTCTTGGTTTTTTTTAAAAAAATATTTACTTCCTCTATTCGACTCATAAACTTTACGAATTTAGCCTCGAATTAGCTGGGAGTTAACTGACCTATTGTCGGACTTGACGCATTTACAAAGAATTATTATCGCAGTAATGACTTCCCTCCTTTTTTTACTGACTTGCTTTGGCATAGTTTTGCTTATCAGCCATAAAACTAAGGCATGTCCAAAAACCCCCATTTTATGGTAAATAACTCATCTATAAAATCGTACGCGTGTCTCTTATAAAGATTTCCTAGAATGATTCAATTGAAATGTTAACAGACGAAAACGAAACAAAAATGCTGTTAAGTGAGCTCGACTGCGATATACCCTACACTCAACTGTTAAATAAATTCCCTCAATTTGTATGGCAAGCACAGGCAGTGAAGAGTAAAAAAAAGAAAGCAGCTCATTTTTTTTATTCACAAGCCTGAACTGAACCCAACACGTGCGTTTACACACATACACACACACATGCATACGCACACTTGCTTACGTACACGCAATAGTAGGTAACGGGGCTCAGCAGAGCAATCGATTATAATGCCATCTCTTTCTCACACATGCGCTCGCTTAATTATACATACAGAAATGAAAAAAAAATGCTTGCGTTTGCTGCTGAGATCAAGACGAGAATTTAATTTTAAACATAATTTGGGGATTCCTTATTCGATTTGTTTTTGTTTTGGGCATGTGATTCATATGATCATAAAATGTATATGTTTATTCTGTTTTAGCTCGCAGATTCTGTCTTAAAAATTGTGGCATTTATTGCGATCGGTAATCTAAATGTATCGACATTAATAAAATAAAGCAATCTGGTTCTGCGCCGGAACCGATATTACAAATTTGAAGTCTCAGCAGTTATAATCTCTGACATCCGCGTAATCAAACTGACGGACGGGCAGACAGATTTGGGTATACCGACTTGGTATACCCTGACCAATAATATATATATACTTTATGGGGTCGGAGATGCTTTATTCTGTCTGTTACATAAATTTGCTTTTAATAAATACAACCTGTTTAGTCAATTTTAAATGGGTTCATGGTATAACTAGCCCCATTATTGCCTTGCCAATGTAATATATTTTATTCAGATTAAATCACGTTTATAATAATAGGTTATAGTTGTTATTACAGGTGTATATTTTAATCAAAGCGTTATGGATATATATGAAAATATGTTTTTACATATGCATTCTTGGGATTTTGAGTTAGTGTTTTAAGTGTTTGTTTGTTTGGTATTTATTAAAGGTTCCTCGACAAGCAGATTGTAAGTGTCCATATTAAAATTGAACATCTTGAGAATTTCTAGGTCCTCTGTAATAATGTTATACTTAAAAAGACATTTGAAGAGACAAGTAGAAAAGCAAATTTGAAAAGCTTTTTTGTTTGCGGATGTACAGATTAAAACAGCATTAAAATCATGACTACGTAAGAGAGGTAAACTATAGATAATATTTATTTATTTATTTATTACTATTAGTTTATAATTAGTTATACAACATGTCCATTTAAGTCTTAAGTCTCTCGTCTTCGCCACAGAGCCGATTGGCGATCATTCGTAACTAGTAAAACAACGAAAGAGTCTCAGAGATACCAAGAATTATTTTATTAACATATATAAACATACTATTACCTGTATAGACTGTATTCTTACCTGACAAAGTCAATATTTATTTTTTTGCCTGGTCGCCTCGGGTAATTCGTATTTGTGACGAGAGTGCAAAAGTGATTCCCAGGTAGTTTCAGAGCCTGGCTTGGAGTATAAATATCAGACCTTTTACTCAATTCCAATTCAGTTCTGTAAATATTGTGTGTTGACCAAGCTAATCCTATCATTATTCAGTTCGAGAGTCTATCAAGTATCACTTGGTAAGCGATTTTGGCCAATAAAGGGCTGAGGGCATATCATTCACAAATGAGCTGAAAGCGAATTTTTGATAGTGTTGCCTTGTTGGTGAAATAGGTGTTTGCTCTTGATATAACGTTTATAAATTGTAGTATTATTCCATACAAATAAAGCATTGCCAACCGATAAGCATGTGGAACACACCTATCATCAAAGTTACGCTTTGAAATGATAAGTTTATTATTAGATTAACACAATGTGATGAAATCGACGGCTGCTTATCAAAGTTAATAACTCAAGTAAAATATTGTGATTATATTTTTTTTAAAACATATTTTATATAATTCGAATATATTGATTCTTCAAACTTTTTCAATTTCTCCAAAAAAAAATAAAATAAAATATTTTGTTATTTAATTGTAATTTATCAACTAAGTTTGAAAAGTAATTTTGACTTTCTTATGATGGAAATGAGTTTGCCGAATACAACCATAAACCCTGTAGTGTTGTGTTAGTGAAGAGGTATAAAAAATATGTATTTCTCTCATTATCGGCGTGAATTGACCATTTGCGCTTTAATCAGTTTTTGGGGAACTGTTAACTGTTAACTCGTTTTCCTGTATACACTTTTCCTGCACTTTAATTAATAAATTATATTTATTAATAATGAGTCTTTGTAGAAGCAAAGTCCTAAAACACAACAAGTGACATTAAAATGCACAAATTACTCCTAACAATTAAAAATGACCTCGATCAGCGATTTCTGTCACAGTAATAAAATGTTCAAGAATTTCCCAGTATTATTCACAGGAACTCATTAACAGCTTACTGGGTGATTCCCATTATTTGCAAAAGGTACTTTCTCTACTTCATGTGCGTGCGTCGCATTAGTAATGCTCTTAAAGGGAAATATCATTGACGCAAAAGCAACAAAACTGGAAATAAGCGCGAAGAACTCCGATTCAGTGAAGCTACCAGTTCGTCTAAGCCCAAACTGGTTGCCACGCCCCCTACGCATGGGCAGTGTATGGAGTGTAGATAAGAACATATGGATGATTAGTGTATGTAAATATAATGTTAATGGATTTGATTGCTCGCAGATGCAACATTTTGTTTTGAAGATACAAATTACGTTAATTGCTTTTTGTTCAAATATAATTTTTGTTTAGTTTAATTGACGGCTCTGTCCGATTATACATTTTATGATCGAGTTTATTATGTTTTCAATACCCTTGCGTTTATGGCCAGTCGCATATACCACATATACCATGTGTTGGTATGTATTTATTTGCCCAACGACACTTTATGTATGTATGTATTAGTAAGCGTGGCCGAGCCGACAGAACCTCTATCACCACCGCCGAGGCATTGTCGAAGGCGCTTTTTCGCTGGCCCCATCAGTACCAATTCCAATCGCGTGTTGTCGAGATGCAAGCACTGTCTGCTGCCCCAATGATCGTGAAATCGCATAAAAACCGTGATCCAAAACCATAACGCCGCCAATCAGCGTACAATTACTATACTCGAATATTCGAAGTAGACAAAACATAAATATATATATATATAGGATCGGGCATTAACATACCCAAGCAGTGTATCAATTTATATATATATATTAAATTCAACTGGTAATTTGTGAAGATCTCGAGTACACGAAAAGATTACGGCTCAAGTGTATTGTTCGATCGATTGTCAGAATTAAAAAAATAAAACAACAACAAATAAATATTTCACTTTGGTTGTAATTTATTAATTTATGGATGCGCTACCAGTTTCAATTGAGACAAGTGTGCAATCATCACCAGCTCAATTTAACAAGCTGCAACTGGTTCAACTCATTTCGATAGATTGTCTTGGGAAATTGGTTTTTTCATATTTCAATTTGCTTATAAAATATATACATTTTTCGCTATCACAAAAACCAAACTAAAACTGAATTAATTTTATGATTGTTTTTGAAAATGTAATAAAAAAGGGCGCAACAATCGATCGCAACGACACTTAAGTGTGAGATACGAATGGATTAAGCTCATCTATATTTTTATTATTAGCTTACTGGATTCCACGAAAGTACAAAAATACGATCTCAAAATGTCCAAACAAACAGAAGTGCCAAAGGAGCCGCATAAGCAGCGCTCCAAGCTGCCAGATTTGGGCGACTTTCAGGTGCAGCAAAAAACAGGAGATGCAACAGCGGAGCCTGATAAAAAGTACAATTATTTTAGTTTGGTAAGTTATAAAATCAGTTGCATTACAATTGAAACTGTAAAATTTGTAAAATGTTGCAAATGCAAAGGGAATAATTAAACGTGTTGCTTAAGCAGAATAAATAAATTGGAAACTAGTGTTTTTGAGTGTTGTAAAAAAGTCTGTTTAAATTAAATCAAAATTGTCGTCATTTTTTGTAGATTATATTTAAATATTTTCATAATTGACAGAACCCTTTGATTTTTTTTTTATAAGGGAATAATTAAATGAGTTGCTCAAGCAGAATAAGAAAATTGGAAACTAGTGTTTTTGAGTGTTGTAAAAAAGTCTATATAAATTAAATTATAATTTTCCTCATTTTATGTCGATTATATTTAAATATTTCCACAATTGACAGCCGCCTTTTATTTTTTTTATAAGGGAATAATTAAACGTGTTGTTTAAGCAGAATAATAAAATTAGAAACTATTGTTTTTAGAAACTATTGTATTTTATTTTATTTTAATTAAAATTGTCATATTTAAATATTTCCACAATTGACAGAACCCTTTTATATTTTATTTTTTTATAAGGGAATAATTAAAGGTGTTGCTCAAGCAGAATAAGAAAATTGGAAACTATTGTTTTTTGAGTAAAAAAGTTTTTTATTTTAATTAAAATTGTCGTAATTTTATGTCAATTATATTTAAATTTTTCCACAACTGTCAATTGTGCCTTTTATTTTTTATTTTTTATATGGTAATAATTAAAGCAACACAAGCAGAATAAGAAAATTGCAAGAAATTGTTTTTGAGTGTTGTAAAAAGTCTATTTTAATTTAATTAAAATTATTTCCTTTTATTTTTTTATTTGTGCACATATATAAATATTTATATATTCAAACTGGCAAATTATTCTTTTTCGTTAATTGAATTATTATTTATTCAACAGTTTCGCTACTCGACTGTCGGAGAACGGTTTCTGCTCGTCCTTAGCATGATTGTGGCGATGCTAGCATCGGTTTTTATACCATACTTCATGTTGATCTATGGCGAGTTCACATCCCTGCTCATTGATCGCACTGTGCGCGAGGGCACCTCGTCCCCCACATTTATCCTAGTGCTCTTTGGAGGCGGCAAGCGACTGTAAGTGGCATAAATTGTAAGATTTATAAGGAAAAGATTTGGAATATGTTTCGCATGCTTGTAGCACCAATGCCAGCGTGGAGGAGAACAGACTGGCAATTATAGATGATTCGATTGCCTTTGGCATTGGCAGCTTGGTGGGATCGGTGATGATGTTGATCCTGATTACAATTGCGATGGATGTTTCGAATCGTGTGGCCTTAAATCAAATAAATCGCATACGTAAGCTCTTCCTGGAGGCGATATTGCGCCAGGACATATCCTGGTATGACACCACATCGGGCACCAATTTCGCCAGCAAAATGACAGAGTAAGTGACCAAAACTTGAGCAAAATCGCGTTAATCCTAAAACAAAATTCATTTGTTTGCCCTGCAGGGATCTGGAAAAGGTCAAGGAGGGCATTGGCGAGAAGGTGTGCAAATGAAGAGTAATCAATTAACTCTCATCTAATCCAATGCAATCCTCCTCTCTCCTATCTAGGTGGCTATTGTGACGTTCCTCATCATGACCTTTGTGATGGGCATTGTTGTCTCGTTCATTTATGGCTGGAAGCTGACGCTGGTTGTGCTCAGCTGTAGTCCCTTCATTGTCCTATCCACTGCCATGGTGGCGAAAATTCAAAGCTCCCTGGCCGAGAAGGAGCTGAAGGCCTACTCGGATGCAGGCAGTGTCGCCGAAGAGGTCTTCAGCGGGATACGCACTGTGCTCGCTTTTAGTGGGGAGCGCAAGGAGAACGAGAGATTTGCCAAGCTGCTGGTGCCCGCTGAGGTAACCGGTCGCAAGAAGGGTCTATATTCGGGCATCGGGACTGGGTTTATGTGGCTGCTCATCTACTGCTGCATGGCCATTGCCATTTGGTATGGCGTCAATCTCATTCTCGATGAGCGCGACCAGGAGGATCGACGCTATACGCCAGCTGTGCTGGTCATCGTTCTATTTGCCGTCATTATGGGTGCTCAGAACTTGGGCTTCTCGTCGCCGCATGTGGATTCCTTTGGTATTGCACTGGGTGCAGCTCGCAATCTCTTTAGGATTATCGATCGCAAGTCTGAAATAGATCCTTTGGTTGAGCTTGGCCTCAAGCCGGCTGGCATTAAAGGACGTCTACGCTTCGAGGACATACACTTTCGGTATCCCTCCCGTCCGGATGTTAAGATCTTAAAAGGACTGACTGTGGATGTGGAACCGGGACAGACGGTGGCTTTTGTTGGCGCTTCCGGCTGTGGCAAGAGCACCGTTATTCAGCTAATGCAGCGCTTCTACGATCCAGAACAGGGCAACGTCAAACTGGATGGCCACGATCTGAGAACTTTGAATGTGGCCTGGCTGCGCTCCCAGATTGGCGTGGTCGGCCAGGAGCCGGTCCTGTTTGCCACCACAATCGGTGAGAACATACGCTTCGGCAATCCACTAGCCACCCAGTCGGAGATCGAGCGAGCAGCTCGCAATGCCAATTGCCACGAATTCATCAGCAAGCTGCCAAAGGGCTACGACACGAAGGTGGGTGAGCGGGGTGCCCAAATGTCTGGCGGTCAGAAGCAGCGCATCGCTATTGCCCGGGCGCTAGTGCGCAATCCGCAGATCCTGTTACTTGATGAGGCGACATCGGCATTGGACCCCACCTCCGAGAAACGTGTGCAGGATGCACTGGAGCTGGCCAGCCAGGGCCCAACCACCCTGGTTGTGGCACATCGCCTATCGACTGTGACTAATGCCGACAAAATTGTGTTTGTTAAGGACGGCCGGGTGGCGGAGCAGGGCACACACGACGAGCTCATGGACAAGGGTGGTTTGTACTGTGAGCTGGTTAACATCACGCGACGCAAGGAGGCCAGCGAGGGTGCGGACCTTGACGAAAAGGATTCGGCTGGCGGTATGGTTAAAGTGCCGCTGTCAAAAAACAGGGAGGATGATATCCTCGACGATGACGATGATGGGGTTGACGACGAAGACGAGGATGGAGATGAGGACATTGATGAAACTGTAGCACCAACAAGCAACAGCAAGGAAGACGGCTTCAGTGTCACCTCACGTAGTAAACGTAAGTTATCAGAGAGGTTTTGCAGAGTTCCCAAACTAATCCACAAATCCCGCAGGTCGCTCGCAGCGTCGCAAGAAAAAGAAGCTGGATGAGCCAAAGATCAGCTTTATGCAGCTGATGAAACTGAATGCACCCGAATGGCGTTACATGTTGTGGGGATGTTTGGCTGCAGCTATGCACGGCTCCACGTTTCCACTGTGGGGCCTCTTCTTCGGCGAATTCTTCGGCATTCTGGGCTACGCAGATGAGGATCTGGTGCGCAGCAAACGCAACGAAATCTCCTACATATTTATTGGCATTGGCGTCATGGCCGGCGTGGGCACATTGCTTCAAAGCTACATGTTCACAACTGCCGGCGTTAAGATGACAACACGCCTCCGGCAGACCGCCTTCAAGACGATTATGACGCAGGAGGTGTCCTTCTTTGATGATGAACGCAATTCGGTGGGCGCTCTGTGCGCCCGCCTTGCCGGTGACTGTTCCAATGTGCAGGGGGTGAGTTCTAAAGCCTCTCACTGGCAATTTGATACACTACAAAAAATAAATCGCTTTTTTTTACATTCTCCAATCTGTTAAAAATCCCACTTCAAATTGAGTTCATTTAACTTTTTCTTTCAAACAAAGATTCCCATTTTTTCGCTCAGTGTACTAAAATGGAATTCTGTTCCTTTCACAGGCAACTGGTGCACGTGTGGGCATCATGCTGCAAGCTGTTGTTACCCTGGCGGTTGGCATGTTAATTGGCTTCATTTACTCCTGGCAGCAGACGCTTTTGACCCTGGTCACGCTGCCCTTCCTCTGCTTGGCGGTGTATCTGGAGGGACGCTTCATAGCGAGGAACGTGCAGTGGGCCAAGACGGCCATCGAGCAGGCCTCCCAGGTGGCTGTCGAGGCAATTGCAAATATTCGCACTGTCAACGGCTTGGGAATGGAGCAAATGGTGCTGGAACGCTACATCAGCCAGATTGATCAGGTGAATGTCGCTTCGCGCCGGAAGGTGCGTTTCCGTGGCTTGGTCTTTGCATTGGGACAGGCGGCGCCGTTTCTGGCTTATGGCATAAGTCTTTACTATGGTGGCCTGTTGGTCGCCAATGAGGGTCTGCCCTATGAGAATATCATCAAGGTTGCGGAGGCATTGATCTTCGGCTCCTGGATGCTGGGCCAGGCCTTGGCCTACGCTCCAAATGTGAACGATGCCATTTTTTCTGCCGGGCGCCTGATGAAGCTGTTCGAGCAAATACCCAAGCAGTCCAATCCACCACTCAATCCCTACAACACAGCTGAGGTAAGCCGACAATTGAATGCAATCAATGGCAAAAGATTCCAATTGCAAGTGTGACTCTTTCAGAAATCCGAGGGTGACATTGTCTATGAGAACGTCCGCTTTGAGTATCCCACGCGCAAGGATACCCCGATACTGCACGGGCTGAACCTGTGCATTAAGAAGAACACCACTGTGGCTCTGGTGGGTCCCTCTGGTTCCGGCAAGTCCACTTGCATACAGCTGCTGTTGCGCTACTATGATCCCGTCTCGGGTTCCGTGAATTTGAGTGGTGTGCCCAGCACAGACTTTCCGCTGGACACGCTGCGCTCCAAGCTCGGCCTCGTCTCGCAGGAGCCGGTGCTGTTCGATCGCACCATTGCCGAGAATATTGCCTATGGCAATAATTTCCGTGACGATGTGCCCATGCAGGAGATTATAGAGGCGGCCAAGAAGGCCAACATACACAATTTCATTAGCTCCCTGCCCCAGGGCTATGAGACGCGTCTGGGCAAGACATCTCAGCTGTCGGGTGGCCAGAAACAGCGTGTTGCCATTGCTCGGGCGCTGGTGCGCAATCCCAAGATACTGATTTTGGACGAGGCGACATCTGCGTTGGATCTGGAGAGCGAGAAGGTGGTGCAGCAGGCACTCGACGAGGCACGCGCCGGACGCACCTGCGTCACAATTGCCCATCGGCTGAGCACCGTGCGAGATGCGGATCTGATCTGTGTGCTCAAGAAGGGCATCGTTGTGGAGCAGGGCACCCACGATCATCTAATGGGACTCAATGGCATCTACGCAAATCTCTACATGATGCAGCAGGTGGCTGGTTAGAACACCAAAAATTCTATTGATTTTTAGTTCTAAAATATTATAAATATTGTTATTTTATTAAAGCTCTAAGCAATATTGTTACATAACTACAGACGACTGTCTATCATGGGCCCGGGATTGGCGAGAGCATTTCGTCGCTCCTGTATAGCAAAGGTGAGCTTGCGGAAGGGTCCCAGCGGCAGGCCCAACGATTTAAGATCCGCCTCCGTTAGCAGCATGAGCGTCTCCAGATCGATTTCCTGCTTCTGAAAACTATAGAAAATAGATTGATAGCTTTAAAGGTTATCGTGTTGTAGTAGACATAGTTAATTAACTCACACTGGCAGATACTCATCCAGTGCCCAGACGCTGAGAAAACGCTGCAGGGCGCTGGCTGCCACTTCGTGATCGTCCCCATCCTCGCTGTAGACATCATCGCCCTCGCCCTCCGAGTCGGAGTCATCGGATAGATTCAAATACAAACGCGCCTTTCCATTGCTAGAACGTGATTTGTTGTTGTTGTTGTTGTTGTGGTGGCTGCTGCTGCTGCTGCCCGCATTCCGCATGGTTGAGCTGGATATGCTGTCGACGGTGTCCTGCGTCTGCAGCTGTAGCTGGCTGAGCGCCGCTGTCACCGAGCGTCTGAAGGCAATGCTGCCCAGCATGGTGGGACGATCGAAGAGACCGATAGGCCGCTGCAGCACCAGGTCTTCGTTTAGCTCCTGCGCCAGCTGCGCATCACCCAGAATATCCGGCTGGGAGAAGGAGCGTGCCAGCGCCGTGCTGTAACCGGATCTGAGCGTATCGCGCTCGGCGCCATCGTCCACTTCGAATACGTCAGCGATCTTGCCACGCTTGCCACTGCCTTCCTCGTTGGAACTAAAGGTGCCCACATAGAGCACCTCCGAGTCCCGTTGCAAGCCCGTAAGCGACGTAATCGTACGCTTGCCATCGGGCTCCAGTTCACGCACCTTGAAGCCGCCGTCGCCAGCTGCTGCATGTGGACACGCACTTGAGTGCTGTGATTGAGCTTGCTGCTGCTGCTGTTGCTGCTTCATGGACGGCTTCTTCTGCACGGTGCCCATGCGACTGGCAATGGTGGAGCCACCGCTGCTGCTGCTGCCACTGCCCACCAGATCACTGAACTTGGCGCCGCTGCGCAACGGCTGGGAAGGCACTGCCACAGCTGGTTGCTCTCGCGGCGTCTTGTTCAGATTGCCCTGGCTGGACCAAATCTTCTGTTTCAGTGTGGACAGCATATTGCTGGACTTGCTGCTGCTGCTGCCCAAGGCATGACCACTGCTCGGCTTAAGATCGGAGTAATCATTGAACTGGCGCTGCTGCTGCTGGCGCTTCATGTATTCCTTAACGCGCTTCTCGCACTCCTTTTCCGCGATCTCTTTCAGTGCCTTGGACTTCTTTCTGCAATTTTAAATATTGATTAAGTATTATTTATTTAATATATTTCAAGCAAAGAGATTACTTTTCGTTGGCTTCAAAATTGGCCGCGGCGGCATCCAAATAACGTAGAATCTCATCTCGATTATTAATAGCTGCCAGATCCTTGGCATTGTGTCTATCAATATCCAAGGCGTACATGTTAACTCCGAATTTGATTAGGAAATCAACGCAATGCAAATGACCCTTAGCAGCGGCCAGATGAAGCGTCGTATTGCCAAATTGATCACATTTATCGGGATCACCGCTGCAAAACCAGAAATCGTATATATATATAAATAGAATTTATAATTAGATCAATTGTCATTTAAATACCCTCTGCCACAGAGTAAACGCAGTGCATCCAGACGCCCCTCGAATGCCGCCCACATCACCGGTGTCATTGAGTCATCGTCCTTGGCATTGGCATCCTTGCGTGTGGCCTCCTTCAGCACATCAAGTAGCCCATCTTTGGCAGCTCTTTTGGTAACAACAAAATAAAACAGTTAATGATACTTGTGTCGGTTGGAGTAGATAAGATACGTGTGGCATTATTAATTGCATGTTTTGCAGCTTCAAAACTCACTTGTGAAATCGATCTGAAGACATTTGCACCGCTTTTATCTACTATTTATTTCCATAGACTGCCAACAATGATGAGCAATAGGAATATTACCTAAATTGGGTAAAAGTCAAACTCGATTTAAAATAGTTTTTGAAATGAAACAAAGCAACCCGTTTGAATCTGATTGAAGTTTCACATTTCTCATTTAATTATTACTTCAAAAAAAGCAAATCCGATCTAAGCTTAAGCAAAAACGAAAATACTGAGAAAATAGTAAGTTAATTAAAAATATTTATATGTTTTGTGGTCTTAAGACGTTAACAAATTTCAAACTTTCAATTTAGATAAAAAAAAAAAAAAAAACTATTTTGTTTATTATTCAAGAAAGACATTCTAAAAGTTCTCATGTTGGACCAACTTCAGCTCACATTTATGCAAGCCAGGGAAAAGTTTTCGGCAGCCCCTGAAAAATACAACATCGAAGGGAATCCATTCTACGAGCCCTACGAACCCACCGACATTTACCTCTGGAAACGGAAAGCGGAAATAAACAAAGCCACATTAAATTGTGTGAAAAATGAACCAATGTCAAGTGGTATGAAATGGCTCGAGTGCTCCTCAACGGATATAATTCATGACGAAATCTCTTGGGTAGCATTACAAAAAAGGAATCCAATAACAGTGGAGTCCATGTACGATATGAGCCTTCTAATAAGGGAATTCATTGAAATCGAATGGAAAATGTACTGTTTTTCTGAGTGCAGGTCTGACACTTATTGGAATGTCAAAGATTTGTCTGAAATGGCAAAAACAATGTATTTATGAAAAATGGAGCATAACGAAGAATTTGTTTAAAATTGAACGCAAATATTCACACGCTTTGAGTTTACGAATAAAAAAAGATACAAATATGACACTTTCAGTGAAGTGAAAAGGAAAAGCTTCAGCTTCATACGTTCCGGTTAGAGTTCATGCACACACACAAACATACACATTCACACACACACACTCACACAACAAACATACACACAAACTGTACACATAAATTGGTCACATCTACTTGGCCAAAAGAAATTACTTGCTTGTTGTCCACATACCTACCAACAACAAGTTCAGTCAACCTTGCTTGTTGGCCTCAAATTGCCCAAAAGCCCAACTAGTATTAGGTTCGTATGGAGGCACTCGAGCATCCACAGGAAATCCTTCTATAATTCTTCTCTTCTTTTTTGGCAAACTTCACACACGAAAAGGTGTTTCAACAATTTGACACTTTTCGTTTCTAAATACAAACACTAACAAACAATAACAGAAGTTGGAGTTTTGCTTGCTGCGATCAGTAGAATACACGAGCGTCGGCACTTTCTGTTGCTGCAATTGTTGGCTGGTAACTGAAACTGAAGTCGGCTTGAAATTCGGAGCGGCCGAGCGGCAACGGCCAAGAGAGAGCGCGCAATTATGTTGAGGGTTGCCAAGTTGCATGGGACCTAAGCCACAGATTGTAAGCCTTGTATTAAAAGATGTCTAAATTAATCATTTAATTTAAATATATTTTATATTCGCATTTAAATAATAGATCTTTTAGGAAATTTGTTTTTATTTATTGAAAAAATCAAATAGCTTGCAACATAGCAACTCACTACGATTAATTTGTTGCGCACAACCAACCCTGTTTTATTAAAAACTTATCGATACATAATTGCGATAGTTAATTTAGGGCCAACAATTCTGCAGAAAAACAGCCTCGTGAATCACAATCTAATAAATATAAATAAATAAATGAAGACTAATTATGATACATAACTAACGCAGTGCAGTGCATAAGAACAGAAAAAGATGTGAAATCCACTAAGTTGGCGAATTCACTCACACACGCTTTGTGGTGGTTGGTTAACTACTACAATTGCATATGTATGTATACACACACAAAAACATACACATGAGCTTGCGTAGGAGGCATCAAAATAACAACAGCAGCAATAGCAGCAGTAGCAGCAGCAGTCGCAGCAACAAGGAAGAAGTCGTCAACATATGTTCGATGCATCAATGGTGCGTCGGTAGTAACGTTCCATGGAAATTCCAGTGCCAATGCCAAGCAGTCAAAGCAAGCTAACGCTAGCTAAGTGATTATCAATATCATCCAATAGCCTTCACCTTCACCTTTACCTCCTCCTCTTCCTCCTTCATTAAGAAACATAGCCATAGCCCATAGCAGCCAGTTGCCAGTAGCTAGTAGCCAATTCACTGGCAACACAATACACAACAAATATCAATATCGATACCGATACCTCTCACTGTCAGTCAGACAGTTAAAAAAAACAAGTGTCAACTACACCTAAACACACAAATACAACTAAATTTAAAAAAAAAATCAGTAGTAGGCAGGAAAATATTGTGAAAGCCAAGTGCCCGCTGGAAAGCGCGCAGCGCACTATGGGCAATTGCCTGAAATGTCTCCAGTCGTCGTCTGCTGCACCAACGTTGCCAACCAGCTGCTCGTCTACACCGAACGCTTTGCACACAAACGCTAACAGCTGCCAAGCGGCCACCAGCATTGGCAACTGCTACGACATCGTTGGGCCCAATGCAAATGAACGTTGCGGCATTTACAGCGACAGGCCACGAGGTAAGCTTGATGGAGGTCTCTCATTTTCCAGATCTCGTTTTCATTTGATTGTGTCTTGCAGAAACGGATGAATTGCTCTCTAATCGAACTCCACTCAAGCCAGAAAACAATTGTGATACTAAGCGTAATAGTTTTAAGTCCTTAGGCTTGCTTAATGGAAGTGCGCCGACCATGAGCGAAATTATAACAACCGGTAAGTATATCAAAACAAAGAACATCTTATCTTCTATTTTATTTGATTCCTTTCACGTTAAATTGCAGCAGTCAAGGAATCAATGGAAGTCTCACATCAAACGCTAAATAAATTATTCGAAGTGTACAAAGATCCAGATGATGAAGATATGATACTCACTGATGGCATTGAGCGCCTTTGCATTGATCTTAACTATCAGCCCGATGAATTTGCAATACTTGTGCTTGCCTGGTGCTTGGACGCTTCACAAATGTGTCGCTTTACCAAAACGGAATTTATTGATGGCCTGCACAAGATGCGTGCGGACACAATTGCCAGCATACGCTTAAGGCTTGAACAGACAATTGAGATGCTTGTGGTAGACTCTGAGATGTTTAAGCAGCTCTATCGTTTCACCTTTCGGTATGTTTACACAAAATAATATTTAGAATTTTAAATTATGTACGAATTATATTTGTATTCTAGTTTTGGCTTGGAGCCGGATCAGCGCGTTTTGTCGCTGGAAATGGCAATCGATTTGTGGAAACTTGTGTTCACTGTACAAACACCTGATCTCTTTCTAAACTGGGTAAACTTCCTCGAAAAGCATCCGAACATACGCCGCATACCCAAGGATACATGGAACATGTACCTCAATTTTACTGAACAATGTGATATAGAAAATTACGATGATACAGAAGCGTGGCCAAGTCTCTTTGATGACTTTGTCGAATACGAGAAGAATCGTGCGCTCGAAGTGGCCGTCCACGATGATGACAACAACAATGATGATCCATTACATAGCCATGTGAAGGCCGGCGGCGATACGGACCATGTGTCATAGTTTTAGATGCTGCCACTAGCCAAACACACATAACAGTTAAAGGGCCAAGCAGCAACAGCGTTTAACTCGCCAATAGAAATTTAAAGATCTTCATTTTCCACACGATATTCATTTGTGCGCTCTCTTTTTATATTTAACTTAAAATCTATCTTGCTTCACTTTTTCTTTTTGGTTACTTGCAAACAACAACACAAAAAAAAAGAAAAAGAACAGACCCACACACACCACACACACACACACCTCTGTAGTCGGTTCTGGCCAACGGTCAAAGATCTACGATGCGGTGCTGGCGCTGCTTGATGATTCACAACCACCACGAACAACAATAACAAATGCACTCAGCCAGTCAGCCAGCTAGATGATTATTTACCTTTGCAAACCTTTAACGCTTAACGCGTAGCAAGGAGAAAGGGCAACGGACGCGTTCGTTTTTAAATTAAAGACTTATCAACAAGAATTTCGAAAAGCTCAATCATAAGAAACCACATGTGTATATATGTACTAAACTGACTTGATCAAGTAGAAGAGCAAACATGTTTTCAATGCGTGCAAAAATCGTAAAATATATATACATAGATATATATATATATATATATATATATATACATACATATAGCAATTAACTGATGTATTATTTTAAAAATGAAAAGATTGCAACGTTTTATGGCACTTAACTATTTAATTGCATATAATTACATACGTAGCTATAAGTAGTGGATGTGAATTAAATAAACATAAACTAAACTAATGCGAGTACATTATAAATTGTTTGATTTCTTCAGGTTTTTCAGGTTACATTTGTATTGTATTTATAATTTGATGTTCTTATAATTAATATTGTAACAGCAATCACCTTGCAGTTTTTCATGTATTCATTTATAATTTAATACTCGTGTTATTGATTCTTATTAATATTTATAATTAAGAGCTAAATGAGAGAAGATTGTGAATTGATTGATGAATGAACTAATATGTGTATACAAATATTTTTGCCTTGATGCTACAAAGCGAACCAGCATAATAATGACTTTTAATAAAACGAAATACAAATACTTTATATATATATTTATAAATATTTATGTATGCATTTGAACGGTTTTTTTTCTTCCAGTCTCTTATTACTCATAGTCGATAATTCAATCGATATTTTTAGCTTTGCCTATCGTCATTGCTAGTGATGTGTTTAGATGTGTGTAAGTACGTGTATACACTCCGCGTATTGATAAAATTTTGTAAAATCTGCTTACTTATAAGTTTATAGGCCCCGATGAGTAAGTAGCGGTGTAAAACGATTATCTCAGTTTGCTAAGCGAAGGAGCGGCCTACTGCAGAGTGACGAAAATCGCAGATGTTTTGAAATTGATTGGCGATTTGACATTGAAAACACAAATGCAATGCTGTGGTGGGCGTAAGGCAAAGGGCAAGGATAAGCAGCACAGCAGAAGCAGCAGAAAAAACGGAAACGGTCGATCGAAACAGACAGCATGCCCTGTGAAAGCTGTGGCGTTGAATTTACGGTATTTCGCCGTAAGCGCAGCTGCTTTGATTGCAGGTAAGACATATTCTATGGAAATTTACGCATTCATTCTAAATTCTCATTGTTATTGCAGGCGATATTATTGCAACAACTGTTTGACAGTGACGACGGCCCGTCGATGCCAGCGGTGTGCAATATTCGCACAACGTCCGCTCCAGCGCACCGATTTATTGAAACTGAAACCAAAAGATTTAATATTCTATTTGCAATCTAAACACATTTCCACAGAGGGCTGCCTGGGTGAGTCATCACTGAGATGATCGATTTCATGTTCAGATAAGCAATTAAAAATTGAATACTTTGCACACTTTATATTACAGAAAAGGAGGAGCTGGTCGGTCTAGTGCTGACGCATGTTGCTCAGTCGGATCGCGATGCGATGGGTCGACCGCCTAACAATAGTCCTGGACGTGGCCAAGCAAATCCAATGGATAGTCTGAAGCAAACGTGCCAAAATTTTTTCACCAATCTTAGTGACAATATCAGTGATTCCTTGGCGTCCTTCGAGAACAAGTCCAGCCCAGATAATAGTCGTGCGACCAGCCGCCATGCATCCCATGACAATGGTGGCCCAACGCCGCCCTCGCACATATTTGAGCAGCCGCGCGTATCTACGCGCGTGATACCCACGTACGCCAGTGCTGTCAATGGAACGACGGTGCCACCAACTCGAACACAGACTGCGGCCAGAGGCAACTCAACTGAGGCGACACACGCACATGTTAGTCGATCGTCTTCATCGACGCGTACGACAACATCGCCCACGGCGACACAGGATCGCAGATCCGCTGTGGAAGCTGTTCGGTTGTCGTCTAATGATGATGATCCTGACAATTCCGATTGCGAATGCTCGGATGAGGAGATAATCAACACATTTAGTGAACGCACGTCGCTCAAAAACACGGAGAATAGCGCTGGACAGTCTAGTCTCATCAGGCCAACACTTGATACAAGCTCAGCGGGTCTGGGCTCGGCGTCGACAACAGCAACAACAACCACAACAACAAATGCAGCAACAGCAAACAGCACCAGTCCAGGTTACTCGAAGCAGGGTTCACTTAGCTCCAAAGTAGACGCTTGCGGTGCAGACGCCTCCTCGCAGTCTAGTTTCGAAGAGCTGGGCGCCATCGGTGGCATCTCTGATGAGAGCAAAGCGGCAACTGACACCAACAGCAGCAATTTAGATCAGTGGCAATTGTTGGAACAAACAGCTCCAAGTGGCAGTCAAAAACAGTTGCAGGCAACCGAAGAGGAAATCTTAGAAGTGACGCTGCAAAATGAGCCGGGTGAGATGCCAAACATTGAGCAGCGCACAGTCACTGTGCCACCGCGAACCAAGAAGGTCACGCGTCGACGTTCTGACGGCTACCTGAATCGTCGTCATCATTCCAGTGATGATGAATCACCTGTAGCTGCCACCGGCTTGACCCTGAGCACTCTCCGTGAACAACCTGAGCCGGAAACTGTGCGCGCCAGTTGTCACCGCTGTGGCAAAAACAAAACAAATATACGGCGACATGTGGAGAAGATGCGTCGTCACTTGGAGAACTCGCAAATGTCTGAGGAGGACATCAAGCGGGAACTGCAAGAGTTTCTCACCTATCTGGAGCAGCGCACCAAGTCCTTGGATTGCTCCGAGGCAGACAGTCATGCCGTCTCCCCGCTGAGCGGTGCAGAGACAGGCAGCTTGGCAGCCGGGGGCGCTGCTGGTCTGCCCATAACACCGACCATTGAGTTCTCGCCCACGCAGGATGATAATGAAACACATTGGGATGATGACGAGGGCATCCATGTGTATGCCTCGCCATTGGGCTTTGAGCCGCCCAACTGCTTGGATTCACGTTTCTTAAATCTGGAAGACATTGAGGACCTGTAAGTGACAATTCTAAATAATTGCAGAGGATATTGTAATAATACATTGATATAATCATCCTTCACTTAGACTCAAATGTTGCCGTCTGCTTTGCATATAGAACTATTTTCCAGTTTTAAGATATTCAAGAAAATTCTAAGATCTACAAGAGTATTTCACATTTGTCAGTCTGTATAAATATTCTTTTATGTTTTATATCTTCCCTTTTTTTTGTTGTGCACCCACAGAAAAGACTTGGAGAATTTAACGGTGAAACAATTGAAGGAGGTTTTAATGTTGCATCGTGTTGACTACAAAGGCTGCTGTGAGAAACAGGAACTGCTCGATCGCGTGAGCAGACTATGGAAAACGATGCGCACAGCTCCAGGTATGTCATTCAAACTATTGACTCAATTCAATGACTCAATATTTGGTATTGCAGCTGTTGAGAAACTGGCCACGGATGAGCTGTGTAAAATATGCATGGATGCGCCGATTGAGTGCGTATTTCTGGAATGCGGTCACATGGCCACATGCACCAATTGTGGTAAGGTGCTAAACGAGTGCCCGATTTGTCGACAATATATTGTACGAGTTGTAAGATTCTTTAGGGCGTAATTATAAATGAGAGCCCATAGCTTTGCTTATATGTTTTAATGGATCCAGGTAGGGTTGGCCACCAGCAATAACTGCAGGTCAAGTGATTGCTGCTCTGTACACGTACATAATGAATGTATGTAAAATTACATACACAGAATGTACTAAATTAAAACTGTCGTTAATGGGCGAAAATGATGAAAATTTAATGCTTAATAACTGCAGATAAATCATAATTTTTTCCTTATAGCTCTGTGAAGGCCATTATATTTGTTTTAAGTAATCCCCAAGTAAAGTGTTGTAAATGATAAAAATACAACTTCTAAAGTGTGTATTATATGCAGCTTATTTAATTTGTGAATTAATTTGGTATTGTTATTATTTTTACCATTTCCTTGTTGCTTATGTGTGTATGTGGACCGAGTAGTAATCTTAGCTAAGATGACATTCCTAAAAATTGTAAATTATGGAATCTAATATATAACAATGTTGTAAAAACTCGTATAGATACGCATTTACATCAATAAAGTCAAACATTTTAATTTGAGCAAGTGCCAGCCTTTAGTTTGAATTTGGCGCGATTGGTAAACAAATCGTTAATCGATTGCTTATCATCTACACAACACTTCATTTCGATACCTTTGTAACACTGTCTTTTCAAACGCAAATGCAAAATACAAATATCAGCAGTTTTTAATCTTTTACATATTCGTTGGCTTTTGGCTTGTACGCTAAT
This sequence comes from Drosophila multiciliata, assembly GCA_037043605.1. Lineage (NCBI taxonomy): Eukaryota > Metazoa > Arthropoda > Insecta > Diptera > Drosophilidae > Drosophila > Drosophila multiciliata. The sequence goes on from JBAMBF010000589.1 coordinate 3,314,195, forward strand.
TGTAAATGTTTTTCATATTTCAAAACAAACAACTTATGCAATATATATAAATACATTTATATACATTGATTTGAAATATAAATATTTCAATTAGTCGCCGGATTTACATAATTAGAAGTTGTTATTAGAGTTTTTTTTTTTTAAATGACAGTCTTTTATTGGAAACTAAAGGATAATTATTTAAGATTAATGACAAGAATTAGAGATTAGCCTAATGACTAGAATGGATTGCCAGAACAGATGTGATAAGGCATTCAACTTCTGTGCACACGCAGATCCAGCGGCGTCGGCGAGTCCATATCCATTTTCATGGAATAATCATCGCTGTGTAGCTGGTAGCGATAGCCATGCTCCTGCGTATTTAGCCAGTAATCCGATGACGTATATTCGCTATCGTGCTTGCATCTCAGCGAATAATCACTTGCCACATTATCGCTGTCCGTGTAGGTGTAATAGGGTGTAGCAGTAGGCGATGACTCGCCGATTTTTTGAAGTGGGGAATTGACGGGTGCGGGGTGCATGGGCAGGGGTAGGCAGGTGTAGTTTGTACCACAGTTGGAGGAGCTCTGGCTGGCAATCAGCTGAATGCTGTGCTTAAACGTTTTCACATGCTTGCGCAGCGATGAGGGATCTGTGTAGCGCTTCTGACAGCCGGACACTTTGCACATATAGGGCTTTTCCATGGAGTGGGTACGTGTGTGCTTGAACCGATCCGACGAGTTGGAGTAGGCTTTTTGGCAGCCCTCGTAGTGGCACTTGTAGGGTTTCTCGCCCGAATGCGAGCGTATGTGTATCTTAAGATTTTCGGCACGAGAGAAGGACTTCTCGCAGAGGTGGCAACGATGCGGTTTCTCCTTGGTGTGGGTGCGCACATGCACCAGCATCTTGTAGCGCGCATTGAAGCCACGCTCGCTGCGCTGACAGCCGCCCCAGCGACAGTAATACAGACCATCCACCATCGAGGCAATCGCATGACGCACGGTGACATGTTGGGCGAGTGCCTCCAAAGATTCGAAAACTCTGCAAGTGAAAAAGAGATAGAAATTTAGTAAATTTGTTCAAGGTTAATTCTGAGTGCTGTTTTTTCTCACCTTCCGCATTCCTGCCAATTGCAGATAAAATCACATTCACTGCTGCTGCTCTGTTCGCTGCCGGATTCTGTTGGAGATCCGGAAGCGGAAATTGTGCTCTTGTTGCATCTCATGATGACGGACTGTGTCCGTGTATTTAAGTTGAACTCCAGATGGGGAGGGGAAACAGCTGTGCGTGGTGGTGTTATGGGCGGTGTGGGAAATCTGAGGTACTGCATCTGCGGCAAATGCTGCTGCTGCTGTAGATCACTCAGCCAACTGCCCGAAACAGCCGTTGCTAAATACGGCGGCGTATTGTACGGCGTATAGTAATTACTCTTCGCCGACTCGTAGTTATCACTGCTGGGACAGAAGATGGGGTTTTGTACTAATATATCCATTATGTAGGTATTGCTGCTCTGCTGTAGTGTTCGCCAAAGCGATTGCCAAACGAATGAGCTATTCGCCTGCAGACATTCGTGTAATATTTGAAAGTTATTCGCGATAAGAAGACGCTTATCAGCGCCCGAAGGCTGTGCACGCAGACAGGCAGGAGGGACGGGGTGCTGACACTCGGCAGAGAGCTGAGCAGCGGCAAGCTAATCGGACATCCGCGCCAAACCAACGCCAATAGACCAAGTTAGTTGCGAGTACTTAGCAAGAAGAGAGGAGGAGTGGATGCAGGAGGGCAAGTGCTCAGCAGGCAAGTACGTGCGTGGAACATCGTCTGGCTGCGAGTAAACATTTGAGGGCGAGCTGCCTTATCTGCGGTACGCATAAATGGAGAATCGGTCTAGTCACCTCACATGTAGTCATGTGTGTGGGCAATGATCAGTAGTAGCAGCAGCAGCAGCAGCTCATCGGCGGTAAACAGCGCTTATGGGGGGTGATCGTGGTACCCTGGCGCGCTATCGCTTGGATTGCACTTCGTACTCTGGGCGGGCAGGCAGGCAGGCAGACATAGCGCAGAGGGGGGTGCAAAGTGAAATCCCCTCCAGCTGTGACCGTGTTATGCGGCTACAGATAAAGCGACGCAGTTGCCAGTAGACTGTTATCATGGAGACGCGCCAAGTCAACACAATGTTCGTAACAACATTTTTTTTTTTTTTACGTTTTTCCCCCCCTTTTGAAGAGTCTTTTGCGACGATGACGCTAACATTTTTTGGGCAGCAACATTGCTTCAAGCTTATCATCAATGGGCAACTCTGCAAAATGTCTCCGTCAGTGTTTACTTTATAGCTGAAGGCCAAAGACTACGCAGGAGGTGTGTGTGGGTAGGGGGGCGGTGTGGACATTGTAAAGCAATGGTATCTCTACGCTCTGCTGGGTGGTTAACTTATCAGTTGTAGCTGCCATAGTCTGGCCATATAATATTGATAGGAAGTGATTCAGTCCCACTTCGCTCTTACATAAATGGCTGGGCAGCACACTCGGAAATATGACGATTAGAGACACCCCACGTTCCCCACATGCACGATTCAATGTCACTCGATTGCAGCAGGTGCAGCACAGTTCCAGCTTGTAATCGATGTGCGCAAAATCAAAGGAACTGAAAGTCATGTTTTATTTATAGATTAGAGCACTGATAGTGGTCCCTTAGGGCAACCGTACTTTCGACTCTTTATTCCAACCTCAGAGTACAGTCTCGCTCTTTCAATACAATTGAATTTATGACAATAATAAATAAAATGTTATTTTTTCGAAAGTCATTCCTTAATATTGCTAATTTATAATTATAGACGAAGTCATCAATTAAATGTTCTCAAATCACAAATTCTTTGAAGAATAGCTAATAAAATGAGGTAAACAGTTTTATTTTATTACAAGAAATATGAACCCTAATGACTTATTCCAAAAATTTACATCCCTGACCCAAATATAAATAACTAAATAAAATTTTTTTAAAATATAATCCGGATTTTTATGGAAATAGTGATCTTTGCAACCTGCGATTGGCTGCTGATAAGCACCTACTAACATGAGATCAGCGTATACAGAAATATATATATAGCCAGATAGACGGACAGTTGTTCCCAAACATCATCGGCAAATGCTCTAGAGTCCGCCTGAGATAAGCAGGGACAGAAATCTCTTAAAGGTGAATGCCAGCGATGCAAACGTTTTTTTTTTAAATTTCCGTAGTAAATTCTAATTTAAAAAAACCAAAATACTAAAAACAAAACAAAAACAATCCACAGAAAGTGCGCCACAATATATGCTGGCAACAACTAATCCACAAAAACCGGCTCGAGCCGGTTGTCATTTAATGATGTACAATATTTGTGGGGAATTATAGGAACATACTCCAACTGATAAGCCGAACTAGGGGTCTGGCTGGCTGGCTGGTTGGCTGGCAAAGGTGCGAACTGGGCGCGATAAGGCGCAGACAACATTGAGACGTGCACTCAAACTGGGACTCAGATTCGGTTTCGGTTTCGGGTTAGCTTTGGGCTTGGGCTTTATCAGAGCGTAGTCGATGGGAGAGCAAAGCGGCTCAGATCAAGCGAAAACATATCAAGTCTTCGCTTGGGGGGTTATCTGGCTGAGAACGAGACGCAACGCATCCATTGCTGATATGTGAGTTCTTTGTTCCCTGCTCTGCCCCGTCCTGTGCTCTGTCTGCAATGGCTAATTGCTGAATGACTGGCGACAACAATAGCAATCTATCGCCTGCTCAATGCCTGAGCAGACGTCCAAAGTTCAAACGCATCACAAACAAATTACTATCATAAAAATAAGAAAAACAAAAACAAAAATTGCCTGCATGTAAATAACTCATGTGTCTGCAATATTTGGCTAGACCTCAGCTGTTATCGCATCCAACGAACAGCATGAGTTGGCCGAAATAGAAGTCAAATACCCAGGAGCCCCTCAAACGTAAACCTAGCTGCTAGGTGCCAAATTATTATAGTTAAAAGCTGATATTACAATATCTCGTCTAGACATCGTATTTTTAGAAGCCAAACGTTTGTCGGTTTTATTGCTGACCAAAAGTTTCCATAACTGATGAGTCGTAGAATCAATGGGTAGCTCATAAACTAAACGATTTGCAAAATTGCTGCTTAATTTACACATATAAAAATGCAATAACAATTTTTAAATACTTTTTTAACGAATCGTTCTGGGGAAGATTAATTACATTAATTACATTATTACATACAAACTTAAACTTATAGAAAACGATTTGTTGACCCTGAATATTGGCAATTAACAATATCCAAAATTGTACTAGCAAATCTATCGAAAATATCGAATGGATTTTGAAAACCATCAATTGTTCTATGCACAGTTAAAAAATTCAATAATAATAAAATTTGGCTACATGTCTGCTGTTATCGCAACCCGCACATCAGCAGACAATATGAGTTGGCTAAAATATATAAATCAAATATCCAGGAATCTCAGAATGAGTAGAACTTTCGACTAGGTGCTAAATTAATATAGCTAAAAGCTGACATTTCTGACAATATCTCGTCTAGACATCGTATTTTTAGAAGCCAAGCGAGAGTGCATTTTATTGCCATGATTGCTTACCAGAAGTTTTTATAACATTGATGAGTTTTAGAAACTATTGGTAGGTGCACTCAAGAGAGGTACACAAAATTGTACAAATGACAATAAGCAATAAAACGATCAATAATTTAACAACCAATTGTTCTAAATACAATTCAAAAATATTATAATTATAATTATACTATTCAATTAAATAACATTGCTTTTTTTTATAATTACAATTTATCAACGCTGTTCAAGTTTCTTTCCTTTGGCAAACAGGTGAATATAGAAAGTTCGATATTTTATGATAATATTGCTTATAAACTAGGTAATCCATGGTACCAATTGCATTTTTGATAAAAATTCCGCGCTCATAAAAAAAACTTATCACTTATCAGCAGAACATTATTAACGATTTTCGGAAGGCAGGTGGGTAGGGGGAAGAGAGAGGCCAAAAATAAATTGACATTCCCAAGCGATAATCAGCGCATGCCGCACACACCATCAGCAGAGGACGCACAACACGTGCGGCCTTCTAAGACAAGAAGGGGGGTGAGAACACACCTATCTGAATTGAACTTAGCCAAGGCAACAGATTGATTGAAAATTGTATATCAGTTTTCAGAGGAAATAGTAAAACTTACGCGATTGTTTGAAAAACCCCGTAATTAATTTGTAAGCGATTGTGAGAAATTCGCGCACGTTTGAACTCTGATCGCCGAACTTAGAACTGTCAACTGTGGTGCTGTCTGAGCTGGCGCTGGATGCACATATCCACTTGTTGTCCGTGGGGTCCGTGCACCGAAATAAAACCAAAGCGTTGAACCACACGGCCTGCATGGGCATGAGCTGAACTCATTTCATATGTGGTTGCCATAAATAAATATGGAATACAGAAATACCATGATCATTGGATTTACCGTTGTTTTCGAGTTGTTTTTAATCACAATTATAAATACATACAGATAGATGGTAACTATGCCGCCTCACACGAACAACTTCAGATTTTGTTGCATGTAATCGACGAGCGCCTTTTCGAATAGTGGACGCGTCATCGCATCCAATGGGAGATTGAAGCTAACGTAGAACTGTCGGCCGTAGCGAGTGCTCAATTTTGTGGCCAGCACAAGGGAATCACTGTGCCCACTCGCGCCCATAAATGTTGTGGCCACAATCTGTTTGTTGGGCGGACGGACCGGCATCGCGACGGCGAACTCATCCAAACGCTCTGATTCCTTGCCACTGAGGAAGAGCATCGTGCTGCCGTTCATCTTGAGGACTCGCATTGTGCACTGTAAATTGCCCGCATCCAGTTTGGCCATGTGCGATGTGAAGAGTTCCTGCTGCACTTGTTGCTTTTCAGCCGCAACGCCGGCATCTTTCTGCAGTGTCAGTGCACAGCTTTCCATTTGCTCTTTGTGTCTGTATTTTAAATGCTTAATATTTAATTTGGTTGTCCTATAAATGAATACGAAAAATGTCACTAGCGTGTAATTTTTAATATTCAATTAAAATGCTTTTTTTGTTTGTAATTACAGTTCAATGTTACCTTGGTTGCAAGAAATCGACTATCGTTTGTTTTATGTGAGTCAGTCGGTTCATCTACAATATATCGATAGGTATCGTTGTTTTTAAGTATTTTTTAGGAGAAGTGTTAATTTTCAATTCGAAATATTAAGATATATTCATCTCCAGATGTGTAATAACATTTTCGCAGATATGCATCAGATTTTGATGTCAGTCGGTATATTTATATAATCCAATTAGATGCAATTTAGATGCAGGTTTATCAATCAATCAAATCACAAAAACCAATAATTGAGCCTCCTCTGCAGTTCACAAACAAAAATTAATTTAAACACAGAATTATTCGCCGTTCGCAGTGTTGTTTTCAATTTATTAAGGCTCTTTGTAATATTGGCGTTTTTTTTTTTTTTTTTTTTGAGTTAAAATACATTCAGATTATGTTTTGACATTTACTCCGATTTGAGAGCTGTGCAATGAACATTCATGATTATATTTTATGGAGCAGATTCTCATTTTTCTTTTCGATTTGAACTACTTAATTAATACGATACATTATTATGGGCTGTGCAAGTAGCAAAAAAAATGTTTTGGAATTTATTATTAATGTAAATATTTCGATTAAAAGATCAGTACCGGTAAAATGATTCGAAATTGAATTCACTAATTCTTTATTTTCTATTTAATGTGTGTGTGAATGCTTTTGCTAATTACAATTTAGCGATTCGTCGGAGATTCGCATCCCACTTGGAAAGATTTCGCTATTCGGTTTTATTCTTAGTTAAGTTAAATATCATTGTATTTATTAAGTTTGAGTCTATTGCCGTTTTATTTATTGGTGATTAACTGTTAGTTAGCTTGAACTTGAATGAATATCAATTAATTTGGATTAACTTTTATCTCTTTTTTTCTACTATAATTTGACTAACATTTGCAACAGCGATTTCAACATTCGTCTTGTTGTTATATATATAATTTATCAATGTGCTTATGTATTTTTTTTTTTTTGTTTTCGTTATTTTTTTTACGTTTTTGTTTTTAAAAGATTAAATATTTTTGTTTGTTTTGCTTTAGCTGGTTGCGAATAAATATAAAGAATTGTTATACATATATTGTGTGTGGTTATTAATATTATGCAATTTTTGGGAGCATTTAATCCTCATCGTCCTCTGATTCGGCCTCCTGCAGCCAAGTCAACCAGGCGTTCACTTGGAACAATGCCGAGCCCTTGCCGGGATATTTGTCAGAAATCTCCTCCTTCCACAAAACGAATGCTTCCTCCTCAATGATCTCGGAATCGTACAGATATTTGAACCAGCGACAAAGCATGCCTAAAAATAATAGTAATGATAAAAATAATTTGTATAAGTTATGGGTTCATTTGAAATGATCACTCACCCTTGGGGAAACTCTCACTGTAGCAGAGGAGCTGCAGGGCATAGAGTGCCATCAGTTGCAATTCGTTTTGGCCGAGGAAGGTCTGCAGCATTTGGCTGTAGGTCTCCAGCATGGCTTGCTCTCTTTGTGTGACAGACTTCTCGGGATGCTCCTTGGGATCCAGGTTGTTGGCCAGAGTTGTCTCCTTGGTTATATATTTTACCACAACCGTCATGAGGGCCTGAATGAAGTTCGGATCCTTATAATATTTGTTGTCCACATTGGCTTTGATCCATTTATAGAAACTATTCGGGTTGGGATCACTCTGCAGCTGCTTCAACATCTCAGCCTGCACCTTGAGCAGGGGATAAAGGAACGATAGCTGTCGATCCTCAAGTATTTCACCCAGTCGCTCCTTGTTGCGATCTACCTCCTGCAGACTGTTCATCAAATCAATTTTGCTGGCACGGAACTTCTCCTCCAGCGCATCCTTGCCAATCATTTTGTGCAGCTGCTGCAGCACCAGCAAAAACAATGGATAATGCTGTCCATTGTCCGCAAAGTTGGAGATATCAGTTAGCTTAATCAATGCCGGCTCGCAGACCGCTTTGCACAACACCGAGGCGACCAGTGCGGTAATCCTGGGATTCAGCGCCTCGCGCTCATTCATTTTGTTGACCAACTGCTTGAAGATCTCAACGATCACGTTCAACTTAACGATCGATTGCTTGCGCAATGTCTGCAGGAAGCGAACAATACGCTCCAGGTAAACATCGTTCACACGATCCAGCACCTCCATCAGCAGATTGAGGCACACATCCTTAAGCGATTTCTCAGGCAGTTTCAAATCAATGAAACCATCAACAAGCTCGGAAAATTGATCCGTTTTAGTTGTCTCCTCATCCAATGTTGTTGTTGCTTCGGGGTCGGATTCGTTATCAGCTTTCTCTGGAGTTATTATGGGGGTAGTTGCATTGGTTTCATCATTTTTTTGTTCGTCATAGTAGAATTTATCCTTAAAGTAGACAATTGCCTTCTTGGTCAGCTCCTCCTTGCTGGGTCCTTTGTCCTTCTTCTGCTGCTTACTAAAGGCACCAGTTGCGGTATTTGAACCAGCTGGTGTTGTGGGTCGCTCGCCGGCACCGTTCTTTGAGTTGACAACGCTCGGCTGATCCTTGGTCTCGCCAACTCCCGCTGCGGCACCACCTGCTGTCTTCTTTTCGGCGTTATTCTCTGCAGCAGCTGTAGCTGTGCCAAAATTGGGCGACGACGATGTTGACTTGAGGCTCTTCTCAGCCTGCTGCTGAGCCGGGTGCAGCGTGCGATTCTCTGTGCCATATTCAGCCGATGGTGTTGACGATGGTCGCGCTGGAGTGTTCATTAGATGTGATGTGGGCGTGCCGAGCAGTGGATAATGCGAATTGGACAGCTGCGAGTTGGACTGCTGCTGCTGATGCAGAGAGGAATTGCCGTTGGGCGGCGTCGATATCGGCAATGTGGCCGGGAATTTCTGATTTTGAGAAGCAGCGCGGAACAGCAGAGAGTTGGCTGCTGGACGCATCTGCAGATTTTCAACCGAATCCTGATTCGATGTGATCATATTGCGCTTGAAACGCGGGGCCATCTCTTTACCGAGCATCATCTGGTTGCTGCCACCGTATTGACCATCGTTGTTGCGATCATTATTACGATCATTGTTCCGATCATTGTTACGATCATTGTTACGATCATTGTTCCGATGCGAGCCACCATTGCCGCCACGCGAATCGTCGCGATTACCGCCGCCGCCCAGGCCGCCACCAGTGCCTCCGTTTTGACTGCTGTGCTTATTGTTGTAGCGATTATTGTAGTTGCCACCACCGCCGCCATTGTTACCACCGCTGTTACCACCCTGGTCACGATTGTTGCGATCGCGATTGTTATACTGACGATTGTCACGATCACGATCCCGATTGTTGCTGGTCACGAATCTGTGAATGAATAGCAAAAAAAAGGAATAGTTATTGATTATTCGTTGAAGAGATGCCGCATTGCCAGGCTGTACTTACGGTGACACGATGGGTGATGCTCCCGTAACGCTCAGGCCGCTAAACATGTCATTGTAGCCGCCTGGCTGTATGTTGAGATGGAATCGATTCATCCAGCTGTCGCCGTCGCGATCATTGTTGCGCATATCGCGATTTCGATTGGCGAATGGTGTGCGAATTATTGAGTCATCGTCCGAGCGTATTTGCTTTATGGGGACGGGTCCCTCGGCGCTGCCGCCAACTTTGCGTGGTATCCAGTGATTCTGGCGCAGTTCGATGACATCCTTTAGCATGAAGCGTATCCTTGGTGGATATTCAGTTGACTGTGAACGACGTTCCAACGTCTTAAAGTACTGGTTCATCAGCTCTTTGACCTGTTCTGAATCCAAATTCTTGCCGCAAGTCTTGAGCAATTGAGCCAGGCATTCCATGTCCTCGCACATCTCCTGCGCACCGGCCGTACGCTTCTTCTTCTTATCCAGCAGCTCCATAATACACGCGTGCAATACATTGTTCGATAGCATATCCAATTTATTGAGCTCACCAATGAACTTGACATTGCCGAGCATGCGCTGCTTGGCCAGATGGCGTCGCTCCTCCTCGTCAGCCTCATTCTCGGGCGGTGGACGATTATCGTTCGCCTCGTCGCGCTTCAGGCGATTATTGAACTTATCGCGACAGACGGCGATGAGCAGACGCAAAAAGGTGCACGAATTGTTTGGTTCCTTCTCAAACGGCGCTTCCTCGGACAGACGCTTGCACAGCTGTGCATACATAGACGAGTATTTCGGCTCGTCCAAGGCTTTATCGAAAATTAGCAGAATGACACCATTTAAAATGGCAATTGAATTCAGATCGAGTTTGAGTAGTTCATCGCTTAGCTCTTGGAATTTCTCCGGTGTTAGTTTGTTGAGGATGCCACGCACACGTCGAAACACAGCATCATTCTTTTCGCTCTGGGTGAGGCCATGCTGTGGACGCAATGATGGCGGTATCCAGCGGCCTGTTATCTGTTGTTGTTGCTGCTGCTGTTGTTGTTGAGCGCCACCTGTTGCTCCTCCACCACTAGGCGGTGGTGTTGCTGATTTGGCTGGCAATTGTTGTTGTTGTTGCTGCTGCTGATGCTGTTGTTGTTGTTGCTGGTGATGTTGTTGCTGTTGGTGGTGTGATCCACTGTTGCCGCTCCTAATGCTGTTTTGGCCAGCACGCTCGTAACGATCGTCGTTGTTGCCGCGATTATTGCTATAACGATTGCTGGCGTGTCCGTTTCGTTCTAGACTACTGCCACCGTAGCGATCCTCTGCGTAACTTTGCTCCCTGTTGTCCCTGCTGTCCCTCTCCCTATAGTTGTCACGGCTGTTACTGGTGGTATAGTCGTCGCGATAGCGTCCGCCACTCAGGCTGCTGTTGCCATCGTTGCGTTGCGATGCGTAATTTGACTTGTTTGGATTACCGCCACCAACAGATGAGGTGTTGTTACTGCCAGCGTTGCCGCTTCCACTGCTGCTGTTGCCGTAGTGACGCTGCTGTCCACTGCTGCTGGTGTTGCTGTTGTGGCTGCCAGTGTTGCCATTGCCATTTAGTGTCTCGTAGCGTGAGCTGCTGTTGTTGCTCCGGTAGTTGCTGCCCGAATTAGAGTTTAGATTGCGATTATAGCCACCGCCGCCATCAGAGGAGTTTGTGTGATAGTTGTTGCGACTACCACGATGGACTCCAAGACCACTGCTACCGCTGCCGTTATAGTTGCTGCTGGAGCTATCAGAGTTTAGGCCTGGCTGCTGACTGCCGCCACCGCCGTTGTTGTTGTTATTATTGCCGCTTGCACCCAAAATGTCACTATTTTTGTTATAGTAACGTGACGACGACGAATCGTTTTGATATGATCGTCGAGGCCTTGGGCTTAGCTCCGAATCGTGTTGACGAATTTTGACGGAATTTTTATTATAGCCAGTGGAAAAGTGTCCGCTTGGGCCACCAATTTGTCCAGCACCTACTCCGCTTGTTGCTGATGATGCACCAACACCACCGCCACCTACTGATCCTACTCCACCAACACTAGTTCGACTACCGTTGCGTGTGGTCAGCGAATCGTTGCCAGATTTATTCGCACGATAATTGTTGCCCGACGAATTGGTTGTACCCTTATCGATTTTAACCAGATTCTTCAAATTATTGAACGTATCGGTGGCAGTGGTAATGGGTAAAAGATTTGGGCTGGTATTGAGCAGAGTTTTTTGTCCCAATGCCGACGCCGTTGTTGTTGCTGCTGGTGTTGCTGCTGCTGCTGAAGGTGGTGTCGGTGGTGTTTGGCCGCCTCCGCTGCTGTTGGTGATGCTGCTGCTGGTGACGCCTACAACGGCGCCGCCGCCTCCGCCTCCACCGCCGCGATTGGTCACTTGATCGTAATTGCGCTCGATGATATCGTTTTGTTGGGCCGTTATTACCAAACGCAAATCGTTGACGCCGCCGCCGTTGCTCGTCGTATCACCGGTACTGGTGCCTCCCTCAATGGTGATCGTTTTGGCGCACTGGCGAAACTGATCTATGATGACGTCTGCCTGATGCCCGTTGCTAGTACCGTTAGCCCAACGTTGCGGCGGACTATCGTCGTAAGTGTGCAAAAGGGGAGCGGCGTCGTACGTTGATAGAGGAATGGTGATAATTTTTCTTTATCAACTCGGGAGCGAAAAAACTTCAATACTTCTCTCTATCCTCTTTCTTTATTTCTGTTTGTCTCCTCTTTGTTTGTTGCAAGCCTCACACGGTTATAGATTGTAACTCGTGAAGGAAGCTCTCCGTCTCTTTTTCGCTTTTTTAATTAACGTTGACTCTTATTTGATCCTGCTGATAACTCTCTTTTTATCTCTTTCCCTCTTCTGTGTTGTTAGCCAACACTCCACACACGCGAAACAAAACAGAAATTTTGTATAGTACACACAGGACACACGCACACAGAGACACACACAAAATATTTCTATATATCTGTATATATATATAGGCTGAAAATATGCAAATGATGGGAATCCCCCTTCGCTTGCTTAGTCAAAAAGGCTTTAACTTCGGCTACTTCTGCTAGATTGGTTCTGCGTGCGTTCTCTTCTTCCGGATTTGGGTAAGGTAATTTGTATAGTAGATTCCTGTCTAATCGGATTTTGCCTGTTCCGTTGCTGCTGCTTGCCGCTTACGTTTAAAGGAATCCTGTCAACACATAAAAAAAAAAATGTTAATAAGACCAAAAATTTTGACAATAAAAAATATTCTATTGTGTGAATATTATTCTTACAGGCGATACTACAAAAACCTAATGTCCAAATGGAAAAAAATTATAAATTGAAAAAAAAAGAAGTAAATTCGAAGATTTTCTCAAAGCTGACACACTTATTCATTACTTTATATGAGTAATTAAGATGAATCCCCACAGCTGGTAAAAAGTGGTCGATTCATAATTTTGATTCACTTGGCATTAAAAAACAGCTTGTACTACACTAAATAAATACAACGGTTGTTTGCCACTATTGGATGGCGTCAGATGGCGGCAATGGGAAGCTATCAGAGAAGTTTAAAAACTGAATTTTTAATGAAAATAACCTCGCAAAACACCTTCAATTTTATTTCACATTTCCCCCCACACACGACGCAACGCAATTGAGCGCCACAAGCACACACACACACACAAGAGAATGAATGCCGTGTTCTCGCTTCAACTTGGGGAAATGTGTTTGCCTGGAAGTGTGTGTGTGTAAGTTTATGTACAGCTGCGTGACGGCGTTGCTGTCTTAATGCGCAGCTAAAGTGTATTTTATTATGTATATATATTTATATTTTTGTTTGTAGTTAAGCTGCTCAATGCACAATTGAAATGCACTTTAATTGATTTTAATATGTGTGTTTCACATTCATCTAGGGGCTATACCTAACGAACTGGTCTGATTGCTTGTGTTCTTTGTTGTTGGATTTTTTCTTTGCTCAGATTGAGTTGCCATATGTGTTATACATATAGAAAATCAAACTGGGATGTGGATGCTCACGTATCTCTCTCTTCCTCACACACACATACACAAATATACATATGCACATGAGTTTGTGTGAGTGTGTACTCATTTTGCTAGACGCTGATGCTGCGCACAAGCAAACGAATTTCTCAGTGTCAGTGTCCTTTCGTTGTGTGCGTGTGTGTGTAGAGGTTTATGGCCTCTGCTAGAGGAGGAGCTTTTGTTGGTCGTTCGCAGTTTTTGCGTTCTGCGCCATCGAATTAAAGTCTCTTGACCCCAATAAAATGTACTAGATGGGTGCTTTGCGTTGTTATTCTGTTGATTAGCGGCTGCCTGCTAAGCATAAACAATATTGTTTTGCAGTAGAAAGTGACTCACATTCACTGGCTAAAATTTTGTTAGAAAATATTTTCACTCAAAGATATTTATGTGCGTGTGAGTGAAGGTTCAATTTGATATTGCAGATGAAAAGTTTCCCCAAAGCAACCCTGAGCGGGTTTACAGTTAGTTTACTTGAGTTTCTGTCTGTATTGCTGTATTGGTTGCCGCAACCCGGTTGCAATTTAATATCTTATAAGCACCCCCAAAAGTGCCCAAATGTAAAACCACCCCAAAACCAAAAAAGAAAAAGGCAGTGTGCATATTTGCCGCCCTGTGAGCGTTGCAGCAGCGAAAAGACATCGACGTCGACGACCCCGACCCGAGTGTAAAAAGCAACGACTACAACAAGAGACCCAGTTGTGGATGATTTTGACCTCAATTCGAATGAGTCTTCGTTAAGTAAACCCCACTAGAAAATACTTGATGCCATTTCCAATGACATACACACACATGCAATGAAAATGTGAGCAGGAATTGAGTTCTCCACAGCAAATACCTAAATTATTTTTTATTCATCAATGCAATGACCCGCCCTAGTTTTCTCTTGAGCCGTAATAACCCGGCCTGTTTTCAGTATACCCTGCAACTAGTTATTAGTTATTTCTACTCTTTACTGTGCTTTCGTCATACAAAGTGCACACACACACAATGCAAATGCTGTGTATTCATGTGCTTGCATTTGTGTGCGTAGAAACGTGTGTGGCTGTTTCACAAAGATAAAAGCGAACACACGGAAAATTAAAATGAAGCTGCATTGAAAGCGAATCGAAAAACTCAATCTCAACTAAGGAGAGAGAAGAGAGACATACATAAGCGTTCAGCAGCCAAAGCAACGTCAACAGCAGTTTTTCCGCTGTGCTCCGCCGCCATTTTGTTTGCTAGCACTTGACGTTGCTTTTGCTGCTGCTGCTGCTGCTCTTCTCTCGCTCTATCTATCTACATACATGTGTATTTTATATGCATACACACATACATTCATATAAATTTTTCTTTGTGTGTTGAGTGAATCATTTTTGTATTTCTTTGTCAATTTCATGCAGCGCATTTTCATTTTTTTCTTTCACTCAATTTACACAAGTTCCTCACATTGCATATTTCACTTTTATTGATTCAACGTAAAATTGCTGTGTGCGAGCGAAGACGAAACGAGGACGTTCCAAATGTAAATTTGTATGTACATGCAAATGCATGAATACATCATGGAACAAATTTTGTAGGCTATAATTTTTTCATTGTCTTAATTTTTCATAATCTTAGCACACTTTGCATTTCAAATCGAACAGAAAATTACACATATTTGTATATGTAAAACACAAAAATAGTTATAAGCTCCGAACTTTCTCCATCTTTATTGTACTAACCTCTATAAATTACTGACTGTATGGCAACTTTTTTGCGAAAATTACTACCACCAGTCCGACGTGCTGCAAGACAATCGACGGTGTTATCGCTTTCTGCCAAAGATGGCGTGCTCTTCGATGTATGTGAAATTATCGATATTCCTTAATATTTCAATCGACAGCACAATGAAATTGTTAGAATAAATATCTATGTTGTTAACATATTAAATAAGTAAATGAAATTATATATTTCTTGGTATTACATATCTGATAATAATAGCTTCTGTTAATTTCAAATACAGTTATTACTATCGATAATGTGCACATCGATTGTACACAACACAGCTGATTTTATGTCAATCTCACTTAGTTCCAATCGCTCCCCACAGTTTGTTTATTTACAGAATTGGGGCGTGAGTACATCGGTTGATATATATGAGAAAAATGAGCGACGCCAGCATTTTACAATTTGCGCCATTTGAATCGTTTGTGTCGCCCACGTTCTGGCACAAATTAGCTGAACTGAAATTGGACTACGATCGTCTCTCGGATGCAGAGCGCTCAATTTCTGGCCACTACACAAATCGCAAGGCGTCTGGTTGTCTGCTCGAGGTTGATTACACGGCGTACAATAGGTACAAAACAATAAACTTGATAAGCGAACATCATTTACATTTTATTTTCATTTCGCAGTGAGGCGCAGGCCCCAAAATTCAGCTATGCAGCCGTCGGGCATATCTACAATAAAAACACCATTGACGAGTTCAAGGCCCTGGACAAGGCAGCGCTGCTGGCAGATGAGGGCAAACAACTGTTGGCTGACATGAAAAGCGGGCGAGTGCTGAACGATCCCACTTTATTGGCACGTTTCTTTGTGTTGTCGTTTGCCGATCTCAAGAGCCACAATTATTACTACTGGTTCGCATTCCCCTGCCCCCTGACACCCACATTGAAACTGGAATGCTCGCCGACAAGGCTAAAAGAACTGCCCAATTGCGAAACTATTGCAGCTGCTATTCGTGCATTGCCAGCGGAATCGCAAAACTTTTTCGTCCTGTATGCAAATGAGCGCGAAGCTGTGTGCGAAAAGCGCAGCTTAAGCGCTGCTTTAACCAATTTTAATGAGCGAGATGCGCAGCATTATTATTATTGCTTTGCGGATGCCAGCGAGTATGAGAATCCAGCCTGGCTAATGCGTAATTATGTCGCCTTTCTGTTGCACCAATGGTAATTATCAAAAAAAAAAAAAAGAATAGAAAAACACTCAAACGTCATTCGTCCGCTCTATTTGTTTTGAGAGATATTTATTTTGCTCAGTGTAATATAAATAAAGAGCACTGCTGAAGGGTGGGAAAGTGGAGCAGTTGACTATTGAGTGATAAGTTGCAGAGAGCGAAACGCATTGCATAAATTGTCAAAAACATAACTCAGATATAAATTTCTCTTAATTTTCCTCAATTTAGCCCCACACTTGTTGGACAACCGCTCAATTTTATGGGTCTGCGATACGATCGGCAAATGAAATTGGACAACAGCCTGATATGGCGAGTGTGCCAAGCAGAGCAATGCAATTACGACGAATTACAATTTGTGGGCTGGGAACCGAATGCCAATGGCAAATTGGGGCCACGCTTGGCCAGCATGCGCGACAGCATGGATCCAGCCAAGTTAGTCAACTACTCAGCGCCAATTATATGACAATAACAATTATTATTTTTAGATTGGCCGAGACCTCAATAAACTTGAATCTGAAACTGATGAAGTGGCGACTCGTGCCGGATTTGAATTTGGAAATCTTGGCGCAAACTAAATGTCTGCTTTTTGGGGCAGGCACTTTAGGCTGTGCCGTGGCTCGCAATCTGTTGGTGCGTCTACTTTATGTACTCTTATGTGTCAAACTTATGCATCTGATTTGTATTCTTTTCAGTCTTGGGGCTTTAAGCATATTACGCTGCTGGACAGTGGCAAGGTGGGCTATTCGAATCCTGTTCGCCAGAGCCTCTATACGCATGCGGATGCAGTGGCTGGCAATCGGATGAAGGCCACAACAGCGGCGGCGCATCTGCTTGAGATAAATCCCAGTGCGCTGACCAAAGGATTTGTCCTAGAAATCCCAATGCCTGGCCACACCATAGGCGAATCCCTGCGCCCACAAACTGTCCAGCATTTGCAGCTGATTGAGCAGCAGGTGCTTGAACATGATGTCATCTTTCTGCTCACCGATTCGCGTGAGAGTCGCTGGC
Source organism: Drosophila multiciliata (assembly GCA_037043605.1). Classification (NCBI taxonomy): domain Eukaryota; kingdom Metazoa; phylum Arthropoda; class Insecta; order Diptera; family Drosophilidae; genus Drosophila; species Drosophila multiciliata. The sequence goes on from JBAMBF010000589.1 coordinate 3,331,644, forward strand.
TTCCCACGCTGCTGGGAGCGGCCCACTCAAAGGTGTGCTCTTACTCGAAGATTATTTTATTTTCTTCATGATTTAATATTATTATTTGCTGCAGATTGTGATCAATGCAGCGTTGGGCTTTGACAGCTATCTGGTTATGCGTCATGGCAGCACGCGAGAGGATTCGATAGGCGATATCCAGCATATTGATGGACTCAAATGCATTGCTGGCCAGCAATTGGGTTGCTATTTCTGCAATGATGTTACCGCGCCTGGCAATGTGAGTGCTCGAGCTAAGATTTAACAAACGGTTTAAGAAACTTTCAGACTTTATGTTTGGCATGGATATGGCTTAATGGTGTATTGTACAGTTCTACCAATTTATAATCCATACTTATGGCTAGGCACACTCGTAGTCGTGTCGCGAATACTTCTCAAATCCGGCGCACGTTGGATCGCCCGTTTGCATGTGATCGACTCCGGTTATTTGGATGACCAGGCCATTAATTGTCGTCACCTTTAAGCCGACTAGGTTCATCATGGCGTTCGGAGTGCGCCATGTGTAGCCAAAGAAATTGTAGCCATCCACTGCGGTCAGCACTTCACGTTCTGTAAACGCCATTGCCAATTTAAATTGCTGATTGAATTTGAAGGGAAACTTGCCATGACGCTCCTCAGCCCCAAATCTGGAAAACGCACAACAAATCTCAAAAATAGCTTTTAAATAATGTTTGTTTTCGGGAACTTACTCAAAGTTCTTGTTCATTGTGTTGCGAACAACGACTTGTTCTTGGAAACGCACACTGAAATGCAATTCCTCGCGCTTCGTATCCGAATCCAAAAACTTCACTATAAATTGGCCACGTGCGTTCCCAAAGCAACGAGCTGTCAGCACAATCACATGTCCGGGACTAAACAATATCGGCTGATCGTTGCTAAAGGCCTTAAAGTAGTCGGCGGTTTGTATGGCTGGCCAGGGATTGGGAAAGACGATGCGATGATCGACCTGTTTGATCACCTGTATCTGATCACGGATCTCCACGGCTCGTATGCTGTTCACTGGCAAGCGATAGCGGAATGTGCAAAACTCTCGACTATTCACCGCTATGTGAAAGCAATCCTCGCTGGCCAAAATGTACACCATGAAGAATTCACCGCTCACAATGGGATTGGGCAGCGTTACATTGTTCATGACCTGTGTCTCCTCCTCACCCCAAATGCCATGCACTCGGGCATTACGGACAATCACATCGTTGCGAAAGTAGCAGGAGAAACGCAGACCGATATCCGCATCTGGATCCACAGTTGTTTTTGCCGTGCACAGATTGATGTGGAATCTACAATGGGCAATTACACAATTTAAAGTGGGCTTAGTCATTTTGAGAGCGGGGCGATAAGAGCACTTAGTCATTAGTCGTACCCTACCTGGCGGCACCATCGATGGTCTTGGCCACAATTTCCAACGCATGGCCAAATTCGAGGGGATGCGATAGATTGCCCGTGTATTCTGTTAACATATTTAACCAGCGGTAATTTAATAATATTGTTGTTAGTTAAACGATTTAAGACGGCTATTTTATCGACGTTGCAATCAGCAAATATACATTATTACTGAGAACTTTCAATGAAAACAATATATTTTGTGGGCCTTAAAAATTCGCTCAATCGAATTTTTGCTTTTTATCTTATCAGCAGTGACTCGAGAGATTCCACAGTTTGTGATTGCACTCAAACGGCTACGTACTTTCTTACTTGGTTAAGTTTTTGTTTTAGCCACAATTATATTGTTTACTTGGCGCTCGCACTCTCAGCTTGTTTACACAGCGGAATTGTTGTTTTTTTATTTATCGAAAGCTCACACCTGGAGCTTTTGTAGATCTGTAAGATGAAAGCTTACATTCTGTTAGAATCTAGTTTTAGTGTTTCGTTAGTGTGAGCTGCATTAGCAATTTGCTGCATTTATAACAGTTCTTACTAACACTATGTTTTGAGGTGTATTTAACACTCACATGGGTGCCCAAACTACTCATGTTAAAATGTAGGCATGTGCCACTAAAGCTTTATGATATTGAACTTACAGTCGCTTAAGGATCGCACATTGGATCAACAGTGCACTGTTACACGACCCGGTGTCTCTAACATTGCAGCCAGCTATGCAGTGGAGCTTTTAGTGTCGCTGCTACAGCATCCGCTTAGGGAAATGGCCCCCGCCTACTATGCCAACAGTCGCGAACAGCCTAATTCAGAGGTGCAACAACCGGAGGGGCAGCTGGGCATCTTGCCACACTCCATACGCGGCATGCTGTGCAACTATGAAAACATTTTGCCAGCCACCCAAAAGTTTTCACAGTGCATTGCCTGCTCAGAGGTATGTAATTAATAATATTAATATAATAAATAAGAATAAAATAATTTATTTCATGTATTTCATATTCTAGCCTGTTTTGGCGGCCTATCGCAGCGAGGGACATGCATTCTTGTTTAAAACATTCGAAACGGCCAAGTATTTGGAGGATTTAACTGGCATTTCTGAGTTTAAGCGACTCAATAGTGAAGTAAGTTTAATATTTGATATATGAGCTGTTATCAAGATTATTATTTAAAATATTTAATCTTTATTACAGATAATCGACTTTGATGAAGATCAATTCGATTTGTCCGATGCTGAGGATGATTAGGTACAGTTTACTCATAGCATTTAATTTAGTACTTAAGCTTATTCAACACCAAAATATATGTGTCTTTGTGTAGTGCTTTTAAATGCATTTAATCATTTATTATATATAAGTTAGAAGGTTCTTATAACTATATTATATACAGGTTAATTACTCAACGTCAAGGTCAGTGGGAAGAGTCTTTATTATGCTATTTGCATCCAGGAACCAAATTGCGATTAAAATTTTTTAAAAATGGCTGACAATTATATAGATTAAATTGTGCAATAAATATTTTCTGGGAAACTCCAGTAAAAATTGTCATCGCAAGCAAACATTGTCATTTAATACAAATATTGAGTCCATTTACTTTTTTAGATTCGATAAGAGATCTGTAATTATGGCAGTAAATCTAAAAATATATATTGATTTAAATTAAAACATGTATTGTGATTATATGCATATTTTTTTTAATCTATGTTAAATAAAGATTGATTGAATAAATATGAAAACATTATCTTGAAAAATACTCTCTGTAAGCCAAACTCAATAATGATGCAGTTAAGTATTGTTAACCTTGATTACTAAATAATAAATTATTTGCTAATGCTGTATATTAATTATATTTATAATTATTATTTTTATATTATTTTGTACTGTTTTTCTTTGGAAAACTAGAAAGTAAAATTGTTAGTACATGAAAAATTTTATAGTTTTGTTTTGAATGCCATACAAAGATTAAAATTTGCGTGCGACAGAGAATAATATTATTCGAAATGAGATGCTTTCGATACGCAAACCTCGACTTAAAAATATTTTCGCAAATCGTTGACAATTTCCGATTTGTTATTGTTTTTATTTTTGAAGTGACGACAATCATTGTTGTTCTTGATTTTTTTATGTGATAATATTCCCGATTTCAATAGCCACGCATGTTGATAATAAGAACATGTACAAATAATACGAATCAAACGCATTAATACTATAAATAAAAATGTGCTTTGAGAGTCATGCGAAGATATAAATTTTGCAATAAATCAATTTAATACGAAAGTTCATTAAACCCAAGTGGAACAGAATGTAGAAAGTTATATGTAAAAAATTTATGGTAATAGGATCAGTGTTTTATTGCGGGTCAATTTGTTGATACAAAAAAAAACAATAAAATCTGTCTTTTCTGAAAAAAGTCTATTGAAATTGGATTTGCATTTAAGCCCTAAACCATATTATGTACCACATTTTGTTTATCTTTATATATCTGTAAAACTAACAACAACAACTTGACACACATCCAAATATCTGTACAGTTAGTCAAGAAAGTATTTGACTCAGGACAAAATGATCCTTTTCTCAAAAATTAATTTCAGTATTTACTTCGCTTATCTTTTTTTTCTACTCGAAAAATAGCTAATGCAAAAATTTAGAAAAGATTAATTAAGTTAAGCAATAAAAAGCAAAATTCAATATTAATTTTTTCCTGTGTGCAAACACTTTTTTGACAAACTGTATTTATCAATCAGTAATATTCATTCCCAAAAAAAAAGAAGTCATTTGACCTTAGGGCCTAGGCCAAATCAACAATAACCACTCACTTAAGGTTTGGCTTCCCACTGAGCCGATATTATCTGCTTTCTTCGGCAAATATCGACACACAACAACAACAACAAACACAACAAGAAAACTGTCTTCATAATTAATAGTGGTTGATGGGTCTGCCAAAGGCAACTCCGCCAACAACAACAACATACATTTTTCAATGGCTCGCAGAAGCGCAAACAAAAACCAAAAACCAAACAGGAACAACAACAACAGCAGCAGGCGAAGAAATAACTCAGCGTGACAAAGAAAAAAAATGAGCAGAAGAAAGATAAGCAACAACAAAACATAAGAAGACGAAATATGCAAATAACAAACAGCAACAATGGCTGCCTGCGGCTGTGTCCGCTGCTGCCGTCGCGGCATGCAAAAGCGCTCAAAATGCCATTCGAGTCCGGCGAGTGTCACTCAAATTGCGTTTTGAGTGGAATTGAGTGACGTTTTGCATGGGCCAACGGATTTCCATAAATTGGTGAAAGATACCTAAAACGGGCACACAAACCAAGTGAACGTGCTTCCAACTGGTAGAGTTCGAAATATACAATAGTTGTCTATTTATATAATTTCCAAGTGTATTGTTTATTTTCCTCAAAAGGAACAAACAACAAAATGGTGAGTACAACAATTAAAAAAATCCCATATCCTGCTGCATTTTACTGGCAAGAAGAGCGCATTTTGTGTAAATGGCCTGCAGCAGCTATTTGATAATTGTGTTTACATTTTCCTTCAGCTTGAATTTCTTTTGATTTGAGTCAGTTTTCACTGCGTACTTAACCTGTTGCGAAAGTTGTGCGCCAAGTTGGCCGTTTTCAAACATTGCAAACCGTTGTTTTCAAATCTTCAATCAGGCTCAACGCACTCAAATTCCCTCTCGCTCTCTCTCTTTGCCATAACAACAGTCAATTGTTAAATTATTAGCTTGCGGCCATAATTACTCATTTGAAGTGCAGTCTTGACTTCATTTATTTTGGCCTAATTAACGAATGTTTCCAACATCATTTTTATATTTTATTTGAGCTTATCAAACTGCTGATTTTTTATACTCATATTTATAAGCGAAATAATTGAATTTGTGCAAATGTTTTTATTAATGTTTAAATTAATCATTGCTTTTGAATTAATTAAAGTCAAAACTAGTTTGCCCCAAAGTATGCAATATTTAAATAATTTGTAATATTCATTCAAAATTTTTTAACTTTTTCTATATTTATTTGATAGAAATTGTCGTATAAATTTAGCTGGTTTCTAGCCTATCTTTTAAGATGAAATATATATATATATATATATATATATATGTATATAAATCATCGTAAAATGTTAGTCTTCTTTGGTAGTTTGAATTTTTTTTAAACTAAAAAAGTGTAGTTTGCCAATAAATCCTAACTGAGCGATTTATAATGCTGATAATCATCATATTAACACTAGATAATAGGAACAATCGCTCGATTTCTTAAATCAATTATCATTTTTTGGGGTCAGCAGAGGAATCTAATCTTCGTGCTTATTTTTTATTTTATTCGAAAAGTTTGCCAATTTCAGTACGATGGGAATGTTTACCAAAATTTAATCTTTCTTAAACATTAATATGTGACGCAAACAAAATAATCTTTCGATGGTGCGGTGATTTTTCAAGAAGAAATACTATAATTCCAATGAAATTGTTCAGTTCATGAAGATGCGGAATGTGTCAGTAGAAGCCAGATTTATATAAATGGTAAATGACTTATCAGTGCCTCCACTTAAATGGATTTAAGCCACACCGCTCCTGGCAACATATTTTTAAGATCGATCCGAGATCGGCCGTTATTCTATTACTGATAATGGCGGGGTGATCGTTGTTTTTGCTATCACCCTAGACGGGCATATATAAATGTATATAGAGTACATATGGTACATTTGTGCTGGGTATTTATAAGAAATCTTCGGATTATTGACTCGCAGAAGCATTCGCAATCAGTTGCTTGAATTAAACGGTCAGAGCTCGGAATAATTCCAGTACAAATAATTGTTATAGTAATAGAAACTAAATCAATATTGATACAGTTATCAGTCGGAGAGAAAGAATTACTAAATACGTAATTAATTAAAATCAATCAATACGTAAGTTTATAGAGATTATAATTCAAAACTGGGTAGTTTTCCATTCACTTGATCTGACTTAAGATTGCACATGAGTTTTGCATAATATTTTATACTTTGGCTAATCTCGATGAAATGTGTCTTCCAGGTCAATCAAAGCAAGTGCAAAATGGCTCTGTCCAAAATTGATACGATCGATACGGAAATGACGCAAATCGATCAGGAGAAGTATTTGCGACAGGCCACACAATATTATTGCGCGTTGGAAAAGCCGCTGAAATACGGACCGGCTGTGGATACTCTGCCGGATCTGGTGAATGCGTTGCATCGCGAATTCGAGTCGAATTATGTGAACATCGAGATGGTCAATCATCTGATGTTGGCCTACAAATCGAACCCAAAGGATTGGCGTAAATATGCCAAGTTCGATCGTTACACGTACACCAGGAATCTGGTCGACGCAGGCAATGGCAAGTTCAATCTGCTCATACTGTGCTGGGGTGAAGGACACGGCTCCTCGGTGCATGATCATGCCGACTCGCATTGCTTCATGAAGATGCTGAAGGGTGAGCTGCGCGAGAAACGCTATCGTTATCCCAATCGGCCGGACAACGATAGAGTCGAGCAGCAGCAGCAGCAGCATCACGAGCACCATGGAGAGATAGATGATCGTACTTTGGTGGAGATGGGTGAAACGCCCATACCACTCAATGATGTGGCCTACATAAATGGTATGTTCCACGCTTACCAAACTAAACTGAGGCACAGCAATTTAATGGCTTACATTTTAGATAACTTGGGCCTGCACCGTGTGGAGAATCCAAGTCATGCGGATACATCCGTTTCCCTGCATCTCTATTGTCCGCCCTTCGACACGTGCAGCATCTTCGATGACAACTGCACAAAGTCCACCTCCAAAGTGACATTCTGGAGTAAATACGGTGTTCGAACCAAACTAAATGAGCAATAGATAAATCTGCAATTGCCACTTATTTGTTAATTAGTTTATAAATCTCGCCATAATAAGTTTATATATTTCTTGATAAGTACACCCATATATATATGTATATATATATTTAAGTCTAGCTATACCAACAAAAAAAAAAACTGTAATACATAAGCAAAATTTGACAAAAAAAAACTAAACAAAATGCGCTACAAATCAAGCTTATCGATGTTGCCATGAACCCGAGGTTGTTATCAGTTGTGCCAGAAATTAGATTTGACGTGTTTGACTCCCTGCTAATCGCGCAACAGCGTTCTCCTTGGCACACCCCTGTCGAGAGTCTTCTGTACGTTCTTCAAGAGGCCCGGCAACAGGTCGATATGCTTATCCACACAGCCACCGGTGCAGACCTCAAACAGATGCTTTGAGCGCGACATTTCATGCTCGTTGGGATTCTTGCCCAGCTGGGAGCGTGCATCGCTGTTGCATTCCTGGACAACAACAAGAAGAAGAGGGCATTAGATAACCTAGCGATCTATTTATGCTTCAAATATTTGAGCTCCGTCAAGCTAATCATATTTATAAGACAGAATCGCATCACTTTATATGGCGTATAAAATCTATGGCATACAGCTCACCTTGACACAGGTTTGCAAACGATTCTGAAAGTGTCCCAGCTCGTTCTGCAGATAATCTTGGGCCTCCATCAATGGTGTGGCACACTTCTCAATGCAACGTTGTACGCTATCCAAAGTGCCGCGCTCATCATCACAACAGCTGGCGGCACAGCGATGCATTATGGACTTTTAGAGATGGTTAAGCTTTTGTATCACTCTCTGTGTGTGGCATGCAACTCACCTGCATGCGACGCAAATGGGAGCGATACGTATCCTCAATCATATCGCTGATGGCGCCTTCGAGGCGTTGCTTTTGTTCTTCCACCATCGAAGTTCGTACAATTTCAACAATTTTGGCAAAAAAATAAAATAATTTCTATGTGTCTCTGGCAATATGTCTGCTGTAAATCAGTTCCCTTTCGAGATGATTGCTATAATAAAGCAAACTAAGTTTAAAATTTGTTTGCCACAATTTGAGTCAATTATTAATTGAATTTGACGTTTTTTTACAAGTTTTAGTTTCACAATTTAGTCGAATAATGTGTAAATGCAATTTGTTTTGACTCTAACTTAGGCTTGTGGTAGAGCTTCTGGTCCTTGATCTAAAACCGACTTCATTGTTTTCATCATACTGGGAAGAAGACCAACGTGTTTATCAACACATTGAACGGCACAGCGTTCAAATTGATCCGTGTATTTGGCGACTTGTTCCTCTTTGGGATTGGGCGGCATTTTCACTTTGACATCGTCATTGCATTGCTGTAAAACCGAATTAGAGTTGGAATTTATATGCGTCATTATACACACAACATATTTATCACTCACCATGACGCAACGTCCGAGTCTGCCCTGAAATTCGCCGACTTGGTGTTGTACGTAGTTGTGTGCATTTGTTATTGTTGTTGAGCAGCGATCGACGCAACGTTGCACGGTGTCTATACTGGAGTTGCCGTCCTGGCAGCACTTTGCCGCACACAAATGCATGTTCGTCTGCAGGGAAAAAACATTGCATTTAGTTTGATTTTCTGATTGGATTCTTTGGCACGCTGAACTCACCTGCATTTTACGTAGATGCGACTTGTCCATGTCCTCGATGACCGCATTAACGGCTGATTCGACGCGTTGACGCTGTTGTTGTATCATTTTAATATGTTTATTAACTTATAATTGGGTGTAACTACTGATTTCGTAATGAATTAAATAGAATTATAGCCGGCCCAGCAGCGTGTCTAGTAATTCGTAACGATAATTAGCTAATATCGATTTATAATCCAACCGATAGCGAACCAAATCAGCTGTTGCACTCGGTATCGATACTTTATTTACAAGGCAAACCGTGTTGGTTGCAAGTTGCACTTTTTCTGTTTGCTATTTCACATTTTGATTAATTAAAAACATGTCGCTGATCCACAAACTAAGCCGAGTTACACTGCAGGTCAATGTATATCGTCAGATTTGTGGCACACAGCGTGCCTTCAGTAATGACACAACCACAAAGGATACAAATTTGACCGATAATGAGTTGGAAATCAGAAGCAAAGGCGGCTTTGCCCGGGCCTTTGAGAAATATACAGCACCTGCAGCGCCAGAGGTAGCTCCAGTGGACAATCAAAGCTTTGCCTCACTGCTGCGCAACTCAAAGTTCATTGATGTAAGTTGTTGGCATGGCACACGCCGCAGTGTTTATGTAATCTCTCAATTTTTTGGCAGCTCGGTGCTGCTGAGGGAAAAGTGGTCAGTGGCAAAATATTCAATGTGGTCGGCGATGATCTTTACATAGATTTTGGCTGGAAATTCCACTGTGTGTGCAGCCGACCAGCGCGCAATGCCAGGTGAGATTCTACGCCTATGGCTGCTATACGAGAAATTATTTGATTTAAATTCCCAATCCCCTCTAGCGACTATGTGCGCGGGGCACGTGTGCGTCTGCGTGTCAAGGATTTGGAGCTGTCCACGCGTTTCTTGGGCTCCAGCAAGGATATAACCATACTGGAGGCAGACTGCCAGTTGCTGGGCCTGATCTCATCGCCCACACGCCAAGCGTCCACAACACAGCCGCGAAGCACATTTACAGCACCAAGAATGGACGCATTGCTTTAAAGGATTACATCTATTGTCCAGTTGAAAATAACATATTAAATAATATATATACAAATAATGTTTGTTAAGCGGTTGTAAACTGAAAGACCTCGTAGTGGTGATTCAGCTCCTTGACCGTGTGCAGCTGGAAAGTGGACGCCAATGCGCCATTCGTTGACAGCTCGAGGAAGAAGATGCGCCTCACGCGACTGTGTACTAGCGCCATCGCGCACATGAGGCACGGTTCGCGCAGCAAATAGACATCGTAGCCGGTGCACAAATACGGACCATATTTGGCCAGATTGCCGGCCTTCAGTTCATCATCCTCTGCTGAGCTCGGCTCACCGCATCTGGGCAACTCGGCGCCGCACATTAAGTCTCGACTGGCTGCATGACCCCGCAAATAATCATAATAGGTTTGTGGCAGGCCGCGTAACGTGCGCGTTGCCTGACCCACATCCTCGACAAATGCGAGTGGGGATGGCCAGGCGCCTCCTCGTTGACTTCGCGCCACATGATCCACCAGCCACATGACGCAATGTTGATGACTGCTGCTTCCGTCCCCGCTCCCGCTGCTGCTGCTGGCAGCTGCTGGAAAGAAATTGTGATTAGTTACAGCATCTACCATCGTTGAATGTGTTATGCTCACCTGCAATGGCCACAATGCTTGGCTCGCGGGGATCAACACAAATTCCAACTGGTTGCCCGCCACACACATCCTTGGACAGGTTGCGCAGCAAGTGCGCCATGCGCTTGTGGTAGACACGTTGGCTGGCCGTAAAATTGCTGCCATTGTGCAGCGATTCGGCATATTTATCCGGATGGAATTTGCATGGCCAGTAGCGGATCATCTGTTCGTATTGCGTGCGCAATTTGGCCCAACTTGCGGGCACCTCTACAACGTTCACCTTGCGGCAGAGTGCCGCAAGCACCTTGTCGGAGATCTTGTGCAGCTTCAGATGCTGCTCCAGTGAGTCCTCTATGTCTGATGTGGGGCATATTAGCACGTTGCTGTCATGCACACGCTTCAAGTGCTGAAAATGTGGCAGTTTCTGGGCAAGCTCCTCGATGACGACTTGCAGTTGTTGTTTGCTTTCCAACTGACTGCTGTGCACTTTGATCAGCCGTATTTCGGCTTTGTACTCGTCCGAAAGGATGGCTTTGATGCCAAAGCTGTCCTCATCGAATGCATTAGTCTTGGATTTCTTTGCCGCTGGCGGGACCAAAATATCCATAATCTATATTTGTTATTAGCTGTTTATCAGCCACGCGTTGCTATCGACTAGTCGATGAGTATCGATCATTAAGAATTAATGATGATCGATTGCATTCCGTGTTGCGATGGTTGTTAAAACGATATTAATCTACGGTTGGCCAGCCGCCAAAAGTCAGAGAATTTAAAACCAAATTCAAAGTAATATATTTCCACCGAAATGAATTTATCTGAAATCTCTTTTGTTTCATTTTCATTGGTATGATCTCCATAATTGGTTTCATATTTGTCCTAGTTGCCATGTCCCCAGAATTTTCCCCGATTTGGCCAATTATAGCATTAATATTAATAATGCTATATTTCACTGCAAAAGGTTGTCTACTTCTGTCCATTGGATGTTTAAGTATTTCACAGACGACAAATAATCAAAACTATATATGTCACTTAATAATTAGTAAAATGTCTGCTATTTGCACAGGAAATTTGTAATTTGGCACAAGTTTCTTTTGTATTTGGATTGTTATCAATTATTTTTGCACTTGTTTTATTGATATCACAAATTGTAGCTGGAGCAAGTCTTCCTCCCATTGCATACATGTTTATCTAATATTTATATATGTATTAAAAATTTAAATTTTATTAAAAAATGTATTAAATTCGTTGTACTTGTAATGGTTAACAGTTCTATGTTGAGTATAACATACGCTGTTAAGTATTGCTGCAATAGCAGATGACTTTAGATCACTTACTGCAATAACATCACCTTTTGAGTATAAGTTAACGTTTCAATAACAACTTTCGTAAACTATTATTTGAATTTTTACACATGTATTAAATAAAATTTAAAATATTTCAAACGAATTAAATGTATAATTGTCGTCTAGTCAAATAAGCAGTTGAAGCTCCCATGCGATCTCTCTCCAAGGCGAATGCAATTTTATAACATAACAGTCAAAAGATTTGCGACGGCGGCAACGCATTTAGTTCGTTTTGAAACGTCGTGTGGGTGAGTCGTCGTCGCTGCCTGCCGTTCGTTCCAATCTTCATCGTTGTTGTCGTCTTCGTCGTATAACGCGCGTGCGTGCAACACTTTTTGAAGGTGTTGCTTACAATTGGAAGTAACGGTGCGAAGGTGAAACTGGAAAGTCAGCGAAGCGAACCCAAAAATATGCAAAAGTGCATCTTCAACTGACAAGTCGGCAATTTTTGTGCTTTTTGTTATTAATTTATGTGCGCAACAATAAAATATTGCCAAAAAAAATTCTAATTAATAAAAATAAAGCAAAGGCAATGTTCACAGCCGGTTTAGTCATACACAAAAATTCTGAGAAAAAAAACAGTGCGCAAGTGAATTGAGAATCGCCAACGGTTAGATCTACAAGTGTGCGTGTGAGTGTTTAGTTTGTGTAAGTGTCGTGGATGTATGCACAATTTGTATGTGTGCATGTGTCTGAAAGTTTAACAGCTGTTGGGCTGCACTTCCAGTCTAAATTGCGTACTTATTCGGTATTTGCTCTGGCGAACAGGCAGCGATAAGATACAGATACCCAAGACGTTTGTCTATAATTCGCACTGTGTGTGCGTATGTATGTGTACATGTATTTATCTTATCGGTTAAACATTGATTGGAGCAGCAACAGCAGCAGTTGTTTGCCGGGTGAAGTCATTTGCGCAGCGACTAAGCTTTTGAGACTATGGACAAGGAACGCCACCAACTAAATAGATAGCACATATCAAACCAACTCGCTGTAAAGAATAAAAAAACGAACTGCGGAAAACCAGCCACGCAATCTTTGGCTAAATTTGGACTCAAACCAAATACCAAAGAAGGCATTGCCAACATAAATCAACTGACAACTGCAGCAGCAATTGCAGAAGCCGCCAACATGGACATAGAATCCGATTCAGACACCTGGGAGGATTTTTTTGGTAAGTGCAACAGTTCATTGAACCTGCCACCAATCAGTTGCACGTACGATCAATGACTCAGCTCGGCTCAGCTCAGCAGGACTGCAACAGTACTGTCACGTTGAAAAGACTAAATTGCATATTGCATTATGTGCCGCAGACAACTAAAAAATATCCAAAGTCGCCAACACTGAACTGCACATAGGACAAACTTAGAGATGGCAACACTTTGAAACGCGCTCATCTCTGCTGCATGCAAGGTTCTGTCCTGTAATAGGGTGGGGTAGGTGGCGGTAGGCGTACGCATTTTCGCATCTTTTAACATTCCGTCTGTTTGTCTGTCGCTCTCGCTCTGATGTCTGGCCAAAAATGGCAACACACACAGGCAGACAGACAGACAGACTGACAAACAGACACCGACAGAGGCCTGGCTTTGTTTTTGGTATTCGCTTGCGTCGTCGTCGTCACTATAACTGTACACTTGAGTTGAAGTGCGTTTTGCTGTAACGGTTTCCAGTTCCATGATTTTTGCGCGTCTGCGTTTTTCTTTTCGATTCGTGTGCTTCGCTTGTAATGAAATTTAATGATAATACATAATTTTTTTTTCTGTTGTTGCTGATTTTTGACCCAAATTACGATTGAACCAGCAGAGAGCCGGGAGTATTTGCCCCTTGTGGGCTGCAGCTTACTGCCCCTTTTGCATGGCATTTGGCATTTTATGTTAATGGCCTGCCTTGCTTCTTAATTATGACCCCGATTATATTTTCGTCTCGGGCTGTCTTTTGTTATTACAGGCAGCGCTTGTAATCAAGAGCAGTTGGTGGGCTAGCGGATGGGGGTCTGCTGTTACTTGTCCCTCGCCCAACACAAACTCAATTGTGCATTAGTCACAATACTTTATATAAATGCGAGCTACTTTTGCTGATTTGCTTAACGGCGCCAATTCTACGCTCTTAGATAACAGCTCCACTGTTAGTTTCAATGTGTGTATGTATATGTATATTTTTGATGAGTAATGTTTAGGTTCGTTCCATTTAGTGGGCTTGCGTGGGTAATTCTGACAGTCATTAAGTGGGACAGACAGGATCAATGTTAGTTAACATGCAAATGTATGTATATGTAAATGTGTTACAATTGCACTGTTAAAAGTTAAAAATGGCAAACAGAGCTAAAAATCAAAGTATTTATTCTAGCAATCGCTGTGCTTGTTATGCATAGATGTGTATATAATATAGTTGCTCTGTTTACTGCTCAACTGGCAGATCAAACAAGTTTAGAGCATTAACCTACACACAAATACGCCTCAGACTCTTGACTTGACTGCCTTCCATTTAACAGATAGGCAATTGCATATAGCAGATATATATTTACAATGACTTCCAGCAGATAAATAATATCGATGTTTAGAAAACATTTGACCGCTTGCGCTATCAAATGTCACTGTTAATAAGAGCCCGCCTCTGTTGTTGTTTGTGTATTTCTTAAAAAAATAAATACAAAACACAAAAATGAAAAAATGAAAGTCAAATAGAAAATTTGTCTGTTGCTTTTCGTTCGAGTTATTGACACAAGTGTCCACTGCTCAGGTCAACTCATAAACTCAGAATGCTGCCCCCGCCACTTTTCCTCACCTTTCACAAACAAACACAGAAACACACAACACACACACAACACACAGCCTTAACGGCTGCTGCTGTCAAACCGCAAACACCGCGGGAGAGTCACAAATCGACGAGACTCGGGTCTCAAGTCTCCAGACTGGAGTCGCATAGAGTTCATTTGATATTGTTGCTTTGCTTCTGATTGTGATCTGTGAAAGAAACCTTTTGGGGCACTCTGGCTGTGCCTCTGCCTCTGCCACTACCACTGCCTCCTTCCTCATGTTATTGAAGCTGGAGTAGACCAGCCAATGACATTTAAATAAACAAAATACACAATACATAAAAATACTTGTTGTTAGATGAAGAACTGCTTTTAAATGTAACCACAACATTTCTTTTTGAGTTTTAACTGAACTTATTTGAAATAGGAAACTTAGAATAACTAAATCTCTATTTAATTAGGCTCTTATTTAAAATGGTTATAAATTTACTTACTTACAGTTGGTATCTTATAATGAGTTATTCTATTTTACAGTTTTAACTAAACTTATTTCAGAGTTTTAAAATGATGAATTATCTATTTCAGTGGTTTTATTTGCTCTCAGTTTAAGATTAACTTATTTTAAGTAAGCGTTTTAGAATGATAATTTTTTTAATTGAAGAATTTCATTTCAATCTTCTCTCAGCTTGTACATCTTATTTATTATTTATTTATTATGTTTATTTGCTTGATTTTTTCGTTGGGCTATTGAGTTTTAAAGTTAAGCAGGTACATATAATAAATAATATTTATTGTATAGTTAACTATATATATATATATATATATATATATATATATCACTTGTGTGTGCTCGATAAGATTTGTCGTATTGTATTGATAACGCCGACAGGCAAGGCCAGTCATGGCCGATAAGTCATACAGTCGCAGTTTATAGATAACTATATAAATGTAAATATATATATATGGATGTTTATATATATATATGGCATGCCATGATCCAAGAGGTCAGCTTTACGCATCGTCCATTTCCGTTGCCCAATTGTGGCGTATGAAGTTTAATTAAGTTAAATTGAAACAGTTCAAGAAAATTGACGCATAATCGGACCTATTGCAGTCGATTCATTGGCCAAGTCATGGTGTGCCATGCTTATGTTAATTAATTCCCATCAATACACACACACACACACACACGCACATATATATACATATATGTAGTTACATAAATTATTACCTAACCCAAAAGCTGTCTTCTAATTGCACTAAAGCTCTCTCAAATCTCAATGATCTGTCTCTCTGAGTGTGTGTGCTGGTTTGTGTGTGTGTTTGTGTGTGTGTTTGTGTGTGTGCTGCCTACTTAAGGTACTCCCCGACTAGACGTGTTGTTGTTGCGTGTGTGTGTGTGTGTGTGTGTGTGTGTGTGTGTGGGCCGTGAGTCGGCGTTTGTCTGGTTCTTTTCGGGTTTGTTGTGTTGCCGTTCTTCTCTAATTGCCAATACTGGCATTTCTCTCAGTGTACGCAGACACGTGGGCGTTGCAGAAGGTCGTAAAACTTGCCAGGCGATCATTGTGCACGCACGTCCCAAAAGGTTTTACTCAATGAAGCCCACAACAGCTACTTAATACCCTGTAGATGGGCGACAACGGGGAGTGTTTTCTCTGCTCCACCTTACAGAAGAAATACAGATTTAAATATTAAAAGAAATATGAGGGAAATTTATCATAAAGATGAAAAATATAGTTGCAGATCGGTAATTATTAACATAACAATATCGAAGAATAAACAATGCTATATAAAATCTTTATATCCTTCTATGCGTATAACTTTACAGGTCATGCCGCAGTCGATTAGTGTTTTTGGCTGTTCCATTCATGCCACATGCTGTGTGTGTTGCAAGTTGTGGGACTTTGACTTTAATGAACGCTTTGTGGCATCGCCTTGCCAAATGCAACTGCAAATCGTTGTCATATTCCTTACCCCCCTGCCCGACACAATTCTATTTGGCAGCAAATTTATAACTTCCTTGGCAAATGCCATTTGCTTAGACAGTTTACGCCTACCCCCGGCAAGTGGTGCGGGGGCGTGTAGAGCTCGCTTAAGGCCTGGCTTAGAACCAAATGAGTGACAGTTTGGTGGCAGGCAAGCAGCCAGGCAACGACAGGCAACCCGGGGAATATACTCTCTAAAGAATTGTACTGTATTTTTTATTTTTTATTTGTGCGCTTGACTTGCACGACATGAGTCACGGGCCAAGACTCGCAACAGTCATCGTCACACAGATACTGCAACTGTTTTTGAACACTGTTCAAAGTGTCTATCTCTCTCTCTCTCTCTCTTTCTCGATCAGTGCAGGTTTGATGACAGCAGTCGACAAGCGCATTACTGTATTTTTGTTGTGCCCTTTGCAGTGGACAACATGATTTTCTTATGGAATGTGACGGGACAAGAAAGTGTCAGCTGAGCTAAAAAAAAATAGAGATATAGCAAGAGAGAGAGTAAGAGTGAGAGTCTCTCAGATAATAAAAACAAATGTATATTCGATTAGATTATTGTTTTTATGTACAGCATTAATCAAATTTATAAGTTTTAATTGGTTTATTAGACACTTAATAATTAAGAACACACTCGAAAGTTGATTACCATATCAAAGAGTTGTCAAAGCAAAAGTGAGGATTAATCGAAAATTAAGCTCTGGCCTGACAACATTATTAATTAAAACGATATCTTTTACAAAATTAGAAATTAATTGCTGTTTCATAAGCCTCAATAATTAAGATAAAAACCAGCAACAATAAATTAGAGACGCTCAGAAATTGCGTGTTGTCTAATAATTTATAAACTTCGTTGGACACTTTTACAAATTTCATCACCGTTTTATTTAGTGAACTGTAAACTGTTATCGCTGGGCAAGAAGGGTATTTCAAGTTCTTTCTTTTGTTGAGTTGTTTTGTTATTTTGGCTGCTGCTATCAGTTTTTTTTGTTGATGTTTGGGATTTTGGATTTCGGTTTCTAGTGAAAGTTATTTTTCATGCGGATCGCCAGTTGTCAATTTCGGTGTGCGTCTCCAACTTGCCTTTCCATTTCACTTTGAGCCACTGGACTGGAAAGCTACCTGTCCCTGTCTCCCTCCCTCCCCCTTGCTGTAACTGCTGCTGCTGCTGATGTTAACAGTTAGCGTACGCACGCATGCACAGTTAGTGCATTAAGTGCGACAATGCCTTTTGTATTTATCAGCTGGAGAGTTGCCAGTTGTACAGAATCTTTTACGCTTTAGTTGGAAAAGCACTGTCATCTACCAAACAACGCCCGCTACTTATCGCTCTTTCAAGAGAGATAGTTGCCAGTGTTTAACAGAATCTTCACTTGACAGTGGTCAACTCTTAAGCTCTAGCTCTGCCTCGTTCGCTCTCTCTCTCTTCCTTTCTCTCTTGGACTTTTGCTTTCATTTTGCTGCACCCACGCTTGTGACATAATGCACTCTCTTAAGGCAATTTAAATTAATGCTAAACGATTATTTATCAGCTCCGGTGCATGTTATTTTTTTTTAATACAATGGGCGGTCGTTGTTCTGCCTCCGCCTTTACTCCCGCAACGAGTGAAACTTAAGCTCTAGTTTTTGATTAATTACGTTCACAGAGTTCACATTTCGAAAGCTTTTCAACTTTTGCTTTTGTTTCTTTTGTTGTTTTCTTTGGTTTCTCTATGTTGGAAATGCCGACTGACCTCCATTGTGAACTATCCAACGGCGCAGTCGGCTTTTCGTTGCCCTCATTTCCAATTGCTTCACAGGGCGTTAAAAATGTGCAAATTTTGTAATACACCGCATCAAATCAATAATTATAAATAGCAGCAACAACAACCATAATAATACTTACCATAAACGTACCGCTGAAGGTCAAGTTGAGAGTTGTTGTTATTGTTGGTTGTTGCTTTGCAGGTGTGTATTTTTCAGCTTTTTTAACCGTTCAAAAACATAATTGAATTTATCTGACAATCATCATCTGCTCATCTGCTCTGTGTGTGTGTGTGTGTGTACGTGTGTGATTGAGTAAAGCTCACAGCTGGTTTTCTTAAGCGCGCACATTTAAAATAATTGTGTTTCATTTAAGGAATTTGTGATTTTTATAAGATTTCAAAAGGTCGCTCATGAGACAATAAAGTTCGCTCACAACTGAAATGAATGGGTGTAACTGGAAGTAACTGCAATAACATAAACTTAAAATTATTAATTACAGAAAGAATTGGAATTATGGAATTTTATAGTCAAACAGGAAGTATTTATATATATGCAATACTTTATTAAATATTTGCAGTTGAGAAACTAATCTACAAATCATTAACTCACATTTTACTGGGTTTCTCTAGTTTCTCAGGTCATAAATAATACGGAATTAACACGCAACTGACTAGTCATTCCAATGCGATAAATATATCACCAATTTTAATTGCTTTTTTCCGTTCAGAATACCTGAGTTGAACCTAACAACTGTTTTTTGGGCAGCCTTGAACGCTTGTAGGCGTTGCTCTGCGACATTATATAATTTATAAGAATCGAAAACGTATATAATTAATAATCAAATAAATGCGCATTAGATTCGCGCCTATAAAAACAGTTAATCAAATTAATTCATTTGAATTGTGATCCAAAGACTGGGTGTGTTGCAGGCAGCTATTGTTGGGGCACTGTTATTGAAGATATAAAAGTATATATATTAGTTTTATGCAATGCAACGTTCTCACTTGATTTTAATTGGATAGAGCTATATGGCGCCTATATTGCCTTATAAGTAGCCTATTATTGTGCTGAGAGTTTTCCGCATCGCACAATAATGAAAATGATATGCAATTTGCATTTGTTAGCTAACGATTGCTCATTGTGCTCTACGAGCTCTTCAATAATGCTAAACTCCATAATTTATCTAGATAAACACAATCGGTATATATATAACTGCGTATAATTACTTGACTGAAGCATTCACATTGTTTAATGAAATGGCCCCGAATAACCTTCAAATGTCAGCGACTTTATTTTTCTTTCATTATTTTGTGCTTGGCTTACATTCCACACATACACACTGATATGCTGTTGTGTGTGTGTGTGTGTGTGTAAATGTAAGTGCATAAATTAAAAACAACAACAAATGTGGAGTAGCTTGAAATTCCATTTAAACAAAACGTAAAAAAAAGTGCATTGACAACGGCTTCTTAAAATTGTTGTTGTTCATTTGTCTTTTTTCGTGCTTGAAGTTTGTCAGTTGGTTTGTCAAATAAATCTATTGTAATTGTATAAACATACGTGTGTGTATATATGTGGGTTTATACACACATTTAACAACAACAGCAACAACAAGCGAATTGTGCAAGCACAGCTGTTTGGTTTTTCGCTCTAAAAAAAAACGTAGAGTTCAAAAAATATAAACAAAACAAATGCGGCAACCACATTTATAAATGTTCTGATGCTATGCATAAGCCATTAAAGCACGAAACATAAATAAATAAATATATAATTATAAAATCAACAAGATTCGAAGCGAAACAGTCAAACAGATCTTGTTCAACAGGTTTTTTTGGTCTCTGCATTTTTTTTTTTTTTTTTTTTTGGTCTTTTTTTTTGCGCGCAAAAGTTCAACAAAATTGGGCAGCAGAAATTACAGAACTCTGAAAAACGTGCGCAGCTACGTGCAACAAGGTAAACAACGAGAATTCTGAACACGAATCTGAATTCTGATAAAATTACCAGTTTTGTATTGCTTATATAACAGTTGACAATGTCTCTTGTTGATAAGATGAGGTGATTGTGCCTGAAATCATCAAGATACATTACAAATATGAACTAAATTGTTTATTGATAAAGCAATTAGATTAGGTTGATTTTTATGTAGTTTATTTACCACTTAAATTAAACGATTTAACATATAAACTTGGTTATTGAAACTTAATTATGTAGGTAATCAATTCTTTGAATTAGCAAAGTGGCTAAAATATTGTTTTTATCCTAACAAATACGACAACAACAACATCAACTCAAGAAACATGTGTTAATTTTGGATAAATAAAATTTTCAAGAATTAGTTGGATTGTTGGAAAAGCTATAGACTCAGAATGGGGCACAATATATCAAAATAGATCGCATGCAGCCACCAGTTCTACACAATTCTTCTATGATATCTGTCTTAAATAAAATAAGAACCCCTAAAAAGGAACTATAAATAGTCGTATATCTTCAAACAGCAAAATTCTTAAAAATTTTTAATATGTCTTTTGCTGGCTCAAGGTAAATTTTCATATTTTCAAGCGTCTTTTTTCATTTTGAGAAAGAGCAGCTGCAAATAAAATCTGGCAAATGATAAAGATCATAATAGATAAATCTTAGGCAACATCATTTAGTATTTTGATTAAGCACAAGAATCTACAAATGCATTCTTATGCCGTTTTAGTGCCCATAACAAGTCTGTTAAACTTAAACGATCTACAAATATTTTAGCAGACTCAAAGTGCGATTTGCACAAACGTTTACCTGTTTCTGCGGCAACACTTGAAGCCCCCGCACACATTAAAATGAGAGAAATAGAGACAGAGAGAGAGATAGAGAGAGAGTGAGAGAGATGCACTTGTGGATGCTGCATTTCAGGCAGTCGTCTCTAAATGTTTTCTATGGCTTTCACGCCCATCAGTTAAACGCCCACCCGAAGAAAACCACTTGTTGCCCGCGTGGTCTGTGTAAATTTGCATAATTTTTAAATTAAAATACTGTGTTTATGTAATGACATTTCTAACGGTTCGGTTAGATGATGATGATGACTTCATAGGAAGTGGTGGCGCTGCAGGAGCACACAAGGCGATGCCACTGATCACATTTGCATAGCTGACCAACGCGACAAGATGCTGTAATCGATGTTGGCCAAGTGTTGCCATCATCGCCATCGTCAGCATCCTGGCCAGATTTATTTGCATGTATTTATATGTATAGATGCACTTGTGAACAGCTCTTTAAAACTGGTCAACAACAGCATGGATCAGTCAACTGTTTATGTGTGTGTGTGTGGATGTCCATGTTTGTATTTGTATTTGTGTTTGTGTGGGCAATCTGCGTGATCAGCACACGACGCTAATGTACAGATCATGAGCACTGATTGCGTTTAGTGCAATGAAAATTGGAAAAACTGGAAAACATGCTCGTTGCCCGACTTGTTCTCAGCCTGCAACTCTCTCTCTTTCTCTCTGTACCCCATCTCTGGTTCTCTCTCTGTCTGCAGCTCATGATTGTAATGATGGTGTTCATCATCAAGATTTGGTTGCCTGCTTTCAGCTTATTATTTGCTTGCAACACAAGCTGTACGATCTGCTTTGCGGCATATCAACGTCAAATTACAAAGAGTACTTCTTGTTCCTCATCTTGCTCCATGAGTCAGTCAGAAAATCCCCAGCAATGTATGCGCAACCAGGCACTGTGTGTTAATTGTGGCATTCGTTGCTCTAATTAATTAGAACGATTTGAAATTTAACATAGCTTTGAGTCAAGGGCCCTGAACTGACCCTTCTGTTTATTTTTAGTATTAATACCCTGTATTATTTTGTGTCAGATGTGGCACTGACAGCTTGTGCTTTTTTAAACTTGATATTTAGCATACGAATTGATTAATAATATATAAAAGCAAATATATCTATAGCCAACTATCCATATATGTATTATCGGGTTAATGACTTCATTTTTGTTATGTTTAGTTTTTAGAAAACTTGTTTTATTCTAAAGATTCCAAATAAATCGAGGGACATATTTCTATTTTTGATGAAACCACCTATTAAATAACATTTATAAATAGAAATAACATTTGATTATTATCTATAAGCCACCTTTAATCCTAATTTAAATATTTATATAATATTTTTCTACCTATAACATTGTGATAAATACTTCAGTGTTGCTTTAATAATTTAGAAGAAAAAAAACTACTTCGCATTCCAAAAATGCTCAATAAAAACACATATTACTTAATTGCTACAGGGTATCTGTCAGTTAGGCGCTTTGGCCCAAAAACCTGTAAGCGGTTTACAATTGACAAAAGTCATTGACGGGCCGCCGAGAACTCATTAAAAAATGTCAAGCAGCGTGACACGAACTGTTGATAAAATCAACAAAGCAACAAACAAACTTTGAATATGTTGCCTGAAACTTTAGACCTTCACCTTCGGCTGTTAACGCTGTGTAATTTTAATATGTATATTTATTCAATTTAACAATTTTATTTCAACTGGTTCGCTTGGCAGCGGCCAACAAATTGCTTTAATGGCCCAAGTCATGGTCTAAGGTTACATGCCCCATGCCACACACACAGGAGTGTGGAGCGAGGGGAGTGGTGGTTTGGGGGGGATCAATTGCTAACCAGCTCCAGACCATTGTTGTAATTTGAGTGGCATTCAAAGTTCAGAAATTCGTGCTTTCCACACACACACACACACACAATATATCTGCAGGTATTTCAGCGTTTATTGAACGATCTGCAGTGCAAATTGTGTGCCCATGTGAGAAAAGTGAAAGAGCTGCAGGCTACACTCGCAGAAAATGTATTGTGTAAGTGGTAATACTCTCTTATTTTTGGGGGTATAATCTCCATTTGACTTCACAAACTTCACAAAAGGAACTTATGAATACATTTTTAGAAATGGAAGTCTCTTAAAAAAAAGGAAAAAAATAACTGGTAAAAACTCTTGAGAACTACGATTTCTACAAATAGTATAGTTTACTGAAATAGACTAAATCATTTTTTTTTATTTTTTTTACAATCAATATATATTTATATATATGTTGATAAGTATTTCAAGATCAGATATATTAAGATATATTAAAAATCAACATTTGAAAAAATGTCGATTCTAGTTCCTTGATTCTTGATATAAAATAAATGGTTTAAGTATGCTGGCATAAATTTAAATAATCATAAATTGAATAATCTCTCAAATATCAAAAAATATATAGAAAGTAGAGCATCTAAAAGTCAAAGGAAAATCTGCAACTTTCTTGCTTTGATCTTAAGATCTCTGCTGGCTTTCCGCTTTCAGTTTTTCATTTTGCGCAGTGCTGTTTTGAAGTGTTCGTGATAAGACGTAGGCAAGCACAAGACGCTCATGCGTGGTTGCCTCCACTTGGGGCAAGTCGACAGCCAAAGCTCCAGCTGAAACTTCAGCTCTTTATGGCCAGATAAGCGAAGTTGGCGAAGCAACACCCACTCGGTTCGACTCGATTGCGGCCAAAAGGCTTATGCCTAGTTGCACACACACACACACACACACACACAAACATAGAGCTTTTTTGTTGTTGTATTTTTCTGGTGGCACTGCCAGTTTTATGACCTCCCCAGCCGGAACGCCTCTTAAGTCAGGTGCCTGTAAGAAGAAAATGCTCAAATTTCGGTTGTGTCTCGCATTTAGTTTTATACCCTGAAAGTGGCTAAAAAGGGTTTAATTAAGTTGTGTACCAGTGTGAAACAGGCAGAAGCGAGCATCAGTAAATATATATATATATATATTCGTGATCACAACCTAAATTCAAAGGCGATCTAAACGTGTTCGTCAATCTGTCTGTCAAAGATTATTACAGATGCATTATGTAGATTTTGAATTCCAAACGCAGATTAAGTTAATTTAATTAGAACGATAACTTCGTCCGTTTCGCGGATATCGAATAAAATCGATAACGAAAAGAGCAACAATATTAAGTATATATCTTCATAGATATATATTTTTTTATTTTTAGTGTGTTGCTTTCAATATGAATAGAGTAACTGTTAGTCGAGCCCTCTCAACTAGAGCGTTCTTACTTGTTTTTTTTTTTTTTTTATAGTATGTTGGGGCTGTGGCGTGTTGGCTTTTAATGGCCAGCATCTAAAGCTGTGTGTGGCTGTTTGTGGCTATTTGTGTGTGTGGCTTAACCCATTTAAAAACTTGGTTGGCCAAGTTGCATTTGTGTAGCTAGTCAAGTGTGTGGCAAACACTGTAATAGTATCAAATAAATAGCTAATGGGGTATTAAAGATTACAGAATTTTAACAATATTACTATATGTTTAGTTGCTATATCTAATTAATGCCGATTAAATAAGATCAAACATGTTTGGACAAAACTAGTTTTAGAGCTAAAGATGTTTGCATTTAAATAAGAATTTAAAGAATTTAAATAAGATTTAAATAAGAATTTAAATAAGAATTTTAATAATTACATAAGCATTTAAATAATCTAAACAACAATTTAAATAAGAATTTCAATAATTTAAATAAGAATTTAAATAATGTAAATATGAATTTAAATAATTTAAATAAGAAATTAAATAATTAAAACGAGAATTTAAATAATTTAAATAAGAATTCAAATAATTTAAATAAGAAATAAATTAATTTAAATAAGAATTTAAATTCTCCATATAAATTTTGAGCTCCAATAATTAATGTCTTGTCTTATATGAAAATAAGGGCATCTTTTAGTCGTTTATCCAATTTGAAGAATTTTCCACAAATTAACTCTTTATAGGCTTTTCGAGGGCCTTACGTTCTGCTGGTCAACTCTTAAGAATTGTTACAACAACACGTCAATATAAATCTCTATTAATACCATAGAGCTTAACACTTTCGGGTGTCTCAAGACCAAAAGCCGTTACAATGGGCGACTACCTTGATTTATGCCTTGGGCTGTGGCCTATCTAAATGCTGTAAAAACAAGTCAAGATGAGGCGGCATCTTGAAATGAAATGCATAAAAGCTCGAGTTGATTGTGGCACTGCGGCGTGTGGATTTTCTGAGATTCTAGCAGAGACCTCAAACAACGCAATTAAGTCGTACAATTCACTTCCCAGTCATGCAAATGGTTCTTGATTTAGGGCCGTGTTTAAGTACCTGAACATACTTGAAATTCCATTGGCGCATCGATCGGGCAATTAAATCAATTGAGCAATGGAACAAATTACAAGAAAAAGCTGGAAAATTATGCGAGACGTGGTATCAAGCTAAACAGCAATAATAATGGGTAAAAGCTAATGCCAATTATACACTACAAACTCAGATATATATTTATGTACAACATGCAAGTTGTATTTAAATACGTTTTGGTTTTTGCACAATATTCAAATTATTCGACTTTCATTTGAACAAAGAAAAGTAAAAAAAACCATAATAAAAACGAGTTAAAGTTGTTTACAACTAATTAAATCCATCAACAAAGGCCCAAAATTAACACACAACTCACACACACACCAAACATAAAATGAAGAAATGTGTGTTTTGGAGTCAACAAATTTGCAGCCTCCTCTTATCGCTCTCATCTCCTAAAAGGTGATAGCTCACCCCACGCTGCTAACACCTCGCACATGCCAAGTGAGTGACGCCGAGCAACTGTTAACAAGTGGTGAGTGCTGTAGTCGAGAGAGCTCGACTGGCACTTAATATAAAAGAACGTTTTTCTAATGTATTTCTTACATGAAATAAATGAATATTATTTCGTTGAGATATATATATAAATATAGTCGATTAGAAAAATATATCTTATACATTAGAGAATTAATTAATCGGTAATCGATTTTAATCGATATTGGCCAGGAAGAAGTTAGATAAATTGGTTAGTTACTTTAAAAATCAGATGCCCTTTCTTCTTTTACAGTCTGAGATCGGTGCGTTTATGAGGCAGATTATGTTGATTATGCTTTCTCCTGCCTTTTACATACCTTTGAACATTTTCATTATACCTTTCTTAACCACTCACAATTGTTACAGGGTATAAAAACACCTTTGAACGTCTTGCAACTCCTAATTAGCGATGCTAATTGAAAAGCTCACGCGTCATCGTGGTACTAACAACAGCAATCCAAGCCGAACATTTCAAAAGACGTTACACTGAAAAAAAGAAAATTCAAATACTATAAGAACTTTAAACTCTAGTAGAAAATTATTTATTTAAGTAGGTGTTTCTGTTTTTTTTTAATTACTTGTTATTTAATTTGGATATTCCCTTTTTTGGTGCAGTGTAGTTTCGTCTGTTTAACATGTGTTGCTAACAATAACAATAGCAATATGTCAAGACCTTAATTAAGACAAAGCAAACAGTTTGGTTGACTAATCGAGGGCGTTGCATGCAACTGAATGTTGTCGCTTCCGTTTCATACGCTGCCGCAGTCTCCGATTTCGTTCGGGCATACGTGACGTATGCGTAACGTGTGTTATGTTAAATTCATTTTTTTCTTTGCGTATGCATGTCATCTGCCTTCAATGCTTCAATGCGTCAATGTCGTGCTGTTGTCATTACGTGCAGCACATATTGTTATTCTTCAAAGTTCCGCAGAAAGAGCGAGAAAGCGGGACGGCGAGAGAGAGAGAGAATTGTAAATCTCCAAGAAAATATTTCTTACATAAACCAATTAGTCGGCGTGCGGCGTATTTGCATTCAAATGCATAATTTATGAATGCGTTCAATCCAAAAACTATAAACACAACACTAAAACACTCACACGATGCCACAAAGTGTGGCAAAACGCAAAGCACGAAATAACAGCTACAAAAAATGCAGGCGCAAATGAAGCAATTTAATTCAGACACATAAAAAACCCTAAAAAAAAAATATGGAATTTACAATAGCAATAAAAGCAGAAAGAAAATTTTGTTAATTTCATGTTTTTGATACGGAAATGCATTTTATTTTGTTATTATAATTTGAATGGGTTATTAAAGTGTTTATAAGTTATTCAACTTTGGACATTTTGATGATGACTATGCAACATGAATTGCGGGTATTTGTGGGGGAATCAAAAAATATGAGCAACTGTAAATTATATGCCAAATGATATCAGAACTGGGCAAATTTAAGGGAAATATTTATTTTTTCATGCCAAGACAGATAACATGTTTCAAATGGATTTATCGTCATAATTGGAAGTCGACTATAGGCTTAACTACATGCTACCACAGGGTGTCCAACAGCCGGGTCCAGAGTTGCCACCATATGGGCCACAAGGTCCACATGGTCCACAGGGTCCACAAGGCCCGCCGGGTCCGCAAGGTCCGCAAGGTCCACAAGGTCCGCCGGGACCGCATGGTCCACAGGGTCCGCAACGTGTCTCACAAACAGGATACTGATTCGTCGAGAAACAGGGCAATGGACAACAGGCGCCACCCGGAGCACACGGTCCGATCGGGCAGGGCGGGCAGGCTGCACTCGGCTTATAGTTGACGGGTCCGTTTGGGTAACAGCAGTATTCACGCGGCGGTGGTATATCAACGGTCTGCGGCTTGGGCTGGCACAGTATGGATTGACAGACCTCGCGCGGCTCGCAGACACGCTTCGGATAGCAGACGACATAGGGATCTGGTATCATGGATGGATAGTAGATGACGCGTGGTTCGCGCACCATCTGCGACACCCAAATCAGTTTGGGCACTTTGATGACGCGCGTCGCATCGACCACTTTGGGTATGGTGATTTGGCGGCAACGATTCACGACCATCGGTTCGGGCACAATCTTTTCGGTGAACACGACCCGCTTCTTGCAGATGAGACGCGGCGGCTGCTGTACCGTTATGCATTTGGGAAACGGTGGCGGTATCCGTGGTGCACATTGCGGCAGTGCTTCCAACTGTGCCGAATTGTAGCATTTGGGCGAACACTCGAACGGTCCACAGCACGGATCACAGGGGCTGCACGGTCCACATGGAGAACACATTCCTATATTTTATCTGCTTAGCAGTTCCAAAATACAAATTTTGTTATTTTAATCTGTGCAAGATTTTTTAAAAAAAAAAAGAAATTTATTTCTAATTTGGATGCTGGTCAAATTTAAAATGAAAAATGAAATATTACGGGCTCCATAGTTTTTGTCTGGTTAAGTCGGGCCTACTCATGTTCTACAAATTATACTAGAAATAATTTTGAAGTGAAATATATAGAAAAATATTATTAAATAAACAAAAGAGAGATAACAGAGAGACAAAACTAGCATAGAATCAATAAAGACCGCCAAATCTTATCCATAACTTGGCGAGTCAAAATTTGGTTTATCAATTATCCATTCGTAAACGCAATTTGTTTGAATAATATTTTGCGTACATTTTCGTTTTTTAATTTTATTTTTTTAAATTTTGGCTCTACGTTGTCTTGAACATAAAGATTTGAGTGTATTGTTTTATTTTTAGCAAGCTTTCTCTCACTTTATTTTTATAACTTTTTTTATACTTCTGTTTATATCCTAAACCCATAATAAAGTGTATAATTGTTTTGTGCAAATGCATGTGACAGACAGTAGAAAGCATTTCCGACGAAGTATATATATTCTTCATCAGAATCAGATCGGAACAGCCGAATCGATATAGCCATGTCCGTCTGTCTGCATGAACACTCTGATCTCAGAGACTATAAGAGTTAGAGACTTGAAATTTGAAATATACGTTTGCTTTATTTGATAATTAACAGCCTACGTTTTTTGATTATTAATAAAAATATATGTATATACATATGCATATACGTATGCATGTTATGAATCAATTACCCAAATTCCATGAAGATGGAATAAGAACCACCCAAGTTATGATCAAAAATATATTCACATATTGATCTCATTTCTAGCAGCAGCCGCAAGCATTTTCTGTTTGCATAAATATGCGAGCGCGTGTGTGAGAAAGAGTTGGCATTATAATCGATGAGAGCGTCAATATGTTTTTGTGTGTATTCTGCAAAACAATGGCGTGTACGTATGCATGTGTGTATGTATATGCACGTGTTTTTGGCCAGCCAATTAGTGATCAGTTCGGGCTGGTGAATAAAAACATGCGCTGCATTCGTGTTTTTTTTTACTCTTCATTGCCTGTGTTTGCTATAATATAGAATATATTTAGCAGCTGTGTGTAGGGTATATCGCAGTCGATTAAAGCATTCTTACTTGTTTCTTCCTTATTTTCTCGCTTTCTTTCTATTGTGGCTTATTTGGCTGAATGTGCATGTTGAGTTACGATGTATTTATGTAGCTCAACTTTTTCACTCACTTTATGGCAGCCGTTTAATTACTTTACACACTTGTTGTCCTCTTTACTCACTCTCTCTCCCCCTCTTTCTTTTTTGTTTCTTTGCAGGTAAGTTACAGTGACCCACTTGGCCAATTATGTGCACTAAAAGCTGAAAAAAGCTGCCGTTGGTCGGCACTTGGCTTTCATCAATGGACGGACAAGTGCTGTGGAATTAAGTGTTTGGTATGTCGTTATTGTTATTGTTGTTGTTGTTGTTGTTGCACGGCTTGACACTTATTTGTGTGGCGCCAGTTGGAGTTGGGGGCATGGAGGAGATGCCCTGCCGACACAAATATGCACATAAAACAGCAAGAAACAAAAAGCAGTTATGCGGGAATTCTTTATTGATATCTGACATATAATCGAACCGAGTGGAATTGGTGGTGCTGAGCTGAGCTGGTGTGGCTGAGGCTGAGGCTAAGCTTGGCTTTCGATTTTCCATGAATTATGGCACAAATTCAAATGCTGCCCACCATCGAACAGGCGATGCACTTAATTAAAGCACACGATCTGATAGCAAATGCGGATGGGTTTCTATTTTATGCGCTTTCCCAACCAACCAACCAACCGACCAACCAACCAAACACAAAACTAACCCAAAAAAACTAAGCAAATTAATGACGCCCTGTATACACAATTGACAGCGACAGGCAGGCGCTGATAAGATCGCCAAGATGGTGTTGAAACAGGCGCCGATAGAAAAAAAACACAAAAAAATAAATAAAAATAACAACTTAACTGCTCCACAAAATTTGGCACACAAATTGAAATGTGAAATGTCGCTGTGTGAGTGTGTGTGTGTTAGTTTGAAGGTGCCAACCTGTTCTCTAATTGGGTTAAAATGCAGTTGACGCTGCCTCCAGGCGGAAATCTGTGGCAACTGTGGCAGCTGCCAGCAGCCAACAGGCGTTGCCCATTTTTTTAGAGTTTTTATTTTTATTTTTACACACATAACATGATTTATAGGCAACGCTTATGAGAACTGACCTCGTTGTGGTTGTGCTGGACCCCATGGATGCTAAATGCATTTCCAATTGAAGACTGTCAGAATATTGCTGTCTGCCACATTACTTCATGGTCACTTTATTTGCCACAGTTGCCAAGTGCCACACTTTATTTTGTAGCGTCATTTAACAATTGAGTTTTACTCGATTTTGAAAGTTCTAAGCTTATCTGAAGAAAGTTTTCTTAACTGTAGATTTAAAATTATTGTACAGTTTATATAATTGTTTTTATAACTTTCTATTGTTAATTTAATTAATTAATAATTTAAGTCAACTTTATTATTTATATATAATTTATTATGAGCTTGGAAATGCTTTTTTCTGCTTGTTGCAACTGCATTATTCAATTCCTCAGCTGACCACTCATTTAATATTAATATTAATCCATTCAAATTTAATTCGCTGCTAAAACCAATTAATTGTAGCTTTAAAAGCTAAACATTTATTGATTAAATTTAATGTAAGTTGCAGGCTGATTGATTAAGATTTATTGTGAATGCTTTCGATTTCATTTCTAATCACAAATGTTGTGTGTGTATTTTTGTGTGTATTTTGTGTGTGTGTGTGTCTGTGTTTGTCTGTGTGTGTTTGTAGTTAAGTACGCTGCCTGTTTGTCAAATGAACCTGTCAAATTTTAACAAACACTCACTTTCTCTTTGGAGTGCAGCTGGCGCTAGTGTGAAGTATTCGAACTTGTAGCCAGATGATGTGCATCCTGTGCCAAACCAAATTACAATTTATTTATATGCAACACCCACACACACACACACACACACACACACGTAGACAGAAAGAGACTTGGACATGCAACATGTGGCGGCACATGTGGCACTGGCACTGGCACTGGCACTGCCTGGCTGCCTTGGAGCCAAACTGATTTGTCTGCAAATCAGTAGGCAATAAGTCAAACGCCGCCGCCAAAGTTCAAAATTATTTTCTATTTTTGCGCTTCCGTTGCAAGTAGCAAGCGAGTGGGTGAGAGGCAGCGAGGGAGTCTGAGAGAAGTGGAGAATTGCAAGTGAGAGGGCTGCTCAGAGAGAGAGAGAGAGAGGCAGAGAGAGGGAGGGAGGGAGGCAGGGAGGTGGGAGAGACCCACAGCAGAGCTGGTCGCCCAGTCAGCTCAGACAGTTGCCTGTCTATCATTTGCCTCACATTGCAGCCTTTCATTTTAGCCGCTGTGGCAGACGTTGACGCAGTTGCCGACGCAGACAATTGCAATAGTCGATCGTCGGTTTGTGGCAGCTTCCTGCCTTGCCTGCCACGCTGCCACGCTGCCACGCCGCTTTGCCGCTTTGCCACAATCGCCCTCAAAGACGCCGCTCTCTCATTTGGCTACGGATTGGCAATGGTTTCTATTCGGTTTCATTGCATTTCATGTCTGGCATTTCTTTTGAGTTTTCATTCATAAACACATGGCTCATCCAATTTATATTTGGTTTTGTGTTTTAAATCGATCGCAGTTGCAGTTGCAGTTGCAGTTGCAATTGCAATTTGCTGGCTTATGCAACACGCTGCGCTTGCTCGATCTTTGTCGGGCAATGAGGAAGTTGCATGAGTTTCTGCCGTTTGTTGCCTTTGGTTTTTTTTTTTGTTTTATTTTGTGGGTGACTGTGGCGAATTGTTGCCTGATTATAGGGCTGTTAACTGTTTATGCCCCAGGAATTGTAGCGATTTGCCCCAAATGTGGCATAAGCGACGGTCAGTTGTAAGCAGCTGAATATATATTTAGCTATATGTTATGCAGGGATTACCTCAAGCTCTATTCATAACCGGGGATGTTACGGAAAAACACTTTCGCCCGCTAAGATATAATTATCTTTTAACGCTTTTGGCTGTTGGCTTCTTGGTCACTTAATTTGGCCAGCGTTCATGGCAAAATGTGGCTAATAATAAAAAGTCTGATTGATATGTAAATATCTGTAAGAAATATATATTCTTAATCACATTATAAGCTCAGTCGATGTGGTAGTCATTTCTGTAGTCCTCAGTTTTCTTGAAGAAACTTGGCATAAATTAATAAATATCATAAAATATTAATTTTTTGTTTTCATTCGTTGTCATTTTTATATTTCATTTTTATATTTATAGTAAATTTAGAATTGGGCAAATCAACTAAGGTTTTTTAGGGTATATTTTGGCATAGCTGTTCTTGCTGTGTTTTTCCTTAACATTTATTGAAAACAGATTTGGCAAAGTCACCATCAAAATTTTACTTAATTTATTAAATTTACCAAATTTAAGATTATGTTTTTTTTTATCAAAATATTTGCCTCATAAATTCGGTATGCAAAATATTTATAAAACTATTCGCTTTCTGTAGTGGATTTTCCCATTCTGCATTCGACCTTTCAGCAGCATAAATGCGATTTTCTTAAACAATAACAATAAATGCAACGCGTCATTTGTACACTTAGTCAAACAGTCAGTTCGTCATTCAGTCAGTTCGTCATTCAGTCAGTCAGTCAGTGAAACACTTTGTTTAACAATGAGGCACTGGCGCGTGCTTCTTCTGGCTAGAGTCAGCGACGCTGACAGCGTCTGGCGGAGGAGGAGGAGGAGGAGGAGCACCCAGTGGCTTGAGAAACTACCATTAAACGGCAGCCCAGGTGGAGTTGGCAGCGCAGACAACAATAGCTGTGGCAGGCGTCGAGTCTCCGATCTGGGCTCGACAACTAGGCAAGAAGAAAGAAAATAAATGTGGCTGGCTGGCAGCACTAATGAGTTGGATCCAGTTTGCCCAGGTAACTGCTGCCACACATCAAGTGGGCAACCGGAGTTGAGTTCTTTTGTTTATTTGTCGAGTCTTAAACATGAGCATTACACACCAAATTGTCTGGCATATTGGCTTGAGCTCTCTGATCTGAACCCGCTGCTCTGTCAGCTCTGGAAGCGGGTGTGTCGCCTGAGAGCGAAAGTGTTTTTTTTCGCCGGCTGCGGCCAGCAAAATCCTGCAATGAATAATTTAGTCATTTCATGCCAACGTTTTTTTTTTTGTTTTTGTCGAAGCATTTAAGCCGCAGGAGTTGTGCCGGCGACTCGACGACCACCCAAAAAGGCAGCAGCTCCAGCAAACAACAGTAACGGCAAGTTGGCAACTTTGCCAATGCTCTGGCGACGCTGTCTTGGCGGCAAATTCATCACATGAGATCCCGTGGCGACGGCGACGGTGGCGCTAAATCGTGTGTGAATGGTTTGACGAACTGCAGCAGCGCCCGGCCAGCCCAAAACTGTTGCACAGTGGTCAGCATAATACAGATTTCCATTACAGTTTCGTTCTGCAGCCATAACTTGCTCGATAACACAGAAGATTGAAGATTGATTGAGGATATAAGAGATATAGACTTGACATGTAGGCATATAGGTTCTCATATATCAGGCGTAGATCAAGTTAGTTTTATTTAATGGATAACTGCCTTAGTTGCTCGATTATAGAATCTTCTAGCTAATACAGAATATACATGCGCATATTAAAAATCAACTAACCAAATTTCATGAAGATCGGATAAGAAACACACAATTTAAAATATATAAAAAATATATATATTAATATATTCTCATTTCTACCAGCAACCGCAAGCATTTTCTAAGCGAAATTTGCTAAAAAAAAAATTAGAATAAATTTAACAGCTGTGTTTAGAGATCACTCGACTATAGCTTTCTTCCTTGTGGTCTTCTTTAGCCTACAAATTCTTAGCAAATAATTTTTTAATTCTTTGCTAGATTTATTGCAGCATTAATTTTGCTGTTCAAAAGATTTAGTAAAGCTTCTTTAAACTGCTTAAATTGTCGTCTTTTTTATATAAATATAAAATATTAATTTGGTTTTGTGATCTATTTAATTTCGTTACTTAAATTTGAGTACGTTAAAAACTATGTAATTTTTAATATAATAATTACGATAAAATCTACGTAATTTTTATAATAATTAAACCATAATCTTCAGTCATCAAGTTGTTATTTTAAATTTTAAATGAATTATGAAATTAAATTTATAATGATGCCATGCTGAACAAATATTAAGTTATTTTTTTTTTTTAATTTTAAATCTTAAATTTGTGGTTGTAATTACTTGCTTTTGGTCAAAACTTATTCAATTGTTTGTTAAAACGATTTTAACCAAGGTGCAGCTGTCGCTGAGGCCAAGTCGGAGTTTTGAGTTTGTCGTTTGCGTTTTGATATTGAGTCTGGGTCCGAATGTGACCATTATGGTGACCAATTAGTCATTCGACGCTGGTTTTGCCTGTCATCTATTGCAGGGTTTGGCCGAAAGGCAAACATGCAGCATGTAATTTGTTGGTCAATTAAAAGCACCGCTTACCAACAGCAACATGTCTTTGCCATTTATGTGACTTTCGCAACGTGTTGGCAATCAGGCAGGCAACCAACTGAGGCAGGCAACTGTGGCAGGCAGGCAGCTGAATGAAAGCGAATCGCGTTCGGGGTCGGGGTCGTCAAAGCGAATTCTGGAGGAGCTGCTGCTACGGCTACGGCTACGGCTATATGACACTAAATGCGGAAATTGGCAACAGCTGGCGCTCACTTTCAAGTGGCGAGTGGTGACTTCTTTGTGGTTCTGCCTTGTCAACGCTAATGGCCATATGCAAAAAAAAAAAAGAGAGAAAAAAAAATAAAAATAAAAATAAAAATAATGAGACGCGACTGCAGCAGCGGCTGTGATTTGTTGCTGGCGGCACTTTCTACGGACAACAACACGGTCCCAAAAATAAGCGGCCCATGCCGCACTTACAAATATGCACATACTCACATACTTACATACATACATATGCATATGTATATGTCATTACATTTTTTTTTATTTTTTTTATTTATTTCTTTTGGTTTTTCGGCCACAA
The DNA here is from genome assembly GCA_037043605.1 of Drosophila multiciliata. NCBI lineage: Eukaryota > Metazoa > Arthropoda > Insecta > Diptera > Drosophilidae > Drosophila > Drosophila multiciliata. The sequence goes on from JBAMBF010000589.1 coordinate 3,367,206, forward strand.
ATCCTAAAATGGCATGCCGCGACATGTGCGACCGACTTAGCCAGCAAACGACAAGGTGACATGGCCACGATGGCGACTACATCGCAGCTGCTGATCCAACTCCAAGTTGGAGTTGTGGCTGTAGCTGGAGTTGGAGTTGGCTGTGTGCAGCCAAGCACGGCAGATGCGTCTCTCTGTTGGACTCTGCTGTGCCGGCAAATAAATCTCAAAAATATAAATAATAATATTAAACTCAAGCGAGGTGCACCTAACGAGTTTAAACTAGGCAAACTAACAATTTTCCTATAATATTTGACATTTATTTATAGTCATATATATGGGGCTTTTTTCTCAGATTAATGTTGGGTTGGTTTATAAACCCATTTGTACAATATCAAGCATTAATTTGGGATACATGCCCAGAACTCCTTTGCTAAAAATGCATAAAGGCAAATTCATTTTATTTAAGAATAGAATAAAGTAATTTTCAGTTCTGACAAAGTATTGATAAAAAAAAATAAGAAAAAAGAAATTCTCAAATAGTTTCACTTACTTTTCAATTAAGAACAGCTTTTGAATAAAATAAATTTCTAAACTGACAAAGCATTGGTGAAAACATTGACCATAAAATTCTAGCCAAGCACAAATTTCTCCAAACTTGTGAAATTTATCATTATCATTTTTGGCGAAAGTGGCGAAAATCATAATAAATAATTTGCATATTTCCTGATTATAAGATAATTTGGTACACCCTCGTAAATGATAATTGGGAAAATTGGCAATTGCAGTTGATGTTTCAGTTGTTGCTGTTTTTGTTGTTGTTGTTGTTGTTGCTTTTGTCGCGTTTTGTTGATGCCCAATTTGGCAATTTGGCGAGGAGAGCTTAGCGCTATTTGTGGGTCATGCGGTCTTTGGAATTGAAACTGGCGCCCGATTGTCGTTTGAAATTCATATTTCAGCTCGACACATATTTCTCAAGTGAGTGCAGTCCGTCAGAGAGAGAGGGGGGGGGGGGGGTGTGAGGTGGGGGTCGTCTGTTGCGTCGTCTGTGCAATCGACGAGCATCCGATTTTGATCATTCAATTAAAATATTTTATGGCCAAAGGGGCCACTGGCTCCAGCTTGGTCTTCTATATCTGCCTGTGGCTCTGGCTCTGGCAGTAAATAAACCTTGAAACAGATAAACGACGCCAGTTGAATTGATTGATCAAAGCGCTGCATAAAAAAAGACAGAAAAAAACAACAACAAATATTTTATTTATGTATAAATGTATAAAAACGATCAGAGTATAAAAATTAAAGTGCGATGCACATGTGCAACACTTTGCACTTCCTCATGGCTGCCATGACTATGCCAGTGCCAGTGACTGTACCCATGAAGGCAGGAGGCAGGGGCATAGAGACGAGGCGGTTGCCTCACAGATTGGCTGCATGGAATTTTGCGCCGTTGCGCATCGGAATGCGAAATTAATGAAATCACATGCAGACAACAGACAACAGCAAAAAAACAAAAAAAAAAAAATACTAAGCATGACGATGAGGTGGCCCTGGTCCAAACCCAGAACGAGAACAGCAAAAAGACCAGCCTGCTGACAGTGATTAATGCTGACGTTGTCAGGCTGAAAACAACAATAACAACAACAACAACAAGAATTCTACTTTTAACAACTGCAGCTTTGGAGAACACACAAAGAAACACTTAAAGCCCAATATTGTGGACAAAACAAAGAGCCAAAAAGATGATAACTCAAAAACGATTAATATCTGTTTGGCCAACACTTTTCCTTTAGGCTGGCTTTTTAAAAAGCGAAAGATGTTCTTCTCCAGAATAACGAAAGTAGCTTAAGTCAACATTCAAAACGAAACGAAACTAAACGAAACGAAAAGGAATTTTAAAAGGTTTTCAAGCGCATTAAAACACACAGCTCAAAATACGCTTAAAACAAAAGTAAAAGCCGTGTGAGATCGTCAACAAATATGGTCACATTTTATGTGTGTGTGTGTGGTATTCATTAAAAACTGATTGGAATCTCAGAAAGAATGTCTCCGACACATTTTAAGAGTTGAAATGAGATAAACGTCATTGTTACGAAGATTAAATTGGGAATTAATATGGATCTGTAAAGCTTGAAGTATTTATTTTAATTAATCTGTTGGCCATCGATAATTTCCCTGTTGTAATTTGAATAAAGACCGTAAAAAGCTGTGCCATCAATATTTGATAAGATACGCTGGAAATTTTTTAAAATATTTACTTTCCAAAAACAGCAAAACAGCAGAAAATGTATTAAATTTTTTAAAGGTACTTAAAATTCTACAAGAAATTTTTCACATTTATTTTTGCAGAAGCTTTTCACTAATTTCACAAAATGAATGTGGCACTTGAGTGATTTTTGTCTGGCTAACAGACAAACAGCAACAACAACAAATATTACGCATGTGCAACAACAACAACAAAAACAACAATAATTATGACAAAAGGAGAAGAAAAAGAAGAAGCTATAAAATTTGGTATGCTGAACCAAATAAGATTTAAATTACAGAGCTGTGAACATTCTTCATTTGGTTTTGGTAGCCTTTTGTTTTTGATAGCAGACTGAAATAATTTTGGTCATAAGCAGAAATTCGAATACACAATTTGAATTCAATGCGAACGCAAAGGTAGCTGCAAAAATATCCCATTACGCTGTATGAAAAAAAAAAAAAAAAAACGGATACGGTTTCATTATACAACAAGGCAAGCAAAAGCGGCAAGCGGCAAGCGGCTTAAAGACGCAACGTTTACGAAATGCTTAAGCAGGCCAAAAGACAAAACCGAAGGGGGTTGCCGGGGGCTGCATTTAAAAGAGACAAAAAGAGAGAGAGATAGACAGAGTGTGTGTGAGAGAGAGAGAGAGAGAGAGAGAGAGAGAGGAGCAGCTGCTGGACACTTATATTGCTGATGTTTCCGCAGAAAGTCAAGTCTCAATGCTCGTTCGCAGTGGCCACATCAAATTTGTTTCATTTTGCGGCGTGAAATGGCCTTTTGTTGCTCTCCCCACCCACTGTCTAAGCAACTGTCTGTCGCTGTTGTTGTTGTTGTTGTTGTGGTTGCCCGTTTGGCCAGGAAGCCAAAAGCGCCGACTTGGCCAACAAATTTGCCGCATGGTGTGCATAATTTTTCATAATTTGCGTGGGCGCATTTGCATTAGCGACCGACTGACTTCCTTACAGCTGTCATGCCACACACACACACACACACACTAGCACACACCTAACTGCGCACCACTTGTACTGTTATGTTTATGTGTTTTTTTTTCTTTGTACCACGCCCACACGCTATTGTCAGTTTGGTGGTTTTTCAATTAAAGTCATCACAGATTGCAAATCAAATCGATTGCATCGCATTTAACGCCTGTCACATTACTTTCGGTACCGACTGTTACGCAAGCAGCCCGCGCATGCGTCAAGCTGCCAGTTTCAAGCCGTTTTCTAGCTGTCTGCCAGCTGCGTGCTCGAATCAAACAATAGCCAACTCCAACTCCAAATCCAAAACTTCAATACGAAAACCACAAAATGCATGGGAAACATTTCTGCTAAAATTCATATTAAAAATTGCACTTTTACTTTATGTTTTTACTCTTTCGCTCCACATTTGGCACAATTTTAGCGCTTCAGTTCTTTAATACTGCTGCTGTCCGAGTGGGGGCCACTTAATTATGGTGCTCACTGTTGGCCAATGGATTTCTTTGCATTTTGCATTTGCAGCCTTTTTTTTTTTTTTGCAATTATGTGTGGGTGTATTTGGCGCACACTGAGCCAATAATCGTTTCGCTTTCGGCCTGACTGGCTAATGGGCACGCTGCTGAGCACGAAATGTCAGCACTTTGTCTTATTTAACTATGGCCAACCACAATTTATACCACATACTTAGTGGCAGTAGACGGCAACCGGCTTCTTTTGTGTGGTCTTTCACTTCAAATTAGTTATGGACACGTTAGGCAGTGTTGCCTGTTTGGAAAGTTGTGACTATCCATGGCAAGACTAGCTGCAAAATGTACGTGTTCTTTTATCACAGTGATTTTTTAACAAAAAATGTATATAAAAATATAATTTCAGATATATAATTAGCCTAGAATTAATTGGTAGCTATGCGGAATTTCTTAAAAATAGCATTTAATTTGCAAGAGAGAGAGAGAGAAAGTGGGTGGAAGAGTTTTGAGTAATTGTTCCGCATGAAAAATACCTAGCCAGAAAAAGCGGAACACGTTGAGAGAAATGCAGATAAAGTGTTAGATTTAGATTAAATTATATAGATTAAAATATATAGATTATATATAGATTAAATTGATGAATTAAATCATATAGATTAAATCATATAGATTAAATCATATAGATTAAATCATATAGATTAAATCATATAGATTAAATCTTATAGATAAAATCGTATAGATTAAATTGATGAATTAAATCATATAGATTAAATTATATATATTAAATTGTATATATTAAATTGTATATATTAAATTGTATATATTAAATCTTATAGATTAAATTTTATAGATTAAATCGTATTCATGCTCTGCACCCTAGTTAGACCCATGGTGACCCTTCTGAGCTCATCCATTATCGCTGATTCTTACCCAAATTCAAGAATTTTTGTTAGGTTTAAATATCATCATAACTCTTGGATATCTTGAGTACTCCAAACATGACCATCGATTGATAATTGTGCATATCGACAAAACCACTTTAAATAGTTAAAGATTATATCAAAAAAGAGCACTTGTTGGCCATATGCTGCTGTCTGCATCATAAGATTCTTCTACAACCCTATCTTTGGACAGCCTTCAGCTTACCCTATCTTTGATAAGTGAATATTCCCCCAGCTTGTTCATCTTCAATCACAAAGAGCCGGCACACACTTGTCGCTTGCTTGGAGAATTGAGGGGCACTTAGAGAGTCGCGTGTCTGATTTATGATTATGACCTGCTCCGCTTGATGTGCATAGCCTTTGGCAGCATTAATTATTCAGACGGCTAAACACCTCAATTAAACAGATTGTGTTCCATTGTGCGTGTCAAAAGGATATGGCGACGGGTCGGGTAATTGAAATGTGCCAACCCCGAATAGCTTTCTGTCTGTCTTTGCTCTGAAATAATAATGCATGCATGGACACACCTTAAAGCAAGCACATCTCCCTTCGTCCGGACGCCAAAAATCCGGCCAACCCCAAAGCAGTGTCTGGCCCAGTGCACGAGTGCGCCAATTTCATGTTGAAGGCGCGCCCAAAAGCACGCAACAGTTTTTTTTTACTTTATTATTGATGTATATATATGTGTGTGTGTGTGTGTATGTGCGTTTGTTTGTCTGCACAGCATCTACGGGACAATTCCAACCCATTCCCTGTGTAGTTGTCAGCCTTTGTGAATCAGAAACGTGCCACATACGGGTATTTGATGTCGCTTTACTTTGTGCTTTCGAGTTGAATAAACCCAAGTGGACAGCTGTTCCCGTTTGGAACAACGCAAATATTTTGATGAACTTTAAGCATCCCCTTAATTTTTTTGGATGATGAACTTAAAGTCACCCCACTTGGAGTTGATTGCGCATATTAAAGCCGCTAGTGTTTATCATGGGAAATCTATTACGCCACTTTCACCACAACTCACCAATTGTGTGTGTGTGTGTGTGTGTGTGAAAAGCCGAGGCAGTAAATCAACAGCTCAGCCAAACTCGACTATTACCCTACATAATCGAGGGGAAGAACAACAACCCCTAAAGTCGACAATGCGGCGCCGGGGCGAGGCATTCATTATGAGCACAATGCACAGATGCAACACCCTCTTTACATATATATATATATATATATGCCCGCATTTCCATATACAGATGTACATATTTATTTTCATGGAATGTGCATCTGTCAGATGCTCGCATCTGTGCCTCACAAGTGCATTGCATCTTGTGCAACGTCAAGTGTCAAACAAGACGATTTTACGGCTCTACATTTTATAATCCTTATGTGTACTCATTAAGCATGCATTTTGATTTACAATCCTCAGTCGCATTTAAAATGATTTGTAGCACAATTCTCTATGGATTATTTAACATTTTCGAAAGAAGGAATCATTACGATGATGATAAACATGATGTTATCATCATCGTAATGATTCCTTCGTTTTACTAGTGATTATTTTTGAAATTCCCCTTACTTTTGTATATTTTTATTTGATGATATTTTATGATTGATTAGCAATATTTCTAAGAACTCAGTTGAGTTCATATTTTGCTGACGCATTTTTTCGTCTTACACCTGACAGCTGTAATAAAAAGTTCTTATCTATAAATCGAACGTACGTTTAATATTATTATATATACATATATAGTAATACTATATATAGTAATATGTAGTACTACTATAGGTAGCATAATTCCGAGTTCAAAAGTTGTTTTTTTTTCTCGATTTTTAAGCAATAAAAGAGGATTTTTAAATAATATTTTTTTCCTTTTTAAAATTGGCTTGTAAATAAAGTTTATTAGACAGTTGAAGCTTTATTGTATAGAAATATTTTAATTAGTTTATTATAATATGAAATATAGATGGTAAATGCAAAATATTCTTTCCGTTTTTATATTTTTTTCCTTTGTTGTCTCCAGCTCAAGAGATTTTTGTTTAAATTTTGTTTATCATTAATCATTTTTTATGAAATATATTAAATGACATCGGGATTTGTTTTTAAAAAACACTTGAGCTGGAGACAGCCAAAATTTTATTTAAATTATGAAAAGAAGTCGAAAAATAAGAAGTTGGTTTCTAATATATTTTGACAGGTCTTCCGGAAACTGTATGCAAGTATTTGGGATACATATACATTTATATATATTCAAAAACTAGTATTATATTATGTTCAATTGAATAGCAGTGTAGACGACTCTCTTTCTCTCTCTCTTTCCCTCTCTCTCTCTCTCTTTCGCTCAGTCCAAGAAATGCTTTCGCCTAGAAATCGGCTCGAGTTGGCTGAGTGCATTCGGCTGACATTCGTCTGTCGGGTAATGGTAGGCATTCGCTGTGTAACACTGAACCCTGGGCTGCAGTTAGCGTAACCCCTCCAAAGGGGAGTAACAGAAGTAAACAAAAACAAAACCAATTGAGTACCGTTTTGTTGCGCTCGACCCCAGCTTCCCCTCCCCGGCTTAGTATATACAGTATGCGCATGCACTCAAGCAAATTGTCGCAAGCATACTCTCCCTTCCTCCCCCCAATTGTCATTCTCGCTGCGTGACCGTCTCTCTCGCCCACACGCCCACTCTCTTGTTAACGATTTTTACTCTCTGCTCTCTCTGTTTCTGTCTCTCTGCAGTTTGAGCGGTGCGCTTAACGACTGTTTCATTTTTGAATTCAGTTTCGGTTTCGGTTTCAGTTTCGGTTTTTGTTTTGTCAGTTTTCAGTTTTCAGTCACACGTTGACCGGTGCGAGTCGACGACAATTCACCATCCACAAATTTACATTCCATAAAACAGAATACACAGCCATTGCATTTGCCTTGTGTGTAAACAAACGAAAAGACGAAACGAAAACGCGGCCGGTGGTTGTTGCTTATTGTTGCTATTGTGTGCAGTGATGCATTTAAATTTGTGTTTAAAGATATCTACATACATTCACGTAAATATATATATATAAATATCTAGCTTCCGTTGTGCACCAATTGCGGCCGCGCCCCCCGTCGGAGTTGTTTTTGTGTTTTTTTTGGTGTTGCTTACGGTGCCTTCGCATTGAATGTGTTTGGCAACATTTGTTGTCCCAGAAAGCCGAAGCCCGAAAAAAGACCGAAGCCGAAAACCGAAACGAGGTCAATGCATTTGTAATTGCTGATAACGGAAAAGTGCACAAAAACTAATGAATAAATGAAGAGAAGAGGCGGCCAGAGAGAGATGGTGATAGTGCGATGAATAACAATAAAAAAATGTTAAGTTCAAAGTTAAGTGGCCAGTGTACACACCCCCACAAGCCCCTTAGCCCATGCACTTCAAAAAATCATAAATAAATGAATATGAAGAAATTTTCCACTTGAGTGAACAACTGAAATGCATTTATTAACCGCCTTGGCCACTGCATCTGTATCTGTATCTCTGTCAGTGCGCCGCAGTCTCTGTATCTGAAGACCATAATTGCATGCCATAAAAACTTCAGATTCGAGACGCTAGTGCGTTGCAGTTGCAGTCGCTGTTATCAGCCAGTGTGGCAACTCTGGCAAGTGTTGGCTGCTGCTGCATTTTTAATCAGACTTCCACTTGAACTATTTCTGTTTTCACTTATTGGATGGAGTTTATTGGATTAGCGAGCATTAAACTTGCTATCTGGAATTGACTGGCATTGGTTCGCTGTAACGGCAGGTGAGTGCCACAGATGTTTGCAACAATGTTGCCCCGGCTATTGCACTTGGCCATGACAACATGTTGTCTTTATGAAATTACAATGCGCAAACAACACACACACACACACACACACACGCACACACCATGAGACACATGTTGCGAATGTGTTTTTGTAGTTTTTCGAGTGCATTGAACTTTAGTACATACTATAAATGTGTCACTGGAAGATCTACTCCCGCATATTTAGTTATACAAATATATCTATATATATACATATATATATCTATATTTATGTAAATTGCTACAAGGGGTGACACCCTTTTTTTCTCACAATCACAGCTTGGAAGGAAATGCTGATTTGTGGGGGTTTAGAAAACAGCGCAATTGAAATTGAAACCCGATATATGTGGCAGCTAAAAGCTAATTAAATATGCGTTTGCATTCAATAGAATAAGCAAATAAACAAATGCTGAATTTTTTAATCAAAATAAATTTACAGCTTGCAGATTTTTTTGTTATTTTTATGTGCGGAAAGTCATTTCCTATAAATGCTGATAAGCCCAGCAAATGTTTCGTATAAAGATTTCTGAATCACTCGCACTGCATTTATGATATAATACCATATATTATGGATAAGATTGAACAGTGATTGAAAGTTTCTTTGAGCGTTGAATAAACTCAACTTTTGCTGCTTTAGTTAACAACTCTGATTTTAGTTCCCATCTGAAACTTTCACCTGCTTGGCTTAGCTTTGAAGAGAATCACTTCAGATATGAATGGGCTTGATTTCGCTTGAAGGAAGGCGTTATTTGATATTAGGCACAAGTACGGGTCGATCTCAACCACAGGCCACACGTAAACAAGCTCGAAAAAGACACACGCACAAAAGCAACAATTTATATGCATATGGATTTATTCATAAAACCCACATGTTAACCGCAAAGCAGAGTACAAAATTTCAATAAGAATCACATAAAAACTAAAAGAGACCCAAAGAAGCCAAAGATTTAGTAATCCATACAAATAAATATGAATTTATAGAAAACATATAAAGAACAAGCACTGAAAGTTGCAGTAATCCAAGCTGATATAAATAAGATTTTTAATAATAAAACCTATACAAATATTGTGCTTGATCCAAAGAATACTTTATACTATATAATTAGATTTATGTGCATCAAAGAGAACCGCAGCCGATAATTGCCAGCCGATATCAGTTGGCATTGCTATAATTGCACAAACGTGGATATTATGCCTCATGCATCGCTATATAATTATTATTAATATTATTTATATAGAACGTGCAATATTTGCAATATCGCGATATATATAGACGATGTGTACTTGAGTTTTGATTGCTTTGGGCCATGGCTTGCAATTAGTATTGATCTGTCAGTTGCATGAATATCTGTTAATTGACCTGGCTGCGGTGTCATAAATATGCAATATCATAGAACTGATCAACAATTGACCATTTAACTATAGCTGTGGATATTATGCGGGCTTTGACTGTTCTCTCTCTAAATTGGGCCAACAGTTTGTTTTTTTTTGCAAATCAAATTGTGCTCAAAAGTTGCTGGCAGATAATGAATAGAACTGAGGCTATTAAGCCATCGAGTTCAATGTACCTCTTCAGATTGTGGCTAACTGTGGAGAGTAGCGTTTTTTGTTGTCTTGATTTATGTGAGGCTTTTTTTTTTGGCAACTGCCAATTCGCTGCCATTGAAGATGTTTACAATTTTCTTGGGCTTGTCTTGTCTTGTCTTGCAGGGCCAGGCTGACAGCTTCAATGGAACTGCACTGCCCACAAGCCGCGCATAATAATAACCCTGAAAGTTTACTGACTTCCGTTCGACTGCCCCGTGCAACACCGGAGGGGGAATATCGCAATCGAGTCCCGAGACCTGTAGGCAGTGTCAGTGGCACTTGGGCAACAAAGAATGCCAAGCAGATAAAAATCTCTGGAAACACACACACAACACAATCAGCACCCAGTCCACACCTACTCAAGTAATCGTGTGTGTGTGTGTGTGTGTGTAGGTGGCGCTAGCTGCAGTCACAAAAGTAGGAGCCGCAGGCGTTGTCTTCGTTAAGCCAACTTGTACAAAATGTTGTTTTTGTTGTTGTTGTTGTTGTTGTGTCTTTTGTGTCGTCTGCAATTTGTTGTTGCTGGTAAGGTGCAAGCTGCCAACTGGCAACTTGCAACTGGCAACTTGCAACTGGCAACTTGCAACTGGCAACTTGCAACTGGCGTGTTAACAACCGTTGCTACGGTTTAGTCGAACGGGCAAACGGTGTTAACTGAAATGTTGCCACTCGCACTCTGTGACAGCCTCAACTGCAACATGACATGACAGCCAACTCCATGACAATGTAGCCCTCGACCTCGACCCTTCCCTCCCCTCCCCTTCCCCCTGTATACACTCTGGGTGCATTTATCTTAATTAGACGAACCTCAAGCTGCCACTTGAAGACAGCGCTAAAAATAGTATTTGTGCAGGGTCAGTTTCTCTATAAATATCCGATATGTTTGTATTTCGCTTATCCCATGTTATTTGAGCTATACACATCTGTTATCTGTGGCAATAAGACTATTTATAACTGTCAAAAATGATCCCAAATATACCCCAGGCTCAGGCTCAGTCATTCGACAATTTCTTATGCTTTACATTCCCAGATTATTTTCGAACAATCGAGTAAAAGATTTATTCTCCATTCGTCAAACATTATCTGCGACTTATCTGCCTACAATTTTGACATGGTAGATTTGGTAATTCGGCCAGATAAGTGTTTGGGCCGGGTCTATTGCTGTTGGCTTAAAAGTGCTGGCAGCTAGCTCTAAATGCCTATCGCTGGCATTCCAATATACACAATTTACCGTCTCTTGGCGTGTTTTCTTTTCTTTTTTTTCTATTTTTTTCCTCGATTTTTTTTTTGGTGTTTTTCTAGTCGCTTTTCATTTTGTCTGCAGCGGCGAGTGATTTTTTTTCATGGCAGTCCTCGACATAATTTACGTGATCATTGCGCGTCGATAACAAGAAATTATCGGCGCGCTTGAGCACGAGTCCAACGACGTTGTCGTCGTCGTCGGAGTCGGAGTCGTCGGAGTCTGCATTGGTGCAGCCACCACCGACGCAATGGCAATCGATGTCGATGGCGTCCAATCGTCGATAGCCGTTAAATGTTTGGCTTGTCGTTATTTGCGTTTTTTTGCATACCCTGTAAACAAATAATTTTGATAAAGGGTAGCTTTTTGATTAAGAAATATTTGCATGAATGGAAATTTATTATTTATTATTAATTATTTATTATTAATTGTTTATTATCTATTATTTATTATCTATTATTTATTATTTATTATCCATTATTTATTATTTAATATTTATTAATTATTATTTATTATCTATCATTTATTATTTATTATGTATTAATTATTATTTATTATCTATCATTTATTAATTATTACTATTATGTACATCGAACTCCACTTAATTGGTTAGATTTTCAGTTCCCTGAAAAAACTTATGTTGAACAAAGCTGATCTTTCCAACAAAACCTATTCCAATTCTTTTAAAAAATAAGCTTTAATCTTTTGTCAAATTTATTCAGTGCTCAACAAATAATGTAAAAATGCTATAATATATTTATTGTATGCACTTCTTATTTGAATACAGGGTATTAGCCACTTCGGTCATACTTCCCCGGCGCATTCTTAGCAGTGCTGTTTTTTGCTGCTTCGTTTCTAATTGTTGCGCGCGTTTGTGAAATTTATTGCGTTTCGCCTTAATTTTTGTAATTTTTTTTTTTTATTTTTTTTATATATATTTTGACTACGTAACATCTGAACTGCAATTGCTGCTTTAGGCTGCAACTGCAACGTGCAACGTTCGTCGACTGAGCAGCTCTTACAACTTCATTTGGCCTGGTTGCCTTGGCTTGGCTTGTTCGATTTGGTAGCTGCGATATGGCGACGCGAAAAGCGAAATTCATTTTTATGTTAATGGCTTTTGGCGCTGGCCAAGAGCAGCGACACGCGCGATTCGTGAAAGGAAAAGCGCATTTGACGTGCCTCTATTGAATTTGGTTTCTTTTCTCTTCTTTTTTTTTGGAAATAGGTTTTCATTTACAGTTGCAACAGTTGCAACGCCCCCGCTGATAGTATTTCCGGTTGCGGCATTGCTGTTGCATGACATGTTTTGTGTCCCAGAATAAGAACAACGAGCAGCTGATTTTTTTTTATGCGAACTACCTGAGAATTATGACAGCGACTGGGAATAAAAAAAAAATAAAACGTGTTTGCTGAAATTTTGGCATTGGTCAGTCAGAGTTGGCTGAGTCATTTTGTCTGGGCTCCACTGTAGGGGCATGCATCATATTTAATCTGTTGCCTGTCCTGCCTCAGGGCTCAAGTGGCGGCAGCGTGTGAAAATAAGCCACAAATATTGTGCCGTAAATTGATATCTTGTTAAACTTGTTGTTTTTGTTTTTGCTTTGTTTGTTTTGTTTGTTTGTTGTTGTTGTTTTCTGCACTGGTTTGTTGTTGCTGCCCGTCCAAAGAGATAAACATCCGCACAATTTTGGGAACCGATGCTGATGAGAAATTGCCAACTCTGCATTTTCAACAGGAAGCCAATAAGAAGTTGTTTATACTCCACTTGAGTGTCGAAACAAATACGAATTATTTATTTAACGATTGTCATTTTTAGATTGTAGATAATTTAGGGATTTATCAAATTAACTGAAACATGCATTTATTCTTTATAATTTACTGATAAATCAGAGAAAGCTGCAAAAATATTTAGATATTTATTATTATATATTTATTTCTCAAAACTTATTCGACGTTTTGAGAGTAATTGCTAAATAGTTAATGACATGCATATATATAAATCGATTTATAAAAGATATATCTAAATTAAAAACTTCCCCAAATTGAACCAGTTTCGATTCTGTGATAAACATTTTCAAGTATTTTGCCATTGCGATTGAATATTCAATGCCAAAGCGAAAAACTTGACTTGCCACCTGCGAAAACGGCAACCGTTAACAACAACACCAGCAACATCATCACGAACTGATGGGCGTGGCTGGCAAGTGTGCGCTAATAGTTTGGCTATAACAGCAACTAATGACTAAATTTCACATGCCTCAAAAAAAAAAAAAAAAAAAAAAAAAATTAACAAATATGCTGCGACTGCGGCTGCTGCTGCTGGCGGGTAGGAAGCGAACATTCATTTAATTTAATCACGTTTTCTGCTGCTGCTGCTGCGACAAACAATGCAACACTGCACAGCAACAGCAACAACAATAGCAACAACAACAACACGTTGTCAGTTCAAAGGTTAAGTGAGTGAGCGCATTTGACTGGGGGCGACACACCCCAAAAATGGGCAACATTTTGCAACAACAACAACTGGCACGGGGCGTATCAGCAAACGCATCAGCAACAGTTGTTTTTGTTGCAAGCTGTTGCAGACTACAGGTTGCAGGTTGCAGTTTGCAGCTTTGCTTGTGGCATAAACGCCAATTATGTGCAAAATGCATGTGTGTGTGTGTGTTTTGTGCCGCAGACCAGAGCGTGGCATGTTTTTGGCAATTTTTCATTTCCTGGCCAGCAACAACAACAGCAAAGAAAATGAAAAAAAAAACACACACACACACACGGCGGAAAAACTCAGGTTGTTCAAGTTGCCCAGTGGAGTGGGTGAGCCGGGAACTGAAGCTGAAGCTGCAGCAGATGCTAGTGCAGCGATAAGGCGCCAAATGTGCAACAAGCGTGCGCCCGCTACGAAAGTCGTGGTGTGTGGGGTGGAAGGGGAGGAGAGCAGTAGAGAAGGGGAGGAGTGTGAGCGGGTTACGCTTGCCTGTTGTCTGTGGCCGGTTCGCCTGTTGTTGCCACAGCCTTGGCAGCCAGCCTTGGTCACATTAGAATGACAGCAGCCGCAGCCATTGTCATTTCTCATGCAACAAAAAACAGGTAACTGCTGGTTGTTGTTGTTGTTGCTGCTGCCGCTGCTGTTAACTGGCAACTGGCAACAGTTGCTGGACGTTGCATGCAAATTGCCGTAAATTGAATTTGTCTGATTACGTTTGCGCCACAGTTGGGGCACATAATCGATTGTCTTGCTGCCTAGCATCAATATTTGCTTTTGCCACAGGATGCGATCGAACTGAAGTGAAAAAATTGTGCCAACCATGAGGCAGACAGTCAAAGCAAGCCAGCCAGGCGAAAGGACGGACGGACGGATGGATAGACGGACGGATGGACAACCAACGCAGTCGGATAAATGATTGCGTTCGAATTGCATTTCGATGATTGTAAAAATTGTGGCTGGGTTTGGGGCAGGCAGCGAAAAATTATGAGCATCATGTGGCCCAAGCAATGTAAATGCTTAATGGAGATTATAGAGCACAGCAAGAGACGCACCAAAGGATGGATATCATCATCCGAGACAGACAGACGGACAGACGGACAAACTGTGCAGCTGAGACTCGAAACTAAACTAGATTATTTCCAGGGAAACAATTGCAGTTTTGATAGATTAAGCAGAAATGCAAGAAAATCAACTCAAATAAGCAATAAATTCAGTTTTTTTGAAAAGCGAAATAATATTTAACAAAAGTATTTTAAGCATTTATCTTGTGGAGAATATTTTTAATGTAAAACTGACTTAATTTGTATATAAAAAATATATATAAAAAATATATATAAAAAATATATATAAAAAATATATATAAAAAATATATATAAAAAATATATATAAAAAATATATATAAAAAATATATATAAAAAATATATATAAAAAATATATATACAAAATATATATACAAAATATATATACAAAATATATATACAAAATATATATACAAAATATATATACAAAATATATATACAAAATATATATACAAAATATATATACAAAATATATATACAAAATATATATAAAAAATATATATACAAAAAATATATATATAAAATATATATAAAAAATATATATAAAAAATATATATAAAAAATATATATAAAAAATATATATAAAAAATATATACAAAAAATATATATAAAAAATATATATACAAAATATATTTATAAAAAATATATATAAAAAATATATATACAAAATATATATAAAAAATATATATACAAAATATATATAAAAAATATATATACAAAATATATATAAAAAATATATATACAAAATATATATAAAAAATATATATACAAAATATATAATACAAATATATAACAAATATATATAAAAAATATATATACAAAATATAGATACAAAATATATACAAAAAATATATATAAAAAATATATATAAAAAATATATATAAAAAATATATATAAAAAATATATATAAAAAATATATATAACAAATATATATACAAAATATATATAAAAAATATATATACAAAATATACATAAAAAATATATACAAAAAATATATATAAAAAATATATATACAAAATATATATAAAAAATATATATAAAAAATATATATAAAAAATATATATAAAAAATATATATAAAAAATATATATAAAAAATATAATCAGACAACGTCTGTCTTATAAAATTTTTTATTCAGTTTTAAATGTGTTAAACTTAATAAAAATAAGTTTGACAAACATTGCTTCATTGAGAACACAGTTTGACATTTGCCAGTTTGAGAAAAACTTTTGAAGTAATTCCGTAAAGTTTCGATCCAAATGCTGATCAAGTGCAGCTTATCAAAGACTTGTCGCCATGGGAAAAAAACCATTGCACGTTTTTCCAGTTAAGCCAAACTAATTGCATAAAATTTGCATATGCCAAATGAAGTTTTTGGGGGGCTGAATTCAATTAAATGCAAACCAAGGAATCTATCTGATGCTAGCGTGTTGCATGACAGACACGAAAGACAAAAAAAAAAAAAAAAAAAAGGAAAATGTATTTAATTAGATTTGGCCTACGTGCTAAGGCAGGGCCAAAAGAAATGATTTTGTATAGAGTGTTTTTTTTCAGGTCAGGCATACAACTACATAAATGTGGCATGTGTTTCGGTTCTGTGGCACATGGCGATTATAGGTTGCCACATTGGGGCCGGCCCTAGTCGGGTATCCAAATAGAAATGGCTGCAAGAATGCAATCATTAGGATAGAAATGCTTTGCGGCATGTCAACATAAGCATTTGCCATAAATCAAATGACGGCCAAAAGCATTAATGCCAACTAAACAACAGAACCCTGGGCAATGCCAATACCACAAGCAGTCAGCTAGGCAGTTCCGACCAGGCCGACAGCCAGACAGCCAGCCAGCTAGCTATTCAGCCATTCAGGCAATGCCTCAATTTGTACAGCTTGCAGGCCGAGGCGAAAGAATGTCGCAATCAAAATTTCAACATCGTGTTTGCGGCAGCAACAGCAGCAGACATGAGAAGATCTGCAGAACCGTACAGAAACTAAGACCCCCAGACGCAGCCAGAGAACCTGGAACAAACGCCTATGGAACTATATTTAGATGTAGTCGATTGCCGCTCGATTGGGCCAAATGTTGCTATTGATGCTGCTGCTGCTGCTGCTGTTGCAATGAGCGACCCAAAAAAAAGCACATTAACAGCAACATGGGGCACTCCATAAAAAAAAAAACGACAGCATCTGCAGAGGTTGAAAGAACATTTTGAATATGTTTCTAATTGGCGCAAATTATTGTTGATCTTCAGATTGTGTGGATCTATTATGATGCGATTGCTTTCGAAATTGCTGCCAATTTGTTTAAGTCGATTGCATTCCACAGATTCAAGAGACAATCTATCTTGTCGTTTGTTTAAATATAGTATTAAATTACCATAAATTAATATTGTTCACAGACACTTAATTAGAAAGCCAGACAATGGGCACAACCCAAACAAAAAAAGAAAAAAAAAAAACAGTGGTTTGATTGCAACAAAAAAATGTGCCACAATGGGTAAAAATGCGTCACAGTTCAAGTCAAAAGTGACGCAATAAATATCGAAAATAAAAAAATATTACAAATATCATTAATTTCCGACAGAGATTAAATTAAATGAATAATTAATGCTAAATTAAGATCTCTTAGTGTGATTTATTTATATATGAACCATACAATTATTTATAGCATATTTATAAAAGAAAAAGGTTGATAACCCCCCTTTATATATATATATATAGTTAATTCAATATGAAAATAAATCTTGATAAAAATAATGTGTGTTTCATTGGAATTCCGTTAGTAATTTATCGATAAATGGTAGTAAATTTCATTAGTTTCTATCTCATATAAACTATAAGCTAAAAAATATATATAAGAAGTATGAACGAAATAAGTTTTCTGACAAACTAAACAATAATTAATTAATAATAAAAAATATTAATCAATATAAGCAGCTAATGATATAAATAAATTGGTTAACTAAAAAGTATAGTAAAAAAAAGACAATACTTTTTTTTTGTTGTTTAACAAATTTATTTGCTTTGTTCAGCTTTTAAATATTATTTTGTTTGTGTAATAAAAACATAAAAACAGATTTATTCGCTTTATGCAGCATTTAAATATTATTTTGTTTGTATAATAAAAACAACTTCAACTATAAAGATCCGCTTGGTGTTTATCTTATATCTTTTAAATGTGCACAAGTATCAATTGAGGAGCTCTTTGGGATTAAATTGCAGTTGCCTTTCCATACTCGAATTCGCATTCGCATTCGAATTCGAGTTCGAATTCAGATACAACTTGTTGCTACACTGTGCCGATTGCCACTTTTTCTCCACTTCAGTTGACATTGAAGTTGCAGTTGTTGTTGTTGTTGTTGTTGTTGTTGTTGCTGTTGTTGTTCGCTTCTCCAATTCAGAATTCTGATAATGGTGAGGCAGCAGCGTCCAATTGAAAATGATGAATGTGTCGCGTGTTTTAATTTTGTATGCCCCACACATGGTCAACGCAAATGCTTATGTGTGGCAATGTCAGACATGGTGTAAATTGAGACATACCCATTGTAATTCAATTCAGTGAACCATGGGAAAACTGCGCCTTATATTAATTCTCTTTCTTTGCTCACCTCTCTCTCTCCCCCCCCCCCCCCTCTTTCGCTTGCCCATATCAAATTGCCTTTTACCTGAGCAAAGGTCAAGCGTTTTTTTTTTAAGCTTGAAAAATTTGACATGTTTGCTCGGAAAGACCTGAGAGGATTAGTTGAGGCTGGAGAAATGCCATTTGTTGAAATCATAGCTATAAATATCTGCTCGGAAACAGCTCCTAAATGTGTATTTAAATAGTTATATGCTAAATTTGATTTATGTTCTTTTGCTGCTTTTCGCTCAGTGCATGGCATTAATGTTGCCGGCAACAAAGTTGCGCCTTATGCTGCAGGCTGTGCGCTGCAACATTCTGCGCATGTGCAACCAATTATTAATTGCATATGAGTTATGCGGCGCTGTTGCTATTGTTGCCGTTGTTGCAGTTGCATTCCTTCATCTCTGTTTTGCTGCTGAGTCAGCATTTTGTTGGCTTTGTTGCCTTTGTGCACGCTCGCTGCGACCGACTGGCGCCGACGTCGACAGAGGCGTCAACGGCGTGTGCCTGCCGCAGATACAACACACACACACACACACAGAACGCTCGTCTGCGCTTGTGTGGGTGGCTCCTCTTGGCTTGGATGTGGCCTGCATACTAGCAACATATTCTACTCATTTTTTGTAACACTGTCTCGCCCCTTTTTTTATTTTTTATTTTTTATTTTTATTTGTTACTTTTTTTTTTTGTGTTTTTGCGTTTGCTTATTAAATTACAAAACAAACGGCCCACACATAAATAAGCTGCGGCTCGGGCATTAGACGGAAATGCGCGCATCCTGCCCAGCATCCAGAACCCAGAATCCAGAACCCAGAGAACACAGAACCTGGGAACAGGGAACCGAGTCCAAAAGAGTTGGCTTTATGAAAAATTCCTAGCGCTGCGGCGTCTATAATTAAGCGTGAAATGTTGCTGGCGTTACGCTGCATTCCAGCCAGCAGCCCTTTGGCTATAACCAACCAACAACAGCAACAAGAACTTGCAACTTGCAACAGGCAACAGGCAACTTGCAGCAGGCAACATGAACAAGTCACTTTTATGGCTGCACTGCGCTCGCTGCCTTGCACCTTTTGCAGCAACATTCATATTAATTGCAAGTGTCCGCACTTACTTTGCAACATGCTGCAATTAGAATGTTGAACGCAGTTTGGCCTGTTTTTATTTTTTTTTTTTGTTGTTGTTGCTTTTGTTTTTTCACATGTTGACGGAAGTCAATTCAAATGATGCCCTTAAGGTTGCAAAATACGCCAAAGTTGAATGCACTTGCAACAACTGGCCAACAACAACAACAACAACAATTGTGAGTGGTCTAAAATTGATTTCTCATGTTTGTTGTTGTTGTTTTTTTTTGTTTTTTTCTGTTTTTGGCCAACTGCTCGTATAATAAACAAACGCGAGGCGACTAATTAAAATAAGTTGCTAACAAATGCGCAGCCAACAAGCCTGCCTAACTGGCTAACTGGCTAACTGGCTAACTGACTTGGTTGGCCAACAGTTGCCTGCCTGCCTGCCTGCCTGCTTGGTGTTGACCATCTAATGCTCGATCCTTAGCTGTTGATAGAATTTGCACCCATTGCCTTGACATTGACTATACACAGCAAAAAATAATCATAATATATAAGTTATAAGCAACTTTTTATACTTTTATATAATAATATAAATAAAATGAAAAATATTACATATATTTTTAATGAATGTAAAAACACTTCTAGAAAATTTCTTTAAATTTAAATTTAATTACAAAATACAAAGCAACGTAAAATATGTTAAAAATTATAAAGTTACTTTATTGCGATTAATAGAAGTAATTATTTATTCTAAATAATATTATATATATTTATTTATAAGTTGTAAAAAACGTATTTATACTTTTATGTAATAAAACACATTCAGATATTTTCATTAAATCATAATTCCAGTAAAATATGTTAAAAATTATTAAATTACTTTATTGCCATTAATTGAATTAATTATTTGTTCTAACAAAAATTATATATATATATTTAATTTATTTTATTATTTTATATTTATTTCTTTAAATATAACATTTAATTACAAAATACAAAACGTAGTAAATTATGTTAAAATTTATTAAGTTAGTTTATTGCAATTATTTTAAGTATTTATTTATTCTAACCAAAATTAGATATATATTTATAAGTTGTAAAAAATGTATTTACACTTTTATATAGTAAAAAACTTTCAGATATTTTCAGTAAATCATAATTCTAGTAAAATATGTTAAAAATGATTAAATTACTTTATCGCGATTAATTTAAGTATTTATTTATTCTAACAAAAATTATGTATACATTTATAATTTATACTTTCAGATATTTTCATTAAATCATAATTCAAAATACGAAATTCAAGTAAAATTTAGTACAAATTATGAAGTTACTTTATTGCGATTAGTTTAAGTATTTATTTATTCTATTTATTTTATTTTGTGTAACTGAAGATGCCTAATTTGTGGCCTATTTGTTAAATGATGGCCAGAATTGGCTTTAAGCTTTGAAGTTTTTTTGTTAGGAATTGCAAACTATTTTCTCTCAATGTGGCTTTGGCATTTTTTCAAATCATGCCTTGGCTGCTTTTGGCCGTGTTGTTGCCATCAAATTAAAGCGCTAAATGTTGTGCGCCTTTTTTTTTTTATTTTTTTTTTTGTTTTTTTACCCCGTGTTTCATCACGCATTGGGCATTTTGAGCCGGGCCCAAGACACAGGATCCAAGAGGCAAGTCCATGTCCATGTCCAATGTCGATCCGATGCGATACGCTGCTGCTCTATCTAAGCATGTCTATATGTATGTATTTATGTATGTATGTATGTATGTATGTATGTATGTATGTATGTATTTATGTATGGTTCATTAACATATGGGCATTTGGCTGAGCGCGATTCGGCGCTGTAAATTACTGATGGACAGCTGCGTTGCTGCCTGGTTTGCCAATCTGCCTCGGCTGAGACTCTTCTCATTGGTAGTGAAATTTTATGATGCCACATTTCCTTTTTTGGGGGAGGTGTGGTGGGGCTCGACTGTTACTGCTGCTGCTGCTGCACCTTTTATGTGCTGCGCAACAAATGCGCGAACATTGCGGCATGCAACGCTGCTCTGCGGCCATCAATTAAAGATGCTGCCATACAAATGTGGCCATAATTTGATTGTTTTTCGAACAGAACCAAACCGAAACTGAACTGAACAGCAGCAGCAACCAGGAGCAGCAACATGCAACATGCAGCATGCAGCAGGCAGCAGGCAGCCAGTCGCTGACCTGCTTTTTATGGACCAAGTCTAAAGACTGCACAGCTTTTGCCACTTGCCAATTACAGCGAACCGGGTCGATGTCTATGCCTGGCCATATAGTTGTGCCTGTGGCTGCAGCTGCAACGCCGGTGGTCCAACCAGACACTTGGACGAGGATGAGGATGAGGCCGTGGCTGAGGCCGAGGCTGAGGCCGAGGCTGAGGCTGATGGCCTCGGCCAAACGCGTTCTCTGTTAGTGGTGCCCCAAGTTGGCATTTAAGAGATCCGCACATCGCATCTCTGGCATATTTTCATTGGAAAATGTGGCCACACGTTGGTTGAGTGGTGACGGGGGCGGGGGGAACTGCAATTTGAACCACTTTTCAGTGAGGTGCATTGACCAACCAATTGAAGCCACTCAAAAGCATTGACATTGGCCAAGACAGCCCCAGGTTAAGTCTCTGACGGCATCTCATCATTGTGATGCGCGTTGCTTATGGCATCTGACGCCGGTTTTGGTCATCAGAAGCAGTTCCACATTCCACAAGCGGCCTTGCTTAATATGGTGCGGTTTATCTATTGAGTTCTTATTATGGCAGCCACTGCGCTGCACTGCCTCACAGCCTGCGGCGGGCATCAGTTCTCAATTTGAAGTGGTTACCAATTTTACCCCGTCGCCCTTTCTCCTGTCAGCAATTGCTTATGTAACGCACAATTTGGTATTTATAATCAGTTAATAAGTATTCTAAATCTGAAACTTAACTGGCAATATGGCAATGGACTCGTCCCATTAAGTCAATAATTAACAAGAACAACAACAACAACCAAATCCCAGCAAGTCGCAGCGAAACAAGTCAACTGTGCGCAGATCTTGTTAACAAAGTTATCTGGTCTTGGCCCGTGTCAACAGGGCCAGACTGCTGCCAATGCAAATTTAACCAGCGGCTTATTTATGTAGCTCATTAGCAAGATGCAGAGAGGCAGAGATGTGGGCAGAGCGGGGCAGCTCAAGGGGCAGTTGCAATTGCCGTTAGCAAGAACTCAATGTTGGCATGTGCAACTCGTATCGCATAGTCAATATTGCCACGCCGTCTGTCACTCTGTCTGTCTGTCTGTCTGTCTGTCTGTCTGTTGCAGCGTGTAATGCACCTTTAGACTTTTGGCCTTCAAAAAGTGCAGCAGCAGCAATTGACGAGGCCAGTCTTGGCCAGGCTGACAGACTTGTCTGTTTGTCTGACTGACTGACTAACTGACAGACTGACTCTCTGACTGACTGGATATGTATTTGATAGCATCTCCATCTGTGTGGAGACACCCACATTGCGTGTCTTATGCAATCTTTGCTCCACTTTTTGACCCTGGGCCCAATCAATCAAAAGTTCAAGCCAAACTCGGCAGCTTAAGCCAAATCTGTGGCAGTTGCAGTTGCAATTGTTGTTGTGATTTCTTTCGATATTGACTGGCGTTTCCTGCTCATTGTGGCTTTCGCTTTCCGCCGTCCGCCAGATGCGTCTTGCATATGTAGGAAAAATTGAAAATTGATTTTGAAAGCGAATGCCTCAAAATGTGAGGCATTGAGATACATTTACAGGCCAGGCCAGGCCAGACCGCAAAGACCGCATCTGTCCACACAGATTAACAAACGCCGTCAGTATTTGTGGCTCTCCTCTCTCACCTTTACCCCTCTGATCCCCCTTGGCCATCTAATGCCTGTCTGGCTGTCCGTTCGCATTAGTGGCGCGTGGGCAGCCCGCGTCGAGGTCAAAATGAGGCCGCTTTCCACACAATAAAGATTAAAAGTGCTTTTGTGAAGAGTGCTCAACTAGCAAATACCCATTAATTAGCTAAGAGTTACTTTCACCTCAAGCTATAAATTTATTTCTATATATTCCTATATATAGATTTAGTAGGAATACCAAAAAAAAACCAGGATATTTGCCAGATTCGATTTAACAAAAATCAACTTTACTTTTTTCAAAAATTTATTTTTTTCTAGCTATATTTTTATCTCAGTAAAATATAGATTTAATAGGATTAACAGAAAAATTAGAATTTCAGCCAGTTTTGAATTAACGAAAATTAAATTTACTTTTCTCGAAAAGTTGTTTTTTTTTCTAGCTATAGATTTATCCCTGTAAAATATAGATTTAACAGAAAAAATTATAATTTTAGTCAGATCAATTTAACGCAGATTTCTTCAATAAACATGCCTTGCTCAACAGTCATTATACACTTAAAGAAATTCAAAAATTGGGTATTCTTTAACGAGAAAAGAAAATGAAGTAAAAGCTAAAATATTTTGTCGCGTTTTATCGGCTAATTAAATTTAAGCCTGGTCTTATATAATGCCATGGATTTTAAATGTCTTTATCAGCGCTGAATTATCGTTGACCAAATGCGGCACAATGCGGCATTTTGCATGTGTTGCATGCCACAAATTTCACCCGAAAATGCACAGCCTTAAAGAGCCCTTGAATTGGCACTGGCCATGGCCATGTCGCCACAATCTGTTGGCCATACTTGGCACCGCCAAAAACAGCAGCAGCAGCAGCAGCAGTGGCAGTGGCAATAACAAGCTGAAATGCTATTAGCATAAGGCCAATGGCCCGTGTTGCAGCAACATTGGTTCAAAAGGCCACTGAAATTAGGTGTATGCCAAATGTTGCAAATGCAACTTCTCTTTTGCATTTTTGCGCGGCTATTTTGAGTTGCATCTTTCACACTCTTGGCCATTATTTTTTCGCAGCCCGTTTGCAATTCATCAGGCAACAAATTTGTTGCTGTTGCTGTTGTTCTGCTGTTCTGTCGCTTTGTTGCCTTTGCTGTTTTAATATTGTTGTTATTTATGGCCCGTGGGGCACGGTCGGTGCGCCGCTCTTCGGGTTCTGTTCAAATGCCAGAGTCACGCAGTTCAGTTCGTCATGTCAAAGTCACCGACGGACGCCGCATTGGAAATGCCAGCAAGTTCTTAGGATATACCCTGTAAACGTTGCATTGATGGGGTATGCGCTGCTACAACTGTCAATTTATGAAATAGATAACAAAAAAATATAAATAAATTTTTGTTTCATTTTTAACTGTCCACAAATAAAAATAAAGCCGCATCTTTTTTGCAATTCAATTCAGGCCGCACAATTTTCTATGCCACAGAAATGTGGCATTTGTATTTTGTAGGGTAATTTACAGTTGATCAACGGACTGTTTTGACTGACTGCCTCTTTTCGTATGCAGCTGACGACACTCGAGACTGCCCCGGGCTGAAGTGCAAAGTGCAAGCCGCTGGCAACAATATTCAGCAGCTGCTGTTGCAAGTGTCGCCTGCGTCGAGTGGCCTCCTCAAAGCTGTTGCAGCTCACGTTAGCGTTAGCGTTGGAGTTGGAGTTGGAGTTGCAGTTAATGTTGGAGTAGGAGTAGGAGTTGGGTTAATTTAGAAGCAGCTGCCTGGACAAACTGCTTTATGAGATTTTAGCACTTTGGACCGTGCGGCATTTTGATGTTTTGTGCCGTCTCTGCCTCAGCGTCTGCCTCTGCCTCTACGTCTGCGTCTCTGCCTGTCTCTGTGTCTGCGCCTGCGTCTGGGCCTGGGTTCGCTTAATGGATTTCTAGCCATGGAATTTAGCACGTAGCACAACTAGTGGAAAACTAATATGCCAGCTAGTCAGGACGGACAGACGGACAGACAGACTAGTTGGGGGCCGGCACAGGCCTGGACACATCGGCTGCGTGACATTTATGGCTTCGTCTGGGGCCACTCTGTTCCACGTTGTCCATTTGTCCAGTTTGTTCAGTTTAGTTTGTCGGTTTGTTGGTCCTCCTCCTCCTCCTCCACCTCCTCCTCTGTTCACGTGCAAATATGAACAAGATTTATAACGTTTTTGGCTCCATCGCATTTTCTTAGAGTTTTTTTTTTTTGTTTTGTATTTTTGTATTTTTCTTGTTTTTATTTATTTTTGTGTTTGCACTCGCTTAAAAGGATTTCACTTTTCGCTGGAATTTGCAGAAATTTTGCCTGCTCCAAAAGCAAGAGTTTGCCACATTGCATTGGCCCACAGTGGTTGTGGTGTGGTGAGGGGGTGGGTAGGGGGAGGGGTCGCGTTGTAGCCGTTTAAGTGCCTGTGATCCATGCGATGCAACCGCATCTAAAAATAAACGTGCAGCGAGGAAGTTAACCAGCAGCAACGCTGAGGGAGATGATCTTAGGAATGTGTTTTTTTTTTTTTTATATATATATGCCCCATGTTTATGGCCATGCCTCTTGCCTGTTGCAAGTTGTTGCCTCTCAATTCCAAAATGCTATTGCCACAAATGGCTTTAGCCAGAGAATAAATCGTTAGGCAGTTCGCTAAATACTTATTAAACTATCTTTAAACTGCATTCGAAATAACCCCTCCATTTTCAGGCATTTGAAAAATGAATTTCTTTATGATTTGTTATCTTCTGCGAAGATCATTTACAAGACAGATTAGGAGTCGCATAACTTAAGATTATCATTTATAATCTAGCTGAGTTTAAAAGGGGAAAAAACAGCTGCAAAAGCAAATAAATTTAAAAAAAAAACTATTTCTTTTTTATTAAATGAAAACAGCAGTTTTGTGGCAGCTGTGAAAATATGTGAAGTTCTGCAATTTCTTATTTACCATTTGAAACAGCATTATAATATATATATATATATATATATTCTGGGAATGTAGACATATTTTTTAACTTTTTTTCAATTAAGGGAAATATTGTTATCAAAATTCTGATTTAGTTTTCTGCGGAATTATTGGCTGCATTTGCAATCAAAAATTGAGCAATACTAAAATGATTGTGCAGCATTTAACACATGTTTTGTTTGTGTAGTAAATGCAACATTTTGTTGCATTAGTGTACAAATATTGAATGTAGTTTTCAGATTGCGTAAAGCGTAGTTTTGATGAGGGAAATGTAAGTACTTGTTATCAATTGTATATATTTATATTTATTTATTTATATTTATTTATATTTATTTATATTTATTTATTTATTTATATTTATTTATATTTATATATATTTATATATATATTTATTTATATTTATTTATATTTATTTATATTTATATTTATATATATATTTATTTATATTTATTTATATTTATATATATTAATTTATATTTATTTATATTTATTTATATTTATTTATATTTATATACATTTATTTATATTTATTTATATTTATTTATATTTATTTATATTTATTTATATTTGTTTATATTTATTTATATTTATTTATATTTATTTATTTATATTTATATATATTTATATATATTTAAATAATAATTTTAAATAACAAATCATTGATTTGTTTGCTTAACAGTGGTGCATTTTAATGTTTTTTGTGTGGGTTTTAATCAGTTGAAATGTGGTTTTAAATCGCATTTTGCCACACATTCAAATTGCATTCTTAATGGCAAATGCAAAATGCATGCGAAGACGGCCAAGTTGAGTGCGGTGATTTGGTTAAACACACGTTTACATTGATACGCAGCGTCGCATGGCAATGGCTTTTTAATGACACAACAAACACACACACTCACACACACAGTGGCTAATAAAGTGGCGCAGTGTTGAGGTGCTTAACTTGCCACTGGTCATTTCCCTAATCGCTGGCCAAATGGCGTCACGGAGCCACCAAATGAAATGCCGATTAAAATATCAATTGGTATATGCATGTGTGTGTGTGTGTGCGTGTGTGTGTGTGTGTCTACCTGTCCTCCCCGTATCGCATAAGCGCATTAATATAATGCTATCAACAACTGGCCAAGACGCGAACGCTGCTTGGGCAAAAGGTGCGTTTTGCTGCTTGCCAAAAGGTGGCAAGTGGAGCTGCTGCCAGGAGGCAGGAGGCAGCCTGTTGACCAACAGCAGCAATCGATTTAGTTGTCGTCGCAGCGATTGCAATCGAAATGATCAACAACAACAACAACAACAACAACTTTCGCCCGTTTTTTTATTCTTATTTTATATATTTATTTTTTTATTTTAGTAAATTCGCATAATTTAATGCCACAATTGCAACTTATGCGACAACACTTATAAATCAGCTGCACCGCCTGTCAACACCTTCTGCTGACCTTTTGGCCAACGCTGTACTGGCCTGGCTTTAAGTTTAAGCATGCGGCTATTTTTAGCCAAATCGCGTAATCTGTTGCCAGACATCGGTGCGGCTGCAACTGCAACTGCAACGGCAACGGCAACGGCTGCGTCTCAGACTTTGCGTCTCGGGCATTATGAAATTGTGTCAGCTCTGCCATAAATTGCGCACTTTAAACAGGCCAGTTTGGGCCACGTTAAGCGATAGCATCGACGTAGACGCCGACGTCGACGGCGACGCCAACGTTGACGCCGACGCCGACGCTGACACCTGAGGCCGCCACACGAAATGACAGAACTGACAAAGGGCCGCAGCGTGCTGCGAATATGTGGCAAGCGTCATAAGACTTGCTCCCCCCCTTCCCCACAGATGAATGTCTGGCAAGGGGTCGAAATTTGTGTGACGTTTAGTCTGGCAAATGTAACCAAAATCTGGCAGCCAAGTCTCAATGTCTCAGCGCGACTTGGCTCGGCTCGGTCTTGGCACTTTTGCCTCTGAGGCTACTCCGATTGCAATAGTTGCGAAATGCGTTTCAATTGTTTTCCAGTGACAAAGTGACAAAGAGACAAAGCCACAAAGAGACATGTAAATTTGTTGCATGCTGTCATTTCTTGTGTGCCCTTGTGAAGGGTATCATAACTTTGCTGTGTTGCTTAAAAGGAAATGACCGCGATCAGGAATATAAAAATATATATATATATATAATATATATATTTTTATATTCCTGATCAGCATCAGCTGAGTTAATATAGCATTTGAGTGGATATATTTAATATAGCAGTCGTGGCAATAATTTATTGCATGAAAAGTTCTTCTAAAACCAACTTTTAAATATATATTTTATTTTTTTATAAAAATATATAATATATTTTTTTAATTTATTTTTTTTAAGCATTTAAACAATGGCAATTTGAGTGCATTCCACAAGGGTATGCAATCTTCGACCTGGCTAAGAACTTGTCTGGGTTTTTACTAGCTTATTTTATTGTGCTGCCAGATCTGCTGGCTGATTGCCAGTGCAACTAAGCCGCAAGCTTAGTCCCTGAAATCGCCCATAAAACTGTCACCTCAAATTATGCCATAAATTGATTAAGCAAATCGCTGCAAAGCAGCTGCTGCTTGCAACTGTTGCAAGCTGCTGTTACTGCCTCGAAACGCAGCTTATTAAAATGCGTGCTACATTTAAATACCTAAAAAAAAAATGAAAATAGAAATGAAAATTGCAGCAATGATTAAATTTTTGTTGCTGCTTAAGTTGAGTTTAGCTGCGACTTGGCGATGCTTGTTAATTAAACGGGTGACAATGATAAAACTAGTGTTGTCTTCTGGCCATAAGTATAACCTGTTATCTATTACTGGTAACTGGTTGTTGGTTACTGGTTACCTGTCACTGCGCTTTTCCACGTCCCACGGCTGGGCAATTAAGCAAAACGGGCGAAACACTCTTGCCACCAAAGTGGGTCAGAAGAGATGCAATAGATGCAACAGCATGTGGTGGCAGCGGGAAGATTTGAAGTGGCGTCATCTGGTTCCACTCATTGGTTCTGCTACCCACGCAACAATCAAGCGAGAAATGATGCAAAATTAAATGTACAAATCATGTATACGACTTGTCTGCCAGCCAGTCAGTCTGTCAGGCAACTTGGTGTTCCATCCGTTGGCCAATCTATTCGTTTGTCATTTTGTCAATCAGCTGACAGTGGGCGTGGCACTCAAACAAACTAATTGTTGTTCGCTGAAAACACAGCATAAGAAAATAGTAGAATAAATATGAGCAAAAAAAAAAAAATGGTTGCCAGCCAAATGTAAATTGTGGGCAACAGCATTTTAGCCAGCTTCACATTGACACCGTTTGCAATTAGAAGAAGAAAAAAAGTGGCCCGTCGGCTACTGTGCTGGGTTTTAAGTCTGAGGATGCCAATGCCGATGATGAAGATGATGAAGATGATGCTGGAGCTGCTGCTGCTGCCTGCTGTCTATGCTAATATGTGGGATTCTAAATAGCTAAAAACCAGTTGGAGCCGCCAATTGCCGGCCACAGTAGCCGTTGCCTCTCACTTGTTACCCAAGTGTTCTCTGTCTTAAAGTTAATTGCCTGATTTGCTAAGGGGGCCTCCGGACGAAACGGCATAGTTTTTTTTTTTTTTATTCTCTGTCTCAGAGATCTGCAAAGCTGTTAGGCAAATGTGCTAAAAGATTGAGCATTTGGATTAGGCACGCATCCTGGCTGAGAGTGGTCAGGTGAGAGAGAAGAACTAAATTTATGTGCCACTAAAAACCCACTGAAAGGAAATTGTTTTAGTTAATTTTTTTTTATAAATGGAATTGTTGCAATTTTAGATAAAATAAATATAAAAATTTATATACTGTAATATTTTTATATTACGATAAATGAAAAGTAAATGAGATATTAATTTAATAATATTTAGTTGCTAATAGATGATTCCAGCTTATTATTAAGAGACTCTTTAATCATCAATAAATAAAAAATAAATAAATTATTGATAAGAAAGTGCGATTAAAGCAATCTTTAATGACTACTGTAGATAATCGGAATATCAAAACATATATTTCACATAATCCTGATTTCATCTTAATCTGGATTAATGACTACTCTAGATTAACAGAATATCAAAACATATATATAATATATGTAATCCTGATTTCAACTTTAGCTGACTGACTATTTGTATTGGCTTCTGATTTTGATATAGTTTGCATGCGATAAATTAAATATGTTACGACTGTTGCAAGTTGCTGCATTGAGTTGTTTAGCTGCAGCAACCAAAACGTGGCCATCCGTCAAGGCTAAAAAGGCAACTCTGCCACATCTGCCACATCGAACTCAGACTGCGTCTGCCGGCTGAAAAAAGTAGGTTGCCTTTCAGTCTGTCTGTCTGTCTGTCTGGCCTGACATGGGAATTGATATGGCAGCTAAACTGCAAACGACGCTTTAGTCAGCACCATCAGCATTACAACAAACAACTTGCAACAACAGTCAACAGCCAATTGGCAATTGGCATCGGTTTGATGTTGGGCATCCTTCAGCTTTGCTCACCATTTCTCATAAATGGTTCAATTAATCAAAGGCAACCCTGCCACAAATGCGCATTTAATAATGCCACACATGTATACACACACATATATATATATATATGTATCTGATATCTGACAGTTGAAATATAAATTATAGTCCATGTCAGTCAATAGTCAATAGCTTTAATGATGCCCCTTTTTGTGGCGCAAAGAAAACAAAAGACGGCAAATTGCATAAATCAGCGGCAAGGAATGCAGATCAAGATCGATCGACGACTCATCAATATGGATTGCATGTGTCCTAAGATTCGTTCAGTCTGTGTGCATTTCTAGTCTGCTGAATATATACATCTCTCGGGTTTGGTGGGGGGGGGGGGGGGGGGGTACTTGGGGGGCGTGTCTATTCAAAGTGAATTTATTATTTATTATTATTATTTATTGGAGCTCTCGTGCACTGCGACCTAATAGATCTTCTGAGCTTATAGCTCCTCCATCAACCCCAGTTCCTGAACGAAAGTCAGGATCTTTGATGGGTCGAGGGCTACTATGTCTTTGACATTCATTCACATGCTTCCCTAGGATGCTGCATCTTTTCCTGGCAAGGGCGTTGCATTTTGTTAGGATGTGAGTTGAAGACTCCTCCTCGACTTCCCAGAACCTACATTGACTGTTGCTACAGATACCCATTTTGGACAGTAGGCAATGTCCTGTCAGTAGACCGACAAGTATCCTTAGCCTATTCCTGCCCATGGATATTACGTGCTTAAGTGAATTTAAAAAAAAAAACACTTTTATAATTTGCTTCGCTCTTTTTTTATATATTAAAATTTCTACTAAAAATTTTCGATCTCTTTTTAAAATTCTTTTTTTTTATGGTTTCTTTATATTTTTTAATTGTATAATGTCAAGTTCCGCATTATAAAGTATATATATATATATATATATATTCTGGGAATGTAGACATCTTTTCAATTAAGGGGAATATTGTTATCCGAATTCTGATTTAGTTCCCTGCATTTTTTCGGGTTGTTGGCTGCATCCTCAATCAAAAATGGAGCAATACTTAAATAATTGTTTATTTTATGTTTACTTTAGATTTTTTAATTGTATAATTAAGGTTATTCTAAATTGAAATGTCAAAATCAAAGTCAAATTCTGATTTTTTACAAAATATTTATTTACATGTCTAAATTATTTGCAGCTTTAATGTGCCAATTAAACTAATCGAATCATTTCTTCATTTATATGTTGCAGGCAGCACCACAGAGATTGCCCCGTTGCTGCTGGGTTTCTATGACACACTGACAACCAGCTTGGCCGTAAGTGGTGGTGCAACAGCGGCGACAACCACAGCCAAGGCTGACGTGCATGGCGGCGCACAGGCCATAGGCGGCAGCAATCAGGGCAGCGGTGAATCAACGCCCAAACGGAGTAACAGCAACTGCAGCAGCAGCAGCAACACAAGCAACATCAGCAACCACAGCAACAACAGCAGCGACAACCAAACGGGCAGCTACACGTTGCAAGCAGCAGGAGGAGCAGCAGCAGCAGCAGTTGCACCTCAAACGCCGCTGGTGGTTGCCGGGTTGCATGATGACAGTGATGGCGTGCGGCTGAGCCGGTTCAGGCGTCAGGAGCTGGGCAGCAGTCACAGCATCGCCTCAAATGCCAGCAGTACTGGCAGTGGTGCCACCAATTTCAATCCCAGTCCAAGCTCGCGACGTGGCAACAATATTCGCGTGCTATCGCCCAATGTGCAACGGATTATTGCACACGCAGATGCAGAGCCCGTAAATGCTGTGGACATTGAGGCACTGCAGCAATCGCAACAGCAACAGCAGCAACAGCAGCAGCATCAGCAACTGTTGCTGCCCGGCGAGCGCAGTCCGACGCCAACACGTTATATAAAATCGAGTACTCCACCCAAATTGAAGCTGTCGCATCTGCCGCTGTCCAAGATCACTGGCAAACTATCGACGCTGTCGGGCAGCGATCTGGTGTCCACATTAGATGCGAGCAGCGCGTATAGCGGCACACTTGGCAGAAAGCCAACGCCAGTGGATGAGGATAAGACGCCCACAAATAAGACGGCACCATCCACACCATTTCACTACGAGGGTCAGCCATTTGGCCAGCACCAACTGCATCGCTACGACTCGCAGCAGAGCATTAAGCTAATTGAAATGGAGCAGCTGGCGACGACCAGTTTGCAACTGAATGCGGCACCGCCACCAACAACGCCGCCACGTCACAAGGCATTCGTTGTGGCCATGGAGCCGGTCAGCCCGGAGCCGTATGTGGACGCCATTAATTTCGATCTGGTTGCGCAGCACATTGGCCAGCTGGCGCTAAGCGATCGGGATTTGGGCGAGACAAATTCGGCCCAGGAGCTGGTCGAGGCCATCAATAAGCCGCTGTTGGGCAAACCTTTGGTGCGCAGCGTCTCCGCACCGCGTGCCTGCCAAACCTATGTGCGCACCAAGCTCAAGACACAGTGTGGCAAGGCCAACACGCTGGGCGGTGGCATGCCCCTGCGGCTGCCCACTGCCGAAATGCTGGCCGACCTGGAGGAGGCCAACAAACTGTCCGCGGAGAGCCTGGACACGTTGACCGACATCAAGCCCAAATATCCGGCGCGTCTCAGCGAATTGACGCGTCTCAACAATCGTCCCCTGTCCTCCTCCTCCATTTGCTCAACATCCTCGAGCTCAAGTTCGGGCTCGGATCAGCTGCTCAATGGCAAACTGACAGCCACATCGTATTTGGCCAGCGTGGAGAGCTTGGCCGAGAGCGAGAACGAGCTGGGCGATCATCATCATCACCACCACCAATCCCACACAAATCCGATGAGTGTGCTGGAGCGCGCCTGCCTGGAAATTGTGGACTCGGAGCGCAGCTATGTCGAGGATCTCGGACAGGTTATCAAGGGGTAAGCAGATGGTCCAAACACAAACATAAACTGGCTAACAATGCAAAATCCCTTCATAGCTATCTGCTGGACTGGAAGGAGCGCGCCAGCCTCAAACTGGACGAATTGCAAATACTCTTTGCCAACATTGAAGAGATTTACGAATTCAACTCGATGCTGCTGCAGCAGCTCATCAACTCCAACATGGAACCGGGAAGAATAGCAAAATGTTTCATAAACTTACGCGAACGTTTTAATGTGTACACAACCTACTGGTAAGATAACCTATATTATGTATATATATATATATAAAAACATATGTATATATATATATATATTATATATACATGAATTGTTTGGAAATCCTATCTAATCATCGCATATCGGATGTGATTGTTCCTCTTGCAAACATCCTTTTCCGAGTCAATTTCTGTCTGCTTCGATGTTCTCTCTTTCTCTTTCTTTAGCTTTTTCTCTCTCTGAATACATAATTCTATCTCTCTCTCTCAAATTGTTTCTCTGATATTATATATATATAATATTAATAATATTTTATTTATTTGAATTGTCGGGAAATTATCTTTTCATATCGAATGTGATTTCTCCTCTTTCAAACATCTTATTCCCTGTCTGCTTTGTTGCTCTCCCTTTCTCTCGCATTCTGTTTCTCTGATAATAAATATTATTATATTACTTATATTATATATGGATTATATATATTTTAATTATCGGGAAATTATCTTCTCATATCGAATGTGTTTGCTCCTCTTTCAAGCATTTTTTTCCCTATAAATTTTTTGCTTTGTTGCTCTTTTCTTTTTCATTCTCTGTTTCACTCTCTTTTTCTCCATTTCTCTGTCTCCCCGAATATATAATTCTCTCTCTCTCTCAGACTGTTTCTCTGGTATGATATATAATATCTATCATTAGTAATATTTTATTTTGTCTGGAAATTATCTTCTCATATCGAATGTGATTGCTCCTCCCTCAAACATCCTTTGCCCTGTCTGCTTTGTTGCTCTCTCTTTCTCTTTCTCTGACTTACTTTCGCTTTAAGCTTCTGTCTTTTTGTCTGTCTCTCTCAATATATAATTCTCTCTCTCTCAGACTGTTTATCTGCATATTCTCACTGAATACTTATTGTAATTGTAAGTGCCCTCAAATATTGCCTTGCTGTGCGTTTTTTAGTAATTGAGAATTTTAGTTTACTTCTCTCCCTTAATATATAATTCTATCTCTCTCTCTCTATTTCTCTCTCTCTCTTCTTCAAGTTAGCCTTTAGTTTATTTAGAGTAATTTTAACAACAACTCTAAATTTATATTTGAACCTTTGACTTTTTTGAGAGACAACTCAACTCAACTTAAAGAGAGAAAAATATTAACTATTTAAAAAAACAGCTAAGTTAAGTCGCAGCTCTGATTGCTCCTATCTCCCTCTCTCTCTCTCTCTCTCACTCTTTTGTCATTCTCTATCAGATTTGTACTGTACATAGAAAAGTCTTAAAATTAATTCCCCTTGGACTTTGCCAGCCAAGCCACAGCTTTTGCGCTTGGCGTGTCAGCCAAATCTGCGATATTCTTGGCCAAGAACGGTTAACGGACTGACCAAAAAAAAAAAATGATCTCGATTGCCAGCAGCGGGACACGAACATTGGCTTTAACTGTGGCTCTGGCTGTGGCTGTGGCTTTGACTTATCAGCTCAGATTTGGCTTTGGCAGTCCCGGCACGCCAGGCTGCTGTTCCATTTAAGCGGCTGACATTTGGCTTGGCTCCGCCAGTCGCCTGTCAATTTGAAGCCAAACTGCCAAACTGAGCGCCGGTTGATGGCCGCCGTTTGATTTGTCGCCCCGGCTGACAGTCGGGCATACATCATTTTGGCCAACATTGAGTTTTGGGCGCAACTCCTACAGCTGATTTTAAATTCAAATTTCATCTTTTTTCTGCCTGATGAAGAGCTCAATATTTTTTTTAGCTTTTTCGCTTTTGGTTGTGGCCATAAATCAGCTAGTTTATTGCAGAGTTTGTGTGCTGATGTTTATTTTGCTGTCTTTTGTTTTTTTTTTTTTTGTATTTTTGTGCAGCACAAGCTACCCGGAAGCCATCTCGCTGCTGACCAAACTGCTGCAGGCGAAGCACACAAACTCGATGCTTGCCTCCACGCAGAAGCTGCTGCAACATCGCCTGCCACTTGGCTCCTATTTGCTGAAACCGGTGCAACGCATACTCAAGTACCATCTGCTGCTGGACGTAAGTATTGTCTACGCCCAACTTGGTAAAAACCCTTCATGCCCCCAACTCCTCCACCCACTTTCTCCACTTCAGAGCCTGCGCAAGCATTGTGATGTGAAGGAGGCGGCCGAGGCGTATGCCATAATGCGTCAAGTAGCGCACAACATTGACCAGGTGAAGCGTCAGCAGGAGCAGCAGAGTCGTGTCAAGGAGCTCTCCGGCATTCTAGACGGCTGGATGGGACCAGGTGAGTTTTGCCACTCCAGTCTCCCTCTCTCTCTCTCTCTCTGTCTGTGAGTTTAATCGTTTCCAATGACATTGCAGATCTGAGCGTGCTGCGCGAACTGAGACACGAGGGTCTGCTCATGGAACAGCATAACAAGCCGCGTCAGGTGTTGCTCTTCGATACGATGCTGATCATTACCAAGCAAAAGGAGGACGGCCGACTGCAGTACAAGAGCCTCATAACCGTAAGACAGTCCCTCAATCCTCAATCCTCAAGCAGATTGTGAAATAATCTGTTTCTCTCTGTGCAACAGCAAAAGAATTTGATGCTGAGCGAACATTTGCCGGGTGAGCCGACCAGCTTCTATGTCATCCCATTCGATGAGCCGCGCAATCAAATCAAGTTGACGGCCAGAAATCGTGACCAGAAGCGTATCTGGACGCAGCACATTAAAGGTGTTATGCTCGAGGTGTTCGATATACCCACGCGCGCCAGGGAACTCGTCTACCAGCTGGGCAACGAGGAAGGTGAGCGTCCATTGGATTCGGCAATCGCACGACTACTCTTTCGATAGAGCCTACCTACCAACCTACCTACCTCTCTGTGTGTGTGTGTGCGAGTGTGTGTGTGTGTGTGTGTATGCTTACTGTTATTATTTGTTGTTGTCATTTGTTTGTTTGTTTCTGTGCTTATTTTTGTTGACGGCGTCCAAAGCATATGCACAATTTTTGGGAAAGGATTATGATGATGTAGTCGTTATAGTTATGCGGGCACAGCCTGCACATGTGCACATACACTGCAAGAAAAAAATATTATTTAAGTATAGCGAAAGCCAAAGTACACTAGAAGAATTCCCATCTATATAATTAAGGCTAATATACTTCAAATAATTCTATTTTAATTTATGCATATTTATTTTTTTAAATCTTAAAACTAGCACTTTTTGGCTCTTAAAAAATGTGAATTTATTCTTAAAGTTTTGCCTTTTAGGAAAATTTACAAAGCTTTTAAATTATTTCAAATAATTCTATTTTAAATTATGCATATTTATTTTTTAAAAATTCTAAAACTAACACTTTTTGCCACTTAAAAAATGTGCCCTTTATTCTTAAAGTTTTGCCTTTAAAGAACATTTACAAAGCTTTTAAATTAGCTCAGTTTTATGCTGACCTTTTTCTCGCAGTGCATTTGCACTTCAGAGTGTTATTCCGCAGTGGTTTTAACCAAGTCTCACCTCAAGTGACATAATCACGTTTTGCAGTGCTTTCAGTTACATTTTTTTTTTTGATAGTTCCTTTCTGGCCCAAAATCGTGCCAAGTGTGACGCCAAATTTGATTTATTTGCGTCGTTTTTTTTAATGTTTACACAATTTAATTGCAAATGTTTTAGTTGATGTGTTTTGCTTTGGGTTATATAATTGGTATGTGGCACTAATGACTAACAAATAAAAAATATATATGTTTTAAATTTCTAATGAAATTTTTGGTGTTTCGATGTAACTAGTTTTGTTGTTATTAATCTAACTTTAGTATTTGTATTTATCAATTTTATACATTTTTTTGCTATATGTTTACCTTTGTAGTACTACCAGTGATGCATTCTAAAACTAAACCACCCAAACCAAACAAGAAACGGAAACTTTAATTAGTTTTTAAGGCGTTCCTAAAGGCTAAACACCAGAGACTGAACTAAGCGCTACTACTATGCAGCTCCCAACCCCACTCCCCCTCCAAAACAAAAAACAAAAACCAACAAAAAACAAAAAACCAAAAATAAAAAATGCTATTAAAAAAAAAAAATTTATTAAAAATTTGTAACTCTAATTTGCAAGTAATTAAAAATAGTACAATTTAACTGTTAACTGCTAAACAAGTGACGCTATCGTTACCGATGTAATGTTATCGTTATCGCAATCGTAATCGTAATCGCAATCTTAGGCTTAAGTAAATTTCTGGTATTTGCGGCGCTGATGTAGTCTATAAAACTGATATTTCCGGTCGCTGCCTAGTAAGTATTTTAAGTTTTAAATTTGCAACCGTTTCACGTTTTTTGGCTTGTGTTTTTTATTTTAATTGGCTGCTTGCCCCCTCCACTGGCATTGTGTCCAGAGCATGTCTGCATCCCAATTAACAATTAACCCAACTAACCCAAACCAATTCCTCCAAAACCATATCCCAGTCACATTTAATCTTAAATGGCACATTTCTAAAAAATTAACAATTTAAGATATAAACATAAAAACATTAAAGTTAGCTCAATTAATATTTAAAGTTAAAAAAAGCAAATATAAATAAATCAAATAAATAATAATAAATTTTTAAATATTTTCGCTTAGAGTATGATTAATCATTAATCGCTGGGGAATAAACTAATCCCAATTGCTAAGCTACTAAAATAAATTAAGTGCATGTAAATACGATCGTTTTGTGGCATCTGTTGATGCAGTTGCTCCGGTTGCTCCGGTTGCTAGTGCTTAGATAATGTTGATGGTGTTTGTCAATCTTCCCATTCATCCATTGCCCAGCATTTTGTTGCCTTACGCTTGCTCCTCGTCAATCTTACACTGCAAGAGAGTAATTTTGAGTCTTGTCTTATTCTTCTGGGGCTGGGCAGACCGCACGCCGGATCGCAGCACTTGGAAGTGGAGCCTCAACTCGAGCAGCAACTCGACGCCGACGTATTTGGAGCGGCGCAACGCTTGCCGTCGCAGCGAGATACGTCAACGGAACTCCAAGTTCAAACGCAAGACGCTCACCAATTCCAGCTCCTTCGACAGTTTCAATGAATCACTGGAGCAGCCGCCCGCCGACCAGGAGCAGACCATTAAGCCCGCCAAGCAGCTGGCGCGCAACAATAGCTTGGATGACACGGCTCTCCAGAAATTGGCAGCTGCTGTGCGTTATCGCAGTGGAGGCAAGCGTGATTCGAAACTGAGTCCCAGCAAGGAGCAATGCAAGTGCGCGGAACAGCAGCCGGATCAGGATCAGCAGTGTCTCTGTATTATGCGTGATCAGCGCAGTCGCACCAAGTCGCAGAGTCCCGTCTTCAGCTACAAGGCGCTCAAGGAGCGCAGTAAATCGGTGCCACGCATTGGTGGCTTCAGCCTGGACGAGCAGCCGGATGGGCTAGACGACGACAGTCCCGCCTCGCTGCGCGGCAGCAAGCCAGATCTCAGTGAGCGCAAGGTCAAAGCCAAAGGATTCTTTGAGGTGAAGCAATATAATCACAAAACGATGCCCAAGCGGATTGCCACATTGAAGAAGCAACGTGGCAGCAGCAGTGGCAACAGAAAGGAGAACTGCTCCAAGTTCTACATGGATCTGAGTGAGTTCGACAGCACAGTGCTGAAGATAACCGAATCCACCGAGGATCTGGAGCTGGCCGAGGAGGCCCATGAGGAGTCGCCAGCAGCGACGCAAGCGCAACAGTATTATGAGGCATCGACTCTATCGCCGGCGGAAAAGTCCAAACGTGATGCTGAGATTGTGCTCGATCTGCTGAAGAACAACAAGGAGTTTGAGCGCATCTACAACAAGAACAAGCAGCAGAAGCAGCGGCGCGACAGCAGCCAGGCCACAGCGTCGCTGAGTCCCACACAGGATGCGGCACCGCCTCCACTGCCGCCACGCCCACCATCGCGCTCACCGCCACCGTTGGAGGCCGAACAGGAGCTGGCCTTGGCCTCCTCGCCGGATGAGCAGCCCGAGGAGCCCATCTATGAGACGCTGCTACGCAACGTGCATGTCCCATATAAATTCTCTCCCGTGCTCGGACGCGCCAAATCTGTGCAGTATTTCAAGCAGCGAGAGAAGCGTCCGGCTGCGCCACGCCCTGAATCAGATTATGTCACCTTAGTCTATTCGCCGGAGGGTGTGCTGCAGCGCGTCGGTGAGGATGCAGTGCAGCAGCAACAGCAGCGCGACAGTACCGGCTCCGAGTCTAGTTCCGGTTCCACTGTAAAACGCGACAGCCAGACTACGGTCATCAATCTGTGCCTGGATTCGAATGCTGATTCGGATGCGATTGACTCGCTCTATGCACGCCCCATACCAAAGAACCTAATGAAACGTCTGCTCAGCGGCGGACACAATGGCAACAAAGCCACACTGGAGAACGTTAGCCACTCGGAGATCTCACTGCTGCCGCGTGCCCTCAAATCCATTGATAATCTGAGCATGGCCTTCGCGCGCAGCAATCGGCCACCGGAGCGCCGCGTCTCGGATGTGAGCGAAATGTGCCGGCAGAGCATACTGCATCGGCAGGGCAGCGAGGCGGTGGGTGAGCGGATGGCGCATGTTGACTATGCCGATCCCAAGACGCTGTTCAGCATCATTGCCAGCTCAGAGGCGTCGCTGCAACGCGACTCTGTCTTCTCGCTCACCTCATCCTCGTGCACGTCCAGCGACAGCATGTGTGATCAGCAGCAACGCGGCAAGCTGTCGGGCTCCCACTTTGAGTACGAGCAGCATGTGGAGGACAGTCTGGAGAATGATTTTCGTGATTCGGCCATTTACAGTGATGATAACAATGAGAAACGCAGCATTCGTGACTACGATCTAAAACGACCACGTAGTCCGCCACCGCCGCCGCCGCCGTCATCGCAATTGGGATCTGGATCGGGATTGGAACGGGAGCGCTATGCGGCACCGCCACAAATAGCGCCCAAGCCGACAAAGGCAGCGCTGCAGGAGCTGCTCAGCCAGCATCCCAGCGTCGTACTCTGTCCACCGCATCTTAGCCAGGCGGCATCGCGCAGCTGGGTGCTCCAACAGATTGAGAATTTTAATAAGTAGCCGCAGCAATCATTCAGTTCAGTTCAGCCATAAAATTGATCCTTTTGTAGTTTTTTGTAAATATACATAAACACGATAATTATATATATACATTTATCCAAATGTGCAAACGTTTTACGATCTAACTAATTAGTCTATAATAGAATATATATATAAAATATATATATAAAATATATATATATAAATTTACATTTTTAGTCGACTGTTTTATATTGTTTAGTCTGTAATCGCTGAACAGCAAAGTCATTTAATCAAAATCCCAATAAAAACCAAAAGTATAAATTCAATTCTTAATAATTGAAATTTGAACTTTTTCTTCATAGAAAAATGATAAATGTAGCATTTCTTTTCTGGGCTGAATTTGTTGAAAATATTTCAACGACTTGTAGCGGAATGGACGAACTGCTGTCAGCAATTCCAATGTGTCTTTCATATGGATTCATGTCCTGGACTCACCAGTGACAAAATCGAATTGCTGGGCAGACAAAATAAATATTGGGATCCTAAAGATAGGACATTTTCTGTGCTTCGAAAACTTCTTTTACTTAAGCTGTTTAAAGAATTTTTGTCCTTTTTCTGCTTTATTCGATTCTTCGAAATATGGATCGTTAAATGGCCAAGTTATGAACGATTTTCCATTATCATTTTTATTTTTTTGGGGTAACAAATTTGTATAACAACGTTTGCTAGCGCCATCTATGGACCGAAATTCACGCTAAAACGCTTTAAGTCGCTCGAGCGAGACGCCATGAAAGTGTTGCTAAGCCACCTATTGGGCAGTGGCACAACTATGTATTTAATCTAGTCGGCAACCTTGCAAATTATGATTTTGTTATATTTGATATACATTGATTTAATATTTGTTATATTGTTCTTGTCTCTTATTTTGAGTTAACGCTGGAAACACACAATATATAGAAAGATAGATAATTACAAAATAATTTAAGAGAGCTTTTATATACACAACATTTTAAAACCAGCGTATCTCTTAATATAATATTGTTTATATATTTTCGATTTGCTCGAAAATATATAATATATAATATACACAAAATAATCAAATTGGTGCAAACAGAGGCTATCGCCTCGGGGCTATTGCCTTGAGCAGCTTGTGAATCGACAACATTAATTCTTAGCGATCCAGTCAAAGGAAATAATTAAACAATTTTTTTACTGCAATAATATTATTTTATTATGAATAAATCTTGCATTTCTGCGCCCCGATTAGATTGGATTATTTCATAGCTATGAAGCTACTGCTCCAAAGTAGGCAAACAGGCAGGTTGATAAAAACCTCTGGGAAGTATCATTAAGTTATTTTTATAACAAGTCGTGTTTCAAAGATTCGAAGTTATCTCAACTATCGGACATATATATTTAATCGAGATGAATGAAACGTGATTAATCAGATGTACTGGAAGTGAGCGCAGTTAGGGAAGTTTGGCGTACCAATGAAACAGCTTACGTTGCATTTCAACACGTGTCCGTTAATGCAAAAACACGTTTTTCCACAATATATGGGCGAAATCGATCACGACCACTTTATTGGGATAATATCAGTGTCGAGTTATGGCAATTCCCAAGTTGACTGGCGGCCGTTGGGGAAATGCGAGTTGTGTTTTTAGTAAACAAATAATTGTAATTATATGCAATAATCAAACGATATATGCAAAATAACCCATGAAAAACAACTGGTTTTGTTTATACTATTTCCAGTTAGATTAACCGAAGGTTTTCGTTAAAAGACTGATATATTAACATTATTGGCTTTGTTTTTCTTTTATTAAATATTGAAGAGTTTACTAAAGTAAAGTGTATTGTTAATAAGGTACTTAAAGAAATCACTTAAGCCTAGTTGAGTTATTGGCTTCACTGCATGCCGTGTCTGGGATGTAAATAGTTGGAGCCAGGATCATCATCCTGCCGATAGATGGCGCTCATAACGATAAACAGGCTGGCGAAAGCAATGGTGCGTACAACATAATCGAGGGCGCGATAACGATAACTGCGCTTACAATCGGACATTGTATTTAAATGAGATTTGTATTTTGTCGTATCAAAAGTCTATATGCGATCAATTGACTTGATTGTGTGCACTTATGAAGCGTAGAAATCCAACTAACTGTCGAATTCGCGCCTCAAGACTTTTATTGCAAGCCCAGACTTGCGATTGCTTTGTGTGTGTTGGGTTTTGTGCTCGTGTGTTTTACCCACAGACCGAGATTCCACAGAATTGTGGAGAATACCCAGCGTTCTAAATTGATCTCTGCTGCCCGTTGTCTCTCTGCAGATCTTAATATTAAATTAAGCACTCAACAATCCAATAACCATTTTGAGTAAGCCTCACATTCATGTACAGATTTATTTATATATATGTATATAT
The DNA here is from genome assembly GCA_037043605.1 of Drosophila multiciliata. NCBI lineage: Eukaryota > Metazoa > Arthropoda > Insecta > Diptera > Drosophilidae > Drosophila > Drosophila multiciliata. The sequence continues at coordinate 3,410,551 of JBAMBF010000589.1, forward strand.
ATGAATGTGAGTATTTATTTTTGGCATGCGAGAGCCGACGTGAGTCGACTTCAGAGTTGGCAGATAAGTCGAAATTGCTGCGCAAAATTGATGCTTAATTAAATACACGCCCCGCATTTGTTAAATGTTGTTAATCGCCTTATTATGCTTTTTGGCTCAGCCACTTCAATGGGGCATATTCAGCAGTTAGCGTTGCCTCTGGCTCACCAAAGGCTCGCCTCGCATAAATCCAGGTCGGACATACTAGCCAGCTGGAAAACAAAGAATATTTAAATCGTGCTAACTAAGGTTATAAAATACTTTATTGTTAGTATCTAAAGTGTGAAACAGTTATTAAGGTATTCTAATTGATGACAATTCTAAGCAGAAAAAACGGCATACATTGTAGACATACATCTTACAGTTATATTGCATAAATTACATATACTTCATTACAGATATAGCTGTCGTTCATTAGTTATTAGACCTTCTCAATCTGGGCATATAAAAGCGAACACAACGCATTCAAGTTCAACAGTTGTTTCCGACGAGTCTATTCAAAATGAGGTCGATAAAGTCGATTCAATTTCTTCTCGGACTGTTTGCAATGTGTACGGCAGGAGGTAAGTGCAGATATATGCATATATAACCAGATTTGTGTCAAGCAATTTATACCCTTGCTAAATAGAGCTTAATCCGGATGGGTTGCGTCAATTGGAGCAACATAATTGTGGCGTCTCTAAGGGATATACTTTTTTAGAAGGTGAAGTATTACCTGGATCGAGGACCTGGATGGCACAGATTATGACAAAACGTGAGGATAAGTTGAAATATTCGTGTTCAGGAACCCTAATTACGGATCGTGAGTTACTCTTGTAATAATAACTTAAAGGATTATTCATTATAACTGACATTTCTTAATCAGAATTCGTTCTAACTGTGGCGCATTGTGTTAATGGCGCTGAAATGTAAGTACCGTCATCAGGCAGTTTGAATAACCAGAATTCAATTATAGAAACATGTTAAATGACATTGTTAATGATCATATTGCTTATACTTGATTGTTGCAGATCAGATATGCAAGTAATTCTAACACCGGATGCAAATATTGAGATCTTTGATGTCGAGAGCATCATAATTCATGAAAACTATACAGTTGATTTCATGAAACTCTATGATATCGCTTTAATAAAACTCAAAAGAAAGGTCGAGTTCAAAGGTTAGATAGTTACTCAGTCTTAGTAAATTATGCAGATAATAATAATTAACATCTTTTAACAGAACACAATAGTCCCATCTGTTTGCCAGTGAATGCAACGTTAGCAAACGAAGCGACCACCCGGAAAACACTGCTCCAAACTGGCTGGCACAATGACAAGCTGCTTGAGCTAATTGTGGACAATCATGTTGCAAACAAGCAATGCGGACCTCTAATTCCTATGATATCGGAGAAACACATTTGTTATTTCGCAACTAGCGAGTCTCTTTGCAGAGGTACATCTGGCAATCCATTAAGTGGTCTAGTTGATTATTCTGGTATGGAACGTATTGTGCAATTTGGTATTGTTTCTCATGGTTATTCTAACTGTAAGCCAAGTGTGGCCATTAATGTTGCACGATTAATGCCATGGATAACCAATGTACTGGCTAAGGAATCGTAGATTAACAAAAAAATCCTAACGATTTCTATTGATTTTCTGAGTTTTGATTTAAATTGTTAAATAAATTGAATAAATAAATTTGAATTATAAGTAAATACATAGTTGAACATAGTTGTATGATTATAAAAAGGTGGTGCAATGACCTTAACATACATTTATATATAGAATTAAGTAAGGGGGTGCCCATTGAGCTAAAAATATCATCAGCTCTGCTGAGCTCAACACGGATGAAACGGGAGTTTAGTTCCGTCGCGACTCCAAATCCGCCACTTCCTATCCAGCTATAAATACCAACAGATGCGCCCCATCCGGGGCAACTAGACACGCGACGCATCAGCTGTCTGCCGCAAGTACTGATGTATATTTAGAAAAGTGGTGCAAGCTATCCGAAGTAAGCCAGAGACTACTTTCGGATGCTGCTTGCATGCCGGCAGTGCAGTGAGCAGCGTCATGGAATGCAGAAGTGTTCCTATTCTGCCAACCTATGCAGAATCCTGGTGCGTAACTGATACGGCTCGAAAGTTTCGTTTATTTTATCCATCGATTTGTCTTACAGTGTTCACAACAGTGACTCGAAGAAGGCATCGCTCTGCCAGAAGCTCTTTCCATATAACACGCCCAAAAAGACCGATCCGGCCATAATCCTAATAACGTTAGCTGTTGTCGTTGGCTCATTTTGCCTGCTCAGCGGATTTATTTTGCTCTGCGCGGTATCCAAATCCTGGCAGGACGAAACATCTGAGGCCATACTGCTAATGGGTAAGTACAGCCTCACAGCTTGCTCCTCTTGACACACACACAGACTTACTCATTGCCATTCTCATTCGAGGCATTGGCTTCTTCATCACATCTCTTGCCTGTGTCACATGGAAGTTGACAAATGCGCAGCGCTTGGCTCAGTTACAGGAGACTATTTTGATTTACTAAAAAATATATGTGTTAATTCTTAAGTATTTATATTTATTAAAAATGAAAAATACAACACAAACTTATCGCTAATCAGCGATCCGGCGTATAAAACCGGCAACATTTGTGTAGACACCCCCTACAATAAAACGAACAAAAGCTGACTATTTCAAACTATACGTAGCACTTCATTAAATACAGTCGGATACAATAGTGGACCACCAGAATCTATCGATTGATGAAGATTTCCCTTTGTTCAGCTTCTTGTTAAGGTGGCAAGGATATGAATCAATTAAATGTGCAACTGGAAATAATACTAACAATTAAAATTAATAACTTCATTAATGTGATATCATTCTTGGAAGTGTTTAGTGAGAATTGTTCATACACAAAAATGCTGCCGAAGGAAACATCTTTAACTGGTGGGGCACATAAGCTTGGTTTGCTTATAACATCACAGTCTTTCCCCAAGCGCACTTCTAATCTACGGCAAAAAAAGTTAAAACCAAACCTTATAATTATGTTTAACTAATGATCATTATAATAATTGAGAGCCACCCATGGCCTTGACATTAATCTTATCTCTTTTCCAAAAAGTAATCAAGTTTCCCAGAAGTTAAAAATGCATAAAAAGACATACAATTGTTATAAAGTCAATATGATAATAATTATTGGAATATAAGTTTGATGTTTCCAATTTAAATTGTAAGTTTTACTTGGACAGCTGATTAAAACTTCAGACTTCCCGTTGTCTTGTAGAAGTCATCCACTTCGCTGGACGATTTTAGCACACACATGTGCACCTCGTTGCACTGAGCAGTGCCAAAGTCAAAGTCGCCAAAGCGCTTAAGAATTTCACGTGAATCGAAGCTGCGGTGTCCATTCTTATTCTCTTCGATATTACGACTGTTCAACACTGTCATGTGAAGTTTGATTTGGTTATCGATATGTTTATCCGTTCCGTACAGGCCGGTGGTTAGGAAATGCTTCTTGCATTTATCCGCGAACTGCTGAAGCTCCGGCGACTCGATACGGGCGTAAAGAACTCTGGTCGAGCTGGGATCATCGTTCATGATTTCCAGGCCTTTAATGTTTAGCTCGAATGGTGGGTGCAAGTCGACCAGCCATTGACGACAGAATTCCAGCTCGCTCAAGGCCCGTTTGCGCTCAACGTCATCCAAGAGTACATAGATGCCCAGTGTAATATGAATGCACGACTCTCTCATAAAAAGCTCCTGGTCGATGCCTGGCAGTTGTGCATCCAAAATGTTTTTCTGTAGGAAAAGATATGCAGAGTTGTATTCCTGTCAACAAAACTGGATGGATACTTACCTTCAGCTCCAGGAATCGCTGTTGCACACCGCCCGAGTTTAGGGCAACGGCCAGGAAATGTGTTGGCCGCATTTTCTTGCGGAGCGATTCGACGAGCAATCGAATTTTGCGCAAGGCAGCACAAACATTGCTGCGCTCCTTAGACTGAATAACTATGTCAGCACAAATATCGTTCCGACCAGGCACCCAGATATCTGTCTGTGTCTCCAGTTCAATGCGACGCTTTGTGGTGCCCTTGAACCCAATCAGACCTCCATAAAAGGATCTAAATATGTACATTTGTTTGATGTAAATATGTCTGCTGTTTAGATAAAACTCACTTGGAGACATGCAGCACCAGTTTGTAGCCGCCATTGGGTAGCTCCTCAATATTGCAATCGTCACTGTCCTCTTCAAAATCATCCTCAGCGTAAAGATCTACAAGCAGAAACCATAATTATTTTTCAAAAATCTAATTTATTTGGTATTACCTGGCTCCTCGTATCCTTTTGCAGTTTTCTGATTGGCAGAGTTCCTCTTGCTTCCACCGGAATCGTCGTGAACGACGTTAACGCGATAATTGCGATTGTGGCTCATGCGCTGAGTAGGCGGTGCCAAAACATTGCGACACATTTTGCGGCAAGATGTTCAGTATGTCTACTGGTTGAGGGAAAACACCTGAATTGAATATTCTTTTTGATGCTTGTGCTAGGGATGCGACTCTTATCGATAAACACCAGAATTAAATTAGTGAGTTACCTACTGTTAGCAATTTTTTAAGTTCTCAAATTCGGATGGATGTTCTGTGTGTATAATATTAATTAATAAGGATATAGGTAGGAATGTTTTATGAAACCATTTAATATAATGAAAATATCGGTGTAGAACAGGTGCGCAGTATCCATGCGTCTCTATTCAATACTAATTCCAGCTATCAGCTGCTCAAAGATCGTTAAGCTTTTTGAGCTAGTTCATTTGTCATAGCGATTTTACGCATATCTATTCGATACTAGTTCCAGCTATCAGCTGATCACGCATCATTGAGCTGTTTGAACTAGTTCACTTGCAACGATTTTAAGTTGTTGACACGTGCTGCAATTGTTTTAAACATTATTGCCCGTTAATTGGGCAAATTTTTAATAGAAGAGCTGAAACCAAGAAAAATGCACGAGGTAACAGCCATTGGCCGAAATGCCAAACCCACTGAGCAACACAAATCGTGGAAAAAGATCAACGAGGAACGCAAAGCACTCAAACGACAACGGAAACAGGACAAAGCAATTAAAGATTTGCAAAGATCGCAGGATGCTGAAGCAGCCGCCACTAAGGAAGCCACAGATGCCACAAATGTCAAGCCAAATCCTTCCACAGTGAGCATAGCGGTACCTGGCTCAATACTGGAAAATGCACAGTCTGCCGAGCTGCGCGCGTATGTTGCCGGACAGATAGCGCGAGCCGCTTGCATCTTTCGTGTCCACGAGGTGATCGTCTTCGACGATGTGGGCGTGGCAACAGCACGTGAGACAAAGCGCAGCTATGAGCAGGATGCCGATGGAAGCGGAACAACGGGCACAGTGCGCAGTAGCTCGTTGCAGCTGGCCCGCATCCTGCAGTATTTGGAGTGTCCGCAATATCTACGCAAATATTTCTTTCCGCTGCACAAAGATCTAAAATACTCCGGCTTGCTAAATCCTTTGGACACGCCACATCATCTGCGGCAACAGAGCAAGTTTCGCTATCGCGAAGGCGTCGTTTGCGATAAACAGGCCAAGGATGGCCACAGCTATGCAAATGTGGGTCTTCTAAACGATGTGCTTATCGACAAGGCACTGGAGCCAGGCGTGCGAGTCACCGTTAAGATGGAGCCAACAAGCGGTACGCGTTTATTTTATACATTAATAAACTTAATTATCGTGTTTTTCTCGTTCAGAGGCGAGCAGGAAACAACGCGGCACATTGGTCAGTCCGGAGGAGCCACGTCGCGAAACTGGCGTCTATTGGGGCTATCAGGTGCGCATTGCTCACTCGCTGTCTGAAATCTTTACGAGATCACCGTACGAAGGGGGCTACGATGTCACAGTCGGCACTTCGGATCGTGGCACAAGTGTACACGATTTGCCCAGCCAATCCATTCAATACAATCACATGCTCATTGTATTTGGTGGCCTGCAGGGTTTGGAAGAGGCACTGGCCAATGACTCCAAGCTGACCGTGGATGAGCCCGAACTACTCTTTGATTACTATGTAAATGTGCTGCCCAAACAGGGCTCACGCACCATACGTACCGAGGAGGCGTTGCTCATAGCCCTGGCTGCTCTGCAGGAGAAACTGCTGCCACAGCACACGGATGTGGAGTGCGATCTAAGCGATTTGCTGCCTCGCAGTGACGACACCGGCATTGCGATGGCACGCGATATGCTGGTTAGCAAAAAACAAAAAAAGAGGAAACTTGAGGAGAATCCAGCGCCGCGTGAAGAAACTGTAACACAATCGGCACCACCAGCCATCACCATAGCTCCAGCTCCTGCTCCGCAGCATCCAAATCCGTTTAACGAGCGTGGGGCTGAAGCTGCCCGGACCAATTTTGAGCACGATTTCGAGGTGGTTTCTGCGTCTAACCCTGCAGTTGTGCCACATGTTGCAGCTAAGCTCAGCGCAGGAAGCGATGAGGATGATTTGAGTCGTTTCGATTGAATCTGTGTGTTTTTTTGTTTACTATATTGTACGGTTTCACTCTTAATATACAAAGATGACATTGCAATGATTCGTGTGTTATGCATAAAAACTAGTTGTAACTGTATCTTTATCTACCACATACAACACATTTTTAGCCACTAAAGACACTGATTTTGTTCGTTACGCTCTTTAACATTTGGACATATTACACTATACACAAATATCTGGAATATTTTAACAACATTAATTTATACATTGATCGATTTGGATTTCGTTATTTTGTTTTTAGCTTTTTTTTTCTCTTGATTCAGAATGTCATTTCTTACGTTTTGTGGCAGCTTTTGATTTATGCTGAGAAGCAACTATATAGGCATTTAATCGGTATTATTATTCAGTCACTCGCACTGTCAACATAAGACACAAAGTATTTTGGTAACAATGGTGCGCTTAACATACAGTTTAACCCTTATCTATTTTGTATCCATTTAACTTAATATACAAACTAGTACAAAATATATGTATATATATATATATGTATCCTATAGACTGCACTATTTACATAAAGAAATGGCTGCACAAGACTAAAGAGCTATATGTAATACGTGGCCACATTGTCGCTGGTCATGATTAGCTATGGAATGATCGAGTCCTGAAAACGCGCCTCTGGCAGGAAGTCCTCCTCCAGTTCGATGCGCGTGTCGCTGTGATAGCCCAACAGTGATTCGGTATCCTCCTCAAGGTGGCGTATGGGATAGCTAATGCCATCGCCAAAGCTAAGGAATTTTTCCAAAAATTTAATTGAAGAACAATTCAGACAACGATAGAAGACAGAAAAGTAGAAACAAATGAATTTTAAATATTTGTTTTATCAAATTATTATTTCTAAATGATTGTCACAAAAGGGTTCGGTGAATTTGTGTGTGTTTTGCTTGTGCCTAAATAATTGATGGATGTTTGTGTGTGTGTGTGTGTGTGTGAAAATTGGTGCGGTGCAGAGAAGTAGCAGAAGAAGCAAACAAATATTTATATATATTTACAGTTCAGACTTCAAGTTGGCTTTTGGGCGGGCGGGCAAATGAAAAAACAAATCAATCAAACAAACCTCAGCGTATTTTTCTGGTTCTTTTTTTCTTTTCGCGCTTTTTATATATTTGTCATCCATTGCGCGTACCAAAAATAAAACGGATTTCAATTTCAAGAATACAAAAAGTGTCATATCAAAAATTAAAAACTAGTAAACTAGGCCAAAAACAAAGTTGCTTAATTGGTTATAATATACTATAAGCTACTTAATTAATGTTAATAAAAGCATTAAAATGACCCCAGGTAGAAATTCATTGAGTGGTTGTGTAAATGTTTTATGGTTAACATTTACGAACATTTGTAATTTAATGTGTGTTGTTTAGGTTTTAATATTACTATGATGTCAAGTCTTACAATAATTGGATCAGACAATTGCGAATTCATGAGGTGTTTAGTATTATGGTAATTGACCAATTCATATTCAATATGTGCTTGCCCCAATTACAACATAAACGAGTCTATGATAATTCTTAATATTGCCAACAACTGATTTCAAATGGTTCGATTAAATTCAAAATATCAAATATTCCTAAAATGCCTGGCATTTGAGTAAACAAATACAATTGCTTACATATTATACAATTTAAAGTTGGGTGTTCTTTTCTTATAAATACATATATAAATATATAGATATATATATACACATGTGTGTGTATATATATGTGTACAAATATGTAGGCATTGCTTCGCCTTCCTGGATGGGTATCGGGGCAAGCAGAGCTACAGGTAAACATTTGTTATGAATTTTATGGATACAACATTATTGCTCAGGTCCATCAAAAAACTTACGAGTATATTAAATAAACATTAACAAAGCTCTGGCAGCTACAACACAACACATCTTGGGAACTTGCTTGCTACTCTGGCTATAAATTGAATGCATTGTTTTACACGATGTGGTTGGCAGGATTCGCTGGTGGTGCGCCGTTTCCTTCCTTGGCTGTGGCAAGCGCCATCCGATCGCCGATCATATCGATGACAGTGGGATCCGATCTCGCTGCTGTTTGCTCATCAACGTTGGCAATGATTTGACTAGACGGGATTAGTGGATGATTGTTGCTAGATGATTGACCGTTCTCTAGCTCCACATGAGGATGATGATTATTGAGTGGAATAGATTCAATCAACTTATCTGTTGATTGCACTTCTAACCTGTTGCTGCCGATGTTCGCCGAAGTTGCTGTTGTTGTTTGGCCCATGGCCTCGTAGCGCTGACCGTTGACGTTGACGCTCCCCGTCTGATCGTTGGCCGTCGGGTAGCTCATTCCATCACCCTTACTAATGACAGTTTGTGAGTGTCGTTTTTGAATTGTGAGTGAATAAGCAAAAGTTTTGTATTCGGTTAACAGAAATTGAAACAGAAAGCGTTTTTTATTTTTTGGATTTTGTTTTTGAGTTGGGGTTAGTTGCATTTTGTTGTTGTTGCTGTTGAATTTGCGCTTTATACAGTTGAGTTTATAAATCTTGAAGTGTTTTTGTGTAATTTTAGAAAGCATTAGTTAGCAGCAGTTTTCGAAATAATTAGTCACAGTACTCTCTCGCAATAATGCCTGTTCTGCTCTAATAAGAACTATTTTGAGAGCCAACCGCAAGCTTGTTATCTTCGGTTTACTGAACATTAAATACCCCTGCAGACACATTTGACATATCAAGGAACATAATAATACTAAACTCAAAAGTTTTATTTACATTTGTTTTCTATACAAGAACGAATGCCTTGATTTTGTCTGCTGTCTGCAGGGATTATCTAAATTATAACTATGATAATCGCATATTTGGTTGATTATCCATGTTGCTTTGTGTACACTAATTGCTAATTGACCCAATTTAGTAGCGATCTTGGTTATTGCTTACATACTAAATAAGATTTACATAAATCAAAGATGACATTTACAATTGTTTTTTGTTTCCCGAAATATTAACACAAGTTTAACGCGACTTATTTTAAGAGTTTTCTACGAAATTAAAAAAACACATTCGAAAGCTCCGAGATTAATTTGCAACAAGCCTCAAATTAGCCAAATGGTGGAATAAAAGATAAAAATAAAACAGTTGTGGGAAAAAGCGGTGCATAGCAGAAAAGGAATTAAAACAAAAAACACACAAAAACAACAACTAAAGAGCAGGTTGAGCTGATTTGTTTCTTTAGAGAGTGCAGCGCTGATCAAAGATTAGGTGATTGAATTATATGATTTGCATACCTTGTGAATACGGGCAGAAACCAAAGCTCCCATTTGTCGCCAAAGACCTCGCAGAAATTGGCATAACGACCCAGATTATAGCCATTCTTATCCGGTCCCCCAACACGAAAGATGGGCGCACGAAACGCCTCTGTTAAGGTTTAAATAATATAAATGAAATATATAAATTGCGTGCGAGCAGATTGACTTACCCAATGTGGTGCGATTGACGAGCACCAAGTAGATGTGATAGCCAAAGAGGCTCACCAAGCTAATGGCAAACATTATCGATATGAAGAACAGGAAGAGTATGTGAAAGCGACCCATGCCGGTGCCAGTAAGCTGTCCCTGTTTCGAGACATCAGTAGCATTCAAATCGGATTTCTTACACACATACGTACATATATATATTTATATTGGGATATAGGATGTGCATGAATTGAAGTGGTGCCATTGGGCAACTTACCTTCCAGAACTGTACGAAATCATGCAGCGTTGTTAGGGCAACATACAGACAGTAGATCAGAGCGTAGCCCAAGAACAATACGAAAAACTTGTAGTTGTTAAAGTTAACGCAATTGTTCACCCAGGGACAATGATGATCCATTTTAAGGACACAGCAACTGCAGACGCTGCAATGATGCGACCGATCCGGTTTGATGATTTTGCACTTCTCGCAGAACCGCACAGAACCGCTCATTGTGCTGCGGTTGTGATATGTAATAAAAACATAAGTTAGAAAATATTCCAGCTTTTGTTAATGGGAAGCATCTCAAGTGCATAAGCACTTCGCCAAACCGACAACTCTTATCTCAAAAACTCACCGATTTGTGACCGGCAAATTGCGCGCAAAGTTGTTTAAAATGCGCTTTTGTGTCTCCATGTTGTCAGCTCGAAACAGATGATTAACCTCCTCGTCTGGTATGCGCCACTAAAATTTAAGATTTTCCATAAACTTCTCATCGTGTTTTTATATAGCATTGAAATGATTTGTGAGTAGTGAGACTAGAAATTAGCTGCGCAACGCACAGTTGCTGTTATCACAACTTGTGCCCTTATCAGCAACAAAGTAATAGCCGTGGGTGAATCACTACAGTATGTGGCATGCGAACGTGCAAAGGGTGGAGCTGCACTTACCTGATCCGGCACGCGGCCAACTGATGTGTTAATGGTTTGCCAATACGACCAGAGAAATAGAACGAGGGCGACATGATAAAACAGCAGCATGAATACCATCGCAATCCGATTCTCCGTATTAACTGAGAAGATTCAAAATGGTAAATTTAAGCTTGGCGATTGAGCGAGAAATGAAAGAGTTGCTGCTACTCACGAACACATAGCTCCACCACATAGGCGTAGTAGGACCAGCCGATGACGGCGAATATGAAGAGGACGGGTATCCACTTGAACACGGACATGCAGCAGCCGCAAGGTGTCTGCCGGCGTCGATGATTGTCTTCGTTGCCCATGCTATTCTCACTGCTCTTTTCTGGCTGTGTATTTATGTTTCTGTTGTTGTTGTTGTTATTCTCGTTGTTGCTGCTCTCCTTTTTGCTGTTGCTCACTTGCCGCTCGCCCAAGTGAATCACAAGCCCACAAGCAGAAGCCGAACATTTATTGAAGCAGATTTGGGTATCTTTTTTTTTTTGTTTTTTGTCTTCACTTTTGCTTTTTTTTCTTTTCTCTGTCTTTCTCCCGCGATGATTTCTCAGCTGTGGCAAGAGTGAAAGTGATTGAATTTAACTGGAAGTCATGTTAGACATCTTCTTTGTTATTGCACAGTCATCGCCTGATTGTTGGGATCAATTTACAATATATAATTGCTGTTTAATTTTAGTTTTGATTACGATGCGAAATAAATAAATATCCGATTCGACGGCTCGCTCCAAGAATGGATTGTGGTGTTGATAGTGATGGGCCAATATGGTTACGATGTTGAAAACTTATCGATATGTAGGCACTGACAATAATTTATGTCGATTCTGACGATTTTGTGGACAAAATACTGAAGCCTAAGTTACTATGGTTTTTGGATAATTCAACGAGTTTTTATAAGGTGAAGAAACGAAAAAACCATAATTTATTTGCCAACAGCTTTGAGCAGTCGCGTTGCCAACTAACTCAAACTATGTTGGCACTGTTAGACGTCACAGATTATTGCACGCATTTTTCAACGTCCTGGCAGCGCTGGCTGGACAAACGATACCGCCGATACCGGCTGACAAAATGTATCGAGTCAGCCCAATCAGAATCCGAGTTTCAGTATTATAGTAACGTGTGCCGTCGTCGCCAGTGGTAGATATATTCTCTCGGATATCGGACAATGCGTGCGTTCAAAACTTAAAAACTAATTACTTATACCAAAATTCATAAAAAAGTGCTAACTATCTAACCAAAAAAAAAGAAGAAAAATAAATAAAAAATTGCAAAACGAAATTTACCTTACAAATTTTGCTGTCTCGATTGTGAACCAAGAAGCAAAAAGCAAGAAGTGTATGTAGAAAATGTGCGCGTAATAAAAAACGAGGGCGCGATATTCACGAGGGTGAGGCGGGGAGGTGAACGGGGGCGGGGTGGCTTTCAGGCAGGTGGTGGGCAGCAGTCGACAGTCAGCAGTCGGCAGTCAGCGGTCGACAGACGACAGTCGGCAGGCTCCCACAAAAAAATATACATACAAAAATTTACCTATCACTTTTGCCAGCCTTGCTGCTGTGGTTGTTGTTGCTTTCGTTGGCAAGGTTTTTGGGGACGCCTGTTGGGGCAAAACATTCGTTTGTTCGTTTTACGGACTGAGGGGAGATGGTTGGAGAGGGGGACAATCAATAAAGGCAAAGCGCTTAGACTCGCCTTAGACGAGCAAAAGCATTGGTCAAAAATGATGATGCTGGTGTGAGTGGTTGGAGCGAAGGGGGAGGATTAGTTGGGGGGTGTTGAGCCGATGTGCCGGTTGGAAAAGTTTATTTAACAGCACAGTGGTCACCTCGCTTTCAATTTGCAATTGGGTATTAGGAAAAATAAAATAATAAGTATAAATTTAAAGATTTGTAAGAAATATATATTTCTTTAACATTTTATTTGCAGAGTGACCACTGTAATATAATACTGTAATACGTACAGAGTGACTACTGTCCTTAAAACAATAATTATACTGTGACATCTGTACTTTAAATTATATAAACAGAGGGAGCACGGTAACTGAATTTGCAGAGTGTTCTAAGTGACCTCTGTACTTCAATGTATTCTTATACAGTGACCACTGTACTTAAAATGACACTAAACGAGTGTCTACTGTACTTAAAGAGTGACACTGTACTTAATACGCCGCTAATCAGTTGATCAAATTGCGATCGCGATAAGTAGACAATTGTGTGTGGGGGGTATGTGTGGGTTTATGGCTGGTCCTGTTACTTAATTAATGCAATCGTTCATTCATTAGTTGTGCAAATCAATTGAAATAAAAAAGCATTGTAAACACATGGAATTTACTCGTGCTAATTGGCATTTGTGGCTAATCGAATTGGAGTATCGGTTGGAGTGCAAGGTATCGAAATGCAATGGCCCCAAACGGGTCATGGCCATCGATGCCCTTCAATTAAGCAAATGCCAATCAGAACAGCAGGTAAACTCAAGAGTGGCTGTGTGTGAAAAAGGTTTGGGAAGGGGGAGTTGTGTAAGCGGGGAAGAGAAAAGAGAAGAGAGAGAAAAGAAAGAAGAGAGCAATTGCTTTGCTCGTAGACAGGCCGAAAAAAAAGCACAAAGCACAAGTGCAAATAAACAATACAAGCAAATGAGCGATACGTGGACACACACACATATCTACCTACACGTGTACACACGTTAATACCTTATGAATGTTTTTGTGTGTGTGTGTGTGTTTGCAAAAAAATACAGACTCAACAAATTGCTAAAAGTATTTAATGTTTATTTAAGCGCAAATAACACACACACAAGCATGCACACGAATAATTAAACAATTGCATAGCCAAAATACAAATTATAAAACAATCTTTTGCTGGTTTTTTTTAACAACCGCAAAATTTGAATCAGAATAAATAATCAGCAATCTTATTCGACTCACAACACTTATTGGCTGAATGCGAAATGAAATAACGGTAAATTAGTGGTACTCGTTTTAAAGATTTGTTTGTGCTAGATAAATAAAGGAAGAGAAAGATAGAGTGTGTGTGTAGGTGTGTGTGTAGGTGTGTGGGTGTGTGTTACCGTAGCAAACTCTCATTTTCAATCAAATCTAATAAAATATTTGTTTGAAACATCAAAGCCACACAAAAAAAATAATACACAGCAGCAGTAGAAGCAGAACAACAACAGCTCAGTAGCAGAATATAAAGCTTTGATTTCGCCGTACGAGCCTTCTACTTCGACAGCAACTTCGTCGTCGCCGTCGCCGTCGCCTTCGCCCTCACGTTCGCCTTCGTTTGTGCGCCGCCCGATAAACCCAAATAAGAGTAACAAATTAAATTTGGTTTTAGCCAACAGCAGCAGCAACAACAACCACAGCAACAATCGTAAGAAGTAAAAAGCCAGAGTGTGTACCGACCAGCAACTGAGAGACACTCTGTTTGTGTGTGCGAGTGAGCGAGCAACGAGCGAGAGAGAGAGAGAGAGATAATTATCGTTTCGTTTTGTGGTTTAGCAGCAGAAGCGCAGCGCCAAAATCAGGTGAGTGGAATGCTCGTAATTGTTGCTTTTACGTTTTGTTTTCTTTTTTTCTGCTGTTCTGCGAGTAAATATTTCATACCAAAGCTTATCAATAGTATCTGCCAAGGGTGCCCTGCTTTACTTGATAAGCAAATAAAACGCATTTTTATTTGTATTTTTAAGCTTAAGTGAATAATTAAGGCACACTTGATATACAAGGGCTTATTTAAATTCAACCACACACAAACTGATCCGTCAAAATTGCTTCATCTATCAAAATTAGCGAGAAGGGGTCAGCATGTCACGTTAATCATAAGCACACAATTGCAAGCAGCGACGTACATGCTCCCCGCCCTAGGAATGAGAGTGGTGGGAATGGAAACGAACTCAGCATAGGAGTGAGGGGGAGGGGTGAGTGTGAAGATGGGAGATGAAAATGGGATAGAGCAAATACTTGCGTAGCTTTTATATAAAATTCAATAACCTGCGGCTACTAACAACATCTTCCTTTCATTTCTCTCTCTCACTCTTTCTCTCACACTTTCTCTCTCTCTTTTGGTCGGCATCGCTCCTTTCCTTAGTTCTGGGCATCATGTAAGCCAGATTTCTTGCATGTTCGCACGTTTCATTTCGCGCTTCTTTTTTTGTGTTGTGTTATTTTACCGACGGGCTGCGACGACGCGTTCTGATGCTTTATTGATTGCTTTAGAGGACTTTGGAGATAAACGTAGTACATTATTGAAGCTTAACAGTAGCCCGGTGCCCGATACGCAGCTTCCCTTTCAAGGCTGGCGACCGGTAATTAAGAGAGTACAGCATGTTTTAAGTTCATAAAGAGCTTTGTTTTTGGTCCTACTTTAATTTCGCTCTTATTTTTCGCCTGCATAAGGAAGCAGCTGATGATCATGCAGAGAGAGAGAGAGAGCGATCATATATTTTATACCAAAAAATGTTTTACTGTTAAGCTTTAATCATGTTGGTGGTGAGAGGTGAATATAAATCGTGTGTTTTCGTAAAAGGTCATGAAAAGTTTGTATCTTTCTGTGGCTAAAAGGCATTTTTATTGACAGGCAAAAGGAGCTTCTGCTGCTCTTACTTGTGTGTGTGTGTGTGTGTGTGTGTCATTGTATCGTGGGCTTTGCCATTGATAAGGGTTTTGTTGTTGGCCTTCCTCTTGTGCATCTTCTATATTTTTTTATATTGCAGGTGAAAATCCCTTCATGGAGACAAGAGCAAGACCTTTTTTTGTTTAGGTTGGTTTTGTTAGTAATGTTTTTTTCTTCACTTTTTCATTTCTTTCTGCGTTCAATTTAGTCGTTCTCTCTTTTGCTCGTCCTCTAGTAATTTTGCTCTGTTTTCCGAATTTCTTATTTGGTCGGCTCATGCGTATCTAACAAAGAAAATAATAAAAATTTGAAATCGCTTTTCTGGCAGGTGGAAATATTGTCCGAGTACCGATGAAAATGTTCTGTTTTTTTGTGTTTCTCTTTCGTTTTGATGATTTATCTGTTACGTTTCCCTTACAAAATCAAAATCAACAACAAGTTTTGGTTGAACTCCACGGCGCATATGCAAATTAATTTCGGCATAAAGTTTACCATAGCTATGAGGCCAAAAATAGAAGCAACGCCCGAACAGAAAAGAAAATTTTAGCACTGCGCTAAATAAACAAAAGCTCAAAGGCGAGCACAATGTTGGCCATATTTAAAATCGCCGCTAGACGAGAGCTAAGTACTTGGCGTATGCGCAATCATTTTTGACCCAACTCTATGTGTGTGTGTGTATGTGTGCGTGAGCGTGTGCGTGCGTGTCTGTTTTTGATGTTACCTGGCGAAAAAGCTTATGCGTCGTTGGGCTTATTAGAATTTTGCACATGCCAATTGCAAAGTTTGTTCAATAAAGTTATCGAACTTAACGCAACTTAACTAAACTTAGTATTATTAATTAGTCTAACTGAACGCTTTCAATGCCTAATTTGACTAGATTACAAGTAAGACATATTAAATGGCTTTAAGACGCGTGACGTCAAACTCTAATTTCTAACCATAATTAATTATTTGTAAATATTCACACGAACCGTGAAATGATTCACAAATAATTTGTTATTCAAAAGTTTGTCATCATGTTGTTGCTTTTTATTGCGTAGGAGTATATAAATAAACAGCCATCATCAAACAAAAAAAGTTGCCAAATTCGAATATACATTGATTAAATTTTCTTTTTTCTCAAGTAATAATCATAAAAAACATTCACAACAAAAAAGATGTTCGAAAAACATTTTGCAAGAAAATGAAAATCTGTTTAATTGCCCCGATACCGAAAACAAAAAAAGCCAAATACAAACGTCAAGTTAGCCAATAAAAACAGCGACCTTCGGAACGTCGGACGTCGACAGATCGGAACTCCCTGCCACACACAACACCGCTACCCCCTACCCCTACATCTCACCCAAAACCAGCAGCAGACATAGAATTTCCCAAGTTCATCCATATTTCCTAACAAATTTTGGTGGCATTTTCACATTATGTTGGCGCAAATTTGTTTCAAGCACTTAACAATTAGCCGTTTTGTCACTTGGCTAATAGATATTGTAAGAATTTATTGCCCTTGGAAGTATAAAAACTGAAAATAGCCACCTCGCTTAAAGTTTAATTAACTATTTATAGCAAGGCAAAGCAATAGAAAAAAAACAACTTTTTAGTAACTACTAAAAATATTTCTTTTTTGATAAACTTTTGTCGATTTTTGGAGAAACCCAAAACATATTACATGTTGCTAAAAAGTTAAGTGCATATTTTGAAATTCACATTATTAAATAAATGTTGTTGATGCTATTGAAATTTACTTTACTGCTTCCACTCAGACGGCATCTCTAATACATAATCCTCTTTGACTGCTCCATTGAGTAGACAACTGAAGACCCCACACGGCGCCTTCACCTTTGTGTGTCACACAAAAGGAAATGAGGCTTGAAGCTTTATTACATTTTAATAGGGTCCACGCCAGAGGTATTTGTTCTTTCACAGAGTGCAGTCTCAAATTCTAGAACAATTCGTCTGATTGGAAACGGCTCCATTGTGCTGCTTTGCTCCCATCCTCTTGTCTGTCTCCAAATCACTAAGTAGAGAAAAATCATACATAAAGTTTTTGTTGAGTTTTAAATAGTCAAATGCATATAAATACATACATATATATATATATATAGAGAGAGAGAAATATATATAGATTTATATTAACTAGACTTCAAGGCAAACTCATTGTTTAAATATTAAATAAAAACTCACACACAGAACGCAGCAACTAGTGATAAGAGTATAATGTAGATAAATTTCCTTAGACATTATTTTGTGTTATTTATATATTGGCTGATAAGCAAGCAATCTAAGCACGTGAGTTGGCCAATCCCCAAAGCAATTTGCTGACACATTTAAGCAAGCCAAAGCCCAAGCGAAGAGACCAAACAGATTGCGCATACGTCGTGTTGTACGCACTGGGAGACGACAACCGCTAACAGCAAACACTAAATGACTTTTAAAAGCCAATTAACTGACGATATCTACTTGGCCAACATGCCCATACGACAATGCATGGACTGTCAATATGCTCAGCTTGTCAATCGATATGTTGAACATCCCCAACTTCCTCCTGTTTGTTCGACAACCGTTTTGACAGTTTAGCCGTGTTTGGCGTTGACGGCGACCAATAGGACAAAAAATTGATTTGAAATTGTGTTTGCCACTTTTTTTTATTATTAGTATTTCACCCGATGCTGCTGCTGCTGCTGCTTTGCTGTTGCTGTTTGCTGCTACTTGTGAGCATTTATTCCGACGCTTTTTTTTATTAGCAGTAAATTAGACTTTGTGTAAGTGGAACGTACAAAATGTTTCTAAATTTACGAGTACTTGCACGAGGGTCTTTCCATAGAACTTTCAGAGACATATTCCATTAAAATATGACATTGTTGGAGTAACAAAAGTTCGCATTATGCGTCCAATAAGGTTCAAGGTTTCTTAGCTACTCCCTCGTTCAACTAAACTTCAAATATGAAACCATATTTGCCACAATTTCTCACCATAAATCTCGCAAAAAAAATCGTTTGAAACTTAATCTGGTAAAAGGAATGGGTAGGGAATGGGATGGCAATTTGTAGCCCAGTTCTCGGAATTTAATCAATTATTTTGAAATCAATAGGTTTTTTTTTAATGTTGGTTAGCACAAACTTTTTTTTAGAATAGTATCAAATGAATTTCCAAAAATTTCATGCTGCAGTCTGTGAAATTTTATGTCTGACTTTAAGGTCACAGTTTTGAATAGCCATAATAATGGAATTATATAAATTTAAAAATGTACTCTGAGTATATCTAAAGATTTTGGAATACTTATAAATCAACCCTCGCATACACACGTATATTAAATGCGCGTTTTGTTTGTCTTTTGTTCTTTTATGAAACGCATAAATTTTGAAAAATATATATATATACTCATCTACTATAAACATTCTTATTTATTTTATAAAAAAGTAATGTACCCATTCCAAAAATCGAGAGCAAAAGTCATGCCACAAATGAAGAGGCAGTAAAGACGCCTACGCACAACGCTACTAAAAATGCGGCAATAAACACAATTTCTGTGAATTTCTGACCCAGTCACCGTCTCAATTTTAGTCTCATTTGCAAACAGTGATTCTGGGCTGAATGATAGCTGGCCATAGTTAGCGAGCCAGTTTGCTTTAGGCCTGAAAAAGTTTGATAACATTTGATAGCTTGACGCAATTTGCGCCTCCCTCTCCCCTCTCCGCTCTCCACTTTATATTTAGCTGCTGTGTCGTTCGTTTTGTTATTATTTCCGTAACTTTTTACTTAGTTAATTTAATACTTATCAACAGCTATATGCAAAATATTTTATAGAGAGGACTTGTGACGAGTTTTGGTCAATCAGCACCAGCTGCACGGTGCTTTTGACGACAGCTCGACAAATCACTCACTTTGCCAATTGCTGGCTAATTAGAAAAAACTTTTATGGTAACGGCCACAAACTTTTGACTTCGACTGATTGCAAAACTTTGCACTTCCCATCGAACCACATTGACTATATGTATGTGCTGTGTTTTATGGCCAGTGTTTGACTGTCTGACATTATCAGGCTGCTGTGGTTAGCTTTCTTTCTATGGCTAAAAACTTTTGCCTTTAATCGATTTAACAATTTTTCTTAACGCTTGCCACAAGGTCAGCGTTACGTTGTTAGTTGCTGTTGGCTGTTGGGGCAAGTGGCAAGCATAAAAGTCAAAGGTATGCTTACAGTTTACATCGAAATGTGTGACGTCAATTGGCGTTGCTATTGTTCTTTTTTTGTTTGTTATTGTTGATAGAGCCAAACTCACTCACAGCTCAATTCAGCCTCCATTTGTCAGCAAAAAAAAAAAAAAAAAAAAAAAAAAAAAAAACACTGTTATTGGGTAGGTGTAGCTGTACTCACTCTTATAATATATATGTTGTGTGTAGGCCCCTAGGCCTCCCCACTCACATTACTTACATATCTGCCTTGTTGTTGAAAGCCAACGCATTAAACTTTAACTACGTTTTCACTTTGTAATGACAAAAATATTGTTGTGTACAGCTTGAAGCTATTTAATATACCTGATTTTATCAGCGACCCAAATCGAGATATGAAATTGAAAGCAGTTTTCCTTGAATATTTCAACTTATCATAGGCAAACAATTACAAATATAGATATATATATTATTGATAGATATTATTGATTATCAAACGAATACAAATTACAAATTTGTCATTATAACAGCTCAAATTCAGCAGCAATTTAAACGGTTTGTTGAAGTCTGCCTGTCTCCCGGGTGTTGTATGCAAATAGTTCGATGACTGCCCAAATTGTATTAGGCAAGTGATTTGATTGACTTTCTAGGGAAATGCAAGGCTTAATTGTTCCAAAACGGCTTCTGCTGCTGTCTATTTGTTGTGACACTCACATTGCCATAAACTGTGGCCACCCATCGAAATTTGTCTAACTAAATTATGGCCAGCCTGTCAGCGGCTTTGAGTGTTATTTCCTGTTCAGCAGCCATTGCCACCTGACTGTTTGTGCAATCAAAGTTGTTGCCTCACACAATTTTAACTGCATCTCAAACAATTGTTGGCTTAATTAACTAATTATTTGCTTGAATTTTACAGCCAAATATGACAATACACAAATTGTAAATCTTCTCAAAATATTACAAACAAAAGCAACTGAGAATACTCTAATTAAGATATTTCGCATAAAAAGTGCAAGTTTTGGTATCAAAATTTGGGATTCTTAAGATTCTTTCCAATATTGCGAAATTATTTCTAAGAACATTAAAATTTGCTTAGTCTTCAGGGTAATTTGTTAAATGGCAAAGAATTTAAACATTTTGAGCTGAATTTTGTTTGTTTGAGCTAAATATTTAAGTGATTTCGATTTCGATTTCGATTTCGACAGACGGTCAAACATTAACCGTCTGTCAACTAGGACGAACTCTCCGCGTCAGTTTCGGGCATCTTTGTTGTATATTTGATGAGCGTGAAAGCGAAGCTGATATGCAAAATGGATGCCAGTTCTGCGAGCTGTTTTCTTTTGTGCGGAAAGGCCTCAACAAAAAGCATGTTGATTAGTTTTTCTTTTTTTTCTTTTCTTTATTTTTTTTTATTTGATTTTCTTTCCTCCGACAGACACTTTTTTTTTTTAAAAAAATTGACTTTCATTGTTTGTTTAAAATTGTTTGCTTATGCTTTTGATGCTGTTGTTGTTTTTGTTGTTGTTGCTGCTGCTATTTCGTTGGCAGCTTGTTCAAAATTGTCACAACTTTTGAGTGGTGTCTTGTTTGCTTAAGTTTGTCTCTATCTCCCTCTCATTACCTCTCTCTCTCTATCTCTCTCTCTCTTGAAGCTTTTTTCTCAACAGTTGTGTGTGTGTGTGTGTGTCTGGTTCAAATTGTTGCTCCCGCTGCGTTGCTGTTGCTATCTTGAGCGGCTTAAAAATGTTGCTGCTTGTTCAGATGCTTAAGGTCCGGTCAATTTGTCAAAAGCATTGCGGACCCAAAACGAACACTGACTGGAGCTCAGGGATAACTCAAGCAGTCTGCTTGTCTGTCAGTCTGTCTGGGGGTCTGTCGGTCTGTCGTTTCGTCTTCGTCTTTTATTGTTCACTCTTCAGCCGTTGCACACTAAATGAAGCCCTCAAACTGAAATTTAGTTGTGCATAGCAAAGTAGTTGGATCAACATTTGCCGACCCCTTTCGCATAAATTCTTATGCATAGTTAGTCTTATACATAGGTTATATATATATATATCGAAATAACTATTATGATATATATATTATTATATTTTAATATTCATGTTATATTTGCATCTGTAGTGCTGCCTAGGAATACCAAATATTTTACAATCCAATTAAAAATAATGCTCAAGAGCACATTGAAACACTCAACTAGAAGTTAAACTGAAAAAGCCAATACACAAAATTCAATTGCAAGTTGCAGGTAAAACGAATTCAGGCGTAATCAAAAAAGTTGCGCAATCATTAAAGCAAATTGAACAAAATTCGACTTCAGATTTGAAGTATTCGTATACGTTTTTCGTTTATGTAGGCTAAGTAATTTAAATATTTATGACTCCAATGACATATAATGACTGGGCAACTTTGTATGTGATTTTTATAAGAAGTTCACTTTGAATATAAAAACGTGCAACAGCAAAAAAAAAAACAAAAAAAATTGTGGGTGGAAAAGCACTTGAAAGTTTACGCATTTAAAGCAACAACAACAACAACAACAAAATACACGTATTGTGTGTGTTACACAGCCACGCCCATATGCCTTTGACCAAGGGTTACATTGTTGCTGGCAAAAAAGTAATAAAAAAAAAACTGTTGCATATAAAAAATATATATATATATATAATGGAAATGGGAGCGAATGGGGCAACTTATGTTTATTCATGGGCGCATATGCTGAGAGTCTGTGCTAAAGGATGTGCATATGTGGGTGGGTCTGTGTGTGTGTGTGTATGTGTGTATGTGTGTGGACTCATGCGTGTGCACATGGCAGTTACACACGAAAGCACCCACGCACAGCAAAACCAGCAGATGCACTTTGAGCTGCAATAAAAAAGCGCAACATGTTTTTAATAGATATGTTGGCCTCTTAAACAAAAGCTGACCAGACTAACTTAATAATATTTATAAACATAACAAAACCTATACAAATATGTGTATTGTATTAATGCAAATTGCAATAGGTTAATATTATGTCATGGTATATTTTAAATTAATTAAAATGCTACGCATTTACTGAAAATTAGAAAAGGAAAAATGTATGACAATTAAATGAAGAAAAAATCATAAATTGTATTAATAACTTATTTATTAAATGTGTTCTAAAAACGGTTCACAATTTTAAAAAGGCTTTAAAGCAATATTATAATAAAATTAAAGATTAACAGAGAGCATAAGTATAAAATAAGTATACCTAATTAACATAGAACATGTTTTTAAATAAATAAATAAATATACCTCATGTTATCTCAAGTCAAATAAAATAAAAGCATTAATTTCATTTAAAAAAAAAAACAAATCTGCTGCTTAAGAACATATTTCACAATTCAAAGTAATACAAATTGATTTAATTATTTGCTAATTTTTATTTGTTATACAAACATTAATTTTAAAGAGTTTATTTTTGACTAAAATTTAATTCGAATTAATGTCATAATAAAAGTAAAATAAAGCGAAATTAACAACACAATACGAAAGTGCTTACCAGCTATTAATTGGCTTGGCAAAGCGCTTGAAAAATCTATTTTAAATAATGCGATTAATTTGCGGCGCTGAACAAACAAATTGTTAGCAATTTGTTTGGCAATTGCCACAGCTATTCTGGCTGCGTGGTCTTCCAACCAAGGGGTTAATTGGCCAAAAAAAAAATAAACACATTTATCTAGCATTAAGCTACTTATGAATACTTATAGACATATGTGTGTACATATTGCATATATATATCATCCATTGTTGTACATTTTAGTATTTTAAATATGCATACAAATGTTTTGTACAGATGTCAAGTGTGTGGCATGTGAAATGGCCTTTGCTTTTATTTATCGCTCGGGCAAATGTCACTCGAGCGTTTTTCCACTTTTGCTGTTGCCAAACAGTGACAGCAGAATATTCCGTTTGACCGGCACAGCAGGCACAGCAATATCTTAACGACTTGGCATACTTTTGAAAGTGGGTAAATTGATTGCATATTGTGGTGCTTGCGGCAGTCAATGTTGCATATACAAATCGCAACAATTAGTCAGTACACCTGCCTACAGCCGCTCTACATTCATGAGTAAATAATCTCAGAAATTTAAAATTTCTACTTTAAAAAAATAATAATAATACTAAAAATGTTAAGGTTAAGTTTAATAATTTTAAAATTAACCAAATACTTTATGCAAGAATTCGTTGTTTGCATGTTAAAGAAACACGCTCGAAAATTATATATAATTTATTTTTAATTATTATTGTATGGCCCGCTCAAATCTTAAGAGCAATATCTCAATCTTGTATAAAATATCTAGTTTGGGAAAGTTTAATTACTCGGCTCATGGCATTTCCTACTCGAGGTCTTTCGAGCTGAGCTCTCGAACTTGTTTTTGTTTGGTTAGTCCACATATAACTGTATGCAAAGGTACACATACATACACATATACATATATATTATTTATTCAGGTGAGTTGCCCGAAAGCAGCAAATGTGAAGTGTAAATTCAAATGCAGTTGCTACCAAAACTTGACCAATGACAGCCGCAGGAAACACACACACACACACACACAAATATAGGCAGTGGCAATTGTGCCAGCATGTACATGACATTAAGAGGGGGCTGCCTTGGCCAAAAAGGGAGCACGACGGGGGGTTTGGGTGGAGCAGCATGTTAAGTGATTTCCAATGCAGTTGCATTTGTCGTTCTGGTCATTTGCATAAGTGTTACTCAAAATGCCAAAGTGTCAGCAACAAGAACAACAACAAAAGCAGCAAAAATAACAGTAAAAAAAATTAAGCGATAAAATAACTGCAATTTAGGTTTATTTTCACATTTTACGGCTTGTTTAGCACATTTTCCACATTAACCCACATGCAAAACGGATGTGGAAGGGGCGCTGACTAACGGTTTATGCCTGTGTGTCTATTGTTTCGCGCACGGCGGCCATTTTGCATTTGAATGGTGGCCCCCAAGACGAAGGCAATTGGCTAACTGGCTTTTTGCATAATTATCCATGGGGTAGTGCAAATTTTTAGGAATGCCTCGACCCAGTTTTCTAGCTTGATTACAAATGAGTTTCTAACAAATGGAAAAATTACATTTTCATACACAATTTACGCAAGCGACTAAATATGTGTGTCTGCTTCACTCCAAGGCTTTGTTATGCGCCAAAACTTGCCGTTTCTAGGTATTTTCTATTATTTTCTATAGACTTTTTGTAATAGAAGCAGTAAATTTATATTTATAAATAAATATAGCTAAAGTCATATTGAAAACTGAATTTAAACTGGTTTTTTTTTTCTAACTGTGCTCAATATAAATCCTGTAATTACTAATTACAAAATCTTTACGATACAATCCTTCAAAGGAATCAAATAGATGAATAGAACTGTTTGTAGTTGGTGCTGCATTTACAATCTCAAATTGCAAATTGCAAATTGCAAATTCCAATGGATTCTAATTTCTATTCTAATTTGGTGTAATTAGCTAATGCAATGCTTGAATAGACAACAGAAACCCACAAAATAAACCAGCTTACATGTGTGTAGGTGTGTGTGTGTGTATGTGTGTGTGTGTGCCATGTGTAAATGCATTTGTAGCTTTGTGTTATTTGCGGTTGGCACAGTTAATCGGCGCACAAATGTATGCTACACTAAATACCTGCTTTGTAACTGTATTTTGCAGTCTTCCTGTTGCTGTCTACTCTGTCTCTGGCTCTCTTTCTTACCCCCTATCTATCTCTTCTATCTACTTTCTCCTGCCTGTCCTTGTTACACTTTGTTGATATTTATGACTTTGTCGATACTGTTATTGCTTTGATTTTTTACTCTTGTTAATGGCAAAACAAAACACTTTTAATTACCTTCGCACAAAGTAACAAACATTTTGCCTGGTTTGTGGCTGGGTTTGCAGTTTTACATATCAACTGTGCCCCATAAAAAAAGTGCCCCAAACTGAATGAAAAAACAACTCCAACTTCTGCCACGCTTATATCTGAACCCTTGTTGTTAATTGCCAAAACCAGAATACAATACAAAAAAAAAGAAGCAGTTAACGGCTCATGCGCAAGCTGAGCTGCTATTTTATTTCTTGTTATTTCACTTACTTTCCACTCCCGCCTTCTTTAATCTCCTCCCACTTCTTGTTGGCTCGTTTGCCCTCAGCACGCTCCGTTTAACAGCCACTCGCAACGAATTTACCAAAAAGTGGGTTTTAAAATTAAACGTAGGCAACAATAACAATGAAAACGCGACAATTACAACATTTTAGGAGGGGGTGGGGGGGGAACACAAGTGCGTCATATAGATAAACGTTTTGTTACAGCGCATAATCGTCGTAGATACTTGTACTTAGTTACACTTAAAAAAAAAACAAAAAGCAAATAAAATAATACTTGAATACTGAAATGTGATTTCTATCTTAAACAATTTAAATTTAATTAGATATGTCAACTAGAATTATATAAGGAGTAATCGTAATTTTTGCAAGTTACACTTGAAATACAGATAAAAAACAAATTTTAAAAGTAAAAGGACACACAAGTCTCAACAAGCTTAAAGTAAATATATTTTATTTTTCTCTGTAGATATTTCTAGATATTTTCGCACAGTAGAATTTCTGTTGTTGGTTTGGTGTTAGCTTGTCTTTAAAGCAGCTGTTTGCCTTGAAATTGCTCTCTAATTTAACGCTAATGAGCACCAAATCATTTCGCCCAAGCAGTTTGTCATTCCATTAACATCATCATTATCATCATCATCATCATCTTCATCTTCATTATCCTGTGTAAAATTGTGCGTAGGCACTTTTGCATATTGAACGAGTCCATTAGTTTATAGCTTGTCTTTGAATAGGCAAATGGGTCGAATTTGTTTACTTTAGCCCAGTTGAGGTCCAGCACAGCTGCTGTCTTTATGGTCATGGAGTGGTTTTTTGTTTCAAGGATTAGTTTTAAAAGCATTAACTTTGCGCCCAACTTTGTGCTAAAGTCAGGCACATTAAATATGCAATTTAATCCCAATCCCAGCTCTGGTCCACAAAACTGTCACACATAGTTACACTTAAGGACATTTACGCTCAAAAATGATAGCTCCCCAATAATAAAAGATGTGTTTTAAATGATGTCTATAAAAACAGCTTAGAGAACTTTTTCAAACACCATTTTTATAGTTATTTGGATAAGATTCTAGATTAAATAACTTATGCTATATTGAGTTTATAAACTAAAATAAATTCAGCACCAGCTCAACATAAATTTAATAATAGTCAGCAGAAATTTTAGCTCAAATAAATATTATTTACTACACAAAATGGGTTTTTTTTTTGACTAGATAGGCTTTGAAGAAAATTTACCCAAAATTGTATTTTAAAACGATTTTAAATCATCTGCATGCAAGAGCAAACTCAATAGATTAAAATACAATTGGATCAGCGGCAAAGACAAAAGCCGCAGTCGGAGTCAAAGTTGTGGGCGCAAAGAAGACAGATATCCACAGGGTTTACGTCAAAGGTTAACTGGCAACCCATCTTCGTCGCCGTCGTCGTTGTCGTCGTGGCACGCAATCTAAAACCAAAAACGAACAAATTGCGTTGAATTGGCAATGAAATGTGACATATATATAAATATATAAGTCATTGTACTTCTACCGAAATTCTGGCAGCAAATTTTATTGCCTGCTGTGAAATTCCATTTGGCATCAGCAGCTTTAAGGCCTCTTTCCAAATTTCAATTGTGCGCCCGCTTTTACTTGGCTCCCTACGAATATTTCAC
The DNA here is from genome assembly GCA_037043605.1 of Drosophila multiciliata. Taxonomy (NCBI): domain Eukaryota; kingdom Metazoa; phylum Arthropoda; class Insecta; order Diptera; family Drosophilidae; genus Drosophila; species Drosophila multiciliata. The sequence goes on from JBAMBF010000589.1 coordinate 3,438,054, forward strand.
TCGCAATTGTGCCTTGGAATGAGTCAGCGCGATGTGACTTCAATATTAATACCATTGAAATTGCAACAATCATAGCACTTAAGGTATTATGTGTTGGACAAGTATAACACCATCCATTAGCTACCCGTTTATCGCTGTTCTTTACTCGTTTACTCTACACGTTACTCGTCCCATTTTACTGGGAATTCACTATTCGGTATTTTCTTATTCTTACTCGCTTTTCGTTACCCTTTATTTGCTATGTCTTAGTTCATAACTATTACTTGCTACTCGCAAAACTTTCAATTCCAAATTCTCCTTTATACATACTTACTCGTTACTCTTAATTCGTTACTATCTGTCTGTTATTTTCTCGACTGGTACAAGTGCCAATTTATACTTGTCCATCCTTTTACTACTCGTTTATCGCTGTTCTTTACTTGTTATACTCTACTCGTTACTCGTCAAATTTTAATGGCAATTAACTATTCGTTATTTTCATATTCTTACTCGCTATTCGTTATTACTCGTTACTCTTTAGGTTTAATTCGTTAATATCTGCTTGTTACGCGCTACTTTTACAAGTTCCCTTTCATACTTAGTACGCTCTATTAACTCTAAGTAACTCCCTTTAGCCTAATCGGAACAGGTCCCTCTTCATTTGTCACTCTTTACTCGTTGCTAATCCACATCAAGAGCGTTAATAAATCAATACCTGTGCGTCGTATTTTAACAAACATTTCAAGCTGATAACCTTTTTACTTTAACACCGTTCGAGCTGATGAACGTTCCACATACACACACACCTTGAATATGAACACACACACACACACTCACACACACACGCTTTCATTTATGCACACACAATGCAAAAACAAATAAGCATTTTGCCATTAAAGTTGCGTGACGAACTGAAATTTGCTCCAAAGACTCGCGGGACTCGTTTTTTTTTTTTTTTTGCTTCTTTCTTTTATATTTGTGTATATTTTTTATTAAGATCCCATACATCACATATGCTTGTGTGTGCTTGTATGTGCTTGTATGTGTGTGTGTGTGTCTGTGCTGCTGCTGACATTTACGGTTGTTGCGCCGTTGCCTTTACCGTTGCCGTGTGCTCTGCTTGCTCGCTGTTTGTAGCCAGTTCTGGTTTTTGGGTTTTAGGTCTCAATGTCTTCCATCTTGTTGCTTTCGCCTCTTCTATGCCTTGAAATTGCTTTGATGCCTTTCGTGTACATACATGCAATGTATGTGTATCTGTGTGTGTGTGTGTGTGTGTGTTTCGGCTTGGTTGTCACAATGAGCGAGACGCGTGTTTTAGCGTTGCGACTTTATGGTTAGCTGCGATGTGAATCGTCTGCGCCAGCCACCCAACCACCCAACCACCCAACCAACCACCGAACCACTCAAGCCAGCTTTTGCTTGACTTGCGGAAAATTAAGTGCTTGTCGCTTGGCAAAAATTCTTTTTTATCCTCTTTTTTGTGGATTTATAATTTCTTCTCTTTTATTTTGCATTGACCGAAAACAACTAAAGGCAAAATTGAACAACAGTTTCAAATCGCAAGTGGATTTCATGGCTTATATAATATTTTCATTTTCTTCTTCTTAAATGTCACTGAATTCATTTAATTATACTTTGCATTAATTTTTTCCCTATTGTACATTTTTCATATTTAATATCATTGTTTTAAAAGCTACTCGAATAGTTTTTATTTATATATATTTAATGTGTTCTTAAAAAAGATCGCATTATTTGAAAATGTTTTTTAAAATACATATTTTTAATTAAACGTATGATGTAATTAAATTACACAAAATTAAGAGCATTTATTAAAATATTTTATATTAAAATTTAATTAAAAAAGAGGGTCCAATATAACCTGCAATGAACGAAATTTTGTCACTTTCAACCACTTTACAGTTCAAATTTTACAGTTCTTAAAAATTAATTTCTTTATTCATTGTATTATTTTTTTCAACTTACTTTGTAATTTATTTTGCATTTTCACAATGAATATTAGTTTTTTTTGCATCCTTTATCAAAGAAATTTTAGCCAACTTAAAACCAAAGAAATTTCTTTTAGTTTCTCAAAAGGGCAATAACATAAATACTCTATTTCGAGCACCATAGATTAATACCCTTGTAACTTTTATCAAAGAAGTTTTAGTCAACTTAGAACAAAAAAAAAAAACACTTAAAACATCCACTTCAAGCGCCGTTTAAAAAGTTTATTTAATTATACAAAAATAAATTTGTCAACAGCTATTCAAACCAATTAAAAATATTACCAGCTTTTAGCCCAACTCATTTAAAAGGCGCATCATTTTCCTATTTAATGGGAGATACTTGTAAAAAGCATATTAAATTGATATTTGCTTGCTTCTCAAAGAAATGCAATAAAATCAAATCAAAATTTCAGTTATGCGTTTCTGACCATTTTGGCCAGCCACAGACGCAAAGCTCTGGGCATATTTGAAGGGTGCCACAAAATGAAGCAACTGCGACTGCAATTAAAGTGGCCAGTGGAAATTTCATATTTACATAATGCTTAATTTACGTTGCTTTTTCCAGGCAATTAAATGCCAGGACGATTTTGTTGGCGATTGGTAATTGAAATACAGCATTTTTGCGCTGACCATGTTAAATTTTCACAAGTGCTAACTGTTCATTAAAAATGCAGTGTAAAATAAATTTGTTTATTGAATAACATATTAAATTAAACACTTGAAAATGTGGTAATGCTTAAAATACGCATTTATATCAAATCAGATAAAATGCAGCTATTTAACTACGCTAGTTGAGAGTTATTATGATATATATATATATATTATTCTATATATTTATATATATATAGATAACATCTCACTCAGAGCATATTTCTTGAATTTGAAGTGCAATTAAAGCACATTGCATATTCAGTTGGCCCGCTTCGATTAACCATAAAGTTGGTTTTTGTGTCTGACATATTTATGGCTGGCCATCGGAAAATGCTTGTTGCAATGATACACTTGAGTTGGTGTCCTGGCCTTCGGCCTTTTGTGACTATAGATAACCTGCCAGTGCATTTTATTTATGCGGAATTGAATTTTTGCCCCATCTCCACAGAACACTTGACCCAATTCAAGACAAGCCAACACACTTGAGCCCTGCCCCTGTGTGTCCGCCTCTGCCACTCCTGGAGGTCAAGTAAATTGTGAGCTGTGTGTGTAGTCTGTCAATGACAGCGGCATATGCGCTGGTCATAACAATTAGGCAGCCAGGCAGGTAAGCAGCCATAATCTGGTCAAAACACACACATTTGCCTTTTCACTGTTTTGTCCACTTTGCTTAATTATGCGCAACAAATTCCTGGGCGCTGAAAAGTAAAGTCCATAAAAATAATGAAGTCATTTAAAACCCACGCACAGGTGTTCCCAATTTTTGTTAACGTAATTTGATAGCTGCTGCTGTCATTTACTGTTATACATTTTATCTGCTACCTCTTACCAATTAGCTGGTACTGACTTGTTTCTTTCGCATCTGTTGCCGCCTGTATTTTTTTTATTATTTTTGTTGTTGCCGCCTGTGGCATGTCTTCAAGGTCAGCGCATAGATTTCTGTTGTGTGTTATACGAGACAACAATAATAAATCAGCCAAGGTCAGAGTCACAAAAAAAAAAGTCAACACACAAACACACACACACACACTCATTTCAAGCATATTAATAAGCATTATGTGTGTGTTTTTTTGTGTACTTCAAAGAAAGTAATTTCCATTAAAGTTTGCCATTATTTGGAAGACATATAATACGATAAGGAAATAATACGTCTTAATAAATCTTCTGTAATCTAAGTTTGCAAACATTTTGGCAAGAGCTGTGCATGTGAATTGCATTTGCGACAAGCTTTAAATTCAATTACAGCTGAGCTGAAACTGAATTTGCTCCAACAAGCCAAGCGGGGGGGGAGGAAGAAAAGAAGATGCAGATTGGGACTGCTGTTAAGTAACTTAAGTTTAATGTGAATACAGCCGACAGCTGAGTGCCAAGAGAGTGCCACCTGTCTGCCACTCACCTCCTCCCCTCCATGACCATCTTTTGCAGTTGGGGGTTTAGTTTAGATGGAGCTACCAGGTATATTCATCGATGTAGCTTAGCGCTTCTCCCGTGTTGACTGAAATTACTTTAAAAATGCTTGAATTAAGTTTGCCACAACATGATTATTTGCACAGTTTTATGTGATGATGATCAGCGCAACTGAGGCAAACTCAACCAAAAGCCAACTTGTGGTTAGAACACGTGTGTTGGGTGTGTGTTTTGTGTGTGTGTGTGTGTGTGTTAGGGTTGGCCAAATGACGACCAACGCAGTGGGACGCAACACACCTTAGCGAAATTGCTAAACGGATTAAACAACTTATAAAAAGTTAATTCATTAAAGTAAAAAAAAAATAAAAATCTTTGGTTTGATGACTTTATTATCTTATTTGTATGGGTCTATCAGAAGTTTAAGTTTAAGTTGGTAATGTGCTTTAATAAAAGCCTGGCTTAAGCCACACATTTATAATTGCTTCTCTTTAGCAACTTAATTAATTTAAATCCAAACATGGCATTATATAATTTAGTTAAATACTATAATATAATATATATAAATATAAATTTAGTTAAATATATAATAATAATATGTTAAATACTCATTAGAATGTAGCCATTAATGAGTTTTTTTTTTAAGTTTGCAGCGGGTGTTATTAATTAGTCGCTTAAAGCTTTTACGCAGACATTATAGAATATATATATATTCTTGATCAGCATCAGAAATATAATAATCATTAATCGGTCGGCTTATTTTATTTATAACTGAGCTGATTGAGATTGGATTTTATTTTTAATTAAGTTGTTTTTTATTAGTTTATAAATCATGTTATTCTATAGTCGGAATAAGTCGAGTAAAATATTTTTGATTTAATCAGATACTTCAGAAGCAAACACAATTAAATACTGGGATATATATTTTAAAGAGCTTTTAAGCATTTTGCACAATATTTCGTGAATTTTACTTTCATTTTTAAGCATCAAAGCGAATCATCAAATTGTCAGACGTGATTCTTAATTTCTCTGCCAGCTGCAAATTGTGGGCAATGCATGCTGCTGCTGCTGCTGCTGCTGCTGACTGCTTTTTGCGGTGCCACTGCAACATTGCGTATACGCAGTAGAGTACACAAATGCAGTTTGCACACCATACAATCGATGCGACAAGCTACAATCTCTCGGAACTTGCAACGGAGCTTGCAACGGAAATGGCGAGGAAATGACAACGGCTTAGGTTTCTTGCTGTTTGCTGCTCTCATCATTTTTTTTTTTGTGTTGTTGTTGTTATATTTGTGTTTGCCAACACCATTGAGCCACCCACCCACTGCGGCAGCCTGCCTGACTCTTAACTCGATTGCGAGTAAAGTTGAAAGTGGAACTCGATTTCGATCGAAGCACTCACGCAGATAGACAGACAGACAGACAGATAGACAGACAGACAGACAGACAGATAGACAGACAGAAATAAAGACTGAGTGACAGTCGCCGCTACAAGTGAGCTATTTTAAGTTAAGTTGATTTCAAAGCAAGTAATTTATTTATGCAGTGCATTGCGTATTACGTGTGGACGCCGAGTAAACCACCTTGACCCACTAATTGGACGCCTCGTCAATATAGCGACAAACGGCAATAGCAACAGCAACAGCAACAGCAATACCAATATCAATAGCAAACACTAACAACAACAAATAGTTTTGTTTTTTTTTCTCACTCAATTGTTGCTATTTTTTTCTTGTGTGTTTGTTTTTTTTTTGTTATTTATACATTTTTTCTCTCATTTTCTTGCCGCGCCTATCGATAAAATCACTTTGGCTGAATCATGTGTTCGACAGGTGTTTGCAACAGCAACTATTAAATAAACAGAATTACAATTTCACAACTATAAATAATGTGCTTATTACTAAGTGTTTATTAATCCATATTTTATTCAGTTTATAGATATTTGCATAATTTATTGTGAATTTATGGCAATCCTAAGTGATTGCATAAGAGCTTAATTAAAAGCATTTTAGAACAATAGAATATCTATTTGCCTGCAGGGCCATTTAATCTGCATGCTTAAATGCTTCTCGAAATATATTTGCAATTTGTCTTAGTTTCTGCCATGTTGCTTGTGCCCCTAATCCCATTATTGTTGCACGAGCAGAACATGAAATACTTAAAATCACTTTTAGATGATGCATGGACTGGCTGTGATTGTTGCAGCACTTGGCCCGAGGCATTTACCTGTCAAGTGGCAAGTGGCAAGTGACAATTGGCAATTGACAAACTGGCAATTTGCAATTGCCAAAACAAACATGGCCAACACCCGCATTCGGCCAACGGCTGCGACAGCCTTTATTAGTTTGTAATTTTGGTTTTAATATTTATTTATTCGTCGCTTTCTGGCCGCAGGCTAAGTTGAATATTAATGAACTTAATTGAAAAAGTTTCGCTTGAAAACAAACTGTAGATGTGTGTGTGTATATGTGTGTGTGTGTGGGTGTGTGTGTTGATCTACTGTAAACACTGCAACAACAACAAGAACGAAGAATTCCTTAACTGCTCCTCTGCCAGCCGAGGCAAAAATTAATTTTCAAAATTACGACAAATAAAATGTTGCGGACAACTTTTCAGCAGAAAAACCAAAATCAAGTCAGCGACGGCGCCCGGTGGGGGGGGCAGGGGTTGACATAATTATGCTTAGGGTGGAGCGTGGAGTGGAGCAACAATAACTGTAACTCGATGCGCAATTTCCATAATTACGCATATTTGAGGCAGACTTATAAATATTTATGCGGCTGGCTTTTCAATGAAGTTCTCCCAAAAAGATTTCTTGAGCGTCGCCTGCCTCGCAAACTATGTGCAAAAGTAGGGACAGCTCTGACGGCCCAGATATTCATTTCTTAGCTCGTGTGTAGATAAGTATTTTGTTGAAAGGAGCAACTTTTTGCTGCACCAGCCACCAGTGTGGCAGGTTTAAGCCAAGTAGATCTGCTGCCTTAAATAGGCTAAAAATAGGAAAGTTGTGGCTGAGTTTCATGCCAAAATGCAGCAAACATATTAAAACTTGCAATCGCAAAACTTATTTGCAGAAATCAGACAAGTTTTCAAGTCTTATTAAGATGCAAAACTTTAAAAATAAACAGCGCACAGTTTTGGCAATATCTTGAGGCAGATCTGTAATAAATTTACTTGCAAGAAAGAAATAAGAGAAATTTATTTTGTGTCGAAAATTGCATTTTATTAACAATCATGAGCAGAGTGCATTATTTATACAGATGCATAACAAATATTATTATATTTTTTTTTTTTGGCTTTTGCAGTCACAAAATTAGCATACAGCTCACGTTCTACGTTTTCGACAAACACAACAAATCGATGAAAAATCTCAAAAAAAGACATAAAGTGCAAATAAAATAAAAATAATAAAATAAGAAAATTGGGCAACGTTGAAACATGCATCCAATAAACGCTGACGCAGATGACAGTCCAATGAGCTGTGGTCCTATGATAAAACTTGTTGCACTTGTTGCCTATGTTGCTTACATGATTGATGAACATATGTTGTTGTTGTTGTTGTTGTTGTTGTTGTTGTTGTACATAGACATATACCCATGTGCATAACTTCCGTGGGTTGACTAAAAAATGAGCAAATCACTGGTCTGACTAGGGGGCCACTCAACTGATTTAAAAATCCCAGGCACACGCGTGAGACAAATTACGCAAATGGTCATAAAGCGGACGCAACTGGGACTCCAGATCATGCCACATATATATATATATAAATATATATTTTATGATTATCTCTTATGTCAGCGCTTGACTTTTCTGGTTGTTGCTTTGCCGCAATTAGCCGTCGTAAATTGATTTGGCAATCGCTGGCACTCTGATATATGTTTTGCTCTTTATGCCCTGCACTTGACACTTGTCAAGAGAACTGGCTGCTCCCCATTTCCATTAAATATCTGCAAAAAAAACGTTCTGGGAAATGCCAAAAACAAAACCAAATATTTGTTGAAATTCAATTGAAAAAAACCACATAAATATTTTGAGCTGAAAATTGAATTGTTTTTTGTGGCTGGTTTAATTTATCAATTTATTTTTAAAACTATTTACAAAAATAGATAGCTGCTGATAAACTCTAAAAATTACGACAGTCGTCCATAAAATATACGAATTTATTTCTTATATATATATTAAATTTAAATTCTCATTTTAGTATATATATTTTTTTAAATATTTCTCTCATACTCATTTCGTGTTTATTTCATTCTACTTTAAACAGCACAAATATGTCCACGGATTCCAGTCGGCGCATTCAGGTGCCTGATGAGCTCAAAGAGGTGCTTTTGCAGTTCTCCATTTCGTATCTGGTCGAACAGCCACCGGATCTGCTTGACTTTGCCGCCGAATACTTTAATAAATTGCAGGCAAATCGCCCATCAGCAGGCACTGATAATGGGGCCGATGATCAGATAAGCCTCAACTCACAAGATGGCGACGGTAAGTCTTAAAGAAAAATTCAAATAATTAAATATATTAAGAGTAATTTAAGTTCGAACCAGATTTGAGTTGAAAAGACACAAGATACAAAATTGCTGATACTTTGAATTTCTGCTCTTCTCTAATTAATTTGAATTTTTAAAAAAGTTTTATACAAGATTTAAGTTGAAAAGACGCAAGATGCAAAATCGCTGATACTTTGAATTTCTCCTATGATTTGTTAAAGAATTAAATTAGTTTTTTAATTTTTAATATGATAGCTTTGAGCATGAAAGTTTTAAGAATTATTTATATAAAATTTGAATTGAACAGAGTCAAGATTTATCACGTCCGTATTTTCTCTGCTAGATGATTTGAGATGCCTAAAATTAAAATAAATTAAATATCTAAAAATATTTACGCAAATAATAAATGCAATATTTGATTTCAGTTAAAGTCGTTTCGTTTATTTCTAATTGATTAAGAAACATAATAGAAATGTAAAAGTCATTTATATAATTTTAATTAATGAAGACTTTCAATATAGCCCATTAATTATTTTTTAATTAGAGACTGTTCTAAGGCTTTTACTTATGCTTATGAAATGGCTACGAATTCCAGTTTATACTTTTAATTACCTTTAATATAATATATACAATTCATTCTGGCAGTAAAAGTGTTTAATTTTTGGCATATTTTATCCAATTAAAAGTCTGATGAATATGAATATTATTGTTGTTGTTGATCGACTATCATAAAGAAAACTTTAGTTAATTAACAAACTTTTATCCAATCGAGTGGAATTTTTTACGCTTCATATTAAAATATCTGTCCGTTTGTCTGTTTTATATAGTAATAATACTATTTATATTTGAAGCTTTGCATAACTTGTGTGCATACAATTTGAACATTTCCTAACAAATATTTATTCATATGGCTCGACTAATTCATCTGCGTACAGTAAAATCAATATTTCCCACTTCCACGATGACGACTTAAAATATGCCTACAAAAAAGCATTGCGTGTCCTGACAAAAACAACACAAATAATATCAACAAAATAAAAATTCCGTTGGGGGTCAACTTTTTTTATGTCCGTCATATTTGTGCGTCAATTGTTGCCACATAGCGAGGCACATAGCATTAGCGGCTTTAACTTCAGCCGATTTTAGCTTGCGAGATATTATTTTTAGCTTCACAACACTTGTCAAGACGAGCGGGGAAGCGGGAGGGGTATTTGACGTCATACGTGGCAGCTCACAAAATTAACGCTGATTCTTGATTTGGTCCTAATAAAAAACAGAATGAAAAAAATGGTAACTGAGTTTTTAGTTGTTTTTATTTTGCTTTTTGTTGCAAATTTAAGTTTATTTTTTTCGGTGTTGTTAAAACGTTTTTGTGTGTGTGTATCTGTGTCTCATTATTTGCCATAATGCGACGCACGTGTGCAGACAATTAGCGCCAGCTGGACACGCAGCCGTGCCACATTCATCTTCGACCAGCACCCAAAGCAAATTAAATAATAATGTTGATAAAGCTGTCAGGAACAGCAGCAGCAACAACAGCAACAACAGCTGCAGAGCACAGCACACAGGACACAGGAGACAGAACCTGGAGCAGCAGCTGCTCCTCGCTCCTCGCTCCCCGCTAATCGCTCCTTGCATTCTTCAGATGCTGCCGCGTTGCGTGTTTATCTTCCGGTTAATCAAACACGCAGCACGGCTCAGGGAACACCGTGTCAAGTGCTCGAATGTGACTTGCTCTTCAACTTGCTCTTGCTCTTGCTCTTTTTCCAGCACTTTAAAAAAAAACGCACTACTTATTTTTGTCAAGTGTAAATCAGCTCATTAAAGGCGAATAATTGTAGAAAAGAAAGTTTTGCCTTTTAAACCAGAGTTTTACTTTTTGGTTTATATGTGATTTTGCGCCTAAACCTCGAAAGAGCCAATTTTATTCATATTCTCAATTTCAAAAATGAACTTTGCTAAAAATAGGGAAGAAGTTTTTATATATTTTAATTTATATATATATTATTTTAAATATTTTTCTTTTATTAAATTATTTTTGAAAAATACAAAAAGTCTTTCAAATTTAGAGACATGCTTTTTTCGTTTATTTAAAATAGCTAAAACCAAGAAAGACTTTTGCGTTTTCTACAATTCAAAGTGAATTTTTTCTCAGTGTGCTATTTGTCTGGCGCTTCTTAAGGGCATCCAGCATTTAGAGTCCTGCCTGACTATAAAAATCTATTAAGTGCGCACACAGCTCAAGAGCTGGACAAACAGCCACAATTCGCCCTATTTTCTATAGATATACACACAAAAATATTTCAATTGCTAACTGAAATTAAATCAATTTTTCACAGATTCCTTAATTTTTATTCTCTTCAAAAAAAAAAATGTGGCGCAGCGCTTTGATTTATATTTTTGAAGGCGATTAAAATTAAAATCTTAGTCAAAGAAATCTGAAAGAAATCTGAGGCTGTGACTTTCAGTTTTCAATTTGTTTTCAGTTAGATTAGATTAAAGCGCTAATGTTTGTTGGCCTAACTTTCAGGCAAGTTTTACTTAAAATGAGTTTGAATAAAAATTCAACTTTTTCGCTTAGTAAAAAGAAGATTATGTGAATTAAATACCCCATTTGTTGGCTCTTGGAATAATCTGAGTGCTTTGATCAATAAAAGACAAGCAATTTTACATATATATTTGTTGATATAGTTAAAAAACAAGTTTGTGTTTTAATTAAAGTTTATATTAGACGCGTCTCACTATAATTTTTTCCATTTTATTATATTAATGCTGTTGCTATAAAATTGTATTTGGCTTTGCTCAGTGAAGCCCTCAAAAGTTCAGCTGAGCGTAAGCGAAAAACGCAAATAGCTCTTACGTATATGTGTTTGAGTGTGTGTGTGTGTGTGTATGCCACGCCCCTTGCAGTGCTTTGATGTCTATTTATGGTCAGGCGAAGCTGATTTGTTTTAAATACGCTTTAAGCGCCGCACGCACACATAAATAGCGCAGTCGAGAAAATACTTGCATGAAATATTAAGTATACGCTTAGCAATTTTTTGCGGGTGCCAAATTGTGGCTTAATAAGGTGTGCGCGAGAGTGTGTGTGTGTGTGTATGTATTCAGCGTGTTGTACATTTTATTAACGCTCATGTTGGCCACAAAATATGCCAAGCAGCGCAAACGAGACGGCAAAATTGAGGGAAGGAATGAGGCAGATGGGATGAGGTGAGTTAAGGCAATGGGCGACCATTGAAGCATGCGGATGAGCAGCCGTAGCAGCAGCAGCAGCCTCAGCTTCGCAGTTTTGCGCTTCAGCAGGCACAGGAGCAGGGGCGGGGTGGGGGATGTGTAGCAGCTGCCACGCCCATGCGCTGTTCTGGCATTGGCTTTGCGAGCTACATTTTGAACATTATTGACATGCCAACGGTGTTTTGCAGCAGCACGGAAACGACTGGTCATGTACACTATGTGGTTGTGTGTGTGTGTGTGAGTATGAGAGTGTGTTTGTGTGTGCCTCCTGTTGCGCTTAATGATAAATATAAAACAACAACAGCAGCAACAAATGCTCATGTTAATCGAGACAAAGCAGAGCCTGCCACATTCACAGGCTGCCAACCACTTTTTTTTCCATGTGTGTGTTTTTATTTATCTATATGTATATGTGCATATACACACACACATTTGCACATCCATCTCTTGTGCTGTGTTGCCTACTTACAGGCACTATTTCCGCCTTTCGTTTTGACGACTTGTGGCCAGCATTTGTGGCCGGGCTCAAAGGCTGCTGCGCCAACGACAGTGGCTTTAGTCGTTAACTACACGTCACTCCGCACAGAAGACAGACCCAGTCCACCAGTCAACCAGTCAGTCAGTCAGTCAGTTAACTAACAGCGTGTCATCATCAACTCCATCATCATCATCGACGTCATCATCATCATTATCATCCCATTAGCATTCACATTGCAAATCTCATTCGCGTCATCGTCGCCATTTCTCATTCCATTAACGAACTTAATGCAGTCAACTTTTTATTTGCCATTTTTTAATTAAATTTACCCGCGCGTGTTTGCCAAGTTTTTATAACAGTGTGTTTTTGTGCTTGTATTTGTGTTTGTGTGTTTTAAAGTCATATTTAAGTCCAAATAATTTTATAACAATTTACTCTGACACATTACTAAAGTCAACATTAAACATCGCTTACTAAAATGCTGAATTTACGCTTGCCCTGAAAACAATATTTACCCTTAATTCACTTAATTGTTTGCTTATTGACTAGTTAATAGTTTATTTGCTTACATCTAACAATATTAAATATTGTATTGCAAAATAAACAATGAGATGCTTAAGTAGCTTCACTGTACTTACGATATTTGTATTATTTTCTGTTAATGTTTTGACACAGTTGACTTTGAAATTTATTAGTAATAAAAAAAAGCTTTAAAAGTGTCTGAAAAATATGTAGATGTGGCAGCTGTTTTGTTGCGGATTTGCAAATTATGGCTAATTATTGATTTGTATTTTGCCCATTGAATTCGAATTTATCTGTTCGAAAATCAGGTGTTGCCGTTTTGAAATATTCTGTGAAATGAAAAGATTAAAAATACAAATCTAATTAACTTAAAAACCTAGCTTAAATTCAAGTTGTCAACGCACAGATATACATATACATATTATATATTTATATATATATATAAATACTAATTTGTTCTATATATAGTAAGACGATGCTTCTTCCCATCCACTTAAAGATTTTTTCTTACTAACCAAAAGTTCCTCCTCCTTTTTAAACAATTCCCTTAAAGCTATTCTTTTTTTCTAATCTTTATTTATTTTTATATATATATTATGTTCATCCATACATAATTGTGTTATACATAGTTAGTCCATACTTCCCCCTTTCCCCCGACGCAATCTTGTCTTGAACATTCGAAAGTTTCCCACATCCTGTTTTAAAACAAGCTGTAATAAATACTTTACTACAATTGAGTTTGCTGCTCCGCCCTTTAACAAGTATCTGCTCAAGGATAATATATATATATATAGATGTGTATTTATATATATATAAATGTTTGCTTGATAGTGTGTAAATCTATCAAATGGCAAGTATCCCACTTGACACGACTTTTAACCATCGCATAGCAAACACATTTATTTTTTTTTTTACTTTTTCTGCTGTTGAAGATAAGTTTTTGAAGTGTTTAAAATGTGATTTTTGCTGAGAAACGCAAGCGAAATAAAACTTGTTAGCTCGAACGCCAAACAAGACAGTCGACAGACAGTCCGCCGTGTAGGCCAGGTGCATAAATATTTATTACGCATACGCCGCGTGTGACAGCCAATACTTTTGCGTTCATATTTATTGCGTGCGTTTTAAGTTTTCACCTTGAGATTTTCAGTTGCAGTTTTTCCAAAACGTGTTTGCCAACAACTGGTTTTTGATTTTCGCGAGGCTGTTGAAAACATAAAAAACCAAAAAACCTGCAACTGCAGCTAACAACAAAATATTCCACCAACAAAAAAAACGCATCAAGCGAGAAAATCAATTTAAAACAAAATTATTTTGAGTGCAACAAATAATGTCTACGCAAGTGTCTAGCAATTTATTGGCCGGTAAGAAACAACAACAAAAAAACAACATCAACATACCAAAAACGAAAACACAAAAAAAAAAACACACACACATTTTGGTCAGACACGTCGAACGCACAATTATAGCTATATAGATAATTGTATCTGTTCAAATCTACAAATTTGGATGATGCAAGCCACAAACAGAAAAAAAAACACGAATTACATACACAAAACAGACACTCGACAAATAGATTAAATATAATGTGGCAGGCAGGCAGGCGATAGATAGAGTAATCTTAACTTGGACAAAAAATCTAGACAATGATATAAATTATATTTTGTTAAATTGAAAATATATGTACTTAATTTAGATAATTTATAAGCAACTAATTTGATAGGTTTTTAATAGAAAAAACTAAGTTTACTTTTTACTATTTTAATTCTATATTTTTACTTTATTCAAAACTGAAATATAAAATAAAATTCAGTGTATAAAATAAGAATGTAAAGTTTATTTTTTTGAATCCGAAAAATGTTGTCAACATTGACAAAGTGTACAATTAAAGATGTAGTCATAAAATCGAATATATATATATATATATAGTATCTATATAGTTGCACATATGTGTATTTCTTATGTGTGCTGCAAAAATGAATTATTGCCGCAATTGTTTTAGTTATTTTCACTTGTCCCATTTCAAGTGTCTCGTTTATCTCCACGTTGCACGTTGCACGTTGCACGCTGCTGATGAATTGCAAACATTTTACAGTCAAGCAAGTTTTTTGTTACTGTTATTGTTTTTTTTGCTGGTGTTAATAAATATTTCATCAAAGCATTGGCAAAGTGCAACTAGTAAAACTGCCAACTAGGCGTAATTATTGCAGTTCCAGATACAGTTACAGATGCACTCAAAAAAAAAACACATTCATCTTAAATATCTGCTGTGTTGTATCTCAAATGGGGATAGTCTGTATTTGTCTTTATTTTTATGTGTGTTTGCACACACACACACACACACACTCAGGCACACACACACTCAGGCACACACATAGCAGAGTCATCTATACATCTCTCACGCCTGTTGTGTGGGCAGCTGGACAGCCTTGCCTCTGTCAGTGCAAGGCCCGCCGCCCCCCCCCCCCCTTTTGCTGCCTCCCTCAACTCCCCCACTCCCCACTTGTGTCTATTTTGCGTTTCGTTTTCATTCAAAGCGAGTGCATTTTATGTCGCTTTTGCATTCGATTTGATGAGACAGTTTCCAGCAAAACTTGACGCAGCTGGTTAGCAAAAAAAAAACACTAAAAACCAAATGCTGACGCAAAGCAGCAGTCTGTGTGTATGTATGTGTGTGTGTGTGTGTGTTGAGTATACCCAAGCACATTCCCCAGCTAATACAATGATGGCCTCAAGATGACAATGTCGGTGATGAGTTTGATGGGGCATGGGGCATGGGGCTATGTTGAGTGGAAGCGAAGCGCATCCGGCAGCAGTCAACTCAACTCATCATAGTCTCTAATCATCAGTGAATTCCTGTCCATCAGTTCTAAAGACCTCTTTTGACCTCCTTCCTCCCCTACCCCCCTATCCCGCTTACTTAATGAAATTAATGTGTGACATGAAGCCAGAAAGTGGACCTTTCTGTATACTTTAGTTAATGAGCACAAACATGAAAGCCAAACTGGCGCCCAGGACATTGTCCTCAATGGAGACATACACTTAACGTTTAGGCCAGCCAACAACCAAATAAACTAGCCAATTTCATTTATTAGCCACATTCCACAAAGCATTTTTGTTCCAATATATAGAAGAGGTTTTTGCTTTTAGAGCGATTTGTCATTTTTGTGGGAAACTATTCAAATTATTTGATTTATTATATATTTTACTGTTTATTGGTTTTTATATATAAACAAAAAAACTTTGAAAAATGTTATTAAATTACAATTTTTTTCGCTTTCATTGAGGGTTCTTCAAGTTTTTAAAAGATTTTGTATTGTCTTTGAGAGTTTTACGGAAATCAATAATTGGAAAAATACAGAAAGATCATATTTATATTTAAATTATTTAAGTAATTTTCAAGTTAGACACTTATATAAAAAATATTGTTTTTCTTGTGATAAAGTTGAATCATTAATTTTTGTTTTAATCCATAATATTTACAGCCGAACCACCAATAGTACAAAGCTCACGTCGCAAATCCGTGTTCGCCGAGGCTTACGATCCGGAGGCGGACGATGATGATGAGGGCGCCACTGCCATATTCCCCAAGACAGATGACCAGCGGGCGCGTCTCGTCGAGTCGGTGAAGAATGTGCTGCTCTTCCGTTCGCTGGAGAAGGAACAGGTGCGTATCTAAACCATAAATCACTGACATATTTTCCTTGCCACGCCGCACAAAAGCCAAGAAAGCACTTTCCGCACAGACAGCCGCAAAAACCGAATCACGCTGCTTGCGGTTTCACTCCTCGCTATGAGGGAGTGTGTGTGTGTGTGCGTAAATGTGTGGATGCAACTCCCACTTTGTCATGCCTTCTGGCTGATTTCTGTTTCTGTTCTTTTCTGCTTTTACACAGATGAACCAAGTGCTGGATGCGATGTTCGAGCGGAAGGTGGAACCCGGCGATTTCATCATACGCCAGGGCGATGATGGCGATAACTTTTATGTTATTGAATCGTAAGTGTCACAAAATGATGAGAATAATGTCCACAAATTGCGTATACGTCATTTGCGATGCGTTTGCTCTATTTTCACATACACACGGCGTATGCGCAATTAATTTGCATTTATTTCAATTTATTTCATTGCTTAATTTCCATTGATTAAATTTCGCGCGTCTCTTCCACAGTGGCATCTACAAAGTCTATATAAATGATAAACACATTAGCACCTACAACCACACCGGACTATTTGGTGAATTAGCGCTGCTCTACAATATGCCCAGGTAAGCAAATATTCAACTCCAAATAGGCCCATCACATCGCCCAGACAAATATCGAAAAAATCAAATTATTTGCACCCGCTGGCTGTGCATCAAATGTGCTAATTTCTCAATTCCGCATCGACACTTTTGACTATTTCCTTCAATTTTTTGTTCAGCTTATTATTATTATTATTGGTATTATGACAGGGCATTATTGTATAAATCTGACAGCTTAAATCGATTAAGAAATATATTAATTTAATTTCTGCAATAATTTAAAACTAGATTTTGAGAATATAATTTATAGATAAGAATAAAGTCAGGGGATTATTGTATATATCTGACAGCTCAAATCGATTAAGATATATATTCATTTATTTCTGCAATAATTTAAAACTAGATTTTGAGAATATAATTTATAGATAAGAATAAAGTCAGGGGATTATTGTATATATCTGACAGCTCAAATCGATTAGGAAATATATTCATTTAATTTCTGCAATATTTTAAAACTATATTTTCAGATAAGAATAAAGTCAAAAAAGTGTTTCCCATCTGAAATGCAGTATTATTCTGTGAAAAAGAGAAATCAAATATTAATTTAGATTTTCGTTTTTTTCAGAGCGGCCACCGTTCAGGCGGAAACCGTTGGCCTACTCTGGGCCATGGATCGCCAGACATTCCGACGCATTTTGCTCAAGTCGGCGTTCAAGAAGCGAAAAATGTACGAGGAGCTGTTGAACAATGTGCCCATGCTGAAGGCCCTGCAGGTGAGCACAGACAGCTGGAATATGCGCCATCATCAAAATATTGATTATATATTTATATGATTTCGATAATTACAGAACTACGAGCGCATGAATCTGGCCGATGCCCTGGTCTCCAAGGCATACGAGGATGGTCAGCGCATCATCAAGCAGGGTAAGCACAGCTGCTCCTCCGCCGGCAAACAACTGCTAATGATTAAGGATTAATTTGATTGGTTTGCTATGTTTGCGCAGGTGACGCTGCTGATGGCATGTACTTCATTGAGGAGGGCACCGTGTCTGTGCGCATGGATCAGGATGATGCCGAAATCGAGATATCCAAACTGGGCAAGGGTCAATACTTTGGCGAACTGGCACTGGTCACACATCGGCCACGTGCCGCATCTGTATACGCCACAGGTGGCGTCGTTAAGCTCGCATGTAAGTCATCTGCGAGCCAAGTTGGTTGACACTGAAAGCCACTTAAAGGACTTGCTTTTGGCCAGCAATATTAATGCTTTTTCTTGTTTATTTTCTGTTTTTCTTTTCTGTTTATCGCATATTTTATTTACGCACTTCACTTACCCCCCCGATGCCCATTTTGCACTGTTGTTGTTGTTGTTGTTGTTGTTGTTATTGTTGTTGTTTCGTGTTGTGTTTGTGCTTGTCGCTTTCTGTGTTGTGTGTGTGTGTGTGTGTGTGTCTGTGTGTAGTTTTGGATGTAGTTTGCTTTGAGCGACTCCTGGGCAGCTGCAGCCGCCTGCTGCAGTGCGGCATTCGGGACTATCGCTACTTGGAACTCGATCTGCGCGCCTATTTTGATAGCCTGCTAACTTTGTAGTTAACTTTTTGTTTAATGTATTGCTTTAACGAGGGGAGGCGGGGTGTCATCTTGGATATATCAATAACAAAAATAGATAGTGCATAATTTTTGAAATTATCTCATTTTAATCTTTTACAAAAGAAGCCATTTTAAATATATCACTTTAAAATCAAATGCATTCCTGCAAGAAAAAAAATCATTGCAGGACTTTGAGGCAGAGAATGAGATAGCAATCAGAACAGAAACTATTTTAGGGAAAGAGTGGAGCTAAATATCAGAATGAATAAAGTCAGGGGAAGAGCGAGAGAAAGAAGTAGGAAAATAGAGAGTTAAAGCAGTTGAGAGAGGGATTTTAAGAAAAGATAGATTGGTAGAAAACTAAATAAAATGTAGAGAAGAGAGAACATTAGACAGATGAAGATGAGACAGGCTTAGCATTGAGAATAGAGAGGGACAGGTACAGAGAGATTAAATATAGAAAATAGAGAGAAAGGTATAGATAAATAAAAAATAAAGAGAGAGAACTCGTCAATGAGAGAGTGCGAAAGTTATCGCCTGAGGAGAGAGACTAAGCAGAAAACTCATTGAAGTAAGGAGATTAAAAAATGTATAAAGCAAAAAGTAAAAATAAGAAACTTAGAGAGAATGTAAGAGTTATTGTTAGATATGATGTCTACGACAAGAAATATATTAAAAAAAGCAAAACTCAAAATCAACTTGAACTCGTGAGAATTTGAATTTAAATTGACAGCCCAAATTTTATAAATAGTACACTGCTTTTATATTAACTATATGCAACTCCGCCCCCTGATTATTAATTCTATTGTAGTATTGTACTAATTGAATAATACCGTCCTAGTCCTAGACTCGGATGCCTTTGAACGCATACTGGGCTTCCTCACCGACGTGCTCAAGCGCAATATTGTGATGTACGAGCAAATGTTCAACGAAATGGCCCGTCGCAATACCAATCTGTGAAATCAATCAAGCATTATTATTATCATCATTATTTTTTTGTCTTTTGTTATTTTTCTGACTAAATTTTATTGTAAAGCAAGAAAGCGAGAGAGAGAGAAAGATACATTTTGTGAAAATGGAGTCATTAAAAATATTACAGTTGCAAAGTAAACATCAATTTATATGCAATTTTTATTTACTTAAAAATATATATAATAAAAAAAACTCACACACACAAACACACACATTCAGAATGGCAGAAAAAATACCACGTATATGCAACGTTTTCACAAGCCACATCAAAAATGTCTGCTGCTGACACAGACATAAAACATCCACAAAAAAAAAAAAAACTGACTGGGGAAAAATACACAAAAAAGTCGAACAAAAAAACGAAAACACGAAAAAAAAATTACGTTTCCATTGTGCGAGATTGGTAAGCGCAGCTCGATACAATATTTATGAGTTGAGGCGCCTGTGGTTAATGGCAACGGGTTCAAAACATATGCATTTGTATATTCCACATAAAACATTTATATATACATGAATATATATATATATATATATTTATATGTATTTAAGGGCAGTGTGAATTCCTGTGGGTCAACGGTTGTGATCTATGGTCCTTAAACATAATTTTACTGCCATGTTTACTAACATTATTTTTAGCACATTTTATTATTAGCCATTATTTATGAAGGTTAAGGCATGTTCACAAAAATATATATACTCTCTTTTTTTGTAAATCATTAATAATTCTTATATATTTGATTGTTCAACAGTTCTTGATGTGAGAGCATTTGAGCGTCTGCTGGGACCCTGCATGGATATTATGAAGCGCAACATTGATGACTATGAATCGCAGCTGGTTAAAATATTTGGCAGCAAAAATAATATCACCGATACACGATAAAAAGTCTGAACAACTACAACAAACAACAACAACAAACAACAATAACAAAAAGCCGCTACAACAACCACAACAACCAGGCTAATGGGTTTTAAAGGACTCTGCACAAACTAAACGAAGGCATACATAAAACAAGCAACAATAAACAACAACAAGCATGCAATGCACCACCACAACCAATACAAGCGCAAACCAAACAAACACACACACACACACATACACAACACTTACACATGGACCCTATATATATATAAAATTAAAGAACTTGATTTAATTATGTTTTAAGCTGAGGCTGGTTAATGAAATACAAAAACAATGATTACGATAATATGATAATGATAATGATAATCATAATGTTATTTGCGATGTTTTACATACACACACTCACGCACACTTAAACAAAATATTGTATGTATGTATTAGCAATTGTAATTTAATGTATTTAATTGAAAAGAAAGAGCAAAAATAACTTATAAAAAACCCATTTTTTTTTTGTGTGTCATTAGCTCGAGGGAAAAATGTTAAGTGCATAGTTTATAGTCTTGTTTTTTCTTATTTTTATCTATTATTATTATTATATGATTATTATATTACTAATTTGTTATCGTTTGATTTACGTATAATTTAGCACAATATATAGCAGAAAAAAACTAAAATGAAAAAAAAACAACACACAAAGCTCGTTTTTGGCATAAGTTGAACAACAAATCAAGCAAGTCGATGGAATTAAAACTTGCATATATATATATATATATATATATATATATATGTAAGTATGTGTATATCAAATAAGCGCAAATGGAAACACATCAAGCAAAGAGTTTATATCTACAAACACACAAATTTAAATACTTATATAAAGTAAAACCTACACATATGCATACAACAAATCTTATTTATTTATAAAGTAAAGTAAAACAAAATCAATCATTGTACTAGTCTATATATGTAAAAATTTGCTGCTTGCAGTCTTTACAAATAACAACAAAAACAACAACAACAAAAAAGCAATTGGCAAATGTTGCGCAAAAAAACGCAATTGAAATTGTTTAAAAATATATATTTGAGACACGCATAAAGATAATGTTATGGCCCCAAAAAGCTCCCTTTGAAGAGCAAAATCACTGAAACAACCCGTGTTTTTTTTTTGGGTTTCCAGCCAGTCAGTAACTAGATCTTCCAAAAATTAAATTTGTTGACAGTTCAGTTAAAGATTTCCATAACAAAAGAAAAAAAACAAAACGATCTCAATATAAGCGAAATTTAATTATTATACCAACTACTACGAATTTCATTTCAATTTCAATTGGCTCTACAAAGTAAATGGCTAAAGGCACAATCAATTATATATGTTGCATGGGATCAAATTTAGAAAAAAACAAAACTTTCAATACACGATACGATACATATATATATATATATATCTAACGGAGCAAGTATACACACATATGGTGCAGATCTGCTCAGTTCTTAATAAATGGTATTGGCAATATGGTCCTGTTTTGGGCTAGACATGAGTACCATATAGTATTGTAGTTAGAGCGAAGCGTAGCGCAAAAGCAAAGCAATATCAATGGCCTAGATGTGTACTTAGTAGAGTTCTATTTTGCAATTTCAAATACTTGCCCACCCTTACCCTTTCCCCTCTTTATATGTCCACCTCCCAATTCTAAGCTCCAAGCTATACTCTATCCACAGAAATATGTGCAAATAAACATATATATCATGTGCATGTATCTGTATTTATATATACTACTTATAAACTGAATGAGCTTAAAATATGGTAAACCCAAAACTCCAGTACTTTATAAACGTTACTTTATTGTTTGTAAAATGCGTAACTAAATCCAAACTTAGACCGTTAATCGATAACAAATTACTTAAATGTACTTTGTAGTTATGTAAAAGCAAATAAACAATTTAACTGGCATACCAACAGTCGAAAGGTGTTCACAAAAACTATATAAAAAATAAAAATATAAGAAAAGCAAATATCATTAAATTAACAACTTGTTACTCGTGACATAAATAAAAGAAAAACAATCAAAAAAAAACAACAAAAAAAAACATGCGAAAAATTTAAAGTAAATATCTTTAATCCTATATAATTGGTGTCTAGTCTATGTTCAAGACTTTAAAAGCAACAAATTCTTGAAAAAAAACAAAATAAAACAAAGCAAAAAACGTTAATAGCAACAAGAAAGCATGCATAAATATATCAATATAAAATGAAAAACAAATAAAAAATATGATAGCAAACATAATAATATAAGAAAGCTGAAAGTGCTGGCCATTTTCTTCTAAAAAAAAAAACAAACAACATAACACGCACAATCCACAGCCACATACATAATATACTCACACACGCAAACAAACAAACAACCAATAAGCAAAGCTCAAAGAAAATGAATAACGAAAACGTGAAAATTATTAATAAACAAATATGAGTTTTGAAATGTAAAACGCGCTAAGAATTAAAACATATTTCAATTTTAACTGTTGTGTTGTAATTATGCATAAAGCGTATTTAATTATGTATGTGTAACAAAAAAAAAAAAAACTAAAATCAAAATAAATATGTATGTATGTATTTAATGAACATATTTAAAATGTAGGCACGGCAAAACAAAAAAGAAAAAAAAAACACATTTCATTGGAACTTTGCAATAGGCGTTTATAAATTAAGGAAAATCAAATCAATCAATTGAGAAACGCCACACAGAAGCTGCTTAAAACACAACAAAATGGAGAATTCTTCAAATTATTTGCCTTTCATTTAACCAATGCCAAAATAGATTGATTTGAATTTGTGTCATTTGAGCGCAGCAACAATTGGCATGGATAAATCTTATATAGCATACTAAGTTATAGTATTGTGAAAATATTCTTCAGATACCGCGTTATGTGTCGCACAAAGCAAAATACAAAAAGCCGAGGCAAACATGACGAAATGAATACAAGTTTAATAAAAGCGATAAAAACACTAAATCAGTTTGCAGTTTTTACTATTATTTTTATTTCAGAAGTCAACTGCAATCCTATAAAATTAATGTTCCGGATAAGCATATACATATTCGTCTACGGAGTATCCCTTAGCCATATACTGTATGTTTACAGAGTATCGTCAAATCGAGCATTCTTAATTAATTTCCAAATGCAAATGATCCGACATTATAATTTTTATTCACTTAAAAACGTAGCTCCAAATACACTTATAATTTTAAGATGTTTAATATATGTATGTAGTTATCTTTATATGTATGTGTATATGGGTATTTTTTTTTTATCATTATAATGTATATAGAACTCCAATATCGGTCGCTCATCTACCGTCCGACAATGCACGAATGATAACTGAGGCTAATGTTCTTCCATTTTTTGAGAGTCGCCAATTTCGAATTACAATCTGATCCACGAATTGGTATCAATTTTTAGTTATAAGTAAATATTATTTTTAAATGTTGTTCTCGCTTTTGTTGTTATGGTTGAGATGTTTTGTTTTCTTCTGCCTCCACGCTGACTGCGTTTGAAATTGTTGCTGCTGTTGTTGTTGTTGTTGCTCGGTTCGGTTTTGTTTAAGTTGTTGTTGGTTTAGGAGGAAAAATTCATTTAAAAATTGTGGTTTTTGTCTTTTGTAAAACTAGAAATTTAACTGTAAAGATCATCATCGCCATTGTCGCCTGGAGAGTTAACTGGCATATTGGTGCCAACCCCTGAGGTGTTGCCGGAATTGCCGGGGAATCTGAAATGAATTGCGCCAGACAAGTTAATAAAAATCGAAGCTTATTAAAAAATTTCATAAAATCACCTAAAGTTTTGTCCAAATCCACGGGACTGTTGCAAAGTCTGGGCGAACATCTCGTATTTACGTATATCGGTGTCCGACACGGAGCGACGAGCAAACTTCATTGCCTCCTCAAAGTGGGCACGCGTTATCTCTGGCACGGGGTCATCCTCGTCCATCTTCAAAGTAAAAATTACACAAACATAAATATTCCTCACACAAGCAATATGAGATCACACTTACGTCCATGGCAGAGTTCTGGTTCTCGGCCCGGTCCTTTTCGCGGCGTATCTCGGCCTCAATCGACTGGCGAATGGCCAGCTTGCAGGCACGCTGACAGATCTCGGTTAAATCGGCACCCGAGAAGCCCTGCGTGACCTTGGCAATGTACGTCAGATCGACCTCCTTGGCCAGCGGCGATTTGCGCAAATTTGCCTTGAGTATAGCCTCACGTGACTTATCATCGGGCAATGGAATATAGATCAGCTGATCTAAGCGACCAGGACGCAAAATGGCCGGATCGATGATGTCGGGCCGATTGGTGGCGCCAATGATAAACACATTCTTCTTGGCACCCATGCCATCCATTTCGGTAAGAATCTGATTGATAACACGATCGGCAGCACCGCCAGCATCGCCCACATTGCCGCCACGAGCCTTAGCAATCGAGTCCAACTCGTCGAAGAAGAGCACACAAGGTGCGGCAGAGCGGGCCTTGTCAAAGATGTCGCGCACATTGGCCTCGGACTCGCCGAACCACATAGTCAAAAGCTCGGGACCCTTCACCGAAATAAAGTTCGCCTGGCACTCGTTGGCAATGGCCTTGGCCAGCAGCGTCTTACCGCAACCGGGTGGGCCGTAAAAGAGAACGCCTCGGCTTGGCTGCATGCCGAACTTGAGGAACTTGTCGGGATGCTCGACTGGGTATTGCACCAGCTCCTGCAGCTCCTTCTTCACATTCTCGAGGCCGCCAATGTCTGTCCAGGTGGTGTTTGGCACCTCCACAACCGTTTCGCGCAGCGCCGATGGACTGGACTTGGTCATCGCATACCGGAAGTTCTCCATGGTGACAGCCAGCGAGGCCAACACTTCGGCATCAATCTTATCATCTTCCAGATCAATCAGATCCATCTTTTCACGGATTTGCTGCAGCGCTGCCTCCGAGCACAGCGAAGCCAAATCGGCACCGACATGACCGTGGGACTCGGCAGCAATCTGCTCCAAATCAACATCCTCATGTAGTTTCATGTTCTTGGTGTGTATGCGCAGCACCTCCAAGCGGCCGGTAGCATCCGGAATACCAATGTCAATTTCACGATCGAAACGCCCGAAGCGACGCAGTGCCGGATCAATAGAATTGGGCCGATTGGTGGCCGCCATGACAATCAAGTGCGAGCTCTTCTTCATGCCGTCCATCAGCGTCAGCAGCTGCGATACAATGCGACGCTCCACCTCACCGTGAGTCTTGTCACGCTTGGGTGCAATCGCATCGATTTCATCGATGAAAATAATGGCCGGCGAGTTCTTTTCGGCCTCCTCGAATGCCTTGCGCAGATTCGACTCGGATTCTCCAGCCAGCTTGGACATGATCTCGGGTCCGTTGATCAAAAAGAAGAATGCGCCCGTCTCATTGGCAACGGCGCGTGCAATCAAAGTTTTACCAGTGCCTGGTGGGCCATACATGAGAATGCCACGCGGTGGCTTCACACCGATCGCCTTGAATAGCGACGGATGACGCAACGGAAGCTCAACCATCTCCTTGATCTGTGCCAGTTGCTTGCGGCAACCGCCAATGTCGTCATAGCCCACAGCATTCAAAGATTCCTCTTCCTCCTACAGCAAAGCATACAATTTTCATTGGGCGTTAAAAAAAAGTGAATTCCTACGCAGCTCAGTGGACGAAAATGGTTAAGTTAATGGTAAATCGTATGCTAATAAAAAATCCATTTCGTGAAATATTGGACTTCAGAAAACAGACGATCACACATAGATGCAGACCAAGTATACAAATATATATATATAGGTATATTAAACCTACTCGTGAGAATTGCCCACTTTAGCCCATTTATCAGTTACACCCAGGATAGTAAAGCCATGTCATCCACTGCGCTGCGTGTATTTAACTTACCTCGCGCTTGATGGGCTCACCATCGCAGAAGATGACCGTTTCGGGCGCTACAATGCAGTAGGGCTCGGGATCGGTGAGCACCACTTTGAACTCAATGGGTCGCATGGCGGCGCGCACCATGAAATTGTCGCCTATGTGAATGGGACGATAGGCCTCAAGGAAATAGGGTTTCAGATAGATCTCGAAGAGATTGCCCGTAACGCCCTCGGTGGTGTCATCTATGGGCAAGATGCGTACACGCTTGCCATACTTGACATCCGGGCAGGATTGCACGGAGACAACGTCCGACAGATGGACGCACAGATTGTTGCGCACAACGCGATTCATGCGAATCTTCTCGTCGGGACAGGTCTCATCCGATAACACAATGCATACGGTCTCCTTGCGTCGCTTGCCCTTCAGGATGACGGTGTCGCCACGGAAGAGCTGCAGCTCATCCATTTTCGCCTAAGCATTCAGATAAGTTTAGAAGTGAATTGATGACGTGGCCTTTCATCAAATTTCAATTTCGACATACCTGCGAAAGCGACACAACAGAATTATCATCATTTTGCGCCTCCTCGACAATCAGACGATTGGGACGATCCTTTCGCTTCAAAATTGCCGTTGCCAGGTCATCGCTGCTGAAACAAGCAAATACAGTCGAAAGAGTTAATAAATAAACCCGTCAACCGCACCGTTTGTCCATGGAACACTGTGGCCTAAATTGCCCCAAGCCATCGCTAAATTTCAATTGTTCCTCGAGCTCGTTGCGATAGTTGCGCACTATATCGGGCACATCGTTATCCATGGGGTACTCAAGCGAAT
This sequence comes from Drosophila multiciliata, assembly GCA_037043605.1. Lineage (NCBI taxonomy): Eukaryota > Metazoa > Arthropoda > Insecta > Diptera > Drosophilidae > Drosophila > Drosophila multiciliata. Next base: position 3,465,217 of record JBAMBF010000589.1, read on the forward strand.
GTTGCGACCTGCTGCTGTCATCAATTTCACCATTGTCGTTGGACATTATAACTTCGTATGTTATTTTTTTTTCGATTTAAGGGTAACTTACTATAGAAAACAAATCTAAAAGTGTGTCACGTTTTCATATATTAATTTTATGACAAACTGACTGGGAATCCATAGGCTTACTTATAACCAGTTCCCAATTAAAAGCAAACTATTTGCAGCTGAACCCTCAACAAAGAAAGGGCTGCAACAACTACAACTGAACGGAAATGGCGATTTTCTTTGGGATCGGGATTGTCCCAGTTTCGCAATATCCATAAATTAAGCAGAGTATTGGTAATACTAATAATAAGCATAGATATAATGCTAAAACTCTCTCATTTGAGCAACATAACATGGCGCGCATTTGTCTTCAGTTTTCACACAATTTTCCTATGTGGCCTTTTAGATTTTTTTCTCTCATTCGGCCAATGACTGCGCGAAATTGTCGCTGTCTCAGCGCTGATTGTCGGCATTAATTCTGTGGTGTTTATTTTAACATATACACTTACCCCTTGGAATCAGCCATTGTATATGATTTGTGATAAAACTTTTAAACTTAATTATACAAATTGGCGCGTTTATATCTTGAAAAAAACCTTTTAAAGTCGAGCACAACTTTTGTACAAAAACCACAAATGATTTCGCTTAATGTCCGCAGGGGCTGCCAACTCAAGTGATGCAAACGCGTTGGCAGCGTTGGTATATGAAAAGTGCTGAGTTGCGTGATAATTAGAGCTGAGACTTCGTTGCACGAAAAGATTATCGATAAATTGGAAATGCAGCCAAACGATTGTGATGTAAACTGTAGCGACTGTTTGCCGCATTTTATTGTAATTTAAATAAGTTTTGTGTAGATCGCTTGTATAAAGACATATATAAATACATATACATTTATAATTCTTACATTAACATTGAATACAAAATATGTTTTTGCTATTTAATTTTTTGTGCAAAATTACACTTGTTACATACAAAAAATTTGTTAAAAATAAACTATTAAATGCGCTTTGTCTGAATTATTTTGCAAAATTGTTTGTTTCGTTTTGTTTGGAAATATATTTTCGAGTGGTATTTTATTTTGGAGAGTATTTTTGGATTCACTGATTTAGCCAGCATGCACAGACTGAAACGAAGAAAAAAATTAAATTAAAGGCGAAATCATATGTATGTAGTATGGAGAAAACGCAAAATCAGAAAGCTAAAACAAAAAAACAATTATATATATAGTATATACATATAAATATTGCTACATTTCAGAAGAAACATATGTAATCATAGAACTTCATATAATGTTGCTACATTTCTCTATCAAGTCTTTTGATTGCCATTTGTTTTAGTTTTGTGTTGATTTCGCCTTCGGTTTGCTGTCGCCTTAAATAAATTCTGAATTCGAACGTACCCTGGCAATGTCGACGCCAGTAATGCTCTTGACCAGCTCCGGCACTTTGTTGACAATCGCCAATACCTCTCCGGTCAACTTGGCGGCACCAATCTCGCCCTGGCCACTGGACACCATGGTTATCTTTCTGGCCTGTGACAAAGGTGCAGCCACCTCGGCGGCAACCTAGAAACAAGAGAAAATAAATTATAGGCAAAGTTTTGTTTGAATAATTGGTACACGGCGCACCTTGGGCAACGTATCCAACAGCATCTCCACCATGGCAGCCTCGCGATATTCACGATAGGCATCGGCCTTCTGTGCCATTTGCTCGGCCTCAGCCTTTGCCTTTGCAGCAATGGCAAACGCTTCAGCTTCGCCACGGATTTTAATCTGTAATAAAGGTAATTACTTTTCGAACATTTCATTTAAAAAAATTAATTTGTAAGCTAACCGATTCAGCCTCTGCTTCGGCTTCCATCACGACACGCAGCTTATTGGCCTCGGCTATCTTTTCGAGACGATACTTTTCAGCCTCAGCTGGGCAGCGAACGGTGGCATCCAACTCCTTCTCGCGACGCATTATTTCCTGTTCTTGCACGGCAATTTCCTGGGTGCGTTCGATGACCTTCACCTGCATCTGTTCTTCCTTAATACGCTGCTTCGTCTTGGCCGCCTGTAGTTCGTAGGCCATATCAGCCTCGGCCTTCTTGGTCTGCACCTCCAGATCATAAGCAGCACGCTTTAGCTCGAAGTCGCGCTGGGCCTTGGCAATGTCGGTGTCGTTGAGGAAACGGGCCGCCATCCGCTGCTCTTCGGCAATTGCCTCCTTGATGTGCGCCTCAGCACGTGCCTCTGCCTCACCGATGCGAGCATCACGCTTTACCTCAGCCGTACGAGCCATTCCCAAAGATCTCAGATAGCCCTGTCAATTGAGAAAAGGATGTAGGAGTTTTTAGTACAATACAAGTCGCAATGTCTTCGATTAGGTGGACTCCCAAACACCGATCATAATATACGCACCTTGGAGTCGCCCTGAGTCGATATGTACATACATGCAAAAATACATAATATTTCGGTTACTCAAAAAGAAACGACGTGCCAATAAAACAAACAATATTCTATTTAGAGCCAGTGTTGCCAATTCCGCTTCTTCCCGTTTTTTTTTTTTATAAATTTAACATAAAACAGAAATATATGCAAAAATCATGTATATCAACTCCATTCTTAATTGTTGAATTGAGATAAGAATAATAAAGAATATATTAATACACTAATGAGTATGTCTCTATAACGATGAAAAAAATTGCAATGTTGTTGCTACAATAAAAAAGTGCATTTTTATGATATATCAAAAAAAAAGGTGAACAATAAAATATTCGATGCATTTAAACAAATAAATGGCAAAAATTTCACTAATTTCTCTAAATAAATTGTATATGATTTAGATGTTGCCAGACGGCAACACTGGCCAGTGAATACCTGTAGAGGGCATGAAATATGGGAAATTAATTTAATTGGCTTACCTCCTCGTCACGCAGATCTTTAATGGTGTAGGACACTACAGTGATGCCCATGTTTGCCAGATCGCTGGAGGCCACCTCGAACACCTGCTTGCTGAACTTCTTGCGATCCTTGTAGATCTCCTCGACGGTCATGGAGCCCATAATAGCGCGCTGGTGACCCTCCAGTGTGACCAGAGCGATGTGATTAATTTCTGCTTCTGTTTTGCCCAGGAATTGCTCGCAGGCAGTCAGAAGCATATCCTCGTTCTGGCCCTGCACCTTGACCTGGGCAATACCGGTCACAGAGATGGGCACACCCTGGCTGGTATACACGCAGGGGCTTTCCACTTGCAGCGTCATCGTATTCAATGAAATACTAAAAAAAAAAGACATTTACAGTTATAAAGTGATGTCATAACTCAAGGTCGATTAAATTAATTACCGTTGTACTTGTTGAATCGACGGCCAGACAAAGGCTCGACCTCCAGGCACCAACAATGGTTTCATATAGAAGCATCCTAGCGGGATAAAAAAAAACAGCAAAGTTAAATAAAGTTCACAAATAATGAAAACAAAAACATGAAAAATCGCACATTTTTATTTTATTTTTTTTGCCGCAACGGCGTTTGTTGGATGCGCACGCACGGCTTCGGACTCTTACAACTTGCTTGTACATAAAAATCGATAAGCAGTGACGTCATTTAAGGGTGCTGCCCAAGAACACTTTATTGACAACAAACTTTTGAGATCCATTTGTAATCTTTTGTTTATAAATACGCTTACCTGATACGACAAGTGCCTCATTTGGGCCACAGGTCACAAATCCCCAAGTCATTATTGCTTAACTAAGACTGCAACAATATTCTCGATTTTGATCACGGGTTTATTTTTCAATGCAAATCGTTCAAGAGTTCCTTTTTGGGTGATATTTTATTTTTATCACACTCGTATAAAAAGTACCGTTTTTTTTTATTAAATTATCGAATTGCGTTAACAAATCAGCAAATATTTATAGAAACGACGGCCCCTTTATTGTTTTTAGATATAAGAACGCGAACGACGACCGGTCTGTCGAGAACACGAAAAGTAACTAAACAACTATAGAATTAATCCGCATGTGCGCAGTGCGCACCGTCTTTAACCCTTAGCATACATTGTGTGGTTTCTTTGGATGGAATTTTGTTTACATATTTAGGTATGTATATATTTATGAAGATTTATTCTATAAATATTAAGTGAACTAGGTACAGTTGCAAATTTGGTTCTTAAATTTAATTAATTATGTATAATTCAAATATTACAACTGATGGCATTTTTTTCTCATGGTATAATTTTTGGTAAAAACTATGCTAATCGAAATTGCAAAGAAATGTGAATAAAAACAATGTGTATAAATAAAAATTAGATTCCTAAAATATACATAAAATTCATATTATATCATAATATTGAAACAGTCGTTAGAACTAGATCCTGTTCACCTGATTGCCACATTAATGGCCTGACGAAGAACTGTCTGTGAAATATGGATGCTGCATTGCAGCTTCCGCACTAATTCGCTGATTCGGACGGCAAACAAGCAGTTTTTGGAGTAAATCACGGCCCTTTGTATTCAGTCTTGGTACAAGTTGGCTCCACGATGTAATTGGTGGAAACGCTAAGCGAAACAGAAATTTAAATGATGTCAACATTTTGCCAACGCTTTGTAAGTTAGATATTTACATGGAAGCGCCACGTAATCAGAGAGATGCGAGACACCGGGCCATGACTCCTCGGTTGGTGTGCCAAGCACTCGGAATATCTTCAGCAGTTGGTCGAGCACATCCGATCCGGGAAAAAGCGGACGTCCAGCATCAGCTAATTCGGCCAGAATGCAGCCCGCTGACCACATATCGATGCTGGTCGTATACAGTTTGGCACCGAAGAGTACATCGGGTGGACGATACCACAGCGTTACGACCTCAGCGGAATAGCATTTGACGGGTATGCCAAAAGCACGGGCCAGACCGAAGTCAGCCAATTTCAACTCGCCGTTCTTGTTGATGAGCAAGTTTTGCGGTTTTAAATCCCGATGCAGTACATTGTGACTACAAGAAATATATAAAATAACTTTTAAAAATTTATATCCAAACGCAAGTGGAGCTGCATCTGAAATTGAATGAGCTACCCACCTGTGACAGAAGGCCAAGCCGCGCAACAGTTGCAACATGAAACTTCGACACACAGCCATATCGATTTCTCCATTCAAACTGTCAAAATACTTTTTTAGGTCCTGATCGCAGTGCTCGAATACCAGGGTTAATTTCTTATCTGAGTGCAACACATCGCAGAGCCGAACTATGTTTTTGTGCTTCAGTTCCTGGTGGTAAGTGTGACGTAAACAATTGGCTAAGTCATTGAGTAAAACTTTCGGTTGTGAAAACAGAAAAACAAACCTTCAGTAAGCATATTTCTCTGAGCGCAGAACTGGGTACACCCTCGTCGTCTTCATCTAGTCGGACTCTTTTCAGTGCCACTATTTCCATTGTGTCTCGGTTGCGGCCCTTAAACACCGTCCCGTAAGTGCCCTCACCAATTTTCTCCATTTTATCATATTTTTGCATGTTTATAAAATAATTTTGGAACGATTATCTGAAAATCCGTGCGCGTTGCCAGAACGTCATTAATCAGCTGTTTGTCTAAGTCGCGTTAAGTTGGCTGCGAACGCAAATTCGAGTCGGCTGTCAATTCACTGTTGGTCGCCATTCAAATAATTAAATGTACTTTTGAAATAAATTACTACATACTCATTTCTTTTTATCTCTTTATTTTTCTTTTAGTAAAATATGGAGGCTTTAAACGACTATGTTGTGATTCGTATACTAAGTTTCTTGGATTTAAAATCACAGCAAATCATAATAGGTTTGCATCCACGATTCTTTACCTTAATGGCAATTGTATGGCGATCTCAGTATAAAACTGTCAGTATGTCATTATACGAGGCTAACTTTACTATCGACATCTTGCGTTATTTCTTTCAAAGCATTTGCAAAACTGTGCAAGTGCTACACCTTAAAATGGTATCGTTGAAACAGTTTGAACAGCTCGCCAGCAACGTCTTCCCAAAAGTCTACGATTTTCGTATCGGAACCAACTCACGCCAATTGCTGATTGATTCAGATATACCTATAATTATTAAGAGTTTCCCAAACTTGAGAACATTTAGTCCGCAGGGCGATTTATCGGGAAAATACTTTTCGGATATTCCATTATTGGAGCGACTTACCCTGACATACTGCAAGCGATTTTGCGTAGAAAATCTAGAAATCATAATGAAAACACATAAGCTCAAAGAAATTAAGCTGTGTCTGTTTGACGAAAGAACAATTAGATCGAGCAATATATACCTCCCCCCGGAATGTATGGAAAATCTGGAATCAATCAAAATTGATTTGGAAGAACTGGTCTGGTTTTCTGGTCATTTGAGTGAACTTAAGTGCTTGAAAGATTTCATCCTGTGTGGGACAAGAGGTATGGCACCGTATCCTTTAATATGCCAAAAATTGCGTGGTTTATTTATTAACCAGCACTTGAACATTTTGGAGACTTGCAACACCACAGACATATTGGGCACTGTCATAAGGGCTAATATTCAAGTGGATGCTCTTAAGATCGTTACGGATAACAATTTATTCCATGATATAGCGCAGTTCCTTACGGAAGACTTTGCAAACATAAAGCAATTGTATTTTAAAAGCAGCTATATTGCAAATAACGCCTATCTAAACGATCTAATGCACAATATTGCAAGCGTGGAGCTTGTGAGTTTCGAACAGTGTATATTTGGATTTGATAATTATGAGTTTGTGGCATCAAAAATTGCTGAGAGGCGCAGCAAACCACTTCAAGTGAATATTTATCAAAACTCATGCCTACTGACGGTACGTTTTTTAATCCATTATTATAACAAAGCATTTTTTAAACGTATTTTCCTTACAGAAGCTTCCTTGGGTTTGGATCAAAATCGGTGAGCATTCTTTACTCCAATTCATCGAAGGCAGAAATTTTGATTATACTTTCGAGTCCCTATACATTTGTTTTAAAAAATAAGTGACGACAAAAGAGAACACATTGAGTATAACGTCAAATCAACTATATATCTTCTGAATAAAATTGTCTAAACTTTTAATTCCTAATCTTTCATTGATTGTGCTTGAGTGATTTTAAAACAGTTAGGAAGCATAACATTGCGCGGACATTCTGTTAACACTTGTCCCGATTGCAGTTCTTAAACAGGTTCGTTTTTACGCTTTTTAGTTCGTTTAGCTGGTTCACGCAAGTTCACTCAACTGTTCACAGCGAACCAAACGCATTCGCCATAAATTAATTCGGTACAAAATAAGTAAAATAAAATATAAATTAATATAATTGTGCATTTATCTTAGATTGCACGTTAAGCTCTTAACAATATACAGGCTTGGTAAAGTTCCATGTAGATGCGCAAAGTTAATAAACGGTGAAATTTTATGCGCATTTCGACACCTTGGTCAAACGCTTATTTGCGCAAAATAAAAGTTCGAGTGTTGTTGTTGTTTGTGGGACATAGCACAAATACACAGAACTTGGCTCGATTGTCGCGGAGGCAGTGAAAAACGAAAACAACAACTACAGCAACAGCAGCAATAACAGCAACAACAACATTTGAGACAGCGATCACAAGAAATGGCTAATACTAATATGATTAGCAGCAATCATAACAGTAACAGCAACAGTACCGCCGCCTACACTTACAACAATTACAACAGTGCTAGTGCAGATAGCGGAAACAGCAGCGGCAGCAACGGTGGCGGAGTCAGTGGCAGTGGCAGCATTGGGCTCGGTGCCGGTGTTGGTAGTGAGGTGCAAACGCTGCGCGAAGTCTGCAATATGCTCAATTCAAGCGCAACACCAAGTTATATGATACCAACAGGTGGTTGTGCCTACGATCACATTATTGCCATGATGCGCGGCCTTAACCTGCAGGACGACGGCATTGTGCTGAACAACAAAATCAAAGCCATTGAGACAGATTTCTGCAACATTGTGCGCGACGAATCGATGTTATGGTATGTATAGTTATTTCTATGCATATATGCATGAGATTCTCACCGTGTATGTGTGTGTGTGTGTGTGTGTGTCTGTTTGTGTTTTGTATGACGCCGTCCATTGATGATTAATACATATCGGACATACGTATATACGTATACGTATATTTATTTTCTATGCTACGTCAGACCTACTATTAAAACTAGCAACTTTTTTTATGTAAATGATTTCGCAATTCGATTTAAACTCGACAAAGAGATACTGCCGCAGATACCTGTAGAATGGGAGCGAGAAAGAGAGCAAGAGAAAATGAAGAAAGTTTCCCGCCACCAGTTGATTAAAAACAGCATAAAGGTTCTGGTGGCCGAAAATTATATACATTCTCTTTGCTAGTTACACATTTAATATATTGTTCTTAGCTTAATATATTTATAAATATATTGATATAAGATAGAACTCACTCAGAGTGTTTGTTAACATAAATATGGGAAGGGGCAAATGGAACAAATAGCTATAGAAAGTTACTTTTCTTTTAAGAGATTAATCATCACAAGGGTGTAAAAAAGTTGTGTTATATCAGCATAGAAACATACCTGCAAATAAACAAATTATTATTATATTTGTTTTATTTAAGCAGTGCAAACAAAATTTTATGCGGCTTCTTATCAAGCATGTTCCTGTTTTCCAATTTGCACCTACAGTTGGTAATTAGTTCGATTAAGTGCAATTTTCACTTGGTAACTATATATAAAAAAAACATGCTAAACATGCCCTTCTTGTCTGCTGAACAGTGGTTGGTTATCCATACTACAATACTCTTCTACATTCCTATAAGCAGTTTACATAACAGTAAAACAATAATTTCGCATTACTCACAAAAATGTACGTGCCTTTCAGCGAATCCATGGACTACATGAACAACAAAGCTTTAACGGATGCGGAAACGGCATTGAAATTCGCATTGCTCTTCTCGTCGCGCAACTTTGATGCGCTGGCCATGAAGGAGACGAAAGTGCGCAGCGCAATGCTGAAGATCCTGGAGGCGAACTTCATAAATGCGGCTGCTTATCGGTTGCACGACAAGAATCGTTTGTATAATTCGATAACGCTGCTGGGCGAGTACTATCATCGCGTCCGGCTGGCGGATAACGCACCGATTACCATTCTGGGTGATTCGCTGCTCAATCTGCTGCTGTACGAAATTAAAGATATTTCGCTGGTGATGAGTACGCGTCTGGCGCGCCTTGTCCTTTCGCAAATTACGCTCAATGGCGAGATAATGCGAACGCGCCACAAGAAGGACATCGATCAGCTGCTCTACCATGTCCGGCGGCATCTGATCATGCAGCCAGCGCTGACTGCTAAGGTGAAGGCAATGCTGCTAATGGTGCTCGACCTGTTCTACAGCCATTTTAAGCATGTGGGTGAGGAACTGGAGGCCATGTACACCAACTATTTGATCGTGGATGACGACGAGGACGATGGCATCAACAACAACAATAATAATAGCAACAGTGGTGCAGATACACAAACACAGACTGATGCTTACAGCGACAGCGAGGAGCAGGGTAGCAGTGCCAATAACTCGGCACAGGAGGTACCTAAGAAATGGAGCGAACAGGTCTGCGAGGATTCGCTCTGTGATATTGTTTACGGCGAGACTGGAAGCAACATTGGGGATGAACAGCAGCAAGAGCAGCAGCATCATCAGTATAGCGAAAAAGCTGGCAACTCCTATCAGGACCACGACACCTTCACGCCGGGACGACCGGCTCGACGTGGTTATCAACCACGCCATGTGCCGCGTCCCCTGAAGCAGGCTCACACACAGACTTCACCCGCTGAGTGAGTAATCCTCACCTTTAGAATACGTTGTACATTATTCTAAATTGATATAATTTATAACACACAGCAATATCAACTCTGATCATTATCCATCCATGGGCAGCAGTGAGGATCGCGACGAGACAAAGCCACTGCCCAGTTGGCGCAAGACGCGCTTCAATCGTGCCAACGATGGGGATAATTCGAACGGTCGCTCGCGTCAGGATCAGCAACGGCGCTTCAGCATCAGCTGCGACGACGATCATCACAGTGTGCGCAGCGAGGGTCGCGGTAATTTGCGCTTGTACAGCATCGACGATCGCCGGAAGCACTCGCAGGAGCGATATGAGCGTAATTTGGGCGGCGGCAACAGCAATTACAACAATATTGTGAACTCCAATTGGGATCAGCGCGATGATCGCAGCGAGCGCTCCTACATTAGCAACTATGAGCGTGGCAACAACTATAAGCGCGGCGGACGCCATAACAACCACAACCGCAACACTTACGACAAACCGCCGCGCTTCCAAAAGCAGCATCAGCAGCTGCAGCAACAAAATGAGCAGCATCACCAGCAGCACAATGATCATCAGAAGATACACAGCGAAACTTGGCGTCGCTCGAATACAGCCATAAATAATGCTTATCAGGATGAGAACTGTGCCTATAACTCGAACGGTCCCGAGTCCAACAGTCGCAGCTCGTCGCGTGCACGCACTCTGCCGCGTCCGGCCAAATCCCAAATAGATGATGGCACCAGGAAGAGCAACTCCAATGCGTATCGCTATAGTCAGAGCCCAAACCGTCCTGGTGGTACTATCGGCGGCGGCGTCGGAATTGTCGGTGGACCGCGCAATTTTCAGCGTTACAGCAGTCAGAGCAGCCTGGGTAGCGAAGCGTCCAGCACTTTTGATCGTCGCCAGCGAGCGCCAGATCAGCGTGCCCATTCCCATCAGCATCAGCCGCAACGTCATCGTAATTTTACGCGTCGCTCACAGCCAAACATCCATCAGCCGCAGGAGCAACCACAGGGACCCAGTCCACAACAGCAACATCAGCATCCACATACAAATGCCGATAATACCTGGCACGAGGCGGTTGATAAGAATGAGAGCGAGCTGGTGCGCAATGCACAGCAGACAACAAAATACATGAACTACCTGTCCGCGCAGAAATGAGATAGACGCGTCCGCTGCAAGAGAGCTAAGCGGAAGTCGTAAATAGAAATGCATGGAGTGATTACAATATAAGAACTAGTACGATTTTCATAAAGTAACTGTCATAAAATTGAATTTGAATTGAAGGTCTGTAATGAGATTTTGTTTTCAAGGTGCAACCGCCCATCCCTCCCAAACCGACCATGGAATCAATTTGCTCTTAACTTTTATTTAAAATATTGTATTTAAAATTATTAATATTTGATGTAACCATTTTTGAATTGTTAGATTATAGTTGTGGCGTTCATTTAATATGTTTGTATAATTTAGTATAGACTGCATCTAATCTACAATTAGAGCTCAAATGTTGAACTTAACTCAACTCATTTGTATCTAAACTCCAATTCCCGCCTCAAATAAACAAGAAGTCGAACTAATCACAAATCAGGATAGGCTCAATTAACACAATTCGCATAGTAAAATCGGAAACAATTTATGCAATCCATATACAAGCAAATTGTAAATATATATATCTATTGTAGTCACGACGGAGCGATCAGCATATATATATACACCAAAACACACCCACAAACAAATATACATATATAAATATATATACATAGATACATAATTATAAATGAGCATGTTTTATACAAGTTTTGTTAGGAACGTAAGTACAAAAGTCATAAACATGAAACAAAAATCCTATTTCTATTATAATTGCATGAATAAAAATTATGTTGTTTAATGCACGATTGCGTACGTTGTATTTTAGCTAAATGTATCTAAATGTCATGTTACGATTCAGATCAAGATTTATTAAGCAAATACAGATAAATACAGAAACATACATATACATGCATACCTTAAAAAAAGTTATTATAAATAATTTGAGAAACAAAAAAAAAGAAAAGAAAGAAAATTACGCATTGTTATGGTGACGAATTTGTTGAAACAACAAAAACACAAAATGAGAATTGACAGATAACAATATTGAATTAAGCATAAAAAGCGTTTAAATCATATATATATATATATATATATATACAAATACATAGTCTAACAATAACAATTTTAATAAAAGTATTTCCAAGACTTTGATTTTTAGATATATTTTGAAAACTGATTAATATAACACAGATAATTGCTGAATTGAGAGCAACAATTTAAATTCAATTCGATATCATTTTAGCGCTCAGCCTGCTCTTTTGGTGTAACCACGAGCACCTCATATCTGTTTGAGCTAACCTCCTCGCTGTGATAGGACATATATAAGAGACGATGTGATGGATGTACTTTGCCCAGCAGCGTTAAACCCTCATACACAGAACGACCAGTCCACAAGTCTTCGCCTGTCTCGGAATAGCCAGCTTTGAGGGCGCCCGGCGGCACATATCCATCTGATGCCTCTACCCATTTAAGTTCACAGTCGGTCAGCACCAGGAGATCGATCTCGGTGTTCAGTCTGTGTGCAATACCGTTCCAGGGAGCGTAGACGACTTTCAGTTGTGGTACGTAACTAGCGGGCAGCAGATCCTCGTGTAGATATACGCGAGCAACATACGTATTGTGGCCTTCGTGATCGGTGCCACATTGAACGGCACCCTCGATGGCGGTAGGCACAGTCGGATCCCCCAAATAGATGGGCACCCACTGGATTTGGGAGCGTTCCACCACATCCTCGCTTTCGGTGAATTCGGCAAAATTTAAGTAAATGCGATGCACTCGCTGCTGATGACAAATTGCCCGACATTGTGGACAACTCTGCGAACGGGATAGCCAACGCATCAGGCAATCCTTATGGAAAATATGACCGCAACTGGCAGTTGAAAGTATGATGTCATTTGGACGATAGAACTCATTGCAAATTCCGCACAAAACGTTGAGTTTCTCAGCCTGTGAGTTTGTATTTGTTGTAGCAGGTGATTCAGCTTCCATGATGTCAAAGCTATTCGGTGTCATGAAACGTATTTCAGCTGAAGAGCACAGACAAAAGAAAGCAAATACAAATACGCCGATATTTTGTAATTGATTTAATTAGAGACTTGTGCCTGTGCCAATCGACTTATCGATTTTTCTTAGTATAGATATCGTTTAGTGAAGAGACGTTCATATGCCAGCCCTGGTCTTGTGCACGTTGTGTTTATTTTGTTTGCTGTGTTCGCCAAAAAATGCATCGCAAAGAAACAAATCCTTTTCAACAACTTGGCTTGCGATCATGGCTGGCCAAACAACTCACCAAGTTAGGTGAGCTGAAAATATTTCGTGTTATTAGAAGTCTTTAAATTAAACATATTCTCAGGTCTCAAAGGAGCGACGCCTATACAAGAGAATTGCATACCAGCTATTTTGTCTGGTAAGGATTGCATTGGTGCGGCTAAAACAGGCTCGGGTAAAACGTTTGCCTTCGCTTTGCCAATATTAGAGAAGCTAAGCGAAGAGCCTGTCAGTCATTTTGCCCTTGTGCTAACTCCCACACACGAGCTGGCCTACCAAATCTCTGAACAGTTCCTCGTGGCTGGCCAGGCAATGGGTGTCCGCGTTTGCGTTGTATCCGGCGGCACAGATCAGATGATTGAGAGCCAAAAGTTAATGCAGCGACCACACATTGTAGTTGCCATGCCGGGACGTCTGGCAGATCATCTGACGGGCTGTGACACGTTCTCGTTCGATAACCTCAAGTATCTGGTCGTGGATGAGGCGGATCGCATGCTGAACGGCGACTTTGATCAAAGTCTGGCCATAATCGAAAGATGTTTGCCTAAGAGTCGACAAAATCTATTCTTCTCGGCCACCATGAAGGACTTTATAAAAGAGTCCAGCATATTTCCCATAGCAAAGGATGTAAGTGTGTAAATCTATATATATACATCAATTAGTAACCTTGTATACAGTGTCTAGAATGGTCGCAGGACTCTGATGTGGCTACTGTGGATACACTCGATCAGCATTATTTGCTCTGTGCCGATTATGACCGAGATATGGTGCTTGTAGAATCTCTGCGCAAATATCGCGAGGAGAATGAAAACTCTAATGTGATGATCTTTACCAATACGAAAAAGTGAGTGACCAAGGCCTACAAATTTTGTAGAAACTATTATATTATGAGAATTTCAGATACTGTCAGCTTCTTTCTATGACGCTGACCAACATGGAAATCGAGAATGTTTGCCTCCATGGCTTCATGCGGCAAAAGGAGCGTGTTGCGGCGTTAAGTCGCTTCAAATCAAATCAAATACGCACGCTTATTGCCACAGATGTGGCTGCACGTGGGCTGGACATACCCAGTGTACAACTGGTGATCAATCACATGCTGCCGCGTACACCGAAAGAGTATATACATCGTGTGGGTCGCACGGCCAGAGCGGGACGCAAAGGCTTGGCCATCTCAATTTTTCGTTTTCCACGCGACTTAGAATTGCTTGGCGCCATTGAAACAGAGATCAACACGAAACTAACTGAGCATCCCATCAATCGTATGTGTCACACATATCTAATCCAGATTAATTTATATTATTTGTAAATATTTTTAGAGCGTATGGTGGAGCGCATATTCATGCAGGTGAATGTGTCAAGACGCGAGTCGGAGATGCAGCTGGACAACAATGACTTTGACGAGCGAGCCCAGAATTACAGACGCAAAACATGGATTATGGAGGGCAAGGACCCAGACCAAATGGAGGCACTGTAAGTGCAGAAACACACTGCTAGCATATATCTAAATATTTAATTGATATCCACTTTCTATGCAGGTATCGCAAGAAGCAAAAGGACAAGTTACGCGAGATACGCCGCAATAGAAAGCAGCAGCAGGCGGATCAGGCAGCCAGCGAAGAGGGCAAGGCACTGTTGCAGGATGAACGCTTCAAGACCGTGGATAGTGCTCGATTTGAAAAGAAATTCAGGAAACGTCCAGCGACAGATGATAAAGCAAAGCCGCCACTCAAACAAAGTAGAAGCGGCACATTCAAACCTAAAAGCACATTAAAAAAGAAGGCAAATGTGAAGCGCAAGGCAACTGCAACTTAAGGGGGTTATTAAATTATGTGTATATATATTTATATATATTATAACGAATAACTTTCGAGCTTACACTACTAAGCAGTTGCGAAACGCATCATTAAATATATTAAATGTAATTTCAATATTTCAGACATGCTTCATCGAATGCAGCAGTATCAGTAGCCTTTAGTATTTTTAGAGCAGGCACTTTTTTAACGTCAGTTTTCAAGTTTTGAACTTTCAGTCTAGGGCGATTGCTAGAAGTGCATCCTCAGGATGGACCTCCAGCAGCACTTTGGCGCCATCGTTAAACGGATAGGATATGCTGCCATCAATGACTAGATCTGTCGAATGTATTACAAATGTATATATATATATATATATATATATTACAACTAAATCAATCACACTGCTACTCACTGGCATCGATGCAGTGCGACTTGATGAACACGCTCTGCACAAAGTCGCGCGCCTTGAATGTCTTTGGAGATGGCCATACCCCGACGCAGATTTGCTCCCGAATGGAGTAGCAGAGGCGTGGATCATCTGCCGCAAAGAGTAGTCCCTGATTGTAACGCTGGGCAATTTCATCGACATTCTCGCGCAACTGCAGAACAGCCGGCGAATCGCTGTGGGGCAGCGATTGCAGCAGATCGTCCACATTACTGCTGGTAATGCGATTGATGCTTGTGTGCCAGGATGTGGATCCTGTGCCGGTGCTGACGCATAGGCCCGAGCATTTCGTCTTGTTCACCGTATCTTGTTGGTCCAGCACCAGCTGCAAGTGAGACACGCGTGCCGACAGATGCTCGCCAATGAAAACCTGCAGAGCATTAGAAAATTAGTTCGAACAAAAAATTGATTCGCTTAAATTACAGACCTCGTTGAGCGCCAGATAGGGTAAAACACGCTTCATTTTGGCCTTGTACTTGCAAGCCATATGCTGATCAAGCATTTCCGGCGATGTATCCACCTTCTCCATTTTGACAGTTGTGTGGCGAAACAGGTCCGTCGACTCTGGAATCGTACCATTGCTGCCCAGCAACGTTGTGCGAATGCGCGTTCGATGTATCCACTTAAAGTCGCCCTGCCAGTCAGCGATTAAAAATAAATATTAAAAAATATATTTTATATTAAATATTTTTATAAGCGACTTACGCTTTTTATGCGTTCGACTGCCTCGGCGGGATTATCGGAGTAATGCTTGGGCAGCATCAAACGTCCCTCGGAGTGCTGTGGGTCCGAGTTAAAGCCGACAATTGGTGTTTTTTGCTGGCTAAGCGCGAACAGAGGACTTGCTCGATTGGCGGACAGCAGAAAGGTGCCATCGCCGCCAACGGGCACGATAACATCCGCCCAGCTCATCACATCCTTGCTCAGAGAGCTTCTAAATTCAAGTCTGCTTGTTTAATAAAGTCAACAGCGACAGGGACAAATTATGTGGATGACGGGAATCAGTACAGTTAATTTCGTTGAATTGACATTTGGACGACGAAAACAGGGACGATGATGACACACCAGACATATCCACAATAAAGCAACACGCAAGCAAGCAAACGTTAGAAATAAATATATATACATATATAGACATACTAGTAGTACATTCATTATGTATATATTAATTTATATATACATAGGTAAGGGCCACGAACCTGCTGGACAACTTCACCTCGCAGCCGACATTCTGGAAGCTTTGCACAATTCGCTGTTCAAAGTCCTTGTGCAGATTGTGCAAATAGAGGACCATTTCGACATCGGTGCCTCGATCACGTAGCTTCTGCTCCAGCTGTTCGCGAGAAAGATCCGGATGACGCAGTTGCTCCACTTCATAGCGTGACAGCTTCGATACGACTAATGCCCGCTTTAGCTTAAAATTTGCGGGCGCAAAGTTTGAATATTCTTGAATAACGTCAGACATATGTAAAATATTAATTAATTTTTTCAAGAACTCCGGCAATGTTTTCACTCTTAATTTTGACAATAAAAACTACAATATTTTACAAACATATTGGTCAAAATCAAATAGCTGCCATAGGAACTGAATCCTCCAAAATATGTGCAACATAAATTTCAAGATTATCTTAAAATGATATGATTCCTGGCAAAGTCATCATCATACAACATCACATGCCTTAGTATAAGCTGATGATAAGAAAACAAAACGGAAACTTGCGAGAAGCATAACAAAGAAATCTGACGAAGTAAACAACGAAAGCAAGCAAGGCAAGCACTTGATGAAAAAATTAAGATTGTCAACTAAATTGCGCTCCATAAATTTAAAGTACAAGTTTTTTCTAGAGTTGCTTACCTTTGGTTAAATGTTTTAGCAACTGCTTGGACTTCAACATGCTGAGCGGCGATAATGAAGGAGCATTTATTGCTTGGTATATATTTATTTACATATATTTTTATTAAGCATTCAAGTTATTGAAAATTCTTTATTTATTTATTGGTTTCATACATTTAATGTAATTCAATAATAGATTTAATACGCAAAACTTAAGAATTGCTATACGCTTTCTTCGCGCTGCTGCTTATTTTAATATTAATGTGATATATCACTAAATATAATTGTGGATCAATTAACACACACTGAAGCGGTTTCCTTATCCATTTATAAATTTTTTTACGTCCACGTTTGAAGTCTTTAGTGGATTTACTAATTGATTGTTTTTGCTTTCAGTTTTCTTTCTCCTAATCGTCATCACATCATATAAAAATATTCGTTTTGCCCGTCACTTATCTCGGTTTGCTTATATTTTTGTTCGTTTTCGCTTCACACATACTCTCTCTCTCCCGCTGTCATGTTGTGCATTGCTGATAAGCGGCACGGACTTTTCTTATCAGCCAAAAAATAATAATACAAAAATTATAAACTTTCAGTTATACCAGTGTGTGTTAGTTGCCATTCACGGCACAGCCGTTCTCTTCTTCTTCCGCGACGCTTACGAACTATTCACATAAGGCGCCATTCTTCTTTTACAATTCGCCCAGAACGAATGCTTGCGCGATAAAATAAACTTCTTAGAATATATTCAAACATGAGAAAGAGCAAAAAAAAAATCTTTGAATTATATTTCTGAAGACCTACTGGAAGCGATGATACATCTTCATATCGGTGGCTTGAGGATTTATATTTATGTCCAGACCAGTTGGTTCTACAGGCAGACCGTTGTTTTGCTACTTTCAAGAAATATAAATGTTTATTCTCATATTGGAGTAATTTTTATAGTTTATTTACCTGCCGAACAGATACCTCTTGCTGCACATCCTCATTCAGCAAGGGCTTGTGAAAGACCTGGCTCAATAACAGTAAGGCATTCTTTGCCACCTCAGTCACATTGGAATTCTGTGCGTTGTTCCAAAGATCAACCAGACGGAGTGAGTCCGACGCAACCCAAGCACCTGTGCCCGAAATTGCCGTTAAGGGTTTCAATTGATTGCTTTGGTTAACCGACTCATTAGTGGAAATGGCGCGTGCAACTTGCCCTGAACGATTTGGGACTTGGTTGTTATTTAAATATAATTTTTGAGCTTGGTTTTTATTATTGATATTATGGTTGTTTACTACAGCTCGACTATTACTTTGAACGGGATTAGCAGAGTTTGTCAGTGAAGTCAATGAATTCGATCTACACAAGATTTGGCTCGGACAATCATCTGGGCTATCTATCGGATTAACATCGGCTGTAACCATTAGGGGTGTTTGACCATATTGATGTTGAGTGTTTAACATCCTTATGACCTGATTCTTCCGTGGATTATTATTGTTATTGTTCATGTTTACGTTTAGTTTTTGGTTATTATTGTTCGAGTTAGGAAAATTGCGGTTGTGCTGTTGACCACGTTGCCAATTGTTGCCCAAACGATCATGTACAGAGATTCGTGAGTTATTCCGGTTATTATAAATAAACTTTTTATATTTTCTCTGGTTTTGAAAGCGCACAGGTCCCGGGTTATTGTCGTGATATCTTTGTTGATTCATTTTTGAATAACCGTGAGCATTATTGGGCACTTCTGCTTGATCTTCACCCATTGGTTCATCGTTGTCTTTATAAAACTGATTAAACTCATTAGTTTCAAACTCAATTTGTTTCTGGTTGGACTCATCCACTGAAGAATCATACTCAATGATTTTCTGCTGCTGCTCTTCTTCGTCATCATCCTCTTCCTTTTCATTGTCATCGGGATCATCCCTGTAGGATTGTAGATGAGCTGCTTGACGTTTCTTTTGACCACTGTATCCTGGATAGTGTTTTGGGATTTTGGGCTTTGGATGCACATAATGATCATAGTATTCGTCTACAAGTAACGAAAGAAAACGACAAATTTCACCATTTCCAAAATTTATATTATTTAAGAAATAAATCCTTACCAAGCGACATTAGTACCTCCGGTGGATCAAATGAAGTCATTTTGAGTTACTGCCTAAACTGGAAGTAAAAGAAATACACTTTAGCACTGCAATAAAATCTAAGCGCTTCGTTTTTTTTAAGGTACCAAATTTTTTGAGAACAGTTAGATTTTTATGCAGACCAGGTCTGCATGTGTGTGTGAAAGAGTTGTACTTTAAAAATATCGGTTCTATTGATGCAAGCCTGCATGCAACCCTGTGATGGCAACAAGCGCAGCCAACTTTGCTGGTTTCCGTCACTTTGGTTCTGGCTGCAGAAGATGTCGGTAAATTGTACTCCTAAGATGTAAGTTATTTATTATAATTCAATGCTGCCAATTGAGATTGCAGCAAATATAACTGTGTTAAGTGTACAACAAGCCTTATTACAGAACTCAGTGCTGCAAGATCAAACTTGAGTGCAGGACAGCAGTGTTCCTATGCCGGCAATAATTTTATAGTCACGTGGCAAAGGATCCGCTTTATGCACTTGCACATTTTATTGTCCATCAAGTAAAGATAGTTATATAAACATTATTTCCATCTTTTGAACAGGTAAATCTCTAGCAATGAAGCCAGCTGAAGCAGGCGTATTAAAATTTCGTAAGTTTAAATTTATTTTTAGTGCGTTTTTCTTGATTGCGAACACGAGTCGCTGGTGTAAAGATATATTTTCCACTTTAGCTAGTGCTTTTTTCTTGTTCGCAGATTAACTTTGCTTCACACAAGCATAACCCAAATTTACTTCAGAAATTTGCGGTGCATATTTTTTTCGTGAAGCATACATTTTAAATTAATACATTTATTTGCTTTTTGGCAAAGTATCTGTTTAACTAATTTAGTGCTATTTTTATTTTTGCAGGCAAAAATTTGGGAAATCGTGCTTAAATTTCAATGCATTCTAAAAGAAAAGGTATGTTTATAACTGTTTTAAATGTTAATTTAGCTTCTTCCTCTGATGAAATTTTACGACTGACACCTCATATGAACCACTGTGATTCATTCTATTTGTAATTAAATACTGATGCATTATAGGCATTATTTTAATATCATCTTTAGCAAATTATTTGATAAAGTACTCTTTTTATTTTTTTGTTATAGGTGCACGTGGACAGATTTGAGCCGCATGAAGTTGTTCTCCTAAATGCATCGATAGTTGATTGATTTGGTTAGTATTTTATTATAAGGTGCTGTTGTCGTATTGCCCTTGCAATGATGATAATTTAAACCATTCACAGACACCATATAAAAGCGAAGCGCTGACAATCTGCTTCAATATTCTTTTGGAGTTGGAGAGTCTTGCTAAGCCGGTTATGTACCCTGGTTAATAAATTGGCACTGAGTCTTCTTATACCGAATGCCCTCGTCATGGTTGTCTTTAAACATGTATACTAATGGTTCATCATTCTCTTTTGTAGGTGCCCGATGCAAACGGACAGATACAAGCTAAGCTGATGCCGTGAAGACATAAAAGAATCAAGACAAAAAATAAATATGCGTTTTTGATATTAAAAATCGTTTTTTACTAGATTGGCACGCTCTCGCAGAGCGATTTCTTGGTTCTGCTGGGCAATCATGCGATCACCTTTAGATTTCTTGCCGATACCCAGTTTGGGTAGTCCCCGATTGAGTCCCTCCAGTAGCACACACGCTTTGCACGGCTGCTGCGAAGAAACGAAGCCGCAGCGTTCGCAAATGCCACGCACGGGTTTCTTAGCGGTATCTTTAAAACGCATCTGCTCGCCCGAATATATGATGTCCATTATCACCGATGGTCGCACTTTTTCCAGGTCCTTGAGGAATGCGCGTGCATGTCCCCGATAGGCATTCGGTGCAAACACGCATTCCGTGGAAAAGTATACCAATTTCTTGTAGTGCGCATACATTACGATCTCCTTTTCGTAGCTGTATTTGAGCGGCTTAACTCGGGGAATTGAATCTTCGCCGCCGCCAGTACGTATATTGGTGCACCGACGCAAACGTGCCGTATCTCCGCGTAGTATATTCATCAGCACTGTTTCCGCAATGTCGTCCGCATTGTGACCGGTTGCGATGCTGTCGACGCCCAACAGTTTTGCCCCCCGATCCAATGCCTGACGGCGAAAGACGCCACAAAATGTGCAATTGTTAGAGCGGCCAATTTGCGCCACAATGCGATCCATTGTCCAGCCGTACAATTCCTCGTAGGATAGGATTTTTAGAGGTATTTGATAGTCGTCGCGGTTTTTCTTGACCGTCTCCAGGCTGTCGTCCCGATAGCCAGTGATGCCTTCGTCGATTGAGAGCAGCACTAAATCCAGACCATATTTATGTTTTTCGTTGAGCAGCTTTAAACTGTAATTACATGGATTAGGAAAGGAGTGGAACGTGTTAGTGTTGGGCTTACACATGCGCTAAAACTGTGGAGTCCTTGCCACCACTCGCAGCGACGGCAACCTTTTCACCACGTCGAAAGAGATGACTAGAGACAATTGTGTGATGAACTTCAGCCTCAAAGGCAGCAAAAAAGCAATCCTTGCACAAAGCGTCGCCGGTTTTAGGACGCTATCAGAATGATATAATTTTAGTTTGTGGTAAAAATCAATTTGATTCGGCTTTTACCTTTAAGGCGGCTCTGTTTCCACATTTTGCATTACAATCAACTGGCATTTTTAATAGAACAAATATTGCAACAGATTGTTTATAAATAAAAAACGTGCGGTGATAAGAACATCGTTGTTATCGATAAATTTGCTGCAGTGTTGAACAATGATTGGCATGAGTAAATCGGGCATTCCATTTACAACTTTACTCTCTAAGAAAAATTTGCAACAGATGATTTTGGATTAAAATCATAATGTTTTGTTTAAATTAAATACTAATTATAATTATTTAAAATAATTTTTTTTTTATTAAAATATAATACAACGGAATATCAATAATGTAATTTACTTGCTCGGATGCGAACAGAACGTGAAGTTGCAATGTCTTTGGATGATGAGACTGACAACTGCATAAATCAGAAATTGTACCGCAGCAGGGGCAAGTGCGGTAAGTGGCGCGAATATTTACTTTATTTCATTGACTTTAATTTAGCACCTGTTAAAACACAGCAATATATGCTCGACAATCGGATTTTTTTGTTGAACTGAAGACGAAATCAACTGAGACATCAATTTCCGCAATAAAAGAGAATGCTGCCAGCAATAACAACAATGGGGTTTGCATTGGACATGATATTTGGTTTCTTATAGCGATGCATCTAGATCCGGAGGACGTGCAAGCCTTTGCTTTGGTATGCAAACAGACCGCCCGGCTGATGAGCTCTCGAGCCTTTTGGCGGAACATGTACAAACGCTATTGCTTGGCTGGATCCATCAAGGTGTGGAATTTGGAGCTACCCGCTGAGTTACAGTTGGAAGCAATACGTAATTGTGATACGAAAGCGCTGCGATCACAAGTGATTCAAGCACTTTTCCATTGTTATCGGCCTTTTAGGGTGCGTATTGAGCTGGGTTATAGGCTGGACTGCCTGCTGCAGCGAAAATTTCTTTGCTGCTCGCAAAGACAGTTCCGTTGCTCGTGGTTCGTTTACTATACACTGTCAAATCGAGCGTGCACATCTAGTCATCTGGCGGAGAAGGCGGAGGATACAGATGTGGTCAACAATTGGGAGACACTTGCCGAGGATGATGGTGCACCAGCACAAAACTACGCCAATCGTAATGATGGTGTTGTGCTGCTCATTGTTGTATGTCGACAATTTATGCCGTTGCCATTGCAGTTACTCTACAACCAGCAGCAGTCGCACTTTCGCCTCAAGGCGACTCGTGAGCTGCTCTGCACGGATATGCGTGCCACGAACCTGGAGCTCGACTTTGTCGACGACAACAACAGCAGCAACGGTCAGATTAGCATTACTGTGAAATATTCCCACATGGAAAAATATAAAGTGCTGCCTTGGTGGCATCCAGACTTTAAGACTTATTTTGCATGTCGTTCGCGTTGAACAATCTCTTCCAAGATCAGGTCAAAGGTCAGCTATAACAAGAGTCGCAAAGCCATGTCTGTAAACAGATTTTCTACAATTGCATTCATTATTATCAGAATGATGTAATCGAGCATTTTAATGGGCCAGCAAGCCACCAATTCTTATCTTGACTGTTGTCGCATTGCCGCAAATGACACGACTCGAAACATATGTTAAAAGTTGTTACGAACAGGCAAAAGCTACCTATTTGATTTGCCGATAAACAATTGTTCGCAAATAGAATTTATAATTCTATTTGTACTGCTGATGTACAAAAACACCAGGTTTACAAAACGAAGGTACATTTTAATATGTAATTTTACAAAAGCGATTGTTGTCATTATGATAAAGAATTACAACTGGAAGATTATTGATATATACACTTTTATCTTAAATACATTCTGTCAAATACATACATACATACAAAAAAAAAAACAATAAAAGGTGGTCGTTTGATATTGCGGTCACTATCGGTGTTTTTGTCTTTCTTTTTTTTAATGTAATTCATCGACTGATTTGAATTACACTTTGCCGAGCAGATCGTGGCCATATGGCTTCTTCCGATAGCCGCCTTTAAAGGCAAACAGTTTGAAGGCCAACACCATCATGACAATGCAGAAGGCATAGAGAAACATGCCCATGCGCATATCCATGTCGGAGAAGACGCTGGTAATCTGACGTTTCTGGCGTTCCTTAACGAGCGCCTCGGGCAGCGGCAGCTGTCGCACACCATAGCGACTGATAAATTGCGGATTGTGTACATTTTTGAGGAAACTCAGCACCGCATCCTTGTTCCAGTTCAACTCCAAGCTGTCCTTGGAGGCATTTGCGGTCGACCGACGACACTCAGCACAGCTATTGGCACTGGGATATTGTATTTTTGGGAACTGTGGATCCTCGGTTGCATCGCCGGCCAATCGCTGATTGACCTCATTGTGCGCCGCCCAAAGCCAAAGCACGGCTTCGTCTTTTGATGTTACGTTCCAGATTTTACGACGTGCTGCCATTTCCTAAACACGAAGCACCAAATAGATTTATTAACAATCAGTATAACAAAAAACTCAGTTCAAAAAATTTCTAAACAATTTCACAATTCATGATGATCTAGCTTACGTGACCGCTCAATTAAACTTATTGTCAGCATTATTCTTCCCATATAAATATTAAGGGCTTTGACCCCACACAATAGGTGAAAAACATGCAATATTCTCAATCAGCGTTAAACGACATTGCAAAAAAAACAATTCTGAACATCTGCACAAAAGTATGTTAACTATACTACGTAAACAGATGGAACATTTGCTTAAATAAAAGACATCAATTATTGTGCCACTCTAAGCTTTGTTCTACTATCAATTTTACTACGGCATTTTCTATAACAAATATGTATATATACATGTTTATTTGCCTATAGTGTTACGGACACGTTTTTTCAATTACCATATTAACCGGTAAATTATAAAATTAGAATCACTATATATAATTTAAATAACCGTTTATATCATATTATTCAATTTCCTTGCTTATGCAATGCCAACAGATGTGGTATTTTAAAGAGTGTGACAAAATAAGTTAAAGTTCTGTAAGTCTAAATATTTTTAAGCCCAATATGTTCTTTACTAAATGTAAAGAGTAGTTAAATTCATACTTATATGGATTCTTTTATGGCTGATCTTAAGTACCAGGCAACCCTTCAAGGTTGCCAAATAATAATAGTAAGATTTATTGACTATGCAGAGCAGCGCATTATAGGTCAGATATGTTCATAGACATGGTAAGAGTCAATAAAAAAGAAGATTGCTATATAATTGCTATAAATTGAGGGATTTATGGCTTTATTAACCCATTATTGCTATTAAATTGCTACAAATTAACGAATTTTAGTACCCATTAATTTATGATTGCTATTGAATTCCTACAAATTGAGGATTTTTGGGTATATTAACCTGTAATTGATTCATATGATTTAAACTATCAATTTGAATTTTCATATTTACATACTTGTATAACACTAATGCACTTTCGATAGATAATTAATTCCAACCTAAGTCTTTCTTTGTAATATATATATATTTAACTTGATAACATTGTTGTTGTTGTGAGCTTTAACTAATTATAGCAAAACAAGTATTTTTTGTTGAACAACTATAACTGAATACAGTTTTAACCCCGAGTGCGTCAAAATAGCCCATGAGTCAAATGTTGATCTCATAGTGAAAGCGCCTAATGTATTTATTATATGTGTACATATAGTATACGAGAATAACAACACGTAGGCAACATTCAAATTAAATGGAAGAGAGATATTAGAATTAATGACTCACCTGGAAATGGTCGCTGCATTCGGTGCAGCCAAAGAAATTCCGGATGTAGCCATGCATTGCCTGTAACACTTCGAGTGGATCCTGCGCCTGCTCATTTGCTGCTGTCTGCACACTCAGGTAATGGAAGAGTGTCCACAGCGAGCAGGTAAAGCCGCGCAGACGCGGACTGGAGCCAGTGCAGCCCACATAATAGGTAGTGGTGTATATTTCACCCAGTTCCGATTCCAATCGTCGCAGCTCCTCCTCGAACTGTTGACCCGATAGCTTTTGATTGAACTGCACCACAAACTCCCTCAGTTTACTGACCAGCTGCCGCCCATTACTGCCCAATGGATTGTAACGTTCCAGTACAGTTAGGAAACGCTGGAGCGCAACCAGCCGCTCACCTCCAATCTCTTTCTGTTTGGGCACCTCGTTGCGGAGAACGCTGCGTATTGCCTGCTCCAGATCCGCTTGGTAAATCATATGCTTATTCCGATGCACCTCGGCGATAATTTCGCTGATATTTGGACGGATCGAGGCAGGTGGTTGTTCTTCCGGCAACTTTGTATGCGGTCGGGGCGTAAAGTTCAAAGCACGAAGGGCAGCTTCTGTGGCCTGGGCGTAGGCTACGCTGGTTTGATTAGCTGGCGTGTGTATCTGGATGGCACCCTGGCGATCCATCAGCGCCAGCTGCGGTTTTATGCTATCAATTTTGAATTTGGCAGCAATGGCAGCATCGTTAATACGACGCACCTCCACCGCTGGCCAGATCAGCATAAACAGCGCCGTTTCAATTGCCAGCGTGGAATTCTCCGGCTCAAAGATTAGTGCAATTTGCTCCCGCTCGCTGTGCACATCCTCGAACAGATTAGCAGCCACATCAGTCTCTGTCACAGGCGCAAAATTTGGCCAGTGTATATTATTCGCTGTTTGATTCTCGGCTGCCACTAGACCAGCGACCAGCGAACGCAGCACATCGGGATTCTGCGAGTCCAGTTTGACGCCATATTGGTTGGCGCTGGGCTGAAAGCCAGGTCCCATGTAGCGCAGCGTGGGATAACCCATCACCTCGTAGGTGCGACAAATGCCATTGTTCTCTTCAGCGGCACAATCGATGGCACTCACAATCACCACATCCTGCCAAGAATGCAGCTGCTCTGCCAACTTTTTGTAGATGGGCGCAAAACGCTTGCAATGCCCACAATATGTGTTATAAAATTCAACAAGCGATCCGTGATTTTGGTCCAGCACAGTCTCATTAAAATTAGCAACGGTTAGCTGGACAACCTTGTCGTTTTTATCGTACAAGCCTAGCTGCTCCTCCGGTACGGGGTTTTTTTTCAATAGCGTATCGAATCTATTGAGGGGGGGGATGGCAGCCGAGATCAATTCCAGCAGGTAAATTACGATTATACAAAGTGCCAGCTGCGCACCTCGACGATTCATTGTTTTTGGTGTGTGTTGAATGGTGTTGAGTTGCCGTTGTAGGTGCTCGGAGCACAATGCAATAAGTACGACTGGTATTTATTTTACAGCAGCATTTGGAATGTTTTATGGTTTCAATAATTTTTGATTATCAGCAGAGTTTTTTCATTGCGCTCGCTCTCTCTTTTACTTTAATTTCCTTGCTTTAGCAGCTCTTAATAGAGATGAGCATCAGCTTAATAGTGGCTCACCGTGACTCACGCACATGTATATATAGCCGTACATATATATATAGCCGTCATTGAGGAAGGGTAAATGTTTGTCCAGCTGTGACCGAAATCACGAAAATGCGAGCCAACTTTTTTGAGGTAGGTTTGGCATTGTACAATAGTGCTGCTCAACTATTAATACTTAATAGTCGCTCAATATAGAAAAATGAAGTCATCATTAAAGTGATTTAATAAACAAAATATTAACATGTTAATTTATTTACATTTTAATGTGTGACTTTCATTTACTGTTCATTTCAATTAGCAGCTTTCACTCACGCACATTCGATATGCAAAATTACAAAAAAATACCAAAATACTATCGATAAGCAGAAATGCTTGTTTATTTACTTATACTTGTGCCCAACTGGATTGCCAAACGAATTTAAAAATTGTAATTAATTGAGTGAACTTTAGAATAATGATACTACGACCATTGGGTCGGGCATTCCGCCCGCGTTCCATTGCCGATGGAGCCTGTTTTATGCTTATTGCTGTTTTCGTGCCAATCACGTACATTTTTCAAGTCACCGTCATCATGCCGGAACTGCACAATGTGGGCAGTTTCTGGTACACGGTTATCTGGCTGGCCGGACTGTTTTTGGTGTTTAATCTGACATCCAACATGCTGGCCTGCATGCTGGTGGATACGTCTATAAAAAGCAAGTAGTAGTCAGTGTTATCATTCTTATCTTAATCAACTTGCTTTGCAGTGTTTATATTGAAGCCGCCGCTGGAGGCTCATCTGCTCAGTCGTTGGCACATGTGCGACGTATGCCAGACGCTGGTGCCGCCCCGGGCCTGGCACTGTGAGGTGTGCAATGTGTGCATCCTGAAGCGGGATCACCACTGCCGTTTCACCTGCTGCTGCATAGGTCACCACAACTATCGTTATTTCTTCTATTATCTGGTCTACATGTGCATCGGCGCCTGCTATGTGAGCATCAATGCCAGCATTTATCTCTGGTATCTGCACGCCGACTACTATTGGCGACCATATACCCTCATTACCATCTTTGTACCGGCATTAAGCCTCACCGTGCACGCGAGCTGGGAGAACTTTTATGTGGTGATCTACGAACTGAATCTGCTAGCCTTTGGCATGTCCACGTTGCTGCTCATTTATCATCTGCCCATGTTTAAGCGTGGCGCTGTGATGAAGGAGCGCCAGAGCACCAAATATGATCTCGGCCTGCGTGCCAATTGCGAAATGGTGCTGGGTAAGCGGATGCACTGGACCTGGCTGTCGCCCTTTGTGCGCAGCGATCTGCCGCAGGACGGCGTCAACTGGCTGCCGGCGCCGAAAAAGGATTGAATCACAAATATCAAGCTCCAGACTAGTCATACTTACTCAAGCAATCTCAGCACAAATCGAATGAATTTTAGTATTGATCCATGCATTCCCTGCATTTATATACATATTTAAATAATAGTAATAATAAATAATAGCTAATTTGTATTTATTGCAATTACAAAACGAATTTAATCAAATAACATACACGATTTTTATTTTTGTAGGAAGCCTTCGCCGACAAGCGATTTCAGCCTGGCCAAATGCACTTCGCTTAGCGTGTAGCCATCGTGGATGCACTTTGCCAGTGCACTCGTCTCCATGTTGTTCTCCACGGCATATTGAAGGGCGACGAGCGCTTGACTGGGCGCCTTATGCACCACGGCCGCCTCTACATACTCGAGCAATGCGGAGTCGGCTGGTGTGCCCGGAATCCGATGCTGTTGCTTGTCAATATAGGCGAACACCTCGCTGGCCTTCTCGAAACTGCTGCTGCTGCCGGCATCGCGGACGAGCAGCGTAAGAATGTTGCCAAGCATTTGACCGGTGAAGGACACTTTGCGGATACGTTTCGCAGACTCCTCGATTTTGTTGTACATGTCCATGGCTACCTTGGCGCACTGCTCAGGCAGCTGCTGATGCGCGGGAAGGTCAGCATTTGGACGGTTATCGACCATTATGCGAAGCACATAAAGCAAAAGACTCTCGCGATGCGTATGATCAAAGATGACCATGTCTGACCATATGCGGGGCACCTGCTCAATGGCCCCACTGATCTCCACAGCTCTGAGTATCTCCTCCATGATGCCCGGCTCCGGGATGTAAATGTTGGGCACTAACAGATCATATGTCTGCATAAAGTCCTCAATTGACTCCGTCTGGCAGAGCAGGGCCAGATAATTGCGGTAGTAGACGGACTCCTTGAAGGAATCGCCAACCAAATCGTAATTGCTGCCCGTGTGCAGCAGCTCATCCACTTTCTTGGCAAGCCCCTTGTCATGCAAATGATTGCGGCACACATCCATAGCAGTTGCAAAGAAATACGTGTCCTTGGGATGCTGAATCCTAAACTCCTTGCCACCAATCTCGTTGAGAATGTCCACAATGACATGGGAGACTGGAGCACGCTCGCGACAGAATATAATCAGCAAGTAATAATAGGTGCCCAAACTGGGCAACACGCCGAGCTGCTTGAATTCGGCCAGCAGCTTGAGCGCTGAGCTGCGAGCCAGTTTGAAATTACCAAAGGAACTGATGCACTCGAGCAGCGCATTAAGCGTATCTAGATTGGGATGCAGCTGTTGATCGGCCATTTGCTGCAGCAGCTCCGAGCACAGCTGCCAACGCTGGTCGACCGAGTCCTTAAGATAGCTAACAATCTGTATGATGGAATTGTAGGTGTTGGTGTCCAGTTGTATCTGCCTCTCATTCGCCTCCTGGAGCAGGGCATAGGCACGTTCACATTGTAAATACTTTGCCATGCCACGGATGAGGGCGGCATAGGATTGGGGCGTCTTCGGCTCAATGGCTGCATATAGTTTTTCGGCTAAATCACCATCTTTCCATGTCTTGCCGTGACGCTCACGCCGACGACTATTCTGCAGGAACCAGCGCTCTTCAATATACTCCTCAGGCAGCGGCTCTTGATTGTTGTAAAAGCAGACTAGCTCCAAAAGATTTTGCTTTAGCGCATCACTGATCGCGACGCCCTTTTGTTCCAGCAAGTTGTACACCAGCGTCGCATCCGTCAGCTCACCTTGACCAATCAGCTGCTGGAGGGATTCTACATCCACCTCAGATTGCTCCGTGTACACCATTGATGGTGCAAACTTTTCAATGGCCGGTTGCGCCTCTTGGTGCTACATTGGGTATCGAAGCAAGCTATTAAATTTGGGATATTAGATTTTCTCCTTTCTTTTACCATAAAAAGTTCGCGATGCTCCTCCTTAATCCAGTTGGCCGCCTTGCGTCCAGCCTCTTTGGATAGCGCATAAGTTCGCTTGGCTATATTTGACATGGGTATTAGGTAGGGATCATCGTGGTATTTGTAGTGCGGCGCCGTCGAGTCACGTCCCACGGTGCTGGCTAACGCCTGCAGCAGATCTGTCGGCGAGCGCTGAATTCGTTTTGGAATTTCAATGTGCTCTTCTTCTTTGACGGCGGAGGCCGGCGATGCGGCGATTGTGTAATGTGTGCCGTTTCCACTGGCAATGTGACGCGCAAGGCGGCATCTGGACTGCAGTCTCAATTGGCGTGTTAGGTACATGCTGTGTGATTTAGCAGTTAAAAATCACTTCACTTTAAGTTAAAGTTATTTAATAATAATACAAAATTAAATTGCTTTTTGGATGGTAGCAGCAGTGTGACCGAAGTGAAGAACTTGAAGAATGTGCAACAGCTGTTAGCAGTCTGCGAACGCATGTTCGTTAAATGAGGCGGTAGTCCGATATTGATCGACTAGTGTGGAGCCATTTTAACGAAGCTTAACAAAGCCCGCCATTGAAATTTTGAATTTTATTTATATCTCTTCTTATAAATTTAATGAAATATAAAATGAAATATTCATTTGAAGTGTGCGCGAATAATGCTTATAATTAACTGGAGTGTGTATATTGTGTATTCTTATTATGATTGAACTTTGCTTGAGCTTAATAAAAACAAGACTCTCTCATTAAATTGGTACTTATTTTATTTAATATTTTATATAGCTTTAAAAACAGCTGTTTGAGATTCAGTTGCACTCTAGCAGTGAAGGCGATCGCATTGCTTGCTCAGCTGTTTGCTCGTCTTGGAGTTCATTGTCGAATCATGCCCAAGCCGATCTTATACTATGATGATCGCAGTCCGCCTGCGCGCAGTTGCCTGATGCTAATCAAAATGCTTAATATTGATGTGGAACAGCGCTACGTTGATTTATTCAAAGGTGCCCAATTTGAGAAGCAGTTCTTGGAGGTAAGTCATGCAAATTTCATGCAGATTTGGCTAAGTTTATTCTTCATCTTCTTTTTCTCTGTTCTTTAGTTGAATCCGCAGCATAGCGTTCCCACTTTAGTGCATGGAGATCTTGTGCTGACCGATAGTCATGTGATACTTATCCATCTCGTGGAGCAGTTCGACGCGACGGGTGAACTGTGGCCCATGGATAATAAGGACAGACTAAAGGTGCTGAATCGCCTCTTCTTCGAGTGCTCTTTTCTCTTTCGCCGTGACAGTGATTTAATGGTGAGTTCTCAATTAAAGCCTGGCTCTGACAGATGCACTTACTCAGCTTACCACAGTCCGAAATCGTACGCAAGCAGTTCGCCAATGTGGACGTGAGTTACCACGAGCGCAAGCTGTGCGAGGCATACCAAATCATGGAACGTTATTTAGCCGAACAGCAGTTTATGGCCGGCGAACAGGTGAACCGAATGATGAGAACTAAAGCAAAACCACAAAATTGTAATTGAGTTAAGTTATTTTTTAGCTTACGCTTGCCGATATATCCATTGTGACCACATTGAGCACCGTAAATCTCATGTTTCCAGTGACGGCGCAACGTTGGCCGCAACTGCATCGCTGGTTTTCTATAATGCAGCAATTGGATGCCTATGAGGTGAATCGTCTGGGTTTGGAGAAACTGCGTGAAATTATAGAGCAACTGGGCAAGTTTCATTTTCCGCAACCCCAACCAAACCAACCGCAGCCGCATGAGGCAACTGAATAATGCTGATATCATATAGTACACTGATCGCTCTTTCAAACGTTTTCTTCATAGAGTTAATGTCAATTTTAATTCTATAGAATTTTAATTCCATATTCTGTATTCTTCTCTTATAACGTATGTTTGTCTAAATACAACTTATTTTTATAATTGAAATTAATATGTAATTAAAGAAATCTTGAATTCAAAATATAAAAAACATATTTTTAATAAAAAAAGATTTTTTAACCATATCTTTTATTGAGAATTTAAAATTAATATATATTTTATAAAAATATGTGGAATCTTGTAAAGTAAATTGTATTTAAAAAGTAATTAGAAAGCCAATATTCTCATTTATTATCTGAAATATAATTTTATAGGATCTGTCATTAAATAATAACAAAAACTTATATTTTATAAATTCCATTTTTCAAGCGTTTGTATTATTGCTCTGACCTGGAGAACTCTGAACAACCAGGCTATATGCTTTTAATCTTTTGGATAATTTCTGGGAATTAATTTGTAATTATAGCTGCTGCCTGAAAACTGGACTTGATAATTGAATTTATTGTTTGCTCAGGGCATATGATGTGTGTGTACACAAAAAACCCTAATGATATTCCATACCCATTATTGGCATATGCAGAGTCCAGCTGAAGCCCTGCTCGATTGTGGAGGGTTATGCGTATTGTTTGCACTCGAAATGTTGGCCAATATTTGCGTACGGACCGACGACAGCATGTCATGCCTAATGGCCATATCAAGTGCGTAAAATTGAGTTGGGTAATACTTCAAA
Organism: Drosophila multiciliata; assembly: GCA_037043605.1. Classification (NCBI taxonomy): domain Eukaryota; kingdom Metazoa; phylum Arthropoda; class Insecta; order Diptera; family Drosophilidae; genus Drosophila; species Drosophila multiciliata. Next base: position 3,498,348 of record JBAMBF010000589.1, read on the forward strand.
TGCCATAAGGTACTAGGCGTTAATTGCACGCACCTGATGTAATTTATGACATGCTATTGAGTCGACTCATGCTGACTGGCATGCCCAGGGATGAGTGGGTGTTCTATGTGCACACAAAGTAAAGTCTGTTGGAGCTAGTCTGCTTTTACAACAATCAGGAACCTTTATATGAGAAGTATATTGACAAGACATGGAAAGATAGTGATTTGGATGATAAACTGTATGCAGTCATTGAGCCAAAGATGTCCCAATACTTGGCCGTCCTCATCCGAGTCATGGCAAATTATTTACAGTGTGAACGTGCCTATGTTCTGCTCCAGGAGGCGAAAGAGAGGCAGATACAACTGGACACCAACACCTACAATTCCATTATACAGATTGTCAGCTATCTTATAGACTTGGTCGATCAGCGTTGGCAGCTGTGCTCGAAACTGCTGAAGCAGCTACATCCCAAACTGGATACGCTAAATGTGCTGCTCGAGTGCATCAGTTCATGTGGCAATTTTGAACTGGCTCGCAGCTCAGCGCTCAAGTTGCTATCCGAATTCAAGCAGCTCGGCGTAATTTGTGCTTGCACTGCTAACTGAAATGAACAGTAAATGAAGGTCACAGCATTAAAATGTAAATAAATAAACATGTTATTATTTTTTTTATTAAATTACTTTAATTATGATTTAGTTGTTCTATTTTCAATGACTATCGAGTGTTTATAGTTGAGCAGCAATAATGTACAATGCCAAACCTACCTCAAAATGTTTGCGCGCATTTCGTGATTTCGGTCACAGCTGCACAAACATTTACCCTACCTCAATAACGGCTAAATTTATATGTGCGTGAGTAACGGTGAGTCACTGTTAAGCTGATGCTCATCTCTATTAAGAGCTGCTAAAGCAAGTCAGATAACCAGAGAGAGAGAGAGAGAGCGCAAGGTTAAAAGGCTGCTGGTAATCAAAAAATTAAATAAAACCCGCCAAAAATACTGATAATAAAATAAATGTCGTATCAGTCGTACTTATTGCTTTGTGCTCCGAGCACCTACAACGGGAATTCAACACCATTCAACACACACCAAAAACCATGAATCGACGAGGTGCCAAGCTGGCACTTTGTATAATCGTAATTAAACTGCTGGAATCGATCTCGGCTGCCATCCCCCCCCTCAATAGATCCGATACGCTATTGAAAGAAAACCCCGTACCGGAGGAGCAGCTAGGCTTGTACGATAAAAACGACAAGGTTGTCCAGCTAACCGTTGCAAATTTTAATGAGACTGTGCTGGACCAAAATCACGGATCGCTTGTTGAATTTTATGACACATATTGTGGGCATTGCGAGCATTTTGCGCCCATCTACAAAAAGTTGGCAGAGCAGCTGCATGCTTGGCAGGATGTGGTGATTGTGAGTGCCATCGATTGTGCCGCTGAGGAGAACAATGACATTTGTAGCGAGGTGATGGATTATCCCACGCTGCGCTACATAGGACCTGGCTTTCCGCCCTGCGCCAACCAATATGGCGTCAAACTGGACTCACAGAATCCCGACGAGCTGCGTTCGCTGGTCGCTGGTCTAGTGGCAGCCGAGAATCAAACAGCGAATAATATACACTGGCCAAATTTTGCGCCTGTGACAGAAACTGATGTGGGTGCTAATCTGTTCGAGGATGTGCACAGCGAGCGGGAGCAGATTGCACTAATCTTTGAGCCGGACAATTCCACGCTGGCAATTGAAACGGCGCTGTTTATGCTGATCTGGCCAGCGGTGGAGGTGCGTCGTATTAACGATGCTGCCATTGCTGCCAAATTCAAAATAGATAGCATAAAACCGCAGCTGGCGCTGATGGATCGCCAGGGTGCCATCCAGATACACACGCCAGCCAATCAAACCAGCGTAGCCTACGCCCAGGCCACAGAAGCTGCCCTTCGTGCTTTGAACTTTACGCCCCGACCGCATACAAAGTTGCCGGAAGATCAGCCGCAGCCACCTGCCCCGATCCGTTCAAATAGCAGCGAAATTATCACTTAGCTTAATATATAGCACACACAGACACAATTTAATAAACTGAATCAGTTATAGCCTAATTAAGTACTAACTGATGTAGTTTAGGACATGCTCTTCTTATTCCCTGGTCACCCAATTCGAATCAACTTTAAACTACTCTGTGCGCATATGGAACACCCACTCATCCCTGGACATGCCAGTCAGCATGAGTCGACTCATTCTTATGTCAGTCAGTGGCAATCTCAGTTGTTGCCACGTCACCTGGCAACATTCCTTTTAGCCGGGGCAAGTGCACGAAATGCAACAACCGCAATGCGTTCTGCTCTGGGCAAAAATCCACTTTCAAACTTTGCAGGCAGCAAGTTTTTCAATTTTCCAAGCAGTGTACAAAAAGTATTCTGTATAAAAAGCTTATATTAATAAAAAATATACTTTTCAGCTGTCACTCTTTTTTTTTTAGATACACAATCTGTGAAGCTAACAACAATTCATAGCTTTCCTTTAAGTTTAGAAAAACCTAACTAAAATTTTTAACGTCTTTGTTTACTAATAAATATCTTTAATAAAACTGAATTCTAAATACTCAGAATAAAAATCGAATAAATGAATTTTAGAAAACTGCTATTTAGCATTTATGGCTTGTGTTTTTCTAAAGTACTTCTAATTAATTTTTATGGGTATATAAAAACTTTCAATTAATTAAAATAGTTTACTTTTTGGTATTCTTTTTTTTTAATTTAAATATTTTTTGCGGTTGCTCCAGGTCAAGTTTTTCTTGATGATGCTGATCTTGACATATCTATTATACTCTTTTTACCAATTTAATGGAAAAATGCGAAATTTGTTTATATTTATTATTGACTCAATAACTGCATAAATATTACACATCCATAATACAATGTTTTTGTTTTCCGCGTTGCTATTTGCATTTTGCGTTCAACTCGAATTCAAATAAAACTGCCGACAACTGGTTTTATTTGTTTATTTGTTTGTTGCAGGGGAGGAGAGAAGAGATGCGGGTAGCTGGGATTCGACTGGTCGAAGAAGAGCTGAACATGATTTAAAATGTTGCATATTTTGAACGAGTTAAAATCAAATTTAAAGCCAATTGCAGCAACATCAATAATTGGCCGTTGTTTAATTACTTTTCCTTGATTTATTATCGCAAATAATTGTGCTAAATAAATAACAAAAAATATCTGAGAGAAGGGGAGAGGTCGATTCGTGAGTTGTGAATGCATAAATTGAGAACAGCGACAAAGTTTTATCGAAAACGGGTAAAAGAGGAGAAATCAACTCAAACGCCTAAAAGCAGGCCACGCCTTTTGTCAAGAGGCGCCATAATTAAGCGCATAATGAGTGAAAATTAGCATAGCTGTTAAAAATTTCAAGTGGTGGCTGGAGCAGAAGTGGGGTGTTGTGCTTCAAATCGAGTTATAATGACATGCGACTCCAACAGCAACAACAAAATATTTCATTATTTTTTTTTTTTGTCTTTTCGAATTTTTTTTTGGCAGCAGCTCCTGTTTAAATCCCCGGGCAGGGCAGGGCATGCAGGTGTTGAGGTTGTCTGCAACTTGAGCTTATTGCTGAAGCATAAATTTGGCAAATTGATTTATGTGAAATGTGTAGCTTTGATGTCACATTCACTTCAGCTTAAAGTTGTGTTTCTGTTTCTTTTTTTCTAGCCTTACTCAATTTACTAGAAGACCTTTTCTCTTAAGTCGAAAATCTCATTAAGTGCTGCTGTCTATTAAATAGACCCAGATGCTGGCTTTAAAGTGTTAGTAATCCCAACTTGAGATTGCTTGAACGATTCACATTGACAGCAAAGCACCACAACAAGGCACCAATGGACCTTTGCACCACTTAACCACAACGGCCATCAGCAGGCCGAGTCAACGGTGCCTGTGCTGCGGAAATATTGACAAAGTTTTATGGTCCAAGCATTCCATCAGCACTTTAAGCCATATTTGTTGATTCTTTTTGGGTCAGACAAGTTTCGACAAGAAATAAAAAGATTTTCGTCTTTTTCATTTTCTTTCCTCCTTTGCCGTTGCCCAAAAATTCGAAAGATGGCCAAATGTCAGAAATTGAAAATCAGTCGTAGCTGAATTATTGATTTGAGGAGCAGCAGATATAGAAAAACACAAGTTTTCCTTAGTTAAGGGTGTTAAGCTCATTAATACCTTGCAAGCCGAGCAATATTTTATTGTCTAGAAAGAAAGATACAAATTTATTGCTAAACTTTTGTGTTAATTACATATTTATTGATTTTTGCCTTGTCTGTTTTGAAACCATTATTGATATTCATCTTAATATTGTATTTTATTTATATTCATTAAAAAAACTTTGTCACCTATCCAAATAAATATGTAATAATTTAGATATAATATTAAAGCTAAGATTAAATCTTATCATACCTTCAGCCATTTTCTATAAACTGGGTATTCAAACGTATTTTAGCTTTCCACTTTTCGAACAATTATTACCTGTATTTGGTTTTTCTAATTTATCTTCTTTCAGCTTGAATGAGCAGCAGTTTTATTGAATTGAAATTTGGTACCTTTTTTTCGTTGAACTCAGTTAAAGTTCATGTTGCTTGGAATGCGTAATTAGGGCTCTTATTTTTATATTTTATATTTTATTTTGAGCAATACGGTTAAATTAGGCATTTGAAATATGCGAAAACAAAGTTTAAGGACTATACCAAATATGCGGGCAGACAAAAAAACCAAAGTAAATAAGACAAGGGAAAAAGGAAAAGTTCAAAAGGAGTCTCAGAGACTCGACAAGTAGAAGTCAAAAGAAATTATAGAACAATAGCATTAATAATTAAAATGTCTGTCAATAAATGAAAGCCACACTGTGCGGGTACAGTTAATTTAAATTCTAGCGAAAAAGTATAGAATATGTTGACTTAATATGCAAACAAAGTTTCTGATTATCACGAAATTTCTTAATTGCATTTGGAGGAAAAAATATATAGACGAAGTTCCGACGTCAAGAGTATTATGTGAAACCTATAAATATACAATTTCAGCTGTGTTCCCGTTGTTATAGTAATTTTACTGTGGACCACTCGGCGTATGCTCGATTTGTTGTATTTATATTATTATTTTTTATAGCTCAATGACGACATTGAGTCGCAAATTTTTCCATTAAAATGTTAAGCACAAAGGACTGGTTTTTTTTTAAAATAAATAATGCTATTTTTAACTGACTGTTCGCAATGGAAAGCGGAACTATGTATTTAGTCGGCGAAAAATATCTGCTTTGTTTATTTACGATTTTATGTGAGAAATGTTTTTTTTTTACAGGCGAAAGCGCAAAAGTCAAGTGTGAAAAATTTCCACAACTGGACAGGCAGAGTATTGCTTGAGTTCATTTCCGTTTCCATCTTGTGAAAAGAGAAGGAAAAATGTTGAGCAGCCACTGCAAACAATATCAAACAAGTGGAATTAACCCACAGAAGGAGTGAAAATAGGAAAATAGCATTTCCCACAAGGACAACACAGTAAAACCCCCAAACGCAGTGAACCCATTTTCGCTTGACTTCCTTTTTGTTTGTTTATTTTTTTTTCTTTTTTTTTGGTTTTGTGTTTATGCGTTGCCATTTGTTATACACTAGTAGCAAAGGGCATTAGTATTTTGTTGTGGCATTTGTTTCACACAGTTCGAAAACTCGTCGTTTATCCCAATTATATTTAATGACTGCCTGGGGCTCGACTCTGATATTCAATACATGCATAAGAAAAAATAAGAGACTTTGAAGTTTGGGCTCTGGTAACAGGATATAATTGATGACATCCACAGGAAGTAGCAACTTTCAAATTGTATATTATAATATATATTTTGTTAAGGGTAATCAATATTCGTCTTGCATTCGTTAGCGACTCATTGTTGCTTATTGTGGCTACAATTTTTGGTCATTGCCATTGCCATTGCCATTGCCATTGCCATTGCCATTTTGTGGAATTTGGCCTTTTCTACTTTGTTATGTTGATTTATGTGAAAATAATCCGGGCGCATTTAGCATGAAGTGCCAGGCACTAACCAAGTCTAAGCCAGCACTTGAATTATTTGCGTGGGCGACTCTAAATCAAATTTACTAAGCAAACATCAAAAGGTGGCAAGTGTTGAAGCGGTCAAAATGCTATTTATATTTGACAACTAAGCTGCTGAAGAACTATGTTTAAATACATTTTAATGCTCTATTCATGGGAAATTTGTGTATATTGTATAAATGACAATAGCATTTTAAATTACATTTCACACACACACAACTGTAACTTAATATAATTTTCAAACATTCTTGTTGCTGTTTTTTCATAACTTCAACGTGAATTTGCGCATTCAAAATTGTCTTGGCAGCCGCGGAGCATTCATTTAATTTGTAGCCAACGGCAAATTTAAATTCACTGAAGTAAAATGACAGTAGACAATGAGATGTTATTTTGGCCATTGCCAAAAAAATCAAATTTTGCTAATTAAAAAACTGCTGCCTTCGGGGACAGCTCGGATACTCGGCCAAAAACTGCACTGCTTTGGTCCACAACGGCTGTAAAAATAAAAAAACACGCCATGCGGCGAGAATGTGTGAATAAAAAACACAATAACAGCCCATGAAACGAATCGCAGCAGGCGAAGAGCAAGAGAATGATAGAAAGACCTCCTCAGCACCGCTCCTCATCCCCAGCAGTGGTCTGGAAAATCTCAAATGCTGACGCAGCGCAACTGTTTCGGTTTACTTTTCCACCTGTTCAATGTGCCGAAGCATAGCGCACAAAAATAGACTCAACCCAGAGCACAATTTTTTGAACGGTTAATGTCAGCTGCTTGCCTCCTTATACGTATGCAGACGATTGTTATCGAAACCGTATCCGCTCTAGCAGCAAAATCTATCGCTGCCGCTAAATGATGTCTGTGGCCGTGTCTGTGGTAAACAAGGGCTGGGTTGTTAATGTACATAAAATATTAACTTTTATTAAGCATCTGCATCAACATGAGTTGAAATTGAGCTTGTTGAGCTTGATTCTTCCACAATTTTTGATTAATTATGTGGCATGTACCTCATAAAGCAAATAATCACATCTTCGTATCCAACTTTTAACCTGACGAATGAAATGTATATTCAAGGAATACATCTTCGCTGAATAGAGCATTCAATCTTTGGCAAGTCACACGAAGCACAAAATTCCTTCTTGTTTATTAGAAGTTTGGACATAATTTAAATATTTACTGGCCACCCTCAAGCATTTTTTTTATAACACACAGCGTATAAATTAAATTAATTGTCCGCACATTAAAATGGCTTCGACCTTGGCAATTTGAAAAGATGTTTTCCGTTTTTAGATTAATGGTAACAGTAATGGCTTGTGTCAACCATTATAAGTATTAAAATTCGCATGTAATCATTAAATTTGTATAGCTTAAATAATGAACAGCAATTCTTAAAAGTAACTAATTTAATTATGCTTGAAGCAACGCTATAGAAATTTTCAAAAAGGCACAAGAAAAAATAGAAAAATTTATTAAGTTTCGAACGTCAATTTTCCTCCGTATCTTCTGTATCTTCAGATATATCTGACAATGAGGGAATTTCGAAATTTTTTAAGAAATCCATTTTGGCCTTGATTGTATCCACCCCCGTTGGCGTCTTTAGCACATCTTCCTCCTCTTCAACGTCATCTTGTTCATCGAAAAACAATTCAGTTTCTTCATATTCTAATTCTAATTGCCGTCTTTTAGTAGTAGAGCACGTGACTATTTCTGTGACTTCTATGTGAGCCTTATGCTGGAACACTTCTGATGCTTTTTGTGTTTCATTTGACTGCAAAGATGTCTCGGAATTCCCAGTTCTAAAACGAATATATCGAGCTCTCTTCAAGCGAGCCCTTCTCTCAGCCCGTTTTGAGTCTTCCAAAGGGGGTTCCATCTCACTTAAGACTTGACTACCGTTACTTTCTTCAATTGTTTGTGGCACATTTTCTAGATACTGATTATTATTTCTTTTGTTTGCCACATTTTCAATTTCATTACACTGCCCTAAAAGTTCACTTTTCGATTCCGATTCTGACTCTGTGCTCAATAAACTTAGATCAGCTGTAATATTTTTATATACAGTTGATTGACTTAGACTTAATTTGCTGGCTTTTCTATGATTTTTTTTTTTAGAGCTCATTTGAAAAAATATTTTTTATATATATATTTTTTTTTGTAATATAATTTTCTTTTACAGAAATAACATTTAGTTGTCAAAGCAGTGATTATGTTCGCAAAGCACATAATTAAATCAACATTATTTGAATTCGGTCAATTTGATTTTTATTAATAGGACAAAAAGGCTTGCTCCCATTTACGAAAGCTCCAATCCTTTCTGAAAATTGGAGCACACAGAAGAATATTATTAATTTATATATACAAATTTGAAACTAACGTTTGATGTCACTTTAATCACCAAACGAACTGTGCAGCAAAAATCTTCGAATTTTGTATAATCCCTAACGAACTATGTAACTAATATTTTGCAAGTTTTTAACACATTTTGTGCAATTAATTAACAAACTGTCGCCCGACTCTGAGCCCAAGATTAACTCGTCCGGTGGATAGTTCAAATTCATGGAGAACCTCAACAACTGCCAAAAGACGTTGAAGGAATACTGTGTGCCCTATATTGATGTCTTCCAGCCTGTGGATCTTTATGAGCAGCAGGATATTGCCAATGTGTCCAACACCATCTTTGCTTTGAGTCGGGCTGTAAGTAGTGATTGACTGAGACAACAAGGCTTGCTCCCATTTAGGAATGCTCCAAATTATTCCGGAAATTGGGTCACACAAAAGAATATTATTAATTTATATATACAAATTTAACATTCACGTAAATCACTCAACTAACGATGCAGCAAAAATCTTTAAGTTTTTTGTATACAATATTTTGTAAGTTTTGAACACATTTTTACACAAAATTTATTTAACACTCATTGAAAAGTATTCGGAATGTTAATTATAAGAATGATTCAATGCATTTCGATTGCAATTGGAAATTACGAGCAACAAATAAAAGCTAACAAAATATGCAGTGAAACAGCTGCCGAAATGTCCGAAAAGTGGAAATTTTTCTGATGAGCAGCAATTGTGTATACGTTAAGAGATGTAAGAATAACAAATAACATGAGGAAGAACAAGAAAAATCTGAAAAATTTATACAAAAAATTTACTTAGGGGCGCACGTCTATTTTCACAATATGCGTGAAAAATTATTGAAATTGGTAATGCTTAGATTGTTTTTGGATGGTCTGTTCTAATTTTAAATCGCACGACTCATCCGAGATGGCGACGTTCAAAGTCGGAATAGTGAGAAATAAATTGCTGCTCACACTCACACACACACACACTCACTCACACTCACACACAAGTTTACCTGACAGACTCTAGCAGACGACGCCCACGTCTTGGCCACAAATCTCCCAGCACAGTGTTCACACAGAGACGACTCCGAATTCGGATATATTTTTGGAAAATTCTTGAAGATTCGGTATACGTGTGTGTGAGTATGTATACTTTTCGCAGTGGTGTGCGTGTGTGCGTTCGACTCTTGCTCTCGCGCTTTAAAAGCCGCATACGCCCTGTGGCCAGCCATCAGTGAAGGCTTGCATTAGCTTTGGTGAAGATCTTTCGAACGGACTACTCTCCCCCCTCAAAATAAACTACAAACATGTCTCTAGAACGTGCTGTTCGTGCCAAGGTGAATAAAAGTGATACGAAGAAAAAGAATGAAATAAAACGATAAAATAATAATTAAAATGCAAAAAAATAAAAATCAATTGAAAAGTGCAAAAAAGTATGTGAAATGATAATAATAGTTTTTTTTGTTGGCTATAGATTGCCGGCAAACGCAATCCCGAGATGGACAAGGAGGCCCAGGAATGGATTGAGGCTATTCTTAATGAGAAATTCCCCGCTGGTCAGGCTTATGAGGAGGTGCTCAAGGACGGACAGGTTCTCTGCAATTTGATTAACAAACTGTCGCCCGACTCTGTGGCCAAGATCAACTCGTCCGGTGGACAGTTCAAATTCATGGAGAACCTCAACAACTTCCAGAAGGCGTTGAAGGCATACGGTGTGCCCGATATTGATGTCTTCCAGACTGTTGATCTGTATGAGAAGAAGGATATTGCCAATGTGACCAACACCATCTTTGCTCTGGGTCGCGCTGTAAGTAGTGATTGACGGACAAAATGATTGAGTGATTGACTGATTGGTTTTTTTTGCAGACCTACAAGCACGCTGATTTCACTGGCCCCTTCCTGGGCCCCAAGCCCGCCGATGAGTGCAAGCGTGACTTCAGCGAGGAGCAGCTGAAGGCTGGCCAGACCATCGTCGGCCTGCAGGCCGGTTCCAACAAGGGTGCCACCCAGGCTGGCCAGAACATTGGCGCTGGCCGCAAGATCTTGCTTGGCAAGTAAATGCAGCGCTCAAATTATTGCAATATTCTGTCTGTCTTTCTAATATGTTTTTAAAATATTAATTGTTAAGTTTACAAAACAACATTAAACCACAAAAATATTCCTCATACAAAACACTCACAACAAATTCAAAAAAAAAAACACACTCACACAAATGCAAATGCACACAACACAAAGGACACGTCAATGTGCCTTAAATTAAGTATACGCCTAAGTTTATTTATACAAATAAAGAGATGATGATAATTTAGAGAAATTGAGAATTACAACGAATTCTGTTTGAAAATGAGACTTTATTACCAAGTGGAAATCGAATTCATTTCCAGGAGCACATTTCTAGTCACATTTTTTATTAACCTTCAGCTGAGAAAAGTTGCGTTGTTGCCTTTGTGTGGGTGTATTTTTTTTATATTTATTAATTTGTTTATCTATTTGCGTGCTTGATTTATAAAACTATATCTATAGTATACGTATGATCTAATTATGGCAACGTCTATAAGTAATTTATATATATATATACGTGAACATGTGTGAATTGTGTGCGAAAAATTCCACTGAAGCGTGCTGAGGTCATTGCAGATAGCTACTTTATATATATATATATATATAAATCTATATGTCATATATAAACGTATAAATCTGTTAGCTATTATATGGAATTAAGGAAAACAAACACACACTTTTTTTTTATTTTTAATTATTATTCTTTTGGCAATGCACACCGTTAAATTTGTCTATATTAGACTAGGTATGCAGGTGTGATATGACATTGAAAACATGTCTCGAAAGGCCCGAGATGATGTCGAGAATTCTACGCCCCCATTTAATACGAATGCAGCTGGCAATTCATTTTCTTGATTTTTCCATTTAATTCGAATTTTTTCTAGCATCACATTGTTGTGCTGCATCACAACACAAATGAAAAAAGTACTTCATTAGTTTTTGCTAATTGCTGCCACGACTTTATTCTATATATAAATATTGCAATTTCCACAAAATACAAAAAAAAAAAAAATTAATAAATATATATAAGAAAAATGAAAACAAAAATTATAATACGCTTTAAATGAAAATGCATTCGGCTGAAAGCTGTTTTACATATTATTAATAATTATGCCTCAGCTGGGAATATAGTAATTTAATTATGCCCCTTACACAAATATTAAGATATATGTATTTAATTTATTTATATATTTGGACAACATATTTTTGCTTAAAAATTCATTATTTTCAATTTAAAGAAGAAAAGCCACCACAAACATAAACCATAAAACTTGACACTCAAAATGGGTTTATATATATAATGTTTGCTCATTAAAAGATTTTCTGTCATTTTCATGGTGACTATTCATAATGAATATGTTTAGATCTTGTTATTTAGGAAATAAGAATTTAATTTCTATTATAATTTACATTTTATGTTTTCTCATTTAAACAGAAGAATTTATGTCAATGAATGTTAAAATTTAGCAAGTAAGAGCAAAATAATTTTAGTTTTAGATGTGATTGAGATTTAGGTAAAGCGTGATTCAATTTCCGTAATGCGTTGTGTGATATGCTTAAAGTTTTCCTTGAGCTCCTTCACCTTGGCCCTCTTTCCTCTCACCCTCTCCACAGTCGCATCATAGTCAAGCATTAAAGATGGCATTGACAAGAGGCCACCCTGGTAGCTGAGATCAGAGTGCATCTTCCGTATATTGCTATGCTCCAATTTGGCTTTATAGAGACTTTCTCGAAGTTGCTGCTGTTTTTTCTGCATTACCTCCAGTTTCATTTTGGCCACTTCCAGTTTGCTCTCCAGTGCCAGCGCCTTCTCTCGATTGTGCTGCGTTAGATGAAGCTCCGTGTGATAGTTCAAGCGTTGCCTCTTCAAATCATTGTTACGCTCTGAGCGGAAAAAATAAAATCGACTATAATTGGGACTTAAGGTATACATGGATATTTACCTTCGATCTTTTTGTCCAATGCAACTACTTGATTTTGTATATGAATAAAGTCATCCATGCAAAGGTCCTCATTGATTTGTTCCAGCTTCGTGATTTTCTGCAAAGATAAATATTTAACAATTAATTGGTATACTTTTGTGCACATATTTTAATCGAATAAACTATAAGTGAATCCTTTTGAATTTGTATTTGATGCTTACATCTGTGATGCGTCCCAGTGTGTGTTTTCTGGACATCAAATAGAGTCGATCATCGCTGATTTCATTGCGTTTCTGGTTCATCTGTCGCAGTTCGCGTTCAATGATACGTTTGAGTATATCCGATTTGTTTGTACCCAGAGTTTTCATCACAACCTCTTCGAAATGTTCTTCGGTATACATGACGATGTTTTGAACATGTGTCAGATCCATTAGCACACTGGACATGAGGATGGCGTTCTTCTTTTTCGTCTCGGCTGCGACAGATTTAACATAATCCAATTGGACGAGGGCATTCAAATATCTCTGTTTTTCTTTCGCATCGACATCGGCGGTCAGAGTTGAGAAAACTCGAAAGTTTTTCATACGCTTATAATATTCGCCCATTCTCAAATTTAGATATACGCTCAGTTCTTTCTCATAGTTAAACTTATCCCTTAGTTCAACCAATTTGTCCCTCAGCTTCAGCTTATCAAAACTCTTTCGCAATTCGTCCTTTTCGTTCACATTCTCCACTTTGTTGACCACATTGTTGAAGAGTTCATTAAGAAAATCGATTGCTATCTGAAGTGCTTCTCGTTTCCATTTGCTGCTCTCAATCAGATCAACAGACTTTTCAGTGCTTTCCAAATCTTTGACAGTCTCTTGGAATTTCACAAACAGATTTATTGCATCTGTATCATCTGTGATTGGCGGCCTAATGTCCGATATACTATCGCTGAAATCTAAACTGTCATCGTATTCACTTCCACTTTCCTCATCGCTTTCCGAATGAAGTTCAGGAAGAGGACCAGCAGCAGGAGCAGATTCATCCGGTTTCGAATCATGCAAAGATCCTGAACTGCTCTCCTTCGCAGCGGCATCCACAAATCCCCCTTTATCCTCACTTGAATGGGAAATGAAAGCATCTGCCGTTTGCTCCTCTTCAACAATTTCCTGCTCTTCGGATATGTCAGATAATGATGGCAATTCGAAATTCATAAGAAAATTCGCTTTTGCCCCGATTGCATCATTTTTTGGGGGTCCTCTTTTATCGATGTTCTCATCCTCATCATCATCATCAAACTCGTCTTCATCGGTGAAATGTATTTCATTGCTTTCCATATCCTCGGCGACCATGCCGTGCATTGATGTTTCAAGCTCCGGTTCTGCCCCTTTTTTTGATCTACCAGTGGAGGAAATACTCTCGGCGTGCTCCTCATCCCCACTGTTTTGATCCTTTTTCTGAATGATCTCATCTTTTGCTGGCTCAATGGAGTCATTAATGGTGAAACGTTGATTTCGCAATTGTTTCAAACGCGCTTTTTTCACGGCCTTTTTCTCCTCATCCGTTTGTGGTCTACTCGACCGAACACTGAGGCGATCATTATGGTCAACAGCGCTTACAGTTGATGCCTCTCGGAGACCAACAGGTTCATCAAAAGGGTCCAGTTCTTGAAATTCATCTGCCTCTGCATCAGGCACATGCTCAGAATTTGCTGGTTGTCCTGATTCCGAGTCCATTAATATATATAATTATATATATAAGTGTAGGTAAGTGTGATTTAATTATAAGAATTGTTGTTAATGTTTCGTTTGTTTATGTGATGTGTGCGTTGTTTTGTTTAGAGTTACGTCATGATTTGGTTTTGACAAACATTTAAATCTAAAGTAAACTGAGTACAATTATTTTCATGTTAAGAAATAAATAATATGCTTTAATGTTGGCCTAATAGCTGCTTATATTCAAAGCATTCAAATATTTTTTTCAAAACCTCAACAAGACATACCTTTTGGATATTAATGTGTAAACCTTTTACCAACCACGGTTAAAATTCTCAAATTTTGTAACATACAAGCAAACATGAAAATAAGAAATTAATTTGTAAAGAATCATTGCATATTTTGAGGCTGAATATTAATTCAGAACGTGGCAAACTAATTTTCTACAGTGGTGTGTTTTTTTTTTATTGGCTATTTTAAAATTTAACGTCTAAGTAAATATTTGCTGGTTCACAGTTGAATTTTTATGGGATTTGTTTTGTTGATTAAATTTAAAGAATTCATAAATAATTTAACGCTAGTCGTGATACTCTCATAAATTGCTTGTTATCAAAATATTCCGCTGTCGGTTACGAAAAATATTTCACAGCTCAATTTTGAATCTGAGATGCCTCAATTGCACTAAAAGCCGGTGTCAGATGTGTATTATCAAATGGCGAATCAAAAGTCTACAAAGTGTGGAAATGTTTATAAGAAACAGCAGAGATCACTGCCAGTCAGTCGAGGAACACAAGTCGCAGCGTGAGCTACCAAGTGAGCAGCATATAACAAAATTTAGGATCGAGGATTGAGATTGGAACAGTTTGCAGGAGCTATTTATCAAAATGCATTCATTCATATTCATGTTGGCAATCGCGGCGCTAGTGCTCAATGCAGCATTGGCTCTGCCCACCGATTCTGCTGCAGTCAATAAGAAACACGAGGATGAAAATCGCGCATGGAAAGAGGCCACGCGCCTCTTCGGCACGGCCGCTTATCCAATTGATGAGGTAGATATAAACGATGTAGGCGCCGCCCCCCCCGCCCCGCTCGCACACGACGCCCCCGATGCCCCCGATGCCCCCGATGCCCCCGATGCACCCGATGCCCCCGATGCCACCGACGCCCATGATGGGCCGAGGTTCAATGCTGATTAATGGCTTGCCAAAATTATGACATTGTTAAATTCATAATAAATATGACAAAATATGACAACACAAAGGAATTCGAAAGAAATAAAATCAAATTTAAGGAGGCAAATATTTGAGAGTCGTACATTTTTTGAGGGCAGCAGGTGCCAGTTGATTTACATAAAATGCTGCAGTCACCACTCAAAAAATTCGCAATTTGCATAAAAAATATGAACTGCAATATTTTTGAACAGTTTCCAGACTGTTGTTTTATTTTCGTTGTTAAAACTTAAAGCGAAAAAAGAAAGTGAAGTGTTTTTTGGGCTTTAAGAAATGTTTAATTAGTCAATTTTAAAGCCAAAGATAGCAATGCACCGTAAACAATTTCTTGTTAAAATGTTTGAGACAAGTTTTAAAGGAAATTCCTATTCCATTTGGAGTAAGCTGAATATTTGTTTTTTTTTTTAAATATTTTTTTGAAATGCTACAATTGCTACAATTTAATTGAGTCTTTTGGCAATATATACATATTACTGATCAATTTGTGTAGAAATAGCACGTATACCCGCAAGTTGTATATTTTGTAGATTCCAGGGTATAAGCAACGGGTCTGAAAATTGTAAACTCACTTAATTTATGCAGTAAGTCATCATTTCAACTCACTTGAATTTCGATTCATAAAATTTTATTCGCTGCGTTTCGCTTCAATTCGTTTTGTCACTTGGCTTTTTGATGTTTTTAACTTATGCAATGGAATATGAATACGCAGTGAACCGAGGAGCCAGGACATTCATCAGGGAATCAAATTCAATCAGGCTGACTATGAGTTCATTTATTTTTGAATAAGCTGCAAGGCTCAAAGGCTTTTCGCTTTTAAAGCTGCTGAGACTCTTAAATATTTGCATTTAATTTGTTGGCCAGCAAACACCTTTTGCCTTTTACAGTTATATCTTGTTTTCGAAATTGTCTAATTTTATGCAGACCGTAAAGGCGTAAAATACAAATTTCAGCTAAATGCCAAGGGATAATCGAGATGCGCATAGCAAACACAGGCAAACGGAACTTTCGATAAAATGCCGCTAAGATACTTGAAATCTAAGAGATACTTTTGGCAGTTCCGTTAGTTGGTTTAGGTTCATGCCACTTTGTTAAACATGCCACTCACGTTGCATATCCATTTTGGGATTTTCTTCTGTTTTGGTCATTTTTCTATCGCCATCTGGATTGAGCGGCATTTGTGTCTTCGCCTAACTAAAGCCTTGTCTGGCACTTAAACTATTATTGAATTCGATTCATACGCACCGTGGACTGCATATCTTTATATATATTATATAATTCAATTATATCACGTATTTTCGGTTACTTTTTAGTCGGAAATTGCGTGTTCAGTTTAGCCCATTTGATCTCCGCTGATCTGCCTTATCAATTCCATAAAAAAGCAGTCTGAGGCCAGCAGCTCAAAGTAAAATGCGCATTCCCAAAACTGAATAACATTAAAAAAAATTAACTTGCCACAGGCGACGCACAAATACTCTTTGAGGCATGATTTCACAAATATTAATAATATTTTAATTTTCATTTATGTAAAACACTTTAATTATATGTATATAAACGAATTATTTCTAATTATTAAATATATTTAGAAACTACATATTATTTTGATTTATTTATTTATTTTACATTAGTAACTAGTAAAAATTAAACTATATAATCTAATGCTCATAACTCATAACTCTCAGGCTGGAAATTGTTGTTATATATTATATTTTATTACACTCTGATAATACAGGTAGATGAAGAGTGTTCGGTTATATATTGTTGTCTTTCTATTAAAGTTGCCTCTGAAGTGAGTAATAATAACATAATTGGGAATTGATAATACAAAAAAACTGGCATATTTTTTATGGGATGTGTTTTGTTGATTAAATTTAAAGAATTCATAAATAATTTAACGCTAGTCGTGATACTCTTATAAATTGCTTGTTATCAAAGTATTCCACAGTCATTTACGAAAATGGTTTCGCTTGTTGTTTTCATCGATTGCAGCTCAATTTTGAATCTGAGATGCCTCAATTGCACTGAAAGCCAGTGTCAGATGTGTATTATCAAATGGCGAATCAAAAGTCTACAAAGTGTGGAAATGTTTATAAGAAACAGCAGAGATCACTGCCAGTCAGTCGAGGAACACAAGTCGCAGCGTGAGCTACCAAGTGAGCAGCATATAACAAAATTTAGGATCGAGGATTGAGTTTGGAACAGTTTGCAGGAGCTTCTTATCAAAATGCATTCATTCATATTCATGTTGGCAATCGCGGCGCTAGTGCTCAATGCAGCATTGGCTCTGCCCACCGATGTGATAGATGTACCTGATATACAACATTTAAGGATCTATTCGTGTAGGTTTCGCTTCCCTAATCATCGCAGATATTCATTAAATCGTAACAATAGGACTAAAGTCTCGAAGGGATACGACCCCCTCCCCAACCGGGCTGACAAACCAAAGAAAGCTAGTAATCCATCAGATGAGAATTAAGAACAGCATTTGAAGGAGCAGCCAAACAGCAGCAAAACACTAAATATAAAAAAAATCCCGTAATTGTAAAATAACCAAATAAAATCTTAAACTTACAATTCTTTAAATTTGACAACTTCTTTTTATTAGCCAGCTCCTGGTTGGCTCACATCTCTGCCTGCCGAGTGTTTTTCGCTCAACCTTCCAGCCTAAATGGAATGAGACCTTTTGGGAAGCCCCTGTCTGAGCGGTGTCATAATAAATATTCCATATTATTGTTTAATAACCTGGAACGCAGCTGGCCTTGGGCGGATCATGAGAAAATCATTTGCAACGGAGTGGCACACTCAGAAAAATATATGAGCAAAAATTTCAATTCAGCTGGGATTGCAAATTGTTTTAAAATTATGTCGTAAATTATGTGACTGATAAGAGTATATATTTTTGTATGAAGTATTCATATTCTTGGCAAACATTACTATCCAAATCGACTTATATGTGTACATAATCCGTCTGTCTGTTTGCCCTCATTTTTGTAAATCATCATCATCGGTCTGCGGGCCAACATTTTGGGGGCTACTACGCCAGAAATCACTTAATCGATCCGTTCTCTTTCCCCCTTCGTCATTAGTATTAAGTATCGCTGTTTGCACTTGGCGGACAACCAAATTTTTATTATTGTTTGTATTGAAATTAGGCTAATACTTTCTAATCTTCACATGCTTAAAGTATATGCGCAATTAAACATTATTAAATTTGTCAATTATAATCCATACTTATTAATTCGTTATCTTTCACAGTATTTCAAAGTTCAAATTGGCATTTGATTAAAATAATTTCTGAGAAACCAGGCATACAAAATTGGTAATTCACTTGTTTTGTCAAAACCTTGATAAGAACATCTTTATTTTTCAATTCTAGAATGTGTTTCGTTTCATATTTAAAAAATATGTTATAAGTTTTTATTTGTTTATCTACTGTAGTTTGTATGGATTAGTTTAAGTAGTTTTAGTTGCTGTCGTTCAAGTGTTTGAATTACTCTCCAATTGGTCCAAATGGTGTCCAGTCCAGGCTGCCTTCAGTGTTCGCTCGACTGCTGAGTCCTTTGTGAGTCCTGTTTTTGAGTTTTTGCACAAAACGCATTTTTTTTTTATAGCTGCAGGTGCTTTAGACTTGTCAAACACTTAACTTACACATTCGCACACACAAAGATATATTAAAGCTAAATTCGAATAATACTTTATTTTTTGAGTAACTCGTTTTGAAGGAAACTAAAGCTAAAAACTCCATTCTTAAATCATTATCTTTTAGCAAAACTAAGTTTAAAGGAATCTGCAGATTTGATGCCAAATTCAAACGTGGTTCGAGCAACAATAAAATAACCCTTAACGCATTGTTTACATACATAAAACAGGGAAAGCTCGTGTTGCACTTAGATGTAAAAATGCGGCAACCATGGCAACCTGCCACTTCAGTGGCAACATCATTACGGGCACAACATCAAGCACACAAAGTGTGGCTGCAAATGCCAACAGCAACGTGACAACAACAAAAGTCAACTTTTGTACAAATAAATTTCAATAAATGTAGAACAAAATGTTGACAACAATCGCACTGCATCCTCCCTCCCTCTTCTGCCGCTGCTGTAATTGTGGTTTATATGTTGAGTTGTCGACCAAATTAATGAGCCACCAAGCCAAGGCATAGCCAGCGGAATTTATGTGACTCGTTCAAGTGCAATTCAACCTGGGAAGGTGTTGGAATATAGTGAAGCGTCCATTGTTGGTTTAATTGCAAAAGTTGGCTAATTAACCAACTTTTGGTAACTACTTAGTACAACTAAGCAGACATTTCACGGAGAAGTCAAATCAACAAAAAACTGACTGATTGAAATGAATGAAATGTGTGGATCAAAAGTAGAACAGATCACTTTGTATTAACCTCTCCGAAAGCTATAAAAGGGTGAGTAAATTCCAAATTGTTGTAATTGTTTTTTTTTTAGAATGTTTTCCCACTTTTGGTCAACTGCCAAACAAAATTTTAGCGACAAATTCAAAGTATTCCCACAGAGCTCGATATTTGAAAGTTTGATTGATACGTCGCTCATGATTGAAGACGGACTCCATTGGGTTTATATAATAGATGGATACATTTTTGAAGTACATGTTGGACACGATGAATTCATACTGATCGATATCGACGAATAGGTGTGGACAGAGGTGGAGAACTGTTCGTGGGTGGTGGGTGCACTTTATGGAACGATAATGGAGAACATCAGCATTGGCATTACCTTCTTCCAGACAAAGTAGCATAATTGGGCAATGGGGAAGAATGCAGTGAGCCTCACTGATGTCCAGAGGGAAGCTATAGATGGCCTCAGTTTGTCATCCACCTCACGAAATTCATACGGGTTTCCGCATTACATATTTGCGTCCAATGAGAATGCTCGAATGACAATCTTCTCGACCATGTCGTGCTCCACGGTGTAGGTATAGTTAAATGGCTCGTGGTTGTGATCGAACTGGCGAGAGTACAGTGACCTCTCCCAAACGAACTTATCACCGTGAAAGACCTCTTCACGTTCATTACATTGGTCACCTCGTGGTCATCATAGGCAGCCAGCTCGGAGTATGGGCGGAGTATGCATCCCTGTTCCTCAAAAACGGAACACACCTGATTGGTTCCACAGGAACCTTAAAAGGCCAACTGTTTGTAGGATGAGAATTCCAAGTTGAAATAACCATTCTCAATAATATAGCCAGTTGAATAAACACTCAAAGATAAACATTGATATTTGCAAACAAAAACAAGAATTCTCAATTTTTCACATTTGTCAACCTTTTCTGCTATTTTAACGATGTGTAAACTAAAAATATGAAGAGTGATGACATCGTTAAAATAGCAGGAAATGTTGACAAATTGAAAGTCTTGTATATATATATATAAATATATATATATATATATATATTGTTGTGGCAGTAAAATCTGCTGATTCAGTCCTGGATTCCAGGTTTGTCTGCTGTGTTTTTTTTCGCATGATTTTAGAGCACTTAATGCATTTTTGTGTATGTGCATCTTTGGGGAATCTTTCATCCAAAATCCTTACATAGATTGTTGTTGCCGTTGAGTAGAATACAACATAAAAATATATCAGCTTCGTTTGGGTAGCTTCACCTAATTTTAAAAAATTTTGTAGTCCTTTAACAATATTAAATCTTGCTGTGGTCAGCTTTTCTTTTCTTTTCTTTACTTTACTTTCTAATCTCATTTAATCTTATCACACATTCACAATATTCGAATTTTTATGCTTTCATAAATTTAGTTTGTTATCGTTTTTTTTTTATAACATGAACATGCTATTAATGAAATCAGGCATTTACAAAAACATCCAGAATCCGGAATGCGTTGTCAGCTAAAAAAACAAAAAAAAAACAAAGGAATGAAAAGAGCGGCTACATTTTAAAATACAAATACTTTTCATGGCCCTAAAAAAAAACTGTCAAGAATGCAATGAAAGGAAGCATCGACTGCAATATACCCGATAACTAAATGGTTTGTCTTTATATATTCCATTTAGCTGCATATCATTCAGAATTATATGTCATAAAAAAAGTTACTAAGTCAAAGGTTTTTTTTAGAGTGCACAGCAGATGCTGATTCAATATTTTATTATTTTAAGATTTTAACTGCAGTCTCAGCAACTATTTAAGCCAGTTACCAATATTTTATAAATCAGCTTAATATTTGTAATTAATTACAAGCAGTTATTAAATAATCTCCGCAATTAGGTAAGACATATATTTTAGACCTACATAAAGTTGCTAATAGTGTAGATTTTAACTTTAATTTATTTAGTACCCAAAACTAATATTCCCCATTTGGGTTGAGGTATGTTAAGATGAGAATTCGTTGCCGCGTGGCAACTATAAAAAAGCGAATGCACCACAAAGGCAAACTTCTCGAAATTATTTCATCGCTTTGCCTTTTAGTTTTAGTTGCCCGAGTCGTGTGCAATCGCGTGGAAGCCAAAGAAAATTTGTGGAAAAGCGTGAAGTTAAGAAAAAAGATTTAAAAATTTATACATTATGCATATTTCCACTTAACTTGCACTTGATAATTAAATAAATTTTGCCTTGGGGCAGCACAACTTGCTTAAGCTCTTTAAGAAGAACAAGTAAAAATAATATTTAAATTTCCAATTGGTTGAGTAGTGCATTGTGCAATGCGTGAAAGCTGATTATATAAGAGATGCAGTAAAACAGTTGCATTAACGACAAACGCGTTTCACACCAACAAACAAAAAGCCGGCAAAACAAATAAGAATTTATATTTGATATTTTTGGCACGAGTTATCTTTTTGGCAGCTGAATTTTGACAGGCGCCAACAAAAATAAAAGCCAAAAGAAAAACTATTGCAGCCAAAGTGTATAAAAATACAAATAGAGTGAGAGAGAGAGACAGAGAGAGAGAGAGAGAGAGAGAGGGAGAAACAGAGCGATTGCAAAGAATTTATAAATAAAACGAGCAACGAACGCAAAAAGAGCAGCGGCAAAAAGCGAGCAAAAGAAACATAAACAAACAAAGGAGGCAACAACAATAGGAACAAGAATATAACGATGCCTGAGCCACTGGGAATGCTGTACTCCATGCCAGAGACAAAGAAGAAGGCACCCATTATTAAGGTGTCCTGCGGCATCGGCGATACGGACGGTTTCCCCGCCTTCGATGTGGAATCGGATGCCTATGACTCCAAGGATGATACCAAATGGGGTTTTCTGATAACCGGCGGCGCTGAGTTTCACATGCCCTTAACCGTGTTTCAGGTAAGCGAAGGGAGGGAGGGGTTGTGGTTGGGATTGTGGTTGGGATTGGGATTGGGATTGATACGCCCGATTACCTATTCACAGTGCGTAGTTTCCCTTGGGAACTCAAACATATTGTTATTCATATTCAACTTGGCGTTGAACAACTTCTCAATTTCCAATCGACAGCTGCAATTTTCCATTCCGTCATTGTGCTATTTTCTCCAAAGGCAACATCAATTTCATATTTACGAGCTCCTCAACTATGACGAAATCATCGAAAACAGCAGAATAAATATTTCACTTTGCTGACGCTCGTTCGATGCGGCGAATGCGCAACAATTATTGTGTGGCACACATAGATAAAGAGCGTGGGGGGGGCGGGGGCGGTGTGTTTGCGGTGTTTACTCTTCAGCTGCGGCAATGCACAATATTTAGGTTAACATTGTTTCTGCCTATTGCTTTTGGGCTTTCTCATCTGTCTTTTTAGTTTGGCAAGCAACGAAAACTATAAATTTTTATTTTGCCTTTGAGCACACAAATCGAAACAAAGTCCCTAAAATTTTTTAACAGTTTGTCGACTGCTTTTGATGGATTTTACCAACTTTTTAATTCATTTAAAAGGCCGTTTTACATAGAATTTTATACGTTAAATTAAGTTTATGCTTGAAACTTTTGCTTCCTTTCATATGCTCATCAAATTTAAATTTATTATTAAAATATTCATTTTATAAATGTGTATTATTTTAATATAAATATTTATACTTATAATTTTGATTTAAGTTGTATTTTACCAGAAGAGTTGTGTCGTTATTAACTTTAAAAAACACCGTAAACTTTATAAGAAATATTTGTTAACAAATTCATTATTCATTTATTTGATTTAATTAGTTTTTCTTATTTTCAATTTGTATTTTAATTTCTCCTTCATTTTATAAAAATTAAATTGAAACACTGATTTTAGCCATGATTTGAATTGACTTAATTTATTTTTTTTATAAAACTGTTGTTCACATTAAACTTTAGATCACAGTAAAAGATTTTTAAAGACTTGTTTAATAAAAGAAAAGCAGGATTATAATATTTATCTATGCATTATAATTAACCCTAAATATTCTGAAGAATTTCTGTCTATAATTTCGATTTTATAGAGCATTCTACATTTAATAAGACATATAATCTTAAATGGGGATCAACTTAAGACTGTTTCAAAACACAAGCAACAAGTATCTCATTGTGTTTTCGGAGCAAACTTATATATGAGTACATAAATATATATATTTATGTATGTGTGTTTACCATCCATTTGTATCTGTCTGTCATATATGAAATACACATATGTAGCAAAAGTATTTGCTCGACCTAAACTCGAACTACGCAACATTTACATTCAATTGTGCGCTGACTGTTGCCTCGTTCGGTAGGTGAAAGCAAAAGTTTATTGGATATAGAAAAATGTGGAAAAGTAATAATTGTCTTCTGTTCCATATGCAGGTAACACCCGATGGTCTAGCTGACAAATCGGGCATACGTCTGGGCGATATAATACTCGAAATCAACGAGGAGGACGCAACGCAGGTGACACTGGCCCAGGCACACGATCGCATCAACGCCACACCGAAGAAGGTGCACTTTCTCATGCGCAAGTAGGTTGCCCCAGTTACTAAAATATATATGCACATGTGCCACACACACACACACACATATTATAATTATGTAATGCTTGCAGCATGGAGGAGGATGATCCCTTGGGCATGTACGAGGCCGGCGAGGAGAAATCGATTGTGATGCGGTTGCCAAAACCCATGCCGCCGCCAAAGGGTGAGATTTTTGATGTGTTATTATTACCAGAGCATGTCGTATATGTTGCAAGCCCTCTAATCAAAGAAATGTCTGTTGTTGCATCTTGTGTTAACTCACAAAAAAAACAAGAAAAAAAGAAAAGAAAAACCAATATTTTTTTGGTTGTTTATATTTTGTAGACTTCACCCCAACCCCATTGCTTGGCTCGCGTTTTTGGCATCCCATCATGTGGCATGAGCCGCCCGAGCCGCCCAAGCCAAAGAAAAAGAAAACCAAAACCCAACTCGATGAGGAGGGCAACGAGGTGATCATTGAATTGAGCGAGGACGAGTCCTCCGACGATGAGGAGCAGGTGAATGCCCAGAAAATCTCAATTAAAAAAAAAATTGATTTTTACCTCTGTTCTCTCTCTCTCTTCCGACGATCCGTCCGCAAAAACCAATTAACAAAATGCAGGAGCTGCCACATCATCGCATTATACGGAATATTAAGCGTTTCTTTGCGGAGGTCGGAGATAATCAGGAGCTGCGCAGCAGCACCATTGAGAACATGCTGATGGCTCTGCCCACTGCATCGAGAACCTCGAAATGATGGCCAGGGCATCCCAACAACTCCTCAACCAACTCCTCAATTGCAACTTTAACCCATTAATACTTGCATCTTTTGTGCCCCTAATCCATGTACATAAATCTTAAGCAATTGTTTGCCACTTTTTAATTTATGTGTCTCGTTTCTCTCTGTGCCTTTTGCAATAAAATTTAAGCAAATTTACTATATAAATCATAAATCACAAATCAGACTATCTTCGTTCAGACCGGGTGCTGCCCAGCTCGATTGAGATGCGGCTTATGGAAATGCAGCGAAAGCTGTCTGCCATTGCTGAGATACCAAAGATATTGTCCTCAACCCTGGCCACCGTCTCGCAATCCTTTGGTTCCGAGGAGCTGCTGTACATGCAGCGCAAGTGCTCCTACGATGAGGATGCGCTTGACTTTGAGCTAATGGATCAGGTGGATAGCGGAGATGAGATTGATTCCGAGCAGGAGGAGGATGATCTGGTGCAAGTGAAGGATGATGATGATGAAGAGAAGTCGCTGCTTGAATGTGAATCAAAGCAGCTTAAGGATTTGACGCCAGAATCCGATTATGCGTCAGAAGTCAATTACGGAACAATTAAGCTGAGTGATGAGCCACACAATGACAAAGGCCAGGACGATGATGAGGATGAACAGGACGAGGATGAGGATGAGTTGTCTACTCACCAATCAGTTTACTATATAAAACTGCCTGCATTGGCAGCCGAGCAAATCAGTTTCAGCGATGATGAAAATGATGAGACCGAGAATGGAAATGAGGATGAGAATGACAGCGATTTCTTGAGCACATCCTACACGTGGAATCTGCGAAATGTGCCCCGGCTGCGCATAAGTGATGAGGAGGGCGTGTGTGATTTGACGCTCAGCCCGGAGACGCAAATGGAGGCGCCATCACACCATGCCGATGACACTTCAAAGGTGCGCTTAGCAACGCTCGAGGCAGCAACATCAGCTGCTGCTGCGTCTGCCACGGAGTCCCAAAAGGTAATAGCAATCAATGCGGGCGACGTCTCATTAGGGACATGAAATAATCTGACAATGTCACATTTTGCAGCTGCTCTTCAAGCTGGATAACCTGGAGCGCAGCTGGCCCTGGGCGGATCGTCAGAAAATCATTTACAAGTGAGTCGCAAACTGAGCACAAAATATGACCAAGTAGTTCATATTCTTCTCATAGCATTTTTTAATTTTGTTGTGCATTCTGTAACGCATTGATCCCATAGAGCATATATATTCCTGATCAGATCCGTTTGCTCTCCTTATTAAAAATCATCATAAAGTTTTTTTTTTTTTTTTTTTTTATTTTTTATTGTCTTTATAAATATGTTTATCAACATTAATTTCTCTGAGTGTAGCCAGTCTGTAGTCAATTGGTTAATATTTTTGTTTTATTGTTTTTTTTGCTCTTCCAACAGGCAATCAACTTGTCATCTGGTTCAGCGCAAGCCGCTGGGAATAGTCGGGCAGCGCATTCAGCTGCTGGCCAAACAGGAGCTGCTGCGCCAGGACAAGACGCCCTAATCCATCCATCTCCATATCCAATCGATCGAATTGTTCGTTCTCTTTTCTCTTTCGTCATTAGTTGTAGGTATTCGCAGCTGCTTTGCACTTGGCAGGCAGCCAACTTTTAATTGAGTTCATTATGCAAATGCGTCAGCTAAAATAAACTCTTCTTGACTTGCCCAACACACACACGGGGCGTATGAGCAATTTGCTTAAACACATGTAAATACTGTGTGTAGTCTTCAACACTTTTATGAAGTTTTTTAATTAAAAGTCAGTGCGTCTAATCCTGGACTTTTTCGTTTTATACTGAAGGTCGTCGAGCATATTGGCCTTATACAGAGTCTATCAAGCTGTCTGTCCGTCCGTCCGTCTGTTTGCTTCTTCAAGTGTGTCAAGATGTTGGCCACGCCCACCAAGAAGTTTCTTTGCTCACATATGCCTGATATCAGAGTATTCCGCAGTTGCTTAAGGCCAAACTGCAATGTTCTCACTTTTTTTTAGTTATAGTTTTAGTTAACTTTGACATTTTTGTTCAACTATTTTTCATGTTTTTTTTCGATTTATTGCATATTGAATTTATAAAAGTACTATTTAATAAATAAATAATTTAACAAATTGTAAAAAAACCAACAAGAACTAAGAATAATTATTTATTTATTTATACTTTTTCTGTTTTATTGCAGCTTTGTATTCTCATCTGAATTTGAGTATAAAAAAATATGAGGATTAAGTTGAGTTGAAGTCGTATAAGTATATGTACTGTCCACTTGAATTACTCTCATGTTGGTCTAAAAGGTGTCCAGTCCAGGCATCCATCAGTGCTCGCTCAAGTGCCTAATCCTTTGTGATCCACAATAAGCAAATTCTGCTAACTGCAAATGCATTTTTTATGGCTGCAGGTGCTTAAAACTTGTCAAGCACTTAACTTACACACACTCACACACAAATCGAGATTCGTACACACACACATACACACAAATACACACACTCACACAAGTAATAAAACAGCTTATTCACTGAACCTCCAACTTCATGAAAAGTGCAAGCGAATTGCAAAATCTGAAACAGTGCAAAATACAACTTTGAATTTGAATAATACTTAAATAATGAAAGCTGTGATTTTAATAGTAGAAGAGAAAATCTATTTTAACTGCTCAAATCTACTTTTTAATAGCCACTGATTGTTGCTAAAATCATTAAATTCCCACAAAACTAACCACAAAGTTAGTTAAATATTTAATATTTTTAGCAGTGCACACGCAATAAAATGCCACTTACAGATTTGGATTACATATATAAAACGTGTGAGCAGCTCGTGTTGCACTTAGCTGCAACATGTAACATGCGGCAAGCCATGGCAACCTGCCACTCAATTGGCAACATCATTACGGGCACAGAAAGTGTGCCTGTAAAATGCCAACCGCAACTTGACAAAAAAAACAAAACGTCAACTTTTGTGCAAATAAGTTTCCATAAATGTAAAACAAAATGGTTGACAACCAACCGCTCCACCCGCTCCACATTGCCCCCTCTTCCACAGATGCTGTGTACTCGTTGTTTTATATTGCGTTGTCGACCAAATTAGCGGGCCAGCGAACAAAGACAAAAGGGAATTTATCACCCTGTTACCAAGTACAATTCAAGTTAGTTCACCGGCCTTTTGAGTGCTTCAAGGGTTTTACTTTATTTATTAACTGTCGGTCAAAATGGAACGAAATGGGGGGAGGGAGAAGGGATGGAAATTCCTGCATTTGTTTTTCAAATGGGGCCACTCAAGCGAAAATGTTGGCTAATTAACAAACTTTTGGCATCCGCTTAGTATCTAATTATACCCAAAATTAATACTTAAAAATAGTTAACTTTTTATATTAGTTAATTTCAGTATGCTGTTGATAATAAATCTAAAAATTTCCAAATAAAATAAAACAAACAATTTTCTTTTGTTTACAATTGAAATACATTTATTTTATATAGTTTATAAACACCGATTAAAAAGCATTCAGCTAAAATGGCGAAAATAAAAAGCGTTTTTGTTGAAACTTCAGAAAGCTCAGCTTACAACAAATTAAATATTTATGCGATATTTTGCGATATTTATTTAATGTATATATATATAGTCGGAGACACGCTACACTTATAGACAACAATGATATTTGATATCCACATAAATTCTTAATAGCCATATAATAGTTAAATATGTATCATTTAATTTTTAAACTGCAAATGCAAGTTGCATTTCGTTTTTACAACAGGATTTATATTTTTTTTTATATATCTTCTGTATTCCAAGTCAGAATGAATTTAATATAATACTTTGATTTATTTTGTTTTGTTGAATATAAATATTAAATTACAAAATGCGTTAAATAATTAAATAAATTTAACTTGTTCAATTAACTCGCGGAATACAGATAAAATGATCATGGCAATAATTTTAACTTATGGCTGCGAAAAAATGCAGATTTAGCTTAGGATTTAGCTATATGTGATTATATATTATATGATATCAACATTCTTCGGCCTGGGGAACTTTTTTATTGTGGGGTGCTTTTCACTTGTTTGGTATACAGTTGCAGAAATATCTATTTTGGGCGGGTAGCTACTTAAAATTGGCTTAAACTATGAGATTTTCTTACATGTTTTGTGACTCGGTTGTGTTTTGGGGCAGCTTAAAGTGCATCATCGGCTATGCTACTCGGATCGGCATTCGCAGCTGCATCCATGCTGACAATGACCACACCTGCGCCTGTTCCTGTTCCATTGGTTGCAACTGCTGTTGCTGCTACTTCAGCGGCATCCTCTGCTATGGTCGTCATCAGCGTTGCTTGGACAACATCCGCCTGCACATTGGCTGGCAACTGCAGCTGCAAGTTACCCGCTCCCGTTTCGCCCATGAGCGGCTGGCGCTGGTGTGCATTCTCCAAGTTGGGGCGCCGCAGGAAGTGCAGCTTTTGCCGCCAACCATCGAGCAGGCGGGAGGAGCCTGCTGCTGTTGTGGCGTGTGCTGTCAAGGACATGCTTTGGCTGCGTGTCCGCTGCTGCTCCAGTTGCAGCTGTTGCTCCTGCCGCTGCTTCTGCTGTTGCTTGTGGTGGTGGGGCGCTGAGGAGGCGCGTCGTTTGGCCGATGAGGACATGTCCTTTAGTCATACCTTCTCCTCGCCTGGCACTGGCGGACCGCAGCGCACGAACTACAATCAAAAGAACTGAGAATTTGCTATCATGGTGATTGGCAGGTTGGAAAACGGTGCGCTGCATTTTCATCGCTTTTTCTTGATTTTGTGTTAAATGCTTTAAATGCGGCAAACCAACAAGTTTGTTAGAGTTTTTGTTGTAAGTATGTATAGGCCAATTGCGTGTGTGTGTGTGTGTAGTTTTATATGTATTGCATATATTAGCTGATACGCGCCGTAAACCGAATTTTATTAATAAATAAATAAGGCAGAAAGCATGTGAAGCTCATATGGAATCTTACCGAGACCTGAGTGGCTGTATAGGAATTGGTGCGTGGCCTATTGCTGAAGCACAACGTCCGCCATTTGCGCTTCACTTGGGCAATCACCTCGCCGTTGAAGAAGCAGAACAATGTTGCCACACACAAACCCTGCAACATAAAAGAGAAAAGAAAAAATACAAGTTGTGTAACAGAATTATTATCATTTGCTGTCGCCTCCACAATTGTGCTTATTACATTTTTGTGTTGTGTCTGCCAAATGTGCCTCAAGTCTAATGCAATTTTGCTTATTCGCCAACTCAACAGTTGCCAATTCATTTTGGGATACCCAAAGCATTCTCTAATTCTCTGTCTCCCTAAAACTACATTTCTCTATCATTGTTCGGATCAGTCAGTTGTTGTCTGTTGGTTTTTGTGTTTGTTTATGTATTTAATGCATAGTTGAGTACGTGCATGCGGACTGGCTGCCTTCTGGAATGCTTACTTATACATCGCATGCATATAAATGAAATTGGCAAAAGGCTTTATTTCCATTGCCAATGTACATGTTTGAGCCACAACTTGCTAACTCAATCAAACGCAATCACGCACACAGTTTAGCAGTTGAGCTGCGAACTAAACTCGAAATTTATAGATTCCGTAACGAGTTTATCAAATGAATTCTCTCTCGAATTAAGCCAACTCTAATGGAATTAATTTGCAACTAATTAATTTATTGAGATCTCATTTTATATGCTACAAATGTAAACGGAAATTGTTGCGCTTGTTTTCCAATCTTGATATTTATTTATTTATTTGTTTATTATAAGTCAGCTGCCTTTTAAATTGTGTCTTTTATTGCTATCGGAAATTATTTGGCAGTTAATGGAGCACAAAATACGAGAATTCATATCTTTTTCATTAAACAATGCGATTTCCGCTCTTAAATTAGTTTCTTTATTGGAATTTATTGCAACATAATTTCACTTTCATTTTTCTGGAATAAGCCCGTAAAGATTATTAGTTGTATAACTTTACAGGCCAAAATAAATGGCCAAATTGTAATTCACGAATTGTTTCGCTTTATTCATGGTTTTTGTTGCCTGAGTTTTGCTTTTATAAAGATTATCTTCTGGCTTTTTTCGAGTTGAGCTTCCATAATTCCGGCAGCTTAGCTGACTTTATTTAATATTTAGTTAGTTATTATTCAGTCTGATGTTTGCCCTTTTAAGTTAAGCAAAAGAGAGAAAAGTAACAGTTTTTCAAACTGATTTGCATGTCAGGCAGCTTTCAGTTGTTGCAAACAGGATGATTTGCTAATTACTCGCACTTGTTTGGCGCCCCTTTCTGGGGCAGCAGTGCAAATTGCTTGCAAAACTAATTAGTAAAGTAGACAGCCAAAAGACAACAAATTTGCTTTTTCCTCCTTTCGGAACCCTGTTTTCAATTCGATTCAAACATATGGAAATGCAAACAACAAGGATTAGGAGCAGATGTTCTTCTAAGCTCATAAGTGGAGTTGGCAGGAAATGTGTTTTTTTTAAGCTTTATTGAAATTCAAGCTGTGAAATGTGTTGGCTAAAAAGAGGCAACAAAAAGTGCCAGTCAGATAAATTCAATTAAATTTCTTTTTGTTTCTAAGATTGTTTTTGTTCTAGCTGCAATACTGTCCAAAAAAAATATTTAGTGTCACTGAAATTATACTTTACTTAACTAACTTAATTAATATATTTATAATTAAATGATATTCTTCATAAATAAAAACTTAACTTCAAAAAACCATACATGCACCAAATGCTGCATTTAAGATAGAGTTTAGAGCTGTGGAAACTATACTTTACTTTACTAAATTAACTAAAAATTATATAAAATATAATTAAATGATACACTTCATAAATAAAAACTTAACTTCAAAAAACCCAACATATTTTCTACTTTATTTTTCGCTCTTAGCGACAAGTTTAGGCCAAAAAACTTTATTCTTTTGTGTCCTGTTGTTGTTTACTATAAATAGCAAAGAAAATTGCGCAGATTCTTGCCTTAACCTTGTTTATGTTTTTACTGAATGAAATAAAATTAAATTTATATTATTCTCTTTATGACGCTTAAAAGTTTACCCAATCTTTTATGAGTCACAGAGCGTTGGCATTATAATTCCAGACGCGCCGAGGACGCAGTACATCTTTCAGTTAAGAAAAACTTTGCAATTTGCCCCGCAACAAAAAAATAAATAATAAAAGCTGCTGTTGGCTGGATTTAAAAACAATCGGCTAAAGAATTCTTTCTTAGCATTTGTCACTCGATTATATTTTTTTTTTTAACAAAAAAGATGAGAAAACGAATAAACAAAACGCTGATTTTGTTGCGATATTCTTGATGACATACAGAAATTATATACCTCATATATCAGCAAATAAAAAAAAGAGATCATTAATATAATTTGCTTACATATTAAATTACGTTATTTTAGCTTCCTCGCCCACAGTTTAGAATTTAATAAATGCTTCTGAATATTCCCAAGTCGATCGCTTACATTTTTGCGGCTTTCCTGCTAGTTTTCTGGCTTCGCTGTTACAGTCACAATTTATTTCAAATGCAACGCACAATGCCACGCCCCCAGGCGCCCCCCTCCCCCCTAGCCACACTAGTCATGACAATTTAGAATTTATCTGCAGTAACAACCGCAGACATTTGCTTTTAGCCTTTCTGCTGACAACAAATTGTTGTACAGCTTTTTATAGTTTTGCGTATTTGCGTTAAACCAAAAAAAAAAGCAGATAAAAATGAGTTGTAACTCGATTTGGCTTAATGCTTTCAAGCGTATTTGCCCCTTTTTTATTCAAACACTCAACTTTTTACTTTTACTTTACTTTTACATTTACTTTTACTGGCTGTGCATTTCACGCTCGATTTTCTTATTTACTCTTATTTCCCTCATTGGAATTGCTGCTTTATTTGGTTTCCAATTTAATATGTGCATTCTTGAATATATCTAACAAAAAGCAAATGTTTGCGTATCGTGTTTCTATATTGATTTCGCTTCCAAATTCAGCTTTAACTTCCCCGGGCTTTGGGGAATTCTGAGGATGTGCCTGGCATATTTAAAACTTAGCCCTTACAAGATGTTGGTTATTTTTTTTATCAACAAGCTACGACATGATTTTTGGCTTATTTACATAAATTATGGCCAATATCTTTTGTAAAAATCCAGCAACATTTTTGCCAATTATATGTGCATATTTTTCGACCCTTAGCCCTTAGTGTGTAGATTTAAGATTTACTAAAAGCAGCTGAGAACATTTACATACAGCCTACACAAAGTGTTCCATCTGTGCAAGCTCGTAAAACAATATTAAAAGCTACAAAAAAAAAAAAAAAGAACACTTTGATAGAGCAGGAAATACCTTAGGTTAGTGTTTGAAATAACAGAAATTCAAGGAATTTATTTATTATATATATAGACAGTATATTTCTGGTTATTGGATAAATTTTACTGCCAGCTTTCAAAAAAATCCTTTCAGTTTACGAGATTTTTAATTTTATTCAATAATACCAACAATAAAAAAAAAAGTTAATTTGAGCATAAATTTAAAAACACTGAACAATTTTGTAAAGTTGCATTTTATGGCCATACATTTTATTTAATAGTTTTGTTTTTACTCTGAGAAACATATTCTCAGACTAAAATTCAGCGAATCGTCAATAACAAGAGTTCAAAGTTGAACTTACTCAGCGCGGTTTAACTTAAAATATAATCAACTTTATGCAAAAAAAAGAAGAAAAAATTACTTACTTGAAATGATGCTGTAAACGCGGAGAGGACTTGGTATGTATACTCCCAGGGATGCCCCTGGGCAGGTCGAAATGGCGTCAACATATACTGGAGGCCAAGCAGCGGCACCAGCAGCAAAGTTGCCCTGCAAAACAAAAAGGGGATTCACAGTGAGAATGAGAGAGAGAGGCAGATAGAGAGAGAGAGAAAGAGACGGTTGACAGTATAATAATACTTAAACTTATGTATAATTCGTTGTCGACGAGCGTCCACGCGTTGTATGCGTAATTTTAAATTTAAACTCAAGCAAAACGAAAATGACGAGACGAATAAAACATGAAATAAAAGCCGAGCAAAAAACACGTTTATTACGCATACACCCTGTGGACCAGCGCCATTTGTGTGTGTGAGTGCCAAATTACATATTATTATTGAATTGAAGTCGTTTAAGTTAAAACGCTTGCTTTGTATTCTCCGGACATGGGTTGACTTACCGAAAAGCCTGGAGGACGGTGCGAGAGGGTCCGCAGCTGCCCTGAATGCTGGCCGGGGCTTTTAGCTTGAGCAGGACGACGCGAACTATGTTGCAGAGGAATAATAAATTGAGGAATATTGAGATGCAGACGGGCACTATCAGAATGTAGTTGAAGTCTGTATCGTTCATCCAGCAGCTGCAGCAAGAAAGAGACAGAGATAGAGAAACAGAGAGAGAGAGAGTTAGAGCAATATACGGGCTTTGTCATCTAATGAATTGCAAACGAGCTGGTTGCACAATTGATTTGATTTTAGTTTGCCAATCATCTTGCATATATGCATGTGTACAATCAGTTTAGTACACACACACACACACACGCACACACATGCACACACAATCGATGACATCATGCACATGGACTTACTGTAGATTCTCCTCCCGGCTGCCAGAGAGTCCGCGAGCCAGTCCATATATGCATATGACAATGGCCGGGGAGCACCAGCCGAAGGCTATCAGCCATTTGACCAGCTTGTTCTCCGAAATGAAAGCGGACACCAGCACCGTGTGCAGGTAAAAGCCTTCGCACAGCATCCACGAGTAGTTGGTCAGCAGGAAATAGTGGAGTATAATATGCAATGCCACGCAGTAGCCCTGAAAAATATCAATATGAGAGTTGAGTTGTGTGTGTCAGTGTGTGTGTGTGTGTGTGTGTGTGTTAACTTTTGTGTTTGCTTACCGGACTGAGCTGCACTAGCTCCGAGTTTGGCACCACCACCGTATACCAAATTAGCCACAGCGAACTGTTTGCCGCAAATGAACTAAATAAATTCATGTGCAACGTGATGCGGGCGCACTTCAGGGATCTGCAAAAATTTATATTTATTTTATTTAGATATTATTTTATTAATATATTTTATTATATTATATTATTCATTACAAAATTTCATCGAAATCCAGTAGAAACCACCTAGTTCAAAACCAATTCTCATACTGATTTCTGTATTCATATGGATGAACAACTGAGTCCAGGGTAAAGCTCACTCGACTACTACTTTCTGACTTGTTTTTATAGCTTTATTCGAGCAGGGACAGTTAAGAAAATTTCTACGGTGCTTTGCTAATATTTCTGAATATTTTTGGGCACTGTTTATTTAATTTTATAATTAATTTTGCTTCTGCACATTCCTCTGAATATTTTTTTATTTTTAGTTATCCTTGGTAATTTTTCTATAATTATTTTTATGTATTTTTAGTTTTTTTTATTTATAATTTATATTTATATTTTTGCTTGAGCACTTTTGTGCTCCTGTACCAATTGCAGGGTATCTTTTAGTAATGCATAACCAAACTTTTTTTTTACTTATTTGCCTTGTGGTTTCTCCAATTGAAAATTTACTTATTTATTTATTTATTTATTTACTTCACAAATATTGGCATACGTTTGAAAACAGCACGTATGAAAATGAATTTCGCACGTTGTTTTGCATGCAAGCGTCGGATGGGCGGGAATGGGGGCGTGGCAGTGTGAAAAGTTAATTTCAATGTCAACAGTGAGGAGCGGACGTGATCTCAGTTCTCTACCATACAGTTCATATCTGGTTCTGGGTCTGGTTCTGGGTCTGCTTCTGGTGCATTTGTGAAGTTTTGACAGTTGACACAAGAACCAGCTGCATATTAATGAAATCATGTCGGGTCAAATCAAATGATTGCATGTTATGCAAATCGGGCAAACACTTCTTGGAATGCATTGCTCGAAAAGGGCTTTGCAAAGATTGCATTCATCATATTTTCTATACCTAAAACTGGTGCAAAGTGCTTGGCAAAGGAGAGAAACCAGACAGTTAAATATTGAAATTCCAGCAGTTTATTTAAACTTTACTTAAGACTTTTTTTCTTTCCCAAACCCACATTGATTTTTATTAAAATATTTTTCTAATGCATTGAAATCGTCGTATTACCCAATTTGGTTAATATCCTTAACACTTTATAATCGTTTGTTAATGTGCAATCAATTGTGGAGCGTATTTAATTATCACACAAATAAAAGCAGATGGCGAAGTGATATGTCAAATAGAAAATTCTCATCACATTTCTCATTTGTTATCTCATTTGTCGTTTGCACACAATTTAAAATGTTGCAGCCAAGGTTTCAAGCTGTCCCACAGACTCCTCTTTCTGGGGAGGCATCAATCGGCCTGTCTGCCTGCCTGGGCTGATAATAAACAAGCCAAGAGCACTAATTGTGCTGTAGACAAGTGGAAATTAATCGATATCCTGCTTGAAGAAGACACACAATCTAATACTCGGTTGACGTGCGACACAGCCGTTGGTGGGGGAAGACGGGGGAGTTGAACGGCGGGGATAAGAAAGCAAATATTTTCTCATTTCCGACGTCGAGTGTGGCGGATTAAATGGGCGCAATGCCACGAGTAACTGGCAGTGCAATGAACAGAAATAAACACACACCCACACACACACACACACACTCAGACACACCCACACACACAGGTTGGCAGTTGATTAGAGCATTTGACATTTCTGTTTAACAATAAAGTCTGGCGCCATGCGAAAATCGTCATAACGCCAAATGGCCAAATGTGTCTCATTAGCCTCGAGTGGTTTTCCATTTGCCAATTTGTGTCGCACACAGAAGGAGAGAGGATGATGGATCATACGTCAAGAGCACAATATTATGTAACTATTCTTAATGAAGACTGCATCTAATTAATGCAGTGGGCAACAACTCACTTGAAGTAGCCCAAGATGGACAGCGACAGGAGTATGGCCAGCAGGGAGATGGTGTAGCCCACCTCATAGATCAGGTTCACATTGTGATTGCGCTGCAAGATACAAAATACGAAGAGAAAACCAATTTATTATAATATAATTAAATTTTATAAGTTGCACACTTACGGCCAAATCATCTAAATTCACGCAGGTGGTGTAATTAGACCAGGTTTTGTTGTTAAACGGATGCTTGAACCATTCGCCATGCTCGCCGCACTCCTTGTGCGCATATCCTGGAAATTAGAATTTTGTATTTTGCTGAAATGTACTCAATTTCCATATTCATAAATATAATATCAAATATAAATTTTAATCGACAAATTGACTAACGTTAAATTGCATTTAATACTAACTGAAGCGTTGATTGCTCATACGCCATGTAAGCCATTTGACCAAATCTAATTGCACTTTGAACTGTGTGTAATATTTATTATTTATACCTGCGGCTTTATATATTTTATAATTGACTTCTGACCGGAATGAATATTATTTAATTAAGATTTGTCAATTAAAAGGATTAACTTAAATTAACTTTTACATTTCAACGTTAGTTGGACACTTTTTTTTTTAAAGTGCACTAAATGAAAGTCATTTTAATTTTTAAAAATGTGCATAAACAGAATATAAAAAATATATAATAATTCTGTCCTAAGCAAGTTTTTAACACAACTTTAAATTACATTCCCACAAAGTTTCTAAGTTGCTTGAACTGAAATGAGTTATGCAATTTTCGTGTTATTTTTAAACTGTTACCAAACTTGTTAAAAAGCAACGATTATGTGACACTTGAAGCGGCAACAAACTATTTTTGGGGGCCCCATTGAAATGGGGTTTTTTGGACAATGGGGCAGGAAACGAGTTCAGATGCCACTGTCGTTTGCAATTTAACAGGTGAAGTTTTACAGTGACCCCTCCCCCCACCATCCCTCTTCTGTCTGTCTGCCTGTCTTTCTGTTCATTTTATTGCCATCAGCCACGCAGTGCCAAGAAATCACGTATACGCTGTGTGTGTCCAATAAGTCCACAGTCGACAGCAACACAAAACTGCTGCTACACTCAAACATTATTTGTGCAACTGATAAGAAATGTGTAATATTTTTTTTATCGTTTAAGGACTTTGATGTTCACTTAAACCTTTTTTAGCTGTCGATTATGAAAGCATTGGTTTATCAAATGGGAACATCTTTGAGGTGCGTGCAACCTAACAAAAAAGGGTTGCTAACACAGCAGTTGGTTTATTTATTTAATAATTGTCTCTTTTGGTGAGAGTATTGCCAGCATGTTGGTCTAGTTTAATTTCTGAACAACTTGGTTTATTGGAAAAAAGTGCTGGGAACCCAAACATCTGCAAACTTAAAAAATGTGCGCACTTCTCTGCGGCACTTTTTGCGTTCTAGCCACAAACTCAACTTGATTTGTGTTGGATTTTATTATTAATTTTAATTAATTTTTAATCTTAAATTTAATTTATATGTGCATTTTATTTATTTCTTACTTTGTTTAATATATCTTTTAATAATATATGTTTCAAAATTTATAAGGAAAACAAATAGTTGGTTCATTTTAATATATTTTAATCTTAAATTTATTTTCTATGTGCATTTTATTTTCTTCTTTCTTTCTTTCATGTGTTTTAAAATGTTAGAAAAACACACTTGATTTTAAATATTTGATGCGCTACTTTGATTTCTTAGAATAAATTTATTATATACTGTTTTTTTCAGTGTCCAGCTGCTGTCGCTGCCAGTGTTGGCCACATCCGCCAAACGGAAGTGCCATAAAAGTTAATGGCGGCACAGTGCAAAGCACATAATCTTGTACAAGTTACAAGCTGGCGACCCCAAGGCGCGGCACCAGTCTCAGTTTGGCCCACAGACTATCGCTCTGAGCCAAAAAAATATATACACTCATAAGCCAAATGTGGCGAAAGCAGCATTTGCTTATTGTTATTCGCACCCCGACCACAAACTGCAACTGCTACTTGTGGCAGGCGCCCTGTCATATTTCCTGTGTTTATTTCTTTTTTTTTTTTCTATTTTTGGCACAGAAAATGTCGTTGAACTTGTGTGGGCGTGGCATGTTTTGTTTTATGCAAAATTGACATGCCACATGACTTATGCCACAAATTGCCTCACAACATAATTTTGACTAGGTCTTTGTTCTTCTATTAAATTTTGTGTTTATTTTTGTGTTTGTTTTGTTATTATTTTTATTGATGTTATTCTTGCATAAGCAGTTGGCTTCATATTGCATAATTCATCATAATTATTATTTCCAAATTGTGCAAACAAAACAAGCTAACAAAACCGCTAAAACAAACAAACACGTTTTGTTAATGTATTTCACCTAAAATGCTCGAAATGAGCGCTATTTATTTTTGTATTAACTGCTTAAATTATGCGAAAATTTTAATATATATATAGATATATATATAATGAGTGCTCATTAACAGAGTTCATAAAAATTGAAATATTATTTTGCATCGACACTTTTTTTAAGGCCTAGTTTCCATTATATGGTTTATCCAAACATTGCCTAAATAAATATTAAATAACCTCTTTTTTTAAATTAAATATGTTTTTCGTAGTGCCAAATCAACTATATTTTATTTTTTTATTACTGCAAAATAATAATAATTTTATTTTATGAGTTGCTAGATGTTTTGCACGTGTTCGTGAGTATATTGTAGAATAATATAACTTTGTAAGTTGTAAAAGGAATTTGTAGATACTTTGAAAACTTTAACAATGCTCAGAAATGAGATGTTTTTCTCAATAAAACTTCACAACGAAACTTTGCTTATTGATTTCCACTCAACAGAACAAATATGACGCAGTTGCATCTAAGCCTCAAAGTTACATCAGTTCAAAAGGAAGAAGAAAAAAGCCAAAAAAAAAACAGCTGCTGTCAAGGTGCGGAAAAGCCGCTGAGCACACACCATTATACACACACATTCACACACACGCACACACAAAATATGTTCGCGTGTACTTAAAATCAAAGCTGCGCAAAAAAAGATAAAAAATTGATTTGCCAGCGATTTTTAATAACAGCTTAAAAAAAAGAAGGAAAATGTAATAAAAAAATAAACACGATTTAAATTTGCATAACTCACAAAGGGGCAGCGGAAACGGAAATGTGGCCTTAGAGTGGCTTACACCAGGGAATGCGGCCAATTAGCAGACCCCACCTGGTTTGCTGTTTATTTTTTACATGTGTGTGTGTGTGTGTGTGTGTGTTGTGTTGCCTGCGGTGCTTTGGGTCTCTGCTCCTTAATGAAGGTTTCAATGCAGCATTTCCGTTTCCGTTATAATCTTGTGCCTTACTTGCTTATTTATATATTGAATTCATTTTCTGTATTTGATTTTGCTTCTTTTTTTTTGCGGCTGTTTGTCAAAAGCAGATTTGCCATATCTGGCAACCAAAAAATAAATAAATAACAAAAATGGCCAAAAAAAAAACGGATGTTGCCCTTATGGAAATCAATGATGAACAAAATTGTGGCACTTACGCGCCGGATCAAAGCCGGTGATGAAGTCCGGGCACAGTTCATAGGCGGAGGTGCCGGCGGCCGTGTCGGGCCAACAGAGCCAGCCATCAAAGGTGCCGGCACAGTAGGAGCCTAAGCGATAAGTTCTTGATTAGCAAATGAATTGAATGGCAAGCATGTTGCAAGTTGGCTTACCTGCCACATGGTGGCTGCTATTCAAACGGGCATCGCAGGCGATACGCAAAGCATCAAAGTCGGGTCCACTTTCGGCAGCAATGTTGCTGCCACTGCCACTGCTGCTACTACCACCGCTGCTGTTGCTACTCTCAGCCATTGCTTGGCTGTGGCAATCACACTAAATTCCTGCAAAATGAGAAGAAAATTTGCAATTATTTTTAGCTTTGGCTTTCAATTTGAGAGCAAATGAAATGGCTGTTAGCCAGCGTTTAAGTCATGGCAACACTTTTATAGCTTCCCCCTCCCCCATCCACACACACACACAAATACGCATCTGCATAAGTAAATGATAATGTATGTGTGTGTGTGTGTGTGTGTGTGCGATTGCTACTTCAGTTTGATTGCATGTGTGCATCGCTTTCTGTTTTACAGTTCGTTTGAGAATTGAATTTAATTGGTTTTTGCGGCGAATTCACTGGGAATACGAGTCGAGCACAGTAGTTGTTGTGTGTGTATTTGTGTGTGTGTGTGTTGAGCTTAATGCATGCACAATTTATTCATTTTCTTATTTTAATGCGATTTTGCCCACGCAGTGGCAGAGTGAATCAATTTATTTGGCGCGCCCAAAAGTATGCAACAAAGTTTCATTTCAAAGTGTTAATGAAAAAATCGACAAAGTTTTATTTTATTTTGCGACAATTTGTATATTATTTTTTTTAGCAGCAAATCTGTAGAGA
Organism: Drosophila multiciliata; assembly: GCA_037043605.1. Lineage (NCBI taxonomy): Eukaryota > Metazoa > Arthropoda > Insecta > Diptera > Drosophilidae > Drosophila > Drosophila multiciliata. The sequence goes on from JBAMBF010000589.1 coordinate 3,539,695, forward strand.
CCAAGTATATATTTATTTATTTATTTTTATTTAATAAAGTCCATCTATTTTAAAAATGCATTTGCTGTTTCTTAAGCAAAGAATTCCCTGACAACTTGCCATTTAAATTTCGTCGAGAATTGCCAGACACAAAACAAAAGCAAGAAATCTCTGGCAAAACTCGTCGAAGAATTTAAAATTTTATTATTTTTATAAAGAAAATCCCAAAAGTTTTAATCCATTGTCGAAATTTTCATAAAACTTCGTTCACATAATACAATTGTCAAATGTGGAATTAAATTTCACTTGAATATTTTTCGAAAACTTGCAACTAGTCAACATGAAAAAGTTTATCCCACTGACAACTCTCTGCAGTCCATTCTCTGTGCCGTGGTGGGTAAATATGCGGAACATAAAACCCGTTCTTTGCTGGTGTCTGAGTGCTCGATAAGGCTCCGGGTGCGTTTAGACAGATAGAAAAGACAGAGCCGTAAAGAGCAGCAGCTGGGAACGAATGAAATAGCCCGAAACAAAGCAAATCTCTGATTGCAACGGTTACCAGTTAGGAACACTGATTTTAAATCAGTGGGCGTGGCTGGAAAGATAGAGTTGAGGTCGAATAAATGGCAGTGCTACCTGGAGATATTTATACTTTGTACAATTCTATACACACACACACACCTAGCTGCTGGTTCTTTTATTGTTTAGTTAAATTGTGAAAGAAAATGAATTGTTGAATGTAGAAACTAGGTTGAGCTGGAATATTTGTGTTAAATAATGGCAAATTCTGTTTTGTATGCTTAGCACTCGAAATGCATAAAACTTGAAGCCTTTTTACAACTGTTGCTTTTGCTGCGATAAGGATAGCATTGCATGTTTATGTACTTATTATTCGTAGTACGCAAAGCTGAGCCAACAAATTTGGTTATTAACTGGCATTAGCCATAAAAGTGTTGGCAATTTGCTGAAGCCTAGCTGGCAGCACTTAAATTTTACGAGTCCAAGGCGACAAACTGAAGACACTTTGCGACGCTGTGAAAGTGGCTAAAGTTGATTTGGAGTTGGCCCAAGCTGTTGGCCAAAAGAGTGGGGCCAAAAGAGGTGTGCTACTTCAGTAAACCATTAGACGTGCTGCTTGCCAATTTTAATCTAAAAGTTGAGCTATTGATGGAAGCATATGTTAGACGTCTGCACAATAAATCGTAGCATATTTTTTGGGGCTGTCACTTTTTGTGGCGTTTAAGAGTCCTGGCGATGGAGACGCGAGAGAAGTGCGGAGGGGCTGCTTGAGGTTCTGCGCTAATAAAAATATTTTTACGAGAGTGCACAAGCCGCACGCAAGGCAATAACAGAAATTAGCAATAAAAAATGCCAAGGCTGCAGTTGGAGGGGGGAAGGAGACTCATCAGCTCAAGGCACATAGCTAAAATTGCGTGTTGCAAATGGTGCGGGGGGGTGTGGGGGAGTGTGGCAAGTCGACACATAAAACAGCAAATGTACGAGTATTTTGGTTTGTGTTACATTTGTCGGGATTCTATTTATATGCTGTGCAAGAACCCCAACCATCTCCGCACCACAAATTCTACAGTTCACGTCGCACAGTTGAAAACAGTGTTGAAAATCTTTCTATGTGGCACACAAAGCAAATTGCAGCACATATTTAAAAGGTGGGGTGGCACATAAAATTCGTTGGCCTTTGACCTGCATTCGCATTCCATCCATTTTTTGATATGTTTTCTTGTTTTAGCTCTCAACTTTTATGACAACATCGCGCATTTCCACTGGATGCCCACATGACGTATGAGTAATGAAAATTCTCGCATATAACTTTGGTTTCATTGATGGGCGCGCGAGTGTGTAATCTGCTGTGTGTGTGTGTGTGTGTTATTTTCAATTCGTTGGCTGTCAAAATTTTAATATCAATGTATAGTTTATGGCAAGTTTTTCAACAGCTCGAGTCTTTTTCATCTAGAAATAAATCACGTCCATTTCCAATTTATTAGGCATATAAATAATAAATGTTCGGCCCTGAATTGCCTATGATTTTCACAAAGTATTATTTATATGAACAAAATATGCGTAATCTTCGAACAATAAACATTAAAGCATTTTTTACGCCACTATTAAATGCAATTAAAAAAACAATATTTTAGTTCTTGTGTGTTTTTCAACAAGCATTAAATTCTAATGGCTTCAGAGTCTTATATGTATATATAAAATATATAGAATATATATACCATGATAACATTTTCCATTGGTTTTCAACAAAAGACAACATACAATTTTTTAATTTGCCTTTCACATTTTATTTTTATTTATTTTATTTATATTTATTTTAGCTAAAGTATTCCACATTAGTTACAAAAAAAATTATTTTTATAAATATATTCAATAATTTTAAATTTTATTTTAAATTAACTGAATAGGAATAATTAAGCTATTTTGTAAAATGTGAAAATATAAATTATATATAAAATATCTATGCATGCGAATGTAAAATGCTTCAGCAAATGATGAAGAAACTCAAATGAGCTCCAATCCGATTAAAAAATGTTAAAGGTTAGAGTTAAGTAATAAACATAAATAAAGTATTAGTGTTATTAATGAAAAATAAATATTTGGAACATAGCTAAAGCTAATCAAAACGAGTTGCTTCTTCAATTAGATTGTGGTAATAAGAGAGATAAACTGTTTTGTCTTATTTAAATATCTATGTATTTTTATATGTATGTATTTTGTCAGGTTTCTCTGATTTAAAGTTTCATTTAAAATTAGAGTATTTATTCAATGACGTTGACAAGAATTGCAATTTGCTATTGCAATGTTTTTTTTTTATTTGCTTGCATTTTTTGTGATGCATGTTTTTATTACATTTAAACGGATTAAAACAGCTGCCATTCAGAGTCAACCTTGGGAATTTTTCCAGTAAAAAAAATATAAGAGCGGTAACAATTTAAATATTTTGCTTCATATTGTTTGTTTCTGTAGCTCAGCATGGCTACCAGAATTTTCTGCTAGAGTTGAACAACTGATGGTAAATTTAATATTTCGAATAACTAAAATCAGTTTTCCGTTTATGTGCTACATCAAAAGATTAAGTCAACAACTTCAGAAATTGAATTTATAAAAATAATAGAAATTTTTTTATTAAAACTAAATTGTTTGTTAATAATAATAATGTATTTCAAAGGTAACTTTATAATTATCGTACTAACTATTTGAATATAGATATTTTCTATTCAACTTAAATTCAATATGTAGCCATAAATCACCATTTGCAAATTTAATATGCAAAAGGGAAATATCTGTTATCAGTTGACAGGGCCATATTTATCAGGCTGTTTGTCATAAGATATATCCGTGCTTAAGTTCAGATAACCAACGTCGTTTAAATGTGATTCTCAGCTGTCAGTTGGCATGTAAAAATGTATTTGTATCATTTTGAAAGCGTGCGGCTGATTTATGAGATTGTGTGTGTTTTGGAGGGCACTCAGAGTAGCAAATATATCACTTTAAATGCGAGCAGTAAATACGAATCAGCTCAGTTACAGCCACAGGACATGTCTTTATGTGCAACAGTCGTTTCTTGCCCCGCTCAACAACAATAGCCACTGCCACAATTCTGCTGCTCTTTCATATGTTCACTCGAGGATTACCAGAAGCTCGCCCGGAGCAAATAGCTCGACCAGCTGCTGTTATTTATTTACTCTAGAATTTATTTACTTTATTTTAAAATATATATATTTAGTTTGCTTAAGAACTACTTTCAGAACACAAGTGACATAATTTATGAGGATAATAACGAGCTGCTCGAGCAACTTAACTTTTGCGGCGTTTAAGGTCAAAGTTGCCGCCTTTAAGCAAAACTATTCAACTTTGAATCGCTCAAAGGCGACCTGGTTGCAACGGCTGTGCAACGTGCATCATTCATAAGGCTGGTTGCAGGGTAAAAGCTGCAGGCCTTATGCAGGACAAGCTTGTGGTTTTTGCTTTGTGCCACATTCTTGCTTTGTGGTTGTCTCAATTTACTGCGCCGCCGCCTACTCATACAGTTCAACACTCTCTGTTCCCGATGAGCAGAGAGTGTTTGAGATTGCAATTGAGGCAAGCAGATAAATTTAGAAAAACTTTGATATTGACTACTTTTTAAATGCTATTTAAAAATTTCGCTCACTTTCTAAATGCCAAATCAAATATATTTCTGTCCCATCAGATCCACGATTGATTCCCAATAAGAGTGGCATAAGAGTATTAAACAGTCGGTTACTTTTTAGCTATAAAGAATTTACATATTTACTGGTATCCTGTGGTCCGAGCAAAGTAAAAGCTGATATTCTACGTGCCTTAGTCTCATTTTTTATACAGCTGCGGTTCGTTTGAGGACATTCATTGTTGCGCATACGGCGCGTGGTGCGAGGGGATGGGTGGAGGGTAGCAGGGTTCATTGCTTCTCGCTTAACTAGCTGGCAAGCTTTTTTGGTTTGTGTTTTTTTTTTGTGTTTGCTTTTTAAAATGAAATACGTGCCACACGTGTTAAATGCGGCTTTTACATACATCTCACTTTATAGCGGAAAACAATTGCACAATTTGACAAAATACCCGCAGATGGCAAAAGTGGGAGAAATTTGCATAAGTTTCCCCCCCTCACACAAGCTGTGGCACTTTGGGCGTGTGTGTGTGGCACACTCGTGCGTATTGTCTGAGCTGTTCTCACTTTTGCTGTGCCTTTGCCAAAGCTATTCTTTCCTTTTAATTGCAGCGCTGTTGTTCAGTCGACAGTTGTCAAGATACGGATACAGATACATCTGCGGATACAGATACAGATACTGTTATGCATAAATAGCAGCTGCTCAACCTGTTTGTCCTGTCAGACATATCATTTAGAAAAGCAACTTTGCCAAGAACCAATCCACTTTCACTTTCAGTTTCATCTTACTTTTCGGAAGTTTTTAAGCTAAAATATAAGTTACTTATTTTTACTTTTAAAGTACTTTGATTTTTTGGCAACTTTTTTGTTACGAGTGGAGAATTGTTTGTTTTTTTTACGGAGCCTAGACAAAGTTAAGGCCTGACAAAGCTGCGGCAGCTTAACTTAAATACAGACAACTTGGCAACAGGCTTTTAACCAAAAAACCATTCGTACATAATTCAATTGTTCTCTTGACAAGGGTTGTTTCTCTCGTCCATCAAAATAAATATATTCAAGTTTTGTAAACCTACTTATATTAAATATATAAAAGCCCTCAGTTAAATGGAAATGACCCTTGATTTGAAACAGCTTTATTTTTGAAAAAGATTTAATCTTGTCTTATTTATTTTATTTTATATGGAAATTAGTTGAATATAAATAAACAAGGCAGTAAATAATAAATTTTGCAATAAGAAAGATTTTATTTCATAATTTTATTTTTTAAAATTTAATGATAATAGAATACTTATTGGTTAAAATTGGTTAATTCAAGTATTATATTATTATTATTTATTTATCATCTATTTAAATTCGAGTGCCTTTTATTCCTAATTCAATATTGGATTTAAGAATTACTCTAATTAATGCAAAATCTATTCAGATACTTCGTTGGTTGATTTAATATTTGTCACTCAGTCGTTGCCACTTCTGATCTTTGACTGGATTTTGGCGTCAATATATAATAATAACATTATATGACTGCTGTTGGCTTACAGCAAGTAAAAGCCACAACCACACACGCAAACACACACACACACACAGACACATGCTGACACCTCAAGGAGGGTTCAAGCAGCCGACGCACTTTTCCGCCTATCAGCAATTTTCAGCACGTTTCGTTGGGTTTTGTTTAAAATGCTTTTACATTTGACTTCTTGCCACTTGCTGCGCAGGAGGGGCACATTTCTGATTACAGCCGCATTGGCAGCTGCTCTCAACCACACACAGAAAAAGACCTACAAACACAATTGAGGCGTTGTCTTAAATGGCTCACTCCGCCAACCACCTCCCCGCCGGCTCTGACCCTGACCCTGGGCAACCCGTCTGGCAATCAGCTTGAATAAAAGTCAGCTCTGAATTTCATAAGCATTACTTTTCAATTCATTTGCCTCAGTATCTGTGTGCAATTTTCCTTCTTTAGGCAATTACCGCTCAATTCATATGGAAATAAACTTGGCTGCTTATTGTCTCGCCCCAAAACAGGGGCCGTGGGGCATGTTAATGGGGCATGCCATTTGTGTATCAGCATAATGAAGTGTTATGGCCTCAATATCTGTACAATAGTCGCATGTCCGCCGCATCTGCCGTTTACCATAATTCCCAACAATATCGCAATGGAATTTCTTAATATTTGTCAACAACAAAAAGTAAAAGTTTACTTTGCAAATGTCGAAAAGCTGCGGCTTTTGTCCAGTGTTTTGTTTACTTATTGCCGCTTCAACTTTTTGCTTTTGTCAAATTTCTATTTATTTGCAATTTATGGCGATTTGATTTCCCTTAAATTGCCGACGGCTCCCACTCACTTTGCCGTTGCCAGACAGACATCTAAAGTTATTTTATTTATATATAAATGATGTAAGAATTCATAAATAAGTTTATTGTGTGGCAACTAAAAAGTCAATTGAGCATTTTTGAGCATCAGTTGTTCAGCTTTAATTTAGTGTATATAATATATATATATATATATATATATATATTTGGCTGCGGAATGCTGAATTTGAGGGAGCTAAATATTGTTCACAAAATAGTTCTGTAGCAGTTTATACAAGTTTTAATATTAATTTAAAAAATATATATATATAAATAAACTATTTTTTTAAGGCTTTCTAAATAATGATTAAAGATATGTCTTTTATTGATTGCTATTTTGTTTAAAAACTTTTTTAATTTTTAACATCACACAGATTATTGTATTTCATCTTTTACTATAATTATATTTTATATTATATATTTATATATATTAGAATTTTGTAATCAAATTTTTCTTCGACTCCATAAAATCAGTATTAGTACTAAAAATTGGTTTGCAATACATTTAATAATATTTCCAACTCTGGATTTAAATTTAGATGTCAGCATATAACATCCGCTTTGCAGAGTATCTAATCTTCGGCGTGTCGAAAAACAATTTAATTTATCTTTTAAACTAACATTTAACTTAATTTTTGGCGTTAAACAATTTAACTGTCGAACTTGAAGTGTTTGCACCCCTTTGAGTGGCCATAAATTGTTGTGTAATTGCTTTGGTAAACTTTTAATTAAAATCAAAATATTTACAAGCAAAGTTGAGGAAATCGAATTGCAAAAATTGACAGCACTCAACTTTAAGTAGCAACATAAGCCAGGTCAAGTGCACAATTGCATCGTGGCTAAAAAGGGGTTTAAATTTTAATTAAGAGCAGTAAAGCTTGCAAAAGCAGATACAAAAGTATTTTGTGAGATTGTGTGTTGCGGATAAGCACTGCTTGAGCTTGCCACGTGCCCCAGCTGAAAGTTCAGTGCACTGCAAATATTTGGTGTAAAACTTTCTTTTAGTAGTGCTTTGGCAGACAACTTTGGTAAGTGTATTAACCAAGTTGAAGCTGATGCTGAAGTAGTCCATATTGGCTTAATTAATCTAGTTTTGTGTGAAGTATAATTTTTTTATAATGCTCTACACTATGAGCATAGGCGTTTTTCAAATGACTATCTTTCAGTTGTGTGGCACTAATCTAAGTAGAAATTAATTCTTTGATTCTTTGTATATATGCATATCTGTAATTTAAAGTAAATTTTATGACTTATGATTTTTTGTTTATTTAAGATTAGAAATATTTACAATTTATGATAATAAGTTAGATCTTATTGAAATACTTTATATGACACTAAAACTGGACACTTACACATTTTAGAGACTTTTAGCGTACTTTAAAATATAAATAATTAATAAAAACAATAAATATTATGCGAGAGAAATTTTTTTCAGCATAAGAAGCAAAAGAAAATAAATCTGTATTAACTGTTTAAAATATACAAATATTTAAATTTTAATAATTTAATGCATAAAAGTTAATATATTTGCTTATGCCTGCTTTGAACAATATTTATTTAAATAAAATTAACTATACCATTCTAACAATATAAATCGACTTTCAATAGATGTCTATAGAGCATTTAGCAGTCGTAGTTTCTCATTTATTATTCATTGATTTTTGCATGCTCTTTTCTTGTAGCTTTGTGTGGACATTTAATTAGAAGCTGCGCTCGACAACAGATCCAAAAAAACCAAAAAAAAAAAAAAGAAAAGGAACAAGAGCATAAATCGGAGCACAACAACAAACAAATGACTTGCGTGAGTTTGTGTGTGTGTGTGTGTGTAACACAAATGTATCTGTCGGATACAATCACAAGCTCATTACAAGGCATGTATTCGTTAAAGTACCTTTGTTCTGTGGGCTGTGGTCTGTGCCCCCAGTCCTAAACCAGCTTGTCCAGCGAGTGGAACGCATTATGTTGTGCCTCGCATTTTGGCTTATCTGATTTGCCTTTTGCCTTTTTGCCTGTTTGGCCGTTGGCCAATTGAATTTCAGTTTCTTTTGTGCTTTGAACCTTTGGTGTTGTGCGCTGCTATCTCTGAGATACATTCTGATAATTCTGATTGCTCGCCGGGCTGCCAATTAAAATCACGTTCACGATTCGCCTGTATAGATTTTCCGATGACGCTGCCACTGCTGCTGTGCCGGCTAATTCAATAAGCTTGGATATTGTATGGGCCACTAAGTATGGACTGGCAGTATTAGGAATACGTTAGTTGGTCTTGATGGACTAGGATATACTCTGTGGAAAAGTGTTCTTCGTTGGTTTGAGCAGGAACTTCTTTTGCTTCCGTTGCATTTTAGATATTCATTTTAAAAATTGGTGTTTTTTTTATTTGTTTGTAATTTGTAATTAATTGTACATTATAGCCAGATATAAGATGGTCTTAAAATGTTCCTGTTAAGCTTAGCTTATTTATTTTTAATATTTAATACATAAGCACAAACATTAAAAAATTTTGGTCTATATAATAATCTTATGTGTGCTCTTGCAAACAGATTTAAAGAGCGGGAATAGTTATTAAAATTGTAAAAAAATGTCATACATAGAAAATATAAAATATATAATGATCTGACTATAATACAATTTAGGCTATAATAATTTAGATATACCCACTCTACACATTCCGAAGTGAGCACCAAAATGCACTCGTATAATTTAGGTAGTTTCAGTGCATTATTTTGAAAAATATGGCCTATTGGTAATAGCCAAAAAGCACACTTAGCCATGTTGCAAAAATATGCGAATTTCTCAATTTCACTCATGAATTTAGCCGCACAAAAGGAAGCGGGTGCATTTTGAGCTGCAACAGAAGCGGTTGCAGCTGCATTGTGTGCTGCATAATTTTGCATATTTCATGTTGCATGCGAGTTCGAATTGGGTTAACTAAATGCAACATTTGAACCTACTGGCAAATGCATAACAATTTTTCGATTCGTTGTTTCTTAAGCAAAAAAAAGGCAACTCTTGTTTGAATAATCGCTTCATCTGCAGTTTAAATTTAAGTTCGCTTGTGGGAGGCTAAAAATGTTCTATGGAAAGAATATGTTTATTAGTTATTAGCATTTTTATACTTTAATAAAAATTTAAGTTGAAACTATAAAGCTCTTGTCAACTTTTGCTGAATGGAAGACTATAATAAAACACATAATTTTCTTGCTATTTTTCTACTAAAAAAGATAATATTAAATGCTAACAATTAATTTCTATAGAAGTTTAACTTGGAAAACCATAGAAAAAAAATTTTACTTAATCCCTCGATATTCTTTTACAATGATTTTGAAGTCAGTATATTTTTTAAGAACATACACATTGAATTTGAATCAGCTGTAAATCTGTGAACCATTAAATTATCTATTTAGATAATGGCTTAGATTTTCCGGGCGGTTGCCATGGGTTGTAAATATTGATGAGTCATTTCGACCGCCCACATGAGCCATAAATATTCATGAAACATCAATGTAATACATTATCTATAAAGGGGGTTTTTTGCCCACTTCTTCTTTATTGTTTTATTGTATTTTTAACCATTCGGGATTTGAAGAATTGCTCTTGAGTTGAACACGAAATGCTCCGAGCTAACTTCAAACATTTCCCACGGAACTTATCTTATCTGTGGCAAGGGTCCTCATAAAATTAACAAAAAAAAAGGACAACGCCAAATGGTTGGTGAATTCGGAGGACGAGGGGTGTGGCTGGTTCTACATGGCCGCCCACTTAATGTCCACGGAGGCGTTACAAGAAAGTGTGCAGGAATGAAATTCAGCCCCAGAATTATGTATTCGCTGTATAAATTCCACTCTATGTGTGTGTGTGTGTGTGTGTTGGAGTTGGGTGTACCTTAATTACCTGCAATATTGCAGCCACAAAAGGTGCCCAGCATAATGGGTTGGCAAAAAAAAGGCAAAAAAAGAGGGGACAACAAAAGGCTTTTGGAAAAATGGCAGCCTCAACAACTTCAATTAAGCGTTTTAATTTTCAGTAGCTGGTAAAAAGAAAGAATCTGAAAAATGCTAGAATTTTGTTGCTTTTAAGTTTTTTTTTGTTGGCCAAGAGCTGCGCTTTCAATGTGAGTAGGCTGACCGCAATACTAATAGATATAATGGCCAGTAATTTAGCATAAATTGGGCTGACGCCTTTGAGATTTAAGAGCAGGACACTCCACATAATTGCTTCTTATGCATATTTAAACAAAAGCCGCACGAATTTAATTAAAAGTGTCCAAAAATGAGTGAACAAATTTCATGCGCCAGCACGAATCCAAATAGAACAACTTGGAAACTTATAAACAACTTAAAATATTTGTTGTTGCAACAAAAGCTGCTTAGTAGCACAAAAGCCAATTGTTGTGCCACGTTTTTAGACACCGCCCACTTAGCAAAACAAAGTTGCGCCCAACAAAGTTGATGGCTACTATAAATAACAGGAGGAAACAGCGGACTGATTTGATTGCCAGTGCGTGCACAGTGCGTCCAAGTGGATATCAAGTGAATATCAATATACAAAAGACACCGGGAGAAACCACAGAGCACAACCTGAACCACCATGAAACCGCCACTTGGTCCTCATTAAATGTGTCTGAGTGACAGGGCATGGCCAGCATGTGTGGATGGAGATTTGTTAAGGCATTTACAAATGGACTTGGACTTGGATTTGAACATTTGGAGAGACAGACGACAGCAGACATGGGTCTTACAATGGTCAACATGGCGTATGAGCATTGTGGGCTGCCATCTGCTCAGCTGCCCCTTAAGTGTGGTTATGAAACACTTTGCATTATTTATGAGGCAACCGCCAGGCCCTCCGCCTCCTCGTCGGCCTACGCTTCGTCCTCGGCTAAAACTCATTAACGGACATCTCGTACTGTGTCTGAAGATATCCTGAAAGAGATATGGCTACTTAGTTTGATTGACTGCCAGTTACCCTGCAATTACTTTAATTATAAGAACTTTTACCAAAAGACAAACTATCTAATAATATTTATTTATTGTAATGGCATTTTCTGAATGTTTACTCAACTGTTTTGTGCCGCAACTCGTGGAATAAATATGATTGACTTTTAATGGTTTTTTTTTTTTATATATGTACTTTAATAAATATAGAATACCGTTGTGAATCGACTTCAGGGAGAGATGGATATGACAATATGTATGGAGTTGACAACTATTTTGAGTATTTTTGTACTATTTATAATTATTCTCAGATAAGATGTATGTTATTTAAAGAAATATATATTTAGGAACAGTCGAACTTAAATATTTTTAAAATAGTAAATCGATTTATTAAAAAATAACAAATAGCTTAAAATTTAGCTATTGTCAATATTTTATTATTTTATTTTTTTTTATTTAATATTTTCATTATTTGCTGTTACAAACTCTAACTTAATTAATATTATGAGCTTTTTTAAGAAAATAAAAATTGAAATAAATAAAATAAAAATTGAAGCCATTTTCTGAATGCCCAAGTTTATATTAATGATTAATTATATTACCAACTCTGTTACCTTTTTCTCTAAATTTAAATTCATCAGGTCTTTTAATATATTTTAGTGACACACTAATATACCCCATATGCTCACTTTTTACAGCGTATATTTAAAGCTGTTAGCACATAAACAGCAGCTGTCGTCGACAGTTCTGTGGCTTTAAGTTTGCTGCTCCCTTTGTGGTCAGCACGTTTTTAACGCTCTCAATAACCAGGTCAAAATCAAAATCCATTGTAAACTCTGGGAGTTCCGGGTAACAGGAAATGATGCGTAAAGGATCAACTTTGCTTCACACTTGGCCACATGGCCAAATGTGGCAAATTAATGGTTGGGGACAATTTTAGCCGCTTGCTTTAACTTTTGCTTTTGGCTAATTGAAAGATTTGGATGGCAAAGGAATTGTGTTGGTTTTAACTAATGTTGCAAGACATTTGATAAGGGAAATCTGTCTTTGCTGGACAACTAATTAGCGAATTACAAAGTAGCAAATTAAGAAATTCAATTTCACAAAACTTTGTCGTTGTTATTTTAACTTAAAAATTCAAATTCAAATTCAAATTTGTGCCAAACATTTCACTTTCGCCACTGACACTTTTAATTACGCCTGATGTACTTTTTAATTGCACCCAACAGGTGAAGGGGAGCAGAGAGAGGGGGCGGGTAGCGGAGGAGGTAAGCTGACTAGATGTGTGGGTGACTAGATTTTGTTGTGCGCCCATCTCTGTAATGCAATTTTCATGTTGTCTGCCTTCGAATTGCATGTTGAATGCACAAGAAGTTGCCGCTGCTGTTGTTGTTGTTGTTTTCTTGCTGCCACAAATGTGTTTATTTATGCCACGCGCCGGTGTCTCAGTTGGAACGCTGCCACATGTGCCGCAACGACACAGCACAGCTAGCATTAACAATCGCATAAATATTACGCATACGCCACATAGTGTCCCCAGATATGCCAAAAACACTAACCCGATTTACACATTCAAATGGAAAAGAGCCAAGGAACACAAACATGCTGAAATGTCTTCATTTGCATTCGGCTTACGATTGGCTTTGGCTTTGGCTTTCCATTTAGCTTTGTGGCAAATGGCTTTTGCAGCATTCAACACAAAAGGCCAATCAACACACATGAGGCAAATAGGAAACCAACACTATTTCAAATCCCATTTCCTTAGCTGATGTTTAACATTCATGGGAATACAATGCTGTCATTCTCAATAAGGCCAATCTTTTGGGATATATGACTATTCATTTGAAATGGAATATATTAAATAATTGTCGTATATTAATTATTGTATTAATCTAATTGGTTTTCAGCCGTTGTTTATTCTGTATTTGCATAGAACATAATTTTAATAAATTATTTGTCTAAGCTACAATTTCAGTTAGTTCAGATTTCTTATTAAAATTTAATATTAATGTACATTTTATGCAACTATACTACTTAAAAATGATTTACATTTTGTTATTGCTTAAACCTTAAAATTATAAAATGAAAAATTAAATACCAGTTTTATAAATCAAGTTGAGTTTTAGAAAATAAACAAAAATAGTTTGAATTTTCTTTTTCTAAACATCAACGTTTCAGATATGTCTTCTATAGGAAAAGTGGCAAATTTAAATAATAATAATAACGAAAACTAAAATAATAATATAAATAATAATAATAATAATAATAACAATATTAAATAATAATGATAATAATAATAATAATAATAATATAAATAATAATAATAATAATAATAATAATAATAATAATAATAATAATAATAATAATAATAATAATAACAATATTAAATAACAATATTAATAATAATAATAATATTAATAATAATAATGATAATAATAATAATAATAATAATAATAATAATAATAATTATAATAATAATAATAATAATAATAATAATAATAATAATAATAATAATAGTGATAAAGCAATCAAAATATGAATAAATATTACTATCAACTTTTTAAATTTAAACTTAAAAAAATATATATAAATATAATTATAAAATATGAAAGAATTTTCTGATTTATCAACAATTTAATGCATTTTGATTAGGGTCATAAATGCTGCCCATATTGACGCATTTCTTTGCACACCCCTCAACGCCACACCACAAACACACACACACATACAGAGACACCTCACACACAGAAGACACGCATCATTTGACTGCAATTCTGAAAGCCAACATGTTGTTGCTGTTGTTGTTGTTGTTGTCTTTTGCAGTTTTTGGAGCCGTGCCCAGAAGAAGACTGCGTGGCGATTTCAGTAAAATTCGAGTGGCATTTTGCTTTTGCTTTTGGCGCTATTTTGATTAGCAGCTGTCAACGATTGCGGCCAAAATGCCGAATGATGTTTGACGCGCCACTTCCGGTAAGCGGCAAGCGTTTTGAGACTTGATAAGGCCATCTATTTATGTGTGAGTGTGTGTGTGTGAGTGTGTCACACACTCATCGCTTGATGTGTCAATCAAAGGCTTTGGGGCGGCAACATATTTAGCAAATGTCGCGCTGGAGCTTAACGGTTTTGTGGCGGCCTCTTCGGTTGCTACTAATGGCAACAAGTGGCTGACTTGGTGTGGAACAACCAGTGTGTGTGCTTAAGTTCAAGGGCTGTCGAGGGGAGGGGTGTATAGTGCGCTGCTGGTGCAATTTGCGTGTGATTTATGGGCTTGCCTCCGTGACATGTAAAACATGGTTGCTTGAGAAAGTTGCAAATTCAAGTGCCACCCTTCCGTCCCTCTCGTTCAAAAAAGCCGCGTGACTTTATCTAAAAAGCATATCTGTGTTTGTTGTTGAAGAATGTTGCAAATCATCTTTTCGCATCTGATGCGGAGACGTAGGTAAAGAAGGAACAAGTCAACTGTGCTTAACTTCAAAATACCCTACTCAATAACTAGTTCTGAAAAGTCTCAAATTTAACTTCAAATAATAATAATAATTATTAAAATAATAACACATACAAAGTAACTAATTTTAAAAATACATAAAAAATAATCAAATAAAATTAAACTCTTCGCAGTGCAAATTTCACACTTTATCTTATCGTCTTGTCATAAATTGTATATTTCACATTTTAAGTTCTTTTGAAATTATAATAAAATATATTAAAAAAATCTGTTTAAAATTTATAGACTATAAATAATAAGCTTAAATGAAATATAAGTGATTAATAAAGAAACAAAATTATTTAAGTTTCTTGCCTTATCTTATTGCATTATAAAATATTAAATATTTATCATTTTAAATTGTTGTTATTATAAAATCATTATATTATTTTTATGGAGTATAAAGTAAAAAAATAAATACAATAATGAAATATAATTACACATATATAGTCTGGTAACGCCCTTAAATATTAATAACATACAAATTAAAAAATTGGTTTTGAGGATGCTTCTGCTCTGCTTGCCACATGTGTTATTTGCAAAACTGCGGAATTTCTATTCAGGATATTACAAAACGGATGTGGCCACCAAAGCGGCGACAAAGTGCATACAATGCGGCAACAGGTGTTTGGTGGCCAGCTAACATGTGCTGTGCTATTGTGCAGCGAACACTATTATTTATGGCCAACACCGGTCTAGGCCAGGTTGGCGACAGTCGCGCAATTCCGTGCAGATCCCACTGAGCGCGAGTGCACATGGCAATTGATTAATGCCCCGGCCACGGCGTAAGGCCCAAAACAAAAGCAAGCAGCATACATAGAGTGGGGAGGGGAGGGGAGGATTGGTTGTTGTTGGACAGGCTTCCTCAATGGTTTGCTTTGGCCAAAACCAGTTGACTGGCTTTTGGTTTATCAAAAGATGCGGCACGTGTGACATGTGCAGTTTTTGGCGTTGCGCTTTTCTGCAGTGTTTGTTGTTTGTTTGTTGGTTGCATGTCTGCTCGGTTGCTTCATTAGTGCTGACAGGCTGCCCAAAAGGTGAGCTGTCAGCGGGATCTGACTGCCACGAGACAGCATCACAAGGTCTGTGGCCCCTGGAAGCAAAGCCCGCATAGCCAGTGGCCTGTCAAATGCAGATCCAAAAACACAACAAAATCTACCAGAAAAAATTGTTGTCTAAAATTGTTTTCTTTGCTATGTAAAAGTTATGCGGAAAATTCGCCAGTTTCCCTGACATATTCAGCACGACTTTCATGTTAGAAATAAAAGCTATCATTTGCAATATGAAAAATTATAGTTTTTTTTTTTTTTTACTTTTAGAGTGCTTGACTATGGAACAACTTGCATTTAATGTAAGATTGTTTTGTTATTAAGAGAAATAATTTTATTACACATTTTATATTTATCAATCAAATAATAAAGTGATTTCTGAGTAAATTGTCAAGTGTTTAGATTAAAATAAATCTGTTTCTGTTTAAATATTACTAGTATGAATTGGACAAGTTATGCGAAATAAAAGGAAAGTTCTACATTGCTTAAAAAATAATTAACATCATTAAGTTAAGTTTAAGATTCTAAAGAATCTTGATGCTAAACTATTTTATAACTTAAAATTTTATTATATCAATTGCCATAAAATTAGTTTGCAATTAACTCTGATTTTGTTGTTGGGTGCTGAAAACGCAAAAGATTCTGATGGAAAAATTGTTGCCTTGGGCAGCGGAATGTAGCAATTGCTGGAAATGGTCAAGGCATGGCATTTTTCTCCAACTCTGACTGGGCACTTGAAGCGGGACAGCGACTGGGACTGGGACTGCGACTGGCTCTGACGCTGTCTTTGGCCTCTGATATTAGCTGTAAGTTTTTGCGGCAAGGCGGCTGGTTTGGCTTTGAAATGTTTAGCGGAGCAGACAAATAAGTTGATTGTTTTGTGCTGAAGCTGGCACGTAAATGATACTGACAGCAGCGCGGACAGCACAGGACAGGACAGGAGAGGACAGTGCCGGATGGCGATTGCTGTCCAACCCAGCAGCTCAGCAACGAGTCCAAACTTAATTTCTACATTTGCTGACACGATAATATCAGCAACAGCAGCAACAGAAGGCGCTGTCAAACTGAATTTGCTTCGGTTGTTGAGTGGGCTAAACTGGTAACTGGTAACAGTAGACAGAGTCATCCAGTAGCCGCCACTTGGAATACAGCTCATCTTCGTTTAAAGAAGGGGCGTGGCAGCGATTGAAGTTGCTGCCTATTCCTATTCCTGGCAATCTATTCCATTAGATGCTTTTAGTGCTTGTTAAATTCCAATTAACAACTTTTTCTGCCAGTTCGGCTGATTGGCGATTTGCTGCGCTGCCTTTTAAAGGCGTGACAGGGTCTACTCTTCAGCCGCCCCTCGCACCTCCCCCTCTCACTTTCATGTTGTGCGTTAATTGAACCCGCACACAGTTGGCCATGTAAGAGCTGACATTAGCTGTGTGGTTTGTTTACCTGGCTGTCAGTTAGCCCGTCCACCTGTTTATTTGTCTGTCTGTCAGTCACGCAACTGTTGCACGTTGCTCGCTGTCCATTTTTATAGAAACCTGCCCCATCTTTGGGTGACTCAGCGAGTGCGTTTTGTTAGCGTTTAGCCCGCGGCTTATGTATTTTCCATGTTTGCTTTGGCAAAGAAAATAAAAAAACATTTCAATTTTTAATGACTGCAAATAACAATTAATATTAATCTTAATTTGCGGTTTTAGCTTTAAGCTTCTAAACAAATTCAGGCAACACATCTGCGATGACGAATACTACGAAAACTATGAATACTTTCCCTCCTCCCTGCCTCCTCTGCACTCTATCCATCAAAATGAAAATTGATTAAACCTGTGTTTAGTTCAGCGCACAATTCAATTTCAATCAGCAGCGGCAAAAGCGATTTTTTCGCGCCTTTTTTTTATTATTTGTTTATTTTGTTTTGTTACTTATGGCCGCAGGGGGGGAAATACAACAATTCCAATACAACAATTGAAAATGCGGTTTTGATGTCTACGGCCTAAAATAGATTGGGTTATTGCAATTTATTGAAAATGGTTCGTGCAATAAACATTTGTGTATTGGCGATGAAAAGACGTTAATTATTTTAGTACGTCCAGTGAGAAAATAAATTGCAGAAATCACATTTGGCTTTTGGCCAGAAACAAGTTCAAGATTTAGATGCCCATCAAGTTCAATGTGCAGGAATCATTCATTGGGGGTCTATTTTTTTAGCATATCTGTTATTCGATTTTTATGCAAAATACAATTTAGCAAATATTTATTTACCTTATTGGGCTAGTTTGAATTACCATTAAATTTATAAACAAAGCACAGTTAATTGTGTTGTTTTTATCATTCACAAAAAACAAAAACCAAAGAGTTTAATTTGGCTTTATATAATTTTGTATTATGCCCAATAAAGGCAAGTCTTTTTGGCAAATTTAATTACAGATAATTACAGTAGATAAAGTCTGATTATTAATCCAATTTAATTACAAATACAGAATATTTTATAATTCAAACTTATTAAATATTTGTTTGGATTTTCAACAAAAATTAAAGTGTTTATATAGGAAAATTGCCAAAAAGATAATTTACAAAAATATTTTGCTGCGATTTGAAATGAGTAATTATTACTTAATATAAATACGATTTTACTTATCAACTTGTTGCTTATTGGAATTTATAATCTACTTGATGACACTTTGATTGACAATTATAGTTTAATTTGAGTTACTTTCAATTATTTTTTATTACCAATAATGTGTAAGCTAAATGCTAAGTCACAATCAGTGCAGGCACTGAAATGAGATCGAGCAGCGCTTATGTAATCGCTCAGATAATGGCGCTATATATATATATATATAAATATAGAAACGCTTATCTGTATGCAGTCAGTGCTTCTAAATGAATGTAATTCAGTTTGCCTATAATATGCCTTACTAGTCCACATCTTCAACTGCAATTAAGATCAGCTGAATCATTTTTTGAATATTCAGAATTTATTTCCTATATACGATATATATTTTTTTTTATATATATGTATGTGAACTGTCTTACATCTCAAGTCTCGGCGTCGCCAATTCGCTGTATTCTGACTGTTTGCGTAGAGTATATTATAAATAAATCTGGTGTCTGTCATTATTTACTTATTGCGCTTGCATTAGTGAAAAACCACAATAACCACAACAACAACAAAAACCACAATCCACCCACCAATCCACAGCTACCCACAGAACGCTTTGTTGTCGTCGTCGCCGCATTTGGCTAAGACTCGTGTGCAGCTTTCCTGCTGCCAGGTTGATTGTTTAAACTAAACTGATAAATGGGTAGAGAGCCAACTGATACTAAGTAATATGTACATAAGACAAGGTGGTTGGGTGGCATTTGAAGGGTGGGGTGGTGGGTTTTGGGTTGCGCCAGTTAAGCGCCTAATGTCAAATAGACAATAAACGGCATTTTGCCTAGAAAATTGTGTTTACTTTTGACTCTGGCTTCGGCTCGTTAGGCTCAACTTGTTTTTAGCCAACGCTGACAAATGGTTGCAGATACATCATGATCGTGCCACAATGATAAATAATCACTCGATTCGCGTCGCGTCGCGTCGATTTGCGTGAAATCATCGGCGATTTTTTCGATCATTTATTGTCGCTATTTTGTAATCTTTTTTTATATTTCGATTTGTTTGAATTTGAATTTTAAACAATTAAAGGCATTTGCCGTTGTCGAGCGAAAGATTTATGGCTTTGCAACGTGCAACGTTACAGCGAAGTCGTCCAAGAGGTGGGCGTGTCAACCGTCCAAAGGTCGCCAAGTCAAAAAGTTGGCTTTGATTTATGCAGCCGAGATTTGTGGACCATTAAGAAAAGGAAGCCCAGGCTTAAATTTGAATATTGCCTCGAAGGAGCCTTTTGGCAGCGAGCCCTAAAAAGAGCACGTTTACAATTTAAGCTCTAAATTCGCTTTTACCAAAAAAATAAATTAAATATTTATTTATTAGACAGCAGAACAGATTTTTTCGACAAGTCAAAGATTACATCGAACAAAGTCCTTCATGTCAAATGAAAAATATTTATTAAAAACCAAGCAAAGTTGAAAAATTTAATTAAATTGTAAGGAGCACTATAAAACGTGCTTCTGGTGCTATTGGAGGGCTTATCTTTGACTCATCTTATCAAAATGAATATATAGTATATATATGTATATATATATATATATATATATATACATATATGTATACATATAATAATGAATTTAAGGTCTAGAGCTCGCAGAATAGACATAAGATAAGTAGCAATATTATAAAACCTTTTTTACATTTTGGAAACTATAAGTTAGATTATTTCGAATTGGTTACAATATGAATTTGCTTAAAATATATCTATATATATTATCTATATATACTAGTATCAAAGTTTCATAAAAAAAATGGGTTCTACTATGTGAAATTATGATAACCGATTAGTAAAAGTATAAAATTCAGAATTATTAATTAGTTTTTATTCTAACTAAAAATTAAGTTGGCATCACAAATAAATTAAAAGACATTTTTGATAATCGCTTGAAAGCTGCTTTCTTATTTAAAATCTTAAACTAGATATATGCGTTATTATCAGAAGAGAAAACCATCATTTTTTTAACTAAAAGCAAACCAAAAATCAAATAAATTTGAATAATAGTTTTGGGTGTTTTTTTTTTAAAGAATGTTTTTCTTCTGCGAATTTGCACATTACTTACAATTTTGTCAAAATGATGCTTTTGTAATTTCTGTTATTATAATTGAGGTACGCCCTCACACACACATACACACTCGCACACACACACGCACACACTCGCACACACATGCACACACACGCACACACTCGCACACACATGCACACACACGCCCACACACATAGTCAATTAAGTGCAACGTGTGAAGAAGCTGTGTGAAAAAGGTCGCCTTTTTGTTGATCAACTTACCAGAATGCGAAAAGGCGAACCCAGCTCGTTATGTGCAGAGGAATGCAATTGACGGGGGAGTGGCAGTGGGCGGGTGCGATGTCCTTTGTCGTTCAAGCCTTTTCCAGCTAAAGGGGTACTGTTATGTGTCTCCGGACTGCAGCCTCGTTCACGTTGTCAGCAGTTAATTGAATTAGTTGTTAATTTATGGCTATGTTTTCACTGGGAATTTTTAGCGGGGAGACAGCAGCTCCTCAACAATGGATGCTCGCGCGTAGGTGGGGGACCGGGGGATGGGGGCACATGCACGAAGGCATGCCAAGGACGCCGGTGCGTCGTTGTCTCTCCTTTGTGAGAATGCTGCGCCGTCGCCTCAACTTGAAAGTTGGCTCTTGATTAAATGCTTGCCACTTAAATTGGCTCTTAAGCGGCACGTAAAGCAGCAAGGCGATAACAAATCAGCAGCAGTAGCAGCGACACTTGTAGTTTATTTTATTAATCTTTACACTTTTTACTGGCTGACATTGAGTGGTTCATTATTCTCTTCTTTAATAAATTATTCGCATTTATATCAAAGAGTTTTCATTAACGTTTAACAAGTGAATTTGTCACATTCATTTTTCGAGTTGCGCGCCACAGCAAAAGTCGTTTCTTATGTGCACATCCGCGTGGGACGTTTGGAATTCGCGGCAGTTGAACGGCAACTGAAATCCGCACATGCCACAAAAACATGCAAAGGCCACGCAACAATTGCGCCGGCCGGCAGCGACTCGAGTCGCTTGCTTTTGCTGCTTGCCATTTCCTACTGGGTTGTATGTTTCCTTAACAGCGCCATTCTGAGTTTAACATGCCCATTTTGAGTTTAACATAAACGCTTACGCGCTCTGTTAACATTTTTGAAAGACAAAATTTATGTAAACTGAAATATATTTGCGTTTGTTTGTTGTTTTAATTGTTTGTTGAGTCTTTAAAGCTGTATTAATATAAATTAAAGTTCGATCTTTATATTACAGATTGCTTAATGAACATCAAACTTGTCAGCCTTCGTTTGCCTATGATTTTTGGAAGTATTACTGATAAGACTATGAATGTCTCTTTAAGTATCAGTTTTCAGATTTGTTTAATTTATTTTTAGACGGACGCAGTTTGTAAGCAACGAGCAGTAATTCAATCACAATCTATATTTTCTAATTGTAGCATAATTAAAAAGTCACCACGCTTTGACCTGCGACATAATTTAAAAGCATTATCAATGGGCCATTATTAGTTGAACATTGTAGAATTGTACAACAAATAGCAAATAGATCTGAGGAACTTCTTGTGACTGCTCAACATTCATTCAAGCAGAGATTGTGAAGCTCTCCGACTTATTTATTGTTCACTAAAGTCAAATGATTTTTTGATGAATTATTTTCAAGTGGTTATCTTGTTTCTACACAAGTTGACATACAATTTGTAATACTGCTTGAGATATCTGTATCTGTATCTATAGTTGTAATTACCAGCGATAAGTTCTGTCAATCAAAACTCCAGTTTTGATGGGTGCGCAAATATGTATCTATAATTAGATAGTAGCGATAAGGTAAGAGCCAAGCAAAGAAATCAACTCTTTCAGACAGCGCAGAAGTGATTGCATCAGATTTAATAGATTATACGAATATTGAATACCCTATATAGAATAGGCTGATTGTTCATATAGAAGCTAATTTTTTAAATATTATTTTTCTATTTGCATCTGAGTTTCAACTCTTCTGCACTGCTTTAGTTATTCCTGGAATGATCTAAAATGTTTAACAACTTATTTGTTTTCCACTTTATTTATTTTGCATTTTAGAAAAGGTCTGAAAGCTTTTTACTCCACAGTGTAGGTAAAAGCGAAGCCAGCCTCGTAGGACTGGTAGATTTCATCGCTGTTGAAAACCACCATCAGAGGACCCGGGTTGCTGCCTAGAACGAAAGCTTTTGTGTTAGAAAAAGCTCTCAAAAGCTTTGGCTGGGAACTTACTGCTTATGACGACATCCTTGCTGGTTTTGCCACAGAAATACGTGGCACGTTGGCGGCTATCCACGAGTTGGGCCTGAGGCACCATTAGATAATCGGCGTCGTCAATGCTCGAGCTGCCGGTGCGATAACAGGCGCTATCAGTCAGCAAATCGGTGGCGGCAGTCTCAGCGCCCACACGGAAGAAGTAGGAACGAATGCTGGAAAAGAATGGGCAACAGTTCAGAATTGGCAGTGAATAGTAAGGAAATGCAGTTTAACCCACGTGAGCGCCTTAGTTGTGGCAGTGCGTCTAAAGCAGATGGCATAGTTGAGGTGCGAGGGGTAGATGCCGTTGCCATCGTTGTAGTTGAAGGACTTGACGACGCCCTTGCCACTTGGGAAGTATTGCAGGCAGCCGACTGGTGCCACCAGGAAACCATCATTGAATGAACTGGCACGCGCCTGCGGCTCTGAAGCACGCACAGACGAGCCGGCGGGACACTCCAGCTGTGTAACGACCATATTCCAGTCGGGGTTCGGCAGGTTGGCGCCGCCGGCACGATTCGCCAGCACGATGAGCAGATCGACACGAGAGACGCCGGCGCTGGCATTGAACGGTACATAGATGTGCTGCCAGGTCTCGACGCCACACAGGCGCAGTCCGTTCACCTGGAAGTAGTCCTGTGTGCACGCCGCCGTCCTCAAGCCCGATTGTCCCTGATTCTGCAGTGTGGGCTGGGCGAGCGTCATGGCGAAATCGATGCGCAGTTGGCAGACGTATTTGCTGTGGGCATTGATGTGATAGGCGCATTCCCGTGGCGGATTCGCCGGCTTCACCAGCTTGATGTCCTTCGAGGCGGTGTTGCCGCCACAGGTGGGTGTGGCCACAGAAGCCGCCTGCACAGCGAGCACGCCAGCAGCACAGAGAAAAACGATCGCACCGAAACCCTTCATTTTGACACTGTTTGGAGTCTCCAACGACGCTCGTCTGGCTTTTATAGTTGCTGCTGCTGCTCGATTGTTGGCTAATTGGGGTTGTTGGGGCGTCTCGATAAGAAATCGATCAGTTTTATCATGTTGGCAGAGTTGGAGTCTATTTTGCAATTGGCATCTGTGCAATTTCACGAACAATTTCCAATTAGATTTCCATCTTTCCAAGACAAGCCGACATCGTCTAAAAATAAACAACAAATTTGAATAGATAAAGAAAAAAAATAAAGTTTTTTTTAACTACAAGTTTAAGATTGTATTAAGTATGCAAATTATATAGTTTTGAGTATATAAGAGAAGAGAAAAATTAGAAAAATTAACAAGCAAAAAAAAGATACAAAATATGTTTTTAGAAAAACAATATAAAGAGAATAAAGATGCCATTAAACAATTAAACAAATAAACATTTAACCACATTAAGAGATAAATTTAGAATATTTTTTTTATGTTTGACTTATCAATTTAGTGAATTTGATACATTTTTTGTTACATTTTCATTGCATTTTCTCAGTTGTCGCAGGCATTTCTCAATTGTGATTGCACAATTTGATTGCTGATAAGCGATTGATTGATTGACTGATTGATAATTTCTTCTATCAAATTCACACACAAATTTATGGAATTTTTGTAGACAATAAGAGAGTGGAATGTGTGGCAACTTTTTTTACACTTTTTGACATCATTGCAAGTAATTCGTTGATGAGATGTGGGAATGATGAAGGCATTTGTATTATAGAGCAAACATAACCCAGTTACGGGAATTTTTAGTTTGTCGAGCAGAGCACGGATGAGTGTTTAGCGCGTGTTTGAGTTGATCGGTTCAATGACTCGCCACTAAAAACGGCCACTCAAAATACTTTAAATTTTTATTCATGCTAGTTGACCAAGCCATGACCGCTCTTAGACATTTTACTTGGCAAATATTGATACAAAGTGCTTCTAACACGAAAATCACATCAATGCCGACGTCGTTGCCGCAGTTGCTCACAGTTTCAGCCAATCGCTGCCAGTCGCTGTCGGCGTCATATAAAAGCCGCAGCGCTCAACACTCGCCCGCTCATTCTAAATGTGAAAGTGTGGTCGGAAGCAGCAACAAATCGAAAGAACAGTTAAAACCATCAACAAGTATAACAAAAAATAAGGATTATGCGATCACCGATCTGGTTCTATTTGCTGGGCATTTGCGCCATCTGCATCTCTGCACAAGAGGAGGCAACTACTGTGGCAACTGAACTCGTGCCACTTAATCAAACCCACATCGAGGAGCAGATTATCGAGCCAATCGTTTGGCGGCAAGCGCGTCGTCGCAGCATTACTGCTGACAGCTGCACCACCAATGGCGGTGCGACGGGCACCTGCCTCACGCGCTTCAAGTGCATGCGGCAAGGTGGCTCAGTCAACGGATATTGCGGCACCTACGGCGTCTGCTGTGAGAGTAAGTAATAATATTGAAACAGTTTCTGCTAGTTGAAATGATTTGATCAGCTTTCCAAATAGCTGAAATAATCTATTTTAATCAACTGATCAAAACTGGCATAAATCCATAATCTGAGTAATATATTATTTTATTTATACATTTTTTTGTTTAATGAACAAACATAATAATATTTTTTAAAGGTGAACAAAATCTTATTATATTTATAAATTAGTTTGCCATATTAAATTATTATTATTATTATTATTATTATTAAAATCATGCTAATAATATTTGTCAATGCCAAAGTATTAAAAATCTATCTAAAATTCAAATTTTGTGTAAATAACTCTTTTGCTTACCAATAACCAGCTTTATTGTTGTCCCAACACTTAAGCAAAGTTCTGTTTAAATTGAATTAGTAAAACCAATCCACACAATTTTGTTAGACTTGTTTTTGTTATATTTAGTTGGCCCTCATTTAAAAATCCCGATTTTCTTTTTATTTGAGCCTTAATTAATTGACATTTGCACTGCAGCTAATATGGCGTGTGGCACGACCACCCGGCTGAAGCGCACCATCATTAGGAATCCGTCGAGTTTTACCAACAACATTTGCCAGTACACAATTGAGGCATACAGCGCGAATGTGCAACAGCTGCGCATCGACTTCGAGCAGTTCGAGCTGCCACAGCCGACGGTGAGTCCGGCAGATGATCAAATGCTCGAGTGCCAGGATTACTTTGAGGCGGGCAGGTTTAAGCTGTGCGGCAACAATGCCGGCCAGCATTTGTATCTGCCATTCAATGTGGCATCTGGCATCGATCAGATTACACTCACCTTTTCCATTACGACGCGTTGGCCCCAAACCAACTGGCGCCTGATTGTCACCCAGGTGGAGGGGCCACCGACGAGCAGCAAACGCCGCTCGGGCATACTGGGTGGCTTCGGTGGCAACACGAACAGCTTGCAAGATCTGCGCGGCATATTCGCATCGCATCACGCCGACTACGAGCTGCTGGCTCCTGCCGGCTGTGAGCAATATTACACAGAGCTGACGGGAAACATACGCAGCTTCAACTATCAGCCGACAATGGGAACCGTTTACATGCCCGACACAAGCTACACCATTTGCATCAAGTCTACGCCCAGTGCCAGCATGATTGAGTGAGTCACCCACTCTGCGTGTGTGTGTGTGTGTGTAACGTTGTGCGCTTCTTTTGCAGATACTCCTTCAGTAAGTTCGCCATGGCACAGCAGGTTGGCGACGGCGAGGGCTACGATGAGGCATGCCATGCGACGGTGCATACGCCGGGCAGGCAGGAGGATTATCTGCTGATACCACAGTCCTTGCTGGCAAGGAATACGGCCTATCAGCCAACATACTACTGTGGCACCAACGACAATATGATAGTCTATGGTAACTACTTGCAAACCAGCTAGCATCCTTGACCTGCTGTTAATATCGGTTTACTTTTATCCTCCTTACTCAGCATCGCCGCCCTACATGATGCACTTCTCCAGTGACGAGGTGACCATCGACCCCATCCAGGAGACGGGCTTCAGCCTGACTTATCGCCTGCGCACATCAATTCTGTAAAGTGGCAGTCAAGCTGCCCAGTTAAGTGGCCATTAGATTAAGCTCTATTTTAGCCATGTGCATAGAATTTAATAAACTAAACGATTCTCCAACTCAAGCGTCTCATTTCATCTCTCCTCTCCTCTCCTCTCCACTCTACTCAATTTGCCACATCAAAACTCAAGCTGTTGCTGCAACAAATTAAGCTCAAACTCTATCAATTTTCTGCAGCAAACCAGCTTTTTTGGCAAGTTTAAATTTCTGGTTGTTTTGCAATGGATATTATCAACTTCTTCTTCTTCTTCTTGTTAACTGTAGTAAATAGAATTTTTAACGCAATTAGTTATATTATTTTTATTATTATTATTATTATTATTTGTGCAATTTTAGTTAGAGCTCAATAATTTACAACTATTTTGTTTTGCAAACTTTTAATTTTTTGTTTAATAGCAACCATTTGTTTTATAAATAATTTATTTTTCTTTTTTTAACTGTAGTAAATAGAATTTTTAACGCAATTAGTTTATTAGTTATATTATTATTATTATTATTATTATTTGTGCAACTTTAGTTTAGAGCTGAAAGATTTACAATTGTTTTGTTTAGCAAACTTTTAATTTTTTGTTTAATAACAACCATTTTTTTTTTAAAATAATTTATTTTTCTTTTTAAATTAGTTTGCGAAAATTTGAAATCGAGAAGTTGTTGTTATTAATTAGTTAATGGATTGTGAAATACATATTTTTGGCATAATTTTGTGAAGTGAAATGAATTTTGTACTTTTGAGTTTTTAATATTGTTTTGGCAAAGGTATCAGTTTTAGCGGTATTTTCGCCAGTTGTGTTTATTAAATTGGACCAGCATTCGTGGCTTAGTTATGATAATTGGGGTTCTCTAAAACATGGCATAAAGTTGCACAAATAATTGACAGGTTGATTATCATTAAGAATGTGTAGCAAAAAGTGTAACTTGTTGCGGTTAGCGACATGATTTTGCTTTTAGTTGTGTAATTAGTGTGATTAAAGTTAAGCAGCTTTCATTTCTAGGTAGAGGGGTGAGTTGCCCTGCCAAACACTAATACATATATATATATATATATATATATATATGTGTACAAATACTGTGCACGCGTACGTGTAGCAATGAGCCATAAGCCAGAACGATAACAAATAGCCGAGTTCAGAGCGCTGTTTATTCAGTTACGCACTCACCCATTTTTTTTTTTTATATTTTTTTTTTGGTGTTTTAGCCATTTAGTTTTGTTTGGTTTGAGACGGAACTGTGGATGCATAAAACGCGCAATTGGCAGCATTAAGATGTTGGCCCACCCACAATAGAAGCATTTGCGTTGCGCCTTTCACTTTGACAAGCTGTTAGATTTTAGACTCGCCGCTAATTGCCAGCGCTGCCCCCCCCGCAAGCCAAGCATCTTTTCTTTCTTTCTTTTCATTCTTTCTTTCTTTCTTTCCATTTCTTTTCACACACTTGGCATTTTTTCACACCTATCGGCGGCTACTCAGAGAGCTACTAATTGAGATACTCACATGCCTGGGCTCTGTTAAGCGGCTGCTGAAGGGGGGTGAGGGGGCTGCAGCGAAGCTTGACATCTAATCTAATAGTCAATATTGTTGATTGGTGGGAAGTTGAGTGCTTCAGTGGCATCTTAACACCTGAATCAGAAAAACAACCACAAACAAGGAAATAAAAAAATTAAGTAAAAAAATAAAAACTACTACTGGAAATGCCATTGGAGGCAGCCGCTCGTTGCTAAAACAAACACACACACACACAAATAAAAAATAAATTATAAAAAAAATGTGCTTAACATAGACATAAATTTTCATGATGGCCGCACGAAATTTGCTGTTGCAATAATTGTAGAATTTAAGCGTCGAGTTGGCTCACGCAAATGCAGCTCATAAATAAAGCGGCAAAAACTAAACTGCAGCAAGGTGCCAAAACGAGTTGCAACAACAACAACAACAACAACAAAATGGTGAAAGGATTGTGGCTTGGGCGACGCAGCTGCACGGCAAATAACGAAAATGCATTTTAAAACTGGCCAAAAAGCAAACGAGGCAAAAAGGCAAACGGGGCGAAAAACAGGCAACAAGAGGCAACAAGAGGTAACAAGAGGTAACAAGAGGTAACAACTTGGCAGTTAGTTCACTGGCCACTCGCCACTGTCTTTCCTCGCTCTCTCTCTCTCTCTCTTTCTCGCTCTCTGTGTGTGTGTATTTAAGTAATGATTTTGCAAAATATGCTCAAAAGTGCCAACAGCAACACCGCAATATGGTGCCCCTAAATGGACTGTAAACCGGAAGTGCGAATAGCGTGCAGCTGCGCCAAGCAAACGTTGCCCAAGGAGGCAAAGGGCTGCACCCTGTTGCAACTGGGTGGCTGTCAAATAAAGCGTGACCAAACTGTCAGGCTAACGTTCAGCTTAAAGACTGCTTTTAAAGCCATCTGCTTTTTGGCTAATAGACACACACACACGCAAACACACACACACACACACACACACATCGGACTCGAGAATGTATGCTAAATTGGAGCTGAGGTGAACAGTGGCCTGTATTTTTGGGTGTGCAACGGAAACGGATATTATAACGAGCATGTAAGCCGACATGCTTGACTAACCCACCAGGCACCCCCTCCACACTCCACACTCCTTCCTCCACACTCCTGCCTATTGGGCCTGTTGTCTTATCACCATTGCACTGAAAATGAAACGAAAATATTGCAACTGTCCGCTTGTCATAGGTTACTGCCTTCACTTGTTGTGCTTGCCACACTTTCCGCCCCCCCTCCCCCTCTTCTAAAAGACAAAAGCAATAAAATCGAAATACAATTGCACTCATATACATACCCCATATACACCATTTTTTTCTCTTATTTTTTTTATTTTACTTTTGTCATGTGGCATGCGGCGTGAGAATTTTACGATGGTTGCGAAAACTGCAAACTGAGGCTCATATTCACTTTGCTCAGTGTGTGCAGTTTGTGTGTTGTGTGTGTGTGTGTGTGTGTGTGTGTGCTGGGTATGCATTTTTGTTGATTTTCATGGCATATTTTACAGTGCATATAAATACATACACAAACACACACACAAACACACACACTCACACACACACATATTGATAGCAAGAAATAAAATTGAAATGAAATATGCAAACATGAAAAATATGCAGCAGCCCGAAATATGCTACGAAAAAATTGGCAACACACAAATGCACACATAAATATATATATGTATATACATACAGGTATACACAGTTGCAAGCGCTCTTTGCAAACACATAATACACACACACACACACAGATACACAGAACGCCCACTGTCTGCGATTTATTGCATTATCAATAAAGTGAATAAATTTTGAGGTTATTGTGGCGTGATAGCGCCCATTTCTCGTTTTTGTTGTGCCTGCATATGTGTGTGTGTTAGTGTGTGTGTGTGTGCTGGCGCTTTCCTCTGTTATTGTGTGCGTGTCGTAATGCTGTGTAAATGGCGCTGTTAATTAAAAAATCGCACCCATGTCCACATTGCCATCTTGCAGGCAGCACGCCTACTGCCAACAACAATTAACTGATTAAGTGTTTAAGCCAACCGGCTTTAAGGACATTGCCCACTTGACTCTGGCCTGAATGGCGTTATCAACGTGTTTAAGTTGTGGCATTAAGCGTATAACTTATAAGCCATAAATATTGACAAGCTGAGAGATTGTCGAATTAAATTCATAAAATAAACATTTTAGTTATAATTATTTATTTTTATTTGATCAGATTAGCTGCTAAAAATAAATAAATGTCTAATATTTTTGCAGAATTTGGAATGAATCTAAATTTAAATATAAATGTTACTTTTTTCAAATAAGTATCAAACTTCAACATTTTATTTGAAAAATTTAATTGATTTACAAACTTGTTTGCAAATCTTTTAATTTATTTATTCAAGAGTTTAGCTTGGCCTAAATCCAAGCTAAAATGAAACTTTACCCAAATATGTGTTAGCCATAAATTAGCATAAATATTTACAGTACTAATCCATATATTAGCTTTCACATGCCTTTGTTGGCTTTGTAAAAGCTGACACACATCTGCAAATAGTTTTATATATATATATGGAAATTTGCCAATAGAATGTTAAGAATCAGCCAAGTATAACATTTGTGTGTGTGTGTGTCATTTGATTGATTTGGCCGCTGAATTGTAATTAACGCTTTGGTTAATTAGTCGATTCAACGTTTGTTTTTGATGGTTGTTTTGATTGTTGATTATTGTTTACCAGTCGGCCGAAATCAATTGGTTTTATCTACCATTATCCTGACAGGGGCAATGTTGTGGGATGAATGTTGACTTGCCCTACCCCCTCACACACACACACACACACACACACAGTACTCATTCTGTTCAATCAATATGCGGACACTCGATGATTGTTCGAACTATGAAATTTCCATCAATAGAAATTTTGGGAAAATTATGCAAAACACAACTCGCAAACAATTAAACCAACAAACCCACGCACGCACACACACGCACACACACACACACACACTAATGCATACACACACTTATTTTGACACCTACTGCTGTTGATTGTGTGTGTGTTGTGTGTGTGTTGTGTGCGTGTTGTTGGCTGTTTGCTTGTTTGTTTGTATTGTCTGAGTTATAATATGTTAATCGCTACCGTTTGTATGTTTGCACATTGAATAATTACCGTTATGTATAGGCAAGCTTCACTGCATTGTTGCCCCATGTTTGAACTATGACAGCCGAAACAACATATTTGAGTGTTTCTTTGCCAGACTTTAATTTATCTAATTAAATAAGCTGCTCGAATCTATATTAAACGGTTGGAAAATACGCTTGAACAAAGCTTAATTTTATTAAAAAACATTTTGTGTTTTTAAGGTTTATGTAAACATTAGAATTAATTTTGGAAGGCTTAAGCCAAAGCAAAGATGATTTGCGTATTTAACTGATGCTTTTTACAAGAATCACTTTGCGCA
Source organism: Drosophila multiciliata (assembly GCA_037043605.1). Lineage (NCBI taxonomy): Eukaryota > Metazoa > Arthropoda > Insecta > Diptera > Drosophilidae > Drosophila > Drosophila multiciliata. Next base: position 3,571,533 of record JBAMBF010000589.1, read on the forward strand.
CATTGATTACATTTGCAGACATAAGATAATTTGTTATGTAATTTAACTTAATATATTTAAATTCTTTATAACATTTAAGGATGTTGACTTTAATTTAACTATCTGAAAATATTGTTGACAGGTGACAAAGGCGGCAATTGAGCTGGGCAGATGCTCCTCTTCTCAGACAAGCAAAATGGGCATTGCAGACTAAGATGGAAAGACCTAAATAAACTGGGTATAAAGGAAGTAGGAGTAGTAGTATAGAGGAGGTAGTAGCAGTAGTAGTAGGAGAAGCAGTAGAAGTATAGGTAGTAGTAGTTCCAGTAGTAGTAACAGTAGGAGTAGCAGTAGGAGTAGCAGTAAAAGTAGCATTAGTATCAGCAGTAGTAGTACTAGTAGTAGTGATAGTAGGAGTAGTAGTAGTAGTAGAAGTAGAAGTAGTAGTAGTGATAGTAGCAGCAGTAGTAGAAGTAGTATTAGCAGTAGTACCAGTAGTAGAATTAGTAGTAGTAGCAGTAGTAGTAGTGATAGTAGCAGCAGTAGTAGAAGTAGTAGTAGTGATAGTAGCAGCAGTAGTAGAAGTAGTATTAGCAGTAGTACCAGTAGTAGAATTAGTAGTAGTAGCAGTAGTACCAGTAGTAGAATTAGTAGTAGTAGCAGTAGTACCAGTAGTAGAATTAGTAGTAGTAGCAGTAGTAGTAGTGATAGTAGCAGTAGTAGTAGCAATAGTAGTAGCAGTAGTAGTAGCAATAGAAGTAGCAGTAGTAGCAGTAGTAGTAGCAATAGAAGTAGCAGTAGTAGCAGTAGTAGTAGTAGTAGTAGTGATAGTAGCAGTAGTAGTAGTAGTAGAAGAAGAAGTAGAAGTCGAAGTAGTAGTAGAAGTATTAGGAGTAGTAGAGGTAGCAGTTGTAGTAGTAGTAGTAGTAACAGTAGCAGTAGTAGTAACAGTGATAGTAGCAGTAGTATTAGCAGTAGAAGTAGTAGTAGTAGCAGTAGTAGTAGTGATAGTAGCAGTAGTAGTAGTAGTAGTAGTAGTAACAGTAGCAGTAGTAGTAGCAGTAGAAGTAGTAGTAGTAGCAGTAGAAGTAGTAGTAGTAGAAGGAGTAGTAGTGATAGTAGCAGTAGTATTAGCAGTAGTACCAGTAGTAGAATTAGTAGTAGTACTAGTAGTAGTAGTAGTAACAGTAGGAGTAGCAGTAGAAGTAGTAGTAGTAGCAGTAGTAGTAGTAGTAGAAGTAGTAGTAGTGATAGTAGCAGTAGTAGTAACAGTGATAGTAGCAGTAGTAGTAGTAGAAGAAGTAGTAGTAGCAGTGGTAGTAGAAGTATCAGTATTGGTAACAGTAGCATTGGTAGTAGTAACAGTAGCAGTAGTAGTAGCAGTAGAAGTAGCAGTAGTACCAGTAGTAGAATTAGTAGTAGTAGTAGTAGTAGTAGTAACAGTAGCAGTAGTAGTAGTAGTAGTAACAGTAGAAGTAGAAGTAGCAGTAGTAGTAGTAGTAGTAGTAGTAGAAGTAGCCGTAGTAATAATGAGAATAATACTCAAATCACATCATAGCAGATTGTGTCGACTCAGCCAGAAAGATATGTAGTATTAGAGGGAAATATGTTTTATGCTCGAAGGAGACAGAACCGTTTAACCCGATCAAAATACACGCTGAAATTAGGGCTTACGAAAGAGTTACTGGGGCACAAAAGATCTGAGAAGACGCAGTGGATAAGGCCCTCAATAATAATAATAATAGCTGCTTTTACCCGCTGCATGCAAGAAGGCAAGAAGGGGAAGGTAAAAAGAGACTAAAAGTATTGCAATCAAATCTTTCTTTTCTTACAAAAAACCAACCAAAGCAACACCGACATCCACATCATTTGGAATGACACTGATTCCACACACCCACACACACACACACACACAGCTCATATATTACTTGTGCCCTTGTAAAGGGTTAAGTGAATGACATCAGCTGAAGATACCTTTTCGCATGATGCCGATGCTGATGCCGATGCTGATGCTGATGCCAGGCATTAAAAAGCCACCCCTCTGGCTGAGTTAGTTACCGTGCCCCCATTTTGAGATACTCCAACCTGCCCCATCCTAACCAATTTAAGCACACAGCAGGCAGTCAAATGAGCGAACTGTGCAAAGGTTTTAATAAATTTGTAAACAGATTTGTTAATTTCAGCATTAAATTTTGATGAGAATTTGGCCATATTGTGTGTGCCACAAAGCATTCCAAGCTATCTATGTGTGTCTGTCTCTCTGTGTGTGTGTGTGTGTGTGGGTGTGTGCGAGTGTGTCGGTGTTGGTGTTAAGTATGCGTGTTCAACACAAATAACGATAAAAACACAAAGTTAACTACAAACTGGGGAAGCTCTGTGCCTGTCTGTCTCTTCCCTGTGTGTTTGCGAGTGTGTTTCTGTGTGTATTTGTGTGTTGGTGTGTTGGCGTTGTGCTGTGTTGTGCGTGTACACTTAATGCCTTGAAGCAAGCCAACAGCAGTGTGGACAAAAGGCGTAAGAATTTAATGAAAATCATTAACAAAGTGTTGCCCGCAACTGACAGCAGCTTTAAGCAGCGAGCGGGGGGAGACACGCATTTACGGGGGGCTGAGCGCTGAGCGGTTGTGGCAGGATGATGTAACCAAGTTTATGATGAGCCACGAAAATTAAGACTACAAATGTTTGTTTGGCTTAAATGAGTTTCAGTCAGGTCGCTCGGGCAAAAACTGATGAAAAGTTTTTCAACTTTAAAGGCTGTTATAATGGAGCAAATGGACGTGGGGGGGGAGCGGTTTTGGGGCTTACATAATGAATGAACTGAGCATGGCCCGTGTGCTTTTTATGGCAATGTTAATTATTAGATTGAATTCCAAATGAGCCTTTTGACTCTTGGCTATCGCGGCCATCAAAGCTTTCAAATCGAATTGGTCAGCAAATGTCGTTTATGGTCACAACAATGGCAACAACTTCGGGCCAAAAACTAATAAGGATAATGCGCGGATTGTTTGTTCGTCTTCTCCCTCAAATAGCCAGCCAAATGTTGGCAAAAAAAAATAACGCACTCAATTTTTATTTGCATTTGCAACAGCTTTGCGCTGCGGTTGCAATTAACGCGGGGCTGTACAAAAGTATTGCCTTTTTTTGGGCCAATTCAGCATGCCGCTGCTAATAGTAAATTGATGCCTTTAAATTTGAATTTATTTAAAAAAAAAAACAAAGCGACTTAAATGCGACATTTGATGGCATTACGGCTTAGACCGTCATTGTGGCAAATGTCTAACAATTTTTGTATTGGGGACAATACACATTTTATGAAATTATCATTGACGTATTTAAAAGAAAATTGCCTTTAAAATTTGAGATACTTTTTGGTAGTAAAGATGAGGAGTCTAAATTTGATTGTGCGGTTCAAAGGTGAATTTCTAAAAATATAAAATTTATTATTCATAAAATTTTCCGTATTATGTGTTTAATATTGACACTTCACTTGATTCTAAACAATCAAAATTTGACTACGTTTAAAAAACAGTCTATGACATATAGCTGATTTGGGCTTCATTTTATGCAGATATTGTCCAATTTTATTAGCCCAATTAAGCTGAAATTATTCTGTAATAATGTGCATTAAATATTTGATTATCTGTGGGACTTTCTAAGACAAAATCTGACCCAATTTTTAAATTATTTTCGTTGTCTTGTTTAAATAAATTTCATGCCCGCTTTCACTTTGCCACTCTGCCTCAAAACTCGGTTTTGTGTGCCTTTTTAAATCGGCCACATAAATACGGCATTTTGCCGCCACATTTTGTTGCTCGTTTCGCTTAAAATCTGCTGGCAGTGCTCTAACGCTCGAAAGTAGGCAACACAATTTAAATAAATTTCTGGCTAATTTATAAAATTAGTCAGTCAAAAGTTTGTTTGCTGAGATTTAAATATGCTGAGAGATATTATATATATTTTTGTGGGCAAGTGGTTTGAGGGCGGCGGGCAGTGGCTGAAAGTTTTTTTTTATTTTGTTGTTTGCTTGTTCGTCGGCTCATTTTCAATTTGTGTTGGCTTGTTAGCCACCTCCTGGGCAGGACATGTCCCATAGAGAACCACTCCGGCCCGCTCCCCCACAATGCCTACTGCTATACATCAATGCTGACTGTCGTCTACTGTCAACAATGTTTTTCGCTATTGTTGTTGTTGTTGTTGCTGCGCGTTTCCGCTTTTCGACAGAGATTAAAAAAAATTTCAATTTTCCGTGGCATAAGCTTGCTTAGCAGCAGCGGGCTTGTTGGTTGGAGTTCAACATAAATGCCTGTGCAGCCAGGAAGTGCCCTCACGCACACTATGTATATATGTGTGTGGGTGTGTGTGTGTGTGTGTGTGTAGCTAGCATTGTAACATTTTTGCGGTTATTTTTGTTTTCCTTGGCCAATGGCAAACGGAGATTAATGTTTTCGTTCATTGCCCCATAAGGCAAACAAATGCACAATAAACACACACCCGAATACACAAAAAACACGCACACACACACACACACATACACATATATTTATATTTAAGATTTTGGCCCAGTTTTTTTTTGGTATTTTGTTAACAAGCTCAATCAAAAGACAAGCAAATGAGCCTCATGTACGTTCGCGCGTTTTTCAATTAACTTAATGTGCATAAAAGCACACACACACACACAGATACTCGCACGAGCACACACACACACCGACATCCATATAAGCATGCTTAAAATGTAAAAATGCGTTGAAAATTTATGACATCTTTTTTATTTCTTCTCTTTTTTTTTTGCTGCTTTCTTGTTTTTATGGCCAGCAGCGTCAGAGTCGATATGCGATATGCGCTCGATTGGCCCACAGGTGTTGGGCGAGCGTGTGCCGTGGGGTTTGGGGTTTGGGGGTCGTGAGGGGATTGCAAACATTTGTATAGACTTTGTGTGTGCGCGTGTGTGTGTGCCGTCAATTCAATCAAATGCTTCATACATCAATGGACAGCGACAGCTATGCATGTTGTGCATACACTTGTATCGAATACACACACAGATGCAGATGATGTTGTGCCTCCATCGGGACTCTAACTCTTCACAAAAAAAACAAGATACAGCAGCATGAAATGATGCAGTGGTAGATATCCAGTAAAGTTATTTAACATTATACTGCAAGGCTGTAAGTTAAAAAAATGAAAAATTAGAAGGCAAAAGATATTTAACAGATTTATTATTAAACATTAACCAAATATGTTAATACTTCAATTTCCAAAAATAGATGCAGATAAGAGGCCAAGGGAGCTGCTTTCTGAATTCTCGGGTTTTGTAGTAAATATTCTAATAATCAAAAAGAATATTTCCTCAGCCAGTAAATTAAGATCTTAATTTTAAATGTGCAGACGAATTAATACAAAATGTTTACAGGCCACTCGTAATGAAGGTTACAGAATGTTAAATAACATACGCAAATAACATTGATATCGCTATCGATCGATATGAACTGAGTGAATAGCAAAATAAAGAAGAAGAGATCAGTCGCAGTGAATACAGTAAAGTAAGCGGACTTGTTTGTGAAATAAACATAACTTAGTTTTGAATGCAATAAAAAAGTGTATAAGCCATTATAAGTCCGTTAAGTAGACAGACGGAAAAAGGATCGATTTAGCTTGGACTCACTCGGTTGGATTGAAAAGAAGCAGCTTTCGGATTATACGCCTGCTTTCGCCCATTTGCCGTTTACAGCGAATAACGGGATATGGCAACAACATATGTAAAACACTAACAAAAACACGAACGATGCCACTAAGCGTCAGTAAAGTGTAGAATTCTTTGCATGAAATGCCGATGAAATTCATAAAAACTGCTCACGTTTTATTGAAATAAAATATTTATGTAATGGACAGTGAACTGTTTGTTGTTGCTGCTTGCCGCACATGTTGTTGCCGTTGGTTAACATGCGCTCAAAACTGCGCACACAGCGACATGCTGATGGAGTAGCTACATATGTGACTCCCAATGTAACTGGAACTGTAGCCTGTAAGTGTAACTGTATCTGTGTATTTGTATCTACAAATTTGTATAAACTCGCTCAATCCCCCGCTTGTGGTCTCACCCTTTTGTTGCTGTTGTTGCGGTCACATTTCAAGTCGTAAATTTGTCGCACGTAAAGGTTTAAGCAGCCATGTTATCCCCCCTGCCCCCTAAGCCAAATCAACCCCGTCGACCAACGTGTGCTGCACACTTCCTGCCCCATGCTCGGCTTGCGTGACTAAAAGGTTCATCAGATAGCCCAGAAAATTATGTTTCTTCTCTCGTTGCCTGCTGCCTGCCTCCACCATATCCATTTCCCCTCCCGTCTCCCGTGTCCAGATTGTTGTTCAGCTTTTCGTGGCGTAGAGTCAAAAATTCATTGAATTGCGGCCACTGCATTATTAATAAGCCCCCGAAAAATGGTTGTTGCCTGCTACTTGGGAACAGTTCGTGGATGATGGTGCTTTTGTGGCACGGGAGCTGGCTGGCTGGCATGGGTTGGGGCAGTTGCAAAACGCAATTGAAACGTGCGATGGCAAGTTTAACAGTCGTCTTGCATTTATTTCAATTTACCGTCTACGCTTCACAGTGCCACACCAATTGTTTTGGTTGGACTTTTGTCCGCTTTGTAGCCAGTCGCAATTCTTTTGTCTTTTAACTGCCTTTTGGGGCTGTCGCACGTATCTTTGCAACGCTTTTATTTTGGTTTTTGCGCCGCAATTTGACTGTCTCACGGAACGCTGCATAGTTCAAGGGCTGTGTCATAAAAGTTGGGCGAATCTCGATGCTGGGGCCGGGCGAAATTGAGCTTGAGATTTGAAGTGCCAGCCAGCAATTGACACTGAGACGCACTTCAACCATACGATCAATAAACTGAAGCATTGTAAACGAGATATTCAAACTTTAGTTTAAAAAAACAACTAAAAAATTTACATAAATTTAAGATAATTGAATTATATTTATTAGAAATACTTTAATAGAATAAAATATTTAATATTATTATTTTATTTAAAGTTTAAGTAGTTATTTATATTATTTTTACTATTTTGATAACAGTTCTCTGTGCATTTTTTTTACTAACGGATAGTCGTTTACACTAGCTTAAAGCCATTTTACCCACTTATACACTGAAAGAATGATTCCTTACTCTATCGATTAGGATGTAAACAGTTTGCCAGTTTGTTTTATTTATTACGACAATGTTTTGAATTGATCTGAAAATGCACAAACCAATTTTCCAAACTACTCTAATTGAAGTAGGGCTGTAACACTTTATTTACATCAAAGATAAATTAGCAATTTAGATCACGAGTCCATCTTTACTTACTTACAATTCAGGTAAATTTGCTGGAAGCTGAGGTCCTGAATCAGGTAACTGGTCACACGGACGTGTGTGCAAATGATTTTTACATTGATTGATTTTTCATTACATATGAGCGACATCCGTTGGGGCCAGTGCCAGTGCCAGTGCCAGTGGCAGTGGCAGAGCTACGGCCAGGACATGGCCGTAGCATGACCAGGACATTAAACGCAGGCTGTGCCTTTGGCCGAATGTTTACCACTTCCGGCTTCCGCAGCAACAGAGCCGAGCAATGGCAAATGGCAAATGGCAACAATGCCAAACATACATTCAAAAACAGCAGTGCAACAACTGCAGTTGCAACACTCATCAAGACTGAGGTGCAGGGAGGCAGTCAGCAGCTACCCATGTGACAATGAAACAACTGAATTTTTGGCCCAAACACAGCAACACACACACACACACACACACATACACACACAGGCATTCAGTTGTTTGTTTCACATTTCCGTCGCACACGGAACACAGAGCCGCCCACATGTGTCAATGTGGACAAGTGCACTTTAAGCGAGAGCTGCCATAGAAACTGCAACAGCAGTAGCAGCAGCAGCAGCAGCAGCCACCAGTAGTGGCAGCAACAGCAGTAACAGTAACAGCAGCACAAAGGACTGGACATTTAGCTGCCATGTCAAAGGGGTTTGGGGTGTGTGGGCTGAGCTTGGTTATATCTTGATGCCTATGCCCTTTGACACGCGCTCGATTGCAATTTCGTTTTGCATGTGTGGCAACTGGGTGCGCAATGCAACCAAAATGTATGAAATGACTGGCAGCAGGCAGCAGGCAGCAGGCAGCGGGCAACAGGGAGCACAGCCCGCACAGGCGGCAGTTGCAGCTGCACAGTGACCCCATCAACCGCACCCCAGCAAATGCTGTCCATGTGCCAATTGAGGACTCCAATTCGCTTTAAAGTAACATTTTTTATTTGCGACTCTTGTGTGCGACTGTGTCTGTAAATGTGTGTGTGTGTGTGAATATGTGTGTGTGTCTGTTCTTGTGTGCAAATATGCAATATCCTGTATGGCAACGACTTAAAGGCTTTTTTGGTTGTGTCACAAGCATTTCACTCTCTTTCTCTGTATTTCTCTCTCTCTCTCTCTCTGTCTCTCTTGCCCTTTCTCTATCTCTATCTCAATTGAGAATTCGAGTAGCAATGTTTGTCATTTTGGAGGCCTGTTAATGTTGAATGAAAATCGATTTTACATACCTGCCCCCCTTTAACTTTTTTGGCTGCCGGTTACGCCTCTGGGCGTTGATCATTCTGGTTCTCAGACTGTGACTGGAAAATTGCCGGAAAATATTGAATGCAGAGGCATGTGCATGTGTGGCATTTCCCAAGTGTGCGGCATGTTTAACCTCGTTCGCCAGCCAGCAACCAGCAGCAACAATGGACACTGGAATAGAAACGGCAGCAGCAAAGACCCTGAGAGAGAGAGAGAGAGAGAGAGCGAGACAGAGCACATGTCTAATGTTTTATTGCTGCTTGGCCTCGACTCAGATGGAGACTCTGACTCGGACCCGGACTCAGAATCAGACATTGGCTGGGGTGACTCCAAGTTTGCTAGTTGCAAGCAGCAATTGCAATTGTATAAGACTTAAATTAATTAATTTGCCACACACACAAAAACCCATGCTGGGAGACTCAATGCTCACCAGCTGGACTGACTGGGTAAATCCTTTGGCAAGTGTCTGGCCTAATGAGTTGCGAGAAGAGTTTTGGGCCACGTTTATTTGCTGCTTATGCAACTGGCCACAGTGGCTGCCAAAAAGTAATCTACCAAGTGCCGCTGCACAGATAACAAGCAAGCTATTCTCAATTGCAATAAACGACTTAAAAATACCACGTAAATGAGAGTAAAGAAGTTATTAAGAATTTTAGCTCATTTAAGTTTATTATTTTCTACATTTTCAATTATTTTTTTAATATAATTTAACATAGAAATTTGTATAATTAAAATAATAAGAATGCATTTATTTTACCAACTATAAAAATTAAGATAAATTGTTATTGATTCTGTGTTATTTTTTTCTATAGCTTCGCAACTTTGCTCGTGCAATTAAAATACAATAAAATTGATTTTTAAAATAAAACTTAAATTAAACTTGTTTTATTTTTTGTACACAAAAATACACAAATCATTTTTTTATATCGATAGCAGCAACGGCAGATTTTTTTTGGTCAGCTATGGTCATCTTCTACTGTGCAGGGCAAGTGAGGAGTATTTATTTTAGTTAAAAATTGGTGGAGCCATTAGGCAACCCGTTGCAAATGAGATGCGACGGGAAGACACTGATAGGCCCTGAGGCGATGGCTGCGGGAGGAGTGCGAGGCGTGGAGAGCGAAGTGTCGCACAATTATACGGCTCTTTGGTGTATGCTCTTTGCCGCTGTCTTGATGCCACAGCACACCTCTACCCACCACTTCAACGCGGGCAAACACCAAATAGTGTCCCTTCAGGACAATTTGTGGCAATCAGCAAATGGGGCAAGCAGCAGGCGACTCGTCGCTGCATTAGCTACAGAATGTGGCATCGGGCGACACTTTGCGTTTTTCGTAATTAAATTAGTGCCACTGTCCGAGCATTAGTTACACTCACCAGTCACTACCCACAAACACTACACACACACACAAACACACACACACATACACAACACACATGGCATGTTGGCAGTTTAAAGTTGGCCACAAACCTCAGACAGGGTCTGTGGAAGGACTACGACTGGACATTGTCAGCCACTGATTTTGTGAGCATTTAAACGTTTTATTTGTTCGTTACGAGATCCAACAGTTTTATTTTGTAGTCAGCTTAGTTTTGTGGTTTTGTGGGAGGGGGGGGGGGGGAAGGTTGCAAAGTTTAAGCCACGCCCACATACTGTTTGCCTACTGCCTCTCTTTTTTTTGTTGCCTCTTTCGGTGCGGGCGCTTTACAACAGCTTTGCCAGCTACTTAAGATTTGGAGTCTCATTTTTGGGGCTAGGATCAGTGTCCGCTTTTTTGGCAACTATTATTTTATTTCTTTTGTTAAAGTGAGGCTGCATGCCACTGATTGCTGCGCAGTGTGACCATTGCAACTGTGCTACACAGCTTTTTGTGCATACTTCTGTAAGCTCAATTTCATGACGTGTGTTGCAACTGCCCCAAAACACAGAATTCTCTTTCAACTTGGTTCTGCTGCCACCACTCTTCTCTCTTCTCTCTACTCCTCTGCTTTTATTGTTGCTTCAACATGAGGGTATCTTAAGGTTGTTGGGAATTGTACTGCGGTTTGAGGATGACATTTTTGGATACAGCAAAGATGTATCCATTAAAATATATTTATAAGTAAAGATGTCCTTGAGTTGTTACGAAAGATATGTATATATATATATATATATATATATATATATAAATACATTCTTATATTAAAGTTGTGTAATATACGTTTTTAGCATATATATAAAATATTTATTTTATTTTTAAAATATTAATGTCAATCAAGAGAATTTTAATTTAAGGAAACTGATTGATAAAGCAACCTTAATAGAAATAATAATTACTCAGCAAAATTTATCAAACTTGTCAAAGTTGTATTTCTTTTTTGTCTCTTGTTTCTATGTCAAAAAACATATCTGACAATCGCAGGAATATAGAGTAAATATATATATATATATATTAAACTTTAAAATTGTCGTCTAAATGTAAGCGTATTTAAGCTGCACCACTCTTGGTATACCTCTGTGTCTCTGTTGCAATTGTTGTTTTATATTTGTTCTTTTTGTTGTAGTTGTTGTTGTTGTTGTCGGCCTGTTTCTGCCTGCCTGCGCTTGTGCAAAACTATTTTCGAAGATTTACGACGAAATTGTTTCAAACTTTTTGATTTCGTCGCACGTTGCTGGAGACTCGAAACCATTCCACACCACTCGACCCTTGGCCAGAACTCTAGCCTTTTCCACTCGTTTTCGCCAGTCGATTTGTTTGTTTGGCCGTTGAGGCCCGCATGTGCAGCAGGCGACGCGAATCGTCGACTCGGCGCTGATCCGATGAAAAACCAACAAAAAAAAAAAAAAAATAGAAAAGGATTAGGAAGTACGTGCATGTCCCTTGAAACACAGCCACCCCCCTTGGCCTAAGCTTCCTAACCCTCTTACAGCTGGACATGTTGCGGTACAGGGCCATTTGTTTCTCTCTGGGCGAGCGCAATTTAAAGTGCCCTGAAGCGTGCCACACACACACACACATACACGGTCGCCCAAACACATGCACACACTCGCTCGCACACACATAGATCCTTGCACGTCCTTGATGCCAACTTAATTACACGTTGTCGAGTACGGAGCACTCATTTTCACTTTTTTCATTTTATTTTTGGGTCCATTCTCTCACTTTAAGCTGATGCCGATTATTATCTGGCATTTGCATTCGGCTTGGAATCTATGTGTAAGTGTATTTTATTTTTTCGAGTGCTTTCGCGAAGGCACTTTTAATACGCTTAAGTGCGCCGGGGCACCCAAAACTATGCTATGAAAAATAGTTCAACAACTTTATTATGAAATTTTTCACAATCTCTCTAAAATGCAAGCAAAGACGAAAATAAATAAAAATACCATTTATGCATATGTGTTTGTCTCTGTGTGTGTGTGTGGAAGTCGACTCAAGCGCTTGGTAAATAGAAAACAACAGCACAACAAGAAGCAGAACATGAACAGAATCAGAATAAGAACAGCAACAAAAACAACAACAACAACATCATAGAAGTCCCAATCAGCAACACAAAACTAGATAGCAGCAGCCAGGAGAAAGACAGAGAGAGAAAGAAAGCTAGAGAGAGTGAAAGAAAATTCAGGAGAGAGAGAGAGAGAGTGAGAGAGAGATAGTCATAGAGACAGTTACAAGACAAACTGACAAGTGTGCTTAGTGGGCCGTGCTAAGGTTTTTGTGTGTGTCTGAGCTGTGAGCTGTGTGTAATTGTTGGGAATACTGCCGAGAGCAGTTGATATTCATACGAATACCCTCATCTGCACCTATTTCTCTGTCTCACTGTCTATCTTTCGGTTTAAGTGTGGGTGCTTGCCAAAATACTGAGGTAACCATTTCAACATACTCGTGCAAAAGTGCAGGAACATTGCCAAAAATATAACACACAACTGCATATTATTTATATGCCATTGATTTTTTATTAGAATCTTGAAATTTTCCGCTTGCCTAATGTAAATTGTGCAAAATGTGTAGGGGAATCTCCACTTTGCATAATATATATAATTAAGTTATATATTGTATTTATTGAATTAAAATAGTTGGTTTAGCGATATACATTTGTGCTTATTGATATTCAAATTGTGTTTATGCTTAATTGCGCTTAATGCGTATTTCTTTCATCGCTGTCTGCAACCGAATTGATTTACGTCGATCAGATATCGATACTTTACTGATATCGCTATTACCATGATTACTTGCATTCAATAGTATCGATGGTAACAAGGTTGCCAGATTGGTATATCAGTCATACGAAATATCAAATGCCAGATTGCCAGCACAGAGTTTAATATTTATTTAAATAAATAAACATAATCTTAATATTAGAAATTCTCAAAGCAAAATGTATCTAGTCTGGTATTGAAATTTTAGTTGTGAGAGCTTTCTAAATAATTGATGCATCTTTGCAGCTAAATATAAATGGCTACAATGGCCTTTAAATAAGTCATTTGTGAGAACGTATATCGATTGAAGTTGGTGAATGAATATAAAAGATTTCGGTTAAAAAATGCCATTAAATTATATATATGTAGTACGTATGTTATATGTTAAAAAAAAACTCTGTCTCTTTCAGTATTTCTAGCTGTATTAAACCATGTGCCTCTCAGTGAACCTCCTCTTTTTCTATTAAACTTTATCTTTCTAGCAAACACTCACAGTTTTTTTTTAGTACAGTATAAAAAGTGATTAAAAGTGGTATTGCAAAAGAGATATTTGAAAAGAGAGCTCGCACTCTATTTCAGTCACAGACGTAAGTGTTAAAGTGAGATCTAGTAACATTGTTATTCAATTTAGATGCAGTTGCTCCTCATAATACTTTGACAAATACCGAGTGAGCTATATATACGAATATGGAGTAGTTGGGTATCTGTCGCAATTTGCTCGCTTTGACGAACAGCCATTAAAGCGTAAGCCGCCTGTCAGCAGCCGCCCTAAAGCAGTATCAGGAACAGCAGCAGAAACATCAGCTACGAGCCCAACATGTCGTTAATGTGCTTGTGAGCCAGGAGGGGGTGTGAAGAGAGTAAGCGGGAAGCGAGTGTGGCTTTGGTATGAGTTGGGCTGCTTTTGCTGGGGCTTGTAAAGGATGGCTCTACACTCTCTGCGGCTCGTTCTGAATGGTTGTGGGTGGGGTGGGGTAGGGGCAGAGAGTGGCGAGTTGGTTGCATTCGCTTAATGCAAATCCTTGAAACCACTTGCGGCCCACTCGAAATTTTTAATTTTTCCCACAAAAGCCGCACTCGACAGAACTCGAGGCGCATCAACCAACCAGCCAACAACTCGACATATACACACACTCTCTGTGTGTGCGTGCGTGTGTGTGTGTGGAATTGCCGTTGCAAGTTGCAACTGTTGCAACGGGCATGAAACAGAAACACTTTGGGCTGTCATGCACCTAGACGGAATTACAAGTGTGTGCATGTTCGCAACCTGTATGCATGTGTATATGTGTATGTGTGAGTGTGTGCTGGGTGTGTGTAAGTGTGTGTGGCGCTGTATGGTTGCATTTGCCACAGTAACAGATAACACAGAGTTGGCCAGAGCGGAATGAAGGTGCCCAGCGGGCCTAGCATAATTTACAAAATAGTATAACAAAAAAAAAAACCCACAAGCCGCAGCTTAAATGCCCTTCACCTTTATTAAACATCATCTATATAAACCGATATATATATCAATATAGGGCTCAAAACATAAGAGCAATATCTTTTTTTTATTATATTTTAAGTTATTCCATCAATTTTTATTAAACATGTACCTAACTGTCTGGCAAATCATATTAGTAATAAAATTAATATTAAGAAGTGATGAAAATATTTATGTAAATGATGTAAAATATTATTTGCCATTTAAGAAAAGAGATCAATTTAGGAATATAGTCTGATAATTATCATTAATTTTATAAAGTTTTTCTTTAACAAGCATGCATAACTATGGAACAAAAAAATTCGATATAAATATTAAAAGCTATATTTATGGAAGAGTCGATCAAATAAAAATGAATTTAATATCTAGATGGATATATATATATAGAATAAAATAAGATACTTCCTTTTGTTTCATATATCTAAAAAAAAATAGGATTAATGGTAACTTGGAATAGCCCAGAAATATGTTTCTAAAATATAGTTTAAAATACAATACGAATAATTGGATTCAACACAATTGAAGACTTTTAAGTAGATTTTCTATTTAATGTAAAATAGTTTAGAATTTACTTAGAAGTTTTCCGCCGTGCTAAATCCAATTATAATAGAAATATGTAGCAATATATATATATATATATAGTACCTGTATTGTAGGATTATGTAAAAAGCGCGTTTCAAAGTGAATTTCATCTCTTAGCAACTGCAACTGCAGCTGACTAACTCTGCAGAGGACAGGCAACACTGCATGAGTGTGTGCGCGAGTGTGTGTGCGTGTGTGTGTGTGTGTGTGTGTGTGTGAATGTGTGTTGGCAAACTCACTCATAATGCGCTCAGCTCGGCGCTCATTGCATTCGTGAACTTTATTAATAATGGCGCCAAACAACATGAGCTGCTCCTCCTCCATCCTCCGTGCGCGCGAGGAGCGTCTCAGCCTCGTTGCTGGCTGGCCATGTCCACGAACAAGTGTCTGTCCGTCCAGCCGTCTAACCGTCGCTGTGTCTATCTGCGCGTATATGTGCGAAAATCGGCGAGAAAAATTGCAGCAGTAGCAGCGGCAGCAAAAAAAAAAAGGTACGCGAAGTTGAAATATATACAACATAAAAGCCGACAACAGCAAAGCGGCTAAATAAAAAGTGGCACACACAAAAAAGAGCAGATAAAAAAGCGCTTGCAACTTGCACTGCAAATTATTATTTTTTGCCAGCGGCTGAGCTGTAAGAGGCATGTTGCACGGGGTGGGGGCAGGGCAGCACACAAGCAGTGTGGAAGTTTGCCACTTTTTCTCTATATAAACAAATTAAAGCTGCTTTAAGACGCCAGCAGTGGCAGTGGCAGCATCAGCGCCAGCAACCAGCAACCAGCCACATACCACATTATCGTTAGCAAAAATGGCATTCATAATTATGCTGGCACGCCCCCTCACATGTGGCAACGGCAAAGACATTCATCTTTTGGCAGCTGCCCCCAATTTCTCTCCATGCTACCCTTAGACCCAGTCCTATGTCCTGTGTCCTCTGTCCTCTGCTTTCTAAGCTGCCAACGCATCACTCAGTCAAAAAATTTCACCGCGTCAAGTTGTGTTAACAGCAACAAAGACAAGAACAACAGCCAAAACCAACTACCAAACAACATGGCTAACACTCCAGCAGTGTTGTTGGCTTTCGCTCAGCTGTGCTAATTACAGCTGACAGTTTTCTTTTGCTCCTCTTTGCGCACAACGTGACGTATGAGCAATGTACGTGCGGCAATTAATAAACGATGCGAGGCGTGGCCTCCAACAGAGGCAGCGATGAAAAGAAGTTGCCGGGGACAGGGGGCATGCCAGTTAGGGCAGGGGCAGCAAAACTCTGCTATTGATTTTTGTTTGTCAGCGTAATTGAATTTATATGCATGTATTTGTGTTCAATTGCAAACGCTTTGCCTTCGCCAACTCCTTGCTCCTGCCACCACCAGCTCTCTGCTGTGCCTCTCCTGGTTGCCATTAATTAAGTGCGCTCTGACCTGAAAAATCAAAAAGTTGACATTATAAATTACAAAATAGCATTGGCAGCGGCAGCAGTTAGCGGGACAGCGTCCAAGTGCCACAACTCGTATTGCCAACAATCAGTGGCAACCAGAACCCTACAAAAATAAAATGACATCAAATAGAGGCAGCGACAGCGCAGCAAAAACTGTCAAGAGTCTCATTAATTGAACAAAGCATTCAAGTGGAGAACTGGCATAGGCTGTGCCGGTGCGGTTGCCGGGGAGATGGGGAGATGGGCAGCGCGGAGGCGGACCAGCAAATGAGCAACCAATTTTTTTTTGTGAAATCAGCAACAACAAAGCGATGTAAACTGTGGCAACTCTTGTAACTTTTGCCTCCCGTTTTGTTTGCACTGTGTAGCGAGAGACTTTTAGTTACCCCGCAGCACCCCTCTGCTGTGGCAGGCAGCGAAGCGACAATGATGATGCCACTGTTGCTGCTTGCCACTACTCGGACTCGGACTCGGACTCGGACTCCCACTCGGACCCTTGCGCTTCCGTTTCCGATATTGTTAGTCTTCCATGTCCTCGCAGAGTGTCTTATAATTTTGCTATGCAATGTGTTACGCCTCCAAAGAAATCATTCCCAAATTCAAATAGCATCTTTATTCTAGATCAGCGACAATGGATGAGCAGTCAAAGATGTGTCTGTGTTGGCTGCATGTTTATTAATCTCACAATGGAGAAGTTATCCTATTAAAACTCCAACCAAATTTCTTTATTTTCTTAGTCGAAAAGACTACTTGGAAAGTTGGCTGGATCATTCAATATAGATATATCAATATAGATAGCAAAAAAAATTGGGCTTTCAAATCCTTTGACTGACATCAAAGATGGCTTCAAGGGTCTTACTTCCCTTAGTAGTCCAAGTTAATCTGCTCAAATTATTCCTCAATGGTTTCAACAACTTTGCCATAATCCTTTGCTCGAATCCTGTATAAAATTTAATAAATATGTTTGTGTTATTTTAATTTTCCGTTTTAGGTAAAATCTAAACTGCAAAGGGTATATGGTTGTCGGTATGCCCAGGATAGTAATTTTTCTCTTGCGGTATTTTTTTTTTTCTTGGCACAACTGCTGCGTCCGTATTTCACAGGACTTCCTGTTGTCCCCGCTGTTGCAGCGAAATGTTTCGCCAAGCGGCACTTAAGCGCACTTCTCCGTTTTTTCTTCATCTTCTTTAGCAATAGAAAATATGTTGCACCAGCCAACGGGCCACCCCTTTCGTAACTGGCAATTTCATTTGGGTCTTTTGGCTGCTTTATGGCTGCTGAGGCAACGACATCAGCGTAATTGCAGTTATTTCACCTGTCGCAAATAAAACAAAATGCAGCCGGGCGCAAACAAGTTGCAATTTGTACTCGCTGTTGCAAACAGTTCAATTTCTACTTTGTCCCACACACACACACACACACACAGAGAAAGTACAGCTGCAGGAGCGGTCGAATTGCTTCGTTGACAAGTTTTGTGGCATGTGCAACGCCCCCACACGACGCCTGCCATTCGATTTGCTGGCGCTTTAATTCCGCACAGAAAAAGTCAATTTTCTGGTAAATTTGCTGGACTTGTTATACCTCTCAATCACTTAGTTTTCCTATTTCCTACAGTTGCTCCTATATCAGTCTCTGTCTCTGTCTGTGTGTGTGTGTCTTTTCTGTGTATTTGTATTGGTGTTTGCCTTTTTTTGTCAGCTATTCGGCTTGTGGGCCATTTCATAAATGCAGCCATAAATCAGCTTTCAGTTGGCCACGAATTGATTTTTAACTTTGTCGTGCACCGTCTTCCTTTTCATTTCCTCTCGCCCCCCCCCCCCCCCCCCCACACTACTTACCTCCCTCACTCTATTTTCCTCTCTCCCCTCTTGCTCTTCATTTCTCTTGCATTCTTATCGCTTTCTTTTGGCCATTGCTTGTTAACAGTTTACTTACAAAAAAAAAAAAAAACAAGAAGTAAAAAAGTAGAAGATAAAATGAATGTTATTTAATATTTCATGCCTCGTTTTTCTTTTTTCTTTTTTCTTTTTTCTTTTCACATTTCACTTTTTTTTCTTGATTTTTCTTTACATTTCTTTGCGTGCTTTTTCTGCTGGATTTTAATCAATTTCTGGTGTCATTTTATGCCAATTATTTGCTTGTCAGTTGCCTCATTCTTTGTTGTGCCCGTTATTGTTGCTATTGTTGGTTGCATTGTCGTTGTTGGTATGTTGCCTGCTGCTGCTGCTGTTGTAATATTCCAATGGCATTCATATCTGCAGCTTAAATGATTTAACTTTTGCTTATACTCATCGCATATGGCAGCATTTTGGTATTTTACGAGAGCTTTGCATTTTTGAAGCAAATTGCAATTGCAATTGCAATGGAATTTTGTATTTTCAAATTTTCTGCAATAAATTCTTTCGTCTACGTTGTAACAATTATGCATGCAATTTTTTTTTTTTATTAAAAATATACAAATATTTCTTTGTTAAATATTTTCGGGTTAAATTATTTAAAATTCAATTTTATAAGCGGTAAGCCATAAAAGCGTACATTTTTTTTATCAATATTTATTGGAATGAGTATTTAATAACTAAAATTTATATTCTAGCAGTATTTTTTATTGAATAATATTAATTGCACACTATCGTATGAATATTATAATTATAATTAAAATGCAATCTTTAATATATGTTGACTCTTCCAACAATTCCTGATATTGCATAAGTTTAAGAATCTTTCCCTAGAATACATATTTTTCTAGCTTTGCAAATCAACCACACAAAATCGAAAGATTTCTCTTGGTCAAAGTAATCCGGGAATAGTTTTAGCTTACTTATAACTGCCATTTAAATAGTATTAAAAATTTAAACTTTTGATGCGCTTTGTTTAATAGAAGCTGTTTAAATGGCTTTATGTCCCAGCTCAATGGTTTGATCTGAGTGTCCAGTTATAAGTATAGTTTTCGCTTCTTCTTCTTTACAGCTGTTGGCCTTAAGTAAACCATAAAAGTGCAGCAGATACTTGGGGCCACATAAACCCACTTAACGGACACTTTCGCTTTTGGCCTTAGCTCAGCTCAGTTTGCATCGGTTCGAAAAGCATTTTGTTGTTATTGCTCAATGAAAAATGACAAAGACTCAGTCTCCATCCAAAGACGTTTGTAGGTACATATTTCATTCTCTCTCTCTCTCTCTCTCTCTCACTCTCTCTCTTTCTATCTCTTTCATGTTTTTAATACGCTTCTGTCTCTGATGTTGCTGTGTCTTTGTGTCGTCCTTTCTTGTGTTGTGATTGTCTTGGGCTCTGTGTGTGGCCATCGCGTGCTCGAAAACACTTGGCAGCATTGCAAGTGCAAGTGCAGCAGGAAATAGCTGAACAGCAATGTGATTGTGTGAGGGAGGGGGAGGGGGAGGGGAGGTGTGCTGGATTGCCGGAGTTCAGCGTGGAACTGCTGCTCTGTGCGACCTATCCAACTTTAAAGTAGATTTCCGTTGGATTTGTTGCGGTTGCGTGTCTCTCACATTGCTCCACTATCCACTATTGACTGGTTGCTTGCGGGGGCAAACAGCGGGGGGAGCGAACGCTTTGCTTTTATGTCTTCCGGCCAACATAAACACTTTAGTTGTTGTTGCTGTTGAATGTCAAAAGAAGAGCAAAGCAAAGTTTCGCTGACAGTCATAGCCGCAAAATAGAAAAAAATGGAAAAGCAAAGCACTGTGACAAATGTCCTCGGGTATGTGACTATGTGCGTATGTGTGTGTGAGTGTGTGTATAAAAGTTGGTGTGTGGCATTTCACAACTTTAGCAAGTTTTACAGCTAAACGCCTTGCAATTGCCAAGCGGCTGCCGATGCAGTTTGACTCTGACTTTGTCGCTATTCGTCTCTCTTTCTATATTGTATCACTCACCTGCTTCACTTGCTTGGTTGTGCATGTGTCTGTGTCTGTGTGTGTGTTGCCATTACTGCGTTTATTGGCTTAAAGTGTTTGACAATTCATTAAGTGGGCGAGCTTTAGCCATTTGCTTGCTTGTCTTTAGCTGCTTACAGGCGCGTAAATTGCATTGTCGCCATTTGCCGGGGATCAAACGCTTGAGTAGCAAAGGACACAGGACACAGGACACGTTAATTTGGTTGGCTTAAGTAGGCTTCGATTTGAGTATTCCGTTTACACAAGTGTCAACAAATCGGTTGGCATTAAATTGCTTTTGCATAAGCACTTTTGCACAAGACAGTGCAGTTTAATATTAATTAGCTTCTGTCTGTCTACCGAGCTGCTTAGTTATTTATCGGCATGCGTAAAAGTATGCTACACTAAATTAGATTAAATTTAATCTTCAAAGGCGCTTTAGTAATAATAATTTAACTTTTGGAAGTGCTTGAATATAATAATATTTTAAGCTGCAAGTATATTTAACAAATTCTATTGCATGCATCGGTTATGTCAAGGTTGTAAAAGTTATGCTGAAAATTGAAATATTTTTATATTACAAATTGAAAGTTATTTAATAAGCTAAACTTTTAATACCCTTTTTTGAGCATGTTCGAATTTTCCACAAATACCTAAACTAAGTTTATTCCCCATCTAACAGACTTATTTTAAGAACAGAATATGAGGTAATTCTGCAAAGCAATATTTAATTACATTGTTAGTGTAGGTATAGTTAAATTTCGGCACGATAAACTTACAACTTTTATTTTTTTTGTTGCCTTGCTACCCTTCAAAATTGCTGAGCGAAGCAGCAGCAAACATTTTTTAGCTCTCACACACACACACACATTTACACAAGCACACGTGCCAAACTATAAAATAATAAACCAAATTTGTTGAGCAAGTTTAAGTGAAAATGTTAAGAGTAAAGTTTTTGCTGCTGAAATAAAGACAAACATTGTTATCACCTACAAAACAGAGAAACAGGCAGCTCAAAAGAGCGACAGAGAGGAAGGGAGAGGGAGCGGGAGAGAGAGTAACAGCAACAAGCAGGCCATCAAGGAGGCCATAAGCATCAGAGAGGGGAAGCGGCGAGAAAGGGTGTGTTTTGCGGGGTGCACGTTGACGTTGCCTTTGCCGCTGGCGTTTGGAGACGTGCAAATAAGTTGAGCAACAGAGCGAAGCAAAAAGCAAAATATTTATACAAATAGGTTATGCAAACAAACTTAGACAAAG
The DNA here is from genome assembly GCA_037043605.1 of Drosophila multiciliata. Classification (NCBI taxonomy): domain Eukaryota; kingdom Metazoa; phylum Arthropoda; class Insecta; order Diptera; family Drosophilidae; genus Drosophila; species Drosophila multiciliata. The sequence goes on from JBAMBF010000589.1 coordinate 3,592,929, forward strand.
TCACACACACACGCACACACACACACACACACACACACACACTTACACACAGGAACAGATAAAGTACACGAAGAAGGCACGCACATGATGGAAGAAGGGGGCAGGGCGGCGGGTTGCACATCAAGGCACGACATGAGCTTCCTTTGCTGGCGCCAGACGCTGCAGGACATAATGAAGTTTGAGTTTGAGACTCAATGAAATGTCAACAACGCCGAGCCAGGGGGATGGGGATGAAAAAGGAGGAGCAGTAACAGGAGCAGCGGCAGGCGCATTGACAGGAGTATGGCTTCAATTGACGTTCTGTTGTGTGTACATATTTATATATAGATATAGATATAGACGATAAAAAATAAAAACGCTGAGACGCCAACTGGCAAGATCGCATTACAAAGTGCAACTGCTGCTGCTGCTGCTGTTGGGGATATCGAGAAGCAGAGTGTTGTTAAGCAACATTTGCTTTTATCATTTAATTACAATAAATTAATTATGACTAGTTGGCACAGCTAGCGAACCCAAACCGAACAACTCCTCCGCAAACGCAAAACCCAAAAAGGGGACACATCGAAACCCACAAACCAATTCACTATGCGGGCGTTGAGTGTCGATTACATGGAAAATTCAAAACTCTAAGGATATGTCTATGCTATGAATACTTAATATATATTTATGTATATATATATATATATATATATATAGTGTGTGTTGTTATGTAAGTGTTTGTGTGTGTGCACATATAAAACACGCAGCCGCAAAACATATTAAATTTATTATCAATAAATTTTCATTAGCTTCGTGTTGCTGTTAGACACTAGACCTATGTGTGTGTGTGGGTGTGTGTGTGTGGGTGTGTGTGTTGGTGTGTGTGTAGGGATATCGCACTCCAACTATAACGAGCTCTGTGGGTCGTGGCCAGTTGACATAATTTACAATTTTAGTCATAAAAACACACACACACGCATATGCTGGCAAAACTGATGCGCCATCAGCGTAGTTTCCACACACATACACATGCAGTTTCCCTCTCACACACACACACACACAGTCATGCTCTAAACTTGGCCTTTTGCTACGCCAAAGTTATCTAGAACCGCATCAACGGTTAAGCCCCGGCTTGGCTGCATGGCGAAAGGGGGGCCCCCTTCAGGCATATTGTAGGGATGTAGTTTGCTGCATAACGGGTTGTGTGTTCCATTTTAAAAGCAACCCCTACACCCATCCAAACCCACACTCCTTTTTGCCGTTAGTATTTGTGATTGTGTTGCTCTTCCAAAGTGAATCGGTTATGTTTTTTAGCAAAGAAAGTGTCTGAGAAATGTTTATTTATTTATCAAGAATAGAGAGCTACTTTATTTTATACTGCCACACAATACGAAATCTATGTAAAAAAGCTACAGAAATAAATAAGGCTTATATTTATATATACATAAGCTATAAAATATAAATAAAAATAAGCCGATGGAACAGGTAAATCATAACTCAAGAGTTGGATATGCATACATAATGCAAACATGTCTGAGGCATCGCCGCTTCTACAGAATTTATTGTGGAGTAAAATATTTATTAAGCTAACAAGGTATTAAGTTATAAGTTAAATATATTAAAGTTATATATTTTTTTTATCAATTATTTGTAATTAATAATTTAACAAACTGCGCAAGAAATGTCTCTGCTTAATTTAGACTCATTTTAAAATTTCTCTCAATTGAGATTTTAAATTTATATTAAAGCTAACTTGTGGTATTTAATATGCCAAATATGCATTCAAAATTTTCATTTTATTAATGATTGAAATATTAATAGATTTTAAAATAATTAACTTGCCATAATGTAATTATTATTAATTAAAACTTAGTATTTAATATGCCAAATTCGCACTTTAAATTGTCATTTTATTAATGATTGAAATACTAATACATTTTGAAATAATTAACTTGTAACTATGTAACTATTATTAATTAAATCATAAAAAACAACATTTAAGGCTTAAGCTAAATGAATTTGACTTAAATGTTAAATTGAATAAAAGCGTAAAATTGCAAACTAAAACTTTGATATTTTATTTAATATTTGCGTGTTTTGTTTTATTAGGTTTGGCTGTTTGGGGATCAGCGTCAACAGCGGCGTCAGCGTCATTGGCATTTCCATCAACAGATACTGCAGAGGCAGCCAGCAAACCAACAACAACAGCAGCAACAAGAGTGACAACAACAGCGACAACAACAACAACAACAGCAACAACAGACAACGTCAACAACAGCAGCGAGGACGCCATTTTATTTTCTCTTTGTGTTATACGCTGTCATTGAGCATTGTTGTTGTTGTAGTCATGTTTGTTGTAGTTATTTTTGCTTATTGTTGTTGTTGTTGTTGTTGTATTATAATGCCAACTCATATTCCGCTCGTTATCCTTTTGTGTGTCGTGCAACGGAATTGACCCTTTTTGCTGCGTGACAAGAGTGAAGCAGCCAGCGGCGGGGTTAAGAGTGTGAAACACCAACCCCCTCCTCCTCCCCCCCGCACTCCCCACACATCCACCTACATCCGTATTGGCCACGAAGGTGGAACGCGAGGATGCTAAAGTATCAAAAGTGATGGATGACAGGTTAATATGCGGCGACATTTTCATGCTGATGCTGATAAAATTTTCGTTTGCATGCTGCACGGGGTGCTGCCAACAATTGGGACTGCCAACTTGCTGGCAACACTGGCTCGGTTAAGGATCACACAATGGCAATGGGATGAGGGGTGGTGTGAGGTGGGGTGGGGTGGGTGCTTGTCGTGTTTGGTGACATTTTAAATGCACAGCATGACAAGTTTAATTTTACAACGTGCACAGCAAATTAAGCGTAGCAAGTGAATGACAAAGAGAGAGAGGGAGATTGAGATGAGTGTGAGAGTGAGAGTGAGACAATTGCATTAAAGTTAAGCTGCTGTTTAATTGCTGGCAACAGCAGGCTTCATTAGCAGCGCTGCTAAATAACATTCAGTCAGACAGTCAACAATAACAGCAGCAGAGCAACGAGACGAACAGAAAGATAGAAAGAGAGAGAGAGAGAGAGAGAGAGACAGAATGAGAACTCATCTGAATGCTGTTTGAATGCGCTTCGCTTCAAAATGGTCAACTGCAATGGTTGACTGGCTGCCAGGATATCTAGTTGAAGTTTTCCATGTTGCTCGGCAGCAGGCAAGGGTTAAGGTGTCACTGGTTGAGTGCGGGGAGAGGTGGGTGCGGTGGTAGGGGGGAGACGGGTTCGAATGGGGCAATGTGTGTTGCAGTCATTTGAATGCTTTGGAAAAACTTCCGCTCCATTAGTCTGCCAGTTTCCGGCAACGTTTTCCTAGCACAATTTACGCAAATTGATGTCATCAACAGGGGCCAGCCCACAACTTGAATTCAGATTCACATTTCCAGTCACAGTCACAAGTCTCATCGTGTGCGTAACTCGGTAAATGAAGTGAATGAATGAGTGAATCAGTGAATCAGTGAATGACTGAATGAGTACATGTTGCCACTGCAACTGCTGCAGGTCGCGCTCGCTCGCCGGATGGTTCAACATTCTTTTCCGGTCAATACGGGGCCACAACCAAGATCTGTTGACACACACAGTTGTTGTGCAGCTTGAGAGGGGTAGTGGGAGAGGGGCAGTGAAGGGGTTAAATGCCTTCCGCTTGAAATGCATTTTGCTCATTTCAACGCTTGCCACAGCGCAGCTCAGCACTTTTTCAAATGGCGACCTACTTAAAAGAAAAAATAATGAGCAGTGCAGTTGTGGACTACCGACTGTGGCATACTCTGCTGCTGTTTAGAAGAAAGCAAATTTTCTTTAAGATAAATTTATAGCTGTGCACACTCAAAAAGTGCATCAAAAACCGATCAAACCCAAATCGATTTTTAAAAAACAATCTTTTTTTAGATCATGGTTTGAACTCTAGATAAATGCTGACTTTGAAATTGAAAAACTGATTCGAAATTCATGTTTAAATAATATCCCCAAAAAGAAGTGATTAGCGGCAGGGCATCCAAAATCACAACTTTTCAAAAGCGAGGAAATTTTCAAAAACCTGTGTTTTATTTTTAACAGTAATTTAAAAACTAATAAACTCTTCTAGATTCGGAATCAGGGTATAGGCGCTGTTGAGCATTGCAGAAATCTAATGAAAACAACTTCATAGTCAATGTGAAGGCAGCCAAATGTGCAACATCATGCGAGACTCAAGACTTGAGATTGTGGCAGGCAGCAAAACTTTAGCAAGCATAAGCAAACAAACAAGCTAACAAACAGATAGACAGACAGTTAAACAGACAAAAAGACAATGAGTGAGAGGGAGTGAGAGAGTGAGAGAGAGTGAGATAGTGAGATAGACATAGACAGGCAGCGAAAAACTCAACTCAACTCAACTCTTAACTCTCAACAGGACTTCAAGTGAGTTTCGAAAGTCAAGTGCGTGTCGCTGTTGGCAGCTTCTGAAGACTCCATTGTCTGTTGCCCAGTGTGTGTTAGTGTGTGTGTGTTGGTTTATAAATATTTGCCTTGCAAATGCAGTATGACACACCCACACACACATATACGCATAGCTAATGCCCCCCAGCTGTAAATTGGGTTTACAGTTTCGTCAAGCCAAGCGTTGTTTGCACACTTGTGGCACAAAAACCAATAACAACCGATTGACTTGCTCATTTCTTACTTAATAGATACGTGAACCACAACGATACAGAAATCGAAAATTAATCTACCATTAATTTCTCATTATTATCATTTTTTAGAAATTGTTTTTCACAGAAATTTATTTCTATCATTAAGATTATATTGATTAATATAAGATTCTTTAACATCTGCGTGAAATTATACTGAAATAATGTATAAAAAAAATTGTTAATTAGCTTAGAAATTAGTAAAAATTAGCTTTGAGAAATACTTCAACATTTATAGCCGGACTTTAATTTGTAAAGTTATTACATATTTCAATATTTCTTTAAGCTTCAAAATCTACAGCTGACTGAAAAGCCGCTGTAAATCTGTCCTAGGAAATGAATTCAAATATAAGTTTATAAAAAATAATATAACAAATAAATATAAATTAAAAAGAGCAAAAAATTATAACTAAACACTTTTTAATTTAACATTTTACAGCTTATTTTGTTCAATCCAAATTATATTCGACCATTTTAATACGTGATAATTTGTTGTTTATTGTATTAGTTAATTTAATTTTTTTTATGTTTAGTTAATTTTATTTATATATATATATTTCGATTAAATATTTTAATTTATTACAGCCTTTTCACATTATATAATTTACTTCGAAATTCAAAATTAATAAATGAGTAAGTCCAAATTATATTAATTAAATTAATAATAATTACAGATTTATATTGTAAACAATTTCGTGCTTTGTAGAATGACATTAATTAATCACATCAAATTGATTAAGCAATTGCTCCATAATAGTAAGCTATGCAAGTTTATAATAAATAAATTCTAAAATAAAATAAATTCATTTTGCAAATTAAAAAATTTGAATTCTATATAAAAACTGCCCACAATATTTTCCATGTTTTTATTTTATTGTAGTTTCTAATGCACTTTTTTTGTAGTTTGTGTGGTCAACCGCAGATATAAATAAATACAATTAAATGCACTTGAAATATATCTAAATTAAATAAACTAAAAAAAAAACAACTAATGAAGTGCAGTTACAATTGTTATCAATAAACAAACACTTCATTTTAAGTTATTAACACATTGTTTTTTTTTCAAAACTATTCATCAATTTAGCTGGTTTTTACAGCTGCTTTTAGCATCAGTTTCTTTTAAGTTGATTGCCATAGTAAGAATTTAAATATTTTGCTAGTAAGTGTGACCTTAATTTAAGTGAAATGCAGTGAAAATTTCAGCAAAATGCCAACGAAAAACATTATGCAAAAATAATTTCCATGGTTGTGTGTCTTATATTTTATGGATTTTCTTTTAGCTACTTCAGATGCGCAACTTAATTCGCGATTTCACTTGAAAACTTTATGTGTTTGTTTGCAAAATGCGGAGTAAGTTGCAAATATATTTTTGGGGCAGCCAAAATAGGAGTCGCAAAGTCGTGACAGCTTTTTCGCCACTTGCGCGACGAGAGACGGCAAACTGCGAAAGCTGCAAAACTTAATAGAAAATTAGCAGCTGAAAGTGTTGTTTGAACTTGTTACCTGCTACCTGCAACATGCAACATGCAGCGCTTAACGTGGCAATGTAGTTGCCTGCCCCCCTGCCTGCTTTTGCCAAGTTCATTTGGCCGTGTGCAATTCACTTACCCTGTCGCTGTCTCGGTCTTAGCTCATGTCGCGGCCTTATTTGGGCCACTCAGTTCATAAAGCAAATTTCATTTTTGTCGGCAACGAAACGAAGTCGGCTAAAACGTGGCAAGTTGCTTAAGTTTTAGCCGCATAATCTGGGCTGGCAGTGTCATAAATATTCAATGGCTTTGTCTGTTTGCAGCACCGTGTGGCAGCCAGCAACCTGCAGCAAACGTGGCAAACTAGCCAGCAGCAACATTTACGGCATTTGCAACTGCGACAGCGACTCGGAACAATCAATGCCTTAAAGCGACTAAAGAAGATGCCGTAAAAGAGGAAGAAGAAGAAGAAGAAGTGGAGCTTAGGCAACTGCCTGAACTGGCTCGTTGCCAACTTCATTATGGCCAAGTTACTCATATAAACTAAATTCAAACAGCCGCTGTCTTTTTTTTGTGTGTGTGCCATCGATTAAGCCAGGCTAAGCGCGCGCCTGGAACACCTGGCGTATGAGCAATTCACTTTGTCTCTCTCTCTCTCTCAATTTCTCTATTGCCATCTCCATTTCGCTTTGTTTTTCTTTCGGCATTTGTAGTGTTATTTTTTTTTTTTGGTGTTAAGACAGCACTTTCAGTTCCAAGACAAAGCAACAACAAGTTTGGACCAACACTTCTGTGTGACAGCAGGCGGCAGCAACCTGGGTATCGTTTCTTGGCCACCTCGCACAGAAGCGACCTGGCTCTCAGCGCCATCTCTTCAATTGTCCTTTGTCGACTGCATCACGTTTTGTTGGCCATACACTTGCCAAGTAGTGGATAGTTCACTTTTGGCAGACATCTCTATATAAAATGACTATTTTTATAACTTGCTTTTTATTCGAATTTTGATGTTTAACGATGTATATAGTTATATGTATATTATGTATATAGTTAGATATATAGTTAAATTTATTTCTTGCTAAAAAAAGCTGTATTTTTTATATTAACCTATTTTTATATTAACCTATTTCAACAAAAACAATTCAACTTATTTAAAAGTAAGATAATGTTATGCACAAAAGAAATACTGAGCAAAATTAATAAATTAAATAAAAAAAGGAAACATTGATTTAAAAAAAGAATTATTTATATATTTCACAAATTCTCCAATTGCTAATTTTATTTATTATGCCAACAATATGATAAAAAGAGTATTTAATATTCTTCAGTTGCAATCAAAAAAATGTATTTGTTTTTCTTGTTTTCTATATTTTTCTAGTTGAATTGCTGGCGCATCGATGGCTCCGTTGCACAATTGCACATATGTTGCATGTAGCTCCCCGCAGACACAGGTTGTTGCGCCGAGCAGCAATAAACAAAAGCAACGCGCGGAGCAAATGGAGATGAAGCTGGAGAGGAGAGGAGAGGCTGCAACAGACAGTACTCCGGCGATTACAGGTTTCTGGACAAAGTGTTGGCAGTGGCTTAGGTGAATATCTTGGGGCAACAGTCGAATGGTAGTGCGATGATGCCACAAGTGTAAGTTTCGGTAACTGTGGCATTGTTTTTAATTTATCTAAATTGAAAAGTGCAACAAATCGCACACAACTAAAGCGCTTGCCACCGATAACAGCAAGCGGCATGCAGCAAGTAGCAAGTAGCAAGTAGCAAACGGCACACGACTCTGCCACTCCCCTCTTTAAGTGTGAATGAAAAGGCAAAAGTGGCAGACAGACCAACAAGCAAATAGCCAGCAGGAGCAGCAGTCAAGCACATGGGTAGAGTAAGGGGAAGTTAGGGGGGAGTTAGAAGGGGGGGTGGGCGTAAAGAGCAAGACATTTGCTGAAATAAAATTTCAATTTGCTTGAATTTCATTTGTGTGTTTGGCACACACACAGAGCCAGTGTTTGGTTGTGTGTGTGTGTGTGTGTGTGTGCCTCTGCTTTATCGCCTTGCCAGTTAACGTCAGCTTGGTTTACCGTTATGCTTGGCTGCGTGCGCTGCCAGCAGCAGCACTCGAAGCAACTCGAAGTAACCGGAACAACCAAAAAAAAGGAAAAAATAAAACGAGAACAAAGCAACTTTTGCTCGCAGGACAACGCCAAATATTTACTGTGCGTGTTTTTGGGATCTCTGCTTTTATGTATGTATGTGTGTGTGTGTGTGTGTGTGATTCTCATGGGTTTCCTGTCTGTCCTTGTGGCTGCGTGTCCCTGCATCCTGGACGGCACCGGACTGAACTGTGTGTGTATTCCCGCTGGTGACGTTTGTTGATGGTTTCCAGGTGAATGCACGAATTGCGTTTACGTATTAAATAATAAATGAATGTCGGATTGTTTTTTGTCGCTGCTGCCTCTTGGCCTCAAGTCCCCCCAGCAAGTCTACAATCTACCAACTCTCATCTGCGTGCCCCCCATCTGGTGTCCTCCCATCATCTTTGGCTCCTTGGTCTGTGCCATAATTCCAGCTGCCCGCTGATTGCTTGGCCGTTTGAACATTAAATGTGTATTGCTTATTTCTTAAGTGCCAATGGTTTGCTTATTAAAGCCCCTACAAACGCCCAGCCACCCCCGCTGCTGCTGCTGCTGCTGGGAGTCACCCACTATGCAGCCACCCAATGTCGCCACAGGGAATTGGGCCGCAGCCCGTTTTTGCCGCACGGCCAAGTAATTAAAGCGAACGATATGTGAAGGCAGCTTTAGCTGCGACTAAAGTTAGAGCAGTCGCTGCCACTGCCACTGCCACAGCCACAGCCAGAGGCACTGAAATAGGGGGGCGGGGTAGTGTGTGTTGATAGATTAACTCAATGAAATTGCTGGCAGCAGCGACGCCTGCTGAGCTTTGGTGACTTAATTACCCGCCTCATCATCAGCTGATGTGCTCCCCAATTGGTGGCTGGCATCTGCAGCTGCCTCTTGATGAGTCAACAGCAAAATTCTGATAGCTTTTGTGTTAGCTGATTACGCAACATGGCTACCAATTATTATGTGTATTTAGTTCTCTCTCTTTGCAGCTACTCAAACAGCCTCAAACATTTTTCATAATTATTACAAATTCCATTTAAAATTTATTAAGCAGATTGAGCAGAATTTAGAAGTAAATATAAAAAAAGCTTAAGTAATTTATTGATTTTTAAAATATATAATCAAAATAGATTTATTTTATAGAATATATTGATTTTTAAATAATATAATTAAAATGTATTTAAAAATTATATTTTATAATTTAAGCATATTAAGCAGTTTAAGCAATCTATCGATTCTTAAATAATATATATATTCCAAAGAAATTTTTAGCAGATTGAGTAACATTTTAAAGCAGCTTAAGTAATCTATTGATTTTTAAATTATATAACAAAAAAAAAAATGTATTCTATAGAATATATCGATTCCTAAATAATAAAATCCAAATACAAATATTCTATAGAAATTTTTAGCAGATTGAGTAATATTTTAAAGCAGCTTAAGTAATCTACTGATTTTTAAATAATATAATCAAAATATATTTATTATATAGAAATATTTTAAGCAGATTGAGTAATATTTAATTGTGGAGCTTTCAAAATCAATATTTGTTTTTAAGTCAATCAGCATTCACAAAAATTAGTTGTTTTCCAACTAACAATGTAGAAAAGTTATTTTAATTAAATGAAACTTAAAACTAAATATTTCCTTACAGAATTGCAATTAACTTTAACTTTTAATTATTTATATTAAGTTACAGTTTCACAGCATTGTAAATTTACCTATAAGTTTTCAGGCAGGCAAATATTTGATAAATTTATAATTATGTAATTGGAATTGCAGGCGCCTGTTTATATGTTGCATGCCCCAAACAGAGAAATAGATCGATTTCAGCACAGTTTCAGTTACCTGTGGTATTTTTTAATTATAAATTGCTGAAAAACTTGCGAATACTTTTGTGCGTTGCGCAAAGCATTTAATTAATTTATTCGCTACATGCTGTGCATGAAATATTTCCACTGCTCAGAGCGTTAAATCCTAGATTTATTTTATTTGCAATATCAACACACAAACACACACACACACACACACTAGTTACTTATGTGTATTCAATTTGCAATTCACACGCGGCTAAACTGCAGCACAAATATTGAAGTTATGCATTCGGCAATTTTGCCATTTTTCATGTGTGCACAACTTGCTAATTTGCAAATGATTTTTAGTTCGTGTTTGTTTTTGGTCCCAGCTGAGCTGTGAACATTGTCCGTATTTTTTTGTTGCCTTTTTTATTTATCGTTTACATTTTCATTTTTACATTAATTTTTTTGCAATGTCAGTTTTATTCACGCCTGTCTGCATTGCATGCCCCACGCACATAAATAATAAATGGGAAATGCCACTATGCCACATCCATTAAAATGTACATGATCATTATTAGCTGCCACCTTCAACAGTTGCACCTGCTGGCAACTTAAGGCTGCAGTCACTGAAGGAACATTTATTTTATGTAAAATGCATCGCAAATGTTAAAGAAACTTTAAAATTATGATATATAAAAAATAAATGTATTTTCTTTTTTTATTGTTTTAATATTATTTTGAGCTGTTTCTGAGCTCAACTTGAGGGTGTGGCAAGTTGGTCACGGCACTACTTAAATTATGTGAATTTATTTTAGGATTTTACATTTTGTTGAGTTGGTGATACGAGCCCTTATCAGTTCTCCGTCCAGTTGTATAGTTATCCACACGGGGCGAGAGAATGATAAGGGTACGAATGCACCGGCCAGGCCATATCCAGGCTGGCCATTTATAATCCCACACACACACTAACCGTTGTTGCAGTTGCTTTTGATACTCACCATTATTTGGCTTTCAGCTGTCAATCAATCATTTGGGTCAGCGTCATTGAAGTATAGCTGCAAAAACAGAAAAAGTGAAATTTAAATGAATTGCCGACACAACTGGAAAGATTTTTTTTTTTTGGCTGCTAGGTGTTTATTTAGCTTTTTTCCTTGGTGTTGAAGATGACAAAACGCCAGCTGCACAATGCAAATAGCCAACAGAAAAAGAAACAGTAACAAAAAATATATAAAAAAATAAAAATAAAGTAATTGTCTAAAAGAAGCAGACGAAAAAAGAGTCATAAAAAATACAGCAGGCAAACAGTAATTTGCAAATGAAAGCCGCACGACAATACAAAAAACGAAGTAAAATCAAGAGCTGACTACGATGCTCATGCCTCATATGCATATGTCATTTGCATATATACATATACATGCACTACATATATACATACATACATATTAAACCATACTCGACAAATGCACACACATAAATAATTCAGCAATCAAAAATGAACGCGACTCACTCGAAAAAAAACTGTTGCCTACTTTTGCGCGCGAGCAATAAAAATGCCTTTTTAAATGCTCAACCGAAATTCAGATATAAACGTCGAAGTGAAGAATACTCAAAGCAAACGTCAAAAAAAGAAAAAAAAAAAAATCAAAAACTACGAAATTTGTAGAGCATTTTTCAATCGGTTTTAGTTGAAGTGGCTCCGCAGGGTGCACTAATTGATTTTAGTCAAATGCAGTTTATCAACGGGCGGTTCAGCAATCGACTATTTTAGTTGGTTCCGCACAGGCCACAACATCAACGAGAGTTGAAGTGGCGCTGGCTCAGTTTCCAATTGAATGCGAAAACAGTTTTGATTGCAATCCTACAGATTGACCAAAGATGAGCACGTGTCCAAGTGTGCCAACACGACACGAGCACGAAACACATCTCACAAGCGGACTCACAAGAATAATACAGATTTTTAATGTAGTTAGAAATTAAATAATTAAAAAAAATATATATTAATTTAATAAGGCAATAAATAAAATGTGAGATTAAATTTTATATTTTGTTGACAAATAAATGAATCAATATTCAACTATTTCAAGCCAAAAATATATTGAATATATTTTTAATTCCATAAACTGAATTTTGTTGAACCAAAAACAGTTCGTGTCACGCAAGAAAATCAAAGCCATTTCTGCAATTTTTTTGGCTGAAAGCGTTTCAAATTTGTTGGCCAGTTACTGGCCGTTATTGGGAAATTCATTTGGAATTTGAATTGCTGGCTGAAAAACTGAAAACCTCTTGTGTGCATTTGAGCACATTATTATGAGTTGGGAATGCTGCAAGTTGATGCATGTTTTCAGCTTATTGACGCGAAATGTAATCTGGGTATGCGAAAATCTGGCAGGCAAACGGGAGCTGAAGGCAATTCATGAATTTAAACTGCTGCCAGTCGAAAAACGTGCTTAGACTGGAGGAGGATGTGGCCATGTCTACTGCGTCTGGCAAACCTTGAAATTAGCTGGCAATATTGTGCATATAAGCTATGAGTAAAGAGTTTGGCCAGGAGGCACCTTTATGTGCTTGCTGTTATGAATTTTGAAATGGAATTCGTTGTTGTTGTTGTTGTTGACGGTGTTGGTGGTGGTGGAGGTGGTGGTGGTTGGTGGTTGCTACTGCTGCTGCTGCTGTGTAATAAATCAAAACTATGCAACAAAACGCGCCACAAGGCATGCCAAAGGACTTATCTGTGTGCCGTATAAAACGTTGCCCAGTTGGCCAGCAGCAGCAGGAGCAGCAGCAGCTGGTTCACCTCGCCGCAAAAACCAACAAAACGAGTCAGCGAGCCAGCAGAGTTGCCAATGTTGCTGGCAGCCACTGCCCTTTTTGACCCGCCACTGCTTCTTCTGCTCTTTTTTCACAGTTGCACTTTTACGGTTATAAATTTTAACACACACACACACACACACACGTAGAGAAACACACACACACTAAGCGGGACGAACTGAACATAAAACCGGACACATGCTTTTAATCTTCGGCACAAACATGCTCACTGCTCGCTGATGCATGGCAACTCTGGCTACTCGGCCAGGCAGACAAGCCCAAGCAGCCAATCCCTGAGCGCAGCCAGTGTCTCCAGCGTTCCAGTGGACCAGCTCTCTCCATGTTGATGTTGATGGCTTATGGGGCCTGTTTCTGTGTCTGTATCTGTGCTGTTGCCATGCATAAAATCTTCCGCCGGAAGTTAAAGAGTTTACACAAATCTGCGCTACTGGGCCATCAAATAACAACAGCAGCAACAGCAACAGCAGCTTTAAATGCTTAACCCTAAAAGTATGCAATGATATTTGTTGTCAACTTCTGCTGATGTTTTCATTTGATTGTTTTACGATAAGCAAAAAGTGTAGCCAAACTGATATAGCCATAAGTGTTAGCTTAAGTGTTTTTATGCCAACTAGTCCCTCATTATTTACAGAACTTCCAGCTGCAGCATGTGTTAAAACTTTTTAGAATTAGCCAAGATATTCGCTTGAAATTGAGTGTATGTAAAATTCGGTGTGTCAAATGGCCGCATTTCTTGCTCGTTTTTCAATTAGATTTTCAACTTTTTGGCCATTCAATGTTGGCCAAGTGTTTTGGGGCATTTGCAACGATTTTGTGAGCATAAATGTTCGCTTATCGGCTTTTATGCGCGTTTTATGTGGCGACATTTAGCGCACAGTCGCAACGACAACAACTGACAACAACTGACAACAACAACAACAACAACAAAAGCAACACGAGTCGCAGCTGCTGGACGTGGCCATTGTTTGCATTTGGGCCAGGCGGCCTTTTGGGCTAACCAATAATGGCAATGGCAATTGGCCATGGTCACATGCCGTAGGCTGTTTCGTGTCGTCCTTTCGTCCTGTCGTCGTGTCCTCGACTCGCTATCGCCAACGGCCACACGCACACGACGACTTTTTTTTGTTGATCAGGCAGGGCTGTGTGGCGGGCAGGGGGTAGGGTTGGGTGGCATGGCCTTTGGACCGTCTGGGCGGCATCAGGGCTGTGTTATCAGCGCGCTGCCGGCGCAGGTGCTTTAAATTTTCCAACATGTTGACCCAACAGCAACACACACACACACACAAGCACAAAAACACACATAGAGGCTTGCATGTGCGGTGTAAAAGGGGGGTGGGTGAGATGGGGCAGCAGTGGGTTTGCTTAGTTTGCATATTAGTTGAGCGAGAGCAGCGCAGCATCGATTGCCCAGTTGCCATTTTGGGTTTTGGCCTTTTGTGAAAAACGAGGCATTTGGCGCCACAGCGTTATGAATATTGAAACAATTTTACGCTTGCCATTTTGAATTTTGAATAGATTTTTGTGGTATGCCCCGGGCGGCAACAGCAGCAGCATCATCATCGTCATCGTTTTTGCTGTTGTCGCCATTTTGTCATTTGCCTCATCATTTGCCATAAAAGTTGCTCAAAAGCCTTCGCCACAACTTGCAGCCGCATTTGCGAGTTGCCGCAGGCTGTGGCAAACCAAGACTCCGACTGTGGCAACTTGACAAAACTTCGTCTCACTGACTCTTCCTCCCCCCCATCTACTCTTTTAATGGCATGCTGTGCGGCACTTGGCTGAAATACGCTTCAACTTGAAATTATGAAATGAGCGCGTTGTAAATAAGTGGAATATCAGCCAGAAAATTAATTGTTATTATTAAACTTATAATATGCATTTCAAAAAATATAATTTATTATTACAACTGTTTTTAGATGATGCAAATATTTAAGGTTTAAATTTTTTGAGCGAATAAAGTTATTTTAGAAATGCATAAAAACTATTTTCAAAAATAAACGCTTTATTTTGCTTCAACAAACTTGTTTCGCAACTAGTTCAAAAAATTTGACTGAACATTGAAAGATTTCAAAAGAAAAAGAATTAAATCGTAGGACAACAAAAATTCCGACAACGAACCAAAAAACAATAACAAGAAAATTTATATTATAAACTTCCTTTCAAATTGAAGAGAGCCAAAAATGTTTTTAGCATTGAAAAATGCGCTCAGCAAAAACTGTTTTTGTTGGCAACGCTTCAAAATTGTGCGTCAGTCGAAAATCTATTAATGAACAGACACAAACAACTGGGCGGAATTAAGAAAAAAAAAATTTTTGTGTTTAAACGGCAAATAGCAATTCAGACAGAGGAAAACAAAAGGAAAACAGCTGATCTGATTTCATTGTTGATTTTCATCGAAGTCTTGAGCAATTTTGTAGCCAATATTGGCTTGCACAATGAAGCAATAAGAGATTTGTTGGATGAGGGAACGAAATTAAATATGGCAAAATCAATTTGCAAATTGTGCTTTATTTGTATGTTGACAATGTGCTGCCAAGTGCTGAGGCCAAGCGGACACGGCCTGTTGACATCTGTCTAGCTATGTAGTGGGTCCAAAAGGCCAAAAACACACACACACGCATACTAATCCATATACATAAATATGTCTGTGTGTGTGTGTGAAAAAAAGTTAAATGCAAATGGGGCTACAATGCAAATGAATATCGCATGTAAAATGTGCTAAAGAGTGAAAATCAAAACAATCAAAACCAAGGCAAAGGGGTCGGCTAAAGGGGAATAGGGCAATAGGGGAACGGGGAACGGGTGTAAAAAAGCAAAAAAATAAAGATATAAATAGAAATGGGCAGAAAAGCAAAAACCCAAACGAAGCAAAATGTCATAAATATAAAATCAAATGCAAATTGAAAGTAGATCGATCGTTAGATACGAGGCATAGCAACAGGATAGTTGGTGTGTGTGTGTGAGTGTGTGTGTATGTGTGTAGTTACAACAATATACACACACACCTGCAGGTATTTATACCATTTGTATTTGTGGTATTTGCATTTAATTAGCAAAAAACTATGCATAGATTGCTTTTGTTGATTTGGCCAAAAACAAATACATGCAGTCAATACAAACACACACACACAGACACACACACACACGCACAGGATTGTTTATCCATACATGTTGAAATTTGCAATTACACAAAACGCTTATAAATTATGCAATTGCATCTGATGGCCAAAACAGTCTTTTTGGCACATTTCGCAATTGTTTAATGAAGCTCAGCAAAACCACAAAATCAAATCAACGGAAGTTGTTGTTGCTGTTGTTGTTGTTGTTGTTGTTGTTACACTTGTTGTTCTCGTCGAATTGTTGTTGGCATTTGAAATTTTCAAATTTTGCAATATTCATGTAATTAACATTAAAATCATAACTCATAAGTGCGCTCAACGGAAATGTGCAATTGTTTGATGCAAATGATGCGATAAGCATCCAAAACGCACACAAATTATGCATAAATATCGAAATGCAACACTGTCTACCGTTATACATATTTTACATAGATGGGTGCAGGGCTCGGCAGGGATTGAGGTTTGGATTGGGTGTCTACACAGATTTGCTGAGCTTGTCAAATGCTTGCGGCAAGTGTCATTCAATGCCAGACGGCAACTTTGTTGCTTTTTCTCTGTTTTGTTTATTTGAACAACTTTGTGTTTGTTAATTTTGCCACACTGGCGATTTCGCGATACTCGAAGCCAACAAAACAAAGTTATGCAGCAATTGGAGAGCAGCCGCAGAAGAGTGGAAATTAAATGCAAATTGACAACCAACGAAGTTTCTTCAAAATAAAGAAATAATAATAAATATTGCCTATAAAATATTATTTCGATATTTATAAATGAAAAAATATATAATAATCTTCATTAATAATAAATAAAATGTAAATAGAAAAAAAAGATAGCTTAACTTTAATTATAAATTAACTGGTTGTAAATAATTACATCATTTCGAGATGTAAAAGTATTTTTAAAAAGTTTCAAATAAAAATAGACTGCTCATATTTATTTATTTAACAAGCATATGTAGAAAAACCTAACTCAAATATATTTCAAACTCATTTAGAATAATCTTTATCAGCTTGCAACTTAAATGTGTTGCATGTTCAGTGACAAATTCAATATGCCCTCTGACAGTGCGGCTAAAAGTAACAGCTTTGTGGCATTTCCCTTGAAAGCCGATAAGGGAAATGCCATTAAAATATTTTAGGAGAAAAAAACAACAATTATGAAAAATCCCAAGAGCGATACAGTTTGACAAGCACTGCTTGCAGCTAATCTTTGCAGCGGAGCAATTACAAATGTGTTTGTTTTACAGATAAGAAATGCTGGCTGTGTGTGCGCTTGAATATTTATCACACACACACACACATACAAACACACACATACACACACTCAGTGCATATGCAAATAGCCATTGGTAAGTTAAACATAAATAGTAAAACTGAAGTCGTGGAATTTATATATATATTTAGATATGTGCATATATTGAAGGGAAGTCGCTTGTGTGGACTAAGATTAGGGCGATGGTCGACGGTTGACGGATAAGTTCTTGCTGATAAGTGGCCATTGAGTGTGTGTGCCTACAAATCGTGTATCCCAGACAATTCACATGCATAATTGATATCCAAAGGCAGAGCAGAGCAATGCCAGAGACTCGAGACTCATTTGAAAGGCAAAATGACAAGCGGAGCAGAGCAGCCAATCAATTGGAAATGTTTTAATGGCCACAATCGAGATGTGGATGTCGACTTGATGTTGGGTTTTAGGAGTTGCAGTTTGGAGTTTGGAGTTGGAGTTGGGAAAAATGTCAGACTAAGACGCTAATTAATCATAGAGGCAGCAGCAGCAGCAGCAGCAGCAAACAACAACTATTCCCAAGCAAAGTCAATTTAATTGATGGGCAATCCTGGCCAAAGAAACCACCACCACAACAGCAGCAGCAAGCAGCAAGCTTGGCCAGGATAAAGCAACCACAGGCTCAATTACATGTGTGTGTTGCCACCACAACAACAACAACAACAACAAAATAAGTAGGGTTGCTGCACAAAATTTGCCAGACGATTTGCATGAGTAATTTGACAGATTACTTCGCATTGCCACACAGATTGAGGCGTATTCGGATTCCACGTGAGTGACAAACACAGCCCAGTATATTTTCCTACAACCCTCTACACATGCACATATATCATATATATAAATATATATAAATATATATGTATATATATGTATTTATGCTTGATTGCAAGCGACGCTTGATTAATTACACTGAAACGCGTGATTCAATTTAAGTTTTATACTCTAAAAGATATTGAAATGTTTTATAAAATATTGCAATTTATATTATTTATTTTTGTATTATTAGCGTTTATTTTTAGTTAATTTTTTTATTTAATAAAAATGTAGACCAAAAACAGGCCACAATTAAAAGCGAATAATAATAAATAAATCAACAATTTAATAATAAAAACTGAGAGAAAAGAAATATGAAAAAAATTTTGACGAAATTGATAACTATTTATTCACAGAAAACAGCGAATATAATTCCAAGAATTCCCACCACATACAACATATATTTTTATATAAAAAAAATTCAGCTTCTGGTTTTATCGTTGATTTATGCGTTCATAAAAAATAAATATTCAAATATTTGCTCATTATTTTTTTTATTTATTTAACTATATTTCCTTAAACTGACATAATTATTTATTTATATAAATGTTGATAATTAAATATTAATGGCCAAATTTGATTTATATCTCTTTAAATATATAATAAATTATTTGATATGAAAATAGTATTTTTTTTTTTGCTTGCTCATTTGGCAATTCTTGGTTTCAATTTGTGAATAATTCGCCAGTTAAACAATTATAAATTTTTTTACAGTCTTCAATTTGCCAGTTTGGCTTTAATGTTGTTTGTTTTATGTGTTTGTTGGTCATTTTGGGCGTGTGCCAGTCAAAACAAATACACAAATAAGCGATAAATGATAACTGTCAACTGTTGAGGCGCCTCAAACTGGAAGTTATTGCCTCAGCCCCTCCCCCACGTCTCTCTATAGACTCTATATAGAAAACTAACCATATATGTTGATGTTGTTTGCTGATAGGGGTTTAGGGCATTGAGTGCGAAGGGGGCGGAACGGCAGCGCTTAACTGTCCACTTCCTGGGCCCGCATGACGGAAGCCGTCCAAGTGGGGCAGCGGGGCAAGCGGCATGGGGCATGTAGTGTGGCAGAATGTGATGACAGCGACGCGACGCGACGCGACGCCAACATTGGCGGGCAGTTGAACGATAAGCGACAACAACAACAACAAAACGCGAGGCACATTTGAATTTCAATTAGAATTTTAATAATCGACGCGTGTGTCTGTGTCTGTGTGTGAGTGTGTGTGTGAGTGTGTGTGTGAGTTGTGTGTGTATATAAATATCGCATCCGTTTAATTTTTATTTATTTGAAACGCTTTTCAAAGGCATTTATCAAAATGTTTGCCTCGCCGCTGATGGATTTGCCGCATGTGGCAGCTGGAGCCCCAAAAAACAAAACATAAATATAATTAGTGAGCTGCATGGGCAAAGGGGAAAGCTGCTGAGCGGAGGAGCAGGAGGTGTACATAAGCTGACATCAAAATTAGCACAAGGATAAAAGTTGGTTGCACGTTTCGCCAAATTCCGCAAGGATTAAGCAAGCAAAAAAAAAAATATGTATGTCAGGTGGGTGCGGGGAGGCAGGGACATGTTGATAATTTTTTTTCATTCTAATGAAAAAATGTGTAACTGTATGTGTGTGTTGTTGTGTGTGTGAATTTAGCGACAAGGCTGCTGACAACAACAAACACAGACAACAAAACCCAAAAGGCAAAACAATTCACCAAGCAGGGGGCAGAGTGTGCTAGAAAGGGGCGTGGGGCGGATGAGCTGCAAGGTGGGCGGCAGCCAGCTGGACAATTTCATTTTGCAAGGTAGATAGCAAAAAAAAAAATGTGTTTTTGGTGCTGGGGAGCGAATTTGGCTTGTAACTGTCAAGGGGCCTGCTGCTAAAAGGGGGCAAGCAGCAGCGGCAGGTTTGGTGGGAGGGAGGGAAGGGGGCGGGCGGTGGTCTGCACAGCGAATATAGCGAAAGAGTCGCATATTCAACAGGAAAATCCCTTAATTGGAATAAATTAACTGTTATTGCTCCGGCATGCCACACACACACACACACACACACACACACACACAAACAAACACACAGAGAAAAGCCCGCAACGAGCATTATATAGACATATAAATATAAATGTATCTGCATGTGTATGTGTGTGTGTGTGTGTGTGTGTGTATGTGTATATATGTACATATGCATGCAGCTGCAGATACAGATACGAATTGTACACATGAAAAGCAATGCATACATACATATTTACACAACTATACATACATATATACATACATAAACACATACATATATATATATATGTGTTTGCCAGTCGCTATCATTTCCCACTGGAGCACTGTTTATTCCACATAGCACACAATTTATGCATGTGTATGTGTGTGTTTGTGTGTGTGTGTGTGTATTGTACATGTATTTGTGTTCCGTTACTTTTTGCGCGCCGCGCAACACGAAATTAAATAATATGATAAAAGCGAAATTTATGACACATGCGAGCAACACGAAACTCAAATATCAAATGCAAAAATAAAAAATAAATAAATGAAAAAAATAATCAAAAAAATGCCAACAAAAATATTTAAAATTAATTCAGTTCTTAAGCGTTGACGTATTGATGCTACAAAGTCAAATACCCTATAATTTAAGGAGTAATGTGAATATTATTAAAAAATAAAATCAATTTCAAAATCAGCGCATTTTAATTTTGATAAATTTAACAGTAAGAAAACTTTTAAAAAGACTCGAATATTTAATATTTATACAGCTATATTAAAAGAAGAAGCGCTTATAAAAATTAAAATAATAATATTGTGTGATTTTCAATGATAAACAATTTAAATAGACAAATAATTTATATTAATCTTCATTTCGAATGTATAATTTCACATAATTTTCCAATTATTCTTTAACTTTTAAACATCCAAAATAAAAATACAGGGTATACGAAAGCTGAGCAACACTGCAGTCCATTTCAATGCCTTGTTGCCTGTGGCATCTGTGGTAAGGAGCAGTTCAAAGTTTATGCAACGCAATTTGCAGTTCGCTTGGCCTAATGAACAACTTGAATATCCAGTTTGGCTGGCTGGCAAAACAGGAGCAAATCGGAAAAAGGTCCTTCGGCTAAGTTTCTGTGAGGCGTTTCGCGTTGCCTGCCTGCCGAAGGACAATCGCCAAAAGATGTATGAGAAGCAGTGGAAGCAGCAGCCTTATGCAACCTAATTGAACAGCTCAATATTTTCTCATTAATTAGGGCAAACCAAGAATAATTAATAGGATTAGGGAAAATCGGGCAAATATGAAGATTATTTTGAAACATATTTGGATGTTGCTAGGAAAACTATTCGACTAATTTCGATGTTGACGGAAGTAGACTATAAAAATTAAAGATTTTGTTGAATCAGAATGAATTGACAAAACATTAATTGGAGCAGTGAGTGTAGAACAACAGCTTCCATTGATTTAGCTTTAGAAATCGATTGAACTTAGTTCCATGCCTCAGCAAGTCGAATGTGGTTGAAAGATTAGGAAAATCTCCAAATGGAAAAATACTCTTGAGTGCATGCCAAGTGCTTATTTACTCAGCAAAAAGAGTTTCTAAAACATTTTATTATCAGTATTTTAAGAGCCAAATGGTTATGGGTGTGTGTGTGTGTGTGTGTGTGGATGTGTGTGTATAAATGTTGAGTGTAGCATTTGTTGTTATCAGCAGCGTTGAGAGCTGAGCATTTTGTGTTGCGATAAGCGTATGTATTTTTGGTATTACTCGACCATATAAGTGGGTACAAATACGTATGAACATATGTATATGTATGTATGTGAGTATTTATGAATGTATGCATTGCGAGTAGTAGTGCCTCCATATGGCACATTCAATACGTGTACTTTTATGACGGCCATGTGGCAAATGCCTAATGCCAAAAAAAGCATAAACATCGAGATATATACAAATGGAGACACACGAAATGCGATTTAGATTTGGATTGAATATATTATGAAAGTATGTAGTCAAAACTCACCCAGTTGAGGAGCAAATTAATTTCCAATTTGCGTGCCACAATTCGTTGATGCTGCCCCATTCGTTGATTTGTTTGTCCTAAAACATTTCAATTAAGAGTCGCGGGGAGCTTAATTGTTATGTGAGCGAGTACTTATAGATGTTATAGTTGTGGTTTTTCCGTTTTATTTTTTTTTATGGGGCGGCAACGTCCCCGAGTTGTAGTCATTTAACCCGATTGGGGGCAATTATGTGCCTTATGATAACGCGCGAGAGTAGCACTGCCATGTACTCCTGATATACATATATGTATATACATATATATATGTATACATGTATATTTTAATATATGCACATACTTTTCGGCTCATAAACACTTGATAGAGCATGCGAATTAATGTTAGCGTTTAGAATGTACATTTGTCAGGCACACATCCTTGAGCAGCCGCTTGACGCCCTGCACGCCAACGCTGACGCACAACAACTGAGGACTGAGCACTGAAAGGAAAAAAGAAATAAAAAAAAAACAACTCAGCGTTGAAAAACTCAATTGAAATTAAATTCATTTTTGAAACGCTCGAAATGCAGAACGAAACGAAATGAAGTGAAACGCATGAAACAATGACTTTGACACGCCGCACTTTGCATACTCTGCCTACAAATTATCGGCTGAATTGTCTATGAGTCGCAGGCAGAACAGTGCAGAATTACTCACACTGTGACGTTTTGTTAGAGTATCGGCAGAGAGCGCAATTTAGATGCAAACGCACGTTTCATTCTCACTTTGTGACCAAATGCTTACATGCTTATCAGTGAGCGACGCTCAGTCGACATCGACAGCGACGTCGTCGATCTCTTGCTTTGTGCCCGTCGCAGAGCGAGATAGCACTACTGGGTAACCATCGCATTTATTCATATTTTGGATTTTATCGCGCATTAGAAAATCGTTTTTGTTTTCCTTTGATTTTTTACTGAGCATACAAAACGTTTGCATAAAACGAAAACAATATATTAAAGAAGAGGCCACATTTGCAAAACACATGTCAACGGCATGTTCCCAATGACGGTAACACTGGGATTTGCCAAGCAACAAGAGCGTGAAAGAGGGAGAGAGAGTGAGCGTGAGAGCGCGTGTGTGTAAGGGACTAATAGAGAAAGTATGTCCTTTGCTTGCGTCACAGCGGGTCATTGCGATTGGCAGCAACGTGTTTTTTTTAGGCTACATTCAAATTAAACACAAATTTTTGCTGAGGCCACAGAATAAACCAACAAAATAATAAATAAAGATAACTCCTTTAACCCAAGGCTTCAAAGGCAATTCAAAATTCAAAGGTGTTCACGAAGGAAAATCAGGAAAAAAAATAAAAAGAAGCTAAGTAACATATTGTATTAAATAAGCATATGCAAATCTTGCCAGTGTGTGTCTGGTTGCGTGACGTATGAATTTTGATGTCAAGCACTCTCACATATAGCACACACATGTGTATGTTAAAAATGGCACAAACACACAGACAAAATTGTCCATCGCCATATGCAAACTCTTTGAATATTTTTGCTCTTTGAGCTGCTGTCGTCGACGTCGACTTCGTTGATGTTGCTGTTGATGTTGCCTTAAACGCGGCAGCGTCGTCAAGTTTTATGAGCAATTACAACATCTGTTGAATATCGCATAAGAGAAAGAGAGACACAGACACATACGCAGACAACACACATACCCTCCCTCAAAAAAGAAGAAGAAAAGAGGAACGCGTACGACACAAAAATGAGAGCATCACCATTGAAATCGCACATTTCTGTCTTTCGCATTTTGTCTTCTTATTTCTTTTTTTTTTTTTGTTCGCAACACAAAGCGCCAAACATATAAAATAGGAGAGGGGGTGGGCGGTTCGTAGGGGGAACAGTTGAGCTACAATGGGAAATGCTCATGTCGAAGGGCAGTCGAGCAGCAGCAGTAGCAGCATCAGCAGCAGCAGCAACAAGAAGAGCACAAAAACAACGACAATAACAATGGGCACTTGGCATTGAACTTAGGCGCAGTTCTTTTGTCTGCTCTCTATCCCCCCGCTCACCCTTTCCCACTCTATCGCTTTGTGTTTGTCCTGCTCGCTCTCTCAGTGGGACTATCCCTGATTCCTGATTGAGCTATTGAATTAACATTTGCAATGATTTACCAAACAACATTTGATAATGATGCCCAAACGAAGCAAACGAAAAGCAGCAGAAGAAGAAGAGGCAGACACAAGAATGTGGGTCTGAAACAGGAATCGGAATCATGAGGGTGGCAAGCAAACATCAGCAGCAGCGTGTCGAACTAAAACGAATAGAAAGTATGCATTTCAATGAAATACATATATATTTCCCAATAAATCTCATCATTTAACTTGGCATTCAATTGGGTAAAGTAATAACTCTTTAAGTGGTATTGGAAAATGCAGAAAGTGTGTTTGAATTGCAAATAAAATTTGAACATTGAGAAGCTGCTGTAAAAAGCTTAACAGCTCGAAAATAACTCAATTGAAAGAAGATTATTGAACATTCAGAAATTGCTGTATATACGTATTGCTGATATACGGAACAAAATATATTAAGCGTTAATTATTTTTATTTAAAATAAATTTAGAAGATGAATGTTCAATAAAATCAATTAAAATAAATAACATGCCAATTTTCAATTTCTTCAATAAATGTTTGCGATATTTGGAATTGTAAAAATCACGCCGGACTTATTTGAAAAAAGTAAATGGCTAACTATTACAGTTATAAGCCTTATAAATACACATTCTTGATATGTACTTTAGCTGGTTTTTAGCTGAAGATTGTTCCATGCACAGATTTCATTCTGTCTGAGGGTAAGCAACAACTTCTCTAACTAAAATTTCATTTGACATACCATTCCCAGAATGTCCCGCATTCGAATATTTCACTGGTCCTTTTTAACAAAAATAAAAAAAAAACTAAATGCAAAAAAAAAACGAAATAGCAGCCACAGTTCGCAATCAATCAGAAATACAAATACAAAGAACAAATTCGAAATGAGGGCGAAAATCTGTCAAAAAGTGGTAAATGAAACTCTTCAGATGTCAGCGAGCCATAAAATTATGCGATAATTAATTTCTTGTACATAAAGAGAGAGAGAGAGCTGTGTGTTAGAGAGGGGGGTAAGGAGAGGGAGAGTGGGTAGCGGGTAGCGAGGCGTAAATTCTCGTTCGAGTGCATTGTTTGTGCGAGTCCTTTGCGTATCCTCGCCCTGCCGCGTCTGCCCCTCCAGCGATGCTGCTGATTCCGCAATTATGATTGTCCTTCGTCACTCGCCTGGCGATTTCCTTTCTTCTTCTTCTTCTTTTTTTTTTTATTTTTATTTGTATTTTTATTTTTGGGCTCATTGGGCTGGGCATTTGAGCATTTTGGTCGAGCTTCGTTTTGTCTTTGCTGGTCTTAATTAAAAGCTGTACAAATTTGTGGCGATCGAGCTTGGTGGAAAGGGAGCTGCGCACTAAGCGGAGCGTACACTCAGAAAAAGAAAAATATTATAAAGAAATAAAAAAACTTATTTTCAAATTATAAAACTAGCTGCAAACATTATCAAAATATTGGCTTGAAATATAGCTAAATTAAGAGTAAAATACTTCTCACACAATACTTCTTGCTGCTGTGACATAGTTTTTGGTTCAGTGTAGCTGGTACAACCCCTAGCTAAAAGCCAAAGAATTTTGCATTTTTTTTCTCTTTTTTTTTGTGGCCATACGCCTAAAACAATGCACACACAGATTTCAATTGTTTGTCGCCCATTGTTGAGTGTTTTGGAGTATCTGGAAGCATGCTTTAAGTTCCATTGTTGTGCTCAAAAGCGCATTGAATGCAAAAGCCGAGGCTGAAGCCAAAGCCAAAACCAAAGCCAAAAGCAATGCTAAATCTAACGAAAGTGCTGAACTCAAAATGCAGGCCACATGTGTGAGAATCTAGTGGATACAGAGAGGGAGTGAGGTGGGGTAGGAGTATGTAAAGCTTTGCTAATTTGCAGCTCAGGGCGAGATTCAAAACTGGAGCCACCGTGGAGCCCACTTCAACTGACAGCAGCTACTTTAACTGCAGTAAGCTGCTAGCGCGGGACGAGGGGAGAACGTTGGAGCAGTGAGAGTTGATGTAGTGCCAGGGGGAGGGGGGGGAGTCAGTTGGTGCTTCAGGTGGCGCACCTGGGCCACTTTGTCGCGCACTTTACCGCAAAAACTTCCGTTAATTAACGTTAATTTACTTGAAACTCGACATCCGCTTTGCCTTGCCTCAACTCAACTCGACGCGACTCGACTCGCCTCAGCCGGAAATGTTTCCGCTTGAAGCTGCAGCAGAAGAAGCAGCAGAAGCAGCATCAGCAAAGAGAAAGTAGCAAACTTTTGGCAAATCGCACAATGCTCGACAAAAAATTGAAGGAAACGCAGATAAAGAGCTCGTCCAAAAAAGAGATCCTGGACAAATGGTGCACAGTTCCATAACTAGTTCGCCAGAGTTGCCATCGTCATCGCCATCGTCATCGCCATCGTCAACTCTATGGCTCCATTGTTCCACAGCTGCTGCAGCACTATGCAACGCACACAATGGCTGCTGCATGCTACGAGCAGCGTTTGTCATTCATATGAGGCGCCGTCATTTTGACTTTCCTCCATTTTCATAGCTTTTTACGTATATATAATGAATTTTAAAGAACTTTTAGCGTTGACTTTTTTCACCCACAACCACCCACAAATAATGTGCAAGTGGCAGCATTGTGGCAAACACCGAAACTGAGATACTCTGCGGCCTGGGATTGTTTTACACTTTAAATACATAAATTTAATTAAATTAAATTAAATCTGAGTTTCCTGGAAGCAATCAGATTAACTCTTCGTGGAAATGTTTGCAATTCCAGGAAGCTTTCTGATTCCAATTTAAAATCACAATTTTTCACACGAAAAATCTAACAGCTTTCTGAGTTTGCACAATTTGTAAATTCGTGGAACTAACGGTAATTGTATTTATTTTTTACAGCTTTTAAGTTGGAATTTAAATGTATTTTATTTAATGAAAAATCAAGAATTGAATATGTTTCGCGAGTTTCGTATTTAAATTAATTAAAAAACGCGAAACTAATTATAATAATTTGCATTTCTAGTAGCTATCGAAAAGCGATATGGATTTTTGTATAGTTTTCATTGAATTTTATGTAATTATTTTGATATAAAAGCAAAAATTCAGAAAGAAAAATCAAGCTAAAAACACTTCGAATGAAATTGAATTGAATTTGATAATTTCAATTTTTAAAAAATATTTTTTTTTTAGCTAAAAAAGGTGACTTAAAAAAATAGAATCAGCTTTTGTGTGTGTAGAAAAGGCTTTCAAATCATTTGCAGCTTTTGCGCTTTAAACTGCATTCAATGGAAAAACGCAGATTAAAAAATTACCCAGTGCCAACAAAAGTCAATGGAGAACATGCAATGTGTGTGTGTGTGTGGTGTAAATGTGGTGTGTGCGTGGTATATGTGTGGTGTATATGTGGTGTGTGTGTGGTGTATATGTGGTGTGTGTGTGTGTGTAAGTGTTTTATGTTTGTTTTTTGCTTCGACTGCTCGCTTGGCTGTGTGCTGCTGATCAATATGCGTGGCGTGCTTCTGATGGCAATATGATTAAAGGCAAGGCGCAAACAAGCAGCGACGAGAACACCAAGACTCTGGCCAGGACACAGTACACAGGACGAAAGAAGGAAAGTCGAAGCACAGCAAGGACGTGCCGCTGTTGCTGACCAAAAGGAGCTGGCAGCAGGGATTATGCAGAGGCACGTGAAAAAAGTATTTGATGTTTGTGCAGCGAGCGAGAAATCAGCTGGAAACAGCCAACAACAACAACAACAACAAAAGAAAATAAAAATTGCTGCAAATCGCATTAAAATGCAGGCGGAATCCAATCGAAAGGCGGCAGTTAAATATTTCTATGTTGCAGCTATGGAAATTGCATAATATGCCAATGTGTGGCAGGCAAACTAAGCCATACTAAAGAAATAACGAACAAGACACTTAAGTTGCCCCTTTCCCTCTCTCTATCTCTATCTGCTGTCTCTCTCACACACATGCGTTGAGTGGCGCTCAACTTTGCGGTCTTTTAAAAGATTGTTTGCATTATTTGTGGCTGCTGTTTTGCTGTTCTTTGGTGAACACTACTACAGCACCCGGGCCACGCCCACGCAACGCGAGGCCGCCCTTTTGGGGCATCCGCAGACCAAGCCGAAACATTTTCTGAGCTGTTAACAAAGTGAAACCGCACAGTTTGTTTCGCTAAAGTTTGGCGAAAAAAAAAAATACGATAACGGTATTTAGTTTGCATGAGCATCGGTTTTTAGGGTTTTTCGGTTTCTGCGTTTTTGCGGGCGCTTTTACCGCTGCCGCTGCTGCTGCCACTGCTGCTGCTGCTAACTTCAGCTTCCATTGTTGTTGCTGCTCGAGAGGATTAGTATCAACAACAGCCGCAGCAGCAGCAGCAGCAGCAGCAGCATCCAGCCAGGACTCAGTGATTATGCGTATGTCTGTTAAGCCTGCAGCTTAGAAAAGTTTGAAATATTTTGATGGGTTTATACAAAAATAAAAGCAAAATACAAAAAAAAAATGTAAAACAAAAAATGATAAAGTTTTTTTTACTACAAAAGATGAACAAACAAAATATACATGCAGCTTAAATGTGTGGAAACCCGAAAGTAATATATATAAAATTTAATATTATTTTAAATCAATTTCTGCCACAATCTGAGTGGCGCTGCAAGTGGCATGTGTGCCTCGAATTTAAAAAAACCATAGTTTTTCATATTTTAATTTATTATTTTTTAAACTAAGCTTAGCTTTGCAGTTAGTCAAGTCAATAAATTAATAAATTAAGTGAAATGAAACGATTTTAAGCAACTCAGAAAATAAATTTGATTTTATGTTTTGAGAGATTAGCGTTGCTGAAATAAAGTTTTATTTAGATATTAAAATAAGCTAAATAAAATTGACAAAAGACATGAATTAATCATCAATTTTTCTCAACTAATATAAAATATATAAATATATATTTTATAGACAACTGTTGTTAAGAAAGTTTTAAATTAAATTACTTTTAATTTGCGCTTTATAAACCACATTTTTTATGTCTTTTAAGTCTTGGAATAACTTTGCTATTTCTACTCGTATTTATTTTATGGCATTTCTGTTACTTCCAAGTGAATTTGAGAGTGCTTAGGTCCCAAGAACTGCCCCCAATTTATGTGTGCACTGCAATTACAGTCAGTCACTGAGGCAAAAGGACTGCCAAAAACAAGAATAAAACGAAAAAAAAAAAAAAAACACTTAAGAGGAAAAAGGCAAAAAGGCAAAAAGGCAATTTAGTTGATGCGTGAAGCGATTTGTGTTTAGTTCTCGCATTTGCAGTGTTTATTTGTTGCTGCTCGAAAACGAGCTGCTAAATCGATTGTGACTAATTTGTGGCAGTCACGAGGCAAGCACTGATTTACAGAATTACGAGCAACATGCCAGCGAGCCGAAAAGGACTCCACTTCAAAACTATGGCTGACTTGAGGAGGGTTCAGGGTGGGAAGCAATGAAACGCGACACATTCCATATTATTAAAATATTAAAGACAATTCAATTGGAAAATTGGCAGGCGGATAGACAGGCAGCAGGAGAAGAGAAAGGGAGACAGAGAAAAAGAGAGAGACAGAGAGAGAGAGAGGTGAGATAGCTGCTGTCAATGCAGATATAGAGTAATTGAAATAAACGAGAACATTTATACATATAAATGTAAAACATAGTTTCAAACGTAGACACAGAAAGAGAGTTGAGGGGCATGTTTAATAAATGATTTCCGCTACATACACACATGTGTGTGTGTGTGTGTGTGTCTGCAACACAATATTTGAAATGCAGCTCAGCGTGGGCAATCCTATGCTGTAGCTGTATGTGTCTATGTATCTAAGTATCTATGTGGCTGTATCTGCATGCGTCATGTGTTCAGATTAGAGTCATTCGTTGTTCGTGCCAGCCAACAATTGACACACACACACACACACACACATCACACACATCAGCGCTAACTAAATCAGTGCGTGTAGTATCTTTGTATCTTCAGTTGTGTGTGTGTGTGTGTGTGTATAGATGTATCTGTATCTGTATCTGTATCTCGTTTTGGCGACAAAGAGCGCACATTGTTGCCAGCGAGCGTTTTTGTTGATTTTTGTGCGGGTGCATTTCTGGCATTTCATTATCGAAATATGCAAAGCGACAGCCTGCAAATTATAATGAGGGCTTATTAGAAAGAAAGAACCCCAAACCAACCCAGCGGAAGTCACAGAAAACAAAAGGGATAAAAAATAAATATCAATCAACAAGTGGCCAAAAAGGCAGCAGCTGCCAAGTGGCATAAAACTTGCCACAACACACACACACACACAGACACACACACAGAGCAGTAGTTGCTGTCTAAATAACTTTGCTGTTAAATAATTAATTTCATTAACATTAATGATAATCAGCCATATAATATCATGTCATATATAAATTTATATATATATATCTACATGTTTATTCAGATGATGCGCACATAAGCAGCATTCAACTGCAATTTGTGGCTCCAGGCACGCACACACACACACACACACACTCATGTAATAAAATAATCATAAATAAATAATGACGATGTGAACAGGACTCGAGCAGGATTCAGGCATTCAGAGTTGAAATGAGGCTTCTGCTGTTTGGCAAATGCAAATACATACGCCTTATAAGTGCACAGGCATTTTAGCCTGGCTAAGGCACGACAGCTAAATTGTAATGAAACCAACCTAACCACCCTACCCCACCCCTCCCCTCAAGCACACACACACACACATGTGAAAGATAGCTGCGCTGAGCTGGGCAAATAAATTGCTGTACAATTTTACCCAAAAGTCGCATACAAAAAACCAAACAACACGCCAGAGGGGCCGTCTCTCTGTGTGCGTGTGTGTGTGTGTGTGTGTGTAGAGGGGGGCGGAATGCCTGCAGCACAGTTGGCATATCTACAGGGAAATTGAGCCAGACAAAGAGAGAAAGAGAGAGTGAGAGAGAGAGAGAAAGAGCAGTCTGTCGTCAGATCAAGCAATTCAATTCAATTTGGTTTCTCACGCGTTTGTTTGCCTGAAATACATCTCATTCCAGCCACCAGCCCCCATCAGCCCCTCCACCTTTGCTGTCATCCCCCTTGCCATTGTGCATGTTTATTTTATTTTTATTTAATTCATGGCAAAGTTGTTGATACGCTGCGCATAAATTAGACATTTTATGTTCTTCTGCCCGTAAATAACAATTTACAATTTACAATTTACAATTTACCATTTACACAGTGACAAAAGTTTGCTCAACTTGCATACATAACAATTTGCCGAGCATTAAAAAAAGTTGCCAGATTAATATTTTAATGGCAAAGACTGGCAAGAAATTGCACACATATGGAACAACGCACATCTTATATTTTTTATCACAGCTTAAAAGTATGCAACACAAAAGTGTACGCAAAAGAGAGCCGCACTCACACACACACACACACGCACACGCACAGTCTTGCACTCAATTTCTTTTGCTTTACTTTTTCACTCATTGCAAAACGTCAGTTTTACTTACATGTAACACAGATGAAGACGCAGACGAAGACGCTTACCAGCCTGTCAACATATTTGCAATTTCCGCTCTCTGCTTCCGATGATTATCGCTGGCTAGCGGCTTTAAGTGGCGACATCTCCTGTCCATACGTCATCAACGTCAACGTTTTAAATAGCAGCGGGTTGCCAACAAAAAATGAAATCTGATGACGGCTGTTGCTTTGCTCTCTCTCCACTGCTCATATTGATTGTGTGTCTGTGGCACTCACGCATTCACACACACACACACACATAGATGTCACTCATACAGCGTTCATTTTGTAAGCAACTGCTAACACAATTTGTAGTCTATGGGTTAACTGTATAACTGGATAACTGGGCAGCAGCAGAAGTAGACAAGTACTGTTATACGGCTTTTGCCGCGCCAACAACCTGACACGAGCGAGTTCTGCAGCCAAATGAATCTGAGTAACAAGCATGAGCTGAGTGAATTTCGCACGAAAGATGCTGTGCACACGAACCAAAAACACGAGCGCGCCCCTGTCACACGAAGCTGCCCAAAAAGCTTCGTCAAATGGGACAATGTGACGCGTGGCAGAACGAGAGCGAGAGGGAAAGCGACAGCGGCAGCGAGAGCGTGTAGCGAGAGTGTGCAGCGTGAAACAAGGAAAGAGAGCAAGTAACACAGTGCACGACAAAAAAAAGCGTCGTCATTTTGAGGGGCAATGTAAACAAGTAAAAATGGGAAGCTGTGGCATTTAATTAGCCACCGCTTGCATATTTCAGCAGCTAAGAGAGTCCGCCCCACCAAAAGAGAGAGCGCGCTAAGAGAGCACAGCAGCTGCTAAGAGCACACACACGATTGCGTGGGTGGACAACAACAATAAGAACAACGGCTGATAAGGCTACTGACCTTTGCGCCCGTGTGCAGTGGCGTCGCCTGTTCAAGGCAGCGCAGGGGTTTCATTTGGCTTAGCTTAGCCTGCAGCGTTGTCTATTACACACACACACACACACACTCAGATCAGGTTGGCAGGCATAACTAAACGCCAATTAAATACTTTCAAGTGTTTTCTAAATAAGTTGAAAATTACTCAAATTTTAAATCTAGCGTTGTTTTTAATTTAATTAATGCATTGCCTACTTTGCGGCCAAAAGCCCCCCAACGAACCTCCTCCACCTCCTCCTACTCCTCGAGCTGCTGCCCACTTAATTGTTGGCATTTTTCTTGTGCTGTCTGGACAAACAGCTGTGCCATCAAGCGCATAGATTACACAACAAACAAAAGCCGCTCAGAGACAAAAGGCAAAAGGGACTAGGAACTGGCCACTGAGCACTAAGGACTCGAGCAGCAGAAGCAGAAGTAGAAGCAGAAGCAGACCCTTGTACGGCATCCTTCCTTCCTTTATATCAGCGAAATCCAAGCAGCTTTAATTTAGCCACGTCAAACGCTGAGTGAAGGCAAATTTGTTCTCACAGCAGCAGCAACAACAGCAACAATCACTTTGGTTTAGGCCAAAGAAAACGGCCCAAAGATCTGAGCAACGCGTGCTGCCTACTTTTGGGCGCTCATATTAATCAAAAAAAGCAAACGGCAAGAAAAGGCCAAAAAAAGAAGTCGATTCCTAGTTGACTTTCGGGCCTCGTTTGGCTTTCGAAAGCAACTACTAATTGCCGTATGGCTTTTATGGCCCTCATTGTGTTTGCTAATATGCTCGGCCAAGAAGTGTGCATCGAAGGCTTTTTGGTTAATAGCCAACTTGCCGAATTTGTGGCGAAAAAGATTTTGCTGATGGATTTCATAGATTTAAGTGAACTGCGTGGAATGTGTGCGACTTAAGCTGTATTTCTAGTATAAAACTATCGAAAATTTATTGATTTAAGCTTGCCCCAATTCTATGACAAATCCTAAAATCGCATCAATTTATCTTATTCATTTTTATAATTTTATAAACTTATCAAACATTCTGCAAGTGACACAATTTCATCTGCCATCTGCGTTGCATTGGATAAAATAATTAAAATATTTAACTACAAATGGAAATCATATTTCTAAATTTTTTTGTTGATATAGAGAAATATAAAAGCAGCGATGGAAACTTATTAGAATTGCAAAAAACAATTCAAACGTATAATTTCATCAATTATCGAACAAAAAATTGTATAATTTTTGTGGCATTTTCTTCGACATTTTTTTCCATTCCGGAATCGGAAAAATAAAGCGGAAATTCAATCTCAGTTTGACAGTGTGGCAGCATCAAGTTTCTCAGTTGTGCAGTGCACGTAGTTTATGTTTTCCCCCAGCTTTTCCATGGGTTTCATATGCGACACACACACACACACGCATACATATACATATATATATATAGATAGTAACAGAGCCCAAATGATTAATGACCGTTTTGCGTTACGTTTGGCATTGTTTTTGTTGTTGTTTCTATTGTTGTTGTTGTTGTTGTTGCTGCTGCTGTTGATTTTCGAAGAACTTGGCTTGTCAACGGAGCTTCGCAGCCAGTTGTCGATGGCAGAGCCGAAAGAAGAAGTAAAGTAAAACTAAGTAAAAGCCAAAACTTTGCCTGCAAATGAAATTTGATTTCAACGCCAACGGGCTGAGCCAAGCAGCGAGTCAAGTTACACTGGGTACTGCTCCTGAGCAGGACAGCCGGATAGTTAGACAGGAGGACACGACTGGAGGGCAGGAACAGCAGTCGGCAGGCGCAGCCAGTTGATTGAGTAACCTTGGGATTGGCAACTCATCAGCCAGCAAAACTGCACAAAGAGCATGCGACAACAGGCAGCGCAATTTCCCTCACGGATTACCCAATGAACAAAAGAAAAAAAGAAGGAAAAAAATTATTAAAAAAAAAACAATGGAAAAAACTTGGAGAAAAACAAAAAGTGGAAAAGTGTCGATGATGTTTGATAGTGATTGCTTCAGCTGATATGTTTGTATGTGTGTTGATAAAGAGGAAGCAGCTGGATGAGCTGATGGGCAACACTGCAGGTGTGTAGCACAGACGTTGTGCAACACTGCTCAAAAGTCACTGGTTTTGCAAAGCAATTTCAACCAGCCACTTTTTGATGTGGTTTTTAGCTCTGAATTTTTGGGTTGGACACATATTACAATCCCTGAGCGCAGAGTCCTGCGTCGTGCCTCCTGCGTTTCGGGCAACCCACTCCACTCACAATTTACAGCTAACGAGCCGACGCAATGGCCGAGTGACAAATGAAAAATGCTTTTCTATTTTTTCCCCTTGTTGGTTGGGTGGATATTTAAAAGGATTTGCCGTACGCCAGATAAATGTGCCTAGGCAAACGCATTACTTAAATTAATTTCACACACAGCCAGTGCAAATACAAATATACCAAGACAAAAAAAAAAAAAGGTCAACTGCTAGACGAAAGCGGAGGCATCAAATGAAATCGGCAACTTTGTAAATATTTAAATGAGGACAAAAGGACAACCGACAAAAAAAAAAAATGAACCGGGGTGCAAAACACAAAACAAATAAATGGCCAAACACGTCGAACGACGCATTAAACATGTGCAAATATTTGCGCAGCTACTGAAAACGAGCTGGTAAAAAGAGCCAAGTGTGTGTGTGTCTGTGTGTGTGTGTGTGTGTATAGAGTAGTACACCTGCAACTTGGATGAGCATGGTGCTCGCAAAAATTATGTCAAAAGTTGTGCAAATACGGCAAAAGAATAAAAAGAAAAAACTTACCCATCTCAGTCAAGCAATGCTTTTTTAATTATCCAACAACACGGCTAAAGGAGCAGCACAAGGAGCAGCAGGAGCAGCAGGAGCAGCAGAAGGAGCAGCAGGAGCAGGAACAGAAGCAGTCTGAATATGGCGCTATCACTTTGTGCATTCGTCTGAAAATACATAAAGAGGATATCATATTTTGGATTAGCTCTTCAGAACATTGCTCTACCTATTTGTGTGTGTGTGTGTGTGTGTGTGTGTTAAAGTGGGTTAAACAATTTGCGACGAAGTGGCATTCAAAAAATACTTAGATAATAAGCGAAGCGCTGTCGTTGACAAAAAAAATCTTTTGTGGTTGCCTCTAATTAAAAACACGACTGGCAAAGTTGGGTGGGGGTTTTGGGGTGGTAGTCACAATAGTCTTTGGCATGGTCCAATGAAGCGAAAAACGTGAAGGAGTCGCGTAAAAAACTATAGCATACTTTTGCGCGCGGCGCATATTTTGCCCAGGCATAATTAATTAAAAATATCTGACATGCAATAATAAATTGTCGCCCATTCCATGTGTGTGTGTGTGTATCTATCTGCCTCTTTCTTTGTCTCTCTCTCTCTCTCACACACAAGCTGGCCCCATGTTAAATGCCCCAAAGTGGCAAAGTTTTAAATAAATGAATTTTGTGTGCAAAGCCAAGGCAAAACATAACTGACATCATTAGCAAACTTTAATACACTTTGCGCCCAGCGGCAGCCACTCGGCCAAAATAAATAAACCCGACCAAAACCAAATGAAATGAAATGATACAAACTGAAACGCAACGAATCGCAGTGGAAGGCAACATAATGAAATGAATTGTGAATTGTAAATTGTGAATTGTAAATTGTGAATTGTATACAACAACATTTGCGTAGCTCACTTAAAATGCAATCCACAGCAATTGCGAGGGCGGCGCATTAAGTAAACAGTTCTTAAATATTATTGTTATATTTTTAACATCACTTTTTTAACATCATTTTAAAATGCAAACATTTTAGCAAACTTTTTATTAGCTAATAATATTTTAAGAGCAATTTACATCTTCTTGAAGCAACTCAAACTTTACAAACTCTTCAATTTTTTTTAATGAATTACTAACTAAATAATTTAGACACAAAAGTTTTTATTGGAGCATTTTGGAAAATGTACTAAAAGTATTTTTACAACAGCAAATTAAAATGTTTATAATTTTAGTTAATCAGTTTAATTAGTTTATAATTTTAAATAATGTAAATAGTATTTAAAAGAACTTTTCATGTTTAAAAAAGCAAACAATTTACTTAACAACCCTCGCAGCCGTTTTTCTCTGTCGTTTTTTTTCCATGTGAGATTGTGTGCAAAAATGTATTTTAAAAACAATTTAAACTTTGCACATTTGTTTCAAATATGCAGTCAGATGCTGGCTTATGCAAAGCGGCAGAGAATTGGTCAAGTGGCTTAGATTTTGGATGCCACAAACACAATACAAAAAGAGAGAGAGAGAGAGAGAGATAGAGAGAGAGAGAGAGACAACCATTGCTTGACAAAGTTTTACGCCAGCGAAGGTGGCAAAGAACTATGTGGGATTAGACAATTTGTATGCCAAGCACTGTGTGTGTCCGGGTGTGTGGTTGCTGTGGTGCCTGTGCCAGTGCCTGTGCCTCCAGTTGAACCACCGTCCACAACATCAACACAAGGAGCAGCATCAGCCGCCGTCGCCGCCGCATTAAGCCACAACTGATGTTTACATTTTTAACTAAGGCAAGGTAAGAAAAAGTTTTCTCTCCACTCGCAGCGAAACGGGGAGGCTTCTCCCTTGCTCCCTGCTCCCTCTGTGTTTTCCACGTTTCGGCATAAAATTTAATGCATATAATATTGGCTAATGATGTTTACAATGCGCCCGGGCTTAGGCGAGCATTAAAATTGTCGAGCCAGTGCCAGTTGGGCCACCTGCTGTGCAGTGCTCCGCCCTGTCCTGCCCTGCCTTTGCAAAGGATGCTCCACAAACGGTTTGGACTCATTTTTTGTTGCTTTCGATTTCCCAGGCTGTGCCTTTGGAACCAAGTTAGCAATTAAGACAACTGCGCACTTAATATGCCAGACAGTTGGCCAGGCCAGTTGGTTTGGTTGGTTAATTGAATGGCCACAAATTTCATCGGGGCTGACTTTGGTGTTGTCCAACACTGTTCCGCAGTGCTGCGTAATTGTGCCAAATCCAATTAACTGAAGACTAATTCTTATATATATATACATATATATATTATATGTATTGGTGT
The DNA here is from genome assembly GCA_037043605.1 of Drosophila multiciliata. Taxonomy (NCBI): domain Eukaryota; kingdom Metazoa; phylum Arthropoda; class Insecta; order Diptera; family Drosophilidae; genus Drosophila; species Drosophila multiciliata. Next base: position 3,630,656 of record JBAMBF010000589.1, read on the forward strand.
GAAACAGTCCCCATTGCAAAAGTTTACTTTTGAACCTGTTGCAGTTTTTGGACTGCTTATTTTTTATTTATTTTTATTTCAACTGCAACTTTTTAGCCACAAATCTCAAGAAAGTCAGCAGCAAATTGCAACTGAACAAAGCAATACTTTTTTGGCAGTTTTAGGGTTTTTGGGCAGCGCATTAATTAGATTTCACAGTTGTGCTGCATGGTTGATGTTGCAAGGTTGCTGCTTGTTGTGCAAACAAGCGAAACAATTTCAAACTCATTAAAAATTGATTGACACATACGCACAACTTGTGTGCTGCTGTTGTTACACCTATGTGGCAATGAAATCTGTCGTGGCCGAAAATCTAATTGGATATTTTATGGCCAGCACTTTTGACGACTCGGCAACAAAACTGTTTGCCCAATGGGACCAATTCCGTTGCATGTTTGATCAGTTTGCACGTTGATTTTGCCAGCAACAATGACAACAACATCCACATCCACATCAACAACAACAACAACAACAACTTACATATATCAACATCAAAATGGTGACTCCCTGGAAAAGGACAGCGAAACATAATTAAACGGCATCCTGCAAAGTTTGCTGCAACCTTCAACCCTCGTGCCCCTTAACCCATTGTCAGTTGATGAGTAACGCCAGCTAATGAGCCCAAATGGATGCATGTGTGTGTGTGAGTGTGTGTGTGTGTGTGTGTGTGTTGCGTGTGTGCTTGTATCTAGGTTAATGTGCAGTACACAAGCATAATTTCATAAATACACAATGTCCTTGATACCCAGCAGTTCTGTCAACATATTGTTAGCTAATCTAAACTGTTGTTACACACACACACACACACACACACACACACGCACAGACACACACAAAAAAAATGCAATTAATAAGCCAATCGGCTACATTGAGCTGCTTGCCACTGATGGGGCACCCAAAAATTTTGATGTTGCAGACAACATCTGGTTGACCCTAATGACAGGAAATTGTGCGGTCACAAAATTCAACCAGCTGCAATTGCAGGCCGCAAAAACAAATCATGATAACCACAAAAGCCATCAAGCAATCACAATCACACACACACACACACACAGTAGTCATAGTAGTGGAAGTGGTATTCCTAACCGGATAAGTTGGCTATAATGCGTTTAATTTGGCCAAAAATCACAAGCTGCTGCATAATTGAAAGCCCAAAATAACTGACAGAAGCAATAAATGTAAACAATTTTTGTTTTGTAATTTAAACCACTTTAACTATGATTGAAACATGACTGATGACTTTGTCTGCAATGAATACTGCATTTTAAATAAATAAATAAAATATTAAACTTGTCTAAAGAATTGTTAAACACAGTTTTTTAGGTGTTAAACACAACATTTCAATGCAACCAAAAAAATGCCATTGTCTATTATAGTATTTTCTTTCAATAATTAAAAACAATAAAAATAAATTAAAAAAAAATTAAATGATAAATATTCTAAATATATGTAAAATAAATAAATAAATATAAATTATTAAAAATAATAAATTCTTTAAGTGTTAAAATAATATAAGCTTGATATGCGAGTGGTAAACGAGAATTTATATACTAAATTTGCAGAGTTTGAGCTGTGGCTATATTAAATCGGCAGTTGATCATGACAAGAATATATAAATATATATATATATATATTTACTTCCCTCTATCTGTTAAAACCTTTGCGAAATACAGTAAATACCCATTTTAAACTATTTCTGAGCGCTATAGAAATAGCAGCAATGCAGAGTTTGGTATTGATGCAACTCAAATGTTGACAATAATAATTAAAATTTAATTTATTCCAATTAAAAATATATTAACTTTGTTAATTTTAATAGCTATATTAATAATAATATTTATTTCCTAAACTGTTAAAATATTATAAGCTTAATCTGCGAGTGTTTCACGAGAAATCATATTCTAAATTTGCAGAATCTGAGATGTGACTATATCGACTCGGCAGTTGATCCTTAAAAGGATATATATGTTTCCCTTTTTGCTGTTAAATGCTTTAAAAAAAAAATATATCCCCCTTTCGTCTTCAATAATAATTAAAAGTTGCAATTTTAAATGCTACTTGAGAAACTTATTTCAATTCTTAATAAATCAGCAGCTGAATTTTGGCCGCTTTGCAAGATTTAAGCCAACTTATATGCTCTGAGTAAATGAAAACGCAGTCAAAACTAAATGCGCAACCAAAACACACAAATTACTTAACGCTTTTGCACTGGTCTTAGCCATAAGTTGAGAAGATTAATCTGATGCTGGTGTGGCACTTGCAGCTTGTGTCATTTGGGGTGCTTTATCGAATGCGAAGCAATTAATGCATGCTTCAAGTGAAAGAGATTCATCTCAAAACTGAAGCCATGTTGAAGCCACACAATTGCATCATTCATCTTCTGCAGGCATTTGTCTCTTTCACGCACAGGACATGGGACATGGGACATGGGACATGGGACATGCGACAAAGGAGATGGGGACGGAGATGGACACAGACATGGACATAGATACGGACATGGACATAGACACGGACATGGCCAGGACATGGGGACATGGACATGCACATGGCGGTCGCCTTTTGTCACTGCGTGAGAGACAACAAACACATTTACTAAATTAAAATTGAATTTATTGCGCACTAAATGCAACGCCTGCAATTTCTCCACACCAAATTGCCCCTTCAGTCTGTTTGTGTGTGTGTGTGCGAGTGTGTGTGTGTAGCCTGTTTGTTTGTTTGTTTGTTCGCCTAGGTTAGTTTGCTTAATCTTTGACAAGCAGCCAAAGGGTCGTCGCCTCGCCAACCAGTGCCCCGGCCAATCAGTGCTAAACTTGGTGCAGCAGGGACCAACACGTGACACTGCATATAAATAGTGCTGGCCACATAATTAAGTATGCTACCATTTACTACATTTACCTGGCTAAATAGTATTCCATTCCCGAGGAAGAACTGCCTCAGAATACTGATCCAAATGGTGTCTTGACTGAACGCTGTAGACTGAAAAGTCAGCTAGCTAAACTAGGCTTAATTAGTAGCTAAATCTGCGCATTTTATGAAAGTGTAAAGGAATCCTCAAAAATCAGATTATAGGAAAATTTATCAGATTGTTTCAACTTATCTTAAAATAGTTGTAGTATCTTACAAAGTTAGTAGCTAAATCGGCTTATTTTATGGCAATGTGAAGGAATCCTCAAAACTCAGAATATCGGAAAAAATATCAGATTGTGTCAACTTGGCTTGAAGTAGTTGCTGTATCTTAGAAAAGCATGTCTTAAGTTCGACAGACATAAAACCACCAAGCCAGAGAAAAATACTTAAATTTAAAATATCGTTTAAATTATAACGAAAATATAACAATAATTTTACTGAGAAAATAGCTTATTCAATAAACCTATTAATAAAAATTAGCACACTTTTTACTTTTTGCTAATAGAGACGCATATTATTAATTGGGGGTCCTGTGCAGATCAATTGTGCCCCTTCCGAGTTTATAGCTCCCCCATCAACCCCAGTTCCTGAACGAATGTCAGGATCTTTGATGGATCGAGGGCTACTATATCTTTGACATTCATAACAATTATCCCTAGGATGCTGCATCTTTTCCTGGCAAGGGCGATGCATTCTGTTAGGATGTGAGTTGAAGACTCCGCCTCGACTTCACAGATACTGCTGCAGATACCCATTTTGGACAGGTGGCTTTTTAGTCTACAATGTCCTGTCAGTAGTCCGACAAGTATCCTTAGCCTATTCCTGCCCATGGATATTATTTGCTTAAATCGTCTATGATTATAGCCGCCCAAAAGGCATTTGGCCTGTCTCCTTTGTCTTTCTTCGTTCCTGAAGACGCATAATTAATTGTCAATAATCATAAATAAATAAATATATTAAAATGTATAAATATTTACTTAACATTTTTTTAAAAAACGATTCTGCTAGCAATTGCCATAAATAAATCCCAAGACTAACTCATATTGCAAAAATTAAATAAGTTTAAACTAGCAAAAATAGCAACTGAAAAACAAACTAAATATTTATATAAACTAAAAGAGTAATCAAAATAAGACAAATAAATAAAAACAGAACTATTAAATTTATGCTTGGCTGCACTTGTAAAAAATGATTTTGTGTAAATAAAAAAAAAAAACATGTTTCACAGTTGACATTTTATGAAAAAAGGAGATAAATAGCGAGCTCAAAATGTAAATGTTATTTTATTTCAAAGTGCACCTAAACATGTGTTCACAAGTGTATATAAATCCAGTGTGTGTGTGTGTGAGTGTGTGTGTGTGTGTGTGTGTTTTAGAGCTGTGCGACTGTTTGACTAATTAATTATATCATTCAAATGCGCAACGCAATTTTGCACCTTTACGACTGGAGCAGGGGCGCATCGACAGAGGGGGTTAAAACAAAAAACTGTAAACGAATTTATCAGCTGCATGTTTCGTATCTTGGCCAGCAAATGTTGCCAAAAAGCAGCGCCTGGCAAACAAGCCAAGAAAATAAATTGGTAATTTGATGCGGCAGAAGGCGACTGTTGAGGCTCATTTAATTCAAGTCCTCTGCCTCACTCCTCCCTCTCTCTCTCTCTCTCTCTTTGTCTTTGTCTTTCTCTTTCTCTCCACTCTGGCAGCAAATGCAAAATGGCAAATCTCTCGGTTGCTGGCACTGCGATACAACAGGGCACAAAATGTGTTCTTGTTGTTGTTGTTGTTGGTGACATAATGAATAGGATTTTGGCTCTTTTGCGGGCAGCATAGAGCAACAACAACAATAAGAAGAAGAACATGAGCAGGGTGTTGCGGTGTAGCAGTGCAATTTGGGGGCAAGGATATGCAAAGGATATGCAACCCCTGAAACAGATGTTGCAGCTCTCGTTCTGTGTTGAAAACCAGCCAATTTGGTGCCGACGATAGATATGGCAAAGTGACAAAAATTTAATATGGAATAGCCCAACAACCAACCCTCATACACACACACACACACACACACACACACAGGCACAACAAGACTGTCAAACGAGGAAAAGAAGCGCGCGCAAAATAAACGGCAAAATAATCGCGCACAATGCATTGGCAATGAGCCAAGCCAAAGGCTCCGTGTGCCTTATATGTGTGTGTGTGTGTATGTGTGTGTGTGGCAAAAGTTTGCGTTTGCTATCGATGAAATTGTGGCCCTGACACAGGACATGAAAGGACACTGGACACCGTCGCTGCAGCTGCGATAAGACCGTCGTACGGTAAACTAAGGGGCGTGGCTCAGGTGCTGGGGCGCAACTGCTGGCCACGTAGCACTTGTAAAAATTAATCAGGCATGCCACCAAGGCAACAAAATGCACTTATAGCCATTTATTGTGCAGCTGCACGCGGGACACTTTTCAAGTCATTTTAAATGCGCATCAAAAAAAAAAAAAAAAAAAACATTCCATATACAGGGTGTCACAGATCGAGAGCAAACAAAAGATGAAAAAAAAAGAAAACTGCCATTTACAAACAAAATGGGGTGCAACCGTATACGACTCGTTGTTGCAAGCCCCGCAAACATTTCAATTTGCCTCGCACAAAAGCCAAACAACAAACCCAGAAAAGCGCACAAAAACAGCAAAAACAAAAACAGTAAAAAAAAAAATAAAAAAAAAATAAACTCAGCTAAAACGAAAATGGTCCACAAATCGGACAAATGGCGCACACAAAAACGCCGTTTCATATCCGGTTCGAGGCGGAAGTGGCTGTGACTGCGACTTTTGTGCAACTCAAAGCTTGGTTCTGGGATTAGAAGTGCCCCAACCCCATCACCCACATCCCCCCTCGCTGTTCCAACTGTCGCAACTATCTCCCAGTTCTCACTCAGCCTTTGCATATTGCATGCGCCCTGCCAAATTGCTTTAGTGTGCCCCAAAGTTATATTGCAACATGCCACAATGTTGCATTGATATTTTAAGTGAATCATTTCGAAATTGACTTGGCTATTATACAAAATTATGTGCAATTAGCATTAAATAAGTTGCAAATTAATTCAACAATCATTTACCAATTATCAATTAATATTCACACAAATAAACCGCACAATATTTAAATTATTATAATTTAATGACAAATGTACACAGATTAAAATATTAATTATGAATTAAATAATTAAGTTTTTACTTTATAACTGTGCTTGTTGGTTTTATGTAAAAACTGGAATATTATTTATTGCGCGAAAGGAGAGGGGCAAGCAAATCCTTGGATGCAGTTGCTCATCTGCTCCTCTGCGATGCTTGATTTGCTGTTGAGTTTTTTTTGGCATGCAAAGTGGAAATATTTTGTAAAATTCTCAGGTGTTCATATGAAGCTATCAAAATCTATGCAACCGGCACAAATGCCGAGCACAAGCAACCAGCGGCAATGGCAATGGCAATGGTCTTTTGCCAATAACAGCAAACAGCCACAGCAACAATGCAACAATGCAACAACAACAGCAACAAAAGCAACAACAGCCACAACCAGAGGCAAAGCGAGCTATCAAAATAACAAAATCGAAAAGCGTTCACCACACTTTTGGCATATTGTTTCGTTTTTGGGGCATGTGGTTGTGGCAGCAACTAACTACAGCTGCAGCTATAACTGCTGCAGCATGGCGGGTGGCGGGTGCTGCTCACTGGGCCGATATTATGGCCACAGAGTAAACAAACACTGCACAAATATGACAACAGACCCACATTTCCGAATTCGCATTCGTATTCATATCAACAAAATGCGGCTCAAAATCATTTTCAAATTCATTTTGTGGCCGCCTTTTTTTTTTGTTGTGTTGCCAATTTTTTTGCGCCACTCATTTAATTGCAAATGTTGCGCTTTAAAGTTGCCAGCTTGTTTTATGGCTGCAACTCTTTTTTTTTTTATTTTTGTACGATTTTGATTTACTGCCGCAAAAAAAGGAGCCGTAAAAATGCCAATGCGATACTTATCGAAATGGTCGGCAAGGGGCTTGATAGGCGTGGCAACAAAGTACCAGCTATATTTTGCACTCTTCTTCTGCTTCTGCCATATTTCATTGTGCACTCAAAACTATCTTTTTTTCTCCTTAATAATATCTTAATGCTCCTTTTACAGGATATCATCAAGCAAATGCTTTTTGCTGCTTTTCCTCCGATTATTGTTTAGATTTATTTGTTGGTATTTTGTAGCAATATTTTATAGAAAATTTGTTGCACAGCTGCCATAACGCAATTTGATGGATTTATTCATGTGGAAAATTGCATTAAAATGCAGTCGCTTGCGGCCAACGGGGCGTATGGAAAAAACAATGCAAAGTGTGCAATTCAAATGAGAGCAAAGTGCAGCTGAGACGTCAATTCGATTGTGCGAATAAATGCAGGCGGCTAAAGCCAACTTTTAAAGTCAGCTGTTAACCAGTTAAGAGCAACACACAAAGCAAACCTGGTTGCACAATGAGCCCGCGGCTCAAGAATATTTCATTTGGTTTATCTTTTTAATTAGCTGCAGGAAAGTATAAAACTTGTAATTGAAATAAGATGCACTCACAGATATTGTACTACATATATATATATACAATGAAATACGGGTTTTGTATATATATAAATAGGCGCAGTTTGGAAACCACTGGAATTTTGTTGAGTTTCTCTACCAGTAGATCAGCAGCAGAGAAAATGTGCCCAAACTTAGGAGGAGTAATGCGAGCAGCAGCAGTAATTTCAGGGGCCAGCTCTATGGATGAGGCTCATGTAGCAGCAGCGTCAAATGTGGCACGAACTTACTGCGATCCGCACGTGGCTTGAATTCAGCGTTAAGCTGCGCCGGCACATCGGACAGCGTTTGGCCTGCCAATTGCGCTCCTCCATGTACAAAGCCAGGCAGCTGCTGCAGAAGTGGTGCAGGCAGTGCAGCTCCACAGGATCACGTATGTGATCCAGGCAGAGGGCGCACAGTTCCTCCGCAACTACTTCCGGCTTGAGCCCGCCGCTGCTGCACTTGCTCCAGTCACTGTTCTGTTCCATGGCCTATTTTTAAGGTTTTTTTTGTGTCTTTTGTGCAACAATAAATAAATAATTTAACATGTGTGTTTTTGTGTGCTGTCAATTGTTCAAATGAAACTAGTTGGAATGAAAAGTAATAAATAATCGGATAAAAGTTTTACAACAAAATAAATTCAGACTTTAATTTTATTGAAACTGCATTTAATAATAAGAGGAAATGGATAATAAAATAATAAAAAAAAAAAGTTTAAGTTGTGTTCTTGCCACAAAATAAAATCAGTCTTTTATTTTATACAAATTGAATTAAATTTGCGCAATAAAACACTTTTCAGGCACAGTTCAATTTTGTCAGCCATGGCAAAAATTGAACTTATGCAATTGCTACAGTTTGGCCAAAACTAAAAGTTTTAGCTGGCATTTCACTAGTTTTTAGTGGTCACTCTTAAATCGAAAAATAAAGCTAAAACCAACAGTTTGTGTGAGGCTAAATAACTGGCCTGATTTGGCAATAAAATTTTTAATTAAAATGGTAAAATCTTGGCTATAAATTGCTAGTCTGGAACAGTCTTGAGGCACACACACACACACACACACACACACACCTTGTCGCTAAACGATGTCGTTGTCCTCGACGTTGCAATAAAATTTAATTATATCAACGCCGCCTCAACTGAAGCGGCAAGCATCGAATGCAATTAGTAGTAGCCTTGTACAACTCAATTAGACGTTGAACGAGGCAACCAACGAGTGGGCGAAGTGGGTGGAGGGGGTACTCAGTTTGTTGGCAACTAAGTGTTTGCCATACGCGGGCTCATCCCTGACTGGAGGCAAGACAGCTGCTGGAGCGGATTGCTACGGCGAGGAGGCGAAAAAATGCGACAGCGCTTTGCACTTTGGAGACAGCGAACCGCAGAGCAGACGCGTTATAAATCGAACTTAACAACTACTTTTTTGGTACGTCAGGACAACAACAACAACAACAACAACAACAACAACAACGTCGCTTAATGCTACAAGCTTTTTAATTAAGCTCAAACTGCAAGTCTGGCCAAGTCATCCTGGCTGGCTGGCAAAGTTGGCCAAGCTGGCAGGCGCTAAAAGTCACATCATTTCTTAGACACGCCCCCCCTGACTCCCACTCCCACTGCACAATGCGCTGTTAACAAGCTGACAAATTGAATCTGTGACGTCAGCTGTCGACTTGCTTTGTAATTTCACAGGACAAACACACACACACACACACAATTGCTTACATATTATTAGCGCCTCAAACTGGCCAATTAGTTTGGCCAAAGTCATGCACCACTTGCGCCACTCGATTTGCATTCGCAACTTGATTAAAAAGTTGCCAATTGCAGGGCGTCCACTGCTCTGCCACATCCCCCACCCCCTGCCAAGTTACGCCTCAATTCAAGTTGATTGTTTATTGTTTGGCTTGAGTAAACATTTCCATCTTTTTCCATCTGTTTTTTTTTTTTTACTTTTACTTTTCTGTAATTGTTGGATTTGTATTCATGCTCAAAAGTTTTGTATAATGTTCGGTTTGTTGCTGTTAAATTTCAAGTTAAATTAATTTTGTCAGAGTTTTCTTTAATTATGCTTATAAATGGCTAAGAAAAAAACACACACACTTACGCACCCACAGTTTGGAAGTTCATCTTCAGTCCAGATTCACCTGGAAGTGTGCAAAGTTTTTGCGAGCACAGCTTGAAGATGAGCAGCATCAATCTAAGTAAGTTTGCTGCCAAAAAGTTAAGGTAAATGCGGCATAGGAGGACTCCAAATAATCGTATTACCAACCAAAACTAAAGTCAACAGTAACAATTCAAAGTGTTTTGCCAATTATTTACTTTGCGAATTACAAAAGTCATCACAAAGTGCTGTTGGGGCAATGTTTTGTAAATAAATCATAGCCATGATCTTTGGCTTGAAAAAGTGACTCCAACTTGGCTGAGAATATATTTATAATATATATATATGTAAATAAAATAGATATATATATATATAAATATTATATCCTATATATTATATTATAATTGTATCCTATTACTATCTTTTCCCTTCACTCTTTTTCTATCATTGTTTAAGAATATATTTATTATATATATATATAAATAAAATAGATATAAATATATATATAAATATTATATCCTTATATCCTATATTCTATATTATAATTATATCCTATTATCATCCTTTCCCTTCACTCTTTTTCTATCATTGTTTAAGAATATATTTATTATATATATATATGTAAATAAAATAGATATATATATAAATATTATATCCTTATATCCTATATTCTATATTATAATTATATCTTATTATTACCCTTTCCCTTCACTATTTTTCTATCATTGCTTAAGAATATATTTATAATATATATATATATAAATAAAATAGATATATATATATATATATATATATATATATAAACTTTATATCCTTATATCATGTATTCTATATTATAATTATATCCTATTATCATCCTTTCCCTTCACTCTTTTTCTATCATTGTTTAAGAATATATTTATTATATATATATATAAATAAAATATATATATATATATATAAATATTATATCCTTATATCCTATATTCTATATTATAATTATATCTTATTATTACCCTTTCCCTTCACTATTTTTCTATCATTGCTTAAGAATATATTTATAATATATATAATATAAATAAAATAGATATATATATATATATATATATATATATAAATATTATATCCTTATATCCTATATTCCATATTATAATTATATCCTATTATCATCCTTTTCCTTTACTCTTTTTCTATCATTGCTTAAGAATATATTTATTATATATATATATATATAAATAAAATAGATATATATATATATAAATATTATATCCTTATATCCTATATTCTATATTATAATTATATCCTATTTCACTTCATTCTTTTTCTATCATTGCTTAAGAATATATTTATTATATACATATATAAATAAAATAGATATATATATATATATAAATATTATATCCTTATATCCTATATTTTATATTATAATTATATCATATTATCATCCTTTCCCTTCACTCTTTTTCTCTCATCGTTTAATATTTAATGCCCAATTCTACATTGCTAACTTATCCTGCTCATTTTGAAATCATTTTCTAATAAATTTCAACAGATATGTATATATGTATGTGAGCACTTCCGCTGCTTGTAGCTTAGTGTATTGCCTTGTTGTGTAGTGTTCTACTATTTCCGGTTGCGCTGCGGACACGCTAGATGCCGCTTTCCATGCTGCTTGCTCCGCTAATGAGCTTTGCAACCGGACACGCTGGCAAAACAGCGGCGTTGTCCTCATTTATGCTAAGCTTTCTGTGCATTTATACCAGCAACAACAATAACAAACAACAAACAACAACAACAAAAACAACATCAAGGGAAGACCGCAACTGTATCGTGTGCTTAATGGGTTAACGTGAAGCTAAATGAATCAGGAGCAGCAGCAGCAACTGGCAGCATTAGTGGGTTAATATTTAAAAAAGGGGGCCGGAAACGGAAACGGGAAACGGGTGGGTATCGGGTAGAGGAGAGCCCAAGGAAACTGGCAAAACGGAAAGACCTTGCCAGAGCCCCACACAATTTCCCAGCCAAGACAATGTTATCATTTGCATTTACAGGCCAACTAATTAAATAAGTCGAGCGGCAGCCGTATTTCTATTCCTATTTCAGTTTATAATGCAATTAGCTGAAGTTAGTTTCTGCAGCTGATTTACCCAACTGAAAGGTAAAAACTAATTAACAGCAAAAATTTGTGCAAATTATGAAAATGATGCAGCCCAGCAGGTGCAGGTGGCACGCCTCCGGCTTTGGAGTGGCACACACACACACACATTGGGCCTGGCTTGGCATTGAGTGGCTGCTCCCACACCAACCATGTATTATGTACATCTTGGAGATGCTTTTGCTAAATGCAGACAATGGCATAAAAGGCGCTCGTCCTTAGTCCATGTGCACGGGAGGCCTTCACCCACTTTGCCGCAGCTGCAGCTCACTTCGCTCAGGGGCAAGCTGAAGAGCTGTGGCGTCGCAGGTGTGTGTGTGTGCGTGTGAGTGTGTGTGAAAAAGCATCTGTAATTCAGCTAGATGCACTCAGCCACTCGGGGCAACGGCTGCATTGTCCTCAGCTGCTGCATGTTGCGGTTGCAACTTGTACACTGAGCAAACAAATTGTGTACCTCAATCGAAAACCGCAAATAAACACGAACTTTATCAATTAGGCTTGTTCAAAAAAATTCCAATTTATAAATAGAAAATCAATAGAGTAGTAAATATATTATATACTTTTTTTTGACAGTAAAATGGCACAATTTAATATAGAATTAAATGTACAAACATTTTTAAATTAAAAAAATATGTTGAATTTGTTTCTTCAAAAACGAGTCTCCAACTTGAAAGAGTTTAACAATTCTGATATTTTCTTAAGTTTTTTCTTAGTGCTGCAAATCTATTTATTTTAATATTGAAAAATTGCTTGTGTTTCAAATCTAAGAAATAAATATTTTATATACATTGTTGACAGAAAATTGCCACAATTTAGAATTTTAAATGTAAATCATTAAGCAAAATACAATTTTAAAATAAAAATATGTTGAAATCGTTTCTTCAAAAACGAGTCTTAAAAAAAGTAAACTATTTTCAATTCTGATCTTTTCTTAAGTTTTTTCTTACTGCTGCAAATCTATTTATTTTAATATTGGAAAATTGCTTGTGTTTCAAATCTAAGAAGTAAATTTTTTATATATGTTTTTTTGACAGTAAAATGAAACAATTCAGAAATTTAAATGTAAATCATTAAACAAAACATTTTTTAAATATGTTACCCAAAATAATATGTTGAATTCGTTTCTATAAAAACAGATTAATGCGAAAAGGTTTTCATCTGTTTTTTAAGGAGTGTCTCCAACTTAAAAAAGTTTAATTTGTTTAATTTGCCTCTGATCCCTTCTTAACTTGCTGCTGCAAATCTATTTTTTTTAATATTGGAAAACTGTTTAAATTTAAGACATAATCTCAGTATATAAATGCATTGCTTTTAAGCCAACAATAAATGTTATCGCTGCCAAATCTAGATTGAAACCCTTTGAAAGATGTCAATTTTGCACCTGTATTGAAAATATTGCATTCTCAGTGTAAAATGTAAAAGTAGGTTGCACATTTTGTAACATTCTCAGCCAGACGACGACGACGACCCACATTTTGTTTTGGCCATAAATCTAGTAAGTGTTACTCTTCTTAGCAACTAATTTGTCAACTAAAACACACACACACAGAGATATCTTTGCATGGCATTGAGGCGCATTAATAGCCTAAGCAATTTGTTTAGGCCATAATAAATTAAGCCAACAATTTTTGTGTGCTGTTTGCTGCCAAGTTTGCACAGCGCAGTCAAGTGGAAAGCCTGTGATATCTTTATAGTTTGACAATTGAATTTCAACCTCTCAAATTGAGACTCGACAGCTCGAATACATTTTGCCAATAGGCACACAAAAGATTTGTTGACAACAGCAACAGCATCCGGCTAACAGCAACTCCAAACCCAACTCCAACTCCAACTCCATCCCATCCCCCTTCATCCAATGGATGCGCTTGCAAAACTATGCAAATGACATGGCTGGCAAAACTTTGGGCTGTCCCCGCAAGGACATCACAGGATTTGGCTTTGCTAAAGTTTTGTGCAAATTTGGGAAAATAGCTGAATAATTTTTCCAATGCCATTATGCAAAGCGAAACGATTTGCGATTGCTTTAAGTGATAAGCAATATGTTGATTTTCCAGCGCCAAAATATGTAGCATTTTTCCGGGCGCACGCAAAATGTGAACTGAACTGTGCTCCAAAAAAACGTATTATTTGGAAATGCCTCTAGACGGATTTCTAAGCATTTCAAAATGGCTTAAAAGATTCTTGATTTATTGCATTACATTGTGAATTTATTTTTTGTAAGCCAACTTTTAAAGCAAATTATTTCTTGCACGTATTTTTTACTATAAATCTTTATCGAAAATTATTACAAAATATTCTGTTTTATCAATCAGATATTTTGCAAATAGAAAACATTTAAAAAAATTGAACATTTGCTAATTATTATATAAAATACAAGCATGTCTCTGATTTTTTTTTAGAAATTCTTAATTTTAAATTGATATAGTTTTTCTTTGTTAATTTCGCTGCGTTTTTTTGAGTTGACGTTTCACTTAAAACTCAAAAAACTTTAACCATAAAACAAAAAAGTCTGAAAACACTTTCCAGCAGCATTGAAGGCGCCACAATTTGGAGGATAGTCACAACGAAAGGAAAGGACCAATTCCTCTCGTCCCAACTGCCTGTCCTTGAGGAATGCCATTCAGCTAGCTGGATGGCTATATGCATTAATTCCTACCTTCTATAATGCAAAAATGAAAGAAATAAGGTGCACTTATAAGTACACCCGAAAAAAAGCAAAGAGCCGAGAAAAAGCCAAAGGGACATTGGCGAAGGGGTGGGGGTGGATGGCGAGAGGATGAAGCTGAAGTAAAGCTGAAAGCAAAGCAAATTCCAAGCATGCTGCAGCGACTACGTTGAGGACTCGCACTCAACAAGCTCCACGACGATGACGACGATGACGACGACGTCGTCAAGAGCCGTCAAAAACGAAAACAAAATAAATAAAAATATACAATTTTATATATAATAAAAAAAAAAAAAAAAAGTGTGTAGTATAGTGTAGTGTAGTGCAGTGTATAGTATATAGCGTTTTTGAGGCAGCATTCTTTAGCTGGACAAAAACAAAAGTTGCGCTGAATAAGTTAAACATTTTGGTGAAGTTGCGCAACAAAATTTTCGGTTGCTTTTCGTTCATTTATTTTTTTTTTTTTTTTTTGTTATTTGCAGCACTGTTTCTAATTGTGAAAATAAGGAACAGGGAATGGAGGGAGGGGTTTGGGCTGGGCGTGGTACTGTGCATTACTTAACGTTGCTTACAGTTGCTTATAAAATGGAGTGGCTCGACGGGCAAAGTCGGCTGACAGGCACTGTATTTATACCAAATACAATTGCCATTGCACTTGAGCAGTAAGCCAAGTTTACTTTATTATGGCTTGTTGAACAGCGCTAGCTGACTGCCTGCAGCAGGGTGTGTGTGTGGGGGGGGGGGGGTGTATGGATGTGGCTAAGCTACAAAATAACCCCGTTGTAATGGCTGGCTTTTTCGCGTTGGCCATGCCAAAAGTTGTTAGCTTTGTTAGCTGCTTACAGCGCACTTTTCTTCTGGCTTACACAAATTCTTGTTGTTGCCGCTATGATTATTGTTGTTGTGCAGGTGGCGGGGGAGTGGGGGGTAGTGGCAATGATGACAAAATATTTACTAATGAGTTCGCTTTGCCACAAGCACACAAAGAATTAAATAATATTATCTAAATAGCTGATAGAGCCAAGCGTCCAACTAACAGCAACATGCAACTCTGTTGCAACTAATCAAAATCATTTATATATCTATTTTGAGTTGCATTGACAGTTGTATACTAGAAATAAAAACAAACTCAGTCTGTGTGGCTGCTGCAACGCATAATTGAGAGGAGCTGCTAAAAAACACACATTTTACATGTGCAACATTTAAGGACACTCAAGATTCAACGAAACTCAAACAGACTGAAGAGAAGTGAAGAGCCGTGAAACATTGAAATATTCCACAGAAATGTAAAATTATTTGAATCCTCACAACAATGCTAAATTTATAAATTTGTTGCCATTTTAATTATTGAATATTAATCTCATAAATTGAAGGATATGCAAGCATTTAGTTTGCAGCAATCAACATTTTCGCATTATTATAAATTAAAAAAATTAAATTTTTTGTACTGAATAGTAAAAACTGTAATTTAGCTAAAACTTTTCTATTTGCTTTAATTAAAATGTAATAAATAAATAAGCGCCGCAACAAGCTGAACAAATCAAAATTAAAATAAATAAAAATTACTTTTCTAATTGCAGTCATAATCAGATGACAATTTGATAATCCCACTGATCTGAAATTCACTTTAAATAAATCGAATTTAACTAGCTGAATAAATTAAGCTTCAGTATTAGATTAAAATTCAAATAAACACAAATTAATTTTCTAATTGCAGCCATAATCAGATTACAATTTGATAATCTCACTGATCTGATCTACACTTGAAATAAATCGAATTTATACTTTGTATATCAGCTACAACAAGCTGAACAAATTAAGTTTCAGTATTAAATCAAAATTAAAATAAAGACAAATAACTAAGCCATAATCAGTTTACAATTTGATAATCCCACTGATCTTGAAATAAATCGAATTTATTTAACAAGCTGAACAAATTAATCTTCAATATGAGATTAAAATTAAAATAAACACAAATTCATTTTCTAATTGCAGTCATAATCAGATTACAATTTGATAATCCCACTGATCTGATCTGCACTTGAAATAAATCGAATTTAAACTTTGTATATCAGCTGAATGAAATATATATATTCGACATATTTGGAGTTTGTCTGTCGTTTATCTACCTCAGTTCCTTTGGCAAAGTAGATATTAACCTCAATTTAACGGGAAACTGTCTGGCTTCATTCCAGGCAATCTCATCTCGTCTCAGCTTTATCGCGCAAATCAACTAAACCAAATTCAACTCAATTCAACTCAATTCAACTCAATTCAACTCAATTCAACTCAACTCAACTCAACTCAACTTAACTCAACTCATTTTATTTTTGGTTCGCCGTTCGCAATTTTTATATACAAATTGCCAAACTTTGTGTGTTGGCCCAAGAAATGTCAAATGCAAAGCCAAAAGCCAAGCCAAAAACCACTTTGCTAAGTCGCTTATTTCGCTGAAAGTGTGTGTGTGTGTGTGTGCATGTGTGTGTGATTTTATTTTTATGTGTGTTCTGTGGTGTGTGTGCCTGCAAGTATGCAATGCAAAGCCAGCGACTGACTAACGAAATAAATTGCTGTATCAGCTCGGAAAAGTAGTTGCTGTGTACACACACGCACCTACACACAAACACACACACGCACACACCTACACACACACGTAGCAAAAGCTGCGAGTTGGAAATATCAACTTGCCACAACACACTGAACTTTTTATGCACTATGCATTTATTTTAGTAAATATCTATTAAAAAAAACTGTTCTTAAATATATAAAATATAAATTTAAAAATAACTATGAAATTGATTTATGCACAAATTGTAGAAAACATATACTAACTAAATTATTTTTTAAAAAATCTAACACATTATTAAAAAATAAATGCATAATTCATATTGCAATTAGTTTTTAATAAATGAACATTTCTCAAATATATTCTATGATTATAAATCTAACTAAACTGCTGAACTGCTTTTTTAAAAAAAAAAAACAAACAGCATGAAATCTCTCATAGAATTAAATACAGTTTTAATTAATTAATTATCAGTGAAGTATTAATTAACTAAATTATAATTGTGCAACTTCTTGTTTGCTGTTTGATAGAGTTTTGCTGAAGTCAAATTGGCCAATTGCAGCAGTTGCCACAAGTTGCTCAACACCTGGTCTATATACCATATATATATACGATTATACTATATATATAAGTATTATGCATATTGGGAAATTCTGTTGAATCGATAACAGATGTCGCAAAAAGGCTTCTTGATTAACGAGTATTTGTACAGTGCCGACAAAGCGCATTACAACATGGAAGTGTCCTGTGGCAGGGCATAGAGGCAGAGAGAGAGAGAGAGAAAGAGACCACAGAGGTTGCCACACGGTGTGCGGTTTGTTTGCCTGCCACCTGGTCAGGGACTCTAAGCCAGGAAGCAAAAGTTGGGTGGTTTTGGGTGGTATTTACTGTTAGCTAGTTGAAGCTACGTTTGCTGCCAGCGTTGCAGTTAATATTTTCTGCTTCTCTGCGCTGCACTGCATAATTTATGCACAGCTACCAAGTGTGCTTACGTATGTGTGTGTGTGTGTGTGTGTGTGCCTGTGTGTGTGTGTGTGTGTGTGTGTGGCATGCTCAGAGAGAGAATGGAGCAGCAAATGAATTTACAAAGCGGAAATCTCAGCGGATAGCCATGTCAGCTCTGGTTGACAAGGACTCTAACTGCAAATTCTCCAAATGCCAAACACACACACGCACACACACGCACACACGCACACACACACATGTGTAAACTGGGCGGAGATCGTTCCATTTCCATTTTGTTGTAATGTGTAAAAAGTGGAAATTTGCGCTGACTTGGCATATTTGGTCAGCGCAAAGTGTTTGGTTAAATACTTATGATTCGCAATTGCATTAACTCTAATTGCTGTGGCAAAATACACACACTCGCACTCACACACACTCGCACACACACACCTGTAATTTCAAGCTGACAATTTGCCGTGTGTGGCAAGCCAGACAATTCTTTGTGCGGTTCGTTAAAATGCGTCCAAAGTGCGCTTCAAGTCTGAATGTGGCCATTGATGGCAAGCCCCAAAAAGGCCAAAAGGAAAGGAATGGAAGACTGAGCCGGGCAGACATATCCTTGCAAAAATTGTGGCAATTATGCCAAAAAGTTTGCGCACTCGTTTCGAGTCGGAAGTGAACTGGCTCTGTGTGTGTGTGTGTGTGTGTATGTGTGTTGCCGGAGAACTGGAAGCAACACACGAATAATTAACAAAATTTGCACTTTATCGCTGGCAGTGCAGGAGCCCAGCCCAGCGCCCAGGACGAGGGCAAACTTTAACGAGCGCCAACAGCGGTTCAGGAATCCTCCTCTCTCTCTCTCTCTCTCTCTTCCAAGCTAACCTTACATTTTTTTTTTATTTACTTATTTTTCCTTGCTCTATTTTAAAATACCCTAACGAAACGTTTTTTTTTTTTTTTAAATTTGTCATCAAATCGAAGACAGCATTTTAAAACATTTCAAATTCAGCTTAGTTTTAGAAATACACTCGATTTATTTCACTCTATTAACTGAAAATATATTTTGTACTACTTCTGTTAACTTATTTTTAATTTCTTTATATTCTGATTATTTAAACTGCCTTCAAATCGTTTGGTTAGTTTTCTTTAAATCTGTAGAGTTTTTAATTGCAACAATCAGATTTGAAAGAAATCTCTTTTCTTCTCATTTAGAAAATTCTGAAGCAACTGCCTGAAATCACCTTCTAGTTTTGGTTTTTTTTGGTAGTAGTTTTGGCCTTAGTTGGCTTAATTGGCTGACAACAGTCAAACTTAATCTCACCTAAACAAATGCGATATTTCTGCTACATATCAAAGTAATTTTGTTCGTTAAGAATATTAAAATTTAATCATTTTAATGTTTTTTTCTAACTGTAAAAAGAGTATTTGAAATTCGTTGAATTTCGATTTTAACTACGCTTTTTTTTGTTATTTCATTTTACAGTGCTTCGCTGTTTATTTTTGCCGTTTGGCATGTGACGGAAGCTGATTTGAGACCAAACACAGTAACACATTTAGCCAGAGGTATGGGGGGGTGTGGCAGGGCATGCTTCATGCGGCATATGCGGAAGCACTGCAACGGCATTTGGCATGGCTGGGAAATCGGAAAATAAACGAAAATGTCAGCGGAAAATGCAGCAGGCAGCAGGCAGCAAACGAAGTCGTCAGTCTTCTACCGACAGACGACGGACGAGAGTCGGGAAAAGGCGCCAAATCAACATCCACAGAACGCGCGTTGAGGCTTATGGCAGTCAAGTGCGATACGTGCGATGCATGACTGCAGCTATGTATGTGTGTGTGAGTGTGTATGTGTGTGTGAGTGTAGTACTTAGAAGCTTTGCTCGTTTTTGTTCTGCGTGTTTGTGTGTGTGTGGCATTAGTTCGACCGCCGCGCAGTTTGGCTTGGCAACTAAAATGTAATTAAGCCAAGCTGAAACAAGGCTTTTTGCAGCAGCTGCGTTAAAGCTACGACTTTGAGCATTATAATGCACTCGCACACACACAGCATGTGTGTGTGTGTGTGTGTAAGTCAGTAAGAGACGCTGCTTTACTAAACGCTTTTTGCAATTATTCACATTTTCCTTTTAATTGGAATTCAAAGTGCTGCGATGGAATTTTCCATGGATTTTCTGCTATCTATGATATAGGTACAAATGGAGTCTGTACAGGTTATCTATTCTCCATCTCTCTCTCTCTCTTTGTCTTGCTTTCTCTATCTCCTTTTCGACCATTTGCGGTCCAGCTACAATCTGCAGTTTATTTACACGTTTTTTGGCTCACATTCCAAATAAAATTAATTTTGAATGGCTGTTTTATATAATTAATCGACTGGCCATATAAATTACACACACACACACACACGCACACGCACTTTGCGTAATCATTCATGAATATGAGTGGGGCACAACTGAAAGTGTTGCATATACTTGCATTATTCATGCCACTCACGCTCCCCACTCCCCTCAATCAGCCTACAAAAATTACTCGTAACATTTTAAAATACAAAATGATTAATTTTTATTGCATTGAACTGAATAAATCGTCTGATATTTTTTTATTTTTCCTTTTCAATTGACGATTTATTTAATGTGAGTTTTGCCAACTTTTTAATTTAATTGCGAATTGCATCGAATTCACTTTTAATTAAATATCAGCTAGAAAAGTTTTCGTCGGATTACGAATTGTTCGTTAAATGGCCATATTATGTTTAATATAAATAATCGAATTAGTTTTTAACAAAATGAAATAAAGCCAATTGGAAAGTGTGTAAATTTGGATAACAATAAGCCGCTTGTCTTGGAATCAAATGTATTTCGAATTGCGTTAGTAAAAAGCAATTAATTTGGGATTTGATTGCAAATGATGAAATGAACACGAGACAAACAAACACAACAAACACACACACACACAGATAGACAGATAAATAGTTGCCTTTAACGGCTGACTAAATAGGGCTGAAATTAATTTATGTTTAGCCCCTGTTTTGAGTGGGTGTATGTGAATAAATATATATATATATTTGCAATTTGCATGGAAATGTATAATTAATGCCATGTTTTATGAGCTGATGATATTATGTAATGAATTTCAATAAAACAATTTATTTGCTTACCTCTCAAATTGTGCTTTCAACTGCCCTCCTCAGCTGCCCTCCGAGCCGCTTTGCCCAGCAGCAGCAGCAAATTACAACAATTTATCAATTTTACATCATTTACATATTTTCATGGTTAAATGATTTTCAATTGAATTGCATTTTGTTTTTATTAATACATATATATAAATTGTTTGTATATGTTTCTTTTTTTTATGGTATATTATTTTCTCGCGCATAATTAACAAAGCTGTTCAAATGCAGTCAAATGTCATTTTAATTATTTTTTTGTTGCTCTTTTATGATTGCATAAATATTGGTTTTATGCTCTTTTGTCTGCCATAATTACATGTACAACATTCAGTTCCGGTCCCCCCATTCTCCCATCCCCCTTGTGTGTGTGTCATTTAATTGCCAATGTTGAACGTGTGCAAATAGTTTAAGTATTACGGGGGAAAAAAAACAATTGTAAATTAATAATGGCCCACAAATTATGCAAATTACTTTTGTTCAATTAGGCTAAGCGAGGAAGGAAACTAATCAAAATACACATTTTTGAAATATGTATAGAAAAAAACCAAACATTACTCAACACAAATGGAAATTAGAATTTCAAACATTTCGCTTTACTTTGCCGACTTGTTCATTTTTTTTATGGACTTTTAACAGTTTCTTTGAATGCATTTGCACTTTTCTATTTTTTATAATTTGTTGTTAATTTTTTATTATTTATTTATAGATTATTTTTTTAAAATAATTTTTCACTTATAAGCAGTATGAAAATTTGGTTAGTGGAGGTGCGTGTGCGTCTGCGTGTGTGATTCCCAACGAACTTAGCGTCTGCGATGGCTTCGCCAGAGATGTTGACAGCGGTGACAGCGGAGCAGGAACAGCACACAGGATACAGGACACACACTGGACGCAATGATTTCAACTTATGAGCAACGAAATGCGTTGCGGGCGTTTTTATACCGACGTCGTCGCATCGAGCACGATGAATTTTCCGGGTGGGGATATGCAAAAAGAAAAGCAACGCAAGACGCACGCAAAAAGGAAAACTCCGCAAATGAAAAGAGTGCGCGAAAACTGAAGAGCACAATGACAGCCACCCCCTCACCCACACACACACACACACACACACACACACACACGCATACACTCACACGTACAGAGAGATGCAGAGATAAGCCCGGCAGCGCAGCTGGCAGCAACGTCATGGGGAAATATTTTTAACTGTTTTGCAGCTGCAGCACAAGCATCACTGGCAGCAGCAGCAGCGCAGCGCAGCCTGCGCACGCATCGCAGTCGCAGTCTGTAAGAGCAAAACGGGCAGCGAGCTTTGCTCCTGTCCCAAAAAGCTCTCTTTGCTGCTGCCGTGCCAACACTTTGCACTCGTTTCGTTTTGCCGACTCGGCTGCACTCGTGCTGCACTTCGTTTCTGCTCGTGTGTTTAGCGGCATTCGTGTCGCGTTCATTTCGCTTGCTTCGCCCAGCGTTCATTTTGCTTTGCCGGATGCGGCGACATTTCCCCTGCGCTGCTTTCAGAGATGCTGCCGCTGCTGCTGCTACTGCTGTCGTTGCTGCTGCTGCTGCTGTCGTTGCTGCTGCTGCTATCGTTGCCGCTGCTGCTGCTGCTTCTGCTGCTGCTGCTTTTAGGCGCCGCTTTGATTATGTTTGGCTGTTTTTTTTCTTTCTTATTTTTTCTCTTTAGTTTCTTTTTGTATAGCTGCAGTTATTATTATGCGCTGGCATTGTCTGTCCCCCGTCCCCTGCTGTCCCTTATTCCCTGCCGTCTGCCACTTTACCTCTTTCTCGCCCACTCTCTCCCTTTGTCTTAACATGTAGTGTCTAATTTACAGTTTCATTTAGCTAGGGTCAGACTATAAATAGTCGGCAGCAGACATTGGCTGCCATTTGGCTTTCCATTTCGCAGACACGTGCGTCGTCCCCCTGCCCCTCCTACTCCTACTCCAGCTCAATCGCCCCCCCGCACACGTTCATACACATATTGGTGCCCTTTTTCACGCCCCAGCTGCAAATCAAACACGAAAATCAAATTTGTAAACATCGCCCAAAAGTGGCGCCATTTCACAAAAACCAGCCAAAAAAAAAAGCTATGCAAATTTGTACCTGATGCTTGTGTTGCTGCCACCGAGAAAATGCATAAACTGTTTCGTGTTGTTGTTGTTGTTGTTATTGCTGTTAGCATTAAAATAAAACGCTAAACGGGCACATTTTTCGGGGCGCGCCCCAACGTTGGCTATTCAAAGCCACATCAAGTGGCATCAGCTCAAGTGCGGTTGCTGCTGCGTCATCAGTTTTGCACCCTCTCCCCCGACCCCCGACCCACGACCCCTTAGCTGCTTTGCATATGAAAGGCAAAACGCTGAAATCAAAATCACTTAAAGTCTGCCACAGCCTCACAATGTTGATAAGCGAGCCGAATAACGGCACTCGACTCTGCCCCAACCCTCCTTGCCAGGCAACAAAAGCGGTTTGTAACAATTTTTGCACTTTTTCGGCTTCGCCTAAAAGCAGGCAGCAAATTATTTGCCAGCCATTCAATTAGCTATTAAAAAAGGCGCACAACACACACACACACACACACACACCATAACAACTCTTTGTTGTTGTTGATTTGTAATTTTGATCTGTCAAACGCAAGGACCAAGATCGATGTCCCCGATAAAAAGCCACAATCGCTGGCCAAAAAAAAGAAAAAAAAAAGATGGATATATCGAATAACAAGCTAAAAGTAAATATAACTCGCTCGCTCTTCCCGTCCCTCTCTATCTGGCCATTTGCCATTCATGTGGAAAATTTCATCTAGTGCATTGTGCACAAATTTTATGTTTCTATAAACTGACCTCAGCCGAATGGCCAGTCCGAAATTCACTTGCAGGCCATAACTTGCCTCTCTATTAACTTGCAACACGTGAAAACGGTAGCAGCAGCAGCCACTGACCACCTACAGACTTACCAACACACACTCACACACACACACATATATAAATGTTTCTTGCTGCTGATGATGATGTTGAAAGTCCGAACAAATGAGGCGCGCATCGCATGTCGAATGATGCTCTGCGGTAAATGCCAGAAAGGAATATTGTGTATAATACATATATATATAAAAAAGTGTGCACATTTGTGTGTGTGTGTGTGTGTGTCTGATTATTTGGTCTTGTGAGTGTTAGCCAAGAGACTTCAGCTAAGCTTAACAGCAGCATTCTAAACGAATGAAGAAATCTTCAAAATGTATAGCTGAAAATTGTTTTCTAATATATATAAAATATAAAAATGAAATGTAATGTATAATGAAATATATATACATATAAAGTAAAAGTAAATAAGATAAATTTTAACCAAATAGAATGCTTAACTTGACAAACTGAAAATTAAATACGCTTGTCTAAATCGACTTGAGAAGTTAAGAATATTTATACCTTATGGATTTGAAGACATTAAACACCATCTACAACTTTATAAAAAAAAAAATAATTATCCTTAGGAATTGGAGACATAAAATACCGTCTAGAACTTTATTAAAAAAAAAAAATTTGTCTTATCTAAGTAGAATATTTGCCTAAGGAATTGGAGACATTAAATACTGTCTACAACTATATAAAAAAAAAGAAGAAATTTGCCTTATCTAAGTAGAATATTTGTCTGAGAGATATATTGTCCTAAGGAATTGGAGACATAAAATACCGTCTAGAACTTCATTCAAAAAAAAATAATTTGTCTTTCCCTGAGGAATATTTCCCTGGGGAATTGGAGACATTACTACTGTCTACAACCTTATAAAAAAAATTTTAACATTAATTCCTAATTGTTGATAATAGTTGGCTTTAACTTCTTAATAAAAAACTACCTCTTAAGCAAAAACAAATAGTTCAAATTTTAATTTAGTATATTTTTAAGACCTTTTACACTGATTAACTAATAAATATATAAATAAATTAATCAATAAATAATAAATTAATTAATAAAAGCCAATTGAAGAGCTAACTGGAAAATTCTCTACAATAAAATCAATCTTTTTTAATAGCTTCTGGCAGAAATACAGAATGTTTAATAAACTAATAATATTTGTATATACATCGACAATAGAATAGATATAATAATTAATTAGCTTTTATTCATAGTTTTTCTATTTAACTTTAGTTTCAAATTATGCATTATTTTCGAGGACACACAAAATTTAGTAGCAACAAATGAATAAATTGCAAGTCGTAAATGAAATGAACATATTTGAATAGTTAGAAGATATATATTTATATATATATATATATATATATATATATATATATATATTTGAAGTGCTATTTGTAAACAGCTCCGATTTGTTGTGGCTCAGACAGATTGAATCTGCTCTGCCAATGATTGCTGTCAATGGGAAAGCGGAAAACTTACCATTCGAACAATGAGCAAGAAAAGAACACTTTGTTCAACAGTTGCCAATGCAAATGCGATTAAGCCAACCCCATTCCCCCCCCCCACCCCACACACACACCCACACACACAACTTGCTAGAAAAGTTGTTGGTAAAATCTGGCAACGACTGCGATTTGGGATTCATCAAAAAATCGCAAATTCAATTTGTTTGACACAATCTAAACCAATATTTTAGCAGGACGCAGGACGCAGGCGGAACGCGGGGGTGAAGCTGGGGTCTGCGGAATGAATGAAATAAAAGTGCAGCTGCGGTGTTGCATTGAAGCTGGCAGCATCGGCAAATTATGACCAACAAAATAAACGAGTAACGCAAAAGGCAGCAACAGCAACAGCAACAACAACAGCAGCAGCAACAGCAGCAACAACAACAGCAACAGATACGGCAACAGCAACAACAACAGCAACTGAAATGCCAAAAACAACAAATCGAGAAACTGAGCACTTCTGCTGCTGCTGTTGCTGTTGCTGCTGCTGCTGCTGTTGCCGTAGCTGTTGCTGTTGCAGTTGGCTCGTGGCAAAGAGCTCATGCCCATTGCCAGTGGCTGACAGCAGAAACCAAAAATTTTGATTTATGGCCGGGGCATAAACTGCATTTGACGCGACTACTGCAGAGGCAGTCGAAACAGCCGCAGTTGCCTGAGTGGCAAACGTGTCTGTGCGTGTGCGTGTGCTTGTGTGGCAAGGTGGCACGCTGCATGATATGGCTACATATATATAATCAAATGGCAGTACGTGAATCTGGCCATCCAGCCATGTGAACGGTGACATGGCAGCTTGACACACACACACACACACACACACACACACACACACGCTGAGACCAACACATGAAATTGCACGGCAAATGCCATTTTTCGCTAGCTATTTTTACTCGTGTACCTTGCGAAAGTGCGAACACAATATTGTAAATGTGTTACACACGCACACACACACGCACACACATTTGTGCACTTTATAGCTGTAGCATAAAAGGGGGTTAAGGGGGGAGGTTAGGCAAGTAATGATGATTAAGCATTGTAATGAAATTGCCAATTGGCGTCGCGCAATGCCAAACTTGGACCGAATTAAATGTGTGTTCGTGTTTGCGTGTGTAGGTGTGTGTGTATGGCTTTGATTTTAGCCGGATTTCATTACGAAAAGGCGTGTGAAGTTCAAGCGTGTGTGTGTGCATGTGTGTGTGTGTGTGTGTGTTGAGTGTGTAGTTGAGTGCCAAGAGCGAAATAAACTTCTAATAAGCCAAATGATGTGCATTTGTCATTGTAACTGCGCGCTTTCCCTCTCTCCCCCCTCTCTCTCTCTCTCTCTCTATCTCTTTCTTTCTCTCGCAGCCTGCCTCTTTGTCTGCGTGCGTTGCATGTTCTTTGCCACATAACACAATCATTATTTTGCCGCGCCTGTTAATTAAATTGTACTTTTATCGATTTCTGCAACTAGCTAAAATTTTTGCCATTGGCGCTTAAAATCAAATATTTTCTTATAGCTTTTGATTTAAATTATATTAAAACCATATTGGAATAATCAAAAGATTTAAACAAGTTGCGTATTTCTCCCTCTTTATGTTTATTTATTATATTTATGGCAATTACTACTAAAGATTAATAACTTTTATATAGTTATTAATTATAATCGCATATAATTTCAAATTAGTTTCAGTCGTTTTCTTAAGCTTTAATTTAGGAAATGTTAATGAGATATTTCTTCAGTTCCAGAAAATTAAATTAGGATCTTTATTTATATTTTTTAAAAATGTATTTTTATTCTTATTCTAATATTAAATTTATTTTTTATAAAACTTTCTTTTTAGTTATGTTATTTAACTTATTCTAATATTTAATTTACATTTTTATCAAAAATTTCTTTTTAGTTTTGTTATTCAACTTATTCTAATATTTAATTTATATTTTTTAGAAATTTATTTTTAGTTCTGTTATTCAAGTTATTCAACTTATTCTAATATTTAATTTATATTTTATTTAGTTCTGTTATTCAACTTATTCTAATATTTAATTTATATTTTTTAGAAATTTATTTTTAGTTCTGTTATTCAACTTATTCTAATATTTAATTTATATTTTTTAGAAATTTATTTTTAGTTCTGTTATTCAAGTTATTCAACTTATTCTAATATTTAATTTATATTTTGTTTAGTTTTGTTATTCAACTTATTCTAATATTTAATTTATATTTTTTAGAAATTTATTTTTAGTTCTGTTATTCAATATTTAATATATTATTCTAATATTTAATTTATATTTTTTAGACATTTTTTTTAGGTTAGTTATTCAATATGTAATTTATATTTCTTAAAAGTTTATTTTTAGTTCTGATATTCAACTTATTCTAATATTTATTTTATATATTTTTTAGAAATTTCTTTTTAGTTCTGTTATTTAACTTATTCTAATATTTAATTTAATTTAATTTTTTTCAACATTTATTTTTATTTAGTTCTGTTATTCAACTTATTTTAATATTTAATTTATATTTTTCTTAGAAATTTCTTTTTATTTCTGTTATTTAGCTTATTCTAATATTTAATTTATATTCTTTTAAGAATTTCTTTTTAGTTCTGTTCTTCAACTTATTCCAATATTTAATTTATATTTTTTTAAAAAAATTTTTAAGTGCTGTTATTCAACTTATTCTAATATTTAATTTATATACTTTTTAAAAGTTTATTTTTAGTTCTGTTATGTAACTTATTCTAATATTTAATTTATATTTTTTTTAAATTTCTTTTTAGTTCTATTATTCAATATTTAATTTATATATTTTAAAAGTTTCTTTTCAGTTCTGATATTCAACAAGTCAATTACAAAGTTTGTTCTCCTCCGTCTCAATTCTGGTAGTTTTCAACATATTCTTCTGCATCAAATTAAGCTAATTGAATATTCCAAGTTTGCACTATGATAATAATCTAAACTGAAGATACCTAAAAAGGCATTTCAAAGATATTTGCAAAATTTCAGCTCTTCTAATGTGGGCGAGCAGATGTCGCTTTAAGTCTAATGCAAATGCAGAGGAAGCGAGGCAAATGTCAGATTTGTGCAGCATCCTCATTTGATGTCATCGTGGAATTGCTGCCCCATTTCGGTGCAGTCAAACGCAAACAATGAGCGGCGGCCCGCCTAATGGCAGTCATTTAATTTGGCTAAAAATTTTTACTAATTCTGCATTTCTGGCGACGGCTGACTGCGGACTGCTGCCTGTTGACGGTTTTCTGTCTTCTGTTCTGCCAGCTTTTTTTGCGCAATGAATTTATACGACATTTGAGAGCATTTCCCATTTTTCCCATGTTTTTATTTTTTATATTTTAATATTTTAAAAGTAGATTTACAAAAGCCAACAACAAAAGCCAAACAATGACGGGCAGAAATGAGAGACAGAGCGAGAAAGAGAGAGCGTAAGGTAGTTATGTGGCCAGAGAGAGAGGGAAGGAGAGAGAGAGCGAGGGGGGGGAGGGTGTTGGCAGAAAATAATAATAAAAAGATATGATTTGGTAGCAGGGTGCAGGCCGAAATGCAAACAAACTGTCAAAAAAAATAAAAGCGGCTGCACAAAAAGTTACATAATCAAAATAATGACTGCTGTGGTGGGTTGGAAGGGGGTGGTGGTGGGGGTATGGTTAAAGGGGGGTTGTTGTATAAATCAAGAAATAGACAATAACAATAAAATAACAACAAAAATAAATAAAAGCAATGACAAAAGTTAAATTTGTGGCAAGGCAAGGCGGGCGGCTTCGTAGGCTAATCTCTCAAGTGGCAAGTGCATTCAAATGGCGAATGTCGCCACATTGATGGGGCAGGGGTGTGGGGAGACGGGTGGCATTTATTTTATTTGCTGATGCAGCAGTTTTTTTGCTGCTGCACAAGACAAGGACATACAAATTCAATGGCAAACAGGGGCAGGTCGAGTCAGTGCCACAAATAGTGGCAACCACGGCAACAGCTTAACACATGCACTTGAAATTTAATATCGCCATGCAGGCCCAGCAACAACAACAACAACAACAACTGTCGACTGTCGGCGGCGACTCTCGACTTAGCTGCATTTTATTATAGCATACTTTTCAGCCTGCGCGCGCCTTCTCTCAGCCAACCCCCCTTTCCCCCTTTCACCCACCTCCTTCTGCCACTGCCAATGCCACTCAACCAGCCTGCACAATAATCCCTCATATTTATTTTTGCAAAATTATTTGCTTTGTCTGATTGCGGATTTGCAGCTGCAACGTTTGCACAGTTTCTTTGCTGCCATAGGGGCCGCTGCCCCAGCCTGCCTCACACTTTGCTGCAGCAATGAATGAAAGTTCTTCTTATGCAGAGCATCTCTCTAGCCACTCTCCTCTCCTCTAAAAGCACAGCTCACCGATAGCTACTCATTTAATATGAAAGCAAATTGCATAAAATCACACCTGCAAGCCAACTTAGCAGCTATCAGTTTCTCTATCTCTCTCTCTCTCTCCATTTCTCTCCCCCACTCACTCGCACTCATATTCATTTGGTTACCTGGCAGCCAATCCTTGGCGCTTAGCCTGGCCAAACAACTGCTGGCAGCAGACCAAAGCTGGCACTCAGACTCACAGGGACCCATTCGGGGACCGAAACAGAGTCGCGTGCAAATATCGACAACACAGCCAGGCGCAAACAACATGCTGCCCATCTGCAGACCCACCTCTCCCCACTCCCCTCTCTTTCCTCCTCTGTTGTAGACCGTTGTCATGGCGGCCATAAAAACACCTTTACGGCCCCTGGTCTCCGGGTCTCATGGCCGGCGCGGCGCGTGTTGGGGACCACATCTTGACTGCATGCCAAAACATCGACTGCAACTCCAAAATTGTGGAACTGTGCTGCACAAATCTCAACCCTTCCACAACAACTGCACCGCCGGAATTTGCTGGCAGGGATCAGTGCCACAAGTTTATGATGTCATCTTCAATTTTATGGACCACACAAATAAAGTCGCGAAATGTGTCTCTTACTAATTTTGTCAGCTAAATAAACTTGAGCCGTAAAAACTGCAACTGTTTTTATGTAAATTCGTTTGGGCTTAAATATATATGTAATAAGTATTTAATATTAATAGACACACATTAAAACATAAATTCAATATATTTAAAATGAATAAATATTTATTGAACTTTTTTTAAGCCGAAAGCGGAAGTAAAGAAATTATATAGTTGAGTATTATTTATATATGTCATATCATGAAAGCAATTGTTAAAGTCTATATTTATTATATATTTGTAAATTGTTATTTTGTATCATAATTTATGTAATAAATATTTAACATATCTTGAATATATTTAAAATGAATTTATAAATATTTATTTAACTTTTTTCAAGTTGATAGCGAATATAGAAAAAATATATTTGAGTATTATTTATATAAGTCATTTCATACCTGAAAGCAATTTTTACAGTCTATATTTATTATATATTTTCAAATTTTTATTTATTTAATTGCCATAATATATATAATAAATATTTAACATATCTTGAATATATTTTTAATGAATTTATAAATATTTATTTAACTTTTTTTAAGTGGAAAGCTGAAGTATAAAAAATATATTTGACTATTATTTATATATGCCATGTCATATCTGAAACCAATTGTTAAAGTCTATGTTAAAATTGTTATTAAATTATTATTTTTTTAATTACCATAATATATATTTACCACAACATATTTTGAATATATATAAAATTAATTTATGAATATTTATTAAACTTAATTTTAAACTGAAGTACAAAAAATATATTTGATTATTTTTTATATATATGAAACCAATTGTAACAGTTTATATTTAATTATTTAATTACCATAATAAATGTGATAAATATTTAACATATCTTGAATATATTTAAAATGAATTTATAAATATTTATTAAACTTTTTTTTAATCTGAAAGCTGAAGTACAAACAATATATTTGAGTATTATTTAAATATGTCAAGTCATATATGAAATCAAATGATACAGTTTATATTTATTATATATTTTTAAATATTTATTTATTTAATTGCCATAATATATGTAATACATATTAAACAGATCTTGAATATATTTTTAATGAATTTATAAATATTTATTAAACTTTTATTAGGCTTGAAGCTCATCTTTTTTGGGTATTATAATTAAAAATCATTTCAATCTTTATTATATTTATGTTTATGTATTTATTTATTATTATTAATTTATTTTTTGATAAGATATGTATCACAAATAAATATATTTTGTAATTTTAACTGTTTCAATATTTTTATTTCTAGCTACTTTTCTAGCTTTAAGCTTTGAGTTTTGAGGCATTCAACAGCCGGCGAGTTGCCACTCGTAAATTGCAGGCAGTTTTCAATTAAAAAGGCTGTGCAACAAGAGTCGCAGCCAAAGCAGAAAATTTAGATGGTAAACAAACCGCAGAAGCCGCAGGAACCGCACCACCCAAAAGGTACCAGCAGCAGCAGCAGCAGCAGCACTTTAATATCAAGTGCGGCGTGTTGCATACGCAAATGCAACACAGCGCCGTTACAGACAATGCAGTTCTGCAACAGCCTCTCTCTCTCTCTCTCTTTCTCTCTCTCTTTCTCTGTCTCTGTCTGTCTCTGTCTCACTTGGCGTGTGCTTGTGTAGCTGTCAGAGCCACGCCTTGTCGCAGTTAGCACTTTGCACAACGCCCACGCAGCAGTTGCAGTTGCAGTTGCAGTTGTTGCTGCTATTGTTGTTGTTATTGTTGTTGTTGTTGTTGTCAACGCTTCGATTTTGCAGTTGTAGACAATAAATTTTGGCCCGCTTATTGTCAACTAAAATCAAAAACATAATTCAGAGACGCACAGAGACCACAATAAGTCTGTTCCTGTATGTGCGAGTGCTCACTCGTGTGTGTGTGTGTGTGAGAGTGTGTGAGAGTGTGTGTGTGTGTGTGCTAGGCACAACAACATTCATGCTGCTTGCCATGAAATTAACACAAAATGCCAAAACAACAGCAACACCAACACACACACACACAAACAGCAGCTTTGCCTTGTGTGTTCGACAAAAAGTTGCCCTTTTAATATTATTTTTGCACTTTAATAAAGTGTTTCTCTTTTAGAGATAAACAAAAAAAAGAGTAAAGTAAATTATTAAATTTTAAATTAAATTTTTCTCAACTGCTTTGCTTTTGTTTAAACGAATTAAAAATTCACTCCAAATTCAGAGGCAGCAAAATTGCAGACTTCAAAATCCAAACAGCCTCTTTTACTAATTTTTAATATATACAGGGTATAAACACACACACTAACACACACACACACAACACTCGCACACATACACTATGTGTGGGCGTGGCACACACCACGTCTGTCTGACCAGGCTCTCGTTGGCTGTTGGCAGGATTATCAAGTTGCTGTGTTTACGCTAGCATTTAATGCATTTGCAGTCCGACCACAAATCGACAAATCCATCTAAACATGCACCATGCACAGAACTCAACAACGACAAACACACACACACACACACTCTTTTACATACACATACAGTTACGCTGTGCATGCAAATGACTTCCGGCATTTGTCAGATGTTTGTTTAAAGCAAATAAACGCAAAGGGCGGCTGGGCTGGTGGGTGTTCAAAGGGGGAGGTAATTTCAGTCTTAAATTTAGCACAATTGCCAAAATCATTTGCTGACACGCCCCCCGCCTTCGCCCATCCTTTCCAAAATGAGCCACATGACAGCCACTAATCTGCACTTGTATTGACATTATATGGACATTTGTAATTTCCGGTCATGCCACTTTTATAAGCCCATAAAAGACATATTTTTTGCAACAATGTCCCAACAATGAGCCCAAGGCAGCCCTTGACCAGCTTTTGTCAAGGGTCCTGCGAATCCCTTTTCTGCTTCTTCCCCCTCTTCTTCTCCTTTTTTTTCGCTGGTAGATTGCCAAAAATATGCACCCAAAATATACAAAAGCAGCGCCAAAGTTGGCGTTTTCCTTTCAGGCTGGGGGGAGGGGTGTGTGTGGAGCTCGTTAACTATTAAAAAGGCAAGCAAATGTAAGGCACACACACACACACAATAGTGTGGCACACACACACACACATACAAGGGGAGGGGGGCGGCAATTCAATTCTGTTTATGTGCGCGCATAAAAAAGCAAACTTGAATTTTATTCTAACGTCAATGCCAAAAATGTGTTGTCGTCTAATGAGGCAACAGCAACCCTGTCGCAAGCTGACGACAAACCAAAAAGAAGGGTTGACAGGCTACACACACACACACACACACACACTAACACACACTTACTTAGGATTATTGACTATTAAGATCATAAAGTGCGCTCAAGTAATTTTCAGCCAGTTGCAAATGCTTTGACACATATGAATTTATAAAGGCACACACACACACACACACATACGCTTACACACCTGTGCAGGCCATAAAGCAATTAACCAAATTGCTGTTTATTTGCTGCCAGGCAACAGCTGGCAGGCAAGTTGCAAGTCGCTTCGTAATTCTAATTGCCAATTGCAACACAATTTGTTTCTGCTTAATCAAGTGCGACACTAATTAAAGCTCAGCAATCGATAGCTGCAACTTTTTGGCCTTATGCGAATAGATTTTGGCCACTATAAGCCATTATTTGTATGCCGCATAGACGTAAAACCAAAACTAAATAAATTACCTACAATTTTATTATTGAATATTCTCCAACATAAATACAATTTAATCGAGGGTTAATATAAATAAACAAAAGTCACAAATCATTGTAATTAATTTTCTTTCATTAATTTAGATATAATATTTATTTTCTTACTTGAAAAAAATTCTTATTTTCAACTTCAAAAAATGTTCATATAAAATCATTAATGAAAAATTTGTAAACTCTTGAAAAATTTCTAGTCAAATTTTTATTGATTTACAATTTTGCCTGCTAATTAATTTTGTACTTAAATCAAAAAAATAATAAACTTTCAGTTACACTGTGTTAACTTGAATACCATCATAACTGGTCATTAAGAAAAAGCATCTTAGCCAGTTGCTATTAAAGGAGCCACCCGCATCTCAATTGCCAGAACATTCTGTTTGCCAGCCTTTTGTCTGGCAAATAATGCAACGATTTTTCTACCAGGTGAAAGTCAATATTGTCATTGCCATTGAAAGGTATTAAATGTCTTTCCATGCCACAATGTACCGCAACTATTTGCCTGCAATTTGCTACAAAATATAAAATAATCAAAGCAATGTGCAACTGACCATGCAACAGCAATGAGAAGCAGCAGCAGAAGGAGGAGGAGGAGGAGGAGGAGCAGGTGTTGGGTGGCCGGTGTTAGGATCCTACTTAGTAAACATCAACACCTGCTAAAGGCTTTCATTTTGTAAAGAGAACAAAAGCTGCAAATTGGCTTGTGGCAAGTGCTACACAACCAGCAAACCACTAACAACATCTAATCAATTTCCCACAAATGGTTTGTAGTAAATGCAGCAGCATCCCAACCGCATCCCAGGTTGCCACATACTCCGTTTTCCCCCTCCATCGATCTTAGGCTTTACCTTTAGCTATTCCGGTTCTTAGTCCATTATGAGATTTGTGTAATTGTTAACCAATTTACCGATACGTATTTAACATGCCACAGCAGACAACAAGGTGCATTCTCCACATTCTGTCATGCAACCAACGAGATGGCATCGCATATATTGCCGGATATATTATTAATTCAAAATGCAGCTCAATTTGTGCGCTTTTGTAACTGCTCCTTGCTGCTGCTCCTGTTAATATGCCAATCCTTCGTCCTGCCTGCAGCTGCAACGTTTTCTGCTCTGTTTTGTAAATTTACATTTTCATCTGCCTGGTATTTCCATTAACCTGAAATGTGCACCACTCAAAAGTATGCCACACCACATCTGTTGAAAAACAGCTCAAAAATACTCTGTCATCTGCACTAAAAATAAATAAGAATTTTAGACAAATAAATTCATAGTAAAATAAAGTGAATTGCATAAATATCATTCGAAAATCTGAAATTAAATTCATAATAAATGAAGCTGAAATAAAAGGTATTTATTTCAGCAAAGTTTAATGGATTTATATAATAATAAATTAGATTTTGCAATATTTGAAGAACTTTAAAATAAGGAAAAATTTGTTCATTCAAAAATAAACTCTTTACCAAAAAACCAAAAGCAAAGAGTTTTTTTTTTAATGATTATATCAAATATGAATTATAATTACTTAAATTGACAATTAAAAAGTAGGTGACCCAAATATGCCAGAACTCTGAATTTGCATATAAATTGACATTTTTATCATTAAAATATTCTCCGAATTTTCGCATTTTGCTGTTGCAAATTTCACTTTCGCAAGCGCAATCAGCATTTGGGCAGCAATGTGGCAAGTGCAACACAGCGTTTAGCCTAATTAAAATTCTGATGTGTATCTCGTATCTGCCTCGTATTTGTATTGTTTTGTGGCAGGCCCTTAAATATGGCTAATACATAGCGGAAATTCATTGTGATGAGCGCCGTTCAGAAATATGCATAATATTTGTGGCAGAAATTTCAACAGGTTTATAGATTGTTTTGGGGTTAATCCTTTTGGTTGGCCAGTTGTTTTGAACGGTTGACCTTTAATTATTTGATGGCATCATCAGACACACACACACAGGAACTGCTGAACTTGCAACGGGGCAAGTTTGGAGGCAAGGCACTTTCGCTTATTGAAAACATTGAAAACTGCAAGTCGAGACGGGCAAACATGAATGTTTATTGAGCGACCAAGAGGATGCTTTTAAGGCCATCATAAAAATAATAATGATGCCAAGGCATGGCGCTGGTGGTGGTGTTCCTGCTGCTCTGCTGGTTGCCGCCGATGCCGTATAGGCAGCTGTACAAGGAAATAAATATTTATATGCGCGCCATCTATAAATTGAAAGGCCAGGCAAAAAAAAAAAGGGTTGCACGCTAATGCCAATTCCAAGCGACAGGTGAAACGACAAGGAAACAAGCAGTAAGCAGTAAGCGGGAGTAGGGGAGTGGGGGCAAGGAGCAGCAGGAGGTGTGGCAGGAACAAGCAGCGGAAGCAGCAGGACTTATGAGCTTTGGCGCGCAGCATTTGGACTTGGACATTTTTACGATGTGATTTCACATAACCACAGCAGACGTGCAGACAAAAACAACAGAGAGATACAGAGAGACAGATGGAGAGATAGAGTGAGAGAGGGAGAGAGAGAGAGAGAGAGGGAGATGGAGAGACTCAGAGACAGGGAGAAAGCGAGATAAGTTGCAGACGCTTTGGTGATAAACTTTGAAATTGCCGGTGGAGCGTTGTGTGTGTGTGTGTGTGTGTGTGTGGCACGTGTGATTGTGTGTGTGTATTTGTTGCAACAGCTCGAAAATTTATTACACTCTAGCGGCACAAGCGAATTCTAATAAGCGAAATGCGACGTTGAGCCTCGCTAATGTCCTGCAGTGAAATCAAACGGAATTACAGGGCGCATTACGCATACGACACGCCCATACAAAACCCGCCCCCCGACACACACACACACACACTCAGAGCACATATCACAAAAGGGTTGACTATCATTTGTATGATATGATTTGATGCTGGCATTCCATATACTTATTTTAGTTTGATTTCCATGTCTGCGCATGCATGACACAAACCATTCATTTGACACCAAACAAGAGCAGAAGCCGAATTTAAAAATCACTTTTTATACGAACTGGCAATGCACTTACAAATAAAAAAAAAATATATATATTATGAACAGCAATTTAATAATTAACAACATTTTGACTTGTACTTCAAATAAATATAAATAATTAAATAAAAAATAAAGCAGAAACCGAATTTAAAAATCTCTTTTTATACGAACTGGCAATGCACTTACAGATAAAAAAAATAAATATTTTTATTGTTAACAGCAATTTAATAATTAACAACATTATATATAAAATAAAAATAAATAAATAAATAAAAATAATAATTAACAACATTATATATAAAATAAATATAAATAAATAAATAAAAATAAAGCAGAAACCGAACTCAAAAATCACTTTTATACGAATTGACAATGCACTTATAAATAAAAAAAATATATATATTGTTAACAGCAGATAAAAAAAATATATATATTATGAACAGCATTTTAATAATTAACAACATTTTTACTTGAACTTAAATAAAATATTTTCTTAGCTTGCTGAATAAAATTGTAATGCAATATAATAATTTTTCAGAATTAATTTATAATCCTAATTATGCTGATATCTTTAACAAATATAAAGACTATAAAATATTAAAGATATTGAAAATATTAAAATACCTTTTTCCGTAGAGTATACATAAAAATTGTGCAGTAGCTGAAACGCTATCCATATGCTGGAAATACTGTTCTGCTGTTGGCGAAGGGGTGGTAGTGGGGGGGGCAGTGGATGGATTGTCGCACTTGAGTTGATTTAATTCAATTCATGGACAGACAATGATTGCGTCAATTGCCGCATGTTTATCATTGTGACAGTTTTTTAAAAGCCAGGGCAGACAAAAAAAATATATATATATATAAAAAATTTGCTGGCAATGCTGGCCAAATCTTTGGCACGAATCTGGGCCACAGCCAAGAATCAACTCTCTCTCTCTTTCTCTCTCTGTCTCTGTCTCTGTTTGCAGTAATGAGGGGGCGGTTAGCGGAAGTTGTATGTTAGCCTTTTAGTTTTGGCAATTGTGTGCGAGTCGCTCTTCAAAGTGTCTACAAATTGAGCGCATTATTTGCAGCGCGACAGCTCTTTTTCTCCAACTCTTCTTTTTTTTTGTTTTTTGGCTCATTTTTTGTTGGCAAGGGTTGCCGCTTTCGGTTTGGCTCTTGGCCTTGTTTACATAATGGCCAGCGGTGTCAGTGTCACACAGAGTGTGTGCAAAAATAAAAGGAGAACAAAAACCTTTTCCTTTTGGCTGGCCAGCACAACTGTGCCAATTAGTTTAAGGGGGCCAGGGCAGACACATCGAATGTGGACCCAGGGGTGCAATACTGTATTGCGCAGGGTTTTCAATTACACATTATGGTCGTGGCAGCAGTAAAAGACTTGGCTCAAACCACAAACAGGA
Organism: Drosophila multiciliata; assembly: GCA_037043605.1. NCBI lineage: Eukaryota > Metazoa > Arthropoda > Insecta > Diptera > Drosophilidae > Drosophila > Drosophila multiciliata. Next base: position 3,669,265 of record JBAMBF010000589.1, read on the forward strand.
ATTGGATTTGTGACTCTTTTTTTTGTTACTTTACTTTACTTTTATGGGCAGCGAAACATCCCAGATCCAAAACGCCTGACTCGTTCAGTTTTATGAACTTATAAACAAGAGAAAGGCTAAGCAGATGGGTGGCTCATAAGGTGAGGGGTGTGGTGTGGTGTGGTGTGTTGTGGTGTGTGTGCAATAGTCGCCAGTGCAACCCTTTAGTCAGCTGTTGCTGTTGCTGTTGCTCCGACTCTCTAGCTGCTTATTATGTGGATTATTAGAGGGATTTACTTGGCTGGAGTTTTCATGTGCTACCAAAATCACATGCTCTGTGTGTGTGTATTTCATGTGCTCGGCATCAATGACATAAATAAAAAGATTTACCAAGGATTTGCCACTGGGTAACCGCACAATGAAAAAACAAAAAACAAAAAAATGCCAAGTAGAAAACAAAACCAACAACAGCTTCCGGCGCTGCGAAAAGGTGCCTTCAAAATGTGGCATTGCCGCAAATATACAAACGCACCACACCCAACCAACCCACTTGCCCCCCTTTAAGCCCCCTTTCTTGGCTTGTTGCTTGTTTGTCTTTTTTTTCAAAGGGTTTCGCTGTCTGTGGCACCCACACATTTGTGTGATTTACGCTGACACTAAAAGCTCAGCCAGGTCAATGTGTGTTCCCTGATAACCACCTAATCACAGCTGCCACAAAAAAGTATTAAATCAGCCATCAAATGTGGTAATACAAAATCAAAATTATTTTTCATTCATTGCTAACTGATAAGCAGCAATTTGTATATTTCTATATATCAGTTTTAGTTTCAGTAAATGACGTGTTTCGGACTTTCACTTAATGTCATCCGATCGCAGCCAATATATATAAATATATATGTGAGCAATTAAGAAGCAGAAGTGATGCACCGACAGATACTCTGCAATTAAGTGAATCATTCAACAACACATTAATTAAGATGAGTTTTAGTTGAATAGATCATAATATATTTTATGCAATATATAAAATAATTTATAGTAGGTATATTTTGAAATATGAATTTTTGCTGAGAATATAATAATACGAGTATATTATATAATTTATATTTAATAATAAGTAATAAATATTTTTATAAATATATTAAATATATAAAAATATATATTGTATGCAACATAAGTAAAAATGTATAGTAAATAAATTTATAAATATGACTTTTTGTTGAGAAGTCAAGAATATATATTTTATGCAATGTATAATAAATTTATTTATAAATATTAGCCATTTTGTACAGAGCAGAAAAAATTTATTGAGCATTTTGATACCAAATTTATATTATTTATTGGTTTTTAATTGCTGTTTGATCTTAATTTATTTATTTATTTGAACTCTAAGTCAAGTTTTCGGTCAAACAATTTAATACCCAACATTGCCTCAATTTCAATTTTTAGCTTTGAATTTCTCAACTAATTGTTGTCAAATTTACTTTATGAAATAAATACCCACAATTCCTGCAATGAATAAGTAAAACTAAATTGCACTTTTGCTCCCATCAAATTATTATTATACATCACATCACAATTCCGACCTGAATTTATTTTTTATATTTATTTTGATTTAATACTAAATAAAATAAATTTATAAACATTTCTATATATTATAAAAGTCATATCAACTCTGATTAACCTATGCACATTTTAACTGAAGGCAGTTTGGCTTTATTAGAATTTGCTATTCCACTTTTGTTATTATAATAATAATTTAGTTGGCAGCAAAGTTGGGCGAAACTATTTATAATGGCCGAGAGCATTCTTCAGGACACGCCAGCGGGAGTAGGCAATGTCCCAGTCGAGGAAGGCGCCCAGAATGTGCCGGACATTGTGATCCGTGTCATCGTAGCCCGTGCGTCCATGCACCATTCTCACATTGTCGAAGGTGAGCACATCCCCCGGTGCGGTCTTAAAAGTGCATGCCTGCTCGTTGGCCAGCCGCATAAACACCGCCATCGCCTCGTACCAAGGACGCACCTGCTCCGCGAGCACACTAAAGTGGCTGTCGCGCTGCGGAATGCTGTGGTTAATCCTCACGTAACGACCATTGCCATCCAGGCTGTGTAGAGAAAGAGGGAGTATTAAAAGGTGGCACAATTAGGAAATTATATATATAATAAAATAAATATTTATGTACAAATAAGAATAAATTTTTTAGACTAATTAAAAGTTTATTTTATATTTTATTTTAATATTTATTAAATTGAGTAATTTAAAGCACTCAAAGCAGTAAAATGTAAACTAATATTTAAAATTTAAAAATGTTTTTTGTAATAATTTCTAGATTGAGAAATGTCCAATTTAAAAATTTGCCATACAAATATTTCTTGTTTTGAGATGAAAACTTCTTTGGTTTCTCTCAGTGTATACTCACTTGATGACTGGCGCACGCCAGATGTTGTGAAAAGAGAGCTGCTTGTCGCTGCCAATGTCCGCCCAGTCCACAGGCGTCTGGCTGAGCACCTGAAATGAGCTGGGATGTTGCTGCCGCAGCAAATCCGCCACATGGAACGCATCAGTTAGGAGATTCCAGCCACCAGCTGAATCCGATTGCTGCAGCGTATGGAGCAGTGTTATGCCCGGTTTGTACTCAAAATATGGCATATCCGTGTGCAGGGGCAATGGTGCAGCCAAGTAGGCATAATTGCTGGCGCCGGGCTGGGCACGGACACTCCACTCATCGCCATAGGTGGTGCGTCGCATGAAGCCGACGCGATTGCACAGCTTTCGCAGCACATCCTCCTCGAGTGGTGCTTGTTTGACCAGCGCCAGGCCATAGACAGCCAGGTGCTGGAGCCACTGCAGCAGTGCTTCATCGCTGTCGAGCAGCTCTTGGTATTGGAATTCACGTCGGATTAATTCAAACTGCTGGCCAGACCAGTGTCGCTGCTCGGGGCGATAATGGTCACGCAGATAATGAGCTCGATTGGCTACCGAGAAATCTCGCTCCTGAAGCCAACTAAACGCATAGCTGGACAGATGATCATCGGACCACTTAATCTGCAGTGTTTGCTGTGCCGCAGACCAGCTAATCTCCTGCAAGCGCACCGTGGGATCCAGGTAGTTCCAGCCGTGTGGCAGGCGACTGCGTGTCTGTTGCATATAGCATTTGGGGCACTGGCAATTGTCACGCAACCAAATCTCTGGAAATTGCATAACCCGCTGCACCGCGGACACGTGCAACAGCACCAACTGTTGCTGCAGATCCCTACTCACCTCAACGAGCATTTTGCGCGATCTCCAACACAACCGGCAGCAATGCTCAACGCTGGACGAATGACTCAAGTCAAGACAACTGCATCAATATCAGCCCATGCTTGGCGAGAAATAGACACGTGGCTCTAACAGCATCGTTGCTTGTAGAGATTAGAGAGACTGGGCTGGTGCTCGCCTGATGCCAGCTCTTATCAATCCCTTGCGATAGGTCGACGACGTCTCTCAACTTCTTGCTGGCTCAGCCTCTTTTTTTTCCTATTTTAATATTTAAAGACTTGTCTTTAAAATGCCACACACACACACTCCCACACACACACACACACACACACACACCCGCTTGTGTATGGCATCCTGCATGCAAAATTAAAAATGCAAAATTAATTTTGCACAAAATTGCAAACGCTTGCAAATTCTGCATAATTGTTTGTCATCAACAACGTGCAACTCCCACAACGAGTGGCACCCTTTCTGTGGCACTCAGCTTCACAGTTCAGCCTTTCTGCATTGAAATGCCGTCAATCATTGTTAGGCGGCATTGATCACTTCATTCGCTATGATGCACATTCCACATATCCACCATTGCCACATCCACCTTACCTCCCCATGTTGCCATGATTGCAATATCCCACTTCTGACAACACAATAACCATTCAGCATATAGCCAAAAGCAACAACAACAACAACAACAGCATCTGCATGACTATAGCGCTATTTTTAATTATCACTTTCACATACATATATATATATATATATCTATCGCTTGGGTATCACTGCATTTCCATTTTCAGTCAGCTTGCTTTCACGCCTCAAACAAAGAAACACAAACCGTGAATGCTCAGCTTTTAGCATTTATCCAAGATTTTTTACACTCACCCACAATTTAATGCGGGTATGTTAAAAATGTGCACAAGTTTGACAATAAAGCAGATTTAATAAAATTGTACTTTATTGCATTTTAATAATTAGTAGTATTTCAATTTTAGGTATGCTACAAATTAATTAATTTCTTAATTTGCACAGCATACTTTTTGGAGCTTGCTTTTTTTATGTATGTAAATTATTTTTCAGACAAAGTAATTTCATTTTAAATAAGCTTAAGTGAAAAAATAAATTACAATTTTTATTTATATATATATTTTAATCTTAAAGGTAAAGTATAATTCAGTCAAAATAATTTAATTTTAAATATGCTCAGTGTATATGAAAAAGTCAAAACTACATTTAGAAATAAAGCTGAAATAAATATTTAATTAAATTAAAAATATATATTTAATTGTAACTCTACATAGTATTCTTATTAGTATTCTATAAATAATGCTGAAATAAATATTTAGTTAAAACAACAATTTATATATCATTTTAGTCTTGAAGGCAAAGCATTTTTATACATAGTAATTTGATTTAAAATATGCTTAATATGCTTAAAAAAAACACAAGTATTTATATTTAGAAATAAAGCTAAATTAAATATTTAATTAAAATAACAATATATATTTAATTGTAATCCTACATAGTATTTTTTTTAGTATTCTATAAATAATGCTGAAATATATATTTAGTTAAAACAACAGTTTATATTTAATTTTGATTTAATTTAAAGCATTTTTATACATAGTAATTTGATTTAAAATATGCTTAATATGCTTGAAAAAAAAGTCACAAGTATTTATATTTAGAAATAAAGCTAAATTAAATATTTAATTAAAATAACATTAATCCTACATAGCTGAAATAAATATTTAGTTAAAATAGCAATATATATTTAATTGTAATCCTACATAGTATTTTTATCGTAGTATCCTCTTAATAAAGCTGAAATAAATATTTAGTTAAAATAGCAATATAAATTTAATTGTAATTCTACATAGGATTTTTTTTGTCTTATCTTAAAATAATAAAACTCTTAGGAAAAAAGCCCAAGGCTACAATTTTCATAAATATACATAACTGAAATTTTAATTTTTAATAAAAGTGCAATTTATAAATATTTAGGTTTTACTGTATTTAAAAGTATTTTATAAGTGTATTTAAAATTCGTTGACTTTGCAGCTAGACACACATGCGCCGCTCATTTGTTGGGCATTTCATATTTCTATAGATTATTTTATGCATTGTATCTGAGAGTGAAGGCAACGACGAGATTGATGCTGGTGGATGCTACTGCCACTGCTGCTGCCTGCTGCCTGCCTGCTAACGGCAGCTGGTTGCTTGCAACACCCAAAGCCAGAAACTTTATTGTTTTCAATTAAAAACATTTTACATGCAAAACATTCGCATCTATGTAAACGAGTGACTCGATCCATTCACTCAGGCGTCAATTCGAGTGTTCAAAAAGAGCACAAATAAAATACAAAAAAAAATAAATAAAACGAGGACACAACAACAAAAAATCATCAGCGACGCACAATTGGAATGAAGTGAAATGTAATGAGGTGTAAATGAAAATGCATTCAAGTGTTTCGCCTGTCAGTTTTTCCACCTGCACTTAACAATAATCATAATCAACTGAAACAACACAAACAGCAACAACAACAACAGCAACAACAACTGCAGTTATATAACGATTTAACAGATGTTCCTTGAAATTTATCATCGCACTTTGAGAGCCATTTCAATTGCAATGCAAACGTTGCTTTTGACAGAACTTATTCAATTAATATAATTTCTCTGGGAATATAATTTGTATTCTATATAATAAGTTATAATACAACCTAACGGTAAACTAATTTAACAATTTAATAAACTCTAATTTAAATTAAGGTAAATGCTTTCATTAAGACTCACTAATTGAGTTTAGCTGTAATCAATTATTGAGCAATGTCCTTGTGAAAATGACCTGGTCTCTTAATTAATAAATAATAAATTATTTTTTCTTTGACTTTGTAACCATTTTAATTGTGTAAAAAAAAAAATATAAATATATATATATATATATTATTATTATTTATTTGGGGTTTTGTGCACTGCGACCTGGTAGATCTATTGTGCCCCCTTCCGAGCTTATAGCTCCTCCATCAACCCGAGTTCCTGAACAAATGTCAGGATCTTTGATGGGTCGAGGGCTGCTATGTCTTTGACATTCACAACATGCATCCCTAGGATGCTGCATCTTCTCCTGGCAAGGGCGATGCATTTTGTTAGGATGTGAGTTGAAGACTCCTCCTCGATCTCACAAAACCTGCATTGGCTGCTGCTACAGATACCCATTTTGGACAGGTGGCTTTTTAGTCTACAATGTCCTGTCAGTAGACCGACAAGTATCCTTAGCCTATTCCTGCCCATGGATATTATTTGCTTAAATCGTTTCTGATTATAGCCGCTTAAAAGACATTTGGCCTGTTCTCTTAATTAATAAATAATAAATTATTTTTTCTTTGACTTTGTAACCATTTTAATTGTGTAAAAAAAAAAAATATATATATATATATAAATAAATATAATTTATTAAGAATGATTGTTTAACTTATGGACAGAAATCAACACACTTTACTAACACTCCAAATGAAAATTAAATATAATGATAATCGAATCGAATTTAAGTGGCAAATGATCCAAAATAATTTAATGCAAATGAAATCAAATGATTTAAGCCAACTCAACTGTGGACATTTGGTGAGCGTGAATATTTTCTTTATTGGTCAATTTGTTTAATGCTTAAATTATTAATGAACGCCAAAACCCAACTAAGCGGAATTGCGGTCTCTCAAAGAGTGATGCTGGGTGGGGGTTGGGGTGCGGGGAAGGGGCGACGAAGCATTGGTCGTGAGTGATGTTGTTAGGCATAACAATGTTGGCTAACAGGCGACATTGCAACGGTGTGCACAATGGGCGCGCTTTAGGCCTAATTAGCCTCGTGGGCAGCATCAAAAGAGCCAAGCCAAACAGCCAAACAGCCAAACAGGCAGCGAGCCACAGAGAAGGGTGGCCGAATCGGCCTCTACAAATAACAAAGGTACAACGCATAATTAGGCAACCATGTTGTCGTCCTTGTTGTTGTTGTTGTTGTTGTTGTTGTCGTTGGCACACTTCAAATGGCGCAAATTGGCGCGTTTTGTGGCTTGAGGCCGGGGCACGCCCACACTTGTTGGGGCCCCCCACCCATTCGCTGCGACTGCACTTCCGCCGGAACAGCGGCCAAAAGAAACCGAAATCCTTGAGTGGGGACCAGGCTCAAGATCTGTGCTGTGTGCAGCTGCCTGCCACAGTGGGACACATAAATAAATGCGCGACAAATCCGTAAATATGATTAAGTGCCAAATTTATTTACAGCTCCCCGGATGCCTTAAAAAAAATAATAAAAAATAATAAAAAAAACAGAAATAATAATAAGAAAAGTGAAGAAAAAAGCGTGCCTCGTTTTTTGCTGCAGAAAAGGCCAACGGGCGTGACATAAGCCGCGACCACCTGCCGGAAGCCGCGTGGCAGCATCTGCGCCTTGGGCTTAATATATGTATGTATGTATGCATGTGGTCCTGTTGTTGTTGTTGTTGTTGCTGGCGGCCAACTCGATTACAATTACGTGCGCTAATTGCACTTTAAACGCGTCCGAGCTTGTCAACTGCAACGCTTCACATCCGCCAGCGACACCGCTTGCTGCACATTTTTGCTTGCCACTTATATTTCATGTATTATTTCTTTTTTTTTTTTTTTTGTGGCCTTCGCTGCTGCTGCTGCTGCCTGCAACTTACGGCTACATAAATTTGCAAACATCATGTCCCATATACGGTACATAGAAAAATTGTTGGCTTGCTGGTTGCTGCCACGTTGGCAGCCACTACTTGTATTATAATAGTCTACCTGCCACAACGACGTCGTCGTTGCTTGCCTCACAGCAGCCGTAATTCAAAGTGACGCTAAATTTAGTTTAATACACATGGAAAACCACCGTGGAAAACAAATGTCTAGATTTGTTTAAGACGTACAAAAAAATTGGCATTGTAATGCTAATATAAAATCGTAGTTTATTTATAAGCATTACATTTGGCTAAGGCAACCAGAACAAAACAATTCTTGGTTTAAAAGTTAAATTGAAATTTTTATATGGTAAGCAATTTTTTAAATAATTTTCAATCATCTTTTTGGCAAATAAAACTGAAAAACTATTAATTTGAAAGTGCTCAATTCGTTTTTATTAAAAGCTGTTCTAACTGAAAGATCAAGCCTGTATAATATATAGTTATCCTATATATATAAAGAATTTTAATTGTTGAAAGAAATTCGGATTTAAGTAAATTATTACCGAAGATATGACAGAGATATTGGATTTTTTATTTATTATTTTTATTTAAAAAAAAAAACCTAAATCGTCAATTTCTCCATTTGGTTAAAATGAAAGCATTTTTAACTTTTGATGCAGAATTAATATATATAGAATAAACTTTAAATTGTTGAAAGATAGACCTATATAATATATACATATTTTAAACATGTTTGTTTTTTTAACTATTCACATTTCTAAAGCAAAACTTTTATTTGTTAAAAACATTGTGGATCAATTTACAAGTTTACATTCCAAAACACAATTTCCACTGTAGGCCTCATAAATAACGCTGAGAAGCTACTCACAAGAAAACTTTGCACAACGAGCCACATTTCACAATTGCTTTCATACGTTGCGCATTCATCCACTGTGCCACGAATATAAATAGCCCACCTGGCTGCCTCTGCTGCTCCAGCTCCTGCTCCTGCTGGGGGATGTGGGCTGTGGCAGGCTGTGTATGGTTGTGGGCTGTGTACAATTGTAACGCCGGCAAGTGGCCCCTATAATGGTCCAAGGCGTAAGTCCATATCCGTCCGTTCGTCCGTCCATCTGTCCGTCTGTGTGCCTATCCGCCTGACTGGCTACCCACCCGACTTGCTTGCTGGCTCTTTTGCTCATTTACACCTTTTATTACATATGCGTGCGTCGTTGGCAGCTGCAAAGTTTTCAGTTTAGTTTGCCATTAACGTGGCCATAAGCATTTGGCCACACAACTCCGACTCGTGTCCTGTTCCTCCATTGCTTCCCATTCATATGCAAAACAGTTACCACCGAGGTTGGCCCGAAAACTTGTGTGCCCAAACACAAACCGCGTGCAAATCAAAGTCATATTTTAATGGCTCAATGGACTATAGGACAAAAGTAACAAGAGTTTTGGAAAAGGAGATTACATAGGTTATATGGAAATGCATTGTTCCTGTGGGAGGTATATGATATGGTAATCCGATGATCATCATTTGTAGTTTGACATAAGACTCAATAAATCAGAAATTCTGTCTGGAAAAGTGCTCAACTGCCCCACAGTGCAGCTTGAGTATGAGTTAGTAGTGTGTGTGGAGTGTGTGGACTGTGTGTGGATGTGTGTAAATGACTGTGTGTGTGCGTGCTGTCAAATCCGAAGTTCAGTTGCTGTTTCTTAGCCTGCTGCTTGCGGGCATAACTTTTTAATGTGAAAAGTGCAAAGAAAGTGCACACACTCAGTAACACACACACACACACACACATCGACACACACATGTCATTTGGCTGCCCTGTGCCTTACCCCTGCCACTGCCCACAAATGTCACTGCATTTTAATTTACTGCATACCTTGAGGCGACTCGCCTTCGCTTTTGCCAGCTCCTCGCATGCCAAGTGGCAAAGTCCAATGTACGCTGACTTGTTGCCTGCCACACACACACACACACACACAGACAGGCACACATTTTGCATTTTACTGCAAATTAAAGGATTTCTTTTGCCTTTTGCCGAGCTGACAACTTAAGATACTTAGGCATAAAAAGCCTGTCATACCATGTCTACCCCGACATGTGTGTGCGAGTGTGCCCATGTGTGTGTGTGTGTGTGTGTGCGTAAAGAGAATTAAGTGCGCTGCGCTTTGTTGAGAATCACTCGAAACAAAGCCAAGAGCTGCTGCGGGCAACCAACTCCCCTTACAAGCTGCGACACACACACACACACTCCAAACCCAAACCCAAACCCCTTTCCAGCATTCCCCCTGCCCCCTCCTACATGAGCATTGCGGGGTCGTCAACGTCACAGCGCAGCGCAGTGCGTTTTTATACCCCGGGTCCAGTCTTAATATATAGAAAGGGTATCGAAATGGAATAGGAAGAAGGAGGCATTTGCAAACCTTTATTCTTCATCAGCTGCAACATCCAAGTTGATCTTTTTATAAACATCCATTTGCCAGAGAGCTTAAACGTATATATAAATTACTATCTATTTATCGATATTTATCGATACTTATCAATTACAGTACTTTTTTGATTATCTTGTAGGATAGGTCACTTTATATATTTATATAAATATGCCTCTTGGACAGATCCCAAAATAATAATAATAAAATAGTAAAAAATGGGAGTTTTAGGCTGTGTTCTTGAAAACATATTTATTCAGTCAATATTAGAAGAGCAAAAAAAAATAGGAGTAATATTGATTTAAAGGATATATCCTGGTCGGGATGAGTGCTATGTGTGTGGCTGACTTGCTGTTCTTATTGTTAGACTTGGCCAACACCTTTTTCGCCTGCGTCCATTTTATTATTTGTCTTGATGATTATTTTCCATTTGTGCAAAATTAAAATACAACAAAAATTGTGTTTTGTATACAAACCAAAAAAAAAAAAAAACAACAACAAAAATCACACACACACAAACAAGAAATGCAAGCGCCATTCAACCGCAAAGCCTCCACAAATAACACCATGAACAGGGGGGAGGTTCATAGAGGAGGGTGAGCGAGTACGAAAGAGGAGGGGTAGGGTGGGAGTGGGGGGTGTTAGTACGCCTGAATAATGTGAAACTGAAAACTTTTCATCAAAAATCAGCCAAGGGCTAAACTGGACGTGGAACAGGAACAGTCGCCCAGCCAGTGCCCATTCCCCTGGCTATCCCCTAACGCCAACACTGGGCCCAACATCTTGGCAGATAGAAAAAAGAAAAAAAAACAAGGAACTCTGACAGGCTGCCATGAAAAGCGGCGCTTTGGTGTGACAAATCAAAGACTAAAACAGCCGCTTTGGTTAGAGCACAAAAACGCACGCTTCGCTGAGTGGCGACTCATCTGGTGGCAACAAGGAGCAGGCATGCAACTGCTGCAGTTGGATAAGGGGGTGCACGGGATATGGAGACATGTAAACATGGACCTGCCTGACAGCTGCAGCTGCTCAATGGTTTTGGTAAGGCGCCATTCAAGTTTGAATTTGATATCCTTACAGACTGACAGGATAACTAACTGAATAAAATGTCCTGGGAGATGGGAAGGATTTGTCTCTCTTTTTTTTAATGCATTAATTAAATGTGCTAATTAGAAAATAATTAAATAGCTTTTGAAAGATTTGGATTTACTTTACTCTGTAGTTTCAGATGCTAAAAAGTAAATACAAAAAATAATAATAAAAAATAAAATAAAATAAGCAAATTCCTAAAAATTATTTTTTATTTAATAAAAGTTTTTTTTTTTAATTTTTATGTATTTTTAGACAATTTCAAAAATTCATCTGCTGTGCTTTTTCATAGCCAACTTTTATGAGCAGCTTAATTGATCTGGTTAAGATAATAGAATCCCAAATACAATTTTTAACTATTTAGCAGTATATTTAACAGTGCTTTCGTTAAATTAAAATAATTAATAACATCAATGGAAGAACCTGTTCAAAAGCTAATTCGGTTCCCATCTCCGCTGAGCATCATTTAAAAATTCAAAATACTTGTAATTTATGCAGTTTTGCAGTTATGAATAGTTATTTTGGTCTTTAAAAATATATTTCACTTTATGCATTTGATGCTAAGAGTTGTAAAAAAAATAAAATATATATATATATATAAAGCAAATATAAAAAACAACAACAAGAAGAAGGCGCATACCTTTTTGAATGGGACTCGTCTCTAATCAGAACGCGCGCCTGCAAACAATGGGAACAGCAGCAGCAGCGGCAGCAGCAGCAGCAGCGGCAGCAGCAACAGAAGCCAGCAACACCACCACCCCTACTACCCCTCTCACCAGCAGCACAACTCTTACCCTTAGCTGGGGTCCAGCAGTGCGCCGTTGCTTTTGAATCCTGGTGCGGGTTGGGCGGCTGTCGCATTGTAATGAAAAAAGGGGACAGCAATGGCTGCAGGGGCAGGAAGGGGCATGTGAAGCAGAGAGAGGGGGGTGTGCAGGGAGGCAGGGGCATGCTGCTGCTTGTTGCTTTTGGCATTGTTCCCGCCGTTGCACATGCGATGCTTTATATTTTTTGCCATATATTTTACTCAGCACAAATTTATTTGCGGCTGCAATTCCAATTCCCCTCACAAGCGCACCCCGCACCGCACCGCACAAACCCCTTTTAGCTGCATTTGTTATTGTTGCGGCTGTAACTTTGGTTAATGTTTTGCGTTTTCTGGCCACAACGTTAGGATTTGCAAAAAAACAACAAAACAAAAATGATGCAAATGTTTTGGCTACGCTTTAAGTGAATCCTTGAGCAATTTGTCTTTCAACTTAAAGCTCAGAGTGCTCCTCCTCCACACACACACACACACACACACCCGGCCTGTGACTATGTTAATTGTTTTTGTAAAGTTTTTAATAACTGCAGGCAGGAGCAGGAACAGGACGACAGGACGATAGGCCGAGCTGCCAGTCAACAGTTTGGCCTGCCATCAGTCTCATTATTTATTTGTAATTTAATAAACCAAACGGCTCAGTTCTTTGGGGTTTGGGAGGCGTTTGACTCCACCCAACCCTTTCTGTCAGCAGCTTTTCTTGTGCCCGGGGGAACTGCCTCATTGGTTCCGTTCCGTCGCGTCCCTCTGCTTGCCACATCCCCATTGATTGCTCTTTTTGGCAGCAATTGATTTTATGTGAAAACTTTAGATTTTTATGACTTTTTTGGCTGCCGCAGGTCGCGTCACAAAATTAAGTCTATATATGAATCTATATATATATATATATATGTATATATATTTATGTATATATGTATTTATTTGAGGCCAGCGTCAGCTGGAATTTATTTGCCCTTGCGCATATTTTAATGAGGCATTAAAGCATGATGCTGATTCCAGGCACTCACACTCGCACAGCCACACACACACACACATACTTACGTAATTTATGAGCAACTAAATATTTGCAGAGGGTGGTGGTGGGCGGGGGGTTCCTTTCTGGGCCTGGGCAAATGTTTGCCTGCGTTTGCCGTTTTTAACACTCGATTACTTTAAATGCTTTCTGCTCGTTCCGCATTTGACTTTGGCTTGTCAATATTTGCCTTTTGGCTTAACTAGCACGCACTCACACACACACACACACACACACATATATACACACAGTGTAGCTCTAGGAAAATTTGCTTGGCTAGCATCAGCATATTTTTCGCTGGCATTTGTTTGCCCAGCTACCCCAGTGGACTTATGTAATGAGTATTTGGTTACACAAATCTCTGGCATCAACCACCAGTTACCAGTTACCATTTACCAGCTACCATTTACCAGCTACCATCTGCCATCTGACCCCACACAGCTTATTGAAATGCTGCTTAAATTACTGAGCAAATGACTCATTTATCAAGTGGCATTCGGCGCTGTTCAATCCATTGACAACTTGGCCAACAACCCAATTATGCGCACCCAACGCGAGCTGTCACAACACTAACAACAACAACAACAACAACATCAAAACCTAACCACACACACTCATACATACACACACACTCACACACACACTCACAGACATATGCAGATTAGCCACGCTGTCCTGTTGATCCATCCAACTGACTGTTTCCGCCTCGGCCATTGGAAATTTCATTAAAAATGATTTAAGGCAATTTGCTGGACAAGTTATCTACCCCCCTTACCCCCTTCATCAAACGCTTCTGAACCGCATTACAATGCCACGACCCGTCCTCAGACGCTGGACGCTGTCAGCGCCGATGGGCGCATAAATTAAAATGTGCTTGCGCCATGGGGCATAGAGTGTTGATTGCATTGATGCCACATGAGCAATTGTCTCTTTGTCCTTTTGTTTTGATTAACTAACTGACAGTGCTGATCATTGAATTTGCTTCAGTTGAGTATGTGATTTGTATACCAAAACAGCTTTGAATATTCATATGAAACTTAGGTAAAAAAGTGTGCTTTATTTGAGATTTAAAAATGGTTATTTAATGAAAACTTGAGAAGGAGAAAAATTATGAAATTTGTAAAGCCTTTAACTGACAAAAAAATATATTTATTGGAAGCGAAAATAGAAAGCAAAAAAAGAGGAAAACTTCAAGAAGCCAAAGTACTGCAATCGCAATCAATTTTTTAAAAGTGTGATTTATTTGAGATTTAAATAAGGTAATTTAATTGACAACTTGAGAAGGAGAAATTATATGAAATTTTGTAAAGCCTTTAAATAACTAAAAAATATATTTATTTGAACCGAAAATAGAAAGGAAACAAAGAGAAAAACTTCAGGTTGCCAAAGTACTGCAATGGCAATATTATTTAAAAGTATGCGTTATTTGAGAGATTCAATAAGGTAATTTAATGACAACTTGCGAAGAAAAAATAATATTAAATTTTTAAAGCCTTGAATTGACCAACAATATATTTTTTCAACCAAAAATAGAAAGCAATAAAAGAGAAAAACTTCATGTTTGCCAAAATACTGCAATTTAATAGCATATTTTGTTTGTATTTTCTCTTCTGATTAAGCATTTGCATGCAACACACGCCTGCCACAACATGTTCAGTTAATGCGCAGCTGCAACGGCGAAAAAAATATTAATTTTATGTTTTATACTCACAAAACATGACACTAGGAAACACTTAAGACTGAGTCGGTCTCAAGTCTCGAGTCTGTGTGCTAAAAATAAATCGCTGCGATTTCTCTCCACATTTATCCTATTTTTTTGCTGTGGGTCCTAGCAGATCCTGTCATATTTATTGTTGTATGCATTGTGCGTTTAATGTCGCTTGATTTACATTAGTTTGAGCTGCGAAACAACAAAAAAAAAATGTACACACAAAATGCAAAACAAAAGGCAAAGCAGAAAACAGCAAATTGAGTTTGCCGCACTTTCTGTTTAAATTATACTACAAAAAAAATGTCAAAAGAAAAACTGAAAGAAACTGTATAAAATCAAGTTGGGAAATGTATGTAGACTGCTAGATACTCTGTTTAATGGGTAATAAATTAATAAAAATAAACATTTGAGTGCATATCAACTTTATATCTGCCTTTTTACCACAAACAATTATGTATATGGTATGTATAAAATTATAAAAAAATAAATATATAAATAAATATTTAGTAAATAAATATATTTATATTTTCTGAAAAGATTTGCTGATTTGTAATACTATTGATGGGATTCTTAAAATATATTAAAATATATATATATTATTAATATAAATTTATATATTATTATTATTATTATTATTATTATTTATATAGCATTAATACATGACTTTGTTGATATATATTTTTTGAGATGTATAGATTATAATAAAGAAAGACTATTGTAAGGAAAAACTCAATTTCAATATACTCGTTTACCTTTTGATAATAGAGTAGAGCAAATGAAACCGTCTCATTGCTCCACACAATATGCAAATAATCTAAAAATTTATATGCTTTTGTTGGGCGGCTGCCACCTTTCTGCTTTTGCTGCTGTTGTTGTTGTTGTTGTTGTTGTTTGGGTTTGTGGGCATCAGCTGTTTTGGGCCTTAAGTTGTGAGTGGCATGCGGGTAAGCTTAAGGCTTATTATCTTTTATGAACTGAACTTGGTTTGCAGGATTGCAGGATTGGCTTAAGGTTGTAGATTGTCGCTTGGTGTGGTGTCTTAGCCATGATTGATGTGCTGCATGTGTAGTTATCATACGATGTAGTCGAAGACACAAACGGACTTGACATTCCTTCAATTCGCTTTGGCTAAAGTTCATGGGTGTGACAGAGAGTGAGTGGGTTGGGGGGCGGGGCGGGGCAACGAGGGTGGTTAGTAAATGAACAGCTTATATGCATGTAGAAAATCCATTAAAACACTTGAGTCCTTGGCAGACGCGACGCGACTGCTCTCCAAGCCAGCCAAGCCCAGCCAACAACAACAACAACAACAAAAATGCATTTCCGTTTATAGTGAGGCAGCTTTGAAGGCTGCAACACTTAGACACAATAGCACTTTCACCCCCATCCCTAAGACACCGCAGTAAACAAAAAAAAAAAACGAGCACGTAAAATGTTATTGATATTGCAATTTTAAGCATTTTGTAATTGAGGCAAGCAAAAAAGTCTGCATGTACATAAAAAAAAAAATGTAAACGATTCAAGAAATACGCGTCGCACTTATCACACAACCATCAATTGTCTGGCTAAAACCTTAAGGCTGATTCCTTTACCGTTAAGGCTAACGTTGCCGCTGCTGCTGCTGTTGCTGCCAAGCGGATAACTGTCTAAATGACACTTAAGCATGTGTTTAAACATGCCAAGCACTTGGCTCACTCAAACTATGCAACAAGCAGCAGCAGCAGCAGGAGTAGGAGCAGGAGCAACACCAACAGCAACAGTCGCAACCGGGTTGACAAAGTTCAGGGAGTATAGCTGATGCTGCTGTCGATGTGCTGATAAGTCTTTGGACTACCCCCCAACACACAGTAGCTAAACTTATATATATCTATATATATATATATATATCTGTAGTAATCTTGTGTAGTCTCGAGTTCAGTGCGAGAGAGGCAAGTGTAGCCAATGTTGCCAATGTTGTTGGGTAAACTCATAATTGGAATTAATTATGCATTCGCACTTTGCGGACAACTTTTCGAGTGGTTTGAGTGGTTTCAACGCTTTGTCTATGAGTGTGTGTGTGTGTGCCAGTGTGTATGTGCGTGTGAGTGTGTGTTTGGGAGGGGAGTCGGTTTTAATTGTCCTAGGACGAACGCTTAGAGCCTAGATAGCAGAAACAAGCATATTGGCTAGCTAGGGTTAAGTGCAAATTGCAGTTATCGTAAGTATTTCTCAAGCTTTCGGCTTAAAGTTGCTTAAGTTTGTGTAGATAAAGCCTTAATCAGTTAAGTAATTGAGTAAAAAAAAAGGTATATTATAGCCAATAAGTTTTTGTTTTGAGATCTTTAGCCACTCAAAAATTCGAACATTGTTGTAATAAACAAGTTTTAAAATATATGAAAACATTTATTTTTGGTAATTTAAATAGTGATTTCTTTGAGTCAAAGTTAAACTTTATATTTGTATGCATATTATTATTATTAATTAACGCCTAATTGTATATTTTTTTTATATATAGAAAGCAATCAATATTTTATAAATAAGTGTGGAAATTGTTGTACTTTTATCTTTGACCATATTTATTTTAATTTAATTTAAATAAATAATATTTTAAACAACGATTTCGAATAAGGCTATTTTATTCAGCATGCTTACAAACATTTAAATAATTTTTTTATTTATTTGATGGTAAAAAACCGAAACTGTTGCTGTCTTTATTGGACAAATTAAAATACAGAAATACATAAAAAAGTTGATTTTGTAGAAAGTAATTCAATTAGTTGGAGCCATTTTAAGTCCAAAAAGCACATTTATCTTTTTGTTTTTGCTTTCTTTTATATCTTTTGCTAAGCAGTCTAATTTTTAGTCTCCTACTGTCCACTTATAATAGAGGTATTCCCTCTCCTCACCAATTATAATAGAGGTATTCCCTCTTATGGTCTATTGTTTTGTGTGTTTGCAGCTTTGGCTGCTTTGTTATGCATTTTAAAAAATGTTTACCCAGGCTATTATTATGCATCTACTTACATATGTTGCCACATGGAAGCGATTCAAATTGAGTGTTGTAAATAAAAGTTAATTAAATTTTACACTGCAAAAATGACAATGCGAATGACAATGGGACGTCAGCAGCAATAGATAAGCGCTAATAAAATGCAATTACCCGAATTGTGAATTGTGAATTGTGAATTGTGCGCACAGGACATGCCAGGACAATGCCTGTTGTTGATGTTGGTGCAGCCTCTTCTGGATGAGAACTAGATCTTCTTGTTATTGTTGTTGCCCTTGCTCAATGGGCAGCTCGGGCTGTCAGTTATTTCAACGCTCCATTTCGTTTGTTTTGACAAGCCAAAAGACTTAAGTCACAAATGACTTATTGAAGACGAAAAAAAAAAATCAAACAAAAAAATAAAGCGCGCAAAGAAAAATGACAAAAGCCGCAACCGAGCTGCAAAATGCGAGAAATGAGCGAAATGCCAAAGCTGGACAATGCCAAGCAGCTGAAGCAGTCCTCCATTCAAGTCCGGAACGAGGTCCTCCTCTGGGTCTGCGTTCCGGATTGCTTCCATGCGGATGTAGCGCGCGTGTCATGAGCAAACAAGATAATGTTACAGTCAGTCAACGCAAATTGAGCTCCATGGCGATGCCAAAAAACAAAATGCAGTCGCCTTCTTAGCTACCCTACACTAAATTGGGAAAAGTTGGTTAAGAATTACACGACTAGCACTTCCAATAGATTTTTAATATAAATCAGAATTAATGCTTATAGAAATCAACAGAACTTTCAACAAGGATTTAAATTAAATATTAATAAAGAAATAAATTATAATAAAAAACAAAAAAATCATAAATAGACACATCTGAAATATTTATTAGTTATTACAAACAATTTAAATTAAATAAGACAATCATACTTAAATTTAATATATTTATTTAAAATAAATAATAATAATATTTAAAAAAAAAATAATAATAATAAAAATAATCTATATTCAATACATATAAAATAGTTATTAATTACTACAAACAGTTAAAATTAAATAGGAAAATAGTAACTTCATTTAATATAGTTATTTACAATAAATAATAATAATAAACTAAATTGAATACATCTGAAATAATTTTTAGTTATGACTAACAATTTAAATTGAAAATATGACCGATACTTAAATTTAATATAATTATTTAAAATATTTAAATTACATTTATATTTTTCATGCGCAAACTTAATCAAAACTAGCATCAAACATAAACCTTATAATCAATAAAATAGATAGTAAATATAAATAAAAATACTGACTTTATTTCGAGGGTATTTGATAGTCAAATATCCACCATGAAGCACTTAATTTTGGTTCGTTTCGCCTCCAAATGCAAATGAAAACGTCTCAATTTACGAGCCAACTGACGGACTGGCCAGCAATATGCGAAATTGTCCTGAGGTTGTGTTGGACAGCCGCCAAAATTGGTGGAATGGGTTTGGCGAAATCTAGTTTGTCGGCTAGCTACTACGGCCAAAAAGGAAAGTGCTGCCGCATTCTGGTCAAACAAGAGGGCTATATACATGTGGTAGTGGCAACTAAATGATTGATCGGAGGCATCAATTTTCAACCTTCTTATTGCCGTTTCGCCTTCGACAGTTTTTTTTTTTGGCGGACACTTTAAGTTGGGCAACTTAAAGAGCCTCAGAAAGATTCATTTTCTTGTCGTTTCGTATCGTTTTTGGTTAAGAACGTTTATGAAAATGTCTGGTACATGTTTCGGCTGCGCAAACAGAATGCGAGTGCTGCAATAAAATTCCATTACAGACGCTTGACTTAAAAACTTGGCCCAAAATTGCAGCGCCAGAGCCTGCAGAGAGTGTATTAAAAGCCAGCTACCCATTTTCTCGCTACGTGAGTGCATGCTGTGTGTGGGTGTGTGTGTGTGTGTGTGTGTGTTGGGCTTTTGCATATTTTATGAAACTTGGCAAGCATTTAACGCCCAAGCAGCCAGCAGCCAGCAGCTCGCAGTCCGCTGCTGCGTATGTGTTTGTGCAACGAATGGCGGCCATAAGCGCTGCAAACTCATTACTTGAATTTATTTTGCACTTAAACAAAATGTTTCATTTGCCTCAAGCAGCAGCAGCAGTAGCAGCCGCACCACTGGTATAATGGGACAAAATGTTATCTTTTTTTTTAGACTTATTTAAGTGTTGTGCAAAAAAAAAGTGCAAACAATAATATAAGAAAATTTAACGATAATATTTAAATTTATACTTGAAAGACAAGTTTAGAAACTTCATATCAAAAACTGCCAACTGAAATTTGTATATGTGCAAATTATATTATAATTATTAAAAAATAAGTTTTTCCAAAAAAAAGTGACATTTTTCCATGGTACGTTGGCAGCAAAAAGTAGCCAAGTTGTTGGCTGATTTGACAGCATCTTGTGGCAAGTGTAACTTCAAACCCAATCATGTTGTGTTACAAGTAAAGCTACGCTAAATGTGATTTTTGTTTTCAACATTATGTTGCACTTGCAACACTGCAACACACACAAGTCTCACTGACTGAGCAACTCCTGACGGCCGCCTGACAAATGCGTCGCTCAATCTGCTTGTTAAGTTGCAGCAGCTGCAGCTTACAACTTGGGGCACAAGCTTGCCTGCTGGTCATGGAAACCATTTGAGTGAATATTTGGTGTTTGCTTAGTTTTCGCACACTCTGATATCGATCACTTCGGAAGAGTGAGATCGGCGAGTCTGCAGGCGACACTACGCTCCTGCGAATCCTGTTCTAAATCCTTTCTTCGCGGTTTGATGGCCGCACTCACGGGTTGCATAAAACAAGCGTGCGACTTTTCGATTTCGCATTTTTGGTTTTGCCGGAGTCGCCTCACTTTCATCGATTGATCGCTTCTTTCGCCCCTCGAACTGCAGCTGTGGTTTCTGCTGGCTCTGGAAATATTTCTCAATAGCAAGTTGCATTTGCTGCAGATGCTTCGATGAGTAAGGTTCCTTGTTGATCATCAAATCTGTAGGTGGCAGAGAGGTCACTGAGTTTTTGGGAATTTTTTTTGACTCAAAACCGATCTCTGCACCCGCATTGCTCTTACACGAGAACGTCTATTTGGTTCTAGGAAGTTCTCGGAAAATTCTTTAATCATCTGTTCATGTGGGGATGATGACAGACGAATCTTGCAATTCTCCACTGTTATATACCATTTCGTATAGCTTTGTTAAATAAATCTTCCGTTCCTTTAAAATATTATCCAAAGATGATATGCTAAAAGTTTGTTGATCCCGATAAACGCCATTTAAAAGGATCCACATTCAGCATTCATCATTTTATCGACCACAGCATTGAAGAAAAATAGTATCTATTGAAAAAATATATATTTATTCATTTAGATAGGTATATATTGGAATTCATTATATGCAAATAATTAATATATTCCTATATATAATATTATTTATTAATATATAACAGATTTAATTGATCATGTTGTTTCAAAGGTTACTCTTTGGTCACTCATTGATTATTGTTATAATTGTGAATGTGAATCACCGACATAAAGTGAACTATTCAACGAATTGGAAGCAGATAAGGCACGACTCAAAAGATCACCTAATGTAAATCACACCAGATAGGGAAGCACAGCAGTGGAAGAAGAAGCAACAGGCATCAAAACCAAGTGGACACTACCAGAGCATCAGCACTCGGCGGCATCAGCTCCAAGCAAGCAAATCAGTAATCTTAACAATTTTACAAGCTCTACAAAATGTGGCACATGACTGCGACCTGGATTATTGTCAGCATTGGGCTGCTGGGCGTGTTTGCCGCAGCAATGCCACAACAGGCTCACGTCCAGAACTTAATCTACTATCCGCCACCACCACCACCTCCGCAGATTCAGCGTGCTCGTCGTCAGGTGCCAGGCGGTTCGCTTGCCTCGAATCCCAGTGGTGGCGCCGATGGAGCTCGTGTGGACACACCGGAACACAATGGACAAATATTTGCTGCTGGCAACACGCACACCGTCGAAACCAGCCACTAGTGGCGCCACATTGGTGTACAACAAGTAAGTTTCTTACTTTATTCGTGCTCCTTTTTGTAATTAATTAAGCTTTCCATTTTCTGTCTTTAGTCAGGATAATGGTCTGGAGCTGACCAAGACGCAGACGCCCAATGTCCGTGACAGCTTCCAGCAGACATTGACTGCTAATCTGTACAACGATGGCGTTCACAATCTGGACAATAAATTTAAATTCGATGACAATAGTCCGCATAGACGTGCCCATCTCTGCGAGATTTTTGCGCCAATGTTGGTCTGTCCCATAATTTTTCAATAATGCACCAAAGTTCTTTTTCCAATTTGCTAATCGAATTAATACAAAAAATAATAAATACATTATTTAAGGAAGCAACAAGATTGTAACTTAATATCTGTACATTTTTATCGATTTATATCGATTGCTTTTAAATTTTCCGAATCAAATTTTTATACGAAATAAATAGCAATTTATAAGAAATAAATAACATTTGTAACTAATACCTAAATTTTAACTAGAAGCTCAGAATAAATTGGAATTTATAAGTGCAAAAACTAAAATTAAATAAATCATTTAAATACTTAATATTTAGCCTTGATCAAAATGTACAATTTTAATAAACTTGAAGAAAAACAAAACGAATTAAAATTTGAAATCAGAGTCCAACGTAGGTCTTTGCCTGCTCCTCGCCAACCTCCTTGTAGATGTCCGCCGTCTTCAGCAGCTTGAGGAAACGTGGTGAATAATCCTGATGATTCCGCTGCTCATCTGCATCGCTGGACTCGCTGTTGCTAGTTTTGCCCGGAATGCTCTGCAATTTTGCGTTCAGCGAGTCCACCATTTTGCGGAGATAGATCAAATCCATAAGCAGTGCATCCCGCATGCCGGCAGCTTGGAGCTTCTCCTGCACAGGCAGTTGTTCATACTGCAGCAGTAGCTTCTTGACAATTCGTGACTTCTGCTCAATGTTGGCCGGCTCCAAGATGCGCTGCTCCTTATTGTGATCAACGAGCATTTGCCGCTTGGAGTCACGTTTCTCTCGCGTCCTTTGCTGCTGAGCATTTGATCGCATGATCATGTTGTAGAATTCCACCAGATCCGGACGCAGTGGTATGCAGTTTCTTTGCAGCATCTGCTTATCGATAATATCGCTGATGGACTCCATGGTGCGACGCACCATCTCCTCGGTCTGCTGCAATTGCTTCTCGCTTTTTTCGTTTCGTATCTGATAGAAGATCGGGGGACGCTTGTAGGTGCACTTGCGATTGCGGGAAAGCACAGAGAGCAGCGCATCTAGGCTGGGATCATTGGTGACCATCTCGAAGACCGCATGCACAATGTCTTTTGATAACCTGCCGGAAACTAGTTTGCCAAAGTCCTCACTGTAATTTTCCTCCATTTCCGAATAATGAGGGCTACTGGTGGTTTGGGAGGCACTGCTAGAAATTTTTATGAAAATTATTTCAATTATTACTTAATTTAATTAAAAGTATTAAAATTAAAATAATAAAATATATTATTGAGAGAACACTCATTTTGCATTTACCTTTTGGTCGTCTCCACTTTGGGAACTTTGGTTGTTTTTGCGCTGCCCTTCGGATGTTTCTTGCCCTTCTGGTTTCTCTTATCATTTCTCCCACTGCGTTCTCTAGCCTGCCGCGAGTATCGCTGCTCGCTGGTCAGGTCTTCATCTTCCTCATCCACCAGGGCATCTACTCGGTTTGAGTAGGTTTCCGGATTGATACGCTGATGGCTTGGCTGCACACAGATCGTGCCGTTCCCATAGACCTGCTTGGTCCTTGGATCGCTGCACACGTGCGCATTAAGGGAGACATTCAGCTTGACTGCATCAGGAGCGTCGCAAGGATTCGATGTGACCTTGTTAGGCGCTGCTGATGTTGCACTTTTAGCTGCTGTTGCAATGGGCACACAGTCTGGATTCATGGTGGTGCCACCAGCATGAGCTGCTGTCGTTGTTGCAGCTGCTATTGTTTTTCCTGCTGTTGCTGCTGCTTTTGTTGTTGCTGCTGTTGTTTTTGCTGCTGTTGCTGCTGCTTTTGTTGTTGCTGCTGTAGTTGCTGCTGTTGCTGCTGCTGCTGTTGCTGTCAAGCAAGGATCAGGCAGCATATTTAGCTTGGCCTTGTTGAATAGAGGTTCAAGGTAACGATGCGCACCAAACAAAGTTTTGAGCTGATTGGCTTCCAGGTTGGCCTGTTGCTGCTGTTGCAGCTGCAATTGCTGCTGTTGCATCTGTTGCTGTTGCTGTTGCATCTGTTGCTGATGTTGCTTAACCAGCTCACTGAAGAAGTGTGTTAAATTAATGTTTGTCTTTAAGCTATTGGCCAGTTGCTGCTGCTGCTGCTGTTGTTGTTGTTGCAGCTGCTGTGGCAACAATTGTGGTTGCTGAAATGGTTGCCGTTGCTGATAGGCCAAATTGTTGTAGTTGCCGCGAGGGTTTAGCATGGGCACCTCATAGCGTGAATTGAAATAGGGATTGCCATTGACTTCGTTCAAATTCTGCTCATCCTTAAACCCGGACAGCTGTTCTCGTGGATAAGGCAGCGTTTCATCATTTCCTTCCTCTTCGACTTCTCCTGTCAGTCTGTTCAAAATGTTGTTATCCTGATTGACTAAGTCCTTCCGATTGCCATTGTGATCCACAAAGGAATCTAGCAATTGAGAATGCTGCAGATTTGACTCTTGATCAGTCAGTGGCTCCAATTGTGCATCAGGCTGTACCTGGGCCTGTGATTTAGACTGCACCTCTGATTGGGTCTCCAGTTCTGGGTATGTCTGTGATTGTGGTTCCAGCTGTTGAAATTGTGACTCCATTTGGGAATTTGCCACAAGCTGCGGCTGCAATTGTGACTCCGAGTAAATCTCTGAATTTGGATCAGACTTTGGTTCTAACTGTGACGGGGATTGTGGCTCCAGCTCTGATTCCGATTGAGCCTCTGTCTGCTCCACAGATCGTTTACTGGGCCGCTTATGATGCGGTGCCTCATTTGAATGAGGCAGTTTCTCCAAGTGTGGTTCTGGTTGTGGCTTAGATTGTTGCTTAATTTGTGGCTCTGATTGAAACTTTTTTGGAGTTTGTAATTTTGACTGTTCCTGTGACTTCACCACCCCTGACTGAACCACATCCTCTGCTAGTGTTTTTCCCAAACCTGGCTTAGAATCTGACTCCAGCTTTGTCTGCCCATCTGGCTGGAGTACCACCTCTAATACTGGCTGCTCCACCGAACGCTTACTGCGTCGCTTATGCTGAACCACCTCATTGGCCATGTTATTGGCCATGTTATAAGCTATGTTATTGGCCATGTTACCATTACGAGGCATCTTCTGGCGTTGCACTCTCTTCCAACTCCAGCGTTTCTCGTGACGCTTAATCCGATCTTTGTCGTTGGCATGTTGTGAGATTTTATTCGCTAGCAACTTAACCAGAGCATCCGGATGACTCTTGCTGAGTCCACTGCGGAAGGCTTTTTCATCCCTTTTCAGATTTCCATTCGACTGTAAGTCAACTTTTTGATTTGTGCCAGTCAACTGAGCCACAGACTCTGCTTTCAGCTGCGATTTGCCTTCGTTTAGTGGTCTCTGATCTGTGCTCTGTATATTGTACTGATTGAGATTGGCTTCCAGCTGTTTCTTATCACCAGTTATTAGGTTGGACTGCTCGGCAGTATCAGCATTGACAGGTGCAGCGGCGGATTGGGCTGGCATGAGCTCTTGTCCTGCTTCAATACTGCTGGCCATTTCCAGCTCATGTCTGGGCTGCTCATTAACCACAGGCGAGTCCTTTGAAGCCAGCTTGGCCATGAGGTCCTCCGCCTTTGGTAGATTATTCACTGCCTTCTCATTTTCACTCTTCTCCGATGTCTTGAGCTGCTCAGGATGTCGCTTGAAGCGTTCCCGTTCCCGTTCCATATTCAATTTGGCATTGGTATGTGCATATTCTCGCATGTGTGGCAACACGCGCTGGCTGAATGCGTGCAACTTATCAATGTGGGGCAAGCGATAATCATAGCTCTGCGGAGTATCATATGGTTTCACATTGGAACTCGAGATGGAGCTTGCATCTGGAGAGTCGAGTGTATCATATGGATGAATCATTGCGTTCTTCTCATGCTCATGCTCCAGTTGCTCCTTCTGTCGCTGCATCTTTCGCTCCCGACGCATAATCAGATCATCCACATTGTGGGCACGCATGTTGTCCGTCAGCGCATTGCTGGGCAACAATGGACCCATTCCTTTGCGCATTAATCTATTGCTGGTCTTCAGCTTAATCTCATTCATGGGATGGAAAGCTGAGGATGAGCTGCGCTTCCTTAGGCCAGCGGGATAGCGCGACTTGGTTCGCCCTTCAGCCGCCTCCTGTTCGATTTTGGATAACTTGTAGTTGGCCTCGTGTGAGAGATTATTGGCGTTGTTGCGTGAGAATTGTAGACGTGCTAGGGTTTTCTCGTACACCCCATCTGGCACAGGATTGTCGCCATATTGCGGCAGTTGGTTCTCCCTATCCCTCTCCCGCACCCTCTCCCTCTCCCTTTCCCTCTCTCTCAGCTTGAACTCATTTTTCGCCTCCCTTTGCTGCTGTGCCTGTTGCTGTTCCTGATTGTGCAACTGCTGTTGCACATGCTTCAACTTAATGTCCAGTTCGGTGGCGCCACCTTTAATAGATTCGTATCGCTGCTTTTCCGGCAGTCCATACAGTGGTCGATTTTCCTCACTCATATCCTTGTACTTCTTCTTGACTTTGGCCAACTCGGTTTGCTCCGAGGGCAGGCCATAGTTGGTCACCTGGCTCTTGCCTGCTGCTCGTAAATGCTTGACCGCAACTGCAGATGGCTCTGCATCCGCCTTAGCTCCCTGCTCCACGCCCACTTTTATGTCGCGAAACCAATCAGCTGCCGCCTGCTGCAGCGACTGGTCATCGTCCTGGTCACTGCGCTCCTTGTCAGTCGACTGCGCCAAGCTGGCCAACAGATCGTCAATGCTGTTGCGCCTGGGACGGAACAGCTCGGCCGCTTGCAGCTGATCATAGTTCGACTGCAGTTCGTGCAGCTCCTCACGTGCCGCATTTACAGAGTGTTGAAACTTGCTCAGCTGCACGCTGTCCGCTTGAGATCCGCTCTCCGCCGTTGGGGATGTGCTGCCCGTGAGCACCAGCAGTGCCCACCAGAGCTGCAGAAAGAACATGTTTCGAGTTGTTGTTTTCAAAATGTATTTTTCAAAATATACAGCAAATGAATTTAAATGTAACAGTTTGCGTCAACTGTCTGCGTTTGATTTTCAGAATCAGTTGACGACAGGAGAAGAAAATCAGAGATATATTTTGGACTCTAGTTGAAAAAGTATGAATCAATGATTGATAACTGATGAGTTTAGTTAGGATATCTTTAAATAAAAATAGTTATTTTATAAAGAACATTTGAACAAACGCAAGTTAATAATTTGTTTATATAGTTAATCAGTTGAAAAGGCAATTGAATTGAATTGAAAAGTTTTGCGGCAACTGGCAGCGATTCCATTTTTATTTTTATTTTTTTTTGTCGTTTACTTGGCAACAGGTGTCTGACATGGCGCCCCATTGCGGCAACTTTTTTGACAGCGGCTGATAAGAAACCAAAGAGTTGGAGTGGAGCATTGAGTCGATCCTGAGTTGAGTCGAGAGTTGAGCGCCCATTTCTGCATTGTGGCAAGTTTTTTGCCGGCGGCTTCCGACAGGCGATGCCAGCTGTTTAACATGAAATGTGCTTTGTTGCCAATACAACACACACGCACACACACACACACACACGCACACACACACACATAGACGAGGCAAGCGCATTGTTCGTTACGTTTCCCCATGTAAATCACATTTTTGTTTTATGCCAAAACTTTTGCGCAACAAGAGTGCTAAGTGTGTGGGTGAAGGGGTTTTGTGGGGGGGGACGTATGCGCAACGACAATAACATTTCCTATTTCCGCCAGGCTGTATCTCTCTGCCTGTGCGTGTGTGTGTGTGTGTGAGTGTGTTGTCAATGCCAAAGTCAGCACAATGCGCGCCTCGACATAATTGAATATTATCAAATGTGCAGGCAACAAAAATAACAAAAACAACAACAACAAAAACAACATCGAACATAAACAAGTACAAAACGCAACTCGCATTGAGCTGAGCCACAGTTGAAACTAATTTAATTAGCGGGGCGCATTTGATTAAAAGTTTTGCGGCTTGACTGAAGCGCCAATCCATTAAACAAAGCTATCCAAATTAAACCGATTGCCAGAATTCACTTTTCCAAAATCAACCCTCAAATGAAAACTATAATCTAGCCAAATATGTAAACCAACAAACAATCGCATTATGCACAAATTATCTATTTAAATATGTGTTGGATATATAGGATTTTAGAATATTCAATTTGGTTAGCTATTTATATGAATTAATTTATTTCAGTCATGAAAATGAATTCAGAGAGGGAATAAAAAGAAGTTGGAGTAAATGTCGCTATAATATCTCCAAATTTCGGAATCTTTCTAATCGAAATTTAAATATATATCGATATCGATGACATATTTGAAGTACACTTTTGCAACTTAACTTGCATCCTAAAAAATAAATTAAAATATGCAAGCCTTAGTTAAATTGCAGCTAATTATTTAGAAAATCAACATTTAAGCTATAATCTTAGTATATTTCAGACATAGTCAGACATAGCATTATTCACAAATTATCTATTTTAATGTATGTTTTAGATATATAGGATTTGAGAATATTCTATTCGGTTAGCTATGTATACGATTTAATTTATTTCATTTATGAAAATGAATTCAGATAGAAAAGGAAAAAAGTTGGAGTAAATGTCATTTTAATATAACCAATTTTCGAAACATTTCTAATCGAAATTCAAATATATATCGATATCGATAACATATGTTAAGTACACTTTTGCTACTTAACTTGCAGTCTAACCAAAAAATTTAAATAAGCAAACCTTAGTCAAATTGCAGCTAATTATTAAGAAAATCAACATTTAATCTATATAATCTTATTTTATTCAAAAGTCAGACAAAGAGTCTAAAAGCATTTTTGAGTTATTTGCTCTGAGAAATGAATGAAATGCTCTAAATTCAGTTTGTCATTTTACAGTTTGCTGCAAATGTAATTTGTTTGCATTGTGTTTTTTTTCAGTTTTCCCTGTTTTGGCAGTGCAGTGGTAATGCTCAGATCGGGATGGATGGGAAGTTGGTATGTTGCCTGGTCTCATGTTTATTTAATTTGATCAATTGGCGCAGCGTGTCACATAAATTTCTTCATTTTAAAAATGCACAAAATACACTAAATTTGTCGGATGTTTGCCCGGTTCGAAAGGCAGACAAAAATGGCCGACAGCCGGCAAATAGACGACACTTGTGGACACCAGGGCTCCGGTTACGGCTCCGTCTCCGGCTCCGGCTCCGGCTCCTTGACCTGGCCACGTAGCACATACGTCTCAACACCTTTGGCAAATGAAAAGAAATTGCCAAGACAGCCGATGTCGATACGTTGCAACTGGCCTCAGGCTGTGTGCAGCACTTTCTGCCTTTACTCCAACTTATCCATTCTCCTCTTCTTCTTCTCTTTTTTTTATATATATGCAGCAATTTTGGTGTTGCACGTGAGCAGCATCCACAGAGCCTCCAACTGACAACATACTTCAATACAATTGCATTTAAATCAGCTGGTTCGTGCGTCGTCTCTGACAATGTGTGTGTGTGAGTGTGTGTGTGTGTGTGTGTGTGAGCTGAAGTCCTTTCGTGTGTTGCCACCGTTTACACTGCGCTCATAAATTATGCACAATTTTTTGGAGTCAACACCGCATGTGTGTGTGTGTGTTTGTGTGTGTGTGTGGCCCGTGTGTGGCTGTGTGCTCCATTTGTTCATTTCGAGACCAATAAAATGAAACATTTCAAAGTAGTAAATATGCAACCCATCGACATTTTGTTGCCCCGCCACCCGTTTTGTTGCCCTACCCCGTTGTCTGCGTCTGCGGCTCGTAAACTGTCCGAAGCTTGTTTCCCTCAGTAATTTTCCATTTTCTATTGCGCTTAATGAATTGCTTGTGTGCCCTTAGAGCAGCTCCCAGCAGCTCCCAGCAGCTCCCAAGCATTTTGAATATGCATAAGCACAACACTATGCCAATGCCAATGCATTTAACTAAGTTTACAATTTTTAAACATTTTTTCCCCGACATTTTATTTTATTTTATTTTATTTGTTTTTTCCCAACGCCGCCAGCTGAAATGCAGCTAAAAAAAAAGTTTTTGTTGGCTGTAACATAATATTTTACTCAAAGCGCACAAGAATATAAAAAATATGTTTTGGACGCAGCCCAAAAAAAAAAATACAAAAAAATACAAAAAAAAAATGGAGGAAAAAAGATTCAGATTGCTGCACAGTAAGAATAGAAAAACAAACGAAATGGCTCGTGCCATGTCATGTTTTTTGATGCACGCCCGCGATGCCAACAGTCCAGTATTCAGCATCCAAGTATCCTTTTTCATTTTGTCATGTCGCTCTGTTTTTTCAAACCACCCCCTAAACCCCCCTTCCTGGCTTGTACACACAGCTCGTGGACAAGGAAAAAGTATTGAGGCATAAGTAAAAATTGCTGTAGCATTTGCTCACAAACTGCTGCCCAGTCAACGATGTGGAAGGCTGCAGCCACCAAATGAACGCTTCAGATTTAAGCTAAGACAATGAAAAAAAAAACAATAAACAAAAAATACAACTGCATGCAACGACAACAAAGACAAAGCCACTCTGTGGCAGAGACAAATTAAAGCTCTCACATATTGAACACACACATATGTGTGTGTGTGTGTGTGGCAGTTCTTTGATGATGTTTATTACAAAAATGTTTGATTTGGCAACCGCAACTTTCAATAATCTGCTTTTGCTGGTGTGCAACACATTTCTTAATAGAATTTTCGCTTCCACTGCAACTCTCTAATTCTCTGATTATCTCATTGAAATCCACTTCTCTCTAGCTCCCCTTTACAAATTCTAAATAAAACAGCATTTATACTTTCTATGGTATTAAATTTTCTGTAGCATAAGCTCTTCAAATAATTAAATGGAATTTATTTTAAGCAGATCGCATGTAATCTAGATAATACTTAGCAATGGAAATGTTTGCTCTTTTCAATGGCCCAATTTACACTGGGAAAAAGTTTTGTAAAAGTGCACTAAATGTTTATTTTGCCCAAGCTGAATCCTCAAGCACGCCGGCAATCAATTTGTTTGGCAATTGCTAGCTAATTTGCGATAATTAACTAAATGCCAAGCGGCACGTGCCGCAAAGTTCATCCAAATCCCATAAAGCAATCACATGCACTTGCACAACTATTAAAACTCCCAGCCAAACTGGGAGAGAGCAAAAAAAAAATACCCAGGCACTGGGAACTGAATTTTTTATATATACATTTTTTTTTTTTTATATTTTTGCTTGTGTTTGGGTCCTGTCAGGCCATTATGCCTTGCTACATTTCCTTTTGCGACTTCTTTTGGCTTTCGCTCCCTCTGCCCCTCTCGCACGCTTGCCACTCTCCTTTGAGTGTTTGCTCTTGCCGCCTTTTGGCAATTTTCCATATGCAACACGCAACAGACGTTTTTATGTTTTGTGTGCGGCGTCGCAAACATAAAAAATAAACGAGCCATGGACGACAAACTCACAGCTCCGAAAAAAACAAAAAAAAAAAATATATATGAAAAAAAAACTCTAAGCGAAAACTGACCGGACGAGCAGTCAGAAGAGTGGAAGTCAATTATCGAATTAATTTAGTTGCCACTGACCTGGCTAAAAGGGGGCTTTTCTATATATGGCAACTGCTTCGTGCCTCTCTCTCTCTCTCTCTCTCTCTCTTGCAACATAAATGTAAATGGGCAACGAAATGGAATTCAAATTGTTTTATTTTTTGGCAGACTGAGCCTGATTGCACAATTTGCAATTAATTAAATTACTGCGCAAATGACATTTTTGCCGGCTAACGCGCCACGCATGCAACAGTCTGTAACTTTTTTCACACACACATACACACACAGGCGGACTCTCACACATACACGAGTAAATTTAATAAACACGATATCCTGCTCCGGGGCTGCAACAGTGGCCCGTGCCTGGTCATGTAATTGATGCGTTAATCCGCATATTGACAGCGGTTATTGCGGTGGCTTTTGGCTGGAAATATGCTCAACGAGTTGCCCAAAGAGGTTGGGAAGCGGAGGACGACTGGTTCGGACTGGTTCCCTGTTGCCCAGAATATTGGCATCGTTGGATGTTGCACGGTTATGGCCTTTTAAAAGGATTTTCGCACTGCATTTTATACTCTCGAGCGCCATGGCTAAGTAATTTAATTACATTATGGCAGCAAAATTATTCGATAATGATTTATTCGCTGCTTTGGATTTTGCATAGAATAGGCAGACAGATTGCATTTTTGATATGAGCACACATGGATTATGGTTTATGTAATTTAAGCCAGTTTCATTGTAATTACATTGGCTTTGCTTAAATACGATTATTATTAATCAATATTAAGTATTATTTTCGTAAACAAATCTCTTAAACTGCCTAAAATTTCAATGATAGTTTTGGACTTTCTTAATTTAGCAAGCTTGAATATTTTATATATGTAAATAATTGAGAAGTGTTTGGAAAAGTTGTGATTCATTGAGAAGTAATCAAAAAGGTCGTCAGACAAACCACTTTGAAATTTTGTTGATAATATTTAGCTAAATATTTATTGAAGACTAAAAAAATGGTTTGGTTTGCTGCTCAGTTTTGACACAAGCATGCAAACTTTATCCTACATCCTAAAAGTATGCAGCACTTTGGCAGCTGCTGAAGTTGCATACTTCTAGGCTGCAAGAGAAGCAGTTTGAGCAAATGCATTTTGCAGAAATGTGCAACAGTTAAATGCGTGCATGTTTATACATATAAATATGTATATATGTATAAATATATTTATGTAAAAATAGGTGTGTGTTGGCTGTCCAATTGCGCGCACTATTTTTCAATTTATTACGCGCACATAACAAAAGTTTATTGCTAAGCTTTAGCAGCGACTTCTTCAGTATCAATTCCTGCGTTCAGCTCCTGCCAACTGTTCCAATGCTCATGGGGAATGTGCCAATGTGACGTGCCAATGTGTGCGTGCCGAGCGCAAATTAGCCAAGGGCTGGGCTGGAGCAAAAAGTGCTGAGAGCGTCGAGCAGCAGCGCACATCGGTTCTGGTATCAGGTGCTTTGGGCTTTGTTAACGGATTTATGCGGCAATCATAAAACTTGCCAACTAACCAACCAGTGAATGTCGCGCGAGCCAAATTGATTTATGTGTATATGTGGGCAAAAATAATAAGTCGAAACAATCGAACAAGCGCATCCCATTCCCCTTTATCCCTTCATGGGAGTGTCAGGCGAGCATTAGCCAAGTTAACTGGCAAAACAAAAACAAAAACAAACTTTTAATTTGCGAAATGCACAGCGGCCCTGACTTGATGATTTCAATACGCACATAAAGAACGCAGCTCAACTAGACAGAGATAAAAAGTAATACACAAAAAGAGAGATAGAGAGTGAGGGAGAGAGAGAGAGGGAGAGAGAAAGAAAGAAACAACAGAGTGAGAGATGGGAAATGTTGCAATTTAATGCCAAGGCAAACGTAAAAACGGCAAAATTATGACCAAAATGAGAATTTAATCGAAATACGTGAGCGGAAAAATGAAAATTTGACTGCAACTTGGGAACGTCTGCCGTTCGGGCCAAGTTGCAGTAAGCATAAAATGCCAAGTGCAAGCTCATGCAATTTTTATCATGGCCACAAAAGCAACGAAGACGCAACATCAGCCAGCCAGCGGCAAATGCGACTCGGTCTTCCTTATTTCAAACACACCGCCCTCACACCTCTCCCTGCCCCCCCCCCCCCACCGCATCCACACAGCCTCCATCCATGCGCGTTACCTTGACGGTCCGCGTGCGGTGAGCATCGAAGGCAATTGCACAAATTAATGCCACTGGGCGCTGACTGTTGCTTTCCACTGCTACTGCTTTCCCAGCAGCCCCCCTCTAACTCTCTGGCCAGAGGACAGACAGACAATTCTCAAATGAGTCAACAGCAATAAAATTGTTTATTTTATTATCCCAGTAATACTTTGAACGCAGTTGAAGTGGTTCACTCTTTTCCAGCCACGAATAAACAAGTTGCAAAGTTCTAGTCGAGATATCTCGAAGGAGTTACCTGAACCCGGGTATTAAGTACTTCCTAAAGGTAGTTGGCTAAATATTAAAATAAATGTTGGCTAACAAATTCTGTCCTATTTTTATTTTTATTTTTTGTTAAGAATTTGCCGGGGCTAACATTTTATACAAATCAAAGCGGTTAATATTTACAAATGTAGCTTTTATTGCTATATATTCAATGTTTGTCTCAAGCTGTAATATTCTCTGAGATCAGCGTGTTCATAAAGATCGGTCGTTGGTCCTGATATATATACTTTATGGGCTGGCATATGCTGACTTTGGCTTTCAAGTATGATTATAAAAACCTGAGCAACATAGAAATATTTTGTGCAACTAATTTAATACATTTTGACAATATATAAGTTACTAAGAATATATTTAAAAATATGTCTAAATTTAAAAAAATTATGCAGATGACATATTTTAATTATAAAAAATGACACCAAACAAGAAGCAATCAAAAATCGTATTACTTACATACAAAGGAAAAATTGAAGTTGTCAATTCAACTGATCTGGCAACTCGGTGGACATAAGCTTAAGAGTAAATTTAAAGAGAGACTGAGAGAGGATAAGCCTCGTTATGCCAATTGTGGCTGGCGATCGACGGTGTGCAAGCCACAAGTCACGTCACGTACCTGGTATAAAACCAAATGCGAGGCTTGTAATGCAATCAGTCGTCAGTAGGCAGTCGAACGGTGAAGAGCCAAGCAAGCAAGTGAGAGAATTTAGTAAGAAGAGTTTCCAACTGTTGTTGCCCCCCCTCTCGCGTTTAAGCAAGTGCAAGTAGAAGTAAAAGTGCGAAGAGTGAAGACCACAATGTGTGCGCCGAGTCAACTGAAAGTAATTGGAGCAGCGATGCTGCTGATGCTGCTGCTTGTGGCGGCAACGTGTGAGGCACGTCCCATGGATCTGTACGATGATGTGAGCGATTTCTTTGATGCCATCTCACTGGACGATGTGGCCAACACGGGTCGCAATACGCATCCGGAGCAGTTCTGCATGATGCCGGCACGCAAGGGCGTTTGTCGGGCATTGATACCACGCTGGCGCTACGATCCGGAGCTGAAGAAGTGCGTCGAGTTTAAGTTCGGTGGCTGCGATGGCAACGAGAACAACTTCTCCAGCTACAAATCCTGCATGGCCACCTGCGAGGGCATGTAAGAGAGCGAGAAAGAGAGAGAGAGAGATAAGTGAGGGGAGTACTGCTGGTCGGCGTTTCCGTTTCCGATTGGCCGGCGTTGCCAAAGGCGCCTGCCTTTAGCAAACTAAAGGCAGCATTTACTTTTAACACACACTCACATACACACACACACACACACGCACACACCTTTATTTGATCCCATTGAGCAACTGTCTATCAATATTTGTCTTAATATTTATGCAGTTTCTTTTAGTTGTAAGTAATTTCATGCTTCATTTATTTTTGCACCCCTCCAAAAAGTTTTATGTGTTCTGCAAAAATGTGTTCAACACTCTCCTAGTTCTTAAGCTATTGTGATATATATATTCATGATGAAATAAAGCATACAAAATAATTTTGTACAAGAAAACCGAAATGAAATGCAAATTCTGTGCGTATTTAT
Organism: Drosophila multiciliata; assembly: GCA_037043605.1. Classification (NCBI taxonomy): domain Eukaryota; kingdom Metazoa; phylum Arthropoda; class Insecta; order Diptera; family Drosophilidae; genus Drosophila; species Drosophila multiciliata. The sequence continues at coordinate 3,705,119 of JBAMBF010000589.1, forward strand.
TTGATCTACAAATTTCTCAATTTTAAATATATCAATTTTTTATAGAAAAATATGTTCTAATACTTATTATATATTTTAAACATATCCAGACAATGAGGTAATAGTTCTTGCAAAATAGAAGGATGAAGCTGAAAAAAGATTAACTCTACAGCTATATCCAAATAGTATTTCATAACATAATTTCAATTGCTTAATAAATTATTTTTTAGTTGGAAATTTTTAAGTGACAGTCTTTAGTGGTTTTAAATATATAGAATACTGTATTAAAAATATAGTTAGTTTATTCATATGCATTTACGTATGATTACTCAAATGTATCATATATTTCCTTTTTCTTTATTTTATCTATTTTTATATGTAGCTACTATCTTAAAAATTCCATTTTAAACCTTTCTGAAAAAGTGTCTAATAATTTGAGTGCCTATTAAATTAATTTAAAAAATATTTAAGTATTGTTTTAAAATATAAGTGCCTAAGAGCCATTTTTTAACGAATTTTCTAGTCCAATCGAAAATCTAAAAAACTTGCTGCCTAGAAAAAGATTTTTCTAGCAACAGAAACTTCGAGCATAAAACCAGTTAAAACCAAATAAATAAGCCTGAATTAGTTGCAGAGTATTTGCGGGCAGCTAATCCTCAACTACATAAATAAATACAAAGTCAGCAATTTTGAGATATTAATTAGATCAGTTGAGCAATTCAAATGGTTTTCAAATTATTTACATTGAGATCATTAACGAAGCCTACTTAAAAGAAAAAGAAAAAAAAACAAATGCTATTGAAAGGAAAACAACAAGAGTTATATGTACATATATATGAATAATGTACATACAAAATAAAGACCAGTCCCAGTGCAACTTTCATAGATTTCACTTGGAAATGGCCCAAGCCGCCTGCCGTTGAATTATTTCTCATAACGCTGGCCATTCATGCGAATATCGGCGAACGGCAGCTACAACAACAACAATAACAACAATAGTACAAACTGAACGCAAATAAAGCAGATCAATAGCAGCAAAGGTCAGACAATGGAGTCCAATGATGAATGGACAGAGCACGTCAATGGATGCCTAGTTGGGTCTAGGTAAACCACTACGAGATGTCCGATGTGTGACGAGAGTATTTCATGTTTACGTCAAGTCGGACCGTGAATGATAATAACAATAAACATAATAAATAGTTGAAAGGTGTGAATTGATTTCAAATCGATTGACAATAAACATAATTTATCCAAATTCCCCGTCTGAGTCTCAAAGTCTTTGGGGCGAAACCGAAAGCGAGGGCAAACCTCAGAGCTGGCTCTATTTTTCAACTGGCTGCGGGCCAAGACAAATGAATGTGCGGGCATTTTGCCATACATACATACATACGTAAATACATACTTATGTTTTGTTTGGCTTTTACAACTGTTTGGATCAATGACCCATAGACAGGCGGCACAGGTCCAGTTACAGCCATAAGCACCACGCCAAGCAGATCAGTGTTGCCAAGTTGAGCTGCAAAAAGGCTGGCTTAATCCACCTAATGAAGTCAACTGATAAACTAGATATTCATTGAAAACTTAAGAGTGAGGAATGCCAATGAAATAAATATTAATAAACTAAATTATCATCAATAGTTAATAGTTTATATTTAACTATTCAAGCAAGCCGGTTTTGCCCAAATTAATTTATTTTTATTATTTTGTTCAGTGATTGAAAATGCCTTTTCATAGACATTCGTTTTGCTATTGCTACTACTACAAACTTTAAGAGAGCAATAGCAATGACAAAAGCAGAAGATTTAAATGCTATTTTTATCTACTCTACTCTGTCTTTGCGAGAGCAATAGCAATAGCAATAGCAAAAGCAAAAAGTTTCCTTTGTGATCTCTGTGATAAAGTTGTAGCAAGAGCAAAAAGAACAAGAGTACAGCAAGAGAGCAGGAGTCGAAATGTAACTGTATTTATAAATGTTCTATAACAACATATATAAACTTGTGCTGCTGTAACAGCTACAACTGCTACAATAATTAAGCTTCTTCAACAATTTCGTTAGATACTTTTCTATGATCTCCCATTATGGATACTTTGTAGTTAAAGCATATATATCTTTTATAATTAATTTAAAGCCGATTGGCAACAATAATTTGCTCATATTTTTAGTAAAATTAAAAAAACATTTTCCACATTTATCAGCTAATTATTAAGTTAAATAAAACAAGCTAAAATCGAGCTGGCAACACTTGAGCCAGACTCAAAAGCAGCCAAAATGCGGGCGCTGTAAAAACCTATGTAGATATGTACTATAAATATATATATATATATATATATATATATGCTCTGCGATTATATTGTTTTGCCAATATTTATGTCATAATATTGTTGTTGTTTTTGTTTTGTATTAATTCACAATGCTGCGCACTTTGCACAATAATTTGTAATTTAGTGCCGCCAAAAAAAAAGAGAGGGGCTCCCTGGCAAGGCCCCCAACCCGGCCCCGGCCCCGCTTTGAGCATATTTGGCGTGCTCACGTTTTGTGCCCAGTTCAATTTGAGTCCAATCAAGCTCAGCTCAGCTTAGCTTAATAAACGTTTACTGTTTTCATTTTGTTTTTAATGTTTTTTCGGCTTGCGCATGCGCAACGATTTTAGTGCATTTTATTTTATTTTTGTTTTCGCAATTGGGTTGCGAACTTTGCTAAGCTTCTAGCGAATTCTGTGTGGCGAATTGGGCAAGAAATGTTGCCAGCTATTCGAATTTCTGATTGGCAATTGCCAATGCGGGCGACAGAAGTCAATAAACTGTTTTAACCTGCATAATGGGCAAACAGCAGAAAATTTATAAAAAAAAGTGTAGCGAAAAACTAATTAAAATGCGCTAAGCGTAACACGGCGAAAAAGAAATAAATGAAAATTCACAATAATAAATTTTCCGCCATGTACAACAACAGCAGCAGTAGTAACAAATGCGTTTTTGCTTAATTTTATTTGCTGTTGCAATTTATTTATTGTAGGCACGTAGCGGCCACAAATTGCAACAACAACAACAAAAGTGCAGCAAATATACAACTAAAGTCAGTCGACCACAAAGCGGGCGGGTTTGTGTCTATGTTAAAGTGATGACCACGACAACGACTAAAAGTCAACGAACTTTTTGCGCTCGCAGTAAAAGTCCCTTAAAATACCCTGTCCGAGGAATTATTACGTGCGTCAAGTGTTGTGTAACGCAATGTTCGACAACTTTTGCATTTGCCCAAAAATATCGCTTTATTTGAAGACATTATGTTTAAAATCGTTTGTTTGCCACTTGTTTCGAAAATATTTAACAAAGTTTGAAAGTTTGCAAGAGTATTTTAACGTCAGCGGCGTCATTTGATGGCTTGTTTATTGTGGCTATTGTGGATACTGGAAGAAAAAACCTGACAATAAACATGACGAATGCATTGTTAATTTTGTTGCTTTTCTGCTACTGCTGATAGTGCAAATATGCATAATGAGTCGTAAAGAGGCAGTTTCAATATTGGAAGTACGTTTCCTGTATGCCCCTAAACACATATTTAGTAAGCAACAAAACGTGCAGCTCTTCAAGATAAAGAAAAAATGGGAAACAACAAAAACCCCACAGAGCAGCAACAGGCGTTGGGGATTTATCTTGGGGTAAGTACAACCGATAAGAATATTAAATGAATTATGTTCAACACACTTATCTAAATGGAGTGCAAAAATACTTGGAAATTTCATCAACTTTAATTGCTGTTTAATTTGTCGATATTTTCCAATTGCTAAATACAATAATATAATTATTATAACTAACATACACATTGTAAATATATATTTTTTTTTGTATATATTAATTTGTTTTAATTTATTATATGTATATAACATATATATATATATATATGTTTTTATATATATACACAATCAATTTTGTTGTCTTTGTTGATTAGAATAATCGTTTGATAGGCATTTGGAGCTTAACTTTTCCTCGACTCTGATTCGTTACTTAGCGGTAGCAAAATATGATATTCTATTATGTATTGCGTTAAATCTTAACTGTTTTGCTCTGCAGCCTAGTTTAAGGTATTAACATTAGTTCATCGATTCAAATGTGGATTTCAGTATAACGTCAACGTTTGCTATAATTGCTGCTTATGTTTAACCATTTGGCTTCAACTCTAGTGGATTAGATGAAAGAAAGAAATGAAAGCAAATTATTCCGAGCGCGGAGCAGAAGAAAGTGTGCCGATAGGGCGAGGGGGTTGGGGGAGGAAGTGGCTAATATTAGCAGGCAATATCCGTAGTAATGCTCTTAATGCTCTCGGAGCTGAAATGGACGCAGCCGTATTTACAGACAAGCGTCCACACATATGGAATGAAGAACTCCTCAGGTGCATCCTCCTCAACATATTTAAACTTCAGATCGGGGAATTTCTGGAATATAAATCAATTATAATTTTTTGTTCTGGATGGGATTGGATGGGACCGCATACCCGCAGGCGATCGCTGGACCATTGGCTGGCGCCTTTTGATATCACTTCAAGCACCTCATTGACGCCCAGCTCGCCACGCTGCTCCTGCACGCGCTGCAGCCGCGACGAGAAGAAACCAACCACCTGCGGCACAGATAATATATAGTTATAGATAATATATATATATATATATGTATTGATTCTTGTGGCATACGCACCATGTCAATGTTTTGTATGACATCCTGGAACGCATGATGACTGCGGAAGCCCTCGAAGACGCTGCGCTTGTAGAGCAGCGTATATACCAAGTTGGGACAGTAGACCAATTGATTCGTTAGGCAGGAGTTTAGGATTTCCAGCACCATGCGCAGCACCTCCTCCAGCACACTCAGATCCTGCATCATGTCCTCGGGCGTCGTCGATACATTCACAAACACTGCACTGTCCGCCGGCTCCTTAAGCTGGGCATCCAATCGTGTATGCTTGCGAGCCAGCGTCTCAAAGAGCGACACCAGACGCTGTGCCACATACGGATGCAGAGCGCGAAAGTGGCCGGACATGTTCGCCAACGCAGCCAGGCAATTGGTGTGCAGATACTTGTCGCGCATCTTCAGCATATTGTACTGAATGGTGCGTATAACGATCAGTATCAGGATACCGCCCAGCGATATCTCCGATATCGTGCGCTCCGTATACCAACTGATATTCTTCAGCAGCTGCAATGGCAAGGATTGTATAAATAGATTTATATATTGTATTTATAAATCGCAGGACAACTTACGATTGTGTGCACATTCTTGTTGAAGCCCTCGTCCTCGCTGAGAATGAGCAGGACGATGAGCGACATGTAGATGTGATGGGAATTGCTGTCGGGCGCATTGTACAGAGTCTGCAGAATGGGTATGACCAGTTGCTCCAGATCCTGCTGTTGCATCACGAACCGATAGAAGCGCTCGTTCCGATGTAGCAGCAGGTAGAGCAGCAACGTCGCCTGATCGATGGTCACAATGCGACACAGCGTCTCGTAGACGGCGGAAAAGTCTATCTGAAAGGAGACGGAGCCGCTGCCCTGTTTAGGCGAGTCCTTGGAATCGGCGCATCCAAACAAGCTCGCACGGTATGCATTGTCCTGCGCGGTGCAATGATTGGTCAGTATCAGGATGAGAAGAAGACTTTGATTGGCCAACGGATAATGGTTGCGAAACTGCTGTGACAGCTCCTCACCGGTGGCGTTGCTCGTCTTCAGCACATCCTGCTGCTTGCGAAACGTCAGAATCGATAACAGCGATTCCGCTATGCCGAAGACGAAAGAGCCCGCCGAAGTGGAGCCGAACATAGTGTGCGGCACCTCGACCATGCGTGCCACAAAATGCAGCAGCGCCGACATCAGCACATTGGCATGCTGGCACTTGTAAATGGTGCGAAATACAATCGATTTGTCTGTTGGCTGCTGCTGCTGCTGCTGCTGCTGCTGCAGCTGCTGGGCAAAGAGATGCACGGAGAGCAGCGTGATAAGCGTGTTGACCGACTCCAGATGCAGATGGTAGGTAAAATCCTTGACGGGTATGACAACAATTAGATTGACCAGCGCATCGATGAACGTTTCAAACTTGGCCCCATCCACAATGATCGCTGCGAGCGGCGTCTGATGTTCGATTGCCTCAATGGCAATGCTCGCCATTTCTGGTTGCTGTTGCTCCTCGGCTGCTTTGAGCAGCTCAGCGCTAGGCATTGCCTCAAAATGCTGCAACAGCTGAAACTCCGAGCCCGTCTCATTTATGTATTTGATTAAGGTGCGTATGATGAAGAGTGCATTAAAGGTTTGCCACACATGCATATTGCTCTCCTGATCGGAGAGTGACAGTAGTTCTGATGCCTTCTCCAGAAACACTGTCACCAGCGCGCCAAAATTGCCCGTCTTCAGATTATGGCCAATAAACGATTGACACAGCGTCTCCAGGCGGGAGTCCAAGCTGAGCTGATCCTGGCTGTAAATGCATATTTTTAGATATCCACTCTGCTGACGTGTTTGTTGTTGTTTCTGCCTACCTGTTCTCCGGCATCACAATGTTGTAGTTGAGCAGTGCATTCCAGTAGGCCTCGTCGTCGTGCGCTATGTGGTGGCGCCCCACAAAACGCTGAAGCCATTCGTTTGACGCCAAGTCGGCATTTCTGCTGACGTTTAGGCCCATTATTTTGTTGTTTTTTTGTTTGTTTTTGGTGTTTGCTTTTGTAGCTTCCAGCTGCTATGGCTGCTAGTGCTGCTGCTCGACTTAGCGCATTTGTTGCCAACTCCTTTTTCAATTTACAAATAATACAAATAATACTTTGAGTTGGCACCATGCACGTCACCCATTTATTTGTATGACTTACTTTTTTTCATATGTTTTTGATGTGCTCACGCGCATCTTTTACAACACTGCTCAGCAAGTGATGGCAGGTTGTGGTTCAATAGTTGTGCGTCACGAATGAATCAGTAAAGTTGTGAACATTATATAAAATGATGCGCATATTGATTTGTTTTTGTATTTAATCGCTACATACAACAAAACTTCATGCATTTGTTTTTTATTCATATAATGTTAATTGACATTTAATATTTTCTATTTCGGTAAATAGTTTCTTTTCCAGCAACTAGTTCGATTAGCAGTCTTAAACGGAACTAGTTGATTTCGGCATAGTACAACACTCACCACTTGGGTGACGTCAATTTTGCTCTGTTTTGCGTGAATTCGGCTTAAGAGGTCCGTTTGAAAATGAGTTGCGCTGTCGCAGATTGTGCAAAGCCAAAGTCTCGAAACCGATACTTTTCATTTCCCAAAGATGCCAAATTATGTGCAAAATGGGTGCGCTTCTGCCGGCGACCAGATCCAATAGACACAAAATTGGAAAAAATATGCGAGGTTCACTTTCTGGCCGGTGATTTCGAAAGCGATTTGCCTTACGAGCTGGGCGTCTACCCCAAGCCACGCCCACTAAAACTCAAGTCCATCTCTGTGCCCAGCGTAAGCGATGACATTGACTGGGACTATGACAAGGATCTGTCAACATCAACGTGCGCAGATAAAACGAAGATAATGGAAGTTGTGGATGTGCTTCTAAAGGAATATCTTGTGAATGAGGCAGAGGATGATGATGTCACAGATGCCAGTCAGCCTGCTAAGATGCTGATCGATGACGACGAATACCTCACAACATTGAGGGCCGAAAAGTTTGTATTCGATTTATATACCCAATTAAATATAATCTGAATTAAATTCTTGCAGCTTAACTCTGAGGCGTGAGAATTTCACAATGAAGATCAACGCAGATAAAGATGTGGCGATCATAGGCAAACTGCAGAAGCAATTGGCAAATTCCAATGATCGATATGATCAGTTGTTGAATCATCTGAAGACAACCTTTACGACGGCTCAAATAAAAAAGTTGCAGAGTGGAAAACGCATTGTTTGGCCCCATCAGGATCTGAGGGATTCTTTTGAGCTATATGCGAACTGTCCATTGGTTTACAATGAGCTGCTCCAGAGGGGCTATCCACTGCCATCGAAAAAGACACTCCTATGTTGGAATAAGAGACAGCAGCATCAGATGGAGGGGGAAGAGCATGTGGATAATGGAGAAGACCACTCTGAGGAGAAGCTGGAGAACTGTGAGCTCATAGAGATTACAGATATAACGCAGTTCGATCATAATTATGTCAAGACCTGACTGTGTCTATCTGTGTTTTTATTAATATCATTTAGAATAAGTGTGCCTTGTTATGAAAGAAATGGAAACTGTTGTTGTTAAAGTGTAATGATAATAATAAAGTTACATATTAAAGCAGACAATGTGTAATTTTGATGCTTTTATTTGAAATAGTTGAATATTTGAATTTAATTAAACCTAATACATTTTTTGCATACTGCTGCGCACAATTGCAGCACATATTTTGGCAAAATTTACTATCCCACATTTGCTTTTGCTATTATAATGGTAATAATGAAGTTGCACTTAGTCGTTTCTTTGCATGTTTAAATTTAGAATTTGAATAACTAAAAATATATATATATATTCTTGCATATATATATATTGCGACTTGTTAACACATATATATATATATATATAAAACTAAAGAGACATAACGCCAACTTAGGATGCTCTTCAATTATAATTCCATCTTCATCAGTATTAGTATCATCGTCATTATGATCATTAGTACACAATTAACTATCACAATTTGTATTCCTTTTTTGTTGGCATTGCGCAACCGTTGCATTCATGTGTGTATGTGTGTGTGTGTGTGTGTGTGTGTGAACAAGAAAATATATATATGCACATATTTAATAGATACAATTTTCAAAATATGTATGGTGTTTAGGATTCCATTCTCTCTCTTTTACTCCATCCCACGAGCCATGCCATTGTGTTGTGTGTTCTGTGAGTGAGTTTTTTTTTTTTTTTTGTTGCTGGTGACTTAAACATAGAACAAATATAGACTACGATGAGAATGGGAATAAAAATGAGAGAACTGAGAATGTATGGCATCTGCACAGGACATGGCTCCTAATGGCTCCTAGTCAACGTTGTCATCCTGTCTGGCCTTAAAGCTTGCGCAGCGCATTGTGCTTGTTGTGCTTGTTGGCCAACAGCTGCTTCAGGCTAAACGAGGAGAGGGCAATCCCGAACACAGCCAGCATCGTTGCGGAGCGGGTCACCACGCGATTGGGCGACGAGGAACGGCCGTTGAATGCATTGCTGCTGTGCGTCGAGGCCTGCGCGGACAGCGGCGGTGCCTGCAAAATAGATTTTAAAAAAAGTAAAAATTTGAATATTGCTAAAACAGGTTAGCGCAACGATGGCGTCTTATCAATGTATTAGTCTGGTCTATTTTTAAAATGTCAAATAGGCACCATTTATTGGCCAATGGCCCAAATGTCTGTTTGCCGGCTTCTGGTTTCTACTGCGCAGTGTTTAATTTGGCAACAGGCAACGAAATGACGCCGGTTTAATTGACTGTTAAACCCATAACACACACACACACACACACACACACACACACACAAACACAAACGCAACGATTCCCACGTTCCGTCAACTGATTAAGAAATTATCACTTTATATCAAGTATTCGCAATGTTGTTGAACTTGTAACACCCATTATATATTTACACATGTGTGTTTGAGTGTAAATATCTCATATTCTTGGTCGTAGAACGCTTCCCATTTGTATTAACTGTAACTGTATTTGTTAAGGTGGTTTTTTTGTTGTCGTCTGTCCAATTAGACTAATCAACATTCCAATAAAATTCAAAACGGCGCAAAAACATGGAAACGCGTGGCGTGTGACGTCAATTAAGCACAGTGGGCCATATTTTATGGCTAAGCGTTCATTCATAAGGAATTACCTTGATATGTGATACAATCTTTATAAGATTTGATTCTAATTGAATCATTTGCTATGATTATCTTCTTTTCTTCAAAGTTTTTTGTTTTACAGCATTGTATCTTCTGCCTTTTTACCATCAATAATTTGTTGAATTGTTACTATTAATTTCAATTACATAATATTTAATTGGAAATGTTACGAATTTTACTCAGTGTGTTTTCAGTTTTGTCACAATAAAAACTAATACTCGTAAATTTAACTTTTGTCAAAGTTAAAGCTTAACTAAGCAAGGAAACGATTTTCAGGCTTCAAGTCCTTAAGGAATTCAGCACATTTCAAATACTGCTGTCCACACTGTACACAGCTGAAATAAATTCACAGCTTATCAGCGTCTCCTCCATTTGCACTTCTTTGTCCACAGACGTTTTGTGACGTACTTGCTTCGACCCCGCTTTCCTTTTTTCTCTCCGTCAGCGGTAATCTGTGGTCTGCGCCTCTCCTCTTTGTGACAACTGTTGATCCATCCATCCTCTCCCTCTGTCCCTGACTCACTCTATCATTTCTATTTTATTTTATGCGTTCATTCGACCATCATGCGCTGGGCGCGTGCCGCTCACAGAAATACACATTCTATTTCATATTTTTTATAAAAAAAAACTGCATTTGTTTCCATTTTGCGCACCAGCAAATTATTGACACATATATACAATATATATGTAAAGAAAAAGAGCCAAACAATTCCAATTTGTTTTTGATAAGATTTTTGATCATTTATTATTTAGTTCCGTCTTCTGCTTCTCTCTGTTAGCTGCTTCGATGCGCTCCAGCGTCTGCTTCACCATCTGCGTGCTCCGCTGGGCTCCTGCTGCTCGAAAGACGCCATCGCCTTCGCTCGCAGCAATTGGGCGTTTGGTGCGTCCCTGACTGACTTCACGACGAATGCATCGCTTTTCCGGCGAGCGCTTTAACGCATTGAGAAACTCCTGGCTGAAGGCTGAAGAGGAAGCGGATTCTGTCTGCTGTTTGCGTACAGCAATCGATGCCTTTTTGGGCGGCAGCTGGAAGGGATTTACCTTAGCTATGTCGTCAGTCTTTATTTGGCTGTGGCCAAGGTTTAAGGGGGGCAAATGCTGCAGTGTATCGCCTATGGCAATGGTGAAGGGAATGTTGTCAGATTCGCGAATAGTTGCCGCTGCAACTTGTTGCTTACTCTCTGGAGTTGGAGCAACTTGCTCCGTTTGGGAATACTGCACTACATCTCCTATGGAAATGGTAAAGGGTATGTGGCAAGTAGTAGTTGCTGCTACTTGTTGACTATTCCCCGGACTTGGAACTGCTTGCTGCGTTTCCTCTTGGGGCTTCCCACTTAGGATTTCTGTCTTGCAGCTGATTTCACTCAGAAAATCTGCCATAGAATTTGTCATTGTAGCTGTTGCAGTTTCAAGTTGAACATTTTCCTTTTGATCAATTCTGCTCGAGGCAGGAGAATTTGCGTTATTCGAGTTGGACTGGCCTAAATCCGGCAGAGATTCACTGCAGTAATCTGAAGCTGTGTCCGTTGTTGGTCCTAGCTGTTGAAGCAGGGTCTTTATAAAGTCATCATCATCATCAATCTTAATATCCTCCTCTCCTTCATCTTCGTCGTCGGAGGAGGAGACGAGGTCATTGTGTGGCCAGAGACATTGGTGGGATTCACACTTGAGCAGCTGATCTTCCATGCTTACGTAGAAATAGCGCAGCTTATGATTTAAGCCCCGCTGCAAGCACTCCTCGCACAAATCACCCACTTTGAACTCCATTTTGTAGGTTTGTGTGTGGGTGTGTGAGTGGAACTTTTAGAAATGTGGTTGGGAAATTTTAGCTTTCCCCTTAATTTGCATTTTTTTTGTTTTGTTTTTTTTTGCAATCACTTTTTGTTTCCTCGATTTGAGTGCGAATTGCTCACCTGACTGAAGGTTAAACGAAATGCGGACAATGCAATATTAGTTGTTTTCATGGTCCGTTGCGGCAATAGTTATCTGTAAATGTAAACAATTTTCGGTTTTTATTTTCTCTAGCAGAGCTTACATAATACGAAATTGATTTTTCTCCCTTTTCATTTATTATTTTGTGTGTTGGAAATGTCAGCGTGAAAATCACCGACAAGTTGAAATCACTTACTTTATGTGTGTGTGTGAATTAATTTAGTGAATTTATGAGCTGCTGCTTCCGACGACGTCTCCTCTATTATGCAGTTCCGAGTGTTCTGCGTTGAAAATATTTAAATGCGTTAATAAATAAAAGCAAATAAAATTCTCTAGCGTGCAGCTGACACCATCTGACAGGGCTGCAGTGGAAAGAACTAGGGCGGAGTGCGTGTCCACACGAGACAAAGACGAAGCACGAACCAACACGATCCAGCACAAAGTACATATTTTAAATATGCTCAGATTTATTTATCCCTTGCAAATGCATTTCAATGAGCTTTTAAAATCACGATTAAATTAATATTTAATTTAATAAGTGTAGTGAAGTAACATAATTCAACACTCTACTATCTCTAGGAAGAACATTATGAAATCTGGCAACGCTGTTGCTTTGTTGACATTTTAGGCTGCATTCTTTGGCAGTACGACAAGTGATGGACAATGCTGTTCATTTATAAATATTTTTCTAGAAAGGTTGGCATTGTATTATATGTTCCTTAAACTTTAATTAATCTCCGTCAATGTAACAAGCATTCCCTTTTTTTGAACAGCTGTGTAAGCGTTACATATATATTCTTTGAACAGAAAAACACGTTTACCAACACTTGGTTTTTCTTTCAGCCAATTGCTTCAAAGGCACATTTCATAACACGAACTTCAACATTCGATTTTCGCATTTCTCTTCAGAAACAAATAAAAAATGGTTCTTTCCGAAGGAGTTAAGGAGCGTTTGGGAGTCGTTGTGGACATTGTTCAAACTACATTCCACTGGGGCTTCTTGCCAATGGTCCTCTATTTAGGTGAGTCTGCCTCGCAGCACGTGTGGCAAGAAGCAGCAACGCTGAAAATTCTTATCTATTTTGTAATTTGTTTTCTAATAGGATTCTCAAAGGGTGCTGAGCCCGGCATGCCACCTCTGTCGCTTATGAACCTCTTGTGGCTATAATCAGCAATAAATTGACAAATTTGTTTACGTTGACTTCTTGGTGATTTCTCAATGGTAAAATAATAAAATAAATTTATTTGAAACCAACAATCAAAAAATTGTGATTCGTACAAATGCAATTTGGATGCAATGTATTTATAGTAATAAAATAGCGAAATAAGCATTCAATTGTGTGATAGTATATGCTTGTGGTAGCACTGGTTGTTCGCTGGGTGGCAACGCCATATGATTAGTATATTTTTCTCCAAGCTCCAGCATATTTATCCTAACTGAGAACGGTTACACTGTTTACATCGTTCGCAAAGCATTCGCACAGAGACAAGTTTTCCGTTGATTTCGTTAAGCAAAATTGCATATATAACAAATAATTAACAAAACTTAAAGCAAATACAAGCGTGCGTCGTACAACACAAAGTGCTGTGCATCATTGTAAATAAGTTGCAGTGGCAATACAAGCCGCTCAAGTGCCAAACTCACGTGATGAAAATACGATTGAAAAGCCATCCATAAAAGTGGGAGGGGAATGAATTTTTCTAATTGGATTTTTGCAAGAAGGGAACGAATTTTTCTGTTCATTTCTATGTGTATTTCATAATAATAAAATATGCTGCGTGCCAGCTGCACACAAAATGCCAAAAGGCCACAAATAGTGCCAAAACAGTGCATAACAAAAATATTTAATCGCGCTCCGGTAACCGAGCAGAGCGCGAGGCCGACTCCGAGTCCTACACAATAAATGCGCAATACAAAGCAAATTAGTTGCCGCCGTCTGCAGTCGACGTCGACGTCGTTGTTGTTGCTGGCGTCCTTCCTTAAATAGTTTTTGTTTGACGTCGCCGACGTCGTCGTCAACAAGGAGCACTAATACATAAGCAAAAGCTCCACACAGACTTTGAGCCAGCGCACTTGTGTGCCTATGCGTGCGTATGCGTGTTTGTGTTTCCGTGTGTGTGCGCGAAAAACAAAAGAAAAGCGAAAACAATAACAAGAAAAAAGCAGCCCCAAAAACCAAATTCAAATTTAAAATGTGGACGCAATTGCTTTGCATCCTGGCGCTGCTCAATGTCAGCTGCAGTAAGTATTAAGCCACAATGGCAACCGACTCCCAACCCTCCTCATTCCCTCTCCACCCATAAATAACCTAAATATTGTGTGTTCTTCTTCTCGCCTGATTGCAGCTTCGCCGGTTGAATATGTTATAAAACCCACAAATGAACCTGCACCAAATGCTGCACACAAATTACAGCAAGCACCGACAACAGCAACAAAAACAACAGCAACCACAGCAACAGCAACAACATTAGCAGCAACAAAAACAAATGAAACAGCTGGCGATTATCTAACTAAATCGTCGCCGCCATACGCTGATAACAGCAGCCATGGCAACAACTACAACAACACGATTAATAATAACAGCAACAACAACAATAACAGTGCTGTAAATATGCAATTGCCCTCAACTGGCGCTGGCTCATCTGCAGTTGGCGTCTCTTCTGTCTCCGCCGTCGCCGCAGCTGCCACTCCGCTGCAAGTGTCGTTGCCCACTTACGCGCCACTGCAGAACAAGAAGCACGATAGTAAGTTCGCAAGCAAGCAGTAGGGCTCGATCAGAGTGTGCCCGACTGCGTAATACCCTCTTGTCGAATCTGAGGCAATATACGAAGTTCATGTAGAAGATACAGAGAGAGAGTGTGAGGGATTCAGAACAAGGCTTGTATATGTGTGTGGATATCAGCTGTTAACTTCACATAAAGCTTACTTCGCTTAAGCGTGTTAGTAAAATCCATGCAAAGACAGAGAAAGATGAATAGCAAGTAGACGAGTGAGTCGGAGAGTTTTATCTGAGAGTAAATCAGAGAGAGTAAATGTGAAAGTAAAAGACCCAGCTGGGAAAAGAGCCAATTGTGAATTCGATTCGTATTCTATACTTTGTTGGCGGTTTCGCTTCGAATCCATAATACAAGCCATATAGCATACTAAACATGCTGCATTACTTTGTAGTCCATATACTAAGATGGATAATAGTAAAGTACTTGCATTATTTTTTCAAATGTAGTATTATTTATTTTTAGACTATTTTATATATATATATTCATGGAATTTTCTAAGAAATATAACAATTTTAAATTTAAACATATACATTATAAGTAAATATATAAAAAATTGAGATATATAAGAAAGATTTATTTGGATATTGTTATAAACTTTTGTTGCTAAAACTTTCGCGAAGACAACTTTGAGAATTACTAGGTAATTAATTACATTGTATGCACGCAATGCATTCCGTAAAGAGTTGTCATTCACTAGTTCGTTGTTGTTAGATTAACGCAGAGAGAGTAGTTACGAGTGCAAAATAATGGAATGAGAGAGAATATAACTTTTAATGTCATTTGTATGCGGGAATGATAGAATCTAAAAGCGCTTCTTTCAATAACCAAAAACGAATAAAAAAATACAAAAATGGAAAATTTAGGACATTGCCTATATATACCCGCTTTGACCATTTTCAAGGAGTAGTCTTCGCAGCAGACAGCAGAAAAAAGGAGGCTCTGAAGCGGGGCTCGCGTGACTTTCACACCTCAAAAATCGGAGTTCAAGCTTCATGGAGTTGAGAGCCCACCGCTTGTCCGTTCGTCTGAACTGTCTCTGACACGTCTCGTCGCGTGACGTCAGCGCGCGCGCTTTGGATGTCATTGCGCTGCGTTCTGCTGCAGACAAACCTCTCAGACCTCATCTCACCCCTACCATCGACTCACGCATTCATTCACTGACTGACTGCAGCAGCAGACTTGCATGCAATTCCAGTTCCACCCCCGCAACCACAACAACAACGAGTCAACTGCATTTGCAACTGCAGTTAAACAAAAACAGCGACGTTGACTTCGTCTGGGTTCTTTATGCTTTCCGCTTTGCACTTGTCTTCTTGTCGTTGGGCTTTGTTGTTATTATGCTTAAGGCCTTTTCTGTGTGTGCCTCTGTGCTTTTTTTTTGTTGTTTAATTTCTATGAAATGCGAAACCTGAGCTGCCGCCCACTTTTTCATGGGCATGGCATGCTTAAGCTCTCCCCTCTGTCTGCATAATGTCTGCGATCGCTCAATAAAAAAATCAATAAGTCAGAGAATTGTGATTAATGAAACTTTAAATAGGGCTGTCAGTGACTTGCTAATTGGCCCAAAATTGTCGAACTAATTGGGTTGAAAATTATGAGTAGAAAAAAATAATGCATTTTCTGAGATACATTTGGAATAAATTGATTAAGAACAGTTTTATTTTTTATTTTTAGAAACATTTGCATTTTAGGGTTTTTCTATTTCTTTGAAAAAAATTCTATGTTATAGGAACAATATTTATAAAATTAAGAAAGACATTTTTTCGATTAAAAAAAAATATTGTTTCTAATTTTTAGAAAACGCATTCAAAAATTACTTATAGTTTCAGTAAACTCTCGGTTTGAAGATTTTTTCTTAGCAATTTCTCAATCATTTTCGTTTTCAGAAAAGATCAAATGTCATTGCGATATCTGCAAGGATTCGAATCACATATGCGAGACGGATGGCTATTGCTTCACCTCCGTGGAGAAGGACACCGACAACAAGATAATCTTCAGTTTCCGGTAAGTGTTTTAAATGCATAAATACACAACAACCCACAAAAAAAAAAAAATTCGTTACACTTGTGAACACTCGAAAACTCCTACTTCTCTGTGGTGTGTGTTGCAAACTGTGTGTCGCGTAGCTGCCTCAACATGTCGCAGAGCTTTCCGCCGGGCCGCTTCATTTGGTGCAACGAGGGTCTCCACGGCGGGCCAACAGCCCGTCCCGCCGCTCGTCGCGGCGGTCATGCGTGTTGCAACGATCGTGACTTTTGCAATCTTCATCTGCGACCTGTTATCAAGTATTATGCCCTAAACACTGCTGGCCAAGAGTCATCATCCTCGTCGTCGTCCTCGCCCGCGGTTATCTACGAAGGTGCGCTATTTGCTGTGCACGTCTTGAATTGAATTCAATTACTGATCCTGCCACCTGCCAATTCACCATCCAGTCCCCCTGTTCCAACTTTTTAAACAGCTGCTCTCTGTCTAACTGCCAAAAACAACAAACAGAAAAATTAAAAAACACAAAAATAAATACCGCACGTCGTTCGTTCCAGTTGCTTTGTTCTGTTCCAGTTAGTTTTCGTTGTCTGTCTCTTTCTCTTCTTTACTTGCTCGTGTTGAGTTCGACTTGAAAGTGAACCTAACCCAAAAATCACTCTACTAAAACCAACAAACAACAACAACACCAACAACTGCAGCAATTACAACAACAGGGAGTTAAGCTCCTGGCAACTCGAGTTTTTTCTTTCTTTTTTTTATATATTATTGTTTTTTGTTTTGATTGCTATTAACCAGGCTGAGTTTCAATAAGCAACTGGCCAACAACAAAAACAATTATTACTAATTTGCTCCATGTCTCTCTTTTTCACTCTCTTTCTATTCCTTAAAAAAAAAACAAAAAAAATTTTACTTCTAAAACGCGCGTTCTTTGCTTTCTGCTCTCTGCCCTCGTTCTCTCCGTTTCTGTCTGTTTGTTTCGCTCGATGCCGATACCGTTTTCCCTTGCTCTCTGACTTGATCTCTCTGACCTGCTCTCTCTAATAAACAATATACAAACACACATACATATTTACAAATCTTCCATATCGCTGCACAGTTGCCTCGATAAACGTTACGAATTGCACCGCGAGCCGCTGGAATGCCTCTCGAGTCGCAGTAAATACGATACGTATAGAATTAGCTGTTGTAGTAAGGATTTCTGCAATAAAGAAGAGCTTATGAAGAGGATATTTGAAACAGGTACAGAAAAATACAAGTTTTCAAAACAATTAACAAACAAGAACTACCACTAAAGCAAACAAACAAAATAATTAATAATAAAAACAAACTATTTTCTCTCTCACTTTATAAAAAGCTATTTGGTTTGCACTATTTTTTTCTTTTGTACTCTGCACAACAACACTCCATTTGTATGCACAACAACAACAACAACAACAATATTAATAATAATTACAATATTTAATACAAATAATTATAATTTTATTTCGATTTGCACAACACAATTTTGTAGGCATCATTCAATCTAAATTAATTTAGTTATTTGTTTTAGTATTTTATTCTAGTTTTTAGTCGTGTTCTTTAGTTGATTTATCTTTTTCACGTTACTTGCTGCCTTGTCGCCTGTAACTCTGCTTCGCCATCTGTCAATTGTATCTTTTTCTCTTTCTTTCTCTTTGACTATTCTAACGGCACACCAACAACAACAACAGCAACTACACCTACACCTACACCTAAATATATATATATAACCAACAAAATGTGTAGTTTTTCAATCAACTTTTGCATGCCAAATAATTTTGTATACTTTTCGATTGTAGACGCTTACTCAATTCTGCAGCTATCGTAGTAAGTAGTTTTATTTTCTTGTAAGGTGTTGCTTCTATTTCTGCTCTATGGATATAAGTAGGTGTGTTCATGACTAGCAATTTGAATTTTTTCTTCGTTAGCGAAATGCAAATGTTTTGCTATTTTTTTATTTAGCTAAGGTTGGTTTTAACTGTGTTGGACCAAATGTTCAAATATGTACGTACGCCCCTCCTCGTCTGCGCCTCTGGGTTATTTTCTCAACTGTTGCTTTGAATGTTGCCCTTTTCTTGTATATAACTGAAATTGGGTAATTTGTAATACTCTCGAGAATATATAATAAGTGTATGTTTAATCCTGCTGTTATTTGCACACAGCTGTAGACATAAATCCGTTGCTGCCGCTGTTGATCATCCCGCTACTACTCCCATATAAAAAATTCCACCTAGACCACGCCTCTGTTGCACGCTGCTCGTTGCGCTGATCCAACAATTAGTTCCTAAGCAGACAAGAACAACAACAAAAACAACTGCAATTGCAACTATTACAACAGCTGCTTATCAACTGCACAATGCATCAACTACAACAAAAACAACAACAATAAAAACAACCCCCCCTTTTTTTTGCCATTTGTGGATTAGTATTAAAAACACAAAACTTTTATCGCCTAATTAAGTAGTAACTAAAAATCTAGCCTATATACATATATAAACTCTACTACTAATAAAATGACAAACAACAAGAAAAAAATCAACAACCAAAAAGAAAACCAGAAATCCAACTATATATGTATGTATGTATGTATGTAGATGCCTTCCCCTAGAAAGCCAATTACCACCCGACGATCCTGCCTGGTGTCATGGTAATACACCGACTTCCTCCACAAAATGTTGTCCAGAAGATTTTTGCAATACACGTGAAAATTACAATGGTGTTGTACCAGGTGAGAGTTTCTAAAAAACACCCACACCATCCCACCCCACTCTCCACAACACCTCCTTCACTCAATCTCCCATATCCATATTCATATCCCCATTCACAGTGCACTCCACAAAATCAGCGAACACATTTCGAAAAAAAACCCTTTCTGCGATACGCCAATGTCATTGCACCGCATCATTTGCGTGTTTTTTTAGACAGAAATTATTGAAGCACACGCAGAAAAACACAAATACACTCGTAAATACACTAATAAATACACACACACAAACACACCTGTCACATTTTTCTCTGCGCCCCTCTCAGCCCAACACATTCGTGAAAAAAATAAACACTCATCTTGGTTTGATGGGATTTCTCTTCTTTGTACTATTACACATATATACACACACACAGACGCACCATTTGTGTTGTTTTTGCGTATTTCACCTTGTCTCGTGCGTTGTTACTCCTTTTCCTTACATCCACTTGCCGTCGCTTGCTGTGTTACGAGTTGTCTGCTGACCTTTCGCATCATTCATATTGACTTGTTAAAAACACGACGCACAAAAGCCAAAGGAAGTAGGAAAAAATAGCGTAAGCAGCAGCAACAACAACAACAACAACTGTCTCAAGGGGGCTCGCCAACAACAGGAAGAACGACAACAGCAAAGAGTATAAGCCGTCATCGTTCCAGACGTCGCTTTTTGTTTATATTACGCTGGCTCTTTCTCTCTCTCTACCCCTTCTGTCTGCGGTATATTCTGTCTGTCGTCGTCGTACATTCATATTCATTCATGTGCTTCGGCTGCATTGCTATGCAATGTTAGCGACGCGTCGCTGCTAGCGTCGCTGCCTAACGGCTTCATTCCATTCATTTATGACCGCATTTTTGTGTTTTTTTTGCCGTCTCTGCTGCTGTCTGCAGATTATTTTTTTGTTTTATTGCTCATCTAAATATTATTAGTAGCTGTGCGCTTGCTCATTTGTATTACTCTTGTGCGTGTGTGGGTTTCTTATTGTATGTGTGTGTGTGTGTGCGAGTTTTCAGTTTATTGCTGTGTAGACTTTAAGTACATCGCCGCAAAGTATACAAAGGTTTGTAAATATCTAACTACCATAAGTCATAAGCAGGTTAGTGAAAAATTAATCCAATACATATTTAACATATAAACACACAAAACCAACAACAACTAACGATTAGTTTGCAAATGCTCCTTTTGTATTCTTGATTTCTTATTTAATTAATTTTTGTTTTCGTTTTTGTTTATGTTTGTGTTTATGTTTATATTCTAATCAATGGCTTGGTTTTTATGCATGTTGTCTTCACTTATTCACTAAATTTCTGGCATTTAATTTTCCATTAACTCTCACGCTCAGCTTATTGCAACTGTCACGCAGCGCCCCAAAGGCAAGAAATTAACTAATCCAACTTGTGTTCTAATTAGATTTCCTGCCCAATAAAACGCTAAGTAGCTGGGAACTGGTCGCTATCATTGTGGGCTCCACGCTAATTATCTGCGTGTTGGGCACCGTGTGCTGGTATTATTGTCAGCGCCGCAAGCGTTTGGCCAATGGTCGACCCTTTGCCAAGGAGGACTCTGTCTACGATCCCATCCTGAATGGCAACACAACGCTGCATGACATTATTGAGATGACCACTTCGGGCTCTGGATCAGGTGAGAAGTGTAAAAAAGCTTACCTTAAAGCTTGAAGCATATTTAATTTGTCTGGAATATATAACATAAAAAGCGTGCAACTTTTGCAAATTAAAATATATGTTTGAATAGTTTGGAACTCTTGTTAAATACTTTACCACATTTTTTCAATTATCCAGCTTTTGCTAGTTTTTAACTTTCTCTCATTATCTTTGCTGCTTCTCGTAGCTGGTCTGCCACTGTTGGTGCAACGTTCGATTGCACGCCAAGTGCAACTGTGCCACGTAATTGGCAAGGGACGCTTTGGTGAGGTGTGGCGCGGTCGCTGGCGTGGCGAAAATGTGGCCGTCAAGATCTTTTCAAGTCGGGAGGAGTGCTCCTGGTTTCGCGAGGCCGAAATCTATCAGACAGTCATGTTGCGCCACGAGAACATATTAGGCTTCATAGCAGCCGACAACAAGGGTGAGCTATTAATGTTGCAAATGTGTCGCTCAACTTAAACAAAAAAATTCTTTTTTAGATAATGGCACCTGGACGCAGCTGTGGCTCGTCACTGACTACCATGAGAACGGATCGTTGTTTGACTATTTGACCACGCATACTGTGGACACGAACACAATGCTAAATATGGCGCTGAGCATTGCCACTGGTTTGGCGCATCTGCACATGGATATTGTTGGCACACGCGGCAAGCCCGCGATTGCCCATCGGGATCTCAAGTCAAAGAATATACTGGTCAAGTCGAATTTGAGCTGTGCCATTGGCGATCTGGGTCTGGCGGTGCGGCACGTGGAAAAGGATGACTCCGTGGACATACCGTCCACACATCGCGTGGGCACCAAACGCTATATGGCGCCTGAGGTGCTCGACGAGAGCATGAATGCCCAGCACTTTGATTCGTACAAGCGGGCGGATGTTTATGCCTTTGGCTTGATACTCTGGGAGATAGCACGTCGCTGCAACATGGGCATGATCTTTGAGGAATATCAATTGCCCTACTGGGATGCTGTGCAGCCTGATCCCAGCATTGAGGAGATGAAAAAGGTACGCAAATATTATATTCCTCAAATAGTAGTTGTATTCTATTGGCTTTCGCAGGTGGTGTGCATTGAGAAGAGCCGGCCGAACATACCAAATCGCTGGCACGCCTCCGATGTGCTGCACAACATGTCCAAGGTGATGAAGGAGTGCTGGTATCCAAATCCAGTGGCGCGCCTCACCGCGCTGCGCATCAAAAAGACGCTAGCCAGCATACGTGTCGAGGATAAGGTCAAGAACTGATTGTGGCTCTAGTGCGTGGTCCCAAAACTGGAGTGCGTGCGTGTGCGTGTGTGTGTGTGTGTTTGTGCATCGCACCTGTGTAACCTGTAACCTGTAACCTGGCCCCGTGTTACCTTCAAGCAAGCGACAAAGCAGCAAAAACAAAAATTCAAAACTAAGCTAAACCCAATTAATCAACAAACAAATACTTTGTATATATTTACTTAGGCCTAACAAATACCAAACGCCTCACAGCTTGTCCGCCCCCTCGATCCCTCAATCCCCTCCCACCACATGCTTGACCTGTGCTCGTTCTTAAATATGTTTTGCCTCCATTTAATTGCTTTTGTACATACAACTTTCGTTGACCCATTTGGCTGAGATTCGCATGGCGTTAAGCATTGCGGCGCGCCACAAAATCGACGCACTGCCAAATTGTGCTAAAAAAAAAGGGGAAAACTAAAAAATAAACACTTAATCCAATAAGGGCCTCAAAAACAGATAATATAATACATACATACGTATATTTTTTATAACCACTGTTCACAAAAATATTAAAAGTAAAACAAACTAAAAATACATACAGTAAAAAGACTTTGTCAAGACTGAGCAGCAGTGAGAACAGCAACACACAAAAAGAAAAACCAGAAATAAATAGGGAAAACCCATAACAAGTTACAAATTCCACTAGGCAGGCAATTTTAAGCTGCAATTATATCAATTATAATCATATATATATAAATAAATATATATATGTATATATATGTATATATACCATAGTAATATACAAATTTTGAAATTCGTTTATTGACAATGTAGAAATAAATTCAACATTTTTTAGGCGTTTATCGTTGACATAATAAACTCAGGAAATCACGAATTACAACAAAACAAATTTGAGAAGCAAAACAAAAAGAATAATTAAATAAAAAAATATATATATATAAATATATATGGTGCGCCGCCTGCTGCATGCCACGCCTAACCCCACGCCCACGCGTACCCCCAACCCTTATGCTGTTGCTGCTGTGTGTGCGTCTCCTAAGCTAACTTTACATAAATATACACACACATCTAAAATAAATATATATATATAGAATACATACACATACGTATATCGCCTGGCTTTAAGTTCTTCTTAAAATAAGTTTTTCCATTCTATTCTATTCTTCATACATCAAACATTGTTTTTCATAGCCACAAAAGCGACCATTTTCTTAGTTCTGTTATAACCAAAGCTTGTTCTTCCTATTTTTACTGTAGTCCTTAAACATAAACTAAACAAGTTGATACAGAAATACATAAATATATATATATATATGTATATATGTATATTAATATATATATTTGCTTGCTATGTAAGAAACTTGATGTTTCATGAACAAAACATATAAAACATAAAGAATTAAAACTACAATTTATATATATATTTAAGTAATTTTTCTGCACTGTAAACCTTCATTACTTGTGTTGTCTGTGTTGTATAAGAGATCTAAGTGTTTTACATGTCTGCACTAAACACTCGCACACACATACATATATACACACACATACACCCTAACACAACAAAGCCATAGCCAAGCATAAGAAACAAAA
Source organism: Drosophila multiciliata (assembly GCA_037043605.1). Taxonomy (NCBI): domain Eukaryota; kingdom Metazoa; phylum Arthropoda; class Insecta; order Diptera; family Drosophilidae; genus Drosophila; species Drosophila multiciliata. The sequence continues at coordinate 3,728,897 of JBAMBF010000589.1, forward strand.
CCCTACAAGCCTGCAATAGTAGTTTCTATACAACATCAAATGTTTACCCCCCCAAAACACAAACGCCAAGAGATTAAAATACACTAAAAAAAAATAATGAAGTCGAGAAACCATTAATTTTACATTCATTAAACTAAAACTAAGCATCATATTATAATTATTATGTATAACAATTAAATTTGATATGCGTATAACGAAAAAGTAAAACACAAGAAATACTATAAACAAACCTAAACTAGATTGTTATATCTTTCGGCCTGCGAAATTTAATTTCCTATTAATTTAGGCACACAAAAAAAAAAACAGAAAACGAAAACTAAAATTGAAAAATATGTTATACGATTAAAACTTTAAGTTAAACTAATTTCCTGTAATTTGTAACTTGCTGAATTCAATTCCATTTCAGCAACAGAAAAACGTAACTTAAGTTTTTACAAAGAATATTCCTGTAATTGTAAAATGTGTAAATAATATCGCAAGAGAAAACAATTTGTAATAATGTTAAAATTATAAATATGCCAAGATCTGACAACACCGAAAAAAGTGCTTACAATCCCTGCTCTCCAAAAAAAAATTTAACATTAAAATAAAAGGATTCCATAATCCATTATTGCTCTAAAGAGACATCTGGAAAATAACAAATAAATAAAAACAGTACTGAGTTAAATATCGAAACAAACATTAAGCCGAAGAGAAAACCACAAAAGACTTGAAAAACAATGCGCAAAAGAAATGTTTTAAATTAATCTAAATATTAATTGCCTATTTTGCAGCTAAGAAATTATGAATTTGAAACACAAAACCACAAATTGAATATACGAACTATGTTTTAATTGTTAGGCTCAAGCGTGTAAAAGTTTCTTTGGACATGATGTAAATGTGTTTGTGTAATGTGTATTAATCGTAACTGGAATCGTCGAGAGTTATATCAACGAGAGAGAAGGAGACAAAGAGAGAGTAGCATGATGTGAATTGGAATTTGGATATATGTATGTGAAGCATTTACGGTGTACTGTTAAAAACAAATAAAAGCGTTGAAAGTGTAAACAGAGTCTAACTTTTAGCTTTAAGCTGCGTTTTTACTGGCACTTTAAATAAAACAAAAATAAAAAAAATACAAAAAAAAATCCAAAATATTTGTAAAACAATAAACAAATATTGTCTTTAATCTTTTTACTCAACCAATTGCCTTTCGGCCAGGCAAAACTTTTGCCATTTATTGCTTACATTGGATTTGAAAACAGTCGAAATGGGACGTCAGATACAGACGCTTGTTAGCCACGTCGTTTACTTATTCATTTGGCCCAAATGGTTTTTAATTAAAATGTATGCACAAACTGTCAGAGACAAGCTTTCGCATGCCATTTGAAAATAGCTTTGGCAAATCCTATTTGCCAAAAGCACATTAATTCGCCTCGTTGAAGGACATGTAAATAAATTTAAATAGCCACAATAGAGTCCTTACAACATATGAGTAAACTATATTAATAGTAAAACTCCATTATTTTCCCTTTGTTTAGTTTTCAATGCTGCTTGGCAATTTCTAAAAACAGAAAACCCCTTTTAGTAAAATTCCAGCAAATTAATTAATTTATACTCCTTTTTTTTTTTGGTTTTTGGGGCGTGCGCCCTTTGCACTTTATGCGTGCCTTAAATTTTGTTTATTTGTTTGTTTACTTTGTTACCTCATTAACATTTTGCATGATTGTTTATTTTATAAAATACATTTACATAGAATAAATTTGTTAATATTTTTTTAAATGTGTGCATTATTTGCGTTTGTTCTATATTTTGACTTGACTTGATGCGAATGGGGAGCGCAAAAAGGTACAGTTCACATTTCGTTTATGGTCTTTGCTATATTTGTTGTCCTCGTTAAATTTATAATTTGTATTTTTTAATTGTATTTTCACATTTAGAGTTTGAACGAGTTAATTTTAATAAAATTGTTACTTTAATACTTGCTGTACTAACATTGAATGCCTCAGTCAGTATTTTTTTTATTTAGTTTTTGGTTGTTAATCAAAGTTAGTGTTTTTTTTTTGTTTTAATTAATACAATTATTTCTACGTAAAACACATTTAAGTTTATGTGGAATATCAATATGGTTGAATTAAATATTTTAATTGTTTGGCCATCAAGCAATATACTTAATTTCTATACATTTATAAACAACAAGAATGATATGCATTTGTTAAACATTTGATATGTAAATTAATTTCGATTTTATTAGTTATATGTTTTTATCAATCGGTGCCGCTGCCTTCAAATTGTCTTTAGTTCAATAAATATTTTTCTTTATTGCATTCTTCTATCGCTTTGCTTTCAGTTGCGACGCTGCTGGAAAACGCTTGGTAAATGCTGGCGATATGTAATAAATTTAATAAATATAATTTAAAATGAACAATGATTCAACCCTCTTTGCCTCCCTTACCTCTTGGGTGACATCCACGCAGTCGAAGGCGTCGCGAAAGTAGCCGCAGCTCAGCTTGGAGGAGGCACGATGATGGAAACGCTGCGGCTGGCAACACATGCCGCTAAACGAGTAAATGAATGCAATATGTAAGAATACCCTGTATATATAGGAGTTGATTTACAATCGAAATAAATCGATAACTGGAAAGTTCTACTAATAAACTTTGACATAAGCAATTTATATATACAAAGGATTTCGGGTAACTTTTTATCCAAAATTTATGTGTTTTCTGTTGAAATTCAGCTTATTAAATTATAAATTAGTAGAGAGGTTAGTCGAAATGGATATATCGACTAGCAGCCAGATCTTTACCCTCTTGCTATATATAATTAAAAATATATGTCTAATAAAAAATACATAAAAACCAAACCACTGTCAGATACCAGTCATACCCGTTGCATGAGAACACAGGGCATACAAATGCACTCATTATTCATTCTGGTGGCACTCACTTGATCACTTGGCATTCACTGCTGCTGCTGCACTCGCTGCCCAGCGGCTGTTTGGGCCGCACACTGAACACATCCTGCAGCAGCGACGACTCCTTCTCGCAACGCCAAATGCCCTCCTGGGGGGCGAGCATGCAGGCGCTGCCAGACGCACAGTCCGCATGACGCTGGCACGGATCCCGCTGACGTCCGAAGAAATAAACGCATTTGCGCTCTATTAAAATAAATGGCTTAGTGCTAAATGAACAATGGAGACAATGCAATTGGATGGGGAAGATGGCACCGCACTCACCGCCATATGTGTTTACACAGACGCCTGTGGGGCAGCAATCGGTGTTAAGGAGACAGGCTCGGTTTGCGCATGGTGTGTCCTCAATCAGTGGCTCCACAATGCCATACACCTCGGCCTGCGGCTGACGTGGCAAAGGCGTTTTTGACTGCGGTAATTAGAGAAACATGTCGGTTTGGTCAGCGCACGAGGCGTATGTGTGATATTTAACAATGTGTGTGACCCACGCGGCGTATGCGTGTTATTTTGTGTGCTATCCTTCAATTAACACAACGAATGCTCTTCGTGGTATCATTCCAAATACGCACACCTAATTATAATCAAAATGTGCGTCTCATTTTGCATTTGACCTTTGCACTTTCTCAGAAGTGCCGACCGCCGCATGACTTTCAGATTGGCGGTTGCATGGCTGTGGACAGCTATAATGAAGTAACAAGCCTTGTGCCACACACCGCAAGTCGTTTAAGTTTATGTTCGTAACACGTTGCTCTTGCCTTTCAGTTGCATGCAACATGGGTTGTGGCTTCTTGTTGAGCTTTGGACACTTCAGAATTTATCTGTTGCTTGGGTTTTAGAATTAAATTCTCCACAAACTGCTTTATTAGCGCTTTAAGTTGGATAAATTTCATTAATTTTGATCTTTTACTTGTTAATTGCAATTATACTGAGTAAATAAAGTTAAGAAATATTTGCCAAATTGTTTATTAAAATTAAACGCCTCAAAAATTGGATAAATTTCGTTAATTTTGATATTTTCTAATTTTGATTTTTTATTATGAAGTTATTTCTTATATTCTTATTACTCAAAATATTAAGTTTGTAAACAAACTCAAGCAAAATAGTTTTTTGCATGAAAAATAAATTTATTTCATTTATTAGTTCAAAAATTCAAAAGTTGTACAAATTTAATTTTTTCTAAAGGATTACTTTTATTAAGAAGATATTTCTTATAATCCTTTTGCTCAAAATATTAAGTTTGTAAACAAATTCAAGCAAAATAGTGAAGAATATCTTTTTTTTAATTCATTAGTTCACTTCATTAAGGCAAAGTGAAATATCGAAATCTGTTTTTTGAGGGGCCAGCATAATTTATGAGATTTCTTCGTTACGTTATAATTTTAATTGCGAAATTAAGCTGATTGATGTTGGGCTTGTGTGCCTTATTAATTTTCCGTTTTAATTAGCCAGCTTTGGTTCCGTTTGGCCAATAAAACCCATGTGGGCGTTTTTTTCACACTCACCTGTTGTGGTTGTTGTTGTTGTTGTTGCTGCTGCTGCTCCATGGTGTATGGTGCGAATAGCTGGGCATATTCATTATTGTAGCCAGCATTGTTCAGATTGCCGGCAAACATATCAAATGTGCCGCCCACATCGACATCCGCAGAGGGGGCCGATCCCCGATGTAGTAAATTGCGTGAATTTCTTCCAAATAGAGTTCGCTGCCAGGCGTTGCCGTCACCAGCAGCACTTGAGGATGCACTGGTACCAAGCTGGGTGGCCAGGACGAGCAGCAGTAGCTGGGCCAGTGCAGCCCACGCTGAAATACTGCTTCTCATGTTGCCGACTTTTTAATACTTCATTGCCAGCGGCTGCAATTGCAGTGGAAATGTGAATCAGAGCCAGGTCAAACATGGTCTTGATTAAAAGCCAACAAGAAAAACAACAAATGGCCAACAGGTAAAGGGAATATATGCCTTTTACTCGTTGAGGCTTTTGAATTAAATGGCCTGGCCGCAAAAAAAAAAAAACGTTTGCTGTGCCGACGGGAAATGGCCAAAACGAAAAATATACCAGCTCGTTGCGTTTATCCTGGGCCAGGTCATTAATATTGTGTGTATTGCTCGCTATTAGTGTTATTCCCAACACTGCCTTAATTTATGCTTTTCATGCTCATTTAGCTCTTTTTATTGCACCGGATGTGAATTGTATATCAACTGGAACACATCTAAATACATGTGCATTCGCCGTTTATTCAGCTTTACCGAAGCGTTATTTATAGAACAATTAATGGAACACATAAATGAATGGCTAACACGCATTTCGCCAATGGTTAAGTAGGTGGTTAATGATGCCAGCCACAAATAGCCCATAAATATTAGCATCTTTTCGTTGACTCGGATCAATTTACACACATAACTTATTGACCAAAAATAGCTTGACTCAGATTCTATATCTATAATTATTCTCAGATATTTATCTATGCAATTTGCCATTAATTTTGCTCCTTCTGTTGTGGTGTGCAAATGTTGCAACTAATGTGCTATTTATCTGACATAGAAATCATTATTAGAGAACTTAATTATTACTAGCATAATATTGCTTAATTATGACCATAAACTAATTTCCTTAATTAAAGCTTAGCAATATGAATTATGTTGATTTTGGATTAAATTGATAAATATACGAAGATGTTTTGCCTTTGAAGTGGGCTCACATTTGGTGCCTTAGAGCTTAACTTGATGTATACCTAAGACTTAAAAAAATAATAGATAAAATATTTCTTTACATACACTAATTTGAATATATATACACACACTTTTAAAATAGCCTGCCTCACATGATGGCTATAATTATCGTAAAGTGTTGCACACTTTATGGGGTAGCATGTGTCTTTTAATGGAATGCAACGATTAAACATAAACTTTTTCGCGCAGCTCATAAATAATACATTGCAATAGATACCACAGAATGGTCCGAAGCCCCTTTCCCTTGGCTAGCCAACCAACAAGCTTCTACAAGTTACAGGTGGAGCAAAGTGGGGAGTGGGTGTGGCTAAGGTATTACTTTTCAAATATAGATACTGAGTGACGTCATTAACTGTTACCGCGCACACCAAATAGATGGTTTCCCCCGGGGTATCTCTAGATGTTGACCCAAGAAACGCCTTGAATCAATTTCATTAACAGAGTTGTCCCAAGACCTGGTTTTTAATCATAGTCCAACAACGAAAAGAACCTTTTTAGACATTTTGTTAATTACTTTTTTTTTTGGATAATTGTCTTTACTTTTTCGGCACTTGATGAATTTGTTTTAGTAAATGTAATTAAAATTTATTTTTAAGCTAAAATTTTGGAGTCAAAAGGAAGGATCATTTTGGGTACCATTGAATAATTTAATCATACTAATTATTTATCAGCATCAAAGTTAAAGTCAAAGTCTGGCAAAGTCATCTTAATAAAAATAAGTGTAAAAACAACTGCTGTCAACTAAATATTTTTATTTTATTACACTTGGTATTTGGCATTAGTTATCTGCTCATTCGGATTATATTTAATGTTAGTCATCTAGTTAGAAGTAAAGAAATTCTTTGGTTAAATTATTTTTATATTTTAAAAGAACAGATTATTGGTATTTTAAGTTAAATATGTAATTAAAACAAAATTCATGTGTGTCTAAAAATTACTAGCAATTTAGCTGCATAAACTAATTAAAATATTTTGGATTCAAATATTTATTTATCAAAAATGAAAAAAATAAAATCCCAGCTTTCAATATTTAGCAACTAACCAAAAAACTTTTTACCTATGCAAAAAAAACTTTTTATGCCTTAAACTATAAATTTTAGTTGCATTAAAAGTAATGAGAAAAGTTGAATTAATTAGAGAATTATCTATGATAACATAAAGAACTTTATTTGCTTTGTAAACAAAGTGAAAATGTTTTTGGTGAAATTTTCAGAAACACATATAAAATATATTTTAATGAGCAAAATGTTCATTTTACTATCATTTTATACAATTATTAAAATATAAACTCAGTTATACAAATTTGCCAGGCATCTCAATAACTTTTCTATAGAGAAACATATTTTTAGCTTATCACTTTTGCTGTCATCGAGCAGGAAAAAGGCAAACTAAAAATGGACAAGCGCCGACAGTTTGATGACTTACTTGGAGAACAAAAATGAAATGGCAAATGGTCGTTAAACAGGCTTTAGCCTTTGGCTGTCAGTTAAGAAATGGGATAAGTTGGCCAGCCAAAGAGCGTGCTGTGTATGTTTTAATAGCTGACACGCCCATATGTGCGTAAATAGGCGGCGAGTTGATTATTGTTGACTCACAAATGACACATGACAGTTGGCAAAGTTAATTAACTCATCGCGTTATTAAAAGCACACCAAACACCTGTACACACACACACACACACAAACACACACAGGCCCGCCTGTCTTTTAGTCTGTTAGTTTTTTGCTTAGACGATTAATGTATGCTGCTAATTGCAGTTGGTATGATTAACGCCACATTCACATCTGGACCTTGTATGAATTTAATAACACAACTCCGATTGCAAACACACAACACACCCACACACACACACACACACACCAACTGATTAACAGTTGAGTAGTTGCGCTCGTATACCTGCTGTTGCCTGTGTGTCCTTTCAGCGACTGAGGCCAAAGCAGCCAACACCTGTCGCCTGTCGGCTGCTGCTGCCTCTGCTTCTGCTGCTGCTGCTGCTTCTGCTGCTTCTTCTGCTGCTGCCGTGAGCTTTTTTCGCAAGCTTTTTCCAGCTCTGTGCATTTTTATGAATTAAAAGTCAGAAGCTCTTGCTGTGAGCCAACTTTCGAGGCCTACGAATCAGCGAGGCGCACGAATGACGTCACAGCCAGCACTTGTCTGCTTGTGCTTCTGCTTGTTCTTGCAACTCCGCCGTGTACCCGTATCCTTTGGTAACTGGCAAGCACTTCAGCTGCAAATTTGACAGCTTCCCAAAGGTATTAGGCAGACTTATAAACGTCGATTTTTAAATATACGTAACTTAATCCGTTTTTTAGCATGCAGCTTTGTTTTAGTCTAATTGCTGGCTGATTTGCCCTTGGCAGCTGGAAATTTGTGGACCATTTCAATTTGTGGACAGTTTCAATTTGTGGACAATTTAAATTTTTGGACCATTTCAATTTGTGGACAGTTTCAATTTGTGGACAATTTCAATTGGTGGACGATTTCAATTTGTGGACAGTTTCAATTTGTGGACAATTTCAATTGGTGGACCATTTTAGTATGTGAACAATTTTAATTTCTGGACAATTTCAATTTGGGGCTTTGTTTTGTAGCTTGGTTAAATTTGATTTATTTTTTTAAGTAGTGCAGTTGTGGTAATTTTTTTTTGGTGCTTACTTTGCAATTAATCTTTATTATAATTAGTCATATTGAGCAAGAATTCCTTTAAGTACACTTTTGTTAATGTTTATTGAGATTATATCTATGTCTTATCCAGTTTGGGCACCCTCTATTCAAGAGTTTCCTTGCATTGACAAGCACTCAACTTTGATATCAATAATATTTTTATAGTTCGACCTTTAGAATTATGTTTAAATAAAAAAAATGGCAATAAGGTTTTTATTTCCACTCCGCTAAAAGTTGAAAAGTCAGATCGATTAAGGGCAAGGTTTCTTCAGCTAACGCATTCGCGGAGCGAGCTGAAAGTGTTCTGACATTTGGCTTCTTATGCAGTTCAATTTATTGCCACAGGGAGTTGGCGCTAAAGGTTAGTGCACAAACTTGTAGTAATATTGAAGGTAATCTGCCATGCATTGGATATTGCATATTCTTTGTACCACAACCCGGCTACGGCAAACACAGTTTTCCACTGGGCGAGCGGAAATTCAACCATGTTTCAGATACTTAAAGTGGGAGTGGGCGGATGTCAAGGACAATACTATGCATTTTGCATCTATATTCCTCCTTTGTAACCTTGAATTGTATTGGCTTCATTTGATTTTACAAGATTAATGCGCTGTGCATTACAATTTGGCTGTATTCCACTCGAAATCCAATTTCATCTGGCATGATTTGATTTGCTACTTGCTTTTTTGTTGTCCTCGTTATTTTGCTCTCGAGGAATGTTTGCATGGAATCAATAATTATTATTAGAACGAGAGTGCTGAATAAAGAAATCTATGCTTTACATCCGTTTAAAGTCATATATAAAATAAAAAATAAATAAAGCATTTTCACTAATTTACTCTCGTTTATTTCATCATATTTTGTGTGTTCGTTTTGTTCGTTTTTTTGCGCTTAAGTTGCTAACAAATTTGTATAGATATATTTGCATATATCCTATAGATTAGAATAAATTAATTAATAAGTAAATTCAATTGAACTAAAAACATTTGCTCTCGCTCACACTTATTTTCAATTTTCTCTTTAACATAACAACAATTTGCCTATAAAAACTAACAATTGATATTAATATTAAAATAATCATCAAAATATTTTTAAAACGCATTTCTCAAGTTTTTAGTTAAATCAAAGAAAATACAAAAAAAAAGCGTCAGCTCAATAATAATTATTAAAAAAATAAATAAATAAACTTAGCATTAAAATAAATATGCCTTACAATTATTATTGCATTACAGGGTCTCATAAATTACTTTGATTCAATAAAACATTAAACGCATTAAGACTACTTTGTTGGGCAGACTCAAAATGAGGATGCCTCAAAGTAGGCAACATGAATTATGCACGTGACAGTTTGAGGGCCACTCTGCTGTAAGTGGCCTGTCAAACTGTAATTGCGCTCAATTTGTGTCGCTTTTTCTGCTGCTGCTGCTGCTGCTGATGCAATTTTCCAATTAAACTAATGAAAATGGAAGTGGAAATGGAAGTGGAAGTGAGGGCAAATTGACAGGTTGAAGAGTTTTGTATGTGAATGCGACGACGTTCGATGTAGACAATAATTTAAAAGTTGTTGTCAACTTGTCTTTCTTCTCGCTAGCTTAGCCATGTTTTTAAGTATTCCTTTTAAACCTACTTCTATTTACAGTTCGCTGTGAGGCCTGGACACTGGGCGTGGCTTATTTAACGCCCGTTATGCTGCGCAGCCAAGGCTTGTAGAATGTTGTACGCATATAAACGCCAGGCAAATAGGGCGCCGCACACTTGATGCCATGGGAAACGGTGCCGGCCAACTCGTACCGGCCATCTGGACGCTGCAGCACCAATGGACCACCGCTATCACCCTGCATAGGATAATACATATTTTATGAATATATATAAATAAGCTGGTAGATGATTAAAAGTTTGCCTACCTCGCACGAGTCCTTCTGGCCGTTGGCATAGCCAGCACATAGAAACGAGCCGAGTATCTTCTTGTTGTGGCCAGCGGTGTGGAACATCTCTTGGCAGACGCTGTTCTCAATAATTGGTACCTGTAGCGTGTGGGAAAGCAATTAAAAGTTTTTAAACGGGCCAAATGGCATGCCATAATGGCTAACAGCTTTATACTGTCCCACAAATGGTACAAACAATAATCAAACAAACAAACTGGCAAACACACGCACCTGCACCTCCTGCAGCACTGAGGGCACACCACCGCCGTACTTGAGACGACCCCAGCCGGTTACTGTTGCCATGCGCCCGGTGAAGTCCGCCAGATCATTGGGCATGCAAATTGGTACTGCAAGGGCAAAATCAGATAATTGTTAATTAAAATTGTAGTGAAACTGCTGTGAAAATGGAATTAGAAAATTATCTTTGCACATCTTCATCAGCTAATAGAATAGACATCTGACATCTATTTGATTTTAGCGTGCGACTCAATTATTTAATTGTTATAGATTATGTCATAGAATTAAGTTAGGCTATAGTAATCTACTCCGTTTCACGATTTCTTAGATAAAAGTGGTTTTTCTTTTCTATTTTATGCCACAAATACTTACCGATATGCGTATCAAATTGCACAGGGCTGTCCATTTCGAGCAGGGCTAGATCGTTCTCGAAGGTGGCCGGATCATATTGGCGATGGACAATGACGCGTTTGACATTCTTGGTTGTGGGCCGTTTGCTCTCCAGATCACCAGATATATCAAACTCACCCATGACAGCGACCAAAGATGCCAAGAAACTAATGACAAAGCGGGCGATTAGCAAGCGAATCATGTTGTGAATTTAGTGGTAACTTACCCAGGTTGACAATGTGCGGCGGTGATGACGTAACGACTAGTGATTAGGACGCCGCCACATTTATTCTTGGTGAAGAGGCCCAACCAGGTGGACTCGCGCACCAGGACCTGCCAGGGAAAGGCGCCGAATGTGGAGCCTTTGCCGCCGACAATGCGACCGGATTTGACATGTGGACGAACGCCGCATTCTGTTGATGGGGAGTGAAATGTGAGGTTAGGAGTAGGGAGTGTTCACAAAGCGAGAGAGTGAGAGAGCGAGTGAGCGAGCGAGCAAGCTGGTGCCAGAACTGACTGCCAGTGAGATACAGAAAAAACACAAAGGGAAGAATAGCGAATGTTTGCTGGACAATGCATGAATTGGATGGGTTTGGGGGTTAGGGTTATGGGATAGGGATAAGAGATACGGGATAGGGATACTAGAACTAGCTATGTGACTACTGGATAGCGATTTGGGGTATATCAATGATGGCGTTGCCTGCGGACAGGCCGTTTGAGGCGGCGACGTGCTATATTTTTGGAATGATCAAAATGCAAGCGTAAGGTTAGGGACAATACATTGGATAAAGGGTGGTTTTGATGTTCATTTTTGAGGTTAACAAATGTGCATGAGTTGTTAGAGACAGGAGAGAGAACAAAGAAGAGAGAAAGAGAGAGAGAGAGAGAGAGTGAGCGAGAGAGTGACAGTATGTTTTTTTTTGGGGTCTCTGCTTTCGTCCATACTTTAAAACTCTCAACACTTACGTATCTTGCGTCCATTGGCACCTCCGTACGAGCTGAGCAAGGATCCCTGGTCGATTTCGTTCTCAAACGGACTGGGATTGACATCATCCTCATCCTCCTCATCAACCAGGTCGTCGCTGACCGGACGCGTAGTGGGTTTGGGTGTGGTACCAATGCGCTTCGTTGGTTTCTTGGAGGCGGGACGTCGGGTAGTGGTGCGTGGCGGAACTGTGGTGCGACGGTTCACCACTGGTTTGCGTGTCGTGGTGACTGTAACTCTCTTGTTGGGCGCCTTGGTGCTGGCGCGTGTCACTGGTCTCTTAGTGGTTGCCTTGGGCTTGGCAGTGCTTGCAACGCGTACGGGCTTACGTGTGGTTTTCCGGTTCACATTGGTGGTGCTCGGCGTGCCTGCGGAGTACGAGGAAGCTGTGTTGTTGGTGTCATCAATCATATCGGCGAGTGCCTCGAAGTTGCCCTGCAGGGAGGCGACCAGCTTGTGTACCAACGTATGCATCTTATCCTTCAGCACAGTATCCTCAACGAAGGCGGGTGTCGACAGCTCGAGGTCGCTGGTGACGGCGCTCGAGGCGGCGGACATGTTCAGATTTGGATTGCGCACCGGCGGGAAGTTGTTGAAATCATTGGGCGAGGTGTATGTCTCCTCGACAACATGCTGGCCAACCTTTTCCCCAGGCACCGAGAATGCCGGATAGGAGGGCGTCGGTCCATAATAGCCAGGGAAGGCAGGCTTATCATCGGAGGGCACACCGTATATGGCTTCAGTGGTTGACTGTGTGAAGGCTAGGTGAACGGGACTGCTGCCAGCACCTGGCATGCCAAAGTAGCCCGGATCTTCAAAGTCATTCGAGCTGACCAATGTAGGTGGACGACGCGTAACACTTGGTCCATAGATGTAGGAATTTGTCGTTGCAGCCAGCTTGGTGTCATCATAGCTGCTCGAACTGGGCAGATTTATAGTCGTTGGCTTGGGTGTTATAAGCACTGTGGACTTTGTTGGCTTGGCCGCAAAGCCGGGCTTCTTGTGGCCACCATAGTTACTCGTGGGCTGCTGGATGTGGATGGGCGTGGACGCAGTGGCGTACAAGGGTGGCTGATAGTTGCCTGGCGTGGAGCCCAGTATGTTCTCAGCGGTGCTTTGGATGAACGCGTCAAGCTTGTCGTCGGCCATAAATAGCGGTGGCACCTTGTCGTAATGATAGTCCACAGTAGCTGGTGGCCGGGGCGTGGTTGGACCTGTTACATAGCTGGTCGAAATGGGTTTCGACGAAACGGGCTTGCGTGTTGGCGAGCTGGCGGTCTTCTTGTTGGACGTGTGCACAGATGGACTGGGCTGGTCATAAGCGGGAGCGGGTGCTGGAGCAGGCTCATCATAGCTAACAGTGGCGGGTTTACCATACTGAGCTGGCGGGGATGCATCATAGCTCACAGCAGGCTGATCGTAGCTGGATGTAGGAGTTGCAGCCTGACCATAGCTAGAAGAAGGAGCTGCCGGCTGATCATAGACTGAAGCTGATGCAGACTGATCGTAGCTGGAAGTGGGAGTTGCCGGCGAGTCATAACTGGTGCTCGACGCCGCAGGCTGATCATAACTTGAGGCAGACTGTTGTGGAGCTGTGTTGTAGGTATTACCAGGTTGCTTGACTTGAATGTGTGTTATGGGTGATTCATCCGTATTGTAGCTGCTGCTCGATGGCTGCTGAATGGGTCTCCTGGTGTTTGTTGGTTTCTTTTGACTAACTGGCTTCTTGGCTGGCGGTTTTTTTGTGCTTGGCTTGGGCCGTGGCTTGGGACTGGCTGTGATCAGAACGGGGCGCAGGGAGGAACTCTCCGGTACGTTATCGTATTGAGGTCGCAGTGATAGCGTTGGCGTTGTCGAGCCCAGGTAGCTAGTTGTTGGTTCTGGACTTGCCTGTGGCAGTTTCTGATTTTGCTGATAACCAGAGGAAGTTTCATCGTACTGCGCCTGCACCTTGGTGGTATGCGAGGAGACAGACACCTCGGCGGGCAGGGGGTCACTGTAGTGCTGCATGGTCACCATGCCAATGTAGGATGCGACAGGACGATTTGGAGTTGAAGGTCGGGCATAGGTGGGCGATGGCTGCGGTGGTGCCTCAGTGTACGTATTTGTTATCTTCTCAAAGTTGATCTCTGTGTTGGCCTCGAGCGAACTGCTGCTGAGCTGATCATAGCCATTATCTGCCTGGCCAGACTCAGATTCAATGTAGGACATGTCCACAGGATAGGCAATGCCCATGACAGGCATCTTGTTAAAGTCAGAGGTGTGAGCTGCATCCGGTTCGTTGGCATCATGATACGTACTAGAGGGCAATGTGTGCTCGTCCAGCACCGAAGACTCATCCTCATTATTGTAGCTGGGTTGCGGCGTTGATAGCTCAGCACCCGACTGACTAGAGTCATCCTCCATCGGGGAAAGTTTGTCGTAGCCATCGCTGGCACTGGTCGTATATCCATAATCCTGCTGATCTGGTGTATTGTTTTGCTCTGAATAATAACTGGGCGCCACTGTCGTCTCGATGGGATCCGCCTGGGCAGTATAAACATAGGGAGGCGTTTGTTGCTGCTGCTGACTGACCACATTGTAGCTGGGTCCATGATTGCTATTGTTCAGCTGCAGTATAATGGACTCTATGGAGTCCACGTGTGTCGTTATCGAGGAGACTGTGGTGGGATTAGAGTGCGCATTGACTGGACGCTTTTCATTGTTATAGGTGGGCACCAGTACATATTTATCTTCAGCTGATGCACTGGGCTGTGTGCTGCTGCTGCTGGAAGAGATGTAGCTATGCGATGGAGGTTGCGTCTGCTGTTCCTTTGGTGGCTGCACATAGACCGGCTGTGGACCATAGCCAGTGGAGAATTGCAAATCCTCAACCAGATCAGCATCTGCGCCGGGATGTGTAATGTCACTGTGCGTGAACTCACCGCCATCCAAGATGAGATGATTGTGATGATGCACATTGGTGTGTTGACCAGGCTTCGGCTTGGGCTTTAACTGCTGCACTGGACGCTTCATTGCCTCTGCCAGCTGCGGAGCAGGCTTCGAATGGGTTTTCACTGGTTGTTTCACTTGTGGCTGATGCCTCGGCCTGGATGTGGTCGTTGGCGTTTGCGCCTTGGTGGCAGGTGATTCCTCAAAGGAGCTCGACTCGGAGCTGCTCGGTTCCAAATGTCCGCTAGCTATCTTGGTGGGCACTTCGGTGGTAAAGGTAATCACATCATCTGCATGATTCGGCGGCAGTGTGGCCAGCACCTGCATCACAAAATCATCGTTGTTTGGCGGCGAGGAGAAAGTGTTAATCTTCACGGAATGCTTGTGCACATGGATTGCAGGTGGCTGCTCAGTTGGTTTCAGTTCATTGGAGTTGATTGCTTCTTGGTTCGTTTGCAGCTCCGACTCCTGCTCAAATTCAGCGCTGTCAGAATACGCTTGGGTTGCTGCCGTCGAGCTGGTGCTCGGGTAGCTCAACTCATTCTGGTGGACAGTGCTGCCCAGCTGCTGATAGACCTTATCAAGATTCTCCTGATCATCGCTCAATTGCTGCTGCTGTTGTTGCTGTTCCCCATAGCTCTCATATGAGGATTGTGCTGCTGCCTGTTGCTGCTGCTGCTGCTTGTGTTGTTGCTGCTTGTGCTGCTGCTGCTGGTGGAAGTAAGCGTTCTGTGCATCATTGATCAGCGTGCTGGCCAGCTCATGCGTCTGCGGTATCTGACAGCAGGCGCCAAATAGGAAGCCATCCATACAGGCGCCAACCACCTCGCCATCCCGCTGCGCGCATTCGTGATTGAACATGCAGATGGTGGGGCCATTGGAGCGCGGATCCGAGCTGGGCAGCGTTTTGGTGGCACGACAATGTTTTGGGGTTATGCGATAGCCGCCAAACAATTTGCGACCAGCTGCAAGTGTTTAAGAAAGATAAAAAATTCGTTAGTTACAGTTTTTGGTTTATATAAAATATAAATTTTAAATATGCTGTTTTAGGTAATAATAAAATTTAATTTAATTTCTGGTTTAAGTATATACAAAATAATTTTTTATAATAAGTTAAATGTTTTTTTAATGAATGGGAAATTTCAGTTTGTTAGCTTTTTCAATTGGCCTAAAGATAGATTTCCATTTAAGCCAAGAACTGAAGTTGCCACATGCTGAATCAGCAATCAAAGTCAGGCAACTGTACATAATTGGATTCAGCAGTGAAAATCAGATAGTTTCTATGAATTTCATGAAATGAAAGTGACAAGCTTAGCCATAAAGTTGACATTTAATTACGTTTTGCAGTGCTAATTATGAGCAGCAACAGCAGCAACCAAAACCGCCAAAAAAAACAATAAACTCAATTAACATGAGGAGCAGCGTTGGCTGTTTGCTGCAGGCAACTAACGGGGCCAGTTGAAAAGGCAGCCAGTTAGTCAGTGAAGTGAAAGTGCCGCACGCCGCAGTTGCTGTCGCTGCTGCAATGTCAAAGTTCAAAGTTCGCTGCTGTTATTTGTTGTTTTTGCTGTCGCTATGTAAAATGCACTTTAATTGCACTTTTCTGCTTTACGGTTGAATTGGCAATGATGTCGCGCTGCCAAAAAAAACTTTTCTCATTACCAAAGTTGAAAACTCACTTGACATATTGACCGAAAATGAGGTTCATTGATTAATTGCCACTGCAATTAATTTAAGGGAAGTGGCAAGTGGAGCAAGTGGCGCACTTAAACTGACAATTAACACCTCAAGCACTCGCTGCTCCATTTGCCCCACTTTCGAGCTGGCCACAAGACTGTGTCAATGTTTGTCTGAAATTGGAGCAGCATACTATAAAATCGAATTACGAATGCTTAGCCAAGTGCGAGATTCTAAGTAAACCAAATAACTTTGTGTTCTTAATCAATTAACAATTAAGTTGCTAATTAAATATAGGCCAAGCACAGTTAGTTTTCCAACTATCTACTACTACATCAAAATATAGCTCCAATTTGAACCTGTAGCTGCGCCTAAGCAAACTCCTGGACATCCGACGTAAACACTCTCCACGAAAAAAAAAGTCTGAGTGAAAGTAAACACAATAAGAAAACTGAAAGAGTTAAGTAAAAAAACCACTCCAATTAGAATGTCCAGTACGTAACCCCAAACTCAAAACTTCAACCGCAAAAAATACATAATTGAGAAAAGTGATAGTGTTTTTTTTATTTAATTTACTTTTATTAAATTATTATTTTTTATTTTTGCAAGCGATTTCGTTTTTCTGCTCACTTGTTTAGTGGTTATTTTTCTTTCTTCTTTATTTTATTAATTTACTACTCGCTTTTTGTGGCTTTATTATTTGCAGACATTCGCATTTTATTATTAGACACTGAAGTATGCTGAAGTATTCTGCCGACAATCGTTAAAATTTAGTAAGATGAAAAAACCCCCAGGCCCAGCCCGCTGTTAACTTAACAGAGACCGGAGACGCTTAACATCATCTGTTGTAGCTAACATAATTGCGGTGTCTGCTTCTTGGGAGAGCAGCAGCATTGTGATGGCTCACACAAGGGAGTAGGGCAACAGGTGTCTGTTAATTATGCAGTTTACTGTAATTGCTTTGCTTTAAGACGTTGCAATTTGTTAATGCCACATGCAAGGGCTACACTTAGGGAAGATTGGTGTAATATGTACAACAATATGATATAATCAGAATGTAAATTGAGTTTTAAACATCTAAAAGCTATAATTTAAATCTTAACTAACCATCTTCCAAGTCATTAATTGGTATAAAAAAGCAACGATAAGATGGCTTCGATAGTACATATAATTAGAGTTTTAATAAAAAACCAGTCAGGTTTGATGTGAAATTAAGTTTTCTAATAATTATGATTATTAAATAAAACTTAAACATAAAAGCTTGTTTAGGAATGTACAATTGACCCAGTTAAGACTAACTGTTTATTATGGAAACACTATTATCAGAACGTTAAATAACAGAGTTTTTATGTGAATTCAAAATCAGTATCTAATTTTAGTTCTAAAAAATGGTTAGGTATATCAGATTGAATATCTGAAAACAGTAAATAGTCGCTATAATGACCTTTTCCGCCTGACTATTAAACACTTGAAGTACGACCTTCACGACACTCAATAGCTCAAGAGACTGCCATAAAAAATTGAGAAATTCATGAAAAATAAAGAACGATGGTACATCTCGTCCCCTCGGCCATTAAATATGCAAATAATGTTTCAACGTGTCTCTGCATGAAAATGGGAGCTTTGTTTTTGGGGCGCACCTGCTACAAGCAGCAGCAGCGGCAACAACAATAATAACAACAACAAGAGCGGATAGGTGAGCAGCTCTTAAGAGCGGAACTGAAGTCTTAACTGAGCGCGCGTGACTCTTATAACTGATTTGTGATTACTGGCTGTAGATATGGTTGGAATTTAATAGAATTTGTTATGGTACGGGTTGACTTAAAGCCAGCCTCTGACCCTAATTGGCGCAACAAGAAATTCAATTCAATGTATCGTAATAAACGTGATTTGGCATGCAAAATAGGTTACAGCATCGCAGCAACAACAACAACAATAACAACTGAGAGAAGACGCAAAGCCGGCTCGCAGTCTCACACTCACACACACACACACATACACACTCTCTCTGGGCGCTGCTCTCTTGAGTTGAGGGGCAACGAAAGTGTGTCAAACATCTGAACAATTTTGCGTAGCTTTAAAATATTTTCGGTGTTTATCATAAAATATGAAATGGAAAAAAAAGATGAAAGAGCAACGATGGCAGGAAACAGCTGGAAATGAGATAACAAGTTGTTCTTTCACAGCCAACATCGACAGCTTATTGACCAAAGCTATCATTAATTATGGCAAAACAAATTAAGAAGAGTGGCAACGTCAGTGTGTCACTCGACCCTTGCCATACCAATCTCCAATTCAACTCGAATTCCAGCGCAAGTTGCCGTCTTTAAACAGTTATTTACTGCGTTATTTTTTTAAATTTAAATCGCATGCAGTGAAATTCACACACACACTCGCACACACAGAACTGGGGAAACGAAAATTAATTGAATCATGAAATATGCTGCACGCTGACCAACACCGAGCAGATCGAATTCGTAGAACTCGTTTTCTTCCCAAGCATCCGACTGCCGCAGAGATGCCAGACGGCACAAAAGAATGTAAACAAACGAGGCGCTTTAACGGTAAATGGAAAATTATTATCGATCAATTAGTTCAACGTTGCAAAAAAAAAAAAAATAGTAATTATATTATATATATATATGCTTACTCGGATATATAGAAGTATTTATGTATATGCCAACATGCCATACCAGGTATGAAAAAGTCTTAATTTTACTACTTGGTTTGTTTTCTCTTGACCAGTTTTGCATTGAATAATTTTTGCTCTGCTTGTGTTGTGAAAGTGTTTAAATGTTCTTGGACTAGATGCATGATAATTATGGTCTAATTAGTCGAACAAACATTGGCCTGTATCAGGCACAGAACAGTACTTATTGTCTATAAATAATAATTTTGTTTTTACCTCTCTTACAAAACTGATTTTTTAAAAGATTACAAAATATATCTGCCAATAATTCTGAAGACATTTTTAATATTGTCTTAGAGCCACTACATTTTTTGTATTTTTATTTATAATACAGTTCAATTAAACTTTCCTAGATATTAATTGCAGACAAATTTAGATATGTAGCAGATGAAAAACCAATAAAATATTTGTAGCTTTTCACAAAATTATAATAAGCCACTTTTTCAAAATTAATCAGTAGGCTAATTTCACTTTTCATAGACGAAAGGAAATCTGTTTGATGTTGTTAGACGTGTCTATAAATCTCTATCTATTTGTATATAAATCTCCACTTGATTTGGGATGCTGCAACTAATTATAACTAACACAACAACAACGAAAACCAATCAAATAGCAACAATAATTATTGGAGCTAAATTGGGAAGGCCTGTTTATTATTACGTTGTCGTTTTCGTGCTAAGTAAATTGAATTTGATTTGTGATTTGTAGCTGTTGTTTTATCATGTTAGTTTTTTTTTCAATTTAATTTTTTTTTGTTAATTTTAATGGGCTTTACGTGCGACTCAGCGCTGTTACCAACATCTTTAATATCTTTCTCTAATTTAACATCTCTTTGTAAGCCATTCTGCGTTGTCACGCGAGAAGTTTTTCCGTTTTGCGTGTTGGAAAATGAAAGTTTTTATTTGCTTTTGCTGCGGCTGTTTGTGCAACAAACCGCGAGTTTTAAACCCTTAAGCAGCACTGCACTCAAACATGCATATAAGGAATGTTGATGGTCAGGGTCACAGGCAAATAGAGTGCAACATTGTGTGGCAGCTGAGCCGGAACAAAACATTTTTATTAATCACATTATAATTGAATTGTTTAACAACAGCAATAGTTGACTGTGTGTGTGTGTGTGTGTGTGTGTGCCAGCAATTGCAACTGTGGCCACATATTAAGCATAACTTGCTGCATGCTCTAGTAGGCGCTGCTCTGTGAATTGGACTGTGGCATGCAGCATATAACCGATTTGCACGCGAGCCGATGCAAAGACGGGAAGACAGCGCCTTGAATTACATAAAATTGCATTTGAAAGTCGCGACATACATAATCACACACACACATACTTTGATTTATAGATATGCACATTGCTCGCATTTCCACATTCCGAATGAATTTCATTCCGATGTCAATTGTCATTTCGCATATCGAGCAATTCTTATTCCAATTCGAATCCGAGCACATTGCCCGATCTGGTGTAAATTGTAACAGTGACCCAAATAAAATGTGGCGACCAAAAAGACCGGTAATGTAACAGTGAATGTGCAAGTGCCACAGAGCTGACAGTCACTCCGCCTTCCACACACACACACACACACACACACATAAATACAGACAAACATACATATTTTACGCATGCAATTCTAATGGGAAATTGGCGTATTGTTGTTGTCTTCTTGTCTTTTGCAAAAACCTGTATGCAACAACTGGCAGCCAAAACGAGTAGCAGCAATGCACTGCTCTAAATCGTCTCATGATTTTGTTACCATTATTTTGCAACAGGTGTGTGCAAATTGAAATGAGCATGTGAAGCATTCGCATGCAGCCCCAAAATGCTAACATTTAAATAGATTTAATTATTTTTGATTTGCTGACAGGTGTTTGCATATTTTTATAGTTGAATTACGGACATTTTTATTTGTTATGTTTGCAGAGTGCTATTTAATAGAGTAGCTAAAAAAAAAAAATGTAACTAGAATGTCTACAATTAAATATGCTTGCATTTTAATTTTAAGACTAGTCATCATTAAATTATTTATTACAAATGATAACTATTTAATGCTGACAAATGGGCAAATTATTTAAAAATATTGCAGAGCTTTTTATTTAACAGTAAGCTAAGCATTTCCTAATGAATTGCATTTTACTTAAATTATTACTTTAATGTTGTTTGTTAATTTAAATATTATAAAAAATATTAATAAATTAATAAATACATTCCAAAAGTGATTATTTAATTCCTGTCAATATTATGTGTAAGCAAAAACTACTGATCAAATATAAAATATGTACACTGCTTGAAACCGTTCTCGAGCACACATTATGCTCATTTTGTTCAGTGTATTTGTGGTACTGCAATAAAAAGAAAGGTAATCACAGTGTCAACCACGAGCCGAGTGCGTTCAGCCCGGAACAGGTTGCGCAGCGACACCAAAAGCGGAGCCCCAAGCATTGGTCAAGAACCACACACACATACACACACATATATATATATATATATATAGGTGTATAGTTATTGTAAGATATCATCGCTTGTTGGCCGTCTTGCGCCAGTTTCGTTTCTCTGCTCTGTTTTATTGTTTATGCCCGGCTTGTAGGTACATTATTCCGTTTTGTTTTCATTACCAGTTACCAGTCTTATTATTATTATTATTACTATTTTAACATTATTATTATTATATTTTCATGTGTGGCACCTTTTTTGCGCGGTCATTCGAATTCGCCCAGGGGCATGGCCATGATTAGATCTTTACTTTGTGCGTATGGTAATTATGATCCTAAACTTTTTCAATTGTGTTTTTTATGGCAGAATGAAAACGTTTTAGTCAAGTGAAAAACTTTTAGAAACTAATTTTCTCCGTTTTCTAGAATGACTTAGTGCAATGAATAGCTGGGCATCGGCTCAGGGTCTGGGAATATTGATACAACATTTTGGCCAAAATACGTTCGTTGGACATCAAATTAAATATGCACGATGATCGCAAAATGTTTCAATAAAAAGAAGAGTGTTCAGTGTTGAAGTGTGTGAACGATCAGTGAAAGTTGTCGGCCACAATAAATGACATCATTTTTGGCATATTGGCCTTTCAATCGATAACAAAAAGCATTGAGAATACACAGAGAAAAACACTCATCAGCGATTATTTATGGATGCACGATGTAAGTCGATGTATGCGGATTTCGTGCGAAAACAAAAAGAATACCTACAAAGACACACATACTCGTATGTGGAGTCATGGAACGGAAGTAACTACCAACTGGCAGAAAGAGTTCCCAAACAAAAGACATCAGCCAATCGGCAGTTAAGAGCATTTCACTTTCACCGCCAAACATGTCAAAGCAAATTCAACGTTCGCTATGTGTTTCCTGTTCGAGGCGCATCCATAACAAAGACCATAACAAAGATCAGCCTCAGTGTTGACAAGTCGATAACTGGTAACAGCGGCGATGCCAATAAAAGGAAACCATGGCCAAGAGTGGAGGAGCAATAGAAGTAGCACTTGAACAATGCTGATGAGCTTAAAAGATAAACTAAGTAGCAAACAACAAACGAGTACGACTATGAGCACACACACACACCACACACACACACACACAGTCGCTAAGAAATGTGTGTAGCTATGCACTAATAGTTCAGAGCTCTACTCTCTAACATAGGAAGTGCAACTCAATTGCCTGTCATATGATATATTAGTATTTAGAGTACGGGTTTAAATGGGTTGTGTGTGCCTCCGTCTCGGTGTCTCGTTTTTGGGTGAAATGCTCAGCCGGGCACTCGATGTTGATGATGTGTCACAGTTTTAATGCGATTGAGTTAAGTTTTATGATGCAGTAAACGGCTGTGGGAAAAATATGTCTTCCCCCTTGAAAATGCTTGGAAGAAAGTCAAGAAAGAAATGTCGCTTTCACATTAATTGCATGCAAATGAAATATAACAGCGCTGCGTATACGCAATTTGCATAAATTGATAACGAAAAACCAAAAATAATCAAAAACGAAATCAGCAAAATCAAATTGGCAGCAACTCGCAAACAGTTAAGCAATTAGCCAGTGGGCCTAAAAGGCAAATAAAAGACATTATGAATTGCTTTTTAAGCACAATAATTTGCCAAGACCAATCGAGAAAGACAGAGAGAGAGAGAGGGGGGGAAGTAGGAGACGTTTGCTTATGTGGAGCATTTGACCGGACAGCGGTAAAAACGTGATCTCGAAATTATATCGATGCCAAAGACACTGAAAATTGAACGAGCCAAGCAGCAGCTGAGCTGAGCGACTGACTGACTGCAACAACCACTGCTGTCTACCAGTCTTTGGTCTTCAGTCTTCAGTCTGTAGTCTTCAGTCTACAGTCACCAGTGTGTGTGCAGTGTACAGCTTCCTTCCCCAGGCGAGGTGAGTGAAGTGAGCCGCAAATTACCGCAAATTCAACGTCAACTGCAGGCCGACAAGTGCATAGACGCTAACTGGCACACGCTGCGATCAGAACCTGTATAAGAGATTTGCCATTGTTGTTGTTTTAGTTGTTGTTGTTGTAGCTACTGGCCAAGACATTTTCATTTCGCACACGCAATCAGCGCTGGACAGTGGCCGCGGGATTTTTCTCTTGCCTTTTGGTGTACAAATAAAAATTGAATAGAAATTGAAAATTGTTTTATGCTTGTACCTTGCAGCCACACAACCACACACACCAATATATATATACATACATAAAAATATATATATATCTGCTGTTAATGATACATTGTGTGCATGATTGGCATTTGCTGTCTCCTGACCTGACGCAGCAAAGTTGTCCGCAAAACGGAAGCACTGAGTTTTCTTTTACTACCTGATTCAACCTACAAAAGTGTTTGTTCAATGATTCGATCATTTGATAATGTCTGTATGAATATCTGTATGAATATCTGTATGAATATCTGTATGAATGTCTGTATGAATATCTATATGAATATCTATATGAATATCTGTATGAATATCTGTTTGTGTTTGTGTTTGGTTAGAAGTTTTCACAGCGTTCCCTGCATAAACAAAGTCTTCACAGCTGGCAAGACTGAAGAGAAGCTGTTGGCCAACCCATCTATAGCGTTAGAGTTTAACAACCTGAACATTGCTTCAATCACTTTTATTTTATTCTAATTGAATCGTAAACTCAAAAATGCCAAGTCTATTCAAGTTGCATCTGTCTAATGCCCTGATTTGGGTGTGAAATTTTGCATAATAACACATTGATTATGAAGGCTTTTAGTGGTTACTTAAAAATAAATTTAAAGGACTGTCAAAAATTTATTTTCTTAAGTTGAACTTGCATTATCTTTGCATCTGCTAAATGTTGTCTAAGTATTAAATATATATTAAACTAATTATTTTAAAAAGGACTTTTCGTATATTCTTTTCAGCAATTGCAATTAACTTTAAATAAACTAATAATATCACTCTAAATATAGCTGCTTAATTAATATAGAAGAACTCTTCAAATGATAAATTTTATTTTTTGTTATTTTAGTCATGCTCCTGTTTAAGTTTGCCGCTTAAGTCTTTTGATTTGATTTTATTCTGATTGTCGCTTCTAAGTATTTAGCACACAAGAACTCAATCTCAATAGCTGTGCCAGTGACTTCGATTCCAGTTAATAACCTGACACATTAGAAATTTGTTTCACTTTTTAAATCGGCAACAATTAACACCGAAAGCAGCTGCAGAAACGTTAAAAATTGTCATAAGAAAATGTGTGTGTGTAGAGGTGTGTGTGTATGTGTCTATGTGTGACAGACAGATGAGACTTATGTGCTCATCCACAGCTCTTGTTTGAAAAAGTAAAAATAGCAAATAATGTCTGGTTATGTGTGTGTATGTGTGTGTGTGTGTGTGTGTGTGTGTATTTGCGCACTCGTAATGTAGCATAAAATGAACAAAATAATTGCCAAGTGCGTTGCGCTTCTCTTTTTGCTCATGTGTATGGAAAGTCATTTTCTGTGCCAAAGTTTTTCTTGTCGCCTCTGTTCATTTATTGACACAAAGGCACAGTTTAGATGCGTGTCTTCTTTTTTTTAAATTTATTTTCAACGCTTTTCGGTTTTGGCCATTGTCAAGTCAATCGACAAGGCTTTCACTCACAGTGGCATCAAAGTGTCAAGTGACACGCTTCGAATTGCCTCAATGAGAACGAGCCGCAAACATGAGCTTGCAATTTGCCAAATTGATTTTCATTCAATTGTTTGACATATAATTCTTAAAGTTTTCTATTGACTTTCTTTGCACCACAGACATACTGTATATACTATATAATATATATATATATATATATATATATATATGCGTATAACTATTTGAAATCGTTTGTCACTTACCGCCGTTCGTTTCAATTGATCTAAATCCACTTGTTGTCTGCACAAATAATGTGCCTATTATTATTAAAGTTGTTAAAGCGTTGGAAAGTAGTTGCCGTTTTGATGTTGCTGTTGTTCTTGTTGCAATAGTTGTTGCTGTCGCTGTTGATGATTTTGTTGTTGTTGTTGTTGTTGTGGCTGTTGCTGTTGTCGCGCATGTGTGCGACGCTAACGCTGACGCCGGCATAACCCACTTAAACATGTTTGCGGTTTTGGACACACAGTACTCCGACTCCGGCTAGACGAACAGTCTGGCAGCGATGGACGATTTTTAACAGCACTTGGTTTCGGGGTTAAAAGTGGACGCAGTGGACGAGCGAAAAACTAAGTGTTGGGATCTTGGTGTTGTTGTTGTTGTTGTTGAGTAATTGAAAAAAACGCGATGCGCGCACGTTTGCACAGATGTGCCGTTACAGTAAAACAAAAGACTTGGGCAACGAACGCGTTTCATGCACGACTTTTAACTGTGATAGTAGAATTCATATATTTGAATTTTATTCAAGCGTACAAAAACAAATAACTGTAACTGTAAAGCGCACACACTAAATGATAATTTTGTTTAGCATTGGGTTTAGACAGCACTGTTTTTTTTTTTATTTATTATAATTTATGATTTTATTGATAGTATTATTTATCGGCGATTTTTACACACGCTCAAAGTGTGTTGCTTCTTGACCAAGTCAAGCGCCATGCGTCCGGTCAACTGAACGATCCGCGTGTGTCTGATTGTCAGCGTTGCCCGTTTGCCAAGCGCTGGCCAGCAAGATAACGGACCTTTGCCACTTTTGTGTGGCACAACTTTCACTTTAGCGCGCCCGAGAGCAAACACCGAAAGAGAGAGAGATCCAGAGAAAGAGCGAGAGCGAGAGAACGCTTTGTACGTGCGAGTATTTGTTGTGAGACGCTTAAATGGTAAACATTTCTATTTCGGCTTCTACTTGGCTACTGATTCGGTTTATGTTATTCCTGTTTACGTTTTGTGCTTTCTCTCTTTGCCCACATGCGTGTGTCTCTGCTTGCGTCGCTGTGTCTGTGTCTGTGTCTGCGCTCTCAACGTCCGCACGCGTGCGCGTTTCAAACTCAACTGAAACGGTTTACAGCGCCGGCTAGCGGTTAAGAGCCAACGCTTTAACAGCACCACAAGCTGTTAAGCTGCTGTTAATGTCATAATTGCAATCGGCTGGATGTCACCAACAGTAGCAGCAGCCGCATTAGATTTTGCAGCCTAGCTTTCGCCTACGGCTTGGACGATTTACGTGGCGCGATATTGGTCCGATGCCGGCGCTTGCATATTAAGCAAGGTTATCGCCCCGTTGCAGATCCGTTTGTGGTCATTAACAAAAGACTCGAGACGCATAGTTGGCAATTAGTGCATTCAAAATTGCTAACCAGCGCTCGGCAATCTCTGTTATCTGTCCAGTTGAGTGCAAGTGTGCATGTGCTTTGGCTCTAACCTGTCGTTTGGCATTTCCTTGACCCAAATTTCACTTGGCTTAAATTTGTCAACGTCTTTGGAAACGCTGCAGTGCGCTGCAGTTGCCGCTGGTTTCGGGGCTGGGCTTAGCAAAAACCATTAGCATAGTCAAGCCAAGCCAAGTCGAGCCGAGCCAAGTCGAGACAAGCCGGGCCGGGCCGGGCCGTTGGTCAAGCGTGGACGCGACTCGACGATCTTTGTGTAGAATTTCACTTTCGTTATTGTCGTTGTCTTTTGTGATTGTTTTCTTTTCGCGTTTGGCCATGTTTTTGGTTTGCTCTTGCGTTCAGCCGCATACCCATTGAAATGGAAAACGTTGCGGCTTATGGCTTCGTCATTTGGTCATTTGGCCATGCCGGGCACGTGGGAGGCGCACAGCCGTTTATCTCTCTGCTAAGAACTACTCAAGCTGTGTACTTTTACACCTCTCTTCCTCTGTATTAATCTGTCGCTCTCTATCTCTATCGGAGTCTTGTTCCTATATTTGTGGACTAATATTACGGCATCCTCAAGATTCATTTGACTGATTATAATTTAAATGTTTATAGCATAAAAGGTAAATAAAACAAAGGCAACTGTGAAACAAATCACTTTCACCATAAAAAGGTGGCAAAATACCAAAATACAAATGAATGAGCCACATTTTACTCGAACACAAAGTGATTAATTTTGGCCCAGGCAATTCTGCGCTTTGTAGTAGCCGCTAGATGGAGATTATATAATCCCAACCAGGTGAGTTGGCAGACGAAACTAATTCCATTCGATAAACATTAAATTCCATGAATGAGCTATAACTTTTATTTAACACAAAACAAATTTTAAAATTTCCTTATTTGAGTTTTAATTAAGCTTATCCGAAATTAAAATTTGAAAATGAATGCTGCTTATTGTATTTTCAATGTTTTGTTTGCTTACAATTGATTGAAATAATGGATTTGTCAAATTAAAAACAAAATATAATTTCATATAGTTTTCCTTTTTCTTATTTGAATTTATTTTAATTATAGTTACTGTTAGTTAATTTATGAAGCAAACATCATTAGTTATAAAATATTTTTTAATAATGGAAATTCTTATTTATTGTTGAATTAATTAACTATGATGAATTAATAATCTTAGGTTTACATGGTCGATTATCAGGTATTTCTTCATGCTTTCTTCTGCTTAACTCTCGTTCTGGCTGGGGTCTAACGGCTTCTTTAAAATCCGCTGATTAAATTTTAATTTTGGCACCGTGAGCTAATATATCACTTGACTTTCTGATCATACATCATAAATATTAAATTTAATTTTTACTTTTTTTCTAACTTTTTTTGATTACCGTTGCGCACATATTTTGCACAGGAAGCAGCGGGGAGCTGGGTACACGATGCGATCGATAATAACATCAGCATATTTATAATTAGCCGACTTTGAGCGACAAGTGTGTGAAATTAAATTTTGAAAGAGATAGCAAAAAGTTTAATTTTGGAGGCGTTGAGACAACCCACAAAAAAAAGTGAAGTTATGTTGATTGCTGCCGAAAGTTTAATTTTGTATATTTTTTTTTTTTTTGCCAATTTTCGGTTGTCAGGTGTAAAACAAGAAAAGATACGAGATATAGGGGTTGCCCCAGGGGCAAATTGTAGCCGTTGTTAACAGGCAGAAAGCAACGCCTTCCAAATAGACCAACTTTTTGTTCGATTAGCTTTGTAGATTTGTTTGCATCTCTACTCGATGAAAACGAAAGCCCGACAAGTGGAAATGTTCGCCATAGTTCAGACCTAATTAATCACATTGAGACATGCCGACGACGCCCTTGTGATTAATCGCCACATAAATTGAGCTAACATATTTGCCAATCAATTTTATGATCTGACGGGCAAATCATCCGACTTTCCACTTAAGTCTCAAGTAGCTTATAGTAAAATAAATAAGCTTACTACGGTAATATTAGTGGGAATGGATTTTAAATTACTCGACTGCGAGTCAGCAATTTTTAAACTTACCTAAAATCTAACGTACAATTAAATACAAACTACAAAATATATATAAATAAAAAACTATAATTTCACTTTTAGCAAGTGGCAAGCTTGTTTATTTTTAACACAAACGCAAACTAAATAAACAATAACAAAAGTCATTACATGTATTTAAAAAAATTCGAAGATGTGAATACTCTTTCAGAAGCTAAATTAAATGCATAAATTAAACAAATTACTTACCTCGTCAAAAGGTCTTTGCCTTTTTAGTTATGTATTTTAAAGCCTGTTTAAAATATTAGCGAACTAAATAAATTAGTTGGCATAATAAGTAATTCATTTTAATATTGTGCTATTAATAAGCGTTTTATGCCAAATCATCTGAATCTGAATAAAATTAAATTTATTTAAACAATGAAATTACGCATATTTCACATTTGTGTGTGCGTTGCAAACGTCGTGTGAAAGTTGTAATAACTTTGGCAAGGGCATAACAATAAAAGAAATTTCAGCAACGGCGCATTAGAAATGAAAGTGAGTAGCAACAAGTACAAATATGACACATACAGTGACACACACATACACTTACAATGATTGCTAACTAACTAATGTAAGACACGTTAACAAAGTGCAAACATAACGAGCATCGAATTTGAGTTGGCCGTTAGAAAAAGCCGTCAACAGCAAATGATCGACAATTTTTGTGTTGGCAAGTGTCAATGGCCCGGAAAGGGATCGCAATCGACGACGTTACCCCTTTTGTCAGTTGGCGTGTAAGCGAAATGATTTAATTTGGATTTTTGAGCACACTTAAAATTAATTACGCAAATGTTATTCAATAATGAAATGCGCGAAACTTTTGCCTGACTTTTGCTATTAGTTGGTTACCGTTGAACATTTAACTAATTGCACAATTATTCCATATGAATTTGGCATTTTTCATATATATATGAATATATATTTTTCTATAATTTTATTTGCGCAACAACTTTCGTCTTCATTGCTTTTAAATGTTGTTTGTATGTTTGCACTTTTTCCACCCAATTTCGCATATTTTTGTGTAGTTTTGCACCTTTCACAGAATCTGCTTTTTTTTACATAGACTTCCGTCTCCGATGAATGTTATTTCTTTTGCTCTTACAATGTAATCATCTCTTTTTTATATTTGATTGCGCGGTCATTTAATTGGCGAAAATTAAAAAGGGAAAATATTTTCACAGACTCGACGAGACTCGCTTTGTGTAGGCGTCTCAGCTAAGGCTATTAATTAGAAAGCGAAACCTTATTTTAATATAATAAAAAATAATAAACTGCACAAATACTCGTTAGTGTCAAAAGAAAATGCATAAATACTTTTTATAATTCTTTTTTTTATATCCATTTCTAAGTGGAAAATGTTTGGTGGGAAACCACTTCTCATCTCCGATGCGAATACCGTTTGTCATCCAGCTTGAATTGATTATTTAATTATTTATTTACTTACCAGTTTTATTACGTATATTTAAGCTTACTACGTAAACTGCATAAAATATTTTACATTTTTAGATTCCAACGAAACCAAAGCTTAAATTGAAAACGAACCGTTGGAAAAAATAAATTTGCCTTGAAGCCGAATATTGATTTTAAGATTACATACTTATTGTTGGCTTTCTAAATTTACTGTCATTTGGTAATAATGTATCAACACTTCAGCATCTTAACTAAATTACAATTATGACGCCCATATTGTAACAATATATAAACATTAGATACACCTGTAGACGAGCTTTTCGAAGCGAATTCATTTGAGCTGGCGGCGCTGAGAAAATGCTGGTTGCCCTCGCAACGTGTGTGTATCAGTGTGTGTGTGTGTGTGTGTGTGTGAGTGTGTACATAAGTACTTACGTATGTCGAAGATCTATCGATCAAGACTTAAGGGCCAGGCAAACCAATAATTACCGGATGAGGCGTAATTTCCTATGGGCTGCATTTTCAAAAATGATGCGATCAAATTAATGATCAGTTGCCCCGAAAGCGTTGAAGAAGTTTTCAATTTTTCAAGTTTGGTTTGCTTGTTTTTTGGGATTTTTGTATACGATTGCATTTGATGATATTGACAGGCTCCATTGTCTGGGCATAGAAAGAACAGCAGCATCTGAGACGGTGGCAACTCAGCATGCGGCATGCGGCAGGCGGCAGGCGGCAGGCGGCACTGTTTACCTTTCCAAGTACCTTTCAATTGTTTATTATTATTTTTTTGGGAGAAAGAAAATTCAGTTGCTTTTTGGACACTTGCACTGTTGTGGAACTTTCGTTTTTTGTTTATTTCTCGAGTGGCTGGCGCGCTGCTTCCTATAAATCTTTTGGGAACCGCAATAAAAAACTAAGAAAAAATATATAAAAATTACAAGAGCAAAGCATTTTCATTGTACAAAGTCTGCTTGTCCAGAAGGTTGGGAAAGTTCAAAATGTAGCTTGAAGTCATTGTGCATGCGGAACAAAACGTACATAACTGGAACTTGGTCATCTTTCAATCGGCTCTGGCTCCAACCACATCTCCGGCTCCGACACTTACCAACTCTGACACTCGCCCACTCGGATGGGGATTGTGACCGCCGTGAAGTGCACAGCATTTAATGATTCTTTCTTTTGTACTAAGTGCTGCTTCAAGATGCTTAATTGTGCAACTTTTCTATGGAAATTAAATGTAAGATTTGCCCATAAGAGCCAACTTCACATTCAGTTACTTCATCGCTTTCGTTTTCCATTGTCTGTGCGCCGTTTTCTGTGGGAATTTTTCATCTCATGCTCTCGTTTTCAGTAATCGGGACTATGAGTAAAAGTTTACCCCATTTACCCATTATCTATTTCAAAGTTTTTGTGATTAAGCTAAATTAGTTACTCACAAATGTAAATTGAAAATTACATTTTTTTACATTAGTTAAAATTATAATTTGCATACTGAGAAACAGGGAAACAGAATAGAGAAATATTTTAGCAAGTGAGATAGTTTATTGATATAAAAAATAATTACAAAAAATAATAAATAAAAGAGAAGAATTTATTATGATATTTACTATTTAGATTAGGAAAGAGAGGGTGAGATACAGAGGTAGAGCAGGTGAGAAACTTAGTTAGAGAGAGAGAGAAGAATAGAGCTAGAGAGAGAGATAGTGAAAGTATATATTTGCTGCTTATGAAAGTAGAAGAGAGAAAGAAAGGCCTATGAAAAGAGAGAGAGAGAGAGAGACAAAGGGCAATCAATATCTGTTAAATGGTATTACTCATGATAATCTGATGAGAATCGCAAAAAATAATAAAAATGGCACTTTTGTAGCTCAACATTCAACATTTTTGAAATAATAAATTATCACAATAGGCAAGACGAGTGCTAAAATGTCTATTAATAAATTTAATACTTATAAAAGCGAATGGCGCCCTAAATTTCACCAGTTTCAAATTTAATCCATAAAGAGTGTTAAAATGATGTTTGATGGCCAATTTGCCACTCGAATGATGACAAAAGTCAGGTAACGATCAAATACATATATAGAAGATTAGTTACTACCAATAAATGCCCAAACAAAGACAATAAGTCGTAAAAATTCACATATTTGAGTTAATTTTGAGTCTATAAAAGAGAAGGCGCCGCACCTGCGAATTTTTCACTTTCGCCATAAATTGTTATGAAGCTATATAGTTGGTCAGTTAGCTAATCAATGATCAGGATCAATGATCGCCAATTTCTGGGCACGTTGTAATTTATGGCCAAATCGCATAATCTGTACTCGCCCAACCAAATACTAAACAACGTTTATTTGTTGCAGGTTGGCAACCAAATCATCTGCCCACTGCCAAATTGCATGTGAAAGTTCATGCAACACACTTGGCCAAAAACTTATGCAGCTGGTCAAGGAGCAGCGACAGCACTTGGAGCTGGTCGTGATTGCAGCCGTTGATAATCGGAGCACATGAGTGAAGCATCGTGAGACGTGGATGCCTGTACAAATTATGATATGTTTCTGCTCGATCTGCACTTGGCGGTGTTTCAAGTGGCCGAAATTGCGGCTCCCACACGCCATTTACAAAAAGGCAGCCAGCGGCCCTGTCCGACTGACATTCCCTCCCCCCTCCTGTGCAGGTCTCTCTCTCTGTCTTTCATATGCAAATGACCGCCTTCGTCCGAAAGCGAAAGTTCCATGTCCAACGAACTCATCGCAATGACGTCGACCACCGTAATTAATGGGCGTTTTTTCATCGTGCTGACCATAAGCATTTTGTCTTTAGGCCCTTTAAATTACAAAAATACTTTCTTATGCAGTTCATTTCGAATTATAAATCTTTTGATACTTATATTTAATTTGTTAAAATTTATTAAAGCAGACAGAAATAAATTGTAATCCATGTAAAACCAAAAAAAAAAATAAAAAAAATGTTGTTTAATTAAATTAATTAAATGTTGGTTTATATGGAAATTCTGAAATTATCATCAGCACGTTATTATTTTCTGCTCGAAATTATTTTTACTTTAAATTGGCAAAAGTCTCTCTATTAAAAGCAGAGCATTGATTTTAATCATATGTTTTTTCCACAAGAAAAAAAAATATTTTTTAAATAAAAATAACGCACAAAATCATGTGGATTGCTTTTTGCATCTTTATTGCTACTGCCTGACTTTTTGAATTGGTAGTTTGCTGCATGGTTCGCATATTTAATAATATTTTAGTTCAATTTACATATCCGAAATACACTTGAAAATTTATCACTTACTAGACATGCAAAGAAAGTTTTTGTACCTCGAAATATTGGGAAATGTTTTCAATGTTTTTTGGGTTGTTGAGTTTTTTTTTGTTGTTTTATTTTGCTCTCATTCGTTTGTTTATTATATGCGGCGCCTGCCAAAAAATGCTAAACAGTTGGCAAGCTCTGCGCATGCATTTTGAATACAAATAAACCATAAATGAATAATGTGAGCGGTTTAGGCTTGTACATTTCTCCGACTGAATTTGAAATGCAATTAATTGGTTTTCCATTGTAAATATTTTCATATTTTTCCTCTCTAGAAGGAATTCAATACTCATTGCAGTTAATATTTGGGTGGAATAGCAACAGAAACTGTTAACTACTCTCAGTTTGGGTATAAAAGGAGCCATAGATGGCGCTAGTTAAATGTGACTGCCTGAAAGTATGCAATGTTTTCTTTTTAAAAATCACTAAATGGGTTTTCAAAATTGTTCAACAAGTCTTTCCAAAAATGACTTGTTAAATAAATAAATATTAGCTGAATTTCTCAATAAAAGTAGTAAACCGTAAAGTTGTTTTAAACATTTTAATTGAATTAATTTGTTGTGCTTTTAAATAAATAATTACAATACGGGTATTAAATTAAATTACAATAGCTTCTTCTATGTATTCGTATAATAACTTCGTGGAAAAGAAGCGCCTTATCAAATGACCTACATCGAGTAGAGCAATTGGCCGAATGTCTATTAAATAAAGCTTAAGTCTAAATAAATGTTATGCAATAATTTAGAAAATTATATACAGAGCAAATGTGGAGAAATAAATTAAGAATCAAATCAATTAATAGGTTACATCATTCATTATATCAGTATTTCATCATTAGGATGTTTCTTTTTGTAGTGTTTTTTTGTTGTTGTTAATTATGATTTAAGCTAAGCATTTCTTTAAAATTAACATTATGACATTGTGATTGTTGTTGTTTTAAGTTTGTGTTGTGTTTGTGCTGTGGCGAAATAGGGGGGATGAGGAGTTACTGAAATCGTTGCTTGGGTTATGCGCAAAACTCCATAAAATGTGTGTGGAGCGATTGGCGATAACCGAAGCACGAGTTCAAGTTTGAATTCGGTTTCGATGTCGATTTCAATTTCGATATCGATATCGATACGGGTGCTGGGCATTCACTAAGGATTAGGCATAATACACAGGCGAAGACTACGATGCGACTAAAACTGTAGAATCTGATTGATCCAGTCTCGGAACTCCGAGATGCGCGTGTAAACGCCCGGTTGATTTGCCTCCGCACAGCCAATGCCCCACGAGATGACGCCGCCCAGCTGGAAACGCTTGTCCGCCTCACGTTGCAGCACCATGGGACCACCAGAATCACCTGTAAACATATGTAAATATATGCATGCAATTAGCGAATCATTAAACGCAAGTGAAGTGAACAAGTCAGAAAACTTACCTTCACAGGAATCGTAGCCGCCCTTCTTCCAGCCGGCACAGATGAATATGTGCGGTATGTGCTCAATGTAGCCCGCGGAGCGATACATCGACTCGCAAATGGTGTTGTTGATGACAGGCACAGCGACCTCCTGCAGCACGCTGGGCAGCGGACCATCCTCATAGAGGCGTCCCCAGCCGGTTACAAAGGCCGTTTGACCAATGAAGTTCTCATCGTTTTCAGGCACACAAACTGGTATTATATTTGGCTGGAAGACCACTGGCTCATAGAATCTAGAAGAAGAGATGATTTTTTTTTTTAATTGCGACTTGAAATACTTTAAATATGATAAATGTTAGCTGGTAAAAATTATCTAAGGATTATTAATAATAATAATAATTTGAATAATAAAAAATTAAATTATTTACAGCAGTCTGAGAAAAATAGCATTTGCCTCTTTTTGCTATTAGTACTTGATTAATTTATTACTTAATTTAAAAAGTTAAATTACTTGGAAAAATTATACTTTATTTCCATTTTGCACTCTGTGTGTGGGGCTTACCTGAGCAAGGCTAAATCGTATTCGAAGGTGCGTGGATCGAACTGTGGATGCGAGGCAACAATTTGAACGCGTCGCTCCTGGAAGCCATACGGTTCCTCCTCCTCGGCGAGATCATATTCGCCCAGACGCAACAGCAGATCGGAGGGAGGAACACTGCAAAAGGGACAAGTTGTTGTCAGTTAGAGATGGGTTTTTTATGTGCCCTTTATTGCTGCCACTTACTTGTCAACACAATGCGCAGCGGTGATTGCCCAGTTCTCGTTGAGCAGCGCTGCACCGCACTTGTGCAGATAGGTGGAGGTGCGCCATTGACGCAGCGAGATCTGCCAGGGCCAGCGGCCAAAGGCTGCGTTTGCGCCGCCAACGATGCGCGGCTCGGGGAACATGCGACGCCCGCAGACTGCGGACAGAGATGATGGAAAATAAAAGGGAGGCAGGCAATTTAATAGGCGAGCAAAGTCACAATTAAAGTAATGGCCACAACGGCCCCTTAAACATTTTAATCACTACACGAAAGGCACTCAGTCATCCTGCAGCCAATGTAACGTGCTTTGGCCATGTCTTGCCTTTTTTCGGACTTTATCTTGGCCAGGCCTTGACTTTGGCCCGCAGTCAACGGCCTACTTTATGACGACGACGACGGCAAAAACGACGACTCGTTTCGTGCATCAAGATATTTGTGCAGTTGGCTGGCAAATCGGTCAACCGGCCGCTCGCCAGGCAACAAACTCCTGACTCATTTTGGCAGTAGGTAGGGGGGTAGTGGGGTAACTCGT
This sequence comes from Drosophila multiciliata, assembly GCA_037043605.1. Taxonomy (NCBI): domain Eukaryota; kingdom Metazoa; phylum Arthropoda; class Insecta; order Diptera; family Drosophilidae; genus Drosophila; species Drosophila multiciliata. The sequence continues at coordinate 3,765,381 of JBAMBF010000589.1, forward strand.
ATAATCGACGGGTAACCGCAGACAACGTGACCCAGGCGGCACAATGACCGCAACTCCGGTCATTATTGTAAATTATTGCTGTAAAAATTGCCTTCGACATAAGAGTGGCTCTTTGCTGTTGGCCATCTTCTTCTTCTTTTATTTTTGTGGCAGTAAAAGTTGAGTTTAGCTTTCTAGACAGCATTTTGTGTTTTTTTATATATTTTTATTTTTTTTGCAGCTGCTGCTGTAACCACTTGGACTCCCCTTAAGCCTCTGCCTCGCTGTGTGTAGTCAGACACAAAGTTCTTGCTCAAGGCCAATGTTCAGCCTTCAAATTGAATTTAATGGCCACGCATCTTCTTCTTATGGCCAAAGTCTGGTATATTAATAGATTTCTGCAGCGCTCTGCAGTAAACTAGTTTTTTTTTTCTCCCTTTTTTTACAACTTATACTCTTTTTGGCGGATATTGTAACTATTTAATGGGGCAGGGTACTTTGCCTACCGATTGTTGAAGTTGATTCGGGCAAATTTAGCATGTAAAAAGTTTAAACTTAAATAAAATAATTTAAATTGAAAATAAAAAGCTGTTTTTTAAGGCCAATGTAGAATGTAAAAAGTTTCGAGTGAAACTTAAATAAATAAGAAAATAATAATTTAAATTGAAAATAAAAAGCTGTTTTTTAAGGACAATGTAGAATGTACAAAGTTTCGACTGAAATTTAAAAAAGTTAATTTAATTTGAAAATAAAAAGCTATTAACTAATCTCAAAAGAGGTCAATAAATTAATCTAAATTTAAAGAAACCTAATTTAAAGAAATATTTATATCGATAACTAATATCTTGTGCGGAATAAAATTAATCTTAATTTAAGGAAACCTTTTTAAGACAAATAAATTTTTTTTAATTATCATGATTAATCCTAACCAAAACTATTATTTCAAAGGCTTCTTGACCAAATATCTAACTCGAGATCTAAATTTTTTATCGGAATAAAGTTAATTTAGTCTGCCAAAAAAAATCAAATTTTTCGCTATTCAAAATGCAAGGGTATTTAGACTTCGGCATGCCTGTAGCCAGTTTTTTTTGTTGTTATTTTCTTTGCTTACTGTTTCGCCTGCATCAATGAAGCAATGAAGCAATGAGGCAATGAAGCGCATCGCATGAACTCACCTTCCCTGTAATCGATGCCCTCCAAGCCAGTGGCAGGCGCAACAGTTGTATTCCCAGTTGGATCGATCGTTGTGTTTTGCTCCTCGCTGTAATCCGTTGTGGTGCTCTCGATGCTGCCGCTCAGCTCGCTGCTTGATTCTGCTTGAGATGAAGTTGAGGATGCTAATTCAATGCGCTCCGTTGTTGTTGTTGTAGTTGTTTTTGTTGTAGTTGTTTTTGTTGCTGGCGCATCTGTAGTTTTGCTGGTTACAGTTGCACGTTTTGTTGTTAGTGGTGTTGTTGGTGGTGTTGCTGTTGTTGTGGTGCTGCTGGTTGCTGGTGTTGTTCTTGCTGTTGTTGTTCTTTCTGTTGTTGTTGTTGTTGTTGTTGTCGTAGCTGTTGGCCTGCTTGTGGTTCTATGTGGCTTTGTATTGCTAGCGGTGGTTGCCATTGTTTCTGCCTGCATTTGAGTCTGTCCTGGCTTTGGATCGCTGCTGGTGCTGACACTGGTGGCCACTGAGATAACCACCTTGTCAGTGGCGCTGGGCGTTGCTGCAATTAGAGTTCGATTCATGTTTAACTAGAGTTGCGTGTTGCATTTGCTGTTATGCTACAACTTACCTGTCGTCTTGTTGTACAACTCCGGCAACAATGTTGGCAATGGCACCCAATCCGCCGACTGCCCCGACTGCCAGTCGCTGGCAATGGTCGCATTTGTAGTTGGCTCCGCTTCCACATCAGTCCAGGTGATTAGACCTGGTTTCTTGGTCACTGTTGTTGCTGTGCCTGTTGCTGAGGGTGTTGCTGCTGTTGGTTTTGTTTGTAATTTGGGCGCTTCGGTGGTTAGCAGCATGGCAGCAATTGTTGTTGTGGTGCTTGCAACGGGCGCAGCTGATGTTGTTGTTGTTTTTGTTGGATGTCGGCGTGTGGGCTTGGACGTGTTGCTGGTGCTAGTTGTTGTGGTACCTGTGCTGCTGCTGGTAGCCTGCTTTTTGGGCGCTGCTGTTGTTGCTGTTGCTGAGCTGCTGATGCTGCTGCTGATGCTGGTACTTGTTGCTGGTCTGCGCGTCGCTTTTGTGCTTGCTGCTGCACTTGTTGTTGCCACTGTTGCTGTCGATGTTGTGCTGCTGCTGTTGGCATCCGCCAGCAATGCTGGCACCTTGACAATCTCACCCGTTGGCTGCGGCTTTGGTCGGGGCGCCAGAGTGGTTCGCTCTGGCAATTTGCTTGTTGTTGTTTTATGGCTGTGCGAAGTTGTCGTTGTGGTGTTGGCGGTGCTGCTGCTGTGAGCTGGCTTGCGAGCGGGCAATGTTGTTGCTGTGTGGTTGCTGTTGCTGCTGCTGCTGCTCTCGATGGGCCTGCGTGTCGCTGTTGTTGTTGTGGTTGTGAATACTACTGGTTTCTTGGGTGGTGCTGGCCGTCTGCTCGACTGTTGCTTTTGTGGTTTTGCCGTTGTGGTGCGCAGCGGTGGGGTTGGTCGTGCTGTTGTTGTTGTTGCTGTTGTTGTTGTTGTTGGTGTCCTTCTTGTTGGAATGCTTTCAGGCGTTGCGGCGGTGGTTGTTGTTGTTGTTGTTCTGCTTGTTGTCTTCACAGCTGTGGTGCTGGCACTGCTGCTTGCTGTGGGTCTGGATGGCTTTCTGGTGGTTGTTTCGGGCAAGTGGTGCGTGGGTTCGGTGGCTGTGGGTGTGGTTGTCTCCACAATTTGGAAAGTGACAAACCTGCTGGGCACTGTGGTGGTTTCAGTGCGATGCTCTACTGCTGGTGCAGTGGTTAGCACTGGTCGCGAAGTGGTGGTGCGACGACGCGTTGGTTTCGCGGTAACTGTCAGCGTTGGAGCAGTGCTGGGCTTTGGTGTGGTGCGCACCACAAAATGTGAGTTCTTATGTGTGGTGTGCGCAATTGTGGGTCGGCGTGTTGAGCCAGAAGTGTGGCTCAACGCAGCAGTGGTGCTGCTGCTGGTGGTGCGCACTGGCTTAATGCTGCTCAAATAGCTTTGAGTCACATTTTTGAGCAGTTCGCTGGCGGTGTTTTGCTGCTGCTGATAATTGTGACTGTGGGTGGTGCTGCTCGCCTCAGTGGTGTGCTTAAAAAGCGCGCTTGTAGGCAAAGTCGTGGATTCGTGGGGAAAGTGCGAAATGGTGTTCTGATCGATGCTGTTGTCGTTAATCTCCGGCGCAAACAGCGAGGCCTCCTCCTGCAAAAAAAATGATTTGAAGGTGTGTCTAAAGTTGGGAGATTGCTCAGTGATTTTAGCTGCAAACTTACCTTCAGAGCACAGCACGAGCCAAAGTAGAATCTATCGATGCATGTGCCCAAATGTGTGCCATTCTGCTTGATGCAATCGATGGCAAACATGCAGGTTCCCGAGCGTCCCGACTTCCGCACTATGCAGGGCAGGTGGCGTATATTGCGCCCGGATTGAACTGTAAAGAAAGCAAATTTGACGGTTGCAAATCAATTAAATCAATTAATTAAAGCAGTTAAAATGATTACAGAAACAAAAGAAATGCATAAAAAAAACTAAACAAATATTCAAAAATTAGCTTTGCTAGAATTGCATTAAATTTCATAGTTTTTATTTAACATAATTTACTTCGAAGCGTTCTTCCTATTGGATTACTATAAAATATTACTGCCTGTTGGTATGGCAGGAATAGGCTAAGGATACTTGTCGGTCTACTGACAGGACATTGTAGACTAAAAAGCCACCTGTCCAAAATGGGTATATGTAGCAGCAGCCAATGCAGGTTTTGTGAGATCGAGGAGGAGTCTTCAACTCACATCCTAACAAAATGCATCGCCCTTGCCAGGAGAAGATGCAGCATCCTAGGGATGCATGTTGTGAATGTCAAAGACATAGCTGAATATTTGTCACATTTCCCATCGTCATTATTCAGAAATTAGCCATGAGTCCACTGTCAGCGGCACAAAGCAATTCTTTTAAAGATTATTTTATTTTTATAGTTGTGTGCTTTTCATTTAATAAAACCTGTATAATATATATAAAGCGACGATGAGTGTAATTAAATAACTCTTTTAAAAAATATAAACTTGTTTGTGTAGTCAGCCACTATTCATAAAAAAAGTATTTGAAAAATACTGTGTTTTCAGAATTTCCATGGTTTAATTGGTTTGGGCAATCAAATATTTTTTATGTTTGCTCCGCATTTTTATTGCTACTCTGATGCTCCACACCATTTCCGTTTGCTGGGGCGATTAACGCCGTCAATTTGTACGCCAAATTGAGGCAGACGTTTACCGTTAGGCAAACAGTAAAGCCAAGTGAAAATGAAGTGGCAACAACAATAATAATAACAACAAGAAGCAGAAGCAGAAGCAGTAGCAACGGGCCAAGCAAGACACGCCACAAAGTTTGCTTAAGGGCGACCCGATGAGGCAATACAGTCACAATAGCAACAACAACAACAACAACAACAAGCAACAACCAACAGTAGCAATATTATTATTATTATTATTTATATTTATTTATGAATTGCCTGCTTTAAGAATCCACAGCAAATTTTGTAATGGAGCCGACTTGTTCAGTCTTTGAACTTATGTAATTGCAGACGACACTCGAGCGAAAAAAAAAGAGAGGAGCTTGAAAACGAAAGACTTAAGCAACAAACTGGCGACAACAAGCGGCGCCTTTCTTTAGCAGCAGCAGCACAGCACTGTGGCACCTTTTGTTTGCACTTCTCGCGTGGTCATAAATAAATGGCACAGCTCGAGACAGGAGAATCGAGACATGAGAATCGAGCATTCTCGTTAAGCGCTAAGTTACACTGCGCATAAATTTCGCATGAGATTTACTCGTATTTCAATGCTAAATCAGCAGCAGCAACATTGCAGCAGCTCTATGCTTGTGTGTATGGGTGTGTGGTGTGTGTGTGTGTGTGTGTGTTTTGCGTTTATTGAACTTTAACTGTAATCTTGGGTATGAGTTTATTGGTTATGCAATTAACACGAAATGCTGATATATTGGATATGCGATGGTAACTCAAAACAAATGACTTAAGACACGAACTGGCCAAGAACCAAACAAAAAAAAAATACGGCAGCACCACCGAAAACTGAATAAGACAGAGACACACACACACACATACACAGGTATGATTATAATTTTGTAGTCAAAACTTTGTCACGTTTCATAGGCGACGCGAGCAGCGCAGTCGGCGTCGGCGTCGCCGCTGACTGAAGCTCTTTCTTTGCAGCTGCTTCTTGGTCAGGTTCTCTGTGTTTGCATTTCGTTTTGTCGGCTTTTTGGGTCAACAGCTTAGCATATGTTTCGCTAGCCATTCGCCGAGCACACTGCCAGCCTACCAAGCAGCTAAACAGCTAACAGCGACGAAGTCTGGCCAAGACAGGCAACGGGCCAGATAAGCTTCAGTCCCGCATTGCAATGTCGGAAATTCGTTTTTGGCATGCGAATGCGGCCACACTTTGCCCCCATTTTGTGGGGCGACTATTGATAAATTTGGGTCACACACCGACCTCGGCGTGGGTGTGGCATTAGATTGACCACCACAAACAGCTGACGGTGTGAGAATGAGTTCATTTCATTTGCGGGCATTGTTTTTATTTATTTCCCTTTCACTTGGCGTCAATTTACTTTCCGCTTTCTGCTTCGCATCTCTGCGTACAAAAACAATCGTATAATTTTTTTTTATTTATTGTTATTGTTGGTCCAGTCAAGCCATAAAAATGAAATGCTTGCCACCTTAACAGAGTCGCTTGCTGGCTGTTTTTTTTTTTTTTTTGTTGGAGACGTTCGCCTGGCACACGCTTTCTTGCCGCTGCGCTGGTGGCTCATTTTATGGCAACATTCTTTGATGGTTGACCTCAATTGCTTTTGCTCGCTGACGTTTGGCCGCTTGCCGGCTTTGCCCGTTTTTGGCCGAGTATAAGTTTGCTTTTAGCCAAGAAAGTTGTCTAGTGTGAGTTTCAAAAAAAAAAAAAAAAACTCTCGCAAGCTGATGCTGCGACTATTGTAGCCACTTGAAGCGTTGAGCTTTTGCTGTCAACAAATTGGCAGCTGTTTGTAGCTACTCTTATGGCATCGGTCCAGCGAGGAAGTGCTAATGGCGTCCAAATTTAATTCTTAATGGCTGTGACCCAATTTATCAATGCTCAAAACTCGCAACGCCTGTCCCGGCGCATCATTAACTTTGATTACTTTCATTTGAGACGCTACATGAGCAGAAGCAGCATCCACCACTTTGATGATTTTCTCAAAACAAGTTTGTGACTTGAGTCATTTGTTTTATTTTGGCAATCAAATTTGATTGCCTTCCTTCTTGTCTGTCTGCTACCTATTCTAGTCCATTGAGTGCTGCAGAAATTACCATTAACAGCTTTTCGCTAAAGAATTTAGTTCTAATATTTTTGGTAGATCATTTTTATGGAAACTGTAATTTGACTTCTGCTTTTGATACTTCAAATTTTAACATATATGAAATGTTGTTCTCAATGTTCTTCTAGAATGTATTTGATTTTTTTTAAAGTGCAGTGGCTTAAAAGCTTTTTTGCAGCTGAAAATATTCGAAATCTTTTAACATGTAAAATGAATTATTTTTATAACTTTGAAATAAGTTTTAATCTCTTTCAAAATAAGCTGAAAATTATATGTAAAATTGTCTTTTTACAGATTGCATCCATTTTTTATTTAATTTCATTTAATTTCGTTGTAATCAACCAGCACGCCCAAAAAAAAAAAAGAAGAGTTTTAATAGCCTACGTGAGAGAAAGTGGTGCAGTTCTGGGGAAAACCCGTCAAAAGCCTGGCAATGCTCAGCTGCTGCTGTGATATCTTTATGAGTCTTTCTCTCCGACTGGATTCCCAAGAAATGCTGTCAAGTGGCCAATTGATCACCACTTGGCTGGCCATAAGCTGGTTACTTACACTGTGCTAAGCTGGGATTATCCACGAAGACGGGACTGGCCTCCAACGCTGGCCACTGCAATACCAGCAAAAGACTGCCCAATGCCAGGATGAAGATACTGCGCATATTCCTGTTACTTCCGGCGTTGATCATTGCGGGCGTTGATGCTCTGTTATCTGCTCTACTTTTGCTCGTCATGTCTGAAGCTGAGTAACTGTAACTCTGCTGCTGCAACGCGCCCATCTGCAAGTGGAAAATATACATCATTTTTTATGAGTCATTGCGGCAAATGTGAAACGTTTTACGGGCCTTATCCGTATTCAAATTAAAACTAAACATGAAATTTCTACCAGAAACCATGGGCACGGCAAAAATAACAACAAGAGTGACAACAACAACAACAACAATGAGAACAACAAAGACCACAGCAACGACAGCAAGTGCGTAGAAGCAGTGGGTGACTCAACTTTAAGTAGTAGGTGAAAGTCGTTCGTTTCGTGTGACTTGCATATGCAAAAAAAAAAATACAAATAAAAAATAATAATAACAAAAATTGAGAAAGAGAGAAAGACTTTCTATAACACACACTGAGAATGTCAGATACGCTTCAGAAGTTACCTAACAATTGTGACTAGGTTCTGGGATAAAAAACAAGGCAGCTGGGAAAAACATGCTTTAAGAGATTTGGATTAGATGAACTAATTGATAAGGAAGAAGATTGTGTTTTCAAAGGAAAGAACTCAAAATTAAAAGACAAGGGATATTTATATATATATATAAATATGTATTTTTATATATAAAGGAATTGTTATATATAAACTATAAGCTATATATAAAAATGTACTTTTATATATAAATAACCCCAAATAAACCCCAAATAAATAATAATATATAAATATATATATATTTTATATATAAATAAATAATTATATATTAACTATAAATATAACTTATATAAGCTATAGAAAAAATTATAAAACTATAAGTTTCATTCAGCAACATGTCTAATTTGTTATACCTTGTGAAAAGTGTGTGAACAAAAAGCGAAGCGAAGGAAATGTTTGAATTCGCAAATAGTCGAAGGGAGAACTGGGCGTATGTGTAATGTGGCCACTTTGCTTGTGGCATTGTTGCTGTCGTTGTTATCGGGTGTGTTTGCTCATGCTCAAAGCCCAAATGAAAAGCAAAAGTGTGTGTGTATGTGTGTGCAAAGAAAGCGCACAACAACAACAACAACAACAATAGCAAGAAGAGCCATAATGTGCTAATGGCCCAGCCATGTCCCATGTACGGGTTGTATAAGCGTTTATATAACTGTTCAAAGTGCAAACGAGTGAAGTCAAGTTTAGTTGCATTTGCAACTGGTTCTCAGCGCAGACAGGGTTCAAGAGACGACTAATTGATGATGGAGTTGTGTGTGCGAGCCGAGAAGAAAGTTTCAGCCATGACAAATGTACAGAAATGATGACATAAACTGTAACACAATCAAAGAAAGCGCAACAAAAGAAATGGTCAGCGATGAGTCGACTGAATCTAACTGGAACTCAAACTCAAACTCGAACTGGAATTGGTATTGGAATTGGAAGCGAAGCCCAACCAGCTGCTGCTGCTGCTGCTGCTGCTAATGATGACTTCCATTTGGCTCACACGCCTCATGTTTGCTCTGGCGACACAGAACACAACGTTTTCATTGATCCCCCAGCATCCGCATTAGAAGTTAGCTGTATTCTCCCTCTATCTCTATCTGTCCATATGTATCCCCCTCTCAGTCTGCCCCTCTCTGTGCTCACACGCTCGTCACGATCTGCAGCGTTGAGTAATTTGCTGTCGCGCTGCGTTTGTTTGGAGCGCTTTTTCTTTGGCCAAAGCCCAACAATAACAACAACAACAACTGTGGCAGCTGCTCATGTTCTGAGGAGCTGCGTTGCGTAATACGGTCATTGACACTGCGGCTAGAACCGTTGCCCGCAGCTTAAGCGTCATTTTAACCGCATAAGTTTGCTTGTGCAAAAAACAAAAAATTAAATGTTAAGAAATGGCAGCAACTAAAAAATAAAAGTCTCGCAAAATGGCATTAAAATAATTCTAATTTATTTCAAGTCTTGTTGGTAAGTTCGGCCTGTTGCCTGTTGCCAGAGCTATAAAAGTAAATTGTATTTCTTCTATTTGTAATACTATAAAATAACTTAGTTGGCAATAGATTTGACTTCATATTTATTTATTTATTTATTATTATTTATATCTTGTGGCATAGTCTTCCTCAACAATTCCATTAAATTTGTCGGTTAACGTAATCAAATTTCTGTAGACTCTCAATAAGTCTCCCTAAGCACTCCTTTAAATTATAAAAAATTCCTAGCCTCACACTCTCTCCTCTAGATCATTTTAGCTGATACTCTAATGGCCCGCTGTCTCAGCTGCTATTAAATGTAATTTATGAGAAGAAAAAAAAAAAAACAGAACGGAAGCTATAAGAGATTTCCGCATCAACGCAATGCTGATTGCGTTTAATTAGGTGTCAGAATCGGCAACAAATTGCAGCTTTAATTGGTGAGATTTGAGATTTGAAGATTATTCAGTTATCATAGCACTATATATCGCTCTCACAGAGTTTGACGAGCATTGTGTTTGTTTTGTGTATTTAGGTCACGTTCTTGACTGTATATATATATATATATATACATCAGATGCGTGTAATTGTAGTCGTGTTCCATTTCGCAAAAATGTGCAAATTAACATGAATTTGTGTGGCTACTGTCGATGAAACCAGTCGCTGCGGACAGACGGACAGGCGGGGCAGACGGGGCAGACACACGTGAGTCGCAGAATTTCATTAAAGTGGGTCACACACAGATGATTTGCATGATTTTTTTTTAATATTATAATCAAGAAGCGGCAGGAGGCGGTGGCAGAGTTGTTGGATTTGGAGGTGTTGCCAGTTAACAAAAAAAGCAATTAAGTAATTTCCACTTGGACAAATAAACATTTTATGTTTATTTCCACTCGACATGTTAAAAGTGAAATTACAAAAGGGAACTTTGTTGTTTGGCTCTTTATTAAAGAGTCATTTGTGTCTGCCTGCATGCATGTATGTGTGTGTGTGTGTGTGTGTAGCACTTGCCTTAAATAAAAGCGAAAGCCCCACAAATTGTATTGCTCTTCTTCTTTCTCTGTTTTTTTTTTTTGTAATATGAATATATGTATATATTTATTTAAAAGAAAAGTGAAATGCATGCTGAAAGCATAATATTAGCCAAAAAAAAAAAAAAAAATAAACATAAAATAAAATATTAAAAATGCGCAAGAAGGAGAAGAAGAAGAGGCGGACGAACAATAGAATTATGCCATTTAATATTTCGTAGCGCACATAATCAAAACCAGAAGTGCGTCGTCCACTTTTGCTTGGCTGCCGCAACTTGGCTTTCATTTCTGCTGCTGCTGCTACTTGTTACCAAAAACGGCTTTGGAGAAATTTTAACGTGTCTTCAGCGCTGTGTTTGTGTGAGTGTGTGTGTGTGTGTGTGTGTGTCTGTTTTGTCTATTGCTAGCTGCGGGATGCGGGAGTTCATTAGTTCAGTTAGCTCTAGAAAGCCAAGCCACACAAGCACAGCAAAACAAATGACTTAGAGCACAAACTTGCTACGACAAATAATCTGAAAACTATAATTGCCATGAAGCCGCGATGCAAATTGTTATAATTAACATCAAATTAAACGTAGCAATTGGGGGGCGTGCTGCCAGCAGCAACGGCAGCATCTTCAGCTTAAGCTCCAGTTGCAGATTCAGATTCAGATTGAGCTGCAGCTTTTGGCTTTAGCGTGAGCGAAAAACCAGAATAAGCAGAAATGCAAATAATGCCAAAGGCATGTGGCGGCTGCAATGGGGGGAGTTTGCCTCAGTGGCAGCAGGCAGGAACAACAACAACATCAGCATGAAGCGGAGGCAGTCAGCAGCAGCATTTTAGACCAAAGTCAAAGCCAAGCAACAACAACAACAACAACAACAGCAGCTAGCAGACCAGTTCCGAAAAGAAGTTTTTGCTCTTGTATCTGGCTGGCTGCTGCTGCGGCAATTGAAACACTTGCCTCTTGTAGCTGCCGCTTGTTGTTCTTGTTGTTCTTGTTGTTGCTTTTAACTGGAATTTCAATAAAAATTTGCAGCACAAGGCAACTTTTGCTTTGGACTCGTTTGACTTTGGCCGTTGATCAAAATCAAGGCGCTTGAACTTGTTGTTGCTCCTGCTGCTCTTGTTTTGCTGCAAGTTGCTGCTGCTGCTGTTGCTGCTGCTGCTGTTGCAGTTAGTTGCAGTTATGCGCACCTATTGTGTGTGTGTGTGTGCCTCTAATTGACTTGTACGTGGTAGAAAGTGCGCCGCAGCTACTTAAGCACACACAAACACACACACACACACACACACAGCAGAAGTACCTGCAACGATGCGCGCGTATCTGACGGATGCGTATCTTTAAGATATTTTTTTTCTTGTATCTTTTGCATTTACTTGCGTGTTTTTTCGGTTGCTTGACTCGCGTAGAAGTCTGTTTTTTTTTTTTGTATAATTTATCTTTTTGTTGTTTTAAGGGGTTTTCGGTAGGAAAAAAACTTCACTGTCAACTATTTTGGGGTCATTTCGTTTAATTTGCTGCCACACTGTAATTATGATATTGTCGTTTGCTTTGTTGGAATTATGCTTCTGCTGTTAACTTCTTGCGGCTTTTTGCGTTTGTTTCTTTCTGATGATGTGTTTTTTGGTTTTTATGAGTTTCTTAGCCTTTGTTCGACACTCACGCTGCTCTGTATTGTGTGCTGACGCTTTTGCTCTCCTCCTGCCTTCTGATTTAGTTTTGTAGAAAAAAAACACTTTTGCTTAAGGACTGTAATTTGTTTACTTTTGTATCAGTGCACACGGCGCGTTAAAGCCAATTTGAGGCCAATAACTCAAGTTCTTTTTCGACGCACACACATTCACATTCACACACACGCACACATACACACTCACACACACACACGCGGACGAGACAGACGTAACGAGGCGAGCAAGTCGAAAAGCCGAAGAGGAGCCAAAGACCGCGGTTGAGTTGCGCACGTCTGGAGAGAAGCGCGCATACAAAAGATCCACACGCCAGTCGAAGTCAGCCAAAGCCAAAGACAAAACTCTGGCGCTGACTTCGACGTTGACGTCGACTACGACTGCGGCGCAGCAGTCGCTGTTAGTGCTGAGATTTTGCGACTGCGCAGCGAGCAACGCCAAAGAACCACAAAGCAAAATTGGTTGTAGTAGCTGCGGACACACACACACACACACACACACACATACACACGCACTTCACAACATGTGCGCATGCGTAGCCGGGCGACGGCAGCGTCAGCGTCAGCGTAGACAGCGGCCGCGACTGCGACGCTAGTTAGAGCTTCGCGCATAACGGTTTCCATTAAGGCCAGTTCACAAAATGGTGAGAACAACAAATGCTAGGCGGCTGTTGTTGTTGTTGTTGTTGTTGTTGCTGTTCCTTATTCAAATGAACAGAAACACACACACACACACACACACACACAGACACATGCAGAGGCACACACTCTCTCAGTTGTTGCTCTCTTGTTGTCACAAGCCACAGCTGATTGGCGGCATTTGTATGCTGGCCGTTTGTCGAAGCATTGGATTTGTAGCGGGGGAGGTGAGTGGCTGGGGGAGGGTACAGCTGAAGTTTGGGGTTAACAGCGCTTTCACATTAAAATAGCAAGAAGCAGCTACAACAAACACAGGCGGGGCAGGCGCATTTGTTAACTTGGGAGTCTCTTCGCTCTTCGCTTTTTCTTTAATACAAATTTTTTTTTGTGTTTTTGTTTTTTTTTGTTTTTTGTGTTGTGGTGCAAATGAGTTTCTCACAGCCTGTCGCCATTCTTTGTTCACTAACTGACGCTGTATGCGCTTGTATTTGTATGTGTATGTGTGTGTTTGTGTGTGTGTGTGTGTGTTTTGTCGCAGTTTGTTTGTGTTATAATTTATGCACGTCTTCAGGTTAAGAAAGTCAAACTTTATTTTTTTAGTTTTCTTTTTGACTTGTTTGGCCTGAGTCTAAGCGTTAATACCTGTTTATGCTTGTGGCTGATAACAATTTGTCTAAAATCTGAGCTGTAATTAATATTTATTTGCTAATTATGCGTTCAGTTTTACGCGAGTGCTGAAAAGTGTTTGGCTCAAAACAATTTATTGAATATGTTAATGCAATTTTAATCAGCTTAAATTGCTATTGTTTTTGTTATTGTTTATGCTTAGCTCACATGAATGACAGCAGCAGCACAACAGGCAACACACACACACACACACACACACACACATTCAATCAATCGATTAATCAATTAGTGTTAATGGCACATCGCTTAAAGACTATTTTTTAAAAGCCGCTTCGCGTATCATTTTCTTTTCTTGTTTTTTTTTCTTTTCTTTTTTTCTGTTTTTTTTTTTTTTTTTTTTGAAGTTAAGCAATCAACGCACAACAAACGTTTTGAACTTGAGAGACCTTGACACTGGCGCTGCTCCACAGCAACTGAGGCTAGGCTAAGTTGAAGCCAGGCGGCAACAAGTTGTGGCCAGTTTGAACAGTTCTTTGGACAAGAGGAGCAAAACGGAAATACAGCAACAAACATGTGGAATTCATTTGGCTGTGGATGCCAAGATCACAAAAGAGAAGAATGACTGAGAGAGAGAGGGAGAGAATGAATCTGCCTGTTTGCCTGATAAGCCAGCTGAGTCAAGCGCTTAATTAGCTTATGTTCTGCTGATTATGTTGTTTGATTTGATACTATTGTTGTTGGTATCAAAACACACTCACATTGTGACTATGCAGACCCAGTTTGAGTTGGTAGCAAGACGATGCAACGGAAGTTGCATCATTAGAAATTCTGTGCATGCCGCGTGTTGCTCACCTGTTTGCCTCACTACACTCATCAGTTACGCTTCTGGGACCATCGGCTAGCAGTGTGATCTCCAATGTTTGCCTTCTTTGTGTTAATATTTATCTTTTCCTCTTTTCGAGTCTCATCTTATCTCATCGTTTGCTTTTACCTGCATTTGGTTTTGTTTGTCTAAATATTTGTTTTGAATCTGCCGCTCAAAAACATTTTAAACTTGTTTAAGCAGGGCTGTCAACTTGCTGGAATGTGATTTGTTTTGCCTGCCTAAAAGTATGCAATGCTTTTTTACTAAATTGTTACCTAGCATTTGTGTACTAATTTTGAACATATTTTTCAAACACTTTAAAAAGCTGGTCTAAAAAATATGTATAAACTTTTAATACATTGAGGCAAAACTGTGTTCCTTAAAGTGACCATAACTATTTGATTTAATAATGTAAACCTCTAGTTTACTTCTAATATAAATAAGCTTAATTATCAACTGCATTTTCATTATTAGATCTGAAGTTTGGATCTGGATGTGTGCAAGTTATAGAACAAGTTACAGTTTCTACAGCATATATATATATATATATATACATCATCCCCAAAAAAATGACTTTGTTTAATATACAAACCCTAAGATACTTTCTGTGGCTGTTTAAATTTGATGTAAAAATGTCAATTATTAATTTTATTACCATTAAAAAAAAACTAAAGGAATAAATGATTTTAAATATATTATTTTATTATTTATTATTAAATTCTAATTAAAATTAACAGTAAGTTTAGGTTTAAATTAATTTCTATGAAATGAAGATGTAATAAATATGATTATAATTAAAACTTATAATTAGAGCCGAACAGCATTTAAATCAATAAAAAATCGAGTTTGAATACAAATAAAATAAATAGAAAATTTGGAACTTAAATTTAAATACTAGCAACCCCGAGTCGTAGAGGAATCACATGGCCAGGCAGCGGTTAATGCAGCTGCACCGCCGTTGCAAGCACAACATCGCTGTGCCACTTGAGCGGTGACTGCATTTTACCATTGGATTAAGGGACAGCTTCAAAAGTGCGATATTCACGCATTTTTGTCATTGGCCATAACCTTGGTGATCCACGGCACAAAGTGCTGTATGTTTGTATAAACGCCAGGCAGATGCTCCCGCCCACAGCCAATGCCCCAGGACACCAGTCCGATGAGCGTTTTTCGGCCATCCATCGTTAGAGTTAGCGGCCCGCCGCTGTCGCCCTGACACGAATCCCGTCCGCCTTCCTTATAGCCAGCGCATAGAAAGACCTGAGAAAAAATAGGGAAAGTGAGTGAAATTTAATTTAAATTTATTTAATTCAAAGAAGATGTACATTTTGATTAATTTTTTCCTTTTTCCTATTGTTAAATTATTAAAGTATTTTTAATTTCTGCAACAAATTTATAATATAATTTTTATAAAATGGAATTTAACTCACATCGTGTATGGCCTCACGTCGTCCGGCTGCGCGGAACCAGCGCTGGCAGCGATCATTCGAGATGACCTCCACATCCACCTCCTGCAGTACAGAAGGCACCGTGCTCTGGCCATGCCGCGTGCGTCCCCAACCCGCCACTGTGGCCATTTTGCCCGTCAATTTGGTAGCTGGCGGCGGCAGACAGACGGGAATTATGTGCTGTTTGTAGACCACATTGCGATCGAGGCGTATCAGTGCCACATCGTTCTTGAAGTCGGCGGGATTATAGTGTGGATGCACCTCCTTGCGCTCAATGCCGTACTCCTCGTGATTGAGACGCTCCTCCTGCGCGCGCACATCCCACTCGCCCAGACGAATCTTCATATTTGAGTTGGTGGTGCTGCAATGCGGAAAATTTTAGTTTTTGCTGATGTGGAGTCCAATTGAGTGTTACTTACGTGGCCACACAGTGGGCGGCGGTGACCACCCAACGGTTGGATATCAATGCACCGCCGCAGCTCAGCTTTCGCGTTAGAAATCCACTCTTGATGAGCGCCACCTGCCAGGGATGCGAAGCAAAGCCGGTGGAATGTCCTCCCACAATTCGATTGGAGCGAGAATAAACCTCGCCACAGCCTGAGGACAAGTTGGAAAATAATACAAATTAGACTGGGAAAATTATAAAAAAAAAATAAATTTAAAGTGCGAGCAAAAGCGGAAAGTGCAAAACTACGTAAAAAAAATGTGAAATGTTTGTGTGGTGCAAACTAAATTGAACTGGCAGTGGTGCACTAGAGAGAAGAAGAAGAGAGACTAACAAACAGTAGAGTGGGAAAGTGATAAGAGAATAAGAGTTTGGTACAGATGAATGTGGTTTTTAGTACCCGGCACAGGACGAAAGCTGCCATCGTTGTAGCCACCAGACTCGTACTCATCCAACGCCTCGCCGGCATTCAGATCCAGCACATTGCCCACTGCAAAGGGCTGACCTTGCGGCTCGTGTGATGCTGGCGGTCGCGTTGCAGCAGCGCTATCTGGCGGTGCATCCGCATCAAAGAAATTATCCAGATGATTGGTGATGCCCAAATGATTGGAGTCATGCTCCCAGCTGTTCAAGCTGGTGCCACTGGGTCGATGTGCGGATGAACTGGAAACGGTGCCGGAGCCGGAACTGGGCTTATAATGATTGCCAGTGTAAAGCGTTGGGCGCTTTGTGCTATAGTAGGCGTGGCTGGGATACACGGGTCGGGAAGCAGATGAAGGGGGAGCCGCTGACAGCCCATTGTTGCTGTTGATGTTATTGTTGTGCTGCGTCTGGTGATGATGATGATGATGCTGTTGTGGCTGTTGCTGATGATGATGATGTGCTGGCTTTTTGACAGTTGACGCCAAGTCGGGATAAATGTCATGCAAGTGTATTATGTCACCTGTGTGTGTAAGAATCATGATGATGTTGCAGTTTTTCCTCTATGCACAGCAAGTAATTTTGGGCTGTGTGTGTGTGTGTGTGTGTGTGTGTGTTTGTGTGGAGGGGGAAGCTCTTAAAACCGTATTTAACTTTCGCCACAAATTTTAAGTAGTGAAAGACTTAAACAAGAAGTAATAATACAAAAAAATAAGCACTGGGCCAGTCGGCAATGACGGTTAGCCCTGCACGACTTTATTATGTCACTAAAAAACCAATGAAGTTGAAATTAAATTCACGACTAACACACACACACACACACACACACAGAAACACACTCAACTGACCAAGTGTCCATGACAGAAACAAAAGACAAACTGACAGCTATGAGATAATTTTTCGCACGTAATTCAAAAAGTAAAAGAAAAGCCAAAAACGAACTGGAGGCGCCACAGAACAGGCCAACTTGATTATCACTTTCTGTGGGGGGAGAGAGAGAGGGAGTTTGAGTTTATGGCCGAGTTTCGGCTTGGACTATACGAAATGCCGTAACTCTTGACTGTGATACTTCCCACAATTATTGTTTTGTGTAAAACAAATAAATAAATAAAAGAAAAAAAAACTTTAACTAAAACAGAAACCGAAATAAAAATAAAAATGGGGCTTGAAAATTTCACTTTTCGAATGCAAAAAACGTTCACCTTCAGTTTATTTCCGCAACAGTTTTTCGGGTGCCTTTTCATTGTCGCGTCTGTGGTTTGGGCTTTGCCAGCAGACAACAAATTTTACACTTGAGCGACACACAGACAAAAGCAACAACAACAACAGCAACTTCCAACAGAAACTCCCATAAAACGGTACAAAGCATTTTCCCTTTAAGAAAGTGAGTAGGCAAAACAGAACGCGCTTTTTTTATGAGCACCAAGAAAATTAGCCCATGAAAAAGAGAAAAAATAATCAGGTACATAATAATTTTAAAGGCTTTATTTTGTGCTCAATTTTTATTATTTGACGGCTACTTAAAAAGTTTCCAACAAGAATTAAATTTATAATATGTTGTAATGCGTTTTTTGTGAGCTGTTTTTTGTTGCTGCAGCTGTTGCTTTGTGGCAAGAAGAAGCCTAGAAAATGAAACAGAGCACAACAAAATGGCAGCAAGCTAAGCTGTGTGTGTGTGTGGTGTGCGTGTGTGATTGTGTGTGTCATAATATTGGTTGCTTATAGCTTAGCTCATCGAATTTTTACCTGATATTACGATATAGCGAATGCACTTGATGTTTACTGAATGCGCTCAAAATCAAAATTCAACAAGGAATGTGAAGTGCAAAAAATGAATGGAAGTTTGCATTGATTGTGGAATCAGAATATATATAAAGCAGATATAGTATTCAGATTTATGTGAATAAACAATAATGTTTTAACAGCTATAAAATGTGTGCTGTCTATCTCTTTTGCCAAAACATTAAATTTGCAGATGAAAACCTTTTTCACAACAATATTACTTTAATTTATTTAGAGGTTTATTGTACGGCGACTTTCAATATCTTTTGTGCTATGCCAATCTTTATCCCCAAAAAGAAAAGCTACAAATTTAAAATTGATGTTTTGGTTAAGATTTCAAACATATTGCAACTGTTGACAATTATTTAAAGCTGATAGAATATAAAAACAGTCCTTCTGTAATTTGGGTATTGAGTCTTTTATTTATTTATCTCTTATTTATGATTCCCATGAATATTATAAATATTCTTTAGTTAAAAATGAAAACATTACCTAAAATATTTACTGGGAAAAAAGTTATTGATTTGGAAATCATCATTCAGAAACTTTTAAATTTTCTCCACTTATAGATAAATTCAAAATACCCTCTTTATGTTGAAACTATGTTTTTTTTTATGTATATTGAGTACACACTGAATTATCCATTTAATGGTATACCATGACACTTCCACTCCAGCGCCCACTGCTCGGGAGTACGTCGAATGGAATTTAGTAATATCAGTGCAAAGTTTTTGCTTCTGCCTGCGGCGAAGTGTGTGTGTGTGTGTGAGTATTTTGTGTGTGTTTAGGCAGAGTCGAGCAATTTGTTGTCATTTTCGAAATGCGAACTAATTTATAGCGCTATTATACAGGGCATTGCATAAGTTGGAGCAGAGCAATTTGCAATTTGTGCTCGCCAAGAAAAACTAAAAGAGCAGCAGTAAAATGCAGCAATGTAACTAGGCATGGCAAATTGTAGCTGGAGGGGGCTGGGGGGTTTATGGGAAAGCAGCTGAAAGGGGAGAGTTGGTGGGAGAGTTAGAATTTAGTTACTGTTACTCACTTGTGTTGTTAAGCGGCGCCGCTTGTGGACTCTCCTCGGCATCGAGATCTTTGTCCACACAGCATGACCAGATCATGCCGCCGGAGCATAGATCGAGCGGCTTGCCGCCGCCCAAGACGCACGAGATGGACAGGCCGCACTCGAATTTGTGTCCACGGAAGCGGCACGACTGCGGTATCACTGCAAAGACATTTAAATTGAAAGGGCATTAGTTCAGTTAACGCACACACACACACACACACACACACACACAAGCACACACAGCACCCCAACACAGAATTGGGGTGAGTAAGAGTTAAGAGCGAGTACTTCTCGATAGCATCTCCATGACGCTGTTCTCGCCATAGTAGCCGGTGCCGCTGCGTCGCGACAGTGCGTCCAATATGAGCATGTCATGCTCCTGCTGTGCACTGGGATAGCTGACAGCGGCCAAGCCCAGGCTGGGCGTCAGCGAGCAGATAAACAGCAGGCTAAGACGCACTCTGAGCCAATTATTCTTTACAAATTGTATGCATGTTCGTGGACGCGACATATTGGACTCCTGGCGGGTAGCGCAACCCACAACAAAAAAAAACGCGTACTTTCACTTTCGGATTTGGACACTTGTTGCTTGCTCTTTTGGCGTTCACTTTCTTTTTGGTTTTTTCCCTTTCGGTTTGAGCAGCTATCCTTTGCCACCAAAATATTTGTAGTTTAGTTTAGTATGGGAAACTTTGGCAGGATTTCACTTTTGTTTTCATTCAAACTTTCTTGTCGAGCTACGCAAGCGCAACGACAACTTTTTCACGGCACGCGGCGCACGAAAAAGAAAATTTGATTGTTGCCACAAATAATGTTGCCACTTTGAGCGCGTCGAAAGGCGACCGCACGTCGGGAAATTCAGCTCAGAACTAAGCCAATGTTTGGTGTTTGTGCAGCGTCGAAGCTGCCGAAGACAGTTGCTGCTATCATTTCGCCATATCACCCGAAGACGCCAGAGAGAAAGAGAGCCAAAAATGAGTCAGAGAGCGAACAACTTTGTTGCTAAGCCAACTGCGCAGCATGTTGCGAAGCGTCCAAGTTTTAGGCTTTGCTTGTAAACATTTCTTTTTTTGGTTTTTTGGTCAAGGTTTCGTTTGGAGCTGGCCGAGCTGCTAGACAAACCCGAGCACAAATAATCTATAATCTATACCACATATATATATAGCAAGTTGTTGTTTAACACTTTCGAATGTCGGCGCAATTGTCGCTTAATTACAGTTGATTTTCCTGCTCTTGGTTAGAGTTGCAAAGTATCTGTTGGCGGCGAAAAACTTTTGCTTTTCTATGGATTACATGGCGAATGCCATTGAACCTGTCTTGCAATTTGTGATCGCTTTATTCGCTGCTGTTGCCACTGAGCATTTATTATTGGTTATTATTAGATATGCAGCTGGCCTTTTGTTTTATTTCTGTTATTTTTTTTTAATATTTGGCTAATTGTTTTAATGGTGCACAAAGCGCTTTCATTGGGCCACATGTTAATGTGGGCTCTGAGTGAAAATAATTACAGCTAACTTTAAACTCTGGGCCTGCGTTTCCCGGGGCTAATTGGACTTCATGTTGCTTATTTTTAGCTGTTGTTATTTATTTTTTGGAAAGTCCAATTAATGTTGTCAGCGCTTACATGATGTATTAAGACTGCACTTTGTAGGTGAGGGGCGAGAATGCGAAAGTAAACTTTTAAAAGAACTGTTTACTTAATCCGTATTAAATTTGGTAGAAAAAGTGTCGTGATTCAGGTGAACTTGAAATCTGATTGATATTTTCGCTCAAGGTTAAATTATGTAATTGAATCTTGTTTTACATATTTTTGTTGAATCAGAAAAGATTTAGGCAACAAAGTTGGTTGGAAAAACACGTTGTAAATGAGCTAAATGTCACAACTACTGTTAAAACTAAACAAAAGACTTTAGCAACAAACTGGTCTCAACTCAACTAAATATTTTGGGCAATGAACTTGCTTACTTACAATCGAGTTCATCGAAGAATTTGGCCTGCTTGGGCAGGTCCTTGTCAATGGCCTGCTTCAGCTCCGGCGTAATTGCCGCTTTGTAAACGGAGTTGTAGCTGCTGCTGCTGCTGCTGCTGCTGTGGGCAGCTTCGGGGCAGCGACACAGGCTCAGGCCGAGCAGCAGCGACATTGGCAGCGACGTTGGCAGCGGCAGCAGCCATGCAACTGCGCGCATTTTGCAATACTTTCGTTGTTGTTGTTGTTATTGCTTGTAATTGTTGTTGTTGTTGTTGGTGTTGTCTACGATTTTGTGCAATTGTGTGTTTCACTTAATTCACGTAGCGGCGCAAGTTTTCGATTGAATAATCCCTCGTTTGCATAGCAGTCGCGCGGGCAAAGATTGAATTAAATAAAATTCGCAGCCAAAACAATTTGCTTAATCTTTGGCAATAACTCCCCGTGCATATTTCGCGGCCATTTTAAACATAGTTCAACAATTATAAGTACACTTTTTTTGTATTTTCTTTAATTTGGAATTGTTGCTCTTGTTGTTGTTTATGTTTCTATTTTTTTTTTATTTAATTGTTTGTGTAACGCTTAAACCGAAACCGTATTTGAGTGCGATGCGGCGAGTTTTGCGTTTGCGAACAGTTTGCGGTAACGTCAAAACACTTAATAAACAGTTGGCTGACAAATTCAAAATCAAAAAGGCCATCAACACGCTCAACAATACACGCACACGCACACACACACACACACACACAGTGCCACAAGAGACGTCGCAACTTCGACTATTGAGTAATATGCGCCAAAGAGTATGAAACTGAAGCTCTCAGTGAATGGGTGTATGTGCGAGTGTGTGTGTGTGTGTGTGTGTGCACTTGTTTGAGTGTGTGAAGAGTCGTATCGAAATCGAAAGTGAAAAGAAAAAGACAACACAGACGTGGCCTGCTAGCAGAGACAACAACTTTTGTCGCTCACTTGACAATTGCATATCGCATGTCATTTGTTGTTGTTGTTGATGTTGCTGTTGTTGCTGTTGTTGCTGTTGCTGCTGTTGGCATGACTAATGTCAAAATTAGAGCTGTCCGCTCAGGGAGAGAAAAAAAAGAGGAAGTCAAAGTGTTTCCCTCGCACCTCCCAAGTTTGCCACAAATTTTTGCGTGGGCCGTCAAGTAATTTTAGCCAAATGGCAAAGAAAAATCAACAATTGAACAAATTGCAACAGGAAAAACCAGCAAAGCAAATGCGAACTGGCAATCAGGCAACCAAGCGAAAGCCAAACGCACAAAACATCTTAATTCAAGTTTATCTCAAGCGTAAAAAAATCAGCAAAACAGTTTTGGCTACAACTTGGAAAATTAAAAAACATCATAATAATAATAAAACCTAAATAATTGATGGCTAAGCTATCGGCTTTTGGGCTCATGGAAAACTATTGGCTGATAATTGTCCGTTAAATTGATGACATACTTGGGAAACAATCGAAATGTAAACAATGAAACAATCAAAATGTCAATATTATAGAAGAAAATTAATATGCTCAACCAGTGGTTACCCTGTAATCTGGTCAAAGCTGTTAGCTAAAAATCTACTTATTGAATTTAATAATATTTTTAAATTTTGTGAAGTAATACAGAAAAAAACACTTGACTATATTAATATTATTTTATGTCATAAACTGGGCAAATGCAGAGAGAACTTTCCAAATTTTTACCTTTTGTTATTATCATTTATTTGAGATATTAGTTGGAATTATCAATAAAATGAGGTACACTTTTAGTGGGCATAGAAAATCAGCAGATTATTTTTTTTTATACTTATTTTTAGTTTCTCGTATTTTGGAAATTTCAACGTCTTCAATATACCAGCTGACATCAAGTGGATGATTACGTGGTATCTAAGACGAACGCAACTCAATTTAAGTACTAAAAATTGGGCAATTGCCAGATGAGACTCTTTGAGTCTTTGACTTGGCCCAGTCTTAATGTGTTTAATGTACAAATTATGATTATTGTGTTTTGTCATTTGTTAGGTTATTGTTGCTGCTGTTGTTGTGGTTGTTTTAGAGCTGAAAGCAGTTGATTGGGCCATTTATGGTAACAGTACCAAAGCTAAATGGGAAATGGGCCAACGAATGCCAAATGGCGGCTTCGCAAATGACATAACAAAGCAAAAAAAAAATATTGTACGTGTTGCAAGTGCGTAATTCAATTGAATATTCCAAATGCACTGGCAACGTTCAAGGTCGTTCATTGTGACACCAGAAAAGTCCCAACCAGCAAAGACATAGAATACAAACAGATCCATTTACAATAGCTACATAATAATTTTTAATAAATCTAATAAATTGTAATTAGTTTTGTTTTGTTTGTTGTTGTGGTTTTTTTTTTCATTGCACATGGCCATTGCTTAACGCTACACGGCATAAATTAATGAGATTGCTTGCCACATCCCCAGGGAGCAGCCAATTCAGTCTGCCGCACTTCTCAGCTGTCTTCTCTTCTGCTTCTTCTGCTCTTTAATCGCACCTACAGCTCGTTATGCGCCACCACATCCTCCACCCAGCGCAGACTCTTCTGCAGGTTGTGATAGATGCCCGGCTGATGATCCACGCCGCAGCCAAAGCCCGCACTTGTTATGCCCACCAGCACAAAGCGACCTCTTTCCTTGATGACCAACGGACCTCCAGAGTCACCTGCAAGTTCAGCAATAGCGTTATGGAATTTTCTAAGTCAAATTTCATTTTTATTTATTTTAGGTCATTCCATAAAAGGCTTTCAACCGACTTAACAAACAACATCTCCGACTTATGTTAAGCCTCTGTTAACAGCCGAACAGAGCGCTGTAAATGTGCCGCCTAAAAGTATGCAACGAATAATTTACATTCCTTACCTAAACATGCATCCATATGGCCATCTGAGTGGCCGGCACAAAACATTTCCGATTTAATTTCCACATTGATCTGTTTGCTCTCGTGCCAGCGAATGCAGTCCAAGGTTGCTGTGAATGGAGTGAGAGGCTCTCAGTGGTGGTTGGTTAGTGCTATTGAGTATCTATATGGTGCTCACAGATGATTGGCACGCTGGCCACCTGCAGCATGTTGGTGCCCGCATGACCCATATGCGCCTCCGTCTTGCCCCAGCCGGCGATGAGTCCCTTGCGCCCCACCAGCCGGATGGGATAGTGGGGCAGGCATATGGGCAAGATGTGCTCGCTGAAAGCCGTCGGTCGGACGAGCTTCAGCAGTGCCAGATCGTAGCGATCCGGCTGTGTGATGCGAAAGTTGAAGCGCGGATGTATTATCTTTTGCAGCACACTGTGCTTCTCCACGGGCAGCGGCTCGTGTATGTGCCCCAGATTCTGTGTGTCCAGTTCGCCCAGAAACACAGTTATATCTGGCAGTTGCGCCTGCTGTATGCAATGCGCTGCCGTTGCCACCATATTCGACGAGATCAGCACACCGCCACACTGATACTCAGCGATGCGTATGTGCGCCAGCCACGGATACTCAGCAAACTGTGCCGGCCTCCCGCCAATGATGCGCTTCTGCAGCGTGTTCTGTGCGGTGCGCGGCACGCCACATTCCGGCTAAGAGCAGAGCGCAAGAGATTAGTCAATGCGCTGCAGCATAATTAATGACATGGCATTGAGACCACTCAGACTCCACATACAAATTCATCAAATTGTGAAAAACTAGTTTTAACATAGCAACAAATTTTCAATTGTGTTTTTGTTTAAGATTGGCTCACACGCGGGGAACTTGATGACTGTGGAAATTAACTTTTGAAATATACAAATATTTGGGATAATAATAATAATAATAATAATAATAATGATAATAATAATAATAATAATAATAATAATAATAATAATAATAATAATAAGAATAATAATATTAATAATAATAATAATAATAATTTTAAAACAATAATAATAATATTAATAATAATAATAATAATAATAATACCACTAATAATAATAATAATAATAAGAAGAAGAATAATAATAATAATAATAATAATAATAATAATAATAATAATACTACTAATAATAATAATAATAATAATAAGAAGAAGAATAATAATAATAATAATAATAATAATAATAATATTAATAATAATAATAATAATAATAATAACTGTCTTTTTTAAATATACTTCAAGAATTCTTACACAATCTTACATTTATCTAAACTCGCTAATTTTAATTAGTGTTTTTTGGAATACTTCTTATTTAAATTTTCTGATATCTAAATTTACTAAAAATGTATACGTATTTGTTATAAGAATTTTTTTATTATTGCTATTAACAAATTTTAAAATTCCAAAAGAATAAAAAAAATCAATAGCAAAGTAGAACGAAGTTTTCAAAGAGATGAATATAATAAATAATAAATATAATTAATAAATAAATAATAAATTTATCTCAAATATATTATTGGTACTTTCTTCTTTAATTACGATCGATTCTAATATTCTCATCTTTTATAATTTCAGTTACCCCCTAATTGCTCTATTTTGGCCACATTAAAGACTTACCTTGGGATTGAGCAGCTCATTATCATCGCGTCGCCGCAACATAATTCGTTTGGGCAAATTGTTCAATCCCAACCTGAGTTTGCCATAGTCCACTAGATTCTCCAGCGGCGATTGATGCGGATGCTGATGCTGCAAATGCGGCTCGGCAACACAGCAACTGAATAGCCACTTATTGCTGCCACAGCCCTTGGCATGCTTGCCACCCTGCAGCCAGCAGGAGAAGCTCAGCTTACATGGCCAAACGCCGCTCTGATGCACACACTCAGCGGGCACGCCGAGCAGTGTATTGAGTATACCTAGGAGGAGGAGCAGCATTAGCTAAACAGGCGGAGAAGGAACAGCTTAGAGGACAGGCTCTACTCACTGGCCTGCAGCGGAGCCAAGTGGGAGAGCAGCAAACAAAGGCTAAGCAGAAGCAGAAATTCCCTCCACTGTCGCCGCATTTTGAGTCACTGTTAACAGTCACAATTAGAGTCACAGTCACAGTCACAGTGACAGGCAGTCACTGTTTATGTTTGTGGGCGTTTAACACAATTTACTGACAGCTAAATTTGAGTTTTGTTGCTTTGTTGTTGCTGTTAATGAAAGCATGACAATTTTTTTATTTCACTTTTACAGCGTCTACTTTGTATCTGTTGTTGTTGTTGTTATTGTTGTTGTTGTTCTTGTTGTTTTCGTTGCTTTTGTTGGTATCTTCTGCTTTACCATTTCCAGCTGATATTTCTACTTAGATTTCTTATTATTGCTGCTCCACTTTTACTGCTCTTTGTTGTTGCTGCTGTTGTTGTTCTTGTTGCTGTTGTTGCTGATATATTTATTGTTTATGGGCGACTGTTCTTGCTGTCGGCTGGCTTCAAAGTCTTCGTTTTGTGTCCTTGATACGCTTTGCAGCCGCAACAAGTTCTTTTGCTAAATATGTTAAGAGACTTCTTCTTTTTAGAGCAACTGTGCCAATGCAGCAGTTGGCACAATTTTCAATTGCTGGCACACGCAGCTCACAGCGTTTCACACATGATTATTTATCTTCTCTTTTTTTTTTTTTTTTAAGAAGACGCCGCAGCCAATTGTGGCATGTGTCTCTACACAGCGCGCTAAGAGGTAGCTAAAAATGTGGCAGCAGCGACAACCGCACGCATCGCTGGCCAGAATCAAACTGGGTGCCAACTGAAGTTTCTGCCACTGCTTCGGTGCCTCAGTGGCAGCACCAACTTCATCATCATCGTCATCATCATCATCATCATGATCAGCTTCAGCTGTGAACTTCTTCTCACTAACAGGTTGGGCATCTTGATCTTAGGCTCTCAGGTGTTCTCACTGCATCTATCTGGCTAATTATTACGAAACGCAGGAAATGTTTGCGCCAACTTGAGTTATAATTATTATTTTATGCGACATAATTGCAACAACAATAAACAACAACAATAAACTCTGAGCTACAATTTGTTGTTCTATGAGAAATGGAAGCTGATCTGGAAAAAGATTTAATATTTGTTTTTTGGGTTAACTGCGTAGCTATTCTTTTATGTAACTTTCTAAAAATCCAAACTCTTATTGATGACGCTGCTCTTCTCCACTCTGAGCTGCCCATTAGCATATCAAATATGCTGCTGAAATATTTCAGCTTCTATTCAAAGCAGGCGTTTTGCTCAGTTGTCAACTGTTTGTTGCCAAAACACACAAAAACTTAAACCACGTCAGAATAAATACTATAAACACTTTTACTGAATATCCAACAAGTTTTACATATAATAAAATAATTTAAAATCTAAATATTTCAGAATTGAATTTAAAATTTGGCTTAAGATGACTTGCAACGCGGCAGCAGCAAGAGCTGCCAATCAGGGTATGGCTGCGGCACATGCCAGCAGCATTGCCTATGTGCAGTGCCAGAATCTCAAGTATAATGCCATCATTATCGGCTGGCTGGGCGTAATCATATCCAGCGTGATGATCTTTAGCTCCGTGTTGATAATCCATATGCAAACAGATGTGGAACTGCTGATTAAACAAGTGCTGCTGCATGAGGCCACGGATAAGGAAGTGCAGCTTCTAATGAATCGTATGTGAATTCTGAGAATTCCTATTATATTCCTTAGTATATTCCTCCTTCGGAATCCTTAGTGTTGGCGGCATTTAGTACTGTCGCCTATGGCATGTCCTTGATTAACCTGGGTGTCAGCCTATTGCTGCTGATTGGCGTTGCTCGGGTAAGTCTCAAAAGATTTGCAAACGTTTCTTTTCTCAGCTAAAAATTGATTGAAATCACAGGATTCGAGCAGTCTGATGTATCCCTGGCTGATATACCATGGCGTTGTCTTCGGATTTGCTCTGTATTTGGGCATCTTCTATGCCATGACTGGCCTTTTTATAGATCTATCAAAATTCCTAATGTGTTTACTGGTCTTCGCTCTGGTGCTAGGTAAGTTCTATATCTTCTATCATCTATATACTTTCGATAATTTGAAATCTTTGCTCAGTGATCTATTATAAAATTTACCATGAGGTCTTCACCCTTTTCCGGGTTGTGCAGGAGAATTTTCTGCGCAATAAGCAGTTTTGTCAGGATTTGGATTGTGGTTATGTCGGCGGTCTGCCATATTCACCTTTATATTATCCCAGTTTTCCATATAAGCAGTAACAACAGCAATTCAAGGGATATGGTCAAAAATAATATATATATAGCTGAATTCTCAACATTTACATAATTTATTTACACACAATTAGTTCATAAATAGGTTAAAATTACGTAACAGCGCATATGACTAAGTAAATTAATTATTTATATATAATTTAAAGTTTAATTTGAAAATCGCTTAGCTCTTTTTAGCTACTAAATTCTAAAATACGCCGTTTTCCTCTTATTCCTTCATTAATTAATTAATTATCGAAATTTTTTGTTAAGCGCTGTGCGAAAATTATTCCAAAATTTGTTTTTAAGGATTTGCATAAATAAAGAAAAAGAACGCGGAAATCGATAGAAGCCAAAAGCTTGGTAAAATTAATTATGTACAAAATGTTTTTGCCCATTTGAAGGGGCAAGTTGTTAGCTGAATATCAAGCGTTGGGCTAAGAATAAATTAGATTAGAATTAGCATAGCTTAAATATTGGCTGTGAGGCCAACTACATAGGATATCCAGTCCACCGTATATGCCAGGCGATGGTAAATGCCCTGAAAATATCAATTTCAGCATTAAGTTTAAATTGTTTTTATTTTTATCTCATAAATCCTTTGAAATCTTTATAAGAATTGGACTTACCGGCTGACCACGCGAGGCGCAGGAGTAGCCGGCCGAAACCACGCCTAAAAAAGGTAAATAAAATTTAAAGTTTAGCAAATAAATTTCATGTGAAAAGCAAATCCTAAAACTTGCCTATCAAATACCAGCGACCATTTTTCTCATGCATCAGCGGACCACCCGAGTCGCCCTGGCACGAATCCTTGCCGCCATTTCGATAGCCGGCGCAGAGCATCTCCTGGTAGATGACCACATTAATGCCATTCTGTCGATGCCAGCGCTCGCAGATGCGATTCTCAATCACTGGCACATCAACCGCTTGCAGTGTCTTGGGTCGCAGTCGGGAGCCGGGATTCAAAGCGCCCCAGCCAGCAGCCCAGCCATACTTTCCCAAAAAGTCCTCGTTCTTCTCCGGCAGACAAATGGGAGCTGGGAACGAATTTTTACCATTATAATTTTATCCAGCCAAATTTCACACTATGATCCCTTAAACTTGCAACTGCGGATTTACCTATATGCGGCATAAAGTGAACTGTGCGCTCCAGCGTTAAGACAGAGACATCAAAGCGATCCGCTTGCGGCGTAAACTTGAAATACGGATGCACATCGATGCGCCGCACTCCGAATGTGTAGGCGGGTAGCGGTTCCACTGCCGAGTTGATGACATAATCGCCCAGCGTGACGTGCACCTGTCGGGGCGTGGCACGTGCCACACAATGACCGGCCGTGACGACGTGACGACGCGAGATCAGCGAGCCACCGCATCTGCAATGATTTTGGTGAGCCGCCAGAGAAGAGGAGCAACGGAGCAGCTGTGCTTACCTGGAGGAGCCGATGCGTATGTAGGCCTGCCAGGGAAACGAGCCAAAGCCGGCATCATCGCCGCCAACAATTCGACGCTGGGCGGTCTGCTTTGCCAGTGAGATGCCGCAACCTAATTAAAAAAGAGAAACAGAAAAAAGAGAGAGACAGAGATGCAGAGAAAGAAATGGGGGGTTAGTTAGTTCAAAGGTTGAGAGTTTAATAAAATATAATTTGACAGAGTTAGTAGCAACTAGCAAACAGGTGAAACAAGTGAGGAGCAGCGTTTAAGGTGAGTCGTGGAACTTGCAACCAAATGAAGCCAAATTAAATGCCGCTTGGAACTGCCCGCAATTCATGGCTCTTCTTGTTGGTGTTGTTGTTGTTGCTGAGACAGGGGGGAGAAGCGGAGGAGTACGGGAGTTGTTAAGCGTTAACTTTCTAGTCGCTTTTCTTTACTTCTTCTTCGTTTGCATTTGGCATTTGGCAGAGGATCACTTGGACATGGAGCTCAATTGTGGCATGCCGTTAAATGTGGCTTAATTGTGGCTTAATTGTGGCTTAATTGTCATTAACTCTGGTTACTTAGCATGCGCATGCTGGGCAGTCAAATGGTATTTTTTTTATTTCACTAATTTTTCTTTTTCCACTGGTTGCCCTCAATAAAATTTTGTGCGAAACCTTTTTTTTAGTAGCGTGTTTTACAGTTACAATAAATTTTGCAGCTAATAAAGCATCTCCAAATTAGATAATATAACAACTACAAAAATTGTGCACAAATACAAAAAAAAAAATTAAAAATAATTAAACAAAAAAACACAAAATTAAGCAAACAAGTCAAATAACAAAAAATATATCTCAGTCACTAAAACAAATAATTTGTTAGGCATGCAAAAAATTATTTAAATTAATACCCTTGCAGAGTTTTTTTAATAATATATATTATTTTTTTGAATAAACTATGAAATTTGTAGAAAGTTAAATTTTTGTTCGATAACTAAGTTTTTTTTTAAAGAAGCTTATTTCATACATATTAAATGATCGTATTAAAATCAGCCTACAATATTCTCTTGCTTATTCAGCGCTAATCGGACAACTATTCCGATTTGCTATAAAAAAAAACCTTTCTTTATATAAAAAAATATTTAGATTTTTAAGTTAAGCTTTAACATTTCTTATATGAAAATAATATTTAAATTTTCAAGCAATATATTTATAAGAAAGTTGAAGCTGTTTCTCTGGATTTTTTTTAATAATAAAATCGGAAAGTCTGCAAGGGTATTATTAATCTTCGGAAATCCAAAGCATATAGTTTTTTTTTGTTGTGATTATATATCCATTGAGCAAGCTGGACTTTTTGGTTACTAAATAGTTGAAGTTGTTGTTGTTGTTGTTTTTTAGTGTGCACGTGCATGGACTTGTTTGTTGTTGTTGTATTTGGTTGTTGGTTGTTGCAGCCACACTCACTGGGTTCGTTGTTGACCGGTCCGTAGTTCTTTATCGGTAGATCGGTCAGATCGACCGTATTGCCCATATAGTCCGAGCTGCGTAAATTTGCCGATTTGGCGGTGCGATGGCAACAGCCGCGCAGCAATCCATTGCAGGTGCCCTGTATGAGGCCGCCGGATAGCCAGCAGCCTAAAAAGAACTCGCAAGTTCCGCCGCGATGCTGACACTCCATGTCCGTTGTGATGTCGACTGTCAAATGGTTTGTGGGAATGGTATGTTTGTATGAGATGAGCAACATGTGGTGGTGGTGGTGGTGGTGTGTGATTTTTTTTTTGGTTTGGCTTGGGATTGGGTGTATTTTCGGGGCAATTAGGCCTAGTGCAAGCAGTTCCCAGCAGCGAAACTAACTGAAGCTTAACTTAACAAACTTAGCATGTAAATGCATCTCTAAACTACTGCTCCCGATTCTTACCCTTCTCCTTGAATGTGCTCGCCGATTGTGGACTGCTTGTGGCCTCCGACGCACTGTCCAAATCCTGTAGACTATAATCATTGCGTACATCCTGCACGGCAGCCAGTTCATTAATGCCAAAGTTCTGATCTCTGTGCGAAGGATTGAATATTGGGTTGCAAATGTATTATATTAAAACTAAAATTCTATATATATTTAATGGATAATAGTTTAAAAAGAAACATAAATAAATAATTTATGGATCTTCATTATAATAATTGGTTGTACTTTTCCATAGCAAATAAACCTTGGAGTTAAGGTCTAAGGGAAAATTTAGGTATTTAATATTACTTTATTTGACTATACAGAAATTGATCGGAATTCAAATGGCAAAAATTATCGAAATGTATAGATAATATTTAAGAATATTTCAGAACTTACCTAAAAGCAATATTGTCGCTGAAATAGACGCCATTCCCAGAGGGTCCACCGGAACCACTTGGTCCAGTTGTGCCCACATTATCGTTGCTGGGAAACACAACGCGCGGACTGCGAGATGACTTGTACGGGAAATAGCGACTCTTCCGGGAGCTCTGGTAGTCTGTTGGACCCACATACTCATTGAAAGCCTTTTGTGGCCCAAACTGTCGAATGGGACTCGGTCCCGTGCGGAATTCCGTATCGCCAAAGTAGAGTCCGCGTTGCAGACGCTGCGGCAGCGCTGTGATGGGTCCATTAATGTCTCCAAATTTGGTGACATCATCGCGATAAAGTTTGCCAGCTGCAACAGCTGCATTTAGCGTGTGAGGCTTTGAGTTGGCCACCAGGCCAGGAAACTCAAAGCTGGAGCTGGGCGAGACTTCCGAGTCGAAGTACAGCTGGCGCGTATGTCGCGTCTCCTGCTCATATTGCGTGGGAGCCGCATCCTCGCCGTATGCTTGCGGCGCAAAGCTGCTTTCCTCAAGGATGGGGCTGTCCTCGCGATAGGCTTGCGGATAGAAGGGATTGGAGGGCTTCAGACTGTAGCTGGGAAACTGAAAGCCCACACGACGACTCGTATTCTCCGGCTCGGCATATTCCAGCTTGTCCGTCGAGCTGGCTGCGGCAACCAGATCGCTGCGCTCTGTGCGTTCCGGTTGCATTTGCTGCTGCAGCTGCCCCACATGCGCCGCCAGCTCAGCGCTGAACTCATGCGCCACTGCGGCAATGCCCTCGGCAGGCGGTCCCAGCGCTGAGAGTGTTGCATTTCGACTGGGTCGCAGTTGCAGCAGCGGAGCAGCACTGCCCGACGCCGGATCCGTCTGCAGTGGGATGTACATATAATTTCTTTGGCGTCCCTGCCGCGTCACATTCTCGGGCAGCGTGGGCACCAGCTGCTTGGGTATCGTTATCAGATCACTCTGTGGCAGCTCCACACTCGGTGCGGGTATGATCTCCACATCGGAGCGACGCTGCGCTGAGGATTGTCGCGCTGTGCGATAGGAACCAAAGGATTGCACTAAGGAGCCATCGTTGCGCTGGCGCACATCCTTAAAGCTGATATCGTCCTGTCGGCTGAATGTCTGATATGGCGCATACAGATTACGCGCTGTGGGTGCTGCAGTTGCTCCCGCAAATGGGGCTGTTGTCTGCCACGGTGCCAAATGTTGACCCGATAGCAGCGCTGTCGTTGCCGTCGATGTGGGCGCAGTGGCGTGGGCGTGGCCAGCATAATGGAGCAGGCAACTAATGAGCAGGCAGTGTTTCAGGCGTGTCCAGCTGCTGTGCCAACTGTTGCTGTTGTTGTTCCTGCTGCTGTTGTTGTTGTCGTTGTGCTTGTTGGCCACTAACATTTTACATTGAGCGGGTAGATGAGCCTGCCGTGTGATTGTTGTTGTTGTTGTGGTTGTTGTTGTGGTTGTTATCGTGGTAATGACACTGCTCCCAATTAAGGTGCAGCTGTCCAACTTCCTGCTTGTTGCAGTTGCAGCGTGCAATTGTTGCTGCTGTTGTTGTTATGGCGATTTTGAACTTGAACGTTGCCAAACGATTTGCAGGCACGTTTCGCTTTTCTTATGCTGCTGTTGTTGTTGTTGTTGGTGGCAACTGCTGCGTGCCGCGTTCATTGATCCCCACTCCACTGGTTTTTATATTGTTGTTGTTTTTTTTGGCTTTGGGGATTTTCCGGCGCCCGTTTGCTGCACGCTGCACGCTCCACGCTCGTTGTTACAATTCAGTTGAAGGAGCCGTTTTTGATATCGGTGATTGTGCCTGCCGCGAAGAGCTCGTGTGGCAAGTTTTCAGTTGGTGGTGCCGGTGCGGTTATTGGACTCCTTGCCTGCAGCACTGGGGTGTGTGTATGTGTATGTGTATGGGTGCTGCTGCTGTGTGTGTGTGTGCTTGAGGAGTGTGTGTGTGCTTAGTGTATGTTTTGCTGCTCCAATGGCAATTATGGCAATTGCTGTTGACGCTTCAACAGCCGACGTTTCATGTGGTTGCATTCATGACGCTGGTGGCTGATGATCTTGCAACGACGAACAGCAACTTTGGCCACAAATTACTTCCTTAATTGCCTGCAAGCAGCATAAAAATAAAAACGAAAATAAAAATAAAAGAAAAAGAAAACCAAAATCAAAATAAATAAATAAAGAAAACTGTTTGGCATTTACAAAAAGCATTTCTTTTGGCCATTAAATGCCCGTCGGCCTGACAATAAATGTGGGTGTGTTTTGGCTTACACATAGACATTACTTTCTTGGGTGC
Organism: Drosophila multiciliata; assembly: GCA_037043605.1. Classification (NCBI taxonomy): domain Eukaryota; kingdom Metazoa; phylum Arthropoda; class Insecta; order Diptera; family Drosophilidae; genus Drosophila; species Drosophila multiciliata. Next base: position 3,799,666 of record JBAMBF010000589.1, read on the forward strand.
TGAGTGAGATTATGGGGGGGCTGTGCGGGCTGTGGGCGTACCATACCATTAGCCAGAGCTAAACGTTCAAATGAGCTTTCATCTGGCAGTTTTAATCAAAGATCTGCGCATTAAATGCACATTAAACCGACAACAAATTAATTGCAAATTACCAATTTACGCTGCGGCTGCGGCATGCAGCAGCTTTACTTGCAACAGCAGCATTAGCAGCGTCACGCGTTTCCTCCTCGGTCACATGTATAAACAGCAGCTGACTTTTGGCAACAACTGTAAAAAACCAGTTACCAAAATAAAAGTCGCTGTGCAACTGGAAAGCTGCATAAATTTTTACTTCGTTTGCTTTTATTTTTCTGCAATGTTTTTTAAAGTTTTTTAAAGTTTTTTTTGTTGAGTTATTTTTAGGTTTAACGATAGAAGGAAATGGAATGACTGCAATGAAAGAGTGGCAATAAAAGTGGCAGCCAATGTGCTTTAATGGAAAGTGCAAGCGATTAACTTCATTTGGACAGCTCAACTTGATGATCATCTCAAGCATTAATAATTGCCAAATTTCAAGCATAGTTTCATTTACAACGATTAAATTGTTAAACAAAATTAAACATTGCTGTGAAATGTTTCCAAATTAGTTCATTTTGTTTGTTAAACAAAAAATTGCATGCGGATGTGCAATTTAACACACTAATTATATATATATATATATATTTATTCTGTAGTTATTTTTACAAATTTAAATTCTGTTTTTTGCAATTAATTTGCAAACACTTTAACTAATTGCGCTGATAAAAATGTTAATGAACTGTTTCGATATGTGTTTGTTGCATACCAAAATAAACTTGTTGCAATTAAAATATTTATATTTTTTATGATAAAATATTAACTTCTGCATTTTAGTGTTGCTAATTGATTAATAATTATTATTAATTAACATCACATGTTATGCGGGCAGAGCATCTCTAAGTCGACTTGTTTTGACAGCAGCGTTCCTTGTAGCAATTTTTATTTTCGTGGTTAGCGAAGCAGCAAAGACAACTCAACAACAAAAACAACAAACACAACAGCAGCAACAACAACAGCAACAACAACAACAGCAGCTTCGAAAGTAAGAGTTGGCAACTTTTTGCGCTCAGCTGCGCTGCAGCTTGCAGCGACGTCGGCGTCGTCGTCAACGTCGGCGCTGTTGCTGGCAACATATTTTCACTTTCATTTCGAGTTCAAGCACCACTCGGGCAGCTGGAGATGATGCTAAAGCTGTTGTAGTTGTTTTTCATGTTGCAGTTGCAGTGGCAGTTGCTGATGCAGTTGCTGCTGCTAAGCTTACGCTTCCTCTGGCGCGGGCGTTACTTTGCCCGCCTCTTGCAACTGCGGCAAACTTGACATTTTGAACTTGATTTGCCAGCATGGAGGAGATCTTGCATACGGTCGTGTCTGTGTCAGAGGATGAAGTGAATAGATATGCATTCATGCAGCAGGGTGCGAGGTCATGTCATAAGGAAGCAACATGCGAACGTGACCAGACGCCAGACGGTTGCTACTTCCTGGCCGTAGCCGTAGGTAGAGTGCCATGAAGATCGTTTTGCATAATGGTTAACACATTTGGCAGCTCCGGCTAATAGATTTATTTTGTCGATTATGGAATCTGTACAAAACTAAAATATGGCGCCTCCAACTGGTTTTGTCCACATGCAGTGGGATGTTAAGCTTATGCTGAAATTGACACAGCAACCTGAGCTGCACGACTTATGCGAATTATGCAATCACGTCAAAAATCAAAAAAAAAAAATAATACTTGAATAGTGTTGGAAAAGCATATGCAAAAAAATATATATAAAAATAAAGCAAAGATACGCTTGAGCAAGGCGAGTTAACAAATTGAATAAAGTTACATAAAAATGTGGCCAAAGTGGACAGCTGCTCCAACTGCATTATGAGCAGCATCATTATCGCCATGCTGAAGTGCCTCATTATGATGAGCAACTCTGAGCAGTCTCTGCCGCATCGTCAATTAATGCAACGGCCTTGAGAAGGACGCCGGAAACTGGCTTAACTTCTTTTTGTTGCTGTTGTTGTTATTGTTGTTTGCCTTTCGCTTCTCTTTCTCTTTCTCTTTCATTTCTCTTTCATTTCACACTTCTGTGGTACGCATAATTCACATTCATTTTTGAAGTGCCTGACAGTTTATTTGTTTTAATTAACCATTGCTTGCCATTGGCTGGCTGCTCCTCTTTTATTTTGTATTTTGCCTTTTTATTGCACCCTTCTTTTGTTGTGCTTTTTTATCTGCAGTTGCACTTTGTTTTTCAGTTTTGCTCGCTGTCTAGTGAAAGTTTGAGTTTGACTTTGCTGTTGGAAACAATGCGTTTTATTTCGTTTATTCGCTGTAAACAAGCAATTTTTTTTGGGTTTTCTTTGTTTCGTTTTTCATAATTGAGATAAATGCATTTTAAATGCTTGAAAGCAAATCCAGCAGCAGCTGCTCTTTTATATGCGGATACAACGCATTGCGTATACGCAGCGTTGCGCGCTGTTTGTTTGGTAAATTTTTACCAAGCAAACGAATTTCTTTTGCAATAAAACTAATAAGACAGCAAAAACAATGCCCAATTCGCAGCTGCATAAAATGATGACAACAATGGCAAATGTTGCCACAGCGATGTTGCCTCCTCGTTCGTCGGTCATTTGTCGCCTGTTGTTAGTCGTTGTTTGTTGTTGTTGCATCTCGCTTGGGACGCTGACGAGTTGCGCATAAACAAATGTCAGTGTATAATAAATTAAATCCATGCATTTGCACAAATGCTTAAATTACAAATAAACTTGAAAACGAAGAAATAAGCAAAAATTGCCACCAAACTACAATTTTATGCGAAACTTAATCAAGCTGGTTGAATGCGATGTATTTAAATTTCAAAAAGAGATACATAAAAAATATAGCAATTTAAATTAAATATATATTTAAATATATTTAAAACTTAAGCTTTCATCTTCATATTTGATGAAAATCCTAACCTTCTTTTGTTGCACCTCAATCCAATCCTCTTTAAAGCAACAATTGAATTGAATAAAGATATGGCAATTATTTGAATTGCTACCATTTGGTAAATTGCAATTATTACGGCCTGGCCAATGTAAAAAGGTCAAAACGTTTGACTTTCCCACACACACACACACAAATTGCTCAAGTGGGTCAGCGGCGCAGCTGCAGCCTGAACTCCAAGCAAAGGCGCACATTATATGAAAATTGGTGTCATGCCATTGGCACATTTAGCCAGGCCAAAAGCAAACAAACACCGCAATGGAAAGCCAGCCAACTTATAGCACTGGCTATTGGGTAAGGTAAGTGCCGTTGTAATAGCATCGAGCAATACCCAATCCCAAAGTGTTTGTTGCCACACGCCCAGCTACATAATCATCAAAATAGAGACCCGAACAGCCAAAAGCCGGAGCGGGGAACAGTGGCCAAAAAGGGGACGGGGAGGGGGGGGGAACGTGTTAATTAATATTCAATACACGCGCTCGCTGCGCAATTGTTACGAATGTGTGAAGTCAACGCCGGCAGCAAAATGTGTTAAGAAGCGCTGTCCAAAACAGCAACAAAATTGCATTCAAATTTGAGGCAACAACAACAAGCTTCACTTTAATATCGATAATGATTATATAATTAGCGTTTGCCCGGACGGAGTCTGAACAATATTTTTAATATATACTGCATGTTCGATCAACATATCTTCTACAATTATTAATAAATTTGACTCGTGCTAATGAGTGGTGCAAATTGAATCTGTCTACTTTTCTTGGCCGGTCAGTAACCGCTAAAAGCCGCTAAAAACCCATGAACAGCCTGCACACAAATATATACATATATATAAATATGTATTTATATAAAACAGTAGCGAATGTGTAATTAACAGTCCAAATGAATGCATAATCGATTGCTCTGCTCAAATTGGATGCGCATTGAGAAATCATTTACATTTTTCGATTGCTTTACATAAGCCCGACAAAGAAAAGAGGGGAAAATAACGATTGATTGCGGCGCCAATCAAAAATATATATATATATATAAGTGCATAAATTTCCAATTTACATAAACACTTAAAAATAAAATAAAACAGCTGGCCAGAAATCCATTGCCATGGTCACAATTTAGGGGAACTTGTTTTCGTATGCGCAGTAGCAACAACAACAACAGCAAACACAATTTGGGTTTATTACCATGATGATTTTTTCGGAAAGGGTTTCGGCCTAAAAAGTTTAACCGGATTTTATGTTTTTGTTTTTTTTTTTAATTTTAGGCGCCACAAGACCAAAATGTTCGTCTGGTTTTAGTTGCCCAATTGAGCATTTTTCGGTAGATATATCAATCAATCAACAGTTAATCCATATAGCAAAATGATTGTATTTTTTTTAGAATACATTAAGTTAATAATAATAATTTTCCCCAAATTTTTTAAGTGTAAGATAAAATCGGATAATTTGTGTCAGGCGAGCATTCGACTGCAAAGAAAGTTCTCAAGTTTGTGCCTTAAGTCTTTCGTAATGAACAGCAGCTGCAGCGGAGCAACCAGCGCAGCAGCAGCAGCCAAAACAAGAGCTTCAACCACAATGCGTCAATCCAATATATAACATGCTCTAAAGAGCATGGAGAGCAATACGAGTTTCTCCGCTTATGCAATAAGCAAAGCCCTAAATAAAAAATAAAAAACAAAACCACTTCAGGAAAAAAAAAAAAAAAAGCGAATAAGAAATAAAAGAAAAGAGATGTTACCAAAAAAAAAAAAAACGACTTCGATAGCGTTGGTGGTTTTTGCTGATAATGAAGTTCATGTCATATATGTTAACTCTGTAACACACACACACATATACACACACTACACACACAATATATATATTGTGCAGTCACAAATACAAATGCTTCAACCGGGCTATAAAAACGTTGCCAAATAATTTTTTGGAACGACTTGTGGTTAAAACTTAATTTGGGTTACATTTTTTTTTTTCGTTGCTTGCTTTTGTTGCTGCGTCTCGTTTGCCCTTTTTTCAACGCACTTTTATTTATGTTTTCCTGTTTGTTTTTGTGCTTCTTTTCTTTTCGTTATTGTTTTTGCATAAACCGTTTTTATAGCCAACTTGACATGGTTTTTTCTTCGACTCTTTTTTTTTTCGATGGTCGTCTCTTTTATTTATTATTCAATGATCGTGCTTCTTTTATATATTTATTATATAATAATTAACAAATTGAAGTGCTGTTGAAATATTGTTAATTGAATAAGATTAATTGATATGGAGTTGTTTTACTCTTTTTAGCAATTAACTAAACACAACAACTACAAATCTTTTATAGTCCCACTTTTCATATCGATTTCATTATTTTGCATCTAACGATATGGAGCAATTTGTCATAAGATTCAGAAAATATGTACAACGGCTTAATAATTTAATTGCTCAAGCAAATTATTTTACTTTACACTCTGTTAGTAACTCTACGCACCCAGCCAACTATTTCAGCAATTTGCTATTGCTTATTTACTAACGCTTTATACGTATACTTTCCACATGTTGCAAGAGATCGCGCCATGTTTAGGCGTTACATGGGTAGGCAGCTATGCTACGCCATGACTATATCGCAAGACTTATTAGATAATGACTCTTTAGTTTATTTTTCCTTTATTCATTATTTCGTTTTGCGGTTCGAGCTCTGTTGCAATTTGAATGTTTTTTATCGCCGTTGACGCTGGCTGGCTGATTGCAAATAAATATCGATTGAATGTGAAAATCATGAACGTTTTATTAGTGTGCTCGCATTTTTTGATTTTTGTGCTGCAATTTAGTATAATAAACAATTTTGTGTATAGCTTACCCAATGTTGTTAATAGCATTTGCTGCATTAATCCAAAAGGCGTTTTTACTACTTTGGCGTAGTTGTTTTTTTTTATTTTTAATGTATTTAGCTATAAGTATTAAAGCACAATATATTAAAAAAATGAAATGCATTCAATTCCAATGAAAAATTGCTCGCAGATTTCGTTTTGTATTTAGTTTTGAATTGGTTTGGCTTGGCTGAACGTTGTGTTGCGTTTTGCTACGAATTGTTTACTAGTAATATAAATAAATACATAAACAATGTATAATCATAGCAAAGTGATCAAACTGCAGTTAAGTTAAAAATATTGTTTAGCCACAGCAGCTATAACTACAGCTATAGATTGCGGATTGCGACTCAGACTTCAATTGCAAAATCAAATTACTTTCACTGTCAGGCGTCGCAGCCGCAACGAAATCGAAATTGCAACTCACAAACAACACACAGCAACAGCAGCAAACAACAACAACAACAATCCAATCCAATACAATCCAATTCAATCCAATTTCAATCCGTAGCACTCGACGCCACTCGATTCCACTATTATTGATAAACACTCTCAGTTTACAAATTGTTATTCCTCTCTCCAAAAGCTTTTAATTATATTTAAGCTATGCAATATGCAGTTAACCAGCACTACACAGGTCCTTGTGGCTCTTTATCCTATTTATAAGCACGCACACACACACACATAAGCAAAACAGTGGCAAACACTTACGAATTACGCGCGTGATGCGAAACTCAAAGCACAATGAAACGAGACGAAGCGAAGCGAACCGATCGAACGAGCGAAACGAAACGAGCTTTTTATGAGACGAGCTTTTGACTTTTATATAGTTTTTTTTAAGGCGAGCGGGCACACGACCTTCTTGAGCGAAGTCTCAAAGAAGTCTGAACGCAAGCGCAGCCGCTAAGGCTGAGCGCAGCTGCCGCTGCCAAAGTTTTTCATGTGACGCCGTCGAGCAGTCGCTGCTGCCTCTTCCGTGCTGAGTATTTTGTTTTTTTTTTTTGTTGTTGTTGTTTCGGTTTTTTTGTTTGGCTGTTTGCAAGCTAAAAGCAAAAGCAAATCAGTGAAAAACAGCTGGCGCTGCGTTGGCGATGAGGCAACAATAATATGCACAGACAGACAGAGATATGAGAAAGGGGACGACGCCGATGATGAGAGTTTGTGTGCGTGTGAGTTTGTGTGTATTGGTGTACATTAAATGCCAGTAACAGCGAGCGCATTGTACAAATACTTACTATAACAAATAACAAAAAATATATATATGTATGTATGTATGTGTATGTATGTACACAAATTATTGCTTAATACATGCCCAGACAGCCGGCGGCGCCTTCACCTCCCCAATTGTTGCTGCTGCTGTAAACGATAAGAGCCCATTTCGTAAACTGTAATTTTGTTATGAAGTCGTTAGACATGATTGGACGCCATGGTCAATAGTAAGTACACAAACGAATTTTCATACGCAGTGCCCAACTAGGCAGCACTGCTTTATATCATTTTCATAGCCAGCACCACCAACTGTCCAGCCATGACAAGCGCCAATTAAATTGAAGAAAAAAAATAACAATAAAATAACATCCCAACAAAAGCATTGACATATTTAATGCCTTTTGACAGACTGTGACAACTCTGTGACTCGACTTTGACAGCTAATTGCAGTTGTGCTGAGGCGCCTCAATGCGATTGAAATGTAAACGGTTCGCCTTGTCAGCAAAGCAAGCAATCTTCACTTTTAAATGTATCTACACACAACAAGTCGAGGGTATTTGGCCACAATGTAACGCTAATAAGTCGAGCTGAGCCCATTGCCAATTAACTAGAGTAAGAAAACAGCAAAGTCCAAGGGCAATTCGTATGAATATAAGTTAATTTGACAAACTATTGAAAATTAACTTAAATACCAAAAATAAATAAATAATATTTCATTGCAATTGAACATTTATATTATTAATTATATATATATTATATTATTTATGAGCTGAAAATTTGAGCATTTAATGTAAAGTCAAAGACTTCTCCATGATCCCATACTTAGTAGGTTAACAGCAATTAAAATTGGTGTATTCCCAACGAGAGATCATCTTTGAACTCAAAAACCAACGAAGAAACAAATGATTTGAGCAACGAACTTGCGCTCAATGCGCATTGATTCAACGTCAAGGCTATGCTGGAGCCTTGATCTCAACACTCAACGGGCCGCGGGAAACACCCAAAAAAAAGCAGTTGACAAAAAAAGTATCTCTCATCAGTTAACACACACTCGGCTAAGCGTGGAATGGCCTTTGGAAAATCAACGAAAGCGTTACGCAGCATCCGCTCTTGCCCAAATTCAGATGAATCATCGAGACAATTTCTTCTATTTTGGATGGTTGTTATTTTTTGGTACAGTTGTTGTTGTTGTTGTTGTTATTTTTGTGTTATCTGCCTTGTTATTGGCAAGCTAAAGTCCGTTTTGCTCTCATTTCTGCTCAGTGGCGAATTGAAAGTGAAAGGAGCAGCAGCTCATTTCTACAACTGAAGTTGAAGCTGGAAACTGTTGTTGTAGCTGTTGTTGTTGCTGTGGCTGTAATTGCAATTGTATGTGTATTTGTGACTCTGACTGGAACAACTCCAACTACAGCTGGCGGGCATGGGCATTGGCATTGGCGCGGGTGCTGCTGGCGGATGCTGGCGACAGTTGGAAAGTGTTTTTGCGTGTGTGTGCGTGTGTGTGTGTGTGTTTGACCTGGCAGCGAGGTCTGCGCAAATATTTGCATAAAGTAGCAAGCAAAAAAAATAAGACTTTAACCGCAAACTCGAGTAGCAATTGCTCTTAATTTCGCTAGTGTGGCACAATTTATGAATATTCATTTGACAGACATTTTATTTAGATTGGTTTTTGTTTGTGTGTGTTTTTTTTTTTGTATTTTGTGGCAGCATCTTTTGTTCCGATTTCACTGACAAAGACAAAACGGCAATATTTGTTGTCCAATGTTTTTTTTTTTTGTTTTTTTATTTTTTTTTCTGCTGCTACAACTGCATAACAGTCAGCGTGTGCAATGAGGAAGTTTCCCAGACTGCGCTTCACAACTTCACGTAAAAAGCAAATAAAAATCGATAATTGAAAAAATGGCAACACAAATATTAACATTCACAAGCGGCACAAATATGCAATACACAGAAGAGAAATAGAGATAGAGAAATAGAGAAATAGAGATAGAGACTGAGACTGAGATTAGCATACATTTATTGTACGTTTATACAGGGTGCTCAAGCAGCTGAACACTTTGTTTTTGCATTGTATGCAATTTACTGCAATAACACACCCTGTTGCAACGTTGTGTTGACGTCTGTGCTAAGCACCCAAATTTATGGGGCAGGAAAATGTTCGCACATGCTTCATTTACTTGTCTGTGTGTGTGTGTGTGTGTGTGTGCGAATGCCATCATCACTTTCACCCAGAGGTGATATAATAACTACCGGCCTGGCCCGGCCTGTAAGCTAAAACCAACGCGCAAAAACGCATCTCAAGGCACAACAAATTTCAGCAGCTGCCTCAAGATGCCGCACAGTTTTGTTGTTGTTGTTGCCCCCTTGGCTGTCTTTGTCACACTGATCACTTTACTTGGATTTCGAGCCAAACGCGTGATGCCATTTAGCGCCCCGATTGACAAAATTCTTACAAATTATTCACAACTTTGAATTTGTTTTTGTTTTTCAATATTCAAGCTTGTTTTTGAAATCTATTGTTTTCTGAGCCCACTAATTAAATTAGCGCTGCTTAACAAATTGCCTTTAATTATTATTGGATTATTTGAATGATCAAAAACTGGAAAACAAAAAAATAGCTCCACTGATGTCGATCGTAGTCGACTGCAGGATTCTTTGACCTCAGCGCAAAACCTTTGATATAAGTTTGAAAATTATTCTTGAATATTTTTAAAATATGGTTTTTAAGTTGGAAACACCCACAAAAAGGGCCTAAACTAACATCGAAGCAAATGTAGCGATTTCAGTTCCAGCTTAATCAAAACCAATACACTCAAATTCTTTTAGTATCAAAGTATACAAAATACCCATAAAAATATTCCAAGCACTTAAAAAATTATGTACTTGGAAACTTTCCATATTATTGATTAAAAATAAAAACAAAACCACACTAAATAATTAATTAATTCTCTGCAGCTTATTTACTTTATTATAGAACGAGTTTTTCTGCCATTGTCAAACAATAAATATTTATTTAATTTCTTTCAGTGTACTTGCATTGTCTGAGAGCACGTGCCACAGGTCGAAGTTACCAAGAGATTTAGCCGCGTCAGATTCAATTAGTTGACTTTGGTAAAATAGACACAAATAAAAATGTATATATATATATATATATGTATATATGTGGATCGAGATGTATGGAATACCATAAGGCAGCCATAAATCAATTTTGGCGCCGGCAGAGAAAAGATGTCAACTAGTTTGAGGTCTGAGCTCTAAGCTGCCTGGCTGCTTGTCGGGATTACCAAATGGTAGGCGATGGACAATCGAGCGCCGACTTTGTGGAAATGAATATGTGAAAATATAATGGCTGTTCAGATTTTTGTTACAGCTGTTTTTAAGCCCTTTTTTGTTTCTGTGTCTGTTTTTTTTTCAGCTAATTACACAATTGTGTGTGCAGCAGCAGCTTCGACTCCAACTCCAACTCCAACTCAAACTGTGACTGCGACATATTTATGTGTCATGTGTTTGTGGGGGAATTAGGCTTATACAATCCAGCAGACACCAGATTTAACGGGCCATGCGTAACCGAGGGTGTTTCTTGTGTTCAGCGAAATGAGCTTTATGGACTTCTTTTTACAAAGCCCAAAGCCATAAGATGCACAAAGAAAACTATTTTTTTTGTGCCCATGTGCAGTGCTCAAGGAGAGGCCCAAACACTTTATACCCTTGCAGAGGGCATAATACTTTTTATATGACGTGAGTAAGGCTGTCTATTCGTATATGTCACACATTTTTAGTGAATTTATATAAATAAACATTTAAATAATTTAAATACAACATTATTGACCAATACAATGTTGTCCGTTTATTATCAACAAGGGTCGAACAACTTGATATATGTCTTTCTGTGTAATTCTTATTTTATAATGAATAAATAAAATAATTTTTGAAAATTATGTTATTTTACATTCAATGCATACATATGTTAAGTCTCTAGGTAATCGATATTTATAATGTCAAATAGACAGTCTTGAATAAACTTTAATTGAGTATACAACGCTTGAGGGACTCAGTTTTATTTTCTTATCCAGAAATTCCCTGACGCGCGGAAAGGTTTTTCGCTCAAACAATAATAAAAAATATTAAAATATTATTAAATATTCTGCAAGTGTATATAATCTTCGGTTTGCTTAAGATAACGGTTTTTGTATTATTTTTTACTGGTATAGGCCTCAGTTGATTACCTTTCAGGTCTTTAGGCATGCGACATGAGTTGCAATTTGAGAAAATTTGATTGTCAAAATGAAAGATGACGCGATTTGAGGCAAAGGGGCATAAATAATTTGCACATTAGTGTGCAGTTGCCTTGCAGCAGAGGCACCAGCAGCAGCAGCAGTGTTTGGGGTAGTTGGGAAACACATGGAAATTCGTTGGTACATTTATATTTAATTTTATTTAGGCAACTCGCCAGCTGACCTAGAAAATTGGTTGAACAGTTGACAATTGTGCGTTTCATAAGACAAACCTGGTAAGCAAACAATGAAGTTTGTAGGCAAATTGGCCAGGTTTTTCGCAACTGTGTATGTGTGTAACTGTAACTGTAACTGTGGCTGTGGCTGTGGCTGCATCTGTGTCTTTTGCTTTGGCACCGAGCCAGGAAATTTACGCTGTGGCCTATTAAGAGCAATTTCAAAGCTTTTGACTTTCATTGTTAGTATTGTGCACTAGGCGCAACAAATCAAATCATTTTTATTATGCAGCAAGTAATAAGATAAAAACAGCAAAGATTTCCTCATTGCGCTCCGTTCGCCCCAGCAATCAGTCAGTTAGACAACAACAACAAACCTCAATAGCTCCTCAGCCCGTTTTAAACCGAAGTGCCAAGAGTTATAATTACAAATACAATATTTGAAATACTTCCTGTCCCTATTTATGTATCAGTCCGTCAGTCACTAAATCTCTTTGCTCAGTCTACCATAAAAAAAGCAAAGCGATTGCAATTAAATATAATTTATTTTTACCTCCCTAAAGCAACACTTGCTTTTGCAACATAATCAAAATGCAATCAGATTAAATAACTAACACCCAAAAATAGACAAAAGATGATTTATTTCGTTTCTGTCTTAATCGGTTTTGTCCATGAAATAATTCATTAAACCAGAAATACAAATGCAAACTCCGAAAATAAATGAAATGAGCGCCGCCGAAAATGAAAGTAAAAATGAATTTTATTTCGATATTTTTGTCCATATTTTGTTTTGTTGTTTGCTGAAGTTTTTGGCTTCTTGGCAACATTTTTTGCGATGATGTCAACATCATTTCTCCACCTACACAGTGGCCCAGTAGTCAAGCGCCACGGTCCTCCCTCTCTCCGTTTCGCCGCCCGCTGCCAACTCTGACCCCTTTGGTTGAGTTTAATTTGAGGCGAGCACGCGCTTATATAACTTGCCCCAAGCTGTGCTTACAATCTTTCAGCGCGTTCGTGTCTTCAGTCTTTTGTTTTTTCCCATTCGTCTTGGCAGGAAGCCAAAATTAAACGAAATAAATGCCATGATTTGCATTTAATGCGCATCAAACCACACAAAAGCAGAAAGAAGTAAAAGAATCCAAAGCTCGCTTTCCACTTAATTTAAGTGAAAAGATTTACAGCTAGTAAAAACTTTACATTAAACCAATGATTTACACGCCTTGTGTGTTATTTGTGTTAATGCAAAGTGGAGGGGAAAATTGTGAAGACCGCCGAAAGACACCAAAAAATAAACACACAAACAATAATGAAATGCAACAAATGATAATTATGGTCAATGCGGTATCATTGTGCTTGTTGCTGCTAATAATCATAAAGAAATGTTAACACAAAAAGAGCGCCTGCAGTTATTAAGTATATACATATTTTTTTATGTGTATGTTTAAACCAGCATAAAACATTTTGGGCTGAGCAGCAGCTGTGCGCTGTCCAGTAGTGCGTATACATAATCCTCCAGCTTAAAACTTTGTGTTTTGCATTCCCTTATTTTTTAATTATTATTATTGCTTGTTAGCCATCATCACATATAATTGCTTGGGGTCAGCTGCCAGTAGACAGATGCGACCATTTGTAAGCATGTTGCTTGTTGCATGTTGCATGTTGAATTTTAACAGGGCGCCTCAATGATTATTTGTAACGTGATTCACTGTCATTTGCGCCTAAATTTTTGTAAACAAAAAGTTGTGGAAATTGTTAGCTGTGCTTGAAAAAAAATTTGGGAATACGTAAATTGTTTGTACAACATTTTAAGCAACATGCCACAAATGTACAATAATTTACTGGAAATATATATGAAATTAGAATATAATATTAAATTTTGCTAAAATACCCCCTTTAATAATTTACATTGCAAATGAAGTATTTTAACATTTCTTAATGAAATTAGTTGGTTTTTTCAACCTATTTCTCACACTCTTAACTTGACGAGAGTATGTTAATCTCTATATGCAATTATCTGTGCCCTCACCGCACCGCACCCATTTGTCTGATTGCGATTCATTTAGATTGTTCGGCGTCGTTTCGTTTCATCTGGCTTCCTTTGTGCGAAACCAGTGAGAAAATATTTGTTTAAAAATGCGCAACTTGAATAAGTAAACAAAAATTCGCAAGTGAGTGAGTCAGAGAGAGATAGCAGAGATAGAGAGGGAGACATTTGTATGAGATAGTTAAGACGAATTTTGGGGTTAATGTTAATGCATTTGTTGATGGGCATGCGGCAATTTAAAAATGTTAAGCCAAATTGGCTGACAGCCGCATGTAAATTTCATTTAACTTGTTTTCCCTTTTTCGGTATAATTTTTTCTTGTGTGTGTTTTTTTTTGTGGATCATTTTAAGTATTTTGCATAAAGAGGCATTCAGTAAGCCGAATGAAGAGATGGCGCTGGCGTGGGTGCCTTTCACTCAACTCGAAAATTCCAGCTTCAACTTCAACTTCAACTTGGAAGTTTACGTCCGGCTGGCGCGGCAACCGTGCCATGTCAGAGTTTGGAGTCGAGTACATGGTGGCATTGTGAGCAGCAGCAGCTGCTGCAATAGAAACGATTTAATTTCATGGCCATTCAAGCCGTGAAGCGGCCCCTTACTACAATTTGGCGCAATTGGCAACAGGGCTAGCATGGCCAGCGGGGCGCCCGAGACACGCAATGCATTCATTTAACCAAATCATTTATCAAACTATTTACAAAATCACCGCCCACAAAAAACAATTGGAATCCCAATTGAATCGTGAAAGAAAAGAGTATTAGTGGCACGCCTCCTGCTTAGTGCAACCGGTCGAATTTTTGGCTGCAGTTCGCCATTCAAATTTGACCAACTTGCACCACACAGCACAAAATCGGAGTTAATTTCTGGTTTTTATCTTTGTTATTTATTCTTTTAAACATAAATTAAATATAATAATTAAATCCAAATCACTTATATTATTTATCATACTTATTTCTAACTATCACTTATTAAACTGAAGGCAAAACCCATTTAAATTTAATTTTTTAATTGATCAGCAATTCTCGGTTTGAAAGTTCGCACTGAAATTGAAAGTTTTTCAGGGCTGATTACCCAAATTATCCATTACAACATTCTAACAAAAATCAGAAGTGAATGAAATTATAATTGAAATTAAATATTAAATTAAATAACGAATTAATCAACTCACATTTTAATTTAATTTAACTGTTGTTTTTTTTACCTAAGCAAACATATAAAAATTAATTTTACATAATTTAATATGCATTTAAATTTTATTAACTGTGACTTTTTTTACTGTGCATGGGGCGTTCAGCTGCGACTTGGCTAATGAGCATCTTGACCAGAATCACTGACCTTTCAACCGTTTTCATTGTTTGCTTGTGTTTTATTGCGTGATAAGTGAAGCGTCAAGTTTAAGTCCGGCTTGACAGAATGGCCAACATAGTGGGCAGACTCGGCCACGCGGAATGTGCAACGAAAGAGAGATAGAGATAGAGAGAGAAAAATATATATACAAAAATGTTGCATGTCATGTTGTCTGTTGGTTTGGCAAAAGTTGTCGATGTCTCGGATATGGAATTGAATTCGGATATGGATGTGGATGTGGCTTTTAGCTGTTGTTGCATGAATGCAATCAAGCGACAAAGCTGCGCTTCGATGGGCTTCAACTGCAACAGCTGCGACTAAGCATTGCGCCACTTTACCAGAGGGCTAAACGCTCTTAGATCTTAGAGTTATCCGCCCAAACTACAGCAGAGGCACAGCCGAACATTTGTGGCAAGAGCCATGCAGAAGTTAAAGTGCATCGTTCGAAGCAAACGTTGTCAAATGGCCGGAACAGATTATTCGGCTGACTGGCATCCAATTGGGAAATGTAGCTAATTGTCGACAAGTTAACAGCGTTTTTAATGCTGCGGCTAATGCGTTAGCAGAAAACGGGTAAACAAGCCAACCAGTCTTGGGCAAGCATCACGCAGTGGTCCAAGGCTACATTGCGAAAAAAAACACCTGGCTAAAGTAATTCATTTCATTTTACAAATATTATCTTGCACAATTCTGACTTTTGCTATTAAAGTCTGATGTTTTGCTCAATCTTAACACAGCTGCTGCTTCTATGGCGAAATTGTATTATTTCAAAGCTTTCTATATTTAATTATTTTGATAGATTTTCATTCATAAATGGAATTTGAACAATTATCACATTTTGAATTTTAAGCTTTACCGCCAAATTGTGACTATAGACTTGTCTCAGTTACTCGCTAACAGAATACGTAGCTCTGCTCAGCCGCACCTATACAACAGAGCGAGCGAGACAAGAGCTGCATGCTGAACTAGTTCCGAGTCGGAGCTGCTGTTTCGTTTTTCAGTGTTGCAAAACTCTAGCAGCAAGACGGTTATTATTCAACATTCAATTCGAAATATGTATTTATGTAAGTTGTTTATTGATTTACACAAACAAATGCAAATTTACACAAATATTAGATACAATTGCGAGCAAAGTACTTAAACGATTTCTGCAAAGCAAAGAAGAGTTTTGTGAGCAAATTTTATCAATTTTATATTTTGATAAAAACTTACTTTTGGTTGTGGAATTCCAGCCAATTTTTACTTTAGTCTCCTTGTTGTGCGCATTGAGCCAGTCCACGATGGGCTGATAGTATTCCAAGAGCGCCAAACTGCTGAGTCCTGTAAATTTGGGTATCGCTTTGCTAATTACCTCACGCCAAGGCTTCGAGGAGCCCAAAGACATCATTGCCCTAAATTGTACATAATAATTAATATAACAAATATATTCGAATAATAAAATACCCACTTGAGGCTGTTGCCCACAGCGAAATTGCCATAGAAATCACAATTGTTTAGTGAACCTCTCTGCCCCGCCCGCTGGCAGAATGCGCGATAGAATTGATAGCCAAGTATTTCCGAAATGAACTTTCTGTAAATTATAAAGAAAATTTAGAGAATGTTTTATAGATTATAAAACCAATTTACTTAGTCTGGTAGTTCTGCTCAATGTTCACATAGAATTTGTAGGGGAAATCAATGGCGCCTTCGGTACGATCTGTGGGCGGTTCGATGCCCGCATGCAGCTCCAATAGTCGCCAATAGTGTTTGTTCACTGTATCCATATCCACGGTGCCATTCAGAAGATCGTGCATTACTTTCGTATGCACATAATAAAGTGGAATATTGAGCACAGTGTGAATACTCTAAAAAAAATATAAAAGGATCAATTTAAATTTAAATTTATATTAATTGGAATAAATATAATTTTCACTCAAATTTAGAACTCACCATGCGAAATAGTCGATTCATCAGCGCCTCATCCGTGAAAGCAGTTTTGGCCAGACCACGCCCAAATAGATGGCTAGGCGCGGAGGCAGACAGCACGACGGCCTCACCCACGGGATACTCCAAGTTGTAGGCCTTGAAGTGATACGAGGGAAGATTCTTCTTCTGATCGGCATAGTAGACACGCGCCATGTGGCCATGGTACTGCATCAGTTTCCTGAAGCTGACCTTCTCGCAGTACATCATGAGCACTCGGGGCGTCAGATCAAAGAGTGAAGGACGACAATCGTCATTGGGTGTGTCCTCGTTCGGTTCCTTCAGCTGATTCTTGTGGAAGTCAGCGCTCAACGGCTCAAAGCCCAGCGATGTGTAAAAGTTCTCGGATTCATTGACGAGCGCCTTGGCGCTGAGCTGTTGCACAAAGTCATCGAATTGGGGAAGACGCTGACGTGGAAAGTATGACTCAATGATGCTGCCCTCCTCCCAGGCCTGCTCGAGCACCTGCTGGAACAGATGATCCGGAATGGGTCCGTTGGGCTTCACCACATTACTGCCATATTTCTTGTGCAGCTCATGCCGCACAAAGGCGTGGAGCTGCTTATAGGCTGGTTTTAGCTCAGCCATTGCCTGCTCCATCTGCTGGAGCATCTCCTGGCTGTCGTAGCGATACCACAACTGATGCACTGGAATCTCTAAAATATTGGCAGCCTTCTGGTATGATTGTATAATGGTATAGAAATTAACTGATGCCCAGATCTGATTCTTCTCGCGCCACGTCTCCCAGTAGTATTTGAGCTCATCCACATCGTTGCTGCGCTGCACAATCTTTTGGATGTCCGGATAATATGCCAGTGGACTGTCGTCCTCGTTGGGCATATTGGCACCGCCCAAATACGGCTCAATGTCCTTGTCCGTCGACATCTTCTGCAGCGAAGCCAGATTCATTTGCACCAGCGAAAAGTAATCCTCGCCCAGCACAAATAAGTCACCAACACTGCGCAACTCCTCCAGTGCCGATTTGTGCACTCCATTTTTAATCTTGCTGAGATCGTAGCCGCTTGCCTCTCGCGAAATGCCGACTAGCTCATCAGCAATGCGCTTCACAGTGGCCAGCTTGGAGAAGAGCGCCTCAAAGTCCTCCTCATTGTTGGCCGAATAAGTCTCGGAGGCGATCTGATTGTACAGCCTGAAATATCTATCGCTCGACTGGTCAATGAACGTCTTCGCCTGCTGAGCATAGGCAGAAGTAGAACCCGAGCTGGGCGTGACGCCAGCAGTTGCCACCTAAGGTCAGCCAAATAAAGAAAAGGTCACACGAGTTCCTCCCAGATTGAATCTTTGGTTATGCTTACACCAACAATTGCTATCAGCAGCAGCATTGATCCGCACAAGCTGCGCATTTTCCTTCCTTTTTTCAGCTCTAAACTTTTACTTTGCTCCACTCGGCGGTGTCTCTCAAACTGAGCCACTTGGGCGACATCAACTTGATTATAAACGCCAGCTCAAATACTACCAGCTGGTGATAGCTGATTGGAGTGAAGAGCACACATAAAAAAAGTGAGAGTGATCTAGTCGAGAGAAACCCCTGTATTTAGTTATTAGCATTCCATTCCATCCTATAAACAAACATAAACTACATCGTGAAATACATCATTTCATTAAAATGAGAGCATAAACAATGCATATATGTAAATAGTTAGTCTTTGAGAAATGTAATTTTTATATATGTAATTGATTCATTATAAAAAAATTTTATTTATTATTTTATTTATTTATTATTTATTTGAATCAAATTAGATTTAAAGTGCGTAGTGCTGAGATGCGTATAATATATATATATAGAGTTCATATTTCCTATCTCTAAAAGTCTCAAAATGTATTTTAAAATATGCTTTGTATATGTATATAAAAAGAGTTTGATTTGTTTAAATAAAGCAAATTTATTTGAATTTCCAAATGGATTTTAAAATATGATATATAAAAAGAGTCTGCTTTGTTTAATTAAGGTATTTATATTTGAATTAATTAAATATATATATATATATAAAAAGCCTCCCCAAACGAAAACTCTTCTCCATTTGGAGCAAAGTTCGAATAACAAAAATAATATTTTTAAGCTCTCTTTTCTAGCTTTATTAATAATTAGCTAGAGTTCAATAAATATATATAAATAAATCTCTTCATGTTGATTATCAATATGATTAAATTAGAGATTATATATATAACTGATAAATATGTATTTATATATATTAAATTACAACTCATCACTTCATGTTGATTATATGTATATTATATGATTATATGTTTAGATTATATATTAATATATATATATATATAACAACTCACTTCATATTACATTAGAGATTGCTTACCGCTAAATACCTTTGAATTTTAATTTTTACAGGGTATAAAGAGTAATTTTTTCTCTGGGCAATCAATGCTGCTTTTTGCTGTTTTTTTGCTGCTGATAAGCGTAATCAATGATCAAGTTGAAATGCGTCTAAGGCCACAATCTGGTATAAATTGGACGGACTAAATAAAATTCGTGTTGCCTTCATTAAATGCCAAGATGCGTTTATTATAAGCTCAATAAAGATGCAATAAATGCAATATAAAATATGTATATGTGTGTGCTATTTGCTAGAAGTACGTGAGAAATGCGTGCAGTGTAATCAAGCGAAGGTCGTCACAATTTGTTGTTGGATTTTAGCGTTGGCGATTGGCCACACGATTCTCGTGGCGGATGTTGACATCCACAATGCTCATGTTGGGCGTCAGGAAGTTGACCAGACGATCGGCGCCAGTTCTGGGCAGGCGATCGAAAGGATAACCCATCGACTGACGATCGGGATAGAGACGATCGCGAACTCCACAATAGCTGGCGGCATCACTGCAGCGTCCAACCAGCTGCTGATCGACCTGTAAAGGGAAATTATCATTTATTAAAGCTAATCAATAAGTAATCCTTAATCTTTTTGAACTCACCCTGTCATTCTCATAGTTGGAAACCATGACGAAGAGATCGCAGCGCAGACCCTCGGGCAGACCCTTGGGAATGAGCATATGATTGGGCCAGCCGCAGCCGCAGAAGTTGAACTCGAGCTCCTCGGCTGTGTTAGCTGCCGGACGATTGGCGTCCAGATTGCGGAAGGTGCGCTCAAACGGTATGGTCACACTGGACTCCGTGGAGCGACGGCGTAGGGTGTTCGGTCCGGGATTCAGAGACACCACAAACTTGTCCAGCTCCACCATCATCAGGCGCTGTTCGCGCATCAGCATTGGCTGACCACGCTCATCATTCTTGGGTGCAATGAAGATGCGCACATAAGCGAATCTCTGAGCACCGCCATCATTGTTCACATTGATGGTGTAGGTGAAGGGCAAATGGGTCAAGTGGGTGAAGCGGGCAAACACATTGCCACGTGGCGTGAAATCGAAGCCACGAGACAAATCCATATCGGACTGCTGCCAGAAGGTGGTCAGCACATTCGGCTGGCTGCCATTGGCAGCGACCTGGAAGCCTGTGATCGAGATGCCCGCATAGTTCAACTGGGTGTCCGTGTAGGCGGGCAGACGTGTCTTGTGCTCCTGGAAGATGCGATCGATGTACGCATGCCATCTGTAGAAGGCGGGATCACGCATCGCCGTCGAGGAGTCACCAATTACGCCAAATGATTCCAAGTGCTTGTTGTTCGGGTCGTGGGCATACGAGATGAACACATGGCCAAAGTTGTGCAGATCACCATACTGAAAAATTACCAGTAAAAATAGGATTAGTATTATGATATTTTGGGCAACCTTATGCGACTTACCAAAGTGCGATTTGGCGATAGGATCGAAGATTCGAGCACGTTGCCGAGTATATCAATGCCTCTGGCCTCATCCAATGGCACCTGTTGTCCACGTTCCTGTGCGAGAAAGTAAATGAAAAGAGCTACAAGTGAAGTGGGTGCAATCGCTACTCACATCCATGACATAGCCCTGGTGGATGGCCTCGAAGATGCGATCGCGCCAGCGCTCCATGTCGGCAATCTCGACATTGATCTGATCCTGTTCCCGATTCAGATCGTTGATGCGCGTATTGTCGAAACGTGGCGGCCAGGCGCGACTGGCCACGAGGGAGTCCATCTTGGGGAAGTAGCCCTCGGCAATGGGATCACGCAGATTGTTGAATGGCTGCACGCGGGCCAAGTTGTTGCTGAAGCGTTCCATGTTGTAGCGCGCCATGATCTGTTCGTGCATGTAGTAGAAGAGCTCGCCACGGCGATCCTTGGCCACAATGCTGCGATCGGAGGCCTCGAATGGGTAAACCAAATGCCAATGCCAGTGATGCAGATTAATGCCCAGATCCTCGCGGAAATACCACAGGCGATGTTCCGGCTCCAAGTCGGAAGCGGTATAATCACGTGGAATAGTTATGGGCATACGGGAACCGGGTTGCACCACAAAGGACTCTTCGCGCAGCTGGCGGAACACCTGCGAGTCAACGAAGCGATCGGGAAAGGTTTGCGCAAACGAGGGCAAATCGAGTCCTTGAGTATCGGGACGATTCAGCAATGCCACAGAGAGTGCATAGTTGAACATAACGGGATTCACACGATCGCGGGCATAGACAGCCACGCTCTGGAGATCATCCACGGTGCGCATGTTCACAAAGATGTCGATGAGGCGACCGGCAATCTTGCGATGCTTGGGTATGAACAGTGAGAACTGCTCCTCGCGGCCCAGGGACATGGGTATGCGCAGATCGGGTATGGAGATCTCACGCACTGGCACTCGCTGCTCCACCTTCTCGCCAACCCGGCTCTGCACCTCCGTGCTGATGGGGCGGTAGCGATCGGTCAAGTAGTTGTCGGGCACATCGAATACGGTCACCTTCTTGCCCTTGTCCATGAAGACGGGCTCCGTGGGGTGCTCGAAGAGCAGCAGCAAATTCGACTTGTCGGCCATTTTAGCTGGATCAAAACTTGTGAATACAAAAGTGAATTGAGGAAAGAAAAGCGCACTTGTGGCAGTCACTGGAGAACTGTGCCAATCCTAGGTTTAAGCAGCGCCTTTTATAGCCCACCCGTTTAGATGATAGCAATCGCTATCGTAAACCACAAAATGCGCTGGGAAACAACCGAAAAAAATAAAATGAAATTTAATTAAAAATGCTCTTTTGATAGCAGCCTGATAAGGACGCAGCTGTGTGTGCCATGTGTGGCAAGAGACATGAGAAACCACAAGCGTTGTTGTTGTTGTTTTATGGTTTTTATTTTGCATATTTCTAAAATACATTCTTTACTTTAGTTTATTATTATTATTATTATGTTTACGCTAGTTGGAGTGAAATTTCGGTTATACTTTTTATGCATACAAATTATATGTATATTTTTTTCTGTATTTAATATATGCAACAAATTCTACGCTTTGCGCCCAAGTACATACATCGAATACTAAATAATTATGTAACTACATGCATAATTTTATGATATAACAACTTGATTAAATTATACATATATATATATATATATATTTGCTAGATAAAAGTAACGTTTCCCTGGAATAGCCAAGAATATCATCGGATCTCTACTATTCTCACTATAACAAAATTTACTTTGGTTTACCAAT
The DNA here is from genome assembly GCA_037043605.1 of Drosophila multiciliata. Taxonomy (NCBI): domain Eukaryota; kingdom Metazoa; phylum Arthropoda; class Insecta; order Diptera; family Drosophilidae; genus Drosophila; species Drosophila multiciliata. Next base: position 3,822,119 of record JBAMBF010000589.1, read on the forward strand.
AATACGATCTATAACAGATATTGGAGTTTCGGTGAATATATTTTATACACACATATGTATATTATAAATGTTAGATATAACTGAATAGACAGCTTTATAGTGTATATACATTGTGTTGTTCAGTTTTCTCGTGTTCATTGTTTGTGTAAAAAGCGTTAGTTCTCGTAAAAAGTTTGTTAGAAATGCCATTTTGGGTATGTCCTGTGCTCCTTTTTTTTTTTTTGATTTTGGCCATTGTTTTGAAGTCGCATGATATGTTGTTGTGTTTAAGCTCTTAGGATAGAGAAATCTGGGATTTTCGTTATAAGCTTGGTTCTTAGATCAAACAGAAATAAAATACAGAATACATTTGGTTCCCATGACTACAGTAAAGAAGTAAGCATAGTGTTCATATATTGAGTAAGTTAGTTTCAATATGTGGTAAAAAATCTCTTTAATCATATCAAAAATTACATACAATATGTATTTACATAATATACATATATATATATATCGTGCATTATACAAATATAAACTCAAACAAAATACTTACAAAAATATACCAGTGTGTAAATTCATATAATATATGCAAAATATAATCAGTGCCATTTGTTAAAAAAAAAACAACTTAAAACTGTTGTTTCATTTAAAAAGATAAAAGTTTTAATTTGTTTATGTCATATTTTTTTTTTCATGTAGTGTGTTTCAAAAAAGTCACATGTTTTGGAGCTGAAGCAATTCTTTATAGTTGTATACATATATATAAAACGTTTAAATATGATTCGATTCGATAAGTTTTTTTTTTTTTTTTTGTATGCCATAAATAGATAGTTACAAATTGTTTAGTATAATACTTTTTTTGTTGTGTCTTTGTTTCTTTCATTTTGATTATTTTCAACTTCATCGCATTAAGTTTTTTGTATGTATTGTGTGTATATTGGTGCCCAAATATTTTCAGACTACGCTAATTTCTACATTTAATTACTATAACAACTATTCGAAAATTTCATGCATTACACCGACGTCTAAAGATCAAGGAACTTTCACTACATATTTCAATTTCTTAAAACAAAAAATTAAATTATCTTCCAAGAGCACAATTGAAATTAGATTAATTGGTGCATTTTAATATGTTATAACAATTTGTTGTTTTGTACTCAGATTCAGGTTTCAAATCGTTCGTATCACTTGCCCCACAACTAGCTAACACTCTGATTAGACACACACACACACACACACACATTTAGATACACACACTACAACACAGTTTAAGATACTTTGAACTTTGAGAGGCTCAGGTACAAGTATTCGTTTAGCCCCTTTTCCCCAAATTTAATATATTGTTATAAACTTCTGATGGTGCAGTTAACAAAATAATAATAATTTTAAATACCAGAACAAAGCTATTTTCGGTTTGCCGAAATTATGAATACCCTTACAGACATAATTATTAAGTTAAATCTATTTGCTATATATAACTGAAAAGTATTTGAATCTTATTAAAAATAAAAAATCAATCAAACTTTGACTTGAAATAATAAATGTTAATTTGAGTCAAGATTTCTGCAAAAAATATGTAATAAATATTTGCCTTTCATAATCAAAGATATGTTTCTCAAATAAAATAAAATAAGCTACAAGGGCATTACTTAATCCAAAACTCAATGACGTACCCAAAAAATAAATTGGTTCACACACACACACTGCACACTCCACACTCTGCACACTCCACACTCTGCACACTCCACAAACTGCAAACCCACATCAATGCAAATTTGTATAGCCAATACTTATGACTCAAGTAATGGCTTTTGGCTTGGCTGGTGTTTTCGTTTATCCTCCTCCAGCTGCTCCTGCTACGGCTCTCAATTGAGCGCCACCTGAGCGGTAGCATTCTGGAACTCCTGCCGGCAATAGCCCATCACAATATCGGAACGGCAATCGCCACCCATTAGGCCAGGCAGCAGCACCGCAGCGCCCAGTATGGTGACCAGCGCACCAAACACAACCAGACCCAAAGCGGGCAGCTTCTCCCGGCTGAAGAGCGCATGCGGTTCCATTTGTATGTAGGCCAGGCCGGGCAGTATATAGGCCAGTGGTATGGCTGCCAGCAGACCCTAAGTTGTTGAAGAAATTTGCATGAAATACAATGCCAACTGTTATTATTTCTAAATGTGTGTTCGAGTGTGTGTGTACGAGTGTGTGTGTGTGTTTCTTTCTTTGTTTGTTTTGTTGGTATATGAAAATCAACCCACATTCAATTCCAGCACGGAGCCCAAACAGTCGGTCATGGGCGATATTATGAAGGCGCTGAACACAATTGCCAAGGTAATCGCTTTCGAATACTCATCGATTTGGGCACCCTTCTCCAAACTGGGATCCTTGTCCTGGGTAAACTCACTGATGGGCTCCTTCAGCACAAAGCGATGCACAAGAGCACGAACAATCTATAAAAATGTGTGCAGCAAAATGAAATACTTTATCAAAATGCAACTGTGGCAAGAAAGCAAACAAAATCGAACACAGCTGGCCAAAAAGACCAACCAGCAGTTGGTCAAAATAGAGTGCCATCATTACACAAACTATCTCAAGGCTGCAGTCAAGGAGCAACTGACTGGGTTGTTGATGATGTAGAAAAAACATGGAATACTCTCGAAATCTCAGCATGTGGCGAATCGCCATAAGAGATTTCATTCTTCTATTCTTGCTTCTTATTGCTACATGGATTATATATTTATTAATATTAAAAAAAATATCTTAAATTATTCTACTATTTATTATTAATATAAAAAACATACCTCTCGTGAAACAAAGCACTCGATTGGGAACGTCAGCAATATGGATATGGAGAAGAGGACACGCGAGAAATTCATCAAATCGTCATCCCAGCAATAGTTCTCCAGCAAGTCGCCTGTAATTAAATATATAATTAGGCCTGGTTATAAAAATAGACTGCAAATAACAACAGCTTAAAGCTACAGTTAACAGCTAACAACTCTTTAAGCCAAAAAAAAAAAAATATGAAGAACATGCAATTAGTTTACCTTGGGACAGAGCACGGAATGTCGAGTAGCCCGCAATTCCAAAGAGAGCCGCAACTGTCCAGGCGAAACCAATTGAGATGTGGGTGACCTTCTCCCAGCGTTCCATGGTCGCCTCGCGCATCGATTGATAAACGAGAAAAGTGTTGTGATGGCACATAAAAGCTGTGACAAAGCCAAAAAGTGAAAAGAAAAGATTTTTTAAAATTGTTTTTTATTTTTGTTTTTTGTGAGCTCTTTTTCGAAATCTTGTGTTTCTTATCCCTTGAGTTGTGACCTTGCACCGGAAGGAAGCACATTTAATGGAGCTACCTACCAAACACCATGATGCCCGTGGCGGGAATTAGGTCCGTGTTCGCAAAGCGCCAGGATTCGGCCGTGTCGGTGCTGCAGTCAGCGGAAGTAGAGCAACAGGCAGCATGATAAAAGATTCGTTGGCAAAAAAAATTACACAAAGTTAACACCAAATTAACATATTTTCCCGGGGCTTCTGCGGCTTGAGAAATGCAAAATATCGCCCACAATGAGAACTAAGGTGAGGTTTATATTCTTACGCGTGCAACATATTAACCAAAAGATAAAAGTGAACTGGGAACAGGAAACAGCGGGAAAAAACGAGCAGAGATGTAACCAAATTGGAAATTTATTTAAATTTGATGGCCAGCACAAACAACAACTGCGAAGGGTCTGCAGCTGAAAAGCTCGAGCAACCGTTGGCCATGAAATAACCATGACAGAGTGGTTGTGGGGGGGAGGGGTGCGGCAGCAGTAACAGTAGTTTAGCGGCCAGTTCGAGTCGTCTAGCAGTCAAGCGCAGCTGCCCAGAGCGTTTCCATTGGCAACACTGTGGCAAGCAACTAGCGACTCGCCCCCGCAGCTCAGTTGCATATTCAAAATTGCCATAGAAAGAGAAAGAGACAACTAAAGCTAGAGCATAGAGTACGATTGGGGCATGCAACAGTGAGTCTGTTGCTGCGGCACTGTGGCAAAAACACAAGTTTTTTCCAGCAAAAAGTTTATTTAAAAATTACCCCAAATGAAGAACTGTTTTTCTAGTTTAAAAATAAATAAAAAGTTTTAAAATTTCATTTCTATTTAAAGCTGCCACATTAAAATAAATAAAATTGGTTTGTTAATATTGTAAAAGTTGTGAACTGCAAATTTATCTTATGTATAAATTTTTAGTCCTTATTTTTGGACAAAGCCGCACAAATTTGGTAACATTTGGTAGAAGTGGCGACTATTTAAACTTTGTAGATTAATTTGTTTTGCTGAGTTTGCAGTTGTCCGTTGAGTTTACAGTCAACACTATGAAAATGGAATTTTGTGGAAATGTGTAGACAAAACTTTTCATAAAGTTATGAAACGATTGACGGTTAAAAATGATAGTAATTTTGAAAAAAAAAAAAGAATGCAAAACTAATGCTTATCTTTAAGACATAAATTTATGCCAGAAGCCAGGCTGCCTTTTCCAATGGTGCACCATGGCAAAGCCAATGAAATGCCATAAAACCCAAACAAGTTGCATGCTACATTTTATGGAACAGTGGTGCTGTGCTCTGTTCAATGCCGCCGGGTCAAACGCAGCAGATTTAAAGGCACTAAAGCGCCACTTAGCACAAAAGCGACCAGGACTCAACCTCAACTACCCACAAGAATAAAAAAAAAAACAAAAGGAAAAAATAACTAACTCTGCGGGAAACTTGCCGTCTGCCAAGGTACGCAAATAAATTCGTTTCCGTTCGCCGCGCACACAAATTGTAATTAAAACTCAAATAAATCTGTACGCGTTATTAGACAAAAATGTTTTTTTATAATTTTTATAAATTGCCAAAACCTGTAAAAAGCATCCTTGTAGCGACCTGTGTTTATTTCACACAAACTTGATTTATTTCGTCGAGCATATTTTTTTGGGAAAACATACATAATAGAGTAAAAGTTTTCTTTTAAAAATAAATAATAAGAAATTAATTGGACATGGGAATGAATAGCTTGTCAGTAGCTAAATAAAAATACGACCAGAAAACACCAACTGACTGCAAAGTTCCAGCGAAAAATTTAAATATAAAATTTATAGGAAAGATATAAGATTTAACGTATTAAATTTAACAGTATAAATATATATTTTGTATAAAAAAATATAATAAAGCTGCAGGAACGTTTCTATGACACCCAGAAAAAATATAATTTGCTGACACAAATTTATTTAAAAACGAAAAGTGACAGTTATGCGACATAATTTTAGCAAAGCTGACAACTGTGCAGCAGACTAAAAAACATATATATTTATATTTGACTATATATTTGTATCTATGTATATATGTTTTTGTACTTACACTTTATAATCGCCCGACATCAGTTTCAGTATGACGGCAAACAATATGAAGACAACGCACGCCAAGCTAATAAAACTGGCGCGCGCCAAACGTGAAACGTTCTTGTAGAGGCAGAGGGGGACCACAACGCCGACGGTGACAAAGAAGACGACGCCCAATCGAACGGCGCCCATCGAGTCGCCCCACGAGGGGAAGAAGCGTACCAGAACTTTGGATAAAGTATCGCCCACAACAACATTGTACGAAATCATTGCTGTAAAATGGCAAAACTTTGTTAGTTTTATGGGTTTTCTGTGTGTGTGTGCGTGTGTGTGTGCGTGTGTGTGTGGACGTGTTTTGGCCCAAAAATGGGATTGGGATTTGACGATTAGCGCCACTTACCTAGAAAGGGGTACATAAATTGCAGCAGCGATAGCAGATAGTAACCGTATTTGCCATAGGCAGCTTCCATAATACCCGGATAGCTGAATCTGCCGCAAATGTGTCCGCATCTCACCTGCAAAAATGTAAATTTTCCTATTCATATTTTTGTGTAAAAAGGGTATAATAATTTTGCCCTGCAATGGATTTATGGGGATTTGAAATACACATCTCTCATCACTTAAGGCTTAAATGATGTTAATGCTTGTCTTGGGAAGAGTTTGATGTATTACTATTTTTTTTTTTTTTTTTTTGGATTCGCTTTTTTAGCTTTTAAGCAAAATGTATTTTAAATAAATATTCACTTTTTCTGCACACGATAAATTTGCTTAAAGTTGCAATACGAAACCCATCAGCTAAGCATCGAACTACTATATCTGTTTGTCAAGGTCTACCAAATCTGAACTATTATATTATATATAATATAACTGGCATTTAGTTAAGCTTATCCAACTCACATTTAATACTAGGCAAACACTTGCAACATCGACTTAAAAGTCGGAAGAATCTATTTGCACATTTACTCAATTAATCAAGGCTATGTAATTTATGTCGTATCAAAGATTAGCTATCGTTCTATGCCAGTAATTATGTCGATATTAAATTAGCTGGTTACGGAAATGCATTTAAGTTGCAGCTTTGCTGCTAACGAGGCACGCATCGAATTTCCGTTTCCGTTGCGAGAACGTTTTTTTCAATTTGTCGGGCGTTTAATGTGCGTTTGTCCATCCGGCACACATTTTGCACTCACCATCAGTATGAGCGAGTAGTCGGTTATGTAGGCGACCAGGATGAGCAGGGCCAGGCCGAGGCCGAAGCCGGCACGGTGGAGAGCATAGGGTATGCCAATAACGCCGCTGCCAACGATCGAGTTGATATAGTTGAACGATGCTTGGGGTAATGAGGACAACGTGTCGCCAGAAATGCCTGCCCCAAGTTGTTGTTGTTGTTGTTGTTGTTGCTGCTGTTGCTGATGCGATGATTGCTGCTGCTGCTGCTGATGTTGTTGTTGTTGTTGTTGCTGCTGCTGCTGGCCCTGTTGCTGATGTGTCTGTTGGTCGCTCTGCAAAAACAAATGCCAAAGAGTAATTGTGAGTGTGGATGTGGATGTTGTTGGGTGAGCTTAATGTGTGGGTTGCTGCGGTTGGTTCTGGTAATGCGGACTCGGTTCGTTTTGGATCGGTCTATTATTGCACGTTGATTGGGATAAGAGCGTAAAATTGCCTCGAGTGGCTCTTTACATCAAAAGCAAACTGTCCGCCCTACACGAGGCACTCACACACACACACACACACAAAGAGACTTTGGTGTGGCAGGTGGCAGGTGGCATGCGACGTGGCCTTATCGTAAATTGCGTCTGCCAGTGACAGTCACCTGGTCATAGTCAAAGTGCTTGTGTGTTTTGTTTGTCATTTTTACGATGGGACGCGTGCCCCTTCATCCCCCCCTCCCCAATGACAAGGCAACCATAAAAGACAACTTTATGTGAATAGCTAAAGCCGAAACCAAAAAAAAAAATGCCACATCACAAGTCTAATTTTGACACTGAAAGTGTGTGTGTGTGCATGTGTGACTTAATGTGTGTAAATGTTAGCCAAGTTAGGAGCAACTGAAGCGTTTATTGCACTGCAAGCGAAAAGTTTTGCCAGCTGTTTGCAATTAAACAAGTTTTTACTTTAAAAAATGTTTGTTTTCACTCTCATTTTTTTCTAAAAAGGCAAACAACCAACAGGAACCGGAAACAAAGTTGGGTTTGCACTTGACGAAGCCAACTACAAAGTTAAGGCTAAAAAGCAAATATTTGGGTACAGCGACTTCGAGTGGCAACTGGCTGGCTGGCAGCTGCGTGGGTGTTGGGGCATGCCACTGCTGCGTAATGAAAATTTTCGAAAAGCAAATTACGTGCGAGTTGAGTTCTCAATTCAATTAAGTGGGAACAGGTTGGCAACTTCGTTGCATACTTACAGGCAAGTGTGGCACGTGGCAAAGTGCCATTAAAAATGCCATTCGATATCAAAGCAAACAGCTAATTATGCCAAAGCTGCAAAGCAGCAAAAGTAAACTACAATTGTTATATTTTAAGCCAAAGAAAATTGAATGAAAAGGCGCTAAATCAACAATTTTAAAACGAAATTTTCTATTAAAAGAAAAACAATTTTTTTAGTGTTTTCAACTTTGGGTAACTTTAAAAATTCAATTCATAACACTAAAACTTTAAAATGGTACAGAAGATGGATGTATTTCAGGTCCACTGAGTATTCCAAAAGGAACTGTGGATTTCCAAATATATTATAGTCATTTGTCAATAAAGATGTTGCTGCCCATCAGGAATAAATATATATATATATATACACAAATGTATATATGGAATTTCCCCTCTTTAATCCGTGTGACAAAATGATGATTAATTTCCTGCTCGGAAAACCTATTTACATCTGATGCAGGTGAAGCAAGAGTTTGTTAAAACAAAAGCAGATAAAAAGTAGCGTAACGTAGCCTAACGTAACGTAACGTAACCCAAATACGTAAGATGCCAAGGCTGGACAAATGAAATTACAAAGCCTTCTTCTGCAGCTGCACAAAAATGAACAAATTGCGCCACAACAGATGAGACGAGAGGGAGAGAGAGAAAGATAGATAGAGAGAGAGGGATAAAAAGATAAAAGAGAATTTGAGCGGAAGTAGCATGTTGCTGGTCGTTAATCTTTCAGGACAGAAGTCGAAGGCTGTGTGTCTCGCTGTCAATGTCAAAAATGGCAGCCATCTAGCTGATTGTGGTTTATGTTTTATTGCCACTCTGCCACACATGGCCAGTCAAATGGAACATTTAAATATGCAATTTATAACGCACCCGTTTTATCTCTCTTTAGTCCGATGAAATGAGCTGCAATTAGCTTATTTCAGATCCACAATTTTTAAAGAGTTTCGCTTATCATTTGAATGGAAATCAGTTGTCGCACAAATAATAAAAAAAAGGATGCCACAAGCCGCATAAAAAATGTAAGAGCTGTGACAGGTGCGTTGCCCCATTTTGAGTCCCTTGGCGCCTGCCTTCAAATGCTATATATATTCAAAATAAAATAACATTTTTCCTTTTGTACATTTTGTGCGCATTTTCAAAAATGCTGTCAGCCATAAAAGGGAAAAAATATGATAAGACGACAAAAGCGACGACAACATAAATTCCGCATAATTATTATTCAAGTTTATTCATATTTAATATTTGCTCCCCAGAGATTTTTAATATTTATTTCTCAGCTTGCTACTACATACGCTTGGCAGCATTCAATTTATTCAGTTTTCAGTTAACAAACAAAACTTAATGGTTTTCGCCTTATAAAGATTTTTCGTAAGCAAAATCACATGAATAATTTGTTTGTGCCAAACTCCCAGCCAGACAATTAAAGCCTGCCGTCCAATTAATTTCCCAAAGAGCAAGAACAAAAAAGCAAGCAAAAAAGCCAACAGCGAAGGGAACCGCCTGGCCAGGTCGAAACCCAATTGAGCCAAAGCGTGTGAAGCGCAAAAAGGCAACAAAAACAGAATTTACACATAAGAGGGCCTCAACCAGTTCAGCTGGCCAAAAGCGACTTTTCTTATGCCCTATAGTAGATATAGAAATATTATAAAATTCGCATCCATAGTGAAAATGCAAAATATAAATTTCACTCTCTAAAAATAGCAACAGTTTTGGCAACAGTTTTGCCATATAAAATTTGCCATATAAAATTTGCCATATAAAATTTGCCATATAAAATTTGCCATATAAAATTTGCCATATTTAATTTATGATATTAATTAAAATTCGAAATATTATAAAACTTTGTCTCATTTTCTTCAATTTATTTATTTAGAGAATACGTTTCTACAATTTTTCTAAGTTCAAAACAATACAAACTTTTATATTAAGCGCCTCTAACAAATCCCCAAACACTGAAAGATTTATAGGGTATTGGGGGCAGGAGAAAAAATTGGTATGGCATTTCCTGGCATTTGGAAACAAACAGGTCTGTGAGCCAGGCACACGTTTCTAATAAAAGGCAAACATTGTCCAAGACAAACAAAAAATACAAACACACACACACACTCAAATATGAGCAGAAATACACATAAACGCACACATATACACACCTATACACAGGTTGGAAAGGGCAATCTGAGGCAATCCAGTGCTTCAGATAGGAAGCAAACAAACCTTTTCATGCATTGCACGATTTTAATTAATAATATTCATGTGCCCAACAAGGACCTCCTCATTTGGCAGCAAGTGGAGCTGCCCAGAGGAGCGCACAGCACAGCAAACACACTCACACACACACACACACACCCAGATTATTGCCTACTTGTAAAAAAAAGTGCAAAATGTGTTTGCTTAATGAAATTAGGCGACACGGGTAAAAATGAAAATAAAACACCAGAAACAAAAAATAAGTTGGAAACGTGTTGGTTGCGCAGCGGGTGCAACATTTTAATGTAGGGGTAAACGCTTAGGCGCAAATGTCAATACAATGGCAGAGGGATTGGTTCGTGCCACCAAGGACATTTCCAGAGTGCTGCAATTAACGAGGGCCAACTAAAATGTCCAACCGCAATAATGCACATGCCAAATGTCGAGCGGAAAGACTGCGCTTTTTTTTTATGTTGCTATTGCCCAAAGCAATGTAGACTTGTTTTTATTGTTGTTTGCACACACAGATAAACAAACAAAACCATAAAATCACCAACACCCAAGCCACAATAAGCCCTCTCTGCAAACACAGACATGTCATTCAATTGACCGGAACCAGAACAAACAACTTTTTTGACCTTCTTTTGTAGACAGTTGGCCTTTTGTCTTGCCTTCGACTTTTCTTTTTTTTTTGATCCGACTCGTGTTGAATTTAACAAGTTATCAAATTAATAATTTACATGTGCTTTCTTAACAAAATTTTTTGTTCTTTTAACAAAGTGCATAAATTTCCGCACAAAAGTTTTGCTTTGCCTTCGACTTAATGGGAAAGTTTGCTTCTGAGCTAAATAGCCAACAAGGCATTACAAGTCCTTTTAAATTTGCCAATTTCTCACTCTCTTTGGCCCAACTGCCATTAGTTGTGCAAACAATCAGCCGCTTTTGGCAGTTTCTTACATGGCCAATAGTTTTTTTCTATCGAGCATGTTTTGTTTTTTCGTTTTTGGTAAGCCTGGTTAGCCTAATGGCTATGCCAACACTTTAAGTGTGAACCAATGAAAGCAATTCCGAAAACAAGACATCAACACACACTTTAACACACACATTCACACTTGGAGCGCTTTTTGCTATGCTGATATGAAAACCACACATTAAATTTCACTAGTTTTCTCGACAAAAATTAAATTTCCTGCATACTTTTGCTACGCATATACTGATAGATTTATTAACTTTTAAACTTATGAACTATACACCAAGAGGCACTAATTATTTAATCGCAAAATAAAAAAAATTTACATAATTATTGTGCTTCAATAACAGATATCTTTGAAGTGATTTTCCTTTGACTTGTCAAGCAGAATAATCAGTATCATAATTTTACGCTTCGGTGGTTGACTTGAGTATATATATGGGATATTCTCAAATATATTTACATAAGAATATCGCATCGTATATGTATGTATGTGTATACTATATATATGTATGTATAGCAATAAGTAGAAGCAGTATTCGTTTAAGGCCAAGAAGCAACAAGGAGAAAATAAATTGCATCATCAGCTTGGGTCTTAACTAGACTCTGGGAGTGTCATGGCTCTTAATAAACTTAAATTGAAATTAAATTTAATAAGTCGAGAGGCGCACACAAGGCAGGCATCAAGCGTAAAATATTAAAATAAAAATAGGGAAATTCTTTGATGATGCCTGAGACCAAAAGCAATTTGCACAGAGTACGGAGAAGGTTGCGGCCAATGCCAGAAATGTTAGCCTCCAACATAACCCTCTCTCTCTCTTTCTAACTATATCTCTCTCTCTCTCTCTCTCTTTGTGTGTCTCAGCGTCTAAGTTGCCTGTGGGTGCGCCTGTGAGTAATGTTCTTGGAATTTAATGAATGTGAATGTGAACACGAATGCAGACATGTCGATTTGCACATAGATGGGATGAGACGACGAGGGGCGGTGGGGGATGACGAAATCTACAAAATGTGGGTCAAACATTACCTTCATTAAATTGTTGAAGTCGTCGAATGCATAAGCCTCAGTAGCGGACACATCGCTGCCCTGAAATGCAGCATCGATTTTAAGTTAAAAAAAAAAACAGGAAAATCAAATTTGCAGTCATTTAATAAAGTTGTATTTTTTTGAGTGCACTTCAGTAAAAATTTGTTTGCAATGTGCGATTTATGTGCGGAGGTTGTTAAATAACATGCACTATCAAAATATGCATGGCATACCAATTAAGGGCATATAGTAAAAAATAAAATAAATAGGAAAATAGCCATTTATTTCGCATGCCAAATATAGATATAGTTAGATCGAACACGTGTTTTTATATACCCTATACACATTTAAGTGTATCAAACGGGTGGCATCTCCACACACTAAAGGAAGTTTCTTATTTAATAATTTAATATGATAATTTCTTTCTATAAATAAAATATAATATAAATGCCATTAAGATAATATTAAAAACAATTTTAAAATACCAGCATTTGGTTTATAATATTGCTGATTATTATGAATCAATTGCTGATATTTTAAAATTTGTTATAATATTGCTGAGTTTTATAAACCAATTGCTGATATTTAAAAAGTTTTTTATTATTATATTTTATTATTATAAAGTTTTTTCGATGTCATTAAGATAATATTAAAAAATTTTAAAATTTCAGCAATTGGTTTATAATATTGCCGAGTATTTTTAACCAATTGCTTATATATTAAAATTTTTTTAATATTATCTTAATGGCATCGAAAAAACTTTAATATTTTAAATAATACCTGATACCAAATACCTGATTATATTTGTATATTTGGCTTACACTGCAGCTGGTGTGCAGGATATCTACTATTCTAGTTATTTATATAAAGGACTTACACTTGTTTTTTGTAAGAGCGCGATGCAGCCCAATGGACATGGTGGTGCCACAACCAACAACTTTGAATGGGTGGTTTGTGTTTTTTTTATTATTGCTATTATTGTTTGGCGTTGCCGTCAGTTACCAAGATATCCACAAATATCGGGAGCCCAGTGAACTTGGAACAGAGAATTCGCTATAGAGTTGGCCCCGAGCGCATTTGTTTTTATTGTTTTGGCACCACACACACAACATACATACAAATACACCGACACACACACACACACACAGACACTGACACACTGATAGAAAAAGCGTTGAATCCATCACAGAGGCATAAAATCGGCATGGACATGAAATCGAAACCATTTAAAGCGCCAAAGCCATCCCCAGAGCAAAAAGCAGTGAGGAACAATTGAGTTTGGGGGAAGTGGGGGGTGGCTTGAGGCACTGAAACAGAGTAATGGGAATGACAATGGCAATGTCAGCTGGTTGTACTTGGCGCACCTTAGGAAAGCTTTAGCTGCCACTCGAACTTTGCCATTTTTTATGTGCGGCTTGAGATTTTTACTGCTCGTTTATCCTGATAATGCTTAAAACATTTTTGACAGCAGCTGTTGAATCCGCTAACACAAGAAAAAAATAAATATCTTAAAGCCTGCGAAAAACAAACCAAACAGTTTCTGGCTTTCTTACTCTGATTATCCTGGTATATGCAACAGTTGCATAATTTACACTCGGACAGAGCTCAACAGTGCTCATTTGATTTCAGCTGTGTTCAACTCAGGCTAGTAAGCCACGCCCACACACACACACACAGGGGCAGCCCCTTGACACACATGTAGTTAGTCACTGTCAATAAAGAGACGATGACAGGGACAGGGATGCCGACATCGACATTGGCGCCGCATTGTCCTTCAAATTGCTTAAATAGGTTTCCTCTTGGATTTGATGCTGTGACCACGTGCCAGAGATGTGGTTATTCAATTAGGTCAATTTTAGCTGCTGGCCTAATCCCTCCATTGGCTGCACAACTGGTCAACTGGCAAATTTGCATATTTACATCTTCCTTGAGGCGTTCACCAACCATTCATATAAAAACTACATTGCTCTATCGGATTGATGGCTTGTGCATAAGTTATGTATGTGGCTTAGGTTTAAATACTTGAATGAACTGAAAAACTGTGTGGTCTCTCAGCTTGGATACGAAGTTAAAACTTGGCTGAGCTGCTGAGCTGCTGTGATCTGATCTGTTCCTTAAATCGGATAGCAGCAAAGCAATATTTAAATTTTAGATAACAATTTTAGATTAAGATTTGAGACTACAAAAATTGAACTAAACTTTAACTGAAACTTTGATATTTCAGTTATATAAACGCTTTGAATACTTTAAAATTTTGACAGGAAAAAATGGCTCGTTACCAGTTTTCAAAAATATATATATAAAAAACTTCAAACTTGCTTATATGGCTGTCAAATTGTTGGCTAAGCGTAGAAGTGCTTTTGAGAGCGGAACAACTTTGAGTTGTATGCGAAAGACCAATATAAACATTGACTTTTTGAGCACGTGTTGCCTGCCACAAGAATTGCACTCTCATTTGTATTCTGGTTGCACAAGTTGGCTGCAGACGACATTGATTTCTGTTATCGCATCTTGTTGCTGGCGCTGCGGGGGTGAAGACGAGTTGAAAGGATATGGGGGATATGTCTCTCCTGCTCAACAATACAAGTGTGTTGCGGTTAACATTTTTATTTGATATTTAAACAATGTAAATGCCGCGAGGCAGTCAAGAGTCTTGGCTTCGTTTGTTCCCGGACAAGGCCTGCCTTAAGGTCACACACTCCATGCCACATGCCTTGCATATTAAGAGGCGATTAGGTGGCAGCAGGCAGCTATTCCTTATGCCACATGTGGCTGCTGCATGGCCATCATAACAATGCTGCAGAACTCATCAGTATGTTCTCAGCAGTCGTCATAAATACCGCAAGTATGTGTGCCCATGTGTTGGTGTTGGTGTTTTCTAATTAAGGCTTAAGACTTATCGATTTTATTATCAAAGTTGCAACCGCAACAGCAGAGGGAGACGACGTGGCAAAAGCAGATGTTTCCCCAAGGGCACTCGATAAAATTTTGCCACGCCTAATTAAATTTTAAGAACAGACATTCCAGATGACAAAACTTCCGACAATGCAAAATCCTTTCGCACCCGGAACGACCGACAATAACCAAAAGAAGAACTGACAAATTGCGCGTTCGCAGCAAAGGTCACTTTGCACATACAATAAATAACGTATATTGCAGGTTTTTGTGGTTTCATTTGGGGTCCACAAACACCAACACACACACACACACACACACACACACATCGTATACCCACATCTCATTAATCATAACGATGTGTGTGTAGGAGGTGTGTGTGCGTCTGTCGCCGCACATGTAATTTATCAATTTGATATTGGATGGAGCAGCATATGGTAACGTATTGAGTTATCACTCAATCAAAACGGTATTAGCTGGTGCTATCCAATGTGTCATTGTCTTAAAGCCCCAAGCGTGTGTAATTTGCGTGTGTTGATTTTGTTGCTCCGTCATCAGCCATTACGGGCAACAAAAACAAATTGATTTCATTCATGATTTAACCGTTTGCTCGATTGGGCGCACCACACGCAACCCAATTGCCAAGATTTTCTCCAGATTGTTTATTAGCCCAGTTTTATGTGCAACACCAAACCACAGAAAACCAGTAGGTAATGAATCTTTTGTAAGCTAACCGCAACGTTTGCCATTTTGCTTACCACCCAATCCAAGAACCGCCCACTTTTTCCCATATATATTTTAACAATCTTATGGGATTATCGGCCTTTCCACACACACCGCCGCAAACTTATGCGTCTATATGTATCCATATTTATATATACATAACTGTACTTATTTACGCAAAATCATTCATATCAATGATTAAGCTGCCCTTCTTTGGAACTCATATGTGAATCAGAGCTGACCATGTGATGGACCTGACAGGTAACATTGTGCGAAAAGTATTAATATTAATGCGAAGAATTTTAATTAAAATATAAATAAATATTAACGATGTATATTAACATATTTGAAGGTTTTTAATGAATGATTTCATATTTGGTTTTTTACTTCTGTAGAATTTACATAAGATGAAAGATGAAAAATACTCAGATAAGGCATGAAAAGAATAGTTATTTGCCACAATGTCTGTCATCAGAAATATTCTCTCATTTATATTTTAATAGTTGCAATAACTTTAAATTTTTGTAATTGTTCATTTTCGTAGAAAAATAATAGTTGAATTTACTGTCATCAAATCTCATGACCGCAATTGTAAAATATTTTGTTGGTATCCATTTCTTGTTATATTTTAATGAAAATAGCGGTCAGCTCACACCAAACATCAAAAACACATAAACCTCGGATTGATTGATAAAGCATTTTAATTATTAACATTTTATTTGCATGCTGTGTAAATTATAAATAATGCATAAGGATAAATATATTGTGTATCACTGTGTGAAAATTAATGTATCTACTTATTGACTCATGCGGAAGGTTTAATAATGAACCGAATTCAAAAGCAATCAATTCCATGACAAGTCCATTAAGCATACGCCGTGTGCAGTCAGCGGGAAAGGAAAGCTTGATTAAATCAAATCAGCTCAGAGAGATCAAAGAAAATAGGTCTGATTTGACTGGGTAAATTAAGTAATTTTACTCAATTTTGTGGTGAAAAGAACCGACGGCAAATGTCGAGCGAGTGTTGCGTGATGGACGATTTCTAGACAAAATAACCAATTAGGCACTCATTTCATTGGACAGCTTGATTTCCGTGATGTGTCTGCAATTAGTTTCTTTGCTGCAGTTGCCGCCAGTTAATGAGTACAACTGCCATTAATTAAATTACAACAATAAAAATGTGGCACACACAAAGCACGCGTCAAGAACTCAACGCAAGTTAAAGGATCCAATAAGAAAAAAAAAAAAAAAACAGTGTGCCTCAAAATGCGTGCAATTAACTTAAGAGTGGGTGATGCTCTTAACAACATGTGGCAGCCACTCACCTGCCGTTGCAGTATATAACTGAATTCCGTTGCCGTGTTGCGTCGACTATCGTTCATTTTGTTAGCCGCCTTTTTCAACGTCTTGCCAAGTGTTATATAGCCAAAGTTTTAACAGCTGCTGCTTGAATTTTATGTTCAGGCTTAGCTTGGATTTACTTTAGTGTTTTGTTTAATTTAGGTTTAGCTGAGTAAAGTTGGGCTGAGTTCTGTTTAGGTGGGTGCTTGGTCTTGGCTTTGGTTTTGGTTGTAGCTGCTTTACGGCACTTAGTTGCACTCAGTGACCATTTAGAAATGCTGTTTATAAACTCATTAAACAAAACAACAGCCACCTAAAAGTGTTGGAAATAACAATAAAAGAAACCGATAGATCCAATATATAAAATAAAAAAAACTTTCTCACTTTTAAATATATCATTGCTAATTAACATCCTTTAATTTTAGGTGTTTTATTAGTATTATTAAAATAAATATTTCCTATTATTAATATTGAATTAAATAAAAATGGGCTTATATTAAAACTAAAACCAAAATTCTTAAGCTAAGTTATTGTTCTTAAAATTAGGCTGAAACACTTTCACTTTCAATTGCCGCAGAATTTAAAGCATCCAAACGACGATAAGAACAACAATTAAAAGAATATGCTTGGTAAATCACATAAATATTTGGTACACAAACAATGTACTTAAATGTTAATGAATAAAACTTCGGAGTTTAATTTATAGTAGAAAGTGTCTTATTTTTTTTTTTTTGGTTGGCTTATTGCATTTTCATTTACTTTTCGATTACGTTTTGAGCGTTTTTGATTTGTTGGCGATTTAGTTGCTTCGACGCTTTCGATGAGACTGATGCAATAAAAATATATTGCGAAACTCTCAACAAGGATAACGTTGGCGTCGTCGTCGTCGTCGTTGTCCTGTCGTCTGCCGATGTTGTCCTCGTCTCGTGCTCTGTTTGCCGTTGAAGTTTTCTGCTCAATGTTTCGCAGCTGTTTGCTGCGCATTGTGTGCTTGTTGTTGCCATTTGACTTTGAAACCGACAACAATAATGCACACACAGACACACACACAAGCACACAGCCCCCCAATAAAACACTGTACGCTCACAATAACAACAAAAAGCCGGAAACAAAAGACAAAGATGCCAGACTGTCAAGTTATTATAAAGTGTTGTTGACTTAGTTCAAATACGCCTTTAAACTAAACCAATGTTTAAATAAATGTCTCCAAGTTTCATAGAGATTTATAACAAAATTGTCAAATATTCCTTTGAGCATATAAATAGCAGTTATCTCTGTGATTGCATAAAACATTAACAGTCTGGCAACTTGAAGCTTTCATTCATAGTTTCAAGGCAAACAACAGCTTCAGAGAGCAATGAAATACTGAGAGAGACCGCTGACTAGCTTTGCGCACGTGTTTTGGAGCTGCAGAAAGCTTTTAATAGATGGCGCTAGAGTAGAAACGGTTACTTAAATCGTTAAAAAAAATAGGAAATGCTTGGAATGTTTAGCTTTGAAAGTAACATTAATTTAATTACAATAATTAATTACAAACAATTTACTTTCTAGGCTTTTTCCTTGCTTCACATCTTGTTGCCTGCTTTAAGCTTCATCACAAGAAAATGTTGCTTCCGTTTTTAGCTTCGTTACACTAAATTGATTTATATATTTAATGAGTAATAAAAAAAACACTTGAAATACCCATTTCTAAAGCCAGGGCACAATGCGATAGTCCTGTAACGCCTCATCGTACGTGTAGCTAATGTCGATCTCCTTCTGCAGAACCACTTTGGCATCCAGCAGGCGTCGCACAATCATTGCAGTGCGTGCATCAAACTGGTTGCCAAACAGCTGCAGTCGCTTCATGCGGCACGGCTTTTTGAGGGTCAACAGTATAATATTGATGGCCTCGGCGCCGATCTTATTGGCACTTAAATACAAATGCTGCAGCATGTAGCAGGAGCTGAAGTACTTGGCCACCCACTCGCCGCCAAGGGATCCAATCGAGTTGCCACTAATGTCGAGCAGCTCCAGCGTGCCACTTGTCGCAATGCCTCGCATGAGATACATGGCACCGTCAGCAGATATCAAGTTGTAGCCCAGATTCAGTTTACGCAACGCACATCTTGGACTGGCCAAATATTCAGCTATCGCCTCCATATCCTGGGCCACAAATTCACAGTGCTGCATTGTCAGCTCGACCAGTTTGTTTTGCATTAGCAGCGAGCCCACAATCGATGTAATCTTTTCGGTGTCCAGCGTTAGCCCTTCCCCAATCAGTCGGCTGGCATAGAAGTTGCGCATGCTGCTGCACTTGTGCACCCCATCTGCCACAATGGCGAAATTATACTGGCTCAAACTGCAGCTGGATACGTTAAGAGTGTGCAGCTTTTTGCTGTCCAGCAAAAACTTGTTCAGCAAGCTTACAGCCTTAGAGGATAATGGAGTGCCTGCAATGATGGGAATTATGGTTCAGCTTTGTGTGCACTGAAAACAAAATGAGTGGAATAACTAATATTTTTTATTCTCGATTTGTAAGCACACTTCGCCTGCGAGAAATCTTTAAAATTCTTAAAATATTTTTAAAAAAAATTTTACACTGAAAGTGGCTATTTTAATACTGCATAAAAACTTAAGTTCAATTTTATGATAGATTAGAAATATGTTTAAAATTTCTTGTTTTTTTTTTCAGTGTAGTAAATATTAAGCTACATTCACTTACCCTCTAAGCTCAGCTCCGAGAGCTGCATTATGTGTGCTCTTAGGCAAAGCATCACAAAAAACTCGTGCGGAAGACGCATGAGTTTCAGCTCTATCCTTGGCACGTTTTGCAGCGAGCGTGCAAAATCCTGCAGCAGTCGAGCATCCCAATTGCTGACTGCCACGCTCCAAAGGGACACGGAATGCAAACGGCGTTGCATTAGGAAGTTTACAATGGTGCGAAAATCACGTATGCAGTGGTAATCGCGATTCATGCGCTCCTCAAAGTCCAGACGACGAAACTGAAAGTTTTTATATGGACGCTTATCGTACTCGCGCTGCCAACAGTGGAGCAACAGTATGGTGAACGTGCGCCGCTTTGCAGGCAGTGTACGCATGCCAGAACACGGATCGTAATTGCAAGGTAAGTCACACATTTTCGATTTATATAAATATGTATTTGTGTGTTTGAGATTTAAATAACAACTAAAACTATTCTGGATTCAATGACAGGTTAAGCTTTGACGTTAAATACTCAAATACTATTGTAGTATATGGTTAAATAAATGTTAATATTGGCAGATGAGTTGTATATAAAATTGTAATTTCTAACATAAAATTCATTTACTTTTTTTTATCGCTTTTATATCTTGGCTCATATCTGAAACTTTGAAATCAAATAATTAACACAAAACTTTTGTATTAAAATTTCTTGAGAAATTCTTAAGCAATTCACAAACAAATATTGGTAAAATACAAACTAATTATTAATATTATTAATAAGCAAATAAATATAAGCATTTTATTTCCCTTAAGCCAAACAACGCAGTTGACTTGGGCAGTTGAATAGAAAACGACTTTTAAAAAGCAACTGCCGCAAAGTATGCAACAAAAAAGAGCGTTTAATAAAGGCACTATAAACACCCTGTGTGTGTGTGTGGAGCTGCAGATAGACCTCAACTGCCGTCGTCATTAGCATAGTTAGCAGAACTTTTTGCACGCATTTAAGGCAAAAATTACCATAAACGATATTTCATTCAGTTTGCCACACTTAACGCTAGACGGGGCAACAGCGATTTACAGGGACAACTGCAGCACAATGAATTAATTCGATTGCAGCCACGTGGACTGAGCCAGAGAGAAGCACTGTAAATACTTATTTGTACAATGGTTAAATGCGTGCCGGCACGCGCCGACTGCCCTATAAATAAAGGAGCAGCAGACAGACAGACAGACAGGCAGACGGACAGACAGAGAGCGACCTGAAACCTATGGACGTATTTATTTATAATACAGCAACAAAAACAACACACAAGTCAAATCGATGAGAAGAAGACCAAGGAGTATGTAGGGGCAGGAAGGAGCTGGAAGGAGCATCGTTATGCACGTAGCAAGTGGGGAATTTCTTGAGATATTTATGCACCATTTAAGGCCTGGTTGCAACTTCATTTATTTGATGGCCTTTTACGCGACGAATGCTTAAAAATAACGTGCTGCGATTTCAATTCCCCTCCCCTGCTCATCCCACCACCTGCCCACTTTTGCCCGAACTCGCTTTTACTGAGTTGGCCAGTAAGTAGTTCAGTTCGGAGTCTGGCCATGGACTGCAACAGGTGCCCTATTCAATAGACAAACTGAAGTTGCAGCAGTAGGAAATTTAGTTTTTTTTCTTGAGAAATCAGAATTATTTTTCACTTTTACTACTTGGCTGCTCGATTTGGCGATTGCAAGCAGCTCCATTTTGTCCAGACTGTAATTATGCATTAATTTATGGCCAAGACAACAACAGACAGCCAGGAGCCACATCGTCGTCGTCGTGTTAACCATGTTTTGCTTAGTCACTGGCCATCAACAGCGGCGACAATTTGGTGGGCGAAATTGAAATTTTAAACTTTGCACATGTGCGATTGTTATCTCGACGAGACGCAAGGCTCGCTTAGAAATCAGATAATTAAAAGAGCGCATAAAAAATACGTGTAAAACTTATGAAAACCAAAAAAAAAAAAAATAAATAAAAAAAATAAAGAAGAAAATATGTTGAAAAATATTGTAAGAGGCAGACAGCCAGACGCTTATAATTGCTGGCAGTCTCAGTTTACAGCTAGTGCAGCCAGACAACGACAGCAGCAACAACAACAACAACAACAACATCAGCAACAACAACAACATCGCATTGCATGTGCATATCATTTAAATAACTTTTAGAAATGCAAAGTGTGAAACTGCAAGCAGAGTCTGAGCAAACTATATGCCCCGAGCTGAGAGCAGAGCACAGAGACTATGCCCATGCCCGGACAGCAGCCAAGGCGTCTGGGCCGACTACCTTATTCACCTGCCACAGGCAGCAAATGGTCCATATTTGGATGCAACTCTTAAGGACAGCAACAGCAGCAGCAACAGCAGCAGCAGCAGGATTGGCATCAACATGCACATCAAAATCAACATCAACATCGGCAGCGAATGTCTGCGACGGCCTCCAGACAAACGGCAGACATGTGCGATATATATATATATATTTGCACTTGTCCACCTCCCTTGACTGGAGCACACTCCTCTTCGCACAACAACAACAAATATGTGTATGCACTGTGTGTGTGTGTGTGTTTGTGTGCGAGGCGCATTCATTGTCAATTTTGACAATCAACAAGATGCGACTACACGCCTGCTTAAATGCCAACATCAACATTACTTGCCTCTACCTCAGCCTCCACCTCGGCCCCATCTCTGTCTCTGTCTCTGTCATCGGCGTCGTCTACATCTGCATGGCCGTCTGCGACGGGCTGTCTGGCTCGGGGTCTGGTTCTCGGGTCTGCAGACGCTTATTCCGGCTAACTCTGACTGTGGCTGTGGCTGTGGCTGTGGCTGTGGCTCTGGCTGATTGGTGCTGGGCAGAAGCCAAACGACGGCACGCGAAAGTCCTAAAAACCAAAAAACCAAAATACACGAAAATTAATAACAACCAGAAATGCATAAAACACATTTGACTTGCCAACGAATACTGTATACCCTGCCAAACATATTCTGACTTGAATTTCACAGCTTTATTTAGAATTAATCGCAAAATCTAAAAATGATTTTTTGATTATTGCCTAATAAAAATTCCATAAATAATTGTTACTCTCGAAAATATATTTGTATTACCAAAATTAGGTTAATGATGTAGCAATTTTTTTATCAAGTGCACTGATAATAAAAATAGTTTTGTATTTGAAAACGTGATAGTAATAAAAGTAGATTTTTTAACACCTTAAAAGAATTTTACGTTTTTTATAATACTTTTGTAAAAGCCAACTGATTGGCTAGATTTATTAATAAATAGTCTCATTCAGGTTAGATATATATATAATCAACTAACTTTACATTCAAATGACAGGAATACCAAAACTCTGTGCAAAGGGTATAATGAAAAAAATGAGGCAGCTGCAGCAGGAGCAGAAGCAACGACGACAACAGCAACAACAACAGCAGCAGCAGCAGCAGCACGCAGTGTCTGCTGCAACGGTAGCAGCCAGCGGGCAACAACGCAACGCAAAAGCAACAACAATAACAAATTGGCTCCTGGTCTTTGCATTCCACATGCAATCTGAGACAACAATCACGACAACTGCATTCGGCTACTGCACCCGGCACCAGCAACAGCAACAGCCACCAGCAACCAGCAATCGGCAACCAGCAACCAGCAACCAGCAACCGGCAACACCCAAGTGCGGGGCGCTGTTCGCTCGAGCAGCAACAACAACCGGCTAACTAACCAACTTATTGACTTGGTTTGCGTCTGCTTCTGCTTCTGCTTCTGGGCCCAAAGTCTGGTCTGGACTTGGGCTGTCTGGCCGAGCCAGGCGAATTATCATGTATGTATTTTTAATAGACCTCTGGGGTGCGGCTGCTGACGATGCTACAGCTCTACAGCTCTCTCTCCCCTTGCTGCCTCTCCATGCTGCCACATTGCTTATTATTATTTTCTGATCACATGCAACGCCTGCCACCTCCCCCTTTGCTATCCACTCTAAGTTATATTAATTATGTGTTATATTGGTGATTGTTCGAGTACTTCAGTAGTAAACTTGGCCACCTGTTTGCCTGGTTTAATTAACTACTTTTCATCCGAATCCGAATATCGGTTGGCAGATTAGCGAGTGCTTAAGTTCAGTCACCCAATCGATAAGAAGACTGTTCCATTAAATACGTAACACACATTTTGTAAGCAACTAATTTCTTTTTTCTGATAATCTAAAGTTTAAGTGGTTTATTGGCCAAATGTTTTCTACTTGTTCTGTTCCTAATTGTTTGCTACTGTTTTAATTGTTTGAACATGTTAAAGTAAATCAAATAATGTACACCGAAGTTTAGATACCTTAACAGAATGGAATATAAATTAATAAAAACTAATTAAAAGATTGTCAAATTATTATGAACCTGAAGCTCAACAAGCACTTCAATAACAATAAAGAACTCTAAAGAATTCTAATTATTATAGGGTATTAAAATAGTTACGCTAAACTGAACAATGAGAAGGAATGTTTTATTCACACAGTAGCAAAGTGTTCACAACTCAGCCGATAATGTCCAGCTGAATATAGTTTTATTGTTCACATAAATACTGAGTATGCCACTAAAAATAGAAATTTAAATATAGTTTTAGCCAGACGAGATCAAAGGATAGTTGAACTACCACTTGGCAACGCCAACTGCCAATTATTAATGTCTAATAGTAAGGGACGAGGAGGAGTGGCCGAAGGGGTTGCGTGTGGTCTTGTCTAGCCTTGAAATTAATGGACAATCGAATTTTGACTCATTTCGCATTCCAAATTGCCGTCTACATAATAGTTTTGACTGACTCTGATTGACTGTTTATTTATTTATTTTTTTATTTTTCTCTTTTGTTGTGTTTTTGTTTGTTGTCCACGAAGTGGGGCAAATTCTATAGAAATGTGTAAATAAGTCAAATAATAAATAAACATTATTATATAAACGTCTCGACAAATGTCGGACGCATGTCTTTTTTTTCTAAATGCTCTTCTGGGGGTCTGTCGATTGAATAGCTCGTTTTGTTTCTTTTTTTACTAAGTATACCCTATCTGAGAGTATTTTAATTTAGTCGTATAGTTAGTAACGCATTAATTGGAGGCGTCTCCTCTGCTTTGAAACAAATTTGATTCTACTTGAAGATGAAACCAATTGTCAAGGAATTTATAAATGTTCTGCAAAATTTTATCAGAAATTCGTATAGGTAATTAAATGAAGATCATTTTAAATGAAATCCACTTAAACTTAAGAAATGTGAAAAATTCGATTTATAAATATATTTATTTTTTATAAATAATATGGTAAAGTTGGTGATCTTTTTAAAGGTTGGATCAAAAACACACATATTTTCGAGCGTTTTTAGACCGCATTCAGCGTATTTAGATGCCGGTTAGAATATACTTCTTTCCAGCTAAGATTATGATCTGTATCTTTGAGCATTTGATGCGATTGCAAGTTTGCATAACAGACGACGTCTGGACACCCGCTTCCGCACCCGCCACCCATGGCACGAATGAATGTGTAGGTATTTAATTTCAACAACAATGTGTTGATTTATAATACATATCAGCTAACAGCCAGACAGTCAGACAGTCTGACAAACAGCCAGACAGCCAGTTAAGCGGTGTGAAATCCAGACTTTATAAAGTGCTTCAAATTATACAATCATTTTGAAATTCAATTTGGTCCAGACAGCCAAAAAAAAAAAACAAATAAAAAAATATAGTATTCAAACGCAAAGTTTTAGAAAAAAAAAGTCTAAAAGAATATGCACGATGATGACATATGACAAAAATGTGTTTTTCTTTTTATTTGGATGTACAACCAGAAGAGAGAATAAATAAATAAATCAAGAACGTCCTTGAAGTCACGCGTTTGATTTCCGTATCACAAATTGAATCAAATATTATTGAATGCGTTTCTTATGAAGCTTAAATCTGTTTACACGATTTGCATAAGTAATTGGATACTGATCTATATGAATAGATATCGAAAAAGGTATAAGAAATTAGCTTAAAGATGGAGGCTTGAATATAAATTATACAAAACTACTCAAAAGGGAGCGATATCTTAATTATAAATAAATAAGAAAATCATCTTGTCTAAGGGTAAGGGTAAGGGTAGATTCTCAATGATTTTTAATATATCCAGCACAATCTCAAATATAAAATTCCGTAAGATCCTTAAAAATTCTACGCTTAATTTACGCATAGAATTGCCCTTCTTGGGTTAAGACAGTGCCAGGCACCGCCTAACTATACGCATCATAATAGATTATTTCCGCCGATTTAGTTAGATATATATATACATATATATATTATGTAAGTTGTCAGAAAAATGCCTACTATATAACACGCACTTTTTATGCCTATTAATCAGTAGGCACGTTCTGTAGATAAGCAAATACGTCGTTGGCTCCATTGACGCTGCGTATGTGTTGGTACCTATATAGAAGTACAACATATCAGTGCTTAAATTTAGGTGCGAACAAATAACAAATGTCAAACACAATGACAACTCAATCAAGATGACTATGGCATTATAAAAAAAATGCGTGTTAACTTGCATAAGCTAATATTATTATACAAAAATTATTTTACACAATTTAAGTATCAAAACAGTTTGATTAGATTTCATACACAATTGAATGTCGTATTTAATGTGCTAAGTAAAATGCGCAATGTGATCAAAGTTCAAAATATGCTTAGTAATTAAATGGCCCAAATAGAATTCCAAAAATCGAATCAGGAGTTGCACATCACATTTGTGCAGTACACCGAAAAATAATGCTTTGACTTATGGACAATACCAATACGAATATCACTTTCTTTCGCTGGTTGCGATAAGAAACGAGATTACACACACACACACACATGCACGCACAGAAGCCGGCAGGCATGCACACCGATAAGATAAGCAAACACATAGGCAGGCAGGCAGCACTGTCGACAACGGCGACGCAGAGATCCTCTCGACAGCAGCAGCAGCAGCAACAACAGCAGCAGCAGCAGCAGCAACAACAACAACAACAACATCGGCAACGTTTGTTTTGATTGGTCGGCTGCGTCGGCAGCACAAAATACGAACTATCAGCCCGAAGCACTGTGGCGTATACACTGCAAAATAAATGTGGCTCGCTTGACAAATTAAATTGTTTATATTATTGTCATATTATTATTATTATTATTATTTGTTTGTCCATTTTTTATTGAGCAAGCAATATTTTTAAAGCTTACAAGGAAAGTAAATAAAAACAAACTAAAAACTTATCGAAAGCAAATTAATAATTCTATATATAAAATAAAATTATACTTATTATAAATTATATGAAATCTTTCGCTATTTTTGTTAATCCACCGACATCTGTTTGAGATTGTTTAAGTATTGTTTGAACCAACTTGAAAGTAAATTGATTATAAAAAGTTGAAGATATGTAAATAAGCATTGTATTAATTTAAATATACACCATTTGAGCAGTTTAGAAATACAACTTTAAAAAAAATGTATATATTTACAATTATATAAATATTTTATGCTTGAAAGTATATTATTTATTTATTAATTACTTTAACAATAGTTTATATGCACCACATAAAAGAATTAAAAATAACCAACATTTCATCATAATGTCATTAAAATACCAAAAGCATTCGTAAGCCAGGCAACCACAATATTTCTTGCAGTGTAGCCGCGCAGCGCGTTTGCGACCATAACAAAGTAGATATGCTCCGGCACAACCAAATATTTTCTTATTTAAGACTAAAAAACGACTCGTGCAAATCACTTCATACTTGGTTCTTAGAGTGAACACATCGAGAAGGCAACCACAAAAAAAAAGTTTTAAATACATGAAAACTAAATCAAATCGGCAAAGAAATTAATGCGTCAAACAACTTTGAAGCTGTCCCAATATAATCAAATATAAAGTGATTTTAAATTAGTGTTAATAAACTATTTGTTAAACAAGTTAATAAACAATGTATACAACAACAACTGTGCAAATTGTTGTTGCCTAAGCTAAAACGTGGCCCAAAGTTTTATGTGGAAAGTTTATCAGAAAATTTATCAGTTATTTGTGAACTCCACTTGCGGACCGATTGTCCAAAAAACAAATTGAACAAATCAAATCTTGTGAAAATGTCAAGTTTTGTGTTTTGCTGTTGTGTTGAGGGAAGCGGCCGGCGTTTGCTGTTGCTGCTCCTGTTGTGCATGCTCCTGGTGATGTCCTGCCACGCTGGGCGCATTAATCGGGCGGCCTTCATGGACGGCGATGTGCGCTCCGAGGTGGTGGATCCTAATAATCGCACCATTTGGGACATGTTCAATCTGACTGAGGAGCAGGTAAATCGCATACGCAGCGGCAGCAATCCCACTGGCAAAGATGAGACCACACAGGCCTCCAAGCCAAGTTTACTGGATCACTTAGCAATGCAGCGGTAAGTACCCTTTCAAGTCTAGTATCTTCCCTGGCGCGTGCCGACTATCTAAGTTAGTTGCCAAGAAAGTGTCAATCAGCAGCTAGATCTATGGTCGCCTCAAATACTTGGAAGCAGCTAACAATAGATCACCATAAAAGAAAGAGCCGCAAAAAAAAATTAAAAGCACTTTTCAACTCGACCCAAAAGAAAATATATAAAAATTAGAAAATTAAACAATGTGTGAAAATTTGAACGAGTGCACGTTGCAATTAAATTGTTTTTTGGAAATATTTTTGCTAAGTAAACAAATCGCTTTGCCGCTTTATAAATTTTGGCCAATTAAGCGAACATTTTAGCGCCGCTTGAACTGTCCAAAAACAAAAGCAATTCAAGGCCAAAACCATAAGCACATCGAAAATGTAGCCAAGAACCGTAGATTGTTTATCTATACTATATTATATATATGTATATAAGTATTTATATAGCTGATATTGTATTTCGATTTATTTAATATTTACCATAATTTCCCGAGTTGCCAATGGACCAAATTAATAAGCAATAAACAAACAGATGTAGAAACTGAAGCGAAGCAAATTTATTTTTCACAAGTGTTGCTACGGTCAATCAATTCCAGATTACTCTCAAATCTTAAGTAGTTGTTGTCTGTTGATTAAGTCAGATAAGATTCTTTTAACACCTGTGCCAATTATCCCAACTTCAGATCAATACTTCTCAAATCTGAGTAAGACAACAAAGACCCTGCCAATATTTGCTCTATCTGTATCTGTATCTGTATGTGTGCCTGCCTATCAGATACTACTTACAGCGAGAGGGCACTGCTGCACAAAGCACACACACTCATACACACACACACACACACATTTACATACTGAGACGGTCTGGCTGCAATTGCAATGAATTCCGTCGCCGGCCTCTGCGTATTTGTGACCGGCTGTCTGGCAAATGTCTGGGAATAGTCTGGGCCATGTCTAGCTGGCTCCGTTAATGAACTTTTTGTAGGTCGTTGCTATGCGAGACACATGGGGCCCATGGGTAGACAACACCACTCACACACACACACACAAATATATACATAATAATATGATATTTCTTGCTGCACGTTTAATAAACAAACTGCAGCAACAAAAAGAAAGAAAAAAACAAAAGAAGCATTGAAAAAAGTATTTGATTACATTAAGATACAACTGATATTCAAAATCTTATTCAAATTGTCTTTATACTCTTCTAAGGGCTATATCAAGTTGATCCGATAATGTGTAAAATACAAAAAAAAAAAAATACAATTCATTTATTGTTGATCTCAGTCGCTATTTCTATAAACTGAAGTTTACCTTTTCTTAATTTATTTTAGAAGTAAGCTAAAAATATCTATAAAATGATCCGTCCTAAGTATTTAAACAATACTTAAAGTAACTAACTTATTTGGAATGTTTTATAAATTTTGGAAAGTTTATTTAACCTTTAAGTTAAGATCTGTAGAAATTTAAAAATTTCCTTTTATTCCACATGATATTTAAGCTTACCATTTATCCTCCTCTTGCTTGAGATCATATATATATGATATATGCAGTTAAATTATATAGTAGGGTATTCAAACTGCGATATCGCTCAGCTAACTGTTCTTTCTTGTTTCATCTTGTTTGATTGCTTTGGCTGGCTGCGCAGACACAAAACGCTCGAAAGTAATAATTATTATGACGTATGAGTAATATTGAGACATGGGACACAGCACATGGTCAAATGTTTGCCCAGACTCGGTCTACAACGCCAGCTCGGACTGTGAGCTCATAGTTCTGTTAAACCCTCCCTACCCCCCACACTGACCCCCTTCTCAACAAGTCTCCCGTTCTTCTACTTCCCCACAATGCGAGCTGTTGTAGGCGTACATTTGTGGCCAGTAAGCGACGCGGTTTACGGGCTCTGCCAGTTTGCTGAGAGTTTCGTTGACTGACTGACTGACTGGCCGGACAGCAGACTACAGACTCCGGGCTGTGGACTGCGGACTGCGGACTACTGTTCGTCGACGCATGATAATGAAGTGCAGCCGGCGAGACACCGTCTAGCCGCGCATTGTATATGCGCACACACAGAGTGGCACAAGGCACCAGGCAACAGGCACAGCACAGGCTGAGGCTGAGGCTGAGGCTGCGGCACAGACGTCGACTGTGGCAGTGGCAGACAGCCAGACAGCCAGACAGATGAGTTGTTGTTTGTTGTTGCTGTTGGCAAAGGCAAACAAGAAGAATACCAACGACAAAAGCCAAGGCGCTGTGTTGTTGGCAAGGGGTTAGCGGGTGGCTGCTGTTGCAGCTTAGAGCTGCATGCAAAGAGCAAACAGCTTAAGTAATACTCTTGGGAATGGAGGCCAGAGATTCACCTGCGCCTTGCACCAACACCGCGGCGCATGCTCAATAAACGCGAGAAAGAGCAAGAGAGAGAGAGAGGGATATATAGAGAGAGAGAGAGAGCGCAGCTGTTGCAGTTGCAGCTTGGGATGCGTGACTCACGCTAATTGCTAAACTCCTGGCCTGACTCTAGCTTCTGCTGCTCTAGCCTAGCCAATAAAAAAAAAAAAAAAAAAAATACCATAACCTCGTACAACAAGGCGTCTAGACAGTCCCCAGACTGAGCACTGAACAGCGGAAGTAAACAACAACAACAACAACAACAACGAGTTTTCAAGTTCATGCCACAGCAGTTAGCAGGCAGTCAAAGCGTACCTTCTCAACGGCAATTTTGTCTGACAGGCATTCCTTGGGCCGATCGCATATGGCATAAACATCAGCATAAATATATATATTCATATACATATACATACATATACATATACATTATATACAAGATATAAGTACATTATTAAGCCAGAGGCGTTTATGGCTCTCGTCTTGGTCTTAAGCTGGCTTTGGCTTTGGTTTTGGCTTGGTTCACTTTTGGCGCATGTTCCCATAATTATTTTGGCTAGACGAAATGCGCCTCAGGCAGCAATTATCGAGAGAGCAATAACAAAATTTAAAAAAAAAAATAAAATAAAAAGTTTCTAATCGTATTTTTGTTGTTTTGGCGGCATGACCAACAAATATTGAACACATTTGATTTTTTTGCATTATTCCCTCCGACATTATTTTGAGTAGTTGTTGTCTTTATGCGCAACATTTTATGCGCTACTTTTGCAAGCGTATCTCAATTACAATTCCAGACAGACACACGCACACACACACACACACACAGACGATTGTCCCATTGTGTGGCTGTATTTGTGCCAGATTAGATCATAGCTTCAGTTGGATACGCGCCAACTATTGCTGCTCCATCTCACTCTTGCTCCCTGGAACACATTTGTTGGACAGTCTCGATGGCTTTTTAAGTGTACTTCATTTTCGCATATACCTCTCTGCCCCCCTGTCAACTGACTGCTACTAAATAGCACAGTGCTGTGTGAGTTTTTAAGATAGTCAGATATTCTCCATTTGTTAATTGAATGGAGATTTAAATCTAGAAATGGAGGAATGTTTTGGGAAGAGCACTAAATACAGGCGGAAAATGCTTTTTAAATACGAATTTCTTTTAGTTCAATTCAGAAGACCAACAACATAGTGTGTGTGTACTATTTGTGTGTGGTGCATGTTGTTTTCAAGTCGCACACAACAGTTTCTATTGCCTGAGAGATGAGCGTAAAAACTCACAACCCAATTTCCACATCAAAAATAAACCAAAAGAATTAGCTTATAAAGAAACTAGTCGTTCACGTTGATCTTTCTGTCTGTATGAATAAATTGAATCAATGCGCTAAACGGCACATTTTCTTATATGTATCAAAAGTTGTTGTTGTTGATAGTTGTTGTTGTTGATAGTTGTTGTTGTTGTTGTTGGTTGTGCGCCAGTTACGACAGCGTTCAAATGTCAATTAAGTGGGCTTTACATAAACACTTGAGCCAAATTAGTTAGTTAGTCGCAGTCGCAGTCAGCACATAGTTTAAACAAAAAAAAAAACACACTTTGATTGTACAATTGCAGGACCAACGAGATACGCAATCGCATTGAGAGTGCGGTGTCCAAGCCGGATGGCAATGATAGCCAGGCTGGGCATTTGCAAAATAAGTCGACGCACGAGAAGGCCGGCTATCCCATATGCAGCGGGGAGACGACTCCGTTTAACTGGAAGCAGTCCCACAATGTTACGCTTCAGTTTGCCAGCAGCATTTTTCAGCAGTATGGCGATAATCATCTCAATCTGGACAGCGCCATACTGCGTCTCTTCAAAATGAATCCCAATCAACCGGAGCAGCCAACTGTAACAGCAGCAGCAGCAGCCGAGGAAACTGCCACCTTGTGCCATGAATCCTACCTGGAGTCGCAGATACGCGTCACGGTGTCCATTGTGCATCAGCAGAAGAAGAAACGTAAGTTAGGTGCGTAAATATTCAATTTAATTCCAGCTCAACTCTCAAATAAAAATCGGCTTTATTCGTTCCGTTTTTTTATATTTCTCATCTGCAGAACGCAAGAAGCGCACTTGCAACACAATCATGCTGAGTAGCACCAAGACCGGCTGGGTGGACATCGATGTCAAGTGTGCCCTCACCTACTGGTACCAGCAGCAACAACAACAACTGCAGCAGCAGCAGCAACAACAGCAGCAACAACAACAACAACAACATCTGCATTCACATCCGCCAATTGTTGTTGGGCTGCTTATGATTGAGGTGCACGATGATGAGGAGAATCAACTGCTGCCCGGGCTCTACTTTCAGCCACCCACTTGCGATCAGGCAGGTAAGCGTGTTGTTAGCCAAGCTTTAACTAACTGCCAGACATGTGAGGAATTCCAACTTCAAACTGAGTACCTAAGATCCGCTCTCTTCATAGTTCGCGATCAGCTGCTGGCCAGGCCCCCAACTTGATAATTCTTTATGACATAAGAGGGTCGCTTTTATTTACATTCCAAAAAAGGTCAACAATTGAACAAGCTTCCCATATTTTGCGTCTCCCTTTAATTCGAAGGGGGCCGGACACCAAGTAGAAACAGACACAACAAAAAATAAAAATAATTGTTTTGCTGTGGCGCGCTCAAAATTTTTGGTTGTATAAGTTTTTTGCAAAAAAATTTGAAGCGTAGAAGTTCGTCGCAATAAATTTTGACAAGCTAAGCAAATTGCCAGATTCCAAACTGGCGATTTCATTTAATTGCGAAAAATGCTTAAACAAGCGATACACATATGTTCATACATATATTTACAATATATAAATAATGCAATTAAGGCAAGCACGTTTTTCGTCTACTGAAAAATTGGTGTAGAATTTGGTGTCGCTGGCCCCTCATTTGAAATTCCCCAATCCCTTCTGCCATTCATTTGGATTGGCAACAATTTCTCAAGCGGAAGTATGTAAATTCGAATTATTCATAGTATTCATGTCGAAAGTTATTTTTTTTTTTTTTGGTAAGATATACAAATATATACATACATACAAAAACAAACGCAGTTTCGTTTGCTACTAATGCTAATTGCTCATACGCACCGTTGGGCGTTCGTTATTCAGTTGATGCTTTTGCAGCATCCGCTTAATGTATAACAATAGTTTGTTAATGCTCTTGTTGTTGTTATTTTTTGGCTATTGTTGTTGTTATAATTGATGTTGAGGATTAGTTAAGCTGCTGTTGCTATTTTTGCATGTTTGCCCAATGTTCTCGCCTGATGCTTTTCAACGTGTTTTTCGTTTTGTTGTTCGCTTTTTATGCATGCGTGTTTCAGATATTTATAATTGGTATTAATGCATTTTTTTTTAAATGTATCTTACAGATATTGCAGTCCCATGGTCCGTCTATGGACCCGGGACGCCTTTGTCTAATATGGAAAACAGCACATTGCCCAGGTAAATAAACTAATTAAGATTTGAACAAAAGTTTTTAGTAAGAAAAAAATTTATAGATAAAATGATATTTGTGATGCTGAAAAGTAGGCAATATTTAATATGTGCACTGAATTACTTTATACAAAATATGTTGCATATCTTCAGGCTGTCATTTAAAATGATACCACGTCGGAAATAAATTTAAATACTAAAATAAATACAAAGAATTGAGGACTTAAAATATATTAAAATAGTTAAATATTGAATTTAGATATTTAAAAAATTTTTTCCATTTAGTTTTAAAATAATATCAAAATAATTTGTAACATTATCTTTTGCAGTTGCCCAAGATTAGATGTAAAATTTTTTGGTAATGGATTGCTTTTGCACAAGATCTTCGATAACCAAACCAATGGCAAGCTAGAAAGCCTAAAACATCAGGTGCGCAATCCGTCGCGAACCAGGGAGCACTTTAACACCGAACCAACCACATTAAATTCACCCACAATTGACAACAATCTGGAGGACATCGAGATCGATGGCCAGGAGGTGGAGCAAATACATCATCATCGCCGGCGTCATCATCATCAAACCGTAGACTGTGCGTCAATAGATGCTGATGAATCCTACCAGCAATCGGAGTCGCAGCATCACTTGCGAGCGCATCATAACCATCATCATCAGCATCATCATCAGAATAACCACAATCATCACCACCATCACAAGCATCGCCATGTTGTGCAGAGCGAGGAGTAAATTCTCAGCTCAAACACACACACACGCACACACATACGCACACACACCATCACGTACTCACACAAAAATTCCATTGCGCATGCATTCACCCATTCATGTCCTACATGCTGGTCTTTAATAGTTTATTGTTTTTGTATCTTTAGGGCCAGTTGACTTAATTAGTTTTAGTTCATGTCATGCATAGAATTTTTTTTTTATATTTTATTTTTATAAATTTATGTTAGAATATTGTTTTTTTAAGTTCAATATTTTTGACAAAATATTCGAAATTAGTATTTACTTTGAGAGTATAAATACTATAAATATGCAGAATTTTAAATGTACACATATTATTTGTAAATCTCTCTTATATTAGGAGTCTGTGATTTAGATGTGGTTGAATTTTGCGAATTTTTTGCTTAAATTATCATAGAATTGTTGGAACCTCAAATTAATTTCAATATGAATATAAAAATATATATGATATAAAATACGAGCCTTTAGCCCTTACTAGCAAATAGTTGTAATAACTAAATTCGAAATTAAAATTCTAAATACAATATAATATATATAAAATATATATATATATATATATATATATTCATTCAAATGCATACACACATTCACACACACACACACACACACACAAGTTTTGTTATTTAAGTCACTAGGTTAAAAAGTGCCTTCCTTTTATATATGCAGAGCTGCAAGTCGCGCAAGTCCATATTTGTATGTTTGATATCAAAACACTTTTTAATCTCACATAATTATTCAGAGATTTCTGTACATACCTAATGGTGGAACTAAAAGTTCTGCATTTGCATAATCCGCTCAAAAACTCGTAATGTTTATTTTTTACTTAATTAAATTTAACACCTTTTATATTATATACAAAAAAAAAAAAAAACGCTAAGCAACTTAGTAAGAGTTGTATCACTTGGCATATTAAATGCGATTACGATTATATTATATATATATATATATCTACAGAAATAATAAAAATCAAAGAAACAACAAGTCTTTACAAGAAATAAATATATTTGTTTGATTTTCAATTATATAAATGGACACTTGACAACACTTTAGATAAGATAGATAAGAAATCTTGAAATCAAGACACCCTTGATTATCCCCACTTGGACAAAAGTCATTTCAGATATGGACTATAAATAAATAATATATTATCGTTGCGCTTATCAAAAAAGACCCCACGTTCCATAAAAGATTAACATATAAAGTGCCATACGATTAGTTTTAATTCTATTTGTTGGCTTAATTCAATCTTACTCCCTCACTCTCATACTATCTGTCTCTCTCTCTCTCTCTCCCTCTCTCTCTCTCTCTCTTTTACTTTCACTTTTTCTCTCATTATCTCTCCATTTACAGCTGATAACACATAAAATATCGCAATATTTTTTGACAGCTCTTACGAATTCCGAAGTTATCTTCTGCAAATATCAAGATTGGCACTCCTATGCTTAATTTGACTTTTAACAACCTACTGATAAGCCCAAACCCATATAGAAATACGCTAAGCAAATACTCTGAAATTGGTAGTTATAAATAGCTCTCTTATTTTGAAATTTGTTTGTTGTGTCGAATTTTAATTGCAAAAGCGAAACAAAAAGGGAAGAAAAGGAATGGAAATAACGCCTGACAAGTAGATACCCTAGCGATTAGATTTAACCTTCCACATTTTTATTTAAATCAGAAATCGAGCTTCTTTTAAGTCAATATATATTTTTTTTTAACAGGTGGCATTAATTAGAACTTCTTTTTAATATACCCTTTGTGAGTGTCTGATAGGCGCAGGGTATTAGCACAACAAGCCTATAATAAACGGCATTGGGCTGTTACTGGTTTCAGTATTTCCGCGACTGTCGAACGGTTATAGAGGAATAATGGAGCCGCAGCAGATGTTCCACTAACTAATATATCGTTATATATATATATGTATATATATATACGTTTTAACATACAACTCAAAAATCTGGCAACAAACAAAAGAAGGCAGTAAATCAGCGCAGTGACTTTGAAAACGTGTTTGCTACGCTTCAAATGATTTAAAAATAAAAACAGTAATAACAAAAGCATATGTAAAAAGGTGAATTACCCTTATATGTTGTAAATTTATTGTATCAAGAAAATAAAAATTAAAAATAAGTGAAAAACCCAGCCGTATCCAGATACTTTTGAGTGTACATATGTGTTTATACAAGTGTGTCGAATATGGTTTAATTAGCTACTGAGAATCCCGAGAATACAACTTGCAAATAATAAAAATATAAATTTAAAGGCAGTAAAAAAAATGACGAACATTAAATTTTAACTAGAAGTGTTAAGTTTTGTATTTGACTGTTGATGTAAATCTTATTTAATGGCAATCAATTATAATGTTAACCTGAATTGAAGGGTTTATTTAATTGTTTATGAGAATAATCTATTGGCCACTAACTGAAATGTAGCTACTGAGAAATATAAATAAATAACCTAAAATTTAAAGGCAGTAAATAAAATTACAAACATAAAAATTATAAGTGGAAGTGTTAATTTTGGAGTTTGACTGTTGATGTAAATCTTATTTAATGGCAATCAATTATAATGTTAACCTGAAGCCTCCTAATTGAATGGTTTATTCAATTGTTTATGAGATTAATCAATTGACCACTAACTAATATGTAATGACTCACCTGTAATCTTTAAAAGTTAATTTTTTATTGATTTTATTTCATATAAGATCAGATTATATTATCTCGCTGTCCAGGAAAAAAAGGCCAATAGCAAGATTAAACAGTAAATTGGGAATTTATAGCTCTATACCACACTGCCAATGTCGTTTTTGGACAATTTATGGTAGCATAAATATAATTCATTTTGATTGGAAAAAAAAAAAACATTTTTATACTCGCAAAATGTTGATATACTAAACCGATTGACTGGTTCACACTTGAAATGAATCCACGTGAGAGATGGTTTATTGCCATAATCTATCTACGATATTTTGATTACATATGAATGAACGAGATTAGGAGTGAACTTGAGTGGACCTGGGATATATATACTGTTATCAATTGAGTTTAAATCGAATTTATATAATTGCAGATGGACAATAAAGGCACCATTAACAATTCGTATGAGCTGGATCATGTATGTATATATTACAAAATAAATTGTAAGAGAAAAAAACAGATTTAATTGTGTCACTCAATTTATTTCAGACGGAACTAGATAGACCAAATCCTGAATTATATAAGGTAAGCGAATGCAAGACTGCTTCTATTTAAATCACTTCAATCTTATCTTTAAATTGCTTACAGACTGAACAAGACTATACAAATGATACTGGTTCCATAGACCAAGATCAAACAGAGAAAGAGAACAAGAAATGGCATCGATGGCTGAAAATAGGACTTCAATTGATCCTACACATTGCAGTTGTCGGTTACTTTTCCTATGCCACATATCACTATAATGATCTGCGTACGTATTAAACTCGACTTCAAAATGTGCAACAAAAACTCACTTCAACATTTGTGCATCATCAGAAAATTATGAGTGCAACTATAACCCATTAAACCAGCTCTGTGGCATACGCTTTTGCACTGGCTATGGAATGCTTGTCCTGCTCTTGGGATTTATTTATTTCGGACTGTTCTACTATCTGATATTCAAGCCAAAGCTCGGACGTGCTTTGTATAGGAACTACCTGCAACCAGCATTACGTAAATGGCATCAGTTCAGCAGAACAAAGTACGTTGATTTTTATAACAATTACATTTAATTATTTATTAATTTAAAAAATTATTTTATATTCTCTTTGAACACAGAATCGTTTCGTATGCTTTAATTGTAATATTGCTAATACTTTTGGCCATATTTCTATTCTTCGAGACAAGGGAGGAGCCACAAAAGTTGATCTCTTTGACGGCGCCCTGTTTCTTCATTCTCTGCGGATATGTCTTCTCCTCGAAACGCAGCGCCATCAAGTGGCGCATTGTGATCACGGGGATCACCTGTCAGTTTCTGTTGGGCATCTTGTGTATACGCTGGGAGATTGGTCGCCAGATCTTCGAGTGTCTGGGCAATAAGGTGGCCACCTTTCTGGACTATGCCACTGACGGAGCGCGCTTTGTCTTTGGCGACTTTCTCATCGACAACTCGGTCTTCGCATTTGCCGTACTGCCCGTAATATTCTTCTTCAGCTTCTTCATATCGGTGCTCTACTATCTGGGCGCTATGCAATGGGTTGTCATCAAGCTGGGCTGGATACTGCAACAGATACTGGGCACTACGGTCTGCGAGAGCGTTACGGCAGCAGCCAACATCTTTTTGGGCATGTCCGAGAGTCCACTCCTGATACGACCCTACATCAATAAGCTGACCAAGAGCGAAATACACAGCATTATGGTGTCAGGCTTTGCCACCGTCTCCGGCACTGTCCTGGCCGCGTATTTATCATTTGGTGCAAATCCAGCCCACTTGATCACCTCGTCAGTGATGGCGGCGCCTGCCACTCTGGCCATATCCAAGCTGTACTTGCCCGAAACTGAAGTCAGTCAGACCTCAAGCGATACCATACAATTGGAGAAATCGTAAGTTGATTTATAAAATATATCTATATATATTTTATTTATTTTTTTAATATATTTATAAATATATTTATATATTATTTTTTCCCTAGCGAGGATTCCTCTCTGCTAGATGCCGCTTCAAGTGGCGCCTCCAATGCTGTGCCCATTGTTTTGGGCATTATTGCCAACATTGTTGCATTTGTGGCTTTTGTCGCCTTCCTAAATGGCTTTGTCAGTTGGTTAGGATTCTTAATTGGCCATGAGGAGGTCAACTTTGAGTGGATATTCTCCAAGCTGTTCATACCGCTAGCTTGGTCCATGGGCGTGCCCTGGGAGGACTGCGATAATATAGCCAAGGTGGTGGCCACAAAAACTATTATTAATGAGTTTGTCGCCTACCAGCGATTGGGTGAATTGATCGAAAATAAGGAGATACAAGTGAGTAATCGAATTCGAAATGTATAATATATAGAAACTGACCTTTATATAATTCACAGTCTCGCAGCGCCGGCATTGCCACCTTTGCCATCTGTGGCTTCGCCAATCCCAGCTCCCTGGGCATACTCATTGGATCCTTAAGCGCGATGGCTCCCCATCGCCGGTCAACCATCACCTCGGTCGCATTTCGTGCTTTTATTGTGGGCAGCATTGTCTGTTTTATATCTGCCAGTTTTGCAGGTGAGTCCACTGGCAACCAAGATAAAACCCTCATTTCCATTTTTATTTACAATCCCATTTTTCCATCTTTTCAGGTATTTTAATCCAGGACGATACGAGATATATCAATCAAAATATTTCCGAAAAATTGGCACAACACAACGTGACAACATTTTAGATTTTTAGTCTAGAAACCGTATTTTGGTTAATTCTGTTATTATATCTGCTCAAATAGTGCAGATTTTGGGGGTTAATAAATTAAATATACTTAATGTTAACTTAATATGTACAAATGGATGTCATCGGTTTATTTATATTAATAAATAGTGGATCGGACATAATTAGTTCCGTAACAAATTAACCAACATTCAATTTGCTGATATCAATCTGATAGTTTTACAGATGCAAAAAAGAAGTACAACGAAAACGACTCCAAATTTATTGAATAATATAACCCAAAAGCCTTTATTACTTAGTCTAGTAGCTTCAGCTCTAATAAAATTCTAGTTTACATTATTTTTCTGCTTAAATTACTTCTATAAATAAATATTTTTATAATATATATAAAACTGTTACACACGGAAAATGGAGGAAGAAGAGCAGCCAAAGGAAAAATCACGTGCTTTCAAAATTTTAAATCTCGTTTTTCATGTGCTTTTCCATCTGGTTTTTATTTCTTATTTTATATGGTCCACAATTGTATATATAAACTATGGTATGCATTTTTTAATCTATACTTATGTGCACCTCGTAACCAATTACGCTTTAGATAGGAATACAGCTAAATGCGAAAAACCCTCGGAAAACTTAACAACAACTTTATCGCCCGATAACAATGGCTCTACCGATGCCAATACGAATGCCGATGCTAATGCCGAAGAGGTATTTGTGCCGCATATTCTATGCCAATTCAATTGGTGCCACGGCTATGGTTTCCTTGTCGCCATGCTTGCCATATTTTACACATTTTGGCTGTATTATTGGGTATTTAAGCCGCTTATCGGTAAGCGCTTAAATGATACTTTAATCGAACCAGGCGTCAATAAGTGGATTGAGTTTAGCCGCAAAACGTGCGTATTCTACAGGGTATTTGTCAGTCAGTGTTTTTAATAACAAACATCCACTTTTCCACAGAGTCGTCTCCATTATAATGGTGATTGTTGTCATCATTCTGGTAGTGGTATTTTTGGGTATCGAGTGTTATGATGAACCCCGAAAATTAGTTGGGATAAGTGCACCCATAATTTTCATACTTCTAGGCTTTGCCATCTCCAAAAAACGCTCAGCTATTCCATGGCGAATTGTCGTGCATGGCCTGCTGTTTCAATTGATGCTGGGCATTTTCTGTATACACCTGACCATAGGCAGATCCATCTTCCACTGTGCCGGCGAGAAGGCTGCACGCTTCTTGAGCTTCGCCCGGTATGGCGCACTCTTCGCTTATGGTGAACGCATCTGCAACGACTACGTTTTCGCATTTGCAATCCTAGCTATTATCTTCTTTGTCAGCGTGGTAATCTCTTGTTTATATTATTTCGGTTTAATGCAGAGTTTTTTGGCCACATTTGGCTCTCTGTTGCAGGCCATTGTGGGCACCACAGTCTGCGAGAGCGTCAATGCCGTTGGCAACATCTTTCTAAGCATGGCGGAGAGTCCGCTTATGATTCGACCCTATCTCC
Source organism: Drosophila multiciliata (assembly GCA_037043605.1). Classification (NCBI taxonomy): domain Eukaryota; kingdom Metazoa; phylum Arthropoda; class Insecta; order Diptera; family Drosophilidae; genus Drosophila; species Drosophila multiciliata. The sequence goes on from JBAMBF010000589.1 coordinate 3,863,658, forward strand.
CATTATTGACCCTCAGTGAATGGCACGCAATTTGCGTGTCTGGCTATGCGACTGCATCGGGATCTGTAATGGGCGCCCTTATTTCCTTTGGCGCCTCTCCCGCTCATTTGATCACGGCAAGTGTAATGGCTGCGCCTGGTTCATTGGCATTTGCAAAGCTCTTCTATCCCGAAACTGAGGATTCCCTGACAAAGGCGGAGAACATTGTACTTGAAAAATCGTAAGTTATTTTCCTGTTTACTTAAATATCAATTTAAAATCTGCTGTAGTCCAGACGCTTCCATATTGGATGCCGCTGCTGCTGGCGCTGCAGCTGCCTTAATGATTGTGCTGAGCATTGTGGCAAATATTATTGCCTTCCTGGCAATTGTGTACTTCTTCAATGCAGTCGTTGAATGGACTTTTGAATTGATTGGCTTTGATGGAATCACATTTATTTATCTGCTGGCAAAGATGTTTATACCCCTGGTCTACTTAATGGGCGTGATTCCCAAAGATTGCGAGAAGGTCGCAATGGTTGTCGCTCAGAAGTCAGTCATCAACGAGTTTGTTGGCTTTAAGCACCTGGGAGAAATGATGAGCAACAATGAAATAGAGGTGAGTTCAGCATCCATACAATATTTGAATAGAGAAATCTTTCAGAGAAAAATTTCCATTTACAGCCGCGTAGCGCTGTCATTGCTACCTTTGCAATGTTCGGCTTTGCAAATCCCGGTTCGGTGGGCATTTTGATAGCGTCGCTTAGCGCAATGGCACCAACTCGAAGACCGGATATCGTTAAAGTAGCCGTGAGGGCCATTCTTGCGGGCTGCATTGTAAGCTTTACCTCAGCGTCCATCGCGGGTATGTAAAGTATTCTCTGGGTTTAATATAACTATTCAAAATCTGGCTCACAGGCATTCTGATTCACAAAGACCATTTCGACAAGCTTGCTAGAATTCCATATGATTCTAATTTTATTTATTAGGAATTAAATGCTGCGACAAAATATGTTTTAGCCTCTCAAAGATGTTCTTCAGGTGCACAATCTCAGCTGCGTCCAATTCACTGGTTCACTAGTTCACATTGTGAAGTTTGTTCGGGCTTTGTTTACAAAATGACTCCGCCTTCACTCCGTTCAAAAGTGTTGCCAAATCTGTGGAAACATTTGAGCAAATAGTGCTAAATGTTATAATTTAAAAGCCTTTATATAAAGTACCTCTTATTTTTAAAAAAAAATATACGAATATTTTCTGAAATATTTGGGAGGTAGGCTGATTAATTTCGGCTAGATTATGATGGTCGCAGTTATATAGTGTAAACAAAGCTTTAAGCAATCCACATCTACCTGTTCGCCCTTCGATATCCTATAAATTAGATGGTATAAGCATCAGTGTGTCCTGCAAGCACAAAAAATAAATATACAATATTTATATTTTGTTACAAATTCTAAATAAAATAAGTATATGTAAGCCAAAAGTCTTTAGTACTTAATCTAGTAGCTTTAGCAGTGATAACCTTCTAGTTCACATTAGTTTTTTGCCTAAAATATATTGTTTAATACATTTAACACTGTTACACACGGAACAAATCCAGAAAATGGAGGAAAACAAGGAAAGCGAGCAGCCAAAGGAAAAATCGCGTGCTTCAAAAATTATAAAACTCGTTTTTCATGTGCTTTTCCATCTGATTTTCATTTGTTATTTCATATGGTGCACAATCGTCTATATAAACTATGGTATGCATTTTTTAATCTATACTTATATGCACCACTAAACCAATTACGCTTTAGATAGGAACACAGCTAAGTGCGAAAAACCCTTGGAAAACATAACAACAACAACTTTATCTCCCGCCAACACTGGCTCTACCAATGTCAATGCTGAAGAAGATTCTTATGCTGATGCCGATGATGATGCCGAAGCTGATTACGGTGTCGATTCTTATGCCGGTGCCGATGCTGATGCCAAAGGAATGATAGTGACACGTACAGAGGTTTTTTTACCGCATATTTTATGCCACTTCAATTGGTGCACCGGCTACGGTTTCCTTGTCATCATGTTTGCCTTATTTTATATAATTTGGCTGTATTATTGGGTATTTAAGCCGCTTATCGGTAAGCGCTTAAATGATACTTTTATCGAACCAGGCGTCGATAAGTGGATTGAGTTTAGCCGCAAAAAGTGCGTATTCTAACGGGGTTTTTGACATTCAGTGTATTTAATAACAAACACCCACCTTTCCACAGAGTCGTCTCCATTATAATGGTGATTGTTGTCATCATTCTGGTAGTGGTATTTTTGGGTTTCGAGTGTTATGATGAACCCCGAAAATTAATTGGGTTGGGTGCACCCATATTTTTTATCATTCTAGGCTTTGCCATCTCCGAAAAACGCTCGGCTATTCCATGGCGAATTGTCGTACATGGCCTGCTGTTTCAATTGATGCTGGGCATTTTCTGCATACACCTGGCCATAGGCAGATCCATTTTTCACTGTGCCGGCGAGAAGGCTGCACGTTTCTTGAGCTTCGCCCGGTATGGCGCACTCTTCGCTTATGGTGAACGCATCTGCAACGAGTACGTTTTCGCATTTGCAATCTTGGCTGTTGTGTTCTTCGTCAGCGTGGTAATCTCTTGCTTGTACTACCTCGGTTTAATGCAGAGTTTTTTGGCCACATTTGGCTCTCTGTTGCAGGCCATTGTGGGCACCACAGTCTGTGAGAGTGTTAATGCCGTTGGCAACATCTTTCTCAGCATGTCGGAGAGTCCGCTTATGATTCGACCATATATTCCATTATTGACCGTCAGTGAAATGCATGCGATTTGCGTGTCAGGCTATGCGACTGCATCGGGATCTGTTTTGGGCGCCCTTATTTCCTTTGGCGCCTCTCCCGCCTATTTGATCACGGCAAGTGTAATGGCTGCGCCTGGTTCATTGGCATTTGCAAAGCTCTTCTATCCCGAGACTGAGGAGTCCCAGACAAAAGCGGAGAACATTGTACTTGAGAAATCGTAAGTTATTTTTCTGTTTACTTAATTATCAATTTAATATCTGCTGTAGTCCAGACGCTTCCATATTGGATGCCGCTGCTGCTGGCGCTGCAGCTGCCTTAATGATTGTGCTGAGCATTGTGGCAAATATTATTGCCTTCCTGGCAATTGTGTACTTCCTCAACGCCCTCGTTGAATGGATTTTTGAGTTAGCTGGCTTTGATGGAATCACATTTATTTTTCTGCTGGCGAAGATGTATATACCCCTAGTCTACATAATGGGCGTGCTTCCCCAAGATTGTGAAAAGGTCGCAAATATTTTCGCTAATAAGATAGTCGTCAACCAGTTTCTTGGCTATAAGCTGCTAGGAAAAGTGATCAGCAACAATGAAATAGAGGTGAGTTCAGCATGCATACAATATTTAAATAGAAGTCTTTCAAAAAAAAAATTTCCATTTACAGCCGCGTAGCGCTGTCATTGCTACCTTTGGAATTTTTGGCTTTGCAAATCCCGGTTCGGTGGGCATTTTGATAGCGTCGCTGAGCGCAATGGCGCCAACCCGAAGACCGGATATCGTTAAAGTAGCCGTAAGGGCCTTTCTTGCCGGCATTATTGTCAGCTATACCTCAGCATCCATTGCGGGTATGTAAAGTATTCTATGGGTTCTAGGAACTATAAGTATTCAACATATTTCTCACAGGAATTTTAGTACACGAAGATGAGTTAACCAATCTTGCCAGAAGTCCAGATACTTCTAATTTTATTTATTAGGAATTTAATGCTGTGACAAAATTTGTTTTAATCTCTCAAAGATGCTCTTCAGCTGCACAATCTCAGATTGGTCCAATTCCGTGGAGCACTGCAGCAACTGATGGGAGTTCTGTTCAAGCTGTTGCATCAATTCTTTTTTCTCGATATTTGAACGTTTGCGCTTTAGATTGGTCAAATTACACTGATGCATAGGTTGCCTTCTACAGCTTAATTTGTAGTTCACATTGTACAGTTTGTTCGGGCTTTGGTTACAAAATGAGTCCGGCTGCACTGCGTCCAAAAGTGGTACCAATTCTTTGTCAATTGCATGCTGCACAGACAGAGACTTCAACTGCACATCGGAGCTACGTTTGCAGGCATGCAAAAACATTTGCACGTACCAGCAGCTGTTGGCTTCAGGCTTTGACAGCAATGATTCTGCTGCCTGCAATATGCACAGTTTGGTTGCTGGACTAAATTGCAGAGCCAGTTTAAAGTAAGTGTTAGCCAAGAGCTTGCACCTGTTGCCAAGCATCATTTCCTTCACTTTCGTCCATAAGTGAGACAGTCCCTCTATTTCAGACGATGGCAGCAGCTCCATGAGAGCCAACTAAACGAATGCAATTTCGATTAATTAAAATTTAATGGTTTAGATTGAGTTTACTCACAATTTCGTAATACTGCTCAATGTCGCTCAGAGGCTCGTTTATTAAACGTTGTAAGCGAAGCAACAGGAGTCGCTTCTGTTGCTCCGTTCTGTCCGACACACAATGCAGATAACGATAGTTTCTCATGTTAAAGGTGGGCATCTCATTGTTGCCTAATCTGTGGAAATATTTGAGCATACGCTGTATGTGCAACTGGCTCAAGTTCTGTGAGAACATGGCATAAGAGTTATTGCACTTGATCCAATAGCTTGTTGCCTGCTCGACGTCGGGTTTACTCCAGCTTTGATTCGCCTCTTCCAGGCTGTAAAACACAAGCACAATTTATAATTAACTATATATTATATATTATTATACATTATTATTTAACTAACCGAAAGCAAAGCATAAGTACATCGGAGCACACTTGAGACTTTATAATATCCTCTTGAAATAGTCCTGTGCAAAAGTAATTGACTAATGAAGCGGAGCAGGCCACATGCAAGAGACTGCCAAACGCATCCAGAATTCGATTGTAACGTGCGGCATTGGCAAAATTATATGCATCTATTGTTGAAAGCAAAACAGTGTTAAATGTTACAGGTTAAATGCGTTTATAGTAGTACCTTTAAACAAATACTCAAATATTTTCTGCAACGTTTGGCAGGTAGGCTGCCTAATTTCTGCCTGATCAATGATGGTCGCAGTTACATAATCCAAACAAAGCTCGGAGCAATCCACATCTACCTGTTCGCGCTTCGATAGCCAATCAATCAGATGCTATAAGCAAAGCGTATTAAGAATAAAAACAGAAAATTACTACAGTTTTTAGCTTACCTTTTGAAAATCTTCAAGCTGATATAGCAACTCGAAAATTTGCATGGTAATTGGGTGCACATATTTGGCTATAAGCTGGAGTATGTTTTGGCCTAAATTTTGATTTCGCCTGCTACACAGATAAATTGAGATAATCTTTCGTGTGCATAGATCAAAAGCGTCTCAAACTTACATATCACCCAGGCTCAATACTTGCACTAAGTCGTCCAAAACCTCTGTATTCATATGCTTAACACCACAGCCCAATAGTTTGTGCAACATTATTAAGTACACCTGCGTTACTTTCAAATACTCTTCATTTTTATCCACCGGAATTGGCTGTGTTTCCTGCAAGATAAAAACAAAATATACAATAAACGACGCGGTTTTGAATACTCTGACTTACCTCCATACAAACAGTCTCCAGGTGTGCAAGAACTATGCCGCTGAGATGCAAAAATGTTTCCTCTAGCCAGTCTGGCATGGTTGTTCCACCATCTTGAGTTAGATCGACACAATTGGCGTAATGGGTGCAAATGTTTGTAATAGTTTTGCTGGTCTTCACAAAGGCATGAAGGTGCGTCCTATTAACACTAAGAAAATCAGCAATATCCGCCAGCTGTCGCAGCACTAACAACAAATATAAATAAATTAATATGTTAGGATACATTGTTACAAATTCTAAATATAATAAGTATACATGGAGTAATCCGAGGATGTATTTTGTTGGACGCGAAGATTATCTGTTTCAGCAGGAATAACACAATAAAATGCAGATCGATTGCTAACGGCTCATGCTCCTTAAGCGCCTCCACATTTTGTTCGTTGCTGTACACAAACATTAGTCACAAGTTGGCTTAATACTCATTGAATCTTAAACATACCTCAGCTGGAAGCAGGTGTGGACAATGCCTAGTAGAAAAAATGATGCTGTGTGTACCAAACGTTCGCCAGCAGTCAGCAACTTCAGTTTAGCCCACTCGGCAAAGCTCAGGGCGTCTTTGATGAGCGTAATGTAATCACTGCTAGCTCCAGCAGTCCCAGCACATACATCGGCCTTCTGCAATGAGCGAGGATTAGCAGATATTTCATCTTATGATTAAACACTACACTTACCAGTCTCAGAAACCATTCATATAGACAGTTTAAGACATCAATGCATAAATCGACCTCACTTATGTAGGCTCTTAGCAGTTTCCGCAGCCACAGACTCAATACCTCCACGGTTTTCGCACTCAGATCCTCCAAACTGCTCCTGCAAATCTTCAATGCGGATTGTTTTGAGACGCATGTAGAAATGTCATCAAGATCGAAGCATTGCAACTCGGCAAATGTTATGCTGACTTGCATTTCCTGCTCCTCTTCCTGTTCCATGTCAATGCACCTTTCATATAAACAGGACTACAATTAAATTATATACATTACAAAATGTGTGTTGTTATTTCACAAAAACGCGCGTATCCGTTGGTAAGCAATCGATGGTTTGTTTTAATCGACTATAATGTCGATAATTGCCATTCACTAAATACGCTTACAACTGATTAGTTAAGTTGGTTGTGCATGATATCGGTCAACCGCCATATAATATGTGATGAGCACTAATCGATTTGAAGTCTGCAACCACACTGCCTCCAACATTTCTTTTCGTCGAAACACAGCTACAGCAAAGTTGACTTGCTTGATCGCTCCTCAAATTAAATTAAAAGTACCTAGAAAATAGGTAATCAGCATTAAATGAAGACGGTAAGTTAATAATGCTCGTCAATTAAAACATGTGTAACTTTTCCATGATGTTTACATATACCGCCCCAGTCTGAAAAGATGTGTTGATTGGTTTTCATTTCTGATAAAAATGCTACACGTGTTTTGCGCTTTTGCTATTTTTTTTTTACAACTGCATTAATGTGTTTATTATATTATTTACAGATGGAGAACATAGCTCAAGTCACGATGTCTTGAATGAAATTGAAAACGTAACGCCAATAGTGGCGGCCCGAAGAGCACTTGTTGCACGTGTTCACTGAGAAAGTGAGGTTAGTTTCGCTCAATTTTACCCGGCAATATGATTTATATGATGCTTTAATATACCGCCCCAGTCGGAAGAATAATGTCGATTGGTTTTTTTTTCTGATAATTCTCGAATAAAATGAAATTATATTCGCTTTTGTTTGACTGTACTAAAAGGTGCATTTCGTTTTGTAAATTTCAGAATGGAGCTTCCACGTGTAGGGCCCATCTTTGGACGTTTTGCCGTACCTAAGGTAAGTTACGAAGAAATAAATTATAAAACTAGTTTTTTTTCAAACTCGATGATGAACACCTTATTTAAGCCAACAGTTATCCCTGTCATAAACAAATAATTGATGATCCAAAAAGCTGATTCGAAATACGAGAACAAAACTAGAAATCCAGTTAAATTTATTTCTATAACTAATGAAAATCATTACTATTTCAGTTGCGGTTGAAGAACACAAGACTTCGGTATCCATGAATGCGTTAAGGAATTGATCAAAATGTAGGTTTCATTTAAAATTTAACTATTCTTTGTTTATTTTGATGATATTACAGTAGACAAGCATATAACTGAATTATTTATGTTGCTATATAAACTAGTCTGAATAGATTCACTTTTTATGCATATACGTTAGCATATTTAACAATTGGCTCTAATATTAATTTAAATTTGCAGATGATGCTTCTTGGTCCTTGCAGAGCAATCTACTTTTTCAGCGTTACATGAGGTGAGTCCTGAAGTCGATGGTTAATTTTATAACAAAAAAATAAATAAATGTACTATGATGAACACCTTATTTAAACAGTTATCCCTGTCATAAGAATAATTGATGATAAAATAAGCTGATCTATGATATCAAGTACTATAAGTAGTAATTTCAAACATGCAAATTAATGTTCAATTCTTTTTTTAGATGACTAGAACATCGTGAAAAGTTTTGCGAATAATGACTGGGAAAATCAGCAGGTAACTTTCTATTATAATTATCGAAATCTATGTCAAGCTTCTTAGTGATGCAATAATATACCGCCCCAGTCGGAATTAACAATGTCGATTGGTTTTATATACTGATAAAAGATTCATTTCAAATTTACCTGTTGATTTGTTGAATACCTTTTTAAATATTATTTATTTTTTAATTACAGGAAGACGAAAAAAAAAACAAAATGCCTTTAGACAAGTCCAACAGGTTTTTGCAATAGGTAAGCTCAATAAAGAGAATTTAAGAGTCTGTTGATGAGAGAGATTGATGAACAAACCCTGACAAGCATATAACCGAATATATATGTGGACTACACACGACTGACAAAAACCAACAACAGATTTAACTGTTTGACTTAAGACATTATACTTATTCCAATCATTTCTTTATTGCAGGCGGACAACCCGGTTATTCCAGTCTTTTCATCGCCGTAGGCTAAACATTTATGTACAATCTGAACTTGAATAAAAATGCCATTTTTAATTTATAATAACGTGATATATTTTATTTTGCATTTCATATTATAGACATTTACTGTTTCTTGGAGTAGTTGTCGCATTGTGAACCATACGATGCCATTATGCATTTAATATAAGAATAATTATGTTTTGTAAATATTGAAATCAATATGTTTTGTATACGCGTTATGTTTGTTTTGGTATTTGTAAATTTACACTCGTAATAGTAGACATATATATATGTATGCATTAATATATATTAATACGCATATGCGTAGTACCCTCAATAGAGCCTGAGACAACAACCGAAAACGAACACAAAACCATTTAGCATTATTCGCAAGCAGGCAATTGGCCTCTCACCACATGCATTTTCCGAAATCGACTAGGTTGCTATCGAGCTAACAGAAGCTGTTTCCGTTTCCCATCTACACACACGTATGCCTATCAAGTCGGTGTGTGTGTGTGTGCGTGTGCACACACTAAATCACTTGATAGCAAGCATGATAAGAAAATGTTTCTGTTTTTAATTGCTAAACACAGACACTTATCTAGATAGATATATCTATATGTATAGTATTTGGATAGCGTTATAAAATTTTGTGACTACAAGTGGATAGACAACATTTATAAAGTTTTCTTTTAAATATTAATATTCTCATATTTGATTTATGCTTTAACACACATAGAACTCTACAACTAATTAATAAGTGCAAAAATATGTGAATTGAAATCGTATATACCAAAATAATGTCAATTTACTCTATTGTTTTTATGTTATTTTCAAATACGTAAATGTCTGAAAGCGGTTCAGTCATATTTAGAGCATTTAAGCCTCTGCTAAGGGGAACATAAATAATGATAATTTAATCGAAAATTGAAGATTCATTTTTTAACATCAATGACGATAGATAAATGAAGTTATACGAAGCTCAAGGAGTTATTCGAATACAACAAATAGATATCAATTCCGTATTGAAGTCTACATGATATATGGATGTTGGAAATATACCTACATATATATATATATATATATATATTTATATATATGTGTGTGTATTTCTTCCTTATGAACCAATTTACGATGAGTTTGTCTTTGAGAACCAAATTGCTTGCAGCTTCTTGAATTTCATATTATAATTTATTTTATAATTGTTTTAAATGTATATATTATCGTATAGATGTTTTCAAAAAACAATAAGGAATCAACAATATTCATAAAATGTATCATTATAGAATATATGATAAATGTAAATCTAAAAACTACATATACATATATGTTTCAGTTTTGTTTTTTTTCTATCTTCTTTTCATAAGTATGTAAGTAATATTTGTTTGTATTTTTATGAATATCATATACTGAAATAATTCTTAACTTGCGGGTATGAAATAAATAGTTTGCATGAGTGTATGTGTGTGTGTGTGTAGTTGGATCTATGCTTTGCCAACTAGTGTCCAATGTGCTTCTTGATCAGCGCCTGCAACAGTCGCACCTTTGCCTTTTTCTCCTTATACTGCGCATAGGTCTCCGTTTCGAGAGATTTGCGATCGATCTTCAACATCTTGCGTCCGTTCTGATCCTCGAATATGGACTCATACTCGCGTATGGTGGCCTTGAGCAGTGTCTTCTCATGCCGCACACGATCCAGCTGCTCCCACAGCTGATCCACGCTAAGCGCCGCTATATTTTCCGCCTGGGTGTGCGTCTCAGTGGCGGTATTTGTCGTCGTCGTGGTGGTGGTAGACTCATCGGAGGAAGCATTCTGTGTTTGAGCATTTGGCGCCATGGAGTCGCTGGGTGAGTTGGTTGTCTCAGTGCTGTTGTTCGATGAATACTGCAGCGGTGTCGATGTTGCCTCAAAGACCATAGCCTCGTGTTCCAATATGGTGGGCAGCTCGGGCACACCGGTGCCGCCACCAAACATAATGCTACGCGATACCAAACGCTTCAGCTGACGATAGCGATCGTATAGAGGACGCGCTGCATCGCGCTCCTCTTTGGTAACGGGATGGCCGTAAAAGCCCTCAAAATACAGCAGGCCATGCTGCACGGCGCTCTTCTCCTGCACCAACTGCACGGATGTCAGCTCGTCCAATGGTTGCGGCCGATGATTCTGCGTGCGCTTCTCGCTGAGATTCTGTAAAACAAAAGAGGAAAATCTTAGTTGTATTTTCTCAAACTTAAATTTGAAATGAAATGTGAAATTAAATGAGTAATTTAGTGACCGAACATGTAAACTGGACATTCAAAGGCTTTCATTTCAAGCCGCAAAAGACAACGACGCAATTTCAATGTCATCAATCATTTTTAAGACAATAAAATAGTAATTAACGAAATGTCAATATTTAGCGGGTGGCCACTGAAGCCCAATAAATTCCCAAAAACTGATAATAATCAAGAAACGAAAAAAAAGTAGAGTGGCAAACAAATTGGTAAACAAAATAATTAATCAGCGACATGAATTAGGCATTATTCGATGTGCGCGGAAAATGCCAAATAGAATATAATGCGCGAAACCAAAATAGAAAATCATTGTACATAATACTTAATGTGACACTGTCATCCCCCCAACACACACACACACACACACACACTTAAAGACACATTCTACATCCCCATAAAATATTTCAGTTTGTTATTTGCCCGTTTTTCGCTCTTTGGCAGCCTTTCAAGTTGTTTATTTTGCGTTTTGACAGCCAAGTTTTCTGTTTTTACAGCAAGAGGGAGGCCGGTTCACACACTCACACACACAGAAAATACATAGTGCATAAAACACATTATATAAACACATGTTTTTCATGCGCCATATTTGCAATAAACCGTTAAATATAGGTATTTAAATATATATGTACTATATACATAAATGGAATGAAAACAACTCAAGCATTCCGTTGACGCTGTCAATTTAACGAAATATATCAATTTTGAGACAATATTTAAGAAATTGTTTTCAAAACAGCTCTAAAAAAATATCGCCACAATGTGAACAATAGTATTTATAATATATATATACTAAGGAGCAGCATATCTTTCATCTTTCACATATGTAAATATAATATTGAATTCTGCATTCTTCAATTTTATTTCATCAGTTAAATTTGCATCTGATTTTAATGATGTTCTATATTTAAATTTAAAATTAGTCACGTGATAATCAAAAAGAATAACTGAGCCAATTATTGCTGTTGATAAAAAATGCCTGCAAGTGTTATATAATTTAATATGTGCAATAAATTCTCAATTGTCAAAATTTCTTCCCATTTTATACACACATATTATTATTATTTTTACTAGACTACGTCAGACTTTGAGGATATGTTCACCCTTTGGCAAAGAATTTAATATTTCTGCCACATTTGTATTTAAAGTGTTTTTTTTTTTTGCTCTGTTGAGGAAACATTTTTCCCCGTCATATTAAATTGCTGACGTGTTCAATTTTAGTGCCAAAAAAAAAGATGATGTCTCGTGACAATGTTGATTGTTGATGTTGTGTTGTTGCTTAGTTTTTAATTGTTGCTTACCTGTTCGATTTCGCTGAGTGTGCTTTTCATGCGCTCCAATTTCTTGGCCGCTTCCTGGCCGCTGGCTGCAATCCCGCTGCCGCTGCCGCAGCCGACGCCGCAGCCGCTGTTGCCCACCTTGTGGCCCAAGGCGGCAATGGGATCAGTCTTAAGCTCGTGTCGCTCCTTGCGCAGCTTACTCAGCTCGGCGAGCGCGTTCTTCATGTACTTATCATTCAAGCGCTCCACCTGCGATGGCCTATAGCCCAGACGCTGCTCCAGCGAATCCTCCAGCTGAACGAGTTTCTTCTTTAGCGCCGTCACGCGACGAGTGATGGCCTTGACACGGTCCTCGGGCGTCTGGTAGGCCATCATGGCCGGCACCACCTGCTGCATAACATCCCGTGTGCGCATGTTCTCCAGCGAGCTAAACGCACGTGCTGCATCCATCGGTTCCATGCAGTCCATGTCCTCGCTGAGCAGCTGCTGCACACTTGCCGCCTGCTTGGGCAGCTGCTGCGGATATGGCATCACCTTGGACAGTTTGGCGGCTGTATCGATATTCTCGCCAGCATGATGACGTGAATGGGCATAGCGCCGACTCAGAACTGGCGCCGGCTCATCGCCACGCACCCAAGGCAATGACTCCTGGGCGGAGGTCAAGTTGAGCGTCTGCTGCTGGCGCTGGGGCGGCTTGGCCTTGATCGGTGCGGAATTTGGAGTGCTGTCATCGCTGCCCGCCGAGCTGCACGAACTGCTTGTCGTCGGCGTCGGTGAGATGCTGGTGCTGTGCTTTGACTGGGATTGCTGCTGCTGCTGTTGCTGTTGTTGCTGTTGCTGCTGCTGCAACTGTTGCTGATGGAAGTCAATCAAATTGTTGTCATTATGATCGGCTGTGCTTTGCTGCTGTTGCTGCTGCTGCTGCTGTTTCTTGCTGCTGATGAAGCCACGTCGCTCATATTTCAAGGCAGACAAATCATATTTGTAGACGCTTTGCTCGTCGCGCCGGGTTGGCAGATATTTGCCCGTGGAGGATGAGTTGGGTTTCTTGCTGACCCCCGATTTGCGCACCGGCGGCTGTCGGGATTTGCAGAAGCGTTCGCTGCTGCGTCGACGCTCATGTTCGCATTCGCTGTCATCGCTGGTCTCGCGATTTGCCGGCTGCTGCGTCAGCGGCTGTTGCAGATGCTCGGAGCGCGCTGGACTTGTCTCGAAGCGTCCTCGATCTTTGTTAGAGTCCGTATTGTGATTGATTGTGGCAATATTGGCGAGTGACGCATTATTCTCCTGCTGCTGCTCCGGCAGATCGGAGTCAGCATCGCGCTCAAATTCACGGCAATAGCTGGCATAGCTTGCGGTCCGCTTGAAGTCCTCCGATGAGACGCGTCTAATCACCTCGCTGTGCTTGTTCAACTGGGCAGCTGCAGTGGTCTCAGCGGCTGTGTCGGGTTCGGTGAGCAGCTCCTCGCTGTTGCTGCGCTGCAATTTGCGATCCTGTATGCTCGCCGAGCAGCTGTCGAGGCGCTCCTTGCGTTTGCGTGACTTTTGCCATTCGAGTGGATTTATGATTTCTGGTAAATAGGTGGAACTAAAGCGTGGCGTTGTCGCCTCCGTATGCGTATGCGTTGCATGCTGCACCACATCGCTAATGTCCTGCGTAGCCTGTGCGGCTGGGGAGGACGAGGAAGATGATGATGACGACGAGGAGGCGGAGGAGGGAGTGGAATTGGCGCCAGCTGACGATGATGAAGAGGATGAACCAGTGAGACGACTGAGGTCGTCTTCGTTAAGGCCTGTTGTGGGATGGCGCATGCCGCACTGCAACAAAAAAAACAACAAAAAAAAAACCAATCAGCAACTATTAAAATTGAGACACGAGAATTGAGAAACGAGAATCACGAGTCGCAAATTGCAAATTGAATTAAAAAGCGCTTTGTTTAATTATTAATATTAATTGAACACTAAACATTGCAAATGTCATTCAGACCATTAACTGGGTTAATATAGGTCCGCTATGAGTAAGAAATAAAACATTTGCCTTGTCATCTGGCAAATAGTCATTGACTTGAGTAATCGGGGGTTAACAGTTGAACAAATTAAACTCCCCTTGCAATTGTTTTATAAAAAAGAGGAAATAATATATTTATATATACACATGTTAAACATGAGTCAACAGTTTGTTCTAGAAAACTATGTCAGCAAAGTAAACTTAATTGGATAGATATTAGAAACAATAAGTTTTCTTATCTATGCAAGTTTTCCTATCAAACAACAGACTCTGCTCAATATATATCAATCATATATATCGTATGTAAATATTTGTAGAATAGAAAAATAATACCAACAAGCTAGACAAACATATTCCCAAAGTGCTAAGCAGCTGTTTAAGCTAATTATCTGTTTTCTGCTTTCCTGCATTATGTAAGCAAAACTGCGTAATTTCTAAACTGTTTTCTTAACAATTATTATCAAGAAAGTTTGTAAAGTCTTAATAAATATTTACCAGAAAATATGTAATAAGTTTGGGCGTCATTTTGTAGTTAACGCTTAAGCGTATCAGTCTGTATTTAATATTTATATATATATAAATATGTATCACAATTTTAATAAATTTATCACAAATTGTCTAAGAAATCACTTTTTAGCTTTTCGACGTCGTGCGAATCTGATGCAATTACTTTCAATCAAAATCAATTGAAAAAAATTTGACTTTAGCCAATTTAAGGCAAGTCGAAATCTTTTATTTTTAGCTTGATATTTTATTTTTTGCTTCTTTTATTTTTGGCGAATTCAAATTGTGTTTAATCACAATTTAATTGCATTACGATTTTCGCATCATTTTTGTACAAGTGTTTTTATTTTTGTTATTTGTTTTGTTGGTTTGTATTTTATTTTATTTTATTTTTTTTTGTTAAGCACTAGAATATGAAAACGTTGCTTTCTTTACGCAGGCCGAAAAACGATTAAATACATTTCAGCCGACCTCGCGAATTATATGCGAAAAGTCTCGAGAGACAGAGAAGAGAGAATGAGAGCATTTGAGATAGCGAGCGAGAAAGAGAGCACGCGTGCGCAGTACACATAAAAAATGGATCATAAGACGAGCGGCATTCTGCACAGAGAGAGAGAGAGAGAGAGCAAGCGAGAGGGAGAAATGGAGAGTGAGTGAGAGCGACAAGGTGTGAAGAATTATATGGCAATAGGCTATACAAGCTTATGGCCAGGTTAGGCCACAGACATGCTGACTTGATCGATTTCGCACTCTACTTGGCCTTATCAGCAGACACGCCGTGCGTAAGCCCAAAATACACAATTTGTCTGTCTATTTGTTTGGCTGCTTCTTTGGCTTCTGCCGGGAGGGGGGGGTGTTAGTAGCATTTAAAAATAAATCACGTTAATTTTGTGGGTGTTTATGGAGATGTTTATTAATTTATATACTTGTTTATGCCCAACTGAGCAGTGCATATTCAATACAATTGATGCGTATATATTTTTGATTTTTATTGAATTTTCTGTCGCTGTTGCTGTCGCTGTTATGCATGCGGCGTAGACTCGGAACAACGACACTTCCTCAACAAATTTCAAGTGCAATGTCACAGCAAAAAAAACAACACAACACAAAAAAAAGGTCAAAGCAAACGGAAAACTGTGGCAACAACAATTGGCTAACAAAACGTTTTGTTGTTGTTTTTGCTGCTGCTGCTGCTGCTCAATTAGCTAATTGGATATATGGGGCAGCAAATCAGGCGCAGTCAGCTAGCAAAATAAGGGGCCCATAGTACCGGGCAGAACTGTGTCAATCACCCTGCGTACAGGTTACATATTTAATTGCTTGTTTGTGCAACGAGAGCAACAATTATACAGCAACACAACAGACACGAGACAGTAACAGGCAAGAGGCAGCACAGAGAGCCTGTCGCAATAGCCACAAAAACAACAACAACAACAACAACAACAACAATAGCAGCCAATAGCAATATTAAAGAAACAGCAAAAAAATGAATCTCAACGATTGACAATTAAAGCCCACGCGCCGCTGACGTCAATGCTCGAATGTGGCATGGGGCAAGAGGCAAGGGGTGGTGGCACATGTGTTCGCATACTCAGACAAATTGGTCAACGTGATCGCCCCAACGTAATGCATAAAAAAGGACTTCATCATTCATTATATTAAGACTTGGGCGCGTGCAAAGCATTCCAAATGTGCTTAAAGCCCTGCTAATAATGCTTATCAAATAAATTGGACTTTCTTAAGACACCCACAAGGAACGGAAAGTGGGGATTTTTCAGTTAATTTGCTGGAATTTGCTGACAGTGCAAAATGAATGGGTAAAAGTTATAGCAATTAAATTGAATATTTGTGCAATGTAAACATGGCCAAGTCCAAGTGATTTTGAGTGTTTAAGCAACACAAATATTTAGCAATAAAATAAAATAAATAAAAGGCAAAGATAAATTCGTGTTTACGATGACAATCGAAATTATGTGCTCCGATCAATAATACATTAATTAAACTTAAGTTTATGATAAGATTGTCCATAGTCTAAGCCCATTAGAAAAAGGGGAAAATCTAGTAAAGCATGTGAAATGGCAGAAAAAAGCATCTAGGATTCCATAAGTTAATAAATAAAATCCCAACTTTACATTAATGAAAAGATGATACGCCTATAGAGATATAGCCTGGATATATAATATACATTGACTTGAAAGCGATTAACTATAATATTTTATTAAATTCGTAATTAATCAAAAAGCATTTATATATTGAACAAACTTGTATCAACAAGCTGAATCAACTTAAACTACTTTCTAGATGAGCTCCCCCGACTATAGCTTTCTTACTTCCTTTCAGCTACATTTGTTAGTAATTTCATTATAGGTTGTCTCATAAAAAGCCATTCAATTTATGCTTAACAATTTGTTCGTCACTTGTGACATAAAATCATTCAGTTAAATGACTTGGCAAATGTATTAGACAATGGATTTAATTATAGACGTACATCTAGCTGGGTTATAAATAGTCTCATGATTCTGCCTATGAGTATTTCTTTGAATTTATCAATTGTTTATGTTGTATGAGAGATAAACAGCTGACTTAACGACTGCTTATGCGCCCAAATGGGGCAGCTGGTTGTGACTCATTGGCTTTAGGTAAATAACTAATTATCTCATATCAATTGCAGGCTCAACAAATGCATTTCATCAATTAGTTGGCAAACCCAGAAAAACCTATTAAATAAAAAACCCAGCTGTGTTCAAATAAATACCAGACTGATAAGAAGAAATGATAAACTTGTAGCCGGAGCATATTCAGCGCGAAACAAAGTTAAAATTCAGAAAAAGGGCAAAACAATTGTTGAATTCTGATAAAATAATTGATAAGCAACCAAAAATTGTGAATCATGCTCTATTTTTAGGTGCTGCCGGGCACATATTTGTCTTGTGTGTGTTTGTGTTTTTTTTTATGTGAGCTGGCTTAAAACATTTTCAAATTGTTTACCCATGTAATAAAAGTAAGACTGCCACAAACGGAATATTCTATGGAAACTAATTAAATAACCAATTCGCAAGAAATATGTGAAGTGTTCGACGTGAAATGTTATTAAACTATTGAGTTACGAAGGCTACTCCAAACAACAACAAGATGAATCGCATTTACGATGGTCTTAAAATCTGTAAACGATTTCATTGGATCGACACGCGCCTTAATCAAATTGTTTACCTCGAAACTGGGGAGCATGAAAACAAAGTCATAAGTACAAAAAAGGCATTTGGGTTGCCCGGTGCACGGCAACAGCATCAACCAGCAACACACACATATGCACACACACACATGGACAATAACCGCACTTACTTGCTAAAATGGTAACAAGTGGCGTATGTGCGATTTGCGCATTTTAACAAATCTGTGTAAATTCAGACTCAGACTCACAATGACAAAATGATTTTTAATTTCTTTATTTAGTTTTTATTTTTTTTTATTGAGCCTCTTTGCGCTCTGTGCAAATATTGTTATTATTCGCGGCGCTCAGCAGGGTTTCTTGATAAGATTTGGCGCTAAAGGCTTTGGCTAAATATCTTACGAAATGGCTAAAATAGCTTAACGGCAGAGTAGACTGCCTAACGCCAGCCTGGACCGGCTAAAACCGGTAACAAGCAGCAGCGGTGGCTATCTTTAGCAGCCAAGATCATTTGAGCTAAATGTATTTACAATTTGAAGCGCACAGCACCCATAACAACAATTACGCGATAAACGCTTTAAAACGCTAAATAGCAAAGGAATTTAATTCACAGATACTTTCTACACACTGCAAATATGCTCAAGTAAGTAGCTGTGAGGTATTTATATTACTCAAAGTAGTTAATTTTAGTGTCCTTATTATCTATTGACAGCGCCTAACTAATGTGCCAGCCATAAATAGCCAAAAGCGTGGCAATTCATCAGTTTGATAAACATCGGCTTTTGTTGAGGTTTTTATTGTCTATTCCCTTTGATGGAGGGGCATTTGAAGAGGCTGTCAGTTGCGGAAATTGTAAGATATTGATTGTGCTATTGCTATAATTATTGTGTGCTATTTTTATACTTAATATGTGTTTACTTCCACTTCTTTCGTTTGCTTTATCAATGCTCTGACAATTGTGTGGTAACAATCAATTTACTAACTATCGACTAAACAAACAAGCTGTCAAACTTTAATACGATTTATACTACATATATATAAATACATATATATCATTAGATATTGTCATAGCCCAGTGCAACCGAACAATGCGTTTAGTGTCAGACACGTGCACCATGTGGCTTGCGAGATTGTGCAACAATATGCAACAGAGACGAGACAAATGCTTGCTGTTGCCACCATGTGACGTCATGACCTCGTCTGTGTCTACAAATGTCAAGTAAAGAGCGCAAAATGCGAATGCAAAAGTAAAAATAAGGCCAAGCTTATTATGTAAATTTGATATGCAGAATAATTAAACAAAAGATAATAAAATGTGTGTTTAAAAATAGATGCGATTAGCTTCCATAATTCACATTTTGTGTATAGTCACAAGACTTAAGAGCAGTCTTATTCAAACATACTAAATCTGAAATTGTATAAGGATTTTCTTTACTGAAAAAAGAATTTGGATGTTAACAGCAGCTAAATTCATAAAACTGGTCATGTTCAGTGCACCTGTATAAATTCTATTATAATATATACCTACGTTTCGAATTTCCTGATTTCAAAATAACTGAAAAAGCTTTGTTTAAGATATTCTCAAAGGTATAGCATAAATTGCATCGAGCTGGTCATGTTCAGTGCATCTACATCAATATTTCTCACATTATATAAGTGTTTATTGTAATATATACATACGTTTTGAATTTCCTTGTTTATAAATAAAAGCTTTGCTTACGATATTCTTAAAAGTACAGGTTAAATTGCATAGAGCTGGTCATGCCTCTGCTTCTGCAAAAATTTTCCTTTTACTACTTAAATTTTGTTTATAATATATATACGTTTTATAATTTTGTGATTTATAAATAACTGAAAGAGCTTTTTTGAAGATATACTCAAAGGTATAGTGATCAAAAATATGTATAGACTATATACAGACAATAAAAAATGGAGACAAAATAAAATAAGAAAGAGAATCACAAAAATGTTCATGTGCCATGCATATAAATGAAATATGTATATATACAAATACATACATATATACCACCATTCAAATGAAACACAAGTACAAGTGGAAAGGTACTGAAAAGGAACGTATATATATAATCAATAGCAATTTTAACAGCACTTTTGTCAAACGGAAAACAACAAAAGCAGTAGAAAATAAAAACAAAAATATTAACATGCATATAAACACGAGATGGTATGGTACATATTAACATACAAATCATATGCTTTAAAGTACCGAAACAAAGGCAAATCTAACGGCACAATTGTCAAAGAGCAAGCCAAAATAGCTGACGAAGCAGCACAACATAAATATTGCAAATACGAGAAGAGAATGAAAAATATAATGGGATAGGTAATGGTGAATTGATGAAATGAAGCGGAGCAAAGTACACACACACACACGTTGACAATTCCGACGCCGATTATGCTTACGCTCACATTATATGCGAATGCTTTGATTGGCAGCACGTGACGCAATCAGCAGTTGCATTTCATTGATGATTTGTGTGTTGTCTCTCGACTACTGTTTCTGTTGTTGTTGTTGTTGGCATCTCAATTAATTACCATTTCGTTAAAATCAATCAAGTTCAATTGATGCTGGACGGGCAATTTCTTTTTTCAGTTCCCAGTGAACTTTGTATTGAGTAGTATTTGGAAAAGAGATCGGAAGAACGGCACATATATCTATATATGTAAATGAGTGTTGCCTTAATTGATGAGTCTTCACACAGGTTTTTAATTTAAAACAAATTAAATCTGTTTTGTTTTGCTTCTGTTTTTTTTCCTTATGCTTTAGTAAAATGCATAAATAATAGCAATATCGTTATTAGTTTTAACTAATTCCTGTCTGGCGTTGGCACACAGATGCTGTCTGAAAATGTGGCTGGTGGTGTTGCTTCAATCATGAGCTTAATTTGACCTCGTGGAGAACTCAGAAGGAAATGTTAATTATGCTGTTTAACTTGCGTCTTTTTCTTCTTTAATTTTTTTTTTTTGCAATATTGAGCTTTTTTTTATTAATCTAGGTAGTGTTATATAGTTAAAGCAATAATATCAATCTAAACAATGTTTAACAAAACAAACAAGATTTTAATATATACAGATAATTAAACTAGCATAGATTATCGTTAAGCTTTTATGTTCCATTGTGAGATGATCTTTTTGATATTTATTTAAATTTATATAAGCAGAATTTGCTCACAGTCAAAATGATTTAATTACTGACGATTATTAGGGTATTATTTGCTATTATAATGTTGTTAATTTTTGTAATTGCAATAGTATTCATATTTAAAACAAACACAACACAAAATTATTCACACTAGATCTCTAAAAATAAATCGGAGATTACTTAAAAATAAATCGCTTGTGATATACAAACAGCGTAACATATTTTTACCGTTGTGCACTCTTTGCACAAACTAAATATAGAAAATTCACACATTCTCCGCGTGTTGGTCTGATATTTGTTAATCGAGCACCCATCTGGCGTGTGAACACCAAATGTATTTCTTGGGAACATTTTCTAGAGCCCTTAGAGAGTTGCTCGCGTTGCTCCTGTTGCTGGAGTATGACAACATTAAAAGAAGTTTATTGACTTGTCTAATGAAGAAACGACGAAATCATTATTTGGGTCAACAGTCAACGTTGCAAGCCACATATAATTGATATTGAGGCCTAAAAGCACGCAACAATATAATAACAATAAAAGTGGCAATCAGTAGCGACAACAGATATAAGAAACACAAATATTTGTATTGTCACCACAAGCAAATGGAAAATTTATTACTAAAAAACAAGAAGTCAAATTGTTCCTATCATTTCCCAGGTCAGACAGAGAGAGAGAGAGAGAGAGTTAGCTAGACGGCGCACAAATACAAGTTTATTCTAGAATCTGGACTCTTCCCTCTTTACTATAATTACTATGGTAAACAAAAGAATGAAAAAAACACAGAAACAGAGAAGAACAACAAAAATTAATCGATTCAGTGGAAATTTTATGATATGAAAATCTATCGTAAAAATGTAGATACGAATTTCGTTTGTAATAAACAGAATCGGACTTGAGTACAAATGCTCCCACTGCCAGTCGTTATCTGGCATACGAAATATTGAAGTATGTTTTGGATATAAATCATGATTGCTATAGCCCTGAATTCCAGTAAAGTGTAAGTTTATTTTTTTCACACACAACAGTCTGGCGTGTGTGGTAGTTATAAAAATAGTAGCTGAAACTCAAGTTATCAATAATTGAACTCGGAATTCTATTTTGTACCTGGCAACGCTCAGCTCATCAATCCAAAAGGTGTAAATTTCTTTATAACAATCTCAACAATGAAATTCAATGCGATTAGCAACAAACTGAACAAATGTGTTAAATGGAGTATTAATAATTATGACAGAAGGTGTACGTCAGTACAGAAAATTGAGTTAACAAAACTATGCTGGGAATGAGAGAGAATGAAAAAGACCGATGGAATTTTCCCTTTGATTAGAGCTACATAATAAAGAAATATTTTTAAGGAAGTTATAATATATTGCAGTCTTATCTCTTGAAAATGTTGTTATAATGTGAAGTGAATAACAAATACGCATATTGGGCAAGCGAAGTTTGGAGAATTTGATAAAAAAAAATGTTTTCGCATAAAAACTCTTTTTTTGTGCGATTATTCCTATGCAAGCTATACGATACAGTGTATCAATTTTTGTAAACAAAATGTGAGAAGCATAATATATAAGTTTTGATGTCAATTACTTGTTAAACAAACAAGTTTATTATACAATAATTCAGCTTTTCTTAGATCGTTCAGCAACAGCTGTATGATATTTCGATCAGATTCGGTTTCATCAAGATAACGTCATAGAAACAGAGACTGCCAGACCAACAGACAGACCTATAGTGATGTTTGTCAAGAATATATCTCTTTGAAGGTGATGCAACATTATTGCAAATATGGATATAAATTCGAAATGATATTATGCTTTGAGCTATACTTACAATGCAAGCCTTAACGGACTTCCAAATGTTTTTCGCAAAGTCTTCAATTTTGCTGATTTTTCCACGTACGTTCGCCAGCTGCACGACGGTTATAGTTGTAAGTGATTAATAAAATTAAAATGATTTCTTTCCTTTATTTTTATGATGGCTCTGCTAAGATTTAACTACGTCACTGCAATCCAAGAATTGAATAAACCACTTTCTGACTCTTTGGTATATTTAAGAGACGAAATGACGCATTTATTTGTTGTTGTTGGTGTTGGCTTGGATTGATTAAATTAGATGGCTTGCAAATAATAGTCACATTTCACAATTATACTCTGGCGGGCGAGCACACACACGCACACACATGCAAATTGTAGATCCTTTTTCTCGACGTTGTCGCGGTTTTTGTTGTTGGTAATTGATTGAATTGGCTAAATGGCTCATGGGGGGTAGGCTTAAATTGTTAACTTTGGTATTTTAGCTTGGATCGTGTGTAGAAATCCTCGTTGTTGTTGTTGTTGCTTGGTCCAAGGCTCTATTCCTCACGCTCTCGTGCTCTCTCTCTCTCTCTCTCGCTCGCTCTCGCACTCGCTTGCTGTTTGTCTCAGTCTGTGTCTGTTACATTCAGTTGAGCATCGGTTTGTATTTTTTCTTAACCTTATACTGACGATTGCGCTGATCTATGACAAACTCATATCGCGATCTCTGCACATTTTCGCTATCTAAATTAAAACAGCTCAAACCGAGTAGTCGGAGAACGCCTAGCGAATACGTTGTGACTGAATTATAATGCCCGTTCGTTGCAAATTAAATGCCGCTCTGCTGCAAGTTATTTGCAACTGTTGCGGTGGCTTAGGCTTTTAAGGGTTAAGCTTTTTCCTTGAGTTGTATCTGACCACCAATGGGCACCGTTTAATCGTTAGACGATAATTCAAGAAATCCGGTCACAGCTCTTCGCGGTGCAACGTTCTGCACGTGAATGGGCACACCCGACGCACCTGACGTACTTTTTATTGCCTTCGCTTGTCGCTCGCCGCTTGTCGTTTGAGTATCCTGCGATCGTTCGGTCGGTCTTCCAGTAACGTTGCGCGCTCAATCGCTCACTCTGTTTCTCTTTTTTTTGTCTGTGTCACTCTGGTTGCTGCTCACTCGTTCTCACACTCGTTCGCTTTAGCTCGCTCTCTCTCTCGCTAGCGTTGCCTGTGGGCTGACTACGGCTGCTTTAGGAAGTGTGTGGATACGAGCCGATATCTAAGCATGTGTCTCTGTGATTTTCGACTGCAGCTGCTTGTGCCGCTCTCTGGAAGTGTCGTGCTACTTTTACGCCTTCTTCTGCCAGCAGCAAAAAGTTTTCCCACTTGCACTCGGTTTGCGGACGCCGTTATAATTTGTGCTTTTGCTAGTTTTGCTTTTAGTTTTGGTTTTGCGTTTGTTGCGTTTTCGTTTGCGTTTGCCTTATGCGCTTGAGTAATTATGTAAAATGTGGCTCAATTGGATTTGGGCAATTGCGGTTTTGTTTGACGACTCTCTCTCTCTCGCTTTTGCTTTTATACAGTTATCGTAGTCGCTAACGTCGAGGTCATCGACGCGCGTTGCTTTTCAAACTAAAAAATCAATATTTTCCAAGTCCCGTCTGTTGAACTGCAAAGTTTAATTATTGCGCTCGGCTCTTTGTCATCACTGGCTATAAATTATATTGATTTGCTGACTTTGACGTTTAGGCAAAACAAAACACTCTTTGTATTGCAAATTTGTATATATTTGCTGACCGACTTCAGAGTGGGCGGCTCTAATGCGGCTGCTGCTAATGCTGCTCAAGCGAATGAGCAACAAAAGCAAAGAAAGAAAAACAGAGCAAACTTTGCACACACGCAATAAAAAGTTTCCGCTCGTTTGGACGCACGTTGTGTCACGCGAGAGACTCAATTTCTATCTGGATCCTACACAGCCAAGCACGAGACTTTGGAGCACTCAACCAAAATTTGTTGACGTATGAATATTTGTGTGTAGTTGTATTTTCGACAAGCGAGTTTGCCGTCTTCTTTATTTGTATGTTTGCGCCCTCTCTCTCAGTGCAATTGGCTTGCTCTCTTTATGTTTGCGCAAACTCTTTGAGTTTTTTTCGGGTACTTTTGAGTTGCCGCTGCAAGTCGCTTAATTATCGTTTAACGTTGCTGTTGCTATTAGTTGAATTAATATTTTAATTGATTTATTTCCAAAAGTCTGTCAAATTTTGGGCTTTATATTATTTTTTAGTTTCAAACGCTTATTCGTGGTAAAAATGGGCGTGTAAGCAAAAGCAAAGTGCGCTCGCGCGCTCTCTTTTGTTCGCTCTCTTTTGTGGATGAAGAGTTTACTCTGCCAAAGAGTTGGGTGTGCTTTTATTTTTGCTTTTCTTAAGTGCACAGAAAGCTTAGAGCTTAATTCTTATTTGATGCTTAATGGAACAATTTGGCTTCTAAATATTATGCATTTTACTGGGTTCATTTTTAAAAATGGAATCCATATTGATAATTCGCTTTTCCGTTTCCATAGCTGCGAAAGATAAAGAGAGAACAAGGTGGAGCGTTAATGCATGAGTAAGAAGGAGTGAGAGAAAGAAAGAAGAGGAGTGTTTGAATTTTTGTTAAATTATGAATTAGCGCTTATGAAGTAAAAAAATAACTCCGACAGCCCATTTAATTATTGAAAAAATGGAAGTCCTCATTTCAATCTCAATTTTAATTGCAATTGGTCCACAATCTCATAAATTTTCCTATTGGTAATATCTATAACGGTAGAACGGACTGCACTCAAAAAGGGCGCAAAGAGCGCATCAATTTCGTTTGTCATGTTTCAATTTAATTAATTGCTATCTGGAATATTCTAGAACGCAAGTAAAAGCAACAAAAATTCCAAATGCAATGGAAAATAAATAAAAGCCTAGAAAATTGCACATCTGTGATACGGCTGCATCTGTGATTTGTGTATAAATTGTTCAATTGAGAAATTTCAATTGTTTCCGCACCACTTATGTAGTATATGCAAATTGTATCTAAAAATGCACCACTTGGCAAGGTACGAGTAAATATGAATTTGTGATTTTGAGGGTGCACTTGGTCAATTGGTAAACAAAATTACATCATGCGAGCAATTGAGGAAACAGTAAACAAACCAAAATACTAACAAACTGCGCCGTAAGAACTCATCCCTGTGTGTGCGATTATGTGTGTACAGGTATGTGTGTGTATATGTTTGTTTGTGTGTGTGTCATGCCAATTCTCACGTGTGAAAAGATTCTAGAAATGATCTCATTTGTCTTTAACCTTGGTGAAAAGACTTAAAATTTGGCAAACATTTTTATTAGAAGATTGATATTTATCAGATGAACTATAAAACACCCTAAAAGGGAATCTAAGTTTATTTTTTATTCAACTACAAGTGAATGCATTTTTGTCTTCTGTTATAATCTAACACAACCAGTGCATAATTTCATTTTCAATTAGAGAATAAAAGTACAAAAAGTCACAGTTTTAAATTGATTTAACTAAACAAATCTAATCATATTTTTAAGATTTTTAAGAGCTAATAAATAATATACAATTGCAAGTTTCAACAATTAATTTTAAGATAAAAATTTTGCATTAATAATACTCTTCAATTTTATACATTTAATATTTAAAATTGAGAAATAGATATCTATATTCTTGAATGAGGGATTACAAAATGATTGTCTATTTCTTAATCACCACCGAATAAAATAAACTTGATCTTTGTCTTATATACTCTTTTTTAGGATATACAGGGTATAACAAATTTTAATTAGTTGCTTAAAAGCAGATGTTTTACGATATTTTATTAGATAAATGGACATTTCGCGTGTCAACAATGCTTGTTTCTCATAAATATTTATGATCAAAACAAATAAATATGAATTCGTAAGGAATACAATAGCTATATATATATATACATATATATATTTATACATATATAAATATGTATATATTCTACATGCATCTAGAAGATAGACACACACATAGAAAATACGAAAAGAAATACAATTTTTCACTTTGACGTCGCAGACAGTCCGAAAATAATTTGTTTGGTGGCAATAAATGGAAGGCGTCTGAGAAGCTGAGAGTGAAAACAGAAAGCGAAACGTGCAAATAAATAGGATACCGATATAAAATCAAATGTATATAAATATTTACATAAATATATATATACATATATATATATATTATTTATATATATATTTCTAATTGTGTAGAACCGGAAGTGGCGCCATGTAAAGAAGCCCCACACAGTTTTAAACTTTAATAATGTCAAAGCACCTGTGCAATTTTTCTATATTTTTCTATGCAGGCCGCAAATAAAATGGATGCATTAACAGGGGGAGATTGGGTTGGTTGGGGTTTGGGTGATGCAACAATGATTGCAGCAAATATAGCATGATGACTTTAGTTTTTACCTAATTTGAAAAGTTGATTTGCCACAGCTTAAACACACAATGCAAACGAATTACTTTTGAAATGCGAACCACGCCGTACGACGAACCAACATCAACTGAACACCGCGCAACGAGAGCGCCGACGAAGACACACATTGCACGTTGGCGCACGTGCCGAAACTGACGAACACACTGCAAGTGAGAGAGAGAGAGCCTCAGAGAAGAGAGAGAGTGTGGGTGAGTGTGTGTGTGTATGTGAACTCATTGAATGCTGCACACGACAGGAGCAGCAGCAGCAGCAGTTGAGCATCGAACTGTTGGCTGATTTAATTCTGCCAGCTCTCAAGGACGTGGCTGCATTTTTAAAGGCTGGCTGTTTGGCTGACAGGATGACGATGGACAATACAATTCACACTGGTTATTAAATATTACACAGAGAGTGCATTGTTGTTGCTTTTGATCTGCCTGCCACATTAAATGGCTTATTGCCTCGACAATTGCGGGTGCATGTCCTTGAATATAAATACTTTGTATGTCGCTGCTGTCGTTTTATTGCGTGGGCTTTGTGCCGCTCTACGTGGCGATTATGACTGCGGCTGTTGCCACATCGTCTTGAGTCCACAATTGCCACTTAACAGAATCCTTGTCCGCCCCTTTCTGCCACTCCCACACAGCTTATGCAATCAGCATTGTCGTCTATAAGCTTGGTTAATATAGATGCCCTCTGGCAATTTAGTTTTTATTTACAGCATTAATTATTCGCATTTATTTATATATATAAACGCCATTTTTCATGTCGATCCATTTTGGCATATTGCCAATTTTTTGTTTGTGCAACATTTTTACATTATTCAATTTTTATCTAGTATTTTGCGCATTTTTGCATTTATTTGATTTTATTTATGACTATTGCATTTTTAGAAACTCTCGTTAAATTTCGCTCGATGCGACTGCAAATGTTTTTGACAATTAATCGTGCGAAAAAGTGAAATTTGAATTAGAAAAATCAAAAATTTGAGCCCCAAAATGATAAGATCGTATGGGAGTGTCTAAAATTATATGCATATATACACAATAATATATTTTCTTTCTTTTTATATTCGAATTAAAATTCTAGAATTAAGTTTGTTGCCTTTTTTCTTTTTGGAAAAACACATTCTTTATTTTAATCTAATGGTTTTCCTCTTAAAATATAAATTCTTAAATAAAGATTGCCATTTTGTTTCTTAAAATTTTTTTTGCCTGTTCTGCATATATTAATAAATATTTTTGGCTACTCAATAGATTAAATCTGACTTGTTCGAATACATCATGAACGGAATGAATTAAACTTTGATATTATACTTATAATATATGATATAATAGACCAAATCTTGTTTGTCTGAATAAATCTTGAAAGGTTTTGTCAAAGAATTTAAATAACCTGTCATCTAAACTTCAAATAATGTATATGTATATGGTAACTAAAAAAGTCGTTATTATTAACTTCAATTATAGCCTTAAAGTTGTCACTTACAAAAAACCAATTTAGCCCAAACATGTATCAAACGACATGGCTATAAATCCTTGAGAAGGTCATAAAAACTTGGCTGGCACAATTGAATACAATATCGCAGCACGTCCATCAGAATTTAGTGTGGAAAGTTTTCGGGGAAATTGAAATGCCATTCATAAGAGAGAGAAGCTTCCCCGCAGCCCCGGCACAAATCGATTGGGCGAACGCTGCATACGCAGGACGAGCTCCTTCTGGTTAAAAAGGGCTTGTATGGCAATGACGATGACGATGACGCCCTCCTCCCACATCATGTGTATGTTGTAATTTTACAATTCATGGAAATGCAACAATGGCACCGACAGTTTTATTACGGCACTTGCGAGCAATTGAATCCCAGCATGACGAGCAGAAAGGTGGGTCGACAGGTCATCGCCAGCTAGCTAGCTGGGGTAGATCCTACCAACTGTTAGCCATAAATAACAACGCGTGGTTCCGAAAATAACTGACCCACTTAAGACGATTCGTGGTTCGTGGCTCGTGACTCGAGTTGTTGCAGGAGCTGTCTGTCTGCTCCCCAGACGGCGTTGCAAGCTCAAATTTTGGCCAAACCGAAAAATTTAAGCACACCAGCAGCATCATCATCATTATCAGCATTGAGCATGGTTTAACATCATCCCGTTGGCTCGTTTCATTGTTCAGTTTTTAGTGAATGGCTTTACGTGTGAACGAATGCGCAGACGCCTTTCTATCGATTCCCTCGCTTAAGGAGGAAGCAGCAGCGGCAGAAGCAGCAGCAGCAGTGTGCTCTCAGCAATATATGCTTGGGATAGGCCATGGGATGAGGTCTTCAAGAGGGTGGCGCTGCCAGCCGGGCCAGTGAGTTGGCAGATAGGATGTAGAATCAACTGCGTAGTAAGCAAAAGTCAACAAAGAGACGAAGGGAGAGAAAAAACAAAGAGCTCATTTCTGCCAAGGAGCGAGCAGGGAGGATGGCAGACTGAGTAGGGTTAAAGGAAGGTAAAAGGGAATATGGCTTGCAGCAGAGCAATTGTAATGCGCAGTTTCTTTTTTGGCAATGAAAACGAAACTTGAATATTTAGCGGGGCAATGTGGAGTGTGAACTGGGAACTTTGAATTGGGGACTGGGTTCAACCCTCGGCTGCTGTGTAGGTCAGTTTGTTAGTGCTGCGATAACTTTCGCTTGCCTTACCCCCTCACACACACACACAAACACACACACGCACACTCTAACACCAACCCTTGCAACAATATATATTGAATATGGCATGCAAACGGCTTTATCCTTGGCACCAAAATAGTGCATTGACAGGATGCTGCTGCTGCTAATGATAATTAATGGCAGACTGGTCTGTAAATAATGCAAATGCTGCTCAAGTGCGTCAGCAAGGCAAGCTTAAACGCTTGAGCATTTACTGTAGTCAAATATTAATATATTATATTAATAATTAACTGTTTGCAACACTTTAGCTAACGGACAAGTGCATTGAACCTGCCTCAAGGCGTGCACTTTTTAAGGTCAAGTCAGTTGCATAAGTGTTCTGCACAGTTCCATAAAGTTCCATGCTAGTTCGATAAATGCCCACACCGCGTTCGATAAACGCAAAGATAAGAAAATTAATCGAGCGCACCTGGAATGCGCTTTCCAATTTGATTGGAAGCAGGACACAACTAAAACCCAAAAAATATCAAAAGAAAAAGTGTGGAAAATTAAATTTAACTGATCGAAATTAAGCAAACTAATTGCAATGGCTTTTCTGTGTCCGGTGCGCATGCGGCGCGATAAAAAGAAAGGTGCGTCTGCGCAACAAGCAACAACAACCAACACAAATAACTTCAACAACAAACTTGTTTTTTTTTCTTTCCACGCAGCGACAAATGCCAACATTGAACGAGACTTGGCCCCTGTTGGCATGGGTCGCATTACGGGCTCCTCCAGCATTGAGACGCTGGTGCGCGTGGGCATTGAGAAGGAGCATGGACTGAGGTAAGTGCTTCAAAACATTAATGAATATTTATATTTATATAAATGTTTGCTTGTTTATAGTCCCGATTCGAAAATGGTTGTCTTACACGATTTTACGCCGTGCGTCGATGATGAATTGGAAGTGAAGCGCGGCCAGCTCGTCAACATACTTTACAGAGAAAACGATTGGGTATATGTGATCGGACAGGACTCGCGTCAGGAGGGCTTCATTCCCTTCAGCTACTGTGCGCCGTACAATACACAGCTGGCCGAGTTGGCCATTAAAAAGAAGCTGCCACGCGATCAGTGCCCCGAGCAGCCACACGATGAGAACCAGCCGCTGCTGGGCGTTGAGAGCAAGCTGGACGTGCTCTGCGATGAGACGGCAATGGCGGTGCTCAACGCCTCTACGGTGAACAGCTTGGAGAGCAATCTGCTGGCGACCATGCCGGAGTGCACGGCCTTCATCAAGGAGCCGTCGGGTCGCTGCATTGTCCTCTACACATTCATTGCCCGCGATGAAAATGATTTGTCTGTGGAACGCGGTGAATTTGTCACCGTGCTGAATCGCGAGGATCCCGACTGGTTCTGGATAATGCGCAGCGATGGGCAGGAGGGCTTTGTGCCAGCCAATTTCATATATCCTGCGGACAGTGTGCGTGTCCTGCAGCAGCAGAAGGCGACGCCAGCAGCCGCTGCGCCCCTTAACGAGACCAACATGCAACATCATGCGAATCTAACGGGTGGCAGCCTCAATGCCATGGAGAGCATTCTCCAACAACAACAACAGGGACAGCAACAACAACAACAGCAGCAACAACAACAACAGCAGCAGCAGCAACAACAACTTGGCATAGGCACTGATGATTTGCGTTATCATGGCACAGAGCTGGTCATGTTGTACGACTACAAGGCGCAGGCACCTGACGATCTGTCTGTGCGTCGCGGCGACTGGATCTATGCGGATCTCAACAACCAAACAGTTGACGGCTGGCTCTGGGCCTATGCGCCCAAGACACGCAAATATGGATTCATACCCAAGGCTTATGCGCGCCCGCCAGCCATGACGAGCCTCTGAGCCGCTGGCCAAGGCTCCATTCAGTTATGCATAAGTATATGCAATATATATAAATATTAATATTTAAGTAAAATTAGGCATTTTAAGATTTTAGTTTAGTTGATACACAGACTTGCCGAGCTGCTAACTTTCATCCCAAGACTTCTTAGTATAATAATAATATATATTTTATATATATAAAGAGGTTTATGATCCACTCTATATAGATTCATACTCGAAACATGTTTATAAATTTGTGTATAATTGTAGATTTTATTATTGTAGATTGAGTTGTGCTAATACTAAATTAAATTGTTCAACAAGTTGGAGAACCACATTTGTATATATATATATATATATATTAAAAATTAATTGTATTTCATTTTGGGATTTCTTATAAACTGGATACTAAAGCACTGTCGTGGGTGAGCCTTTGATTGATATATTGGTTGATATTTCGTCGAGTGAACTAAAATTATGCTCAGCATAATATCAATTTAATACACGCACACATTCCTGGACAGGATTGCGTTCCTAGCTACTTTAGTGCCATACTATCGTTTGCCGAGGAGCAATGTGAGCAGTCCAGGTTGATATTTCTGTGGATTGCAATTGAAAATATGTAAATATATTTTGTATCTTTAATGTTTATTGATTTGTATTTCAAACTTACTTAAACTCCTCGCGTAGCTGATCCTTTTCGATCATCTCCTCGCGCAGCTTCTGCTGCAGACTGAGTATGAGATCGTTTTTATGTTGGATCTGCAGTTTCAGGTGCACAATGGTCTCCTCCTGTGCCTCGAATATTGCCTGCAAGAATAGAAATAGCAATTGTCTTAGTTTAAGATACTTTCTTGGTGAATAACTAATAAATCGGCTAGTGGAATATACAAAGAAGTAGGAGAATATAATATAAATAAATCTGTTAGAATTCTAGCTAAACTTTAGATCAATTAATCACTGCTACAGTAAACGCTCGTATCAGTGAAAACTAAAAGCACAATTAACTCAGAAACATACCGAATAACAAATTTCTTGTTGATTAAGTAGAATTAAAAAATTACAATAATTGTTTTAGATTTTTGCTTTAAAAATACAGAAGTTTCTAGTAAATAGGAATATCTCAGTTAGATTCTCAGGTAACCAGTAAATCACCTTAAATATGCTGCTACAGTAAACATTAGTATTAAAGAACATCTAAAAACCATTACTTATCATGGATCACTAACTAACAAATAAGTTAAATTTTATTTATTGTAATTCTTTTCGAAATTCTTCTATAAAAATATGGTAATTATTGGAATAATGAAAAAGCTGAAGAATACTTAATAGGTAAACTCTGTTAACACTGTATGCATTACTTACACGACACTGTATGCATTACTTACACGACACTCCTCCATGGATTCGGAGTAGGAGGGCGGCTCGTCCAGGCAGAAGAACTCCCGCACCAGTTTGAACTTGCGCAGCTGATCGTTGACCATGATCGAGTTGACAAACATTTGGAGTCCCTGGACGCGATTATCGAGAAACACGGCATTGAAATTGTTGCCGAATAGCTTCTTGCTGGGCAGCATCAGATTGATGTGGGGAAATGCCTGCTTCAGCTTGCCATTGAGCCGGACAAAGTCCGTGTAGCGACGCATGACCAGCCAGCAATCGTTTGTGTCCGGATTCTCGACGCGCAGCTTGTAAACGGTGAAGCGGGCACGCTCCTCCATCACCTCGTAGCCAACGATGGGCACACGCAGCTGGACATTGGGATCGACGGGTGCCGAGGCGAACATCATTTGGCTGGCTGACATGGAGCTGGTGAACATGGAGCTGGTGCGCCGGCCACTAATAATGCTGCCACTGCACTCGCTCATCCGACGCGCCCCGCGGCCCTCATGCTCCAAATCATCACCACTCAAGTCGCGCAAGGAGCGCGCTCCACCCAGCATTTTATCCGGCTTGCTGGGCGTCGGTTGTGGCTCGTAGCTGTGCGAACTAATCTGCTGGAGGCACACCTCTGACTTGGCACTCGCTGCTGCTTGCCGTCCAATTGGTTTGCCAGTCAGATTTACAGTTTTGACATCGCCTTCTGATTTGCTGCGCAACAGGTGATTGGCAGTGGTCCTGTGGAATGTCCTTAATTCTGGATTCGAATGTGTGGCGCGTCCAAGCAGCTGACGCTGGATTAACAATTGTTTAGTGCTGCTGCTTCTCACACTTAAAGATTTTTTAAATTTCGGTGACGTCGCTGAAATATTGTTATTGTTATTATTATTGTTGTTGCTGCTGTTGGCTTTCTTGAAGAGCGTTGCTTTGGCTTTGCTGGCGGCGCTGTTGGTGATTAATTGAGTATCCCGTTTCCTCAGTGCACGCAGTGACATTGCTTTATTTGACTGACTGGCAATCGTTCAGCTTGCATTATCTTTATGTACAAAAATTTGTTTTCCCTTTTTTTGCGAGTAGCGTTTGTTCTGCTTTGGAACTAGTTCAGATTTGGATTATACTTTATGTTGGCTGCGCGCATATTGCGCTCACCCACTTGAAGTTGGCTGCGCTGCTGGTTGTGCCAGTGCTGCCAATTAAAATACGTTTCATTTAAAACATAAATTTAAATAATAAAATAAAACTATAATTTCAATTAATTACATTTGTGCTTTGTATTTTTGTATTTAATACAAAAAAGAATACCGTAACAAATTAAAATTTAAGGTTGCTTTGCACATTCTAATTGCCATTTGGCGCATTGACAAAAGCGCCAGCAAAAACAATATTCTTCTTGTTCCAGATAACGTAGAGGAAGGGACGATCGGCGTAGAACTGCAGCGGCAACATCATCATGCGCGTCATCATGATCATTCCAGTAGCAGCAGCTGCCTCAGTGCCCTCCTCGTTCACCTCAATCGTCGCCTTGTGCAAAATCTTTGATACAAAAATTGCCTCAGGCGTCTCCAGCAGATTATCGAATTCAGCGCCATCATTAAACATCTTTGTAATGCCCAGCTGGAAATGCAGATTGCAATGCATAAATAAACAAATCGTTTAAAAATAAACAATGATTAAACACAACAATACATGAGTATTATTGATGAGCTCACTTCAAACGGAGAATGCAATGCCAGAGATTAGATAAGATATGCCAACTTATAAATAAAGTTATGTCATTTTGCATTGCAAAAGTGGTTTTCTGTTAAGAATTACCCTTTTAGTCATTGTATCAAAAGTTTTCTTAAAATTGGAAATTGGAATAATTGCAGAGCTCTATATCAAAAGTTTACTACAAATTTTAACTTTTTATGAGTTAATTAAAAAAAGCAAATGCTTGAAAATCAACAATCAAAGATAAGCGGCATAAATAATAATTTGAAAAGAAAATTCCATTGATTAGGCGCGATTAGCGACGTGTCAATAAAAACATAAAGAAAAGAATTTGTTTTCATTAATTTGGAATTTCTCACCTGCTTCAGTTTATCGGCCAAATCGGTGGAATAGTCAACCTTGAACTTGGGAAACTTGACTTGGACCTCCTCGACATTTAGTTTTTCAGCCAAATCGACCAGATTGACACCCTTCAGCTTGTCGGCCAGCTCTCTGAGGCCCTCGCGCTCCTGGGGCAGCAGCACCAGCATGGACAAATCAGAATCCTTGTAGGGCATTTCCAGTGCGGTGCAGTTGAGCTCTTCGAAGTAGCCATATCCAAATTTGGCCTTCTGATACATATAGGGCAGCTTAATGCTCTGCTCCTCGCCCGTCCAGAAGTCATCCTCTTTGGTGTACGCCTCATCGAACTTCTTTGCCCAGGCACCCTTGAAATGCAGCGCATTGAGCAGCACCAATCGGGTTAGCCCATCGAAGTTGTCAGCGGATACCAGTTCGTTGATTTTGCCCTCTGTCTTGGCATTGACCCAATTGTTGATAGACTCGGCAGCTGCATCATTGAGTGCAAAGTTAATGGTCTCCACCTCCGAGTTGTAATCCTCCTTGATGCTCTTCTTGTAGCTGGCCTTCAGCTTGTGACCCTCTTGCACATAGATCTTGTTGGCCACTTTAAGTAGGGGACTATTCCTGTACTTTTGCATCACAAACTGGAATGTTTCCGCCACTTCCGGTGGGAAATTGGACACGTAACGCATACCCTTGGCAATCTCATCCGCCGTCTCGCCCTTGGCACCAGCAAAGGCCAGCGCAATGCAGGCCTGAATCGAGAAGGGCGAAAAAACAATGTTTTGCTGAACACCCCCAGCGGCCAGTAAATGGAACAGTTCCGTTGTAAAGGTGGCACCGCCACGCGCAAATTCCAAGTTGAAATCGAACATTGTGTTTTGTTTGTTTAAAGTGGGTGTGTGAGATATATGTATAATATATATTATGTACGTCCAATTGCGTATTTTCTAAAGAAATCTCGCCTCGTTGTCGTCCAACACTTTTAGCTGCCTAAACGGGAATGCTTCAAATACATTTTTCAGGTCACAACTAATAGTAAAGCAGCGCTGCTCCCACGCCGGCGTCGCTGTCGATGACTCATTTTTATGAGGTTTGTTTGTTCCCATTTGCTTTATGTACGTGTGCATTTGTGTATGTGTCGTTAGTACTTAAACATTGAACAACTGTCGTCATTTCTTTGTGAGTATTGTTTAATAGTTGTTTGTTTATCTCAGCTATATTTAAGGTGTTTTGTTTAAATTGAACAGCTGATTTAAAAATAATAATCGATAAGAGTTCGATTGCCCGAACTAGTTCTTGTTTATAATAACTTTAATGAAATCAGTTCACAGCTGAACTGCACAAGGATATTTAAAATAATTAGCAGTGCCCATTATTATTATATTCACAACAAAACTATTCAACTTGAAAAACAAACAACAACAAATAACAATTCACAGTTAACTGTAAATATTGAATGTTCACTTTGAACTTTCCTCGTGTCAGCCCCATTTCAATACTTCATTTCAAATCAACCGCTTTAAAAATACAGCTGCAATTTACATCGCTCTTAGTGTTGGACAACGAACTCGGCTAAAAAACATTTTTTGCTGCTGATTGCAATTCAAAATTTTGCCGGATCAGACGAGATTTTATTTTCACAACGAGCAGAAGTAAAAGTGCTGAAAGTGCATATGGACAAAAGGGGTAAGTGGGGCGTAAGCATGCCAACTCAAATATATAAAACTGATTAAACTTTAAACTCTCCTTACGAACACAGCAAAGAGCATGTCTCGAACAATGAAAACCGCAATTTATTGCGGGCTTTTAGTCATCTGCGTTTCTGCGGAATTTGGTGATGCTGCTGCTCAGAATTCTTATCGCAGCAGCTTTATTAATCCGTATCCGCGCTACAAATTCTTTGAGGATGATGTCGACCCCGGACAACCGCTCTTCCTCACCCCGCTCATCAAAAACAATTCGCTGCCCAAGCAGCAGGTGCAGGAAATGGCTCGAGTTCTTGGCGACCAATTCCAGGGCATCGAGAGCTATTCCGGGTATTTGACTGTGGACCCGGGCTACAATTCGAACATGTTTTTCTGGTATTTCCCCAGTGAAACGGAACCCGAGTCTGCGCCCGTCGTGCTCTGGCTGCAGGGCGGTCCGGGCGCCTCCTCGCTCTTTGGCCTCTTCATGGAGAACGGCCCTCTGCAGCTGGACGGGCAGGGCAAGCTGCAAAAGCGCAACTACACCTGGAGCAGGACACACAATCTGATCTTTATTGATAATCCGGTGGGCACTGGCTTCAGTTTCACGGATCACGACGAGGGCTATGCGCGCAATGAACAGGATGTGGCACGCAATCTGCACGAGGCTGTAATGCAGCTGTATGAGCTATTCCAATGGAGCACCCACAATGGATTCTGGGTCACAGGTGAATCATACGCCGGCAAATATGTGCCCGCCCTCGCCTATCACATACACCAGGTGCAGAACTCGATTGAGACGCGTATCTATGTGCCGCTTAAGGGCGTGGCCATTGGCAACGGTCTGTCCGATCCAGTGCATCAGATGAAGTACGGCGACTATCTGTACCAGCTGGGCTTGATTGATGACAACGGCTTGTCGCAGTTCCACGCTGCAGAGCAGAAGGGCGTAGACTGCATTGAGAGACGAAACATGAGTTGCGCCTTTGACGTCTTTGACTCCCTTATCCTTGGCGACTTGCCCAACGGCTCCATCTTTCGCAATCTGACTGGCTACACTTGGTACTACAATTATCTGATTACGCATCACGAAGACGGCGATGTCAAACTGGGTGAGTTTTTGCAGGCGGGCGCAATGCGTCTCGGTATTCATGTGGGCAACATGCCGTTCCATGATCTTGACAAGGAGAACAAGGTGGAGAAGTTTTTGAAGGAGGACGTGATGGACAGTGTGGCACCCTGGATAGCTGAGCTCCTCAGCCACTACACGGTGTGCATCTACAGCGGCCAAGTGGACATCATTGTTGCCTATCCGCTGACCCGCAACTATCTGAAGACGCTCAAGTTCCCCGGCTCGGATGTTTATAGGACTGCTCCACGCGAGGTTTGGCGCATTGATGGCGAGGTCGCTGGCTATGTGAAGCATGCCGGGCATCTGGTTGAGATTATGATTCGCAATGCCGGGCACATGGCTGCACACGATCAGCCCAAGTGGCTCTACGAGATGATCAATCATCTCACTCACTACAAACATTAGAAATAGTTCAGAATTTTAATTGTAGCTTAACTTTAAAAGAGCTTTAAATGTTTTTATTAAATTACGGTTAAAGATACGCTTTTCGTTCCACGTCCGTCATATATGATCGAAATAAATTTAAAATGAATGGGTTACGCTCTAAAATTGTGTTTTCTATGCTATTATAAAAAGAAAAACTGCAATTTGTGTTTTCGACCAGATTGAAATAAATTTGGCGCGCATAAAAGTAAACAGGTGCTTACAGATGATTATGTGAACACTACAAGCAGCTGTTTAGGTGACCAGCATGAATCATTAAAAATACATAATTATCTTAAACTTTGGTCACCCTGAAACGATTTGTTTACGTTTCGTGGGAATTTTGTATTGGTAATCTCAGATCGCAAACATGTCGGAAGCCGAATTAAAGAAAGGCATCGAGATAATAACCAAGACAGAGGAGCTGGCCGACAAGATACTGGTCAACAAGCAGGAGCTGACTGTGATGGACAGGCGGCGCCAGGAAAACCGAGAAGCTTTGCGACTGATTGAGAAATCGGATGAGCCAAAAGTGTGGATAACAATTGGTAGCATTTTGGTCAAAATGAAACGGGCAAAAGCATTGCAGCTACTCAAAAAAGGTATACATACACTGTATATATAATCTGTATATATTCAAATTACTTTTATTTGTAGACCAGGAGCAAATAAATCAGCAAATCAATTTGATATACTCAGAGCAAAAGATTCTCGTCAACAAACACCGCGATGTGGAATTCAAGGCACCATTTTCGGGCACCAATATCAAACCACTGGAACGCAAGGAGTTCGATGCCTTAAAGGCCAATTTACCTATACTATAAGTTCGATTCAAAGTCTGTTTAATTTAGCTAGAATAAAAAACGCTTTCCTTTCATATGTTCTCGCTTAACTACGTTTTTCAACACTGTCGTTAAGCTTTTTTGGCGTAAGAAAATACTGTACGTGCAATTTCGTATTTTCTAAAGAGAGATCTCGCCTCGGTTTCGCCCAAACGGGAATGCTTCAAATACATTTTTCAGGTCTCAACAAACAGCGAAACAGCGCTGCTCCCACACCGGAGTCGCTGTCGAAGACTCATCTCTATGAGCTTTGTTTGTTCCCATTTGCTTTATGTACGTGTGCATTTGTGTATTTGTCGTTAGTACTTAAACATTTAACAACTGTCGTCATTTCTTTGTGACTATTGTTTAATAGTTTGTTTATCTCAGCTATATTTAAGCTATTTTGCTTAAATTATAACTGATTTTGAAATAATCGATATATGTTCGATTGCCCGATTTAGATCTTGTTTTTAATAACTTTAATGAAAACAGTTCACAGCTGAACTGCACAAGGATATTTAAAATAATTAGTAGTGCCCATTATTAAAAAAAACTATTCAAAACTATTCAACTTGAAAAACAAACAACTGTGATTACTGGTGACTGGTATCAAATTAGATATGCCAATATATGGTAAATTCACAGTTAACCGTAAATATTGAATATTCTCTTTGAATTTCCCTCGTGTCAGCCCATTTTAATAGTTCATTTCAAATCAACCCGCTTTACAAACACAGGAGCAATTTACATCGCTCTTAGTGTTGGACAACGAACTGGTTCACTCGGCTAAAAAACATTTGTTGCTGCTGATTGCAACACAAAATTTTGCCGGCTCAGACGAGATTTTATTTTCACGAGCAGAAGTAAAAGTGCTGAAAGAGCATATTTACAAGAGGGGTAAGTGAGGCATAAACCGTCAACTGAAATATATCAAACTGATTAAACTATACACTCCCCTTACGAAGACAACAAAGAGCATGACTCGAACAATGAAAAACGCAATTCATTGCGTGCTTTTAATTATCTGCGTTGCTGCGGAATTTGGTGCTGCTGCTGCTGCTCAGCATTCTTATCGCAGCAGCTTTATCAATCCGTATCCGCGCTACAAGTTTTTTGAGGATGGCGTCGACCCCGGACAACCGCTCTTCCTCACCCCGCTCATCCAAAACAATTCGCTGCCCAAGCAGAAGGTGCAGGAAATGGCTCGAGTTCTTGGCGACCAATTCCAGGGCATCGAGAGCTATTCCGGGTATTTGACTGTGGACCCGGGCTACAATTCGAACATGTTTTTCTGGTATTTCCCCAGTGAAACGGAGCCCGAGTCTGCGCCCGTCGTGCTCTGGCTGCAGGGCGGTCCGGGCGCCTCCTCGCTCTTTGGCCTCTTTACGGAGAACGGCCCTCTGCAGCTGGACGGGCAGGGCAAGCTGCAAAAGCGCAACTACACTTGGAGCAGGACACACAATCTGATCTATATTGATAATCCGGTGGGCACTGGCTTCAGTTTCACGGATCACGACGAGGGCTATGCGCGCAATGAACAGGATGTGGCACGCAATCTGCACGAGGCTGTAATGCAGCTGTATGAGCTATTCCAATGGAGCACCCACAATGGATTCTGGGTCACAGGTGAATCATACGCCGGCAAATATGTGCCCGCCCTCGCCTATCACATACACCAGGTGCAGAACTCGATTGAGACGCGTATCTATGTGCCGCTTAAGGGCGTGGCCATTGGCAACGGTCTGTCCGATCCAGTGCATCAGATGAAGTACGGCGACTATCTGTACCAGCTGGGCTTGATTGATGACAACGGCTTGTCGCTGTTCCACGCTGCAGAGCAGAAGGGCGTAGACTGCATTGAGAGACGAAACATGAGTTGCGCCTTTGACGTCTTTGACTCCCTTATCAATGGCGACATGACCAACGGCTCAATCTTTAGCAATCTGACGGGCTACAATTGGTACTACAATTATCTGATTACGCATCCAGAAGACGGCGATGCCAATCTGGGTGAGTTTTTGCAGGCGGGCGCAACGCGTCTCGCTATTCATGTGGGCAACATGCCGTTCCATGATCTTGACAAGGAGAACAAGGTGGAGAAATTTTTGAAGGAGGACGTGATGGACAGTGTGGCACCCTGGGTAGCTGAGCTCCTCAGCCACTACACGGTGTGCATCTACAGCGGCCAATTGGACATCATTGTTGCCTATCCGCTGACCCGCAACTATCTGAAGACGCTCAAGTTCCCCGGCTCGGATGTTTAT
The DNA here is from genome assembly GCA_037043605.1 of Drosophila multiciliata. Taxonomy (NCBI): domain Eukaryota; kingdom Metazoa; phylum Arthropoda; class Insecta; order Diptera; family Drosophilidae; genus Drosophila; species Drosophila multiciliata. The sequence continues at coordinate 3,905,179 of JBAMBF010000589.1, forward strand.
AGGACTGCTCCACGCGAGGTTTGGCGCATTGATGGCGAGGTCGCTGGCTATGTGAAACATGCCGGGCATCTGGTTGAGATTATGATTCGCAATGCCGGCCACATGGCTCCACACGATCAGCCCAAGTGGCTCTACGAGATGATCAATCATCTCACTCACTACAAACATTAGAAATGGTTGAGAATTTGAATTGTAGCTTAACTTTAAAAGGGCTTTAAATGTTTTTATTAAATTACGGTTAAAGATACGCTTTTCGTTCCACGTCCGTCATATATGATCGAAATAAATTTAAAATGAATGGGTTACGCACTTAAATTGTGTTTTCTATGCTATTATAAAAAGAAAAACTGCAATTTGTGTTTTTGACCAGATTGAAATAAATTTGGCGCGCATAAAAGTAAACAGGTGCTTACAGATGATTATGTGAACACTACAAGCAGCTGTTTAGATGACCAGCATGAATCATTAAAAATACATAATTATCTTAAACTTTGGTCACCCTGAAACGATTTGTTTACGTTTCGTGGGAATTTTGTATTGGTAATCTCAGAACGCAAACATGTCGGAAGCCGAATTAAAGAAAGGCATCGAGATAATAACCAAGACAGAGCAGCTGGCCGACATGATAGTGGTCAACAAGCATGAGCTGACTGTAATGGACAGGCGACGCCAGGAAAACCGAGAAGCTTGCGACTGATTGAGAAATCGGATGAGCCAAAAGTGTGGATAACAATTGGTAGCCTGTTGGTAAAAATGAAACGGGCACAAGCATTGCAGCTACTCAAAAAAGGTATACATACATTGTTTATATAATCTGTATATATTCAAATTACTTTTATTTGTAGATCAGAAGCAAATAAATCAGCAAATCAATTTGATATACTCAGAGCAAAAGATTCTCGTCAACAAACACAGCGATGTGGAATTCAAGGCACCATTTTCGGGTCCCAATATCAAACCACTGGAACGCAAGGAGTTCGATGCCTTAAAATCCAATTTAGCTATACTATAAGTTCGATTCAAAGTCTGTTTAATTTAGCTAGAATAAAAAACGCTTTCCTTTCATATGTTCTCGCATAACTGCGTTTTTCAACACTGTCGATAAGCTTTTTTGGCGTAAGAAAATACTGATAAGCAGGCAACTCTGGTGTGTTGGCTCTCTCCACGCTCACCATTTGTTGTTGCGCCTCGTAATCGCGGTGTCGTCGTTTTTCGTTGTCTCTGGTTGTTTCTAAATTCTTTAATATTTATTGGCGCTCGGTAAACCAAAAAAAATATATATATTCAACTTAACTGAATGCAATTGCGGCGCAAATTGTCAACGAGTCAAGTGAACAAAATTACAGAATATTTTTTTGGGCATCATTTGTAACCGAAACGTGCGCTTACGTCGGGTTGCGTGTGTGTGTGAATTCCACTCTGATTGTATATGTGGTGAATTTGGCTCGCCCTTCGTCCCAACACCCGACATTCTTCCAGCAGCCCATCAACAGCAGCGGCGTGCAAAAAGTAAATTTTAGTGCAAATAAATTGTTTTGCTTATCTCGGCGCGCGCTCGCTCGCTTGATATGACCAAGTGTGCGTGTGTGCGTCTGTGTGTGTGTGAGTGAGTGTTAATTAATTTACAAAACCGCCAGCCTCTGGCTCGAGTGCTGAGTGGAGTCTTGCAAATAATACATACACAGAAACAATATATATTTGTGAATTTGTTAAAGAAACAAAATTTAGCGCGTGTTAAAAACAAGTGCGAGTTCCCCTTTGTTCACCACGCTCGCTCGCGACTCCCACCCACTCAAAACAAAACTGCCAATAACAATAATAACAAGGAGAAGAACAGCAGAACAGCAAAACAGCAACAGAATAACAAAACAAAAAGAGTGCAACACCAGAAAACAAAAAGGAAAATAAACGCAGAGGAGGCGTACTTGAAAACGAAAGTTCTTTCGCATGCAAACGATTGTAAAAAAAAAACAGCAAGTACACACACACAGATACACCGCACGCAGGCACGCTCGCAAATCGCAAAACATAAAATAAAGAGAGAGAGAGAGAGAGAGAAGAGGCACCGTGGCCACTTGGCCTTGAACTTGTGCGGCGCGGGAGCGCAGCGGTAAGTTGAGAATCGCCTTGTTTTTCTTACCTGCCTTTTGGCTAGTTTTGGTTTCCACATTCTTCCTACCTTCTTCCATTCGCCAGTGTCTATTTTAAAATTGATTGCAGGCGACTTAAAGTTATTTTTATCGAACTCAGTATGGTCATATGAAGGCTGAGCCTGTATTTTGTTTTCTACTCAACTAACTCTCTTAACTATTTCTCATCTCTCTCTCTCTCTCTCTCTGTTGTTTACCTCTGTGGTTATGTGCTTGACCAGCGCAAACTACTTTATCAGCACTGACTAAAACTTGTCCATCCACTTGAATAGGTTTGTTTTGCATATTAAAAGAAACCCCAACTTAAATAACTGTGTGTGTGTGTGTGCGTGTGCTTATATGTGTATACGCTGATTGCAGCATAGAACATCAAATTAAGTGACAAGCTCACAGCAAGCAGTAGCCGGATAGCGTCCACTGATAGAACGTAATGGATCAAAGACATTTCCCCACACACAGCTCAGCTCTAATTCGTTTATAAGTGTGTAGTGCAGGCAAGAAGATGTGTGTTTGTATGTGTGTGTGTTCTAAATGTCACTTTGAAGCTACTCTTGTGCAAGCTGCGCTTCGTTTGCTCGACTTCGGCAGCCTTCGTGTCTGTTGTTCTTCTCTGCGTAAGCGAAGAACAAACTTGAATTTCCTCTCAGCGAAGTCAATTTGCACTCCTGACACACACATATATATGTGTGTGTTCTCTCAACGTCCAATTTATATTAAGTAAAAGTTTTGTTGTTATTCATATATTTATATTAGATTTACACTCACTCACATATGCATTACAATAGTTACCTCAAATGATTGAAAAAAAAGCCCAACGCAACAATATTATTTAGAATAGATACACACACATACAATCACATATATAACTTTGTGCTGGCAGCTAAGGGTTTTTTTTATTTATATTTATTATTATCATTTGCACACAAATTTTCCGTTTGATTAGCTTACACTGCACGAAATCTACAAGTGTCAATCAATTCACTTTTACATTGTATTAATGAGATTTACTGTTTTTTTTATTTGCGTTTCCCTTTAATAGTTGGCTAATCGATTTTAATGCATTTTTAATTGTGTGTCTGCTAATGTTTTTGCTGTGTAGTTGCAAATATGCATAGTATAATGTGATAAAGTCATAAAAGCTGAGCTTTAAAGTAAATATATGTAAGCATTTGTAAAAACACAATTAGTCATGTTGTTATCGAATAGATTTTATGCTCAGTCGAAGACTTGATGTCGATAGTATTACTCACAACTATGGAATGAAGTAGTATTCAAAGTGATAAGCACAAGAGATAGACAATTACGCAGCTTAGCTTATTAAGAAAGACATCAAATAAATAAATATAAATATATATTTATTGAATATATTTATTAAAAAAATAAGAATGGTTTTTAATGAGTATTCAAAGTCAAATCTGAATAAATCATTTAGTGAAAAAGTTGTAGTATTATTAATTAAAATTACTATGTTAGTCTGTTGTCCAACTATTTACTGTTTGCTTTTGGAGTCACAATTGTTAAATAGTTTTACAAGTAAAACTAGTTTTCACAGTACACGAAAACAAAATGCTTGTTCCTCATGTTGTTGTTATTTTTTTTTTGTTATTATTGTTTTTGGTTGTTGTTATTTTTCTGTCTTTATGTATGAGCTTAAATATAATTTGTTAAAATATGCGAATTAAAGTTTGAAAACTTGTTTTCACACATGTATTCGTACACTTTGTATTGTGTGTGTGTGTGTGAAGCTAAAAAAATTATATCTTTTGTTATTTACTCATTTTTTGGGTGAATAAACGTCGAAGTTCTACAAAAAATCCATAATTAAGTAAGAGTATGTTGAGAGTATTAATTGGAAAAAGGAAAAAAGATGCAAATTTAATACTACTACTATAAAATGAAAAACATGTTATTGTTGTTGCTGTTGTAAAGGATCTGCTTGGAATTTGCAATTTGTTGGCTGTACATTGCAAATTGTAAATGTTACCTGGCAGTCTGATTAATTATGGGTTGTCTCTTGTGTTCGCCTGTCGTTCAAAACTCAAACTAGACGTTCGTCCGTCCGTTCGTCCGCCTGTCTTTTTGCGCGTTGATCTGAGCCGGTTGTTTGTGGTAGTCAGCAGCAGTTGGAAGCAAGTGCAGCGCCGGTTTTCTGTTCACGGGTTCCGCGTTGATTTGTATTTTATAATTTCAGGCACGTTGCACGATCATTTCTGTTACTGCTGCGGCGGCTGCTGAAGTTTTTTGCATTGATTTTGCTGCATACACTAAATTCCCAATGGCTAACAAAAAAAAACAAAAAAATTTCCACTTACTACAGGCACACACACGCACATTCATTGTATTGAGTGTACATAAGCAAACGCTTGTTTGCTTGTTTGTCATATCAATATTGAATACAAATTTATTAAATAATATTAATTTAATTTGTATTTCTAGCCGATTGCCAGCTGATTGAGAGATTGGCAATGAGCGAGAAAGAGCGAAAGCGCTACAGAAGAAGCGTTTGCCTGGGGGTGGGGTGGTGTTCTTAAATGCGTCAGCAGGCGACTTAAGAAATTCAATAATAAAACGCAGAGCACGATAATAAGTATGTGCAGTCACATGTATATTACAGTATATTAAGTACAACATGTACAATTGTACAACATTGTACAACAACAACGAGAACGAAAGAAAGAAAGAGAAAAAAAAACCTCACCACGCGCTGTTGATTAAAGAGCGAGCCACACACAGACACACAAAAACAAATTGAGTAAGGAACAGGAGCAGCGGCAGCCACTTGTTGATGCAAAAGAGAGTGATAGTAAGAGTGAGAGAGAGAGAGAGAGGGCGTATATGGGGAAACTCACCATGCGCACGTTCTCTCTTCGGCCATCGATTGTGGTGTGATACTCTCGATTGCGCCACCTCTTTGCGCTCCCCTTTCTTGTAAATAGCAAAAAGCAACAGCAACAACACTAAACAACACTAGATGTGTGCTTGCGCGCGGGCCTCTTTTCATTGCCCCCTAAGGCTGTTCGTGTGCTCCTTGGCAGCCCTTCCTTATTCGTGGGCAGCTTCTGTGTGTGTGTGAGTGTGCGTTTGTGTTTGTGTGTGAAACTTATCAAGGTCGTCACTTGGCGTTGCTGCCGACGACACCGTTTTTGCTGCTGTAAGCGGGTTTTTCTACTTACACACACATGCTAAGCACAACTCAGCCCCCTTAGTTTTTTTTTTTTGAGTCACAGTCGCCTTCCATCCTTATAGCGCAAAAATTCTTTAGCTTTTATGTTATTGGATTTTATTTTTGCTCTCTTGCTGCATACCGTGGCTTCGCCGTTGTTTCTTTTGCTTGCTCCCATTGCTGGTCTGTTTGAAGTGGCGTTGTTGTTGTTGTATTTGTTATTGTTATTGTTTTCGTTTACCCCCACACCTTCATCCACCTAGCACCTGTATTATTTGGCTTACTTGGTTTACCATGGCACCCGTTACGAGCTTTGGCATTGTATGATTTCGTTGCCAAACCCCTTTAGCCCCGCATCAACTCTCCCCCGGGTGATCTAAGCATTTTTTTATGCTCGGCTACAAACTGTTTGCCGTGTAAACAAAATTCGAGTGGAATTTAACTTAAATGTTTAAAATTATGCTGAATTTAATTGCTGCGGGCTTCTTGGAGCAATGTAAAATATTCTTAAAAACAAAATGTGTAACTATGCGAAAATACTTTAAGAAAGACAGAAAGAAAATATTAACCTTCGTGCATGAACAAATTTCTATGTAGACTTATTTATTTAGAAGAACAAACAATTGATAATGTTAAGCTCAAAGTTCTGGAAAAGATAACTTAATATCAAAAGTTAACTAAAAACTAGCCAGTAAGCATACTGTTCCTCTGTGCAACTTAGATGATGTACTAACATAAAAGCACATAATTAAGAGCAGAATGAAAAGCATATGTATATATATATATATATACATATAAATATAATTTAAAACTAGGTGAATATCGCTGGAGTAACTCAAATTTTAGACATTTAACTTTCTAATCTTATATATCTATATAAATATCACACCTATTGTCCACTCATTTCTCTTATATCGTCTGTGGGACATTATCTACACTATAACTCAATGTTGTACTATTTACATTATGTTCGCCTTGTCAGTAGTGTTTATACTAGACAACTATTTTAAAAACTCCTCATTTGAAGTAATATCTTTAATTTAAGCATAACCTACAGTTAAAATGGCCATTAATTATTCACAAAGGCGAATTAGGTTCACTGTACCCAACCAATGGGTTTGCTTGCCTCTAAATTTATTAGTGTCTGGTGCACCAATCACATTATTCGCTGCTTTTCCAGCGTCTCTTTTACTATGATTTTTTTTTTTTTTGTAGTTGTATTTGAACAACGCGACGGCGTCGCGCCTTAACTTGCAGCTATTTTTAGCCTTTTCTAATAAGCGCTGTCTATTTTTAGAGTCCCGTGCAGCAGGGCCCAGCTCTTGTGTGTGTGCGAAAGAGAGTTGAGTGCTATTTGTTAGCCCCATCGGCAGCAGCACTTGGCATCAGTTGTTTATCTGAAAACTTGTCCGCTTTGCTGTTACTTTTTTATTTTGCGTGATTTTTTTCTCTTTTCTAGATCATTATCATTGGTGTCTCCACAGCGCTATTGCAGTTTCGTTTTGGGCCGCTTCTCGAACTCAAGGGTAATTGTTGACCAGCTAGCTGGAACGGGTTTTCAAAGTCGTTCACGTAGGGTACGTGAAGCACTGGCCTGGTTGCCTAGGATATTGTCCATTATGAGAAACATTTGGCTTAAAATATATGTCTTCTATTTATTATTTAACAGAACCAGCAGTTTTGCAAAGTTGCAAATTATGATTAATTTAATTTAAAGTTGAAATATTTCAATTAATTTTTTTGCTGTTCACGAACTACATAAGGTAGATCATTTATATTTCTTGCTGGCCGAATTTTTGTGAAACCGACAAAAATTTGTTCCACTTGTGGCATTGATTGCCATAATATCGCACACATCATAATGATGGCTGTGAAAGTCTCAAATGGTTCATTAAGCTGCTTAACTATAATGCCATGTATTGAGAGATACACAAATACACTTACCACTAAGGGTTTCAAACGGGTATATTACCAAATGGTATACGTTGTGAGCACGTAAATAATTCATTGCACTAAGGCATTAAGTTATTTTTAGCGAACATGCATATGTTCGGTGAATAATTCATAATTATTTACTATAAGCACAGTGGAATTGTCCTGAATGACTGAGGCATAATATAAAACTTTTTCTTTGGGTACAGATAATTTTTAAATGCCGCATAGATCGGCAAGTCAAACTTCAACTCAGCCAAAACGATTTGTATGTTCTAAAACATAACATTATAATTTTTATAAAACACAATTAACTTAATTTGAAATTATAGCCTGCTGATGAGACTGTGTGGGAGTGCGGCACCTGCGTGGATATTTTTGCGACCACACAAAGTGCCTGAATACGCCTTTTTCCTATACCCACACCACACACCGCTCCGCCTTACATCGCCCCACTTTCAAAGCCTTTAGCGTCTTTTTCACTCGCATTGCTCATACGCAATGTGGGCCTGCGCATGACTTTTAAATACATTTAATGAGCAGCTTGTTGGTTGGCTTTCCTTTTGTTATAACAGCATTTTCTCTTTTATTTTTCGAATATATTTTTTTATAATATGGCTTGCAGTCCTTTGAAGTTGACGCGACAAAAGTTTGTGCTCTTTGGCGCTGCCGGCTAATTAAATTTATAGAGTACAACAACCACAATAGGAAGTTCTCTAATCCGAACTGCAGCACAACTTTTAATTAGTTGAAGCTATGCGCAAATTCAGAAATTGATTCAAGTGTAGTAATTGCGATTTAATTAAAACGCAAATCAATTTATTGTTTAATTTATTGATTTTCCTTTTTTTTTACTTTTTGTTCTCTACTTTTTCTGTTCAATTCTTGAGCCTTTTGTGGCACAAACACTTGACCAAAACAGAACAATCATCCGGCCAAATGAATTCAATAGTCTTATGCTTGATAATCATTTTGTACAACGCCATTTGTGAAATAAATATTAGATCATTTACACTGATTGACTGCAAGACACTCTTTATTCTACTGTAGGCAATAATAATAAAATTTGTGTATCAAAATTTAGTTTGAAACAATTGCTTAACAAAAATATTCTCAAAATTCGAGATTTAAATAATTAATGATATTTAAGTTGCAGTTTCTCCCACTTACGTAAACCAAAAAGGAAGGGTATAAAAATAGGCAAGCAGAATATTTATTTAGTTTGTATAATATAAATAATTTTAATTAAATAAATATTTAACGTGCAAAATAGTGTGTTAACATGTATGATTTTTCATAATATTTCTACGAAAATATATATATATTTACATATATAATATATATATATGAATAAATTATTAAACAGCACGAGCAACAACTATGCGTTGAGTTTGCCTTGAGATCATTAGCCTGGCTTGTAGACGCTGGAGACTGAAATCTTTTGCGCTGCCGATTTCCAGACTTTGGCCACTTTGGGGCCTCTTGATTTAATTGCTTTCATTGAGCAAATCAACACATTGCAAAGTGAACAAGCAGAGACCAATCAAGCACTTCGACCTGGTAGGTCCATTGTGCCCCCTGCTGAGTCAATAGCGTTTCCATTAACCATAATTCTATTTTGTATGTTTTAAACATGTTTTCCAAGTATTCTAAATTATCCGCAGACTTTAGTTGTTAAGGACTCTTTTTCATTATTATTAAATTGGCAAATAATAAATATACCTTGTGTTTGTGGTGAATTCTTCGAATTTAATGAGATTTCGAATGAGAAACTTGTGGTTTCCCTTTGCTATTCAGTTGCCTAAGCCGTTTTTGATTATAGCCATATTTTCTGCGAACTGGTACGCAGCCTAATTGCTGGCATCGTACAATTGAATTGATGCCGAAATGTATTTACCAAAAGTGCATTGACACCAGCTGATAACAACCGAATTATATAATTTGGTGTACTGCGTAAAATTTAATGTTTATTTTTTATTCTTATGATGATTAACAGCTGTATAAATAAAGGCTGTTTTACTGTTTTAGTGCGTGATTAATGTTCAAATATATTTTAGTTTAAACAATTCTATTATGTATACGCAAATTATAATCAGCTAAGTGTGCCCAAGGTTTGGAATTTCTGTTGGAGAAGTTCTCGTATTTACCTTGAAAACAATATAAGCTCTGTGCACCTTAATACTCAATTCTAAGATATGTTGTCAAGTTGGAAACTATTCCATTGTTTAGCTCCAATCGATGACTATATACAACAGCAAAAACAACCACCTTATGACGAATCTGAAACAGCCTGGGGCAGTAATAGTTGTATGGTATATGTGTGCTCATCTTCAGAGATCATTATTTAAGCGAATTCAGTTGTCTGCTTCAAATGCGGCCAGGTGATTAAGGTGTCAATTTGGAAAATCCAAAGTCAAAGCAGAAAACACACTACAAAAATAAAAAAAAATTAATGCCAAATGAAAAATAAAATATGTATTTTGAAATTCTTTCGAAAGTTGTTTGGCACATAACTTAACGGACTTCCAGCAAATTTTAGGCACACAAAAAAAAAACGAAACCGAAGAAAAGAAAAACAACAATGAAGTGTGAAAAAAATAATACAAAAAAATATATTAAAAAAAAGATGAGATTTGATAAAGCAGCTAAGGAAATAAATCAATAAAGAAAAAATGATTATGCTTAACCAAACCGTGTGTATATGTATGTGCGTGTGTGTTGTGCATGATTTGCGCTTTGGATTTGCTTTTTTTTCCTGTTTTTTGGCAAGTCAAACATTGGTACAAGCAACCGGTTCTCAAGAGATTTCACGCGTTTCCAGCCACCAAATGAAGCGTCAATTAATGTTTAATAAGTGGTGCTGCTTCTGGTGCTGCTGGTAATGGTTGGGCTGCGTTCAGCGGTGCGCACAGAGGAGCTAACTACAAACGTTAAATAAATATCTAAGTCATTCCATGTTTGGGCACGTGGACATAAAAAAACATAAAATATAAATAATAAAAGCAGTGTTAAGAAGCATCGAATAAAAGTAAACAAAAGCGAAAAGCCAAGACAGAAACACGAGAATAAATCACAAACCAATCAAAGAGACACCAGCCGCAAACACTGAAGCAGACCCAAAATTGTTTCTTAAGTATTTCCGAGCATGCCAGCCGCTGCCTCACACCATCCACCCCCCGCTGTTGACGAGCCAAATGATCGTGCGATTAACTGTTAACAAATCGTGCACACGCTGATGTCATACACGACTCGTGCGCTCTCTCGCTGTCTCTCTCTCTCGTTTTGCTTCGCTGTTATCGCACTGCGCACCGTTTGACTTGTTGTTGTTGTTGTTGTGATGTCATTTATGCAACCAGCATTGTAGATAACTGCTAGTTCTCGCGCTCTCTTTGCTGCTGCTTTTTGCTCGTTGAGAAAACAGCAAGCTTTATTCTAATTGGATTCCGGATCGCACATGCAAACAAATCTTTGCGTGTGTGTTTTTGTTGCTTCTTGTTGTTCAGTTGAACTCGCAATTTGTTGACTTTTCGTCGTTTATCACATTTTTTTCATTTCGCTTGACTCTCAACCGTGTGTGCGTGTGTGTCTGTGTGTGTGCACAGCTTCGTCTTTTGCCTTTATCTCTGCTCGATGCCTCACATGCAATAAATACCAATTTACAGCATTTTGAATGTTTACACGTGACTTTAGTTCAGTTGTTGATTCTGCCACGAACATGTGCAGCATAAAGAGCAAACAACAATAACAATAACACAAAAAAAAAGCTGCCAATATGGGTGACATTTGTCTGCGCGCTTTTTCTATTTGCTGATCTGATTAAACAATTTTGCGCCTTTTGTTGCTTGTTGATTTGGTTGTTTGTGTAACACTTGTGATTATTACAGTCTTGTAAATATGTATTTACGTATTTACCTGCATACAAAGTTATCAAGCTAAGGGTTTTTTTCTTAGCTGTTTTGCATGTGATGCCAATTAAATTGCTAATTCGTCTTTCTTAATGAAATATTACGCATACAACAAGTTGTACTTATACTTTATAAATTGTATATAAATCAATCAATCATTCTGCTGTATATACTATATATATTGAAAAACCACATTAATTAAGAAATGGTTTCAGCTAAGAAAAATTAACTCTCGAGAGTCAATAAAATTGATTTGTCAACGACTCAATTAAAAATATTTGAATATCTTTATTAATTAAATGTTTATTTTTCTATCATTTTATATTACGTAAATTGATAATTGTTAAACAATCAAATTGAAAAGAGATTTAAATATTTTTGAATAGGTAAATTTCCAATTCATATATAAAGTTAAGAAAAAAGTCAAAAAGTCAAATCATTTATATACGGCATGTTTGATTTGTCTGTTTTCTTTTACCACTGCCACAGGTGCATTCAAACAAATAATCGCATTGTCTGGTGCAAAGCAGAAACTAATTAAACAACAAACAAACCAATGTGACACGGGCTAAACGGTTTAGTTTATTTCTTATTCAATTGCATGCATGTGAAAAGCACTGACAAAAAACGGTTGTCTAATTGTTTATATATGCCAAGTGGATATTATAATTCAAATAGATTAAATGCTGATTTATTACGTTAACAAAAGCTAGATTTTTACCTAAATGTACAAATTTATAATTAAATTTATAGAATTATAAATAAATTGTATTCCAATATTTACTTGGTTTTCACACAATTTCAAACCGCTTGTCCAAAAAAAGGGCATTTGTTTCTTTTGCTGTTTATTACAGAGCATTTAGCAATCGGACACTTTTCTTACCGCAAATCCCACTATTCTGTTTACCTTTGCGGATTATTCAAGCAATCGCTTTGCATGCTAAAAAAATGCGAAACACACACGCAAACACATACGCACACACAGTCACGCACATACACACATGCAAACTCTCACCTCACACCTTGTTATGTGGTGGGTGCTGACCGTTGCGCCCACATGACACGCCCCCATTACGCAAAAGCGATAGCCAGTATTGCCACATTTATCGGAGCTTGTCACACGATTCGCATTTGCAGCGCCGTCGATGTCGACGTCAAGGACAGCGTCGCTGCCCTCTTTATGTATTGCATTGAACTTGAACGGGGGTTGGCTTTGGGCTTGGGGCCTGTGCGCTGCTGACTTGCAATTGCTGACGCCAGGGGGCGTGCCCAGCACATGTACATGTACACTCCCAAAGCTCTTCCGATGCGACTGCAACTCACTCAAAGCTCTCTGCTCACTGGCAACTCACTCACATTTTCGAGTTAAGTTTTATGCGCCTGTGAGTTATGCAGCGGAATTTTCAATTAGCTGTCGTGGGAATTTTTAGGTATTTTCTGCATAAATTAAATTTCCCCAGCATTTGAATATTGCAGTGACGTCAGTAGGAACAACATGCAATGCGGAAATGCTTTCAACTTTAAACTTTCCATCTAAAATTAGCGAGCAACTATAAAAAGCAGCAGGCAAAACAAATATATATATATATATATATAAATCGAGACTTGTAGTTGCTGTTGTTCTTTTGACTTTGCTGCAAAGAATGCTGCATACCTTGTGGCGTTTGTTGTGTGTGTTTTGTATTCGTATCGAATGTCAAAACGCCTGCTGCTAATCAAAGTACAAGCAACCCAAATGCAACTGTCGCCATTCCCAGCTGTATTTGTTGGGTTTTGCTTGGTTTTATGTTTGCGACCATTTCCGGCGACATTTTCAACTCGATTAGAAATTCAAATGGCATTCACCAGCATTCGCTTGACAGCCAAGCAAGAGGGCGTCCTCGGGGGAGGCAATGGTTTATCAATTACAGGCACAGTGCCAAAGTCGCAGACGGGTTCACAGTCAAACGCCACACTTGCCACAAGTCGTTGCGGCCGTTCATTTCAAGGACATGTACATGAAAATGCTTATGAATTTATGCAATTTATTCACTTGGCATTTTAAATGCAACAGCGAGAGTCGCCTGAAACAAATTTAGATTCTGTGACTAATAATACTCTCACAACTCAAATTAAATGTGAAACTACAAGATTGGTTGCATGTATAAATGGATAATATATTTAATTGGCACAAGTTTAAGGCAAATCGTAATAAATCTTAATCAAACTTAGCTTACTATATTTAGCTTTAATAACTATATAATTATAAATTTATGAGCAACTAAATTTAATATATATATTATTGTTGGTGACAATAAGCAGTCCAGTCGATTTAGCAATTTGCGTGCGACTTCTGTAAGAAAATAACAGTTTCAAATATTATAAGTTTAAAAGACTTATAATTTTGAAAAACATGTTCTTGTAACTATACGCATAATAAATTAATTTCGATATAAACATAATAAATTAATTTCGATATATCCATATAAATATTCGCTAGCAATTGAAAAAAGAAATAAAGCTAAGACTTTATAGACAAAGCCTTAGAATTGATCTGGATGAAAATTGTACAATTAATTATTAATAGTTCAAGGTATATTTAAAATTCTTGTCATAAACCTTGACATAGTATTTATTATATGTAGAAATTCATAAAACTGCTACAAAGAATTTCTTGCCCAAAATAAAGTTGTTATTAAATAATTGTCGTTAGTTTTGATTTTTTAATTTAGGGTAGAAAAACATATGCTGCCTTTAGTAGATATGTTTTAAATTATTAATTCAGGTGTAAATTCTGATAGCTGCAGTACCTATAATATATAACCTGTATTTTAATCGATTTCATTAAATATATTTAATGGTCTCAGAGTCGAACTGCCTTGACCTGTATCAATGTAATTTAGATTTAATACTCTAAATGGGTTAGCTGAATTCACTTAATTATCAGTTTAATTCTGTAAGTCGCTATATTTCATGCTCTAATCTCTTTTTAAATGGTTTTAAGTTATCTATTTTTAATCTTTTTTAAACAAAGCAGCATTCACTTAATTGTTAATTTAGCTCTGGCTTATTAAACTATTTTATTATAACGTCCAATAAATCAACAAAAAACAATTAAGTAAATACAAATTACAATTTACAAAATGCATTTATCTATTTACACAACTCTTTGAATGCACCTCGGCAACAGAAGTAGCCAAAGGCAAAGACAAAGACACAGCAAAAGCGAAAGCGAAACTAAAGTTGGCCATTTGGTGGCGCGACACAACTGACCAGAGTCACGAAGTGAATGTGCCTTGGGTTGGGCCACTTAGAACCCGGTTGGCAAACTTGGCTAATGTATTTGCATACCAACTTCTGATTGCCATTGTTATTGCAATTGTTGTTGTTGTTATTGTTGTTGTTATCTGTCGCAGCGGAAATGCAATGCGGCGCTGTTTGTTGACTGTTGACTATGTGGTAACTTGCCACATTGCCACTTGCAACTTGTGTGTTGGGCAAACTGGCAAACGTGTAGCTTCTCGAGTGATTGACACCGCGTTGCACGCAGCTTGCATTTTTGATAGCCAATCTCCACATCTCCCCACTCCCACCCGCCGTCCCCAACTCTCTACTGAATACTCCTTTTCACATTCCATATTCGAAATGGCAAACAAATTGGTATCTATCATAATATTTATTTGGCTTTTTTTTTTAGTTGGGCTCATAAACCTAAATTGCATTTTCTTTGATTTTGATTTTTCGTCCATTTTGCATAAATGTGAGCGTGTGTGTGTGTGTGTAGCTGAGTGTGTGTGCAAGGAGAATTCTTTGGCGTGCCTGGCACTAGCTGGCACCTGGTTTGGTGCGACTTTGGGATTCCGTTTCGATTTAGCTCTTGGTGCTAATGGCTTGTTATAGCATAAAATCGCGTTATCCTCTAACTCAGTGTGAGCATGTGTGTGTGTGAGTGTGTGAGTGTGTGTCTGTGTATGTTTGACAGGCTGTGTAGGTTATTGGTTTTTGATAGCGCGTGTCGTGCGCATGAAAATCATTTCGATGGCATATCATCAATAACAGGCGGCAGCAAAAAACTCGAAAAAAAATTAAAAAAAAAAAAAAACAAACATACATCTAGTTATTTGTTAAATTATGCAAATATTAGAGCATATAGTGGCTTTATATAATCACATCTACATCTTGTACATATGTTTCTTGTATAATCTGAGTAGAGATTATTTTTATCTACAGACCCAACTAAAATACTGCATAACTCTGACAAGAGATTACTTTTTTTTACTAGTTTTAGTTTTAGTTTTAGATTAGTTTTCTATTTTTAGCTTTTTCTCAACACATTATTAACATAATCTTCAGGTGTTCATTTGTTTATCATTGTAGTCCATAAGGCAACTGATTTACACTAAGTTTTTCGGGCTGAACTTGAAATAACAACAGAGAATTTACAGTAAATAATTGTTCGATTGTTGTTGATATTTTGACCAAATGAGTATCTGTCCGAATCTGAATTCCTCTGCGTTTACTTATTATCAATGCTTATAAAAAGTCTGAAATACCCAGCCAATTAAATGATTATATTATTATGCTAATATTATATATAATAGAAACAATTTGTAAGAGCTTAGAAAGTATTAAAAATGGACACTCTAAATTACACAAAAGTAAAAAAATCTATCAAGTTTGTTTTGACTTTAAATAACTGGAAATATCAGCTGCATCAAAAGAAGATTTTAAGAATATTTTTTAAGTAAAAAATATATTTTCATAAAACTCTTGACAAGTTAGACAATTTTTAAATTGTAAAGTGTAAGCCCCAAATCATTTTAATCACTGATTCTACACTTACAAATTGTAAGTAATATTTTAATTATTTACATTTAAAGATTAATAACAAATCTGTATTTTTGCCTCTTGCAGATTGGAAACTTTTGAACAGGGAGTAGTCCATCTAGCCCATGGACAGCCATAATTTAAAGGTAAGTTTTTTATCAGAACTTAATTACAACTATAAAAATTTAATTATTAAGCTGATAAACATTTAAATCTGGCACGTGACAAAATACGCAAATCCCAAGATGAGGGTACAAATTCAACAATAAACTTAAACTCAATTTAAATAATTATGTTAGTTTCACAGTGCGATGGGTGACGGGGAGGGTTGGCGTGAAAGGGGGTAGAGCTGTACAGTTACTGAGTGTTTGAGGGTTTTACGCCATTTTTGTTGTTGTTGTAGTTGTTGTTGTTGTTGGGGTAACTTCCGGTTCAATAGGGCGGCAAGAGAACACACATTTATTCATTTAACGCCTCATTAATTCATCACTTTCAATAAAATTTTACGCTTACATACACACAAGAGGTGTGCCTAAGTATGTGTTGGTGTGTGTGCGTGTGTGTGTGTGTGTGTGTGTGTGTGTGTGTGTGTGCTGTTGCTGCGTTAGATGTGAACCGCAGGTAGTTACAGACTGTAGAGCTGTCAGTCGCTCCATTAGAGGGACAGTAATGCCTGTCTACCTGAATCCTTGTGCCTTTAATTAAGCGTGCAATGTGTATATGCGTGTGTGTATGCGTGTGTGTGTGTGTGTGTATCTGTGTGCTTGTGTAAAGCTCATTGAATTTCGCGTTAATGTATTAACTTTTATTCGCGGCCGAGTGTAGCATACGTTCAGGCGCCAAAGTTGCAACTGACTTTCACAAAAGCCATGCAAAAGGCATGAATTGTAATGCATTATGCACATGACCAACGCCTAATTGGATCTCTCTAATTTTTAAAAAAGCAAATTGTGGCTTTAGCAAGTACTAATTGCCTGGTTAAACATGTTCGTTGAATTATATCTTGTGTTTTGCGCTGCTGTTTTCCATTTTGTACAGTTTTCTGTGTATACAAAAAAGCTAATTTTGCGCAGCAAATCACTTGACGCTGTTTAAAAGGATTTTGATCATAAACAGACGCATCTCTTTTTTGTTGTTGTTGTTGTTGGTCTGTTTGCCACATTCCACCAACACACGCAACACACAGCGGCAACGTTTAAAAATAACTCCTTGTTCAAATTTCCATGGAAATCGTCTATATTAAATATGTATGTATAAATATTGATATTTTCACTAGTGTGCTAATTTTAAAAATTATTCAAATATCACACACACAATCATACAAACGCATGTAATTTTGGCAAAGAAAGTCTAAACAGAGAATCGCCTTGACTAAGTACACGAAAATGTTTTGTTTTGTTTTGTTTTGATTTGACTTGTTTTGATTTCAATGCAACTATTTTTGCGGGTGTTGCCTGTAAAAATAAGTGATATAATTTATTTTGAAAATCATGCGCACATCTCCGCGCCGCGCACTTCCATTTCAAAATGCAACATTACCAAAATAACTGTAACAGCAGCAATAGCAACAGCAACAGCAGCAGCAACAGCAGCAGCAGCAACAGCAGCAGCAACAGATGCTCAGGCATCAGTAGCCGATTTCCTTTCTTTTAGTTGAAGGAGATCAGTAGTCAAAGCAACAACACACACACACACACAAACCAACACACACTTTGACTGCGGCACGAAAATACTTGTACAATAACAAAAACAAAGAAAACCAAAAATAATACGTAAAATTGCTTTAATTTTAAAATATATTTCACTGTTTGTGCGCGCGCCTTTCTCGCTCGGCCTTTCGATTTATTTCGAGCGATCGGCCAGAATTAAGAGCTTTAATAGCGCATCGGTCGAGCAATCAAACGCGTCGCAACGTTCGATTAAAACGCAGTTTTATCGGTTCTAAGCTTCGATTAATTATTTGTGCACTCCTCGTTCGATAGACGCGTTTTTTTTTTGATGCTGTTGCAAGTCGAGTGTTGTTATTTGATTGAATATTGTTTCGAGCTGAGAATTGCAATTGATACCTAAAGTTGTTATCGTTGGCAAACCTAAGCCCAACTATCGATAATTTTCAGCTTACAACATCCTTTTTATATAAGAGAAAACAGAGATCTATTTTGAGTACTTATTTAATTATGGTAATTGATTTTGGGTAGATGGATAATTGAAGAATTTGATTCGCTTGAATAAATACTTACCTATTTATATATATATATATATATATATATATATATATATATTATGTATTAAGTAAATAATAAGAAAATTGTTTGATGCCCGTTATAAAGTCATTAGGCACTCTTGTACGAATTGACAATTTCAAGGCTCATTTGGCCTTTCGTCTTCTGGCTGCCTCACCTGCCACTTTCATCTGTCGTTTCCATCATTGTGTTTTGGCTTTGGGACTTTGAGACGCAGAGTGAATGGTGAAGCCAAGCGGCAAATCCTTGCTGCAAAACACGCTCGCAATTCGCATGAAAATCCCATTAAATCGCTTTAAAAACGCTTAACTCGAAAAGCTTATCAGACACATCCAAGTATAAAGGCATATTAAAAATATATTGAAGGAAAAAAAAAATTGGGCGGGAGGGCGTGGCTTTGGAGCTTTGCCACCTGCAATTTCAAGCAGTATTTTCAATTGTTTTGTAGGATTTTATTTTTGTATCTTCTATTTTGTTTTACTTTTCTCTTTTTTTTTTTTTTTTTTTTGTTGAAAAGGTGCTTCTGGCCGCGTTCTGCGGAATGGTTGGTTATTTATTTTGGGTTACCTCTAAAATTAAAATGGCTCAAAACACAAGACCAACAGACACAGACACATAAACACACACATACAAATTCACACACACGACGCCAACAACAACAGCAACAATAACAACAACAACAACAACAAACAAGAGCGAAACAAACGAACAAAAAAACGTTTTTTATAGAACATTTATTTATAATTATACATTCTCGATGTATATGCGATTTTCTGCGCCAGTAAAGTGAAGTGTAGGAAATATCGTGCACAGACATATTTTCATTTCGATCCGATTCAATCCAATCCCCAGCCGATCCTCCACAATACTCAATAATATCGCTCGTGTGCATTCAATTAAAATACAAATCAATTATTATAAATATTCGTAATAAATGAATTCAAATCGTAATGCAAATTTAAATGTGAAGACGCATATTTCCGGCTGTGTTCAATCGTCGCCAAATTAAATTAGCAACAATGTGCTAAAAAAAAAAAAAATGTGAATGAAATTACAAATTTCTTGTTTTATTTTCAAAGTGCTCTTAAGTGGGGTCAACCAAAAAATAAAAAAGCGAAAAAAGAAATGAAAATAAAATAAAAGGCGAAAAATCGCCAATGTTGAAAAGTGAAATTCTGTCAAAGCAATTAAATTTCCCAAAATAAAGTCGAAACATCTGTTCTTTGTTGTTTGTTTCCTACGAAAATCGCGCAAAGTGTATTGGCAACAACAACAGCAACCACAACAGAGTTGTGAATAACAGAATGTTAAACGTACGCATAATGGAAATGTTTTTGTGTGCAGCTAAAATGTTGCCAACGCATGTTGCTGACCGCCAGATGGCGCACGCCATTATCACTGCCCATAGGTGGCGGCAACAGCAGCGCCATGAGCACGATCGCCTACGTTTAGATGAGCACAGATGGCGCCACTCGAACTACAGCGCCATTTTGTAAGCAATCAATAAATTAGTTATTATTTAATCAATAAATTAAGAATTAAAGTTAAAATGCCAGCACTGTATAGATTAAACTTTTAATATTTATACAACCTGCATTATTTAAGCCACTTGCACTGTCATCACAAGCTGAAAAGCTTCTTAGTTTAGATGCCAACTAATCCTTTGACTAATCCTTTGTGATATCGCAGCTGGCGGCTATTACGCTGTGTGTTAAGTGCTTCCTTCCACATTTTGAAAGCTCTGACAACTCTTGAGTGTTTTCCTACACTAACAAACACTCAAGTGTGGATGGAAAATACTCGGTTGAGTGTTGAACAACTGTTGCTGTGAAAATATCAGCATTAAATTCGTTTCAGAATGTAAATGCAAATATTTGATTTGACAAACAAAATATTTGCCTTTAATAATTTATATGAAATTAGTTAACTTTGGTTGCCTGATTGTTGAATTAATAATATAGAAAAGTAAAATAAATATATTTTAATTCATTAAACAATGTGAGGTATTTAAATGATTGATTCAACAACAAGCGTGGAAGATTTTTTTTTTATTAAAACAACAATACAACACCAAGTTAATTAAGAAAGATTTAATTTGTTTAAAGTATTTTAAATTATTAAAATTTATATAATGAATGATTCTGCTATATCTAAAGCGGATCTTAAATACTTTTAAGTGTATTTAACATACGGCTTTCTAAAGAAATTACTTTTTGGCAGCCAAGGGCCATGTTTTGATCTGTGCGAGCGACGGAGATTAGCTAAGAGGGTTTGTGCTGGTGCGGATGAAGTGAGTGGGTGAATGCTTGGTTGGGAGCAAGTAGGGTTAGCGACATGTCTGTCATTCCAAAGCAGAGGCGACAAACGTTTCCGTTTCCGCCGAAATTCAATACGCACACGCCACGACTCCAAAACGACGTCAGGCACATGTGCTCCACTCTTAGGCCCATCTCTACAAATCTATACGTATATGTTTATATATATATATATAAATATATATATATTTTTTAGACTTTTCTACGAGTACGAGCAGTGTCCCCTTTTTTTTGGCACTCGCCTCGCAGCGCATATTTTGCAGCAAACTTCGTGCAATGTTTTCGACTTGTTGTGTTTATTTGTTGTTGGTTGTTTTTGTTGCTATTCGCAACTGAAAGAACCAGCTAGAAGCATTAACGACTCTTTCTAAATTGCAACAAAATGTTGTTGTTTATTTACGCAAATTTGTGTAGACTTTGGCTGGCTGCCAGGCATTACGAATAGCCGCGACGCCATTTTCGAATGAATCCCAAAATGCCAGCCAAAAAAACATGCCAACCAACGAGAACCTCAAAATGCGAGCACCAGTTTATTATGGAAGATATTTACAAGAATATTTGGTAACTTATTTATTAATTGTGGCCCACATGATTTACCGTCGGGGGGGTGGGGAGGAGGTCGAGGTGAGGGAAGGGTACAGATGCTTTGTCACCCCATTGAATTCAACAATTTTTCACATTTTCATTTTCGTTTTCTTTTTCCTAGGTGGGCGTTTTGTGTGTCGTTATTGTTGATGTTGTTGTTGTTGTTGTTGTTTGTCTGTGTGAGACGTATAGGGCATGTCATAAAAATCAAGTGAAAAGCGCCACAAGAAGACGCACAAAAATGTCGAAAATCATGACAAAGACCAGAAAAAGTCTTCGTCGAGCACATCAAATAAAAAAAAACAAAACATGAAAACGAAAACGAAAAAGAAAAAAAAAAGATACAATTTATTATAGACAACTGCTTTTGCCAGAATTCAGTTTGTCCATTTTTTTTTGGTTTTCCCTGCTCTGTCTCCCCCGCTCTCTCTATCTCGCTCTCGCTCTGTGTGCCTCTCTTTTTGTCTTTGTTTCTTTCTTTCACTCGCACACAACAAAAAAAGGAAATGCTGCAGACTATTTGGACCCGCTGGAAAAGCTCCTCTTCTGAGGTGACATGGCAACGCACACACACACACACAATACATAATCACACACACACATAAATATATACACAGACAGAGCTGTGAGTTACAATAATGCACAGATACAGTTACAGTTACAGTTACCATGCATGCCCCTAGATACAGATACAGATGGAATGAGCGGGCAACACTGATCAATGTTAGCAACGCACAAGTCTTGTCTGTGTGTGTGTGTTAGTGTATGTGCGTGTTTGTGTATTGATGTGTGTTGATGTGTGTTGTGTGTAGCTGTATGTGTTTGTGGCTGTGGTTGACTGCGCTTGCTGTCGCTGCTGCTGTTGAAGCATTTCATTAGCCACCCACACATAACACTATGCGCACACTCACACACACATACACAAACACACAGACTGACAAACACTCACAAGCTTACACACCAATACACACAGACAACCGCAGAGCACTCGTGCACACTCAATACAAGCAAGATTAATGCCTGGCATGTGGGCGTTGAGGCCAGCACGCGCACTTTTCGCTCATGCATACCCTGTACACATGCTTTTTATCTATAGGGTATACACATTCAAAATGCTTACCTAAGCTTGTTGTGCAGTCAAAGGTATTAAAGACAAATAAATATTCTAGTAGAAGCCACACAAATTATTCCTAATACATTATTTATCTATTTTTAAAAAATAATTTTATATTTTTATTGTCTGACAAATCAACCAATTTTTACGCAAAGAACTAATCAAGAAAATTAAAGTTTCATTTAGATTTAAGTTAACAAATGCTGCTAGTACAAATTTATATTAGATTAATAACTAAAAGCTAAACAAATGAAATAGAATTGTTATCTAATTAAACAATAGCTGAATAGAGGGTATCTTACTGTTGAACATTGTCAAAATTTGTGAATATTTGTGCATAAAACCGCAATCAGAAAATTGTCAAATGCTGCAGAGTTTCTGGTCCTTGGTTTCTAACTCAGACTTGTTGCATGTGAAAGGCTTCCCAGACATGGACTCGAGGCAGAGTCGATGGTTTACCATTCTGCATTTGCATGACGCAAATAAGGACATTCTTTTTTCTATATTTAGTCATGTAGGTGGAGTCTGTTGTTGTGTCGGTCGAGTAACACTTGTGTTTGTCATTTTGTCTGATTTCAGTTGCACAACTCGGTCACATAAGCGCCGCAGGTGGAGATTGAGCCGGAGTCGAGGCATCTGAGCTGAGACAAGCGCAACAACAATTATTCAACACATCAGGATATAAAATACACCTTAAAGTGCACAGAAATCCAGTGGCTTAATCGCATTCATATTGCCATATACAAATATATATTTATATATATATATTTATCTATATTTACATATATATATATATATATTATGTTAACTAGTTGCCATTGAGAATTTTAGATTGGCACTAGAAACATTGAACTCCTTTTTGGACTCTTTGTGGTAGCTCAACAGTGGCATTTCGAAGGTAAGCATTTTAATCTTTCCACATAGCAATCAAATTCGCATTACAATTATTTTTAATTACTTAAGTAATTAAATAATATTTATTTTTCAATATATTAAACTAACGCAAATGTGCTTATAGAAAACATTAATGTGTTAAAAATTACTTTTAATTACTTAAGTAATTGAACTATATTTATTTTAATATATTTTATTATAGTAAAAACCCATTAATTATTTTCAATTAAATAAATATTTTGATCTGTATTTAATTACTGATTCAAAAAAATATTTAATAAATGCGACACAAAATAGAAACTTAGAGCTTGGCCTCAGATTAAAGATAGTTTAGATGAACCGAAATAATTGATACACGCTGAGGGGGTACATAATGAGGTTTTTTTTATTGTCAGTGTTTCAATGGTCAAGTGTTCACTGTACAGGCCCCCACATGCCGTGCATAAGTATCTGCGCCGAGCAGCTGGCGAGACCTACAACAACAGCTGAGCATGTATTGTGCATGAATTGTATACATATTTTCAATATGTACATATTCTTATATATATATATACATATGTATATATATGATTTATATGTATGTATATAGTTCGACAAACACACGCACATCAAAAATTGGCGTTGGTATTTCTTGGCGTTCAATTAACGTAAAACATTTGCCAAGAATTTTCTTGAGTCGTTTTTTTGGCTCGCCCCTGTTTCATTGGTAGCTTCGTTAGCAACCAAAAAGAAGAGAGAAAAAAGAAGAAAAACAAAAAATAAATAGATGTTTGTATTACACTAATAAAAAAACTAATTAACTTTTGGAGCCAAACTTTGTCGAGTGCCTCGGGGTCAACGGCCTCAGTTTGCCAAAAGTTTTCACTTTTTCCATTTTTCTGCGTGGCCATTCAAAAGCATTTCCGTAACTTTCCAGCTGAAATTATATAAATCGTACTTATATATTTGTTTTCCCCAAAAAGAGGGCCCCGCAAAGTGCGTCATATAAAATATTTTGTAAAATAACATAACGTTCAAATATATCTACTTTCGATAAAAAATTATTAAATATTCTGGCATGTGTGCGAACATCATCAGAAATTCAAACACGCGTCCTTTGCAGGCCACGCAACCCACACAACATACTTCTTCGAGTGTGTGTGTGTGTGTGGCGCCACACACATTTTGCCTGCCAGCTTCACTGTACTTCTGTGTGCACCTGTAGCCGGAATTTCATCACATTAAGAGTCGCTTTTTGAGCTGTCTCTCTTATTTTTTATTTTTTATTTTTTATTCTTTGCCTGCTGTTCACGCGCAATTATTGCACGCGACGACCGCAATAAAAGAAAATTAAAGTTTTTTTTTTTTTTTTTTTTACTTTTTTCTTTTGATTCTTGCAATTTTGCTTGCCGCCCGTTGGTGCCGCATCATTTTGGCTCGGTTTTTATGTTGCAATCTGCCCCCCTTTGCCGCTCGCTTCACCCTCAGCGACTCATTCATTCATTTTGTGGCTGACATTTTGTGCATTTTGCATTTGCTCAACGTTCTGCCATTTCATTTGCAGCGTCAAGTATTTTGGCCATGTTCCAAAATGTTTGTGTCTTGTGCCGCGCCACAGACGTTGCCGACATCCAATGGGGCTGCTGCTCATGGGGACAGTTAGTGATTAAGCGTGAAAATATCAGACTCATCATCATCGGCCGTGCAACCAACTACTCGACTCGACTCGGCTCGCAAACACACAGCCAAAGTATTACCGAGTACCGAGTACTGAACACCACTAAAGACCAGGCGAAATCTTTGGCCGATCAAAATGGCGACACTTTTCCCTTGTTTTTCTTTCTTTCGGATGTTGTGTTTTGATTTTGCTCATTTTGTTGTTGTTGTTTTTGGTTCTTGTGCACAAGAAATGGTTTTCCTTAGTTCGTTTGTTGTTCTTGCAGTTGCCATTGCCAGATTTGCACATTTATATTGTTGTGTGCAAATTAAAATACTTGTTTCATGTTTCCGAACTGTACTGTACCCAATAATCTTGTGGCTTATTGACAGACCAGATTGGGCAGTTAAGAGCAAAATTAAGCGATACAATCTAGATTCTTAGCTAGTAAGTCAGCAAATGAGTTGTCCTACATCTTTTGTGGTTTTAATTTGCTCATAGCATTAGTAGCTTTATGCCATTAGTAATTTATATATATATATATTATTTATATATTCTTTATCAGCATTACTAACCTATTCGATATAGGTATTTTCCTTCGTTCCTTGTTTGGAATTCATCTTGATGAAGCGCAGGATTAGTTATTGCATAAAAGACTTTAGTGTAATAAGATTTCATAACTAAAATTAATTATTATGCTGACTATTATTCTTTACCCATTTCAACTAAAAATCATGCAAATCCAACTATATCATATAGCTCTCAAAAGGCTTAATCGGTTGAAGGATAAATTCTTGTATGAAAAACTTTTTTCCTTAACAAACGCAGTCAAGACAAACTCAATATTTACAACTTGTAATATGCTTTTAATAAAACCAAATTATTAACATAGGATTACTATAAATTAAAACTTACATTTATATATATACAATATATCGGAACCGAACTCAACATTTAACATTTTGAGTATGCTTATTATGCTTTACTATATTATTTTATTATTCCAAATTTATGTTTTCTTCTTTCTTGTTTTTTACCCAATTCTGACAGCTTTTGGCACACTTTTTTGTATCTATTTTTTATATTCTAAACATTCATATCAACTTTTTAGCAAGTGAAAGTTTGACTCCTTTTGCAGTAGAATGTAAGAAATTAAACTAATTTATCTATTTATATATATATATATATATATAAGTAGACTTTTAGCATCAATCGCACTTTGCGTCATTTTGTGAGGCGGCAATCTTATTTATTAGCAGCTGATCAATTTATTTGAATGTGTGTCGAATTTTTGAGTGCATTCGTTTGCATATGAATAATGCGCATATTCAGGAATATAAATTACATTTTATACTTGTTAATGCATTTGTATAACCAAGATCATGTAGCATTCATCCAATTTCTGTGTATATTTACTGTATTCGCCCATGTGTTTCACAAATTCTACAATTCACTGTATACAGAAATTTGTATACGAAATGTCAGCAAAACAAATCTTCTGCTGTATGAGTAACATGTAAATGCATGTGTTTGTATATATATATATATATATATATATATGTGTGTGTGTGTGGTTGTGTGTATGTGTGTGCATGAGTGTGTGCTTACCGCAGGCAGCTGCGCAAATGGCGACGACAGACATCAGATGCAACATGGCAAGGGTCAAAGGGTGGAGCGGGGTAGGGCAGCGATCGAGATCATGCCTCATTTTGCAACTGTACATACGATGTTTTCGTAACGTAGATTTCGGCAGCACCTGTCTTGGAGGCCAGCCAGCCTGCCAAAACAACCGAAACATAGCCGAACACCCCAAAAAATCCGAACAAGCTGCAAAATGGCTCGAAGAGAAACGTTTGAAAATTTCGAAACAACAAGAAAATGTTGTTTTTCAATAATAAAAAAAAAGAATATACTGTAATTTAATCAGCAAGCAGAGCGCTGTGGGGCACAGGAGGGGGCCACACACACACACACACAGACGCACACATACAAATGCATGCAAAGCAGGCAGGCAAATGAGTGACGTATACGGGCGCGACCAAAGCAGCGCCACGTAACGTGAGCAACTCTTCACAAACACCGACACACACAAAACACACACACAACACACACACATGAACATGCAGTCGCTCTTTCGTTTACCTATGAGGCGATCCACACACACAACAAAAGCAGCGACCACAGCAGCAGCCTCCGTCTTTGTCTATATTTAGACAGAAAATGCAAATGGCGGCAAACACACACAAATGAAATGCCCGCAGCAGACGAGGAGAAGGTGAGTAATAGAGAGAGAGCGAGAGCGAGAGAGAGAGTGCAAGCGTCAGTGAGTGAGTGAGTGAGTGAGTGAGCCACGCAGCCATAGACAAAGCTAGGCAGCATTTTGCGCAGGCGCTTTTGCCAACTATTTTGTGCTCTCTTTTTTTCTCTCTCTCTCTCTGTCGCTCTTCTTTTTTTTGTGTGTACGTTTTTGATCACTTGGCCGCCATTTTGAAAAAACTATCGCTCGTGACTTTTGCAGCATTTCGTTTTGGCACGCGGCTTCCGATCAATTTGTTTGGTGGTTCGTTGTGCGTTTTGTTTGCTTTATAAATAAAAAGGATAATTTTTATAGATTTCGCTGTCAGTGTGTGTGTTGTGTGTGTGTGTGTTGTGTGTGTGTGTGAGTTTGTTTGCAATACAAAAATATCCATAACTAAATTTAACATTTGTTTTTGTTTTATATTTAACTTTGCCCGTGTTATTTTGGCCAACTTGTTGTTGTTTCTGCTCGTGCTGAATGAATGGCAGACAACAGGTCGCAACTTATAAATACTTACAGCCACCGACTCCCCTTTCCTGCATGCCCTCCTCCCCTCCTCCCGTCCTCCCCAGTTCCTGTTCCTGATTCCGCCCACTCGCTTTGTTAGCAAACAAATAATATATTATCAATTTGTTGGCTTTTTGCTCTTGCATTTTTCAACTGAAGTAAACAATTGATATTAGCCAATACACGTGTTAATTGGCCAGCGTTTATTTTTACACTAATCTTATTTTTGAATTTTAGCAGACACACATATTCATATAGATATTTATATGTGCGATACATATTTTGGCACGTGCCGCAGCTAAATCAGAACTTTTATTTATGCAGCGCCACAGACACTCATACAGAAATGTATAAACAGAAAGTGAGACAGACAAACAGATAGTTAGACAGTTTTATACATAGGATAGTCAATGTTGATGTTTGCATCAGCCATTCAATGTTTTGTATTTTAAATGTTTATTTTTATTGGCCTATACTATCCATGTTTTCATATTTATTTTCCCTTTGTTGTAACCAACAGATGGGTGGTCCGAATTATCCAGACTATATGTAAAAGGGTTGGCCAGGGGAGATGCAAGTATGGAAGAGGGGCGCGTCTGGCATTAATGCTGAATTTATTCTCGATGAATTGTGACTGTTTTGTTGTATTTATAAATCTGTTGCGCCAATCTGTCTAGAATATTATTTTGCCATGCTGCAGACCCATTCAAAACATAATGTGTATCAAATTGAGAATTATGTTTATATTTGATAAAAAAAAAAAATCATGGAAAAAAGTAAGCATTCACTGCAAAGATTTTATTTAAAGAAAATATCGATTTCTGATCGTAAATACCTATTTATCTTACTGATTTCGCACAGCAGTTTTGCATTATGACCTTAAGGACAGATTAAAGGACAAATTTATAGAAGATATAAATAATCTATGTGAAAATATATTTCTGTTTAATAATATGTTTTCTAAAATGTTTAGTATCCTTTTGATAACAGTTTACACCAGTTGAAAATGAAAACTTAAATAATATTTAAATATAGTAAATATAGTTCCTGTAGTCCATCATAAATCTTCTTCCATCTTCACTGATGAAATGGAGCTCATCGTTTAGGGAACATTGGACTTATAATTCCATTGTCTTCACATTGACAACACATCATTTAGCACTTATCTTTGTGATTTTCCAACTAGATTTATCCCCTTTTTGGAAAAATGTGAATCAGGATCAATATTAAGTAAAATCTATTTCTAGTCTGCTGCCCCATTCCCATTATTGTCGTATTACAGGGAATTCAATATGCGACATCAACAAATTATTAAAATTATGAACACAAATGTGTCTCGCAGGGCGTAACGAATGCAAGGGGGGAGGAATGGGAACAAAGGTGGATATGGAGTTGAAGGAAGACCCTGTCGAAAGGATTGCATATGCGGCACCACAAATTAAACGTGTTCCGTTTTGCCTACAGCCAAAAGAGGGTCCCAAGCAGATCGAAACGATGCAACCGACAGACAGCTACTATAAGTACACATATATATTGTATGTATGTATGTAGAAGCTTACATATATATATACACATATATATTATGTATTTGCTTAAGTGCATCTCCCCAATGCAGCCTACCTACAAGAACGGCTGGCATCAGCTCGCCCAAATGCCACGTAGAGCACGCGTGAGTCGGCCAGAGATTTGCTATGGGATTATATATGAAGACTGCTCAGTTTACTAATTGCTTCCGCTACTGCGTCTCTGAGGCTACGGCTACGGCAAAGGCAGCGGCTACGGCTACGGCTACGGCTGCTGCTGCTTGAAGTTTTTAGGGGTCTAGAGATTCATTTTAATTGCATTTCTTTTAACGGTAACATCAGCCAGCAAAAACAGCCCCAGCCCCCAGAGTGCGTACAGTGTTCGCTGGCTAATTAGAATTAGATTTGTTGGTGAAAATGATTTTTTAAGCCCGACACGCAGCAGATTAGTCAATTGTTTAGTCATTTATTTTACTTTGTCTATCATATTTTTATGTTAAAAAAAAAAAAAACCACAAAAAACAAATATACAATTACATTATACAAAGCAGAAATAAATCTATATAAAATATCAACTATTTTAATCATTTATATTGTATAAATGACGTCAAAGGAATTATCTTAGACTATTTATATTTTGAATATTCACTAACAGCGGTTAACATCGATAAATACGAGAAGAGCTAAATATATAAAATTACAAATATAATTTTATATTTATATTGGAGAAATATTATATATATATCATTTTATACTTATATTGGAGAAATATTATATATATATAATTTTATATTTATATTGGAGAAATATTATATATATATAATTTTATATTTATATTGGAGAAATATTATATATATATAATTTTATATTTATATTGGAGAAATATTATATATATATAATTTTATATTTATATTGGAGAAATATTATATATATATAATTTTATATTTATATTGGAGAAATATTATATATATATAATTTTATATTTATATTGGAGAAATATTATATATATATAATTTTATATTTATATTGGAGAAATATTATATATATATAATTTTATATATACAAATTAGTATTTAGCTAAAATCTACAGCAGCCAGCAAACAATTATGGAAAATACAGAGAGAGATGATAAAAAATAGTTCGAATTAATTAATTAAACACAAATCACGAGATAAAAATGAAATGAAAATTGGTTTCCCATTGGCGAGCGACTACTGTACCCAGATCCCAGGTCCCAGGTCCCAGTACTCGCTGCCATTCCCTGAGTCAACTTATGTTCTTTGGCTGCTGCTTGCTACACGCCTCTGTCTGTCCGTCGCAGTGTTGTGCCTGACGGTGCCCGGACGGCGACGTCAATAACATTTGTGTCTGCACACACACAGACACACACATGTATATGTGTGTTATTTATGTATGTGTGTTTTTTTTTGTAGTTGCGCCCAATAACAAAAATCAAAGGAAACACATGTACATAAGAGCTATATACATGCTATGTATGTATGTATATATGTACAATCATATATATTGCTGCTGATCGCAATGGAGATTCTCTGGCGCTGCTAGGTGAGAAATACAAACACACACACAGCCACACACTCGCACACACACAGCAGCTCTCGGTGCGGGTAATAAAAATATTTAAACGTAGCAGGGGTTTGAGGCCACTTGAATTGCATTTCAGCTATGCGTTTGCTACTCTATCTGCCCCGCTCCCGCTCCCGCTCCCGCGCTGGCTAAATGCCAGCCAAAGGAAGCGGCTAAAGGATGTGCACACTTGAGCCCCGGGAAATGTGCTTGCTTGAAAAACAAATACTTTTCGTGATCATAATCTGTGTGTGTGTGTGTGTGTGTGCGTTTTGACTTTTTGGCACATATACGGTTCATTTCACGAGCCGAATCTGAGATGCCATGTGCTGCTGTACGCCAACAATAACAACTTTAACAACAACAACAACAGCAACAACAACAAATTGTGCACACATGTTGCGTGTGTTTTCTTTTTTGGGTGTTTTGGCTGGCTTTTTTTTTCTTCCTTTCTTTACTTAAGTATTTTCTTTTTTTTTTTGGTTTTTGGTACGACATAAAACCAACAGCTGATTGTGCATACACAATTAGGCATCAATATATAAATATATATGTGCATATATATATATATATGAAGAGTGTGCAGGACTTTGCTCTTCGAGCTGCCTAATTGTGTACAAAATTATCCATCAACAGCTGAGCCAATGACGTCACAATGTTGCAGACTGTGAAACAGCAGTTGAGAATTGATTGCTCAGCACGTAGCACATATAAATATATATATATATATATATATATATATAAAGACTGTCTGATTTCAAGCATATGCTGAATGATGTGCATTTCCTTTGCTACATGAATTTCTTGAAATGAGTATTTTGATTATACTTTTATTAAACTATTTTATTTTTTTGTGAAGCATCTTTTATGATTCTTTAAATTTGAATTTTGTGCCTTACACATTTCCAGCTTATATTTTATTATTTAATAAATTAGTTTTATATAAATAAATATAATAAATCTTTAGCAGTTTCTGGGCTAATCGCACTACAATTTTTAAAATTCCTCTTACTATTACTATTAGTTTTTAAATTACATAGAGATTGGTTCTTAGGTAAATTTTAACTTAGCTGTAGAAAGTTTTCACAAAGTAATTTCATTTAAGAATTGGATTTACATCTGTAACTCCTAAAGAAATGCCACAAAAGAGCAATGTAAAAATGTGTAATATTTTTCTTCAGCTGGGGATAAATAACTTGACATAAATGCTAATTCAAATTCAGTTTGGAATATGTTTTGAACTTTTTCCATTCACACGCATAAAGCTTATAAATATTTCATTCACAATTTGATAAGCAAAGAGACCCCCTAAAGAAGCTGTTGCAACAACTCCCTAATGCCACATCAGTCTTAATACAAGGAAAGGCTGCTCAGTTTTTATTTATGCCGAACAGAAGTCGCGAGGAAGACTCATCCGCTTGACTCTCCGACGGGCTGACTGGCTGACTGGCTGGTTGGTTGCCTGGTTGGCTTTACCAAATGCGACAAGCTAAACCCAATGCTGCCAAGCGCGTCTCTCGTCATACGGATTGAGGATTGCGGACTGTGTGTGTGGTGTGCGGAGTGCGGAGTGAGCAGTGCAAGCACTGCTAAGATTTATGGTATCCTTTCAACTTTAAACTCGCTTTGGTCTGGCTGGTTGCTGGCTGCATAAGACGACGAATGCCCCTCACCAAGTTGAACGCATGCAAAGTGATTGTTTTTATATCTGTGTGTGTGTGTGTGTTTTTGCTGTGTGTGTGTAGCTAAGTCAACTCAGGGGGGGCAACAATGTTTTTTCTCTTTTTTTCTTTATTGGCTTTGAGTATACCCCTTTGCAGGAGGTTACAGCCAAAGCGTGTGCATTGAACTGATCCTCATAAATCGCCAGTTTCTGTTGCTCTTGTTGCGACTCCATTTACAGTTTTTTGGGGGCTGCCAAACGCTTCGACAGTTAAGATTAATTGTGTGCCAGTGTTTGTCATGCACTCCACGCACTCATTGTATTCACTTGATTCACTTGATTCACTTGATTCACTTTATTCACTTGATTCACTTTATTCATACTGTTTATTCTTATTACTAACCGTTTTTACTTCCCATTTCTATTGCAGCAAAACTTTTTGTACCTGTTGTTTTGCGCACGCAAATATAAACTTTAATAAGGTGAGTCTCCCAGTTGAGTTTGTTTGTTTCCTTTTTTGTGTTACTGCCTCATGGCTTAAGTTGAAACGATGAGCACGTGCCACGCATTAAGAGGCAGCCTCCGTCTGTGTGTGTTGTGTTTGTGCACAAGGCAAATATTTACACTCAATGGAACATAATAAAGACATTAAAAATATATATCATATTATGTGTGGCTGGGAAACTGAAATGCGATTGCAGGTATTACATTACCTGTGTGTGGGTGTGTGGCAGTGTGTGTGTGTGGCTGTCAATATTCAGTGTGAGCCTAGTCCCCGTCTTGCCTATCTCTTTGTCTACATGTTATTCTTTAACTGCCCAGTGAACCGTTTGCTGCTCTCCTCTCGTCTCCCTCTCCAGCTTCCAGTAGCAGTTAAAGTTTTCTCTGGGCTTTCCTTTCGCATCCAGGTGTGTAGTCACTTGCGGAATACTTATTTCTCTACTTCCCTCCCTCTCTCTCTGTCGCTCTTTTGTGACAGGCAGGTAAGCAAAATAGCATTGTCACAATGATTGATAGGACGGCGCTGGAAATATGAAGTTGATTTCAAAATGATTACCAGATGTCTCTGAATTGCCACAGATCCACATTTAATCAATAAATAAATAAATTCAATTAATAATAGGTCGATTGCTTGCTGGTTTCATTGCTATGCAAAGGCTAACATAAATTATGAATTACAGTTTAGAATATGATTTTTAATACTTTATTTCTATTTAATACTTTATAGTGCTTACTCAAAAGTAATTAGATTTTTTGAAAAACCATAAACACTACAAAATTATACCACCAAAAAGTGAAGGGTCAAAACTGGACAGTTCCAAAGTGACCACAATTTCAAATCGTATAATTTTTAAACACTACAAAAACTCAATATTCAAAGTGGAAAATGCGAGTTTTGGCTAAAAAAAAAATCGCACATTCAATTTACAATTGGATTAATTTGAATAATTGAAATGCGTCTGTGCTAAATTTGTTTGCATGCAATTATGGGCAAATATTTAGATACTGTCCTTGAACTAATAGGCCAAACATGAAAATGCTCTTACCATCAAATTTACTGTCATCCATTATTTGTGCATAGGCATTTAGTTAGTTTCAGATTTCACTTGCACTGAATTTTGCATGATGAAATGTCTGTAAATAAATACAGAGAGAAACTATTTTATTCGCGTGTCCAATTCAATTAAGGTCTATTCACGCCTACAACCATCTACATACATACACACACATATATATATATATATCTATGTGTGAACCTGTCTATTAAAGAGCATCCATTTCAAATTATAATTTGCAGCAGACTGTGGACACACAAAACCTTTTACTGCCCTGCCCTGCCCTGCCCTGGTGTCCTTGCCAAGTCATTTGCATTTGAGATATTTGTCGGGGGGGGGCAGGTTTGCCGAATTTTTCTTTGCCATTTGCGCGTTGTCAGCCGAGTCGTTTCGACAAATGGCTAATATGGGTTAAATGCCAAAAATTATTCAATGCTTTTCCGCACTGAAAGTGTGAATGTGTCAGTTTGACTTTAGTTACCCCTAAAATAGGCTAACAAACAAATAAGGAACAACTCAAATTTGATTTCACAAAACTTGAAAATTGGTAAATAGTTTGAAACTGTAAAATTGCTGCTGCAGTGCAGCAGAGAGTCGAGAATAATGTCAAAAAAGGTGATAGGGTTGTGGGTTTGTGTATGTAATTTAAGCGGGATGAGGCGGAACAAGCTGTCACAGCCACGTTTTCTGGCCACTTTAACAGTGGCAGCAAGGAACAACAACAACAACAATAACAACAACAATAACAAATTTAGCCGTGTCGCTCTTTAGCTGCTCATCATTGATGCAAACAGTGAAATGCTTTCACCGCCCGCTCAGTTGGCGCGCTTCGCATCACAACTCCCACTTCCCTCCCACTTCCCATTCCCCCACTCGCTGCCCCCAATATGCAGCCTTCTGGCACACATGTTAACGTAGCCTTATTGAAGCTGACAGGCTGCTTGGCATTGCCTCATGTTGCTTGGCTGCTGTTGCTCCGACTGCTCCTGGCGCTGCGTGGGCGTCGAACAAGCATTGAGCAAAATTGATTAGATTAGGCAACTCCGAGGTAAGGCGGAACAAACCATGAAGTATTTATACACTTTCAGTAGCAGCACTCGAAGGGGGCGGGGTCAGGGATCAGTGGCAGCAGTGAGTTGGATTTTCGAGTGTTTCTCCTTGTTGCACGTTTACGAACGATTCGGTTGACAAACAACCAAAACAACAACAACAAAAACAACACTTTCTTTGTTTAACTTTGTCTACTTTTTGTGTATCCTGCTACCATCAAGTGGGTGTAACAGGAATGTGTGTTTTAGATAAAAGCAGGCATTTTGGGGCATGGGATTATCTATTTGACCTTTCCATTTCAGAGTTTTTAAAAACAATGCTGCAGGCAATAAAATTATTTAATTTGAGGAATTAATATTAATATTAATATATTATATTTAATTTTATATATTCATCTGTCATTTTACATATGCCCAATATTTAATAGCTATTGTAAAATAATGACAGCAAGTATTTAATTTACTTCACATGACTACAATAAATTAGATAATAAATTATAATACTTATTGAAGAGAGACAATTAAATACAGGGTATCTGCTGGACGAGCACTGCCAACATTTTTAGCTGGCTTTCTTTGTTTTTTATTCTTTGTTTTTCATATGACGAGTGGCATTGTCCTTAAACCAGTATCTAATCACATTTAAATTGCACTCAAAGCACACCAAAGCGACGCACATACACACATACACACCCCACACACACACATACACATACACACTCAGGTTACACACTATGTCGTAAAAATGTTGTACTCATATTTTGATGAACGATTGAGAGTTTAAGCGCCTTTTAAGTCATGCGATTGAAATGTAATTAAGCAATGCTAATGCCCCGATCCTTTGGGGTGTCTTTACCTAACAGCTAACAGCTTCGGGCTTTTTATTCAATTTGACAAACACACAGCCAAGTAATTACTGGCCTAATTGCTTTTGTCGCGCTGCCTCTTTAGTAATATTTGCAAATAAAAAATTGCCCAGCATTTTGAGATATTGAAATTAAGCTCTGTCTTAATATGGTATTATGCAAATTTTGGAGACTTTGTTCAGCCAAATAAGCCAAATTGTTTACGAAGCGGAAGTGAAGCCACAACAACTGTATACCCCACAATATTTGAGTTTGTGGGTTTTTTTTTTTTACTTTCCAAATCATTTTTTTCCATAGAAATATTAAAGCTTATCTTGGTTAAGTTTTGGGTTTATTTACCCCAAAGTTTGATTCGGTTTTTGAGATGAATCTTGTTAAATTAAAGCATTTTTTTTAATGTATTAGTCAAATCTCTCTTTCGAGTAATATGCGAGATCTCCAGCAAATGGCAAAAGTCGAAAAGAAACAGTTAGAACTGAGATTCATTGGAAGAAAAAGAAGAAGAAGAAGAAGAACAACAACAAAGTCATTAAATGAAAATGCTCCCGAAAGGAGAAGCCATTTGAATGAAATTTATGGAAAACTACCTACGCAGTGTTTACAACAAAAACAAGAAGAAGAAGAAGAGGAAGAAGAAGAAGAAGAGCAGACACAGATACTACAAGAACTTCACGTGGCTTGTAGTCTTCAAATCTTATTACTTTTGTTGTTGTCGTTGCTGATCTTGGTTGGGGTGCCCCTCTGCGTGGTGGCAAAAGACAGCAGCATAAAAATCGAGAGTACTGTGAGTAAAAATGGTTAAGTGCCGCCTGGCAGCATCCTCACAAAGTCGGACTCTGCGCACATTTGCCGCAAAAGTGCGCATGTGTCGCCGCATGTTGCACATGTGTGTGCAGCAACGTTACGCCGAACTGACTCTGACTCTGACTCCGAGTCTGGACTTAGGCATGGCCTCACATGGCACCCCCGACGTGGACGTGGACATGCGCGAAATGCGAACGGCGTTTATTGAATTAACTGCAACAGCAACATCAACAACTGTAACTGCAACAGCGGGCAGAAGGGCAACTGAGTGGCAGTTGTCGCCATAAGTTCGAGCTGGCGGCAGAGTGTTAAAAGTCACAAGGACACACACGCACACGTTGCCACACATATGCAGATGCCTGCTAATGCAACTGCGGCTGCCTCGAGGTCAAATGCAACATTCTCATTACTGTTGCCATATGCAAATGCTACTGCAACTGCAACTGCTGCGATGGTTCTGCTGCTGTTGCTGCTGCTGTTGCTGCGAGCGATGCTTGCAACAATGTGGCGCCGTTAAAGTCGTAAACTTGTAACATGCTTCGCACACTTCAGAGAGACGATGCGTGATTTTTACACAAATTCCATAAACACATCTTATGCTGAGTCGCATGATCAGGCAGGTACAGAGTCGGGTGAAGCCCGAAGATGAAATGACAAAAGTTGCATGCCTCATATTATACCCTAAACCCATTAAATATGGGTAAAAAGGGTATTATGGAGCAGTGCAAAAGCATATAACACGCAAAGGAAACATATATTCGAATGGGTCTCATATTTTGGAACATAGGAATTTGTATCAAGTTCATTTTATTTGACCAATAACTCAGTCTATTTACCGAGAATCTCTCTCAGTTAGAATATTCCTTTAACTTCCATATTTTATATACATAAAGAGACATAAAAAAATACTTACTTAGCTATATAAATGAATCGAATTGGAATGTTTCGCCTTTAATTGCTTAAGTAAAATTACAACATTTGTATAATTAAAGCGATTTGTCTCATTAACACACACAAAACTATAGTGTTAACCTTAGCAAGGACATGAATAAAGGCGTCATAACTATGACAGACATGCAACTAGCATAGATCTAAATCTATTTCAGAAGGTAAAATGGGGGGAGTTAATAAGATATATTTGTATCAGTCGTTGGTTCGATATACTGGACAATTGGTAATATAATTTGTGCGTATCCGCATAGGTATAAAATCAATAAATTATACTTCGACTCAATTAAAAATTATAGGATTGATGTACCTTGTCCGTTCCGTAAACGCTTTGCGTGTCATTAAATCAAATCGATATGTATAATATAAATTGGCAGCTTTAACTGTGGCAGAGATGTAGTTTCCAATCAATTATATTGTCAACCATTTAGGAAGCGTTTAAAGACTAAAGGACGCTTTTATAATTATTTTGTTGCCCCTGATCTGATGCCAAACGCAGGCTAACAAAGTTTGTCTAAACCAACACCAGGAAGCAGCCTAAAGCACTCAAACAAGGACAATGTATGGCTTGACATGATGAAATACAATGGGAAAAAGGCAAGTCGAAAAAATCTAGAGCCGAATAAATAAACAGATAGGCATCCACTCAATAAGTGGGCAAGCGGAAGAGATGGGAGAGGCTGGCAGGCAGCGGCACTTCAATAAAAGATACGGAAAAAAACCAAGGCGACGCGTTAGAAACATTTTTGGTTTTTCCGGTTGGGTGTGAGAGAGGAGCGAGGTGTGTGTGTGTGTGTTGTGGGAAGGCAGCTGTACATGAAAACGGATAATTAACATTTATGAGCAGGCAACAGAGCGAGCACAGCGTCCAAAAGCTTAACGAATGATAGCGGAGAGGGGGCAGGTGTGCAACAATCGAAGTGAGCCGCAAAGGAATTTGGAAAAAAATAACTGTTGCTCCCACAAAACGGACAACAAGAGCAGAAAACAAAAACAACAAGAGCAGCAGCAGCAGCAGCAGCAGCAGCAATCGGCTGTTTTGCTACTGTGTGCGTGTGCGTGTGTATGTGTGGGTGTCTGCGTCTCTGTGTGGGCATGAGTGAGCGCAAACAAAAACCATATGTTTCTTGTTTGCGATTGCTCCTCGTTCTGCTGACGAAGGCTTTTGCTTTCGTTGCGAGTTTAAACTCAAAACATGCTCAGAATCTACTCAAAGGCAGAGCGCCTGCGCGCTCCTGAGCGCAAACAGATTGAGCGCAGATTGAGTGAGTAAGCGAGAGCGAGAGAGGTAAGGCGCGAGCGATAGCGTGACAGTGCGAGAGAGACAGCGAGAGAGAGTGAGCGCACTGGTGAGTTGTGTGAATGTATGAGTGGGATATTTTGTTACACAAAACACAGATCTGTTGTACACATACACACACATAAACCGTTAGAATGACACCGTGCGGGGCATGTGTGTGTGTGTGTATGGGTGAGCTTTTGTCCACTCAGTGCGCTCTTTATGACTGTGTGCGTGAGTAATATTATTATGTGTGTTGGCTACATTCGTTCGAATATTACGAGTTTCTTTCGACATCCTCAGTGCATTCACGGGGCTACGGCAAAACGCGTACCCGTGCGACTCACACACACACACACACACACACACACAGAAGCACGTACACTCGCAGGCAGAGCGATACCGATACCGATAGATACCCGTCGCTGTCGTCGTCGTCGGCACCGTGTGTATCCGTGTGTGTCTGTGCGCCGTGCGACTACGTCAACGGCTCTGCGTATCCGTCAGTACGTTCGTACGCGTTCGCAGCGCCGCTTCTTTGAGTTTCAGGTCTCCGCGTTCCGTTCGCGGCTGTTCCGCGTTTTCTTGCGCGATTGTTTCGTTCACTTGGGGACATAATAACATCAAATAACAAATACCAAACTGAAAACAAAAAGAAAAAGAAAATTTAAAAATAAATATATATTTCTAATAATATTAAAAGGTGCAAGCAAATGATGCCGCCGCGCGCACTCATTTATTTTTACTCCAATCTATAAACAATTTGACGTCTATTTCCAAAAATAAATCTTTTGAAAACAAGCATAAATAAATAACAAAACAATGCGTTTGCCACTTATAACATTTTATTTTTAACTTTTATTTCGCGAGGCGCTTGCCGCCCGTCGCCGTCCACCCCCGCTTGTGTTTGGCAATTCTAATTCTGTTTATAAATATTTACAATCATAACAATTAAAATTTGTTTTACAAATCAAAACAAAACAAACACTCATCGACTTCAAGCCATTTGTGTTTGTTTGCTAAAGAAACACAAAAAATATATAAAAAAATATAATTAAACAAATACTTGAAAGTTTAACAAACAAAAAAAAAAAAACAAAACCAAATGTTCAAATACAGATACCAAATTGTGAAAGTTTTGAGAGACACATTTATTAAACCGTATTTTATATGCAAATAAAGCGCACGCTTTTGAGACACTTACATTACAAGCAAACAAAAATAATAAACAATACAAAAACTATATAGCAACATTTTTGCTCACTAAAGGAGGAATTTTTGAGAATTTTGTAAATCATGTAAGTTTAAAGAAAATCATAATAGGAACCAAAGTTTAAATACCTTTAAATTATATAGATAATTACCACCTATTAAATCTGAATTTGCCTAACGATTTTAGTGCTTGAAATGACACTTTAGCAAAATGAGTTACTTAATTTATTAGCCGCACTCTGACGTCATTTCCACCTATCAGTTAGCATTGCAATCAAATTTCTTATAGATACGCACAAATTTATGTGGCACTTTTTAATTTTTTTATTAATTTGTTATTATTGCATTTAATGCTCAAATTTTTCCAACCTCAGATACGCACACAAACATCTGTTCAATTCCAGCGTGTGCGTGTGTGTGTGTGTGTGTGTGAGTGTTTGTGTCGACTTTTGCCAAAACTGATAAGCAGCCAATACAATACAGATTCATATAGACAGTTGTGTATATGTATATTATTTTCATGTTTGTATGTATGAATATATATTGTTATATATGTATATGCATATAGAATTGACGCTTTCAGCGAAGTTCAAATCCATTTCCACTGCTTCACACACGTTATCAGCGCTTCTTGCATGTAGTTCTTATTGCTACTTATATGGATGGATTGACAAACTGTATGAATTGATGAGTGATTGACCAATTGAGGGACTGCCTGCCTCTGATAACTGCCCGACTGTTTGTTTGCTGCATTTTGCAGGGATTTAATATGCAATGCAAAATTCTGTCGACTGACTTCATTCGCCTTATCATCCAGCCGGGACATGAGACATTGCACTTCCAAGTAGTGTCCAGTAGTTGGAACACCTAGAAAAAGAAATGACTCCTAAATTTAAAGAACTTAAAAACATACTTGATATTGTTTCTAATCCATTAATAAGCTCAGAAAACTTAAAAAATAAATTTGATAATAATCAAAGCTAAATTTCTTACTTCTTAAATGATTTCTTAGGATAATATTTTGATATTTGATATGCTTAGTTAAAGTTCCCATTGCTAAAAATTTAGCCAGTTGCGCTTTAATTAAAAAAGACCACTTTCCTAAAAGATTTTAGTTTTTCACTTAATTAACTGAAATGAAAAATTTCATTTTAAGTATACTTAAATCAAAAAGTCAAATTTAGTTAAAAACCATGTTATACCCTGTACTTATGACTTAGCTAGATTTTTCTGTTCCTCTGTTTTTGTATTTTTAAAATTTACATAAAATAATTCTTTAGTTAAACATAAACTAAACTTGAACCAACAATCATCTTCTCTCAGTGCAGCCATTAAAGCAGCATATTAAATTTTTATCCCCATCTAAGAATTTTCAAATGTTATTCAATATCTCCAACTGCATAATTGACATCTGATAGAAGAGAAAAAAATGTGAGACGCTCTTGCTTAGTCCGACGGACTTCAAGGGCAAAAACTTTACCCCAGTCCGGAAACAATAGACACGTAAAAAAGTTGAATATTTAAGAATGAGCATAACGAAATGTTTGTTAACAATCAATTATTTGCCAAAAGTTACGTTCGGAATGAATTTAGTAATAAAAAAAACATTTTTGCTATACAAATTATTTAGATAAGGGTTTGTTGTAGTTTTGTTGTTGGTTTCGCACTATCTCAAAATGAGAGTGAGAGTTTTTCGTTATCAATCAATAATTTGGCAAAAGTTTTGAAGTGCGGTTGCGTTTCGACTGTTTTTCTTTTTGTTTTCTGATAACACCAAAAATTTGCAATCGAATTTCATTTTTTTTTCTTTCATTTTTTCGCTCTACAAATTATTATGATAAGGTTTGCTGGGTTTTGTTGTTGTTTTTGCCAGAGTTTGTAGACAGAGTTTTACGGTCTTATCAAAAGCACCAAAAAGGTACTCGCACAAATACGTATACCTATATGTGTAGTTATATATACATATTTGCCAATTGTTTTTGTTGCTGCTCTTCAGTTTATGATATTGTTGTTGCTATTGTGTCATATTTTAATGATTATAATTATTGTATTTGAACTTGTTGTTGCTATTGTTTTTACTTTTGTTTTTTTTTGTGTGTGTATATTTTTTTTTGTTTTTTGTTATGTTTGTTGTTGAACGCTCTTCCGTCTCGCCGCTCGTGTTTGCCATCGGCATCGGCAACTCTCACTCTCTTTCAGCCCATGTGTCTCTGTGTGCATTGTTATATTGTCTACAGATAAGATATCAGAACATAGAACAGTCCGAGCTAGTTCAATAGGCTTGTCACCTTCCGTGTAGGTGCCACGGGGTACGGGCACCGGTTGAGCATAGTAAAAAAAAAATAACCTTGACTCTGCTTAGGTGTCATCTGGTTATCGAACATTTCTAATGCAATTGAAATATGTTTGCAGTTGCAAACGCGATAAGACTAGAATAGAAAGTGTGTAGTTTTTATTTTTTGGCACACGTGCCTAAAGTCATGAATAGAAGAATAAGAAAATCATCTTTTAGAATTTAACCAGCTAAAAAAATAGACCAAGAGAGAGATAATACCATATTAACTCTTTCGTAAGCCTCAAGAATATGATAAGTAATTAAAAAGAGGTCTTGAAAAAAAGTAAAGAAATGCTATTAGATGTCTTTTCAATATCAAGCGTTAGAAATTCAAATCTTTAACTAATGGTCTCCAATTTCGGCTCAGCTTCTGTTTGGACTATTCAAGAAGTGTCATCGAACAGCGGAACTAAATGGAATGTGTTGTATGCGGCTCAGTGGCAGTGGCAACGACGCGTTCCAGACGAGTTTTAAAACGCTGTGCTGCGCGTGGCGCTAATTAAGTTAAGATTTACGATTATAACAATCGGCAGATGCGTTGATTGGATCACATTAACACTAACCAGACACAGGCCCAGAGACGACCCAAACCGAACCGAACCGAACCGAACCGAACTGAACAGAACAGATCTGATCAAAACAGTTGACTAATCTCTGACAGAGCGAAAGTGAAATGCGGCAGATTTGGACGGGAATTCCATTCCAAATACGACTCCAAGACTGAACTCTCCACATTAAACACAAGCTGAATATTCTTAAACGAATTTATAATATAATTGCATTTTGCAGCAAACGTGTTCATAAATTTGATTTTATTATATGATTTTATTATTATTATTATTTGCCTTTCGTACTGAATTAAAATTGCAATTTATGAGAGGTAACTGGTTGTGTGTGTGTGTGTGTGTGTTACTGACAAATTATATACGTGAGATTAGCAACAGCATCTTCAACAACTGGTTTTCCGACTCGTTAAAAAGTTCATTCATCCAAAATACGGAAAAGTTTAAAATTTGCATAAATTACTTGCAGTAACAAGAACAACAATCAATTGTTGCTAATTGCAAAAAGCGTATACATTTAGTGATATTCATTTAAGATGCCTCATCGCAAGAAAACCACGAAACCCAAACAACAACAACAACAACAACAAACAATAACAATAAAAAATGAATCAACATATTTGCGCAAACTTTTAAAACCAAACTTTGCTGGTTGATGAGACATAAAGGGTTTATTGTACTTTACAAATTGTAAATAAATAAATAAATAATAATGTATTTAAGAGAGCGAGTTAAAGAAAGAATGAAAGAATCTAAAATATATATAAAATAAATGTAAATGTAGTAAAAGATAAAGTTGGAAACTGATTTAATAAAAAGTATGAGATGAGTTTGACCAAGGAAAGTTCAGAAAGAGCGCAAGTTAAAAGCAGAAAGTCAGTTTATTATATTATAAAACTGATAAATTGCTGCCTTAAATTAATTTTCATTAATTATGAATATTTAATGTATGAATTCGATTAAGTAAAATGAAAATAGAGAGCAACTCAAGGGCAGAAAATCGGTTTGTTATTGTTATTATTATTAT
Organism: Drosophila multiciliata; assembly: GCA_037043605.1. NCBI lineage: Eukaryota > Metazoa > Arthropoda > Insecta > Diptera > Drosophilidae > Drosophila > Drosophila multiciliata. Next base: position 3,949,137 of record JBAMBF010000589.1, read on the forward strand.
CTTATTTATACAGTCACCATAATAATAATAATTATAAAAATAATAATTTCCACGGCAAACAGAAATCTTAATAAATACATTTTTGGGGAACGGAAGTAAATGTTGCTTAAGTGAAACTATTTGTTAAGTATTAAATATGCTGGAAAATATTTGTTAGTCGGTTGCTTAATTTTAACAATCGAGTTTTGTGTGATTTAAATGCGTAAGATAGAATCAGAAAATATAGCTTAATTTAACAAAATAAATAAGTAAATTTGGATTTTTCATGATATTAAAATGATTTGCTAAGCAGCTAAAAGTAGCTTTAGTTAAATATCAAATCCAAAGGCAGCTTTCACAGGAACTCTCATTTTTTTTTTGCTTTTTGCTTTTTGCCTAATGATCTGTAGTTTTAGTTATGTGTGTGCTGTTGGCCATGTCTTTTGGGCCAATTAAAATGTCGCAAATGTTTGGCCAGCTTCTAATTGCCAGCAACAGCAGCAATAAAAACAAGAAACGCCATTCTTGACACACATGCAACATGCAGAGTAAACCACATCCTTTTGCTGTCTGAAGACAGAAGATCTTTCACTAATTTCCTTCCTTCCTTTTGTTTAGTTGTTTGATACTTGGCTGTGCTCAAGTGATGATGCCGCTGCTGCTCCTGCTGTTGCTACTGCTGCAGCTGACCCAGTCAGGCTGCCACATACCGCAACTGTTTAATTGTTGCAGCAACAAACTGTGTTAAGTTTTGACCCCAGGGCAACACTTTTTCGCACTTGCTGCAACCACGTGTGGCAAGTGCAACGCTATGTCCGGGTTGATTAGCTCATGTGCCGCGTCTGCTTGCAATTAGTCACTCTGGCCACTTGTGCAACTGCCTAACTATTATGCTTTTGGTAACAATACATACACAAACACAGACACACACACACCCACACACACACACACTCACACAGCTATCTTAAAGGTTTAATCCAGTGACGTGTCATTTTGATTTATTGTTTCTTTGTTATTAACTTTTAAATTTGAGTATTGCTATCTAATCGCTTGACCAATGACCAGCAGCAAAGTGGCAAGTGGCAACGTCAGCTCGAGCAGCAGCAGAAGCAGCAGCAGCAATTCCAGATATTGATAATACTTTGATAAGTAGCGAAAGCTGTATAATTGATTAAATAAAATAATAATATAAAATATATGATAAGAAAAGCCTAAATATTTTATAATTTAATTAATAATTCAATTTGAGATATTTAGTTGTTATTATTATGTACTGTGAATATAATTAAAAATAATTTAGTAGCATTTTATATATGCACGCATTAATTGCATTTATTTTCAATCAGATTCTAGTGAAATATAAAACTTGTTTAATTTGAACATGTTTCTATAGAAAAAATCCTGTAGGCTTCAGTCGCATTCCCTTTGTGGACCCCAAAAAGTATGCTATAGATTCGTAATTCAAGCAGATAATTTGCGCTTTTGCTGCTGCCATTGCCATTGTTGTGTGTGTGTGTGTGTGGGTGTGTGTTTATCTTTGATGTTGTCTCTGTCAACTAGGCTCGAATTGCATTCGCGCTTTGTTGATTAAATTCCACGTATTGCATTGAACCAAATTGAATATTTTAATTAGCTGCTTATTTGATACACACGCATTCAATGCTTTAATTGACAGATGCCAGGCGACACTTCATCACCACAATCCTAGACCCATCCCTGCTCTTCACTCCACTCCCTTGGCCTGACCCCAAGCACTAAGCAGCCTCAATTATTCATGTTCCGTGCTGAGTTCTGTGACGCATTTGTCACATTTATTTATTATTGTTGTGGTTGTTGCTTGAACTCAATGCGATTGCTTATCGCTTATCGGACTCGGAGGTTGGGTTTCGATTTGTTGCGTTTAGTTTTTATTTATCGTCGGACTCTCACTAAAAATACTGAACTGAGTAACATATTCACTTGGGTCTTCGGTCTTGGGTCTGACTATAGTCAGCGGTTAATGATTTTAATATACATATATATTTACCCATATCAGTGCTGCTTTGTTTGCGGCAAAGGATCAGCAGGAGAAGTCAATAAATTGCCTGATTATTGTCAAAAATGCTTTGTTTGTTGACCCCAATTTCGGATTAGATGTCAATGATGCTTGGGGTCAACTTTTAATTAAAAAAAAAAATTTGATTGTTTGCTTTAACTATTTAAGCTATTATCTTTATTAAGGGAGCTGCTTGACACCTCCTGGGATATTAATGCCATTGTGGTATCTGCTGACGTACGAGTTGATTTTCTAATTATGTATTTTCATTTGGGTCAGTTTGCATCTCAACTTGTCATGCATTGTGTGCAACGCTGCGTATGCGTAATGTGCCCAACAATTAATACGACTTTTGTGGCTCAAGGCAATGACAAACTTGAGACTTTTGTTTGTTCTCAAGTGAGTAACTATTATTCAATACCTCTGATCGTCGCGTCCCCCCCGCGCATTATCGATACAGTATTGATTCATTGACATGAAACTCTTTGGGCTTCCTTCCGCCTCTGTTTTTTTTTTTGTGTTTTTGTGTTTTTCTTCTATGCGTATCTGTTATTTCATTTATGTCATATACAAAACGCACGCACGCTCCACATAATCATTTGGGTATCGAGTTTTCGATTGCCCTGTGTCCTTATTTGGTTGTACGTCAAGGTTGCCGCACGTGGACTCACCGACCCCAACCCAAACCCCAATCCCAACCCCAATTCCAACCCGAAAGCAAGCCAGTTTTTGCCCAGCTGGCAGGCCAGGGTTGAAAGCTGAAACATATTGCGTAGGTCGTTGTTGTTGCTGCGTGAGGCGGCTCACTCATTTCTAAGCAAACGTTGCCTTGGCAGCGTCGTTGTCCCGGCCGGAGGACAAACAAGCAGCTCGCTTGGCGACAAAAGGACAAAACGACAGACGGGCCGAGGCAAAGCGAGGGGAGACAAGTCGGGGAGAGCCGTGCTGAGCTGAGCAATTGAAATTCATCTGCCTCGATTTCCGGCACTCGCACTCGGAAATTTGCGCTTTCCCGCCGTGACAGCTCCTGCGTGGCGAGCAACAAGAATTGCTATGTTTACACAGCCAGACGCACAAAACACAGTACAGACACACACATATACACACACATACATATATATATACAGCCGGCTACTAAATGTTGCTCGGAGATGTTGCTCGCGTTTTGTGCCACGTGCCTCGACAGTAGCCGCCAGCGTCTGTTTTATTTTATATCCCACATTAAATATGGATATATTAAAGCGCCAAGCAAGACACAAATTTAAGAGAGAAATACCAATATCAGAATATCAAAATACAATTGACTATAACAAGTCTTAATTAAAATATTAAATTAATAATAGAGTAAACACAACTTTGCGTAAATAAATTCAATTTTGTTGGCATTTCAGCAGACTTCCGACTGTATTAAATTAACCAAATTTATGAAGGGGAAAACGCTTGACTTATCACTGACTACAGATTCCATAGTATTTGTGGCAATTTATAATTAAATAATTCTACACGAACATATTTAGCTTTAAAAGTTGGACTTTTATTTTGCAGCTAAATTAAAGCGACTTTTTCTTGACTTAAAACTGTTCGATGTGCACTTTTAATATAAGTTTCTTGGTTTGCCTGGCTTTGATGAATAATCAATTCGCATGCTCTCATTAGATGTGGGTGTTAGATTGTTGTTGTGTGTGCGTGTGTGCGTGTGTGCGCTGGCGCTGATGGACACCTGAAGGACATCAAAGCGTGTGCAGGCAAACGGTGCTAATCACGCGTGAGAGCCTGTCCACCGAGCACCGCGCTCAATGAAGAGCGAAGGCTATTCCAATATATATTAGAATGAAGCAAAAAAATACAAAAAAAAAGGCACATAAATTAATCCAAGTAGCGTCCTTAATGGGCACAGTAGGCACAACAAACGACACACATACACACCAATCCAGCTGGCCCTAAATGGGTCAGCGCCTGCTGGACCCACAATTATGTGTGTGTGTGTTGAGGTGCATTGAACTTTCGGCACGTGTCCAATGAAGCGTCAACAAGTTGCCCAGCTGAGGCATATCCTTTTGAAGTCAGTGGGCATGTGGGTTAAGCCATCTCCCGGCAACTGTGGGAATTGCTTCTTATTCACCTGTCGCCTATCAAAGTATTTAATTTTCTCACCTTTTCTTTCATTGCAGATACCTGAGAATACACTTTATATTGCAACATACATATATACATATATTTATTTAACATACAAAACAAAAACAAAAACAAAAACAAAAACAAAGAAAGAGATAACAATCACAAGAGCAAAAAATAAATAATAACAAAGAAAAAAAGAAAACGAAAAAAAAAACAAATAAGACAAACAAATTTTGCCGTTTTTTGAGAAGCCGTCCAGCAACTAAATACATAGAGCAATATATATGTATGTATTTATTAAATATGCCCAACGTCTGCCACAGCAACAACAACAACAACAACAACAAAGAGCTGTAGGGCAACTGCTTCCTTAAGGAAAGAGGAAGAAGTACAACAACAACAACAACCGTAACTGGATATTATTATTATAATTGTCATTGGGATTTGGGTGTATCGAAATCGGAATCTGTTGCCATGGGTCGCAAAAAAATTCAAATTTCACGCATCACCGACGAACGCAATCGACAGGTGAGTTAAGCATAATATTTAACATGCCACATGCAACATCGGATTAGTCTGTGTGGAGTCGTTTCCATGGAAATTAATAGTTAACAAATTCTTCTTTTAGCTGTTGCCACTTTAAAGTTTTTGTCTTTAATTAAACACATGCCAAGCGCAATTAATTTAATCAGTAGCCAAGTTTATTTAATATTTATTTCAAGTATTTTTTGCTAAGCTGCAAACTTTCTTCGTTAAGTGTTAATTTAACTGTTGCTTTGGGTCAATTAAAGTTGTGCGTGACTTTCAGTTGGCTAAGTACCAACCCGGATATTTGTGGCAACGTAAAGGTTAATGCCTAACCAAGTCGTAAACGCGTCATAACTGGCAACGGCAACAACAATTGCCCTTGACTTGGGCCATAATCGATTCATTACCAATCGCAGTTAGTGGCAAGCAATCGTGCTGCTAGCGTCTAATTACAGTTGGCCACCGTTGCATAAATATTTAAACAAGCAGTTGATAAACTTACCGTATAACTTCCCTAATCCTCCTCCTCATCATCCTCCTCCTGCTGCAGGTGACCTTCAACAAGCGGAAGTTCGGCGTCATGAAGAAGGCCTACGAGCTGTCCGTGCTCTGTGACTGCGAAATAGCGTTGATCATCTTCTCGTCCAGCAACAAGCTCTATCAATATGCCAGCACCGATATGGATCGCGTGCTGCTCAAATACACCGAATACAATGAGCCACACGAGTCGCTGACCAACAAAAATATCATTGAGGTAAGTCCAGTTTTGGGTTCCACAATTCTTTAAAGAGTCAATAATAATTCGATGTTTAGTTGAGCGGCAAGCTTAACAATGCAAAAAGGGGCCCTCAAATCGTTATCGATATTTATCGCTGTTGGCACTTGGCGTGTTGCATAAAATTATGAAAAGTCAAGTGAGCTGTGAAAAGCGCAGCAGCCACGCGGAAAACAAACAAAGCAAATAACAATAACAACAACAACAACAACAACAACAACAATAACAACAACAACAAAAACAACAGCTATGCAACTGTGCAACAAAACAAACGTTTTCATTTCGTTTACGTTTTGGCCCTAACAACAAAGACATTATGATGCATGAGGGCCAGGCGGAGGGTGGTGGCACGTTTGGAGACGCCACAGTATTTTGCATTTCTAATGCGGACATTGTCGTAGTTGTTGTCGTAGTTGTTGTTGTTGTTGTTGTTGTTGCCTGTCTTTGTTTGGTGTCTTTTAAATTGTTTTGTAATGTTAATGCCATGCGGAGCGTAGACAAGATTTACATAATTTAGCACATCAACAGAGCGGCGACATGTCAAGTGCCAAGTGCGCAAGCACCCACTTTCCCCCCTCCCTACCCTCAAACCATTCTGTGCCTGGCTAGGCTTGTAGCCCCTCCTCCCGTTCGTGCCCGATGCGTTTAGCTCTCTCGAGCCTCCCTCGTCACGGCCAATTACGAGTATTTGCCTCCACAAACATTTACACACATTTCTTCCACTCTTACTCTCTCTCTCTCTCTGTCTCCCTCACTCTTTTTGTATCTCTCTCTCACACTGTCTTGTTGTCGTTTACAGAAGGAGAACAAAAACGGCGTCATGTCACCGGATTCACCCGAAGCGGAGACGGACTACACGCTCACCCCGCGCACCGAAGCCAAATACAATAAGATCGACGAGGAATTTCAGAATATGATGCAGCGCACCATGACCATTGGCAGTGTAACGGGTGGTGGCGGTGGTAACGGCGGCGGCGGAGGTGGTGGTGGTGGTGGTGCACCCAATCGGCCCATGCCAAATACGAGTTATACGCTGCCAGTATCGGTGCCAGTGCCCGGCTCCTACGGTGAGAATCTGTTGCAGGCCAGCCCACAAATGTCCCACACAAACATCAGTCCACGTCCATCGAGTTCGGAGACGGATTCAGGTGGGATGTCCTTAATAAGTTAGTACAGTGACGCGGGTGCACAATTTTCATTTAATTTCTACTTCTGTTTGTATTTTTTTGCATTCACGTTTAATGTTGCTAGTTAGTCGTTTTACTCGCTACTAGTTACTCGCTACTAGTTACTCGCTACTCGCTACTCGTTACTCGTTACTCGTTACTTTTACTACTTAATGAGTTGTTATTCTTTGAGTTTTGTGATTGTCTTTTATTAGTTTATTTATATTATATTTACCCTCCAACCCCCCTCCCCTAACTTTTTAATTATTTGCATGCACACCACAAATTTAGGCAGCTAATTTCGATTAATTAACAGTTTTTTTTTTCCAACTATTTGGGAGTTTCGCTAATCTAATCTTTAACACTGCCTGCAAATTAGCTGTTGTTGCTATTGTTTCAATATTTCTTTCATAGATCTTAGTGATAAACTGATTCTCTATTATATATATATTTCATTCATCAGTCTATCCATCGGGTACCATGTTGGAGATGTCAAACGGTTATCCACATTCACATTCGCCGCTTGTGGGATCACCCAGTCCAGGCCCCAGTCCTGGCATAGGTGGGCATAATCACAATATTCATATTACACATAAGAGCCCCCCTTAATGCACACACACACTCACACACACACACACACACACACATTCTCACATAATTCACATAAAATTAGTTCAGTATTAGCAAAGTGTGATTTAAATGTCAGACACACACACACACAGAATCACCGACACACCTACGTCCCTCTACGTCCCTCTACACCCTAACCATATATACACATTATAATCAGAGAGTCACTTGAACCCGTGTTCAACTCCAGCCAAAAAAATGTATTCAACAATTAAATTCCCATTTTTGCAGCGCATCATTTGCCCATCAAGCAGCAATCGCCGGGCAGCCAGAATGGAAGGGCTTCCAATTTGCGTGTCGTAATACCGCCCACAATTGCGCCCAACATGTCTGCGACAGCGGACGATGTCGCCTATGCAGATGTAAGTCTACATTTTAGAATAAGCTTTAGGATTGAAAAAGGTTTTTGCAGATGTCCATTTAGATAAAAAAAAAATAATCAATCTGGCAAACACTTTAAATCAAATATAGATATTTTTTTTGTAATATTGAGTTTAAAAAGAGATTTATTGAAATTTGATTGCAATATGAATTTTATTATGAATTTAAAAAAAAAATAATCAATCTGGCAAACACTTTAAATCAAATAAAGATATTTTTTTCTGTAATATTGAGTTTAAAAAGAGATTTATTGAAATTTGATTGCATTATTTCAGCTTGATTTATAAAGCAGTTATTTTAATTTTTTCTAAAAACCTTAAATAATTTAATAAACTGGTTAAATTAGTGCCCAAGAATCTTATCATTAAAATGTGTTATTTTTGAATATTTTATTTTTAACAGCTGCAAACTGTAATTTGTTTTTTCATGTAACAATTAAGATTATTAATTAATTTGTATAACTGAGCAATCTCAGTTGACGAAAGTTATTTACAATTTTAAATGAATTATGTAAATAATTGCAGCCGCGCCAGAGCCAAACGTCACTGAATACGCCGGTGGTGACGCTGCAGACGCCGATGCCGCCGCTGACTAGCTACGCGTTTGGGGCGCAGGACTTTTCGCAGTCGGGTGCGATGAGCGCGGACATAATGGGCCTGCCGCAGTGGCATCAGGGTCTCGTGCAGCACACTAGGTGGGTAGTCCAGGCCCCGAGCCCGGCGAATAGCAGCAGCAGCAGCCCCAGCAGGCACTTAACACTTAACGGCGACCAACATCATAATCTGCCTTGCAGTCTACCGCATCTGGCTGTCTCGAATAGCACACCGCCGCCCGCCAGCTCACCCGTCTCCATCAAGGTCAAGGCTGAGCCGCAATCACCGCCACGCGATCTCTCCGCCAGTGGTGGCGGCGGTGGTGGCCATCAGCATAATAGCAACGGCTCCACGGGCAGCGGCTCCACCAGCAGCAGCAGCAGCAACAACAGCAATATCTCCTCAGCCGGCGGCGTTGCCAATGTTTTGACTGCCATCAATGCACAGTTGGGCAGCGCAAACGTGCTAACGGGAACACCTGGCGGAGGTGGGACTAACGGCAGCGCCGAGCAGGCCACCAATCTGAGCGTTCTAAGTCATTCGCAACAGCATCTGGTCATGCCCAATTCACGGCCCTCATCCACCGGCCATATAACACCCACTCCAGGTATGTCCAATCTTCTCAATTCAATGTACAAATTATATAAAAACCGAAAAATTCGCTTGCAAAATTTAATAAATTTTGTTTTTTCTACTAATTTTGAGATCTTTTTGATATTTGATATCTCTGTTAAAAGCGTTTTCCTTTTTTTTGCGGCATGTCTCTTAATGCTATCTAAAACAAAAAAGAAAGATTTCAATTTAGTGACAGCCCACGCAGCGTATGTGCAATATTAAATTACGCATACGGCGCCTGTGCCGCTACTTAGGACTGCAGCCGATGTTGAAAGCAAAAAAAAAAAAAAAACATATCGCTGCCACAAATCTATTATTTATTTTGTTCGTTTGATTAACCAACAATTAACAACAAAAACTATATATGACAATTTTTAGGGCATGATAAGTATGAAGGATATCCGTACCGCGCGCATATGGGACATAATCCTAGATGGAATTTTGCCGGTAAATTGGCCAAAAGCACAAGCAAAACCATACAAAAAACATTTCAAAACACACACACACACATAAAACATTATCAAACCAATTCTACATGCATAATTCACACAAAGAAACACACACACACAGGAAAAAAAAAACACACTTGAAGACATGCAAGAGCTGATTAGCAATCGATAACCAATTATTTTGGGTTGATTATTTTATGGCATTTAAAGAATGCATTGAAAATTAAACAAACACTTTAACAGCAGCTATAAAAAACAAATAATAAATGTGCAATTTAACTAAGAGATTAAATCTTAGAACAGCTGCAATCGGTATTTATCGATTCTTTTGTGCTATCGATAGCTAATCAGCTCTTATTTTTTTACATACACTTCCATCAAAATTTTGCAACTCTTTTATGATTTTCGCGAGATTGCATTGAAAATTGAAATATCAAAGTTTTCGGTTTTTTTTAGCCAAACAAAATATTTAATAATTGCCTGCATTGTGTTTTTTTTGATTTCTTCACTAATCCAACACTAGCAATGCCAGTTAACCTGAGCGAACACTCGTGCTCACTTAACACACACACACACGACACACACACACACTCACATAAACTGAACGTTTGCCAGACGTTGAATGCCATTGCGTCTGGCCCTAAAAAAGCCCCCGCCCCGCGCCTGTTGCCACACACATTTGCCTCTCGTACAGCTCAAACTAATAGTTTAACAGATTTTATTATCTTGAACGCAGGTGCGCCTAGTAGCGAACAGGATGTGCGCCTAGCAGCTGCTGCCGTGCAACAGCAGCAACAGCAACAGCAACAACAACAGCAGCATCAACAACAACAACAACAGCATCAGCAACATCAGCAGCAGCAGCAGCAGCAGCAGCAACAACAACAACAACATCAGCAGCAACAGCAACAGTTGAGTGATTACGATGCGCCCAATAACAAAAGGCCAAGAATATCTGGCGTATGGGGCACATAGCCGGCACGTGGCCCTGCTTCAAGCAACTATAAGCTGCAGCCGCAACAACAACGTCAACAAGAACAGCAACATCACAACATCATCAACAACAACAAGAAGCCAGTCAGCAACAGCGATGATCTGGTAATGATGCCGCCGCCACAGCGCAAAGAGACATCTGCAAATCGTGCGTTTCTCAACACACCCAATTATGGTCGAGGCAGCGGCTATGATTGCTATGGCCAACATCTGGCTGTTAACTATGGCATGCAGCAGCATGAGGCGCAGTAGCGAGCGATAACCAACCACATCAGCAACATCATCATCATCATCAACAACAACAGCAAGAGCAGAGCACAGAACCGTTTCCAGACCAGTGCAATAGTTTTGATTAGTCAGCTGGAAGCGAAATGTTTTGTTATTGTTTTTCTTAGATTAAGCGAAAAACAAGTGACAGTGTCATATCTACAATTATTGTCTAATATATAATTTATAATACTATATGTAGTACATATATCTATATATATATATATGTATGTATATGTATGGTAATAGTTATAATTTTAAATTATATAGTATATACCTACAACACATACACACACACCCTTATAAATCTTGATGTGTAAGTTTTGTGCGCCACTTTGTGAAGTGGCCCCCTAAACTGAGAGCCGTTTTGAAAGCCGTAGTTAGTTAATTACCAATACAATTAAGACGCAAACAAAACAAAAACTGATGTTTTAAGTTAAGCGCAAGAGAAAGATTAAAGTTGTCAACAAAGTGCGACAGTTAGTTGTAAAGTGTGAGTTGAGCTGATTTAGTTTAGTTCAATATAATGTTAACTTTAAGTCAACAACAACAGCAACAAGCAAACACACACACAGACACACACAGAACATTGTACATAAGCACTCGAACGTCAATAAGTTTTAAACCAACAAAATCACTACAATTAAAATTAAAAGATACGTAATAAAATACAAGTCATACTATATGATATATAAATAAAAAAAAAACAAATGTAATTATGAGATGGTCAAGTTTTACAAACTAAGCACACAATTGTAAAATCGCCCCTGAAAAAAACACACACACACACCCACATAAACACACCCACACACATGAAAATGTATTCAAAAACAACATCAAGTTTTGTTTGCTTAAATATATATTTTCCTAATTAATTAAAGTGCAATTTATGAATATGGTTTATGAGGTTTGTGCACAACAAATTGCAATACAAATTATAAATATATATATTTTATTTTATCCAACGACTCAGTTTAATATTAATTTAACTGTTAATTTATAATTTAATACAATAGATCTAAGATTTAGTTGTGTTTGTGAGAGTGAGTCGGAAGGGACAGTAATAGATCGGAAGTGAGAAAGAGAGTAAGTGAAAAGAAAGCGCGGTATTTGCAAAATAAAAAGAAAATCTTGATTTGAATATAATTACAATTTTCTTAAGCGCCCCCCCCCCCCTCCCCTTATTTTATAGACTTTATTCTCTTTTTCTCTAAGCAAAACGAAGTCATAATTTGTAATTAACTTAAAAGTGAATTTCTGTTCGATTTGAAGCGTTTTTTTCAAATGTTGCGCCTTAAGTTTTGTATTTTTTACATTTACCATTTACGATTTACAATTTTAAATGCAGTTTGTAAAACAACAAAAAAAAATATACAAAAAAACAACTCAAAACACAAAATATAATTTAAATAAAATGATTATAAACAATTTCAGTTGCGGTCACAACTTCTTTTATTTTCTTTTATATTTTATCCAATTCATATCTTTTCATATTTATTTCTGAAGAAGTAAACGTGTACCTTTAATCATACATACTTATCTAGGTGGGTGGACCTGTGTGCATGTCAATTGCCCATTTATTTAACTGAAATAAAGTTCATAAAAATATATATTTAGAAATTTTAAGAGGTAAATGCGCTCAGTAAATATTTGCGCCAGCACAATATGACCTGCTGCACTTTATAAAGCCAATTGTAAAAATCGAAAACAAATAAGCAAAATATGGAAAAACATATGGATTTGCATATTTAATTCAACAATACGTATACTTTATTTATGCTGTGGACTGTAACAGCTGTGCATACCTTTATAGCGCAAAATTACCGATCCGAGTGCACAACATATGAGCAAAAACAATAAACAATAAACTTATACACTTTACAGGTTTCCCAGAGATGAACAACAAACAAGCTTTACACATATATATATAAATATATATATATACATGAAAAAAACTGAGCTGTTTGCATACATGCAGAAATATAAAAATATATATTATTAATATAAAGTAGCCAAAGCTACATATTTTCTAGCAATATACTGAAAATTCTAAGGAATTAATTCTAAGATACATATTAACAAATAAAATTCCCATAACAATTTAAGCAGAACCCGATAACAAGTTGAAAATAATTTAAATCAATTTGCCAGAGTGCTTTTCCTAGAACTTTGAAATCCATTTTATAAATTTCGGATAGACTCTTTGGATACAATTTTGAACAGAAGAAATTTTTAATAAAACACACAAAGGACTCTGGCAAAAAAATATACACAAATGGTTAAGCTTATAAGCAAAGTATATAAACATACTTAAATCAACTATACCAAATATATTGAGTGTTGAATGTAATGTTACAATTGTTATATGTACGTTGTGTTAAACCAAAATGATTTTTCATATAATTTGCAAATGAACTTTTCCATATTTCCCGTATAATCGGTTTTCCTACTATTTCCTTTTTTGTTAATTGTATATAAATCCTGGTAATTGAAACTTCACTCTGTAGTGTTGCCTTAAAAACAGTGCCTCTTAAATAAAAAAAAAATAAAAAACAAAAAACAGATAAACATAAATGTTAAACAGCGATCAATTGCTGAATACTGAATGTATAACAATATGAAAATTAAAACTTGATGGTGAAAAATATTTCAATACAGGTGTTATTTGTGCTATTTAAATAAATGTAGTTAATGCAACCATACACAAATGTAATTAAACTAAGCTTTAAAACTAATATTAAATTAATAAAACTTGGACAAAATGGATAAGTAACTCAAGTAGAGCAGCACATCATGTACAAAAGCGATCATTGAGCAGGCTAAATTCTAATTGGCATATGAAGAAATGAATACTTTAAGAAATCTCACATATACATATACATAAACATTTATATATTTATATATACATATATATATATATAGTTATGTATATATATATATATGATAGATATACGATGAGTTTGGAGCAGTGAACTGTATAGCTGGTCTACGAGGCGATTTTATGGTCACAGGGACCACAAAATAATCTAAATGATACAAAGATATGCGAAAGATATTCGTCTAATGGTTTCCAGCCGATGTTCGAGTTTGTAAATGCATAAAAGTAACTATATTTGTATTTTAGAATAAAATGTTGAAACAATGCACAGTTGTAAGGCGATTTATGTGGCACCTGAACAAGATATAAAAAAATCTAGTTGAAATTTAAGCAAACCGTGTTAAAAGGCAAAAGACTTTATGCATAAAACATATATATATATATATATATATATATATACAAGATGACATTGCGCACCTAAAATGTAGAATCAATTGAGTCTTTTAATGAAACTAATATAAATTTAATATATGTATTGTTTAGTTTTCGGCTTAGCAAATTAAATGTTGTTAATGTTATGTATATGCTAACAAATCACAAATTTTATAAATATTTACTTATGTTACTAACAAAAGATTTTGTGGTCCCATTTGCAATTCGTTTGTCCAGATAATCATAATAAGAAAAAACACCCCGCATGAGCACAAACTAACAAGTTAATCGTATAGATCCATTTAGATAAGAGACATGAAATTAAGCTATGATTGGGTACCAGAAAATGGCGTTTAAAAGTTTATAAAACCTTTAGAGCGCTCTTAAAAAAAAATAACATGTTTAAAAAATATACAAATTAAGTGATATGCATCTAGCTAAGTAATCAATGTAAAGTGCGCTCCAAATCGATATTACGTAATATTCATACATATATATTGTAATAACCATCGATGTATTTCTGTTCAAATAATTTACAGTCAAATTAGTTACAATCTTGGTGAAAAACATCAAAACATTATAAAAAAAAAGAGCAGCTAAATATAAATGATGTATAATTATGATATGTACTATGTAAACAAGTTTTATCCGTGCACTGAATATGAAAGGTTTTGACAAATTGATTGTGGAAAAAGAAATATTTACCAAATAAGTTGATGTTTTAAACATAAAAGTAGAAACTTTTAAATAAAAACCTTTTTGGCAACTGAATTTCACAAACATTTCACACTTCTTTTATTGCAACTTCGATATCAGACTTACATAATTACAGTTAATTACAATTTTTAAAATAATTTCAAAGCAATTTTGACTCATGTACTTTTAGACTTATTTACTGTTTTGAATTACAAACTAATCAAATGCAATCGTGGCATAAATCAAGTATTTAACTTTCTTCAAAACAAAAATATTACATTACATGCCATTGTAGGCGGGGCCACCGCCTCCCTCAGGCACCACCCAATTGATATTCTGCTTGGGATCCTTGATATCACAGGTTTTGCAGTGTATGCAGTTTTGTGCATTGATTTGCAGCTTCATATTGCCGCCCTCCTCATTCGGCACATACTCATAGACGCCAGCGGGACAGAAACGCTGCTCGGGTCCCTCATAGATGGCCAGATTGTGATCGACGGGAATGCGATCGTCCTTGAGCGTCAAATGTGCTGGCTGATCGCCCTCGTGATTGGTGCCCGTTAGCGCCACCGAGGACAGCAAATCAAAAGATATTTTACCATCTGGCTTGGGATACACAATGCGCTCGCTTACATTCGCCGGCTTCAGCGACTCGTGGTCCTGTGGGCCGTGACTCAGCGTCCAGGGCTCTCGGCCTCCCATGAAAATGGAGAAACCACTGAGCACAAGTCCGCCATAGAGACCCAGTGGATTGTGGAAGGACGGGTGCACATTGCGCACCTTGAACAGGTCCTTCCAAATGAAAGACTCCTTAATTCTAAACAAGAATTACATCCGAAATTAGTTTAGGCGCGTAGATAGATAAATTCAACTCACTTTTCCGCATAGCTGATGGGCTCAATGCCCGCTGTGGTTTGCGTACCCTCAGCAATAGCCTCCAGAGCGCTCTCTGCGGCCAGCATGCCACTCTTCATGGCATAGTGGGAGCCCTTGATGCGTGGCACATTAAGAAAGCCGGCGCTGCAGCCAACCAGGCAGCCGCCCGGGAAGGATAGCTTCTTGGGTATACTCTGAAAGCCGCCCTCGTTGATAGCACGAGCGCCATAGCCAATGCGCGTTGCGCCCTCGAAGACAGAGCGCACTTTGGGATGCGTCTTGAAGCGCTGGAATTCCTGGAAGGGACTGATCCAAGGATTTCTGTAGTTCAAACCAACAACGAAACCCACAGCGATGGTGGGCGTGGGCTCGTCAAGATGGTAAAGAAAAGAGCCACCGTAGGTAAAGCGATCCAGAGGCCAGCCAATCGAATGCTCCACCAGACCAGGTCTAAGAAAAAATGTATTAATAGTCGTGATTTTCTTTGTCTATACTAATATTGAAACTTACTGGTGAAGCTCGGGAGCGATCTCCCACACCTCTTTTAGTCCTATGCCATAGGCTTGCGGCTCGCTGCCCACATTGAGGCCAAATTTGTCCATGATCTGCTTGGACAGATGGCCACGGCAGCCCTCGGCAAAGATCGTGGTCTTCGCATGCAATTCCATGCCACGTGCAAAGGTTTCTTTTGGTGCTCCACTCTTGGCAATGCCGACATCGTTCGTGGCAATGCCCTTAACGCTACCATCCTCATGGAATAGCACCTCCGAGGCCGCACAGCCGGGATAAATCTCAACGCCTAACGCCTCTGCATGATCACCCAGCCATTTGACCAAGTGACCCAGACGCACGACATAATTGCCATGATTATCCATGGGCCAGTTCTTGAAAATGGGTATCGAGAGGCGACCCGTGGGCGTAAGATAAGAGAAGGTGTCCTTCGACACGGGCGTGTTCAATGGCGCACCCTGCTCCTTCCAGTCGGGTATCAGTTCGTTTATGGAAATCGGATCGATGACAGCGCCAGAGAGTATGTGACCACCAGCCTCGGCGGATTTCTCCACAATGCACACGCGAATCTCCTAAAAAATGCAGATGAAGTAGATTCGACAGCTTATTTTGAAAAGGTCTAGATAAGAAACTCACCTGATTCTTTTCAGCAGCCAGCTGCTTAGCACGTATGGCAGCTGACATGCCAGCTGGTCCACCGCCAACAATAACCAAGTCGACCTCCTCGATGCATCGCTCCATATCAACCTCCTTCCATCTCTCGTCCTTTTCGCGCGGATTTAAGGTATAGTGTGTGGTTATCCTTGGATATTTTGCTACATCCGAAACGCTGCGCACGAAGGCGGGCGTGAAGAGCTTGTGAACTGGGCATAGTAAATAATATTCGATAGATAACCAATTAATGCAAACATAATATGAGAAAGGGTATTGATTGATAAGAACATATAAGAATTGCACATAAGAGAGAAGTTCTCATTACGAACTGTTGGCAATTTGATGATGATTTGCTAACATTGTATAAATTGTCCAAGGGCCTTATCTCTGTTTTCTGTCTCGCATCTCAAAACATTTCAATTATGTAATCGTTAAATTGTTTGTTGTTGTTTTTAATTGCTTGGCACACTTAATTTTAAACTTACCTCTGTGTATTTTCAGCAGTGCCGACATTATAGATATTATGGACAGCCAACTATTTCACTAATCAGTCTACCTAAAATATATACACCTCATTTATTATATTTTTATTTATATAGATAACAAACAAAAACAATCAGTGTTGACGCCAGCAGTGCAACAAGTTGGACTTTAGACTCGGCCAGCCAGGCGCAATTATTTGCTGCTGCTGGTTTAGTTGAAATTATTGGATAATATTCGTATTGTTATTTACCTATTGGTTGTTTGTTTCTTCGCAGTTAATAAATGAGTGCCGTAAATTCCTTTGGTGACCGAATTGAAAATAAAACAAATGCGAAATGGAAGCCACCCGCAACATACAGCTGTTAAAGCTAGAGCGGAGCGCGTGTCGTGATTGCGCACGACTTCACAGTGTGTTTGCCGGCTTTGCGATTCTTTGCTATTAAATCATCTCAAATATTCTTAATTTAGACACATTTTCAAATTATTGCATTATTGTAAAAGTGAAAACCAAATAACACATAATTTGGCAAAATGCGCAAGCAAATACAATCGTTTCGTATGTACGCTATGTAAGCAAAACTGAACACGAGCTCATCTCAATTAAAAACTTGTTGCTTCGGCGTTGCCACATCTGCAGCGCAAGATATATTTTGCTTACAGCAGCAGTTTGTCTTTGTAGCCGCTTACCCACAGATGGCGCCAGCTGATCATGTATCTGAATTTGCTATTTGGATTTGGTTCAAATTTGAATTTTTGATTGTTAAGGTCAAACCCAAGGCCAATTTAAAATATTTTAGAAAAAATGAACAGCTGAATTATAGTTAGCGAGTGGTCTTTATTCAAAAGATTGTTCACAACATTTCAATGCATATAGTCGAAGTACATTTAAGTTTCAAATTTTGTATCTTTATATTAATATATAATAAATAATAATAAATATATTTATGTGCATTTTTATGTGTTTGTGTATACTTTCAAGCCTTGCCTATCATTTGGATAATGATTATTTTTTTTTTAGTTTTCTCTTTTAAACAGTTTAAAGCATGGTGAATTTTTAATCCAGCCCTAATTAAAAATTCAAATAAATTAAAATTGCAATAACTTTCATTCGTCATAAATCATATGAGAAAATTTATCATAGTGTTTCGATTGGTTCAGTTAATATTTACAGTGTGCATTGTGCGGGAAAACTCTATGGTTCAAAAAACTGCTCGGAGATGTTGTCATCCAAGTTGCTCTGCTCGCTGCTCTTCAGTTGCTGCTCCTCCTGTGGCTGTCTTTGTTGTTGCTGCTGGTCTGGTTGTTGTTGTTGTTGATGATGTTTGTCGAAAAGCATAGTTATGGCTTTATCAACGATGCTGCTATCATCACTTGTCTGCTGCTTGCTCCCGTCAGCTGTAATCTTGTCTTGGTGCAACTGCGCTTTGGTTTGATTCGATTCTGTGCCGGCAACTGTATCTCCAGGAGAACGCTTTCCGAAACGCATGAAATTTGAATCCATTTTGCCATAACGCTCAAACTCTGTGGGAGGTGAGCGGCCAAATCGCATAAAATTATCAGGTCGACCGAAACGCATAAAATCCGGTTTGGCACTGCGCTGCTCCTCATGATAGTTCACATTCCTGCCAAATCGCATAAAGTTATCGGCGCGCCCGAAACGCATGAAATCTTGCTTGGCATCACGTCCAAAGCGCATGAAGTCCTGTTTCGGATCACGTCCAAAGCGCATGAAATCCTGATTGGGATCACGTCCAAATCGCATGAAGTCCTGTTTGGGATCACGTCCAAAGCGCATAAAATCCTGATTGGGATCGCGTCCAAAGCGCATGAAATCCTGTTTGGGATCACGTCCAAATCGCATGAAGTCCTGCTTGGGATCACGTCCAAATCGCATGAAATCCTGCTTGGGATCACGTCCAAATCGCATAAAGTCCTGCTTGGGATCACGTCCAAAGCGCATGAAGTCCTGTTTGGGATCACGCCCAAAACGCATGAAATCCGAAGATGCACGACCGAAGCGCATAAAGTCCTGCTTGGGATCGCGTCCATAGCGATCCATGGCCGAGCGTTTGGTCATCTCATAATAGCCGGGTCCAGTTGCCTGCGGTAACTGTTCCGTCTGCCGTTTGCCAAAGTGCATAAAGTTGTCCCGCATTGAATTCCGCTTCTGCTCATAATCCGGATCGTATTTGAGTTGCGGCTTACGTGCGTTTTTCTGTAAACGCAAAACCATCGAATTCTTGCCATAGTCAAAACCAATGTTCGAAATTGGAAGCCTCAACTCCACTTCAGTTTGGTCTGGTTTCTCGTTCATCATCATCATCGCATCCAACAGGTCATTCTCAACTGCTGGAAGCGACTCAGTGCTTAAATCCTCAAGTTCGTTAGGTGCATTATCAATGTAGTTGGGCGTCTCAATGATCTCGCTGTAGATGGCCGACTGCATCTGGTACAGAGCCAGCAGAAACATCAGTGCAATGCCCATGGCTGGAGTAGGACTAACTGCAAGACACAGCGGGGGGAGACGGGAAAGGGTTATTACAACATAATTATGAGGTGCGGGCTAAATCTATTACAAGTTTTAATCACATTAACGCCCTCAGCTGACAACACAACTAATACCATTCATTTTACTTAACAGCTAACAGCAAAAACAACAGCAACAACAACAACAACAAAAACAGCGAGAGGACAACGAGGCAACTTCTCCGGTGGCAGCATCTTAACGCCATTTCTTTCAGCTCTGTGCAGACAAAGTGCCCCGCTAATTAACCATAACAATATTTATGCGATAATCCGCCTGGCCAAGAGCGAAATATGAATGTGCGCGTAAAAAGTTAACCAAGCGCATTAATGGCAACAGCAGCAGCAACATGAGTTGGCACTGGCTAACCAGAGGCGTCAAATCCACACCCCAACAATCCCCCCTATACCACAAGGGGAAACTCCCATCAACAGCCTTTCGTAGAACTGGTTAAAGGCGCTAAACTGCTGGCTTACATGTGAAGCAGGCGGGTGTTGAGTGGTTGACGTATGAACGTCCGGACTCCGTCAGAGTCAGGCCATTAGAGATGCAAATGATTATGGCTTTTGGATGTGGTGATGCTACCGTTCAAGTACTCAACTGGCAGACAGAGCGGATGCTTATGCATTGCATCAGCAGCAGCAGTATGAGAAGGAGTATCAGATAGGTGAGTTAAGTAGATAAGCAGCTAATTAATTGGGCCATTGAAATAAGATAAAAGTGTAAGCCAGCAAGTTCCAAGTATTGGCGCTATAAATAGTTTTCAGATTTTTTACAGAGATGCGGAACTAATTGGAGAAAATACTTCTTCCACTTTTGACATATTAAATACATCTCGGATACGAAAATGTTGTTTTTGCATGAAACTCTATGAAACTCCTCAAGGCTCCTAAATCCGAAAAGTTGGTTGAATACTTTTATAAAATTGCATATATTACAATTATTTCTGGGCTTGGGAATTATTTAACCCAATAAAAAAAACAGCTAAAAATAACTCGGAGATTGTAAAGAAATAACGCTTTAAGCTCATAAACGTGTTTAAAATGAATGTCTGGAAACATAGTCCAAATTAATGCAATTCGATTGAACAATTCACACATTTCTTTAATTTTACAAGGTTTTTTTACATTTTATTCAAATAAATGAAGTCATAGACCTATTTCATTAGTTGCACTAGATATAATTACAACTAATCATTCATGTTTTTTTTATTTAAATGTGGCTTAATCGGATTTCATCAGACGAAGAATAGTTGTTAATGTACTTTTTTCTCCATCAGCTGATTAGTCAACAGATTTTTTGATGAATTAAAAATTGATCAATCGTGTGTACAATTTAAATTTGCTAATTATCAAATCGACCAAAAAACACACCAATTTTATATTTTACAAGCCTCATTTTTGTTTTCTTTTAGCTTGTTGAAAATGCGCACATTTCGCATATAGATGTATAACTGGACTTCGCCGCTCGTTTAACTTGACATTAATCTCGGAAAAGTTGGTCAACTTATTGTTCAGTTTAAAGGTAACGCTGCTGTGCGACTAGGACAGCTAGATATCCGTTAAAAACTTGTTTAGTCTACGCGGTAGACGCACAACAATAACAACATCAACTTGACCCCGGCTGATGAGCTGGCCAACGCTTTACATTAACATACATTTGATGTACCTGCAAATTAATGTGCAATTTCACAAACTTTTATACAAATAAAAAAAGTAATTGACATTTTTTATATTCAATTTTTTTTCGCCTTGCGAACGCAATCAGACGCAATTCATTTTTGAGCAATAAGTGTCAAACGAAATGCACACAAAACTGTTGACACGTGGAGTAAAAAAGGCAAAGCTTTTGGCCCTGCGATTGGTGCGAATGCCAATTTGTTAGCCAAATTAACTGGCTGCCTGCTGGTCGCAAAACAAATGCTTGCAGTGTGCCAGCAGTCAAAATAAAGTGACACTTGCAACATGACAACATTTGGTGGCAGTCAAATGTGCAGTTGCCGTCAATTTTTGAGTTTACCAAAAGCATTTTTGTGGGAGTTGTTGCAGCATTGATATTTGCTGCCGCTTTGATACAAAGAGCGAAAACTTATTTAAGATTCACAAAAATTCGCAGATTTTAACAATTGTTTGCTGTTGGCTAAGTGCAGGTGTATATTATTTATGTTGACTGAAATTTCGCATATGTCATTTTGTTTTATGTTTGTCTTGCTTGCTTTTGGTAGTCGTATCAATAACACACTCGTTAATTCGTTTAGGCTCAGAGTCAATATGAAAGCCGACACTTCTCACTTTTTTTTTTGGAACGGTGAAGTTTGTTTAACGAACACTTTCTAATCAGATTTTCATATCTTACGAATGAGCCGCAATGCGATACACTTGAAGTGTCATCTTCTCAATCAGAAATATGTATCCGGGAATTATGATTTTTCAGCGAATATCATGTGCTAAATTTAAATATTCAAATAATTTATCAGCAGACAGCTCAACTCCTCATCGGCACGCAAAAAAATATAAGAAAATGACAAATGGTTGTCGTATGTGGCACAGTGAGACATTTGCAACACGGCTAAGTTGCTGGAACGAACATAGAACAACAACTATGTTGTTGTCCTGGCCTGTGGCCCTTGACTGTGATAAATCAAAAATTTATTACGCTTCGCCGGTAGTTCTTGAGCTGCACATACCACCTGGCCAACTGGTGAACAATTTTAACTTGCCACGAATGAGAACTGTGCAACATGCGGAAGCTGCATTGGCCAAATGAATATCTACTGACGCTTTGTTGCGACTGCTTCTCTCCAAAGTGCAGTCGTAAATATTTCAATTTACTTTCAATAGTCCAAAATGAGCGTATTTTTTAACTGGCATTGTTAACTTTGCCACATGCAGCGAATTTTTGATCCCAATTTCTTTTCTCTATATTTACCAATTTCTAAGAATAACTGAAATTTGATATTCTAGTTCCCTTCAGAGTTTTTAAACGAAACGAAATAAAAATGGAAACCATTAACCAAAAATGTAAATGGCAAAATAAAAACTAAATTGGGGCTATTTAGTGTTTTGAATACTTTTTTATTCAGTTTTGCTTTGATTATATTATACAATTTATTTCCTTTGCAAATTTAATTAACGAAGCGTTCAGCATTAAATAAACAATATTAAATAGACAAATTGTGTCGTAACTTTGGATTAGACCCAAATGAATTAGTATTTTCAATAGATCTATATAGATTTAATAGCTATTTAAAAACTATAATTTGGAATTAATTATGCCTCAAAATCGAACTTTTATATTGATAGCTCAGCTCAACAAAAAAAACTTTATCGAAAGAAACAGACACAGACAAAATACAACTTGATTATTGCAATAACATTTTAACCATCTTGAAACAAAATACATAATTCAGCGCATTTTATCTTAACAAAAAACTAAATCTAAGAATTATTTTTATACCTATGAAAAAATTATATCAATCTTGGCTTAAGAAATTCGGGGCTT
Organism: Drosophila multiciliata; assembly: GCA_037043605.1. NCBI lineage: Eukaryota > Metazoa > Arthropoda > Insecta > Diptera > Drosophilidae > Drosophila > Drosophila multiciliata. Next base: position 3,972,160 of record JBAMBF010000589.1, read on the forward strand.
TAATCACTTTCGACACTCAACTTTAAATAATGAATGTATTTTCTGATTTTTGATTGGATTTCTTTGTAAACCTTATAAAAGCTATCGTTTCTTTTGGTCTTTTCTATGTGTCAATAAAACTTAAAAATATGTATTTATGAGTTAAACAAAGCTTTTCTTTGTTTATTATGAATATGAAATTATTAAAAAATTATAGCTTACCTTGAGCAATATGAATGTAAAATTATTTAATTAATTAGGCATTCCGTAGACGAAACTAAAGTAGCAATGCCAAACACTTTCACACCTTGCCGTTGAGGACGTTCTTGTACGGCGTATTTTTGAGTACAGGACACTTGTTGACCGTGGAAATGTGAAGCACTTCTGTGGCAATGTTTGGCGAAACATCCGGTTTTATATGGATACAGTCGACAGCCGACAACCGACAAACGACGGAAAACCGACGATGTTGTTCTTTGTTAAGGATTATAGGCAGGCATAAGGCCAAAGCCCGTGTGGCATGTGGGTGTTTGTTGAAGCAGCAGCAGCAGCAGCAGCATCCGTAGCAGCAGCAACAAGTGTTGCTGCAAAATGTCTATGCAACATTTATGTGTGTTGTTTGGCAACAGTTGCTGCCTTGCTGATGCCCTCGAGTTGCACACAAAAACGAATATTTGAATTTAAGATCTTTTCTCTTTTTGAATTTTGTGTCTATTCATTTATAGTTCGTCGTTTAACTGCAAACCGGAGATATGCTGCAGCAGCGGCTGCATCAGCCTTGACAATGTCTGCCTGGCTCTGATTTGTTTGTTGTCAGACACGACTGTCAGCCCAACAATGGCCAACGGGCAGTTGCATTGTGTTGCCCATTTTTATTTGTATCTTTATTAACTGTATGCATGTATGCAAATGCCATGCATGCATGTGTGTGTGTGTGTGTGTCTGTGTGTGTGTTATCATCATCAGCACAATGACGCAGCAACATTTTGTCGCCGCTTTGCTGGTAATTCAAGCGCCAAATTGTATGCAAATCGCCCACAATTGTTATGTTCCGCCTACTTTTAAGTTAAGACTGCCACAACCATTCCCCCTTCCCCTGCATATATATATTTATCCCCATACCTCCACAAACACCCCATCAAGAGCGGCCCGAGTCCAATTAGCCTTGTCTACAACTTGGACGGGGCGGAGGGTCTACGTGTGCGTATGCGGTATAATTTAGCCTTGTTGGCAGTCGCTTTGGAGTTTTATGGTCCTGTAACGGGATACATTGTGGCGCCTTCAGCATCCCCTGTCGGGTGTTGCCTGTCGCAGCAGCCCCGCCTCCTTGGCACTGGCCAGTGTCTGCATTTTGGCCCCAATGTTTAGCACTTCTTGGCCCGTTGATGGGTGGGCACTACTATTTTGTGAGCGGAAGTCTGTAATTACGGCCTTAAAAGTCAAGTTTTTTTGTTGTCTTTTCTTTTTGACGTGTGTGAATTCGACGAACTCTTCCAGCCCTGAGCAAAGTGACGGGCATTGTTGACCGGCCACAAATATGTCACTATTTATTAACAATTTGTTCGCGTTTTTAGCGATCACCTAAAATCAATAGCAGCGTATTTACATTGATAAATATGCATGACGATGATCATTTGATTTGCATAAGTGCCTAACTCAACGAACCCCAGCAAACACGTTCAAGTTCAAAGTGTTTTTATTGACCAACACAACGGACCCCGTCGCGTGGCTCGGCCTAGCCAATCTAATTGTTGGTAACACTTAATATTGAAAATCATGATTAATAATTTCGTAATTTCGGCTAATTTCGTATACTCTTTCCAAAGGAGGCACCTTAGAAATTAAAATACAATTAATATATATATGTATTTAAATTTTAAATTAATTAAAATAATTAAGTATACATTTTCAGCTACAAACTAGATAATAAGGATTCAAATATGAATACAATTAAATTAAATATATTCAAAATAAATTTTTACCATATTTTAAACTTACAAAAAATATCTATTTTAGTAATTAAGAAAACGATGTTTAATTTATTTATATCTTTATATATTATTAGTATTTCTGACTTTGCCGGTAGCCAAAATCTTTTTTTAGAGTATCGCTTGACAACAAGCTGATCCAAGTAGCAAGAATAAAAGACTCGTTTTTAATGGTGATCAACCCAAGTGAGTTGGCTACCCTTTGATTGGCCAAGTTTTAGTTTTCGCTCTCGTTGGCAGTTCAGTCAAACGAATTTGATGTCAATGCCATTGGCAAATTTTCATCTCGGCTTTAATGTTTTTTTTTTTTGTTGTGCTGAAGTCAGCAACTGTAACTAACAAGTAATGATTAGATTACAGGTGAGTTTTACCATGGCCAATTCCGTTTAATTAATGAGCGCACAATTGAAATTTATTAATGTGTGTGCGTACGCGCTTTAAAGTTTTATATAAGCATTCGTAATACATAACAACATTTCGGCCATAAACATAAATTCAAAAATGCAGCTGGAGTTGCGTCACATTCTAGCCTCCAACTATGTAGCAATAACGGTAGTTGTTGTCATTGGAAGAAGTATTTTTTTTTTCCGGGCAACACCAGCAGCAGCCGCAGCAGTAGCAGCCGATGCGATCGTTCAGTTAGAGCACACGCAGCCAATTATAAATAACGAAAACCAAATAAAAACGGCTCGGAAAGCGTCGCATGGCAAGCAGCTCAGACCTATGACCGACCGACCGGGAGAGAGACTTGAATGCCACGCCAAGCTTGGTCGCTGGGCGGCGACTGAGGCGTCGACGTCAACGTCGGCAGCGACTGAGCTGCTTTTGGCGCTCGCGTGCTTTTGCATACACGAATATCGATATATTATCAGGCTGTGCTCTCTCTCTCAATGAGTGTGTGTGTATATGTGTGTGTGTGCAGGCAGCTAGTTTTCAGATGTGGGTCTTACAAACAAGCCGATCCGATGCGAAACGATGCTCAGTATTAGCATTTGTTTATTCATCGTAGTGGCTTAGCTGTATCTATTTTCGAATGGGTTTATTTGTGCTGCTGTTTTCGAGTGCGAGGCTCATTTTCCAAATCAGAAACGGAGTTTGTTCAGTTGGTGTTTAGCATTCAATGTGCGCGTACAATAATCGGAATTCGTGTCGCTGACTAACGCGAATCCTGAGACACTAAAACCAGAGCCTTCTCGAGAAGGAAGTGTTAATAACAAACTACAGTTTTGTACAAATCGAACTGCAAGCAATACTTAATACTAAAGTGCTTTTAGTGATTTTGAGTAATAAAAAAAAGGTGCACTTAATTTATGAGTTGAATTTTAGGAATGAACAATAGAATTCACATTTGTGTTTGCATTATTTATTAAGCCACAAATCAAGCCTATTTTTAATAGTTGTTAAACTGTCTAAACGTGTTTGATTTTAGTCATATTTATGGGACTGTGTTAGGGATTTTAATATATTCTATAATTATTTTTAATTGATTAGCCGACAAACGTTTACGAGATTACTATTATTTTATTATCTTTTTTTTTATTATTATTATTATTTTCTACTGACATCTCTGACTTGGTTCAAACTGGTTGCTCAACTCTTGACCAAATACCCAAAAACGCAATTGAACAACTCCGCAGTGACCAGATTTTTTCGGCAATCGCCAACACTTAATTTAAAATTGTCGCTGTCCCATGTGCTTCCAGCTATCGCGCGACTGTGTTGGACTCCATAATAAAAATAAAAATATATACAAAAATAAAATACCTACTAGTAAAACTTACACAGCAAATAAAATAGGTAGCCTCAATAAACGATTAATAATACGTCAAGTTAGCTGGTCATAAATTATCTATTTAGTTTATCGATTTTAAAGTAATGGTAATAAATTTCCTAGATACATTTATTACAACTTAGTATTTAAAACAAAGCTCGTCTAATTTAATTAGTAGCATAACAAATTTGCGAATTGCAGTGTGAATCAGTGTATCAGTGGCAACGACTGTGACCAAATAGCTTTAGGCCGGTTCGCCTTTGCTTATTGTGTTGGGGGTTTATCTGGGAAACGTGCTCATGCACATCTAGCGACGAGAAGGCTTGTAACGGCAATCAAAACAACAACAACAACAATTGCAAGGGAAATCGCTTTGAATGACAGTTAACACAGATAGAAAGACACATACATACATACATACGTTAAACCGTAAATAGCAGAGTAGCAAATACGTGAGTCCCCCTTCGTCAACGAAGCGTATTTGATCGCAGTCAACCTATGGCTTTGCCTGACCCCACAGAGCTTGGGCCGGTTGTCTAAATGACGGGCCGAAAGTATAAGTAAATCACATCGTCTGGGGATTTCTGGAAATGTGGTAGTATTAACAATTTAAATGTAAAACGATTCGAAGTCAGATATTTTTTCGTTTTCTTTTCACACGATATTTTCAAAATGAAGTACCATTTCATTGCAACAGTTTGCCGCTTTCGATCGTACTAAGAGTCTGTATGAAAAACACTACATTAGACAGGTCAATTGCTAGTTGAAAGCCAACTTAAAGATTGGTTATAACTGGCAGCTGTACTGTACTGTACAACTGTAAACACGCCTGTTTCAGTGTTGCGTAGTGTCTGATTTCACTTTCAAAATCGGGTTTGTTTCCTAAATCTTTGGTTTCTTGGGTGATACGAAATGAAATGATTTAATTGTTAACATTTCAATCGAAAGACTTTATTAATGATTTTGATTTTGGCCTGCATGTTGCCATATTTGTTGGCCAATGTCAAAACTATTAACACTCTATTCATTTGTACGCAAGAAACTTAATGACTTGGAAATCTCATAAACCTTTTAAGAGGTCATATAAAAAACTACTACTTGGGATAGACAGGTAGCTAGTTAATCTTGAATGGCAGCTTAATTCACAGTTCAGCCCCATTAATTCATAATTGTATCTAGCCTTGTGGACTCTGGATTTTGTTGTTAAGCCTATCAAAAAACCTATTCACTTTTACCAACTGGTTGTGAAGGACTTATTATTAAGCAATTAGCTGACGCCCATTTTGGAGTTGTCGGAATCGCTCGACTGCAGTTACAAGCTCACTATCATGGCACACAAACTGACCATAAGCAGCCAACCAAGCTGCTTATGTGTTGCAATCGCCAACTTAATTGGTCCAAATGTGCTGCACGTCACAGACGCAATTCGAGTATTGATGTCCATTCCAAACTTGCCGACTCTGCGGTGCTCATAAAGCGTGGTCAGCAACTTGGCACTTAACATTGGGAACAGCAGTGTTGTCGTATAAAATGTTGACAGACTTTAAAACCAGTACAAAAACCAGTTAATCACTCAGCCAAGATCAAACAAAATCATAGTGCATTTTATAAACACCATTTAAGCCAGCAAAGAGTGCCTATAATTTACACCTCTACTAACCATAGATTACAGCAAAATGCATTCCGCACTTAAAATGACGTCTAAGCCAAAATTTGATTTCGAGAAGGAGGGCTCGCTCACCATTGGGCATGTGGATGAGGATGAGGTTGATCGCGTTGCGGAAAGCTTCAAGGGGCGTAGTCTGTTCATAACGGGCGGTACTGGTTTTCTTGGAAAAGTGCTGGTGGAGAAGCTGCTGCGGTAAGTGGTGGGAAATGAAATAAAAAAAAATAATAGCCAATTAAAATATATTGTTGCAAACCTACTGCCTGATAATTAAAACTAAAATATAAAATATAAAATAAAAAAAAATATTTATATTTTGTTTTGCGGTTATTGTAAAATATGCAAATTTTATTCAAAACGATTTGTTGTTATAATCAGAGTAATTAAACGATTAGTTCTCAATATTAACTATATGGCGCATGCCCTAACAAAACTGAGCAAGTACAGGTAACAAGCTCCAAGTGGGCGGGTGGGTTGCTTGGCTGACTCGCTGATTGTGTTGGCCAACAGCTGCTGACGGCAAACGTGACCTCAATAATTCTCAATGAATTAAGTTTATGCGTTATTAATGTTGCAGCTCGTGTGGCGAACTGAAGCGCATTTATTTGCTGATACGCCCCAAGAAGGGCAAGGATCCACAGGAGCGCATTAAGGATATATTTCATAATGTGGTAGGTAGCCTGCGTAAAGAAGGAATTATAATAATTGCTCAGCTTATAAGCCAAATACACGTTACTAACCACGCCAACAAAATGCCGTTTACAGTTGTTCGACCAGGTTAAAAAGCAACGAGGCGAGGAGCACATACTGAAACAGGTGGTTGCCATTGCCGGAGATGTGATGTTGCCGGGCTTGGGCATCTCTGAACAGGACTTGGACACGCTGCGCAATGAGGTTTCCATTGTATATCACTGTGCCGCCACAGTCCGGTGAGTTGCACTCAAATATATTTTGTTATTAATAATGCTCATCTCCTTTTAAAATAATAACTAAATAAATAGTTTCGATGAGCCACTGCGCAATGCTGTCTTTATGAATACACGTGGAACCAAGTATATGTTAGAGCTGGCTGCCACATTAAAGCAATTGGATTTCTTTGCCTACTGCTCGACGGCCTACTGTCATTTGCACGTGAAGACACTATATGAGAAGCCGTATGATCCGCCCGCAGATCCGCATAAGGTGATTCAGACCTGCGAGTGGCTTTCGGATGAGGAGGTGACACTGATTGAGAAGAAGGTTCTGGGCGATATACCCAATACCTATGCCTATACCAAGTCCTTGGCTGAGGCTTTGGTTGTGGAGAAGTTCAATGAGTTGCCCGCTATCATACTGCGTCCGTCGATTGTCATACCCATTTGGAAGGAACCGATGCCGGGCTGGACGGATAATATTAATGGACCCACGGGTCTGCTTATCGGTGCTGGCAAGGGTGTCATTCGCACCATGTACTGCAATTCGTCCGGCTATGGTGACTTTCTGCCTGTCGATGTGGCAGTTAATGGTATTTTGGTCGCCAGTTGGCGGAGTATTACAGCTGGCACGGACAATGCGAATCGTGTGGCACATATGACGTCGTCGAATGACATTAAGGTTTCCTGGGCGGAGATAATTGAGCTGGGCCGTTGGGTGATTGAGAACAAGGTGCCTCTTAACGGCGTGGCCTGGTATCCGGGTGGTTCCATGAAGTCCAACTATTGGGTACACTTCATGTGCATGATATTCTTCCAATGGATACCAGCTTTGTTTGTGGACGCTCTGCTTATTCTATTCCGCTATCCTCCCGTGTAAGTATCCAAATCCGTGGAGTGGATCCAAGCAAGAAATTTAACTATGTTTAATTTGATACACCCATAGACTCTGTCGCGTTCAGAATCGCATTACCAAGGGATTCGAGGTCTTTGAGTACTATGCGAATAATGTTTGGAGTTTTGACAACACAGAAGCAGTTAAATTACGCAAGTTGATGAACAATAAGGAACGAACAACTTATGTAATTGAGAAGATTGATCTAGATCTTATCGATTACTTCACCAACTGTGTGTTGTGCGCCCGTCGTTTAATTCTCAAGGAATCAGATGAATCGATTCCGGCAGCGAGACGACACATGAAAGTGTAAGATAACAACCTAGATGATCAGCTATGCATATAGTTATGTTAATATTTTAATATATATTTGCAGAATGTGGGTCGTGGACAAGGTGTACAAGGGCATGTGGCTCTGTGGCATTATATATATGGTCTACGCATGTTTCTTCGCTAGCTAAACTAATCGTATATTTAAGTTTAGTTAAGTGCTCGAAACCAAAATTTTTTCCCAGCCGCTCGCTATGCCGTATTTCATTCGTTTTATTATGCGTTTAAGTCTTAGTTTTAGTTGGTGCTGATTAGCTGTCAAAAATATTTACATTTTAAGTATTAAGCAAATAAAACATTACGATTTTAAACTCAAATTTATTTATTTATTACTTAGCGCTTTATTCGATATTAATTGCGCAACGCATGTATGCACTCAGCTTTCTATCGATTGGTGATATCAATACCATGTTGGGTATGCGATGTATCGATACCACCAGCTGCTTTAGTTATCGCAGACACACTTTTTTTTTGGTAGGTACACACTTTTTCGCCAGCCGACCAACAAATTCCTCGTTTACCGTTTACATAAAACATACATAAAATTAACAAATATGTTGGGCCGCAGCAGTGTTATTGCACGTAATTTCTCTCAGTCGATGGTCCGCTTCAGCGGCCATGGTGGCGTTCCCGGCGAGGTAAGCAGATATCGATCGAGCTGCAGCAGTCTGATTACATAATTTGTGTTTTGCACTTGTGAATAAAATCCTGATGGTAAATCGATGATATCATTGCAATTCACTCTTAAATTACAGAACCTGCCCTTTGGCCTTGCAAACAAGTATAGGATCACGGCTTTATTCACCGTTGGCTGTGTCCTGGGCTTTGGCGCTCCCTTCCTGATCGTCCGCCACCAGCTGCTGAAGAAGTAAGTGGCCCCAACAGGCCCGACGGGAGTAGCACCAACAACAACAACTCACAAAATGTAAGGTTAGTTATTTTGACTAATTACTTTTCGCATATTGTTAACTGCATGTTGCCACTTTTTCTTTGCAGATTTCGCTGTTTGTTGTAGGAGCCATCATGTCGCGTATTGTGTTATAGCTAAACATTAAGTCAAAAGTTTAAATGTAATAAAGTTACTCAGAAGCTAAAGACCGAAAATTCTTTAATGTTCTTGTTGTTTCCTTTAACATTAAGTAGGCATTGAACAAATTCAGTTGCTACATCTGATTTCATTAAAAAAAACAGTTGTTAGTCACTAGAAATATTTCGACCTGATTGGTGACTATTTTAAATCGTCCTACAACTTGAAAAAATAAATAAAATAAATCATATTGAAATATGTTCGCTCTACTCGCTGAGGCTCGCAAAATGTTCGCCCCGCTTATGCGTCGTATGTCCGGTTATCCCGGCGGCATTCCCGGCGTGGTAAGTAACTGAAATAGATAATTTTGTATGGACTATGCATCTCATATGGGAAACAATCAGAACTTGCCCTTTCGCAAAGGAATCGAGAGCCCAATACGTTTTACACTGTTCTATATGGTACTTGGTTCGATTGGATTCGGTGCTCCATTTCTAATTGTGCGCCATCAAATGCTACGCAGTGTTGAGGATAAGCCGTAAGCAATTAGCTCTTACACGTGACCTAAAACAAGTCTAATATATTAATCCTTGCAGTAAAGAAGAATAGAAATTGGAAGTTAAATCAAAACATGGCAATTCCTACATAATATATAGAATAACTGATTCAGATGTACATTACAACAATAAAAAAAAGAGCTTGTTAATATTCCGTCTAAAATTTATTGTCATTTTTAAGTCGCTTGAGTTGGACGCATATCAAATTTATAATGTACAAATTACTTTCGTAAGATCAGTACAAATTGGTGCCTGTTGCAGGCACCCTATAACAATGATGATCATAAAAATTCGTTAATTAAAAGGACTGGTATCACAATTCCTCTTTTCCATCGAAGTCGTAGTCGTCCTGTACAGGCGCCTCATCGCAGTATTTGGCCTGCTCAGAACAGATTTTAATATCTAAATCATTGCCAAGTGTTTCGGCTTGGAATGCTTTCAGGAAAGTCTCCTCGTTATCTTCGAGCACCTCGAGACAAAAATGCGCCAGGCTCTTGTTGAGATCACCATCCTGCACAAAATCAACAAGTGACGACTCTGAATTCATTTTACCATCGATTATCATCTTGAGCAATGTAAATTTGCCGTTACTCTTGTAGGTCGCCTTAAGGTAATCGTCCATTTTTTCACCTGCGGATCGAGAGCATTATACAGTTTGTCCATTGGGTGCATATAATTTATGTTAGACATTAACTTACAAATCTTTTCCATGAGCTCCGTCAAATACATCTCGGATTTGATTAGAAGTACGCGCTTGCTTATAGAATTGCCCTGAGCATCCAGTCGGAAGCCGCTAACATCGACTTTTTTATTGGCATCCTCCTTAGCAACGGCATCCTCCAGCTCCTGCACCGTCGCCTTGCACACTAAAGATTAATTTTTTTCAAGAGTTAATTAGCTTTTAATGTGAAAAGATTGGTAATTGTTTCACTCACCATGGCATTTAACTTCTTTTGATGTGAAACTGTAGCCTTGCACTTGCGTGATGGCCAGTAGCATAAGGCAGCATATTAACAAATTCATTTTGGACATAATTTAAGGCTATTTAACAATAATTTAATTGATTGGATTCAAATTCACCGGGTACACCTTTTACAACCACGTCAGCACAACGCTTCTTGCGTTTAAAATGTATAAGATTATTTATGATCGTTAAAACACTGGGACTAATTGAGGCGACAGCTAACGCTCGGCAATAAGGCAAAATACTCTCCGTAAGTGCTTTAACGCTTTTCTGTCCGAATGAACTTAAAAGATAAGAATAAAGTGTTTTTTGCCTCTCTTGTCACAACATAAAATAACAAAAAAGTTGTACTAGTTGCGTTTTCTGTACAGTGATGAACCGTAACAGATTGCTGACCTGTTATTAACAGTGACCATTTTCTGCTAATCAGCCTTTCAGCAATTACAAATTATATATTTTTTTTTTATAAATTTACACTAAATAAAAATTTTATTTTACTTATGAGGATAAAAGCAAAGTGGTCTTAAAGCATATAGTATATTTTGCGGTGGTAATTCGGTAAAAAATCGGTGATTGAGCACTTAATTTAAAAGTAACAGCTGTTGACAGTAACAGTGTGTTCAGCTAAATTGAGTTGTTTTAACATTATCGTAAATCGATTTATATTGGTATTTTTGCGGTATTATTACGCGCACATTTAAATTGTGCTTTTTTTCTTTTGTTGAATTAATTGTTACTAGTGCTCCATTCCTTTCAACAATGCGTTTTTCTACTACACTGGTATGTTTGAAATGCGCAATACTGATAACTAGTCTCAGTGTAAATAAAGAGACTCTCGCGTGCGGTTCTCTGAGACGCTGCCAGAGCAAATACAATTTGCGCGACCACAATTGCAATACAAATAAAATAAACAATCAGCAGTTGGTTTTGTTGCTATTGTTATTGTTGTTTCTCAGGCTGGTTTCGCTTATTGGTGTAACATAACTTTTAACGCATTTGTAAATTAAAGCCCACGACTCTCGCAATTCAGTATTAATTCCTATAAGTTTTCATTAACAATTTCATTTCGAGATCATGTATAATTGGCGTTAATTGAGCGTGTGCCTCCTTTGCTGTATTTCTATCTGTATCTGTGACTGCTGCTCTGCTGCAGACTGTGCAACAAGCATCGCATCCGTACATTCCACGCTCTTCCCTCCTGTTCATGTGTTTATTTATTTAATTGATAAGAATAAGAATATTGTGCTTAGTGACAATACACAAAGTTGAGCTGTTGCTTGTATGTATGAATTTGTTGGGCTCTCTTTATGATTAGTATATTTGCAAATATTATTTGAATTTCTAAGAATGAATTTGGCTTTTACTATCAGTTCATTCCGTTCCCGATCTACAGCCGACCTGCTTTGACCCACAACGGCTAGGTGGAATCCGCTCGTGCTGCTGGGTATATATATGTATGTATGCGATAAGCTTGCTCATTCGATCATTATATGTAAATTCTCATAAATAACAAAAAATTGCGCCAAAAGTAAAAAGTAAACATATCTCAATAAATTCACATTCCAACGTTTAATGTTCATTGTCTGATATCGATTTTAATCTATTCACAATTTTAATAGCAGGTCTTTTTATATTCTGTTCATAATAATGTCCAAAAATGCATGTCTTTTAGCGGCAATAGCAAAATCATAGAATTGGGCAACAGCTTGCTTTATGTCTCTTGGTCTATAAGTTTCAATCACTGCCTGGTCAACTGACTGAAGCTCTTGGGGCTCAGGTTGTGTCAGAGACAAGGACAGCAGCACGGCAAGAACAGAAATAGTCAATGTTTTTCATTAGGATGTGTTGTGGATGAGTTTCGCAAAGTTTTGATAAGACCTTAAAACAGCTGCTGGGCTACACTTTTAGTAATGTTCATCGGCAATGCATCAAGGGTTTATATACATAACCTAACCTGTATGAATTCCTAATAAAAGATAATACAGGTGACTTCTGAAATTTTTATAGTCTATATCAGATTCACATTTGTCCGTAATTAGCAGAGTGTACAAATTTTTATTTGAATTTTATCGCATGTGTGATTTACATTCTACGTACAACTTTACAATAATGCGAAAATTACCAGAATTTTTTTAATTTTTTATACAGATTTCATACCAGTTGTGTTTTAAAAGCCTTGAGCTTGACTTTTAATGCATATTTATACAGGAATTCATTTTTGTATTTTCGATGCAATAATGAAACTAATTGTTTTTTAGCAGAGAGATTTACCTTTAAGTTATACTCTTACTAAGATCTTATATTAATTTGCATTCTCTGCTAATAACAAATTGTAAGTAGAATCGATCATAAATAATTAGCGTTTTAGTTTTTTTAATAATGGTTTTTTACTGCAAATTTGGTCTATTGGTTTTCTATGAAAGCACTTAACTCTAAAATATATTATTTTTGCTGAAGGGTTTCAAATGGCTTGGCAAAAGTTTATTTTGATTTGTTTATAAATTCTCTCTTTTCCAAGCCCAAACAATTTGATTTCCGCGTAAGTCTTTAATTGTTTTGCAACTGCGAAGTTTCGATTTAATCCATTTGTATAGATGCATATAGATATTATATATGTATGTTCTTACTCGACTTATTTTCATTTGAATTGTGGTTTTGATTTTTGCTTCTTTTTGTTTAGTGTTGACAGCAAATATTAAACAGTCTTCATACTACTTATACAGTGGGAAAATATTTTGGCATGATCTTGCAGATAGTTTGATTAATTTATTAGCTTTGCAGTCGTTTACTGAATCTCTTTGAACTTTAAAAGTGATTCAGTGGAATTCTTTATTGGCTTTTAACTTCTGGAGAATATTACTCTTTTGGGTAAATAAATATTATTCTTTTTGGCCCAGAGTTTATTTTGATTAGTTCAATAAATTTCGGCTCGCCAAACCCAAACACTTCGATTTCGGCGTAAGTTGTTTTGCAAATGCGCAGATTCGATACAGATTCATTTTGAACAGATGCAGATTTGTATCTGCATTTGAACACACTACAGATACAGATACAAAAACAAGTGCCTAACGACAACAAATAGTTTCAAACGAAAATGTTCACAAAATGAAAAATAGAGAAGATTCACAAAATGATTAGTTAAATATACAAGAGTGTGTGCGTGTGTGTGCGTGTGTGTTTGTGTGTGTATCTTTGTATTTGTATAAACATGTTGTATCTTCTGTAGTTGTATCGGTTTTGTTCTTAGCACACACAAACACACATACACACACACGCACAAGAACGGGGCTACCAAAAGCGTCTTCATCCATGGCCATTGGACTGTGGCTATTATTATTGACACTCTTCGAGTGGTCTCTTCTTGTAATGTCCCCCACCCTCCTCCCGCCCTCCACTGTCTGCAGGGGCTGTCGAGCTGTTTACCTTTGTTATCGACGATGTTGTATTGAATTTGGCGTCATACTGTCTGCCACCAGTCGGAGTCTCGTAATATCTATAGCATGTTCGGCCATAAAAGAAGACCACAAAAATACGGTGTCGAACAAGCGACCGAAAACAATGGACAACAAGGGCCAGTCCGGGGGCTGGGAGTAGACACACACATACACACATGCAGAGAATACACAGACAGTGGCTTGGGACGCTATCGTTACTTGCCGTCACACTGTCTGGCAGGTTTCACACCTGGCCATCGGTGTATTTCTTATACTCCCATACTGATACACGTTACCGGCATCGGCATGGGCATCGCCACCGTCAGAGCTGCAGCTCTATAAATCACAGACGTTCGACTGCCTGGCGAGCGGCAGGAGCTGTCTCAGCCTCATTCCCAGTCTCAGTCTCAGTCTGAGTCTGAGTCTCAGTTATAGTCCCAGCAAGTTCATAGCTCACGTTTTCCTTTGCTTCTCCTTTTTGCTGGCCTTTTTTGCCTCTGCCTTTGCGTTTGCCTTTACCTTTTGGGTTGAGTGCCACAGCTGGCCGGTGGTGGCCAAAGATCGCGGTGTCGAATCCAGCAAATGCCTGGCACAAGCACAGTGGCTTGTTTTGTTTTAGCTGCTTCGTGTTTGTGTTGGTGGGGCAACCTCTTGAAATATACAAAGGAAGATAAATTTCACACTCAAAACGCTCAACAGTTTTTCGTTATATATACATATATATGTGTGTGTGTGTGTGCATGTGTTTGTGTGTGAAGTTTCGTCTTAGTCGACGTCGTCGTTGCTTTTGGGCCTTTATGCTAACCGCTGTCCAGGCCCAGACCTCTGTCTTGGTTTAAGAAGAAGGAGGCAAAGAATAAAAAAAAAGAAAAAGATAAGATATGGCTGGCAGTAGACACTGCCAGACATAGTGGCGACAACGACAATGTCGATTCCCAATGCTGACCAACTGTTTGTTGTGTGCGCTGCACGATCATGCACACCATGCACTCGCTTGCTCTCTCTCTCTCTCTCGATCTCTTTCTAGCGTGCTCGCTTGCCACTCTTTCCACTTATGCTCGTTGCCCACACACACACACACGCAAACCAAACAGGCACACACACACACACACTCTCTCGCCGTCCACTTTAGGCCACTCTCGGCCGCAATATTTTTCTTCCCGACTACTCCTATTGAACTGCTTGCTTCTCAGTCGTATTTGAAACTTGGCGACGCACGGTTTGGTTTTTCAGTTAAACAGTTTGTCGGGTTTTCAATCGCCTTCAGTTTGCCTGTGTGCTTAATTTTTTTGCGCAAAAATATACAAACAAAACAGCAGCAACAACAACAACAACAACAATAGCATTCATAAGTTCTTATAAAACAGAAATCCATTATACTTATAAACAAATCGTATACTCGCATGCATATACTATATAGAGTATACATATGTGTAGTATCCATCTTTATACTCGAAGTGGCCAAATTCGCTATAAATAGACAAGCGTAAATCGATCAATAAATAACGAAGACTACAATTTTCCACCACACCCACCGAAAAACGAATTTTTAATTGCGACTTCGTGCAAAAAACAAAAGTAAAAAATAAAAAATAAAACCCAGTTAATATTTTAACTATTGACATAAATATATAAGATATACACCACATAAATAATGCAATAAAACGTTTGATGCCAACAATAACAATTTAATTGACAATCTTGAAAATGCTTGTGAGATGTTTCCTAATTACACCGTGTGTGCTGGTGCTTCTGCATCTGGCCACGGGCAGCAGGAGTCCAAAACAGCAGGAGCCACAACATGAAGTGTCGGTAAGTTCTTGCTATACTATTAATAATAGTGGATAAGGGTTTTATTTTGTGCCAAGCAAATTGAGCCCAGTTCAGCGTGTAAATCCAAATACCAAGAAAACACTTGAATATTCCTCGTATTAAGAAAAAACAAAAAAAAAAAAAATAAAGAATGAGCAATAAGTGATTGGTCAGTCCCATTGCTCGCCTGCCTGAACGATACAAATTGTCTGCAGCAAACAAGAAACGCTTCGTTTTTTCAACTCCAACTCCATCTCGAACTCGGACTTTGACTTTAACTCTCACTTCAGTTCAACCCCACCTTCGTCTGGTTTTGTGTCTTTTATTTGAAGAGCTGCCTTGCCGGCCGTGTTGGCTGCCGCCGCGCTGTCTGCGATTTTTCACTTGCCGGCAAAGATCGCAACTACCTTTTACCAATACACATATCCATACCCCAACCCATACCCTTAGCAATAGCCAGGCCCAATCTCCTGTTGCCTGTTGGCATTGTTTTTGTTTCATCTGCCCGACGAACGGGTTTCTTTTTGCTGCCTTTTTTTTTTGTTAAAGAACTCGCGAAAAGGAGAAGCGACGCACAAAGAGCTGAGATGTAAAAATATACATATATAAAAAATGGTCACAAGTCAAAAGCGTTTTGGCCTTTTGTTAACGTGGGCAGGTACTAGGCTCACAGAACATAGAGGAGCGAAAGAGAAAGAGAGACGAAGAGATGGCCAGTTCCCTTGCCATTGCCACTAAGCTGCCTGATAATGACAAAGTGTAAAGCCGTATTTCAAGTGTGGCTCTTTTTTTATTATTGCTTCTTCAAGTCCCAAACACCTAATCCCTGCGAGCGTGAGAATCGTCAGTCAATTATTTCGCTGTTATCGATCTTAACAATCCTTGAACTGTCGCCATATATGATTTGTATATATATATATATATATATATATATATAAGTATTAATATGTGTGTGTTCACATGGTGACTCTGGTTGGTTATAAATATAGAATTCTCTGTTTAGCATATGGAATACGATGCATCGTATATCATATTATGGCTGGCCCTACTTTGCACACCGAATGGCATTTGCATTGCCAATTAGATATTCCGTGAGTTATTGGCGTCGCTTTTGGTTAAGTCGATCGCCATTGGAAACATTATTACAGATGCCCCCCTAATGATTGTCAGGTGTCATTCCTGGAACTCTGTTTACAATTGCAGACATAATGCAGCTGCTGATGTAGCAATATCTGCATATATGTACACATTATATGAATATTCTGCTGTTTTTCATGTTTATCCATGATGTGTTGAATGTGTCAACAATCAACACACCTATTCGCCGTCCCGATCCGATTACCGCTCAGCGCGTGCTCCAAAAACCGAACAGCCCTCGGTGCCATACAAAATGGCTACCCGCACCTTCCAGTGAAAGCGAATTTAGGGAACTGTATTTACCTGTAGACACATTGATGTATGTGGCTTTATAGGAACTTGATAAGACACAGAGGCAGACACTTAAAGCATATATTTGTTGTACAATTGTCAAACATTACTTTTGGGGCTACTGGTTTTAAGTTTCCTTACAATGTGTTCCATATTTCAAGACACCTGTCGGTTTATGCCACTGATAAAATAATAAAATAAAAATAATAAATTTAATTTTGCGACAACATAACTTATTTGACTTATAACTTTAATTAGTTATAATCGGATTTAAACATGTTATTTGTGATAAATTTGTAGTAAGCTATAATGGCATAAGGGAATTTAAGTATTTTATACAATATTTTTTGAGCCGGTACAATTTGGTTAATCTTAACTTTAGATTCACTAATTTTATTAAATAAAACAAAGTTTTTTTTATGTTACATACTAAAATTTATGAGTACATAAAAATGCCAAGTAAATCAAAAACTTGTCGGTGTCAGAATTTAATTTTGAGTAAATTTCAATTGCATTTTACAACTTTATTTTGCATATTTTTCAATAATATCTTGCGCTGCTCTAAACTAATTAATGTCAACAAATTTTGTAGTTTATCTAAAGAGCAGCCAACCGGCGACAAAAGCTGCTGCAACGGCAAAACTAAAAAAGTTAAAACTGCAAGTTAAAAAACAAGAAAAATCAATGTTTTTTTACTTGACAAGAATAAGTGGAGTCAGCAGCAGCAGCAGTGAGCCTCTAAAGCGGCACCTGCAGCCAGTTAGTCTGGCCATTTGACCATAATATTTTTGGCCAGTTTTACTAAGGCTTTTGGCTGGGAACTGCCAGACATTCAAATGGATAGCAAACGCATAGCTGAGTGCACAATTTGCGAGTACGCGATGCCATTCAAGTTATGGCCTGACCACATTAGCCACGTCTGTTTTAGCCCCAAACCCCATCCCCATCCCCATCTCCATCTGAATGCGTTGGATGCCAATCGCATTGGCAGCGAAATACTAATTCGTATTCAAGTCAAGTATTAAGACGACTACGACTTGAATTTGGTGACCATAAATGTAATAAATCATTTAACGCGTGATTGATATTATTTGCGATTTTGGTCTGTAATCGCAAAGTGCTTCGAATATTTCTCAGATATATGTTATATGTGAATGCCTACATCACACCTTCCTTCCAGCTGTCGGCGTCGCAGTCACAGTCGCTGTCCAGGTGTGCCGCCAAGCAGGGCGAGTGCGACGAGAACGAGGGACCCGTCTGCGGCACCGACGATCAGACCTATCCCACGCGCTGTCACTTGCAGCGGGTGCAGTGCAGCGGCCATCAAGTCAGCCTCAAGCATCGCGGCAACTGCAAGGGTAAGCGCATTAAACATTTAAAAATATATGTCTTAATTACTGATGCTAACTATGGATTTATTTATTTAAGCTTTGCATTTATTAATGTATTAATGTATATATAATAATGTGTATATATTGATAATTATTAATGTATATATTACAAACGAAAGTTTGTAGAAGTGATCCTCAAAAAAATAATAAATAATTATAATAAAAATAAAAAACAATTGAGATCAAAAAGAAGGAATAAAATCTTAAGCACGAATTAAATAACCTAAATTATACTATGAATTTAAAAATCCTACTTATTGATTAAATGGGAACTAATATAAATAATAGTCCGATTTTCAAGATTTTTTCAAATTGTACAAGTATCTTGTATATCATAAAAGTTTTTCAAATAAGAGCAATCATGCTATTTTTAACAAAGTTTTTGAACTATGCCCAATCCAAATATGATCCTTCAGCACTTAAAGAAATAACTTAAGTCTATCTCATATTTTAGGCTGCTTGGAGGCGCTTCAGTATGCGAATCGGGAGAGTGCACGCAATCCGAAGATATTCATTCCTCGGTGCCGCAAGGATGGCAACTATGCGGCTGTGCAGTGTTTAGGGGACACGGGCTGCTGGTGCAGCGACAGCAGTGGTAATCCCATCAAAAATACATCGACACGGCGCAGACGACCCAAGTGCGCTGCTTACAGGCGCAGCGATCGACGTAGGTCGCCGATGCGTCCGTTCAGCTTGGATGTGGACGCGGCCAATAGCAGCGATGGTGGTGTCAATGGTGGACATCGTCCTTGCAGCAGGGCAGATCGGCTGGCATTTAACAATCATCTGATCGAGGTATTTCGCAGCGAACAGGTGCGTTCGGGTCAGCCACATGCGGCTGGTGCTAGCGATGAATCTGTGCTGGATTGGAAGTTTGCCCAATTGGATGCGAATGCCAATCATGTGCTTGAGAGACAAGAAGTGCGTGCGCTCAAGAAGCTTGTCAAGCGGGTGAGTTGTTGTTGTTGTTGCTGCCACGTCTCGCAGTTCCAAAATACAATATACAATACTGCAACAACTACTCCCCCGTTTCTACTCCTATTTGGTATGCACACGATATAACCAACAGGCGGTAAAGCCCAGACGATGTGGACGTGCCTTTGGCAAGTACTGTGATGACAACAGAGACGATAACCTGTCCCGGCTCGAATGGAGCATTTGCCTGGCCAAAGATACCAACCAGCGTAAGTAGCGGTCTATGTATGTATATATCTATATATATATATATAATACAATATTATATATTTTTTGAAATGCATGCAAATTCTTTTTAAGATATGTATAGGAGAAGCGCAAAGAGAGTCGCTGGAAAATATTAAAAAATGAATAACAACAGTATTTATTCTCTTAAAACTAATTCAATCATTCATAATTATAGTTTCCAAAAATCCAATAAAAAAAATCCATTATTCTGTATCAGCGCATTTTAATTTGCATGATTTTTATTTCTAAGCATTCATTACACAAAAATTTAAATATTTAATTCTATAGCATGCAAAGATTAGATTCAATCTTTAAAATATCAGCTTTAAATTAAATGTTTGGGTTAAATGTAATTGTTTTCCAGTACTTTGACTTGCCTTATGCTAAGTGGTTTGGGGTATGTTTGTGTGTGTACTTGTATCGATAAATGTGTGTAATTCCCAAGCAGGTAAAGCGGGCCTTAATATCCTGAACAGCAGTCCAACGAGCAGCTCCATTCTGCATACCACATCAACAACAATGCCTCGCCGCCCTCACTATTCAAATCTACATAATATTCACCACACAAATACCCACCATGATCATACAAATACGAACATTATCGGAACGAGCAGCATCAGCAACAGTGGCAGCAGCATCGGTTCTCGTGCTGACTTTGGCAATGAGAGCGAGGAGCACGAGGATGATTATGTTGGCGAGGATGACGACGATAGCATGTCACATTCACGCACGTTGTCGCCATCGTCATTTAATTGTACGTACTTGTCGGGCAATATATGAACTAACCAGCAATTTGAGTAATACCCAAGTAACATCCAATAGCACTTGGCATGCTTCCAAAGGGCAGTATCGAGTCTATTCTAATGGGCCTTTCGTTCACAGTTCTGAATGCCAAACCAGAGGAGGCGACAAACAACGAGAGCGAAGGCGACGCCAACTGCTGGACGGATAGGGAGGTGGCTCGCGAGGAGCAGCGTGTAAGTGCGTCTGCGTATGTTTGCGTGTTAGGAATGGAAGCTCATTCAAAAGGAACTAAAAAGCCTTTATTAACCTTTGCACTAACTATTTGCAGCATGGCGGCAACAGATCATTCTATGTGCCCGAGTGTATGTCAGATGGTCGCTATAAGCGCGTCCAATGCTACAGCTCCATTTGCTGGTGTGTGCACGAGGAGACGGGCAAGAATATCCCGGGTACCTTTGGCCAAAAACGACCCCAATGCGATGAGGTCAGCGCTGCTGTCAGACCGATGAAGGGCTGCACAGAGCCACGAAAAACCCAGTTCCTTAAGGAGCTCAAGGAGTTTCTTAACACACACATACTGCCGAGCAGTAACACGGGGTAAGCTTCACAATCTGATTCAAATTCAAAATATAATTAAAATTGTTCATCTATGATTTGATTTAGTAGAAACTCGACCATGTGGAAGTCGGAGGATGAGCGCATTGCTACGCTGAGTTTTGTGTTTTTGGACAAGAACAAAAATAAGTCGTGGGAGCGCAAAGAATGGAAGGTCTTTCGTGATCTCGTTACGAGCGCCAGGTACTAAATTTGTTATTAATAATGAAAGTGGATGTGCGATTATTTTATTTTATATTCTATACGGTAGCAACTTGAGCAAATGTGGCAAGAAAATGCCGAGATACTGTGATGCGAATGGCGATAAGAAGATCTCGTTGTCCGAGTGGGTGAACTGTCTGCAATCGCATCGAATGGAGAGCACCACCACAGCAAAGCCGGCACAGTCAAGTGAGTTTCTAGTTATGACTCTCAATAGGAAGCCCAATTTAAATGCCAGCTAATTAATTATCTTCCTCATTCAGACGAGACGGCCACATCGCGGCTCCTCGGATCAAATCCGCTGGAGCAATATCTTAAAGATTATTAGCGATGATAAAATGCTTGATTTGAGCTGCTACTCATTAGATGTCGTGCCATGTTGCGTGGAAGAGCTTGACTAAATCCACCCACTCATAAATACATATATACACTTACTCACCCACACACACACACACTCACATTCCTAGCATATAGATTCTACGATTTACATGTATATGAAGTTAGCGTTGTAAATATTTCTGGATATAAATGTTTAGGTTAATTGTAGAATGCACTGTATTTGATTTACAATCAGTTCAATTATTGAACAGGCGTATTGTGGAAAATCCATTTAATTGCAAATTTATTTATGGAGGGCATTTCAAATGAATTCGCAGCTAACTTCATGTGACGCAAATAAGCGATTGAAGAATTCGTTCGCAATAGACTGCTCCGCTTAAAAGGCGCTGCTGTCTTCATGTGACGCAAATATGCGTTAACAGACTTCTGTTAAGATGGCGCCTTACGAGAGACTGCTGCAAGCACCGTGCACTTATCGACAACAATCAATTTCAATTTAAAATCGCATGGTTTTCTTTATTTGGTTAGCAAGTAATACTTAAAATTATCATATATTCGTAGAGCTATTAATAAAACTGGCTATGGGTATTATGTACAACATTTCACAGTATACTAAATGCAATTTTTGTTAAGAAAACACTGTTCACAGAACAGCAGTTAATCACAACTTATGTAGTTTTTGGTTTACGCAACAGCAAACTGGACAAGTTGCTGTATGGCAGCTCAAATGCTATTGAAAACACAATGGACATTAAATAAACAATTATAGTAAATCCACAGGAGACAACGCACTGAAATTATTAAAATTGTTAGATAAAATCGCTGTTGTCTAATTGTAATACATACCAGCATGAGGGGATCTGCATGTGTGCTGGCGGTTGTAAGGCCATAAATAAACGAAATTACCAGCGGATTAAGCAGATAAACAGCATAGGATACTCGACTCAAATGCTGAAAGCAGCGAGCCTCCAATAACCGAGACCACCATACGCCACGCCCCATCGCGCTGCCCACAATCATCCAGCAAACACATGCTGAAAATAGCAATCTTCCCAGCACATATAAGGAGACGGTGAGCAGATTGCTAAGATCACGCTTGAACGTCGAATAGATGCAGATGAAGAAGAGTAGCAGAGAGAAATGCCAGAAGTTGCGAGAGTTCCGTTCACATAGTTCGTATTGAAATCGACGCTCCAAAAGACACCACGCGGCAATGCAGCCAACAATGTATGGCATTACCCGAACAAATGGACTTATATACATCTGAGTGGTTGTTGCATGGATCGTGTCGAATGAGAACTCATACTTGTAGTAGAGGCCAATGCCATAGGACCAAGTAATAGTTCCCAATAGGCTAGCAACAGCCACAAACTGAGCCCACTTGGGACGCCTGAAAAATAATTATTCGGTATTTTATTTCAATTCACTTTAAATAAAACTTACTTGGCATAGAGAAATAATATTAAGTTGGCCAACAAAAAGAATTGCATATCACAGGCAATACTCCACGACCAGTTGAGGCACATATCTTCGAAAGGAAATAGGTTCTGGATGAAGAGCAGATTGCGCCACCAATGCTGTGTGCACAGCTCATCGAAGCGCTCATTGATGTGGTAAACCGAGGTATCCTCAACGTAGGCAAACACCAAATCCACGCTCCCAATGATAATCAGATAGAGCGGGACCAGTCTCAAATAGCGATGAAAGAGTAGCTTGCCAAAGAGCCTTACATTTGCCACGAGACCATTTTGACGCACTGCCTCCATTTGCTTGATATTGCGCATAAAATTGTAGGTCTGTAGAAAACCACTGCCAATTGTCAAGGATTAGAATATACTTATTATTTAAATATATATTTATATTCACCTGATTGTAAAGAAGACATCCACTAGCAGTGGCGCAGTAGCAACGTACTGGAAAAATATCTGCTCCGCGTAGCTAAGCAGCACCGTTTTATTGTGCACCGTAAAGTACATAAACCATATCACATGGAATACCAATATAAAGACTGCACACACCGAACGAAGTCCATTCAGCAGGGGTATCTCTGAGGATTTGCACTCCCGCGTGGCAAAGATGCGGCGCCAATTGCTGGCCACATCGTAGCAGCTGACGAAACTCTGCAACGGACGCCACTTAAGCATGGAGTGCATTGCTCGCCATATTTCCGATTCAACCGGAGCGAATCCAGCCGCATCCTCGTTCTCCTCCGACGGCAGCTGCTTGGCCACACTAAGCTGCTGGGCGCACAGCATAAAAGCGCACGTGGCCAACACGGAGGCTATGACAAGTTTGAAGCTTAGTCGATCGAAGAACACATCGCGCAGCTTTAGATCCTTCATGTACAGCACTTCTGGCTGCATCTCAAAGATGTCGTTATCCATGAAACTGCCCACCACATAGTCCCTGGTCAGCTGCTTGATCTCGCTGGACTGGCACGAGGTCGGCAGGCACAGGCCAATGTGTATGATCTGCTCGGACATCAGTTTAATCTCCACCTGCCAGGGCGAATTGTGGCGCAAATATACGACTCGATAGTCCATGTCGAAGGGCGACTGCTGCGTGATAAGTCCATTGTTCATAATCCGCTCGAAGTTCTTGGAGAGTGTTATGGCCACCGGCTGCTGCACCATGTTGCACGCCTCGCGACTGCCTAGCCAGTAGTTTTGCCCAAATACAAAACCCGATGACTTGGAGCCAGAGGCATCGAGCACTGCAAAAGCGAAAGGTTGGCTCAGTGATCGTTATCTCAAAACACATCAGCTTTGCTGGGGCAGGTTACCTCCTTGCCCCTTGCAACTGTGACTGCTGTAGTTGATCACTCACCTTTAATAGCCCAAGGCTGTTTGCTGAGGATGCCTCGCTGCACGTGCTTCAATTGCGCCAGACAGATCGGATTCGTGTTGCTCGCATTGGCCACCTCTGCTAGGCCATAGATGACTGAGCTGCGGGCCAGCATTGCGGCATGTCTGTCCATCTTGGGAACATCAGAAGCAGATGCAGCAGCATTTGTGGCTACAGCAGCAGCAGCGACTGTCAACTCAAAGTCCTTCTCTGGATGCGAAGAAGGCCACAGATTGCTGCTGCTACTGCTGCTGCTGCTGCTGCTGCTATTGTTGAGTAATTGATGGCTATATTGATGGAACTGCAGCGTCGATTCATTCAGTTCAGCTTTGCAGTTGGACAGATGGCTCAAGAGTACAGCTATAGCTAAACATAATCCAAATCCGTATCGGTGCATGACGCCGCCTTTAAACCGCTGCGGCGGTCAAACTAAAAGCTGTCAATGAATGAGAGCATTGTCAACGCAATTGTTGGGTGTAATGAGTATATTTAAGTGTTTGCTAAGGTGTTATTAAAGGCATTAACAGTTATTTCAGGCTATGCAAATACACTTAGTGGATTGGAGTTACGAGAGCAGCCATAGACGTATTCGGGCTTCCCACCGGAACCGTGTTCATTAATAGCTAAATGGAGTGGCTTTTGTGTGCAACTATAATAATAGACTGACTGAAATAGTGGGACCAGTTAAGAGACGCTCACTAAAAGGTTTGCACGTTTCACACCCGAATTCGTTCGTGACAATGGCCTAGGGCCCAAATCGATCGAACAGGTTTTGGGGTCTCAAACAAATCAAGTTCAAACATCAATTACCCCTTACCAAGTTTTTTTCATTTCTTTTTGGTATAAGTGCATTTCAATGTCAACTCATAGCGTTTATATACAAATATGTTTATAAGTTTATATATATATATACATATTTATATACTGCACCGCCAAACGAAAAAGCAATACACATAATATAGTAAACATTATTTGTTTGTCAAATTTGAAACTTGGCAATGTGTATTACCAGATGTGAGTAAGCCTCAATGCGCTGCCTGATATACGTCTACCAAATATTATTCAACTACTCACCGTTAAGCTCAACAGTTAAAGGTCTTTCAAAAGAAAAAAAAAAGTTGATTACTTAAAAAGTCAGGTTGTCTTTCTAACTCGAGTAGTTGCTGGTTTTTTGGTAAAAGTTATTAATAGACATATGATCTTAAGTTTTAATTGCGGATGCTGTATGCCTCCTTTGCATAAATTAGATTTTCATCAATTGTTATTGGCAAATATGGGTAATTGCTGAATATTTGCACAGTTGTTGAATAACAACAAAACTTCTTCTAAAGCCGGGGGAATTTGGGACCAATTGAAAACCCCTACGGTGCAAAGACCAAAGAAAGAAATATATGTATGTACATATATGTAAATTTATTTATAAATACCACTGCGAGCTTTACTTATGTTGTATGACAAGGTTTGGCCGTAAGCTTTAGCCAGGCCCGTTTCGATAGCTGGTTAGTTAATTGCTCTTCGACGAAACCATTTCAAGGGCAAACTGCGTTCGGGTCTTGCATCTCGATTTGTTGTTTTTTTTACCATGTATATAAATGAGCCGGCGGTGACGACCACGATCCGTTTCAATAATGCCCATTTTCGGCAAGTTTATTAACATCAAAATCACAGGATTTTGTAATCATATTTGGCAGTTCGATTGATTTCACGATTGATTTTTGAACATGTTGCGTTCGACTTTTGCGTTATTAATGGATTCGGTATTGGGCGCTTTGTCTCTGCCGATTATGCAAGATAATTTGCATTAATCGAAATAATTTTACATTTTTAATCATATTGAGTACCAAATGCTGTTTTACATTTTAAATAATATGAGTACGCTTAAGCCAAAGCTAGTAAACTTACTTTGTGAGGGAACAGATAAATCTTATTTAGTAACACTAAATCAAAAAAATATACAAATTTAAATTGAACTCCACTTTCGTTTTGCAATTTATTTATTTATAACAGTTCGCTGGTATTTGTTATGTCTTCACTTTTGTTTGTTTTATTTATGATTCGTTTATAACAAATTATAACACCAGTCAGAAAAAACCAACACTAAAACTTAATCTAAATTCGTTTTATTTTTGCTTGGGTTGAGCACGTCTGAGGTTTACCGAGAAACTGCTGCGCCCTGCGTCTCGTCTTCAACATTTATAAACTCGGCGACCTAGCTGCAGCACGTGAACAGGTAGCAGCAGCAGCAGCAGCAGAAACAACAGCATCAACAGCAGCAGCATCAGCTGCCGCTGCTCGGTCGCCGCCAAAGATTGAGAGACAAAAGCAATAATAACAACAACAACCAGAGTAATACTTCATAATTAGCGCGACATAAACGAAACCAACCAAAGGTGACTGCAAGCAAAAAGACTTTTGCGTAACTCCCAATGGTGCTATGACTGAATCTCTTATGTTTTATTATTATTGTTATTATTATTATTCATGTGTCTGACAGTTACCGGCATGCATTTTTAATCAAGCGCATGTTGGACTCGTGCTCACCTTGTGGCAATCCTGCAGTTCTTGTTTATCATTGAGTGAGATCCACTCGTTCATTGCACCACTGCCTTGATAATGATAATGGTAGATCGCTGTTTCCGCACGTTGGAAGGCGTGGCCTTAATAAACGCCGACACGCACTTTACTAAATGATGGCACTTACTGTGTTCGTTTAGTAATTTATTGAATCTCAGTTCAAACTTATATATAACATCTTAATGGGGCGCACCCTTAGTAGTGGAGAAGTTATTTTATTTTATTATTTTTTTATCTCGCTTATTTTGAAATGAGATCGTTTAACTGACATGCCAGTTACCACTTTTCTTCCGGCAGTTTTGACATATGTGTTTTATGTCTTAAATAGTTTTCAATTAAGCTCTGAAATTTAAATGATTTTTCAATGAAGCTCTGTAGATTTAACTGATTTTAGTTAATGGTCCATAAAAGACGTTATGCAACGCATCTTTGCTTTGTCATAGTAAGTAGCTCATGTTTTAATCAATCTCATTCTCTTCAACTCACTCTGAATTTTACTCTCTTTCCTATCTCTCTCTCACTTCTCTCTTACTCTCTGAGACTCTCACTTTATTTTTAAACATCATTCTTTCATTTTGTTTTTCGTTTATGTAAAAATGTATTTTAATATTTTATATCGATGATAATGTTAACTATAATTTTAAAATTAAAGAAGAAGCGCGCGCCACAAACGCAGGAAGTTGGCAACGCTACAAATTTTTAAATGATACATGGCTGGTCACACTCAACAAAGTAGCCAGGGTTGCGTGGAATCGCAACCATGTCAATCGTTATCGGCAGTCATAGCAGGTCGTGAAACCATTATAAAATAGCAAAAATTAAAGTGAAACGACGCGAAAAACATAATCGCAGAAAAATATTAAAAAGTGATGTAAAAATACACGCAAACGATAACGAAAAGGTGCAATTGCTTAATAATACACAGCCAAACGAATACGAAAACTGCGCATCATAAAATTCCAGCTTCAGAAAAAAGAGCCATAAAAATCGATTCTCCAACGAAGTCACAGTCATACGGGCCAAGAGAGAGACACTTTTCGCGCGGGCGTAGGTGGAGCGCCCAGTGCTTCTTACATTTCATTTTTTTTGCCTACTTACTTGCCAAAAGTCCAGCCAAGATTCTGTGCGTGCTTCTCTGTGTGTACGTGTGTCTCAGGGTACATTAATAATTGAATTGTATGTGTGTCCGCACTTGTTATTTATTTGCGAATCCTGATTAAATCATACTGGACAAACTATAAGTGTAATTAGTCAGCTATAGCAATGACACTAATTTAATACAAATATTTGAAAGTCTGCCTAAATAATAACGCGTGCAAATCAACTAAATTCCAGCACAATAACAATAACAAACACTGTGTGTACATTACAATACATAATACATGTGTGTGTAATAACAATAACAACAACAGCAACAACAACGAGCAGCGCAAGTCAAGAATGAAGTGGAAATACATTCCCTCCCATCGCAATTCGCCCCACATGACGTATTATTAGGCGTGTGCGTGGCGCTAATTGAAACTCACAAAATTCTAAGCTTACTTTAGCTCAATTCTTTCCCCTTTTGTGAGTCACCTGCGCGTCGCTAAACCGTATAAAAATTGCGTGCCACAGCTACACACACAATTCTCGGCGGGCAAAAGTAAAATTGAATATCATACAACGCAACAAGAAGAACATCAGGAATACCGTCCCAGCTATATCCATTTTATTCAGTAAGGAGTGCATGAATCACTCGTACACCCACACCCATACACACACACGCACAGGCGTCGATTGTATTTAAAAGTGAGAGTGCGTCCAAGGCGGCCCACACGATGTCAAGTGATAAGATCAAAGTTGCTGTACGGGTGCGACCCTTCAATCGGCGCGGTAAGTAAAGCTAAAACTCTTTCTCTCTCTCTCCATCTTTCTGTCACGTTGTATAATCGAGTATATATTATTTTGCATAGCCTCAATATCTTTTTTTTTTGGTTTTGGTTCTCCTTTATTTTACTGACGCTGTACTCATGGGCTTTGTTTTCGAGTTGCAGTCCAATCAATAATGCACAAGTCAGCTGAATACAACGTGTATGGTGCTTCTACTTTTTTTTTGCGGGATAACGAGATTTGCATAGTCAGCGCTTGCTTTTGTCTGCTCGATCCTATGCTCGTTCTGGCTTAGTCAATGTAAAAAGAAATGCGTTTTCTAAACCGGAAATTAGCATTTCCATGCATTAAACTCCATCAATTTAAATGCATATAAAATCAATAATAACATGTCATTTTCTAAATCAAATAAACTTTATTAATTAATGTGTGGCATAGTTTATATCAGCATTTAATCTTTGAAGTCCCGGTAAACAACGATTCTTTGTTTCTTGTTTTTTATGCAAATGTTATTTCCTTTGCTTTGTGCTTGCAAAGGTCGCATCGTTTTTCAATGCAACGCCAGCAACTTTTTCCGCTGACGCCTTGGAGACCATCTAACTGACTGGCTGACTGACTGACTTACTGACTGAATGACTGGCGTAACAAACGATTTACATTTCCAGCTAATTTTTCGTTTCTATTTGCGGCTCACACGAGGTGAAATCCAGCGCCGTTGTCTTGTCTGTCGAGTGTTGCAACCTGCAAGTGCAGCAGAGCAAAAGCAAAAGCAAAACCAAACACACTTGGCTTCCATTTCCCAATGTCAACGGCGATCATTCATTTGGCTTATCCATGACTCACACACCAACAAACGCACACAGAGCAAAGTGCAGCGGAAATGTGGTGTGTGTGGGGAGCGGGAGGTGCGAACACAGTCAATTTGAGCCCCTCGCTCGCCATCGGCGTCAAGTGGAAGTCACTTGCCATTTGCCATTTGCCATTTACTTTTTGCATGTGTGTTTTAGTAGTGTTTTATATCGCACATTCCTTTTTGTTCTGTTTTGCTCCCATCATCTGCCGCTGCTGTTTCCACGCATTACCAAATCAATGCTTTATTTGGGGCTGGTTTGTGTCATGTTCTCTCTTTTTACGCCTGTGATTCGTTTGTTTGAAGCGCTTGATTCACTCGCAAGTCGGTGTGCCTGTGAGTGTATGTGTGGGTGTTTATGCTTATTAATGTCCGAATGATAAGCGGAACAAGTTATATACGTATATACGCAGTCTCTTATCACAGCACTGATAGTGCATGGTGGACAAACATTCCTCCTATACAGTGGCAACTCGTGAATTTCGGAAAGACCCAAATATTTTAGCAAACATACAATTCCATGATTATAGTAATAATACTACATAGTGCTAAAAAGTTTTTTGATAATTCGATAATCCAAACCATCTGAATGGCCGAAGCACTCAGCAAAAGTAACATTTTAATTTCTAAAATGTTCAAAGTTAAGAGCGAGTACTGTATTGCCCTATGAGCGTCTGTTATCAGAGCAGTGATAATGATTGTATTATTACTAATACTAATACTATGTACTGTATGTACTATTTTGATGTATTTCCAAGTAATCGCATGGGTAAGCCAATTTCCTCATCAATTGTTTGTGACATCTTACGCATCGCTCCGCATTTGGGCCATATTTGCTGTCGACCTCTTCGAGTCACAAAGCGTAAAATGAAAACTACAGAAGCAACAGCAACAACAAAAACAGTAAACACACAAGATACAAACAAATAAGCCAACGGCCGCTCGAAATGAAGTCACAGCTCGAAACCAACCAAAAAGCTTAACCTGTTTTCCCTGCCAGCTGGCCAAGCGTCTGTCTATCTAACTCTATATATAAAATGTAAATTATTGTGTTTGTGGTTGTATGGTTATTTCAAAATTGAACAATGGCAAACGCGTAAGCGTAAGACTTTAAGGTTATGGCGGAGATATGACCAAACCAACTGAACTCAACAGCTAAGCACAGCTCTAGTTCCAGCTGGAGGTGACCAACTGACCAAAACTTATTCACATTTGGGGGCAAACTCATCAAATTATTTATGGCACGCCTTTGTTTCTCACACACACACACACAAAAAACTGATGATGACCTGTGTTGATGTGCGTCCTCTGTGGTTTCTCAACATTCCTGATTTCTCGATTTTGCTGCTGTCCTTTTAGCCATGTCCATGTCATTGTGGCTTTATTTTTGCAACGGAAGTGAGTGGCGAGTGCCACAAAACAGTCCGCAGTACACAAACATCTGCATGTGTGCCCAAAAAGACTGCAATAAGCCTTCTGAGCTACACACTTTTGGGAGTTTTTAGTACGAATTTATAAATAGCCTTTTTTTATTTATTTTTTTCTATACATATTTCATACAAAATCGATTGGTTTGCGCTGAAGAATTTTATTTATTTAAAGATTTATAAAGAAATTTGAATAGGAAACTTATAGAAGCACTTTAAGAGTTTGATTAGTTTGGAATTACCGAGATTGCTTGCAAGTAATTAAATAAATAATGTCATTAATTTCCCATCAATTTGAGTGGAAGTTGAATGACATTTAAAAGAGCCTTGTGAATATGTATGTTTAACCTAAAAGAACTTATAAACTAAATGTCAGGACAGTTACTTGATGGATGTATTATGGATTCAATGAGGTCAGACAGACAGACATGGCATTAATGACTAATTTTGTCAGCTCTTGAAAACTCCTGAGATTCGTAAACTTCTTCGGCTTCACTGTAATTTGAGGTTGTTTTTGTCTGCTCTCCTCTGAACTCGCCTGCCTGCCTGTCTGCCGGTTTGCTATCCTGCTGGCCTGGCCTTGGTACTTTGCCATTTTTTTTTACGTGTACAGGACAATGGCCGGAGGTCTTTGAAAATATTTCAGCAATTTTTCCAGCTAGAACATTCTGCATTTTCGACTTCTTTTTATTGCGGTGCAATGTCCGTGCTTAGCTGTAAGTAGTAAATGTTTTTCAGGCCACAATATTTATTGCGCTGAACATTTTGTTTGCTCTTCGTTTCCGAAATTGCAATTATTTGAAAGGTTTGCGTTTATTTTTATGTACATTAAGATTGCGCTATAGCATTGGACTTGCCACATACTAAATATAATCATGTACTTGTAGTCATCTATCGCCTTGATGAATGTGAATACATCTGTATATATATATATATTATTTTTTAGCACATATATACGAAATCAGCTGACGAGCGAGTGAACATACATATCTATTATATATGTGAATATATATTATAAGCATATATTTTTGCCATTGCTATTCTGAACTTGTTATCAACCTTCTACTGAAAATAACTCAGATCCTACTTATCACATATATTAATATATGTAAATAAATTTGTCTCTCCTCACAGAAATTGAGTTGGGTACAAAATGCATCGTCGAAATGGAGAAACAGCAAACGATATTGCAAAATCCACCATCACTGGAAAAAATGGAAAGGTAAGTGAACTTTAAGTTAGTAAATTTATATATTTATAATTACATATTTACACTGATTCATTCAGAAAACAACCAAAGACATTTGCATTCGATCATTGCTTCTACTCGCTAAACGCCGAAGATGACAGCTTTGCGTCACAGGAGACCGTCTTCGACTGCGTGGGACGTGATATACTGGATAATGCATTTCAGGGCTATAATGCATGCATCTTCGCCTACGGGCAGACAGGTAAGCGAGCATCTCATAGAAACGCACGCACAATTGTGTGACTCAATTGTTACTTACAGGCTCAGGCAAATCGTATACGATGATGGGTTCGCAGGAGAGCAAGGGCATTATTCCCCGTCTCTGTGACAAGCTCTTCTCGGCAATTGCGAACAAATCGACACCGGAGCTACTGTACAAAGTGGAGGTCTCCTACATGGAGATCTACAATGAGAAAGTGCACGATCTGCTCGATCCCAAGCCCAACAAGCAGTCGCTCAAAGTGCGAGAACACAATGTACTCGGCCCCTATGTCGATGGACTCTCTCAGTTGGCCGTCGCATCCTATCAGGATATCGATAACCTCATGACCGAAGGCAACAAATCACGTACTGTGGCTGCCACCAATATGAATGCCGAATCGTCGCGATCCCATGCTGTATTCTCGGTAGTCCTAACACAGATACTCACCGATCAGGCAACTGGCGTCAGCGGAGAGAAAGTCTCTCGAATGTCCCTCGTTGATTTGGCTGGCTCCGAGCGTGCCGTGAAAACGGGCGCAGTTGGTGATCGTCTTAAGGAGGGCTCCAATATTAACAAGTAGGTGACATTCCTATTCAAATAATTAAGTACTTCCATAAAATAGAATGACAAAAATTGGAGTCATTGAATGTAAAACATAAAATATTTTTAATTATGTTATAATTCTAATAACATTAGAAACTTGTGTAATCAATTTTTTTTTTTAAGTCTTTTATCTTGTGGTTACTTATTATTTTATGATTATTTTTAGATCCCTGACCACACTTGGACTGGTCATCTCAAAGCTAGCAGATCAAACAAATGGCAAAAAGGGCGGAAACGATAAATTTGTGCCCTATCGAGATTCCGTGCTCACTTGGCTGTTGAAGGACAACCTCGGCGGCAACTCCAGGACGGTTATGGTGGCTACCATTTCACCATCAGCAGATAACTATGAGGAGACTCTGTCCACGCTGCGGTATGCGGATCGTGCCAAGCGCATTGTCAATCATGCCGTGGTCAATGAAGATCCAAATGCGCGTATCATCCGCGAACTGCGCCATGAGGTAGAAACGCTG
The DNA here is from genome assembly GCA_037043605.1 of Drosophila multiciliata. NCBI lineage: Eukaryota > Metazoa > Arthropoda > Insecta > Diptera > Drosophilidae > Drosophila > Drosophila multiciliata. Next base: position 4,005,506 of record JBAMBF010000589.1, read on the forward strand.
CGCAGCATGCTGAAACATGCCACCGGCTCCCCAGTGGGTGATGTCCAAGACAAGCTGGCAGAGAGTGAGAATTTAATGAAGCAAATTTCGCAAACCTGGGAAGAGAAACTGGTGAAAACAGAGCGCATACAAAACGAGCGGCAGCAGGCGCTGGAGCAGATGGGCATCAGTGTTCAGGCCAGTGGCATCAAGGTGGAGAAGAACAAGTACTACCTGGTCAATTTAAATGCAGATCCGTCCCTGAATGAGCTCTTGGTTTACTACCTCAAGGTAATATCCTTTTTGTTAAATACGGCAAAACATATAAATAATGCCTCAAATATTTTCCAGGAACGTACGCTAATTGGAGGTCGGAGCATTAGTGGACAGCAACCGGATATTCAGCTCTCTGGTCTGGGAATTCAGCCAGAACACTGCGTTATAACAATAGAGGATAGCGGTTTGTTTATGGAGCCCGTGCAGGGTGCAAGATGTTTTGTCAATGGTTCAGCTGCGTTGGAGAAGACTCCGCTGCAGAATGGTGATCGTATACTCTGGGGTAATCATCACTTTTTCCGTGTAAATTCGCCCAGGGTGGGAATGAATGCCAGTATGTGTGCGTCCGAGCCGCAAACACCCGCACAGCTTATCGACTACAATTTTGCCCGCGATGAGATTATGCAAAATGAGCTGAGCAATGATCCCATACAGACGGCAATTGCTCGCCTGGAGCGTCAGCATGAAGAGGACAAGCAAGTGGCACTGGAGAAGCAGCGACAAGAGTACGAGCGGCAGTTTCAGCAGCTGCGCAACATTCTCTCCCCAAGCACACCATATGCTCCATACGCCCCCTACGATCCGCTCCGCATGGGCAAGGTAACGCCTAACACACCCACCTCGCAAATGCGTGTGGAAAAGTGGGCACAGGTAAGAAACGATACAGCTTCCAAAATGTTGACATGTCCCACTTTACTCATTGTGTATGTCGTTGTAGGAACGTGATGAGATGTTCAGACGTTCACTGGGACAGCTAAAGACGGACATTATGCGCGCCAATTCGCTGGTGCAAGAGGCCAACTTTCTAGCTGAGGAAATGGAGAAGAAAACCAAATTCTCAGTCACTTTGCAAATACCGCCAGCGAATTTAAGTCCAAATCGACGGCGAGGCGCCTTTGTCAGCGAGCCGGCGATTCTGGTAAAGCGCACAAATTCGGGCAGCCAAATCTGGAGCATGGAGAAGCTAGAGAACAAACTGATTGATATGCGAGAGATGTATCAGGAGCACAAGGAGCGCATTCTCAATGGACTGGTGCGTGGCAATTCATTTTCTCGATCACTCCTTCCATTTTTGTCTCTTGTACTAACCATAATACTTTATGTGTACTTGTTATAATTCGCACATGCATTCAATTAACCCCTGATACAGCCTCTTATTGAGACATTCTCAGACGATGAATTCGACGACAAGGTAATTAATAAGTCCCATCTTCCCTGAAATCACACTAATATTTAGAATAACTTCACACACATCGTTTGAGTTGTACAAGTACATTAACACTTTTCTGTCTTGCAGGACGAGGACAGTAACAAGCCGCAGGATCCGTTCTATGAGTCGCAGGAGAACCACAATCTGATTGGCGTGGCCAATGTCTATTTGGAGGTGCTGTTCCACGATGTCAAGCTGGACTATCACACGCCCATCATTAGTCAGCAGGGCGAAGTAGCGGGTCGCTTGCAGGTGGAGATTCAGCGTGTCGCTGGACAAATGCCTCAGGATCGCATGTGCGAGTCGGTGTCGGAAACCTCATCCGCGGACTCGCGTGATGAGTACGATGATCCTGTTGATCCCATGGCCAATCAGATCACTTGCCGCGTCACCATCAAATATGCCTCCGGTCTGCCACTAACGCTGTCCAACTTTGTATTTTGCCAGTATACATTCTGGGGCCACCAGGAAATGGTGGTGCCGGTCACTAATGCCGAATCCACGGCACTTGATCAGAATATGGTCTTCAAATTCGAGCACACCCAAGATTTTACGGTCAATATCAATGAGGAGTTTCTGGAGCACTGTCTCGAAGGAGCACTCTCCATTGAAGTGTGGGGCCATCGCAGCGCCGGCTTCTCCAAGTCCAAGGGCTGGGAGGTGGAGCAGCAGCAGGCCAAGGCTCGCTCCCTCGTCGATCGCTGGGCGGAGCTGTCGCGCAAAATTGAATTGTGGGTGGAAATTCACGAGCTAAACGATAATGGCGAATACTCGCCGGTCGAGGTAACCAATCGCAATGAGGTGCCCACTGGAGGCATCTACCAGCTACGTCAAGGTCAGCAGCGTCGCGTCAATGTGCGCGTCAAGCCGGTGCAGAACTCTGGCACATTGCCCATCATCTGCCAGTCGATCGTCAATGTGGCCATTGGCAGTGTTACGGTTCGGTCGCGGTTGCAGCGACCGCTGGACTCCTACCAGGAAGAGGATCTCACTGTGCTGCGTGAAAAGTGGAGCGAGGCGCTGGGTCGCCGTCGCCAGTACTTAGACCAGCAGATACAAATGATTATCAAGAAGGAGGAGAAAAACGAACAAGAGCGTGAACGTGAGCTGAGCCTGGTGCATCAGTGGGTCTCCCTCACCGAGGAGCGCAATGCGGTGTTGGTGCCGGCACCGGGCTCAGGCATACCGGGCGCACCGGCCTCTTGGGATCCGCCAGCCGGCATGGAGCCACATGTGCCCGTGCTGTTTCTCAATTTAAATGGCGATGATCTCTCTGCGCAAAATACAAACGATGAGCTATCCATAGCGGGCATCAATTCCATTTTATCCAAGGAACATGGCCACAAGTTCTACACGCTGCAAATACTTCAGCATCTGGATAAGGATGTCTGCTGCGTGGCAAGCTGGGACTCGTCCATGCACGACAGCCAGGCACTGAATCGCATGACCGAAGCAAACGAGCGCATCTATTTAATACTGCGCACAACTGTGCGCCTCTCGCATCCAGCGCCCATGGATCTGGTGCTGCGCAAGCGTCTCATTATTAACATCAAGAAGGGGCAAACATTGACAGATCGGCTGAAAAAGTTCCGCCTGGTGCGCGGCGAAAATGCCATTTGGCAGAGCGGTGTCACCTATGAGGTCGTTTCCAACATACCCAAGGCTTCCGAGGAACTAGAAGATCGCGAATCGCTCGCCCAGCTGGCAGCCAGCGGAGATGATTGCTCTGCCTGCGATGGTGAGACCTATATAGGTGAGTTAAGAAATCAGATACAGAAATTAATACAAAAATCTAATAATTGACAATTATTTCACACAGAGAAATACACGCGTGGTGTTTCGGCCGTGGAGAGCATATTGATATTGGATCGCTTGCGTCAGAGTGTGGCCGTCAAGGAGCTGGAGACGGCACATGGCCAGCCGCTGTCGATGCGCAAGACCGTCAGTGTGCCGAACTTCTCTCAGGTATGTGTCGCTGATCATCGTGCGATCAGCGAGCTGAGCTTCCTTGTGCCTTTTGTGCTTTCACTTTGCTATACCCCACCAGCGAGCAAAATTAAACTTGTACAATTCAAATATTTGACTAAAACGCAATTCTTTCTCTTTTCACATTTTCTATGCGCTTTCACCAAAACTATAATCTAACCCAACAAAAATTATGTTGTTCACACCGCACACAAAAACTAACAAACCAAAAATCTGATAACCAAATTTGGCGCGCCTATTAATCTGCAATTATAAATATATATTTATATTGGTATTAACTATATTTATGTGTGTGTGTGTGTGTGTGCGTGTGCGTGTATATATTTATCTGCCCTGTGTTGTGTACACAAAAAAAAAAACAAATTAAAAACGCTTTTCACTGCACACACAGGCGGTCAAAGAAACCACCAACACCGGCAGTGTAAGTAATCTGTGTGCAATGTACTCGAAACACTTTGTAAACTATGCTTTCTAAAGATACTTGCAAATTTTGTACTCTTACTTCTAATTGTGTGCTTAATTTGCTTTTGTTATTTTCCTGTTCCCCCGATGTCTTTGTGAGCGTTTAAGTTTGCCAGTTTAGTTTTCGTTTTATCTTTTTCATTTTTTTTCATTTTCATTTAAATTTATTATTTTCAATTATCTTTTCATTCATGTTAAAAATAACATTGTTTTTAAATATGTAAAACGCAAGAAACGCAAGAAACTCATGAATAAACTTTGGCAGATCATGCGCTTCGATGCCTCCATGGAGTCGCTGCTTAATGTGGGTCGCTCCGAGTCCTTTGCGGATCTGAATAACACAGCGTTGGGCAACAAGTTTACGCCAGGTATGTAATTTAATATGATTATCGTGTTTACCTTACTAATGGACTACTCCCTTATTTGCAGCACTCGGTGGTACAGGAGTCGGTGGCGGCGTCATCAGGAGTCGCCACAGCTTTGGTGGCAAGGGCAGTGGCGACGACTCCCCGGGCAAAGCCTTTGGCATTGGTGTGTATACCCCTAGGGAATTCGCAGCGATTTCTAACCACTTTTATTTGATACTCACCCTTAATTTTGAGCAACTATTTCCATTCGTTCCTAACGTACGAAAATATAACCAAAGTTTTTGTAACACAACAAACATATATCTAACTAAACTAACTATATATATTTTCTATAAAATTTGTATGCTTTTGCGCAGCAACTTAAAATGTATTGTTGCTGCCATGCCTTAGAGCAAGGGATTTATCTTTGTTTACGTATATATATATATATATATACATATATGTATATATATCATATAATTATATTTAAATACGAAATTAATATTTAGAGCTGATTTATAACGAGTATATAGCTAAACTTAATAACGTATATATTCGCATACTTAACATGTAGCATTCGCGTTAACTTTGACACATTCTTTCGCAGTCGGCTTTAACAAGATAAATCCTTTTACAAACTGTGAAAGCACTCACAATTTGCCAATGCTTATGCTTTTCCCCCAGACAAAAACTAAAAAAAAGAGCAAGCGAACATTTACTAAGATTAATTGCAAACGCTGCTTCGATTCGTTTCTAAACTTTACTTTCTTGGCTTTTGCTTCAATGCAACACAATAGCAAAAAAAAACTCAACAGCAACTATAATAAGCACAAAAGCAACACAACACTCGACTCGGGTCAAAGTGCACATACCAGTTCACTGAAGCTCCATGCTATTCACCAGAGCTTATCATATAAATTGACATGCATACAAATCATAACAACAAGATCAACAAAAACTACATACATATATCATATGAAACACACATGAATTCAGATTTCTTTATATTATATTTATCGTATGTTTGTGTGGTTCTTTTCACGTGTCATAATGTACTCTTTTTTCTGTGCTTACTCAACAACTCGAAACAATTTCAAATATGAAATTTTAAACGCCATAAGCAGGCTCTGTATTACTGTCAGGTAAAGGCTGGCTCCTGTAAAGTGCATAATATAAAATTGATTGAAAATTCATTAAATGTTAGTTGGCGTTTCAGTTTGACTGTTGTTTACTCACACTCACAATCCCACTCACACACACTAACTCGAATCAGTCATGTGCCACAGCCACAGCAAGCCAAACATAAATGTTGAAATCATCAATGTACAAATACTTTAGAACCATGTAACTACATTAATTGTGTCATATTAGAGGGTGGGCAGTATTATTAGTAGTAGTTTTCCTTTATTTCTGTTTGCTAGTAAATAGATAGCCATCATATTCATCACCAAATCGTGCTCAATCTAAACTCAAAAGTTTCGTGTACACTGAACAACAGATTCGTATTGCTCAATATCATTTATTATTAAACATTCTGGTTTCAATGGTTGTAATTAGTCAATCTGTACAAATGTTTATCACTTCATTCATTGTACACCACACACGATGCAACAACACCCACCACCCACCACCCACTCTGTTTCTAATTCCAATTTGGCGCACCATTCACAGCAGACAGCACGTCCAGCACGAGTTCCAAGCACGAGCAGCGCATCAAGTTAATCAGTTGTTGACCTAGTTTTGAATTCTTAGTACTTTTGCTCATGTTTTTGTGTGTTTGTTTATTGTTGGCGAACTAGTCGCCGTTTGCAACTAGAGAGTTACTGTTATTATTGAATCGCTCACCAAATGTTGTATAAAATCATTGTAACTAAACATAACACATAACTATTGTCTTCCCTTGAACCCACTGGAATGCAGCGCGCCCAACATTTTTGAATCTCAATTTAAACTTGAACACATTGAGAATTACGCCAACAAAACGTATGTGGTTTGTGTAGCTCTAAGCCATTTAAACTAAGCTGTGTTCTTTTCAATCTTTAATTGGTAACAATAACTAAAACGATTTGATTTTGTTTACGCAGCTTCGCCGGCCACCAGCAAACTGATGGGCATGCGCATGACAACGCTACACGAGGAGCCACTGGGTGGGCACCGTTCGCTGGATGAGGAGCCCGAGGACAGCTATAGCGACTCGGAGTATGCTGCCGAGTACGAGCAGGAGCGGCAGCAACACAAAAGCCTGGCCTCACGCTCACGGTTGACCTCCTCAAAGACCATGGACTCGTTCATGGACGTAAGCAGTCATTCGAATCAAAGCCATTTGAGCTACACGTCCAGCGCCAATGCGAACATGAAGCATCTGACTGGGCTGGCAACGCTCAGCATGAGCTCGTCTACCAGCAGCGGCTACGGCTCCCAGGCTGTATCCTGCAATAATCTAAGCAATGAGGATATTACCTCCATGCGTTCCATGAGCATTGATGAGACACCAGGTGAGCTCGCAAATATAACTATGCCATAGAATCTAATACTCACAAGTTGTTTATCGTAGATTTCGATCGCATCAATTCAAATTCGCCGCCAAATCGCCAAGCGCGCGTCAATCCCTTCCTCAAGGATATGCCAAAAGCTAAAGCTCAAGAAACAGAAGCAAAGAAGCTACACAAAGCAATAACACATCCATTGGAGCAACCAGAGCCAGAGTCCGAGTTCAAGGATGAGGAATGCGACCAGCTGCAGAGTAATAACAACAACAATGTCAGCGACCAACTGGCAGTGCCAGATCAAACACACGAGTTGCAGGAGGAACAGGCAGAGCAACGCGCGCCCTTCCAGGCACCAGATCATGTCACAGACAATCAGAATGGCAATAAATCGCTAGAGCACATTCCCAATGCTTCCGAGACAAACGAATCTGCTAAACAACAGCTGGAGGGTGATGGCATTGTTAAAGAGCAGCTGCCCGCTGGCAAAGTGATGCGCCGCAAGAAGTCCACAACGCATTCGACCAACAATGGCGACAGCAGCAACAATAACAACAGTCACAATGCGAGCCAAATGACCCGCAGCAATCAACGTGCCTCTGTGGCCAAAATGGAGGGCTTGAGCGCCTATTTGGATACCAGCATCATGTCCAGCAGCACAGAGGTGGATGGTGAGTATGCCACAAGTAATCAGTGGAACATTTTAAATAAGTATATTTGTTTATGAACAGACGAAGGCAAGGAGCTGGATTTGACGCTGCCCGATTGGATTGTGGTAGGCGAGTCGGTGCTCATACGTCCGTCTAACAAGAGCGGCGTTATTAGCTTCGTGGGCACCACACATTTTCAGCCGGGCACCTGGATAGGCGTTGAGCTGGACACACCCACAGGCAAGAACGATGGCACCGTGCAAGGTATCCAGTATTTCCAGTGCAAGCCCACGCACGGTATCTTTGTGCGCGCCGATAAACTGCTGCTGGACAAACGAGGCAAGGCAATGCGCGCCTATAAAGCAGCCGAGAAGAGCAACAGCATCAGCAAAGGTATGCACACCTTCCCAAGTGAATGCCCAAGTTTCTACCTAACTTATTACATCTTGCAGAGATGAGCAACTCGATGACACGCTCGAGGAGCCGTGGTGAATCGCTAAATGTGTCGGCGCGAAAATGATTATACCCAAAGTGTTCGCATCAGTTGCAGCGTTGGACTAATTGCAGGCAATCGACGTTGGTCAGCAATGGAGTTGCGACAACTACGGCGACTCCAACGACCTGCCACAGATTGCGTGCAACCAGTGGCGCTGCGGATGCGAACAGTCATGGCAAAAAGTGCTATGCCAATCGACGCTCGACGGCCTTCTAAGGTCGCCAACGATGCTCATCGTCCAGCAACGAACAATGCGGAGCATAAACCAATTACACGCTAGCTTAACTTTCTCTCACGCACTGCATGCCGCAATTACACACAATTACAGCACACACAAACACACACACGAACACACACTCAAAAACTTATAACCAGACGCTTCTTAACGTACTTGTATGGTGGTGTCTGCAGCAGCACTAACTAGCAATTAGCAATTAACTTACTAAACGGACCTACCCTTTACCAGCTGCTCGCGCTCTTAGTGGATAAACTAAGCGAATCGTTTGCGTAGTTGCATTAACCAAGTGCAATACCCCAGACACTCTGATGCACTTAGTATATATATATAGTAGTTCTTAATTAATTATGATCGTTTCAATGTGTATGTGTATGTTTCTTAATGATTTGTCGATTCCAATTTATTGAGTTCTTGTAGTTAATTAATGTTTGTTGCTTTTTGATAAAGCACATTGGATTATATTTTATATAAATATATATATATATTTTTATACCGGTTGATTAATTAATTGCCTAGTTTAGTTAAATTGTTTTTTATATGTACAAAAATTTACTTTATGTGTATCTCAATCTATATCAATGTGACTTGGTTATTACTACGATGAGCTTATTTTTTATTGTTATGGACTATATCAAATATATGAAATCAGTTGTATATAAATGTTTATGCTGTAAGATCTACCAGACATGCAATATTTTTTCTATACTTTTATCTTCCTTATTGAGCTCACGTTCTGTTTAGCGCATTTATACATATACCAACAAGAAAACCAATACAATATTAGTAAAAATATATATATATGTAAATATATATATATATATATATATATTCCAAATAACTGCGTCCATGCTATTAAAGCGAATCAAGTTGAATCTTGAATCTTGTATTAAGAACAAGAAGCTTGCATACGCGTGGTATATGTAAATTGTATTATTTGATGTGATGTATTTATAATTTCTCCATTTATATGTATATTTAAATAAACTTCATTTTGCTATATATATGTTTTTGTTTATTATTTCCTATTCGATGTGCAATATCAACTTTAGTATGTATGAATATATATGATTTTTTATTATACGTATATCTATTAACGTTAAAGGTTGTGCGACTATGTTTGTGAACCATTCACCGAACACTGATTATAGAATGAAAGGCTTGCGTTAGTCCAAGATGTGAACTGCGTAAAAAGTAAATGAAGCAATAAATGCGATTAATATTCAATTTTATGTTTAAGATAATCTATGACATATGATATGGAAGATAGGCAGACGATATTACCAGCAAACCGGCTGAAGAACGTTTGTACGTAAACGTATCCATCCATCCAACTACCAAGACATCCAAGACACTCCAAACTGAGTCTGAGATAAATTGCAATTTACAAACAATAAAAAATAACAAATATATAAAAAAAAAAACAAAATACAGAATATAACTACAACAAAAAAAACAAGCGATTTACACTTAGAAACCAAAATTCAAGCATGAGTTATAAAGTTAATTTAAAAACAAGATGATGAAGATACCCAACTGGATGAACTACAGTCAGTCAACCAGTAAATACATAAATATATATTATATATTAGGTATACATATGTATATTTTCGAACTGTGTTTTCTACTTGCATCAACTACCAAAAACAAAGACAAAAAAACACTTGATAAATACGTCCAAAATTGAAAAATTCAAAGCAAGCTAAAACTACAATATATACAATTACATAACAATTATATATATATACATATATAAATACATAACTATTTATTTACCAAACGATAAAAATAAAATAAACTGAAACCTTAGAGGATTCATACTTCGGCCAGCCGAAGCTGAAATGCTCCTTGAGAATATAATCAGAAAAAATGATTGTAAGATGAAAATTTCAATTGCCATGAAATGCTCAAAGAGCATTACAAATAATAGTTGTTCAGATTCGATTACCAAACTTCTCTCATTATTCCATTGCTGCACCATGCCCAGCACAAATAAATAACTAAAATGTATTACAAAAAAACAAATAATAAAAATAAAACATTACTGAAATTTAATGCATTTAATAAGCGTAAATAACATTCAAATAGAGCTTGACATTATGAGAGAAATTCGAAAACAAAAAGACAATTTAATTAAATGCACGCATAATGCGCTTTCGATGTATTGTAAAATAGTTGAGTATTGTGAAAAGATATAGAAATTGGCATTAATTCAAAAAGCGCTTGCTTGCATCTTATTGAAATTATAGAGAAACACACATGTAATTAGTTATAGAATAGATCAGCAGAATGCAGAGTAGAAATCGATTGAGAAAGCATGCAAAATAAATAGGTACCTTAAAGCAAGAATGCACAGAATGCAGCATATATACCAATATTGGGTAACACATTTTAGGAGCTATTGCCCAACAAACAGTTAAATGTAGATACAATATGATTTTTAAATTATATATACACACACACTCCCTACCACTCACACAGACACACACACATCCAAAGGTAAATATTATATTTAATACTTAATAATTATAAGTTAATATGGATAGATGTTACCTTAAGCATGGGCTTTGCATAGACGAGCAGCATATACATTTTATGTGGATAATCATCAGAAATACTCGTACATATATATATATATATGTATGTAAAAGATAATCGTAAATTTGAGCACTTTAGAGCTTTTAGCACAGTCAACGAAAATAATGTTATTAAATACAAAATACATCAAGTATAAATTGTAGGTCACAAAAACCAAACCCATAACAAACCATTTACCGTTTAGCTGCTATATAAATAAACAAATGGAATTAGCAAAGCAAATGCTTTAATTGTGCAAATAATATAAACAATTACCTAAACACAAACACAACTTAAACTCTTAAATAAATACAGTTGTTCATTTTACTCTAAAGCTCACTTCGCTATTGTAGTCGTAATTTTATGTCTTGTATTAACAATTGTCAAACTACAACAACAAAAAAACAACCATAAAAAAGAAAGATAAAGAAAAATCGAAAACAGGCATTAAACAAATATTTCTGTAATTTATACTTACTTAATTTATTCCACCTTTAGTAATTTAATGAGCGTCAGCAAAAATACAACAACAAAACACGTATTCAACCAATTTGATTAAATTTAAACAAAAACAACAAAAATGATTGTATTTAAATCAATAAATATACAAAAGTGCAATGGTCGGTGTTTTTGTATTTATTTACCAACTTACACATTTTCTTCTAGACAAGCTGGCCAAATACCTCGACCTGAAAAAAACGAAAAAAAAAAATGTTTTAGCCTTGTTTATGGCCACATTCATAATGACCATGAACTAGACCTGTTTAAAAGGTAAGTATAATTGCCATGGACGTTAGTGACCCAGCCAAAAAATATGGTAGTAAGTCATGTTTTGATTTTTATTTTCTTCCGTTTGGAAGTATCATTATTTATTTTCAAAAAACAAATGGCAAAAAAGTTTTGTTAGTTAATAAATGCTTACAACGCTTTTTGTGGTTTAACGCATTGCATTTAAGACATAGATGGATTATTCGAGACTCTGCAAGTAGTTAGACTGCATTGGAATTTCTTTATGGATTTATCATTTGATGATCACAAAGCAATTATAATTATTATTCAAGCATTTACATAGGAATATTATGCACATAAACCGTTACACATATATATATATATATATATGTATAGTATATTATATCTATACAACTTTTTCTAGTTTTGATTTATACACAACAAATGCACAACACATACATATTGTATTTTTTATAGCGTATTGTTTTGACTGTTTTTGTTTGTGTTTTTTTTTTTAATTTGTGTTGATTTCCCTTTCTGTTATTAACTAACTACAACTTACACGTTCTATATAGTGTAATAGTGTATATGTATATTATATATAAAATATATAATTAGACTTCTAGCGTTTTTTTTAATTGGTATTTACACAAGTTGTTGCGTTAATTTGAGTCTGTAGTTAAAAGCGCTCTGCTGCGCTTAGTCAGTTTCTCTCAGTTACAATTGGCTTGGTCCGTCCTCTGGTGCTGGCCACATCCATGCGGCTTAGTCGTGTCCAATGGTCCAACGCTGGGTGTCACTGGATAAATCACATGGAGCCACCTGTGCATCGTCCATGCTCTTGAGGCCGTTGTGATCAAGGCACATGCCTGTGTTGCTGTGCTTCAGCTGCTGGTTCTCGTACTTCCACTGCTCGTTGTAGTCATCGTTCTCCAGGCAGGGCACCATCACAATACGATATGGCGGCGAGCTGCTATGCTGCACCGTTGCACAGCTCAGCTCGTTGCGCAGCACTTGGCTATTGGTAAAGGAGAAGAGCTGCGAATGTTGCAGTGTCTTGCCACAGGGATATAGGCCCAAATTGTAGGGTTTTTCGTTGTTATTTAGCAGATCATCGACGCACAGGTTGCCGTGCACGGATCTCACCCTTCCCCAGGCCATCACATTCTTGTTGGGCACAAACTTCTCGGGATAGACGTTCTGCAGATACCAGTCAAAACTTTTGCAGCGCAATTTCTTGCGCAGCACAACGCGATGCGTCACATCGCCAATATCGGGATGGAACTTCAGATCGGGTCTATTGAGGAAGAATACATTAATGTACTCATCCATCCATACCAGAGCCATGCGAGCAGTGTTTATGCCATGCGTGTCACGATCGTTGGGGAATCTGCAATAAACAATTTTAGGTAAAACTATCAGTTTACTAGCAAACATATTTTGAACTCACTTGTAAGGATGAAAATCACGGAAAATGTGGCCAACGCGGGAGCAGGGTATTGTCTCAATAGTACCGCCACACTGCCAGATTCTGAAGGACATCTCCAGATTCTCACCACCCCAGCCGTCCATCTGCAAAGATTAAACATTTATATAAGTATTTGACGAGTAAGATTCCAGATTGATGCTCACCTGTTCATCGTAGCTGCCCACATCCCAGAAATAGCGTCTGTCCATGGCAAATAGACCGCCCGCCATGGTAGGACTGTAGGCTGGACAGATTTCGCGTGGCTGATTGCATTCTCTGCTTTGGCGCAGCTTCTCGCGTTCGGGCAGATTCACCCAATCGAAGTGGCCGTTCCATTGGAAGCCGCCCACCTGGAAGGACTTGTATCCATTGGTGCTGTACTGAAAGTCAACCGAATCGATGACATCGATGATGGGGACCAGGACACTGGTGCGCGAATCCTTGATGCGTTGCAGCAGCGGCTCACACCAGCCCTCATTCGCCTCGCAATGGGCGTCCAGAAAGATGAGCACATCGCCTGTGGCGATGCGAGCGCCGGCCAAACGGGCACGTATCAGACCCAAGCTGTAGGCAAAAAAACCGAAAGAAATTTAAACTTTCCTTTAGCAAAATGGTAAAAAAAATATGTGATTTTTTTGGCTTTTGTAACAAAAAAGAGAATTAAATTATTGGGTCAGCGAACAGAGAAGCGCGCCAAGCGAATAGTGCACGTCGAGATACGAAAGATATACAGAATAAAAGTCAAAAACATAATCGTGAGTTGACGAACAGGTTTTACGGTTTCATTGTATGCCCTCTGTGCTAATGTGGCACGTAGGCTGCAACGACTTGAGGCAGAGCTTGAAGCGAACTTGAATCAAGATTTCTAATTAAAAACGAAAAACACTTTAGTTTTAGATATGATTTCAATTTTCTTAATTTTGCTAAATGGTTGCTATAAGAGATATACTCTAAATTCTAAACAGACCGTTAAATTTAAAAAAAAGTCTGTTTTAAAATCAAATAACCAAAACCAGGAGTTTTAGATTGAAGCCTAATTATAGTTTGAAAACCTCTTTCGTTTTCAATTGTGATAACTCAGCTCCAGATCTAAGTACAATTTGTGTACAATGTATTTTCTGTTTAGTGGTTATCGCTAAAGGGGTATTTTACAGCCGGTTTTTTAACGTGTAAGACTCTTTGACTTTTGAATTTTTGAACGTTTTTTCAGTTATTCAGCTTAAAGCTGTGAAGAAGACGCTCCACGACATCGGTCTGTCCGTCTGGTATGTCGGCGTGTCTCATCAATTGTGAGTCTGTGCCGCAAAACAAGTTATTCAAATGAACGACAACCAAAACGATATCCATTCCAAAGTGTTTGTGTTTGTATGAATTTCACACACAGCGCTGAATGTGCATTCGATTAGCTGAATGAAACTTTTCCTAGCCAGTAAATTGGTAAAGTGTGCCAGCTGTATATGTACAGATTACAGCTGCCCATTGGACACTCACCGATTGTTGAGGCGCAGCACTGTCACCTTGCCGATGGGAAAACGGGTCTTCACATAGTGATCCAGTTTGCCGCCCAGCTCCGCATTGTCGCTGCCATCGTCCACCAGGATGATCTCCTTGAGCGCCTGGTCATTGCATGTGTTCAGTGTGCTGTGCACGGTGCGTAACAGCACAGAATACGGTTCGTTGTAGAATATAACAATGACACTGGCGGTGGGCAACGTTGCCGGATCGTCGTAATGCTGGGTTAGGCACAGCGGATTCCGATGATCGCCAACGGTGCGATTGTAGGAGAGCTGCTCGCTCAGCTCCTCATTCAAGGCGATCTTCTTGTAGATCTTATCGCCACGTGCCTTTGCCGCACCCTTAAGATGTGTGGCTGCACCCTTGTTGCCCAGTGTACGATCCTGTTTCTGTATATCCAGCTGGATGCTCTGCTCGTACGGTGATATTGTGACGGGATGTATTTCATTTTCGGCCTCATCGACATACTTGTCATGCGCACGGACTATGGCCGCGGGTCTGGGCCTCAGCCTGACGGGCAGTGGAAAGTCCTCACTGGCTGGCTGCACCTTCAGATAGAGTATGAAGCACAGCGCCACGAGCACAAATATGATTATTTTGCCATATAAGGAACGAAACCGAGGCAGCATGTTGGTTGCTTGTTGTGATGCTTTTCACTTGTGTTGAGGTAACTCGCTTTTTACTTTCAATTAATAATCCGGTGATTGCAGACGTGGCCCGTTGACTGCTAATGCTAATGTCTACTGGCTACTGGCTACTTCTGGTTTAATTTGTCACCGCCACCGCTGGCAATATGTAATAAATGTGAATATCACACATAGTAATAATTACTCGACACGATTATCTATACATTTACATACATACATGCATATGTTTGCGTCGCTTTTGCGAATTTATTTATTTTTATTTTTTATTGGTCAGCAGCAGCTCGCGCTCTTTGTGATGTAGCGGCTGTGGCTTAAACTAGACTAAACGTTGATTCTAGTCGCTGCGGTCGCCTTCGCTGTCCGCTGCTCCGCGCCGCCCGCCCATTGCTTACACCTACCTATCTCTCTGCTCTGTACTATGTATGTATCTGCGAATGTTTATTTGTGTGTGTGTATTTTGTATTTGGTTTAACTGTTGCTTCTTCTTCTGTTGCTCTTTTCACGGCCTGTACTTGTGCAGCAGCAACGTTGCTGTGCATCTTTCTGCAAATATTTACACCACTTCAACTATTGCCCCCGTTTAATAGCTTATTGTAATGTGCTTGCTTAACGTGTCTGTTTTTTTATATTGTTGTAAATAATGTGTTGCGAAAAGAATAACACTTATGCACAACTAGCAGGTGAGTTGGCGTTGCCACCTATTTAACCACTGTGTAGGCAACGGATGCGTTCAGCATTGTCCAGTGATTACTGTTAATGTTAACAATTTGCTAAATGGAACATGACAAATAAATTAGCGTATATACTTCTCAAATTTCAAATTGCATAATGTATTTGTTAAATAAATAAGGTCAATGTTCATTTTTTTAGCTGTGACAAAAGTGACTGGGATTTCTTGAGGGCGTTATATTTTTTGAGCAGTCTGGCAAGCTTATTTTTCAAGTTGTTGCACAGTGTTGTAAAATGTAACCAGAGCGCAAAGTTTTGAATATCAAATAATCAATAAGTGCAAGCTGCCTAAGCCATTTTTGCTGCGTCCTGAGCATGGATAAATAAAAAGAAAAGCAAATGGCATTATAAGATGTACGTTAAGTAAATGTATTATACTAACCGGTAATTATTTGTAAGTAATAATATATTCAAAAGTCTTTAATTAGTTAGTTTTTCAACCCTTTTTAGAAGGTATTTATTTGTCTAAGGAAATCAGCTTAATTTGATGGTAATCAAAGAGAGTCAACGAAAGTTGATGCAAAGTCCATTCAAAAGCTGATCAAAAATGTGGTTGAAATCGAAAGGGAACGACCGAATAATTCCCAAAGGGCTGAGGTATTCAGCTCAAAACTGTCACACTTGACACCTTTGTTGTCACTTAATGTACAAATTGCATGTTCACTTGTTGTTAAAATCAAAACAAAATAAATTTCCATTCAACAAATTTATTGTTTGAGTTTTTTTTGTCCATGATTTCTTAGACACGCGATGATACGTTGTTGGTGTTGCTGTTTTTGCCGTGCATAATTGAAATATTGTTTTAACTTTTGACTTTCATTTATTTAAACATATTTTTAGGGCCAACTAATTTATCTCATATTGTGCCCTATTGCTTTTTTGATTAATTTTACTCATTAACTTGAGTATTTCATTTCTGTCGCGAATTGTTTTTCGTTTTTTGCTTGTTTTCCCATAATTAATACGTTACGTGTACGCAAGCTTGTCGCTGCGGGGGCCGCCCCTGGTAAGCGGCGAAAAAGCGTTAAAAAAAATCCCTAGCATTGGTAATTGGAGTTGTAGAAGTTGGAGGGGTTAACTGGCCCGAAATGGTGGTGGGAATCTATATAAAAAGACGGTGTAAAGTAAGATGCATGCGGCGCATTTTGGAGATCGGCGCAAACGCTCTTTAGCTTGCAGCTACAAAAACTAGGAAGGAAATAAATTACTTTGGTAGTCACACACCGTTTGCCAAAGTTTTTCATTTCTTTCACCTGTTTGCCTTTGTTTTAGTTTTCTTGTTGTTCGTATTTGATTTGTGGCGACCTCAAAACGATGCCTAGCAAACAATTTAAATGTAACAGCGCCGACATTGAGAAAATTACGTTTGTATTGTACAAATTTACACCTTAGATTTCATAAGTGCAAGAAACGAAATTTAATTAATTTTTTTGTAGATCATTTAAGGTCGAATTTGTACAGCTTTATGAGGCGCATCAAGTTGAAAAGCCTATCATTTCAAGGTATATTATTTTAAGACTTGCTTCTTTAATTGCAGCTTAAATGATACGCATATATATTTTGAGATGATTTTTAAAAAAAATATAATATAATATAAGTGTTTATTATTGACTTTTAGACCGAGGCCTCATTCAAAATAAGTAAACAGCAGCAAAAACAAATAGCAAACAGTTTTGGGCATTGTTGAAGAGCTGGCCATAATGACATAAGCCACAAAACCTATTTAATTTGAACGACCCTGAGTATTCGGGTTTACTTTTCCCTGCTCTGGTTACCATTAGGTATTAGGGCTAAGCTGTCAGTTATGCGGATAATCATCGGCCTTAGCTCCGGCTCCGGCTCCAGCCTCATCTTCATCTCTGTGGCTTTCATCAACCGACAACCAATAATAATAGAATTTGAAAAGCGATTGCAATTGAAAAATTGTTACCACAATTTACTTTGCTTTAGCTTTAGCCCGCTGTTTCACTTCGTTACGTTGTTTTTTTTTCTGATGAAAGCCACACAATGCTCTGCAAGATGTCAAGAGGTTGGGTAACTAAAATGATTGCTTTTTATTATTGGACAGACAAAAGGAGATGAGTTGCTAGGAGTTGAATGTTAATGTTGAATTTTTTATCAATTGGCTATGGGAATTTTCAATTTCTAGCGAACTAATAAACTGTTGTAATATTTATGTTGCCTTATAACATATTTTTTAAACAACACTTTAATTTTTGTGTCTTAATAACAACTTAATTTGCAATACCGAATCCATTAATCCCGTATTGAATATATTTTTTGTTTTTAATAGTTTTTAGGCCTCGGGTAAATGTGTTTTAAATTGATTATTTGCCTGGATTATCCACTCTCAACTTAAGCTATTGCTTATCCGCTTTCAAAACGATTTACAGACTTGCAATTTTTAATATATTTCGTAAGTTTATTATAGCCTACTGACATACATATACATATACGGAATATCAATCTAGGCTTATTATTTTCCAAATACACAATAGTGCTTGTAAAATTGTAAATTGACAGCTATTTTGATGACTTGTCCATAATCAGATCTGATCAGTGCTCAGCTATTGTGTGCCAACATATCTGTAACAAAATCACCCACTGGTCAGCAACAACCATCCGGCCCAACTCAAGGTCGTCCTAAAACCAATTTAATGGTAAGCCAGCGACGTAAGAAGCGGCGCCAAAATGCCGCTTGAAATGTGTGATAACTCTATAAAAAATGTGCATATGTCGCTAATATGGTTTTATCGTTTTATTTAGGTATTATTTTTATTTTTCGGGTTTATTATTGTATTTGCATAAGCGTCACAGACACCCGCATTGTTTTGCATTTTATGGGCAGCACCGTGCTGAGGCATTGATGAAATATCCGTCTTCCAATTTGCAGTTATAATTTTAGCTTAAAAAAAACCATCAACTCTGACTTTGGCTAAATCAGATGTCATCGTGTGTGGAATGCGCACATTTCTGCACAATATTTCCAATTGGATTTTCACAATCGTCAGCAAATTGATTCATCGATATTATTGAATGCCCTTTAAAATCGCATATTGATTTAAATCAAAAACAATAATAGCTAAAATATAAATAAAAATTTAATAAAGTTGAACAGCTTTGTGCAGACGTTGGCAACATTTAGCCGTTTTTTTATTTTTTATAATACCATTCAAATTTAAATAGAAACAGAAATGATTGGTAACATGTCGGCTATATGTGTTTATATGTATTTGTGTACAAATGTATCCGCCAGCATTCATGGAGTGGAGGCGGCTGCCTCACTAAGTATGTTAATGGAGTTTAGAGTTCAGCGCTCGGTTCACATTATAAGAAATGACTACAGCATTTGTGGCTTACATAATTTGGACTTCCCTCCAAACATTCGATGACAAGGCAAATACACACGTACTGACAGCCACGTAGAGCTTCTTAATTTTGGGCAGCTGATGATTAGTAGTCAGCTGACTAATAGGAATTTTATAGAGCTTAATAAAAACTTGGAACTATTTTAGATTTTTGGAAATTTTTGTTTTTTAATTTTCTGAATTTCATATTGAGTTAGTTTAATTGAGAGATATGGAGGGTAACATTATCTATTATCGCAAGCTACAAATGTCAAGTTGACGTTAAAATAAAACTTCAAGTTTTTTGCGTTTAAGAAAATTTTAATCGTGAATCTCGAGATAAGCACTATTTACTAATAATAAGACAAAAAACGACTTTATTCAAAACTTTATGCTGCTCGTCGAGACCTGCCCCAAAAGCATTCAAAAGCAAAACAAATGCAGGCAAGTAAATTGAATGCCAAATAGAACTCAAATATGAAGGATAGATCCCGTAGGAAAACCGCACTTTGATGTGGCAAAGGATTACTGTGGTCCTTCAGCTCGGTCATATTCAAGTGCACCATATCATAGAAGCATCGACTAATCCAGAACTTCACCATCCCAAAGGCATGCATTAATTGCAAGTGGTGGTCAAAATGTTGGCGATAAGGCAAATGTCGTCGTACTGGGAAAGCAAATGCGATGAAGCGACTGAAGCAGACATCATTGGAATAATAAAACACATTCTTTTTGAAGGATTTTTGCTGTTCAGCGTAGGTGAGCCAGCGTATCTTTGTCACGGCATACATGTAAGAGGCATTAAAGGTATCCCGCATTTGTATAAAGTCACTCCATTGCTCCATGATGTAAGCATTTCGTACATGTTCCAAGTTTAGATTATAGAAACGCTGTAAGCTATTCAGCTCATAGCGAACTATGGCAATTTTGTAACGGGAATTTTTAAAGTCGTCAAGGCTGCGTAACATCTTCTCGGACGGTGGACTCGTGTAGAGGCTCTGCAGATACGTGTTATACATGGTGGTGATCATCAGACTGGCAAAGAAGAGAATCAGGCAAATGGCTTTCAAATATCGACTGGAAATTTTTGGGAAAGGGAAACATTGTCCCAACAGTCCACGCAGACAGCGATCATTGAGTAGAACATTCGCAAGGCACAACTGTCGCCAGGACAACTCCTGGCTGTAGATGAGGAGCAGCGATAAAATCACAAATAATACAATAATAGTGATCAAAACAGGTAGCTCCAAAATCATTGTGTATATTTGCATATAAGGCAACTTTTCCGGCACTGGCACCATAAAGCAGTACGAAGTGAAGAAATAGGGAAAACTGAGATGATCCAGATTTTCGACATTCGTATTGCGTTCTAGCGTTGCAGCTATATCGAGTTGGTTTTCGAGCGTCTTGTGCCATATTTTGCCGTACATGCTAACTTGGCCAACTTTTAAATCTTCCGGCAACTGCAGCGTAGCATTTACTCTTTCCGCAAACGTATTTACCAAATTAGCCACAAAACCACCCATTTTGATTTTGCCTGATTTGCGATCGCTGTAAATAAAAGAAAACGGAGCCAATTGATCCGGTTCGCTTCTAATCACTGCTCCTTGCATGTTCCGAAATTGCTGCACATAAATGGAGTCGAAATTTGATTTTGAGTCTGAGTCTATATCCATTTGCACGTGATTAATCTGTTGAAAGAGGCGACAGCTGATTAAGTCGCCTTCTGCATTTATCATGGCCACATTGTGTTGCTCCCTCTCAAAGTAATCCTCGCAAAGCCACTGTGGCTGCATCCCTGATTCCAGATAGACCAAGCGTCGTGCCTGCTGCAACCTTATTAAACTGCGCGTATTCTGCTCCTGTTCCGCCTTGGAATCACAGCACAGCAGCAGCGAATCACTGCTAAAGCTCCAATCGCGAAGGCTGCTTCCTTTGGTGAGCAGCACTATGGGCAACTTCAGTTTGGGGAGCAGCTCATGAAACAAACAGGACTCTCCTCCACTCTGTCCATATATGACAATGGTATCATAATTCAGCTCCATATAAATTTTCTTCAATATTTTGAGCAGCTTTTGGTGCAGCTGCAAATCTCTTTGATCTGGTTGGTAGCCCAATTGGATGCAGTGCAGTCCCTGGCACAGGACACATACCAGGACAAATATGATATAGATGATTAATAACTGCATGACTACACTGTTGTCCCACAGCCATCAGGCAACTGTGAACCAGTTTTACATTGTTGTGTGTCCCATGCGAAATGCAACATGCAGTTTAAATATTATGAACCTTGTTAAGTGCACAATTACACAGTTATGGACAGATTTCTGGCATGAACAAAACATGTCATTAAAGCAACTACAGAAATTCATTCCTGTTAATTAAATGGATTTTGGACAATGTGCATTGTACACGTCCAACAACTTAAGTAGTTTTCGTACCTATTTATTTTTATTACTGGTTACTAATATTATTAATAATATTAATATTATTTGAACTATAATTAATTTTATACTTTTTAATATCAATATTTGTGTTTGTTATAATTATTTATGATTATTATTTCATTATTATTATTTAGCTAAAAGAGCATTTTGCTAGCCGTTCCTCCATGTTGTAAATTATGTTATTTTACATTCAATGTAAGCGTGCATCAATACATATGTTAAGTCTCCTATTAATCGATAATTATAATGTTAATTGACAGTCTTGAATAAACTTTGATTGAGTACACAGCGCTATTTGGACTCAGTAATATTTTCTTATCCAGGCAATGGGAATTTTGAAAATCTTCCAAGCTGCGCAATATCTTCTCTGGCAGTGGACTCGTGTAGAAGGTCTGCACAAATGCTTGGTACATGGTGGGGATCATCAGGCTGTATAAGTATAGGATCAAGCAAATCGCTTTCAAATACCCATTGGTATTCTCTTGGATAGGGAAGGATTGCCCCAGCATTCCCCGCAGACAGCGATCATTGAGCAAAACATTCGCAAGGCTCAACTGTCGCCAGGACAACTCCTGGCTGTAGATGAGCAATAGCGAGAATATCACAAATAACACCATTATTATGCCCAGAACGGGACGATCCACAATAATTGAATAGATTTCCATATAGGGTAACTTTGCAGGCACTGGCAACATAAAACAATTTGAATTGGACACGTAAGGAATACTTAAATGATCCAGATTATCCACGTCATAGGCGCTGTACAGTGTGGCAGGTATATCCAGTTGATCCTGGACAGTTCTGAGCCATATGTCATCGTACTGGCAAATCTGTCCAAATTTCAAATCGTCGGGCAACCACACTGCCCATATATATATATATCATAATTCCGCTCCAGACTAATTTTCTGAAATATCTTCAGTACATTTTGCTGCTGCAAATCTGTTGTATCTGTTGGATGCCCCAACTGGACGCATGTTAGCCCCAGACCTCTGACCAGGATAAAGATGATTAATAACTGCATGACTAAACTGCTGTGGCACAGCCATCAGGCAACTGTGAAGTGGACATAATTTTTGCCGTGTTGTTCTTCTTCTTTGTTGTTTGCCTCATGTGAAATGCAACATGCAGCTTGAATGTTTTGTACCTTGTTAACATGGCTAAATGGACAATTGTACATTTATGAACATAATTCGGGCGTGAGCCAAACAGCGAAAAGTATCTAAACTTTCTCCATTGTACACTGCAATCAGTTTAGGTGTAGTATAGTAGGAAATAGGGTTTGATGGTTCACACCCTTTTTTATTGTTATTGTTAATTTTTTTTATTAGTATTTTTTTTATTATTATCCATAATTAGCATCAAAAGCCGAACAGAGTCCCAGATATTGACTAAATACAATTTCTTATACCAAAAAACTACATTATTTAATAGACATATTTCTGTAAATCCTTTTATTTGAATACTCCAAGAGTGCAAGAGTTCTTCGATGTTTAAAATGCTGTCTGTCAATATGAGCGAAAACAAAGTGCTGAGATTGGGGTGATATGTTCACTAGGGAGCTGAAAAATCGATAAAACAGATAACACCAAATCAATTAAGCCACATATTTCTCACAATTTCAAAGCTACATTCACCAATACATCTTCTGCAGTTTTTGAATAAGGGACTTAGCAAACATGTGTTGTTTGGAAGATATATTATCGGTAACCGATGTTCTTGCTAACTCCCTTTAAGAATTGGCAAAGGAAAAATGAACGGTGGCACCCACTCAGCTTCTCTAAACCGATATACATGATGGTGTATATCGATAAAATCATAAATCTCGCGCAATTTGAAAACTAGAGTCACAAGAGTGAAAACTATATTGTAAGTAAATAATTATAATTTTGAGAACTACCCTTGCTGCACAAATATCTTTCGCCATTTTAGAAATAAAGTTAGCAATCTGGGAAAGTATATTACTAGGAACCTCCTTTAAATATCAGTATACAAATTTTGCCACACATACTTTGTTCTGTGGCATCTATTATTATCACAGTGTTTCGCATTCGATTAGGCTCGACTGCAATTTTTACTTGTCTTATTTAATAAATAGTTTTTTTTACAGATATGGATAGTTAGCAGCTTTACTATGGTACACGGGACAGGTTATGGTATCTCTCTCAATTAGAATATTTTAAATTGTTCATAGCCAGTTGTATTCAATAATAAAATGTGATTCTGTAGGTAAAATTTATTTGTCAATAATCGTGCCAAAAAATATAAGCAGTATAATTTGAGATAATATCTTATAAGAAAGAGATAACTATGATTATATAATGAAATTTTCAACATTTTAAGAGCATTGATCCATCTTAAATTGCAGCAGTTCGTCGAAATCTTCCCCAAAAGCATTCAAAACCAAAACAAATGCAGGCAAGTAAATGGAAAGCCAAATAGAACTCAAATATGTAGGATAGATCCCGTAGAAAAACTGCATTTTCCAATTCAAAGGGCTTACTGTAGTCCTTCAGCTCTGTCATATTCCAGTGAACCATATCATAGAAGCTTCGACTAAACCAGAACTGCTGAAACCCAAAGGCCTGCATGAAAAGCATGTGCTGCTCAAACTGTTGGCGATAAGGCAAATGAAGTCGTACTGGGAAAGCAAATATCATAAAGCGTCTGAAGCAGACATCGTTGGAGTAATAGAAAGCTTGCGTCTCAAAGTATTTCTGCTGCTCCGCATAGGTGAACCAGTGCAATTCTGTCACGGGATACACGTAACTGGCATTGAAGGTATCGCGGAGTGCTAAAAAATCATTCCAGTTATCCAAAACATAAGCTTTGCGAGCTATGTCAATGTTCACTTTATTTATATTATGTAGCTTATCCAGCTCATGTTGGACTACTGCTACTTTGTAACGGGAATTTCGAAAATCGTCAAGGCTGCGTAACATCTTCTCGGACGGTGGACTCGTGTAGAGGCTCTGCAGATACGTGTTGTACATGGTGGTGATCATCAGACTGGCAAAAAAGAGAATCAGGCAAATGGCTTTCAAATATCGACTGGATTTATTTGGAAAAGGAAAACATTGTCCAAGCAGTCCACGGAGACAGCGATCATTCAGTAGAACATTCACAAGGCTCAACTGTCGCCATGACTTCTCCTGGCTGTAAATGAGCAGCAGCGAGAATACCACAAATAAAATTATTATAATGATCAGAACTGGAGGATCCACAATAATTGTATAGATTTCCATATAGGGCATCTGTGCTGGTACTGGCAACATTAAGCAATGCGAAGTGGACACAAATGGATAGCTAAGATGGTCCAAATTTGGTAAAATGGTGGTGGTGCTGTACAGGGAAGTACCTATATCAAGTTGGTTTTGGGTCGCCTTGAGATATATGTCGGTAGTTCTTCTAACCCGGCCAATTTCCAAATCGTCGGGAAACTGCAGCGTTGCATTTACTCTTTCCACAAATGTATTCATCAAATTGGCCGCAATACCAACCATTTTGATTTTGCCCGTGATGACATCGCTATAAACAATCGATGATGGAGGCAACTGATCTGGATCGCTTCTAATCACTGCTCCTTGCATGTTCCGAAATTGCTGCACATAAATGGAGTCGGAATTTGATTTTGAGTCTGAGTCTATATCCAGTTGCACATGATTAATCTGTTGAAAGAGGCGACAGCTGAATAAGTCGCCTTCTGCATTTATCATGGCCACATTGTGTTGCTCCCTCTCAAAGTAATCCTCGCAGAGCCACTGCGGCTGCATCCCTGATTCCAGATAGACCAAGCGTCGTGCCTGTTGCAGCCTTAATAAACTGCGCGTATTCTGCTCCTGTTCCGCCTTGGAATCACAGCACAGCAGCAGCGAATCACTGCTAAAGCTCCAATCGCTAAGGCTGCTGCCTTTGGTGAGCAGCACTGTGGGCAACTTCAGTTTGGGTAGCAGCTCATGAAACAAACAGGACTCTCCTCCACTCTGTCCATATATGACAATGGTATCATAATTCCGCTCCAGACGAATTACCTCCAATATTTTCAGCAGCTCTTCGTGCAGCTGCAAATCTGTATTGCCTTTTGGTGGTTCCAACTGCATGCACTGCAGATTGTGGCACAGGCCACTTACCAGGATAAATATAATGTATAACTGCATGACTACACTTCCATCAGGCAACTGTGTTTGG
Source organism: Drosophila multiciliata (assembly GCA_037043605.1). Taxonomy (NCBI): domain Eukaryota; kingdom Metazoa; phylum Arthropoda; class Insecta; order Diptera; family Drosophilidae; genus Drosophila; species Drosophila multiciliata. Next base: position 4,031,280 of record JBAMBF010000589.1, read on the forward strand.
CGAGTTTTACTTTGTTGTGTGCCTCATGCGAATGCAACATGCAGCTTAAATCTTTTGGGCCTTGTTAACATGGCTAAGTGCGCAATTATACTTTTATGAACAGAATTAGACATTGTCCATTGTACACTGCAATAAGTTTAAGTGTAGTATATATGGAAATAAAGATATGTTGTTATTTGCATATTAAGTTTGAATATGCCTTCAAATTCCATTGTAATTAATTTAATTAATATATTTGATAATTATTATTATTATTATTATTATTAATTTGGGGTCCTGTGCACTGCGACCTAATAGATCTATTGTTCCCCCTTCCGAGCTTATAGCTCCTCCATCAACCCCACTTCCTGAACGAATGTCAGGATCTTTGATGGGTTGAGGGCTACTATGTCATTAACATTCATAACATGTATCCCTAGGATGCTGTAGCTTTTCCAGGCAAGGGCAATACATTCTGTTAGGATGTGAGTTGAAGACTCCTCCTCGACTTCACAAAACCTACATTGGCTGTTGCTGCAGATACCCATTTTGGACAGGTGGCTTTTTAGTCTACAATGTCCTGTCAGTAGACCGACAAGTATCCTTAGCCTATTCCTACCCTTGGATATTACTTGCTTAAATCGTTTATGATTAAAGCCGCCCAAAAGACATTTGGCCTGTCGGAGTCCCGGTGCTTCCTCCCAGCTTCGCAGTCTCCTTTGTCTTTCTTCGTTCCTTAGTTGCAGTCGTACTGTGTGTTTTCCTATGCCACAAAACGGACCTGGCCCTATAAGGGGCCTCTCTGTACCCATTCTCGTCTGCTCATCCGCTGCTTCGTTCCCTGCTATTTTCCTGTGCCCGGGGACCCACCTTAGGGTGAGCCTGTTGTGAGCTCCGAGTTGGTCAAGCTTGGATCGTACCTCTTGGACTACTTTTGATGTTACCTTCGTCCCATTTATAGCAGTTATTGCTGCTATACTATCGGATAGGATAGATAAATCCGGTATCATGGCCACCTTCACCTTTGTTGTCATATCTGCATATGACATTCGTGTTGCGGTGGATGTATGCAAGGTGGGCTTCATGGCTGCACGTGATGTACTCGAATGTGGGCCCAGGTCTGCTGTTGCATTTCCCACCCTTGCCGCTGATGGTCCGCAGGCCGCACTCCTGGCCCCCGGGCACACTCTCTTAGGAGTATTCACTGGAGGCGTTAGGGTGCTGTTGTGTCTTTTGGCAGCTGGTGCTGCTGCTGCTTGTTCCTTCTGCTCCTTCGCCTTCTTTGTGGCTTCCTCTGCTAGAGGTATCTTAACTACCACTTGACCCCAGATCCGCAGAGGTTGCGACGGTTCGGTTCATCCAGCCCACCGGGTTGTCCTCTTGGTGGTAGGAGATTTATCGTCTTTTTTGCCCTCTGATACGTTGCCGGTTGTGGTGGTCCCACCACCAATGAAGTTGTGGCATGCTGTGCCTGTGGCACTTTCCTATATGGTGCTGGAGTAGCACGTTGTGGAGGATGGTCTACCACATTAGACGACCTTCCCCCCTTGAGGGGTCGGTTCTCGGTACGACATGCTCCGCGGGGAGATCCCGCGGTGTGTTTATATTTTTTGAACTTTTCATTATTTGGTTCCACGTACTGCAGAGAAAGTATGTCCGCCCGGGCAGAGATCCGCATTACCCGGGTAAGGCTAATTAGAACAGGCGGTCGCCATTTGCCTGAGCTCATCGTATGAGACTGGGCTAGTTATTAATCCGGGTGGGGGCCCTGGCTGGGGAGCCAGGCTGACTCTCGGCACGGTTGGAGTCACACCTTAGTCCGGCCCGGAGTGAGATGTGGGGCTAGGGAAAGGGTTGGTACACTCGTGCAGGGAATTTTGGGGTTGTGTGAGGCTATGCTTTTGAGGAGGCGGCGACACAAACGCCTCGTCAGTACGATTGACATTTGTCCGGGACTGCTTATTTACGATAAAACTCGTATTATTCGCAGCTAACTTCCCCGAGGGGAGGCCTTTCGCTATCCGCAACCTGCGACTCGCATTGTTACCTCAGCTCAGCCCCATCCGAACGATCCCACAAGTTCGTTTGACCAGGATATTTGATAATTAAAAAACTGTGTCTATCTTCCAGGAGTTTTAAATTTCTTCTACTATTTTAATTTTATTATCTGTTGGATAGCCCAACTGGACGCAGGGCAGCCACAGAACATAAACCAGGATAAATTTTATGTATAGCTGCATGACTACATTACTGTCCTAAAACGATCAGAAAACTGTGAATGAAAATAACGTTTTCCGAGTTTTTCTTCGTGAAGTGTCTCATGGGAAATGCGGCACTCAACGTGCGTGTTTTATGCCCCATTAGGTGCACAATTGGAATTTTATGAGTAGATTTCTGTAATATACAAAGCATATCATTAAAAAAGACACCGAGCAGTACTTCTTCAACGAATAAAAGGTATTTAGACCTCGTGCACTATACACTGAGATTAATGCAAGCATTGGTTAATAGGAAAATGTATTTATTTATTTTTGCGTTGTGGTTTTGGGTTTTTGGTTTTAGTCAATCTTGAAAAGTCACTTAAGAGAGAAATTATATTGTGTTACCGTTATAAAGACAGAAATTTAAACACTCCCCTTTTCCAGAAACCTGTCGTAACTTCTATAAATACCATGGAAAAATTATGTAACAGCTTTTCTTGATATTAAGGGTGTCAATATCCTCTAATTAAACATTATTGTTATTGGACGAATGAATAATTCTTGCATGGATTTATTTATATGTATTTTTTTATTATTTGCTTATGTACTTTCCGATAAAAATATATATGATATTAAAGCTAATTAAAATACATTTTGTAAAAGTTTATATTTGTCTGTGTAGTCTCCAGACACATAATATAAACCCTCTAAATTACTACTAAATGAGAACAGGTAAATTTTCACATTATTTGTGGATTGTGGCTGTGATTGAAAGCTGAAAGCAAGTTGACTTGGTTTGATTTCTTTGTTATATGGAAAAACATTAATATTAATTAAGTCCCTCATTGACATAATTAATAAAATAGAAATTCAACACATTGATAAACTTACTAACTGTAATTATTAATAATAAAATTAACACAACATTTTTTTTACACAATTTTCAATACTGGAGGAGCATTTATAAATGTTTAATTGCTACTTTCCGACGTCTGCCCAAAAAACATTCAAAAGCAAAGCAAAGGCAAGCAAGTAAATGGAAAGCCACATAAAACTGAAATATATAGGACAGATCCCGCATGATAACCGGCTCATCGTGAATCCTGGTATTACTGTGGTCCCTTAGGGTTGTGATATTGAAGTTCACCATGTCATAGAAACTTCGACTAATCCAGAACTGCATTAATCCAAAAGCCTTCATGGAAAGCATATGCTGCTCAAACTGTTGGCGATAAGGCAAATTTGGTCGCAGTGGGAAAGCAAACCACAAGGAGCGACTAAAGCACACGTCTTCGGAGTAATAAAACACTTGCTTCTTGAAGGATTTCTGTTGCTCGGCATAGGTGCGCCAGCGTAGTTCTGTCACGGTATATAAGTAACTGGTATTGAAAGTATCGCGGATACTTAAATATTCAGTTATGTTATCAAAAATTTCAATATTGCGTGCATTGGACAATCTAAGATTAAAGACGCGATCCAGATCTTTTACCTCATAGTCGACCAGGGCAATTTTATAACGGGAATTCCGAAAATCCTCAAAGCTTCGCAATATCTCTTCAGGTGGTGGATTAGTGTACAATGTCTGCAAGTATGCTTGGTACATGGTAGTTATCATCAGGCCGGCAAAGAACAGAATCAGGCAAATCGCTTTCAAATGCCTAGTGGGATTCGCTGGAAATGGGAAAGATTGACCCAACAGTCCACGTAGACAGCAATCATTGAGTAGAACATTCGCAAGGCTCAACTGTCGCCAGGAAAACTTCTTGCTGTAAATGAGCAACATCGAGAATATCACAAATAACACCATTATTATGCCCAGAACTGGAGGATCCACAATAATTGTATAGATTTTCATATATGGCAACTTTGCCGGCACTGGTAACATAAAGCAGTACGAAGTTGAGAAATACGGATAGCTAAGATCGTCCAGATCCTCTCTCGCCACGATTCCGAAAATCACTGCAGGTATATCAAGTTGATTTTGATACGTTTTGCGTACTATGTCAGCTAAGTCGTCAATTTTTTGAACTGGACCAAATTTCAAATCGTCGGGCAACCACAGCGTTGCATTCACACGTTCAACAAACGTATTCACCAAATTGCCAACATAGCCACCCATTTTGATTTTGCCCGTGACAGGGTCATGATACAGCATGGAACGAGTCACCAACTGATCCGGTTCGCTTCTAATCACTGCTCCTTGCATGTTCCGAAATTGCTGCACATAAATGGAGTCGGAATTGTCTAAGCTGATATCCAGTTGCACGTGATTAATCTGTTGAAAGAGGCGACAGCTGAATAAGTCGCCTTCTGCATTTATCATGGCCACATTGTGTTGCTCCCTATCAAAGTAATCCTCGCAGAGCCACTGCGGCTGCATCCCTGATTCCAGATAGACCAAGCGTCGTGCCTGTTGCAGCCTTAATAAACTGCGCGTATTTTGCTCCTGTTCCGCCTTGGAATCACAGCACAGCAGCAGCGAATCACTGCTAAATCTCCAATCGCTAAGGCTGCTGCCTTTGGTGAGCAGCACTGTGGGCAACTTCAGTTTGGGGAGCAGCTCATGAAACAAACAGGACTCTCCTCCACTCTGTCCATATATGACAATCGTATCATAATTCAGCTCCACATAAATTTTCTTCAATATTTTGAGCAGCTTTTGGTGCAGCTGCATATCTGTTTGATCTGGTTGGTAGCCCAATTGGATGCAGTGCAGTCCCTGGCACAGGACACATACCAGGACAAATATGATATAGATGATTAATAACTGCATGACTACACTGTTGTCCCACAGCCATCAGGCAACTGTGAACCAGTTTTACATTGTTGTGTGTCCCATGCGAAATGCAACATGCAGCTTAAATATTATGAACCTTGTTAAGTGCACAATTACACAGTTATGGACAGATTTCTGGCATGAACAAAACATGTCATTAAAGCAACTACAGAAATTCATTCCTGTTAATTAAATGGATTTTGGACAATGTGCATTGTACACGTCCAACAATTTAAGTAGTTTTCGTACCCATTTATTTTTATTACTGGTTACTAATATTATGAATAATATTAACATTATTTGTATTATAATTAATTTTATACTTTTTAATATCAATATATATATTTTTTTTTTGTTATAATTATTTATGATTATTATTTCATTATTATTATTTAGCTAAAAGAGGCATAGTCTGCATTTTGCTAGCCGTTCCTCCATGTTGTAAATTATGTTATTTTACATTCAATGTAAGCGTGCATCAATACATATGTTAAGTCTCCTATTAATCGATAATTATAATGTTATTTGACAGTCTTGAATAAACTTTGATTGAGTACACAGCGCTATTTGGACTCAGTAATATTTTCTTATCCAGGCATTCCCTGACGCGGGGAATGGTTTTGGCTCCAACACTCCACAATATGATCTGCAATGCAAAAATGTACAGAATACATTTATATATCGCATCTTCTTATAAATTAATAAAAATGTATCATAAATCCCTCGGCGACTAAAGCATTGTTTTCCTCGATGGAAAGAATTTAACAAGTAATTCAGATATTTTATTTGTCAATAATCGTGCTATAAATGATGTTATTTCTTGAACTATTTTGTGACGATAATAAGTTAAAAATTACTTTAAAAAAGAATTCGAATTAACAAGCATTCTCTAAATTTTTTATATTTTCCCTTTGAGATTTACCCCAAAAACATTCGACAGCAAAGCAAGTGCAGGCAAGTAGATGGAAAGCCAAATAGAATTCGAATATGTATAATAGATCGCGAACATAAACTGGCTCATCTTCCGTGTTGGGATTACTGTAGTCCTTCAGCTCTGTCATATTCAAGTTCACCATATCATAGAAGCTTCGACTAAACCAGAACTGCTGAAACCCAAAGGCCTGGATGAAAAGCATGTGCTGCTCAAACTGTTGACGATAAGGCAAATGAAGTCGTAGTGGGAAACCAAACATCATAAAGCGTCTGAAGCAGACATCGTTGGAGTAATAGAAAGCTTGCGTCTCAAAGTATTTCTGTTGCTCCGCATAGGTGAACCAGTGTAGTTTTGACACGGGATACACGTAACTGGCATTGAAGGTATCGCGGAGTGCTAAAAAATCATTCCAGTTATCCAAAACATAAGCTTTGCGAGCTATGTCAATGTTCACTTTTTTGATATTATGTAGCTTATCCAGCTCATGTTGGACTACTGCTACTTTGTAACGAGAATTTCGAAAATCGTCAAGGCTGCGTAACATCTTCTCGGACTTGCACGTGATTAATCTGTTGAAAGAGGCGACAGCTGAATAAGTCGCCTTCTGTATTTATCATGGCCACATTGTGTTGCTCCCTCTCAAAGTAATCCTCGCAAAGCCACTGTGGCTGCATCCCGGATTCCAAATAGACCAAGCGTCGTGCCTGTTGCAACCTTATTAAACTGCGTGTATTCTGCTCCTGTTCCGCCTTGGAATCACAGCACAGCAGCAGCGAATCACTGCTAAAGCTCCAATCGCTAAGGCTGCTGCCTTTAGTGAGCAGCACTGTGGGCAACTTCAGTTTGGGGAGCAGCTCATGAAACAAACAGGACTCTCCACTACTCTGTCCATATATGACAATGGCATCATAATTCTGCTCGAGACGAATTTTCTCCAATATTTTGAGCAGCTCTTCGTGCAGCTGCAAATCTCTATGATCTGGTTGGTAGCCCAATTGGATGCAGTGCATCCCCTGGCACAGGACACATACCAGGACAAATATGATATAGATGATTAATAACTGCATGACTACACTGTTGTCCCACAGCCATCAGGCAACTGTGAACCAGTTTTACATTGTTGTGTGTCCCATGCGAAATGCAACATGCAGCTTAAATCTTTTGGGCTTTGTTAATATTGCTAAGTGCTCAATTATACATTTATGAACGGAATTCATGAAAAGTGTTTAGACATTGTCCATTGTACACTGCAATCAGTTTAAGTGTAGTTTAATAGGAAATATAAATATATTATTTTTGGGACCATCTCTTCATTTAATTTTTAATGTTTTTATTAATATGATTAATAATATGTATATATACTTGTTTTGCATTGGACTGGGTAGACCAAGTAGCAAACTTGTATCTACTATTCAATCTCTCTCTTTAATAAAATTCACGTAGTTCTTTAGTTGGAATGGAAGTAGAAGCTCGACTACATTAAGTATTTGTCGTCAGCATCAAAAGGGGAATTGATTTAAATACTTCAAGTACAAGTTATCGTAAACGCTGATGAAGATTATTAAATTTCATTGATAATTTCCTCAGACTCCTAGTAATAAACTAAAATCGATTTCCGATAGCATGGACGGTCAAACTTTTTAACACATAGCTTTCATATTAGGTTTGAATATGCCTTTAAATACTATTGTAATTAATTTAATTTCTATATTTGGTACAGTTGAGAGAGAGGAAGAGGAATAAACGAAATATAGAGCGACAGATAGACAGACATATACAGAGGGAGAGGGAGAGTGAGAGAGAGAGAGATAGTGCAGTTACGCTGCCTTTGTATGTGTGGACAGTTTGCAGTAGCCAGCGCAAAGTATGCGAGAACATTCTTACATACATTCCACAAAATTCGGTAAAATTCACTCGTGTTTATGATACTAAAAACTGTACCAAACTTAACGGAATCTTGTTTACGCATTTTATAACGGTGCTTCTTATTTTACTTACACGCTTATGATGCATTGGAATGACGGTTCCGTTAGTTGCTACGATGCTTTTTGCATATTTGTGTTCTTTGAGCTAATTTGGGTGCAAAATTCAAGTAAAGGCAGTCACTTTATGGCGTTCGGAGAAGTGGTGCGTTATTTGGTATTTCTTAGAATCGGATAATTATATATACATATTTATTCAGTATTATATAGGCATAAATAGATTAGTTGCTTACATAAATTTGGAATGTGAACGGAAAAAACTATCTCTCTTTTTCCCAGGAATGTCAACATGCAAACATTTTAAACTATGGTAGTAATAGTAATCATTTTAAAAAGTCTCGGATGTTTTTTTCTACTCCAAGCTTAGAGGGTGCTTTACTCATGATCTTACAGAGATTTGTAAAAATTTAACTCGTATAAACTCGTACAGTGTTGGCTCAAATACCATACATCTGCAAGCTTTATAACAGCTAAAGACTTTGCGTATAGTGTAATTTCTTTTTAATAACAAGTTAAGTTTAAAAACAAAAAGATTTTTTATTTATTTGTTAACAATTGTGCTATAAATTATAAGCAACTTTCCCGATATAATAATAACAGAATAGATACCATTGATTTCATAATAAAATTTCAAAACTTGCAGATTGTTTATCAAGTTTTAAATTCAGGAGCCCTTTAAAATCTGCCCCGAAAGCATTCGATAGCAAAGCAAAAAATGGCAAGTAGATGGAAAGCCATATAAAACACAAATATGTAGAACAGGTCTCGTAGAAAAATCGGTTCCTCCGGTTTCTTCGGATTACTGTAGTCTTTTAGCGTTGTTTTATTGAAGTTAACCATATCAAAGGAGCTTCGACTAATCCAGAACTGCTGAAACCCAAAGGCCTGCATGAAAAGCAAGTGCTGCTCAAACTGTTGGCGATAAGGCAAATGTCGCCGTAGTGGGAAACCAAACATCACAAAGCGTCTGAAACAGACATCGTTGGAGTAATAGAAAGCTTGCGCCTCAAAGGATTTCTGTTGCTCCGCATAGGTTAACCAGCGTAGTTCTGTCACAGGATACACGTAACTGGCATTGAATGTATCGCGGAGTGCTAAAAAATCATTCCAGTTATCCAAAGTATAAACATTGCGGGCTTTGTCAATTTTTAGATTATGGATATTATGTAGCTTATCCAGCTCATGCTGGACTACTGCTACTTTGAAACGGGAATTTCGAAATTCGTCAACGCTGCGTAACATCTTCTCGGACGGTGGACTTGTGTATAGGCTCTGCAGATACGTGTCGTACATAGTGGTGATCATCAGACTGGCAAAAAAGAGAATAAGGCAAATGGCTTTCAAATATCGGCTGGGATTATTTGGGAAAGGAAAACATTGTCCAAGCAGTCCACGGAGACAGCGATCATTGAGTAGAACATTCAGAAGGCTCAACTGTCGCCAGGACAACTCCTGGCTGTAAATGAGCAGCAGCGAGAATACTACAAATAAAATTATTATAGTAACCATAACTGGAGGATCCACAATAATTGTATAGATTTCCATATAGGGCATCTGTTCTGGCACTGGCAACATTAAGCAATACGAAGTGGACACATACGGATAGCTAAGATGGTCCAAATTTGGTAAAATTGTGGTGGTGCTGTACAGCGATGTGGCTATATCAAGTTGGTTTTGGAGCGTCTTGAGATATATGTCGGTAGTTCTGCTAACCCGGCCAATTTCCAAATCGTCGGGCAACCACAGCGTTGCATTTACTCTTTCCACAAATGTATTCACCAAATTGGCCGCAATACCAACCATTTTGATTTTGCCCGTTATGATATCGCTATAAACAATCGATAATGGAGCCAACTGATCTGGTTCGCTTCTAATCACTGCTCCTTGCATGTTCCGAAATTGCTGCACATAAATGGAGTCGGAATTTGATTTTGAGTCTGAGTCTATATCCAGTTGCACATGATTAATCTGTTGAAAGAGGCGACAGCTGAATAAGTCGCCTTCTGCATTTATCATGGCCACATTGTGTTGCTCCCTCTCAAAGTAATCCTCGCAAAGCCACTGTGGCTGCATCCCGGATTCCAAATAGACCAAGCGTCGTGCCTGTTGCAACCTTATTAAACTGCGCGTATTCTGCTCCTGTTCCGCCTTGGAATCACAGCACAGCAGCAGCGAATCACTGCTAAAGCTCCAATCGCTAAGGCTGCTTCCTTTGGTGAGCAGCACTGTGGGCAACTTCAGTTTGGGGAGCAGCTCATGAAACAAACAGGACTCTCCTCCACTCTGTCCATATATGACAATGGTATCATAATTCTGCTCCAGACGAATTACCTCCAATATTTTCAGCAGCTCTTCGTGCAGCTGCAAATCTGTATGGCCCTTTGGTGGTTCCAACTGTATGCACTGCAGATTGTGGCACAGGCCATTTACCAGGATAAATATAATGTATAACTGCATGACTACACTTCCATCAGGCAACTGTGTTTGGCGAGTTTTACTTTGTTGTGTGCCTCATGCGAATGCAACATGCAGCTTGAATCTTTTGGGCCTTGTTAACATGGCTAAGTGCGCAATTATACTTTTATGAACAGAATTAGACATTTTCCATTGTACACTGCAATCAGTTTAAGTGTAGTAAAGTAGGAAATAAAGATATGTTGTTATTTGCATATTAAGTTTGAATATGCCTTCAAATTCCATTGTAATTAATTTAATTTATATATTTGATAAATAAAAAACTTTGTCTATCTCCCAGGAGATTCAAATATTTTCTACTATTTTAATTTTATTATCATTGCCTTTAATCGATTTTCACACTTGACCTCACTTACACTTTTGAAAAATATCAAGGGCCTTTAATCGAATTTCGCGGAGTGTATGCACATCCAGTAACACTACAGGGAGCAGCTCATGAGACAAACAGGACTCTCCTCCACTCTATCCATATATGACAATAATATCATAACTACTCTCCAGACGAATTCTCCGATATATCTTCGGTACATTTTGCTGCTGCAAATCTGATTTATCTGTTGGATGGCCCAACTGGACGCAGGGCAGCCACAGAACATATACCAGGATAAATATGATGTATAGTTGTATGACTACATTACTGTCCCAAAACGATCAGAAAACTGTGAATGAAAATAACGTTTTCCGAGTTTTTCTTCGTGAAGTGTCTCATGGGAAATGCGGCACTCAACGTGCGTGTTTTATGCCCCATTAGGTGCACAATTGGATTTTTATGAGTAGATTTCTACCATATACAAAACATATCATTAAAAAAGACACCGAGCAGTACTTCTTCAACGAATAAAAGGTATTTAGACCTCGTGCACACTGAGATTAATGCAAACATTGGTTAATTGGAAAATGCATTTATTTATTTTTATGTTGTGGTTTTGGGTTTTTGGTTTTAGGCAATCTTGAAAAGTCACTTAAGAGAGAAATTATATTGTGTTACCGTTATAACGACAGAAATTTAAACACTCACCTTTTCCAGAAAACTGTCGTAACTTCTATAAATACCATGGAAAATTTATATAACAGCTTTTCTTGATATTAAGGGTGTCAATATCCTCTAATTAAACATTATTGTTATTGGACGAATGAATAATTCTTGCATGGATTTATTTATATGTATTTTATTATTATTTGCTTATGTACTTTCCGATAAAAATATATATGATATTAAAGCTAATTAAAATACATTTTGTAAAAGTTTATATTTGTCTGTGTAGTCTTCCAGACACATAATATAAACCCTCTAAATTACTACTAAATGAGAACAGGTAAATTTTCACATTATTTGTGGATTGTGGCTGTGATTGAAAGCTGAAAGCAAGTTGACTTGGTTTGATTTCTTTGTTATATGGAAAAACATTAATATTAATTAAGTCCCTCATTGACATAATTAATAAAATAGAAATTCAACACATTGATAAACTTACTAACTGTAATTATTAATAATAAAATTAACACAACATTTTTTTTACACAATTTTCAATACTGGAGGAGCATTTATAAATGTTTAATTGCTACTTTCCGACGTCTGCCCAAAAAACATTCAAAAGCAAAGCAAAGGAAAGCAAGTAAATGGAAAGCCACATAAAACTGAAATATATAGGACAGATCCCGCATAATAACCGGCTCATCGTGCACCCTGGTATTACTGTGGTCCCTTAGGGTTGTGACATTGAAGTTCACCATGTCATAGAAACTTCGACTAATCCAGAACTGCATTAATCCAAAAGCCTTCATGGAAAGCATATGCTGCTCAAACTGTTGGCGATAAGGCAAATTTGGTCGCAGTGGGAAAGCAAACCACAAGGAGCGACTAAAGCACACGTCTTCGGAGTAATAAAACACCTGCTCCTTGAAGGATTTCTGTTGCTCGGCATAGGTGCGCCAGCGTAGTTCTGTCACGGTATATAAGTAACTGGCATTGAAAGTATCGCGGATACTTAAATATTCAGTTATGTTAGCAAAAATTTCAATATTGCGTGCATTGGACAATCTAAGATTAAAGACGCGATCCAGATCTTTTACCTCATAGTCGACCAGGGCAATTTTGTAACGGGAATTCCGAAAATCCTCAAAGCTTCGCAATATCTCTTCAGGTGGTGGATTAGTGTACAAAGTCTGCAAGTATGCTTGGTACATGGTAGTTATCATCAGGCCGGCAAAGAACAGAATCAGGCAAATCGCTTTCAAATGCTTAGTGGGATTCGCTGGAAATGGGAAAGATTGACCCAACAGTCCACGTAGACAGCAATCATTGAGTAGAACATTCGCAAGGCTCAACTGTCGCCAGGAAAACTTCTTGCTGTAAATGAGCAACATCGAGAATATCACAAATAACACCATTATTATGCCCAGAACTGGAGGATCCACAATAATTGTATAGATTTTCATATATGGCAACTTTGCCGGCACTGGTAACATAAAGCAGTACGAAGTTGAGAAATACGGATAGCTAAGATCGTCCAGATCCTTTCCCGCCACGATTCCGAAAATCACTGCAGGTATATCAAGTTGATTTTGACACGTTTTCCGTACTATGTCAGCTAAGTCGTCAATTTTTTTAATTGGACCAAATTTCAAATCGTCGGGCAACCACAGCGTTGCATTCACACGTTCAACAAACGTATTCACCAAATTGCCAACATAGCCACCCATTTTGATTTTGCCTGTGACAGGGTCATGATACAGCATGGAACGAGGCACCAACTGATCTGGTTCGCTTCTAATCACTGCTCCTTGCATGTTCCGAAATTGCTGCACATAAATGGAGTCGGAATTGTCTAAGCTGATATCCAGTTGCACATGATTAATCTGTTGAAAGAGGCGACAGCTGAATAAGTCGCCTTCTGCATTTATCATGGCCACATTGTGTTGCTCCCTCTCAAAGTAATCCTCGCAGAGCCACTGCGGCTGCATCCCTGATTCCAGATAGACCAAGCGTCGTGCCTGTTGCAACCTTATTAAACTGCGCGTATTCTGCTCCTGTTCCGCCTTGGAATCACAGCACAGCAGCAGCGAATCACTGCTAAAGCTCCAATCGCTAAGGCTGCTTCCTTTGGTGAGCAGCACTGTGGGCAACTTAAGTTTGGGGAGCAGCTCATGAAACAAACATGACTCTCCTCTACTCTGTCCATATATGACAATGGTATCATAATTCTGCTCCAGACGAATTACCTCCAATATTTTCAGCAGCTCTTCGTGCAGCGGCAACTCTCTATGATCTGGTTGGTAGCCCAATTGGATGCAGTGCATCCCCTGGCACAGGACACATACCAGGACAAATATGATATAGATGATTAATAACTGCATGACTACACTATTGTCCCACAGCCATCAGGCAACTGTGAACCAGTTTTACATGGTTGTGTGTCCCATGCGAAATGCAACATGCAGTTTAAATATTATGAACCTTGTTAAGTGCACAATTACACAGTTATGGACAGATTTCTGGCATGAACAAAACATGTCATTAAAGCAACTACAGAAATTCATTCCTGTTAATTAAATGGATTTTGGACAATGTGCATTGTACACGTCCAACAATTTAAGTAGTTTTCGTACCTATTTATTTTTATTACTGGTTACTAATATTGTTAATAATATTAATATTATTTGAACTATAATTAATTTTATACTTTTTAATATCAATATTTGTGTTTGGTTTAATTATTCATGATTATTATTTCATTATTATTATTTAGCTAAAAGAGGCATAGTCTGCCTTTTGCTTTAGCCGTTCCTCCATGTTGTAAATTATGTTATTTTACATTCAATGTAAGCGTGCATCAATACATATGTTAAGTCTCCTATTAATCGATAATTATAATGTTAATTGACAGTCTTGAATAAACTTTTATTGAGGAAATAACGCTGTTTGGACTCAGTTATATTTTCTTATCCAGGCATTCCCTGAAGCGGGGAAAGGTTTTGGCTCCAACACTCCACAATATGATCTGCAATGCAAAAATGTACAGAATACATTTATATATCGCATCTTCTTATAAATTAATAAAAATGTATCATAAATCCCTCGGCGACTAAAGCATTGTTTTCCTCGATGGAAAGAATTTAACAAGTAATTCTGATATTTTATTTGTCAATAATCGTGCTATAAATGATGTTATTTCTTGAACTGTTTTGTGATGATAATAAGTTAAAAATTACTTTTAAAAAGAATTCGAATTAACAAGCATTATCCAAATTCTTTATATATGTAACCCTTTTAGATTTACCCCAAAAGCATTCGACAGCAAAGCAAATGCAGGCAAGTAGATGGAAAGCCAAATAGAATTCGAATATGTATGATAGATCGCGAACATAAACTGGCTCATCTTCCGTCTTGGGATTACTGTAGTCCTTCAGCTCTGTCATATTCAAGTTCACCATATCATAGAAACTTCGACTAATCCAGAACTTCATCATCCCAAAAGCTTGCATGTAAAGCAAGTGCTGCTCAAACTGTTGGCGATAAGGCAAATGCAGTCGTAGTGGGAAACCATGCATATCGAAGCGGCTGAGGCAGACTTCTTCGGAGTAGTAAAACGCCTGTTCCTTGAAGGATTTCTGTTGTTCCGCATAGGTGAGCCAGCGTAGCTCTGTCACGGTATATAAATAGGTGGCATTGAAAGTATCACGGATACTTAAAAATTCAGTAAAGTTATCAAAAATGTCTGCATTGCGTGCTTTGGACAAGCTAACATTAAAAATACGTTCCAGCTCAGTCATCTCATAGCTGGTCACGGCAATTTTGTAATGAGAATGTTGAAAATCTTCCAAGCTGCGCAATATCTTCTCTGGCGGTGGACTGGTGTAGAAGGTCTGCAGAAATGCTTGGTACATGGTGGGGATCATCAGGCTGTATAAGTATACGATCAAGCAAATCGCTTTCAAATACCCATTGGTATTCTCTTGGATAGGGAAGGATTGCCCCAGCATTCCCCGCAGACAGCGATCATTGAGCAAAACATTCGCAAGGCTCAACTGTCGCCAGGACAACTCCTGGCTGTAGATGAGCAATAGCGAGAATATCACAAATAACACCATTATTATGCCCAGAACGGGACGATCCACAATAATTGAATAGATTTCCATATAGGGTAACTTTGCAGGCACTGGCAACATAAAACAATTTGAATTGGACACGTAAGGAATACTTAAATGATCCAGATTATCCACGTCATAGGCACTGTACAGTGTTGCAGGTATATCCAGTTGATCCTGGACAGTTCTGAGCCATATGTCATCGTACTGGCAAATGTGTCCAAATTTCAAATCGTCGGGCAACCACAGCGTTGCATTCACACGTTCAACAAACGTATTCACCAAATTGCCAACATAGCCACCCATTTTGATTTTTCCCGTGACAGGGTCATGATACAGCATGGAACGAGGCACAAACTGATCTGGTTCGCTTCTAATCACTGCTCCTTGCATGTTCCGAAATTGCTGCACATAAATGGAATTGTCGGAATTGTCTAAATTGATATCCAGTTGCACGTGATTAATCTGTTGAAAGAGGCGACAGCTGAATAAGTCGCCTTCTGCATTTATCATGGCCACATTGTGTTGCTCCCTATCAAAGTAATCCTCGCAGAGCCACTGCGGCTGCATCCCGGATTCCAAATAGACCAAGCGTCGTGCCTGTTGCAGCCTTATTAAACTGCGCGTATTCTGCTCCTGTTCCGCCTTGGAATCACAGCACAGGAGCAGCGAATCACTGCTAAAGCTCCAATCGCTAAGGCTGCTGCCTTTGGTGAGCAGCACTGTGGGCAACTTCAGTTTGGGGAGCAGCTCATGAAACAAACAGGACTCTTCTCCACTCTGGCCATATATGGCAATAATATCATAACTCCGCTCCAGACGAATTCTCTGAAGTATTTTCAGAGCCGTTTGCTGCTGCAAATCTGTATGGTCTGTTGGATGGACCAACTGGACGCAGGGCAGCCAATGCCACAGACCACATACCAGAATGAAGATGGTTTTTAACTGCATAACTGCTGTTCTACAGCCATCAGGCAACTGTGAAGTGGCCATAATGTTTGCCGAGTTTTTCTTTGCTGTTCTGCCCAAGGGAAATGTGGCAATCAGCGTGCATGTTTTGTGCCCTGTGAACATGGCTAAGTGCAGGATTATGTATTTATGAGCAGATCTATGATATGTACAAAAAATGTCTCTAAAGCACTTATAAAAATGAAATTTATTTTATTAAATGCATCTATATTGAAAACGTGATATTAAATCGAAACATGAGCTAAAGTTCTACATTAAAATTCGGCATATATCGACTTCAAATTATCATTGGTTTGTCAGATCATAAATTAAAAATAAAAAAAGTTGCAAATGTGATTTTAGGTCGCATCATTAGCCAATAGTCTAGTTTAAAAATCGGACAATGAGTAAAAATTATAATAATAAATCATCATTTCTCATTGCAAAGAATTCCGCAAGAAGGTTTTCTGAATGCAAAAAAAATTAAGGATGTAGAATAATATTTTAAAAGTTTATAATAATTTTACATTATAGTATGTAATAAAACAAGGGGAACTTTATAATATAGAAGTATATATTTTTATTACATTATTAGTTTTTTTTAATATATTTTTTTAAATTTTATATTAAGCCCAACTTTAGCGATGCTTCTCGTTGTCTTATAGTGAACATAGCCCAGATTTGCGTGTTGACGAAATTAAGTTTTGCTTTTGCTCAGAATGTTGTGGCCTCAACATGTGTGTGTCGGCATGATAATGGGCGTGAGTATGCTCCAATTGGGGATTTGGGTTTTTATTTTCACTGCGCAGCTGGCCAGCTCACATGGCATGTTTTTAACAATTTCCGGTCCACAGTGTGTGTGTGACTGTGTGTGTGTGTATGACTGTGTAGCGTGTCTATTGCAAAGTCATTTGCAGCAGCGACAGCAAACAATTCCAAAAGTTGAAGTTGGTGCTGGGAATTGAGATGGAGTTGGAGTTGGAGATGGTGCTTGGGTCGGTCTGTTTGTGTGCGTGTATAGCGAAATTTTCCGGCAATTTAAGCTAGTGCAATCAATTGAATGACTTTGAAACGTGTAGAAATCAAACATTTCATTTTATGCTCTTAATTGTAGTGCAAGTGGTTTTCAATTATTCAAATGAGTCTCTTCCAGCTGCCAGCGCCACTCGAAAGTCTTCCGAATATTTACCTACAAGATGCTATTTGATTACGCTGCTCTCTGCTCGTGCGCAAGCTTGAAATGGAGCTGGAGCTGCTGCCCCTGCTGCTGCTGCTCCTGCTCTGGTTGCTGCCAAAACTGGTCTAGACTTGCGTTAATGGCCAAACAAGGCACCGACGACGATGGCAAAAGTCGAAGGCGAAGGCGACACTAAAATTGAATTTCTTCTGCTTCATCATTGGTATTGGCTTTGGTGATGCTATCGTTGCTTTATCTGCTGCCTTTTGCCATTTTAACTTGTATTTGTTACTGTTGAATTGTTGCTGTTGTTGTGAATGACGTTTCAGCGAAAGTTGTTACGTTACATCGACAGCGACAGCGACAACGGCAGAGACAGCGGCACCGACACTGGAAGCCTATGCAAAACCGGTCGGTCATTGATTTTTGGCGACTTGGCAAAAATTACCTGGCCATGGTCATTGCGAGCCAGTCAGTCACCCAGCAATGCAGCCAAATATCCCGCCATTCCGCCAGATATTCAGACGTTCAGACCAAAAAAAGACAATCAGTGCTCATCTGCCCAGTTTCGCATGCATCGCTAATCTTGGCAATTGTCGCACACACACTGCGTATGCTTGATATTTATGAAGGTACACAAAGAGCTTCACTTGTCAGCGGGCAGTCGGCTAATTGCTACAATATAAACAACAACAATTTCGACACAGCCATAAATACTATAAAAGAAGCCGCAACTTTGATGTTGGTAAAATAAAATGTTGGCTGACAGAAGAAGTTTAAAAGACCGCACAGTAAATGGCCTAATGATGCAACCTTTTATGTTGCTGATAAAGAATCAGCTTGTAGCAAATCTGTCAGCAAAATCTAACAAAAAATTGACAAATCTTAAAGTCAATTATGAATGAATTTTTTATTTTATCTTCTGGAATCGTCACAACAGACGATGCATTATGCAAATTCTTAGTATTTGTATATTTACATATATTTATTAATCAAATACATTAAATTTATAAATGTAGGTAAACGATAAAGAACATAAAAACTGTCAAGAGGAGCGTTTTGGGAGAGGTTTTTTCGCTCGAATTTGAACGATGTTTTAAGCCAACAAAAAGAAATTTGTTTTTTCATTTTTGGTGCAATTTTGTTTTCGTAAGCTACATTTATGTAATTATAGACTTATGTCTTATTTTGATTATTTATATTGGGTTTGATGAGATTTTTTTTTAAATTGGCTTTGTTTTTTTTTGTTTTTGTCTTATTAACCTAAAGTAAACAATTTTCGTTGCTTACGAATAGCAATTATTGCTGTGTTTCCGGCTTAACATGGAAAAATATATTTGAAATATTTTATTGAAAGTTTAAATAGATGTATATACATATATATTTTAAAAAGTCCAATATATTAAAATGATTAGGGTATGGAGATATGAAAAAACAAAATCGCCATTAATATAAAAAAGAAATCAATTAAATTGAAAGTTCAATTTGCATTTTGCAGTAATGGAAAATATTTAAGCCATTGTTTCTTAATTCGCAAACGTAATTACAATGATAATTGTGTGCAAGAAAGTCTAAACTGATTATTGCAATTTTTAACCCACAAACTTCGAACATACTCGTATGCCATTAGTGGGTTCAGCAAATGGCATGAAATCAATCATTCATCAATTTTTCAAATTTAATTTGATTTTTGTTTGGCCAACTGCCACTTTGAGTGCCCCTTTACTTGTTGGCGGCTATTTGCCGCTCATTTGCTAACTGTTCAAGCCAAAACGTTTACGATTTTGTGATCGACAATGTAACAAACCGCCTTTCGATAACCACTCATTATAAACTCTATTGTGATCTTTGGCCTTTTTGGCTTTTGGCGCACACTTTACACACTTTGTTTGCCAGACATTCGCTTGCGGATTTTCTATACGCCGAAATCGGCGTGTTATTAAATACATATACAGTTTTGTTTCTTTTCTTGATTATTTCGAATCTGTTACCTTTCTGCTATTACCGGCAATTTGTGCACACGCATTTAGCCATTGTTGGCTTGAGGCGCAATTCGAGCTACTCTCTAATCATTTTCAATGCGCGTAATTGTAATCATGATTAAGTAGTTTTCTGCTTAAAACCAAATGAGCTGTAATGCGTGAGTGTGAATGAGTATATTAACGCGTGTGTGCTCGTGTGCGTGTGTGTGTGTGTGTATTCAGATTCACTTTCAGTATGATTTGATTGAGAATGCTCAGATCGCAGTTTCAAAGCAGACTCGTGCAAGCAAACTCACCACGAGGTGAGCTGACACAACACTTCAGCTGGTGTCTTCTTCACTCTCTTTTGCGCTCATTCGGCACAACTTGGCGACTTGGCGACTTGGCAACTGTTGCTTGTGGCCCACGTTTTGCATCAAGTTTCAGTTATAATACGGCCGCGTTTCGCTTTGGACGGGCTTCTCTCTCTCTTTGAATCGGCATATTGCGTCGGGTTTTGTTTGTTGTGACGGGCGACAAGTGGCAGGATAACGGAAAGGGGTATCCTCTATATATACACAAGCAAATATCGGTGTCTATGCTGTGCAGTGTGTAGTGTTGTGCTTTATTTTTTATAATTCAACTTGAGTCAGCTAAAGACAGCAGCTGTGCAGCGGATTAACAACCTTTAAACTTGTTGTCCTGCAAGATGCGCTTGCAACGTTTACTGCCATTGCTGGTAAGTAATTTTATATAAGCGACAATTTCGGTTTTTCGTCTTGTTTGTTTGATTTTTTTTTTGGCCAGATGCCTGCAGCTTGACCCGCTCGGCTGCAACGCTGACACCTGGCTGTATGCGCCCATTGACATTGATAAATTATGTCACTAATGTGGCAGAAACAGTAAACAACAACAGCAGGCAACAAGTGAGGTGTAAACCATCTTCCGGTTGACTCTGCACAGTGCTCACTGTAAAGTGGAGGAGTTTGAGAGTTGCCAGTGTTCCACTTGGCACTTGTTACGGCTGCGACTTTTAATTGTCTGCCCATTGGGGCTTGGCTCATTGTTATTGTTGCATGCAACTACAACTAGTTAGTGCTGACTACCTGTTTGCCATTACACCTATACTTGTCATACAGTTTGGTCTGTCTGCACAACACGCTGCAATCAGTCGAATTGATCTTGTGTAATCCCGAGCATCAAATTTGCATTGTCAGCCTGGTCATAAAGGCAGTAATGACCAAGTGGAGCCACCTGCTGTAGAATTGTCTGTTGCAGCTGGCTTTTTGTGCACTTAACAACTTCATCTTCAGCTTTATCTGCAACTCCATCGGTAGCAAATTGAAGAAGTGCAATTGCAAGAGTAATCAAAATCAAAATGCAACTCGAGTAAATCGAATACGTGTCCTCCTTTCGCTTCTGTGGCAGCATCAGCAGCCTTTCAAATTGAGGCACCGAATAACCAATGACTTTAATGCCAAAAATCAATAGCCATCATTAATGGCTATTGGCAATTTGGTTCATGGCAACGTTTTTGTAACCTTTACAAACGTTTGGCTAGTTGGTATTTTTGTTTGTAATTTCTCGTTTGGCAGACGTTCGACCCAGAAAGTGTTTAAGCGTCTGCTTTTTGTCAACACATATGCCCCAAATGCGTTTCATGGCTAATTGCAATTGTTGTCAAAGCAAACAAGCACAAAAAAAAAAAGCCACAATAAGTCGATTGTCATTGCAAACTGGCAAAACTAAGCTTGTAGAATTGGTTAACTAATTGTATACAACAAATTGCCAATATGGCCCGCTTTCTGTCCAACATACGGCCGCAGGGCTGACCACGAACACAATAGCACTTCAGCACCTGTCTACAGGTGTGTGTGTGAGTGTGTCTGTGTGTGTGTGTGTGTATGTCTTTCGAATAGGCAGAGTCATTTTTTTAATATGCTGCACGCATGCAAACGAACAATTTGTATGTGAATTTGGAGTGTAGAAAGTTGATTTATTTATAATATTTACGTTTCCTTATTTATGTATTTGGAGTGCTCCGAAAGTTGAGCTACCAATTTTGACAAGTTCATCCAGCAAAGTGATATATATTTATATATATATATATATATATCTGTATATATATATGTCACTTAAGTATATAGCTCCTGGCCGTTAGCCCCGGTCAGCAATGCCTTTCACTTGCAGATGCAATTATTTTGGCCATCCAAAGATGCGCCGCTGGACATGATTGACCAAAAAAAAAACAAAATACACCAATAAATAAATACATCGTCTGCCGAAAGGAAAAGGAAACTTTGGCAACTGAAGACGAGTTGGTAACAGGCAGACTACAGGTTTTTCTAGCCAATCGAGTGAATGGCGACACACGAAATATGAATTTCACACACACACACACACAAACACACATACATTTATACAGTAAATACATAAAATTGGAATGTGGTTTTTTCTGACCACAAACATATTTTTGGCCTGCAATTACAACTGCAAGAGTTTTGGGTGAGCATTTACTAACTGCTCATCATTATCACCATCAGCAACGTCATCATTAGCAACAACAACATCATTATCACCATCCATAAACATCAGCGTGACCCGCATAAATTTTAATTAAATGTTACTTAATTGCTGCCGCTTCTGGGGCAGCTCCTTTCAGACAATATTATCAATATGCATGATATATTAATGAGCCAAATGCGTCGTTTAGGTTAACTCTAATTTTGTGGCTCTTCAGCAACTACCTGATTCATTTTTGTTGTTAACACTTAACATTTTCGCTGGAATTTTAATTAGTCTGACCGAATTTAGCAGGCGTCTTTAATACAGACTGCACATATTGCATAATCTCCACAGAGTTCAGTTCAATGCGTCATATGCAAATACGATACACAAATACAGATACACACACAACAAGTGGAGGGAGGAGGGAGGAGAGGGGGTTGATGCTAGCCATCATTTGTGGCTGGTTCCGGCTGTAGCCCGACTCTCACTCTCACTCTTCAGTTGTGGTATTATTATTTTTTTCTTTTGTTTCTTATTTAGTTTTTAATTTATGCTTGTTTTTGAGTATTTTTTTTTTTGTTTCATGCTTTTATTTATATGAATTTTATGTATTTTATGCAACGACCTTGCGCATCGTTTAGCTCGTCAGCTTAACCAGGCACCTGCAGTATATTTAACTAATTAATCCAATGCTTGATTATTAATTTAAAAAGGGGCGGGCAGGCATGCGACTTACGGCTTAAGGCTCAAGGCACACGTTGCTTAAGAGGCACACGTTGTGTGCAAGTTTGTTGCCTAAGTCTTTTGTTACCACATGCTTAAATTCCACCCGCTCAGCGATCGCTACTCTTTCGATCTGGCTATCTTTTGTGTAATTGTCACCATGTGCAACGCTCCATCGCTGGTCAGTCAATTGTGTTTGTTGTGGGTTTCCATTTTAGCTTTGGGCTGGTTTTTTGCATAACCCGTTGCTGCAACATTTCGTTCAATTGCATTTCAATTGACTTGGCAATTTGCTACAGACACTTGTGTGTCTCTATGCAAAACTGCAACGGCGACAAACTTGCCCAATGCCCGAGGTAATAATTAGAGAAGGAGCTACCGAACTGACTGTCAGTCAGTGAGAGCTCAACAGGTGTTAATTATTTTTGCTATATATATATATATATATATATATATATACATATATGTATATGTGTATGTTTGATGTGCTATTAAATTGCAGCCAAGAATGGTGTAATTCCAAATTCACAACTTGTAGTTAATCAGTCAACGTGAAAAGGCAATTTGAATAATATATGAAAATTAGATGATTATGAAAGATTTAAACTAGACTTCATTTGACAGAAAATCTAGAAAGTTTTTATTAATTTATTTATTAAATAAAGTCAACAATTTTAAAATAGGTATATAATATTTTTAAGACACATATAAAAAAGGAAAAAGTACAATTAAAAATTCAGACCTAAATAAAAATAGATAAAATAAAGTCTATAAAATTGTCCATCATTTATGGCAATGATTTGACAAGCCCAGAAAAAAAAAACAGACTACTAATTAGTAAGTGATAGTGGCTTAGTAATAAGGAAAGTAAAGACGTTAAGAAGGCAGAAGTATATATAAATATATATATAAAAATAGAAAGAGAGAGAGTTCAAGAGTGACACGCACAATAAAGAAAATATAGGCAAATCTCTGAATCTGACAGATAAATAAAGTTTTTCCCGGAGCTAAATTGCTTAATGACCTTTAATTAATGTTTAATGAAAAGTGGATTTACTCGACAATAAGGGAAAAAAGCCATTGTAAGAAATACAATGTAAATCTTACAAATTAACGCACCTTCAAGATTTTCTGCCCTTTTCATATAAATATTAAACAATAAATTAATTATACACTTATCTTAATTGCAACAATTGTTAAATTTATAATGCAATGAGTAGTCTTTAAATCTGTCCAAAAGTTGACACAATGCTGCATCTTTCTAACTGACCAGGCCATAAATATTTGTACAACAAATCATTTGCATTTGATGAAAATTGTTTTGGGTTAATTTCAATGACATTCTTTGACTGGTTGAACAACTTTTACATTTCTGGCTTTGTCCAAGCATTGTCGAGTTTTGTTTCTTTTATTTATTTATTTATTATTATTATTTGATTTGTATGGTCTTATAAATGTTGATAGCAACTTGGCAGCAGCAGCAGCAGCTGCAGCGTCATCTTCTTTGGTTTATTATGCATATAAGATTGAAGCTATGACTGTGTCCAAGATTGGGATGCAGTTTGTGATTAAGAGTGAGGCGTCTTCACCTACCCACATCCAGGGAGAGTTGTGCCTGGGGGGAGGGAGAGACAGTTGCAAGTTGTTGGCACGTTGCCGCCAATGTTGTCTTCAGCCTCAACTTGGTCTTGAAGTTCGCTTTCTCATCGTACTACCTGTCTGCTGGGCCTATAGCTATACCTGAGCCTGTCTCTGTGTGTGTGTCCAATTCATGTCACGTTGAGGTAGATTCAGCTGACGTCCGGCCCAGCAGCAGCAGCAACATCATTCGTTTTACTGCCACAAAAACACTTTCATTTTTCATTTCATTTAATAATTCATAAATTTTTTTCTTCTTTCTTCTGCTTTTGTTTATTTTTTTGTTGGTTTTGGCTGCTGCTGCTTCAATTGTTTCTCAGCTGCTTGAGTTGTTGTCATCGTCAATATGGTTGTTGTTGTTGTTGTTTGTTTGTTGTCTGCTCGCCAAGTGTTTATAGTGGTCTCAGTTTTGCCGCTTGGCGCGTTGCCTACTTCCGTTTGGGTGTCAGGCTGTGCAACTTCTAAAAAGACAAAAAAAAAAACGATTAATGCTTTGCGTATTTTTACGCCATTTAGTTTGTTGTGGCGACTCGCACGCCAAGTTTGTCGCATAAGTCTTTCGTTTGTTTTCGCCAGACACAAATCATGTGTTTTGCACGCCTCCGTTTAACACAAGCACAAAACTCACTTCCTTTTGATATGGTTATTATTGTTGTTGCTATTTAAAACTGGCGCTGTTATATAACTCGCTCGGGTGGTCTTTAATTATAAGGATTATTATACGCAATTTGGCATCATGCACATCCGCAACGCTTTCCAAAAGTCTGCGAAATTTGTATTTAGTCTGTGACTCACATATGTATATATCATATCAATTGAAAATATTACTCATTAATTTTAACACGGTTTAAACATGTTTTTCAAACTGAAACGCCTTGGAAATTTACAATTTCCATGAGATTTTTTATTTCTGTTAGCGGCTTTCATGGCCACCAAATCGCTTCTTTTTCTATTTTTTTTATATATTTGATTTGACTTGTTTGTCTCGATTTGACAGCTGTTAGTGGTTGGCTATTAAAAACTGATAGTTTAATAATTAATTCAGTTTTTTATTAAGCTTCTCATTTTAAGAGGTGGCGTCCTTTAAATTAATTGATGTCTTGAAAATGCCATTAGCTAAGTCAAACGATTATCTTGTTAGCCTCAAAATTCAGTAACATCCATTAACATGAGAAGCAGCTTAAACACCAAATGTTAACTGCTTTTGCAATCTGTTGGCAAGAAGTGCTCATCTGAGTTAATTGCGTGCAATCCAAAAGATCTGGGACAGATCCACCTGAGAACTATCTGCTAATTCTCGACTGATATTATATGAAACACAAATCTTGCCTCATTGCTTCAATTGTTTTATTAACAACAAAATTGAATCCAAGTTGCAAGTCTTAGCTTCAAATACACTAAAATACCAAGTTCTCAAGCTCACCTCAAAATTACAATTAGTTAACAAATTAAATTGCACATATTGTGATTTTTCTCACACTGCTGTAACCTTAAAATTCTTTGCAGCTGTGTTCAAAAGTTACAAAATTCTTAGCCTAATTTTCTTTTAATTCCCTCCAGATTTAATGTATTTACAACAAAATACCATAAAATGCCATAAATTCAGAGTACTTCATTTCAATCATTAAAATATTATGTAATAAACCATGTCGAATGCATTTGTGATTTGGAATCTTTACTAATTCTTAATAACTAATTTTATTATTATATTATATTTTTTAATGGAGTTTCACAATGCATTCAATAAATAATGCAGAATTTTAGCAACTTAATCTTATTTATTTTCTTTCGTTAGTCTAATTTGTTTTGAGCTTTATATATTTTTCTGTGTGGACTAAGATTAAATAATTTTATTTGTTGTTTTCTATTTTTTTCAGTAAAAAATAAATGCCGTTTATTTGCATGTTAAAGAAGCCTTAATTATTAATGTAATTGAAAACATGACTTTAAACATAAATTTGAGTATCATTTATTAAAGCTATTGCTAAATGCAAAACTCATTTGCACAATTTGCCTTTCTAGTTTTTCGCTAACCGCTCAACTATCTAATTTACTGTGACTGAAACACACACACTCATACACACACACACCCACACACGCACACACACTTAGAGAAGTCTGTTGACGTTCTGAGTTGACTCTAAGACCGTGTCTGATGGAGTGGCAAAACAGTTCACATGGCCAACAATGGCAGATCATCTTGCATATATCATAACTGTTCATCATTAAGTGCATGATGGCAACGGTTTTAGGCCATTGGTTTAAGCCAACTGTGTCTCATGACGCAGCAGCAGTAGTTGCAGTTGTTATTGTTGTGGGGCGTTGTGGTAAGATTGCCATCAGTTAATCATAGCTGTGACAACAGCAGTAGCAAAAGGCACTAAAAAAGCTAATTGCAAATTGGCAACAACATGAGAATCCATGCTGGCCATTTGTCATCAGTTTACAGCCTGATATGCTAACTAATACAGTTTTACAGTATGCAATCTGCAATCTGCAATTGTTACTTGTTGTCGCATCAACTTGTCTACAGATTTCACTACACTCAGAAAAATATATTGATGTGCACTGACTTTTGGTGACAAAAGCATTTTGTAGAAAATATATTTCTAAAAACGAAGATTTTGTCTTTGTAGTCTATTAAAAAAATGTATCCACTTTATAAAATATTTAATATTTTCTGTCAAAGTGGCTTTTATGTGTTTTCTGAAAAATAAAAAAAATTTACCTTATTTTTGTGATTTGTCATTCTAATTTAATTCATTATTTTGCATATTTTTTACTTTGCTAGAAACAAAATTCTTTGATTCTTTCTAAACATTTAAAACTATTTTTTTCTAGTTTCTACCTTATAAAAAATTTTAATATAACTAAAAAACGTTTTCTGAAAAATAAAAAACAACAATAAATTTTTTGTAATTGCCATTCAAAGCAAGCATTTCTAGTTTAAAGAATTTTTTTTTTTATTATTTTTCGTAATTATTTCTGTGATTTAGGAAGAGTTATTGTTAAAGGTGATTTTCAAAATACCAGGGCCATATTTTTCTGGGTGTCTAATAGAGGCTTGTAAACACCAAACGCCAAAGCGACACAAAAGCTGGTGACTAACAATTTGCTGTCAGCAGCCAGCTGCCACAAGCCACAAGTGGTTAAGTTGTTGAGATGCTCTGCAGAGCTGAGATGCTGGCTGTAAAGCAGTTAGCGCTTTGACTGCCCAAATAAAAAGAAAAAAAATGCTGCAGTTGCTCTTCAGAGGCTGTGCAGCATCTGTATAATTTAGCCAGGCCTCTTACATTTTGGCCACAATTTAGCTTCGACTTGCATTACACAATCGTGAGTCGAAGTCGAAGCAAAAGTTGCGCTTTTGGCAATTAAATTTGTTTGGTTAAAAGAAGATGCGATGGCGTTAAAAACTTTGATTTACACTTGCTCACTAAATGCTAGTCAACATTTTTTATTTTTATTGTTTCTATGCATTGCATAATTGTGTGCAAAATGTTAATTTTTATGCTGTTTTTTATTTATTGTTGTTACTGTTGAGGGGGGGAGGGGGGGCTGCTGTTTTGTAGCTGCTGGCCAACAAAATTTATTAGCTTGTAAACAACTTTGTTGCTAGACTGATGCGTATTTTGTTTATGTTTATATAGTGTGTGTGCGTGTGTGAGTGTGTGTGCGTGTGTGTGTGAGTGTGTGTGGTGTGTGTTAACTTTCTCCCATTGTTAGCATCTTTCTTTTTGATTATGCGCCAGTTTCTTTTAGGTTGTGTGCCATCAATGGCATTTGTTTTGGCTTTGTTTTGGCCAAATCTTTGCTGCTTGCCTTACATTTAACTTGACATTTGGCCCATTGTTCACGCTCGGCTCTTCTGCGCTTCGAATGTCCGCTGGTCAGCAAAGAGGGGTGAGGCGAGGCGAAGCGTGAAGAGGCCGGGCTTTCATGTGTTAATAAATCCATCTATTGCCCAGCTGCGTCGCCACCGCGCACTGGCGCCAGTTGTGGTCATTATGCTAATCCACGCTTGACCAATTCGCAATAATTTCTTTGAGTTTTTGTCATGTTAAATAATCGTTGCTTTTTGTTGTATTCGATCTGTGACAATGTGGCCATAATTAGCATAAGATGTCGTAATATTTAACAAACATATTTAAAGTGCGTACAACTACTGCCATTTGCCAATTAATATAAAGTTGAGGCTGAATTTAATAGTTGCAATTAATGACGAGGCGACGTCTGTCAAAATGTGTGTCAGCAAGTGCTGTGCCACAAAATGACACACACTAAGGCGACACAACAATAGCGACAAATAGCGATAAAAAACAAAAGCTGTAAATAATAAACAAAAACAATAAAAAAAAAAACAAAAAGTGTAGTTAAAACAAAAGCAAAGACTTGGCACAGCTTCCGTTTTAGACATTTGACGAATCAGCTCGTTTGACAGCTCCAACGATGTGACAACGATGCCATAATGATTATCATCTCAACACTCACACACACACACACACAGGCTTAGTGTGTGTGTGTGTAGATGTGACAGTTTGATCTGTGCAATCTCACATTGCGCATTTGCCATTTGGTCTACTTTCAGCAACATTGCCGGATTTTTGGCTCTGGTTTATGTGTGCGAGTTTCACTTTATATGCGATTATTGCTCAATTATAATAAATTAAACGTTGGCGCCCACAATGCCGACATTTGCAGTCAATAAAAGTTTGCTAGAAATACTTTTTCTCCCGCGCCTTTTTTTTTTTTTTTTGAGAAAGTAAAGCACATTTTTTCATCTTTATTTTTTGTTTATGGCAATGCCAAATGTCAAATGCCAGCGCCCGAGTCGCAGTGGGGCATGTGGATAGTAACCGAAAATGAATTTCACTTCCACATTCAGTTGGCAGTTGCATTGGCAGTTGGCAGTTGGCAGTTGGCCGAGACAGCTGAGTGGGCGTTGCTGCAGCTGGCTTAGACACAACTTGTTGTGGCTCTTTTGTTGTAATCCCATCATCCATTGTCATAAAGTACTTACTTGGTCACATAGGAGTTGCACTGCTCCAAGTGTTGCTCTCTCTTTGTACTCACTCTCTCTTTCTCTCTAGAGATACTACCTCTATCTCTTACAACATAGCCATTAATATCTAAATCTCAAAAGTGAGTTTAATTTTTACTAGATAAAATCTGCTTGTCCATTAATTTTCCCTTTATTATCAGACTTGCTTTTTCACTCTTGTCGAATTCGAATTCTTTAAGAGTGCGATTTATATTTAAATCCAGCTTATAAAGTATATTACTTAATTCAAATTGTTAATCTAGAAGCTAGATTTAAATGTTATTAAAATGGTTTCTTGTTCAACCATTAAAAATATGGTTCAAATTACAAAAAAAGCAACTCTCATTTGAGCTGCATTTTGACTGTGCACAACTCAGTAATTTTTACATATGATAAAAATTGTTATTAATATTAATAAATTAGACACGTTTTTTATGTATTCTTTTAAGTAAGACTAGCCAACATATTATTAATAAATTAGCTACAATTAGTGAACCAATTGGAAATAATGATCACCAGTGAAATATTCGGCCTTTCGGCCTTTCGTCATTTCAAAATTTCTTCATTTTACACATTTTTAAATTAAAAAAAGGAGTTAATTAATAATTAACAATTGATCAAAGTTCACAACTAACCAACTTTGACCTAAACACATAATTATTATTATTGTATCTACAATTATCTGGTGCACTTATGAAGTTCACATCTCAATTAATGTGAGTTTGAGTCAAAAACCCAACTAAATCAATAAGTTGAAAATTATTTCCAATATTATTAAAAGTTGCGTTGATAAAGTGCATTTATCCAATTTTCAGTTTAACAAAATTAAGCTCAAGGTTTGCGATTAGTTATTTAGATATGGTTCACAATAAACGCTTTATTTTTAATTTATTTAATTGCTGTTTAACAAAAAGAAATGAAATGAAGAGTTGCAAAATTAAAACACAAAATTGTTTTAAAGGTTTTTTGTATTTTAAACAAAATGTTGCTGCTGATTGTTGTGATTTATTTTGTATTATACAAACTGTTGATAATTTTTTAAATTAATAATAAATAAATTTATTTATTTATAGTTTAGTTAACCAGTATCAATCATTGTTAAAATTATAAATATAAAATATACATAAATTTTATATCGCATAAATTGTATTTATAAGTATTGTTTTCAGCCGCATATAATAAATGTTTACTGTACAGTGTGTACACAATTCGTTGACCCACCTGCATTGTTCCACGTTTATTGTTGAAATGCAAATTGCGACTGTTGAAATTGAAATTCAAGTCTGCGCCCCATCGAAACTTTCACGGTTAAATACGTGTTGCAAATAGTCAGCCGGATCAGTGTGGCGATTAGTCGGATTTGACTGACACAGATAAATTCGATTAAGACACAAAAATAAGAGCCGCAAAATTGAAAATATTAATGGGATGACTCGACTCAAGATGTGGTGTGTTGGCTCCCATGGAGCGAGTGAGTGCCTTGCCTTTAACCCGTCAAGTTGAGCGGAACGAGATGTGGTCGAGTAATCCACTACTTGACATTGACCCAATGCCAAACGCGGATTCAAGACACGTCCACATTTAGCTCCGCTAATTTTTGCCCATCTGAAAACACTTTTCGGATCTTCATGTTGATATTTGTTTTCATTGCCTTTTTAATTGACCATTTTTGGGCATTCACCAAAATTGCTTGACGGATTTCTTTTATTTGTCTGTGGTAAAAATGTTTACTTAATATTTTATTTAACCACAAATGATATAAATATTTTTTTTTTGTGGGGCACTCGACCTTGCCACCTTAGCAAAATTTAATTGAATCAGCAAATGTAAATAAAAATGGGTTAAAATAAATAAAAAAAACGATATTTTTTTCCTTTGCAGTTGGCGCTGTTTGCAGTTGGAGCAGCTGCCGGCGCAGCCACAACAAAGCCAAAAAGTGAATCCAAGCCCAAAAATGAGGCGGCAGTTAGCATCACCAAGAAGACCACGCCCACAACCGCGGCCAGCAGCAAGCCAACGACAACAACAACAACACGTCAATCGAAGGTTCTGAAGTCTGTGCCCGGCGAGAATCGTGGCAAGCGCACCCTCTATGACTTTGGCAATGCGGGCTATCTCTATCCGGAGGTGGCCAGTCGCCGTGCCGGCTACGTGGACAACTACTATCCACAGTCGGGCTACTACAATGGACAGCAGGCGTTAGGTAAAATCCACTTGGCTGCACTTACTCCATTTTTGCAATAAGCTCATCCCATTTTCCATTTTGCAGCACAATATCCGGGTGATTATGGCGGCGCATATGGGCCATATCCGCAGTATCTGGAGGCACCAGAGCCCATCATTGAGATCATCATCAAAGATGCGAATGAAACGCTGGCCGAGGAGCCACTGCAGCCGCTGGTGACGAAGAAGAAGCGCAAGAAGGAGAAGGTGCACGTATTCTATGTGAACTACAAGAAGGATCAGAATAACAAGCTGCATCTGGAGTCACCCATTGCCTCGCTCAACAACGACGACAACGACGAGCCCGAGGAGGAGGAAGAGGAGGAAGTCATCCAATATCCCGTCACACCACTGCCACCACTCAAGGCGACCACATTGCGCACCATCATCCACCCCGACTCGGAGAAGTACCACAGCAACAGTGGCATCCACGTCTCCTTTGGCGAGGAGAGCAAACACCAAACTGGCCACACTCTGGAGGAGCACAACGCGGAGAGCATTCAGCGACAGGTGGTCGCACTGCCTCTAACCAATACACGCGCTGATTATGGACGGGAAAGCAACTTTGCACGCAGCGGACCCAACTCCAATCAGCTCTTTGGAGGCAGCAGCAGCAGCAGCAACTATCAGCAACAGCAGCAGCAGCAACACCATCATCAGCAGCAGCAACAATCGTCGTTGCATTTTGCTAGCCAGCAACAGTTGCCCAGTCAGCACAGCAGCAACTACTTTAGGCCACCCACTGCACCAATCAAACAACAGCAACAACAACAACAACAACAACATCAGCAGCAGCAGCAGCAACAGCAGTCATCGCAGCAACACTTCTATCAGAAGCAGCAACAGTCGTCAAGGCCCAGCATAACACAGCAACAGTTGCCCGCAACATCCTCGCAGACCATATTCAACAAGTTGGTGCAGCAATCCCAATTCTATATTAATCACAATCAGCAATATCAGCCGCAGCAACAGCCGCAGCCACAGGCACAACAGCAGCAGCAACAGCAACAACAACAACAACAATATCAGAAGCCACCACATAAGCTTGTCCAGGTGCCATTCTTCCCAACACCAGTTCCGTCCCAGAAAACACACGAGTTGCCATCGCGTGCCAGTCCAGCGCCATATCAGCCCATTAAGTTCCGTCCAACGCCCGCACCGGCGGCACAGGTTAAGCCATTGCAGTTGCCACTCAAGCTGGAAAATGTCAACTATCAGCAACAGCAGCAACAACAACAACAGCAACCACAGCAGCAATATCAAACGCAGACAAAACCGCAACCATATCAGTTTGTCAGACAGCCGCAGTTTGTGCAGCAGCCACAATTTATTGTGCACTCGCCCACAGCAGCACCCGACTACTATCAGCAACATCATCAACAGCAGACACAACAACAACAACAGCAACAACATCAGCAACAGCAACAGGAGCAGAAATATTCCTCGCATGCTTTGAACTATTTTGATATTAAACCATCGAAGGAAACGGAGCTGCTCAAGTCGATACCCAAATTCGAGCAGCACATTACGGAAACAGTGCAGAATCCGTTGGTGGCCAGTCCACAACTGGCTCATCAGTCATTTGGCTACAGCAATCGGAATGAGGTGATTCATGATATACCCGCACCCAATCTGGCACCAGTCGCCTCCACTTCTGCTCAGTCAGTTGCTGGTCATTACATCACAGCCAGCACCACGCAGCTTGGACAGCAACAGCAGCAGCAGCAACACCAACACCAACAACAGCAACACCAGCAGCATTACAGCAACTTTGTGAGTGCAACATCTAAGCCTGTTTATGCCGAGTCCACACATGGTCAGAAGGTGATGGTGGTGACACCTGTGCCGCCCACCAGCAGCAACTATGCCAACTACAATCAGTATGCCAAAGACCACAGCGACCAGGTGATTCAGGTGCATCCACAGAGCAGCAGTTATGCAGCACAGCAGCCCAGGCAAGCCCAGGTGGCAGCTGTTGACAACTCACCCTTCAGTGTGTCCACCTTCCACTCGGATGTGTTCAAGGAGCTGCAGCAGCGACAACAGCAAGAAAAGCAGCAGCAACAACAGCAACAACCACAAAATCAACAGCAACAACAATCTTCTTATGGCAAACAGAGCAAACCCGCAGTTGCAGCTGCTGCTGCTCCTAGCACATCCTCGGCAGCTCCAACTCCGCCAACAGCGCCTAATGGGAAGGCATCGCAGACGCTGCTGCAGCTGCCCGACGAGGTGCCCGATGATCTGCGCCAGCAACTCTTCTCCTCTGGCATCCTGAACAACGCGGACATCTCCGTGTTGGATTATGACAAGCAAGGTGACATTGCACTGGAGAATCTACCGGCGGAGCATCTGCAGCATTTCTATGGAAATGGCGGCGGTGCCCAGCTGGCCGAGACAAACAAGGTGCTCACCGTGGTGAAGCCCAATGGAGACAAGGTTTCGCTCAGCGAGAAGCAAATCGATCGGGTCAAGCAGACCAACTCGCTGCCCCAGAAACAGAATCTGGACGTGAAGGTGGTGCGCTACGATGCGGATCAAGGCCAGAGAGTCAGTGAGAAATATGTGCGACCGGATGCCACTGTGGTGACACCCGTGGAACTAACCGGTGATCGTCAGCAATACAATCGCTATTTGCCGCTGAAGATCAACGGAGCACAGTTTCCCATACCCGAAAGCGAGGAGCTGTTGGGCAAGAAGATTGTCAGCGTTGTGGTGCTGGCTCCAGTTGAGGCCCAGTCGAATGAGGCACGCAGCAGCAGTGTGGATAGCAAAGAGGTCAAGTTTTTGGGTGGTGATCTGGTCAAGACGCTGGTCAAGAAACCGACCAAGGAAAACTTTAAACGCTGGCTGGAAAAGGAATCGCGCACAGATATCGAACTGCAGTCGGTGGTGCTGCTGGTGGCCAAGTAAGTCAATCATTTGAGCCATATACAAATGTTAACTGATGCACTTTTCCAACTTTTTCACAGATCGAGTGAGTCGGCGGAGCAGGAGATCTTTATGTATGACATTGCCACCGGCAGCGTGAACAAGCTGAATGGCGAACTCTCGAGCACGTTCGTCAATGTGGCCGAGGAGAATGCCAGCAGCGAGGATTTGGAGCATGCGGCCACACTGGACCCCAGCTCGCTGGAGACCATGATGCATCTGCGTCGCAGATAAAGAGTAACACAAATCGCCGCAAATCACACACAACATGCCATTTAGATACTCGACTCGACCTAGAAATGTACCCAAGATAAATAGGTTTTCCCGATGCACTTCTTCTAGATCTAAATTCGTTTCTTTCCCACATTATTTTCACAGAAGCAAATGAAATTCACATAAAATGG
This sequence comes from Drosophila multiciliata, assembly GCA_037043605.1. NCBI lineage: Eukaryota > Metazoa > Arthropoda > Insecta > Diptera > Drosophilidae > Drosophila > Drosophila multiciliata. Next base: position 4,066,266 of record JBAMBF010000589.1, read on the forward strand.
TTTTATTTATCGCGGGTCATTCACAGTGCATGCATATTCCTTCTTGTAGTATTTCAATGTTGTACATATTCTGATGATTATTTCTTAATTTAAGCTAATTTACGTGAATAATAAAAAATAAAAACAATGTTTAAATTTTTAATTTCAAATTGTCATATTTAAAAAGTCGAAAGCTCTTTAACATTGCATTAACAGTGCCCTGAACTGGGTTTTTGTCTTTGCTAAGTTAAGCTTTAAGCTTTGCGGCTGCTACTTTGTTCAAGCTGTGTTGAGCTTTAGACCAAATACTGCCACAAGAAACTCTTAATATGTCTACAAGCTAAGCATGCTGGACACTCCACATTTAGGCCAAGGTTACCAGCTAGCACCATGGCAACAAGAAGATTATTACACACACACACACACAAAGCAGGACAAGTTATTAACATTAATCGTATGCGCATACGTGACCTATCAGAAGTCGGCTACTGGACGACGTGACCAAAGGCAAGCAAAGAGCACGCAGAAGTATTTAGCTTAAGCAGTGTGCGCTCTTTCAAGACTCGTTCTCTTTAGCTCTGTTTTAAGTGCGTGTGCTCTTTGACAGTTGTTTTTCTGGTTCGCTTGCTACTTTTGGGCATGTCCATTTACACGTGTGTGTGTGTGTGTGTGTTGGAAGTGTAAGTGCAACAAGTCGCAGCCAACGGCTATAATTATGTGCCGTTTATTTTTAGCACGCAAGCTGCACAATAGTACCAGTTTGGCCAGACAACCAAATAAAATAAATAGATAAAAACAAAATCAACAATAAACAGCCACAAATGACGATACCAAACAACTAAAATACAAATGCAGCGGGTAAATGTCGCTTGGTTTGTTATTGCACTACTCAAAACCGAATATACCGGCTTTAATGTTGTTGTTATTGTAGTTGCCGGATCGATTCAACAGAAAACAACAAAAAAAAAAACACGCCCATGTATGTTTAGTATGTGTATGTGAGCAGTATAAACATTGTGAAGCAGCTGTGAGTGAGGTCTTCTTCTTCCCTTACGCAATGAACGATTGCTTTGACGTTTTTTGAATTTCGATTTTCAGCTGTTGCCAAGCGATAATTGTCTAATTGAAATGCAAGATTTTATCTCAGATTAAAAACAAGATTAATATCTTATTCAACATATGTTTGACCAACGATCTATTGAAAGCTTTACGCATAACAATTAGTATATTCTTCTAGTTGATCACAAATTTTACGGTTATTTGTGGAAATATTAATCCGAAATTCGTTTTTCTACACTCAGTTGACATTTTTAAAGTTCAATTAGCGGCGAAATCATATTTCCAAATTATCACATTTTTGTTTATTTATAGTTCGGACAAGATGACAAATCAATTTGGCGTTTCCTATATTATTTACTATTTATATTACTTATCTCTTGGTCTGTTCAGTTTTACTGCTGAAATTTTAAACCGAGTTTATTTTTATTTTGAGCAAGTTTATTAAACATTAAATTGCTGACTGACTTCCATATAAATGTTTATTTGTTTACGTTATAAAATCCGAGATAAAGTTTTCGTGTGAATAGAACTGATTCAAATGCAATTTTATTCCTGCCCATCACTCAAGGCTTACACACACACACACACGCGTGTATGCATGTGTTGGTGTACAGAGTCGCACGCACGTGCATATGTTCGCGGAGATGTTTTCGATTTCTGACAACGTCTTTTGCTGTAATTTTCGTATTCTGCTTCCCATGCATGTGCCTTATTTTTGTTTATTTTTTCGCAGAGCTTTTTTGCCGACTCGTTTCAAAATTGGGTTACAGAGAGCCCAAAGACCAAAGCCTCTAACCAGCGAACCGCCTGGAAATACAAAGAAACAACGTGAATAAAAATGCAAAAATCCGTTTGACGCCGTAAGCTCCATGAGTCAGAACTGTTGCACTGATTGCTGAAGCAGCAGCAGCAGCAGCAGCAGCAAAAAGGGGTGTAGATTGGATTCAGCTTCGATTTAATTTGTGTGCAAAAGATTTCGATTTCTCCTCTTTTTGTTTTGCTTCTTTAAGCGTGTCTGCTTTGTTTGCTGATTTGTTACTTTACCGTCTGCCGTAGGAGTTTGTTGTTTTTTATATCAGTTACATGCGAGTTGTTTACGAGCAGCTTCGTAAAGTTAAAGAGAGTCTGAATTTGACTAAAGAGAATGTAGAGAGAGCAGAAAATTTTGTTGCTCCAAATATCGGATCGCAGAAATAGTGATAAAAAATACGTTTACTTATTATAACTAGCAAATAAATAAAAGTATACAACACTTAAATTACAGTAGTTATTGCAGATGTTTTTGAATCATCAAATAATTTAATCATATTAATATTATGAGTTCTTAATTGCAGTGATCAACTAAACAAACAGTCCCACCTTCTGGTAATAAAGCTAGTGTTAGCTGGGAAAAAGCCAAGGGGGCAACACTATTACCCATGCCTAAGTCGTGAAGCATCGTCGTCGGGCATCGCTCAAAGCTGCGCTCAGTTCGGTTTGATCATTCGTCGCAACAAGTCCAAGTCGCGTCGTGGTCGAGAGTCGAGGGTGGCGCAGAGCTTGGCCCAGTCTCAGTTTTCTTACCTCTCTCTGTAAAGAAATAAGAAAAAAGGGCGCGCGAGTGCTTTAACATATGTTTCTAAATATATTTGTGTGTTAATACCAATCTGTGCCTGCGTTAATAAATGTCGTTAAGTCGAACGAATTGTGTAATTGGCCTTTTTGCCGAGTTGAAATTCAAATCGAACTGTTTTTTGTAATGCGAGAATACAAAGAAAAGTGACACAAAGCTACAAAGGCTACAACAGCCGAACAACAAGCAACGGGACTAAATAAAAGCCGTTTTAAAACAAACACAAATACTAACATAAAGTTTAATAACTGCAACTTAAGACGTCCACAGCCAGACAGACAGAAAATGGCGCCTGCAGCGACTGCGAACATTTGCGTCAGCTGCGCACGCCAACGCCAAAGTCGGCGCTGCGTCAGCGCCGGCGCAGCAGCTGTAGCCGCAACGGCAACCGTTGGCAACAATGCCATATTGCAAATATATTGCGCCTGGGCGCTGTTTACACTGCTTACAGCCAGTGTTGCCATTGTGCAGAGTGCATCGGTTTCCTTTGGTTAGTTATAAAGTATAAGATCATGTCTAATTTTAGATCGTCTCATTCGAAAATAATTATATGAAGATAATTTCTTTTGTCTTAATAATTCAGTTTTTCCCCTACCAAAAACAAAAACATGTCCCATGTCTAATTCGCAACGCAAACTAATTTTTACTTTACCAGTCATAAATTCTGTGATATTTTTTTCGCTATTTTATGACCATATTCTTAAGTCACTGTAGTTATTTCTTCGCATGCTCGTTTACACAATATATTTGTAAATGATGTGAACCACTGTCATTTTTTGAGTGCGCATTGTACTCTGTTTGTTTTTGCTGCGACAATTTGTGAACGTGAACCGTAAACCGGTTCGCTGGTAGGTCCCCTGTCTGAGTCCAGTCACTTGATCTTTTTTTTTTGTACACATGGCATTTATTACTTATTTATGTGTTTATTCATCTTTTCGTGGGTTAAGCATGTTATTGATATTCTTGCTGTTTGGTCATTTATTATTGTAAGTACAGAACTATGAACACCGTACATGAACTTCTCAATTGTTTTTTCTCCTTCCTTTGGCGGCCCTTTCATTTCTAGACGCAATTACAATAAAAATCATTTCAAAAAACGCGGAAGCAACACTATTTAAGCAAACTGCACATGTGAAAGTAAATTCAAAAACAAAAGAAAAATTATATTTAAATTACAAGACCTAAAAAGAAAATAAAAATAAATAAAGTAAAAGCTATATATATAAGGTAAAAAAATATATATAAGGAGCGCTGGCAGACGACGACCCCATTGTCATTGAAATACAGTTATGGCAATGGCGAGAGCGCAAAGAACAAAGCCAGCATTGGAGTTCAACAGTTCAGCAGTTGCCATTTACCGTTACCCCAGTGCCATTCCACTTCTACACTTTTCCCCTTTGTCCAGGTTGATGTTTAACAGGCGCCGCATTTAACCCAGTTACGTTAAAATTTAAACATTAATTTGTCGTTACTTTCTGGAAATCTGCCAATTGCAGTTGTTGACAAAGAGTATATTTGAGTGAATGAATGAATGAATCTTAACCATTTGGCGTCGCACAAGAAGAAGGAGGAGAGGAGGACGGGGAATGCATTTACGCTATGCATATTTAGTAAAAGGAAAAACACAGTACCCCTTAAAAGCAATTGCGAGAAACAAGAAGAACTGCTCAATAAATATATCGACACATACCGTCCATATGGATATATATACATATACATATATATATATAAATGTATCCATATGTGTATATCTGAAATATGCATGTGTGTATGCGAACCGGTTAATAAATTAATTTGCATATACAAAAACAAAACACAACAACAAAATCAGAATAAAAGAATAAAGCAACAAATAACAAGCACACGTTTCGATTTGAATCACATACATCAATATGCTGCCAAACTACTAGATTTCTGTTTATTTGTTTCGTTTTTTTTTTGGGTACGTCATTCAGCAAGAACTAGAAGTCGTCACTGGCGTTTAGCTGTTGATGTCATAAGAGTTCAATGTTCAATTAGGTGCAACACCCACCCACCGGTTAGCCTCCCTTCAAGTTGTTCAACTTTTTGCCCACAAAATGCAAATAAAAGAGGGACAACCGACAAAAAAAAAATGATGCAGTGCAAAAAAGCAGACAAAAACCAATGGACGAGTGAGGGGTGAGCGCGTTGGTTGTATTTGTAGAGGCAAAGGCTTTCTCTGCGTGCTGTGTGTTTGGCTGTGTGTGTGTGTGTCGAGAGATGTGCATAGCGTCAACAAGCGCTCAATTAAAATGCAAATTGACCGTTATTTGAGCTGGTTGTTGCCCATGCTCTCTCCTCGCTCTCACGCGCTCTCTCACGCTCTCACACCTAAAATGGCGACACTTAAAGGTTGTTGTTCTTGCTTTACTTTGGTTTTTCCTGTTTTAATTTTTTTGGTTTATGTTCAGTTGCTGCTGCTACGTTTTACGCCAAACGCCCACCACACCAATCAGACTGTCTAAAGTGGTGCAAACTATTTTGGCCAGCAGCTTCCAGGCTAGCAACTCACACAAACACACACATGCATACAGCTAGCACTTATTTTGTTGGTAATTTTTTGCTAATTGCTAAAATGGCCGACTTGATTTATGTATGTGACCGTTAGAAGGCAGCATGCGACTTGTGTGTGTGTGAGAAGTGTGTGTATGCTTGGAGTCATGTTGAACCGGCTTCAAGAATGGGCAATGCTCGGTCACGCTGCTGTTGGCAAAACTGTGGCAGCAACAGTTGCCGTTAGCCTGCATGCAATAATGTTTTTGCTGCTGCTGCTGCTGCAGCCGTTGCACGCAAAGCCAAGCAACAAAACAACAACAACTGAATACAGTTAAAGCTGAATGCATGTCAAGTTCTTAACTGTTGCTATGTGCTGTGTGGCGGCTCTTCAAGTTGTTGTCTTGTTTATACTACAATTTATTTTATTTAGTTGGTTGCTGCTGTACAAACAGACGAGCAGACTAACAACATCAACGACTACAGCAGCAATAACATCAACAAGAGCAACAACAAAGGCACATTCGCTTGACCTATAAGCGAGATTGGCCAACAGGAATTGTAGAGCTGTCCACTCATTCGTTTATTTGTATGAGTTTGTGTGTGTGTTATGTGTGTGTGTGCGGGTCAGTGGTGTGTGCTTGTTATGCGATTCTAGTTGGAGAAGGAGAGATGGGATGGAGAATGCACTTAACCCTTTCAGCTCTGACTTTGATAGTTGACCCAATTTTCAGTTAGCAAATAAAAATAAACAAAATTACAAACATTGCTTTTTGTGCAGCTTTTTTCTGCGTCAAGTGCATGCTTCTTCCCCTCTCTCACCTCTCTCTCTCTCTCCGGTCACATCTGTCGCTCTCTTCTGCTCCCTCTGTTTCAGTGTCTTCATGTTGCGTAATTTTTGAACAACAACTTTTTTTATTTCAAGTACTTTGCCGCACTCGAGCAGTGCTTGTGCCCTGTGCGTAGTTTTTTTTATGCAACTGTATGCAACAGTGCGTAATTATGATGAGTGAGCGTGCAGCATGCCACAACGCCACATGGCCACATTGCCACATGGCCACATGAATTTGCAATGCCCAGGCGTGGCCACTCCAAACCAAACCCGATGCTTGACAATCTACACCCCAAGTGCTGCGCTTAACACATGACCGAACAGGCCCAAAACAAAGTCCAAACAAAACAGCTGCCCGCCTCACTGGCATCAACGAGGCCAGAACTACATGTGCGTGTGGGTGTGTGTCTGTTTGCGTGTATTTGTGTGTAAGTGCTGTATGTGCACTCATTATTGTAGGCACCTGTGGATCAACATTGACTGCCCTTCAGCCAAGTTTAGGCCCTGTTCAAGTGCCGCCACAGAGCTTCTCAATTATGGCCAGAATACAACGCACACACAATCATGTAATTTGTTTAACTATTTTCAAGCTGCTGCTGCAAACAGTTTAAAACGCAAACACAATTCAAATATGTTTGTACTATTGGCCAACATTTGTCATGTGCAAATGTAAAATGTATTATTGCCCCGAACTAAAAAGTAATTTGCAATTTTCAACTTTCCAAATTGAAAATAATGTGGAGAAAACTGGGAATTATCTGAAAAGTCATTTATGTTCTGCTCTAAAAATTGAGACAAATTATGAACGGCACAATTTATGGCAAAAAATCATGTGAAATTATAGCCCTTTCTTTGCATTGGTTCGCTGAGCTCTCGCCTGGCTGCCTGGCTGCCTGACTGGCTGTCTTTGTAGTTTTTGCTTTTGTTCGCCACTTCTAACCTCTACTGTCAAAACTACCCATTCCCAAAACCAACTCCTCTCCCCCACATTACAGCCAAGCTTAATGCGGCACTATGGTTGCTGTTGCATCCAAGCACAACATTCATTTAACTTGTTGTACATGTGTATGTGTATGTGTGTTTGTGGGTGTGCATGCGTGCTTTTAACCCAATTAGCTAAAGCTGTAACTGAAGCTGTGGAGTTCAGTGGTAAAAGCCTCGACTTTTATGCTGCCAGTCATTGGTCAAGACAAAAACCCAACAACAACACACCACACACATCGTGCACACTTAATGCAACCTCATTGTTTTTTAGTGCTTTTGGGCTAAAATGATTACTTAGGGCTTTAGTTTATTAATCCGTAGATCTAGGTACGAGCCAAGTGTTATTTCTAACGCCTAAATGACTTTAAAATGCGTCAATTTCACAATTCATACATTTAGCAAAGTGTGCAATTGGGCGGAATCAATAGCATATATATTTTTACAATCAAGAGCAGGCACAATATATATTTATGTAATTTTTTATACATAGTTTAATTGATTTTCTAAAAGTTTAATAAACTTTTTAGTAAAGCAAAAACAAACAATTTGCTACATTTTAATATTAATTTCAAATTTGGATTCTAGAGTTTCTATACTTATTTTGATAATTTAAAATATGCTTTGTACCTAATATATATTTAGAAATATAATTTAGGAAAACACGAATACAAATTTAATTAAAAGTTAACAGTATTAATTATCTTTTTCTGTAAATATTTAAAAACGTACATTGTGAAAAGATTTTTTACGTCAACATTTAAATGTATGCTGTGAAAAGGTTGCCATCGAAAATATCCGTTACTATTTTTAATGTTTCAAAATTCAAAGTCTTCAATTCATTAGCTATGCGCTTACACTATGATTAAGAAATAACCACATAATTTTAAAACATTTGCCACAACATTCAGCTTGAGCACATTTTAAATCAGTGTAATTTGGAGCACACAAACTAAGCGCTAAAATGTATTTAACTCCGAAGCAATTTAACTCCAGAAAGGGAATTGCAAAAGAAACAACGAAATTATAGTTATTATTATTAATATTAATCGAGTTGTGTGATAAACAATTACGAATCATAAATGCAATTTTAAGTGCACTTTTGTGGCGCCTGGCCTGGGCATTTAAATAATTTATTAAAGTGCAGCACGTGTCCAGCCACTTGGCCATTTATGTCAAGTTCGCAATGTGAATTAGCTGGCCGAGTGCACACAGTAAGAGCGACACACACACACACTCATGAACACACACAGCAAATCATATGCGTGTGTTAAAAAAACGAATGCAAATTGTTTCTGCGAATGAAATTTTTAATAGCCCAAATGTGAGTTTCAATTGCACAACAAGACAACGTACGAGAGAGCCAATAATAATAAAAAATAATGTTGCAACAAGTAAAAAGCGCCTATATTATGCCGCTGCGTGTGTGAGTGTGTGTGTGTGTGTGTGTATGTGTATGTGTGTGAGTCAGTGACCCAGAATATAATGCAAAAGTAGTTTTGCTAGGACAAATGAATCGACAGGCAACTGGCGGCATCATTGTAAATACATATTTTATATTTAACACATAACAACAACAGTTATTGCCACAGTGTGTATGTGTGTATGTGTTCTCTGGTGTGTGCTTTATTAATTTAACTAGTGAGTTGAGTGTGTAGGTGCAACTGTGTGTATCTTGTATCTTTAACCTCTGCCGCGCAAAGTTCGAGTGCGAGTGCAAAATAATTGAGCCGCAACTCTTGACGAGCTGAGGCTGTGGCTGCTGCTGCTGCTGCTGTTTTTACAGCTAGCTGCATGTTATTCAATTATACAATATATCAAATTAATTGAATATCAGCCTATTTAGCCATACTATACTATACTGTACTATATACCATATACCATGCTATATAGTCTACTTAATTACTGGAATTTCTTTTCTTCTCTTCTCTCTCTTACAAATTTTTATTTTTAATGCGTTGTTCAAACTTTGATTGTTACTCAACCCTGAACCAATTAAAACTGAATAAAAAGGTTATGTGAATATATTATTAATATATTCCTAATCACGTCGATTTGAAATAGACATGTCCGTATGTATTAACATTCTGAAACTAGAAAAGCTTGAGACTTCAAATTTGGAATTTTAGTTCTCGTATAACACGTGCAGATCTTGTTTACTTTATTTCAAATATCGATAGCCACAAAACACATAATTTTAAAGGCAAAACATTCTAATGAATATATTATATATACACAGAAATATTATGGATCAATTGATAAATTTGATTAAGTACAGATAAGAAAATTCTTAGTTATACTCCAAAATGTATTCTCATATTGATCTCATTGCAATCAGTATTTTTTTTTTATCCAGTCCTGTGTCAGCTATAAGAATTGAGTTTATGTTTAACAGTTTGATTTAGGGTAACTTGTAATCGAGCTGACATCACTTTACCATTTAACTTGTTTTTCTCATCTGCCGCTTGAAGATTGGGCATGTCTCAGTTGCTTATCACTTAATTATATATCTATATATAGCTCGTATATGTTACGAATTAGCGGTCTTTTGTAAATTTGTGAACAATTCAAAAGGCCTCAGCTCATGTGCTCCATTTTTATGTGCGTTCAACTTTTACTCAACTCTAATGCAAGTTTATTTTCTATTTTCTTCTGTTGCAGGTGGTCTGCTGTCGCATCCCACATTTAAGCCATTGTGCAGCGCGCAACATGAGCATTTCATCGAGAGCGATGGCAAAGAATCTAGTCTCATCATTGAACTGAAACCGGGTACGTATGGCGCCCAGCATGCCTCATGTTCCCGCATATTGAGCGCACCGCCCAGCTACGGTTTCATAGTGCGCCTCATTTTGCCCAAGCTGCGACACGCCCAGCACACGGACAGTCCAGTCTTTGGTTCCACTTCCACATCCGCATCCAGCATTATGCCCGCAAAGCCACAGTCCCATGACGGACAGATGACCAACGCCGGCTCAGCGGCTCTGACGGGCATGTCCACGCTGATTGAGCGACTCAATGCAACTGCAGCAGTTGCGACCTCATCTGCTGCCGTTGTGGGACGCACCTGTCCCCTGAATATTGTAAGTGGTGAATCACATTGATTGAATGAGGGCATGACCTCTTAATATAAATTGATTAGTTGGTAGCCAACTAAGTTTAAAAGTTGATGCAAACGAATGTCAGCTTGTTGGTTACGGGTAATATTACTTGGCTAATACAGTTTGCGTGAAATTCCGATATTTTATGTGAAAATGCATGCAAATTTCAATAGGATATTTGCAAAGTTGAACACAATAATGAAATTTTAGTATTTACTCTTGCAGGTGGAGCAAATAAATTCACATAATAAATACAATTGGGTATAGAAGTCAATAAATTCCAATCAATTATTACCAATACGTTATTTAAATTTAATTAAATTTATTATTAATAACGCTCCCTTCTGGATTCGAATTCATAAAATAGTTTTTATTTGCTTTTTATTTAAATTGATTCACACTTCTGCATTTCAAATATGTTAAATTATTAAGATTTTAATAGTTTTTCATTTTTGTTATGCACTGAAAATGTTATATTGATTTTGTGGAAACGTATTTAAAGGGGAGAAAGAACTAACCACACAATAATTATACATATTCTGGTTCAGTAATGATTATTCTACAAAATGTGTTCTGAATATATAAATCTTCATAAATTTCAATCTTTTGAAAGTGAAATTTGGCAATAAAACTGTTGTAATGCATTTAACAGATGCGTGTTTGGGTTAACTCGTAGGTGACTAAATTGGTTTTAATTGTTTTAGTTTATGGCTATTTACGCATTCAGCAATTTACATTTATTAGCTAAAAGCGAAACATGCAATCAAAATACAATAATTCAATTAGGTTCACATTTGTAAATTCCTGATTGCTTTTTGTCAATAACTTAAAATGATGTTTTAATTTGTTGTGTTGTGCCTCATTGGTATTCCAAGAGCAGTTTTTAATCATTAGTTTAAAGATATATGCATAGATAAGTAGGTGGCGATGTAATTGCTCGTGTTTGTGGGGCCAAGTTCAACAACAGGTGAAAGAACGCAGTTCAGATTCAGATTACTGCAAGTAATCAACAATTAATCAAACCAGTTGGTTGTTTGCAGCTACTAAGGTAAACAATGATCGGCAGTTATTTGTCATTAATATTGTGATATTCGATCACACTTTGTCAGTCATTAGGAACAAAGCACTTAATTGTGACGAAGTATTCACATTATTTTGTTACTTTACTTTTTATTTAGAAAATCAAGAAACAATAACAATAACAATAACAACATTTGCATATGCATTTCTCGAAAACAGAAGCGAACAAAGAAAACATTTATACACATCAACAGTTGTCTATATATATAGCTATATACCTGTGCCGATATAGATACAGATGCAGATACAGATACAAGTAACAAGAAGTCGCACCCGCAACTACAGATTGAAATCCTCACATTTTCGACTGGCAGCTAGATTTTATGGCTTGGACACTGTCCACGTTTCACAGCTGGCAATCTGCCTGCCTGTCAGCCATTCTGTGCGCTCTTCTGACCAGCTATCTGTCTAGCTGTCTGTCCGTCCGTCCGTTTGTCGCCATTGTATTTATGGCATCGCATCGTCACATAGCCATCAGCAGAAGCAGCCGGAGCCGCAGCCACAGCAGCAACTGATATTGTTGTCTATTTGTACATTTTGCATGTTGTATTCCGCCTTGACTCGTTTTGATACGTTTCGTTCTTCCTGGCCAAATGAGACAAACGTGCTTCACATACACAAAAACCTCAGAATCAGAATCTGAATCGGGAGAGCTTATGCAAATTGCACGCGATTGGTTTATATATATATATATAAATAAGTAAATAATGTACATGTGACGTCGTCAGTTTGACCAGTCTAAATTTATCCACAGCTAAGCGTGGCTCCGAATATGAGTTGTTGGTTTGTGTGTGTGTGTATGAATGTGTGTGTGCATCTGAGTGTGAGTGTGTGTGCTACCAGAAAGAATAACCGCACATGCGGGCGTGCTAACAAAGCCTGGGGGCCCCATTGCCGACCAATGCGGCAAAAAAGTTATGTATAATTCAGTTTGGCTCAATGTCAGCAGTGGTGAGTATCTGGGAGTGTGTATGTGTGTGTGTGTGTGTGTGTGTGTGGAGTCTATTAAAGGCCATAAAGCATATTTTTAAATTGACAGCGAAATTAACTGTAATTGGAGACAATTTCAAATGTCAAAATGGCTAGGGAAAACCACAAAATATGTGCAACATTGCAAACACACAAACTCACTCACACATACACACACACACTCACACACTCACATACACACAATGTCAACCCAGCCGCAAACACATTAGCTAAAAGTAATTGCACGAAAACCCAATCAAACAATTACTGGCAATAGGCGAAAGTACTCGATACTCGATACTCGACCATGGCATGCCGATGCACAACAATTAAATCCAGTTGCGAACAACTTGAAAACCTTCCAAATCTAGTCATAGGCTTGACAGTATCTAGAATTTAAGCTCGCTGAACAATAACTTAAAAGTTGACTTCAACTTTTTGTCAATTTATGTAGCTCACAGCACAGCAAAATCTTACACATTTTATGTTGGTCACGGATGCGCAGCCAACAGGCAACATCCAACCGCCGACAGCAATAAAAGTACTAATAACACACACCCATCCGCCCAGACATGCATTCATTCGAAATCAAAGTCCAAAAAACTACAGTTTTCGAATCGAATTGAATCTGTTAGTTGGCCAAATGCAAACGGAAGGTGCAGAAATTGGCAGACTAACTCTAATTGCGTTGGCCAAAAGTAAAAGCCTTGAAATCGAACTTGTGCTGCTTGGTTGAACAAAATTAGAGCTTTGCTATTAATTATTATAGAATTATGTTTTAATAAGATCAACTAAATAATAAATGGCAGCGATTAATTCAATATTCACTTGTACATTCCAATTAAAAATGCAATTAATAATTTAAATACAAATTGTTTCGAGAAAACTGATTTATTAAAAGTAAAATCAATTGTTGAAAACCTTTTCATTTAAAATGTTTTCTTCTTTTATTATTTATTAACTAAACGTTTCTGTTAGCATTGCAAATTATATGCATATATCATTATCTCTCTCAATCTGCCCTCGTGATTCGCAGGTTCTGTCTAAAATTAACAATTTGCTATTCTTTCATTCATATTTGTTATGCGTAAATATTTAATTTGCCTCTCTTGTGGTTTCTCATGCCAAATATCATCTAAAATGCTGATGGTTTATTGTGCACGTTTTTTTTTATTTTTATTATTTTTGTTTGCCTAAATAATTTATATCACGTTGAGTCGAGGCGTTGAGTGCCTTTTATTATGCTTATTATTTCTGCCTCTATTTCTTATTTGTAATTTATTAGAATTTATTTGTTTTCCGCATAAGCAAGCATATGTTGGAGTAATTTGTATTTTTAATGTTTTGTTTCTTGTTTGTGGTTGCAGTTTAGCTCACTGGATCCGCATACGGCTCAGTGGCGTGTGGATCCTTGCCAGCTGGAGGATACCGCTCCCGAGATGGAGGACCCGGTGCGTTTGTTTCACGGACGTGTGCGCATCGTTTGGGAGCATGGACAGCATTCGCTCAAGTCCAAGCTGATGATCACGGTGCTGGGTAAAGGGGAGCAGTGCAACAACGAGAACAGGCATCAATGCTTGAAGATTGGGTAAGCGAAATGCAGTCGCCATATGAAATGCAACTAATTTGTTTTTCTGCAGCGATGAGCCCATTTTGTGCATCTCCAAGGAACTGGCATGCGATGGCATACGCCATTGTCCGTATAGCAATGAGTACGACAGCGACGAGGACTATGAGCTGTGCTATAAGCAGCGTCGTCCTGGTTCCGGCTCTTTGCCCTCGGCACTTGAATCCGATCTGTTCGAGCAGTTTGCCCTCGAAGTCTTTCGCAATCTGTTTGCCTATGATGCGCCCACTGCACCCGAGGATTTGCCACGCAATGCCAGCGACGGCGACGGCGAGTCAACTGCGCCCAATAACAACAACAACTCGACAACGCAGCTACGCAAAGTCCACACCAAAGACATGAAGAAGTCGAGCGTGGGCAGTGGCGATGGTTCGCCCAATGCCATCGGTGCGGAGCAATCGCCGGAGTCGGATGCCAAGGCACACGATAATGCCACCGCAGATAACAATGTGAACGGCAGTGGCAGCGGCTTCACGCGTCGCAACTCAACGCGCACGGGCCTCCACTCGGATCTATCCAAATACGGACCGTGGGGCTATCTAATGCTCGGCATGCTGCTCTGCGGTGGCGCGCTGCTCATCTGCGGCCTTTGGGGTACGTTTAAATGCACACTTTTCTAGCATCCATGTGAGACATATATATAAATTTCTATATTTATGTGAGTTTCTTGTTTGTTTCGCATGTCATCCAAATTTGTATCTTTATTCGCATCGCTATCTGTGCTTGTATCTGTATCTGTATCTTTATCTGTATCTTTTTCTGTATCTGTGTTTAACTTCCGAATTTCACATTTCGACCATTTTTTAACTAACTATTTATTGCCAAACCTCAGTTTCCTGTGGTCGCTTGAGCTCTCACATTGAATCCATACGTATACTTGCAGCATCCGCATCGCAGCACGCGGTTAACAATGAGCGCGAGGCGGCGCTGGCCGCCGCCAATGGAGCTGGCATTGATGCTAGCGGCGCGACATCGCCACCCAACTATGAGGAGCTCGATCCGCCGCCGGCCTATTCGGTGCTATTTCCCAATCAGAAGGCCGCCAGCAGTAATACGCTGCATGCGCTAGATGGTGTTGTTGCAAGCACAACAGCCGCAGCAGCAGCAGCGGCAGCAGCAGCAACAGTTGCAGCTACACTTGCGTCCTCAGTTACAGCATCACCATCACCAACAACTACAACAATAACAACAGTCACAGCAATACCCGAACAACAGCAGCAACACCAGGATATAGGAGACGAGCGAACAAACTAGGTGTAAGCTTGACAATTAGGTCGCCACAGTGGCGCATCTGGCAAAGTAGCTTAGATTTAGGTTCCAACTTCTTTGACTGACTCTGATGCAACTAGTTTAGCAAATACATTTTTAGTTGTAGCTCTTAAGCGTAGTTCTATGTTAAATGTTTAATTATATGCATACAATTATATTATTAACTGGTCAATCCGATTTATCCCAAATACGTCCCAATGTCTGTCGCATGCCAAGCATACGCCGGACAGACAAATCCTACAAACATCGTACATCATATATAATAATCTAATCCAAACGAATTGTTCAATTGCTTGCAACGTGAAAAATAATACATTTACCCACTAAATAAACGATTGTAAAAAAATTAATCGACTTATTTTAACTACAACAACAACAACGACAAGTCGAATAATTTTTGTATCTTTGTTAATGTAAAATTTAATGTGATATAAATTTAAAACTTAATAAAAAAAAATCAAAACTCAATAAATGTCTATGAAATTTATATTCTACTTTGCTACTTTTCTACTTTTTAATTTTTTTTTCTGCAGCCTAAAAGTATGCTTCAAAATACAATTTTATTTTAAAGGTAATATTAATTTTATTTCTCAGCATAAAAATATAATTTACGGGCCATTTAAGATTGCCTGAAAGCTGAAATTAGCTGCACATTTATTGCAATACAAAACAATTTAAATTAATTTCTTTTCGCTTATTGAAAAATATTTTTGCCAACTACTTGTGCAAAATTGCTTGCTGACCTGTTGGCTCACAGTTTTAATTAGTTTTACTAATACTTACCACATATGTTCTGAAATGTTGTAATTGATGTTGCATTCAGCAACAAAAGAGTTGTGCACAAAACAGTAAACAAGTCAATAATATTGTTTACATCGAATTTTAACATCATTGTTTTTATTCTGATAAATTAAAGTATGTGTGAAATCGTTTGGATAGTTTAGCCACAACAGCTGGGATGGGGGCATCAATAGTGAAAGTAGGAAGTAGCAGGAGGGGTAGGGGGTCTGTTGCAAGGGCGATTTTCACATTTAAATTGCATTTAGTGCTAAATGATTTAAGTTTTGCCATTGTTTCATTTTCATTTTTCTTATTTGCTTGATCTAAGTTTATTTACGCATTCGTCGATCTAGATGTGAGTTTTAATTGTTTTTATTTTGTTTTGTTGTTCTTGTTGATATATGTAAGTTGCACTGATATCTTTGCCGGGTTCTCTTAAGTATACATATGTTTTGTATATGTATTTCGTATTTTAGTTGGATATTTTGCTACAATCGTTCTATGTTTGCATTTTAGGTATGTCCCTCCAAGTCTCTGTATGGATCCGAATACTCTACACTGCATTTTGGTAAGCAATAACATTCATTCTCAATTTTTAATGGTAACTATAACAGTATTATACACTAAACAAAATGAAGCATTAAGTTTGTCAGCCCAGCACATTCATCAATTGCCTATCCTCATTTTAAAAGCTGACCTTAACTATTTTGTTAGCTGCTGTTCAGTGACTTGGGCTGCACTTTGATTACCATCTATAATTATATTTAAAGTTTCGATTTAGTTTAGTCATCGTTATTTCTACTTTACTTAACTGCCAATTTCAGCATTTTTCACGTAACTCAGAGCAAACATTCTGTTTGTCTTTTAGTATAGTTTTCATTTGCTTTTTGTTTTTGGTTTTGTTTTTGTTTTTTTTCATTAAATTACATACTCATAAGATTTGGGCGTTTTCATGTTCATCGACTTCATTCATTTTACATTTGTCTTAACTATTCAAATATTCATATTTAATATAATATATACTAAATATTTAATATAGATCGTATAATTAAATGGGTGCTCGATGTGTTTAGTGTTTGGTGCAGCAAATTTCATGTATTCTTCTGTTGTAGTTGTAGTTGTAGTTGTTCTTGTTATTGTTGTTGGTATAGAAAAACCGCTTACTTATTGACTAATAGGCCATAGGGGTACACTTAGAATAATATATACACACGTTCGTACAATACAATGTACGCGAGTGTAAGTAGTTCAACAACAATGTGGATAGAAAACGATGTCTAATAAAATTTGTCTAGTTATCTGTTTTCTGTTTTGTTTTTTTTTTTGCTGTTTTTTTTTTGTTTCTTCTGTTCTTGTTTATTTTGTGTTTTATTCAAAAGTCATTAAAAATAAATTCAAATTCAAAATTGATTGCACAATTGTAAGTGCTAAAACTGTTTGGTTTGCTTTCCTTATAGACTACAAAAAAACGTATCTCGTTATTTGGATGCTCAATAATCGTTATAGCTTGCGCGCTACTCGTTACTCGTTACACGTTACTCGCTACTTTCTCTAGCGCCTCAACACACTAAATGTATTTATGTATATATTTAATACTTATGCTCATGTAAAATTGGACGCCAAAAACAATTAACAAAAGTAACGAAAAGCCTTAAAACTACTTTGAATAAGTGTAATTAATTCTCAAGTGCGCTCAAAAGTTGTACGCAAATAAATTCACATATTAAGTGCAAGTGGATGTGTCTCTGTGTGTGTGTGTGTGTGTGTGTGTGTGTGTGTGTGAGTTTAGCTCGTTTATTAATGTGATTTGTTTTTGGTTTGCTCCTTTTGTTTTTCATCAATAAATAAGGCCAGTGGATACGCATACATCATAAAAGTACAATCATAATATTCATATACATATATATATATATTAGTACTAAGTAGTATTCATCTTATATACATACAATTTCTAGTGGTTGTTTCTTGTTGTTCTTGTTGTTGTTGTGTATGTCTTTTGTATAAGATTAAGTTCTGTAATGCTTAGAAGCCGCAACTTATAGATTCAAGCCTTATAATTGTTCCACTATCGATCGTATCGCTTCTAAGTAGGTTTTTTTTTGCTCGTAAACGTTTTGTTTCAGTTTGCATTTTTTTTTTGTTAAAGTTGTTTGGTATAAAAAATAGAAAAAATTTTGTGGCAATAAAAACATTTTGTCTCAAATCATCATCAACGTTTTATCAAGTTATTCTCAAATAGTTTTGTAGTAATAAAATCTGCTTAGCTGCTACAGGGGATATTACAGGGTATACAATATGCGTTCGCCTTCAACACTAAATACAATGTGAAACACGGATATGAATGACTTAAACTCCTATCATTTATATATATATATATATATATATACATATATAGGTATATATGTATGTATATAGAGTACGCTGCTGATTGCTTAAAAGTTTGCTCGAAAAATTAGTGTTACACACGTATATATTTACTATGTACTATGCAACTAGATATATTAACTATATGCGGCATTTTTCTCTCAAGCGATTTAAAAGCACATTTTGTGTCACATGTGTGTGAGTGTGTGTGTGTATGTTTTGTAACTGTGTGCATGTGTGTGTGTTTCTGCGTATGTCAAAGTCAAAGCTGAGCTGTGATTGCTCTTTCCGTGTCCGGTTTCACAACTAAGAATAAACTACTCGTTACGCTTTACTCGTTACTCGTTATTCGTTAATCATTACTTTTTACTCGTTACTCCTTACTTTTTACTCGTTACTCCTTCATTTTTACTCGTTATTCCTAAAGCTTACATTTTCAATTTTCTACTTCTATAAGACGTCTCGCTTCTGGT
This sequence comes from Drosophila multiciliata, assembly GCA_037043605.1. NCBI lineage: Eukaryota > Metazoa > Arthropoda > Insecta > Diptera > Drosophilidae > Drosophila > Drosophila multiciliata. Next base: position 4,084,903 of record JBAMBF010000589.1, read on the forward strand.
GCTGTCTCTCTCCTTGTTTTTTTTGTTTTTGTTGTTGTTTCCAATGGTATGGCGCAGTTGTTGTTGTTGGTTGTGGTTGTTGTGATGTTTTGTTGTTGTTGTTGTTCTTGTTGTTTGTGGTCGCTTGTGATGCTCTTTCCCTCAGACTAAATATGAATTTGGTTTGGTGACGGAAGAAGCGAAGACGATGTGTTGATTCATCCACTACAACATTATTTAGAGTCCCAGTCAAAAATTGGACTCCATCGGGCCAAAATTTGTGCGTTGTTTTTTTTTTTGGGTTTTGTTCATATTTTTTGTTTGGAATTTATTTTGTTTGCTTTTCGAGCGAGTCTTTTGGTTTTTCTGTTAGCTTGCTGTGTCTCTCTGAGCATTTAACTAACTAACAATAATTACCATTACCATTACCATACCACGGAAAGGTCCAGCACCATCAGTGCGGAAGCATCAACGGTCGCGCCGTGCTGCTCAGTCTGTGATGGTGATTCTGGTGCGACTTGTCCACACCATCGCCACCATACTCGTTGTAGGTGAGCAGCGGCGAAATCTTCAGGCCCGTCTTCTCGGGTATGATCTTAAAGTGCGGCTGATCGGCGCTGACCATCAATGGTCGCTTCATCGACGAGTGGAGATACTCGTGTCCATGGCCCACATTACTGGACACCGCCGCTCCGAGTGGTCGTCGGGTGCTGGGCACATTCATCTTCTTGCAGGGCTCCGGCTTGCTCTCGTAGTTCAGCTGACAGTTCTCCGGCGAGTATTTGTTGGGCTTGTAGATCGAGAAGATGTTGTTGATCAGGCTCAGCGCCGAATGGCCGCCAGCGGAGGCATGATGAACGCCCGCAGTTGGCTGCTGGGTCAGCACACTGCCCAGCGTCGTGTGCTCCGGATAAAAGTTGTTGTACTGATAGGAGGGCAGTGTGTCCACGGTCGGATACACCTTATGCCCATAGCCATAGGCTGGCGGCGGAGGCGCTGCACTGCCCAGATGTCGCTGCTGATGTTGATGATGTTGTTGTTGTAGTAGTTGTTGTTGTTGTTGTTGTTGTTGCTGGTGTAGGTGATGTTGGTGGTGCAGCGGACCAGCAGTGTTCTCAAAAAAAGGATACCCAGCCGCATTGTTAGAGGAGCCATTCGAATCGAGCTGCGGCGGCGATGGCATCCCCTCCAGCAGCGACTTCTTGATCATGATCCGCTCGTGCTCCCGATCATGCATATCGATGGGCTGCCCATTGTTGTAGCAGCGCACATTGACGTTCTTCACCTTGAGATTGCTGTGCATGTTGCGGCGCATGTCCATGTTGATGGGACTGGGCGGTTTGTCCAGCTGCTCCCAGTACTTCTCCAGATCAATGTTGAAATCCTGCAGATCAATCTCAGTCGTGTCGCTGCAGCTGTCCTCATCGAACATGCTCGGCGGCTGCACCTCCAACAGCGACTTGCTGCGCGTCGGTCGCTGGTATTGAGCCTGATAGCGTCGATGTCCTGGACTGGGCAGGTGTCCCTGCGCCAGATAGCGTTCGTCCTCATCCAGAAATTTATCCTGCAGCTGCAAGCGTTCACGTTCGGCGCGTATGAACTGCTCCAAGTCGGTGTCGTAGCGGCAATGCATGTGCTCCTCCTCCTCAGCGGCCGGATGATGGCCGGGACAATGGGTCCGCCTCGACGCCCGATGCTGCGGCTGCTGGCGATGGCAGCAATAGTCATCTGTCGCACAGCAGCAGATCACCGTTGTCGGTGCTCTGCTGGCCAAACGCTGGCCGCGTCCCAGTCTATGTTCGGACTCCGCACGCTCTGCCTCAAAGAGCCAACTACGATTCAGATTCCTGTTGCTGCCAGCGCTGGCATCGGCAACGGCACCGGCACCGGCGCCGACTCCATACATATCCAGCCGCCGCCTCGATCCCGCATAGATATCGTCCAGCAGGCACTTGGCACTGGTGCACTGCTCCCTGGCACAGCAGGTGTGCGCCAGGGTGCGCTCATCCAAGCTGCTACTATAAAGCATATTCATGCTGCGCCTGTACGCCTCCCGTTTCTCCCGACGCGTGTTCGAGGCGGGCGGCAGCTCGTAGTCGATTATATCGAAGGGCATTGTCTTGGTCGAGGCACTGAACGAATAGGATTTGGGTACCCCGGCGCGATTCTTCAGTATGGATGTGGTGGTCGTTGCACCCGTTCCGCCTGCTTCAAACACATTGCTCTCGAAGCAGCAGCTCTGCGATTTCGGGTAATGGAACTCCTTGCAGCTCTTCGAGCGGTGCAGACCATAGCCGGGCGAGCCCTCGCCCTCGCCACGGCGCTCCCGCATGGGCAGTGCATCATCGGCATATTTCTCATCCTGTTCGCGTATGTCGCGCAGGATGCGATTGCTGTAGGTGCCATACTTGAGGCAGTCGGGCACATAATCCTCGTCCAGATCATCGGAGCGATTCGAGTAAATGTTATCCGTATACCAAGTGGAGTCCAGCTGCTTTGGCTTCGGCTTGGCCAGCAGCAACTTATCGCGCTTCGACTGGCGATAGCTCTCAAAGCAAATGTTCTTCATCTTCTCCAGCTTCTGTTCGCGTATGCGCTCCCAGTTCTCCCAGTTCTTGTCGTTCTTGTTGCGTCCAGAAAGTATGAGCACATCCCTGTCCTTGTCCCAAACGAGGCCACCATCGGCATCGCTATACTCGATGTTCAGGTGCTTCGTCTCATGGCTGGGCGACTGAGACTGTTGCTGTGACTGTGATTGGGATTGGGATTGACTATGGGTTTGGGCTTGGGTATGGCCAATGGGTATGGAGCTGCAGCTAGCTAAATTATTATTATCAGTAACTACTATTCTAATTCTACGCTTGGTCTTGTCGCCTGCTCCTCGCGACGATTGCATTGATGACTTAGCAGGCGGCTCTTCCTCTTCTGGCTGTCACACCTCCTGCAGATACTTGATGGGACAATAGCCCTGACGATTGTCCGCCGAACGCACCATTACCATCCCATTTACTTCATCGCCAGTCTAATAAAAAACAGATGCAAAATGATGCAAAAGGGTAGAAAAAAAGAGTTTTATAAATCTTTGCTTATTTTTGTATAAACATCTAGTTTATGGCGGGAATATAAAAATAAAACATAAAAATAATTATAAATATTAAAAAAAAAAAACCAATAAAATATTATTTATTAAAATTTCTCAGTTTGCTCATAAATTTTGAACAACTTTGTTTATACAAAATTTATTTCCTGTGTGAAAAAATTAAATAAAAATTAATTTTAACATAGCTTTGAAAATATTTAATCACGCAGGAAATAATTTAAATTTATAAAAAATAAAAATTAATCAAAATTTATGGTTGAAGTTTCGCCTACCTGGATGACAATTTGGTCTCTGAGCAGCGTCATGTTCTCGCCACGTTCTCCATCGGAAACCTGCAGATTATGGGTGACCTGTAGCGGTTTCTCGTTGGCATTGAGGCGCACACAGTACTTGGATGGAAAGAAGCCAACGCGTCCCAGTACCTTGCCCTTCCACCAGTCCGGATCGGAGGTATCGATGACTGTCACCTGCGGTGTGCGTGGAGCAAAAGGAGGAGGAGAAGTGAAAGGAGTTAAGCAATAACAATGGTTGCCATTAGCACCAACAATTGCGTGTCCTTGCAAGGACAAAGGGAGGACCATAAGTTGCAGCCTAGTTGCTAATGCATATGTAAACAACGCGCAGCATTTACAAGCAGCCGCGGGGGCGTATACGCAATCGCAATGCCAATCAGCATATGTATACAAACCACCACCTCCCCCCCACCAACCCCTCCAACCGATGCCCTATTTCGACTACTATTATTTCTTCGATTTTTTTCCTAGCTCTGATTTCCCATTTGTTTTGCTCTATGTACATAATGAAAATGCGCTGTGTATATTATAAATGAACCAGTTGTTTCATTTTCTTCTTCTTTTTTTGTCCTTTGTGTGGGTATTGTTTTTGCTGTTATTTTATACATATGTACACCGTTACTTACATATGCATATATGTTTGTCTATAGAAATGTTTTTGTGTGTGTTGATTTTGTCCAAGCAATTTCCTGGGCTGCCATTATCCTGCTTTTTTTGTGCGTGTGTGTGTGTGTGTGTGTTAAACTCACAGATTAGCGGATTAAATAAAGTGTTTTACCTATTTAATACCCAGCAAGCTAAACATCATTGAGTGTATACATTTAATGGTATCAAAAACTGTTTGATTTATATATTTATAATCTGATTTTTGATGACAACTAAATTATAATTAAAGCGCTTGGAAAATTGTAATAAAAATTTAGTTTCATTTATTGAATTTTCTTTTAATTGACATCAACTAGAAACGAACAATCCTTAAAAAGATGTAAATAAAATTTCTGCATTTCTATGAGTTAAACTAAGCCAACACAATTTTCCCAAAGTTGCACCATACCTAAGACAATCGAGAAGTTTTTACTGTATACCATTTCAGATCTAATGGAAATCAATAATCTCAATTGCTGCTCACCTTGTAGCCGGCCTTCAGGTCCAGTTCGTCGGCATGCCTCGCCTTAAAGTTGTAGAGAATGACGTACAAATTGGTGGGCAGCAGACGATGCGATTTCTTGAAATTGAAAACACATTAGAGTCGTCTAATAAACTACTTGCCTCAAGCAAACAAGAGTAATAGAGATAGAGAGAAAAAGAGGCAGCCACAAAAACAAAAAAAAAACAAATAATATATGGGAGCGAAATTGAGTGGGGGGAATACCTGGGCATGTCTTACTGGTGATAGGCAAGGCGATGTGCTGGCCGAGGACTGCGACTTCTCCATTTCATCGGGCAAATCGACGCTGCCGCCCCGCATGCCACGTGTGGCATAGAGGAGCTTACGGCCCGGATGCGAGGGGCTCGACGGTGCTGTAATGGATATGGATGCGAAAAGGCGTCGTGTTAATGGGCAACTGTGATGGCAGCAAGGACATGCAACACACACACGCTCTCAGTGCGGTTGTCAGTTAATTGAATGCACGCATGATAGAAAATACAAAAGATATATACATATACAAAAGTAACAAATTACAATTAAACAGATACAGATACAGATATAGATATATAGATACAGATACAGATAGAGCAGTAAAGTAAAATGTGTAAAGGCCATTTTGTGCTTAAACATATAAGCGAGCCAATAGCCGTGACTTATTCAGCGAGCTGGTAAAATCCAAATGAAGCCTTAAGTTGAAAATAGTGTCAGGAGAGAAATGATGTTTTTTGGATGACTGACTGTAAGATGAGTGGAACTTTTTATTTACTTTTCTTCAACTTTAACACTTTAAACTACATTTAGCTAGTACTACGTAAAATGAACGAAAACGTATAATAAGTACAAGTTACTAAGATTATTAAGCATTAAACTACTTAAAATTTGAAGCGTTTTGTACAAAATGAAAGCAATTTTTAATTGTTGGTAACAAAAAGTCAGAGAATTTTTATGTTCCATCTTTGTGCTTGGCTTGGTTCGTAGTACTAGAAGATCATTTATGATAGGCTTTCGAGTCAAGAATTAGAATCAGAGTAGGAGATCAGAGTTAAGAGTCGAAAAAAACTTATCATCCATTTAGAGTGGGTATTTTATTTTGTTTAAATTTGCTGGACTTGGTTTTTAGGTTTTAGGTGCAATTCCTGTCGGTCGGTGTGGAGACGGTGGTGACGGGAGCGGGAAAGTGGTTAGCTACTTACAGTGCAGCCGGCTGTTGTTCGACGGCGGAGTACTGTGCTCCAGATGGCCTCCCGAGCCGCCGTGGTAGTAGCCGCTGGATGTGGAAGCTGCCGTTGCCGGCAGATGCTGGCGCCGCCTAAACTGACCGTGCAGCTCCGAGGATTCGGGTGAGTCCAAACTCAATGATTTCATGCGTAAGTTCAACTTTTGGCGGCGCGGTGAGTGCGGTGCTGTTGTTGTTGTTGTATGGTGTTTTTTTTTTTTTTTTTATCAAGTGTTGTTTTTGGTTGATAATTGTTTTTTTTGACAATAACGCGACAGACACAAGATGAGTTTGGTTTGGTTTACGGTTTCGTACGAAATAGCAATAAAATGTATACAAAAAATTGTCAATTTAATTTCGGTTTGTTCAGAATTTCGTTAACTATATATAGTATCTATGTATGCATCTACAGCTCTAAGAAAAGAAAATAAGAAACTTAAAATGTGAAATTAAATTATAAAACAGCATCAGTTTTTTTATTTTTACTATTATTATTTTCTTTTTAAGCTATAACTAAAACAGAAAAGAAAAAAACAATAGGACACTGAATATTGAAAGTTATGTACGAGTATATTTTGGCAACAGAGCAACATTTAACACGTTTGTGGAGACAGCTAGTGTTTCAGGTGTATATCAGGTGTATTTGGAGGCGCCCCGTGCCAGCTGCCTTCAAAAAGAACGTAGAGCAGTGCGTGTAGTTTTCAGTGTACATCTTTGGATTGATTTAAAAAATGCAAAAAAAAAAAATAGGAGACATTGGACGAGTCGAAGAGACAAAAGTTTTGGAGCATTCTTGATTGATAGGAATTTGTGAAAGACTCTCTTGACTGACTCAAATAAATTCTGCAAACTTTCCATCATATTTTTGTTTTATTGATGTTTCTCATAATTGTTTTTATCGTATTTACAACAATCATACAAGCATACAGAGAGATGTGCATTAATAAATTACTAAAATACTTTAAAATACATTTAAGTTGTAGCTCATTCCCATGCCACTTGATCTACGTATATATATATAGAATTGAGTTGAGAACTAATGTATATAATAATAGAGTATTTTTAATGAATAGTATTAGTCGAGTATTTTATAATAATTACTGTGATGCATGTTTTAAGAATCGTTTACAAACTACATTTAATATTATATTTAATAAGGCTTTCTGTGCTAAGAGAAATGAAAGAGGTGTTTCGTAGGTACAACTTAAAACATTAAATTAAAATAAATTCAATTAATAATCGAAGAGTAGATTTAGGTGTTGCTGATGCAATTGCTGTTGCTGTTGCTGTTGTAGTTGTGGTTCAGTACGGATTAAATTGTGCAATTGAATATTAATTCAGGCGCACTCGTCGCTTGGTCTTGGACTCATCGTGACTGGGCTCAGGACTCTTGACGATGCTTCTGGTTAGCATCAGGGGTTCGCCGAAGGGACGCGCAATGTCGGTTTTCGTATTCGTTGCTGCTGTTACAGATATACAGATATATATATATATAAATATTATCCGGAATAATCATTTAAATGAATGCCTTGCGACGATTTGTTAGTTAGTTATTAGCGTTGAATTATCGCAGAGCTTCTTAGCTGATTCTGATTCGGCTTTCGCATGCTGAAGCGTATTTAAATTAATTAAGTTAAACGAAGACAAAGAATAAGTAATAAACATTAAGACGCCAGCGAATCGTGCATTAAACAGCTGAACAGACCCACATACATCCGAGCACAGACTCTGTCCGGGGGCAATATGTAATAGGGCACAAAAACAAAAATAATCCGAAAAAAATAAGTGCACACAGCTTGTAGCTTCCAAATTGCCAGATCTAGCTTTGCCCCAAGCAAACTCTCGACCAGGCCAAAAGAAAAACATGCAAATGTACCAAAAATAACTCAAGAAAAACGAGAATCCCCTGTCGCAAGTTCCAGTCTAAAAAGCAAGGGGAAAGAATACATAAAAAAAAAAAAAATACGAAAAAGAAATTGTGCGCCACAACAAATTTTAGCATAATTATGTTGCAGGAACCTTGGACTGTATTGTGGAGGAGAGCGGAGTGGCTGCTTAGTTGCCCAAAGACAAAAGCATAGAAATAAGTTTCTTAGCTTCCTTTCTCTCGCTCTCCTGGACTATCTGCGTCGGAAAAATGGCACTGAAGTGCGCCAAAGATTGGGAATGCGCCAGATATTAAGCATAAATGAACTCGGCTCAAAACTTGGGCACAACTTTAATTTTGTGCACCACAAACGACAGAACGGCAAACTGCAACTTGCAACAGGCAGCAAGCAAGCTTACAACACTTGTGTGCAGCAGCCGGTCTACACTAAAAATTTATACATCCTGTGAGCATAAAAAATATTCTATTACATAAATGATATAATAAAGCTGCTGAAGACCAACATTTTTAATATCCTGTAAGCACTAAAAACTGGTTTAAACCAAAAGGATATAATAAAGCTGTGCTGTGCTGGGCAAAATTATATTTCCTGATTAGCAGTCATTGTTGCTTTCAGTTGACTTGGCCAAATTTAGAGACTATAATTAAAGTTCAGTCTTCGCTTATACAGCAATTTATTTATTTAACTTTGCTGACTGAAATTTCAAGTTTCTTGTTGGCATTGGCAGAATGAGTTAATTTTAAAATTGATCAGTTCATTTTGCAAAAGTTTCTTATTCAATTTGTTGTGATTATAAAAGATGAAGAAGTTTTACGGATTGTTTGTATATACCCAAAACAGATTTTTGTCGAATTAGCTACAGGGTATAATCTAGTCAACATATTAAGAACTTTAACAAGTTTTCTCTCTATATTTTTTTTTCTTCTGTCGCATACAAAGCTGACAATGGCTAGCAATTTTCACGGCACAGCCGCTGCAAGTTGTTTCTTTAGCTGCAGACTGCTCGCCCCTTCAACAAACTGAGTCCTGTTGCAAAAGGCAGCAACTCGGCCATGTATACAAATTATGCCAATGTGCCTGGGCTTGTAATTGTTGTTGCTGTTGCTGTTGCTGTTGCTGCTGCCGGAAATGAGCCGTTTGCCTGAAGTGTAAACTGGGTTAAGACTAATTGGCGTGTTGGGCCATTGTTTAAGAGAAGTTTGCATTGCGACGCGTCTCTAACTGGAAATTAAAGTAAATGAAATGCAGTTCGTGGTGCACTTAACTAAGGTTTAACATTTAACACACACACACACACACACACACACACTAGCACTCTCGCTACAATACAAGGCACAACACTTATACAAAGAGAGAGAGAGAGAGACATAGTGGGTGGGTGTAGAGAGAGAGAGAGGTACAACAACAATAAACAGTTGCTAAATGCGACACTAAAGAAAAACACTAATTAAACATCCAAATTGGAATAAAATGCAGTACTATTCCAAAAAGAACGGTTGCTTTTTGTTGTTGTTGTTGTTGTTGGAGTTGAAATTGTAGTTGATGTTGTTGTTGTTGTTGTAGTTGTTGTTGTTGTGCTGATTGATGATGTTATAATTGTTGTTGCGGTTGCTGATGTCGTTTTGGTTGTTGCTGTTGCTGTTGCTGTCGCAAAACTGATTGCAGCACTCTCAAACGAATAGTTGCCACACAAATCGATGACTGAATGAGTTGCACGTTTTGTACGGAGGCAAGGATTTTGTGTTTCAAGGAAGTAGTATTTGTTGTATTTGTCGTGTGAATTGGGTTTGTAAAAGTGATGGTTGTGGTGCTGTTTTTCTTGTTGTTGTTGTGGATGTTGTTGCTGTTGTTGATGTTGTTGGCTGTATGTGACGTAATTACTTTCTGGCAATGAGATGGAGCGATGCTGCTGCTGCTGCGACGACCGCTGCTGTCTTAGGCGTCCAAAACCCGACAATGGCCGAAATCCGGCAAACAATCGACGTCTCACTCCGGGATCATTTTGCAGATAGCTGCACGACGGCAATTGTTGTGCTTGCTGCAGTTGCTGTTGTTGTTGTTGATATGCTGCAGATGCTGACTGTTGCAACGGCTGCTGCTGATATGAGCTGGTTGCTGCTGTGGCCTGTTGCTGTTGTTGTTGTTGTTGCTGTTGTTGCTGCAGTGCGCTGGTCGTGTAGTAGTTAATGCCAAAGCCGCTGCTGATGTAAGCCGAGGTGGACATATTGCTGACGGGCGCATATTGCACGCCACAGCGTTGATCTTTGTCGTCGTCGTCGTTGTAGTTGTTGTTGTTGTTGTGGTAGTGTTTTTGATATATATATAATTTTTTTTTAATTTTGTGGTTTAGTAGGTATTTTTTTTTTATGGCAGGGAGCAACAAATGACACGAGAAAACAGTTTGGTGTGTGTTAATTTCGAATTGTTGCACAATCAATAAATTAGAAGTCGTTTGTCAGCTTATCATTATTTATGTTTATTACCGATTCAGACCCGCACAGACTTAATCTCAGTTAAATTGGCCAAGCCAGCCAATTAGCCAATTAACCAGACTATTGCAATAAGCCATAAAATATTGTTCGGCCAAATAGACTTTGCCAGCCAATTTGGCAACCGGAATGACAAAGACAAAGATTACATTGGCAACAAGCAACACTAATAAACACATACGCACACACACGCACACACACACACGCAGACACACTTTTACTAATTGGAAATATGTTGTTGCAGTTGCGGTCGCAGGGGAAATGCAGTTTCAAGTGATGAAACTGACGCTAATTATAAGGGCAAATGCTTTTGGCCTGGCCAATGCACTCGAGTGCGACTAAGTGTGCGACAGATTGCAAATAGTCAACGCCATTTAAACTGATCGCCCTCAGCGGAGGCAGGGTGTCGGGGTGTGTGAATGTATCGCACTGTGTGTGTGAGTGTGTGTGTGTGAAAATTGTTTTGCCATCTCGCTGCACCAATTTTCAATTGAAAATCATTCTTGCATGGTTGCTTTTTCATATTGTAACGGTTCATATATATGTATATGCCACATTCAGTACGAGTACAGCTAATATGAATGTATTGGTGGTTGCATGCAGCAATTCTTTAAATAAAAATAATAATTGTTAAGACAGTTTATATTAGCTTATTAATGAATGATATATAAATTCCATTTAATATATATATATCTGATTTATATTTAATTTTTTAGTATATATCAGGCTGAGCACAATTCAATTGTAATTTGGGTCACCAGAATAGATACAAGGAGTTAATTTGTTCCAGAGCAAACAAGAGCTTGCAGATAGATTCTCACAGCAAACACACAAGGGAAATACACACACTCCCACACACACACACACACAGATACATTTGCAAAAGATGTCTGAAAGTCAAATACATATTTAATCAGTGACCTATTTTATACTCAAGCAATTGTATTTTAAGTTAACAAATTACGCTTTTATCGATATTATTTAATTGTGTTTGTTTAAATGTGTGTGTGTGTGTGTGTGTGTTATTAAATGAAGATATATATCATATGATTAGCATAAACAAATACATTAAACTAGGTAAGGAATATTAGTTAAGCATTAGGATATGTTGCTAATTAAATGCTGTTTGCTAAACGCTAGTTAAAAGAAACTAAGCCAAAAACTACGATTTGGCAATTAGCTAAAGAAAAGCAGAAATTGCATTTAATTTATTTGATATTTGCAATAAAATGTATCTAAAAGTTATACACAAAATGCATAGCTACGTTGCGCAAGTGTATGAGATTATATAAATGTATGGGTGTGTGTATGGGTGGGTGTGTGTGGGAGTGTGTGTATTTCTATTGGCCAAAATTGAAATTCAAAGGCGAAGCAACGGGGCGTATGCTCAATATATCTTAGGTAACACAGTGAGAATTCAATTCAATGTGGTAAATATGTAGCTAAATTTATGTGTGTGTGTGTGTGTGTGTGTGTAAAGGTTATTTGGATGCGCTACTTTGGCTTTTATACAAGTGCAGTAACAGCATTTAGCAGATTTGTAGGTGATTAAGTAGTATTTAATGGCTTACGCTCACATTATTAATGTGTACATGTGTGTTTAGCTGTGTGTGTGTGATTGAGATGAAGAATATCAAATATGTATTGGTAACTGCTAAGAACACAGAGGTGTGTATGTGTATGTGTGTGTTTGTGTGTGGATGTTTGTGAGTGTGTCAGTGTATTGATTTACAATACTTTCAACTTTGCTTTGGAGATTGATTTACTTGGGGTTTTTTTCCAACGAAATGAAATGATGAAATGTGGGTTGACTTGATTTGATGAACTCTTAGTAACAAAGAAGAAGAGGAGAAGGCAGATGAGAGACGAAAACGGAGAGCAAAGGGTAATCGAGATAAAATCAATGCTACAAACCATAAAAATGTTAAAAGTAACTGCACAAAAATTAAAAATAAGAAAAAAAATACAGAAAACAAGAGGAGAAAAATGCAGAAAACAGATTTTATGAAATTATGAGCAGATTTTTATAGAGAGAGAGAGAGAGAAAGAGAGAGAGAGAGAGACAACAAGCTACTTTGTTGTAATTATTTTGTTCTGTTTCATTTGCGGACCTGAACTACTAGAAATATCTTGTGGGGGCACCGGCAGGCCGCCGCGCTGTTGCTGCAGCTCCTGTTGTTGCAGCTGCACGCCCAAAATGGGCATGGCCACTGGTGGGGGACGCACCCCGCGGCCAGCACGCACCGCAGCCGCCTGCGCCACCGATGCCAGGCTGCGCTGGTGCTGTGATTGCTGCTGCTGCTGCTGCTGCTGATGTTGTTGCTGCTGCTGCTGCTGCTGATGCGTTGGCTCCTGCACGACGGGCTCTGGCACATTGACGATGGGTATGTCGAGGGCGAGGGGCAGCCGTTCGATGGTGATGGCCATCGGTTGCTGGGGCAATGCTGTGCTCGGAGCGCTCGCTGCAATTCCAGCTCCAAGCGCCGCTCCAGCGCTGGCGTCCAACGCTTTGCTCGGCACGTGAACGGCTTTGTCGACGGCTGGAATATGCCCGGATTTGAGTTCGCCGGCTTGTTTCAGCACTCGATAAATTTGATCGATTTCGGTAATTTCTTTTTTTATGGTGCCGTAATTTTTAATTTAATATGTTGCCGGTTTAATTTGATTTGATTTTTTTTTATTTTTTTTTGGTTGTGGTTGTGGACGTGGGCGTGGTGGTGGCCAGTTGTGGTTCGGTTCAATTTCGATACAATTTTTTTTTTTTCGATTTTGATGATGTGCATTCAAGTGCATTAGTTAAATTTTGGCAAATGGATCGATATTTGATGGGCTTTAATACTTTTTCAAGGAATTTAAAGGGGGGAACTTTGATTGGTATTTTTTTTTGGGGGGGTTATGAATGCAATATTCTATTATTCTGCAGGGCTATGTGTATGTATTGGTGCGAAAGTGAGTTGCTTCGCTAATATATTTAATAAAACACTTTGAGTTGAGTTTTAATTAACTTGGCTTAATTACATTGATCGTCTCTAAGAGCGTCCAAGTAGAGGTTTATCAGGTTTGAATTTGTTTGTTTATTTGTGCGTGTGTGTGTGTGTGTGTGTGTATGAGAAAAGAGTTAACGACATCATTTTGGTTTTACACTAGTTGAGCGACATTTAAATGGTTCCAAACTCTAAATGTGTGTCAACAGTTTACCCAAATTCTTACAAAAACCCAAAAAAACGATTGATGTTCATGTGTACGATATGCGAAACAATAACTAATGAAATATTTGATTTTTGGTTTTCTGACCAATGATAATTTGTTTGTTGTTATGGCAATAAGATATACTTAATGACAGCTCTATAACATGCTCCACTACGCAATCTTATTGTTGTTGTATTTTTGGAATTAGTCAAATGTTCAAATAAATCGATAGTTCAATATGTGATATTTTTGCATAATTTGATTAGTCGATTTTCAATACTTTTATTATCAATATTTGTACCCTGAATATCATGTGACTCGCTGTTTTGTGTATGTTGAACTGGAGTGTGGTTTTTTTTGCTGAGCTTGGTTTAATATTTTATATAGATATATATGTAAATTTAGTTTTGTCATTCTTGTCTCGCTATTTAGGTGAATTAAAGCGCAACAATCAATTAACCGATTAAGAAACTATAAAATCGAAACGACAAATCATTTTCAACAAAATAAAATTGAAAACATAATTTCAAATCAAGATTTAATTGAAGCGCATGGCAATTGAGTATCTTTTGCGCATACAATATAAGTATGATATATACTATATAGAGCAATACATTTGGTACCTAGTTGCGCAATGCGATTGATGAAGGGCGTCTTTTGACGGAATTTCGAATTGGGCACATTCAACAGATTTGCGCTTTGATATTGTTCATCGGCTGTGGTTTGCCCACATTGGGGGCTAACGGACTCCTGTGGCGATGCTACATGGGTTTATATATTGTTTTTTTTTTTTTTTTTTTTTGTTTGGGAAGAGGATTTTTAAGTTGATATTTATTGAGTGGTTTTTGGTGTCAAACTACAATTTGTTTTGTTTTTTTTATTCAGATGGCCAGTTACACAGTTTGAGATACTTGCAGGCAATGATATAAATAGCATATGTAAAATCATATTAAATATTTTATAGAAATATGAGGGATTTTAAATAAGAATTACTCTAGAGATACCAGGTAATGCAGTGTCTTTGTATCTATATAGTTTTTCTTGTACACTTATTGCTTGGTATTTCTTTTAGTTATCTAAGAGTTTTAAAGACTTTCCAAGTAGGTATTTTGATTTTATATGATGATTGTCACTTAGATTTATTTAAATTCAAAATATGTACGTATATCTCGAGCTGTGTGTTTGCCCCAATCATTTAATATATATAAACATCGCAATAACTACAACTGTCACCCCAAAAATGCATAATTTTTCAATTTTTAATATTTGTTACAATTGATTGAATGAACAAGGAAAAGTCCTCGTTGCAAACACAAATTTTGAAGTTCATATAAATTTTATAAAACGAAATATTTGACAACCAAAGTGTAAACCAGAAAAATGCAACAAAAATGGAAGTAGTAAAGAATTTTATTGAAATTTATTTTTTTTGGCGAATTGTTACAGAAATCCGAAATGATGCAATCAGTTTGTCCCACGAGTGACATAAATCCATTGTGATATCAAATGGTTGCCCACAAGCCAACAAAACAATCAATTCAATACGCACACAGGACAAGGATGCGCTGCTGGACAATTTGACAACATTTGCTTGCTGATTTTTACTGAACATGCGAAATGGTCGTCTTCTGGCAATGGCACTGGATATGGTTCTGGTTCTGGTTCTGTAACTGGTCTCTGGACGTGGTCGTGCAATCGGTTGAAAATAGCCAGGTAATGGACTACCGGACACTGGTGTGGGTGGGTCACAAAATGCACAAATTACGTTGTCCGGTTGACAGGAACCATTCTGACTTTGGTATTGGGCAAACAACATTGACCAGGCCATGCGAATGCATAGTCGACAAATTGCAGTTCAGACTAATCAAAATCAAACACTTAACAAAAACACAAACAAGCACAACAAATGAAAAGACAAAGAAAACCGAAAACAGAAAACAGAAACGGAAAAATAATAAATAGAAACCAGAAACGAGAAACGAGAAAATCAATTCAATTTTGAGCACATAAACCCAAGGATTGGCTGGCTCCTGCTTGTTATCTTGTGTGTAGTTAGGAGGTACTAAAAGCCCATGATGCCTATGGGGCAAGTCGTTAATATACAAGACTGGCTGGGCACGTTGCACGTGGCAAGCATATTGCAGAGCGTGTTATTATTGTTAATGGGTAACAGAGGGGGGGCGGGCGGGCGAGCGGCGGGGAGTTTTGTTTAGTTGGCGCGTGATGAGCTCGACAAATAGAGATTCAGACAGCGGTTGCAGTCATGCGTGGAAAATACTCACTTTCTTCCTCGATATCAACACGATTCTCCAGCTCCGAGGTGCTCTTCTGGCGACGCAAAAGCTTCTGTTTGGGCTGGCAGCGTGGCAAATTCGGAGCACAGTCTCCATGGGCGTTCAGCTTGCAAATGCGACAACGCAGGCCCTGACGTGTGTGGCCTGCAAAAAAAGAGTTTGCCATTTAAGGACAACATTCCCAGAGAAGGCACACAATTTGAATACGCGCCTCTCAAAATTTGCGAGCAGACATCACAAGCCGTTATCTTCTTATAGGTGTACTCCTGCAGATGATGGCTGCCATCCAGATTGGGGCGCAGCGACTCCGATGGGGCATTCGAGGCACCATTACGCCTGTGAAGAGTTCAATTGACATTTTATCAGTATAAGTTATTACACTCAAACCATTATAAAACACAAAGACAGACACACACACGCACACACACGCACACACACACGTACACACACACACACACACATAATCAAATGATATTCATTTCAAATATAACTCAATTTAATAAAATCTAATCAAATTCGAATCCACAAATCAGTGTTAAATATTGCGCTTTTGCCTTGACTAGACACAAGTAAATGTAATTATTGTGTCAACCGCAAAATGCAAATATTATTATAAATAAACATATTTACATATTTACACAGCTGAAACATATTGATGTGTAAATTTGCATTTTGTAGATAAATTGTGTGTGACCACAACAACTGTGGCTCTGCTCGTGCTTTTGTTACATTATTATTCCATAAAAATATGGACAATGACAGTGCCAAACAATGGCAACGCACAATGCCAAATGAACATTAATCACAGTTCCTTGTTCGAGGACACATAAAGTGTCCTGTTCGCACGAAACAAGCATGTTTTGAAATTGTATTAAACATTTAGCAACTCAGCAAACAAACAATATATATTTGTATATCCCATTCCATGTCAGCGCCTTTATTTGCAAGACATTAAAGAAAATGTTTTTAACCAAAAATTGGAATTTTAAATTGCTTTCGCTTAACAGTAGGAAATTAAATTCCATTACAATTTAATTAAGTCTATTATTATTAGACTCATCATTAATAGAAATACAGGAAATACGCCAATTAATAATATACTTGAAAAAAACATTTGGGGTCCCTCAATAATTTAATGTCATATTTATATGCATAGCAAACGAATATAACCAATTTGTTGTTTTTATGCTGCTGGGTTTTTGCCTTTCTGGCCTTGTTTTATTTACCAGAAAAACATACAGCCAAATGGCTGAACAGCAAGAAAGACATTCAGACAGACACTATAACATATATATATATATATAAATATATATGAATACATATAAAAGAGACAATACGCCAGACAATGGTGCAATTGTTCACAGTGGGCGGTCGAGAGGGGTTGAGGCTGAGTACCCCAGCCCCAGCCAGCGTGCCAGGCACTGAGCCAACTGAGGCAGGACGAGTGGCAATGGATGTGAACCAACTCTCGACGCTGATTGTTTGTAAGTGGCTTATATTGTGCACAAACAAACAAACAATTCAGTTCAGTTCAGCACGTTGGCTTATAAAGTTGTAACAAACGTGTAAAATATACAAATTTCTGTATGTATGTTTATCCTATTAAGTTAATTCAAGTAATTACCAATTTAGTGTTTTTTTTTTGTAGTGTAAGTTAAGCAGAAGCGCAACATTTTTTTAATAAACACTTGAAATTGTACTTTTTTGAAAAAACTAATATAGCTATTGTCTCTGGTAATTATATAAAATTATATCTTGTTAGTCTAGCTAAAAATAATTAATATCTTAAGCAATCCGATGAAAAACAATTGTTTTTATTGTTTTCGCAAGCAAACAGAAGTATTGATAAATTTCGATATCTACAAATAATATGGTATATATATTTATTGTATATCAATTCAGTTTATTTGCACAGTTTGCCCATTCAAAATGCAAATCAATTTTATTAATATTAAACATTCAGATTTGGAAGATCATTACTAAGACAGTTTAGCGAAAAACCAAAATAAAAATAAAAAATGTGGCAAGACGTAAAATAATATTAGTATTCCCGCTACTCAAATAAAATAACGTGTTTAAGTTATAAACTTAACTTAATTTTCACTCCATTACCTATCAATAATTTTCTAAATACTTGATTAAGTCTAAAATTGTTCCCTGAGCTCAATTATAAATCCTATAAAATAAGATGATGTTTGACAATTTCACAGACATATAACCATAAATATTATAATTAAGTAGATAATAAACTACTAAATTCGGGATCATGATTTGTAAGACTATTATACTTTAATATACATACATAAATAATTAGTTTTATACATTTACAGGGTACACTATCAACTAAATGTGTGTTTTTAGAGTTATGCATCGATATTTTTTACGTAAGTGGGATGATTCTATTTAATTTAAGTTACGAATTGTATTTTGGTGAATTAGCAAAATGCATGTTGACTGTGGCTGTGGATGTAAAAACATAAAAAATGGAGCACAAAATTAATTAAACGTTTTTCATTAATGCACAACGAAAAGTTTTGTGAAACCCCAAAAATAACCAGAACAACAACGAAATATATTTTGTGGCTTCACAAAAACGAGCTGGCCAACAGCATTTCCTGTTGGCCATTTTGGGCGGGGGCTTAACTGGGCGTATAAGTAATTTCGAGCGCAATGCGAAAACTTTGGCAATATAACAAAAGTTGAACTGTGATTTACTTGTCACGCTTGTAAATGTTTATATTAATTCTATTTTTTTTGTTTTTGCCATTGCACTTATGAATAAGCGGAAATATTGTTTAAATATATATGTTTCTCTGAGGTTGCAATGAATATTGCAAAATGTGTCGCAGCCGCTTTTGGTCATAATTCCCTTCAAGCTGACGGGTTATCACAAAGCTAGCTCTCTCTCTCTCTCTCTCTCTGTCTCTATCGCACACAATTGCAGTCTTCTCTATCTTCTCGCTCTCTAAGCCGAAAAGATTTTCGATTTATCATCGTTTGCAGCACAAGCTGTCGGCACGGTATTAAGTATTTTTGTCGAATGCTATCAAACAACAACAACAAAAACAAAAAAAAAATTTTGAAAAAAAGTAGGCAATGGGCCAATGGGAATGCCATAAACGGCAACCAATTCGAGTGCGAATATGGGATGCGGATGCGGATGCGGATTAAAGTGCCCAGTGCATTGCCAATGCCAATGCAATTTTTCTGCAAGCATTTCTATGGATCTACGTATTTTTGTATGTTTGTGTGTGTGTGTGTGTGTGTGTGGATATCTATGGCGATTCTCAAAAATTTATGGCCTGCAATTTTTCGCATATTTTCCAATGCTTCAACTGGCTCCAAGTTGAATTTACTGGCCCAAAGTAAAAGTTCTGCCGACACATGTGCACCAACTGCGAGAACTAACAGCGTGTTGCAAAAATAGCCAAGTTAGTTTCGGCCCTTATTGTGTTGCCATACTTGCAGAGGATATTCGGATTTTCTCACAAAATATCTGACGCATTGATCCAGAATTGCAAGTATAAATTTTTTATATTTATTGGAAAGTCAATAAGGAAGTATTTAAAGCATGTATAAAATGAAAAGACTTTGATAATTTGCTCAACGTATCTTGGAGCATTAGTCGATAACTCGAATTTTAGAGTGTTGTTGCTAATGATATCTATCTTTAGTATTTATTGTGTTGTTATGTTGTTTTATTGTTATTTTTCAATTTTAATTGATTTTTAACTGCTGTGATTGATGGTCAGACCATCAGGTTCAGGCGCAGGTGCAATTTATGGTTTATGCTCGAAATATAATATTAAATAAATGATAAATATGTATACAAAAAATAACAATAACAGAAATACTCTTGAAAAAGCATTTGTGCGGTTTTTCCTTTTTTTTCATTATGATTTTGGATTTAAAATTTTTTTTTTAGTTTGTACAGACGGATTGTTTATTTGTATGATTTTTTTTTTGGGTAGCTGCTAATTCTACGTTTGCGTGCAACATTTACAGCAATATTATTATTTTTTTTTTGTTAAGCGCTAATAAAGCAAAATATTTAATTTAATTAAATTTGTAATATAAATTTATTTTTTTTCGTGTACCATTTTATTAGAAACATAAAAATGTTGCTTGATTAATTTTGGTTACCTCAAGGTCAGAACGGTTGATACAGCGTGGTACATTTGATTTTGTCGGGGTTGTTGGCTGATTGTTACGATTTGAATATATCATATATATGCAGAATTTTTGATTGAGTATTTTGGTGAACGAATTTTGGTTTGCGATATTCGTTAATTCGTATTTTCGGCCGTAAATGAAAATTTGTATTAAAATGTTTTGAACGAAGTGTAATAAGTTGTTATATAGAGAAAAGTGTAGAGAATATTAGTAAATGCAGCATGTTAACTAGGCTAACTTAAATTATATGCCACAAGGGTTTGCTTAAATTTATCTTATTTACGTACTTAGACTTGGGATGAGGGGCTGAAGGGTGTGGGGGGGATGTGGCTATTTGGATACAGTTGAGAACAACAAAATGCAAGAGAAATAGAGAAAAAGCTGCAGCAAAGCTGAGTTTTTTATTCCAACATGATTAAATTACTTAACATAAATAGAAGAGAATGCGGCAGATGCAGAAATCGCACAATTTGAATTGTTGCATAAATGGCGAGAATATTTCAAAAAGATTTTTTCGCTATTTCATTTTGCCAGACATTTTGGCTACGTGATGGCAAATTTTCGCGGCTTTTAGCCATATTAAAGTGCGGGGCTTGTGGGGTGTTTGTGGGTTAAGGTTTTTTTTTTTTTTTGGAATGTGGATACTTTGCCGAGCTTCATTTTGTATCTATGCAGTTAGAAAATTTTCCGGCGATTTTCTGCCTATTTTCCGTGCAGTTGCTTTACTTGTTTATTTTGTTGGTCTCGAACTGTAACTGTAACTGTAACGGTAACTGTTTATACTGGGAATTCACATTTTGACTTACGTATAATACACAGACTTAGGTATATATATATATACAAATACATGCTATGATTGTTGTTGTTGTTGTAGGGGGTGGATGGGGGGCAACTTACCTATCTGCTTGTGTTGCTGAACCAGAACCCACCGGCTTTAGGCTCTTAAATGCTTTGAGCCACTTTGTTTTCATCGATGGCGCTGTGGCAGCCGAGAATTTGCGTTCGTTGCGCGGCGAAGTTGGCTCAACTTTGCTAACGAATAACTCCTTCTGCGAATTAGAACGAGATAGAACGAAAGAGAGAAAGAGAGAGCTTGATTAGTGCTATGGTAAATACAATATAACCAAAGTCAAAGCTGCCTACTGGCAGGCAATCTGCACTTAAACATCTCACGTTGCAGTTTAATTATAGCCATTAGCAATAACAGCCACACTCACACACACACACACACACACTTACAGGGCTACAAGCTCGTTATGGCATAATTACATCCATACGAGTTGTATTTAGGCGTAAATGTTAAATATTTAACTGAATTTCTGATGTTTGGTTATTTTAAAAGGCGCTCTTTGAACTCCAAAGCCGGTTTTGCTGTGGTTTCATGCCAAATAATGCTATTTTAATTAATAATCAACACTTTGCAAAATACCACAAAATGTAATTGTGTCACATATAGACACAGACAGACACACACACACACACACACACATACACACAGATAGTGCTTTGTGCATTTTGTGATAATTAAAACCACGTGCGACATTTGGTTACAGTTTTGTTGTTTTTGTTTTTGTTTGTTCCATCTGCCAAATAATCGTTATAATCACAGTCTGCACTACTTAAGTGGTCTAGCAATAAAAATGCATAAATTTACCCATTATGCGGTGCTTTTAATGCCATATGAAATTCGGTATAAGTGCATTATAGTAATTTAATGCTGACCAACTTTAAAGGCTGGCTAAAAGAGTGAGCAGAGAGAGCCAACTTGTGTCATAACTAATGCAAACATTTATGAGTTGAGTGCATCTGAACTTTTTTAGTATACCCATTAGAAAATTAAATATGAAAATCCAGAAAGGCTTACTTGAAGTCATAAGAAATTTGTTTAAAATAGTCGCCATTAAATAAACGAATTATTTAACGAAAATATGAAATTCCTTTATATTTTATTTTATTTAAAAGTGATATATTTATTTATAATAATTTGCCAATTTAATAGAGACGACAGATACAAGCAGTAAAACAAGCGTGTAAATTATCCTAATTTATGTATAATAATTAACACATTTAATATGTGCAAATGTTTATTTAAGGCATTTGCACAGCTCAAAAATTATTGAAATTGAATCTATTTACTTAAATCTCAGCTGACTATAAACATTTAAAATCAAATGCAAAGGGAATACAAGTTTTAGCTGTCAATTTCAGCTTGAACCTTGAACCAGCTGCAGTGCTGGTGGTCTGTGTGGAATCAAATGATATTGACTTGTGTTTCCCCCGTTTGGAGACAGGCGGATAGACAAGCCCAGCGAATCCATAGCCCTGTCACAACAATAACACGAAAAGAGCCAAAAAAAAAAAATGAAAATGATTTTGGCACTCTCGCAATTGCTGCATTTATAATGCAACGAGGCGCGTACACTTTTTGTAGCCAGTCGCTTGACTTTTTTTTTATTGTTGTTGTTGTTGGCTTTTGATGAGCGGTGCAAGCACTATTTTCGACATGGTTTAGCGAGGAGAAGGAGGAGAGTCGAGACGGGCCTGACAGTGGATTGGCATATTGGCATGAGTGCGTCCTCGTACCTGACAGCAGGATATTAAGGCTGTCACGTGTCCATATGCGACTGGTTTATATATATTTATATATATATATATTTTATGTATATAGCCCATATATCAATATCAATGCAATCAATGCGCGCAGCTATTAGCTACCAGTTTAATGGCAATGACAGCAACGGAAAGAGCATATTTAATTCATTTAATTCGTTTAATTGACTTACGGTAATTATTAAAATTAATTAAATGATGCAAGCAGAAATTCAATACTCAATTTATTAAAGATTAAATTATGGAAAAGCCGAAAATTAAAGAGGTCTTTTAAGGACACAAATAAACACACAGGATTAAAGACAAATGGGAGACTTATGACAGGCCAAGATAAGAAGTTGCTTTGCCTGATTTTGAGAGCCAGCATCACTGGCAGCAGCAGAAAGTATGTGTGTGTGTGTGTGTGTGTGCTTGGCTCCTGGTAATGGACATGTGCCTGTCATGTCGCCTTTGTCAGTGCCGTTGGGCGTGTGGGCGTGTCCTGTGCCATAAATTTATGCATGCAGTGCATAAAATTTAAATTAAAAGGAAGACGTCGCGACAAGTACACGTTTCGACACTTTACAACACTGGTGGGCTGGCCTGATGTCGCCAACGTCGCCAACTTTCCCAGCCAGCCAGCCAGCCAAACTGATACCCGCAGTCTCAAACGTGGCCGACTGTTTAAACGCCCGCTTGCTCAGGGAGAGGGAGAGTCACAGAGGACCAGGATGGAATCGCTCCTGATGTGGGTGTTCACGTCAACGACTCAGCAATCAGTGGCCATGTGTTTGAGGGTCCTTTGGCGAGCACAATGAATGGAATCAAATGTTGTCTTTGGCCTGGCCCGTTGTCTTGAGTGCTTTCGAGCTCAACTTCAGCTGCATATTATGCGCTCTAATTGATTTCCCCGGAAACGCTTGGCCACCACCAGTGGCCCACTGACCGGACCAACCAGGCGGGCAGGCAGGCACTTGGATATCTGTAAACCTTTTTCGCTGATTTTCCATTATGAGAGCAGCAACTGCTATCTGCGTCCACTGGGAACACTCTTTCTCTCCCCCTCTTTCGCGCTGAATATGCCAACGTTAAATTTATGGCTGTCACAATTTTTAATTATGTTGCTTATGCGCTTGGCATTGCGATATTGAAACCACAAAGGTATCATAAATTGCCCGTACTGACTGAAAACCCACAGAGGAAACAAGAGATAAGTAAAATAGAACAACAAAAGGTGGCCCCGGAATGGGTGGAGAATGCAATGTCGCAAATGCCAGCTCAAGTTGTTGGTCGAAACTAAAAATTTGCTCATTAAGACCGCAACAAAAGAAACTGTTACTTTTTCCTTTAAGGACCAAATGTAACAAAGGGAAATGTGCTCAGTTTACCATGTTCCTTGCTGCGCTTCATCTGCTGCCATTCCATTTGATGAACTGATAGCGGTTGCAACAAATTGCGGTTGCTTATTATGAGTTCCAAATGCAATAGAGTTGATGGGTATACAAAGGGGAGCGGGTGTGTGTGTGTGTGCAGCACTTGTAATGAGCTATTCGAGCGCGTGAGTCTGCTGCGCGTATATTTTATTGCCACTTTGATGAGCAGCTGCCAACAATTTTAACCTATATTTTCCCAAATGCCGCCGTTGCACATTTTGTTGCGCCTTTGTAATTTGCAACAAAAAAAAAAAAAAAAAATAGAGGGGTTGGTTGCCAGCTGTGTTGTTGTTACTGTTGCAGTTTGCAAGTTGCCGCTGCAAGTTGCATGCACTCAGTCATTAGTGAGCAAATGTGGCACGATATGTGCAGCGCTTACTTTATGGCTTTTAGAGCACCAACTAATTGCAGTCGGGCAGCAACCAAAGCAAAAGCAGAAGCAAAAGCAGAAGCAGAGGAAGATGCAGCAGGAGCAGATGCAGCAGGAGCAGATGCAGCAGCCAGCTCCATGCTCCATTCTTCATGTGCGACATGGTGAGTGCCGTGCAAATACGCTTAAGACAATTTAGCAAATATGAAACTCGAGGCAGAGACGGAGAGAGGGGGAGGGGGGGGGGGGTTTGGTTGTTGCCCAAACAAACATTTCCGTAAATTACACGCATTTGTCAAAACGAAACAATGCGCAAAGTGTTTATTTGTTTTAGTGAGTGCTTTTGAGCGCAAAAATGACTCAACACAAAAACTGCAGTTAGAACGCAGACAGAGACAATCAACCCCCCACCCTCTTGGTGGGTGTGTGTGCTTAGTGAAAATGTAGCAACTTCTAATGGGTTTGCTTGTTGTTGAGATCATTGTTGTTGTTGTTGTTGCTGTTATAGTCCTTGTTGCAGTCATGCGCGAAATGTAGAGCAGCGATTATGCAACCACATGCAATGACAATGCAGCATCGATCCGGGCTATAACCACAATACACATCCACACACACACACACACACACACACAGGGGTACACATTGCGCGCTCCACGTGGCGTATGTGCAATTTGTTATTTTCATTAACGCCTAAAAGCAACAATTAGTTTTTTTCTTTCCACTTTGTATTTAGATTTTTTGGTGGCTTTGTGCTGTGCATTGAATTAAAATAGCACTTTTTGCACCACACACAAATCAAAGGCCATGCGAAATGTACCGAAATGTTACTGGCTTTTAATTTTGACCAACTCCAAAGTTAATAAAGACGGCCAACAGCCAGAAAAAGCTATTATTATATTAGTGCGAGTAGTGCGGAAGTTTTATGAATTTAAGCTCTTAAGCGACTTTGGCTTAAAGCCCTCACTCAGGGCTTAAATGTAATTAAGCGCACTTCAGGTTGATTAAAGCTGGCAAGAACTGTAAAAGTTTTTACCGTAAATTTCCATAAGCTGTGTTCAAGTAGAATATTCGGAATTTACATGATAGATTCAGAAACATTTGCTGCAGTTAGTTATAGATTCCATATGCATAGTTTAAATCCTACAAATTAATCTGGCTTATAAAGTTACCTGCTCTCTGCAGAATTGATATGCAAGTTGCACAGATATTCTTACATATTTAATTACAAATAAAATCCATTTATGGCTTACTTGTTTTTGTTGCATTTTTATTTCAGCAATTATTTGTATTATTTGCACATGGCTTAAATTGTCTTTCAAAGCTTAATTAAATATTCAAGTGCTGTTTTTTTTTTTATCATTTGCTTTGCATCGTGTACTAAAAAGATATAGCTGGTGCATTCAAGGACCACTTTTACTTAATACGGGTAAATATGTAGTGTGGCACATAAGAGGCTTGGACTAAAAAGGCATGTACAAATTTATGGCCAGCAATTAAAGCTGCAGCAGCAAGCAGTGGGTGTGGGGTGGGGGTGCGGGGGCAAAGTAAGTAGTAAAAGAAGCAAAAGCAGCAACAACATTGGCAGTCCTAGTTGTAGTAGGAATAGCAACAGTAGCTGGAGTCCCAGTTGCCTGGCAGCCCGATGCTGATAAGTGCGCGTAATCGGCTCACGCTTAACGCCTTACGATGGCAGCGGGCGAATGCGAATGGGAATGGGAATGCGACTGCCAAAGGCAACGGGAATAGCAACTGTAACGGTACCGGGCTCGACAGCCGACAGCCGACAGCCGGATACGGATGTGGATGCGGATGCGGATGCGTAGCGGCGCCATTTGCATGGCTTGTTGGGGCTTTTATTTATTATTTGGCGCAGCTTTTTGGCATAAACGTGGGCGGCGCGTATTTTACTGTTGCATGCCACAATTTCATGTCCATATGAAGCCGCCTTTTATTGTCCTTGTTAGGCGTGTTGGGCAAAAGCAACTAACTGCCAGCCGCGCTAATGCACAGTTATGGCTTTCATTAGGCAGCATCAGTTGTGGCACACAACTCCACACAACTGCCCCCTGGGGCAAGTTGGTTAAACTGCGTAAAAAAAACGGGAGCAAAGATAAGGACAAAAAAAAACACATTCCTGTAACGAGAAGTTGACTGTTTCTTTGCATCTTTGCATTCATGTGGATCGCTTCTATCTTTGCTCTGCTTTTTGGTCACCTGACCAAGTTGCGTGCTTTCAATTTTTGTCTTTTGCTTCTTTTTTTGCAATTTGCAATTCTGGTTTTTTTTTTTTTTTTTTTTTTGGTGTGTGTGTGTGTTTTTTTGCTTACATGCTTGCTTTTTATTTTTATCGCATTCAGAAATAATGGTGGGTGTGGTGCATATGCTGCCCCTCAAGTTTTTACTTGTGTTTTATGGATTTTCTTCTTGCTGCCTGACATTCTACGTGACTGCCATCAATTTTCAGTGGCATTGCCGCTTCATTTTGCATACAGGTGAATGCTAGTCAGCCAGCAATTTGTATGCCAGTGTATGTGTATGTATGTGTATGGGCTTGTGTGTGAAAGGTCTGTCCTTGTGCCCTTAACTCGATTTGGAATTGGTTTAAAAAGCAACGAGTGCGAGAACTGCTGATCAGCATACCTCAAATGGCATTGCATTTTCCAACAAATTTTACTTTCAGCTGCTACTTTTAACGTGGCTAACACATTAAAATTCTCTAGTGGGTTACTTGAGATTTTGTACAATTTTTATTATACATATTTATATAAATATCTAAACTGGCTAGTGTACATATCGAATCTGGTTTATTTGTATATTAATAATTTACTAGCTAATCGAATTTTCAATGCAAGTTTCTTATTAATATTATTTTATATTTAATTTCCCAAAACCTAACTAATTTTAGATAAATTTAAGATATATACTCATTTTTTATTTAAATTATAGAACCCATCAGCTTGTGCCAAATATCTTGAGGTATCTTCTAGTCGAGCAAACCCAACTCATCTTTTAACATTTTGCTTATTTTTTTTGTCGGTTTTTATGTCGCTTTATTATTATTGCAAGTGTAAATGTGGAAAATTGTGTGCGTGTCCAACTTTATGTGGTCTTGGACTTTTCTGAGTGTACGTGAGTGTATGCGTGTGTGTGTGTGTGTGGGGGCGTGTATGTGTGTGAATATTTATTGTCCTATTTCTTGCACAGACTGAGTCCGTCCGTCTGCATGGCAGGTGTTCTTTAACTGCTCTGCTCTGCTCTGCTCTGCTCTGCTCTGCTCTGCTCTATGGTTCAGTTGGGAGCTGGCTCTGCAGTTGCAGCTGCAAATTGATTTTCAATAGCTGAGTGGTTTTTGATTCAATAAAATGACATACTCAGTTGACTCTCAACGAAGTAGAAGGGCACCCAGGCACACACGTGTGTGTGTGTGTTTGTGTGTGTTTGTGTGTGTGCTTTTATATGTTTGTGTGTTTCTTTGAATGTCTCCACAGTTTGTGGCATTTCTTATGGCTGCCTGCTGTTGTATGAATTTTGTTTTTTTGAATTGCGCACGCAACTCAATTCATACGTATCTAATTCAGCATGTTTGCCTTGCTATTTTTATGCACTGCAAAAAAAAAAATGGAGAAGGCGCATACCATAATTGATGGGCCTATAAATATAGACATACATCGATTGGTTGGCAACTGACTTTCTCAACTGGCTCAATTGGCTGACTGGTCACTGGTCACTGGTCACTGGCTCTGTGATAAATGGTCGATACTTGTGCTTAACCCGTGTGACAGCTTAAAAGTAATTTATCAAATCTGTTATTTTCTTTTTATTTCAGAAAGGTCTAATCGAATTTCTGACTAACTGACTTATCAATCAACTGGCTGCAGCAGGCAGCCACAAAATGTAAATATGCAAAAAACTTTAAAGTGTATTTTGAGCTTAGCTGGCTAAACGCATGAATTTCTAATTAAAATGGAAGGCTCACACACACAGTTATAAATACTCATTAAAACCAAATACACACACACAGAAGCACTCACACTCACACACACATTTAGAGTAGTTGCTATCTACTTAATTACTTGAGCCTGCATACGGGCGGCTTAGCTGTATATATAATTTAAAGTGCATATGTGCCACACGGCCAGGCCACAAGCTCCCTGCTGATTAAGTCGACAACAGGCCAAACTCTGACAGTCGACCTGGTGTTGCCTGCGCTTCACATATCCCCATTCCCCCCCTCCGCCGCTCATTCCAGCGTACTTCATTCTGCCTCAGCCCGGCGGCATTTCACACGCAAACTTTTATTGCACTGACAAAATGCTTGGCGCGGTTTTTTCTACTTTGCTTCACTTTGTGCAAATAAAATATAAATGCTTGCATATGCAGCTGATGGCCAGGGAAATGGAGCGGAAAATATGCTTTAGTGCTGGTGGTATGGCTTGACGCTTGAGCGGCTACCACACCCACAACCAGCACAACAACAACGGTAAATCATCTCGCAACCTGACAGGAAATCCCAATATTTCCGCAACTTAAATTGAAAACTGTCAATTGGCTGTGTAAGTCGAAGTGCCACATAAAAAAATATATATATTTAGCCGCTTTCGTGTGTCCAGCTTGGCCTAATAAAAAATCAATTAAGTTGGTCTCTTTCGTGCCTGGCGCATAGCTTCACTCTCCAAAATCGATGCCACCCCCCGCCCCCACAACGCTTGTGTAATACCCAAATATGGCGAGCCGCATCGAAGGTTGCACGAGGCGCGATAATTTATGTCAAATGCGAGCGACGTGTGCGCAGTCAGTGGAGTCGTTAATCATGTAGGCCCAGGTATGAGCACGGCTCAAATCGAAGCCAATACCAACTCTATAGAACTAAACAAAGTCACACGAAAACGTGCATAATTATCCAGACTCAACAACATAAAAAATAAAGAAAGAATTTCAGCTGCTGTCAGGGCAAACGCGTGCGCTGATTGAGTGCCGCAGATTAACAAATTTTAGCCCCAAAGGCAATAACAAAAACAACAATAACAAAAACAACAATAACCACAATAACAATAACAAAAATAAGAACTGTTCACATTCATAGTTGATTGTGCGCCAAAGCACAAAATACACTCGAGGCGAACAATTTAATTCGTTTGGTAAACAGCACACGAAACAGAAACGTGCTGAGTTGGAAAAAAAGGAGAGACCGAAAAAATACCATATATCTTCAATATGCAGTGGAAAACATACCCTTACATTTCTAATTCAAATATAACAAGAGAACAGAGCCAAAACCTCGAAACTGGACTTTGGTTAAGTCGACAAAAAATGGATTTATATGCGAAATCATATTTCTAGCCATTGTTTCTAGAACAAATATAAATACTACTAACTGAATGCAGCAGAACTAGTAATGCAATGCTGATCTGGATTATATATAATTTATGGGTTACATATTTCATGGCAAAATGGTAATACCTGCTGCGAGAAAATAAAAATGGGGTGAATTACAGGCACAGCAGACTAAAGCCAAAGAGTCTGCATAAATACTTACAAGAGACTAAGAGAGAGAAACACCAGCAGTGGGGGGAGAAGAGTGTCGAGAGGCAAGTGAAAGGGGAAGTGAGATTCAGGCAGTCAGACAGGACATGACTGCACAGCATGGCAAAGACCACTTCCTGTCAGGGGCCTAGGCCACGAGCGCAGCGACGCTCGACGGCCAGGCACAACTAACAGTCAAAGTAACACACACACATACACACACACGCAGGCACACTAACCGAATCGCACACTTAGTTAGTGAGCCTGGGTAACCTGGTTGGATCGTTGTCACCGTCACATAGACCCGCTCGAGGTGTCACTTTGGCTAACACGAAACTTTTAATGCCGCTGCGGGTCGCGGCCATAAAAGAATTCATTTGTCATTGTCAGCAGCCTGCGTCTGCTTGCAGACAAGAACAAAAAAAAAATCAAAAGGAATAAAAATAAAATAGAGAAATTGTAATAAAAAAAATAAAACACGCTTTAACCGACAAAATCGCTTAAGTGCTGCGTGCTGCATTCTGCGTGTTGCCAAAGTAAGTAAGCAATTTTCAAGATAGTGCCCTGAAAACTGCTGACTGCCAATTCTCTTAGGCGCTCATTAATATGCAATTGTATAGAAGAATATCAGAATATCAGAATATCAGGATATCAGCGCAGCATTCGAGCCAAGTGTCGTGCCGTACAGTTGCCAGCTGGCAGCAGCCACTTTTGCCACCTGGCCATATCCACCAACCCGTCGTCGCATTCAATTATTTAAATTTTCATTAAAATTCTAGCAAGCAAAAAAAAAAAAAAAAAATATGCCTGCGAAATTTCATAAAGTGTTAAGCAAAAATACTGTAAACCAGCAAAACGGCAAGAATAAAAATGTGAAACAAATACATTCACACTCAGCTTGAAACAAAAAACTTGGTCAAGACTGCTCGAAATGCAAAGCTATGCGGAATTTATTAAAACGCCGAGATCGAGGTTAAGAAATTGCTTTTGGCACAAAAAAAAAAAAAAGAAAGTGAGAAATATGAAGAAAAACATCTGGCAAACTGTGCAGATGCCAAAGTTGAAATACTCTAGCTGATAAATATATATAATATTATCTCTTCATGACTGAAAATTAAATTTTTTTTTATTAAGTTCATACGCCAAAAAATTGTGAGTAGTTTTGCACTAGCTAAAAAACAGAAATGTATAAAATCAAATGGAAATAATTTAATTAAATAATACCTTAAAAGTTAAAATAAACCCAAGTCATCCCAATAAGTATTGAATATACAAAATATGTATTTTTGCTGTCATAGAGAAAATTATATAACCTATTCTATTGGTTATAAAAAGAGAGAAATTCATGTGAACATATTTATGTAAAGCCGCCAGCTGCTAAATGGTTATATTTTGTGGTCAGCACAATTGCTGAGCTGTCAAAGCATAAAAATGTATAAATGTGGATTGTTGTGGTTTCTTTTCTATTTTTTTTTTTGGTATCACAACATTTCAGTTTTTGATGGGCATGTTAAGGGTTCAGTCACTCAATATCATGATATAAGAGGCACCAATCCAAGTCATAAAATGCTCGCGGCAAGCCAGCAAAACTTTAGCAGACAGAAAACAGCACTTAAAGGACTGAACTGGAGGAGCTACGCCAGCTACGCTACGTATACGTAATAATTTATATGATGCTACATGGATACATATATGGCACAATGGAGCTGTAAAGTCGGTCGGCTGCCTGGCAGCCACTGCCAATAAGTCAGTTATAAATTTGATATAAAATTAAGCAAGTTGCGGCGCCACTGCAAGTCTACCAAGTCTACAAATTGCACAACTCGCCAGGAGGCAGGCAGGCAGCATGCTCTGCTGGCTCTTTGCTCCCAGTAATGGGGCAGGCTTTAGCAGCGACTGCAGCTTGTTGGTGTCATGAAGCATCCTCAGAGAACTCTGCCACATAACCGGTTCGTCTGACAATCTCTGAAGACGCATAAAACTTTCTGAGTGTGTCTGTGCAAATAAGTCCTTGTAATGCTCATATTTTCGGCATCGTTACGTTATGTAACATATATATATAGCAGCTAATATATCGATTCAAGTTAAGAACAAAAAAAAATACTAGAGGAAGCACCTTGACTACTTTTAGATATTGGACAGGCGAGTGTGTAGATTGTGGACACAAGTTGCCTTTGAATAGAGTCTCCAAAAAGCTGACAAATAGTTTTCTGAGATTTTTATAATGTGAGGCTTGCCAAAGTTTGAGCTTAAATTATCGATTCAAGTTGAAAAAGTCACTGTGCAGTCTCTCAATTATAAATGTAATAGTTACAAAAAAAAATTGTTGGTAAACTAAAATGTTAAAA
This sequence comes from Drosophila multiciliata, assembly GCA_037043605.1. Taxonomy (NCBI): domain Eukaryota; kingdom Metazoa; phylum Arthropoda; class Insecta; order Diptera; family Drosophilidae; genus Drosophila; species Drosophila multiciliata. The sequence goes on from JBAMBF010000589.1 coordinate 4,116,938, forward strand.
TTTAATGTGTGCCCAAAAGCTGTAACAGTTCAGCTACAAAGTCGAACTGGAAGCACCATCAAATTTTATTGACCCAAAATTGGTTTCTGGCGCTAAACTTTACATGAGAAACAATATTAAAAAATTGACTGCTTAAGTTTTGTTATTGGAAACTGTTTTCCAGAAAAGTCATTAATTAATGTTTATTCTGCGTAAGTTCTTAATGTGATGCTTGCTTTGAGATGGATAGATAGAAATGTATCCAATTGGCACTTTGTTAGTTGGTTGGTTGCCATGAAAACATCAATTGGTAATCAAATAGTTTTGCCATCGCCACGAAATTTGTCTGGCTGCCTTAATTGCATATCTTAGCTGCGATGGCTGGCTTAGAAGACTACATAATTGACTGCCAGCTATGCCATTAAAAAGTAAGCTGATATTACGCGAAATGGCTGCAGGGGAAAGACGAGGAAAAACAAGCGACGAGCAGCCAGCAAAACCAGCTCAAACATTCAGTTCCCAGACCAGAGCCACCCACACACAGAGCAGTCAATTTGGTAAGCGAAAGTGAGAATGAGAGTGTCAAATTTCCGCTTCCAGCAGCCATTTAGCAACTGGCAGTCAACAGCAACACCCCGTACCTACCTCCCTACCTCCCTCCCTCCCTTTCCCATTCCAGAAGCAAACACTCTCAACTACGCAAACAGTTGTCAATTTCTAGCAGCGCAAATATTTTTTCTCCTTCGCCTTTTTCACTTGTGTCGGCGGGGCGCGGCACTTGTGTTGACTTCTGTTCCTTTCTTTTGCTAATACAGCTGCCTATTGTGTTTGTTGTTGCTGTTAATGTTGCGACTGATATTAGAATTGCAATGGAAATGTGCCTCACAAAGACATTGCAAGCGAGTGGCAGAACACAAAGCAGAACGCGAATATGCAACTTAGAATTCAGCCAAAAAAAAAAGAAGTCCTGCAACGTGGTCAGCATTTATGCTGGCTTAAACCCCTAGGAAGACAAAGAGAATGAGGTAGTATGTGGGCGGGAGCGAGGGAGAAAGTAGAGATAGTCATATGTGTTCTGGTATGCTATACAAATTACATTTTTGTCTCATGCAAATTGCGGTCTGCATATTTTGAGCGCAGCCACCCAAAAAAGTATGCTACAATTTCTCCTCAAGCGTTGTCCACGAGTTAGCAGGGGAGTAGATAGAGAGAGAGAGAGAGGGAGAGTGCAGGTAATAGGTGTGTGGGAGGACGAGGCGTAACAGTCACTCAGGTATTGGTATTCAAAAGGCAAAAGGCACAGCTTCAAAAATGTTCTAGCAACAATGACACTTGGCCGCCCACTCGACTGCATGTTTGTAAACGTTGCTCAGGCACAAGGACCTCTTGCAAGAAAGCCAACAAAAATGGCAACTGTGCTGTGTCCCCAGACACACACACACACACACACCCACACATATGTGTGTACTCAGCAGTAGCTAGAGATAAGCGCATATAAAACAAGCTGAGTGGCTTGAGCCGCAAAACAAAAGCTACAAAATTCTGTGCAACGCACTCGACACGAAGCTCACTCGTTGTGCCTATTCCCCAGTGTCTGTGTGTGTGGGTGTGTGGGTGTGTGTGTGTGTGTAGGTGTGTGTGGCTGTTTGCGTGTCATTTAGCAGAGCCTGCTCGGAAGCGCTGAGGTGCAACAAACAAGCTGAGGTCGAGCAGTGCAGCACGACTGGCATCCAGTTACTGTGCAAGAGAGAAAGCACCTTTTGCGACACTCTTTCCTACAGGGTATTCTAATTATGTCATGTGATGTGTAACGCTACGTTATATTCTAAAATTAAAATTAGAAATCCCTAATTGTTGGCTTAAAGCTGTCTTAGGAATTGTAGCTTCTAATTAAAGATTTTCTGCGAATTTCTTTCATTCACATTTAGAATTTGTGCTGCAACATTTTGTTAGAAATTAAATGTAAGAAATTGTTTATATTTTAAAGAATTAAATAATAAGTATTTAATTTGTATTTGCTGGAACAAGAGTATCTCAAATGCGGTATACAATAAAATAAAGGGGTTTATCTGCGATATCCGGTTTGGAGGATGTTTGCACTGATGCTTCGGTAGCATCTATTGCGGCTGCTCTTGCTGCCATTGTGGCAAGCATGTTAAGTTGCGATTATAGGCTGTTAGTGGAAATGGCGATGACAGGCTGGCGTCCCGACCGAGCCCCAGAATCAGGCTAACTGATGAGCAAGAGCCACAAGCGAACGACAGATTTGCATTCTCAATTGGTCTAATGAAGGACACGTGATAGACTGCCGCCAGCTGTCTATTGTTGGCTCTGGCTCTGGCTCTGGGTAAGCAGCAGATTGAACAAGGTTCTGTAGCGAGTGAGATTTGCTTAACGACCCGATTTTCTGATAGCTGAAAATCGATGCCAAACAAAGCGAGCTCAACGCCAGATGGCAAAATTAATTAGCAGCTTATTATCTTGGCCCACAAAAAGCGGCTTATTCCCAATGCCGATCACAAAGCCAACTCAATTTGCTGTGCATCATTTAGCGCTGCTGTTTGATTTCGTATTTTCGATTAAATTTTCCAATTTATTTACAGCCTTATTTCAGTCAGATATTCATTTGCTTTGGCCCATGTTTGTGGCTGCCATTGTTGCTGCAGTTGTCAACATAATCGCATTGAGCCGTCATTAGTGTGACATTAATTAAGTTAATCGCCAACGTTGTCAACAGTTCACATGTCCAATTGTTGCACTTGTTGTTGTTCATTTCAGTGCGTGTCACAAGCACAAAATCGCAATCCAATTAAGTGCTGCCCTCTTAGCCCTAGGCCAACCAGTTGTGGCATGCCACCAACAGCCACCCTATCCCCCCATTCGTCCATGCATAATTCAACGCCAAGTACAAACTGTACAAACAAATTACGCATCGCGCTTTCACTCGATGTTTGGCCTGATCCATTGAGACGACGACGACGCCCCCCGCCTATGTGAGTCAGCAGGTCTGTCCTAGTGCCAGGCAGGCTTATGATTAAGCAACCAACCAGCCAAATTCATCATTAATGCAAATGCTATTAGGCATGCAAACAACATTTGGGGGGCACGGGGTGGCGCACTCCAAAGAAATGGGCCAACTTCTTGGCTTAAGTACAGTTTATGACTCAGTCGCGGGCGGGCGGGCGTGCTACTTGACAATTTAGTGGAGACAAACATATCACACGCAAGGTCCTAAGTAATTAGACACATAATGTATGCCCAAACCTCGGAACTTGTAATTTATGAGACTGGTGCATATTTGAAGAGCACTTTAGTGAAATGCGTCTGGAACTAATGGATTTGAGGGCCAGATTATTTGTATGTGTAGATCAGAGTTTTGTGCAGGTCTTGAAATATAAATAAGAATTATATTCAGGAAAGAAACTTATTTATACAACAGGTTTCAAATTATAGAACCAAACGTATCAATTAAAATCAGCTGGTTTTTATAAAGCAAAATAGGCTAAGGCACCTGTCCAAAATGGGTATCTGTAGCAGCAGCCAATGCAGGTTTTGTGAGATCGAGGAGGAGTCTTCAACTCACATCCTAACAAAATGCATCGCCCTTGCCTGGAAAAGCTACAGCATCCTAGGGATACATGTTATGAATGTCAAAGACATAGCAGCCCTCGACCCATCAAAGATCCTGACATTCGTTCAGGAACTCGGGTTGATGGAGGAGCTATAAGCTCGGAAGGGGGCACAATAGATCAATCAGGTCGCAGTGCACAAAACCCCAAATAAATAATAATAATATAAAGCAAAAAAGATAACATTTAAATTCAATATAAAATTTGTAATAAATTTCTGTTCAATCACTTGAAACATTAAGGAAACTTCGGCTTGAAAATATGCACCAAAGTTAGTCCAGAAATTGTGAAGAGATTTGAGAATTGATTTGCTTAATTTTGTACTTGCAACTTGCAAGTATATTTTGCTATTATGTTAATTCAGTTAAAACTGCCTCAATTTTGTAGGTCAGTGATAAATTGATTGCCTTCGGCTAGCTGTGATTTGTGTTCCATGCGTAATATGTAAACGCATTTTGCCACAATAAACTATTCAATTCAGTTGGTGTATTTGCAATTATTTTCCAGCCAATTGGCTTTGCTTTCCTTGGCGATAGAAAATCAATTGTGCGTAGAGGGAAAGTAATTGCATTTGCTGCTTTATGGCCTCCATTTGGATTGACTGACCGCATCACGTATACGCACCGTATACCGTATGCATAATAATATTATAAAGTCACACTCATTATGAATAGCTGAGCAGTCATGAAAGAAGCTGTCATCACAGCAACTGGGGACAAGCCAAAGAAATGAATCCTTTTGTGGTTACATTCAATTATGGCCAGGTGCAGGTGAATGCTTTCATATTTTATATACACTGAATGCTGTCACAGCAACTCAAGTGCTGTGCATAGAAATTAAATCAATATTTGCACTTCTGCAGATGTTGCTACAGATACATATGCATAAACAGATATAGATACAGATGTGGATACGGATACAGATACGGATGCAGCTGCAGTAAACTGTAGTTGTGGCTGTCAGCTGGTTGTTGCCACTGCATTCAAAATAAGACGGAAGGTCCAAGTCAAGGTGCTATGTGCCACATGTGCACATCCCAAGCAGGCAGTAAAATTAATTATTTAATATATGCGAGTGTGGCAAGACTGTAAATATGTCAAAATATCATATTTAATATGTGTGGGAGGCAGTCGCAAGTTGTAAACTATGAAATTCCCAAGATGACTTTAAGCGGCAACAACACTAAAAAAAAAAAGAGGGAAAGGATAAAAAAAGTCAGAAGACAGGCGACAACTGAAGGCAAAGACAGCATCATGAATAAATTCGCTCATACATATGCATATTAAGAGGCGTGTGTATGGGTGTGTGTGTGTGTGTGTGTGCACACAAAAGCATGCTAAAAAAAAAAATGAAGAAGAAGAAGAATATAGAGAAGAAGAAGAAGAGATGACAAGGCGTCGTCGTCTTTTTGCTGTCGCCAACGCTTAAGCGCAAACAAATCATGCGCCAGAAGACAATTGAAATTGCTAGTGTGTGTGTGTGTGTGGGTGTGTTAGTGTGTCTATGTATGAATCTGTGCTTTTAGCCAAGCCACAACGTTGTCGTTTGTGTGCTCTCCAAAGTGCACTCGAGCGTTAAGAAATGAAAATACTATTTAAGCCATTTTATCAACATAATCGTAAATCATTTTGTACTTTTCGCATAAAAGTTGTTGGGCAATAAAGGACCCAATTGTCTTCTGCATATAATTTGTTATTGGATTGCTCGCCGTCGCTCCCCTTACTCCCCCCCCCCCCTGTGTAAAGCCGCTGTCTGCCATCGCCGCATTGCCAGAGGGGTTAAAAAGTATTGCGACGGGCAGCTGCTTTGCTTTTAGTGTTGATTTTCTCGGGTTTTTCGCTGTCATGTATATTTTTAGCTCACACACACACACAACTTGCCACCGCTGCCCCAATCTAGTTACAGCTACAGTTCCCGCTTCAGCTCGCTTTGTCATACATTTCACGCCTGAGAGCACACAATGGCCAAGCGAGTGGAGACCACATCATTATATATGAGCTATGCTGCACACGTACGCAATGGCTACACTGCGAAAAATCAACGATTTTACAACCTATCTTTTTCACATGTTTCCACCCAGTTTAAGCAACCAAAACATTTACATTTCGATTTTGCATTTGCAAGTGAAATTATAAAACTTGCATTAAGCTATTCCATGTGACAAATTTATACAAATTTATTTTAAATAATTAAATATTATACTATTAAAAAGCTTGTCTAAGTTGGCCATTGGAGAGGCAGGCATTTATCTAAAATGGTTATTGTTTACTCAGATCTTTTTATTTGTTGGCTCAGATATATTTGCAAACTAGTCTGGATTTTTCTTCAAATATTTTAGATATTTCTAACGTATTTTGTGCTGGGTCTGTTTGCTCAGTGTCAGAGCTGCTGGAAGAAAGGAGAGCTGAAAGAGTCAGCAGTAACAACTGGAGCTGAAGCTGTAGCCATAATGGCAGTCAATGTGAGAGTTGTTGTTCTTGTTGCTTTGTTGTTGCTTTGTTGTGTGCTGTGCTGGTTGTGCCTGCAGGACTTATCGCCCACGCTAACACTTGGTGGCTTATCTATGACTCTACAGTATCTTGGGGCAACATTGAAATATTTGTCTGTGCCTCACAAATTGCAATTAAGGCCAAAAACACAGCTTGGGGCACAAATGCCAATAGTTCTGTCGTTGAATTCATAATAACATGCCATCAAATTGGCACATGGCCTGCACCACATAATCATCCAATTAAAATTCCATGCCAAATAAATTTAACGCACGAGCTATTGAAAAACCCAACCCGACAACCACATCAAAGCCGAGCGAGAGGGAAATGTGGTGGAGAAGAGGCCAGTTGCCGCATGAATAGTGAAATGTTTTCTTTGAAAATATTTGCGTTAACACCACCCACCCAATGAAAGCAGCTGGAAGTTATTGGCCATAACCATGCCAAAAACCTATGTAAAGGTAGTTTTTAGTTGGCAAACAATGCGAGTTCGCTGGGGCATGCAACAATCAGCATTGATTGCAAATGTTTAACCATTTTCAGGGTTGCTTAAAGAAATGCAAAGAGAGAGCTGTCTGCAGGCCAGCCAAAGGTTTCAACGTGTGGCATAAACCAAGCTAAAGTCATGAAAACCAATTAATGCAACTGTCGCCAGCAGAAAAGCAGACAAGCTGGCAAATTGGACAAAATGAACGACTTGAAGATGGCCTGCTGAGAAAACCAAACTATAGAAACTATAGAAAACTAAACTTATTTAAACAAATTATTTGTAATCTTTGTGATCAATAAAAATCAAGTCTGTACATAGAATAATAAAATGAAATAAATACCATTTAATATCTCACAAAATATTTACAAAAAAAGTTAAATTAATGTCTGCCAAACTGTGGATCTATTTAATCTCTAACTTGGACAAATGGAATATTGCATATGCATCTGCATCCGCAGTTCGTTAGCACACTTAAGACAATAAGCCTTTCCATCCAGCCAATGTTAAACAGCTGCTTTTGTGCTAAGCTGCAGGGTATACGAAAAAAAAAAATAGAAAAAAAATACTATAGAAAAAATTGCAAGATATTTCTTTGGCATTAAAAGCGATTTTCCGCTCGCTTTCCATTAAAGTCAGCCACGTACTTGGCCGTAAGATGGTTTACCCCAAGGCGCATTTGAGGCTTAAATGCGACACGCCCACGCACAAATACACACACACACACACACACTGACAGACTAACGCACATAGAAAAACACACACACACACATACACACACATAGATATATATTCATGGGGCAAAACCTGCAAATATATAAAAGAAAACGCCACGTGCTGCGCGTTTTGTGCCAATGCTGCAAAACTTCTGGCCTTGTAACACTTGCACTTGTGCACACACATACACCCACACACCCACACACACACACACACCCACACACACACAAAGAGACCAGCACACTCAAAGCATACACACAGAGAAACACATTTATTGTATTTTCAACATGTGCATTCGAAAAGTGCGACTCGAAGTGGTGCGCTCAATTCAGTTGCAGCTTCAGTTTTCATCTTACCAATACTCTATTTCAGTTACTGCTTATTCGGTTGCCAACTTTGCCGAATTTGCGGGCTTGTAACGATGGTTTAATTGAAACCGAGACGTGCCTTGCAGCTGCAACAGTTCTACGTGCCAAGCGAAACATGCGAAACAAAAACAATTTGAGAAAACTCTTAGTTTTCCACACCCAAAGACTGCATATAGAGTCCCGTTTTGTATACCTGCTAACAACAATCAGTGGCAGTGGCAGTGGCAGCAGTGGCAGTGGCAGCTGACAGCAAGTGAGTTGTGTTGCTAAATTTGCAATCAAGTTGGCAGACAGCTGCAAAGATTAAATGACACGAAATCATTTTCGAATTGATGCATTGCAAATTGATGTTGTTGCATTTGGCAAAATGTTAAATTGCTTGTCAATGTGCAGCACGTGGCACCATTTAGCCATTTACTGCCACCACTGACCCAGTAATGAGCGTAACAGAACTTTTACCTGACCTGTGGTTTTTGAGTAATTCCATGCCATTCAGCGAAGATAACAACTTGGACCTGGACATGTTGAGTAATTAATGGAAATGCTATGCCAAAATCCAAATTCAAATTCATGGCTCTGGGAGATTTTGGGCAACGTTTTTTTGGGTGAGAGCTCTGTGCGTCTGATTTGGTCGTCTAATGTGCGCTGGGCTGCATATGGAAATGGTGCTCGTTGACTTTCGAGTGGTTTCGTGTTGATTGCTTTGCATATGCATGGCGTTTGTGGTGTACGTGGCTGGCGCACATGGCGAATGCGTGATTTCTTTATGAAAAAGCTTGTGCGCCGCGAAGTATGCAATAGTTATTGACCACACAAATGGGTGTGGAGCAGCTGCGGCAGCTGCGGTTTTTTGCATGATTTTCGCTGCATCGAAAGAAGAAAACATAGTTGAAAAGCCACAAAAAATAAAATGGGAGAGCCAACTGGTTGTGTTGTGTACGTAAATGTGTGTGTGTGTGTGTGTTTGTATGGGCAAATAAATAAAAAAAAAATAAACTATGCAGACTGAAAGTTTTTTGTAGATTTCAAACAGTGCAGCCGTTTGCTCTGTGGCTGGCAACATGAAAGAGCACAGGCGTACACACACACACACACACACACACACATATATACAAGGGCCACATACCGTGCAAACATAGTGATAATTAAAGTTTCGACAACAGCAACACAAAAGTCACTCGAGCTTTATTACTTTGTGTCCTGCTGAGGCCAAACTGGCTGCGCTTTCTTTTTCAACATATTCAAACAACGCTGCTGGCAACACTTGTGTCTCCTGTGCAGCCAGACAACATGTATATTCTTGTCCATTTCCCAACAACAGCAACAGCAACAACATTTGTAAAAGTTGGAACAACATCCTTATGCGATAACAACGCAACATCAGCAGGAGCAGGAGCAACAGCAGCAGCGGCACCCCAGCAACAGAGGCGACGCTGGCCGGCAGGCAGTGTAAAACTTATTTACATAAATACAAATTGAAAAAAGTGGTGAATAAAAACTATATGCAACAGCAGCCACAGCAGCAACCATGTAGTTAAGTGTAGGCAAAAATAAAAGACAAGTGCCCAGGCAAATAGTCAAAGTTTCGCCTTTGACGCAACTGAAACTGAGAGAAATGGAGATTTTAAGTGGCAAACAAAAGTGCCGAGTGGCAAGTTTCGGGGCGTTGCATAGATTTTGCGGCCTATAAATGCTATTATTCTTTCTTCTCTTCTTTTTTATATGCCGCACTTTAATTGTTTAGTTGGCATATTAAGCAATTAGTTAGCCAAATACTAAAAATTAAAATGTTTTCCTTGACAAACATCTCTATTTAATTATGTCATTCAAAGCAAATACGACATTTGAGGCACGCACAAATTTATTGGAATTTATCTCTATTTATCTTTATTTATCTCTATTTATTTATTGATGTCAGCCAAAATGTTTACACACAAAATAGTGTGAAATATACGTGGTAAATGTGTGAAAGTCAATTTCGAAGCTTATTTTTGCTACGCCTGCGGAAAGCAAATGGAAATCAGAGAAAAAACTAAATTTTATGATGTAAAGAAAGACACCAATTATAATAATAATCAATAAGATATTAGTTTTGGGAACGGGTAAATATTCATTTTATATTATATGTCTAACTGCTTTTCTTTCATTTGCTTTTCCAAGCGATTTCGATTTATCTTTTTATTTAAAAAGGTTTTTTTGCTGTCGAAATTTGAATAATTTGAGCACAGGGTAGTTGATAGTCAATCAGCATTATTTATAGACACTTGTCAATTTCTTTTTCCGGCTTTTTTGAGACTTTTGTTTTTTGTTTTCGTTTGTTGATGCAATAAGTTTTGACATTTGAAGTAACGCCTGGCCTGCTTATTGGATATGCAATGGAAAAATGAAATTATATTTCCTTCGCGTTGACTGCTGCGGGCTTAACTTTGCCACAACATTTTGTAAAACGAGTCAACTGCACAGAAGTGCGGCAAAGTGTGGCAAGTGAGAAGTGAGCAAAAAAAAAAAAAGGCCACAAATATGTGTGTGGGTGGTGTAAAATACACTTAACTCCCTATACACATATGTAGGCAAGCGCTTGGGTAAATATGTAAATAAGTATGGAACTTGACAGGGAGCGAGGCCAGTAAGCGACACCCGCTCATTAAATATACAACGAATGAAATGTCAACGTGAAAATTAATTAACTCAATTGCGCAGCTTTGACTTTCAGTAGATGATTGCTTGGCTGATTGGTTGGTGGGGTGGGGTGGTGAGTGGTGGGTAGCTCTTGGTGTCATTGCGGTTGTGTTCGGCGGTCGCAGCAAATGTCTGCCTCATATTTCAATCAAGAACGGCGACAGCTGCGTGGCAGCAGCATAAGCTGCAACATCATTTTGGCAAGAGTCCATCAAGCGATGCTAGCTTCTATCTGCTGCTGCTGCTGCTCCTTGCTCCAGCTTCTTGAAGCCTCATCAATATTTACAAGCGGCGTGCCACAAAATTTGGCACAGCCAAAACGAGAGGCGTGTTTATGAGCTAATGACAAAAACAAACGAGGAGGCTGGGCAGCTAGCCACTCGAGTAAGACAACCACAGACACACACATACACACACATACACACACACAGGAACAGTCATAGGGCAATGGAGACAATTGACAGAAGGCTGAAAGGATCCACTTTTTGGGAGCTGTAACTGGCTCAAGATTAATGTACGGCAATTAAACGTTTAAGTGTTGATTAATGTGACTTGCCGTATTTAAGACTGAAAAGGCTGCCAGCTGTCTGTCAAACAGAGAGAGAGAGAGAGAGAGCGAGAGAGATAAAGATGGGGAAGGAGCAACAAAATTAAAAATAGAATAAAAAAAAAACAATCAAAGGGGCTAAACTGAGCAAAGAAAAAGAAAATATGCAAAATGTAGCTGGCCTAATTCGGGTCAGTGGCATCAACATAAATTCAGGTTCCACTAACTAAAGGGGCTAGGTGCAAGCAGCAGAACTCAAATTGAAAGACATTCGCATTTATCATCTTTACGGTTTAACTGCCAAAGTGCTCTGAAGGGATAACCAGCCAAGTGTAAACCAGAACAGAACAGAACCAAACAGAACAGAGCTGAGCTGAGCAGAGTGGCGCAAACAACAAGAAAGATAAGTAAGTTGAAAGGGGGGGGGGGGAAATTGATGTGGTTCCTCGGCATCCACAAAGTCAAACAATGTTTTACGCCTTACTACGATTTTTATTCTCTTCGAAACCGTTTCTGAGTTGGCTTGCTGTGTGTTTATCTTGACAGCGTTAAGGAACACAAAAAAAAAAAAAGAAGCAAAATGAAAAAGGTGGCAAAAACATGAAGTATGAACTATGAACGTCAAATAAAACGCACTTGGGTAAGGCGAACTGAAATTAAATGTGTGAAATATGACATTGCTATCTCGAAAGTCAAAAATTCCCAAGCCCCAAAGCTATTCTATGTTTATATAGATGTTTTATATATACATTTTGCACCACAACATCCTTGCACTCTACTCGAACAACTACAAATCTTTGTTTTGCTGACAGGCGTACTTGTTCAAGTGCCAAGACAATGGCAATGGCAAAACAAAGAGTTAGCAAGGATTATGGCAGCATTTTGGTTGATTTTCGAATAAAATTTTAATGAATCAAAATAGCCAGCAAACTTTACCAACAACCTCAAAACCCAGCGCACCAACCTTTTGGGCCACCAATCAGCCAGCAATCAGTCGGAAAAATAAAAACCTAAGGCGCACCACTTGTCGTACGTCAAGGAAACAACGAGGAGCAGCTAGCCAGCGGAACCAAGCTGCTTAAGTCTGTCTGCCGTGGATGCTGTGGATGCAAAAGCAGCAACAACATTGTAATAAACATCAAAGCAGCTGCTTTACACAGAACGTTGCACAGATTTGCGCTAAAATATTTATCAAAATCGAGCAGCAGCCGCAAGAGAAACGAAACCCATAAGGACTGCAAAAAAGAATATATTTATAGATATATATATACATATAATAGATATAATATATAAGATATAATATAATTGAGGAATCTATTCAATACTTAATTAGTAGCGCAATAATGTTAAGGACATCGAATTTAAAAATTAATTTAGATTTAGGGGTAAATCGAAAATGAATCTGCACTTTTATTAGCTGATCCCAGGAAATAAAGTAAGTAGATAATAATATATATATTTAAATGCATAAGGTACATAATTTTAATTTTAATGGGTATAAATTTATGTAGAAATTTATTAAAAATACCTAAGCATTTTTAATGATTTAACATAAACAGCTAACTGCACCAAAGTTTTATCAACTTTAATTAAATGCCACAGAAATTATTTGAATTTATGCATTGTATTTGGCTTTTATATGTTTCTTTGGGACAACAGGAAATTCAGTCATATAATTATTTACATGCCGCAAAATTCAACAAATTAATTGAGGCAAACATCCTGCTGATAAAAATGTGGCGTTGCAAAAGGCTGTCTGATTAATTGATATAACAACAGAAGCCAGTGGGCGGGTTGGGCAGAGAAGTGAGGGGAGCGAGGGGAGCAGCAGAGAGCAGTGAAGAGCAACTGAAATCAGGGCTACCATTGGGGCATGACGATTTTAATTAAATTTTCTTAGCTGGCAACAATCCTTTTATATGGCGCCATTTTCCTGGCATTCACATTGTTAACAGCCTTCCTTACAAGCCGCTGTGTATGTGTGTGTGCGTGTGTGCGTGTGTGTGTGTGTGTATCTGTGCATCTGTGTGCGAGTGTGCAATTGTGTTTGTGCGTCGGCTAATGAAAATCAAACGTTGCAACTGTCCCACTGGCTAAGCAAAATGAATGGCGCTGACTTTACTGTTGCTTCCGCAGTTGCTTCCACAGTTGCTGTTGCTACTCCTGCTGCTCCTGCTCCTGCTGCTTCTGCTGCTGTTGTTGCGACCTTGATGCGGCAGCATCTTGTGATTTATTATTAAACACGTATATGAATTTTGTGAGACAGCGTGCGGCATTTACAGCGAAATGCGAAAACAAAACACAGCAGAACACAATACGAGTGGAACCTGTGGCATTTTCATTTTCATGCGTATTTTTATGATTAATTAAAATTTATGCTGGCAACAGCAGAGAACAATGACGTAAATGATCTTTGCTTGTGTGGCAAGCTATTTAGCAGCGCCCAATTAAGTTTGAGCCTAAGATTGAGTGCTGTCATCCGTCCCACTCCTGTGCCCCCGTACCATGCAACACGCAGCTAATTGCAAGAAACTATGCCGTTAACTGTGCACAGTTACTGAAGCGTAAATAAAAGTGAAAGCCGGAAAAAGGAAGACAGCGCAAGATAAAAAAAGAAAACGCAACGCATTTTATATTTATTAAAGCAATAAAATAAAGTACAACCTGGCTATAACCGCGCAAACCCTCGCCCAGGCACCCAGTCGCCCAGATAACGAGTCCAGGCAACAGCAGAAAGAAATATCGCCTTGTCATAGCCATCATGCAGGTCCCTCCCAGAGGACTCTGCCCACGTTACATAAATTTGGGCAGCGTGTGTGTGTGTGTGTGTGTGTGTGTTGTGGGGTACGTGTAAATTGCTGTTGTTTCACCATTTTGGACTATGACTATGGCAATTTCAATGGCAACGCCTACGCCTTATGTTAACTGGTTTGCCTCGGTGTCCCTCTGCATGGATTTGGGGGCATATGTAACAAGGGCGTTGCAATAAATTTAAAATTAACCCTTTTCGGAGCACATCATCTCTGACCTTAGCCCCTCTTTCCAGACAGTGGACCACAACACGTGCTTCAATCTATTTAAGAATGAGACGACACAAAATCCGAATAGTTCTCTGCATGAATCCTGCTGCAAAAATATAGTTCTTAACTATTTTCATTTTCTTGTATTTTTCTGCTCAACATATTCTGTGCAAATTCCAAAAAAGTTTTGTAGAAAAGAATGCGACAAAAAGTTGGCAATTTACATATCTTGGCAACATAAGACTCACAATTTGATTGGCATAAATGTAATCAAATAATAGTTATTTTATGACTTTATTTAGTTATATATTCCTAATACAAATTCCAACTTGACGTTTGCCAAATCTAAAGGAATACAAATGTAATTTGCGTAACTAACTTAAATGAAATTATATAATAAAATAAATCAATCGAAGTGATTTAAAATAACTTTAACACTTAATCTGAAATACATATTTTTCCACTTATTGTCGTAAAATGACGTGGATAATATAAATGCTATTTCAACGTTGCTTGGGGCAGAAGTAAGTAATCATTATAGGTACAACAACAACAAGAAAAAGCGATAAATAAAATGTAGAAATTCCAATACACACAAACACACACAATACACACACAATAAACACAATATCATGCTGACCAAAATACTGGTGCACGAGGCGGCAATTGGCTTAAGGAGGAAACCGTTAAGGAGCGGGGGATGGGGTGACTGGGCATGGGAATGGGCAATGGACATAAAGTGCAAGTGGTCAAGTCAAGACAAAAAATACTTTTAAAAGGAAATCAGTAGAGGAATTTCGCTTATGGGCAACTGATTGTGCCAATGCCAGCAATAGAATCGGGTAAAAGGAAAGGAAAGAAAGGAGAAATTAGAAATTATAAAGTAGAAAGTGGCAAAAGGCAGTTCCAGCTGAATGCGACAGAAGAGAACTAAGAATTGAGAGCTGAGAACTGGAAACTGGAAACTGGGAGTTGGGAGTTGACGAAGGCTGCATCACGTTTGGCGCTTGGAAAATTGAATTGTTTTAGATTTTTTTCACATTTTTCGGCGTTTTGCTTTCGCTGCGCCAAACAAATAAATCAAATTGGATTTTCTTGTGCACTTAATTTCGTATAGGAAATTGCGCAAAATGGCACAACGCAAAAAAGTTAATCAAAATCAAATCAGAAGAAAACAATCAAAATAGAAACAGCCAAGTAGGCTTTGCAGTGATGAAGGGGAAGGGGAAGGGAAGCCAACAAAGTAGACAATCACATTTGCCAGTTGAAAACAATTTCATTAACAGATTTTTTTTTGTGAATCCAAAATTAATTCATCGAGAATGTCTTCTCCAGAATTTATGCAA
This sequence comes from Drosophila multiciliata, assembly GCA_037043605.1. NCBI lineage: Eukaryota > Metazoa > Arthropoda > Insecta > Diptera > Drosophilidae > Drosophila > Drosophila multiciliata. Next base: position 4,132,199 of record JBAMBF010000589.1, read on the forward strand.
AATGCCAATAGACGCATGGAGAATTCCGCTCTGATGACTGGCATAATGCGACAAAAGGAGTTTCTGAAGAGTTGCTGTTACCTCTTCGATCTGAAGATGGGCTGCAAGCTTATTGCTGTATATAAAGCATTTTGGGGCCTGTGGCAGATATGTTACAATGGCAAGGAGCTCTTCGACAAAAAGGATACCCTGCTGGCACCTGAGTGGCTTGGTGCGAGGATAACGAAACACGATTGGCAACTCAACTTCTTCATTGGCCTCGTTGGCTTCTTCAGCTCCCAGCTGCTGCTGGCGGGCATTATATTTGTAAATATTACTAAAAAGTAAGTATTTGATTTGTTTTTCTATAAAAAGATCTTTCATACAGGAACGCAAGGTGTGCATTTTGCTTTGGGTCTTTGTGACAGTGCTGTGCCAACTGGCTTTTATGTTTAACACTTTAATCATCGCCTGCATACCCGAACTTTTGGTATTCGATTTGGGAACAATTGGTAGGCTGCTTCAATTATTATTACTAATTCCTTATTCAGATTAGCTTATTTTTAAACAAACAAGTGGCAAATCTATTAAGTGTTTCCGGTAGTGTTGCAAAACGCATAACCAAGATCACATCATTTCCCACAATTAGTCGCATTTTTGAGAAGGACAATTTCTTCAACATATTTTGCATACAATCAAGTAAAAAAAACACATCTTAAGTATTCGCAGTGTTCTAAAACTCATCACAGAAAACATTTGTTATTTGTGGAATAATCATTTGAATCACTTTTAAGTAAGACACCACAAAAAAAATATTAGAACAGATAATTTGAAAAGGTCTAAAAGTGTTTCTAAAATTTGAAATTTATATTTTCAGTTGTGCAAGTATATTTCATAATAATCGCTTTGGCATATTATATGCAAATGCGACGAGCCGCAATCGTCGAAGAAGAACCAGAAGACTTCGCGGTTCTATTTAAGGCCAGTGAGGTATAAAGATTGACTAGCTTACAGATTATATAGTATTTAATTAGTCAATGGATAATTGTCAATTTCATTCGATAATATGATTTTAATAAAAGTATCATTGATGCAAATTCTCAAGCATTTCTTACTACGCTAGCGTTGCTGATATATATAAAAATACTAATTGATATTACTTAATTGCTAATTAATTGGTAAAATGCTTATTTTGATTGTATCATGCCACAACTCCGACCACTACAACCAATTTTTGAGCTATTCAAATGCGTTATTCTTTTATCTAAAACTATGTACAAATGCAGTATTATTATTTAAATTGTACTATTTAAACATGCTGTTATGATTATGGTTGCGAGTACAATTGAAATTCGCGGAAATCGTTACAAAAATGTAAACAATCGCATTTCTGCTATTTTTGTTCCTCAAAAATTGATTGCATTGGCAAATTTGGACAGGAAAATAGCAAGAATAAAAAAATAATAATACAAAATAAATAAACTCTTCGCTACAGCGAAGCTTGAATACTCTTTCCGCATTGCAAACAATTACTATTATTTTAGTGATATTCTGGAAAGAGCATATTAAAAAATGAAAAATGTAAGCAATATAAAAAAAACCAATTGAAATTTGAAAATTGCATCTAGATATACGAATTTCTTACTTTTGCGAACGATTTTTTTGGCGGCTCTCGCGAGGATGTTGCCGTGGGCGTGCCGCGTTTATTGGGGCGATTCTTTTTGAGTACGATAACGCGCATGGTGCACTGTTTAGGTTAGTGTATACGACTCGTTGGTATGTTGGTGTATGTAAATTCGATGAGAATTTGTTAGCGATGCGCTTAACACGACGCACTACAACAATTAATACTCTGAAACTCTGTTTATTTGTTTATTTGGCAATGTTTTTGCTTTTGGCTCTCGAGTCCTTCAAATGAATTGCCGTTTGTAAACGGAGTTGCACATTCGGGACGCAGCACGTAATGACCAATGCGATGCTTTACATTACATAGTATTGATTAGGTTAACTACTTTCTATATAGTAGATTATAGCAAAAATTGTCTAGTTGTTATTTACAGTACAGATACGAGAGTAAATAGCAATATATCTATTTTTTTTTTGTGTATGTATTTATTTCTATTTGTTGCGAGTAATTGCTTAGTTAGTTTGGTGTTGCTAGATATGTAGGCAAGTGTTTAGTAAGTGGTGAGAGTGTGATAGAGATAGATGTGTGTCTATAGCTATTGTATTTGTTATTTGTATTAGTTGTAGGACAAGCGTGTGTTTTTAGCCAAGTTGTGAGCTCTTTTTTTTGTTTAGTTTGGCCAACCTGACTTTGTGGCCATCTATTTGTAGAATGCACTAATTACGAAATTACGAAAAGCAAGCAAAACGATTCGAAGAAAACTGACAGTGCTACATAGTAAATTGTTTGTATTTTTATTCAATTATGTGTAATTAAATAATTCCTTTATATATTGCATTTTTATTTTGCATTTTAAGCAGCAATTACGTTCTGGCGCACGGTGCGAATGCGTGTTGTATTTTTTGATTGGTAATTTAAAGAAAGCTTATAGAATATTTTACAGATGCTGCCTACACGTATTTGCTGAATTGTTGTTGATGCTTGGATCAACGAGACAATTGTTGTGCTTTACTTACGGTCAAGTCAAGTTTTATTATTAGTTTATATTTTTGGTTACGATTTATTGAGCAAACGCCTCAAGAAATTGAACACAAAAGCCTGCCTGTTCTGCGCTCTACCAAAAAGGATATTGTCTGTGCTCTGTGATTAACAAAATCTTCGTTATTATTTCTGTCGGTTGTTGGTGTTCTTGTTATTATTCAATTATGGTTCTTTTTGTTGTTGTTGCTCTGAGACAACGCCTTAGACTAAAAAAAATGCCAGCGCATTTCTCTTTGATATTTCGTTTATTTTTGCCAGCCAGCCAATCAAAGCTTTTGGGACGCGAGCGAGCGTTGGCGACGTTTTCAATTGTCGTACGGATTGCGGATGCGGATCACTCAGCAGCAATGGGCAGGCCAACAGCAGGCAGCAGAATGCGCGACGCGCGTTATTCAAATGCAGGCACGTGACTGAGTCGAAGCGAAACTTGCACGTTGCTTTTATAAACAGCCAACAGCTAAAGGCAAATGGCATACGAGCCTGCAACGACGCCGACGATCTGGCAACGCTGCGCATGCACTTGTGCTCCCAGCACGAGCTCTCTCTTGCTCTTACTTTGTCTATTGTCTAGCGTCTCTCTCGTGTGTGCCCGAGTCAAACAGCTGTTTTCAAAGACGGCAGTCAGCTCGAGCTAGAAAGTTATTTGCCTTGGCGCTTTTTCCCACCAAACACCAAACACAAACAAACAAATCGCACATCTGCTAATTCACACAGACAGTGACAACCGGAATAAAACGCACACACACACTGAGAATATTTATCGAGTCTAGCACAAGTTTATAGTTTAGATAGCATATGTTATCGTCTTGGTTTTAGTTTCTATTTTAGATTCGGAACCGTCGCCATGCACTGACCAAACGCTAGCTCCTCAACCGCAGAACTAAGCGAAGCACGAAGCACTTCCGGAGTTGTGCTCCGTTGTTCGCGTTCAGGGAATTACATATTTGGTCACATGCGCAGTTGGACGAAACTGACTCGGACTGACTCACAGCTGTTTGACCTACATATGAAAGTGCTCAGTGCACGTGTACTCTGAAGCGTGCAAACACTTTTATGGAACAGTGTCATTGTCAAAAACATCACAGCTCAGCCAACGAGTCGAGTACATATCGAAAGCTCACCAAAAAACTTTGTTAGGACAAAAAGCTCACTCTGACATCAACAGGTGCGCAGCTTGTTGTTAAAAGCTGTGCTAAAAATCTGCGAGTTTCGCATTGCATTGGCGTGTGTCCACGCTAAGACTGGTTTTTCACCACAACACAGAGCTTTTTAACTCACCTGCGCACGTATGGCAGCCAGGTGAATTTGCTTGGCGCGCAAATCAAACTTCTTCATGGACAAGTCTTCCTGTAGCTCGTTAACCTTGTTGTACAACTGGCCCTCAATGCCCCGTGTCTGTGTGCGATTCAGTGCATCAATGGCGTCCTACAAGAGATACGAACAAAAATAAAAACATATGTAGGTACACACATTGAGATGTGTTCAACGGATGCTGAATGGATTATGCACAAAAGTTGTAATCCTTGTAACACACACCTGCAGCTGGCGAATTTGCAATTCCAATTCGATGGCCTCACGCTTAAGCGACTCCAGTGCCGAACGCTGCGACAGCGTCGAGTGGCGGTCAAAGACGAGCTCGTTGCGCAAAAGGGGCGTCATCTCCTGCAAGAAGTACACAGTAAAAACAAATTGGTTAAGTTACTAAGAACAGTTCTTAAAAATAAGCACATTTAAATATTTTATATTATTTGCTTATTCATTTTTATCATGGTTTTCAATTTAAAGTGCTTAAAAATAAATTAATTTCATTGTTATTAGATTTTATTACATTTGTAAACTTAAAAATTGATATAACTATTCAAAATTCTTTTGTTTTTAAGTTTTGTACTGCTTTTCCTTTAAATAAATGTTGTGAATCTCTTCCTGAAGACAAATCCCTTCTATATTCGAATTATATTGGAGTAATATAAATAGATTTGATCAAAAACCATAACAAAAATAATAATAGAAAATATTTTTAGACACGAATAAATTCATATTATTCAAACATAAATAAATAAATATTGTGGAATATTTTTTGTAGTGCATAGTCGGGTGTGTGGGGATTTGTGTGTGTGTATTTGTGAGTGTTAAGCTGCTATGCGATGGGTGTGTGCATGCATATATCATGTATTACTTACACTATAATCGCCCGACTCCTCGGCCGCCTCGCCCGGCTGCTGTGCCTGAGGTGGGGCAAAGGCGCGTCTGGGCACCTTCTGTGCCTGCGATGGCTGTGCGAGAAGTCGCACAAAATTGGCCAAATCCTGTTGCGGGGACACGGCGCCACATTGGCTGGCCAGGCAGCCGTATCGTCTCGCCTGCTCCGTGGCCTATAATTATATACAAATGGCATTTATGTTATGTGTGTGGGCATAATAAAAACACATCAAAATAAAAGAAGAAACCAAACATTTAATAGTCAGGCACATTTGCTCTGCAGTTGTATTTGATGTCGGAGCTCACGCATTTGTCATTACATAAATTACCAGGAGCAATTTGGGCAATTATGAGCAATTATTATAATGTTGATGAAATTGTATTCAAAGTGTAGTAAAAAGAAATAAAAAGAAAGAACTCAAAAATGGGGCGCACAGTTGAATGTAAACCACCTGCTGCGGTGCGGTGCTGTAACAAATTGTTGCACACAGGCAGGCAGTGAGGCAGTGGGGCAATTGTCATAAATCACAGATAATCACCTTGTTGGCAATTACATCGGCGCCCTGCTGCAGCGAATCGGACACAATGTTGCATAGGTCGTTGTGTATTTCCTCCAGTTCCTGCATCAGTTGGGGCAGCGTGTCGCCGTGATATGCCTCCAGCATGCCATTGGTGGCATGCAACTGCTGCACGTACGCATTGTGCGCATCAATATATTCGGTGAGCGAGTGCTGGCTGGGATTCTGGCGATGTGCCACATGGCATTGTTTGTAGTCCAGGCGGCACTAAAGCGAAACGAAAGCCAACAATGAAAACAATCAAGATGCACCATTGTCAGGAGGCATGCAACATCATATTGCGTATGCGTGATATAAGTAGACAAGGGCTTTGTGAGTGTCTCCTTTGTGTGTGTGCATGTGTGTTTGTGTGTGTGTTACTTTAAGTCATATTCTGCACATACATACACACTCTGGGCCACTTGATAGGCCAACATTAAGTGCAGCTCATTGGAAAAAAACCCTTGGCGTGCCACTTAATTATGTTGCAAATTGTTATTGTTGTTGTTGTTGCTGCTACGTACCTTTGACAGCTTCTCTTCAGTCTTTGCGATTATAGTCTCAAAAGACTCCCTGTGTGTAAAGATTTTGCGACTTTGAACTTTGCGATGAAAGGACTTATCCAACATTGGTCGTGACACCTGCAGATGAAAAAAAGAAAACAATAAATTATAGCAAAGTACATATTTATTATTAATATTATTATTATTACTTAAGATATGTCAGCATTACATTCCAACACTTTCTGGGACTGATACTGGCATTTCCACTGGGACCTCATATCTCGCTTACTAAATGTAACCTTTATTTTCGGGTCTTCAATAATATATTTTGGCAACATGTTTCACATCGTTGGTCTTTTGTTCTTTGCCAACACGAATATGCAAATCATTGTGCAAATTGTAATTTAAATACACAAACAGCACCAAAAAGGAAAACAAGTAAGAAAAAGGCTGTAGTCGAGTGAGCTCGACTGGCAGATTCCCTAAGCGTAGCTGTTGGCTGAGTTGGGTTGTCTGTGAAACCCTCACACCGATCCACTTGACACACATTTGGCTTATAGATCAAAACTCCTTCATTTTATACACATTTCATATTATAAATAATTTATTTAAGGAAAAGTGCTTGCATGTCTATAAGAAGAGTAGGTGGGCAGTGGAAGATGAAATGCAGATTCGATTGCTCATTTCCTAAATTATATCTTATAAACACCTTTTCTTATTTTATTTTAAATTTGACTTTAGCTTATTTTACTTAAATGCATTCAGAGCAAGCGTTATTACATTTGTATTCATAAAATTCCACATTAAAAAAAAGAGGGTACATAAATAAAAAATTATATTTTACGTCGCTTCCATTACAGATGCGAGTTCCCAGGCCTACCAAAACCCGCGTATGAAACCACATTAACGTATCCACATTAACCTTAATTGGTAATTAGAATGTATAACCATATATCCTGTAAAAATATGCATTTTAATTGTGAGGTTGGCCACTGGTTGATGCGCCATTATTCAATTAATGCATTAATCCGACGGTCAAAGCAACTCAGCACTCAGATTGAATGTGTTCCCGTGGACAACACAATTTATCCATTTAACAAAGTGTCAACACACTGCCACACTGCCACACACACACACACACGCATACACACACATGGTTACACATGTCAGTTCTTACCTGGCGGGAGAGGACGCTGGCCACCTCGTTGCAGGCCTGTGAGTCGGTTTCCGCTTCTTGCAGGAATGTTTCCCATGCCTGGAAGATGGCCAGGTGGCAGGCGGGTCTGTTTAAATTAAATGACAAAAGCAGCAAGTTTATATCATGGAGCCCGCTATTGAATTGATATTATTAAAGCCGATTACCTCTCCTTGCGCAGCTCAGCATTCTTCTTGCGGTAATTGGAGACTAGAGTTTGAACGGCAGTTGCATGTTCCTCATACAATTGGGAAAGTGTTTCGTTGAAATCGGATACTGAAATGGGAAGACACGAAAAATGTTGTATACAAAAAATACTACAAATTTTCTATAAGTTAAATTTAAAACTTAATATATTAAATTTTTACAATATAAAAAGAAGAAATACCCGAGAACCATACATACAATCCTATTTAGCCTCTACCCGAAATATTGAGAAAAAAACAATTTTTCAATTAATCTTGCAACAATATCTACTAAGAAACTTCAAAAGACGAACGTGCTGAAAACGCCGCAAAACTGGTCAATGTAGAAAATTCAAAGTGAACCTCAATTTGCATGCAACCGAAGCAAATTTCGAATGCATGTTTTTTTCTCTTTCTATTTTGGATTTTTTTTAAATTTTAGTTTGCACAGAGCTAGCCAAGCAGAACTTCGGGTAACAGTTTGCATACCTAATGTTTGTCGAGTTCCCTGGGCACTTTCCTTTGCCATCACCTAAGTAACCCAAACTGCACTTGAAATTCTTTTAAATACTTCATATCAAAGTGAACGAAAAACAAAGTTTATTGTACATGGAATAATTAAAATCTGATGACAAATTTACGCTTCTTACTTAAAATTCTTGATTTACATTGCTTAATTTAAAACAGTATCTGATCTAGTCGATTGTTAGTTATTCTAATTAAATTAAATAGTATTCTAAAAATTTGCCAAGTATATTTTTTTAATGAAGCAACTAAACTATCTAAAAATCCCTTTATGTTGAGAGAGCGACTTAAGCAAAAATGCACAAGCTTCTAAAACGAAAGTTAAGTGCATTAGTGTCGACAGGCGAATACACACACTCGCACACATTAACACACACACACACACACACACACCCCCACACATACTTGCTGCAGAATGCTAAGCAGGAAAGTAAAGTGTTTTCAAAGCTATTCTCAAGGTTTTTGCCCTGCTTTCGGCTTAAATGCACTCAATTTTTTTTTTTATAAATGCCAGCTTAAAGCTTAAAGTGCAATAAGCCAAGGATATTTAACTGATATTAACAACCTAAGGTGTTTTATCAACTGATGACGCCATCTCAATGTGCGTACTTAATGTAAAAAGGCTGCTCGTAAAATGAGTAATCGCTATCCCATATCTGAAAACTGTCTGTCATCGCCCCGTAATCCATCACGTTTACGACAATTTAAATATATATATGAATCGGCAATGGCTTTTAACCTTTAGCCCCGCTGCGCAGTAACCTGTCAGCTTATGAGCCATAAATATTTGTATGTGAACTGCAAAGCAACAAGTAGCTTTGGATTGCACTTCAATTCCGACTTAGATCATTCAAATGCCAGGAAAAATATTATGATTTGGTTTGCTGCAGTTCTTGTTCAACTGAGACAAATGAGAAACTGTTCCTTTGCGTTTGTACACAGGAAATGTTATTAAAAAGTTTTTGTAACTCGCACTGAGAGTTGAAATTACACGAGTACGCCCCAAATGCAATTTGTGTACAGTTTTGTGCGTTGCCCTTGGCAGGCACTGTAACTTTTTGTGACACAAGTCAAAGTTATGTTCGTGCTTTGAAATGTTGTGCGTCCATCCAAAGCAGTTGCTAAAAACACATTTTATAGACACTCAACTGATAGATACCATAGATACCCTATATACCCTATAAACTGTCTACTTGTAAATATATTTCTGATGTTCTCAAACTAAAATAATTATTTTTAAAATCAATAACGAAGTCTTCCTGTCACTTTGAATTTAAATTTGAAAGCTACTTTTTTTTACTTAACTTGGCAATATTTTTATTTCACTTTGTTTTTTTTTTCCTTTTTCTTCACTATTTTTCCTGAGTTATCGGTAAGCGCATTAAAATATATAAATATGTTGTGTGCGGCAAGTTGTGGCAAGTTGTGATTCCCCAAAAGAATTGTCAAATCAAATGTGTATTATGTTCAACTGATGTATTGCTTTCGATATTGTTGTTTTTCTTTTTCATGTTCGCGCAGTTTCGAAATTGACAAAACAAGTTGAAAAAGTCAATGCAGCAGATGTGTGCCGTCGAAATAAACTTCAAAGTAAACAAATAATATAGCAGCTCAGCTAGTTGAGGACCTTAAGGCTGCACAGTAGTAAATCTGACAGATTGCCATGACTGCCAGATGTGAAAATGCTTTATTTCTAATGTTGGTATTAGAAACATGGTCACATCACTTGAATAGATTTATGGCACAATCACAAGGTATCAGATTGTGAAGCGCTGCGATTGAAATCAATAAGACATAAAGTGAAGATGGCACACACAAAACAAAGCACACATAAAACCAAACACATCAATACACTCACACACACACTTAGCCAAAAACAATCCGAAAACTTGTCCCTCATGTCCAACAAATAAATTGTTTACTTGAGCATGAAACAAAGCCCAATGCTAAAAGAAAAGTTATGTATTTTTGTCTATCTGTTTATGTGTGACTTGTACAGATATATATATATATATATACATACATACATATAGACGAAAACAGACTCACCTGTTTTAATTAGCTTAAAGTTGACATTGTTTTGGGATTTGAAAGCCTCATTCAAACTGCTGTGACTGTAATCCTTGAGTATTCCATTGTAGGACGCCATGCTGCCCTGTGGGCTAAGGGAACCACCCCGTGGCCCCCTCCACCCGAAGAAACTACGATTTTTTGGACCACTTGAAGATTTTGCCAAAGAATCTGCATGAATGAAAAACATTTATATTAATTCAAGAAACATCTCAGTTTAATAACAAAATTGTAACAGAATAATGCAATTAAATTAATTCAGGCAAACAAAAGATCAAATTGAATTAACAAAATAAATAACAAATAAAATACCAATACTTGTTTGTTTGTCTATATATGTATACATATATTTATAAACAATCAATTTAAGCAATTAAAGTAAAAGTAATTACTAGAAAATTCGTAAACACAAACAAACGAAACCAAAACCAATGCAAACAAATTCAATTTAATATCAATTTAATCAAATCTCAGCCGCATCAAATCCGAATCGTATTGAATCGGTTTAAACGGCATTCAAATAGCTTTAAGAAAACAAGTAAATAAGTAAATAGGTAAATATATAATAAGTAAATTAAACAGCTGTCCGTCTGAGGTATGCGTTCGGTTTCAGTACTTCATATAATGGCAGGCATGGAATTTTGGAATTTTCCGCTTTTCCACTGTTTGTTTACTCGCATTGTGATAAACACTCAAATGTATTGGGCTGACATGCCAGACAACCTGTCCATGCCGTCTTGTCCCCTTCTTCCCCCCTATTCACAAATCACTGTCTCTCATATTTATGCATAAATAATGAGTCGAGGTGTGTTTTGCTTTGCTTCTGCCTTTTCCGTTTCTTTGGGTATTTTGAGTGGAGCCGACGGAAAATTCGAGTGCTTGGGCGCCCATTAGAAGAGTCAACAGAGCTGTGCGCTGGTATCGTCTACCCAGGCATTGTCGAGGCAATTCGTCCAATTCTTACTCATTTAAAATACAATCGATAAATGAAACGTAAATATTTTTGTTCTCCCTAAAAAAAATAGGCTCCTGGGCGCTGTTTTGTATAACTGGTCGACTGTGCGGGCGCTGCAGCTCTTCAAATATTTAGCTATTCACTTGGGTATTTGTATAGCTGACCACACACACACACAAGCACCAATATACATAGATATATCTAATTTATCCAGAATGACTGACAAAATACAAAAAAAAAATGTATAACAGTCACAAACAGGTGCTATTTCTGTTTAAGCTAACAATTGGACTTATTTGATAGACATAGATAAATTTTTCAATCAAACTCTAACATTTTGTGGCAATTTAAAAATGTACAATTAAAAAATATTGAAATTCCTGAGAATGATTACTAAAGCAAAAGTACATTTTCAATTAAATTTTTCGCAATTATTCTCCCACACTTTGTTAAATTGTGATGGTTTTTGAAGCAGTCTACTTTTAAATTGTTTTTTTTTTAACTTTCTCAAAAGTTAACAGTATTCAAGTTTGTGTTGAAACGTTTTTAAACATTTATTTCTGTTTAACATTATTAAATAAAAAACTTAATAGTTTATCTGTGCATTTAATATGTGCACTGTGTGTCCTGGCAAATTTCGCAACTGCAGGTTATAAATTGGTTATTCATAGACGAGGGAGTTGGCACAAGGCACACATGCCTCTGTTGCCATCGGGATTAGAGTATAAATAGCAGCAGGATGTCCCATTGCTGCTTTTCGGGGGGTGGTGAGGGGTACACGTGGCGTATGAATGTGTTTTTGTAGCGCGCACGAAAATATGCTATAGAAATTATTTAGCGACAATAAATGACGCAGCAGAGCATTGGCAGCACGGCATGTGTCATGTCTTTGGTCTTTTCTATCTGCCACATGCACAACAGTTGAGGCGTGCTTCTGCCACTGTCAGCTGGCAGATATCCTGCAGCTTCGCAACGATCACGTCTGGCAACGCTGTTGATTTAGTTGCATTTATGCGGTCATCAAATGTGTAAAAATGAATTTCAAAGTGTGCGACAACTCGGCAACTTGGGGCGTGGCAACCTTACGTGCTTCATTTCTTGGTGGCAGCATGAGTGCCGTGCAGAACTGCCGCTGTTGATTACACTTCGCACGCAGCGAAACGCGGGCGCATTCATTGTGAAGGCGTTCATCATTGCACAGCAGGATGTGCAGCGTGCTCCTTGACTGCTTGACTGCTTGGCTCCTTGCCTTTTTATTTTCCTGCTTCGTTGCTTCCTTGCCTGTTTGCCCTTTGCAATGCAAAGCGCGTCTGCTTTTCACAGGAATTATGTGCGTGCCCATTTCGCGCACTCGCTTCTAAAAAAAAACCCCCTGCAGTGTTAGGTTAAGCCCCGCCAGCCAGTTTGCGTGTGTGTGTGCGTGTGTGTCCAGAGCATATGCAAGCATGCACATAATCCACTTTGCATGCGAGCAACTTAACTAGAAACGGGTGACGGGGGGGAACGGAAATCATTGCATGTGTGATAAGAATTAGGATAAGCCGGCAAGGCAGGCAGTCAGCTGGGATTCTCGTTAAAGTCAAGCAGCTTGGGTACTCGACTCATGCCATTCTTACTGTAAATTCCACTATTTTTTTTTTTGTTCTCTATTATTTTATAAGAGTAAATATGCAAGTCATAGCGTGTGAGAAAAAACTCAGTTTTGGCATGCAAAAGCTTGCATTTCCTTGCAGGAATTACTTATGAGCAACTCGCTCAGTGTGCACTCCAGTTACAAAGGACTAAAAATGTGAGAAACTGTTAATAAATGCGAGCTGTCTATATATGTTTTTTATAGCACTGTAAAAAGAAAAAAAAATAGCCTATTTACGAAAAAATACTTTGCATAAGAATGAAAATTTATCCTTGAATCTTTTACTCAATTTCTATAAATAACAAACTGGTCGAAAAATATATTAGAAATCTAATACACAATTATTTAAAATTTAAATGATTTCTTATAAACTTCTTTCAATTATAATTTCCCCTCTTATATGTGGTTTTATCTCTATTATTCTATGCTTCCTTTCTATGAATATATTTCATGATATTTAATGGCAAAAGCACTCTTGCAAGGACATCACAAGCCATTTATTTAAAATTTATACGTTTCTAAAATGATTTCTTATTAAATTTTTTCAATTATAATTTATCCTTTTATTTGTGGTTTTATCTCAATTATTCTATGCTTCCTTTCTAGGTATATATTTCATGACATTGAATGTGATTTACCCATATTCAAAGACTAAAATGGTGATGATTTAAGCCCCAAAAATGTTCTCATTTTCATCTGTGCAACAAAGTGGCCAAAACAACTCCTGCAAGGACGTCACAAGCCAAAGCCGTAAACGAAAATCATGTGAACAATAGCAGTTAAAAACTTGCAGCACTTTGTGCTTGCTTGTGCATTACTCAATCATTCATTCAGTCCATCAAGAAATCAATCAATCAATCAATTCAACCAAAACAACAAATTTATAGACATATATTTTGTTGGCAGCTTGCGCAGCAGCAGCAGCAGCGGCAGCGGCAGCTAAACTACTAACTGTAAACAATTTGATTAGCTTGTGAAAAAGAAGTTTTTGGGGGCACCTGTCACCTTTGGAGTGCGCACCGCCACCAGCGCTCGCTGGAGCCCGTGCAGCCGCACCCGCCGACCCACTCGCCCCAAGCTCATCCCCATGATCTGCACTGCGGGACTTGGCATTAAGCGCTCGCTCGCGCTCCTCCCGCGGGGAACGTGCAAAGAGACCGCCTCCCGTGCTGCCGGCAGGACTGCGTGTCCTCGGTGAATCATAGACACCGGCATATTTCTCCAGTGGTGGTGAGTAGCCGCGTCCGTCAGGCGACGTCGTGTTGGGTGTGAGAGGATGCAGTTTGATGACCGGTTCGCGTGCCTCAAAGAATGCATCGAAGTTGTTCTGGCGCAGGTTCTCGCTGCTAAACACTGGATTCTCCACATGCACATGGACATCCTCACGCAACCGATGGCTCTCGCGCGTATCCGAGGAGGTGGAGCGTCCCAGACGACCCAGCGGTATGTGAAGCTTTGGACGCAGGCGTGATTTGGTGGTGGTGGGTGATTTATTGCCGCCACTGCTGGTGGAACGCTCTGGGGGCAGATCCATGGGCGACATGGGCCTACCCCAGCCGGGTCCAAAGTGAGCATGTGTGGGATCTTGCGAGGGTGGCTCCAAAAATATGCTCGGGCTCCTCGAACGTGCAACGACCAGCGCCGAGCCCGAGCCCGCGCCCGATGCACCAGCTCCAGCTCCATAGTCATCTAAACGCTCCTCGTCGTAGGCGCTGCTGCGCTGGAATGGTGCGCGTCCTGCTGCAGAATTGCTGCCGCCTTGCATGCTGGAGTCATTATTATACATGGACGTGCTCAGCGGACGCTGATGTGGCAGCTGTGGCGACAATGGCGCCCTCGACCGATTGCTCTGAACGCTGCTCCGTTTGCTGCCCCCGGAGTTGTGGTTGGAGTGGGTCAAGGAAGCGCGCGAGGTGCGTCTTGTGGGTGTTGGTGGCAAGCTCTGTGACTGAACAGCAAATGGCTGTGATTGCTCAAAGTTGAAAAAGTTGTTGTTGCCGCTGTTGTTGTTGTTGTTGTAGTTGTAGTCGCAGTTGCTGTTGACGTTGTGCGGTAAGCTGGGCGGCGGTGGTGCGGTAAATGTGGTGGGAATGCGAATCGGTATGGGCTGCGGTGGTGCAGAGGCAACAACTGTGAAGCTGTCGCTCGGATAGCTAGTGGCGGCAGCGCCAGTAAAGTTGTTGCTGTTGTAGTTGTTGAAGCTGTTGTTGTTGCTGCTGGAGATGGCGTTGGCGTTGGCGTTGGCGCTGTTAGCGGATCTAGTTGGATACTCGAGTGGTATCAGTGGCTCGGGCAGGCAATCGAGTGAGGGTCGCGGTTTCACACGTGGTGCAAAGAAACCATAGGTCATCAAGATGAGCTCATCGGCGGGATATATTACGTACATTCCTCAAGCTCGCCATGTGACATGGTTGGCAGTTTGCTATTTAATTGTGCAGACAGCTCGCGGGCTAATCCCTAATTGATAAGGCTAACAAATTTCATAAGCTCTAACTAAATGTTTAACTAACTAGAATCGTTAAAGGTGAGTGTCTTTTTGTTTGAAGTAGGGATCAATGTGTATTACAGTTGCAGTTGCAGTTACAGTTAAAGTTTGTTGCAGTGTCAAGTTGTCTTTTATAATGTTGTTGTTCGGTCTCAGAGTCTCACTAACTGAATTTTCAATAAAAACTAAAAAGAGTTACTTTTAAAAATTAGAAATTAAATACATGTATATATATATATATAAACATAAGTATCAACTATTTGGCGCGTACTTTATTCAACTTGGGTTTATCACAAATCGAGTTCGAACTTTTTGGGATCGTTTTGTCATTTAGTGCGCTGCATGCTGGCAATAACTGTAAAAGAAAGAATAAAACATTAGTTCAAACTCTAAAATCAAAATTAAATAATAAGCTGTATAACTTATCTTAAATTCTTGCTTAAGAAAAATGTTTCAAAAATCTAACATACTTTTCGAAAAAAAGCGAAAAAATTATCTTAATAAGCAAACTACAATTAATTAACATAATAAAAACTTTAAGCATAGGCAGCAACATTATTTATACTGAATATTTTGCATATGTTTATTGTGTGTTTATTTATATTACAGGCAATTTTTACTATTTAGTCAATCGATTTTTATTAAGAGAGTCATCATAGAACATTTTTTGGGCAAATTTAGGGAGCATAATAGCAATTTTTATCTGACTACCTACTCAGAAAAACCCGATAAAATCCACATTCAATAGCTGTACCTCAAAAACTGAGGGACAAACAGATGGGAATGTCTATTTTTTTGTTTTTTTCATTACACAATTCGAATACCCTCTACCAGTGTATACAAATAACACTAATTCAATTTTAATTATAAATCGTATGCCGTTTCTAATAAAAGTGAATAAAAACAAACTTTGGCCGCAGACAACAGAGCATCATTAAATTATTTAAATTTACGCATACGAGAAAATTTGTTTCTCATTTTATTGTTTACCATTTCAATTTATTGCGTGAGAAGTTTTATGTCCAAAAGTTGAAGTGAAATGTTCTTTGTCCGGGATTCGGCATAGGTTGCACAGTCGGACAGCAGCTGGAAAAACTTTGTGGCAGTTGGCAAAACAAAGTTGCGTAACTTTACCACATGGCTTCACAGCTATGGGAAAAATGCCTAACCTTCTGAGTGGAAATGGGCAGGGAGCACAGGAATAGACGAGCTTTGCCAAATTGGTTTAGACATGTTGTGGGTTCAGGACAAAGATAGCTCATAATGGGGCATTTAATGGATGTGAACTTCGCACAAAATTAACAGAATTTATGTACTTAACTCTGACAAACAGGACAGAAAATTACGCACATTACAAGGGATTAATGTTAAAACAACACTCAGTTGGGGAAATTAATGAGCCATATTAATTGTTATGATCGATGATGGACTAAATGAATGCAAATTGATTGTAAAATATGTCAGTTAGGGATTGCGAAGCGATGTTGAAAGCTGTTGTAATTATAGAATATTAAGTGGTATTCAAATAAAACGTAAACAAAATTAATTACTGTTCAAAAATATGTTCTGGATATCTTTAAAAACGCTTATTCTCTCAATAGTTTTTATCCAAATGAAATTGAATCGAAAATGTATTCAAAACTATTATTAATTAAGACCAAAGTCCATTTATACAACTGTTTGGGATCTTGGCTGATAGATTTATGGCTAAAGGCCTGCTAACCTGCTAACGAGTAGATAAACTAAATAAACCTGAAAGCTTAAGTAATATTGAGATTCCTTGGCCATGAGCCAGCTGAAATCTACACGGCATTGAAATCGCATTACGCAGACAGCGAAACAAAGGCGAACGATTAAACTTGTATTGTCATAAGCTGACAGGCCTTGTACCTATCAAAATAAATAAAAGAATGAAATACCCACGGCAAATGCATCAATAAATGAATTAATAATTAAATCATGAAAACCATTTGAAGGCAATTCGAATTAAAAGCAAATCACAGTATTTTATAAAAACTGAATTACATATAAGCTGCAAAGTTGGAATGCTGCTGGCAGCTGGTGTGTGTGTGGCAGTGTGTGCAGGTCAGCGTGCATATAAATAATTAACCACATTTAAATGCCAACGATGCAACTTAACGTTGGAAAAATGGTCAAGGGAAATGGCAACTTGGATGTTGGTAATGATGACGATGATGATGATGAAAATGATTGGGTGCTGCTGATGTTGATGTTGATGCTTTGCGATGCTTTGCAGTTGCATGGAAAACCGTTTGCATATATGCAAATATTTTCTTTCCATTTACGTCGCAGCCAAAAACGCACACACTTTCATTCAAATAATTGAATTGTTTTGGCAGCACTTTAGCAGCTCGTTAAATCTGTCAACACTGATCAATCATCCCAGCTGTGTGGGAAGTTAGACGCTTTTACATTGTCAAAAGGTTAAGCGAAAGGTTCACAGGACAGGTCGAATTTTGGGGTGTCGAACGGATGCGTTTTTCCCTGAAAGAGGAAATTATTTAGCATTTACAAGCCACCCACATTGAAGGTCAGTAAAGTGTTGCGCTCAAATTGCCAATTACGAGCAATCTCATAAGTCAAAAACACAAAGTGAATGCAATTTTGTAAAATGCACAAACATGCTCAGAGTAATAAAAGTCAAAGCAACATTAACGGCAACCCGAACGCCAACAGTTATGGCAAACAGCAAAAGAGCAACTCTCAGGCATTTGTTGTGCCACAGCAGTGCAACAGTAAATAGGTATACAAAATTAATTAGCAGCAAAAACATTGCAACAATCTGAAACTGTCTGTCAATGACAACACTGACAACGTTATTTACTGGGCGTCGAGCGGCTGCACAGTGTATGGGGGAGGAGGGGTGCGGCGGATGCTTGGCGCCTGCCTGTCGCTACTTTGAAGTACTTGCTCTTATCATTGATGGCTGCACAGGCAAGTTGTGGAAAAACTTGTCGATACTTGTATACACTACAACACAACTTAGAATAAAAATAACTGTATGGGTTTTACAAATTGTTTATTAAATATACTTTGAACTCGCGGCATAAACTTGATATAATTTTCACTAAAAAAATTATTAACTGTTGTTTTCATCGTACCTCGACGCGGCCTGCTTTCGATAATCATCACGACACACAGCTGTTCGATCTCCAATATATCGATCGACCAACCACCACACTCCTAACTTGAGTTGCATTCTAAACATGCATCTATTTCCTATCAAAAATTTAATTATTAATCAAATAACTTAATGCTCAATAAGTTTCTAAAATTTTCAAATATTCTAGATACTATCGATCTATAATTCATCACCTGTTTTGGGGAAAACACATTCACATGTAAATATAAAAATAGTTGCTATTTTATTTATTCCCACAAGCAGATTTTACTCACACAACGACTTTTAATTATATTTATCATTCTAATTTGACAGTTAGCAGTGGCTTATTAATGCAATTCTATTTACACAGGACTGGTTGAATTGCACTTGTGCAACAACAGAATTTACCTAAGCATGAGTATACTAAATCCAATTAAAATTAACTCAAATATTGTAAGTGTGGAAAGTCAATGTGCCTCGACATACTCTGCATATTCACATCGCTTTGAATAAACATGCAACATTTGAAAATAGTTCGAACTATTTCTGGGTTTTCGCTTATTCACAAACAGATTTCACCTATGATTCAAGATACTAAATCAGTGTCGTTGTAAGCATTCCGTTAATTTGTGTTAGTTTGAATTGAGTGAATGTATTTAATTTACATTCAGTCAAAGGCTGTTTCTTCAAAATACCTTGTGCTAAGCAGAACGCTTCTTTTATAAATGATATATTTTGTGGTTGAATTGGACGCATGGAATGTGTCTGCTGTAGGCTGACAGACAGTTCGACAGGTTAATAAATAGGGTGCTGTGTTGTCGGATGACAAAGCCAATATACCCCAGGCTGTTCAGTGCGTATATCATAATCAGGAAACGCGACGGCAAACAGCAGGCGTCGAACAGCGAGCAGCAAACAAAATGTTATAAATAAATGAACAGCAGCTGCTTTCGGCTCTCACTGCTCATATCATGCTCGGCCCTCCTCCACCTCCGACCTCCCCTAACACTTCCGTCCTGCCCCAAACTGTCGCCCAATGCAATTTTGGCAACCTTTACATTGGCAACCAAGCATCTCGACGACTTCACGACATGGCCGCGATATGCCCAACAGCGCCGAGGCAGCAAACTTGGCTCAAGTGCATTGTCAAGGTACGGGGCCCGGTGAAGAATTCCCAGATACATATATACATAAATACATACATAAATACATGAAAAACATATGTGTAAATACAATTGCATTGGCAGTGCGCTCTGAAACTGTTGTTGCAATGTTTTTGCCATGTGTATTATTTTATTTTAATTTCGTTTGTTATTTATTTGTGCGCACACATAAATTAACAAAGATTTTCTATTCTGTTTTGTAGTTCTGCTATGAAACAAAATTCTTGAGATTCTTTGCGGGAAGAGCGTTACTATGACTATTTCTGCAATAGCATAAAATTATCTATGATTAATCAATTGCGTAAGCTGCCTTGAAGGGTACAAATGTTACCCTGCATAACAATGAGGAAAGGCCAACCCAAAAACCCAATTACTCTGTATAAATATATAATTTTTTCTGGCCTGCAATTTGAGTCTAATACCTCATAATTCCCTTATTGAAATGTGTTGGCTTTGGAACTCTTGCGAGCACCGCTGACGGCAACAGACACAAAAGTCGCAACGCAATGAATAATGACAGGTAGTGTGTATATATGTGTGTGTGTGTCCTTATGTGTGTTACAAGGTATGGAGGGAATGTGAGAGGGAGGGACGACTGTCGGTGTCAACCCTCACAAAACGAGCTGTCGAAAAAAGCAAACTCAATTTATGAAAACATTCATGCAGCTAAAACATACGCACACAAATTGCGTATGCGCTGCGTGAGCCCATTTTGAATGAACGTAGGCTTTCCTTACTTCCTCCCATTCTGTCCTCTAACCCCCTTACCATTCCACCACACTCATTTCGCTGGAAGTGCCTATTATAGGAGTAGTCTTTGTGCTGTCATATAATATACACACCAAAGTGAACAAGTCGTGAGTCCTTTCACAGGGAAATTGGCCAATTTTTAAGAGTGAGTATGAAAGGCAATCGCATTAAGCTAATTAGATATAATTCACCAGGTCAACTAACTGATTGATGTGCCCATTTAAAATGTTGTCATATTGCTCAGTTTCATTGTGTTGTCCTTAACAAGGGTAATTTAAATATTGACAGGACTTCCTAATGCATACAAATTAATATTTACGAGCATATAGGGAAATCAATCATATCAACTTGAACAGTCATCGGGTAGCATTTTAGACATCTTAAAGAAACTTAAGTTAAATAAAGAGAAATTATTTATTAAGGAGAAATTATCTGAGTATCCGCTGTTTGGCGAGATCGGCCTGTTATATCATAAATCAATTGCTTACAAGGGATAATAAATCTGAATAACACTTAAGATAACTGTGCTATCTTGTCTTATTTGGTTAACACTCACCGTTTAGAGCAGCTGCAATTGTGTTAAATGAAATCCTTTGCTTAAATTTATTGCTGACATTTTAAGTTGGAAACGGATTTAGCACAAAATGTTTATTATGATTTATGACACGTAATTATTGTGAATTGTGTGTTTGCACACAAAAATCAATTTGTTGTTTTCTGTTTTCTGGTTTTTTTTTTTAATTTGTTTATTTCATGTATAGTTTTCCTCTGTTTTTGTTACAAAGTTGTTGATGTTTTTGGTTTTGCTCGGAGCTCGTTAAAGTCCATTTAGCAAAACTTAAGAGGCAGCCACTTTTCCACTTTTCCACTTTTCCACTTTTTACGCTCATATAAAATATATATATATGTGTATATATTACCCATGCAGCGATAAACCACTGACAGGCAGACAAACGCCAGACACGGCACGACACGATACGGCACGACAGAGCACGACAAAAACTGAAAAACACACATGCACGCCTGCACACACACACAGGCACGCACGCACGCACACACACACACAGGCAAATAAATAGACGCCCGGCAGCAGCGCGAGGCAGTCAACGACGCCGATCGACGATGAATTTAGACTGAGGCTCAGCAGCTTGTAAGCAATTCAGTTGCTATTTTGACAATATTTGTTTTTGTTCCGCTTTTCTTGCTGCCTTTTTTCTTGCTGTGCTTTCGTGCGATTCTCATGGCTCTTCGTGTGTTTACTCTTCACATATTGTTATTATATTCATACGATATATATACATATACATATATATATATATTTTTTTTTTTGTCTATATGTGTTAATGCTATATTGACTTTGGCTGCTGATCTTATCAGTGCGCTTTTAATAGCCACTTTCTGGTTGGGCCCACACACACACTAGTGCATTCATAATTGATAATGTGTATATTTATTGGCCTGGCCAAAATACGCGACGAATACAAAATGATGTACAATATTTACTTTAATGACGTCGCCAGCACCAATCAAGCTATCCAGTCAATGACGTCACCGTTTGTCACAGCTGTCACGCGCATACTGTGCCTACTATTTATAGATGGCACGGCCAACGACGCCGCTGCAGCATCGGCCAAAGTTGCCTGCTAATTTTCGCAAGTGTTTTTATTTTGTTATTTTGCTTTTGCTTTGCGCTTTTCTTGGATCGGCCACGTCTGAAAATAGAAAGCAAAGCACAAATTGTGTGTGAAACTCATTGAAATGTTTGCGCGTACTCAATTTTAATATACGCAAATAAAACTGGCAACACTAGCCTAGCTGCGGCAACATTAGCAGCAGTAGCAGCTGATTACTCATACGCCCCGTTTGCGCGTCAGTAATCACTACGAATTAAATTGCATTAAAATTATAAATTGCATCACGCGCAACAATCGCAAAAACATCGCCAGATGCGTAAGTGTCAACGCACATTTCCACCAGGTGAATGCATCGCTCCACTTGAAGGCTTCGCTAGCCCAATTTTTAATTATTATTTATGATGCAGGGATACGGAGACATGCAAATTCACTGCCCAAAATTCGTTAACAACTGAGAGACAAATAATTAACGCAATTCAATTTGAATATTATTTGATGGAATCGAGTTAATAATGTTTGCTTCTTGACATGGCTTGAATCTGCACACAATAATAATTGTGAACGCTTTTCAACATAGTTCTTAGCCAGAGTATAAATCAGATGGATAACAAACTACAAAACATACAGAATAAACTGAGAATGAGAATGATTGACTTTATTGGCCAACAAATCGACTTGTTTGCCACCTTATCAGCCAATCATCAGCAATAATATTTAGTAAATTGCATCAATTTTGAACTGGCATTAATAAATAGATAATTTGCTCTTTGAAATTAATTAGGGAATGCAATGTGTTCTCATCCAAACATGCTGTTTGGTAAACATTTCTGGTTGTTATTCGCTTGATTTCCTCTTTGAATAAACAGCATTTAACATTAAAATAATTGTTATTAAATCTATAATTAAATTTAATTTCAACACAATTTGTTGCCAAATTATGATTTATGTTGTTTTTAATGTATTTTGTGATGCGGACAAATTGTTTGAAATGTGTGAACTACATGAAAACAGGAAGTGGTGTGTAATAATATTGTGTAAATAGTATTTTAAACCAGAGCACAGATAGTGGCACGAGTTGGGAAATCAGTGTTCCTAGGATTCGTATTTATGGAAGAGCAATAACAAAAGCAGCAAAGCGTTCAGGATGTGTTCTGTGCAAATGTACGACCAACATTTTGGGTCTACACTTTTGGGGTATACTTGATACTAACAAATTACGTGTTGTGGGTGTGTTTGTGCGTGTGTGTTGGGTGGGTTGGGTGTAAGAGAATGTGCTCTCTTTTTGATGCCACTCGTGAATTATAGATGCCATAACTGCCATTGGCGGCTGGCATTGTGCCATTCAATTCCAGTCCGTAATACAACATTATTCTCCACCAGCAACACGAATATCTGCCTAAATATGCCCAAATCAATGACGGCCTGGATTTGTGCCTGATTGCCACTCCTAATACTGCTAACAATCCAAGCAGCCACATCGACTATATTCTGATTTGAGTGTTCGGACAGCCGGCCAAATGCTTGCATAGTTCCAGCTTCAATGATCCCATCGTTCGGTTGATTGGTGCCTCCAGCAATATGGCCAATGCAACGCAATGCTGGATTTAAAATTCGAGTCTCGACTGTTTTCAATAGATTCACCATGCGTGGCACTGTTTTCGAACCGATTTCAGCTTGTATCAATATCATGCGTCGCAAAATACAGAGTCCAGCAAGCATAGGACTGAATCTCCACGTCCGTGGAAGTCAGAAATTGCACTGGCAACAGGCGCTTCACATGCTTCTAGATTAGAGAAGGGTCTTTGGTCCGGCACAAATTCAGCATCAGCCTTATTCATCATGCTCAATGTCGATGTCGCGTGCCGCAGGACTAACGCCGGCCATGTTGCCCAATGCCCAAACCACCTGCCACGCTAGATGAATGTTATCAGTTTTATGATGATATATTAAAAGCGGCACCACATTCTCGTAGTTGATGGAGTGCGTCCGCTCGCAGTCCAGACTGCCTTAAACTTAAGCAAATTCATGTTGTTGCTTTTAATAAAACGAACGCAGATTGGCACAATTCCATGGTCCATCAGTAGTTTAATGATTGGATTCGTCGCCTGACAGGACAATGTGCGTGCCTGCTGCATGCCCAGAAGATGTCGCTGTGGATCCTTTTTGTTCATGGCAGCCACAAGCAACTTCGTCAGCGACAGTTCCCCAAGCAGTTGCTGCTTGGTCACGGCTAGATAGATATCCATACTAAATCACAATTAAATAACAGTGGCTTCAAAAAATCTACTACGAGTAAAAGAAGCATTTGATAAAATTTAGAGCCTTATTTTTTAATTGGTTTCCCTGTGACAATTTTCAATAAACCTCAAAATGAACAAGTTTCAAAGAGATCTTCCAATTGCAGATTTCAACTTGACTGCCCATCATGCCAGGTTGAAATTTCATTCATATTCACTCACAATTTGCTGGCAGACTTTTAAAACTGATTTGCTTAAATTAAGCACTTGATCAAACAAAACTTTTGTTACAATTGGAATTTCGCTTGGCAGAACTTTATGTCAGAACTTATAATTAACCGAGTTTGCACTGTGATTGCTTTGTTAGTAACCAGGCGATGACTGCTCAATTTTTGTGTGGTAAGAATTTAAATTGTGACTTGCCACTTTTTTGCAGCCAACTTTAGTAATTGGTTGCCTTCACAAAAAGAACGAAGAAGAATGAAATTACACGCACGCCTTTGATGTTCAGTTTGACTATAATTGCATTAAATTAAACAATGTGTTAACAGCATCAGCACACCAATCTATGCCGTCCATCCACCTCCTCGTGGATTCGGATTGTGCGGCGATGGTCGGGTATCAAAGGGTCCGCCCACGCGGCGACTCGCCTCACTGAGTCCGACTCCCAGAAGCAGCAACAAAGGCAGCAGCAGTGGCAGCAGTTTACTCGGATTGAGTTGCATCTTGTCTGAAATCCTCTCGTTTGTTGATTGATGGCACATCGTCCAAAGACACAGCATTTTTATATAGCCCAGAGCCCGGCAATTGTTCGGGGGATTTCCAAGATGATAAGCTCGAACAAATGCCAGCGGGGTTAGATAAGCAATTTTGGTGAAGGGGATGCACAAACGCGAGAAGCAAAAAAAAAATCACCAAAACAAAAATGAGACAGTGAAATGAATGTAAAAAGCCGCTGCTGAATATTTAAGTTTGAGCTTGAAGGTCGCTGCCAAGTCAGCCACTTTATGTTGTTTTTTGCATTGCAAATTTACATGCAACAACAACGATGTAATTCAACAGCAACTTCAACATGCGTCAACACAACGAAGGCGCTACTTCCACAGTACCAGCACTTGCCCCAGTGTCGTGGCTGCTGTTGCACTAGAGGAAAGAGCTGCTTTTTTTTAAAAAAAAAAAGTAAATTTGACAATGAGAATGAGAATGATTACTTTAAACTTTTGTGGTATATTCTAAAAATTTAAATTTAGACACACCTGATCTGGCCTAGCAATAATTACTTACAACTTGTTTTTTGATAGAATTCAATATCTATATTTTATTTTTAATATTACACTCATTTTGCTTTAGTGTAATTTGTAAAAAAAAACTTTTCCAATAAATAACAAATTTGAATTAAGGTGTTATTCACATTGTTTTTTTTATGAATTTCAAGTTTAAACCTTATCAGCCAAGTGACTTATATTTTATATTTATATATATTTGCACATGTTTAATAGAAAATATTTGAAATAAGGGAATTTCTTTGTAAACAATGTTTTTTTTATATTCTATATATATAGTAAAATACTTGATAAGCTGTAGACTTATCTGCTCAGTCTAGACTTTGTTGTTGATTTTACAATTTATGCTGGAAAAATGTGTTTTTTTTCTATGGTGCTGCTTTCTATAGGAGCTGTTGTTGTGGCTGGTTGTGGTGCCACTGTCAGTTGCACTGCCTTAGCCCCTTTGGCCCTATTCGAGCACTTTGTTAGTTTGCTTGCAGCTTCAGTTACCACCGGAAAAAAAGGAATTGTTGCGGGTTTTTATGGGAGACGGCCAACTGACATTTTGAGCGTTTTCCCCATGCACTTTAGCATTTGTGCGGTTACTTTATATTTGGACATGGCATGGGCCATTAGGTTAAGAAAATTTGCACTTTGTGGCAACAAAAATCAATAAAAAGCAAAACTTTGCTCATCAATGTGCTGAAACTAGAAGTGAAATTTATCGGGTAATCAAATATACAAAGCATACGTCTGCGAACATACACAAAAAAACATTAATCGAATAGGCCAAAGCCACAAAATCAACCAGCTAAAAGAAAAACAAAAGCAGCTAACAAAATGAAGGCGAAAATTAAACAGAAAACGAATAACTTTGATGCACCTAAACAAACGCAGAAATGTTTACTTAAGAATCGATGGTTTCGGTTCTGCTACTGTTGCCTATTGTTCCTATATTGCCCTTTATTTTCCTATAACCATAAATCAAAACCAATGTGTTGGCCAGTCGAACATTAATCGATTTTCATTGCGAACGCATAAAAAAATACACTGAACTATTGTTTACATACAGCTGCGAAGATAAACAGTTTGCTGAACATTATAAACAACACAGTAGGCAGTACATTTTTTTTGGGGTAATTTGTCAATCTTATTGCGTCAATTGTTACCATTGCATAACCACAACTGAATGGGGGCAACGAGTTGGGGGCAAACAGCAAGTCTGCCGCAGCAACTTAAATTCCCTGACATTTCTCGTTTTTCATGGCATTTTCATCATTGCTGCCGCTGACATTTTGAATTATTTCCTGCAAATTCTTGGGCTGCGTCTCAAAGTGAAAAGTTAGCGACCCGTGGCAACGTAAACATACCAGTTGGAACAGCTCCCGACAGCCAACTCAAGCCGAAAACCAGCCCCATCCACATTCCTAGTCCCACAATGCCAGTCAAATTTAATGGCTCAAAATCAAAGCAGTGAAATGCTGAAGTTGCCGCGATTGGCAAGAAAACGATAGCAATTCAATTGATGTCAAATTGCTGACATTTTAATGCGGCTCGCATTAAATAAACTCAAGATCCACAAAGTTCGATTTGTATATGCTATATATACAGGAAAAAGTTATTAGTATTGATAATGAATCCATTCACATCTGATTCGCACTCAATTTCAATTCAGTCGGCTTATTAACGCCATGAATTTGCCCGTTTTCAAATGAATTCATTGAAACATTTGTTAATATTTTATACAGAATTAAGATTTTCCAATATACCCGTAAATATAGATTATATTAAACAAATTTGTTATTGCATTTATTATTTGTTATTTTATTTTTCAATCGTTTTTTATTTTAAATTAAATTTGAATTTATTATCAAATAAAATTCCATAATTTTCGAATTCTCGATAAACCAATTAATGTGCCAAAACAAATCAAATATTCGCTCAATCAAATCAAAGGATAAACAAACGTCAATCAAATTTGCTCATGCATGAGAAATCGCAATTGACAGATGAGCTTTGCACAACTCTGCCTTAATTGTATTAATATATATGCCACACTATTGTTCTGACAACCAAACTTTAACGATAGACGACTGAATATGATATTAAAGGTGAGTGTTGCACAAGCGGCACGTGCCAAAATCCTCTCAAAAATCTCCAACTCTCAGGTGGCATAAAACTAATTTACAAGTTTTCGCGCGAACGAGTTTGAAGTTTGAGCGTCAAGTTTCAGGGATGTGAGTTGAATACTTATATATAAATTTACATATATACGATATATGCTAAAAAAAAAAATATGAACAATAAAAATGCCAGCTAAAGTGAAAAAAAAAAATACAATTGCCTAAACAGCAGGCAGTTTAGGCATAAATATGCATTTTTTCTAGATGCTTTCATAAATAAAAGCTATATGAGAAATGTGAACTGTTTGTAGGTTAACAGAACTGGGGAGTTTTGTTAGTTTTGGGGCCTTGTATCCATTTTGTTGCTTGAAAGCCAAGTCAGAGTTCATTAGGTATGTATGTGATGTCTACTCTGCCCGGGGGATGCGGAAAGAGAGAGCACGAGGCGGATGGGGAGTTTGCTTTAATGCCATGTACCCCCACAATGTCTGCCATAAATGTGCCAGCTCATTTTGTATGTCTTACGAGGTGTACAGGGTG
This sequence comes from Drosophila multiciliata, assembly GCA_037043605.1. Classification (NCBI taxonomy): domain Eukaryota; kingdom Metazoa; phylum Arthropoda; class Insecta; order Diptera; family Drosophilidae; genus Drosophila; species Drosophila multiciliata. Next base: position 4,159,989 of record JBAMBF010000589.1, read on the forward strand.
AGGGGGGGTATGTGGTGCACATGGAGGCGTGCCAGGTTGCCTGCCTCTAATTTTATTCAGACAAGATGAAGCACTTAAGAATGCGTTATGCGATGTCAGCGGTTGGGGTCACGCTGTGTGGCAATCGTCTATATGTCAGTATCTTTGGGTACATCTAATATCAGATGACTGGCTGTTCCGTACCCCCTCCAAGCACTCCACGTGCGCACCTCACGGCCAGGTGATAATGAGCATACTTTGGAGCGAGCAACGAGAACTTAGAGGCAGCGAGGCAGCAACATCGAGATGGGAGCTTTGGGCTGAAGCTGGAGCATGACACACATGTTGCCATTTAAGCAGCTAATGGCGTGTTTAAAGCTAATTGCCGCTGCCAACTGCCAACTGTTGGCCAGGGCCTAAACACACACACAAACACACACACACACACACAAGCAGCCACAAATGGCTCGGCTACTTGTTTGTTAACTTTACTATTTATTTTATGAACTTTCTGTGTCGCCTCCGGTAACCGCAACGGCACCGCCACTGCCAAAGGTAAATCCTAAATAATGCAGAATATTTACTGTTGCCTCCTTTCCTTACCCAACATACCCTGCAACAGGATAATACATAAACAGACCGCACATATGAATTGTTTGTTGGTTTAATAAACATAAAGAGTTGGAACGCTTGATTTTAATATGATGTTTAAATAATTATATATAAAGTCAGAACTACTTTAAGTTGTACTAAATATATATTTATGTATTCATGTATTCATAGATTTAGTTTAACCATATTTGCATGTTAAATATTATCTTTTCAAATGTGTTTATATATTTTATACCAAATTTAGAAACCATGAAAAATAAAGCAAATAAATTAAAATACATTTCAAACGAAATCGTGACAATAGAATACAGAAACATAGAAATGGAAAATGAAACCATTCGTACAAAAACATTAAAAATAATAGATTTTAAAACAGAAACAATAGTTAATTAAAAATAAATCCTACTAAGAAAAACTAATCTCTAAAAAATATTTAACAACCACACAAAATATGAAGCAATCAATAAAAATGTTAAATAAATGCTTTAAATGTATGAAAGCAATGATAATAAAAATAACTACAAATAAAGAAATAAATCTCAAAATATATTAATGGTATATTTAATAAAATTTGTATCATAGACCTGTTACTGATGCCAGACACATTTTAAAGGACATCCTCAAGTCGTGCTTTTTGGACTGCGTAATTGTTGTTTTGCTTAACGTAACCACAGGGAATATCTCATTTGGCTGGGCTTTGTTGTCACAGTGGGTATGGAAATGTTATTGTTTGTAATAAGCTCACCAAAATGGAGCGGACAGCAACGGCCGTAAATTCCGTGCCACTGCCTCAACTGCCCCCCCCCCCCATGCCCCACCTGACAGTTAATCAACGTGACAAACAACAAGATGGCAGGCAAAGGCTCTGAAATCTTTGCCTCCTGCCTGAACTTAAAACACGTTAGAACCTCAGCAAATAGTTTGCCATTTATTGAGCGGCCAGTGATTGGCTACGAGCTACGTGCTTCCAGTTTTTGGTAGATAGATTGACCAGCACCGAGACACGTCCCACTGGGTCTCTCAAATTTGCTCGTTTTTAAGTGCTTTGTGTGCTGGCAACATTGCGTATACTCAACGTAAATCTAATTTCGCACACTTCAAAGCTTACTTAACGCCCTAGCAATTGTGTTAGGGGCAGCCACTGGACATCGATAGGCATCCGTGTGATGCCACAACAGATTAGGGCAGCAGATTGATGTTTGCGGCGGTTTTTTTTTTATGCGGACATGATGTGAAAATAGCAGCTGTGCTTAAATGCTTAACAAGTCCAACTGCTCGCGATTTTATGGTCATTGTTTTGCTTGGCTCGCGATGCTCCTGCGGCGAAAGGAGGGCGTGGCTGTCGTTATTAGAATGAAGACGGGCCCCAGCAATTTATGCAAAACGTGCTTAAGTGGCTCACATCGCGTGAGTGGCCCAACTAACGCGCCAACTACCAACAAACCACTCCGTAATCCAACTCTTCCCTCCTCCACTCAGTCGCTAACGGCTCATTATCAACAGCATGAAAACAATGTCTGAATTAAATATATATATATATATATATATAATTATGTGTGTATACACATAAATAAAATGTATTCAGCTTTAAAGGTTTCGAATTCAGGTCAGCTAGTTGAAAGACTCTTATGGCCAAGAGACGAAATAAATGTTAAGGTCAACATGGCAGCCAAATAAAAGAAAACCAAGTCTCAAATATTCACTTTTGTAATTGGACGATGTCGTCTGAGACTGTCGCCTCCCTGCTTTCCACTGCCGCATACCTTTAGATCCCCATTGAAAAACCTTCCACTCCAAATTCCAACGCCAGCGACACTCAGCGAAAAAAAAAAAAAAATATATATATATATATCTATATATAAAGACCATAAAAAGTAAAAACTCAAATTGTATATGTGAATGTGCCAACAACAGGCACCGCACCCAACTGTTGGTGTTGTTACTTCTGATGTTGTTGTTGTCATAAAATATGTGTGTGGGTCTCCCATTTTTTTCTGGTGGATTCCTGCTCCTCACAATTCAGGCGCATTGTATTCTGTTTGTTTTATAGTTATTGTTTTTGTTTCTCTGCCATATGAACCCCCCCCCCCCCCCACCACCACCCCAAGCACTTTATGCACATTTAATCTTATGACAAGCAAAATGTTGTAAAATTGTTTATGGCACTTTGTGACATGGTCAGTTTTCCATTTTTCAGGATACTAAATATTTTTATTCCTATATGCGAGAACAATAAGAAGAATAACGTACAACTGACAGATTATCGGACAAGTGGTCTCAAAAACATCTTTTAAAATAAGTAATCAAGACTAAATAAAAATTCGAATCTTAAAATATATAAAAAAAAAATTATATTATTTCTCCATTAAATATTAGCTAAATGTATACAATTTGTATATTTTCTTCAACAAATAAGACTGTTTTTTTTTTATAAATATATAATAACTTTTAATGTACTCGGTCATATAAATATTTATTTTAAATGTTAAAAACCACTGGATTTATTTATTTTATTTTATAAATAGCTTGCAAATGTTGCCTCAGAACTGTTAGATAAAATCCAAGTTGTTGTAAATGGAGAAAATAATATGTTTACTGTAAAACAGAACAGTTTTCATATAAAAACTTTAAGAAAATAAATGGAAATTTTTGAGATCAAAGACAACTGTATTTTTGTATGTGTAGCACACATAAGATATTTATATATTCTGTTGCAGGTAGCAGTAGTTTAATTGCAACCCCTACGGCCATAACTCACCTGGTAATTGTCGTTAGTTGCTTGCTGCTGCCCCTGGCTGTTGCAGGCAACCTGTTGGTTGCTGAAGCAGCTGCTTTGTGTTGTTTTTCTATGTGTTGTCGTTGTTGCTGTTGTTGTTGATGTGGCCCGTTGTCATCTGGTATTGGCAGACAATACAAATTTCCACTGAAACACTTGGCACGCTATTTGGTTTTTGTGTCCAGTTAAATTTCATTTATATTTTAATCGAAATATATTTGGCCAAGCTGTCTGCTCATTTGGTAGCTGATGTTTCGCATAGATACTCGTAAATATGTATAGATGTTTTCGTATAAATTTGAAAATTATTATTAGTTATTTGTTGTTCGCTTTGTGCTTTGGTCTGCAGTCACATTTCGTTTATAATTATTATTCTTCTTTTTTTCCATTTCTTTTCAGCTCGTGTGGGTTTTCGATTTATTCAAAATTCGGCAGAAAGTCAAGCGGCGCAGTTTTTATTACATTAATTTATGATTGGAATTTGTTGCCAGTTAGCGCTAGGTTTATCAGCAAATATGTGCAAATGTTTCTTCTCTCTATACATATATATATTTTAATGTATGTTTTTTTTTTTTGTAAGTAGTTTCAATTAGGTACTACTAAGCTGCATCGAAAAATATATATAGTTCTAGTTTAGTATGCCCTTTAAGGTAAGTTTCCTGTTTCAATTTGGTCTGCTTTTGCGTTAGATATAGGTTTAAAGTTGAGTTGCATTGAGTTCAGTTGAGTGGAGTTTTGCGGCCGAGTTTCCAAAAAATCCAAAGCTACCCTACAAAATATATATATGGGCATTAAGCTTGTCGCCGATGTCGCTGATGTCGTTTTGCTTAGGTTGAAAATCACTCCTTATTGCCACATTGAAACCGAGCGCGCACTCGAGTCTAAAACGGGTTCAAATTACTTGATTGCATTAATTATTCAGCTCGTAAAGGTAAGTACAAATATATGTGTTATGCATATAATTACACAAACAAGTTTGCATGTATGTATATATATCGGTATGTATGGTGGGGTCACGGAAGCCGCGTCAAAACTTCACAAGTTGCGAGTTGGCCGAAACGAAACGAAGCGAAACGAAAGCGACACGTCAACTTTACCGTTGCGCGCGCGATAATTATAATCTAAAGCATACTTTCTAGCTATGTTGCACTTTGATAGCCATCTAAAACATTGCATTCGCCTTCGCGCACACACACACGCACACGCTTACGCACACGTACACACACACACTAGCACTCACACACACGCTAACGGACACACACACACATACACTGAGAACTGTTAGGTACTTGTTGTTTCAGCGGCAATGAGCTGCCTTCAGGCATTTGGCTTCTCCTGTTTTGGTCTCTTGTTTATGCCGTGGCGCCCTTGCGGCCAACATCACGTCCAGCTAGCGACTGAGACATCGCTGCGTATACGCAACGCCGTCGACTTGCGATGTCGGGCTATTTTCGGAGTAACTCCACAGCGTCTGCGCAGTGAGCAAAAGAGAAGAAAATCAGCAGCAGTCGTCGAATGGAAGAGCGCAGCCAAACAGAATCAAGCAAGTGGTTTGCATTTGGGCCATTGGCCCTAGACAAAACATGGCTAACAGCACGCACATATGTATGTATGTCTAGGTCAAATTATGAGCCTGTCCAAATGAATTGTTGCACTAATCTTCACAAATTGTTTACGGTCACACACAGAAACCCTCTGGAACTCAGTCCATCAATAATCAAAATATATAAGTCAGCTTTTAAGATAATAAGCCAACTAAATGAACAGCTAACAACAATCAGTAGCAGGTTTGTGGTAGCATAAGTTAATGCATGAGCATTTAATTACATGGCAACTTGGTGCCGTGCGGCATGCGGCGTGTGGCACAATGAAATACAAACACACATCTAGCAGTGAAAGCAATATCAATTGACCTGGCTGCCTGTGGCGGCAATCTAATGTTTTGTTAACTAATAGCTACTATATATAAATGAAATCCAAATGAAAAGCAACTTGACAGCGTTGTGCAAGCTTCTTAAGTTGCTGAGCAGGAAAATCGATGCAATCGAAGCAGCTGCAGAGCAAAATAAAAAGTGAACATCAACATCAACAGCGACAGCAGGAAACAAAATCTGTTTTAGGGTCGGTTAAGGGGTCGGGCGATGCGATTATCTTGCTGGGGTAAGTGGGAAAAACTTTTTAATTAAAATTCACACGCAATATGTTGCGTATACGCAACGTAGTACCTAAAAACCACCCACCATGTCTGTCAGCCTGGCCGCCAGTCCTTGCTCATTAGCGTTCAAATTGTGCGCGTATCATGTAAATTAGATTAGATGGAAATTGAAAATGTAAAGCAATTGCGGTTTTTTGTTTTTTTTTTTTTTTGGTTTGTATTTTGCCTAACGCACAATCCTCTACATCCTGCTCAACGCGAATGTGGCACTCATTCCTGACAAAAGTTTCGATTCACTTGCAGCACACAGAACACTGACCAAACAATTTGCAAACTCATCTCAAGCGTTAAAATTTAGCGAGGAGGCCTCAACCCCTAAGCAGGCATTATAAAAGTTGTTAAATACCTAACGATTAAATTATTATGTATAAAAAGTTCAGACTTTTTTTTATCAACGGCTGCCGTTGCAAATATTAATGAAGGCAAAGTGTCCAAGTAAATGAATTCAATGACACGCCTCCCAACTATAATTTGTACATTCATCAAGTAAATTAAGTTTGTGCGCAAACAAAATATAAAAACAAGTAAGATTGCTCTAGTCGAGGGAACTCGATTATTAGATACCCTGAACAAAGTTGTTAAACATATTAAATTGATTAAAGCACAGGTTCAAGTTATATTTCCAAAATTCATTTTTAAAGCCCGAATTTAATGTTATTAGATAAATAAAAGTTATGACTACAATTGAAAAGTTCTTATACAAACTTGATGGGCTTATATAGCCAAAGAAACAGAGACTCCTCTGTTAATCCTGACAAATATTATATTTACTTTATGGATTCGGAAATGCCATCTTCAACCCATTAAATACCTATATACCCATTTTAATGGGTTCAGTGTATAAAATGAAAGAAAATGAAAAAAAATAGGAGGACTATATTATACGTCCTTTATTATAGTAACTTGCTCTCTGGGGACTGTGGGCGTGCTGACGCTTTTGTCATGGAGTGAGCCATGAAATTTTTATACTAGCTACTTGCGTCATCTTTACTTGTAACTCACTTAGTGCATGCACTTTCTATGTAACTCTGTGGCAGGTTGACATCCTGTGTAGAAGTAGTAAAACATTTTAACCTTTTATTATTTATCATGTGAGCATTGCTTTTAATACCCTTAACGCATAAAAAAAAACAATGGAAAGGGAATATTAAAGTTTCGCAAAATGAAAACATAAATATTCTTAATCAGAATCAAACAAAGGAATAATATAGAATATAAGGAATAGCTCAAATATTGAATTTATGTTCTCGCAATCCAAGTACAGACTAAGTAAATTTATTTTTTCGATAATTGCCACATTTTGCGAAAATAAATATTTACCGATATTTGCATTGAAATTAAGTTCTTTCGATTGATATAAAATGCATATATTTGGCATAAACATAAATTTATGTATAAAATGCTGAATACAACAATGCAAAGAAATATGAGACACTGCTTAAAATAGATAAAAAATAAAAAAAAAACATATAAACAAATAGCCCAAAAATTTCAAATTTCAAGTCGTGTTCCATGCCATATTTGATTTTGTTAAATAGGACGTAGACATGTACAATTCATATGTATTGAATTACACATTTCTTGATAAAAATCATTTTACAAATCGAAAGTACCAAAGCAGCAGTTGCCCACACAGTTTCTTTGGTGTCTAGCAAAAGTTCATTTCAGTTTTCCAGAAATACTGCAGGGGCAGTAAACTCTTAAGAAATGATTTTACGCATTGCAGACTTGTTGCACATGGGGCAATGTGTTGTTGCAAATTGCAAAACAATTCCATTTCGATACATAAAAGAGAATTGAATGCCACAACTGTTTGCTGATGCAGGACACATCGTATCATGCTATGAGCACCTATAAAGACTAATCTCTGATAGTCAATAATTGAAGAGTTAAGATTTCAATGTGGTCGTAACTTTTACCAAAGCATAAAAGTTACAATTGCTGCAGTGGCCAACTTTGAAGAGTCTCTTTTACTTTTACCTTAGAGGAGCCGGCAACGTGTTCTGGTGTTTTATGGCTGACTTTCAGTTGATGTTGCCTTAAAAGAATAACAAAATTAACATTGTGCCGGCGGCAACAGTTCAAGCGAACTTTTGCTGGCATAACTTTTGGCCACATAAATTGTCTTTTAATTGCTGGCATGTACGGCAAAGTAATAAAGTAGGTGGATGCAGCGAGCAGCCATTATGGCCAAGTTGAAAGCGAGTGAAAGCATTTCGCACAGTAAATGAATTGCATGGGCGATAATTTGCCAAAACTGCAGTGTTGGCCACTTCAAAAAGAAGATACTTAAATTACAGCCTGTTAGCCAAAGTACAGACGCGATTTGGTAATGTTTAATTAAGCAGCCAATTAGGGTTGTCAGGGCCAACGAAATTTGTTGGGCGAAGAGTGCCACGCGTCCTTTTCTAAGCGCTTTCTGATGAGTTATGAAAACCGTTAAGACCTTCAATTAAAAGGCAATTTGCCGCGATGCTTTACCTTCATTTCTGTCGGCCAAGCAGGTAAACCATCAATCAATGTATGTGTAGCGTTCTTGATTAGTCAAATTAAGGCAATTGGTAATTGGGATTTATTTTCGATATCAACTTTTCGATTTGTAAAGCCATTAAATGATACGACTCTAATTATAAGTCAACTGGCTGGAAAAATGGTAAGCCAACATTAAAACCAAGACAACTGACGTGCTAAGCCCTCGTTATATATGTACATATTGATTTTGAACTCAAAACCGGCAACGCAATGCCACATTGCCCCAGGAAACAGAGCAGCGGCAAGTCAAGAGGCAGGCGGTAAATTTGAATGACAATTTCAATTTAGCAATTTCCATACTAATGCCATGCGGCTAACTTGCCACTGCCTCCATTTAGCTTAAAATACACACAATTGGACACAAGCACAAACACACACTCACACACACACAACTGAATTAGGTATTGTTTGTTATTTGACAAATGAGTTGGCCTCAAGCGTTTGAGTTGGATATAAAATTGTAATGATTTTTATAAATAAAATCAATGTTAGGCAAAAAGTGAATTGAGTGATTGAAATTTAACAACTTGCAGAATTTTATATATATTTTTACATTAACTTGTTGAATATATAAGAGCAACTTAACTTAGAATGAAAAAAGGGAAACATAAGAAATTTGTGACTCCATTTAGCGATACTTATAAATAAGTAGTTGCTGTAAAATATATTCAAACATATTTCAACAATATCAATTATTATTAATTGGTTAAAACGTCATTAGTTCTATCTAGATTAAAAACTTAGTTTTATTATAACTGACAGGGTAATCTATGCATTTAATAGATGCTATCTATTTGAGTCCATAGCTCTTCCATCCGGACCATTTCTTTCACGAATGTATAGATCTATGTCTGGTTGATAACTTCTATACCTCGAAATTAATATATATTATAGCTTTTGCTTACAAAAATCATATATTACAGTTTTTGTATAATTTTTGTGAGTTCATCTGCAGAGAAAAAAAAGTAGTTATGGAATTTTTCATATTCCATATACGAAAAAAACAATCAATTAGTTTTGTTGTATTTTAATGTTTTTGACATATAATAAATTATTTTTTAGGCGTAGCGAATAAGAAATCGGCATGCCATTAGGATACATATATATTACGACTAAATAAACTTACTGTAAATTTGAATGACAAAGTCTAAACACGCGCACAACACTAATGAACCCACACACACACACACACACACACAGCTAAAGGTTCAGCCCTTGCGTGTTTTGTGTGTCTTTCTAGTTTTAACGCCTGTGGCACTGAATATTCGATTAGACCTAGATAAGGCTACCAGTACCCCTACCATCAAAGTGGATATCTATTCGTACCCATGTTATATTTTCATTAACTGATAAGATATAAACCAAAGCGAACAAAAGCCATAAGCTTTGTTATCCTCTAATTAAGTTTTCATTAACTGAATGCTGCTTTTGTTCCCATCTTATTTACATCTTAAATGTTATGCTTAATTATTTAATCAAAAAAAATATCCTTTTACCTTTGTCACAAATTATCCAAATTTAATAAAATAGACTTACAACTTATGATTATCATTGGTGATAATGACAGGCCCGAACATGTCACAATATTCTATATTATTTGACATTATTAACAGTAATAATACTAATAATATTTGTGCTGATTGACTACTAGTGTGACATAGCAATAAGTCTGTAATTTATTAAATTACCATTAAATTGATTCCATATAAATCGATGTTAATACTGTGATTAGCAATAACAAGAAGAAATTAGGCCAAGTAAGCAGACGTGTTAAAGAAATAAATATAATTTACTTTGTTGATCATAATGGTATTGATATCATTTGACACAATTACCAGTAGTAATAACAATAACAATTATTGTGTTGATGTTATTTCTTGTGTTCCAAATGCTTATCCTAATCCTAATGCTCTTTTATCTGTTGCTGTTTCTGATTTCGAAAATCTACTAAAGTCGAAATGATAAAAGTTTTAGTAATTTCCTGAAAGTTGATAGACTTCAAGTTCAAAAACAAATAGTTTCCAACAACTAAAGAAAACACAACAGAAGCTGAACTAATTGCAGTACGTGGAACAACGCGAGTTTGACTTGTGCCCATTGCCACTTCACAAAAGTTAAATTGCGATGAATCTTCACACATGGCTGTCGGCAAATCCTTGAATTGAGTCCCGCGATGTTGCAGCAGCTGTTGCCTATTGCGTACGTGTCATCATCCAAACATACAACATACCTACAACATATATTTACAAATATATATAGATGTTGTCTAAACAATACTTAAGGTACAAAATCATGTTACTCTTGCCAGTCGGAGTATTATAACTTTGTAGCGATAGGTGTAACTAAATATCAAAATTATGTTGGGATATATTTATTTAGAAAAAAATAAAAATATTTGACTTACTTATATATTGTTATTTAATTAACTTTTATTTATTATGTCATTAATATTACAAGAAAAGTGTATTCAAACAGCGCCGTGGCAATTTGACTTGTTATTCATTATACTCGGAGGAGTCTTCAATCCTACTGATGACAGCTGCAGTCAATTGCGAATTTCAAGCTCGCGAAAAGTAAGTAAATCCTTGAAGAGTAAGCAGCAGGAGGTGACGTATATAATAATAATGTGCTGAAAATCCCGTTTAATGAACTGAAAAGAGAAGCATCCCATTACGCGCTCCAAGTGTACACAAATATATATATGTATATGTATATATATGTATGTGGCTGTAGCATGTGGCAGGTTCAAGGTTAGAGTTAACTTGAGCAGTGAAAATTGAATACAGGACTGCCAAACGAACGTAAAAGTATAAAGTTTCTAAAGCATGTCGCACAAAATAAAAAAATAAAAAAAAAAGAAAGAAACCCCAAACAAAAAAAAAATACAAAATAAATAAAACAAAGGCATAAAACACGCGAATTCGTGTTAAAAAGAAAAACTGAAAATGGCGCCTGAAAACTTACACAGCGAGGAGCGAAGCACGCAAAGGCAGCAAAAAAAAAACGACCAACGAACTGGCTGACTGACTGAATGTGAGTAAACAGTAGCAGTAGCTGGAGATGGGGGGCGTGGCAAGTGAAGTTAACTTTTTGGACATTTGTGCTCCTGGGCACAAAAAGGAAATCCTTAAAGGTAGTGCGAGCAGCTTACAAAAGGGCAAATCAAAGCATCAACTCGAAAGCTGCATCCCATTGAAATTTAATTAACGGAAAGCCTGCAGCGACGACTGCCAAATTAAATTGACCTGATTAAAGTGTGTACTATATTTGTTCACGTTCTCATATAATATATACACATTTTGTGGCATGCCACAATTCAGGAGCTGCCAATTTGCATGCAAATAACTTGAACGTAATTATGTTTATCACAATTGGCCATGCGAACAACTGATAAGTTCGTATGCCACACATATTGCAATTGCCAATCACCAAAATGCGGTATATATGACTACAGGTATGGTAACTACAGCATATATATGTAGAATATAAAACGGGTAATTTATAACAACCAGATGAGCAGTCCGAAAATTCATCCCCTTGACCTTTCCAGAGAACTCCTCATTCCAAAGTCAAAAAGTCCAAAGAGTTTTCAGCTTGTGATGCTTAACATTTATGTTGCCTTCTTTCTGACATTTACTTGCTAACGTATTTTATGTGCCTCTGCTCATTTTCACTTTTGGCATTTGACCATTTGCCATTTTGGACCCTTGGGGGCCAATTAAGTGAATTATTCAATGTAAAACTGGCGTATCTAAATCATATTGCCCCACGCTGAGCAACATCAAAATTGTTGAAGCTGCATTGCAGCAGCTGTTTGCTAAGCGCTTATCGCCAAGAAAGCAATACCCAGCACGACCAGATTCTGTGGCAAGACCACAAAAAAAACCAAAATGCCAAGAAAGCCAAAAAATACTCCATGGAGTAAGCAATGAAAATATCCTGTAAAATATTTTGCATTACTTTTAATTAATATTTGATTGATTGCAGGTTGTTCTCTTTAATCAGTGATATAAATATTCTTTATTCTTTCAATCATGAGCATTATTTTAAAAATAATTAACACAATAAATGAACACATTTTACTGTTTAGAAAACATGGATCATCGGACACAAAATACATGATAAGAATAAATAAGAACTAAAATGGAATAAGCTTAGTTATAAACTAAATTTAAGTTTTCAAATCAACTCGTAAATGCTGTAAATTCAATATTAAAATATTGATTTACTGATTGAGTGCTTAACACATTAAAAATAGTCTCTTAACTGCATATCAAAATTCTCTGTCTTCTCACTATACATAATTTAATTTCTTTAACTAGATTACACAGTTTTACTAGTAGCTTTTTATTCTTTATTTATCATCTCTAATTTTTACTGACTGCTAATTTCTTCGTGCCTCAAACTTAGATAGTTTGCTATAATAAAATATCCCAAAAACTAAAGCAACTAATTTATCTATTTTATTAATATATAAAATACATATATTATATGAATATAAAATAAATAATTTTTATTGTAGGGTCTAACCAGCCGATGTCTGTTTATGGGATATATACCCAATCATATTTTATATTTTCTGATTGGTATCCAAATAGATGCAGCAAGGTCACGTTCCACGTTTTGTTAAACATTTCGAGACGATACACGTTTCATCAAAATTGAATATGCTTATTTATTTATGCGACTCTTTTAATATGCAGCACAGTTATTTCGATGGAATTGAATGCCACAAATGCAGACAAACAGACAGACAGACAGACAGACTGACAGACAGTTATGACAGTTAGGAGAGTTAGGAGAGTTTCTGAACAACTGAGGATCGTTGTCGCAGTGGATTACACAAATGTTTTGTTTATCGCAGTACTAAATCATGTTTAGTTGCTGTTGTCGTTTCAGTTAACAAATAAACAGGCAGTCGACTGGTTTCGCTGTGACAATGTTACGTGTCTCACATCGTTATTAGCTAACTCCTATATACATAAAATATGTATATATATAGACACTTGTTTCCCAAAATGAGAAACTCCCTTCATCAGCATTGCATTGAGAATAAATAAAACGACTTTTATTTATAATATTTTCCATTAGTAAATGTGAAACAATAATAAAGTAAACTGTAAATGTAAGCGATCCCTATTTAATATTCTTATAAATATATGTTGTAGAGTTTTAAATGTCAACGACTCGTTTAGCATTATTGCATTCCAATTCGAAAAGGGCTTAAACACTCCTTACGGCGAATCCAAACCGAAAGAGGCAACTGGAGTGTGCACTTTAACTGGAATTCATGTTTTGTGAATTACGTATACATAAATATTAACAGAGCACACAACTCGCGTGTCTCAGTGTGTGTGTGTGTGTGTTGTGCATGTATTGTGCATTTACCTAATGTTGCTGGAACTATACAGGTGCACCTATACCAATGGCAATATAATACGCTTTATCTATTCAGGGGCTTACGTCACGCCATGTAACGCCTTTGCTGGCTGCAGTTGAAATGTAAATCGAACTTCCATTCGGCAAGGACAAACGCTAGGGGAAGGTGGGTGGCTGGTTGATGGAGCTTTGAGGAGCAGCGAGCGAGTGAGTTGACTGCCAGCAATCAAGTGGAAAGCTCACAGCGTGTACATTTTAGAATGGGTACATTTTATTACGGGTTGGGGTTGGTCTATGGGCGGAGTTGGGGGCTGAGTTTGGTTTTGTTTTGGTTTGGTTTTCGCCGAGTTGTCTTGGTTTGGTCTGACGTTGGCTTGGGTTGGGTTTGGGTTTGGTTTGGGTTGGGTTGTGTTATATTTAATTCATTCGGCGCTCTACTTCAACGTCAGCATAGCAGATACTTCCTAGGCATGGCACGACAACGGCAACGGCAACGGCAACATCGAGTTGTCTGTTAACTAGACTTGGGGCTTGCAGCTGGAAATTGATTGTGGTTGGGGTTCCTTGGCGGGTCTCTTCCAGAACCTCTTGTCGCATTACATATTTACATTTTTGATGGCTTCTTTACTGCGCTGCGGCTGGCAAATGCTTGTTTTCCTTTATTTTTATTTTATTATATTTTCCTTTTGTTTGTTTTTTCTTCTTTCGTCTGGTTTATTGGTTGATTTTTTTTTTTTTAAATAGGGGTCGACACTTTGAAGAAGCTTTAGAATTTCCGCTAGCACGTTGCCATGTCAATTAGTTGTTTGACAGGACAGCAAACGGAAATTGCTGGCTATTTGCATGGTAAATAAGAAAACTGTTACCATAATTGCTGGTCGAAGACGGGTGGCTGCAACAAGTGCAGCACACAAAACGCCATCAGTGTACATATTTAAAAGGATTGCCATCTTGTGGCTCCGTTTGCTATTGTCGGTGCCAATGGTGCCCCCAAAAGTGCAATTGGAAACACGACACAAGTGCTTGACAAAAGGAACGGCCCCCATTTGACTTGTCGACTGCCACGCCCCAAAAATTGGGCGATAATCGTGCAAAGGCATTTGAAAACTTTCCATAAATCCACTTGGCTTGCAATGGAAATATGGTAAACACACACATAAAAAAAAAAAAGAGGCACGCGACACACAAACAAATCACCGCTTTGGCTCCGCCCACAAACCGCCCCTCAACCCGATCAACTTGAGCTTGCCTCGAGCTGCGTTTCAGTTATTGGAGCTGAGGGCCGCTCACACAATGGCAATCGATTGGGCTCGGTAAAAGGAATTTGTAATGGTGCAATGACTTATGTCGCAGTTGCTGCAGCGACAAATAAAATCCAATAAAAATGTATGACCACACACACACACACACATACACACGCACACACAAATCGGTCACAATAAAAAGCTAACAGCCGGCAAGGCTCGAAGAATTGCGCAACGAAAACACATTTGTCAAATAATCGACTTATATAACACAGACATACAGTTACGTGCGTATATATATATATATATATATATGAGTCCCCTCCCACACAGATTTTCAGCTTAAGGGATATATCGTGAATGAGGTATATGGACTTGGTAACATATGCTAAGCAATTTAATGTTGCATAAATCACTGGAAATCAGAGTAGGCACGCCGCACTCAAGATTTAAGTCAAGTTGCCATGGCTGCCATGGCTGCCATGCCTCAACATCCTGGCAACAGGTTAGCGGACGTGGCAAAAAAGCGTGCTTCAATAAATGGCCAAAACAAGCATCAGAATCAGGGTCAACCAATTTAGAAGGAATTTCCTTGAAACATTCTTAAATTCGCAAATAGAAATCGAACAAAAAAGAGGAGAGTTTTGTGAGTGAGATTTAAGTTTAGGAAAATGATTTTCCACATCCACAAATCTGGTTGGTATCTTAAATCTATATGGTTGTATGCCACATTTTCTCCAGTTTTAACTTAAATTACATTGCACAATTGTCAACCAACATAACTTACCAGTTTTCCAGTTATCAATCATCAGAACTTTAATCTTTGTAAGCCACAATATCCGGCTAAATCCAGTTTTTACTTTTCCGTTCGAAATTTGTTCGGCTATCAAGTTCCATAAAAACTTTTAAAACATGCTTAGCAAACTTTTATTTTTATTTAATATAAATGGTGTCGGTTTTCCACATTCAATGAGCACAGCGCTCAAATTTACTTTATTTACAACCTTGGCCGCATCAATTTTCAGACCAATTTTAGCGCTGTAATGCAAACACTGCAGCAATAAATAATTGAATAAAAAAAATACTGACCCGTATCATCTACACAGGTACTATATGTGTACCCATACATATAGAGTGTATGGTTACATTTACAGCCATGAATGTTATGTGTAGCCGCGCAGTTCCGGCAATTTCCGGCGTAACTTTGACATTTTCCAGCAGAGCGCAAAGTAAAAAAAAAAAAAATATTGTGACGTACTTCGGCCATAAAAACTTCGACCAGTCATTATATATATAAATAAAATGTATTTATATAAGGTTATTGATGCTGCAAAAAATTACATGTTTCTTCCATTAAGAGCTTAAACTATTAGTCAGCAATCGGCTCAAAACTTTGGGCCCGATTTTATGGCCCAAACTCAAAGCCGAACAGTGAATTGAATTAGCGAACGGTCAAAAAGAAAAGTACATTAATAATTCATTCGTGGGTTGAGGGATTAGTGGAAGTGGGATTTGAATGCTGCTGTCCCCAGTTCGTGTGGATATAAATATTAATTAATATAGATATAGATATTGATTTTAAAATACACATAGATATATTTTGAAATAGATATAGATATAGATATAGATATAGATATAGATATAGATATAGATATAGATATAGATATAGATATAGATATAGACATAGAAATAGATATAGATGTAGATGTTGATATAGATATAGATATACATATAGATCTATATATAAATATAGATATAGATATAGATAAAGATATAGATAAAGATATAGATATAGATAAATATATAAATATATATATAGATATAGATATAGACATAGAAATAGATATAGACATAGAAATAGATAAAGATATAGATATAGATAAAGATAAAGATAAAGATAAAGATAAAGATAAAGATATAGATAAAGATATAGATATAGATAAATATATAAATATATATTTAGATATAGATATAGATATAGATAAATAAATATAATGATTATACTTCTAGAGAGAGCATCGACTGACTTGTAGGGATTTCAGCTTCAGAACATGCCCATCTCTGACCACCTCAATTAGCAATGTTGGAGTAAATTTATAGAATCCATTTTAAGCGAAGTCTCGAATTAAGTTTGCGTGTTTTAAGTGCGCAACATTGGTTTGTTTGATTAGCTTAATTGGGAAGTAAGCAAAGGCAGAGATTTTGAATTAAGTAATTAGAAAGTTTGACAGCGATTTATAAATATGCGCGCTGCCCCAAAAACTTGAAGTAAAACGTGAAGTGCAGCCAAATTTGTGGGACTGCCGTCTTGGGATAAATTTTGAAAGATAGACCCAAAACGTGCATACATATGTCATTGAGATACGTGACCATTCGCACTCAAAACGCGGAGAGCAGAATGTTGTCAAGTGTACGGCGGCAACCACTGAGCAGTGTCATGCAAATTGAAAATGTCAAATGCAAACAGTCAAACGTTCAAACAGAGAAACAGACAGACAGGCAGAGAGAGGGAGAGAGAGAGAGAGAGAGTACGTTAGAGAAAGTAAGGAGGAGAGGGAGATAATCAGTTAAGGGTCAGGGGGTCAGGCAGATAGACAGTTGAACTGGCAGATGGCTGTCAAATACACAAAAACCCACTAGTAACTGTCGACTGACGCACAGACGACCGCATTGAAACGTTGAATGTGTCACACACACACACACACACACACACACACAAGCAAACATATACAAATACAATCATCTACATATAAACTACATTTGAAGGTCACTTGGGGATTAGGCACAGTGGGCAGACGCACGTAGCCAAGTGCAGGAGCATCCAGAAACCAAGGACATGAAAGCGCCAAGTGTGCGCTGTCTGTCCATGTGTGTGTGTGTGTGTGTGTGTGTGTTTATAACCGTATGTTGTGTATGTGTGCGTTAGTTAAACTGTAAATATTGTACAACCACACAAGTGTATATGCGTGTAAATAGATGTGTGTGTAAATGTTGTGTGTATTTTCTGAAACTTCATGCAATTAAAAGGCAATTTCCCGTTTCCGGGTGCGGATTGTGTGACTGGGGGCGATTATTTTAAAGAGCCGCCAGGACCGTCAAAGTCAAGCGTTGATCAACACTGTGATACCGCATAACTGTAATATATTTTCAAAAATATCCTAAAAAAGCTTTTAAGAATTGTTTACTCTATCCCAACTTTTCTTTTTTAATCATAATTTTGATTTATGCTCTTTTTCATATGTTTAAAGCTTTTAAAAATGGGTTCGTTTTTTCGAGGATAAGTGTATTTTATATTCTAGGATTCATCTTCAGGTTTCAGTCAGCTGGGGAGTTAAAAACTCATAAATTTAAATTTATATAAATTTTAAAAAAGTGCCAGCAAACAATTTGAAAGACATGCTTAAACCATTTTTAGTAATTCTTCCTTGCTATCCAAAACTTACTTACTATTTTAATTATGATCAAATTATAAAAGTACAATTTTTAATTACATCATTTTAATTACTTTTTCTTTTTCTTTAAATATTTGTAAATGTGCTACACTTTGTCATAAATTGAACATGCCTTTTTCAGTATACACTCAAGAAAATTCCCCTTCCTTCTGTGGTCATTTTATTTACTTAGGACAATGTCCTAGCTTAGCTTTTGGAGTTGCCATCGCGTGGCCTCTTTTGTTGAGTGTTCGTCTGTGTAAATATTGAGTTGTTGGTTTGGCTATGGGTTTTTTTTTTTAGAAGCCAGTTTGAAGTTGGGTTTGGCAGCCAATTAAAGCCAGTTGAACATTTCAATTTGTGAACACTAAAAGCAGTCAAGTGCAACCGGTTTTATTGTCAATTTTAAGAAGCTGTGCTTGAGCATGGAAAACAGTCAAAAGGAAAACTTTCACTCAATGACAGAACACACAAATCTAATCAATTGTAGGTGGTCAATACAGAACATTTTATTTATTTATTTTTTTATTATTTACTTTTCGCTTTGCTGCAAATTCAATTGAGAGTATATTTTATTATGTTCTGACTTTCGATTTATTGTATTTCTCTTGCTCAACAATTATGGCACGCCTTGGCCAAATGTATTGAACAATTTATGATGGCGCATTTCCTCAGGGATTGTCATAAAAGCAATAAATATATGCTGTACACAGATATATATATATATACACCCATACATGTGTGGCTATTTGTGTGTTGTTTTCTTCCTGGACTATTTTTCTTTTGCTGCCTTGTTGTGTGTCTTGGATGAGTATTGCAAATAAAAGTATTTCATCTTTTTCGCATTGCTCGAATGCCTTTTATCCGCTTTTGTCTTTGCCCAAATGGAATTTCTGTGGTATTTCATTGTTTGGCCTGGCCTCAGTTTCACTTGAGGATTATTTAAGTTTCCAGTTTATTAGAACACGCTTGGGAGAATGCCAGAGTCACGCCACGGGCGTGTTAAAAAACAACACTGCCTTTTTTTGTGTGATAAAAAGGGAAAGAATTGCAAAACATGGCACATACATTTTAATTAAGTTGGTTTTTTCTTATTTAATATTTACATAGATGGTGCTAAACAGCAAGAACAACTTTGGCCTATGCTACACTCCAAATTAAAGTGGCGCTACAAACTTGAAAATTGTTTGTTTTGCTTTGCTTTGCTTTACCACTGTTCCCTTTATTTGGAGGGTGCATGCCACTTTTGTGGCTAAAGTAGCGAAACAACTTTGTTCCTTTTTTTGGTTTTAATGAAGACTGTTGGCCAACTTAAGAGAACGCTGTCCTCTTTTGGCACTTCCGCTCTCTTTGACCACATTTCGGAGTTAGCCCAGCTGACTCCGAAAGCGTGTCTGAGTCCCAGTTAGCCCACAAGTGGTTGCCTGGCAGCTGAGAATGGGACAGGTGAGAGCCAAATTTATGCTACTGCAGTTTGCCACAGATTGCAATAGAATCCAATGAAGTATCCTCAGATACCTTGAATGCTCTTCTCTTGTTCTTTTTTTAAATAATATATAATATATAAATAATTGGCGTTATCCAGCTTTAAATAAACACAATTAAACAAAAACTCTCTGCCGAATAAAGTTGTAGAAATTTTAAGAATATATGTTTTGTTAATTAATCTATCTATTATGCAAATTGCTCCATTGCAAGGTAATTTGATAGGGCAACCAAGTCCAGGTCAAACCAAATTAGCGACTCCTTTGGTTGCCTCATAAAGTAATACAACTCTGTGCAACCGAGGCAAAAGGGGTAAAGGTCAAGCGGTGGAATTAAAGATGTTGAAAAGATGTTAAAAGTGAAAAGTGTAATAAATATTTATGATTATCCCTTTTTGTGCTGTGCAATCAAAGGAAATCTTTAATTAATTTGATATTCCAATTTGCTTTTAATGAGTCCAAAAACTTCTCAAGTTTTATAAACTTGTGCATTAAAACTCAAGACTTCTCTGAAAGGTGAAAGCAAAAGTGAAAGTGAAAGTAGAGCGAAAGGATACGCGCTGAATGATTAAAACCGCAATGGATGTGCGGTTGACAAATGCTTCTAATAAAGAGAAACCACAAAGCACAAACACAACTAAACGCAGCCAAAACGCGCATACAAATATATATACACACACACACACACACACAGACACAGACACACACTTATAGCTGTCTTGTCTTGATATCGCCTGAAACAGCGGCGGAGGCTGAATCCGCTTTTGTTTATCTACTTTAAACTAACATCAGGCACTTTTGCTATCTAATCCTGACCAACCCGACAGCTACTTAATGTCATCAGTGCCACTCGCTGGCATTTTAAAAGGCGACAAGGACAACAACAACAACGACGACAATGACAATGACGATGACGATGACGAAGACGAGGACAAGCCTTAAAGTGCACAACGCTGAAGGGCTTCCCGGAGCTGATTGCTCGATTGTGTGATCCTGGCCTATGGGGTCCGCCGCTTAGCGTTCTCCCACAGTGCTCAGACTGTAAATTGAATAATCGTTTGCGCTTCGTCGCATTTAAAAGGACCTTTTAAAAGTTTCATTGTGTTTGCTCTGTGTTCTGGGACACGCACACAATAAAAGCACACAGACCAAACACAGAAATGTGCAGCATATCGATCAGTCCTTGGATGCTGGACACCAATTCCAATAAGTTTATTTTGCAGCGTTTGAAACTTTTTACATTTGTACCCTGTTGCAAATCAGATTGTGTGAAAAGACTTTTATTCTCAATTTAAGTAACCGAAATGCACCAGATATATATTCTGACCAGATTAAATAGGAGTTTAATATTGATTTTCAAGTCTATATATAATTTGAGCACAATATCATCTTGCAAAAGGGTATCTACTAGTCGAGTAGTATATAATAAGATATTTTATTTATTTGCCAATCTCAACTGACAGTGGTCCATTCAAAACTTTTCTTATTTTGTCATTTGTTGGACATTTATAAGCAAATCTGGGTCTTTTTAGCGTATGCTCGAAGCTGCTTTGTATTTGTTTCAAAACTTTTGGCCAAATCAAAGCGAATGAGTGACCTCTGCCCTACCTTGGATTCAACTGAAAAAAAGCTTTCAAAGTATTAACAAGTTCATAAATTTCCAAAAACCATGGCCAGCAGTTAACAAAATTTTCTTGAAAATTGATTTAACAACCGTTTTTAAATTTCTTGAAGCGGTGAATAGCACAGAACTTACAACCAACTTGGATGCGGGCAACTCGAGTGGAATAATCACATCAGGTGCACAGTTAGGAAGTGTGAATATAAAGAGTGACGTAACTGGAGAAAAAGAGACAAAAGATTGCAACAACTAAAAAGAAGAGCGACTATTTATGATATACATCATTGGGGTTCAGGAGTATCAGGAGGGTCTGGCTTGATTGGCATCTTGATTGGCATCTTTCAGGTGTTAAGTGCTTTGGACTACAACATTCAATTGACAACTTAGCAACTGGATACGAGTACATCGTACGGATTACAAAAATGTATTCAGACATATCCCTTCGGGCTGATTAACTTTCGCTTGCTATGGCAACTTCTCTACTGGCCCTGACATTTGGCCACTTTTGCGTTTGTCTTAGCCAAGCACTCAGCCCCGTTTATTGCGTCAGCATTGATGTGGCAAAGTAGACACGTTTATTTAACTTTTATTTGATTCTTTCACAGAGCTCCTGATACCGTAACGTTGGCCGGCAGCTGGTGACTGAAATATTGCCCACACAAACCATCATAAATTAATCTCTCAGCCAAACACAGACACCAGATACAAAGATACAATATATATTTAAGGCATTGTATTCAGATGTCGAGAGCCATTTGATGAGTTTGATGGGTACATTTAAATAGAAATTAGAATGTTAAGCAAAATGGGATTATTATTCGAAACAGGCTTCGCAATTAAGATGAATTATTTATGAAATCATTATAAAGCTGTGTCCCTTAAATTAATTGAACAACATCGAATTTTCCAAATATAAATGCCTAATTCAAATTAAAAACCAAAATATGATTACAAAAATATACTCCGATGACTATTAGAAATCTAATTTAGATTAGGTCATTAGAAATTTAATAAGCTACAAAAGTTGCATAGCTTTTGTATTCATAATTCAGCAGCTATATATTTTTCGCTAAGTGGCATGTAATCCTCAAAGATGGATGAAATTTGTATAAGTAGCAGCCGGTAAAATATAGACATAATAAATTACAAGGAAATGATAATATTATTTTTAGGTATAGTAAGCATACTTGACTCTCTTCCCTCGTGCTTAACAAAACACGTTAACATTTGGCAACATCAAATTCAATTTCAAGTTTAGCCATAGCCAAACAAACGTGATGTGTGCCAAAGGTGATTCAATACCGTCCAAAGGATTTCGACAACAAATCCTCAAGCCCCACTGCGTGTGTGTGTGTGTGTGTGTGTGTGTCTGTATGTGTGTGTGCTTGTGCCCAGCATGCAGCAAGTGACCTGCTTGCCCATTTTCAATTTTTGAGGCAACTTGAATGTCTTCTGTGCTGAACTGGATGCTTTGTGATTTTTTATGTGGCCATAAATTCTTGGCACGAGCAACTCATCTCCAGCTAACAGCTTCCGGGAAATATGTAATTGCATGCAATGCCCTACGAGAATGGGTTATAAATGAATGCCAATGTGTCTACATCCACTGCTCCACTCACTCCCATCCTCCCCCTTCCGCATCATACAATAATGAAGAATTGATGTCTGGTTCCCGTTGAATAAGACATTTTCACAGTGCACCAATAAAATATACGTTTGTCGTTTTCCAATTTGTGTATTTTGTTGTTTATTTGTTTATAACTACATCAATAAATTATATATCCGTATAATTTATACTCGTACTCTTTGAAAGGCAATTTGATATTATGGAATTGCACGAAGCTTGCTCAATATATTTTTTCAAAAATAATAAGCAAATCAAGCAGTTAAAAAAAATGTAAATGCAAATCAGACTTTTAAGTTTCTTGAATCACATACGTCAGTGTCTAATATTTGATTTGTATAATTTTAAATATTTTGATTGTATTTTCTTCCTATTTCCATCACTGCGGTATTCTGAAAATTATAATAAAATTCGTAAATTCTGAAGTCTTTCAAGAGTACAGTATATGAACTGCACTTGAATATTGTGTGGGTGGTGTTGATTTCATACCCACTATCAACTAGCGTCGAAATGATATCAGTTGCTAAACTACAGATTAGGCCACTTTACAATTCAGCTAGCAACAATTGTAAATTATGCGGTTATAAATGGTTGCCACCAGGACGCTTTAATTCGGGCTGCTCCACTCTGACGCTGGAAAACGTGAGGTTGAGGGTTTTTTAAAAATGTGGTCAAGTGTAAATGTGATTCAATTTTCTTTAGACTTTTAAATGTTATGAGCTACCTAAGGGTCCGCAAATGGATGTTGAATTGTCCCGTAAGGATGCATTAAAAATGTATCGTCAAATGGTGGAGGTGCGCCGCATCGAGAACGCTTGTGGCAATCTGTACAAGTCGCGGAAAGTACGTGGCTTCTGTCATCTCTATAATGGTCAAGAGGCCGTTGCCGTCGGTATGTGTGCTGTGCTCCGAAAATTTGATAGCGTGATAACGGCTTATCGGTCACATGCGTGGACCTATCTGATGGGCGTCTCAGCGCAGGGATTGATCGGGGAACTGGTGGGTGCAAAGAGCGGTTGCAGTCGTGGCAAAGGTGGGTCCATGCACACCTACACTAATAATTTTTATGGCGGCAATGGCATCGTTGGCGCCCAGGTACCTATTGGAGCTGGCATCGCTTTGGCACATCGATATCGGGGCGATGGTGGAGTCTGTGTTGCATGTTATGGCGATGGTGCTGCGAATCAGGGACAGGTGTTTGAGGCTTATAACATGGCGAAGCTGTGGTGCCTACCTTGCATATTTGTCTGCGAGAATAATAACTATAGCATGGGCACCCATGTGTCGCGTCATGCGGCCCTAACCCATTTTTATATGCGCGGTCAATACGTGCCCGGTCTCTGGGTCGATGGCAATGAGGTGTTGGCTGTCCGTAGTGCAACAGAATTTGCTGTGGACTATGCGGTGAATCATGGACCAATTGTACTGGAGATGTCCACATACCGGTTCGAGGGTCATTCCATGTCTGATCCGGGTGTTTCATATCGCTCGCGCGAAGAGGTTAGCAAGGTACGAGCCAAACGCGATCCCATCGAAAGCTTTCGCAAGCAGATCATCATGCTGGGCCTGGCCGACGAAGCGGAACTGAAGAAAATCGATGGTCAGATTCGCGCTGAGGTCGCTGAAGTGGTCAAAAAGGTACTCACTGATCGTGAAATAGGCTTAGATGAGCTAACCGCCGATGTTTACTCAAAGAATTTGGAGCCGAAAATACGTGGCATCTCCGGCTATTCACTCGATCACAAACGTATCTCGGAAGTGTGCTTTGGCAAGCCCAAGCGTACACCAGTCGATGAGATGAAAAAAGTGCCGGTTGGCGATGCGGTGATCATAGCCGCCCAGTTAAAAGCCAAAAAGGCACAGGAAGCCAAGAAGACGGAGGAGGCCAAGAAGGTGCAGGAGGCCAAGACGGTGCAGAAAGTGGGAAAGACAGCTCCAGTCGAGAAGGGCGGTAAGTCACCAGCAGCAAATGCCGCCCTACAAGCTGTAGTACCACCAGATGCAGACCCACCTGCAAAAACTTCACCTCCAGCAAAAAACGGCGATATGACGAAGGCCTAGATATGAATTAAGCAACAACATTAAAAAAGACACTCCCCAAATCATTATAGCGTAATACTATTTATTATCTAGTGCATGAATATTTCTTCTTCAAAATAAAATAAAATAAAAACCACCTTTTCTACATACATATACTGTTTACATATACTGTTTAGTACAAAACCGACCAATCCGAGATTTAAAATCGAAATATTTGTATTGCTAAAAACCCTAGTCATATATAGAAAACATTTTCATTTATTTTTTTCGCGTTAAATCATTTTAACATTCTTCTCAGCTGCCACTTCTTTGCAGCTGCAAAGTTCAAACAGCTCATAATTGCGCTTTCGACATCACACTCATTAAAATCCACACAGCCACACTGTAAATTAACACAGCGAACAGCCGTTTAAAAAAAACAACGCAATATTTGCCAATCTTAAATATAATTATTATTATAATAATCAGTATTTGGTTTACTAAAACACTAAAATAATATTAATATAAAAAACATATATACAAATCGTTTTGGCGCTCCACATAGTGTTTGTTTACTCAGCTGCTATTGTAATTACTTACCGCCACATCCAGGGCTGCAGTGATAAAAAAAATATTTTTATGCGCGGTCACCTTCCGATTCCTTACAGTCACGGTTATCATCGGATAAATAAAACGTTATTTTTAAAATAAATAGCTACTGTTTCATAAGCAAAATAATAAATTAAATTAAAATAACTAACAATTTTATTTGAATAATTGCCATCGCTACATTTAAGTAAAAGCAGCCATGCATTATAAAAAACACACCCAAAATATGTAAAATATATATAAAAATTGTTCCTTGCTCGCTTATCGTTTATTATCGATAACCGTTATATGTGAGTGTTGCGATTCCACACGTTCCGATTAAAAAATTTACACTGCTTGTTCAAAGTGTCATTTCACCAACCGTCGTTTCGGAAGCGTTCACGCGCCTTTTTCACTCTACGTGTCACCAGCCGCATCCCTTCCGTTCCTCGAAAATCTTAATCCTAGCTATCATATATGCCCTTATCCTCGCTTCATTAGGTGCCTCATGTTGCTATTATTCGTCCAACTTATTCGAACCGTACTCTAAGATGGTGTATTATCGACTACTACGCGGAACCCATTCGTAGGCGTTCCTCTCACTGTCTGGGCACGCCTACTTGTTGTTGTTGTTCCTTGTTTTTTTTATACTCTGATACCAAAGGTCTAAGCAACCATCGACGGGCAAATAACACAAATTTGGGAAGATTATTTTTAATTTCACATTTCTATTGGTTTTTATTTTAACATTGATATACAAATTTGGCAAAGGCTTTTAGAAAAAGTGGAGCAGTCCCAATATAGACATACGCACATATATACACAAGAACTTATGTAAGCATAAATACAAACAAATAAAAAAGGATTTAATTCTATCGAATTTTACAGGCAGAAAGATCAGAATTGTCAACACGCTCTACACATAGATATAAAACAAATTGAACGTTTACTCTATTCAATGATCAGTATCAAGTCATCGCCGTCCATCTTCATGCCCTTCTTAACCTCCACTTTTTTGACAACGCCAGATAGAGGCGCCTGCACGACCATCTCCATTTTCATGGCTGAGAGCACTACAAGCGGCTGTCCCTTTTCGACCTTATCGCCAATGGTGACGCGGACTTCGATAACATCGCCAGGCATCGGAGCACCCACTTCACCCTTAGCCGTCTTATCAGCCTTCGGGTGGACTCGAATTTCCTTAAAGCAAAATAAAAGTGTAAGTTTAACGGTACATGGAAAGGTATTGATGTTCATGATTATTTACCTTCATGGCCTCCTTGTCGGGAATGTGGACGGAGCGTAGTTGACCGTTCATTTCAAAAAACACCTCGCGTTTACCATTTGATTTGAGATCATCGGCCATAGCCAGAGCCTTAACACTAAGAGTCTTGCCTCGCTCAAGGGTGACATCAAACTCTTCACCCACTTTGGGGCCGGTAAGGAATATGCGTGTGTCAAGCTTATCGACGGGACCGTACTGCTCTCGATAATGAAGAAAATCGTTTGTCACTTGCGGATACAAAGCAGCCGAAACGACATCACGGTCGCTAACGTAGCCGTGAGTTTCGCGAAGCTCCTTTTTCAACTTGTCAAAGTCCAATTCGGGCAACTCAGCACCCGGACGTCCCTCAATGCGTGGAGTATCCTTAAGTACACGTGATCGGAATGGTTCTGGGAAGCCGCCATGTGGAATACCGATGTAGCCTTGCAGGTACTCAATCACCGATTTGGGAAACGAAAGCTCCTCAGCCTTCTCCACCACTTGTTGACCATTTAGATTGTTCTGTACCATGAACTGAGCCAAATCACCAACAACCTTGGAGGATGGGGTAACCTTTATAATGTCACCCAGTACCAAATTGGCTTCGCGATATGCCTTCTTTACATCTTCAAACATGTCGCCCAGGCCCAAAGAAAACGATTGAAATTGTAAATTGGTATACTGCCCACCGGGTATCTCGTTCAAATAAACATCAGCATTGCCTGATCGCATCGTTGTCGTGCACTCGAATGGCCCGTAAAGGGTGCGCGTTTGTTCCCAGTATGCTGAGTACTCGGAAATATCAGTCAAGTTTAACTGTGTGTCCAAAGCAGTACCCTGCAATGAGGCGACTACAGCACCCATGCTTGGCTGAGAGGTCATGCCAGACATGGAGTCTACAGCCACATCGACAACATCTGCTCCAGCCTGTGCACAAGCCAGCATGGAGGCAACTCCGGCACCCGAAGTGTCGTGAGTGTGAACATGTATTGGTATGTCAGGATGCTTGTCTCGAATGGCAGTAATCAGCAG
The DNA here is from genome assembly GCA_037043605.1 of Drosophila multiciliata. Lineage (NCBI taxonomy): Eukaryota > Metazoa > Arthropoda > Insecta > Diptera > Drosophilidae > Drosophila > Drosophila multiciliata. Next base: position 4,187,789 of record JBAMBF010000589.1, read on the forward strand.
CCTGGAATTGCATGAGAATAAATTACACACAAATAAATAACAAAAAAAATACAAACTCATACCTAGCAGCCTCTGGTTTCAGCAGACCCGCCATGTCCTTAATGCAGAGGACATGGGTTCCTGCCTTGACAAGCTCATCGGCTAGGTTGGTATAGTACTTAAGATCGTATTTGGTCCGAGTAGGATCACTCACATCACCTGTGTATGAGATAGCCGCCTCCACAACTCCACCAGCCTTACCAGCTGCCTCCATTCCGAGAATTAAGTTCGGCAAGTAGTTGAGTGAGTCAAATACTCGGAATATATCCATACCAGTTTGCACCTGATTAAAAATAAATATCAATAATATTTATTACCTTTAATAAAATCAAGTGTACTAACCGCCAGTTCACAGAATTTATAGACCACGTTGTCCGGGTAGCTGGTGTAGCCAACGGCATTAGCACCACGCAGTAACATTTGGAATGGTATATTGGGAATGCGTTTGCGCATCTCCTCTAGACGTTCCCAAGGGCACTCGTGCAGGAAACGCAGGGCTACATCAAATGTGGCACCACCCCAGTTTTCGAGAGAGTATAGATTGTTAAACTTGTGCGCCACATAAGGTGAAATCTTCAGCAGATCGTGTGTGCGAACTCGCGTCGCCATCAGTGACTGATGTGCATCCCGGAAAGTAGTGTCCATCAGCATTAGATTCTTACGAGAGCGCACTTCCTTAGCAAAAGCCTCAGGGCCCTGACGCACAATGATTTGGCGGAGACCTTCTGGCGGTTCCGTGACTGTGAGAAAGTCCGGTAAAGCTTAATATTAAACAATGATCATATATATACCTGAGATTGGTTGGGACTTAGACAAGCACAGTGGTTATTTACAATTAAGCATTAGTTAACATTTTGAGCCACAACGATGAGTGTTACGTTATATTTTAGTAAAACTCCAACATCCAACATCTCTAGATAGTATAAGTGTGCCTTAAAATAATTTATTTACATTACTTCTTGTATATAATATGATTAATGATAATTACGTTGACTTAAAGGTACGATTTTGACTAATATGAGTAAGAAAAGTGAAACTCAATCTAACAAAGATTTCCATTTAAATTTCGATATCGATCAGTATTTGTAATACGAATAAAATGAAAGCAACGTTTAAATTCAAAATGATTGTGAAAATTAAAATTAACCTATTATAATCCATTTTTAATATGGGTTAGAGTATAGCCAAAGCTCAAATTTCCTTAATGGGATACATATTTACAATTAAAAAAAAAAAACAATTCGAGCGCGACTAGGAGATACCCTGAACCCAAGATCTTTGTCTATCGTTTCATTTTGTTGCCTATCTTATATTTTAATTAAGTGTTTAATTATTATTAGTATGAATATACGGTTTTGTGGAAATTTAGGAAGTTGTCAATAAAATAATCTATCTAAAACTATAACTACCGGTAGTTAGCGATTATCCACTATATATAAAACTAATGACAATGGGATCTTTTTATCTTTGTTATATATATATAAATACGTAATTAAACCCTTAGAATATAAATTCGCTTTACAGTTACTATTTAATATTATACATGGATGTAAGAGTATAGCAAGTCGAAATTTATTGAAAAATTTGACTAATAAAATAATAAGGAGAAACTTGCAACTTAAACATACCTTTTGCCCCGCCATTCTTTTCACGCTCTAACGCTTCCGGCGACAGGTCTTCATTTTGGTATGGAAATCATGACAACATATCGTTTATGAACATGGTGGAGGTAAGTGTATTTGTGTTGTTGTTGATAGGTTGTGTGTGTGGCGGTGTTATTTTTGCAAATTTGTATCATTAAGCACATTTTATAAAGAACATAATATAAAGAAATGCACAACATAAAATAAAAACATAGTTAAAAAACGCAAATAAAATAAAAAAGATTTGATAGCTTCGGCATGCCGAACCTTTTGCAGATTCATGTATATTTAATTTGTTTGTTTCCTGTCCCAACGAAAAATTTATTCAAATGATAAATAATAAAAATAATAATTCACATTTCCAATTTAGAATCGAACTGACTGACAAAATATAAAGTCCATTGATTGTTTATAAAGCGCAAAGTGAATGTTCAAAAACAAAGAAAATTAAGCTTTGTAATAAAAACCAAATTATAAAAATCTCATATATATATGTATACATATACATATAATTTTTTTTTTAAATATTTTAGTTTTTATAAGAATTGTTTTCAATAACTGTTTGCTGAAGTGCAGTGTAAAAAATTATCGTTAACGCCATAACTTTTACACTCTATCGAAGCATTTGTAAATGAGTTAAATCTGAATCACAGTTCAGTAAAGCAACAGACAGAGGCTAGCCAAAACTCCGAAAAGCACATGCTTAAGAGGATGGATCAGTGAAGAAAAGGATACTTACCCAAGGGCACCGCGGGTACATGTGGATTCACCTCAGAGGGTTTGAGCGTTGTAGCAAGTGGCGTCTGTGGTCCATTGACGAGGACTTCGCCCAGGTAGTTGAGGAGTTTCTGGGCACGATTCTGGGTAGTTGAGAATTTGAATAGCTGCGGATGCTCATCGATGAAATAGGTATCCAGGACACCATGCAAGAACTTTTGGTTCTCTAGCACATTAAGGAGGAAAGGTATATTCGTCTTCACACCACGTATACGGAATTCACGAAGTGCACGATTCATTTTCGATGCGGAACTTTGCAGGTCACTGGCATGTGAGATCACCTTGACCAAGAGAGAGTCATAATAAGGGGAGATTATGGCTCCTGCATAGGTAGAAGCGCTGTCTAAACGAATGCCCATGCCTTCTCCGGAACGGAATACCTCAAGGCGTCCTGTATTTGGCTGGAAATCGTTAGCAGGATCCTCTGTGGTCACGCGGCACTGAATGGCATAGCCACGGGGCTGAATTTTATCTTGGGTCAGTCCTAATTCCTTGAGAGTCATTCCTTCGGCAATGCGTATTTGGGATTGAACCAGATCGATGCCTGTTATCTCTTCCGTTACCGTATGCTCCACTTGCAATCTAGCGTTTACCTCAATGAAGTAGAAGTTACCAGATTCGTCGCACAAAAATTCGACAGTGCCAGCATTTTCATATCCCACATGCTTGGCTAATCGCACGGCAGCCTCAGTCATCTTATCACGTATTTCGATGGGGAGGCGTGGAGCGGGTGCAATCTCAACGACCTTTTGGTGGCGACGTTGCACCGAACAGTCACGCTCATATAAGTGAACAACATTTCCGGCCTTGTCACCTAACAGCTGGACTTCAATGTGACGGGGTCGCTCAATGAATTTTTCAATGAACATCGCTCCGTTGCCAAAGGCTGCCTTCGCCTCGGAGCTGGCACGTTGGAAATTCTCTTCGACTTCCTCCATTTTGCGGACAACACGCATTCCACGACCACCACCACCGTATGCTGCCTTAAAGATGACTGGCAGACCATGCTTTTGGCAGAATGCCAATGCTTCTTCCTTGGAGTTCACTGGCCCATCTGTGCCCGGCACAATGGGAACTCCAGCTTCAATGGCGGCAATACGGGCCGCCACTTTGTCGCCCATATTTTGCACCACTTTGGGTGTGGGACCAATGAATCGAAGACCAGCGTCGATGACGGCTTGGGCGAAATCGCTGCGCTCGGAGAGGAAGCCATAGCCTGGATGCACTGCATCAATGCCGTTCTCCTTGCAGACACGAATGATCTCTGGAATGTTGAGGTATGCCTCCACTGGTGCAAGTCCCTTGCCTACCATATATGACTCGTCGGCTTTCTGGCGATGCATGTGCATTTTATCCTGCTCCGAGTACACTGCAACAGACTTAATACCAAGTTCAGTGCATGCCCGAAAAACGCGTATCGCTATCTCGCCTCGATTTGCGACCAGCACTGATCGTATCGGCTTGTATTCCACCTGTAAATAAAATAAAAATAATCATTATTCGTCCTGGGACACTCTTTTGATAAACTTACTTGAGTGGAGTAGGCATTTTTATTGATGAAGTAAAGCCTGACGCGGGGAAGCGCTTTGCGCAGCGTCCTGAATGCGGCTTGAGATTCCGGCAGGAACATTGTAGACGCTTTTTAACCTTCTCTGTGAATAAACATGACAGAGTTGATACAATGCTGATTAGTGCCCAAATAATTTAGTGAAGAACAACATGAAAATAGTATTTAATAAAAGATCAATATTATAATTATTATCATCAACGTTACTCATTTATTTTTTATGGGCCAGCCAGAGTGTTAATAAGCTAGCTTATCTTCTCATTATATTTCTATTCATATCTGTATGTACACATGTATGGCAAAGCTGTTAACACCTGTTATATATGTTTGTTGTCTCAATTATTGTTGTCACTAGCATCAAAATGGTGCACTTGACAAGTAATATTTATTGTTTTTTTTTTTACCTTTTAAAAATTGTTTACAACAACATATTTCTCAATAGTAAAATGTATTAGTTTTTGAAAAAAATTAAAAATATTAGGAAATTATTAAAAATATATTATTAATTAACATCAACGTTATATAACATTGATATAACCAAATCCAACTGATCAACTTTAAGATAAACCAAATCAGTTAGTGAATAATAAATAAAAATGAGTAAGAACATTTTTGTAACACATATACATAATTAAAATGGAATTTGTCGCACACTTTTCAAGTGCCCTTTAAATTTTGTAAAAGCCTAAACTATTTGATAATATTTTACAAAAATATATGTGTGGATTTCTTTTAGCTTGTCTGCAGCTGAACAATAGAATGTTAATCTTGAACTTCGAAATTTGAAAATTTAGCCTGTAATTTTACTTGTTTATGTGCTTTTCCGCGTGGATCACGTATACAAATAATTATTATTTGGATTACATTAGTTTATTTTTATTATTTTTTATTTATTTATTTATTTAGTTTGTTTAACTGTCAAACAAATTGTTAGAATGCTTGAGAAGTCTTGACTTGTAGCAAATTGAGTAAAAAAGGCAATAAACTCTCAATTAAAACATGTGTTATGCGGATTAAAATACATTTGTTCTAAAACACTAAATTGATTTCATCCAAAAATACACACATTGAAACACACCCCTATTTTCGACTTATGTGCCAAAAAAAAGAAAGGAAAATTATAATGCGCGAAAATTATAAAAATAGAACCACAATAAGATAAAGAGTTTTCCCTTAGTTTACAGCGGATATAAAAGCAAATGTAAGAGTGATTGAAAGTCCGTATTTTATTTTTGTATGTGCCCCAAATGTGCAAACATGTATGCCGCAATGATCGATTATGTAATAATAATACGACTACACAACATTATTGCACATTTAGAATGTGAACACAGCAGTCTATCGAGAGTCAGTCGAGTGAATTAGTGATTAGGCTGCTTACTTTTTATATGCCGCTCACAATCACAAGTACACATATAATTCTCCGTATGTGAAGGTACGCGTGTGTGTGTATTTACTTACATATATATATACGATCTTGAGCACACTTTGCTAAGGTCAAAGACGTTCCGAATGCGGCAATGGGGCGCGCCCTCTCTGGACAAGTTTATCATCCACAAAAATTATATAAAGCAACTCAGATATAACTTGAACCTAAACTTACACACACCCTTAGCATATGTATCAATATTAGCACAGTCTTTTGCCTTCCACACATTAAAAATTGAAGTGTACTTGACTATAATACCATTTAATAAAAGGCGCAAAATTTAATATGACGAGATTTAGAAATGATTACCATAATGTGAAAAAATGCATTGTAATTGTGGAATATTTTCTTAATTCAATCATTTTATGATTTCCGAAAAATAATGAAGGCATTAACCATCAGGTGATGTTATTATTAGAATTAATGCACAAATAAATACAGACATTTCAACAACATGCTATGAAACTTTAGTACTTTTACAATGATTGTCGCGCAAAACTTCTACGAATAAATAAAAATCAAAGGCACTTAAATCAAATATAATTTAATTTTTATTTCTGTACGCTGCGAGACTTTAACACAACAAAAATAATCATAACACGAGCAGTTCATAATTTATTAAAATATTTATATATATATATATATATATTTTTCATAATTTTAATACGTGTATATATATGTACATATATACATATAATTTGATGGATGTATTTACACATGCCTTGATTTTGTCAAGCACGTTTTGATTTCAGATAGCGAAACCATAAGACGGTCAAAAAAAAATATGGGGCATAATCAAATGGACCCAAAAACAAAAATCAGAGATAGAGAGAACGAGCAGCAGAGCGAGAGAGAGAGTGCTTTGCCCACAAACAAACTGTTGTTTTGCTGTTATTAATGTCCAACTGGTACTTTACGCAAGATGAAAGTAAGAAATGTAAATTCAACTACATACATGTACATACGCATATAATATTCTATATATTTCTACGTATTTATTATTATCTACGTATTTTTGTATGTAAATATGTATATGAGTTTCACTTACGTAGCTGCGTTTGCCTTACAGCTCTTTAGCACAATTATTTGCACAAATAGCATATATATGTATGTGCATTACTTACCCTTGAATAAAGCAAAATTCTCTTCAGCTGCTTACTCCTTGTGTTATCCTTGAGGCACGTAAGAGCCCACTTTTTAAGTGAACTATGCAGCACGTTTAAAAAACGTTTAGTTTTACAAACAAAAAAACCTAAAAAAAAACTTTTATAGGTATATTATGTTTGCATTTATATATGTATTTTAGGCACAAAACCAAGTATAACAAATTAGCATGGTTTTAAAAACCGCAAATTAACAATATTAAATCGTTTTTTACTTGATTTTCACTTATGACAAACATACATATATGAATGTGTGTTTGTGTTCGCGTGTGTGTTTGCGAGTGTGTTTAATGTATTGTTTTGGTAAGGTAGAACACCTCGGTACGCCGAATTTGCTTCACAACTGTTTCTGACCGGGAGCTCGAACACTGTGCATGCACCAAAGCTTAACATCCAACTGACGGACGACGTTGAAAAAAACTTGAAAGTTTGCCAGCATTGCCGGTGACTGCTCACAGCTGCTCTCTATCTATCTTTACTCTCTGTCTCTCGTGAGCACTCTCACTCTCCTAATCTTTGCCACTCAAATCTAGCAATTTCGAAGTTTGTGCGTTCACCAGACAGAGACCCACACTAACAACAAATAAAACTTGCACTTTGTCCCAAAAAAAAAGTGACATGTCTATTGTTGTTGTTATGAGCTAAGCGATGGCTAAGAGTACGAGTTGAGTTCAAAGTGAGAGTGCCTGTAGGGGAGCAACATTAACAACGAGAAGAAGAGAGAGTAACAGCTGTTACCATATATATGTAAAATACATCATTATGCTCAAATTAGGAATATTTTGAAAAATTGTAGGAGCAAAAAAGTCATTGAAAGCGATTCAAGCTGAAACTGTGATATGTGAAAAATAAAATCATATCTCCCACGTCTAAGTGTTAAAATTAGGGTACTACATTCACTCGCATTAAACTATTCCGCAATCGGTTAATGTATTACTTTAAAAAAAAGAGTCAGATAACTACAACAATTTACAATTTAACCATATTCGGAAAAAAAAACATTTAATATGTAATCCAACTTTAGTCTCTAATAATCCTGTATTCTCATAGATCGACCCATTTATTATACTACAGGCTAATCGGTCTGACAACAGCGTCAAACAATCCAGATTAACTCAGCCGTTTTTTAAGATTAAATATACATAAAATGTTTTATATACATATATTTATGAAGCACACAAACAGACAGCGAACAACAGCTATTGATTAAGACTAATTAAACTTGTATAATTTTCTGTGCATAAACCTACAAAAAAAAAGTTACTCGAGCGTTTTGCAAAGTTAATTAAAATAACTTGTAAGGTACATATAGGCATATATATTTGTAAATCTTTATATTCGTGCACATATGCAAAACATTATTTAGTTTGTGCTCAAAATTTTCCACAATTTGTGCTATTTTCTGTCAGCGAATTTATTTGGGTAACTGCCGAGCGGATATAATTAAATAATAGGAAAGTCTTACCACAAGTTTGAAATCTAAGACCAAGTCAGAAGCTCTGCAAAATGCGTCCCATAACATAGTTTATACTAACTAGCAAGGTCGTAGAAAGTGCGTTTAGACAAGTGCAAAAAATCTGGTTTGGATTCGATATCATCAACGAACACTTGAACATGTCGTTCGATTTTTTTAACAGCCCCAGAAAGGCAGGTTGCAAAACAACAATCTGCTCATTAGCTGTTCTCAGCCGACGCACGCGCACAATCACAAAATAATGTCTAGCGGAAAAGTTGTAACGTTAATGATTTTTAGCTCACCTTCTTCACTAAACTGTAACTTAAACTATGTGCGCTTTACAAGTGCATTTTCTTTGCTCATTTTGGTATTATAAGTAATTTTAATAAAATAAGACCCAAATCTATTTCGTTTTTCAATGTAGGGCATTACACCTCTCACTTAAGACTTAATCACATCTATTAATAATTTTTTTGGTAGCTACCTATATATTATTTTTGAGGCCTCTTATGTGTACGGCAAGTTCCGACGTTAATCAAAGGAGACATTCCACTGGTCTTACATTTGAAATAGATAATGTTTAGATTTCAAATTTCCGTGACTGCTCGTTTTTATATATGTATTTATTTCTTATCTTAATTAACCCATAACTTATCTATTTGCTGGCTCACTGATGACTTAAGAGATTCGCACATATACAGCTTGTAGTGATTTCAAGTGTTTTATGATCACCCGAAACATTTTTTTAAAGATCCTAAATATTATTTTCTGATGTTTAATGTAGGCCAAGTTTAACAGGTCACCTTCAAACAATGTTTTTATTTACAACATAAAAATAAAAAAAAAATGCATTAAAAGCATGAAGTAAATGTTACTTTTTGGTTGTGAAATCCATTTTACTTCTACAAAAATGCATTCTATCTCTGATTCTTCCATATTTTATTATTGTCTCAATTTTTTAAGTTTTTACAATATCGGATCCTCCTTGAGAATAGGTTCTCCATCTAATTTTCGTATTGTGGGTAGACGCTTAATACATTCGCTCCTCCAAGTGGGCTCATCAAGGCCCTCCGACAGGGGATTGCCAACAACAACTAAATCCTCAAGTGATTCAATTTCAGCAAGTCTATTAAACTCCGACCAATCCTTGATCAGATTGTTACTAAGGTAAAGAACTTTTAGGCACTTGAGTGCACCTAATCCTTTTAGTTTCTCAATCAGATTGTAGCTTAGCCAAAGTTCCTCCAAAGTTTCCGAGACAGCTTCCTAATTATTTAGAGGACGTCTAAGTTTATATATACAATAGGAATATTATATGCATGACATACCAATCCCGATATTTGCTTTATATAATTTCTAGATAACGAAAGGACCTTCAGACATTTCATTCCGGATAGACCAAAGATTTTCTCAATCATATTTGTGGACATACTTATTCTTCTAAAACATAGATACATTTATAGATATATATATATATTATATACATTTTATACAATCGAATCAATTTAATTTGAAGAATCTTATTACTCGCAGTTGACAAGCGTTCCTAAAGTGTTATCCATTTTCTCTATTGGTGGCCACTGAAACTGCAAATCAATGTCCTTTGCATTCAAAGAATTTTGTTGCTCACGATCCTCCCATCGCTTTAATGCTTCCTTGATTGTTGTTGCCTTTGACACCATTCCTAATCAACTAATTTTCGTAGAAGACAAAATATGCCATCGAGTATTCGCTACAAACAAGTCATTGTTGCTATCAGCAACGGGCACACATTATTTTTAAAAACGAGTCAAATTTAGGCAAACAGTTGTTACATGTATCTACACTAAAAAAAAATATTGCACTGAATTTTAGAAAATCTAAATACTTTAAGCGCAAAGATGACTAACCTCTTCATTTATTCTTTAGAAAGTTTTTTTCCTAAGTTGAAATTTGTATTTTTATAAAAACAAAGGTTTTCCATTTGATATTTTTAATGTAATTTTTCATATATTCTGCTTTTATGTTTAGGTATTATAATTAAGATTTTACAAATACAATAATTTGAAAAATTCTTACGATTGTACGCCGATTAGAACTTGCGATCTTAGTTACTTCTCAGGTATAGTGCCTCTATGTCGACTTCTTAGTTAAAGAAGTTATTCACTTATACTTTAGGGTGATTTTCTAAATTTTAGGTGGATTTGCTTTTAAGTGTAATTAGCTACTACACACAGAACATGAACATCCAGTAAATATATTCAAAAACTGAGAAGGTTCGTAAAATGTGTGCTTTTTTACTCAATAACCTGTTCTTGGCCGGCTCATTGGCCTTGGTGGCCTTGTACAAATTATTGAAGCAGTATTTTTTCACCTTAGCTTCAAGTCTTACACTTCAAGATAAGTATCTGTAAAACAGTTTGGAATATTTTGGTTCTATCCTTTAGATTCAATTTATCTTGTATGTATTTTTATTTGTTATATTCTGTTGTGTTGAATTAACATGCTTATAAAGTTTATTGTTTATTTAAAATTTATTTTCACAGCTTTTAAAGTTACACACATATTAAAGATATAAAGAGAATGGCGATTTTAGTAAAGATATTATTTTTTAAATTTTACTGGAAACTGATGAGCTCGAAACCCAATTAAATCAAAAATGAAAGACACTTGAAACATGATATGAAACGAAATTTTATATTCGTAACAGTTATACTTAATCATTAAAAGATACATTATATATCAAATTTAAGCCCTGCTATTCTTAAGAATATTTAAAAAATCCATAATATGTACCTGCAATTTTAATTTTCATCAAATGCTATTAGTTAATCTTTTATCTTTTTAATTTGATTTCATTTGAGGTTCATAGTAAAGTGTATGGCAGCGATAGCGCCAATCCATTTTAGAAATATTTTATAATCAGAGGAAGTAATTATTTTGAGTTATGTTGAAGGCAAAATTAAACAATATGGATTGATGCAGTCGAACGTAACAGACTGCGATATCATCATCACTTTGATATCATAAGTTATTCGATCTTATAATAAGTATAAAAGAACAGGGAGGGTGCAGCTAAGAAATAAGAAATGTCTAAGTTTGCCTTTCAAATTGCGGTAGATATAAGCTAGTAACATTCCTTAAAAGTTTGGTAACTGTAGGTGTTAAACTAAGCTAAGATATGGATAAGATATTATGGAGGTATCGATTTACACCAAGAGGCATAAGTAGGGAGGTGGAATTGGTGAATCTGTTACATTTTTTATCGGTCTCTTAGGGGATTTATTAGTCGCATTCTTCCAAAATTGGATGAATCTAGCTCTCCAATTGTGGAAGATCTGCGCATTTCAGATTTCCTGGGGACGGCAAGTGTGGGCGTGGTCTAAAAATTTATATGCAAATCATTGGAAATGGTTACCAGCAAGTTAGTTTTTGGTTTGGTTCATCTATCTTTACAATTGTAGGAGATATGCATTTTATTCGACTTATACTCTCCGAAATATTGTGATTGTCGAATATAAACGCAAATGTGCAGGTTATTGCCATTTACAATTTTAGGTGAGGGTGGCCGACGGAGGTGTGCGTGGCATAAGCCGATCTTTAAACGTACCAACAAAATTGTGTTGCTGTAGCCCTAAAATTGTGGAAGATAAGTGGCTTTACTGAATACATAAAAAAATCTAATGATTTCCTGGCCCCCTAGTGGACGTAGCACTCCAATTTTTATATTTTGTCCGACGCGTACATGTTCGAAGATTCAAGTTCCTGTTATAACTTTGAAGAGACTTGTTAAAATGACTTTTAGCATTTCAAGAGACTTATTTCTATTATTTATAGTTTTGTTTCAGTTTAAATTTGTCGAAGTACATTTTAAAGGTCTGGGTCAATATAAAATGGTTTTCTAACTTATGTGTTAAATTCAATTGAAATTTCTAAAAATATCGATGTGGTAATTTTAGCCAGTGTATTGATATCAGATATCTGTACGATAGTTTAATAGTATTATATCGATGTTTTCACCCATTATTGCCTAATGTATCGATAGACGAGTTAGTTCGCAGCCCCAATTTTGCCGACGCACCAAGATTATTTTTAATAGTCGATTAGCTTTCGAGTGCTGTTTGCGATGTCAACGTCAATTTTTGCCAATGTGCCCAAAGGTCCGGCAATTGAAGTATTTGCCTTGACACAGGCATTTAAGGATGACGTTAACATTAAGAAGGTCAATTTGTCCGTGGGAGGTATGTAAGAGTGTTTGACACTAATAAATACATGAATTCATATTTATATAATATTGTCGTCACAATAATTCATATGACCTTGTATGTACATTGATATATATTTTGATACGCATATTAATGGTTGCATTCAAATATGCAAGTACATTGTTTGCTTGCTTGTTAGTATTATAAATTGTTGCAAATATTCTCCTTCTTACCGGCTGAATTTGTAAGTGAAATTTTTGGTAACGACCAGTTTAGTCCAGCGTAGAGGGCATATGGATGTCAAATTGATATATAAACTAAAGCTGATGGAAAACATCCGATTTTTTTAACAAATGCTTGTTAATACAAATGCGCAAAAATATTACAGCATGCAAAAAAAACACTTCAAACAGAATAAAATTGTGTACTTTTATTCTCGTTTAAGTACATACATATATGATAGTTGATATTGATTAACGCAAGACCTGTTGTTTTCAGATTTGTTTCATAATTAGACACTACTGTCAAAATCAAAAATTCTCACAGCAACAATACTCCGTGGGACTTCGACCAGCAATTAATGATTCTTGTCTTATCGAAATTACCAGCTGATTTATAACAAGCATTAACAGCATTCATTCAAAGCAACCCAAAATAGTGACTGTAATTAGCGTTATTAGCGATCATTAGCTATTAATTAATATAGCATTTTTGACTACATATATATTTTTAATATATCTATCGACTGTTCTGGTAAATTTGGCCAAGCTGTAAAAATCACAATAGGAGATATGTTTTGTGGTTTTTTTTTCTCGACATGATTTTTCTTAAAACTGTCTTATCATTCAAAAAGTAGATGGTATATTAAATTTCTTAATTTTTTCCACCGAATCTCACATTTTCCTGGAGTGTTAAATTCCACCACCTTCCAGTAAAATCTTTTAATCCAAATTTACTTTGACAAACTAGTATTAATCTGATTTGAACCTTATGCACAGCCTACAGGACGGAGGAGGGTCAACCCTGGGTACTCCCTGTGGTGCGTAAAACTGAAGCGGGAATAGCGCAAGATGAGTCAATTAATCATGAATATTTGCCGGTGACAGGTGAGTTTTACCAAAACAAAACCTTCATAACTTAAGTCTAATCTATATATTTTCTCCTGTAGGTCTGGATACATTCACAAGTGCAGCAACTCAATTGGTTTTAGGATCCGATTCCATTGCAATCAAGGAGAAACGTGTAAGTTTTTTTTACTTAACCATTAAAATAAATTAATTTACCTATTTTTGTGTTTCTTGCAGGCTTTTGGTGTACAAACCATATCTGGAACGGGTGCACTCCGTGTCGCTGCTGATTTTTTGCACCGACAATTAAAACGCTCCACCGTCTATTATTCCAATCCGACATGGGAGAATCATCATAAGATTTTTGTGGATACTGGCTTTACCAATCTTCAATCATATCGCTATTGGGATCAAAATAAACGACAGCTGGACATTGAGGGTATGCTCGCTGACTTGGAGCTGGCGCCGGCAGAATCTGTGATTATTTTACATGCGTGTGCCCACAATCCAACGGGCATTGATCCTACACACGAGCAGTGGAAACAAATTGCCAATCTGATGGAGCGTAAAAAACTATTCCCACTTTTTGATTCTGCTTACCAGGGCTTTGCTAGCGGTGATCCCGATCTAGATGCCTGGGCGATACGGTATTTTGTGGACCGTGGATTTGAGTTGTTTGTCTGTCAATCATTTGCCAAAAATTTTGGTTTATACTGTGAGCGTGCTGGCAATTTGACTGTGGTGCAACAGAGCAATGCCACCCGAGATATGATTCACTCACAGCTGACACTCATCATTCGCGGTAACTACTCAAATCCACCAGCGTATGGAGCCCGCATTGTGTCCAAAGTATTGAATACGCCAGAGTTACGTACGGAGTGGATGGAGTGCATCCAAAATATGTCAAGTCGTATTCGACAGATGCGTAAATTACTTCGTGACAAGCTAGTTGCGTTGGGAACTCCCGGAAATTGGGATCACATTGTCAACCAGATTGGCATGTTCTCATATACGGGTCTTGATGAGAATCAAGTCAACATTCTCATCAAAAATTACCATATATATTTGCTTAAGACTGGTCGCATAAATATGTGTGGTCTTAATACAAGCAACGTTGATTATGTGGCAAATGCTATTCACGCAGCTGTGACTTCGACTCCAGCAATTGAGAATAAATTATAAGCATTTTAATGGCTAACAATAGTTATATCACAAACATTAACATCAGCATATACTTTGTCAAGTAAATAACACACCAAATTCTCCATCCACTAATCCCCATATGCAGCTAAGCAAAATTAATGTTTGCATTTTAGACAATATGAAAAGAGTATTTGAAAGAGATATTACCAGCATTTATAGTAAATTGTTATTGTTTTCAATAAATAAAAACTTATATTCACATTCAAAAAAATATAAACATTTTTGTGGGGTGAAGCTCTGATTTTTAAAGCAACCGTTCATTTTCATTTAGATTTTTATAAACTATTAAAAGGTATTAGGTATTTTATATTTTCAAATATACCGAAAAATGAGAAAGCGATAGTAAATTAACAAACACCAAATTTGCTTACCAGTGTTGTAAAACGTCAGTCTACCTAGCAAATTGCTTGTACTCTTAAATTCGCCATGGCAGGTAAATAAACAATCAAAATCATTTTAAAAGCATTTCACTAAGTATAAGTATGTAACACAGACAAATCAAAGCCAGTGGATAATCCGCCAATATCTACCAAAGTAGATAAAACACTATTCCCAGCAGCCAAACCGGGTAAACAGATCGATTATGGCACAAATAACACATTGGAGCTCTTGGATCCAATACCCAGTCAAATAGTCGATCTTAAATTGGATGAGGTTCTGACTGCCGTCAAAACCGTTGACAATCTGTGCGACTTTGCACGCTGCAAAACAAAAACCAGTCTAATGGGTCAAGACTGCTCGCACTGCAATAAGCGATTCTGCTTCAAGCACGGCTTGCCAGAGGTCCATGGATGTGGCGCGGAAAAAAAGCGAGAGGCGCGCACAGAGTTTCTGAACCCAAAGCCAATTAAGACTGTGCGGCACGAGGAGGAGCTAAAAAAGGCCAAAAAGAAATTGAATGAAAAACTGAAGAATATGCAAGTGGGTCGCATGCAAAAAACGGGCGGTGGTGCTGATGGAAATAAGAAAAAATAGACGATGAAAGAAATAATATTCAAAAATTGTTAGTTAAATTCATTGACTATGCATTCGCTTTAAGTTGTGACATTAAATAGATGCTCATGCATATTTAGTTTAAGTTATATAAATTAGAAATGGCTAGAAGTCCGCTGATTGTATTTTACCCTGGGTTAAGGTTTTGTTCAAATGGCTGCACTCCAAACAAAATGTTTATTGAATTTAAATATATGGCAATTTAAAAGGATACCACAACGCAGTGTCAACCTCTATACACAAGGACAATCTCCCGCACCAAGGATACGTGAATATTTCTACTACATCGATCATGAAGGAATGGTGTGTATTTATTTAATTATTTATAGCCAATTAATTCAGATACGTTTCTACTAGCCTACCTTTTTACCTATATTCTTCAGCTATTTTTAGACGATGCCAAAATGAAAAACTTTACATCATGCTTTAAGGAGAAGCACTTCCTGAAGTTTTTCTTCAGTCGATTACGATTGAATGAAACACAAAGATATCCCATGTTCCCATTCATCTCACCTTGTGGTCGAGAAAGGAATTATATACGTTGTGATGACACACCCATTGTTTTTACGGAGCAACTGATGATTAAAGGCTCTGAGGATATGTTGAGCTATGCACACACAGGGCCAGCATTAACAGTGGCTTTCCAACCTCACAAGATTTATATGCATCCAGAAAGTGGCAGAGTTTACCATCCAGCCTGGTCAAAAGTTGGTGGCATTGGACTAATCCGTTCCAAATTGGCCATTGAGCTTAGCCAAAACTTTGTGTTTAGACAAGATAGCGAAATACCAACACATTTTACATGGCGTGATACTGAGATCAAATTGGAGCACGATTGGATAAAAGATTGTCTAAAGTTCGGCATAAATTATAAATGCTGATATGAATTTATCTCTAACGAATGGAGTTGTTAACAGAATATATTATTATTTAATTTGTGTATAAACATATGTCATTATGACTACTCAATGCTCAGTGGCTTAAACTCCCCTTCTTTAAATTTAACCCATGATAGGCCTGTTGCAGCACCACCTCCTCCACTACTTTCAGTTGTCCCAAGTTTTGCTCTATTTATGCGTATTTGTTCTAGAACAGGTCCGTGTATATCAGCTAGAAACTTTTCGAATTTAATATAGTGTGGATCCTCTGTGGGTGGATTGTCATAAATATGCGCCTTGCTCTCCAAAATGCTCTCCTGAACGAGAGCAGCGTATGCATCCCGATTATGTTTTAACAGCTTGATGATATCTGCATTACGTAGCTCTTGAACAGTGGGAACAGTGCGAATGCTCTCTAACGGATCAGCGAATATCGTCTGCATATACTTCAGCACCTGCCAGAGATGATCTTCGGCAGGCCGCCATTCGTGAAATGCATGGCTAAGATCCAGACTGTAAGTGTAGGGGCAAACAAGTGGATGAACAACATTGTGTTGAAAAACAATGGCCTAAAAATACAATAAATAAGTTTGTGTATAATTATATAGGTACTGGACTTACTGGGACACTTTTGTCATCGGGAAATCCATCTGACAACAATATGGAAAAACGGTAAACACTATTTTCATAAAAACCATGCCGCCCAAAGAATACACCGAACCATTCTGGAATACATAAAAAAAAGGGGTGGAAATAAATTGTTGCTGTTTCTTCATTGCTAACGTCAGATACTAACGCAACGAATTAGCATAGCTTGGTATAACATAGATGCCCGAGAGTTTTTCCGACTCGATCATTTTGCTGTTGATAAAGAATGGTTATTGTATGACAATGGCAAATTCCAAGAAATTCATACTATTCTGCTAGAATTTTATATTCCTGTTGTATGGTGGCAAGTAACAGCTTCTCGTCTTTCTTTTGAGCATCCGAATCGAGCGTCATATTTTATTATTATTTTATTTATTGTTATATTGTTTATCGTTTGTAAAATTAAGCATCGTTCATTTTATTTAATTCGATAACAAATGGCTTTGGGTTAATATCGATATTATATTAACATTGTTTTGAGCCTACACATTGAGAAAATTTTGTTTTTCAAAAAATATTCGTAATCATATTATAATAAGATATAAAATTCGATTCCAATATTAAGATCCTCATTTGTGTAAATAAACACAAGAATTATTGTCTATTTAGGCAGCCGTATTTACATGAGCTAGTTCCATTCGATTAGTTTAAATACTTTTTCGATTTTAAAGCAAATTTTGCAACCCTGCACACGTTTAATTTGCTGTCAACAGAATCTAGGTATGGAGTAAATAGTCAATTAAATAATTGAGCTACTGAGCATTTAACTACGTTTAAAAATATTCGATAAAATATCTATTAAATCAAATTCTAAGATACTAAAAATGGAGGACTGTGTGAATTACAATCAACAGGAAATAAACATGGGAGAAACAGTAGAAGAAATCACACAGGAGATTGAAAAACCAGAAGATCTTAAACAGGCTTCCAATACAACTGGAAATGGAAATGCAAAAGTTCTACCTGAATTCTACAACAAAGCACAGAAATATTGGTCCGAGGTGCCAGCAACAGTAAACGGTATGCTTGGCGGCCTTGGTTACATCAACGCAATCGATATCCAAGGCTCGAAGATATTTCTGCGGGAACTCAAGGTGCCAGGGAAAAAATTAGCGCTGGACTGCGGTGCTGGAATTGGAAGAGTGTCACGCAACCTTTTAATACCACTTTTTGAGACTGTTGATCTTGTGGAACAAGATGCAGTCTTTGCTGAGAAGGCACGAGAGCTGTGCACATCAGAGTCTGTGCGTTCGAATAGCTTGGGTGAAGTATATACTCTTGGACTACAGGAGTTTTCGCCCGCACACAAATATGATTTGATTTGGAGCCAATGGGTTTTAGGGCATCTCACAGACCCGGATCTTGTGTTATTTTTTCGTCGCATGCGCTTGAGTTTGCAACCAAATGCATACTTTTGCATTAAAGAAAATGTCAGCACGAAAAGTACAGATATAAAAGATGACGAGGATTCCTCCGTTACTCGACCTTTGGCGTCATATGAGCGTTTTTTAAA
The DNA here is from genome assembly GCA_037043605.1 of Drosophila multiciliata. Taxonomy (NCBI): domain Eukaryota; kingdom Metazoa; phylum Arthropoda; class Insecta; order Diptera; family Drosophilidae; genus Drosophila; species Drosophila multiciliata. The sequence continues at coordinate 4,206,349 of JBAMBF010000589.1, forward strand.
AGAAGCTGGTTTTCGAATTGTGCGTAAAGTGCGGCAACAAAATTTTCCAAAAGGACTTTTTCCTGTCTATATGATTGGATGTAAATCAAAAACATAGTAATAGAAATAAGAAGTCGGCTGACCCTAGTAATAGCTTTTTAACAAATAAATATACAATAATTTAAATGGATCTGTTATTAATGTAAATTTTTGGATAGGACGTGTTACGGTTTAATATACACTCGAATTTTGTATGTATGTATGTATGATATGCATCTATGTTTTATTGATAAAAATATGTTTTTAAATCGTTTTGTTTTGGAGTTTGCAGCGCACTACACTACTCTGCATGTGTTACAGAAATAAATATAGATTACATTTCCATAAAAGTTAACGATCAAATAAAAAAAAACTGTGTGCGTGTTAATTAAAAAAATGGTTTTGAAATTGCTCGCAACACCACATTAGGCACGTTGAAGTGTCGACCACAAAGATTCATTGCGGAAATGTAAACAAGCACATTGCAAAGAATAAAAATAACCTCCCTTAAAAATCAGTAAGATCAACAGAAATATTTCCCTACTACGAACTTTAATAGAACAATAGCAGAGCTATTAATCAAAAATGAAATAAATGATCTCCCGCTCTGCTTTGTCATTTGTAATATAAATAGCACTAGCAAGAGCAAAATAATTTGTGTGCTAGCAAAAGCACTAAAAATGGCTATTACATTTATATGACGCATATTTATTATGTTTTTACCTCGAATCTTCTACCAGAGTTGATACGTAAGCAATTACTATTTGTGTATGCGTTTTCGTCTGGTTTTGATAAAGGTTAGCTGCTCTGTGCAGATGCCAATAGCTGCACACTTGCTATTGATATCTACTTGAACGTCCTTATCTTATTCTCTTTTGCTAGGTTTTTTGCCTAATTGTTTTACAGCGTTTTGATTTTAAACTAACTGGTTCCTAAACGATAATTTATTGACCTGAGCACAGCAAAAAAATATCGATGAGGGTAGATAATTACCTAGACGTAGTCGTTAAATATTCCTATGAAATTAAAGCGGTGCTGAATATTTTTGAATTGAATTGCATCAATAAAACATATCGATACACATTGATATTTCGATATTTTGTCATAAATATCATCCATCAAGCTGCCATCTGCGATTAATTGAATGCCGAACGTGTTGCAGTTTACAAGTGTTCTTAGTTAAAATTAAAACCAGCTAACATGTCAAAACGCGTACAACCGGTGTGGCAAGCACCAAAACCGATATCAACACGTCCCCAATTACGACTTTATAACAGTCTGACGAGACAAAAGGAGGCTTTTGTACCTTTGGATGGCAATAATGTAAAGTGGTATAGCTGCGGTCCAACTGTCTACGATGCTTCGCACATGGGACACGCTAGGTATGCAAAATAATAGCCACATCAGCTAGTAAAGTTTTACTGTGACTTGCTATTTTATCTTGGGATGCTTTCCACAGGTCATACATTTCGTTTGATATACTGCGCCGTATATTGGACAATTACTTTGGCTACAATATCCAATACGTCATGAACATCACGGATATCGATGACAAGATTATAAAGCGAGCACGTCAATATTATTTATATGAACAGTATGCTAAAGAGGCGACACTTCTGCCTCTCGAGCAATTGCTCAATGAGCAAAAGGAGGTACTTACTCAATTGCAAGTGAAATGTGATAAAAACACGGATGCTGATAAGAAAGTAATGCTAGAGAAGATGTTGCTTCGCATGAACGATGCTATGGAGGCACTTACCAAGGCTGTCAGCAGTAAAGACGAGGACCAAATCACTAAAATGAGACAGCATTATTTAGCGGAGGCAAAAGATCCGATTGCAGAGTGGCTGGATATCAGAAAAGGGGCCCAAGTCAACGATAACAGAGTTTTTGAAGCTTTGCCGCGTTATTGGGAGGACAAGTTCCACAACGATATGAAATCACTAAATGTGAGTTGTCTAGAAAAACCATGTTGTCTAATGGCAAATACAATCTGTGCACTTTTTTATTCTTTCAGATTTTACCACCCGATGTATTAACGCGAGTATCGGAATATGTGCCGCAAATTGTACAATTTATACAGCGTATTATTGACAATAAACTTGCATACGAGGCAAACGGGTCAGTGTATTTTGATGTGAATGGCTTCGATAATCAGGAGAAGCATCACTATGCAAAGCTGGTGCCGGAAGCCTATGGTGACACACAGTCATTGCAAGAAGGTGAAGGCGATTTGTCCGTCTCCGAGGATCGACTATCGGAGAAGCGTTCACCCAACGATTTCGCTCTGTGGAAGACAAGCAAGACGGGTGAGCCTTGGTGGGACAGTCCCTGGGGACGTGGTCGCCCTGGCTGGCATATCGAGTGCTCCGCCATGGCCTCGGATATATTTGGTTCTACATTTGACATACACACGGGCGGTGTGGATTTGAAGTTCCCACATCATGACAATGAGCTAGCACAATCGGAGGCGGCATTTGATGAATCCGAATGGGTTAAATATTTCTTGCACACCGGCCATCTAACGATTGCAGGCTGTAAGATGTCGAAGTCATTGAAAAATTTTGTGACGATTCAGGAAGCATTGACAAAGTATTCGGCAACACAATTGCGCCTAGCTTTCCTCTTGCACTCGTGGAAGGATACGCTCGACTATTCCGAAAATACGATGGAAATGGCAACGCAATATGAAAAGTTTCTTAATGTAACCACAAAACAATGGTATGAGAATTTTAAATAATTATTATTTTTATTTATAGGAGTTTTTCCTGAATGTCAAGGATCTAACGCGACAGGTGTTATCGGCCGAGCCTATAGAGCAGTTTAGTAATTGGACTCCATTGGAGGCATCCTTACAGACCAAATTTAACGATGCGCAAGCACAAATTCATGCAGCACTTTGTGGTAGGTAACTGATTTTTAAATCACAACCAATCCACTCACTAAATAATTTTTTATTCTATAGATAACATTGATACTCGCAGCGCCCTCGACTACATACGTGAGCTGGTATCCACGACAAACATTTACATTCGCGACAATAAAGCTGGACTTAATAATCTCTTACTTCGCAAGATAGCCACCTATATTACAGATTTGTTGCATATATTTGGCGCCATTAAAGGCTCACGCGGAGGCATTGGTTTCCCATTGAGCATGAGCGCAGATTCTACTAATGGTGAATCGAACGATCTGGAGGCAATGGTAATGCCTCATGTTCAATCCGTTGCCGAATTTCGTAACTTGGTTCGTGAACAGGCGAAGGCTTTAAAAGCATTCGATATTCTTAAGCTTTGCGACGATCTACGCGATGATGTGCTGCCAAATTTGGGAGTTCGTCTAGAGGACAAGGATGATGGCAAATATGCGGTCAAACTAGTAGATCGGAATACGCTATTGCGTGAACGTGAGGCCAAACAAGCGGTCGAAGCGGAAAAAGCGGCCGAAAAGGAGCGCAAGAAAAAAGCATTGGCGGAAGCTGCAGCTGCTAAGGAGGCACAGCGTCGCATTAATCCCAAGCAGATGTTCCTCAGCGAAACTGAAAAATACTCGGCATTTAGCGAAGATGTAAGTAGATTACATTTAGATAAAGTACATCTATATATAAGTTATAACTTCTTCATTTCATTCAAGGGCCTTCCCACACACGACAAGGACGGCAAGGAGATTAGCAAAGGACAACTTAAGAAACTCCAAAAGTTGCAACAACAACAGGAAACGCGTTACAAAGAGTATTTGGCTACGGTTAACGGAGCCTAGAATTTGTCTTATATTGATATTAAATATCCTCAACACTTGCGTAAAAGGCCTGTGCGATTTCAGTTTAATATGGTTTATCGATTTTTTACCGCTTTACCATTTTTTTTTACAAAATTAAAATAACTGGAAAATAAAACTTTTAATATATATTATTTATGAGATGCCAAAAAAAACTCTATTTTTTGTTGGCAATACTTCGTGATCTGTAACGAAATCTCTTTTTTACTTCAGTCAGCTCTGTGACATATCTTCTTATAATCTGATTAAAGGGCATAAAAAATCGTTCTGGACTTTGCGATCAATAACGTATTTAAACTTATAGGACTGCCTCGAGATGTCATCCGATTGCCCAAACTTCTTGTCTTGAATGATCTCATAATTCTTGTATGTGATCCTAATGACCTTTAAAAATCTGGCCAAGTTAGTCATATATTTATGAAAACTATTTTCCCTTCCGTTTTGAACTGTCCAAAAATTTAGCAAAACACAAGCACATATCTATTGATATCCGTCAATTATCGTTAACCCGCAATTCTCTACAATATTTAATATTATATTTCTTAAATGAGGATTATATTCGTGCTCGCAAACATGAGCGTAAGTCTTTGGTAATTTCAACTACCAAATAAATATATCTTAAGAATCCAAAGGACGCTTACAAGCTACCTATATCATTGTATCGTTTTAGCTTCTCTGGGAAGTTATCTCTAAAGAGAACAGGATCCGCTCTAAACTCAACCGTACGCAGTGGCATTCGTCCATAGATCTTTGAGAATCGATCAATACAAGCGGAACGCTCGCGCATATGATTTAAGTCAGCTGATAGCATTTCCGTATTTGTGCACTCCGGGCACTTGAACTTCTTACGCGGAGTAACTTTTATCGGGGGATTATTTGTAAGGTTCGCAACCAGGAAGTTCATTGCAATATCCTCACAATTCATGTGTTCATCTACCCAATGCTTAATGTCGCCTGGCATTGCATATGTATACATGTGGCTCCAGTATTTATGATGAAATGCAGCGCCCGTAAGCACCATGGATATTTGATTTGTCCACTCAGATTCGTAGTGCCATCGCATTGTGGCATTGTCCCAAACGTGAATGCGACTTGGAAATCCAACAATATGATCAGGAAACTCGCGCCACACCTCGTAGCTAAGGGTATAATTAAAAAAAATTATTATTGACTTCGAATACACGCGAAATTTTTAGCAAGTACATACCCAAAGTCGAGCTCATCGCTGGTTAACATAATAATATCATCATCTATAGTTAGTATAGCTTCCGTTTCTATTTCGGGATACGGATAAAACCGATTGGACAGCTTATTTTCTCTAGTTTGTATTATCTTCAACGGTTTGGATATCGTTGGGAATGTAGATACTGTAAAGATAGATATAAATATATATTTTTTGTAGTTTTCCATAGGTAGACAATGTTACTTACAATGCGGTGGCATTTTTTTCTGATTATTCCAAATGACTAAAATGCTTTGAAGCGAGGGCACCACGGTAAGTTTTTGTATCAACAGGAAAAGACTCTCGACCCTATCATATGTCAATATGACAGCTGTGAATCCTTGAGACTTTGGAGCGAGTGAAGTAAGAAATAGTGGATTAAATGTAGAATGACTATTCTTGGTAATGGAATTCCATTGCCGACTACTGCGGGCCAGCAATGGAAATATACGACTCTCAATTATCTCCAATGCCGTTATTGTAATGGTTTTTAAGTCCTTTAAGTAATTGCTGTATACATATTGCACTTGCTTTTTCATTTCGAGTATTTTTATATTTGAAATTGATTCTAGTTTTCTTATAATCGAATGCAATTCAGATTCCCTTATACGCACTGCGGCCAGCGACCAATCAATTACATCCTCAAAGGGTAAAACAAAATTATCAATCGCCAGAACGGGAATACAATTCTGGGACATTATCTCTATTAAATCGGGCTGTCCAATCCGCAGACTACGGCCTACAAAACAGAATTGGCCTCTTCTTAGTACGCGTGGATATTCAAAATGTTTTGGATGTGGCGCCAAAGTGCAACGTGCTTCGATTTCATTCCCGACGCAGGCTCCCAATTGAAGAATTTTCTCAGCGGAATTTGCCGTCAACTCATTAAAAGTACGCGAATGCTGTGGCAATATGTTCAATTGTGCAACAACTAATAAATAATTACGATGTAGTCCGTTGTGTATGGGAGCTGTGCTGATTTGCTGCACTAATGGACTCCAAACAGGTATAGCAACATCGAATCCTGGCCGATATGTCCAACTATCAAAACCGCCGCCCAAAACAATCGCATTGTCAATATTGACGTCCAATATGGTGTTATAGGTGGGCGCGCTGCCTGGTAGCATATTAAAGATTAGATGATTCTCGCCGCGATCCCAAAAATTCAGCGAAGATAATGCCGGACCAGCTAAATACTTATCAAACATGTCCTGGTTCAATAGATCCAAGCTGGGCAGGAACAGGCATGCCTCATTGGGATTAGAGGTATAGTACCGACTCTTCAGCACTGTTTCCAATATTTGAAAATACTCGCTGGACAATGTGCTAGCCATTTTATCGCTCTTCTCGTCCAGAAACTCTTGCAGTGGATAAATGTATACTTTGAGCTTGTCATGTTCGCACTTGTAGATGTTCAAGCAATCCCAGAATGTACAATTGGCATTACGGCCACGATATTCCGTATCGGAGTGCAAGAGCACCTCTTGGCCACGAGATATTGATAAATCAAGTACCACCAAATCGCCATTGGAGTAAAAGAATCGATCTCGAGATCGACTAGTTATGTCGCATAGTAGGACAAGTGCACAAAGTGCAACTACTCCTAATAGCGCGTATGTTAAGCAGTTTAGTACTTGCTCTTTTGGATGATGCATACTTTTAGTTTGCAGTTCAGTTTCCAGTAATCTTTAATATCAATTCATTATTTCATTTGCCTTCTGCGCGTCTTGTATTACTTAAAATTGACATTTCCAATTGATCAAACATCAACAAATCAACTAATGCATATATGCACAATTTCAAACATGGATTAAAATGCTGATTTGTTTACAAATCAAAAATAAACGAGACCATTGCGTTTAAGTTTTGCTTATTACTTTAAAAAAAACCTAATCGTACTGCTCTCTAAAACACGAATAATACCAAACTATCGTTCACATGGTTGTTATCGATAAGTAAAATATAGATTTAGAACTATTATAACGATTGTTGCCATTTTTTCATTTTCTTCAACTGTCTTTTCTGAATTTAAGTAAAGCCCATCTACATATCGCAACCGTTATTTTAATTTACAATAAAAACAAAAAGGTTTGTTTAGAGACAAAAATCTTATGAATTATTCACCTCATAAGTAAAACTTATTTTCATTTACGGCCGTCAATGTGTCGCTGCTAAGTATTTTACGACCTGTTTGACACAGTTTTTCAATCACTATTTCATCAACTATGCCATCTATTCAATAATGGTGATGATTTTTTTGTTGCCAGATTTGAAGAACTTAAACTATGTAAACAACAGAACAGCTTTCGCCCGATTGTTTCTATATTAAATTATATATATGGACAGTTTATCTTTGCTAGTTTTTCCGGCCAAATGAAATATAAACATACAAATCTGTCCGATAAAACTCCAAAAGGGCAACACTGCTTATAATATTCGTATAATATATATATCGTATGTTAAATTATCGATTGTCGTCCATAAACCATAATTTAGAGTTATCGTCATTTCTCATAGTCAAGAAAGACTCTTAAGCTTAAATATGTCGGAAATAATACAATTGGTGAATTCGGAACCGAATTTTATTACTGCTAATGTATCTAACTCACATAACGAAGTCGTCGCATTTGAGATTAAGTTGGCAAGAGATATGACCATCGCACAGCTTAAGGTACTTATTTGTATATAATACAAAAATATAAAAATTACTAATGTTTGTCTCACACAGACTAAATTGGAAATATTGACTGGTGGTAGTGCCAGCACCATGAAGGTAGAACTGTATAAAGGTAACTCTCTGGTGACGTCATTTACCAACAATGATGCCAAGCTGGGCTTTTATATCAATTGCGATGGCATGCGACTTCATGTCATTGATACTTTTGCCAGTTTTGGATTTGAAAACGAGTCTGTGGAAAAGTTTGAACTTTCAAATGACCAATACGAACAACGAAATGATTCTGTGCGCAATTTCTTGAAGCAAAATCGACTGGGAAAGTACAATGAAGAGGAAATGCAACAAATGGAAGCAAAGCGAAGGGAAAACGCCGAAGGAATGCAAAACCGGGCAGAACTTTGCGCTGTGGGAAGCCGTTGTGAGGTGAATAACAACGGTAGTTGGCTGTATGCCTTTTATTTAAATGGCAATTTTGATTACAAATTTAGGTCACCGTGCCAGGGAACCCAACACGCCGTGGCACCGTTATGTACAATGGACCACTTGAGGGAAAAAATGGTATCTTTATTGGTGTACAGTACGATGAGCCCTTGGGCAAAAATAATGGAAGGTATCATACTTCGGTTCAGCTCAGTTTTTAAATATGTTACTTACTTAAATCTCCTTTCAGTGTTGCTGGCAAAAGCTATTTTGTATGTCCTTTAAACTATGGAGGTTTTGTCTCACCATTATCGGTACAGGTCGGTGACTTTCCGCCCGAGAACTTTGATCTTGACGACGAGCTTTAGTTTAGTTTAAATTAAATTAAATTCTTTAAGATATTTCCATTTTCTTGTATTAATGAGATTACTTTTCAAAATGCATGTATGCGGATATTCTAAATGATCATATTTATTGTAATAACTTTACACAACTCGGTAAGTTTAATTTGTTAATTATGTTGAAAGTATATAAAGTTATATGGGGATTCTTCCATTCCCTCTGCGAGAAAGGAGCTCGTTGAGAAAATAAAGGATAACTTCCTGGCTGCAGCATTACCTATTCTTTGTGCAATTCAACTATTTAAGTATCAGAACTATTTATTCAATGATTTTCTTCAAGATAGATCCGGTAGTATCGAAGGTGTGGATATGTAAAATAAAATAGCGTTTAGAATCGGTTATATAAATATAATTATATAAATACAATATTATTTATTGTGGTGCTTGCAGCTTCTTTTTTTTTAACTGGGTGTATTACATGAAAAATACAACTCATTAATGGAAAAACAAAACGCATGAGCTACAATATCTATTCATAAATGATATAAATTTAAAAGCAGACGTTAGATCTAACTTATTCCCACGAGTTTAAATTGTCGTTTAAAACTGGATTTTTAACTTTTCATGAATAACAATTGTAGATCTATATATTTTATAATTACTGTATTATTTCTCGACGCAAACGAAACGAACAAAGGCCAAAACATATACATCCATAAACTTATTAACAATATTTTTTTTTTTAGAAATTTAAATACGTCTCTTATATTGTATGTAATGGTTTCATTCTTTTTTATAGGGTACAAAAATGCGGATTATAGCGTTGATTTTATAATATTTTATGTTTATTTAATTAAAACGGTGTGGCTCTCACCTACGCTGTCTGTCTATGTATTTACGATATTAATTTAAAGTGTGTGTTGGCTTTTATGTCTTTAGATCCATATACTATTTATGCATGTTTTGGTGGTTATGTACTTAAGTTGGTTAATTTGCCTGTTTGGTTGTTCTTGATGTTGTTTTTATACGACAATACTCAATACGCGTTAGATCAATGGATAAATGTAAGACAATTAATTGTTAGTTTTGAGATTCTATGCTAAAGAGTCACATTATATGATTGGGGCCAAATACAACTCTATGACTCCTCGCAAATGCCACGATCCTTCTAGTTTATTATAATATATGAATGCATTTTATGTATGTATGTATTCTTTTTAGAGAGTTGTGGTGCGTAGCATTGCTACTTTCGGTTTGGTGTTTGTTGTTGGTTTGTCATTATTTATAACGTTCCTGACCTCCAATTTATAGGGTTCACCTCTTTTGAATGATGTAAATTTGCGCACAATTAAGTTGCCGGTATACTGGATGTTCCTTTTCAAAAAATTTCGGCTGCTCCTGGATTTCAGCTCACCATCAGTTATTTCATCGTTTTCACCACCACCATCGCTAGCTATAATAGGTTCTTCATCTTGAGATTCTGTAGACGCTGTGTTCATGCTAGCTTTTATATACTCATCGACATTTTCCTTCAATGTACGTTTGATTGGAAGAGGTTCATTTATTTTAAATTCATCTGACTCAACATTCTCCCGCGATCTGAAGGGCAAGTAATTGTGGAAAGCTGAGCACAAAACGTTGCCGATCTTCTTAGTCGTCTGATGCCCCTTTTTGCGTATACGCACTGTCTCTACCCGATCCGATTTTTGATGACTGCTTATAGATCGACGCTGCAATCGTAATTCAGACAGCTTTTTTCTCCAAATGGACATTTCTTGGTCTTTGGCAGTGGTGAAGGTGGTTTTCGTCACGCTGTCGGTGGTGATGGTGTTTATGGTGGTGCAGCACTCATTCGTCGTTTGGTTAAGTCACAGACGAAGATCAAAAGCAATGCGAGACGCAATGTTTTTGAAGCCAATGCTAGTACCTGTAATTACAATAAATTTATTTATCTAAATAGTAATTTAAATAATTATTTACATACCAGAAATACGCTTAAACCGCACGCCATTCAAAGATAGTCGTGGTAATTTGCAGACCTCTATTTCCCACTGCACCAATGAGTCTGTATTGGGATCGCCGTGAACACACCAAAGAACAAACCTATATTAAAATAAAATAACATTACGTATTTGTTATAAAATATTTCCCGGATTAACTACTTACCTCTCACGCTGCTCATAATCGCAATTATTTTGGTCGAGCACTTCCCTTATTTTTTGCATTATTTGATCGGGCATCAGCGGCGATGTTGTCTTCATGGACCATGTGAAACGTAAGACTCTGGGTTTAGCTGCCTCTGCCTCCGTAGCAGATGTCCTAAAAATATGTGTGACGAATATAAAAAAAAATCAAACTGCATGTACAACCAGTTGTCTTGAAACTTTAGAATTTTTACAAAATCTTACTAAAATTTAAAGCAAAAATTAAGTTTGTACTATTAACTAATTAACAGACTGACTAACTGGCTGACTGATGAGCATCGGTCTCCATATTCATTCTACAGAGCTATTTGCAAAAAACAGCTGTATCTCTTTTATAAATATGTAATTACAATAAAATATGTTAAAACTTGTGAAAATAAAATTTGAATGGCAATGGACAAATTCTACACTAAAATATGGAATTTGCGTTCAAATTCCCCTTAGCCATATCTTTGTCCAAGCTTAGCCGATTTAAAAAAAAACTCCTTTTTTA